>OX637290.1:8720085-11414535 GCA_951799445.1 Pseudisothecium myosuroides
TGTTGAAATATTAGTATACGATACCAATTTCCTCAAAATTAGATCTTTTAATGACTTTGAGTTCACTCCTTCACTATAAGGACAATACCTATGCAATTGTCTTGTTGTTGTATAAGATTGTATTCTTTATTAAGAATCTATACATAAAATTGACCAATCTAGATTTTCATTGAAAATGTACACCTAAACACAAGAGTTTAAGATCAATTTCTAGTACATCTATAATCAACACTTTGAAAATCATATCTTACAAATGACGCAAAAAAAATGCATTTAAAGAAAATCTTGAGCAAATTTTCAAATTCCAATAATAACCAACAAAAACGAAGACAATTAAGAATTAACCCCTAAACGTCTGGATTCATCTCCAAAATCGACAATTTGAGAAAAACCACTATAAACTACAATTTGGAAGAATATTTTGTTATTGGTATACAAATGAAAGCTGTAGATTTTGATTTTTAAATTCTATCCATACGATTAGATCTACTAATGCTATCACCAATCTTTTTCTATAAATTTTGAAAAGAAAATTTTAGAATTCCTTCTAAATTCAATTACAAGTAAAATATTATCATTTTTTGAGTAAAACTTGTTGGAATGGATTTGAAATAAGGTTTTCTTCATATGGTGATTTTTTGAAATTTTTGTGACCTTTACATCTTTGACCTCATTTTTGCACATCTAGTTTTGAACTAAAGTCAATGCAAATTGACCACTTGACATACTTCCACATTTGTAATTTTAGAAATGTATATATTCTAGTAACACCAAATCCAACCGATGGATAGGACAACAACTTGATAAAGTATCACCAAAAATTAGGATGACTTTCATCCAAGCAGGAATGAGACAGAAACAAGGATCTGAATCTGTTCATCGTCCAAAAAATGGACGTCGGAGCGCTCCAGGGTTAAATAAGGCAATGTTCAAGTGTTTATTTGGACACCGGACATGCTATTCATTTCATGTCTACTATATATGGTGAAACTATTAATCAAATTGGATCCAGATTGCTAAAACAAGGCTCTTTATATAATATAAGGAATAATAGTATTAGAATGTTGGATATTACATGGGAAAACTTTGAAATATAAGAGTAAATTTTATTAATGTGTATTAGAATACTTCTAAGTTCTAACTACTAAGGTAACTACACCTAAAATTGGCCAGTTAAGCAATTCAACATAGTTCCCATTATTATATTAACAAACTTTTTGTACAATCTTGTTGGTAGTCAAAGGAGATTCTAGATTCTTTTAGAATGCATTTTTGGGACACCGTATGAATAAACTATAAATATTCAAAGTGCTGAAAATAGGTGTTTTTAAAACCAACCATAGATTCTCATGAATAGTGGGAGTACATCTTTAGGCAAAAATCTATAGGGGTCAGTTTTAGAAAGGGGACAAAATTAGGTGTAGCTACCTTACTACATGAGCTGGTGTCTGGCACAGGTTCAAGCTAGTCATAATATAATGACCGATGAAGATGATAGGAGGTTCAAAACATCTTCGTCATGAAGGAGGACCCAATAATGGGCTTCATTGAGTTGTGAGTCCACAGGCATCAGTTGACATTGAATACCGGCAATCCCAACACATAAAAAGCAACATAAAATCAAAACACGAGCAGGACTGACTCTGCTCTCAGAGGTGTGTTTCTTCCACACCAAGAAAATCATTTTCAAGTCAAATCACGTGCTTACAGTCGTACTGCGGATTCAATCTCCAAGGGCCTAAAGCAAAGACTGAGACCTTACTTGCTTCCAAGGAAGTTGGACACAAAGGAACATGCACCATTAAAAATCAATTTTCCAGTCACTGATCCTGACTCATGAGATATTGTTGGCAAGGTCAAACGGAAGTACATGCTTCCCATTCTTCAATTCTATTTTCGCCGACAATTTCACAGCACTGAGAGGCAAGGGAGTAAATGATCCATCAGGCCCATAGAAGTGCGGGAAAATGCCGACACCTTCCACCTCATCATAGCGCAGTCCATCACCAAGCTGCAAAAACAGAAGCACGTTGGGCAGAAACTCAATTGCTTAGTCCTAATAACCAAGCCTAAACCATAATATCAAAGTTTAACCACCTGACTATAACGCGAAACCACACGCAGTTTTGCAGACATTGGAGATAATATACGGAACGTATGAGGTAGGGACACCCAAAGTTGCCATTGACTCAAAATAGTCACCCTAAAATCTCACACGTTGGGTGCATATAGATCAAGAGGGTGTAGATGAAGTAAAACATCTGTTTTGAGGGCCATCTACCAGTAAAACTTCGGACCATAATGAGATCTGCATATCGTATCCACTCTAAGCATTCTTTCGTGCTTCAGACTTCATTGCATTGCTAACAAATTGCACCTGTGACCGGTTTAACAATTTGCTCAGCGCTAAGATCGACGATTTTGGGTGTCCCTACCTTAGGAGTACAGGAGGAGCTCCTTGCATCCCTGTCTGGGCCTCGAGACCTTCACCGTAAAGCAAGAAAGCCTCGCTTCATCGTCAATCACCAACGTACAACTTCCAAGACAGGTTACAAAGACCAAGTGGAAGGGATACAAAAGAAGACCTCAGAGGAGTCAACTTTGAGCAAGTACAGATCACTTCGTCCAGCAAAGAAGGTTGCTAGCGTCCCCATCACCTGAACATACTCAACCCACACATCCTTCAAGTCAACTAAATGTCAAGGAATAAAACATTTCTTTCAAATGATATTTTCAAGTACACAGTACAATTTGATCAAAATCTATGCAGAAATCGGAACATGATGACCCCCTGCGCAGGTTCGGCGTTCCATAGGGTATCAAAGCCAACAAAGCTCTATCAGGACCCTCGTGTATTAATAAAACCCAAGGTCAATGACATCAACCTCTACACTGAATAGTGAAATTAGGTTGCCACACACTAATTTCTCATATCTAACACTTTCAGACATGGTCAACTATAGTCTGGGGCAACCTAATTTCACTATTCAGTGTAGGTGACCCTTTTTAATAAAGTTCTTCCAAAGCACTAACGAGACAGCTTGCATGGCCTGGCGACAGTTCTAGACTGATCAGAAACCCCAACTTGCTCTGGTCCTTAGGGTTTGTGATTTATGAAGGTCTTCAAGGAGCACCCCAAAGTCACGATCAAAGGTCTTCATAAGCGGGTGTGTTCGAAGCATTAGGCCTAGAGGGAGAAACCGTATAGTATGTTGCATTACCTCCTCCAGGCCCTCTACAATTTAGTACAAACCAGGCCAGAAATCTAGCAGTCTCAGATGACGGAAGATCTGCACTAAGTGAATACAGTTGTCAATCAATGAATCATGACACTCAACCGTTTCTGATCACGCTAAGCTTACCTTGGAAGACACATGGGCTTCAACTCGCACTTTCATGCATGGAAGTTGTCCAATCAGACGTATTCCAGTGTCATTAATGAGAGTTGAATGTACACTGTACACTAATCTCAGTGTCTTAACCAGTCATTCATTGCAGCCAAGAGTCAACAATCTACGTCACTGTGTCATTCGCAACAAGGGGTGTCACAAATTCCTGGGCCTTAAGTTAATTCAGGAACTGTCACCAGGACAGGGAATTCTGGAAACACACCTAATTGCAACACCTAACTAAACATGTCAATCCGAAATCTTCTAAAATGAGAACACATTGATTTTGAGAATGTACAATACCTCAACATCAGAACCATCAGAACCATTATGATTTTTGTTGCTTTTAAATCAAGTTCTAATGAAGCTTTAAAAAGAAATAACTTTTGCATATAATATCCATAAGTTGCATTCTCTCGTGCGTTGGAATCCTTTGTAACTTGCTATAGTTGACATCTGACCAATGAAGAGAATTATCCTCAGTGCTCAAAGTGTCGCATTTAGCTGTGGTTAGCTTAGTGCACCACCGATCGAAGCACGAGAGAACGAGCAATAAATCACCTGAGCAGCGGTACTGAGATGGATGTAACCCGAGGTCGAATCCAGCTGGCCCCCCTGCAACGCCCCAGCAGCTTGTGCTGCAGCCCACTCATCCTCAGGGCTAATGCGGTAAACGAAAGCTACGGAAGGCGCGTCTACTTCCGCCATAGCTCCGGGATTGAATAACCGTCTGGAAGTCCGCTTCTCTACAGATACAGGCCGAGTGTGAGTCTATTCGCATTAGCATTCATGAAACCCTCGTCTCCTTCGAACAATGCCTAACCTGCGTTTCTTGCCCTAACCAAGAGTAGAGATCTAGAGGCTAGAAGACACAGCCAGCTACAAGAAGAAGTAACGGAATTGAATGAATCCTTGCAACGACTTGTGCGGGCCTGGACAGGGCCACAGATTGGCTCGCATTTCGGTGAATCTTGCAAATAGGTCTCAAGCTCAAATCATTCCCAGAGGATCGATCTCTACCACAACCTCACGAATCACGCTCAAGTCTCCAACAGACATTCAACTCGGATCTCCTTCTCCAAAACTAATCCATGAACCAATCTCTCTCGAAAATAATGCAAACAACCGAACTCGCGTCTCAAACAAAGAAATTAAAACCCCAAATTCCAGCACATGAGAATTAGCTTCCGCAGCCCGCACCTTTCCCACTGCAGAACGGTCGCACCCAAGCACCCTAAACCCTTAAACCCTAAAAAAGGAAAAAGAAAAAACATCTGACAATTTGACCCTCCAGTTTGCTTCCAATCCACCAAGCAAGCCGACACATAAGCTGGGTCAATCTGACAGCGCAGTGAGAGCAATAAGCTTCTTCCTGGAAAGAGGAAAGCTGCAACGTAGTCTGACATCTATTCAAGTGCAGATGGACGAAGACTTTTCAATCCGGCCATTGATATTCCAGTGAGCTCCAAGCCTCTACAGTAGACAAAATAGAACACTAATAAGTACAGTCAAACTTCTCTTATTGCATGGGAACAATGAAAGAAGTTTTTAGCTCTATGCACATAGAGAAGTTCAAGTGCCAAAGGTCAGTTCATTAAACATGCTCATGAAATACAGTAATTGTATTTGATTGGTTCAAATTGGTTGTTCAACTAAAAAAATTAGTGATGTATGACCCAATCAGCTCCATTAATGGTTTGTGTAATAGACTTTATGCACATAAAGAGTATGCAAATGTAGAACTACAGTTTGTTATGCAAGTAGAGAATTTGCATTATGAGAGGTTTCACTATATGCATAACTTACCAAAAAGAGGCCCCTGCCCAATTCGGACCTTACTGTTGGGACCCAATTGCATCCTCTTTGCATTCTAATATATAAGAAATAGTGAAATTAGGTTGCCTTACCAAGAGAAGTTACCTCATGACTCACTTGTTTGTTTCTATGGAGCTGTTTAATCCTGGGTCAAGATCTAAGCACCAATTCATGCAACACATATAGTTCTTGCATTACTACATCTTTCTACAGTAATATTATGTATTTATATGGTGTAGACTCTGGAGAAATTAGTGAGGGCTACCTAATTTTATTACTTTGTGTAGTTAAGCATGTATTGTACAAGGAGTTGAATTAGAGTTGAAAGGAGTGGAATTAGATTGAATAGTCACCGTTTTATAACTTCCAAGACTATCCTCATGTACTTTAGACACATAGACAAAAGTTCCTTCATTATTCCACCATTTGAAGAGGCGTTTTTGGATTACCATTCAAACCTTGTAGGGAATTTAAAGAACCACTATAGGATCCCAAAGGACAAGAATAGTCCACCCTAAAGACAACAATCAAAAAATGTATGTTCTTGTTTTGACCTATAATGTATATTTTTTTACAGAAAAATGAATTGACCGAAATACGTGTGAAAAACTCTCGAATTTGCCATTCTAAAGCAACAAAAAATTGTGAAACTAATTAGTTCAAATGCATGTTGCGATCAAAGGATCTACAATAGATATACATACATTACTTTACACTTGTAATCTACACTTCCTTAAAAGCGTCACAAATAACCTAGATATTATTACTTCTTCTGTCTCAAAATAATACCAGTGTTTCCTTTGTAAAATACAAAAGAAACACTTGTATTATTTTGCAATAGACAGAGTACATGAGAATGTATACAATCAAAACATGAGAGTTTATGAGAATCTAATATTGTCTCTAGATACACCTAAAGACAATACTTTGAAAATTCATAACTTATTCATACATTGTCCAAATAATGCACACTAAAGTACGTTGGACTCTCCTTTCTGTTGCCAATAATATCCAATAAAAATATTTTATATTCAACAATAATATTGACCTACAATCAATTGAAATTGTTGACATTATTAGGTGGCACATACCTTCTTGAATGGCAAGGAGATTGATCCCACCAAGGTAACTACATCTAATTTAGCCCCCCCCCCTTCTAAAACTAACTCCTACAGATTCTTGTCTAAAATGTACTCCCACTGTTCATGAGAGTCTAGAGTAAAAAATTTAGAAACTCCTATTTTGTAGCACTTTGTATATTTGTAGTTTCTTCATACGGTGTCCAAAAAATGCATTTTAAGAGAATGTAGAATCCCCTTTTGACCACCAACAAGACCCTACACCACAAAAAAAATTTCAATATAATAATGCAAACCATAGCTTATTCAATCAATTTTAGGTGTAGTTACCTTACAGTCTATTCACACTTGAATTGGTGTTTGGGGTGATGTTTGCAATATGAATCCAGTTTCAAAAGAGTAGGTCTAAATTCATTCTTAAGTTCCTCAATAACAACACTCTTTAACACCAAGTGAGAACATACCTTAAATTACCAAAAGACGTTAAGGTAGGAAGTCCAGAAATCGACCGGGCATTAAAATCGCCCACCCTACTCATATGTACACTGCTTGTACATGTTTCTTTTCCATAGCCTTCAGCAATGTACAAATAGTGTACATTATAGGGGGTGGGCGATTTCAGAGCCCTATGCCACTTCAACTTCAAATTTTCATAACTAATTCTAGAAAGTTCCAAAAAATATGAAACGACTTGGGTTAGATGCCAATTCCTCTTGTCTTTCAAGGAAAATTCAGTGAAAAATATTTTGCGGCGTTTCACCTCCCCAAAATTCAGTTTCAGCTCTTAAATGAGCGATTTCAGGACCTCCTACCTTACCTTTGATTTCATGGTCTCAACCCCAGCTTGCAGAGTCGGTCGCTGCTCCGAGTGAGCCGTGAGCAGATATTACGAGAGATGCGGTGTCCTCACTGACCACGAGTAGGACTAAGTTAGAATCAATCAATTCTGTCAATGGATTGTAACTTCAGTTGTAATCAGGGTCCGGGAAGAACCGGCGGCTAGTTCAAAGTTAGCCGGTGGATTTGGGGAAAAAACCGGTTGCAATTTAAAAACATCGGCAAAAAACTGGTGAAAATGTCTAAAAAATTTCTATTTTGAATGAAAAATAGAGAAAATAACCGGACTTGGTACTTGAAAAACCGGTACAATTTGGGAATTGGAGGAAATTAGCTGGTAAAACTAAAAAAACTTCCCGAACACTGGTTGTAATGGAAAGGGGAGTGAGTGCGACGGAGAAGTCGTACTGATAAGTTAATTAACTTACAGTAGATTCATTCCAAGGGAGGGACTCATGACTGCCGGACAACTGAATGGAGCAAAAGTGGGCACTGGGCACTGCTGCTACGGACTGAAGGAGGATGCACCGACCCAGCCTTCCGAAAGTCACGGCTCAAACGAACAGGCAAGACGCTGGGCCACGTGCCCTCACTGGGATCCTCATTCCGATCCACCCTACCGTAGTAGAGTTCATTGATCAGCTGGAGTGATGAATTTCATTCTTATATTTTAGCATGCCAGGTCACTCTATTGGGAGTTTGGTGCATCCAAAGATTCATGCACTCCGTAACATATAACATTGTGTACCAATGAGGTTAGGGTTCCTTTTTGAAAAGGAGACCCGTACAATGAAGTGAATGAACAAATTTGTCTTTTTGTGGCTTTTCAGCCAACTTTAATCTTTGCATTATATGGAAAGTTTCTTTGAGGCATCTAGGGAGGCATAATACCTTTCTAACATGGGAGAGGACCATTGCTTGGTTATATATACAGTGTTATGTAAGGAATGTAGACCTATTATCGGTCACTAGTGGAGATTACTATTGAGCATTCATTACTTTTATTAAGTACTAGTTAATTTTTATTAGATCTTATTAGCAACAGAAAGTGGGTTCTAATGCACTTTAGCATGCATACGGGGGACACAATTGCCAATCAAGATAAACAGACTCGATGAACAAACATTGTAGTTGAAGGAAGATAATTTGGGCTCGAAGCAAATCTTCAAGAAGTTCAAGGACAAATCATATAAAGCTCCATGGCATATGAAGCCCTCCCGGTATTCATTGAACTTATCAAAGAATATTACTGTTGCAACTAATTTTAGGATATAGGATTATCGTGCAAATTTTTTACAATCTAGACGGGACTAGTTTTGGAATTTCAAGGATGGGACTTTGAGTAAACTTCTGACACTCCTCATATGTTTTTTAGATGGTTACAATTGCGTTCACTAAATTAGGCCCTTAGTGGTTCTTTGCGATTAGGTATAGTAATCTCCACACCACAAATGAACAATGACTCGAAGCCAAATGTGACTCCCCCTATTATTTGAACTCCGTATCAACAAGTTATGAATTTTCAAAGTATTGACTCTAGATGTATCTAAAACCAACACTAGGCTCTTATATACTCTCATGTTTTGATTGTGTGCATCTTGTGTAATTAGTATTGGTTGCTAATTTTTGTAATGCCTTTTTGTTGAATTATAGGTGCCACATTCTCGGGTATGCAACTCCCATATTATATGGCCCTGATTAGAATCACTTATAATGCATTTTAGTTCGATTTCAAGGGATATAATTTATTTTAATGTAGAAAATTCTTGTAGCCCTTTTAACAAGGAATCCAAAAACATAATTATATATATGAAATGATATTTTTTGGTAGCCAATAATAGCATTAAAAAACTAATTATATGAGTTTTTTTAATACATGTATCATGGGACAAGCTACCCAACTTTTCAGGCTTTTTAATAAAAATTTAATTTTAATTGGAGGGAACATTTTCTAAAGAAATTTTAAAACTATGCATAGGTGTTTCAATTATTCATATACATTGCGAGTTTTTTTGTCATATGTGTGCAATTCAACATTTTCTACATTTAATTCTCTTTTAATTTCGTCTTCATCCAACTTTTTGGTCTTTTTAATTTGATACAATTTTTACAAAAGCCGTCTTCTGAGTCGTTTTAATGCCGATGACCCCTGTGTATAATACATGAGTTGCGTACCCGGGGCCACATTTTGAGTAGTGTTGATTATAGGTGTATATACCCTTAGCCTAATATTTATTGGAATGTTTTCATAAGTTTTTTTTGTAGTCGGCCTTTATCCATAAAAACTCTTGCATTTTTTCATAGGAGTGAAGAATCCATTACATCCAAAACTATTGCTTTAATCCTTATAGTGCAAGTGGATGAACCCATTCATAACATTCTTGAACCAACAAGATGGGTGTCCTACTATTGTAGTATTGTAGATGGAATACATCCATTGACAATGCAATGGGATTTATGAAAAAACTTTAGATTCAATTGAAGATTTTTTTGAAGGATTATTGTAGCAAAAGGACCTTGCCAACACAATTTATGAATGTTATGTTTCAAGGAATCCATCAATCGTACAAAGAGATTGAAATTGATTAGATTGCAATTTGGAAATAAATGATAGTTTGCATTGTTGAAATTATAAATTTTGACTACTCCTATTATGACCTTGATCTACGTAAGAAAAAACAAAATGATTTTGGTATCTTACATTGAGATTGGTATGAAATTTATTAAGATAAGGAAACCTTTGAATGCATATTTTGTATTAATCAAATTTGGACATTGATCTTTACAAGGATATGATATCCTTGATTCTAATCAATTTCTTTAAAAACTCATCCATGAACATATCTTATAGTATGCATTTTGACTTTGGATGTAGTAATATGGGTTAAGTCTACCATTTATGAAAAACAAACATTATGGAATGATAGATAATCTTGTTTAGAAGACAAATGAGAGGCCACTAACCTTTTTTATTGAGTCTATTGATTGAGAGAAAAGTGTGCACATTATCTAGCATAATATACATTGTAGACTCTTTCATTACTTGATTATATAATTTTGAAAATTTATAGATTCAGTAAAGATTGAAAATCAACATTGCAAACTTTGCACTTTAAAAATATATGCCACGCATTACCAAGTAAATATAGAACACGACTTTAAAAATTGCAAAAGATAGTCATAAATAAATCTAAAATGTTTTAGGGAGAACAAGAGAATCATTTATTCCTTCAATATTAATATAATTTATTCTTTAAAAAAATGGAATAAAACAAAATCAATGAATTTTGTGATACATTAAAATACAACAATGCACCTTGCATCATACTAGACACTAACTCAAAAAGAATTTGAAAATGCTCCTATACATGAGTCTATAAAAGGGACTTGAAGTAGGATCATGCATGTGACTGCTATGACCATCATATAGTGAACAAAAAAGACAAAATCATCTCTTACTAACTTGGTAAGAGACTCTTTAAAAGAGATAGAATTTAAGTAATAGTGATTTTTTTGTTGTATATTGATATAAATTATTTTGTAATTTTCATCTAGAAGTGCATTGAAATTGTATAATTTCAACATGTGTCACAAGTCAAGTACATATAATTAATATTTCTTCCCAAACAAACTTAAATTCTTATTCCATGTAACACTTGCACTAAAACATTTTTGTCACTAGAGACGCATGAAAATTATGTCATTTCAACACCATTGTTGGATTGGCATCTTCAAAATCAGTTTGATATGTACATACAATAATGAAAGTATCAAGTTGGCATATTTTTATGTGAGACTTTGTTTGATGCCAATTGAAGACAAATAAAAACAACACAAACCCTTCTATCCTTCAAAATTAGAGATGTTGATTGAAGACAACCATTCTTTCTTTGGCTATATATTGCTAAATTTTAATCAAAAATGAATATCTAATTAGAAGACAATAGGAAATTTAAGGAAAAAATGGATTTATTTAACCAGACTATCGGTATATAAAAAATTTGCTAGAGATTGTTTGGAATTGTTTAATAGACACCAAAGCCACCAGGAAAATCATATAAAATTTGTCAAAATTAGTAACCTTAGCCAACTTTTTGGAATCATTTTAGTGAAAAATCAATAATGGAAAGAGAAATGGAAGGTTGAGAAAGATAAAATTTATAGTAAAGAAAGATCAAAGCCGAAGATATTTTATTTTATTTCTTTTGCTAGTACAAATAGTGAACTTCACTAAAGCCATGAAGCTATATACATCCATGGAATGGATGAAATATACAAATTATGAATGAAAATAAACCTAAAGTGCTTAAATAAATTCATTCCAACATGAATGAGAGTATCCCTTTAGTCAAAGGAGAAACATGTCGTCAAGTATTCCCTTCAATTTTTTTTTATGGATTTAGACCAATTTATTTCATGAAGAAAATATGCAATGTACAAATGAAAATACATTTCTCCCTTCCTAAGAGTGTGCTAGTTCATCCCCAAAAGAGTGATGATAAATGTCCCTAGTATTAGTAGAAAACTACTATACCCAAAAGACAAGTGTAACATTCTTTATTGAATAATTATTTATCTAATCTACTAACCCGGATGACGACACACTCTTGCTAATATTTTGCCAATATTTTGCAATGTTATTTTCTTTGTCCATATTCCAAAATTATTCTTTTGCAAAATGAATTTCTAAAAATTTTGACATTCACTTTTAGAATTATTTTTTGCCGACCCTAACAACTACAATAAATAGTGAAATTGGGTTGTCTTAATAATTAGATTGCCTTCACTAAAGAAGTTACCTCATGGCTTAGTGTTTGTCCAGATGGAGGCATATGTCATTCTCTAAACCCGAGGCATGAACTAGTGTACCAATCCATGCAACACGCACGGTTCCTGCATTACTGCATCCTTCTACAGTAACTTTATATATTTATATAGTGTAGAATGTTGGAAAATTAGTGCGAAATAAGCTAATTTTACTATTTAGTGTTCATTAAATAGTAAAACTGGATTACCTTAACAATTAGGTTGCCTTCACTAAGAGAAGTTACCTCATGACTCATTGTTTGTCGACGTGGAGGCACATGCAATTCTCTAAACCCGAGCCATGAACCAATGCACCAACCCATGCAACACACATGGTTCTTATACTACTGCATCCTTCTACGGTAACTGCGCACATATTTATATAGTATAGAATCTCAAAAAATTAGTCTGGGACAACCTAATTTCACTATTTAGTGTAGGTATGGTAATGTGTGGTATCTATTCCCATGACCCTTTTTACATACCATGTGATCAAGTTTTTGCCCCCCAAAGCCCCCCACATGAATGCATACATAAGCCTTCGGGCAGTGATCCTAGAACTAGTTTATGGAATTTAGTGCAATATGCTACCTTCAAGACAAACAAGCATCAACTTTGGCTACCTTGAGAGTAAGTGGCATCAAGAAAAATAGAAAAGAAAGGATTTTGCAAGTTGTAAAGGATGATTGGGAATACTATAATCCAAAATTGACTAAATAGATGCTAATTCCAATGTAGAGGAAGTAGCAAATTGGCTATCAAATTCTATTGGTTGTTGCAGTCTTGGCTAAAATATAATTTTTTCAAGGATTTTCTTCAATATACTTTTAGCTACTGAAAATTTTAAGTAGCAATGGAGCGAATTTTAGCCAATTTTGTGAACGCTGCCTTCGGAAGAGATGGCGGGGAAGCGAATAGAATGGGGTTGCGAATGGAATGGGGGGAGAGCGGAGATGCTTGCTAAGCTTAACTTAGCCAGGCCTGCGCTGCGTTAGCGGGCAACCGATGTCACCTGGCGACTCCTTCCTTTCCTTTCCTTTCCTTGAGGTCCTTCACCTCCTTGTATGGCCGCTAGCCCGGGCTCTTCTTCCTCTTTTGTCCTCGGAGGAGGCCCCCCGCTGCCCCTGCGCGGCCCAGCTCCCCTGCTCCTCCGCTTCTCCTTCCCCCTCCCCCATCGCCAGGGCTGGCCGCACCCCCGCGCGCCCGCCCTCACGCCGTCGCACCACGCACACTCCCGCACCGTGTCGGAGAGCACGGCACACACCCGAAGCCGTGCCCGGAACGGACCGAGCAAGGGCGGAGCGGAGCGGAGGGTCGGGGCGGGCGGCTCCCTGGCGGATTCGCCCATTGCGGGCGCTCAGCGTTGAATTTTGAGCCGGAGAGCGCGTGTGGCGGGGGACGGAACGACGGACCAACGGACCACGGACGGGAGGTCGCGGACTGGAGCGGGCGGGCGAGCGAGCGCTAGGGTTTGGTATTCGGGAGAGGTTTCGGGCGTGGATGATTCGGGTGGAGGTAAGAGTGGCGACGAGACGAGACAGGAGGGAGAGCTCCTGTTCGATGTGGTGAGAGGTTGGCGCAATTGCGGGAGTGGAGAAAAAGTCTCTGTTTAGGTCAGGGAGATGGACAGGGGCATGCGGGGCGTCGGCAAGCGAGGTTTGGTGTCGAGGGATTGATGTGGAGGTGCAATTGAAGTGGTCCTGGACATGTGGATGTGGTTTCAGGGAATGACTCCCAGGTGGAAGAAGCGCTTAGTGTGCGAATAACACCAGCGAGGTGAAATGGCTTACGGAATGGGCTGAATGTGTGTGAAGTAATTGACACGGAAGGGTTGTGTGTTTACTGATGCGGCGAGGTGTGCAGGTGAGTTGGAAGAAGTTCAAATGCACGGATTAAGAGCATTTTAGGAGAGTTCAATTTTAGGTTTCAGAAGTATAGAGAAACGATCAGGAATCGGGGAGCGATGGTGTTCAAGCTGAAGCGCGTGATGCAGCGCGGGACGAAGGGGAAGGGCGATGAGAAGGCGGATGCGGTGGTGCCGAGTGCGTCGTCCTCCGGGCCGGCGGGTCAGGCCGCGGGCGGCAAGGGGAGTGGGAATAATAACAACGGCTTGGGAGCGCGCGGGGGTGTTGCTGGAGCGGCAGCTGCTGGTGCCCCTGCGCCGAAGGTGGCGGGAGCGCCCGGCGTGCAGGCGACGGGCGTGGGGCGATCGGGTCCGGGGAAGATGCCGAATGGGAGCTTCGAGGCGCTGCCTTCGTTCCGTGACGTGCCGACGTCGGACCGTCAGAGTTTGTTCGCGCGGAAGCTTTCTCTGTGCTGCTACACGTTCGACTTCACGGATCCGTCGAAGGACGTGAAGGAGAAGGAGATCAAGCGTCAGACTCTGCTGGAGCTGGTGGACTACGTGACTTCGGGTTCGGGCAAGTTCACGGAGGTCGTGTTCGAGGACATCACGAAGATGCTTTCTTCGAACCTTTTCCGTACGCTTCCGCCTTCGTCCCACGAGAACACGGGTTCGGACAATTTCGACCCGGAGGAGGAGGAGCCTACGATGGAGCCCGCGTGGCCGCACCTTCAGATCGTGTACGAGTTTCTGCTTCGTTACGTGGTTTCTAGCGAGACGGACGCGAAGCTGGCGAAGCGTTACATCGACCACTCGTTCGTGCTTCGTCTGCTGGAGCTGTTCGACAGCGAGGACCCTCGCGAGCGCGAGTATTTGAAGACGATCTTGCACCGCATCTACGGGAAGTTCATGGTTCACCGTCCGTTCATCCGCAAGGCGATCAACAACATCTTTTACCGTTTCATCTTCGAGACGGAGAAGCACAACGGTGTGGCCGAGCTTCTGGAGATTCTGGGTAGCATCATCAACGGTTTCGCGCTTCCTCTGAAGGAGGAGCACAAGATGTTTCTTGTTCGTGCTTTGATCCCTCTGCACAAGCCGAAGTGCGTTTCTATGTACCACCAGCAGCTTTCTTACTGCATCATCCAGTTCGTGGAGAAGGACTTCAAGCTTGCGGACGTGGTGATCCGCGGTCTGCTTCGTTACTGGCCTGTGACGAACAGCCAGAAGGAGGTCTTATTTCTGGGTGAGCTGGAGGAGGTGTTGGAGGCGACTCAGAGCGCGGAGTTCCAGCGTTGCATGGTCCCTTTGTTTCGTCAGATCGGTCGTTGCCTGAACAGTTCCCATTTCCAGGTGCGTGCTTGGGGCGAGCGATGGGGCTGGGCGATGGGGCTGGGCGATGAATGTGTAACGGGTGATTTGAACGCCGCGTGGGCGTCCGTTGTGATTTTGTTTCGGAAGTTAGGGTTCGGAGAGTTTCGATCGCGTTATATTAGGCCGTCACTGGGTTGAGCTATTCGTTGTTTTGACGTGCAGGTAGTGGGTGCATTGCGTTGTCTGGTTGAATTGTCGTTGAATGCCTATTAATTGGCATTATTAGTCGCTGTATGATGTTTGATTGAATCCCAGAAGCTTGGGATTATTGTGTCTGGAATCATCCGTCACCGGCGGGGCATGATGTATTGATGGGGCTTCGCATTTTTGTGGGGCTCAACCGGAAAGATGTCGTGGACCAGTTTTTGTGTAGTCGATATGGGACTGGGGTTCCGTGTCGCGTCACAAAATAGGGTTGGGTCCATGTGGTGGAGGGCTGTTGGACAATGTGGGTTTGAAGTTGAGAGTCCCTCTGACGAGACGTTTGTTTTGATGGTGTGAGCGCTGCAGGTTGCAGAGCGGGCGCTTTTTCTGTGGAACAACGACCACATCGTGAGTCTGGTGGCCCAGAATCGGCAGGTTGTGCTCCCCATCATTTTCCCCGCTTTAGAGAGGAATACCCGCAGCCACTGGAATCAGGCCGTTCACGGGCTGACGCTGAACGTGCGGAAAATGTTCCTGGAGATGGACCAGGAGCTGTTTCAAGAATGCCAGCGCCAGTATCAGGAAGATGAAGCTAAAGCGAAAGGGATCGAAGAGACACGGGAATTGACTTGGAAACGACTGGAGGCTGCTGGGAACCAACGGAGTAATTCGAGTCTGAACCACAGCCTGGCACCGTCTGATGGTGTGACGGGCATGAGCACGGTCCCGAACAAGATAGCAGGGAGCGGGGCCCCGGTACTGGGGCAGAGCGCAGTGTTGGGAAAGTAGTGTGATTGCCTGTTCTCTCTAGCGTGAGATGTATGATTGTGAAGAGCGAGCCACAGGCTGATATTGGCCCCGACCGTCTCTGGATTTCCACTTTCCTGCTCCTTTTGAGAAGCGGGGCATTCCGCCTCCCGATTCCTCCAGACGAGGATGTTCCCTTGGTTCCAGTTGCAAATGAGTACAAGTGCCAGGGTTGCGGCCGATCGCGAATCATGCGCACGCATTGGCAATGTCGGATGTGGGACTGGGCAAGGATGGGGAGGATAGGATTGGGATTTATTGAGACTGAGGGGGACCAAAGCAGGAGCAGAGATCGTCTGTGCTAGGAGACGTGCAGATTCAGTATGCGGTAATATCCAAGTTGTATCTTTTCTTCTTCGAACATTTTTATCTTTGTTTCCTGCTCGTCTGCTGTGTAGGGGTGGGATGGCGGGGTGGAATTCAGTTAGTATTGTAAGATGAGTAGGTGTTTGTTTTGAGCAGGGCATCTGCTTTTATTGTTTGGTGTAAAGAGACAGCCTTAGGATGAGACCCGTGAAAAAGCTCTATGTGGATGTGCATTTTGGTGTTGTCAAGTGGAAGGGTGGTTCAGTTGTGAATCAAGAGTTGTGGAGATTTGGCAAGTACGGGAGATGTGTTTTTCCTGAAATGGGAGGGCATGCATCGGACAGGGATTTCTGGATAGGTACTGTAGGAGTCCAAGGAGTCCAGAAGCTTAGCGTTTGATTGGCAGGGAGATGAACGACAGGTGGTGGGAAGAATGTTGGAGGTGTAGAGAAGTGCAGCAGATCGTTACTATACATTTACTTTTTATTGATCAATTTTCTCGTGCCACGGTGAGAGGTGGTGCTTGTGTGTGCTCTCGACATACAAGCCTCCCGCGTGGACATTGAAGTGCCTGATTAGGTTCGAGCGTATGACTGAAACCGTTGGCTTGGTGAGAGCATCCTAACGTGATGGTGAAATGTTTTGTTGGATTCTTACATCATGAGCCTGGCGAACGTGTCCGTTTGTGTGTGGGCGTTTCCGTGTAAATACTGGTGTTTATGAGTCTAATGCAGTCAGTAATTCTGACTTGTCACCATTTATTATTTATTTTTTGGTTCTTGTGGTGTAGTTGGCGTTCCTGTATGGATTTAGAGAACCTTTTGTTGAAGTTGATTAATTTTTAATTATGTGGCTTGATAATTTATAATTTATAGATGATTTTGATGCACATTTTTTGCTGAAGGATGTTTTTGTGATTTGGAGAATTGGTGCTTTCATGTACCACGTTGTAATATTTTAGTGATTATATTCGATTTTAATTAACATTTGAGTGAATTTTTAGTCGATTATCCTATTTGTAATTGTGTATCTCACTGTGTGAAGTATGATGCGTTAATTGTAGTGTTAACGAAACTCTAAAGTTTGGAGTATTTCTTTGCTCCAGCAATTATTCCCTTCATTCCAAAATGATCTTCCTATTGGCCTTAATTTTTTGTTCCGAAATGATCTTGTTGCACTTTGTGACTTTGTAAATTGATTAAATTTGGCATTAATTGCTATTTGGGACCAACAAAACAACTCCAAGTAGTAGTTTCCCCTCTATTCATGCAATCATTAGTCAAAATACAAATGAAATGATTAATGGGGTTAGTCAATATTGTTCGTTTTTATTTTTTACATCTCTTTAAATATTGCCCAATTGAAAGAGATGAAGCTTAAGGGCTACTCATGAGCTTAGGCATATACTAAATGCCTACAAAATGATGACTTCACATTCAACAATTAATTGACCACTGGTGATCTTTGAAAATGCCCCAAAAATTCTATTTTTCAATATTCCAAAACTACATTTTGAAAAGGGCTTTGAAATTCAAAATTTCTTGAATGCTAGGAGTACCAAACTCTACTTATAGCGCAAAATGGTTTCTTAATATGTTATTTTTTGCCTTAATCTTGAATATTTTGTCCAACGGGAAGATCAGTTTGGGATGGAGGTAGTAATTTTGAGGAATTCTAGTCCATTTGAATTTGGTAACATATCACTCTCTCCACACACATTGTTTTCGAGGCAAGTTAGTCACCATTCTGTTGGATAGTATAAAAAGTCTTAGCCTGATCCTCTTTTTGCACCCTTAGATTTGTGAAAAGTACAGATTTGAATGTTTGTGATGAATTGAGATCGGAGCACCCATAGTTGATCACTTGAGTGATTTTTAGACAGATTGTAAGTTGTATGAGGCAAATAAATTTTTTTGTCATGTAGGAAGATAAGGAAATATGAGGACTATAAATTTTTCATAATTTTATTTCCAAAATTGTTATTACTGTGATTTTTGGGAGCCAAAAAATTGTCTAGATTAGTAGCCAATGTTTAGACTCTTCCAATTCCAATCATAGAATAACTATTTTCCTGTTCATTGCTTCCTACTTTCTTGTTGACTACTTCCCTTGCACTTTGGGACATGTGACATGACCTTATTAGTCCCAGCCTTGAAAAAGAGAAAAAACCAATTCCAAGCTTTGGTTGGAAATAGTGTCATTGTACGGGTTGGGTATGGGTCCTTGGTTGGGAACGGGTGCTCCAACCTTATTAGGAGTCAACATTATTCCTTGTAGTAATTGAGAATAGGTGCTCCAACTTTATTAGGACTTAGCATTGTTCCTTGCAGTGCTCTCGAGCCTCTCGGTTCTCTAGCATTATCTAATCCATTGTATTTGGAGAAATTTGGAAAACCATGTATCGATGGACCTATCACTCAACATGATTCTCTTTTAACTACTAATTCCAATATTAGCAACTATAGATTTGTCAAACAATAGTTAATGCTATCCTTGCTTCCAATTAGTGGTGACTAGCATCTATAGATTTGTCAAATAATAGTTAGTGCTACCCATACTTTCGATTAGTAGTGATTACAGTTGCTTATACCTAATGATTTTTTTTGCCTAATTTTTAGCCAGAAGGTGATAGAACTCCAAGGCTCTTAGTAATTTAATACAAAGGAAAAGTTTAAAAAAAATAGAATCTTTGCCATGCTGTCTCCACATTCACATTGGCAATGGTAGCTTGTAATCATAGTATTGAATAAGAGACCATGAAGGACTTCTAGGGTAACTCTACATTGCCCAATCTTAAAGTTGCTACTTGAACTTTCTAATAGCTACTACCCCTCTCTTACACTTTTGTTTTTGCAAAGCGACATTTGGATTTGAGATCTCATATGCTAAGAGTTGCTGCAGGTATTCAAGTTTAGCCTTTGTGATAACATCATGCTAGGATGTTGTACCTTCCTAGCGACAATAATGAAGATAATTTTGCCTATAAATATTGAATTATCCTCTACATTTGTGATCTTGATTGCTATATTGACATTAATGCAATTTTATAAAAAAAAATTGTTGCTTTGATTTCATTTTAGGATTGTTTAGGTTGGCCAATATGGGGTGGTGGAATGGTGGGTGTGGACGTTGTTGTAATTTCATTGTGGATTGGTGTTTGTGGATTGTGGTGTTTTGGATTTGGAAGTGGTTTGGTGGGTTCAGGAATTGTGATTGAAGAGGATGGCTTCATTGTTGTTTGTTAACCCCTAAAGGACCAACATGCATTTTTTGGCAATATAGAAATTTTGGACAGGTACATGTGATTAGAATTTTGCTTATTTTGGGCTGAAATTTTTATAAAAGGTGGGGACGAGAAATATCTTTCATATGCACCAAATTTCATGACATTTGGAAATACGAGTCAAAAGTTATAGCCTAATATGTTGTTTGTTTCTCAACTCAGGCAGCCCGAGCAGATAAAAAAAAATCACTTTTTTCAAAAAAAAAAATTTGAAATTGGTTTATTAGATTTATATATATACGTGGAAAGCTTTGAATCATTCCATTCTGATCAATGAGTCAAACGTTATGAGGATTTTTAGTTTGCGGGCAGTTATGGATTGTCTACTCTAAAATAAACTTTGAAGTCGTTCATTTCACTCAATTTTCAATATTTTTCAAAAAAAATAAAATTGTCGGATGTAGATTGTTTATTACAACATTGCAACCATTGGGATTGACATTTTTCAATTCCATAATTAACTTCTTAACAATTTAGTGTTTTGAACCATTCTCTACATCTTTCTACTTACTATTTTTTTCCTATATGTTGTACAATTCCAAATAATCTGAAAATTTTCAAGCATGTAGCCAACTTAACCTGAAGAATGAATCCAAAGAAGCACAACCATTTTGGAAATTATTTCATAATAATCTGACCTTGTGAAGTGCAGCTGCCCAATTTTTCATAGGGCCAAAAAAAGGACTTTTGCCACTTCAAACGCTAATATCTTCCAATCTACACGATGGAAACTTCTGAAATTTTTTCCACATTTTCTCAAACTAGAGTACTACAAGATCCTATGGTTACATGTGTCCAAAAATGATATTTTTCAAAAGTTTGGTACTTGTACTAGAAATGGCAGTTTTGGAGCATTTTGGGTGAGAACATAGTCAAGGAACTTTAGAGGTTAAGAATGGCAACGCAAGATGACAACAACTTCCACTTTCTTTCCACATGAAAGCCTTCATGACTTTATGCAATGCAAATAGTAGGAGTCCAATTTCGAGCATTGCTACTGCGTTCGTCTCCAATGACGCAATACCTTCAACTTCAAGACCAGACACTCAAGATTTATTTATTTTGTCTTCTTTAGAAGACAGAAGCATTTCCTTGAAGGCTTCAATCTCTTCTAACGCTTCCATTGCTGGCAATATCATTGCTTCAATGGCCAAAGGCAAGGTACCAATTCCTAAAGTCATCAAGCTTTTTGACTTCACCAACGTAGTTACTGTAGAAGTTAAGAGGTGGAAGTACCAAAAGACATGGGTAAATAATCTAATTTCCTTAGGTGGAAAAGGTGTTCAAAAAAGGGGGAATGTGTTGTTGTCAAATGCATCGTGTGCACAAAAATTGAAAGGCAGCCTTAGATTGTATAGGTAAAGAAAGATACACTAATTAAGCACGCTAATTCAAAAAGAATTGTCAAGGTCATGCCCTGAGAGAGAGTGCTGGTAGGAGTTTTCTATGGTGATAAGTCCAACAAACATTACATGGTCGAAATAGAAGATCTATGCTACCATCAATAGCCATGAGACACTGTTACAACAACTCTTAAATCCGGTGTTCAATCTCTTGAACAAGAAGTGTGAACAATGTTTTGTTGTGTTCCATTTATTATGTTGTGTTAGAGCTATGGCAGATTATACTTCACACTATGAATTTTTTTGGTTTTTAGAGTATTATAGTACCTTAGAATCATTAGTATATAAGGTCAGCATGGTCTATAGTTGAAAGCATTCACCACACTATTCTAGAAAAGTTTAGAGAATCCTTGTGCACTTGCAAATATCTAATGTCACTTGCAATGAAACTACTAGTGTGGACACTGTCTCTTGGATTTTAGTTCATGTCTATATTGTGAAAATCTAAGTCCTTTCTTCTATGCTATTGAAGAATATGGATGGAGGATGTTCAATGGACAACATCACAAAGGTTATCATGAACAACTTGACAGGTATAGGCAACCTTTCCAAGAGAATTTTGTTGTCCAAGCATTACAATAAAAATAGGGCCTAAAGGTCAAAATATTGGACTAGCAGAGACATTGCCTATTGTATTTTTTTTAATTTAAAAAAAAAAAAAATTTTAAATAATTTAATAACCATAGTCCCTGCTTGCCAAAATTTGACCAGCTAGAACTATCCATTTTTAATTTTATTTGTATTTTTGTGCAATAGTGACATCACTATTGCTTTAGATTTGGAAGCCTTCTTGAGACTCCATTTTTCTTGTAATATTTGTGTGTTTTGAGGCAAATGGAGTGAAAGTGTTTCAAGGGTGCAAACACGATTTTACCAAGTAGCTGCAAAGGAGTGTAGCTCCTCATACAATAATGAATTCAATGCATTGCTCATTGTGCCAACTTGGCGGTGGAGGCCCTCTCGGCCTTTGCATTTGTGAGTCCAATTGAAGATTTCTTGGAGGCGATTTGTGGAAACTAGCTTCAAGGCTTTCTTAAGGAGACAATTGGATTTCAAGATCCTAGCTGAGATGATGGAGACAAGAGGTGCAAAGATAATCAAGCACGTTGCAACACAATGCATTAGTCTTCTAGATCTTTGTAAGAGAATTTTGACGAAACTGACTACACTTTGGTCGTGAAGATGGAATTAGATTCAAAGGCTAATGAGCCTTCAAAGAATTTGTATCATTATTTGTGTAATTTAGAGTGCCTCCTTCAGTTGGCCTCCATTGTGCCATTCATAGGGCGCCCAATGACTTTGTTTTCTATTTGTTTACATGTGATCAAACCTTGGTCTATAAAGATGAAATGGATCTCAATAAGGGGTAGAGTATTCATGATTTAAGAGGTCATTGGTGCCTTTGAATATCAAGTGCACCGCATGTGATGCTTTATCCGTTTGTATTGTAAACTCTAGTCACCAAGGACCTACTCAAGCAGACTGTACTTTCTTTGAAGAAGATCGTGAAAGGTATGTCTTGTCATTTCCCTTTTTCTTTTTTTTTCAAATTTTTGACTTTACCATTATTGCTTCTTTATATTATTTACCTATTAGATATGTGGCTGCCTTATAAGGCTTTTGCAATGGTCTACAAGGATTTGGTTATTTTTTTCTAGATGTAATTGTTGAACTAGTTATTCATTTGTTGGCTGTTGCATTTGGGGGCTATTTTGAAGTGGAAATTATGTGTTTAGTTTGGATCACAGCTCCTTGGTCATTCTTATTTGAATAGTTGTCTCTATATTGTCTTAGAATTAGATTGTTACAACATCTTTGAATGTGATGTTGAAATGATTTGATGTGAAGCCACATTTCTATGTGAATTCTATTGGCATCTTGTAGACACACCACAAGAGCTATATGACAAGTTGGCAAGCCAGTTTCCATCTGGTCATATTGTGGATGCACTAGGTAGTGTATCTATAGTATTGGTTGGCAAGAAGGGGTAGAAAAATGCTTTGAGGGTCATCTCAATGTTAATAAGGTAGCCTATTGCCACTTAAAGGTATACAAAGGATGTCAACAAAGTTGAGCATTGGGTGCCATCCACCAATGTTCAATGGAGATGACTTGGACTCACAAGCACTCTTCTTCAAGCATGCCATGATGCACAATTCGAAAGCGGCCATGCAACCACCCTATATTGTGAATCGGTCACTCATTTTTGGCAAACACTTGGTGCAAATTCAATGTTAAAGAATCAATTTTTCCTTAAGTATTTCAAGCTTTTTGAATTGACCACTATCATGGTGGTTGGATCTATAGAGATTGAGCAAGAATTCTCAATAGTGAATTTTGTGAAGGTTAGGGCAAAGTCCGAAACAAATTCTCCAAGTACTAGGATGCGGGGGAAATATTTGTCTAAAGTTTTTTTACACCTCAAACTTTCCCCTTCGAGAAAAGTATACTTCATTAGAAGGATGTGCAATGGAAGAGTGGTATAGGTAGATTGTAAGTGTGGTTTCTCTAGCATTTAGGGAGGAGTTTCTAAATTGCCTCATTGTCTCCATGTCAAATATTGTCATGGGCTTCAAAGTTCAAAGAGTACTTGTAGAAGACAACAATAGTTATTCCACTTTCGTCCATCTTTTTTACATAGTATAATTTCACAAAATTCACAATTGACTATATTGGTAGATTCATTACAATATTGGGTGATTGCAAGAAACACATGTACTATTTTTTGTCACACGTCTCTAGTTGTTTTATTTTTTGGCCATAACTTTTACGTTTTAGCTTCAAATGACTCAAAATTCTTAGGCAAAGTACTTATGACTATTATACACTTTGTTTAGTTTTTTTTTAAATTAAAAAAAAACTATTGTTCAAAAATAGCCCCCAATTTTTGTCACATTTGTCAATTTTGAATTTTTTTAACAAAGTAATACCCAAATAAACAAATTTGGAGCTGAAATTTGGAGGGAATGGTCTTCTAGTAGACTTTAGCTATTGTGCAAAGGATTTCTAAAAACAATTAATTATATGTTGTTTGGAAGTCTACAAAGTCTTGTGAAACGCAACAAAATCAACAATTTTTTTTAATCAACCTATTGTTAAATTAACATATGGGAGTATAAAATTATTCAAGTTACATAATAAACAAATCACTAATACAAAGAGAGGAAGCTCGATTTAAAGCAAACAGACATTGTCATGTAACTAAGGCAAAATGAGATGGCCCAATTGATCTAACCAATAATTTAGTTGTATGCAAAGAATTGGAAATTAATTGTCCAAGAATGTATTATTACCAATATACTCTACAATAGTGTGAAGCTCTTGACCGTAATGAGTATGAACTGTACTTGAACAAAAACAGAAACACTTGCAAATATATCATTCATGAAGTTTGTTCATTCATGATTTTATTAGAAGCTTTCTATGTTGTGAATACCCACTAATGCTATGTTGTGAACATTCTTGCCTTTGGGTGATTGCAAGAAATTCCTATCATATTTTGCATCACACCTTGTGTGCTCATTTATTTTTTGGCCATAACTTTTGTGTTCATGCTCCAAATTAAATGACTTAAGATTTATAGATAAGGTACTCACAACTATTATAAGCCTTGCCTTATTTTTTTGCAATTTAAAAAAAAAAACCATTTATAATCCAAAACTAGCCCCCAATTTAATGTCACAGTTGCCAATTTGGAGGGGGTTAGTACTATTCAGTACCCAAAATAACAATTTGGAGGAGAGTGTCTTCTAATAGATTTTTAGCTATTTTTTAAAGTAATTCTAAAAATAATTAATTGTATGTGGTGTGGAAGTCCACAAAGTGAGCTTCTTTCTACTTGCAATTTGAAACATGAAAAATATTAAATTTGGTGGGTTTTTTGGTGAATGACCATCTCCATAGAGTTGCTACAGATGGCCAATTTTTATTTTATTAATTCATTTTTTTCCCTATTATTAACTAATTAAAACATCAAAGTATCTATTTTCTTGAGATTTGGCACTTTTCTAGTCCTCCTACATAGAGAATTTTTCTATGCCCTTCTTTCGATGCTTACGTTCATCTTAAAGGTATATACATTAGCTATATTTTTAAAATTAAATTTCTTTTTCTAATTTTAAACTACTCTAGAAAAAAAATCACGAGTATTGCTCAAAACGCAACAAAATTAGCAAGTGTTTCTTGCAATCAACCCTCTCTTTTTCATTATTGGTACCAAATTCAAATGCAATATATTATTGTTGGCTATAGTTTCCTTTCAAACATAAGATCCACAACAATAATATTATATTATCCTATAATTCCCAAGTACGCATGTCTTCTACCTTGTACTCTATACAAGATGGAGATTGTTTTTTGTTGGCTTTCTTGTCCTAAAACTAGCTCTTGTAATACAATTTCCAAATCTAGCTTTGTCAATTTTTGAAGGGCCTCAAGAGGATCCATAATTACCTTAATATGCTTTTTTTCTAGTATTTAGGGAGGCGTTTCTAAATTGCCTCATTGTCTCAAAGACCTCAGTTATTGTCATTCATTTGGCTTGAAAGTTCTAAGAATATTTGTAGATGCCAACAATAGTTACTGTATTCTACTTTGATGTTTAGATTTTCTTATTTGATTAAAGAAACCATTTCCCCTCGGTTTTTGTTTTTATCACTTCAGAAATGTGTGCTGATTTTTTTGTCACCATATTGACTCCTAAATCAGGAGTTTATTAACCATTTAATGAACTTGGAAAAACATGCGTAGTAGTTTCATGGCTGAATCATTTTTCTAAACATTAGCCACAAAGCTAAAATTGGATGCATGCTTATAGCCCATTAGCCCACTTCTTTCATTTCATGGAGGCTCTAATTATTTTTTTATAAAATTTAATTAATCTTCACCTGAATGCTAGTGAGGTCCACCAAAATATAGCCCCAGTCTGCTCCAAAGTAAATGGGGAAAACCAATCGCTACTACATTTTGGGCAAGGGAATAGTCAGCTGGCTACTTGTTCAATTCATAAAAAAAAGTTCACTGCTTATACCTTTACCGTACCGCCAACAGCGAGACGAATAGCAGCATGCTGCTCAGGATTCCAACATCCGTTTCGTCTGCTATTGACCGCAGACACAATATCAAGACGCAATCTCAACAGCTCAGGCAGCTTCTGATAAACTCAAGCTGAAAGCAGTAGGCACCTTTAGAAGACTTTGCATCTAGTCTTAGTCCTTGCAGATAACTGCCGACACGAACATGATCCACAGCTTACGGATCAATTGACCACTGGTAGGAATCTGTTCTCAAGAGACTGTATGCAGACTGTTCATGCACAATACAAATATTCCAATCGCTGGTACCAACTCGTTATGAGCCACTGAAAATATATGAACCTGTTCCTCCTATCCTCAAGCTTCCTGTGGCGACAATCCCGTCTTCTACACCAACCACTGTTATCAAAGGCAACTCATTGGTGTAGATAAACGCCTGTGGCCCACTCATCTTTGAATGGAAATGGGATTATCTTCTATCACTGACAGCATTTTGCAACCTCCCACTTTGAAATTGCATAAGAAATTCATGCACAGTGATAAAAATTTGCTCTCCGCAGATTTTTCGTTTATACTGAAAGTTCACGCTGCAGCTCTACACATCTCCCAAATATTAGTCTCTTACGTAAGTAGCGTCTACCGAAGAGTGCAAAGAATAGTGTTTCTTCTAATACTAGTGCCTCTGTTAACACATGAACTAATTTTCATATGTTTTCCAGCAACACAAAATTACAGACCCAGAGCCTATCCTGGCGATAATCAATGCATTATTCACTGTACTAAATCCACAGAGATGGACAAAATTATTGCTTTTTGAATTCAAGGAGACTACAAATGTTGCGGACAGATTGATACTACTTACAGGCTCAAAGCTGCTCTACGAAGGTCCCAGATGTAAAGAGGTTGCTGAAAGAATGTACATCAACATTAATTGAACATAGAAAAGCTAGAACCTGGTTTCAATAAAACCTTGATTTTAATTCGTACAAGGGTTGTTTATTCATCAGTATCAGGGATTGACATACTCTGTTCGAGGTGCACACTACCAAACAGGCTTAAGAGTGGATAGGCTTGTCATAGGTCGCCATAGCAGCCTCCTTCACAGCCTCACTCAAAGTAGGGTGACCGTGGCAGACACGAGCAATGTCTTCGCTGCTGGCTCCATACTCCATTGCCAAAACAGCCTCATGGATCAGTTCACCCGCACTGGGTCCCATGATGTGCACCCCTAAAATTTTATCCGTCTCCTTATCCGCTATAATCTTCACCATGCCTTCAGCGTCATCGATACTACGAGCACGGCTGTTGGCCATGAAGGGGAATTTCCCAACGTTATACTTGATATTGGCCGCTTTCACTTGCTCCTCTGTTTTCCCAACACTGGCAACCTCAGGGTGCGTGTACACGACTCCAGGCACCGTGTCGTAATTGACATGGCCAGCCTTGCCAGCAAGAAGCTCCACGCAAGCAAAGCCATCCTCTTCAGCTTTGTGTGCAAGCATGGGGCCGGGAATCACATCACCGATGGCATAAACTCCTGCAACGTTCGTCTTAAAGTCATGGTCAACCTCCACCCGCCCAAACTTGTCTACCTTCACTCCCAATTCTTCCAGTCCAAGGCCCTGTGTGAACGGCGACCGGCCAGCGGCTACCAACACAATATCAGCATCCAATGTACTCGCCGATCCACCCTCCGCAGCTTCCAAATGCAGCGTCAAACCACTCCCTGTGTTCTCCACTTTCACCACTTTTGTCTTCAGCTTGAATTTCATCTTCTGCTTCTCCAGTGATCGCTGGAACGACTTCCTTACCTCGGCATCCATAGACGGAACAATGGCATCCCCAAACTCTACAACAGTGACTTCAGAACCGAGCCTCCCCCACACAGACCCCATCTCCAAGCCAATGTAGCCCCCGCCGATGACCACCAGCTTCTTCGGGACCTCCTTCAACGCGATCGCCCCTGTGGACGACACCACTTTCTCCTCGTCGATCGTAATGCCGGGAAGGTTCTTCACAGCGGAGCCCGTGGCGATGATGATGTGCTTTCCTTTCACCGTTTGCGACCCCCCGTCCAACAAATCCACCGTGACCTCATTAGGGTTAGTGATCTTGCCGTACCCTTTCACGTAGGTCACTTTGTTCTTCTTGAATAAACCCTCGATCCCCTTGGTCAGCCCCGTCACCGCTTTGTCCTTCTGCTTCATCATGGCCCCGAGGTCCACGGTGACGCTCCCCACGTTCACTCCATGCGCGGCGAAGTTGTGCTGCGCATCGTGGTACATGTGCGACGATTGAAGGAGCGCCTGTCCAAGTAGAAACAAACACCTCGATTTCAAGATTTCACCACAAAATGCTAGAAATTCCAACCTAATCTCGATCAATTCGACTCTCTAAAGCTCAGACACCCCAAATCGCCCCTACCCCCAAAACGACACCCTGAAATCTTGGACAATCGGTACATACATACTGATCCAAAGAATATGCGCGTTGGAAATTCTCTTTCGTTTGCCTGCAAGACCAGGCCAGTCTAACTATGCCCGATACGAACTCTCCTCGGCAGCAAACCCTAAACGTACCTTACCCTAAACGTACCTTCGAGGGGATGCATCCCACGTTGAGGCAAGTCCCCCCAAGGGACCCCCGCCCCTCGATGCACGTGGTCTTGAATCCCAGCTGCGCGGCTTTGATGGCCGCGACATACCCGCCAGGGCCTCCGCCCACGACGACGACATCATTCTCCGCATCGGCGCCTGCTGCGGCGGCGTAGAAGCGCGGGCCGGCTGCTGCTCGGCACAAGGACCATCGCTGGCTCAACTGTTGCACGGCCTTGCGCGAACAGGCCCTCGCAGCCATGGCGAAGGTCGCTTCTCCAGCTGAAGGCGCAGGCAGGCAGGCAGGGCTGCGGCGATCCTGTGTACACAAACTCGAGAGGGAAGGAGGCGGAGGCGGAGGACCTTAATGAGCTGCGATTGCAATTGCAAAGGATGGTGGTGGTGCCCCTGTGCCAGACGGAGGCCCGAGGAGAGGAAGAAGGCGGAGAAGAAGCTCAGGGGGAAGGGCCTAAAACCGTTTTGAACGCAATGCCGCACCGGAGACGACTGGAACCCGTAACCGTGAAAGGGCGGGCCTATGACCAAGGTTTCAAACTTCAAAGTTTCTCTATTTTGTATGCTCCCATTTTGCAACTAAGGTAGCGGCACCCATAACCCTCAAAATAAGGATTTTGAACATGATTAGGATTAATAAACATCCTGGAAATTATAGGATCCTATTAGGAAGAGAAAAATAACGCACGTGCACTTTTGAATGTATTATTTGGGTATTGTTAGAATAAGTTATGAATTTTTAAAGAACCAACTATAATTGCACCTAATACCAACACTAGGGTATGATGTTCAGATATATTACATCCTTGTAATCACATCTATTTACTTCCACAGATTTTTCAAGATTTTAGAGGTAATGGTTATGGGTGTTGCTACCTTATTTTATGAATAAAATTTTATGTGGTTATTTTTCAAAGACATAATCACATGTCTTCTTTAACCCTAAAAGGACAAGGTCTACGTTACCAAGCTATTTTGCCAAAAATGATTCAACTATGTATATGACTAAAATTTCATGCATTTATTTTTCAGAGACGTAATCACATGTCTTCTTTAAACCTGAAAGGACTAGGTCTATTGTTACCAAGCTATTTTGACGAAAATGATTCAGTTTTTGGACCAATCAATGCATTCTTCATTTCTATAGTAATCTTGTAAATCATCCATCTGACATTTTCAAGCCATATCAGCAATACAAAAGTACCTCCAGAAGGACGGGCTACAGACTATAAATTTCAAACTTTATAGTTTATTACTTTGTTTATCATCATTTTACAGTTATATGTGAATGAAATTTTTTATATTTAATTTTAAAAAATAAAATCATGTGTCCTCTATGAATCACAAAATTTTCAAATTCCTTAGTGAAAATTTGAAATTATTGTGAATTTTACGGGAAAAAAGTGAAGAAAATTCATGTCAAATACAAAATATGCTTAATTCATCTGAATATTTTGACCATATATATATATATATACAATCTAATGCCATTTACTTAAAATGTACTCAAGCAACTCCCTCTAAGAAATTTGGATGAAAAATTGTTTTTTTCATTCCTGCAAGCCTAGCTAAAGTCATTCAAATAACGCAAAATATCCTCAGCTATTTTTTAAGGTTAGATTATTAAAAAATTCAAATTATATTTGTAAAAATTTGAAATTACTATAATTTTTTTAATATAAAGTGAATGTAAATGTTAAATACAAAATATACCTAAAATAGTTGAACTCAAGCAACTCTAGAAAAAGTTGGATGAAAGAATGTTTTTTCCATCTTTGAGGGCTCTTTAAAATCATCTAAAGGTTATAAAATATCATCTCAAGTATTTCATGGTGTTACCTTGGGACTCTTGAGCCGCCCTATAACCATGATTGTGATCAAGCTTCAAGATCTTCCCCTTTAACGACCTATTTTCAATTATAAAAGGAATGTAATTTTTTTCTTCAAAGATGAAGTCACATGTCTTCTATTAGTCATGAAAACTTTGTATTTTTTTTTGTGAAAATTTGAAATTATCATGAATTTTTAAAGAAAAAGAAGAAAAAATTCATGCCAAATAGGCAAATAATCCGTACAAAATAAGCTTACAAAATCTAAAAATTTCACCATAGGTGTATACAATGGTGTAAAAAATCACAATGTCACCATACTTCTTTGTCATTTTACAATTAGAAACTCAATAGACCATGATAATAGGCTATAAGTTCAAATGACTATTAAATATCTAATCTTGAAAAATTTCCAAAATTTCAAATTGGAGTAGAAACTAGACTTAATAAGATTTATTTCATTAGCTTAGCTCATAATCAAAAAATATCATTTAAGGGCTAAAGTTCAAATCAAGAGCAACTTTGTCATATACACTACAAAGACATCTTTTGTGATCCAACATCTTATTCACTACAAAATTTTGTAGTTGTCAAAGAGAAGCATTCTACCTGTAAGTGGTGCATCCACACTCATAGAACTCAAATTGAAAAATCATCCATTTTCTAGTAAGAAAAAACTTAATTTGACCATTTGTCAACTAGTTTTCGGCTTCTCAAGCATTTTAGTGTCAACCAAAGTTTTTTTGTATCCAAATTTGACAAGTTTTTCAAGTGTAAAAAACGGGTGTAGTGGTTGTTGCTTTAGGATATATAGGTCAAACTGCCCATTATCATATAGATTTGTTATCTTGGTATTTTGGAGAAGATGTTTGTCAACCCCCATATTTTTCAGAGATTGAAAAGTTTGAAAGAAGTCATTTGCAAAAAATATGAAGAGATTTTGACAAGAAGTGAATTTTTTGTGACTTTTCAAAGGTGAAATGTTAAAGCATGAATAGTGACCCTTATTGAAGTATGGGCAGACCCTTGTTAAAGTGTGGGCAAACATGTCCGCTCCCCAAGTGCATTGCCATCATGATAAAGGATTTTTAAGATTGTGGTAATGGATGGGCTATTGACGCAAATGGGAAGATCTTGTAGGTAGCGGAATTGGGTGGATGGTGGTAATGGGCAGTTCTACCTTGATTGGGGTGTCTTAGGAAAGCACAGAAAATGAAAAATGAATCAATTATAGAAGTGATTTTGCAATCGAGGAAAATTCCCCAATTAGCCAAGGCCTGAAAGTGTCAAATTTCTTTTAATGAATGCTAGACTCTATGTTTTTAGTTTTTGTCCAATTTAATTTTGCATTTGCAATTTGTTCACTTTTGCTTTAATGAATGCTCAAATACTAAAAGACATAGAGTCTAGCACTGAATCAAATATGAATGTTGGTGACAAACATGCAAAGTAGATTTATGCCTTGATTTGTGCTAATTTATAGATTTTTTTTATCCAATGACACGAGTGCGTGAGCGCAATATATAAGCCTACAAGCCTTGAATGTAGTTGTAGATATGTACCTACAACCATTGAAGGTATTTGTAATACACATACCTACAACCGTTGAAGGTATTTGTAATACACATACCTATAACATAGGTATACTATTGAACATAGAAATTGTCTATAATATAGGCATCTATAACAATAGAAGGTGTCTATAATATAGACTTCTAGGCTCGTGGGCTTGTACATTCTATACTCACATGCTAGCACCCCTAGTTTTGTATCTTGTGCTATTGGATTGATTTTTCTTATGATGATATGACATGTGTGTATAGATATATAGGTATAACATTCTACATACCATACGCATAGGTCAGTTTTGGCACCTTATTGTCGAAATAGTTTACTTTTTGTAGTTCAACAGTTTAGTAGCTTGATTTGGATTTCTTGGCTTTGGGTACTTTGCTATTTCTAATTTTTAGACACTTCTAATTTTGGATTGATCTTTTCTATTCATGCGTAAATCTATTTTTTTTCTAAATTTTCTCAAGAATAATTTTTGGATCTTCAGAATATGCGACAATGAAATTTTTTCAAATTTTCAGAAATAGTTGTACAATTTTTAAAATTTTAGACATGATCCAAATTTTCCCTACTTATTTCCAAAATTGACCTACACGTATGGTAGGTGTACATAGGTGTAATTTTTCTCATACGTAACATTGCAGGTGTAATTTTTGGCCTCAACTTTTATCATGCTTTTGAGTTTCCTTAATGTATTGAGTGAGGTTTTCTTACGTGGAATAATAATGTGAGAGTGAAATTTGCTAATTTGTAAGTAGTGATTATATATGACATTTTATAAAATTCTTGTTGAGTAAGCTTGATAACCACTATCTAAATTGGCACAAAAATAAATCCTTAACTTGTGAAGAGGAATTGATGGTTGCAATTTGGACAAGTCTCAAGATCTTGCAACTCTTTCCACAAGACATAAAAGAGCTTCCTTTGTGGTAGCCAAGCAATAGAAGATGGACACCAATTCTACAGAAAATCCTATATGATTAATAAACATGACAATTCAAACAGTCTTTCAAAGAATTTAGATTCAAAGAATAAAGTTACAATAGCTTTGCAAAAGAGTGAAAGGCTACACATGTGAATATGGAGGGTATAAGAGGAAAGGTACAAAATGAGTCATGTAGCACTTTGAACTTGATCATATCATTTCTAGAGTGGCATACAAGTGGAATTAAAAAATCCATCTAGATAATGACATGGAGGGCTTTATACATTTTCATCAATACACCACAAATTTTTAGCAACACAAAAATTTGACATGCTTTTTTCATTATTCTCAAAATATTCAAAATTATAATCATATGGTGGCTACTTGGCTTTAAGTATCTCTTTCAACATATTTTAACGTTAAAATTTTGTTTATTTCTATATGATTTTCTTCTTGTGACCATGATATTTTTGCACTCTATCTCTAGTACAATGTATAAATCTTTCCATCTTTTCCAATGTATTGTACTCATCTAGGCAATTGTACACTATAATCTATTACAATTTCAACTGAACATGGCTATTAAACTAATACTTTTGAGTTGCATCTTTTTCAGATATTGTATCTTGTATTTTCATCAAGCTTGTGTTATTTAGGTTAAAATTTTGACATGAAAAATTTGTGTCGCAGTCTCATCATTAGGTCAATTTTGGAGCGTTTTTGGTGAAAATATAGTCAAAAACCTTTAGGGGTTAGATATTCCTCAATCTGCACATGGAAACTAAGTGCCGCAAGTGTCTTCAACTAAGATATAGCAAAATAGAACTCATCAATCTAAACATGTATCAGTCCATTACATATACAACTTTGGCAAACTTTGAAGCCTGTCTTGGCTTACGTAAGCACAAAAGACTCACAATGGACTCAAAGCTAGAGCTACAACAAAACGGGGGCCATAAAGTGACAAGATACAACAAGATCACTTCTAAATATCTTCATTTAACAAACAATTACCTTTTCAGGCAAGACGTACAATTCTGGATGTCTAAGAGCATTCCCACCATTACACGCTCTAGATCCTTTGCTCTTCAAATTGAATGAAAAGCGCTACCGGTCCTTCACAATATTTTCGTAAACACTTGATCCTAGAGTGTCAAGGAATGGCCCTTGAAATCACTATTCATCCTAAGTTTAGTTGCTTTATCCTTTATTCTACTTGATGAGTGGTCATTCAACTATTTATGGGCCGTGTTTGGTGAGCAACGGTGGAGGACAAGGAAATTGAGGGCCCTTCAATATTAGATGGAAAATTTGAACGGGCCAAGGTGAGCGGGCACTAGTGGAAATGCTCTAATACACACGAACAACAAGCTTGGCGTGAGCAACTGATCATGTGCTTTGCATTCCATATAGGAAAAAAATAAATGATGAAAGGCAACATGCTTGACTCAAATTTATACTTTTCAGATGAGCTTTTTCCTGATCCATCACCATATTAGCAACAAGGTCAAAATTAACATTGAATGGCAGTTGCTATGCTTATTCAATTAATTTGAACTAGAGAAGGCGGATCAAACTCAACAGAGAGCTGGAGCTCACATTACCACGTCGTCGCAATACAAACAATTTCTAAAACTTTTGCTATAGATATCTAGACAATAAGTAAAGCTTTTGGTTCAATAGACTATGATTATTTGACGCAAAATGCATGTAAAATTAGGTTATCATAATGGTTATATTTATTGCAACACAATTCGGAGAATTTGTCTTTGAAATTTTGAAGCGTTACTTCACAACACGACGTAGGCAGTCCACCATCTTCTAATTTAGATTTTTTCTGTTATCCATTGTTAACATTAACTTAGTATTATGCAAAGCAAATATTGGCAGGGCATTTGCTGTGATGTTATTCATCTTGACTGAATCAACCGTGCATGTCTACAACAAATATCTACAAAACAAAGTATAAAATTTTTCACTAACATGGCAAGAAAGCATTGTAAACAAACTATTGCAAGTAAACCATTAGCAACCTAACAAGCAAATATCATGGACATCCCTTTGTCTCTGACATTCTAATGCCCTTAATCATTGCAACTTCATTGCTACTTCTTTGCAAATCCAATTAGAAAACAAAGTTTCTTTTGAAATTGCAACCCTCATTTTTCCTTGCAGTTCCTCAAGATCAGTGGCTGAATGATTTGAATAAATCCAAAAAGCGCCATCACCAACACAAATTAATTAACTCCCAAAGGATTGGAATACACTAGGGGCATAAATTGTCGACATCTATTAAAGTTATCCTAAAAATCATGAAAGTTTGGATCCTAATTTGCTTTTAATTTTAGATTGTACCCCAATTTTTTTTAATTTTTTTTGAATGATGACAAGGCATGATTACGTGCAATCTAATCACATTGTTTTTTTTCCATCAATTGAAGTTTAGATCCTATTCTTGCAAAAAGAGGTGTTTTCAGCCAAATATTTTTGCTCAAATGTCTATGTTTCATATTGTAATGCTATCATACTTCACTATATTATTTATTGTAATTAAATATTTTAAAGTATTTTATATAATATACAAATATGCATTGTCATACTTGCAAGGAAGATGACTTGTCCCTTCTTGATTTGAAAAGGGATGATACCTTCATTAAACTGAACTACAAGCATGTTAAGTTTTGCAAGCTTTGGGTATATAGGTCGCAAGTAAGCCAACACTATTGCTTAGAACAAATTCATTGCTTGTTCTAAGGGCGAGCTCAGGAGAAAGGGAGTGCAATCCTCAAGGTCCCTTTTTTAGATTTTAAGTCACAGTTGTCATATAAGTGACTATCAACATGAACAATACTTGCTTATGTACCTTGGTAAATAATTTGTCTAGATAACATTAGTAAAAGACGACAAGATGGGAGATGAGTGAACACTCGCATGATTCCGTTTTGTCTGCCCTGAAGATGGACATTATTCAACCTGCAAGAATCATCTCTATTAGTATTGATGAATTGATAGCAAGTGACAATACTTTATGGATTGATATACATGTCTACACTATGGATTGTTGAAAAAAAATTCCTTTTTTGCTACACCTTTTTTTGTGTATCCGACAACTTTTTTATCTTTGCTGTAGGTTGGTACTACTAACTATTTTCACAAATGTTATGATCATGCATATTTTATTGGACAAGGGAAGGCTGACTTGTAAGGAGATTGCTTGTAAACTCATTTATTTGGAGGCTAATGGGGTTATCACATTTCAAAGACCAAAGACAAGAGGAATTATCCATATTGGGGAGAAATAGTCTCCATTACGTTTTGGTGCTAGTTGCGCCAATCACAGGATCAACTTTGTTGTTGAGATCTTATCTAATTTACTAATGGCCTCTCACTTAGAGTGCCTTTTTTAGTTTGTATACTTATACTTCTATTGAAACAATAAATACTACGTTGAGTTGCAATATCTTGTTGATCTCATGGAAACTAACGGAAACAAGATGTTAGGGAACTTTGAAATGTGCTGGATATCTATGAAGAGTTCAATGCAAAGGATCATATTTAAGTACACAACTTTGTTTGTGAAGATGGGCATGGATAAATCAACAACTCTTGGATACAAAACTAATTCTTAGGTTGCTGATAACTTTGACTTTCTTATTGATATTGAGGCATTATTATCATTGACATGCTTCATTCCAATGTTGAATGTTGTGCATTACTTGATAAAGTTGTGAGCCCCAATTCATGACATCTTTACATGCAACTTCATGCAATCCATATAGGTGTCCCAGGATGAACTTGCAAGAATGTCCATTGATAGATCTATAACTAACCACAATGTTGACTTTAACCTCTAAAGTCTTAAGGCCATTTTTCTATCAAAAACCACTCCAAATTGCCAATTTTGTTGTGTTCGTCTAAAAAAAACAAAAAAATATTTATTTTAGAATCTAACTAAATTATTTTGTATTTCACTTGTCTCAGATTACGTGGTAAAATTTCATGAAGTTTGACTATAGGATTGGAAGATATTAGCATTTAAAGTTAGAAAAAATAATTTTAATGTTGGCCTACAACTTCAGATGACTTTGACCACCATTTGTAGAACTTTTTTTTTCCTAGACTTTGAATTTTAAACTTTTTATATTGAAGAATTGAGTTGAAAATCTTGAATTTTTTTTGAAAAAAACACAATTGATTTTCATTCTTTAAGAAAATTGTTAGATAGAAGTAAATCCAAGATTGAACAAAAAACTGAATTTTTAATTGCTTTAGATGGGATTGAAATATAATAATTTTCAAAATAAGATTGTTCTTGCAAGCAAATTTAACCGTATCAAACTATTTTTTTTGAAACTTTTTGAACATTGCATTCAAAAATGAATCCATAAGTTATTTTTTCAAGAAGATGCTTGGATTGCCCAAAAAACAAGTTTGTTCATACCATTCTTATTACTAGTCCAAATAGAATGAATCAAAGCTTCACATGTAGACAAAAATATAATTCTTAAACAAATTTTAAATTTAATCATGACCTTTTGTGAATTTTTTGTGATGCTTGCCAACCTTTGTTTTTGGCTTGTTGTGCCATAATTTTTGTTCTTTGGCACTAATTGAAATAAATATTATATTCCTAGAAGGCTAATGTGTTTTTTAGCTTTGTGAATTTTTTTACAAAATTACAATGAATATTGGGACCGTACAAGCCTATTCAAAGTTCCATTTTGTCCCTTGTAAGGACAATTAGACTTTAGTAATTAAGCAATACAATGATCTTATTATTCTAAAGTGCAATTGGAGATTCCAATGGAGGGGACGGCATTTGCTACTTCATCTTCAATTTTGACCACACCCATGTTTTTGCTTGGTGCCATGACAAACAGACAAGGCAACAATTTTTCTTAACACAAGAGGAATTTAATTGTGCTCAAGATGATATTAAAGGGCAATCTACAGGCAAGCTTTTGCATTTTCTTTTTTAGGTTTTAACTTTATGTTTTTCAATATGTTGTATGATTTCTATCCATTGTTGTATTTGATTTTTTGACCTTTTTTCAATTTGAGATTTTTCAATTTTTATCATTAAAAAAGGTTGCGTAGCTTTTGAATGGCTATGGTATTTATTGCTTTCTGTAGAGAATGCTTAAGCACTTTATGATGAGCTGGATAGGAGATTTCTATAATAGAAGCTTCTTAATGCCTTCATGATCATTTATCCACAGTACTAGAGGCAAGAAGAGGCCGAAGAAAGCTTTGCACAACACTTATTATTGCTAAAGAAATTCTATACCTATGCCAAAATTGTGAATTAAAGACAGTCTTATATTGCCTTTGAGATGCTTTTAGCATTCAAGTTAGACAACCATCAAGGTTTGTTGAAAGTGACAATGAAAGTTAATTGTGAGGTTCCATGTGTACTATCCTTCCACATCAATCATATTATCAAACTTCGGCATAGACTCTCATAATCATAGGACTTGAGTAAGCTCATCACGGAGTATTTTAAAATAGCTAAAATAGGCTAATGTTTGGTGCTAGGCTTAGTTGAGGATGAGAGACACTTCTTGACTTTAAAGCTCGTCATGTCTTGCTAGAAAAATAGACTTGGAAAACATTTTCCAGTTGTTGTGCACATGTTTGGTAAGAAGTATTTTTCCCTAGAGAATTTCCCTTATAAGAAAGCTATTGACTCTTGGAAAAGTATTGTCAAGGGTGGCAATGAGGAGGATGTTTGATTAGGACTGGTGGGTTAGTACCTTCACCATTAACGTTTCTTTCCTTAGTATTCGTAAAATTAAGCATGCTTTGCGGTTCAAATTTGAAGAATTCACCTTGACTTTGAAGTTTTGCATTGGACTCTGCTTCCTATTGCACACTACTACAAGGTAGAGCTTGGGCATTAATAACTTTGTGGTGCCTTCTATGACATGCTTCTATTATTCTGCATTCTAATCCTTACTTCTAATGTCGCTTGTCTCCATTGTGTTGTGTAGAACACTGTCGTTGCAATTGGGCAGTCTTATTTATAGCAAATAGGGTTTACTTCCCTTATTAGTGACAATTTTATTTGTTCATGTATAATTTAGATTCTATTGAAAAGCATATCATTCAATAAAACAATTGAAGGAATTGTTCATTTCACAAAATTACAAAATAAACATTTTTCTACAATCTTAGGAAAAAAATAGCCATTAATTGACATATTGTTATATCATTTAGCAATTAGAGTGATTAGAAAAGAAAAAAACTAGCCATATCATATGTATTAAATTTTTTAAGTGTTGCAACTTTTAATTTATCAAACAAAAAAGATAATGTAAAATTCCACATTTTATCTTCAAATTTATTAGGTGTCTTTACCAGTGCAATTTCTTGTTGCAAAAATATTTTTTTTTATACATGGGTACTGTATCTTTGCAAATTACCCTAAATTTGTCTTGATTATTAATATGGACTATGCACTCTTGATTGTATGAAGATTGAGCAATTGGAAAAGATTCAATTCACATAAATGGCAAAATCAAAATCAAAATTTATATCCCTTGGCTTATTAATGGCAAGCCTACTAAAAGAGTAAAAGGACCAAAAACCTCCTCAAGGAAAGGACAACTTTTATCTCTTTGCTTATATTAAGTGCAAATTGTGTCATGATTTCATCCGTCAAGTTCTCATCCACATGATTTTTCATTCATTCATTCTTGCTAAATTCTAATGACTTCCAAACATCTTCTTGACAAAATGTTGCATCTTGGTAAAATCATTTGGTGTTGTTCCATTACAAAGATGACATGAACAAATGCAACAAGATCTTAAAAGTTTATGGAAACATTTAATGGATGTGTTTAATTGTAAATGGCTACATTAATTGCCTTAACTCTCTTCTATGGTCTCACAAACATCACCTTAATAGGTGTGTCTCTTCGACGCATCATTTGACAATCATGGAACACATCGTTTGGTGCTTGCAAGTCTTCCGCAACCCAATGATATCTTAAATTTTTAATAGTATAAATCAAACTCTTTTTTCCAACATATCACTTCATTGCTCTTCCTTGTTTTAGTGGTGCACTACTTTGGTTGATATATATCAAGTGACACAAAATGAGTTCATACATTCATTGAGCACATATTCCAAGAACAATGTATCCAGATAAAAATTGAGTATATAAATGAAGAATCTTCTTTTGAGAGCCTTTTGTTGATCAAGATGGAGTTGTAGACATGGTCACCTTGGCCACCAGTGCAAACTTGTATCCTTCAATTTGCATATATATAGATTCCACAATAGTATTCCTCACATTGCACTAATCCATAATACAAATGTCATTACGATATGAGATTTGTGTAGTGAATTAGGACAATGTTGAGGGATACTATCTTGATGAATGTTTATGTTGCATTAATGAGAATTTATATCACTAGTCATTTTATGTATAGATTTCACAAAAACATATAGTACAAAATTCCATCTATTACACAAACATCAGTTTGATGTCAAAGTTTGATGTAAATATTATGGTCTCTTGCTAAATGTTCATGTTGGATTGAATAGACTTTGTAAATCCAATTCTATATTTGTATTCAATATAAGAACATAAATACATAATATGTAATCTATTTGGAAATCATAAAAATGTCTTTTTTATATGACATATTGCAAATGAATTTATATATTATAGTGTTCTCTTATTGAAATAAATTTGTTATTGAACTCATAAGTGCTTTAATATATCTTTAATATATATGTAGATGTATTTAGAACTTTGGGTTTGACATATATACAAAAGGCTTGTTTATTATTCTATAAATGCAGACATGCGCAACTAGTGATTTAATGCTGAAAAGATGACAAAGACCAAAAAAGTTTACAACATAGAATTGATGATTTTTCATCTAGTTTTAAAAGTATAACTTTGTCAAGAAAATATTCACATGATATATATATATATATATATATATATATATATATATATATATATATATATATATATATATATATATATATATATATATATATATATATATATATATATATATATATATATATATATATATATATATATATTTGTGTGTGTGTGTATATATATATTTTATTTTTATTTTTTTGACATTTTTATTTATTTATTTTTAATTTGAAGTTTTGTCTTAAACTGTATTATAATATTGTTGCTTTCTAGTTAGGCTACAACCTTGACTTCAACGCCCAAGGATATTATTTTTCCTTATGAGCAATACAATCAAAATGAAGCTTTGCAGTCCTACTTTCTATTCAATTGAATAAATTGGGTAATTCTTGAAAATGTATAAACTATTGTACTTTGAAGTTAAAAGTAAACAGTCAAATATAAAATGATATTAAATTTTTGTATGCACCATGGCATTTCAAATTCTAATTATAGACACCTAATTTTCAAAAAAAAAAATTTAAGCTTAAAAGATTGTATTTAATATGAATTTTCCTACTTCAAAATTTTACAATAATTTCAAACTTTCACAAAAAATTTAGAAATTTGTATTGCACTTAAGACATGTGACTCTATCTTTGAAAAATGAAAATGATTTTTTTTTGTGCATAAATAGAGAAAATATATGGAATGAAGGATTTTGAAATTTGAATCATAGTCATAGGCCCGCCCTTTAAGGTTTTAGAAATTGCATCTTCGAGATGAACAAACTTGTCTACCATTTACAATGTGTACTTTAAAGATGTTTTTTTTACCATTGTTTAAATAATGCTCTATATTTTGGCATGTAAGGTCTCATTTCTTGCAATGACCATTCAAGAAAGATAAGGGTATTTGTATGTAAGAGTTATTTTTCTATTGTTGAATATATCTACCAAATGACTTTTTGCCTAAGATTTTATTTATTACTAATCTAGTCAGCCCAACTCTCAAGAAACAATTTGTATTACTAATAGCTTAGTCAAATGTAAATAAATTGATGAAAAAAAATTAGTTCACTTCAATTTACTTAAAACATAAGAATATATTTACAAATTTTGAAAACATTTAGAATTTATAAATTATCAAATTAAATAATATAAATTTACACATTTACAAATAAACAAACCAAAATTGTTGTATTGAAAAGTTGACAAATTATAAAGTTGTCAGATTGAAATTTCACAAATTCTTAATTACATAATTTAATAAATTTCAAGACATCAAAGTTTCAATCAATATAAAATTTGAATTGTTTGTCATTGAAAGCACTCAAGTTTTTTCATAGGGCCAAATTAATTTTTTTGTCAATTCAAACGCTAAATAATATCTTGCAATCTACACCATGGAAATTTCTGAAAATTTTTCCACATCTCCTCAAACTAACGTACTACAAGATCCTATGGTAACATGTGTCCAAGAATACTCTTTTTTCTAAAATTTAGTACTATAGGTTTTATATTGTTTGGCTATTAGAGTTAATTGCAAAGTTATCCTGTGTTTGTGAGCTTGTGTGAGAGGAAGGCTTAACTAAGAATAGAACAAATCAAACACGGCACCAAACTCAATTAGACCTGAGTTTGGTGCTCCAGGGAGTTTGGTCCCATGTTTTTCCCAAACTCCGGCTACTGGTCCCGCCATGCACACTCTTTACAATTAACTCTATTTTGTTTTCTTTTTCTTTTGTGGAACATCCGGATAGAAGAAAGGGAAACAGTGCATCATAACTTATACAAGATCAGCAGGGCGTGCAAAACGTGCCTCTAGCCTCTCAAGTTCCTTAAAAGTCATCAACTTTACACAAAGGATTGCCAGAAAAAAATCCAGAAGAATCACATTTTGGATTTCAGCTTGGGCTTCAAAGCAGCCACTGCTGTCTACCTCTTACTGCACTTCTTCTCAATCCCCGAGAATCAATAATACAATGAATCTTGACAGGACATCACTGTCCAGTGATCCTAGCCTTCGCATCATCAACCACCTTCAAGAGTTCTTCCCTACAAGATTCAGAGACATCCAGAAACATAGTCAGCATCGTCCACCAAAAATTCTGACTAAAGACTTTCACGCGCGGGAAATAAGTAGGCAAACAGTTCCAAACTATTCATTAAGTTCGGTTCTCAAGCAAATTGTACTTATAGAGCGGGCCTCCATAACGGTTAAATTTTGCAAAAAATTGCATGTAGGATTTGATCGGAGAAAGAAGTGAATCTAGCCCCAGAAGGCCTACTAACCTGTCGGGCTTGAAGAGCAGGTATCGGTAAACAAACCACTGCACATACAGCATTTAACCTTAGATTTAGCATATTCATTTCAACATCTAACATTCACGCAATTCTAGCTTAGAGGATGCGCTTCAGCAACAATTACTAAGTTGTGTTGTGACGCAGACAAGAAATCTCATGTATATTAAGGGCAACAAATGAAGGATTTGATTGATGCTTACCCCCGTAAACAGAATTCCGACAATTTCAAAAAGATTCGGAATGAGTGGAAGCCTCTCAATGGCCTGTCACAAATCGATCAGACGTTCTTGCTCAGTACCTTGAATTAGTGTGATAATCTAGCATACAAATAATCCTTCAACTCTCCGAGCTTATATCTTCTCAATACTTGAGATTGCGCGATGCCAAGCACATCTCACTCAAGGACCAATCGACCATCATCAACCAAATTGACGACGCTTAAGGAGAAAGAGTATGGCATACTAGCCTCTAGAATTCGGTTTTCAACTAGATTCCTCCGTGTCAATCAGGACAAAAACGACATGGACTTCGACACTCACACCAATAAGGCCGAAAGCTGCCCATATTCCAATCAGTCCAGCAAATCCCAATCCAGCGATTGCGGGCTTGTCATCCGACTTGTCCCACTGCAAATCAAACTCGATTAGAACCTGAAATATACGAATCTCAATACCAGACAAGATTGCATGTTTACACTCGATGAATTTTGCGATGCAAATGCAGATATCTAGAGGAAGTATAGAGACAAGACTAAGGTTAATGAAGTCGTAAAGTTTCACACCATAACACAGTTGGCTAAGCTTCTATTGTGAAGACTCTGTTTCCCACTACTGATAAAGCTCGACGACAAAAATACGACAGTCAGAAAGTTCAATAATATACCGCGGCTTTCAAACTTTTGTAGAAATCCTCCGCTGCATCTTTGGCTGCAGCGCCGGCCTCGTTCACGGAAGTTTCCGCCTCGTTCACGGAGGTTTCACGGGTCGCTTTAGAAGCAACAATTGTCAAGGATCTCTTCGCTTCTGCTATTCATCAGAATTAAGACCATGTAAGTAAACAAAGTATTCATTCCCTTACAAATCCAATCAGTAACTAATTCCCCCGCAAATACCAAACATACACCGCATGTCGGCAACACGATCGACACAGGAAAGAAGAAACGAGTAACGCCAAAATTCATCGTTCTAGAGGCTACTTCGAGTAAGTTTACAGCCTGAGAAAGAACATTTACAGACAATTCAACCCGAGACTGGCATGATAGCGACTCCAGAGAGGCCGCATCGCCAGGTGCAAGAAGCCAAGTGTCGGTCAGCATCCTCCTAAACTCTCTCGTAGAAACAAATAGTCGCCACTTGATAACGCATTTCACTTGGACACGTAACAAACTAAGAATTCCATAGATATAGCTGTCCGTGGCAATTGCATTAAACTAACAGACGGTTGTCAACCTCCTTCAAATTCAAGAAGTAACTCCCAAACCTCTAGAGGCGACGAATGCACTCGAAATGCACTCCACGTAGAACTACACAGAGAACCGTCACGCGGATCACACACGCAGGCACATGCACATCACCACCAGGAGGTCGGCCAAACCTGTGCGGACGGCCGAGCGAGCAAGGTGCGGAAGCGCCACGCCGGAGATCGTGGAGGCGCGGCGGGAAGAGAGCAGCACATTGGCTTGCGCTTGTGCTATGCGGGGAGCACTAGCAGCGACGGGGCCAGCCGCAGCGACAACCGACGACGACGACATCACGCAAGACGCCATGGAATGGAATTGGAGGGCAACGTCAAATTCACAAGAGAAGCGCAGTGGAATTGCAAAGACAGGAGGAATTGGGAAGAATGTTGCGGAGTGACGCAGTCCGGGCTGGCGGGGTGATGGGGGAGGTGTACTTGGCTGAATCTGCTGGGGAGATAGAAGTGGCGGAGTTCGAAAGCGCTGATTGCTGCATTGAGCGCTTCCGTCCGCCATAGCCGCACGGCCCGGCCCCCTTGGATAGCGAGGCTACCGGTGCCAACCGGTGACCCACGACCGGACCAGGCGGTCGCTTCGTCCCCCTCCACCTACAGAGTTTGCAGAATACAATTTAGCCGGTCTCAATACAGTAGAACTTCTAATAAACAGCACTCTCCAAAGTAATAAACCTCTCTTAACCCCTAAATGCCCAAGGCCTGTTTTGAGCTTCCTGAAATTTGCTCTAAATTGAACAAAAAGTTAACATTTTGATAATTTGTATCAATTTTTTTTGAATTGTAACCATACAAACTCAAACTAGACATGTTAAAGATCACATAGGAAAAGAAAACACAACAATATCACTTATGAATTGAAAGATTATAATGTTTGAACATGAGGGTGTTAAAACTAAGAAATTCTTTCAATCCTTTTTTCACATGTCAAATTTAAAAAGTTGGTCATCAAAAAAATATGAGGTTAAAGGGTCTAACATGCATAACCCCAATCAATTTATGGCTTCTCAAAATCTACTCTACAATTTTTTTAAATGAATTTCTAATGTGATTTTTTCTCCAAGATTTAGTGTATTTGTGGCTCATTTCCAAGAGCCCTCAACACTACAGAAAGTCAAGATTGCAATGGGTACCCTTGGATAAAATCTTGTATAGAAAAATCATAAAACATCATTTTCAAAATTGGACTTTCAAAGCTAAAGCTAAAGCTAAACTTCAAAAAGAATTTTACAAAAATATAAACTACTAAAAATAGCAACTTGGTTAGGTTTTATTTAACTTCAAAGTATTGCCAACACCAGAATTTGGTGCCTCGGGCATTTAGGGGTTAAACTAATATATATCTTTTTTTCTTTTTTTCTTTTTTTCCCTTGAAACACATGGATAATTTCCATTGAATGGGGATCTCTAAACTAATATTGATTGCTGGTCCCAACTCGCATGCAAACTTCATGAATGCAAATGATCCTACATAATGTAATAAACGTCTCTAATGTAAATGTGTGAGTCTAGTCAAGAAGTTCTATTGTAATTATACTAACCCACACTACTACACTAGTGTACACAATAGTCTCAAAAGGAATTTGAACGGAATTCGAACGGAATTCTTCTAGTAAATCAAACAACGGTAGTTCTGAGCTACTCCACACAAACTTTTCCTGTTATTATACTGAGGGTCCTAAATTAGTGTCACTTCAAACTTTAATTTCTGTGGAAATTACTGTAACATAGTAGTATTTTAACCTACACGAATTTAATAGTGTGACTTTGGTAAATTAGTGTCACGCGCACTTCAAAGTCAGGGCAGCCTTGAAACGTTGAGTGGGGTCTTGACGTTAAGTCGCACACGTTTATACGCGCCAGCCCGGCCTCGGAAGGGACAAGAGTGCTACTGTAGTGAATTATCTCTCTGGAGATGAGCCGGCCATACTTGCGATCCGAGGCCCCAAGTGGCAGCAAGCACTGGGCGTAGAGGCCGAGCCAGCACGTGGCACATCAAAAAGCTGAAAAGAGACCGGGAGCAAGCATGGCATGTGACGGACGGCATTGCATTGCACAAGAACTGAGCTTCAGACGGCGTGGTAAGGTGCTCCTGTGATTCCGGATTGCCAAGAGCGGCCAATGGAGAGCGCTCCTGGAGGGAACGTTATCCTCCATCAACCTCTTTTTAGCCTGGGCTGGGATTGGAAGACGGTGATTGCCCTTGACGTCTTGGGGTGTGGTCCGTCATGCACAGAAATCGTAGAATAATTAATGTCTTTCTGCGAAAACCCGGGACTACCGGTAGTTTCTGACCTTCTCATGCCGTCAGTCCGATAGTAAACAGGATGCATCAGTGTATCACTTGTAATCAATCAATCCCAATTGGGAATGGCAATATATTGATATCTATTCGAACTCCGAGATTACAACAAGAGAATCTCCTCCACTTAATTCTAGGGTTTTTGCTTTCGAGCTTGGATTCAGAACCTGCAAACAGAACAGTGATTAAACGTACTGGTAATTTTGCTCATAAGACTACAACTTGCTCATACTGTATCACGCAAATAAAACCCAAAAAAATATACGTAGTAATACGGTAGACCAGGTGGAATCGTTAATAGGGAGTAGGGACTAGAATGCGGATGTACGTACCACTTTATTATGATGTCGGTAGCCTATAGCAACTTCAGTCCTCGCTGCAGCGCGCTCTTGAAGTTCAGCGAAAGATACTGATTCGCCCTCTTGCATGTACAATTGTATCCCCTAATAATAAAAATTCACAATCACGATATAAAGTATTTAGCTCGAATGTGTCCAGCCTAAAAATCTACTTTGGAAGTGGTGACTTTCAAACATATTTATATTGTTCAAAAATGTAGGTTATGATTATTTCTTTCTCTAGGTAAATTCTGTTGCTTTTCTTGAAGCTCCATAAACGATCGATTTCACTCCTATAAATACGGAAGCGGACACTATTAGAAACTTAGGGATTTGGTGCTTGCAGTACGAATGTTAGAAACTGCAGATTGCACGCTTCAACGATGCAGAACGTCTACTTCTGGAACACATAAATTGACGATATGGAATTCGACACTCATATTCAACACACGTACCTTCATATATATCTCATTTCCCCAAGAGTTAAGCAATTCTGTCCAAACAGAATTCAACTCCTTGTGCTCAATCACTAAGACAGTCAAGAGCAAAGAGTTATCAGTCGTTAAGAGCAACTTCAAAACTTATCAAATGGACGAATATAATATACTCATACCTCCCACGTCATCAATGATCATCTGCAAGGCACTGCGCACAGATGAACTGTGCATGTACTATATGTGTAACTGTGGACGTACCTTGAGACGTCACCAGCCCAGCCAAATCACTAGTTCCAATGTATGTGAGCGAAGGATGACTCTTCGCAACCTGAAAGCATCATAGCGACTATCAGACCCTCACTTACACTGCATCCACAGCCATGCTCATCACAACCACTATCCCGGCAGACGAGAATTCCCTTGTCATCGTAAGAAATAAATGTATGAACTTATTAGGACGTTCCTATGATCTCCTAGTAACACCCAAGTACCCACGAGAAACATTTAGTACAGAGACTACGGGAGGATTGTCGAGATCAATTCCAGTTTCAACTATAGCTTCAGATTCTCTTACTAAAACGTTCTCTTTCTTCAGATTTTTAGGATTAAGGAGTCTGCAGACTGACCTGCTTCCCCAGCTTGGTGTCGATAAATTCAGCCACTAAATTTGTTACCTGCAAGTGGAATAGACCAGTTGATACACTGTGAATCGCAGTATGGTGTCACGTGAAGACGAATCGGAAGGCAGAAAATCTTAATGGGGATACCCAACAAGACGTTCCAATTCATGAGATAGTGTCCAAAAAGAGGCAGACCTCGGTACTTTACAACATGAAACACACTTTACCTTAACAAGATGTTTACTTTCCGCGAGTTTGAGATGACAAAAAAAATCGACTGTAACTCATAAGATTTTCAGAATTGAAACCCTGATTTACTCGGATGGCAACTACGAAACAGGAAATTATGAAGTAAGCGATAAGAAAACATTCAACATGCTTATCGACCAATGAGCTCACCTTAACATTGTTTTCCTTGCAAAGTGATTCGGCAAGCAGCAATGCAAACACACATTGTGTATCGGGCTTGGCTGAATCTGAAATAACAAACAACATGTAGGAGTTGATTAAACTCTAGATACTTTGCCTGAAGTTGTGGTGGCAGATCCAAAACCAAGAGGACGCTCTAAAGCATTGCAAGACCTCAAACAAACTAAAAGTTAAGCAAACACCTCCAGAAAGCCACCCCCTGTCTCCGATAACTACAATAGAAAGAGGGATGTTCTCAAAATCATCGCCTGCTGACTTCACTCCTTCGAGCGCCCTTTGTGTAATACTCTCCAGTATGGCGTCTTGCAAGTCAGATCGACTCATAGGATTACCAATCTGAAATTTCAAGAACAGTCAAAATACAGAATTTCTCATACAATAACAAACGATATCAGAGGCAGTTCACCTTTTGTTACCACAAACAAGAGGTGACAGGCAAAGCAGTAACAAACTCACTTTGTGAACTACATGAATATTGCGTAGTATTTTTTCACTTCTTCTAGCCAAGCAGGCCTTCCTTTCTTCCACAGACGCCTCTGCTAGAATAATCTGAAATGAAAAAATAATGCATCAGAAGTCTCTACTAAAAAATCAACGAAGGAACAAACCATCGAGAATAGCAAGAAAGAACCGCCTAACACTGATTCTTCTCATGTAGATTTCTACAATACTAACTTTGAGCTAGCAAGGGCAATAGAAAGAACTAGACCGTGAATCAGCATAGCTTTGACTTCCAACTCTTCAGGCTCAATACAAAACCAGACGACAATCAATCGACATTTACCGGTATTTGTTTGTCGGTATTTCTAAGACAATCAAACTCAACCGACCAAGGAATGGCCCTTATCTTTTTAACTCTTTCAGAACAGATTGTGGTGCGATAAGAAATCAAACACAAAATATTGCAGGAAAGACGATTACCAGTTCACTACCAGGGCCAAGATAATCATCATATTCCCACACCATCTCGCTAACACCAGGACGCCACCCCAATATAATAATTCGTTCTTTCCTTGCAAGAGCCCAATCACCTGTCTACACCAGAAGTACAGTTGCACAGCATGAAATTTCTCAAGAAAAAGTAAGTCTCGAAGATGAGCAAAGCTCCAAACATCTGTGTGAATAAGTAGACAAAGGTGGCAAAATAGCTGCACACCTTAGAAACTGGCTTCGTGGTCCGATTAAAGATCCTAGTCAAATTTCTGGACTCAATTGACTTCGATAAATCGAAGATTGAACGAGAGGTGGACGCTTCAGATGATCTAATCCTCGTCGACTTCTCCTCGGCATAGGCCAGGAGTGCTGCGGGGGGCACGCGGTGAGTGTGTTTGCGTGCTATAATTAGCAACTGCCACAAAAAAACTCCAATCGACTCAGATATGATATGTCAAAATATAGATTATAGCCCTTGGCCAAGCAGCAGATTCTTTGGAGGTTCCTGAATTTCCTCACATGCGTTCTCGATCTATCCTCCATGTTCTTACACTAAACTGTCCCAAACACACATTTCCAAGTAATACATTTCTTCCAATGCATTCTACGAGGCTCTAAAAATTCTAACACCATCTACAACCAATGCAAGTGAATCTACAGTTCTTGACCAAAATCTTTGCTCTGGTCGTCCTTAACAAACTACCAACGTACTAAAAAATACAGAGCAGTTCTAAGATGTAAATGACAACCTGATCAGTCGATTCCAAGAGACGTGCGTCCCGAGGATGAAACTCTGGATTTCCTCCAAACGGAATGAGTCCACCAACCACAGCCTGCAAACACATAATTCCAATATGAAAATGCTTTGGATCTATCAGAAAGGCCTCAAAGAATTAAAATAGGTTACAACATCGTTTTAAAGCGAAGAGAGAAAAACTCAGTGCATTCAAGACCAAGACTCCAAAAGGTGAGTGGATATCTAATACCTCTGGAAATCCACGACGAACCTCTCCATATGATAGTCCAGCAAGACTTGGGTAATTACGAAGGTTTACAACGATCTCTGTAAGAGAATTTTATTCAATTAATACATTTACTACAGTAAACAACCTGGTCAACATTGACGAATCCTTCATAAACACGACCAGTCAATAAGGGCATAAAATAAGTTCAATATAAGAGAGTGTTGGGTTCAAGAGACATACTGCCGTGATCGAGAAGTTGTTTATAGACATCAACCAAACCAGGTTGGCGAGAACATTGGACAAAGAGCTTTGATGATAAATTCTGCACTGGACTTACTCGTAACCCAGACAAAGATTTCAATAAGCCCGCAGTGCTCTTCCTAGACACCTACATCCATATCAAAAATATTATTAAGTGCAGCGAGCACATTTTGCAGCAATACCACAGAATGCGAACAATTCATTTCAGATGTTCCAGTATCCAACAGCAAGAGTATAATACAAAAACACGGCATTACCTCCACAATTACATTGCCGGCAGTTTGTTCATCAAGAAGCGACTGCAACGCTAAAAGCGCAAGAACATTGTCTGCATCTGCCTCATATCTGTGCAAATTTCAAAGACCAGGATAAGAAACCACAGATACAACCATCCTTCCCACCTATAATTCTATGCTTCTATGCATCAGAAGTTGGGTCGTGACGTCAAGAACAACTAGAAACTAGAAACTCAAGCGATGTTATCTAACAGTATACCCAAATGCACAGATAGCGTAATAGTCCTCAGATGAAAATGTGAAGGCACCGACGTGCGGTACACAAACTTACGGATCATCTTTATTAGCCAGAAGGAGAATGGAGCGAGCTTTGTTAGCAGCCACCTTCGCAAAAGACCTCGTGTTGTTGAGGCTACCGCTGCGTCCACCACAAGAACTTAGTTTGCTTGAATTTTATCAGACACTAAATGTGAATTTCATAGTGTAACTTACAAGTAGATTCATGAGAGCATAAACATGCATAATACAAAATCCATGACTGAAGCAGACGAATGCATCACAGAAAATCCATGACTTACATGACAGCAAGTTGTCCTAAACCAACAAGTTAGCATATGAGAGTCAACGAAAAATTTGTAGAACACAAATGCCATTGCACTACTATAAGGATCATTTTTCCTTACCATCGGGTCAAAATATTGATTTGAGAGCATTCTTTAGTGACAGGTGAGACAAGCTTCTCAGTCTCCCTCCTTGCTCGCTCTGAAAGAAGTAGAACTGTTTGCTTTCTGCAATCATGCAAATGAAGGCTCAATACGATAGATTGACCAAGTCAATTATTAACTCCAAACACGAAACCAGCCCACTCGAGTAAATCCGGTCTACAGTAAGTAGCGTCCACCCTCATCAGTACGCTTGAGTGTTTGACAACACTACATGCTAATCAAAGCGTTCTTTGGGACAACTCTAAGCAAAAATATACCGTGATGCCGCAGTACCATCACGAATGGCAAATTCATGGGACTTGTTAAGCTGCTTAAGGACAGTTGTAATGTGGTTGTTGGCCCCGCATATCACGATGTGCCCACTCTCCATCACCTGTGAGTGAGCTCCTTCACGGAGCCACTCCATTCGTAACTGCAGATAGAAATTTTCAAGCATCAAAATTTTTCTGTACTGCCAAATTAAGTAGGAGAAGAAACGATATACAAAACGGTCTATTAACAGGAAATCTGAAACGGTCATTCTATGCTAATTAAAGCACCTAAGCATCTACTCTAAAAAAAAAGGTATAAAATTCAGAGTTTACACAGATGGAAAAATCTCCTTTTATTCTTGGTCGCATTGGCAAGTAGAAGTAATCAGGCTACACAATACGCATAGGCAGAATGAGTTCAAACCTTAATTTGCGCTGTCATCGTACTCGTGAGTAATGAGTAGAACAAAAGACCCCCAAAAGCCAAGAAAATTCCAATAGTACGACCCTGTTGTGACCTCTCCTGTAAGACATACAGGTCCTTGGCTTGTTTATTCTGATGTTGCATTGCCATCTCCCATCCTCAAAACATCAATTGTTACTCTGAAGGACAGCAACCAGTCTAAACGTATGTACGTTAGTGCGTCTTGATATTGGATATCATCAGGTGATATCCGAGATGGGATTCAGAAGGATATCATCAGGTGTCGAATGCTCCAACTAGATGGGACCAAAATGAAACAACAGTAGAGAATAGAACAGATAGTGAGGCAATATGCAACAAACCTTTAAATGTGTTCCAGAGGAGCAGAGGCATGCCCATGCATCCCAAAGAGCATCTCCCATTGATTGCTTACCCCTGCAATTGACAAAGCATTCACCAAAACAGTAATGTGCAATCATTCATCAACAAATATATCAGGCAGGAACAGATTTGAAGGCCGTGGAAACCTCACCTATATCTTTTAAACAATAGGCCTCCAATCAGGATCAGGGTTAAGCATGCCATGATTAGCAGCAACACATACCTGCACAGTGTCGCCATTATCAAGACAATGCATAAATATTCTCGTCGAGGCTTAGTTCGAATCCGCTGGAACATAAGTTCAAAAGTCGTGAAAGTAAGCAAGTCGACAAAGTTCGCAGGCCGAGAGATAACCCTCTTATTCAAATTTATCGCGTAGAAATTAAAAATTGGTTCTTTGTTGCCTACAAAGTATGAAAACAACTACAGCTTTCCATTACAAAGTTGCAACAAGATTGGGAGATTTTAAAAGATATATAGAACTATCATACAGACACTACTTCATAGCCTTCGCCATTAGTCAATTAATGAACTCAAACTGCCAAGTACACGTACAGAAGTCAGCATCCCAGAAAATCTCAAGATGCAGGTTCTCATATCCAACACTCGTCAGAAATCGATCAACAGTGAGTACGTAGACATGAGGCGATTTGTGCCAAACAGCACCTACAAAAACAGATCTCTAAATGCTCATGAATTGGGTTCTTACGTGATAGGGTGACGTTCGAGAAGAACATCAAGCATATATGACAACCGGGCCAAGTTCCAATTCATTATTGATAAATCTGGAGGTGTGACTTTCAGTCTCATCTGTTGTGGCCTTGTCCCTAAAGTATCTCCAGCTTGACCAAAGACGTGGGACAAGGCTTGTCCAACCAAAGAGGGAGACAACTTGAGAGCACCTAATAGAGCAGTAGAGTCGAACCCCCAGAATTGGGGACGCTTGATGATTCCCTTCTTCATCCAAAAAGCTGCGAAAAGAAAACTCATGACGACAGCTGCCCCCTGCAAGTTCCCCCATATTTGAGCGTAAGACTCCTACAAGTCAACAGCGTATGCAGATCACCTACCAAGGAAATTCTAAAATCATTTGTGCAAAACCTGGTCCCTCTGAATCCCAGTGTTGGAAACTCTTATTCTTGGAAATGGAATTAAGTTCTACATATGCAGCAAAGACAAATTTCTAGGCTGAGGGGGGACTACTATGCTGAATGAATAGCCTTTTACAAAACCTCCAAAGTTCTCTGGACAATTCCTCGCCAAAAATATGAGAGTGTACCTTGCAACACAGCTGAAACAAATCGCTACTATCCCCTTTACTTGATGTATCAACGTGCAAATTTAAAGGTAGTATTAAAGAACCATTTCCAGCCGCCGAATGTATCCTAGCACTATGATCCAGGTTAATCTGATTCTTAGGATCGCCATGCACATGTGACTCTATGTACTTTACAGAAGCTCGTCGTAGTTTTCGCCACCCTAATTGGTAATTAGAAGACTCCAGCGAGGCAACTAATGCTTCCGACTCGTTTTGATCTCCTACAAACAACATTTCAAAGTTTGTTACAAGTTGTTGCATTACATATTCAGCATTGGGATTCACAAATCTCCTGTGGCTGACAAGGGTCAGCAGTAAGTTAGCCTTTATAAATTTAAATTCAAGAGTACAATAAAAACATGAAGTTGTGACTAAAGATCTCAATCCAAAATCCAAAATCGTCACCGACTATTACGAAAAAAATGGAGTAGGAAGCAAAACTGACCTCGATTTTCAGTGGACATTGCAGCTGTAATCATCGAACAAGATTTGCGACAACCAGCAAATGTACTTGATTGCCAAAGAGAAATGGGCCTGCTACGACAAGTAAGAAAGATTCTTCTTAATGAAAAATAAAATCTAAGAAGACCACATCCACCGACGCGAGTTCGCAGCAATTGATTAAGACTGTATCAGTAACTTGTCCACCACAGAACCTGCCCTCTACTAGTCAACTTAGATACAGCTTTGGCAAATTGTCTGACAAACTTTGCTCATCTCGAATGCTCTACAAACTGATTAACCAGAAAAATTATAGGAAACTCGCAAGATTCAGACCGGCCATTGGTTGCCTCGGGACAAATCACCGAGTCTCGTTGCCTGGATTAAAAATCGAGAGATTTGGAAGGGGAAATCCGGACGATGGACGAAGGACAAAACCAGACTAAAAACGGGATTCTCCAATTGGCGCTCAGAACTACTCTGGATGCGTACGAACTTTGTAAAACCAGGAAAATCATTACCAAAAAGCATATCAAAACCTTGACGAGGACACAAACAATTATAAAAGTTAGTTCCAAGGGCTGCGAAATATCTCTAGTTATCTGACCTAAATGATGAGCAAGCATTTGCACAGTTCATGTCACTCATCTCGAATGCTACAGGAACTGATTAACCACAAGAAATATTAGGAAGCTCGCAAAACCCCGACCCGCCATTGGCTGCCTCAGAACAAATCACCGAATCTCGTCACTTGCTTTGAAACTCGAGAGATTTGGAAGGGAAAATCCGGACTATGGACGAAAAATCCAATCCAAACATAGAAATGGGATTCGTCAAATTGGCGCTAAGACATATTCTGAATGAGTACGTATTTCTTGTAAACCAGGAGCAATAATTTTCAGAACGCAGAGCAAAAAACTCGACGGTGCATACAACAATAATAATTTTTTTTTAAAAAGCTGCTTTCAATCGCTGCAAAAGTTTTTCATCAGCCGACCTGAATGAAGAGCAGACAAAAAGCAAGTGCGCCTTGCGCGGCTCGAACGCGGAGGCAGCGCACACAAGATGCCTCGTCCGGGCCCCTGCCATAGCCTCTCTGATTTGCATACTTCAAATCATGTAATATAAAGCTTGAAGTCAAAAACCCTCGCCTCGACAGCAGCAATCCATCGCAGTCTAACGAATTCTCCTCCTTGTTGTGAAGCAATCCTCCGAAATTCCGATCCTACTCCTCAACCAAAACACGGATCCCAAACGAATCCGGAAAACATATCCAATCCCGTGCCGAATTAAAGAATCTCCAAAGAATTTCCACCACTGTTCCAAACGCAGTAACGCACTGATGCAAAAAAATCACCGCCCGGCATCCACGTCCGAGGACAGACCAGCGCTGCAGCTGCGAGCTGCAAAGTCGGAATAATAACTTAGAATTGGATATGAAAAGGCTGTTGACGTCACGGGACGGACCTGAAGTAATTGTGCACCAGAAAAATTAATTCAAAAACTTCCAAAAAAAGAGAAAAAATGGAGAGAAAGCTTCGACGAGGATCGCACAATGAAATGACGAATGTGAAAGAAAGGAGGAAGTGGAAGGAGCCAATTGTAGTGACAGCGACATGATAACATCAGAAAGCTCACTGCGTAACTTTGTGTGTTTTTCGTTTTTTTCATGTTTCTTTATAATTTTTGCAGTGTGGATGCGTGTTCCGGTGGCGATGGCGGTTCCCGTGCTCGCACGGCCACTGGAAGCGCGGGTGAGCTTCTGAATCCCCAATCACCACTTGTCCCCAGTCTCCGTGAATTCTACCAGTAATAGTGTGCCCTGTGCCGTTGCCACAGTCACAAAATAGAAGTAAAAGTAATTTTCTAATTTTCTAATTCATAAAAAATTTCGAAATTCAATAACTTTCACACCATAGGTTGGAACGCCACAAAACAAAGCCTGTGCAGTGTGTACCCCTCCTCGTAAAGGGCTTTTTGAGGTATCAAAAATGAGACCCAGGGATGCATGGTTTAAGAGATCTCACCTTAACAAACAAAACAAAACAAAACAATTTAACTTGAAGGATGGATTTTTCACGGCAAGTGCACTTTAATTCCCTTTTTTTTCCTTTAATTCCAAGAGCATTACATGGCAAAATGACCCGGTAAAATGGCCTAGGTAATACCCTACGTGAAGGTCAGATTCAGATATAAATTAAGCATTTTGTAGGGGGTCAAAATGTTTAGAATATTACAAGTGAAATATTACCAACCAATAATACACTACCACCAATAGTTTTAACTGTCTGAAATCCCTTTGCATGCAAAAAAGAAACTATTTTGGCACTCACTTGCCATATCAGACCTTCACATGCGGTACATTACTGACTTTCAATTGGTGAAGAATTAGCTACTATCATTGGAAGCGCATCAAAAATCATATTACTTAAACACTAGATTATTAATGTACCTTCTGCGTCGCTATAGTCAAAATAAAAATAAAAGAAATTTTTTAATACACAAAGGAATGCAAGAACTTTATTGCGTTGTAAAAGGTTGCATTCTTGATACAAATAGAAAGATTTATGTGCAAAGGAGTGTTAAGGCTTTGTTTTGTGGATTTTTGACATGCAATGTGAAAGTTATGTTTTTTCCAAAATGAAAGATAATACAATTCAATTTTCTAATTCATAAAAACTTTGAAATTCAATAACTTTCATAGGTTAGGTCCAAACGCCACAAAACAAAGCCCGTGCACTTCTATTTGTAGGGAGCTTTCCAACCGTACCGAGAATGCCGCCGGAGGACTTAAGGTTTTTTAGATCTCACCGTATCAAACAAAACAAAACAAACAACCTAACTTAAGGTATAGATATTAGATATGAACTTTCAACTGAAATATACCATGTTACAAGCAAGCTAATACGCAAAATTTAAGTGGTCTTGACAATTCATGCCTATAAATGGAAAATCATGAAAATGATATAGAAAAATTTGTCAAGGCCTTTATGGTTTTTTAGCAGAAAGACTTAAACTCTAATAAAGACATGAAGGACTTAAAGTGTTTGACAAATAACTTTTAAGGACATTATAGAATTAAAGAATGTATCTAAACATTCAAGAATGAATCATTTTCTCTTACTACCTCAATTATAGGCTTTCTCCATTCAAAATTGAAGCATAAAACTTTTTTTAAATTTTGAACGAGAGTCACTTTTCAAATGAAATATGGATTTGCTATATAAAAAGTTAGTATCTTTGACCAAAATCAGGGGGTCAAAATTGCAAGGTTGAAAATAAAAATAGTAAAGAAAATCTTAAAGTTGAAGTTGCACACATTGACAAACATTGTTCATAATTTTCAAGTAAAATTTGCTATGATATGAAAAGTTTATACCTATACTAGAGAGAATTTATTTGAGATTTGATGTACAATAGTACTTTAGCCCCTAAAGTCCTATAATTGTCTCTTCATAAATACAAATGGAAGTAAGGGCAAATTCCTCATATCACAATTTTAGACGTGATTTTTTGAATTTTTTTCTTAAGAGATAATAATAGATTAGTGATTACAAATAAATATTTTATTTCAATTGATTGATATTTAGTAGCAAAAAGTTATTCTTGAGTTCAAGGCAAAAAGATACAAGGCACAAAATTCAAATTTTTTTTTTTTGAAATTTGTTCCTCATAAGATATATTTTTCTTGTCTATACAGGAACTCAATTGGCTATTTTCATTCCATTTAAATTAGTGATGAAAAAGATATGAAGCATCTTCTCTTGTTATTAATTTAGACTATCTTTCTAAAAATTTAATTTAATGATTCAATTTTTAATTCAATTTTTATATTTTTCCAAAAAAATAAATCTATATGGTTTAGTTTTTTTATTAAAACAATCTCACTATTTTTCTTGAAGCATGCTTAATTAAACTACCCCTAAGAAACTTCTTCATCCAAGATGTTCTTTTGGCCAACGTTGTGATTAATACGGAGTATTATTATCATCTATAATTTGTTTTAATTGAATAGGCAAAAATATTTTTGGCAATTTATTATCCAAAATTGAACTTATCCAAATGTCAATGTTTGGAATACGGTACAGGAATTTTAAGATATTTTGGAAACCATTTTTACCAATTTTATCAAAGACATAGTTGTATATTTGCTAAGTCTAATAAAGTAAAATATGTAATCCAAATAGATAAATCTAAGATAGTAAGTGAATTGTGTTACAACCATTGTCACAATTCCATTATTTGGATAGTCACATTTTCATTTTTACACATTTTCATCCAAAAATTAGAAGCATTGATAAGTTTAAAATCCAATTCAAGGAAACTAAAGAAAATACATGATTATTGTACAGTGATGTATTATTGCACATGTTGCGAGTAATATACTACTAATATAGTTTAACCCCTAAAGTACCAAAGTCCCCTCAGGGGACACTTCAGATTTCGGGCAGGCCCGTGTGGCCTCAAATTTTGATCTGATTTTTTGAAACTTTTTTTGAAGATAGGGAATCACATTAGCTTTCTAAAAATATAATTTTTTTTTCAATCGGTGCCCAGGAGCAAAAGTTATGCCATCCTAAAGCAAAAAAGCAGTTCGGCGGGCAGAAAAAACAAAACACAAAAAAAAGTTTTTATTTTTTTTATTTTTTTCCCTCAAAGATCATGTTTTTGTCTACATCTGAAGCTTTGATTCATTCTATTTGGACTAATAATGAGAAAGTTATGGACAATCTTGTTTTTCGGGCAATTTAAGCATCTTCAAAAAAACTAACTTATAGAATTCATTTTTGAATGCAATTTTCAAATTTTTTCAATTTTTTTATTTTGACGAGGTCAAGTTTGTTTGCAAGAACAATCCCACCCATTGGGATTATGTTGTTTTAATTCCACCTAAGAGCTATTAACAATTTAGTATTTTGTTCAATTTTGGACCTACTTCTATTAAACAATTTTTTTATATGTGAAAATCAAGGTTTGACATTTTGAAATTTTTTTCCCCGACTCTCAACTCAAATGTTCAAGATAAAAAATTACAACTTTTTGTTGTGTAGTGCAAAAAACATCTACAAATGGCCGTCAAAGTCATCTGAAATTGCAGGAAACAGTTCAAAAAAACTTTTTTTTCCAACTTTGAATGCTAATATCTTCCAATCAGAACGGTCAAATGTCTTGAAATTTTTACCACATAATCTGAGACAAGTGAAGTACAAGGTCCTACGGTTAGATTCTAAAAAAAAGTTTTTTGGGGTTTAGGGAGTGATTGCAACAAAAATGGCAGTTTTCAGTGGTTCCGGAGCCAGTAAATGCCTTGGTATTTTAGGGGTTAAAATAACATAAATGAAAATCTTCATCTTGTAGTCAATGATTGGATTTATTTGCCACATTACTCTAATAATGAAAACTAATGTTACATTTACCAACTGATTAAAAAATGCTATAAGTTCTTACTCTTGAATTTTTATGATTTTTTTGAGGTTTTACATATTGCTACTTTGAGTAAATAGTAAATTAATCTACTACATCTTTATCAATATATATTGGAGTTATAGCAATAATCTATAAAAATAAAAAAATTCTATACAAGACATTTGAATATGGGTCCTCTAGGTCAATTTCTTACATTTGTATGTGTTATATGTTTTAATTTTGGAATTTTGTTTGCTTTTGACATGTCATTTTTTTCATTTTCATTTTCAAATATTCCCAAAAACATTTAATTATAGTATTCCAAATATCAAAATGAACTGAAGCCCTTCAAATAATATTTTCTTTATTTTCCAAATATCAATCTGCAAAATTTATGAAATTTTGGACATGACTCAAATTTTGCTTTATTGGCTTTGCCCTTTGGTGATTAACTTGTGACATCAACTCTCACATCCACTATAATTTTTGAATTCAAGTTTCCAAATCTATACCTTAAGTTACATTGTTTGTTTGTTACATTGAGATTTCCTAGACTGGTAGCATGTCTGGTATTGTTGGAAAGTACTTGATGAGGAAGGGTGCACGGGCTTTGTTTTGTGACATTTGAAGGTACAATGCGAAAATTGTAAAAATTTTAGTTATTTTTGGTTTCAAAAAATTAAAAAATTACTTTTACTTTTATTTTGGCTGTGGCATTAGTCCTATCTACAACCGCATTCACACTGCACAATGTGGTCAAATATTGGTTTGACACCTCGACACAAGGTAGATTCCAACCCAGAATCAAGGTAACCAAAGGGAACATTCCGGCGTGGAACCGCTCCTCTCTCTCTCTCCCCGATCTGGAACCCCGCCATCAATCCCCCGCCGTGCTCGCAACTTTGACTCAATTTCTCAAACTTCGGCAGCCTGTGAACACGAAAATATTGCTAAGAGTAGTGCTTCTTAATCGGTCCGTTTCCACAGTACCATCTGAAGCCTCACCACCACGGAGAGAGTCGTCAAGGTCACAACACAGAGTCCTCGAATTTCGTCCGGAAGTGGAACAGATTGTGACATTTTGCACGTTTGAATAGCTAGTGGAACAGGAAGTGGAACAGATTGCGGGGCTTGGGAATCATCGGTGGTTGAGAAATTAGGGTTTCGGGGAAATTTACTTTGTACATTTGGGCGTATGACATTCGGAGAAACGAACGCATTGGTGATTGCAATAGGAAATTTCTAGGTGGCGGGATTAAGAGAACTTGATCGACACGGTATACGGTGCGTGCTGGGAAGTAGAGGGCTTGGAGGGTTTAGATTGTGCTTGGGAGGAAGGAGTTTCATTTGTGACGGAGGTTTGAAGGCGGGTTCGAAACGATCTTGCGCGGGAGAGGTAGCGGAGGTGATTGTGCGTAGTGCGGGAAGCGCTTTCGGATCTGGAGCACAGCGGAGGATATGGTGGTGTGCAGATGCCGTAAGGTGAGTGCGTCCGCATTCCTAGTTGGGAAACCCCTGTTTTCCCTTCGTGTGAGGCAATGAGCAGATTTATTTGAAGGAAAGTTGTTGTTATGCTTTTGGATGCGTGGCACAAGTTTTCGCGGTGTTCGTAAGCAATCTCCTGCCGCAGAGAACAGCCTTGTTTTTTTCTTCTACTTTCTGGCCGTGTCAGTGCTACGGATATAGTTGTCAAAGTGCCATCGGGAGCACAATGGTCGCGCAGTCTTTATCCCGCTCCTCGCAGTGGTTCCTCGTTGCATATAATTCTGGCGACTTAATTTGGCCTTCACTGTGTATTGGTGGATAAGTAAGCTCAATTACTTTTAATTTCTAGTCGGATTCATCTCGTACTTGAACTCTATCGAGAATACCCGAATTAGGGCAACGATGTAGTGATTTATTGCCTTCCACAGATTGTGATCGTCGTAGGAAGCTTGAACATTTCTTTCCATTCATGATATCTCTCTTTCTTCACCACTAGGCGGCGTGTGTAAAGTTGCAAAGTCAAAGCTAAGCTGTTGATCAATTTGTGAATGACGCAGGCTACGAAGGTATACTGCTTTGTGCACAAGGCACCAGTATGTGCAGATTGCGTATGCTTCCCCGAGCACCGGCTCTGCGTGGTATGTGAATTCGTATTGCCGTTCTATAATGGAATGTCCTGTGCAGTGTGATGTGTGCAAGTCATCCATCCTGTTGCAGTTGGACTCATATTTGACATGATGTTTTTCTATTACGAACTATCATTCTACAGAAATGGTCTTTCAGTATGATCGTCTGAGAGGTATATGGGACCTTTTATGTTTGTGCAAGCTGATCGTTCTGGGCTTCCGGGTTGCCACCTCAGGATTTAATCGGAACTATGAGTATTTGACCTATTTGGATTGTGCACGGTGCAGGTGAGAACATATTCAGACTGGGTGATCGATGGGGACTATGACTGGCCGCCCAAATGTGCTGCATGCCAGGCTGTTATAGAGGACGAAGATACCAGTACAACGCGGCTTGGGTGCTTACGTGAGTTTTATCTGTATTTCATCCATTTCAGCTCATCATATTTGCATCATCTAGTGAACTTTTTGAGCATTCTTGCTTATAATTCCAGTCTCTGAGCTGAAGTCTGTCATTAGCTACAAACTATCGTAGGAAGATGAACTTGTCGATTGGATGTTTCTTTCTGGGACGAGATGTTTGGGGCTGACGGAAGATGTTACGGAGTTGTAGATAATCTTCATAGCAGCTGCCTGCAGTCACATTTGGAGAACTTTCCACCGCACACAGCCCCTGCTGGCTATGTGTGTCCAACATGCTCTACAGCTGTAAGTGACTCTGAAATTAATTCGCGGTTTGGGTGGCTCTGAGGAGAGGAAATCCCATTCTTAGTTACGATTGTGCTTTCATGTGAAAGGCGCGATGGAATTTATGGCTATGAGAAGTAGTTTTCCTCGCAGATGTTGCCTTGTTAGAGCGGTTTTTGAAGAGTGGGGTTTCTCTTCCGCCTGCTTGGCACTTGAGTTGGCTTTGAAACTCGCGTTTGTGCATTGGAAATTGGTTTCGGTGACCTGCCTTTCGAATGTGAAACTTGGAAGTGTGACCTGAAGTTTAGAAGTGTTTCTGTTTTGTAGGTATGGCCTCCAAACAAGTACTTCAAGGAATCTGGGTCAGCCCTTTACAGCAGTATCAAAGAAGTGGTGACTCAGGTGCGCATGGCCGGTGTTATTTTTTGTAAACGCTTTTCGGCTGGAGTCCTCTGCGTAGTGAATCTTTATGACCGTTTTCCAAGCTGATGCTGGTCAGGCTTCTTCCATTTCTCGTTTACCACTATCAGCCGTTGAGGCAGTGGTTTGCAGTGTGTGCGTGAAAAGGGGGCGTGACATATGATAGAAAATGAAATACTTGATGAGGTGAGCGTTGAACTGAAGTGATGGATTGATGCAGGTAAGTGCAGCGAAAGTGCTTCTTGGAGCCGATTCAGCTGTTCAGTCGAGAGAAGCTCCTCCGGCGTTCTCGTCTGTCCCACTAGCTGAAATGCCGGGATCAACTGTTGGGGTAGCTGAGGGTGAGGGAGTTGGCACCGCTGCAGCTGCGGATGCAGACTCCTCTACCGGTGGTGGTGGTGGTGGTGCGATGGAGGGCTATAATGGTAACGGCGGTGAAGGTCCGCTGGCAACCGGGAGTGCTATGGCGCAAGAGAGCGCGACCAAGAGCAAGAACGCCGGTGGACCAAGTTTAGGATCAACACATATCAACATAATATCTCCTGATTCCCGTTTTTCGAAGCCAACGTTGACGCCTGTAAGCTCGGCAGAGATTTCTCTGATTTTGTGTCATGGATTTTGTTAATAGCTTTTATGTTCAGCTGTTTGATGTACTTGGAGAAGAGGAAGTTCCAAATATCGCTGTTTTGTGTAGTTGGCGATTTAGTCTCCCAGGTTGAGGGTCCGGGTTTTGATCAGGTGTTTTGTGGGTGCAGCCACCACAAGCGGGAGCCACCACGCGCAAGCATGCCATTCGTGTAGATAGATCGCATTCTGGAAACTATGTGGAGCAGGACGACAGCAACGACGAAGATGGCACCAACCGCAAATACTCGAGAAGAGGCAAGTGATGTTGTGATGCTGGATTTTGTAATTCACGTACACCTGCATGAGTCCGTGGGTTTTCGGACATTACAAACTGGTGTCTACATGTGTTGAATTGCTGGGAACGGATAATTTTGATCGTTTGTTGAGCATTAGCAGATTGTGGAGTTGCGCGATTTTTTTTTGACCCTGTCTTCGTGGGTGCACGCAGGTCCTTCTTATCGACAAATTTTGAAATACGTGCCGTTCGTCTCGAGCGGACTGCCGACATTGCCTGTAAGTCGGCAGGATGGGTATGATGGAGACGATGCGATCGACGATCGACGGCGTCGTCGTTATCGGTCATCGTCAATGGATGTCAGGAAACTGATTCTTTTATTTGCCATCATGTAAGTAGTAGTGGAGTCTTCTCCTTTGTGGTACAATAGAGCTGGTTGATCGTTGTTTGCCATATATCGGATATGCGGCTTTACTGTTCGGCAAGGGGATGGATTGTTATGATTTGGTCCTTGAGGAAGACTTAAGAGATTGTTTGCGAACAGAAGAGGACGTTGTTTTTGGTTTACACTGATTAAGATGCAATTTTTGGTGATATGGTCACTTTGTTTTGACGCTTCGTTTAATAATTTGTAACGCGAAGCTCAAGTTGCCCTTTTTAATGAATAGTATGTTTTTGCTTACCAGGTCATGCATGGCTACTGCGATGCTACTCTACTACCGGCTCGCTCAGGGCTCTGGCTTTTCGGACGACGGAGAAGCGGATGAGCAGTGAGTGCGAACATGACGTATGATAATGTAGCGCCGGTTGGATGGCAGTTTCTGTTGGCAGTTCTGCCATTCACTTTGGTAGTTTCAACCATTTATTCTTCAAGCAGCTGTAAGTACTTGTGGTTAATAATGGTCTCGTGTGAGACAGATTGACCGGTTTTATATGAGAGGGAATGTGCACATTTAAACCAGGGCTGAAACTGGGCAATCGTTGCGATTGTGTTGGTCTACTCTTGGAGCCATTATGTAGAGCTGAATCCCCGAGGGGAGCTGTTGTGAATAAGTGCCTAGGTGATGGCAACTTGATTATTTACTGTGTTGCCTCGAGACTGATAGGAATAACTCGAAAGGTAACTACAGCTAATTGCCTTTCTTTTCCATAAGTGATCCCTGTGGATCATTGCTGAGATGTACATGGCTGTCGATTTTTGCAATTACTCTTTTGTGAACCACTCTTGTGCTAATGACAGTGAGTTACTAGGAAACCTACACTTTCTATTTCAAAAGAGTTGTCCATAGAAGCCATTTTTAGATTTACCCATAGTCCTAGAACCTCTTGTCAATATTGACCTACATCTTTGTGTGTTGTTTTGTTCTCTTTCTCAAATTACAACAATTTTTGATGATTTTTGTCCAAAAACACCCAGAAACAATCAATAAACAAATACAAATGATTGGTTGAAAAAAGCCTCCCTAAATTTCTTCTTGGCCTTTGGGATTGGATACCTCCAAAAGCTTCCCAAAAAATACTCCCTTTAGGTCTAGAAAGTCATTATGTACTTCAACCATGTAGGATTCTAACAAGGATTTTCATCCACTAAAAAATGATGGACTACAATCCTAGTTCTATTTGGTGTAAACCAAAATTTAGGTACCATAGCTATCTAGCTTCCAATCAAGACACTCTTTTTTTTTGGGCTCCAATCCAAAGTTTTCTAGTGTAAACAAGCCCTCAACACTTCCAACACCATTGATTCTCAACCAATCCTGAAAAGTAGTTTTGAGAGTTGAGGTCGTTGAAAAGAAGGTATCAAAATTTCATAAGGATTTCTACTCTATTCAAGGAGTGAAATGATATTAAGTTCAAGACAGCTAAATAAGGTTTGGAATGATGATCTATTCAACAAGTTGGATGATATTAAGTTTGAGATAAAAAATTAAGAGTTGGAATGAGGATTTGCCAATTCATGGTGGACTCATTTGCTGTCAAGACTACTCTTAGATAGACTATCTTCATCACCGCCGTCAATACTTTCTTCAAGCTCTTGTTCAAAATTGAAACAATAATCTTCATTATTTTTCATTGTTTTCTTCCACAATAAGATCAGTTAGTGGGCCTTAATGTTAGCAAATAGGTTAATGCAATGATAGCTTGGTTTGATCAATACTTGGAGTTGTAAGCAAGTTTTTAACCATAGTCTACACTTGCTTGATCAACTAAAGTTCACAAAGGTAAGGAGGGGTCTTTACAAGCACGTACTGGTGCTAAGATGCTATTTTGTAGCTTATAAATGTTGGAGGCAAGTGTAGACCATTGACATCTCCAACTTCATTTGTGCTAGGTTGCTCACTCAATATTCAACATAGATGTTGTAGTAGTCAATGATAGCTTGTGAGTCATGTAGAATGTTCCTTCGATTGCCTTTGTTGTAGTGGAAATTCATCATCTTCAAATATTGTTGCAAGGTTCAAACATTGAGATCAACATCTTCCTTTATCAATTTAGTCACAAGTAGCTTGGCATGGACACGGCTATCAAACTTGTTTCCATCAATGACCAATTTGTGAATACTTTGCACCAATTTAATGTCCAGTTCAAACTTTGGACATCTGATTACTTATCATACCGATCTTTCATCAACACTAAACAATCAATTCGGTTTCTATGCTACACTCTCACTCATTTTTGTGCTTGTACCAAGATACTTGCGAGAGTTGAGCTTCCTCTGTTCAATGTCCAACGGTCCAACTCCAAAAAGGTGCTAATGAACTTTGATAAGAATGTGGAATTCAATCAGAGTAGTGGTTGCAAATGTGCATCTAGGTGGAGGTATAGTTATTGTGTGGAGGTGAAATAAAGCTTAGTAGAGAGTTGGAAACCAAAGCTTTGAAACACAAGTGTTTTCAACGGAGGTTTCAAGAGGTATCGCTTAGGAATGAAGGTATTATTTATAGGTAAAGTGGTACGCGATTAGGAGGAATGTATCTTTCTATCCTTGACTCTATCAACAAACCACATGTACACATAAATATGAATCCTCTTTTATTTGCTAACAAGATCCAAGCCGAATATCAACCTAAATAGAAGAGTGTACACAAATTCTTTGAACATGGCTCTTTGTACATTCTAATACAAGTGAAAATAATATTCTTACAATATAAACATCTCAATTGAAGTTGTAAGATCTCAATCATGAGACAAGAATACCTATGAACTACATCTAAGATGTGTCTCATAGAATCATTGTTGACTATAAATGAACATATAAACATCTCATTTCTTACAAGTTGTATGATTGAATGACACTTACATTGTAAATGTATGACTTTTGAACCCTTTTGAACCCTTTTGAACCCAAGCAAATGAATTTCTAATTTGGACACAATGTCCACACTAGACTCTTGCCATTGGCTTTGAACTAGAGTCAATCCTAATAATTGAATAGAGTTCAATTTATAATATAGGTCCATCTAACAATTGAGTACGGTTCAATTTATGGTACAAGTCCAATGTTATTTCCATTATCACATTATCACATTTATAATCTAGTCCTCTACATTCACCCTTCAAAGTAGAGGTTCGTTCCCACCTTCAAATTTGAGAGATCCAATCACACTCTATGCAAGTATCCGGTATACAGTTAGTGCACCAATCATAAATTATTTTATTTAGAATGTAAGACAAGAATCCATCACAAGTTGCAACCAAATACTCCATACAAGAATTCCTCTAAACTTAGTCTTAGCAAGGCTCTGGAAACTCTCCAAATGTGACCCATAGACATAAAGCTCATTCTAAAAGAGGTTATTTTGAATTATTTCCATTCAATTTGTAGAAAATCCCCAATCCTTCATGATTTTCAATTTGTAGATTCATGATTTTCAATCCAATTTGTAGAGCATCCCCAATCCTGCGCAGGAATTGGGAAGTCAGACTGTTTACCACGCAGGATTGGGGATGCTCTTACACTTTCAACAATTCATAGTTTAATGGCCCTGGACAAAAGGGGAGGAGGCTTTCCGTTGAGCGGAAGTTTGGGTAGGACCTTGCTCTATAAGCAAGGCAGTGCTAAGCTGACAGGGATAGAGCCTCTCATTGCACAGCTGCTCGTTCATATGGTGACCATTCCTGATTTAGAGCGTTCGAATCTTCAGAAATGGAGATAACATACCCACAGAAAAATCTTTCTAATAATAAAACCCCATTCAAAACAGCTGAAAGCCACCGGAATAGGTTCCATACCTTTCAAGCCCAGAACCCGAAAAGAATTCTTGAGATTTCCTACCTTGCACTACTAGCTTGAGCATAAATCTGCACGTTGGAAGGGACAGTTCGCCCCCACCAACCGATACTCTGAATTCACTTCAGTGGCGGACTGATAATAATGAAAAACAGCTCAGAACCTAGACGGAAATTGCCATACTATACTAGGGTCAAAATTTGTGTGATTGGGGTTCTCTAGTCAGATGGAAATGGTCAAGGAAATAGAGCATTCACAAATGATTCAGCATCAAAAGGTTGCAAGTCGTTCAGTCCTTCTCCAATACCCACGAACTTCACTGGAATGGAGAGCTCATCCACAACACTAACCTGTTCACAAGCGTAAAATGAATGATTAAGAACCCAAGTAACATCTTTCTGACGATAATTCAGTGATAAGGGGGAATTTTCATAGTAAGACTTAGATTTGGGACGCTCAAGGAAATAAGAGGAGACCATACCACACAACCACCTCGCGAAGTTCCGTCCAGCTTCGTGAGGATGAATCCCGTAACACCAACCACCTGTTTCACGACCGCAGCGATGAATTCATTAGTAGATACACTGGAACTTTCAAAGCCTAAAACTATTTTGTAAAGTCAACATTCGAATATTAACTGCCGAGTCTAAATCAAACCCATTTAAGAAGATGATAATGTAGCGTATGATTAGTTCTTACTGCCAGTACAATTTGTTATCTTTTCTTGACGCTTCCTTAAAGATTAACTTCAACTCCAGTAAATGGTGGAAGAGGACACCTTTTACATTCGCGCATTTACGGGTAAATTCAAAATGACGATGCTAAATAAATTATTCCAGATTCTTTACCCCGAGGACTCTAGCTCTCATTCGGAATGACGATCTTCAGCTCACCAATAAGACAATTCAAAATTGAGCAGATCAAATAGAAAGTTGCAGAAGAAATAAAAGTGAAAGGCACCTGATTGAATTCTCTTGCTTGTGGGAGCATGTTCAAGCCCGTGGTCCCATCAAGAACTAGCAGCACCTCCTGGGTAAGCCAGAATTTATAACAAAATTAGCACAAATTCGCAAAGACATGATTGGCAACACCAATCACTATGTGCCTCTAGAACAATTGCACAAGAGCATCAGATAGAAATGGCGGAACGTACTGAAACTAGAGCAGGTTGATGATCCTTGCATGCAATTGCTTCATCATTATCGAGTACAAGAGAGCTTCTCATTTTACCCTAAAAAACGGGTGAACTTTGTCTGCTAACTCGTCACGCTGAAGATAACAAGTACTTATAACCCGTTCTTTCAGTATGGTTGTGCAATAAGAATAACTCCTTGTTTGAAATCTAGTTAGAATGATGACAATGACATACTCAAAATTTCCCTCCACAATACTTGTAGCGAACGCGAGGGTACTTACATTGGGTGCGCTCGCCAGAGCTTTGCCAACGGCTCGTTTGCATCCACGCAATTCTTCCATCAGGTTGTAGTTTGTATGTAGTCCTACAAATCCCCGATTTCAAAAATTAATTTTAAAATAAGGGCCACCAGAGTAATGAATGAAGCACGAAGCACCAGTAAAGCTTTGCAACGTGTTTTGTGAAAGAACGCTTACTGCCGGAGGTATCACAGAGAACAACGTCAAAATCTTCTTCAACTCCTCGGCGGATAGCCTGGGACAACACTGCACAAGGCGGGTCAATACATGATAAGTCTAAAATCACTCAAACAGAGACACTACCTACGTCATGCAATCTCAAACAAACCTCATAATTTGGTAGAGGATAATAAGACCGTTAGCAACATCAGTTCGTCTCCAGTACTGACCCCTGTTACCAACACCAACTCATCTACTCACACTACTGGTTGGACTTATAAGCAAGTGGTGTAAGCATGACTTGGCTTTATGTCTATGGTCACTGATGTTTATGTGAAAATGGGGAGGTCTTCTGTCACTTATAATGACCTGCAACCTCCCACTTTGAAACTGCATGGAAAAACTCAAACATATTGCTAATTTTATCTCAAGATAATTGGCTCTTGTACCCAAAGATCTCTCTACAACTCTATACGTTTCCCTAAAATCACTCTTTTAAATATGTTAAAATGCTTAAAGTGGGACAAATGATGTCCTCTCCCTCAATCAGTAAAGTATCCGGTCAAAAAGCAGTTTGTCAAACGTCGTACCTAAAGCAGGCCTAGATTTCGGCCCCTCTGACATCACGATCTCTGAACCCGTCCGCTGGGCCCAGACTTCTAGCTGCTCACCAGCTGCGGCTCGAAAGGTGTCACCTGCCGCCATCAGCACCTTTAACATGCCAGGCATAGTTGTGCAGCCATTAGCAACTCCCACATCACTCACGGACCACTATGGCCAAGTAATCACTATTTTGGTTTAAAGGTCTCAGCATGATGACATTGATCAAAATTATATGCTCAAATTTCGGGAGATTAGACTAAACCGAGGACCTTTAGGGGTTAAAAGAAGAAATTATCTGAGTACAGTTGTTTAGTAAATTTCAACTTGACCAACAAGCCATCAGAAGCCGGAGTTCTCTTAAACCTCCCGCGCAACGCCCTGGGCTCGTTGAATCAATAGAGCTGGAGCCACCCCTCACGCGGGAGAACTCCCTGTGAATCACAGGGAATTCTCCTTGATGTGCCTTTGGCCGGCGGGCATTACGAGAGTCAATTAACCTACAATTAACTCAAATTCAACTCAGAACACATCTCATTGCCCTTGGCTGGTTTGCAAAACTCACCTTTACGCCTTCATTATTAAATCTGTGCGCTAATTTCCCTGCCAGCGCATATCGAATTTGCTTCAGTAACACGAAAAATACGAAAGTCTGACTTGCTGATAAAATCCCCTGCCATAATATTTTAACATAGAATATGCCTCCAATCATTTTTAAATTTGAACTTACCGATAGTGGTGGTTTTGCCTCCTCCATTCACGCCGACAATCATTAAAACTGCAGGGCGACTGCAAACAATTGTGAAGCACCAAAATCACTGTTCAGTAAAAGTCTTCGACGCTGAAAAAAACAAGAATACATGAATTCGTATGGATTTTCATAGGAAAATACTGCGGCAATTGAGGTAACAAATGCTCGACGTACCTGGTACCCAGTTGAAGCTCTGTGGAACTCACTTTTTCAGTTAGCAATCTCACGATATTCTTCTTCAAAGCATCCTTCACAACGGCACATCAGCAAAGTCAACCTCGTCTACATGGTGGACTAAAATACAAATTGCCAAACAAACCGACCCTGAAGTCAATTGGCTCCCAGACCTAACCCTAACGGTCTCATACTTATAAAACAAAGTATCTTTCATGAAAGCAAGAGACAGAAAGGTAAATGCACCTAAAAGAGACACCATAATAAATGCAACACCTAGATTAAGCACTAAATAGAAAGAACATAGTGTCCAAAACTCAAGCTTTCAAAATTAAGCAATGCAAGTTTTAAGTGTTCTTTGGATATACCAATAGGAGTTAAACATTTAGTGTTCACAGATGTCTCATTAAGAAGTAGTCTAGTGTTAACATTAGGCTGTATATGATATCAACTTTGAAAATCTTCAGAATATTACTGAAGTATGAGACTCAATTCGAAATGAATTGCCTTGTGGTTCTCATGCATTGGCTAATGCGCTGAGCTAAATGCATTGGCTAATGCTCTGTCAAATGGTGGGATCAGAGACTGTGTCAATTTTAAGATAGATTATCGTAGAACTCTGAAACCTTAATTATAAAGCTCTTACACGGAATGGAAAAAATGACATACCTTGATTTGTGGTCCAGACTTCAACCTGCCTGCAAGAATATCCTCACGAAGGTTGTCAACGATCTTCAAAGCAGTTTTAGGACCAAAATCGGATACAAGCAACACCTGCCCAAAGCAAGCAGACAATTAGAATTCCTCCTCTTTCATTCTCTCTCACTCACGTTCCCAAGAATCCAAAATATCTGAGTGCGTAACCTAATTACAGATTCTAAAAATCATATGATAAAAAATTCCCGATAGCGTCCACAATTCGAATTGATAACAAAGAAAAACAGAGTCATCAAAGGATGCCAATTCGGAGAACCTCTTCTAACTCATCCAGAATACTCTCCGACTCATCCAAATTCCAGTAGGTCAGAAGCTCGTCCACCACTGCCAAATTCTCCCTCGTCTTCGAGAAGCCGGAAAACAGGAGCTGAATATCACTCTTCGCTTTCTCCTTGAAAACTCGCCCCAATCGGCCAAGAAACCCTACTCTCTGCGCAGCGCCTTCACAACGCACGCCCAGCGTCCTCTGCCGTGAAGACGACGACGATGACCATGGCTTGCTGCTACAAGCGAAGCGAACCGCATTGCCAGGGCATGAGCGCCATTCCTGCTTGCAGCTGGCCAAGGCCACCCCAGGCGATGATGCAGGCAAGCTCAGCATAGTCGCCATGGCCAATTCCAATTGCAAAATTCTCCGTCCGAGATTATTCTACGACAACATCGACCTCGATTCTGTTCTCAAAACCCTGCCAGCGGTTTAACCCCTGGAATCTGATGATAATTGGAAAAGTGAAAGAAAAAAAAAAAAAAGGGGGAAGACAGTCGATGATACAATTCTTTGAAAGGGAAGTCTATGAATCAAACTCGCCGGTGGTTGTCGGCAACAAGCTCTTGCTTGCGCGGTTATCGACACCGGCTTCAAGAGGGAAGCTCACTCAGACATGGCCAACGCCATAGCCATGTCGAGGTCGCGAAGTGGATAAAGTGTTCCCTTCATTGTTCTCAGTACTGTTCCCATCGATGTTCCCAGTGATTGTTCTCATCCCTGTCTTTGATTTTAGGAACACAAATTGAACACAAATTTTGCATAAGGTAACTACACCTAAAAGCAACCCTTTCCTAAAATCGTCTCCTGGATATTCTTGCCTAAAATGTACTTCCGCTATTCATGAAAGTCTAGGGTTGATTTTAGAACAACCTATTTTCAGCACTTCAAAAATTTGTAGTTTATTCACACGGTGTCCAAAAAATGCATTCTAAGGGAATCTAGAATCCCCTTGCAACTATCAAGAAGACCCCACAAAAAGTTTTTCAATATAATATTGGGAACCATGCTGAATTGCTTAACTAAGCGATTTTGGGTCACTTACCTTACTAGGTAAGACTGATGGCAGTTGTTATTGATATGATTGTGAAAAAATTCAACGAAAAGATGTGCGCATTAATAAACTTTGTGGTTTCATAAACATTGAACTTAGAAAAAGGAAGATTTTGAATTTAAAAGGCAACAAGGTTGGGTTACGAGAATACCTAGTTTTTTTTGGAAACAAGGAGGGCAACCAATTGGAGGCCTCCAACTTTCAAAGTTTCTCAAAATCTTTGCTCAAATATTCAATGGTGGTAGCATATTTGTGAGTAAACTTGCCTTGAAAATGACATGAAAACAAGAGTGAAAATAAGCACAGCAATGTTGTAGGCCTTTTTTTATATACTCCGTACTAAATTATCAACAAAAATAGTTGTCAAGTGCAAATGAAAAAAATATATATATGAGCACATAGAAGCTAAAGAAGCGGCTAACTGCAAGTGTCTCTACTCAAATAAAATGCATATTCATCCTTGCTTGTCACTTTTGTATAATCCATAGTACAATCCTCTATGGTCTCTATTCCCTAAATCAGGTCTTTGGTGTTGACAAAACTTTGAAGTTAAATAAAACCTAACCAAGTTGCTATTTTTAGTAATTTATATTTTCAGAAAATTCTTTTTGAAGTCTAGTTTTAGCGTCATTAGTCCGATTTTGAAAATGACAGATTATGATTTTTCTATTCAAGATTTTGTGCAAGGGTACCCATTGCTATCTTAACTTTCCGTAGTGTTGAGGGCTCGTGGAAATGAGCCTCAAATACACTAGATCTTGGAGAAAAAATTACAGTTAAAAAATTGTAGAGTAGATTTTGAGAAATCGTAAATTGATTGGAATTATGTATGTTAGGTCCCTTAACCTCATATTTTTTTTGTTGACTCCTTTTTTGATTTGGCATGTGAAAAGACGATTGAAAGACTTCAAGTCACTTTCACAATTTTAACACCGTCATGTTCAAACATTATAATCTTTCAATTCATAAGTGATATTGTTGTGTTTTCTTTTCCCTATGTGACCTCTAACATGTCTAGTTTGAATTTGTATGGTTACAATTCATAAGAAGTTGATATAACTTATCAAAATGTTGGCTTTTTGTACAATTTAGAGCAAATTTCTAGAAGTTCAAAAAAGGCCTTGGGCATTTAGGGCTTATTGATTCAATATATATAAAACTCCATGTAGGCCAATAAGGTGCTTGTAATTTTATCACATGTCTCATTTCATTTAGCCTTGCAATTTTTTTTACTTTTTATATATAGAAGATAAAGAAGCTACTAATTAGCCATTAGCTTCTTTAGTTGGTTAAGGAATAATTGTAATCATGTGGTTAAACGGCCCTCATCACCTAAGGCTTGTTGGATTTCAAAAACATCATTGCTTTTGAAGTATTATAGATCTAAATGTAACTAAATTGTAAAAATCTCAACGGTACAATCTTGTAGTGTACGTGTTGTAGATGACGTGAATCAAATTTGGAGTCATTTGGCCATGTGAATTGCAAGATTATAATGTTTTAGTGTTGAAAAAGGACGCTGAAATTTTCTTAGCAACACATTTGGAGGAGAAATTTGATTTCTAAACCTATTCAAATGAAAAAACTTAAACTATAAAGTAATTCAAAATCAGCATACAAACACAATGGTGAAATAAAATATCATTGAATTGACTCATTGTGTCTGCAAAATGGCTTGCAAATGTCAAAAAAATAGCATGAAAAGTTGCAAAAAATACATCTAAGTCTGAACCTCCTTCTACTAAAATGCTTCTCAGTAGCTCATAACTTCTTGGATTCATATGAAATTTTAGCCATACAAACTAGAATAGTATGTGCAACTTTTCCAAAAAGAATTATTGAAAATGGACACAATATGAAGAAGAAACAAGCCACCGAAGTTCAATGTAATCCAAAAATACCGGGATTTTGAACTTCGAATTGCTCCCAAACATTCAAAACAACTTGGATTGAAATCAAAATTTTACTACAATAACTAGACTTCAAGGGGAACATAATCCAACAAATTTTTATTGAAAAAGAACATTGGATGAAGGAGATACAAGCCCCTGAAGTTGTAGCCTTCAAATGCAGTTTGGTGAGCTCAAATTGAACTTGTGAACTTTGATTGGCTTCCAAGAAATCAATACATCTTTGATTGATCTGAAAATTTTACCACATAAACTAAAAGAGAGAGCGCAAATTTTCCAACATGTTTTATTGAATTTGGACATTGGATGCAAAAGTTACAACACTTTGAATTGGACTTAAAACTATGTTAGGACACTTTTAGTCCCCTTAGGTGATGAGGGGTTGAGGAATAATTATAGAAGCTAAAGACGCGGCTAACTCCTTAACCACATGATTACAATTATTCTATACCAGTATACAGGAAGCACATTTTTTTGAATGATGGGGCACAACAAATCATATTCGTTTTAACAAAAGATGTTTGGATGTCATTTTAGCAAGAACAAATACACGAGAAATTACAAGGATGAAAAACATCACAGATGAAACCATGACACAGTTTGCATTTAATTACCGTTTGCATTTAAAAACTACCGACATTCATCATTCGAGTAATAAGATGAGCACAAAGGCCTCACTTCTAATCCAAACTTGCTTCCCTTTTGTTCTACATTTTGTTCAGCCTCAACAAAATCATATCTAACATTACATTCAAAAGAATTGATGCTCAGAACACCAGAATTTCACGGTTTCTAGTCTACTTCACTACATCCTTCACGAGGCCTTCTTCGTTGCATCTTTCTTCCTATCCGACTGAGACAAATACATGTGAATGTAAATTTCAGCAAAACCACTGTTGAGAGCAATGCTAATTGGGAAGCTGTAGTCCAGCGCCTCTTCCGCTGACACTCCCAACAACGGTACGATCAGACTGGGCAGCGCGCGAGTGTACATGACCGAGTATCTGCAAAGCGGTCATTTTTCATTCATTAGCTGAGCAAATCACCAATCACTTCCAAAATTCTCAGTAGCTAGGGCCATGAAATTTATAAAAATTTGAACTAGATCCTAGTAGCACGTAATTAACACGAGGGGCATGATTTAGTGACAATTTTTCCGACAAAGCCACAATACGTTGCACGTAGTATGCATCCTACACCCTAGAACCTCCCATTCTTGAATCGTGACTTTGCTCTCTCACTCCACATGAACGTTCTCTCTTACATACTGGGAAATCTCTTGAATTCAATATCTAGCACTCACTGATTGTTCTAGTGGGTTGCAAGAGGAGCTAAAGGGCCCATATATCCATCAGAGAGCCCGCCCTATAACGTCAATTCGTTACAGTGACCCAATTTCAAGAGATTGCCACTTTTTCAGTGCACATCGGGAACCTGAGGTTCGTATATCCCAGTCCTAGATTTTAGAGCTCTAACTACATGAACGCAATTTTGATACTCTCACGGATTCTTGTCTAATTCACATCATTTCAAGACGCCTAGATTGGCACCTCCATGGCTGTTTCTATGCACAGGGGCATACCCAGGCCATATCAGGTTGCTATGCAGATTAGCAAATTGACAAAACTAGCAACAGTGAGCGCTATGGCCGGGTTGCATTTAATTTTCAGTGGAGAGTAAATGAAATTGCGCCACTGAATTCATTCAGGACTGAGCAGCCATCAGTCAGAGCATGCGTTACATACCCGAGAGCAGCCGATCGCATCATCCAGCGTCGATGACTCTGGAACCTCTTGTTCCTTGCGTCCACTATCGAAATCCCAAGCGCCAGCAACGACCCGACGGCCATGAAGGGTGCGAGCCCTTTCGCAATGGGTCCCAACTCCGAGGCTTTCGGCATGAACATCCCCCCCGACACGGAGGTGACGACGGTGCAAAGCGCGAACGTGTAGCCCATCCGCTTGTGCAGCACCGGGTGCTTGTTCCGGAACCTAGTGTGGAACTGGAACGGAGCTATCACTACAAAGAGGAGCGCGGCCAAGGCGTGCAACTGCCAGGTGCGCAGGTTGTTGCGGATGTTCTCCCCCGCGCGCTCCATCATGCCGCGTGAGGCGGCGATTGTGAACCACTTGTAAATCTCGAAGTCGCCGTAGATGAAGGGGAGTGTGTAGAGCGCGAAGGGTATCGAGTAGAGCACTACTATCCACCAGGCCGTGGTGCCCCAGACGCGCATCCAGTTTTTCTTCGTCGACTCCTGCAGCTTCGCCATTGCTCACGTACTAATCTCACAAACCTCACAAAGTCACAATCAATTCAAGTCCGCTAGCAGATGGGCTGGCTCCCAAGACTCGTATGCCCTTAAATACAAGATTCTCCAAATATATATATTCAGAGTACCCAAGACGATTTCACAGAGGTCAATTTGAGCAGGAATGTCATTCACAAATCGATCAACTCGTCTAGCGAATTTTAAGACATCGATCATGCAAATATGCAACAACAGCTAGTCTAACATACGCGACGTCAAGCCTGTCTAATGATACGATAACCCAGCTCGCAATTCAACCGACGACCTGAGAACTGTAGATGAATTGCCTACAATCCAACTCAAATCAATCGACCACGAGATGCCGGGAGAGAAATCCAATGCGAATCAATTAATACTGGCTGTAAGTTAGGCATGCGAGCTCGCAGTTTCTGAACTAAAATTGGTCCTCTGACCTCAAATAGCTGAGTGATGGCTGAGGTCAAGAGCGGCTAGATTGGTGAGAGATATACTGGTGGATGCTGAGAGGCCGGAGTCGCGACTCAATATAGGGCTCTGTAACAGAGTGATGTCAGTGAAGCGCGTGCAGGGAAGGCAGAACCGAAGTTGCCGTGCAAGTGGACTTTTTTTTTTTTTTCCTTGACACAAATAAAGGTTGACCTTTACTGCACGAGATAAAAATATCAGGGCTTTTTTTTTTGGCGAAATTTCGCCAGATTCCAACTCCCTCTAACAGATTTCCGCCACTGTGTCTGGCTCCCTCCAAATATTCACCAACAAATGGAGGGCACATAGGGACTCCACTGTTCATCTACAATGCGGAAAAAAAAGCCTTGGATAAAATACAAGGACCCAGCCACAAGCGGCCTGGGTAGATGAGACAAAAAGAACAAGAAAACAAAACAAAAAATAAGCGCCTCGGGGTGCAAGTGGACTTGGAACTGTACCGGAAAGTGTCCCTCGCAACGGTATTGGGGGAGCCTCTACTTACACAAAATAGTGAAATTGGGTTGCCCCATACTAATTTCTCGAGATTTGACACTATATAAATATTCAGTGTTAGTGTATAAAAATGCACTACTTTTGAATTAGGTATGGTTGTAATTGGGACTCATGAGCCTCCATGTGTACAAATGGAAATATTTGTGGAAGTATTTGTTGACTTTGATGGTTTGTAAAGTAACTTTCTTGAGGTAAGGCAACCTAATTGTTAAGGCAACCTAATTTCATTATTTTGTGTAATTAAGAGCATCGCCACCCATCCCCTGCAAACAGGACTAGGGAAAATGGGGGTGGCAGAGCAGCTCAGTTGAGCTTATAGTTGTGCAACGAGCCTCTTGCGGAGGTAAAGCCAAGGGTCAATGTAAAAAAATCTACCCCCTATTTTGTGCCGTCTTCAGGGTATGTTGTAGACCTCTCCTAGCTAATTTGGGGCCTCTGATTGCAAATATGAACTCAAAATTTGCAAATTCTATCATGCCTCACAAATAAAAAGTTCCTGCATTTTTTCCAATGGTAAAACGGGGGGGCAAAATGGTCTCCGCAGGAAGCTCGTTGCACAACTATAAGCTCAACCGAGCAACTCCCCGGCCACTTCCATCCCCCCACTCAAAGCATCTCCTGCAGCCCTCCACATATCCCCTCCCCTCTAATTTTTGGATGGTAAATAGTCAATTGTACACAAAATAGTGAAATTAGGTTGCCCCGCACTAATTTCTCTCGACATTTGACACTATAAAAATGTTTTCAGTTATTGTACAAGAATACACTACTTTTGAATTTAGTATTATTGTAATTGGGACTCACGAACCTTTATGTGTACAAATGAAAATTTTTTTAGAAATATTTGTTGATCTTGATGGCTTGTAGAGTAACTTTCTTGATGTTAGGCAACCTAATTTCACTATTTTGTATAGTGTATGTTAGACTCGACCTTCACGCCCCACCTCCCTTTCCATGCCAAATATGTCATATTTGAAGGGTCTCACTAACCCCTTTGCACGCTACATATTCTCTTGGAAAGTCGTCGTAATAAATTATAGTTTACTTATTGCTTTTGCAAGTTCTGTGACTTGTGATTGGTTGGGAGTATATTTCCGGGAGTTGTGTTATTTGTGATTGGTTGGAAGTATATTTCAGGGAGTTGTATTGTTGGGGATATAAGTGGCCATTCCCTCTAGATTGGACAGATCTCAATTGAAGGAGCCTAGCTAATTGGAAGGTTGCAAAAGATACTCTCATTTCCACCCTCAAGGACACCTCAAACCAAGTCAATCTCATGCATTAATGACTTGGTAGAATCAAGAGCCAATCAACATGCGAATTAGTTAAAAAATTGTAAATAATTGGCCCATAAATCAACAAACTAGACAAGATCAAGCAAGAATCAAAGCATGATGGGGGTGCTCTTCTAGTCTTTGGAGAGAGAATTTTGTAGTAACTAGTTTCCTTTTGTTCTTAGGCAAGTCTGTGGTGGCCTACTTTTTCTTGGCTGGCCACGTTCAAGCCTAGCTTGCAGAGCTTCCCCATGAATGAGTGGCGATGCTCTAAGTATTGCTTATGAAGTCAACATTTTGAAAGTAAGTTAGTAGAAAGCAATGAGGTCATTCTTCTTTCAATGTTTAACTCTATAAGGTAGAAACACCCCAAAGTAGCCATTTTCCCATCCATGCACACCAGATTTCCTCTGAACTGTTCCTAGCCTTCTATTAAAGTGTCCCTGAAAAGTGTCATAAACTTGCCCCCTTACTTAATTGCTATTAGCTGAATGCTAATTCTATCAGATTTTGGTTTCAGGTCTTCCTATAGGACAATTTTAGTGGTCTATGGAGCTGCAACTTTGAATAATTATAGAAATTACATGCTACTTCCAAAAAATCTATTTCTATTTTAGATTCATGATTTTCAATTGCTAATACTACAAAAATATTATAGTTAGGAAAAAGTGCCTCCAACCATGTTGATTTGCTTCTTTTTGACGTTTTGGGGTGTTTCTACCTTACATCACAAAGTTGGAACCCTACAAAATGTCAATGATTATCGTGTGGTTACTATTGTTTCATGGATGCGCACGTTAATTTACAATTTTATCGCATTGTTACAATGCCCACAATTTTTGCACAAGTGTAAAAATCCTACAAAAATCCTACAACCCGCCATGTGGCAACCACCACAAATAGTGATGCCACCAAAGTTTGAACCGTGGACCTCCAAGTTGAGGCCCAAGGTTCTTAACAATCCAATGCACCACCAACTCACACATGTGTCCAAAGTAGGAGTTGGAAGTTATTTACCAAGTTTTTGCAATTTTTTTCCAAGTGCTTTGTAAAATCAGCAGACTTCAGACCTCATTTAGGCATAGTAAATCAATTTTTTTCAAAAAAATTTGAACTAAGAAAAGTCGTAAAATGAAATTAAATTTCACCTCCAAAAATCCGTTTGTGATTCAGAGATTTTTATAAAAAGTTATGGACAAAATTCAGAGACAGATATGTAAATGTAAAAAAATTGTCCATTCCGACCTGAAAACATTTACTGAGTAATGCACAATGTAGAGGGTAAAATACAATCTAAAAATTAATTTGCATTGACATATATACAATAGAAACTCTCTAAACTAATTGGGCCGGAACCGCCTGACAAAATTGGTTTAGAAAGGTTGATTGCTTTAGAGAGGGGTTTGCACCACACAAGAAGGTGTCATAGGGGGACACGTGCCACATTTTTAGGACACATCATGACCAAGAAGCTTGTTGAAAAGAATATTTTACCTTTTTTGACAAAGTCTAGGTCCACCACAACTCGTGGGCAAGCTCTCAATTATTGTTACAACTTATTTTATTCTTGAAGCCAAGACCGCCCAGCCCTATTTTTTTGAAACACATTAAATCCTGCATTCAAACTGGGATCCGCAGGGTGAAAACGCAGAAATTGGGGGGGGGGATAAAAGTAAAATCTTGCCCCTATTTTGAACTGTGTCTAGGGTTAGATGTTAACCTCTCCTAGCTAATTTAGGGCCTTTGATTGCAAATATGAATTTAAAATTCAAAAAAAAAATAATACGTGAAAAATAAAAAAATTCCTGCGTTTTTCCTGAGGGTAAAATTCCTGTGTTTTCACCCCGCGGGTCCCAGTTCGAATGCAGATCTAACGTCCTGCTATTTGTTTACGGAAGTTTATCGGCTTTGAGAGGATCGACTTAGGAAGGTTCTATTATATCAGCTAATGTAATATATCCATATGGAATGCCTTACCGCCAATAGCACGGAATTGAGGTGGCTTTGATTTACAGGGTTGTTAGATTTGGAGCGTGGGATTCCGTCCGTTTCAGCTGCTCCGGGAACTTGCCCGGCACGGCCCTTGGTGAAGAGCTTCCGACTGCCTTCCGGCCTGCTTGCCTGCGAGGTCCCCAGTTTCATTATTCTGTTGCGGGTGACCAGTTTACATTTGCACGGGTGGAGCTGAATGGGCCACGGAAATCTGTCGGATTAACATTGTACTGTACAGTACAGTCGGGGACAGGAACCTTACGAATTGCTTGTTCTTCACCCCACTGCAAAAAAACTTTGACTATCTTCCAAATGTTCTCTATGAAATGGTAGATAGTGTATAAAAGAAATTCGAATTGTTGTATGATTTGAATTTATTCATTTTTCACTTGTTATGAAGTTGAAGTGCACTTCATTGCGATTCCAACGCAATTTGCGGTTCCAAAATCGGTTCATTTTTGAGCATGCTAGAGCTTCATGAAGTTGATGAACTTTCTATTGAAAATTGACTGGAAAATTCGTAAGGTTCCTGTACCCGATTGTATTGTACAGTAAGGTCTACTTCATTTACAAACTGCCAATGTGAGTCATTCCAATTTTTATTGCATAGTACAGAAAAAATGGAATTTTTGTCTTGCATAATTAACCCCTAACTGCCCGAGGCACCAGATTTTGGTGTTTTGAAAACTTTGAAGTTAAGTAAAATCCAACCAAATTGCTATTTTTAGTAGTTTATATTTTTGGAGAATTCTTCTTGAAGTCTAGTTTTAGGATCAAAAAGCTGATCTTAAAAATGAAGGATTGCGATTTTTCTATTCAAGATTTTGTGTAAGGATACCCATTGCAATCTTGACTTCCCACAGTGTTGAGGGCTCTTAGAAATGAGCCTCAAATACACTAGATTTTGGAGAAAAAATCACATTAGAAATTCATTTAAAAAAAATTTAAAATAGATTTTGAAAAATCGTAAATTGATTGGGATTGTGCATGCTAGGCCCTCATATTTTTTAAGTGACCAACTTTTTAGTATTGACATGCAAAAAGAGAGCTGAAAGATTTTCATAGTTTTAACACCTTTATGATCAAACATTATAATCTTTCAATCTGTAAGTGATATTGTTATGTTTTCTTTTCCCATGTAATCTCTAACATGTCTAGTTTGAATTTGTACGGTTACAATTTAAAAGAAATTGGTACAACTTATGAAAATGTTGACTTTTTGTTCAATTTAGAGCAAATTGCAAGCAGCTCCAATCAGGCCTTGGGCATTTGGGGGTTAAAACCCAATTCTTATGCAATCCCAATTGAGCATATTAAATTTCATTTTTGGTGAATTTTGAAGTCAATTTTCATGGTTTACATAATATTTTATTTATAACAATTGGTGATGAATTTTTAAATTTGATTACACAAATATGTAGGGAACATCCATATGCACATCTTTCATATTAAAAAACACCCCATTAATCCCTAAGTGGTTCAAGGGCCACATTAGGTGTCCTCTACATTCATACGTGGCCCTTATTCTCCAAATTCCTTGAAGTATTGGCCAAATATGTGATCTACAAAATTGAAGAGAAAACAACCTTTGATTTTCTGTTGTTCTCAGAAAAATATTGTGACACTTAACACTGAATTGAGAGGCTGCCAAAAATGCTCAAGTGTGCATTTTTAGAGAAATACGTGTATTGCTCCCACTACATCTACATGCGTCTGTCCCTCGTGTCCACATCTGCCATGACCGGGTACATGGAGTGCATTCAACCAATTTTTTTTAAATGGATTGTAAATTATTCACATGCAAGGTTATATATATCATATTTAGGCAATGTACAAATGTATTGAAGACACCCAAAACCACTTAGGGATTAAGTAACAAAAAAATAAGTTCCTAGTAAGGGCTCAATATGAGGCATTATATGACCAAACTTTGTGAAATAGATATCTCTACACTACAAGAGAAAGGGTTGTTTTAAGTAGTGTCCTAGACATCACGTCTTTTAAGTAACGTCTTTTAATTAAGTTTTTAAGTAAAATTTTACTAAAAAGATTGTCTTTTTAGTAAAATTTTACTTAAAAACTTAATTAAAAGACGTTAATTAAAAGACGTGATGTCTAGGACACTACTTAAAACAACCCTTTCTCTTGTAGTGCTATATTTTAACTAGATTTTGTCAAAGTCATTGTACTATCATGCTCAAATGTACAAAATTAGTTTCCACGTGAGGAAAAAATAAAAAATCTAATTATAATAAAGAGATATCTATTTTTACAACATTTGGGTATTGTCAACTCAACATTGAAATCTCTATAGAAAGAATTATAAAACTTTTTTGGAGATGCTCTCAAAGCAAAAGATGTGCATATGGATGTTCCCTACATATATCCACAATCAAATTTAAAAATTCATTATCAATTGTTTTCTATAAAATGTTATGTGAAACCATGAAAATAGACTTAAAAGTTTCACCAAAAATGGAATTTTGCTTTTTTGAAGCTAAAATTTGGTACGCTTGGTTTGGATTGCATAAGGATGCAATGATAATTATGCTTACCAAAATATAACAATTACACTACACATTGTACAAAAGAAATTGAATGCCTTAAATAGGCAGCTTGTAAATGAAGTAGACCTTACTATAAGTTATAACCAGACTATGGTCCTCTCAGTGGTAGGAAGCATTTTTTGTGAGGGGGCTTTTTGGTGCTAGATTGCACTAAGAAAAAATAATTTGGCTAAAAATGGCAACAAACCGTGAAATTTTTTGCTAGAGAACTTCAAATTTAAAAAAAAATCTTAGATGAAATTGCCAAATTGCGGATGAAAACAAAATTATGGACTTGTGATATATGCTAATGTGATAAAGCTTGAAAAATTTGAATTTAGATTTAGAATCAACAACTCCCATTTAGCTATGAGAAGTGAAGAATTGAAAAATCAATCAACCACAAAATTATAGTGGCCAAATTTTTAGACTTGGCCCCAGAAGCACTTGGCACATGCAGTACTTCTTCTCCAACTAAATGTGGGGAGCAAGCTCTATGAGAAGTTATTTTAATTGGTGCCAGGGGCAATTGTAAGAACCTAAACACTACATTAGATGAGATTCACCTACTCAACAAGGTTGCGAGTTCCCCAGAGTTCTCGGACTATGGAAACTTCTGCTGCAACAATAGCGACTGCCACGTCAGATAATAATATCTAAACTTTTTAAACTTTTTAAACTTTTTTTCTTTTTTTTTAAATTAAAAATTAAAAATTTATTAATTTAAATTTTCTATTATTTAAATATTCTGATTGTAGCATTGTTCACTACAATAAGGGAACAGGGCTGAAACGGCCCTCTAAAGCCCCCAAAAAACATCTAATGTTTTTTGTGGTGTTTGATTCCAAAAATAAATCCAATATTTCCAAATTTAATCATTGTGGTAAATAATAAGTTCATGTGTTTTCCCGCAAAGTGAAATTTGCTTCTCCAACAAGTGTGGAGAAAATTTTGACCAATATTGTAGGCTGAGGTCTTAAAATTTGGTTGAAATATGTTACTGTGTCCATTAATATGTGGAGTGAGTTCAAAATTGATACCAATATATTTTGTTTCACATTTGATTTGTATGAATAAATTGCAAGTCAGGATACCCTACGTGTAGGTCAGTTTTGTAAATAATTAGGAAAAATTTGGAACATGCCTAAAATTTAACAAATTGTACAACTATTTCTGAACGTCTGAAAAAAGACTAATTGTTGCTAATTCTAAATATCCAAAAATTATTCTTGAAAAAATTTAGAAAGAAGAACACATTTATGCATGAATTGAAAAAATCAATCTAAAATTAGGAGTATCAAAAAATTAGAAAAAAAAAGTATTGAAAGCCAAGAAATCCAAATCAAACTGCAGAATTGTTCAAATTCTAAAATTAAATTATTTCAGCCAAATCTGACCTAAAAGTACAATATAGCATCCTCACCTTGGAGTGGGTGATTTTAGCAAAGTAATGAGTGCAATCCCAAAATGTGTAGAAGCATACAAAAAAGTCTTCCTAGCCTTAGAAGGATGCCAAGGACATTTTGTCATTTGGATAGTCAAACAAACTTTGTGCATATTCATCCCTCAAGTTCTTTGACTATGTTTTTTCCAAAATGCTCCAAAATTGCCATTTAGAGCACAAGTATTAAATTTTGGAAAAAAAACATTTTTGGAAACATATAACCATAGTTTCTTTTATTATGCTAGTTTGAAAAGCTATGGAATTTTTTTCAGAATTTTCCACCTTGCAGATTGGAAGATATTAGCGTTCAAATTGGTAGAATTCCTTTCGGGAGCCCTATGAAAAACAGGGCAGCTGCACTTCACAAGGTCACATTGGAATGAAAAAAAGTTGAAATTGGTGGTATGTCTTTGGATTCATTTTTCAAAGCAAGTTGGCTACATGCTTGAAAACTTTCACTTTATTTGGGATTGTACAACATATAGGAAAAAAATAATAAGTAGAAAGAAGTAGATAATGATTTAAAATACTAAATTGTTAAGAATTTAATTATGGTATTGAAAAATGCCAATCCCAATGGTGATAATGTTGTAATAATCAATCTACATCCTATAATTTTATTTTTTTCAAAAAATATTGAAATTTGAGTTAAATAAAGGACTTCAAAGTTTATTTTAGGATAGAGAATCTATAACTACTTGCAAACTAAAACTCCTAATAACTTTTGACTCATTGATCAAAATAGAATGTTTCAAAGCTTTCCACATACATATAAATCTGAAAAATCAATTTCAAATTTTTATTTTTGAAAAAAATGATTTTTTAAATTTGCCTAAACTGCTCATTTACAAAAAAAATTGGGCCTAAACTATGCAAATCACTAATCGCTTTTATCTGCCCAAAATCAACAAGCTGGTCATTAAGGGGGTAAAAGATGAATGACTTTCATCCATTTTTTGTATGCAACTTCTTTTGATGTTATACCTACATTGATGTTTTAAGTTCAAGATATATATACATTTTTTAAATTTTATATAGGATATTTTATAAAAAAAGGGTATACCATACAATATTTTGAATATGATTATTATTAACAAACGTATAACAAAATATAGGATCCTATTAGCAAGAGAGAAAAATTCCTATACACTTTCTAATGTATTATTTGGATTATGTGAGAATAAGTTGTGAATTTTTTAAGAGCCAACTACAAATGCACCTAATACCAACACTATGGTTTGATATTCAAATGTAGTACATCCTTGTAATCACATCTATTCACTTCCAAAGATTTTCCAAAATTTTAGAGGTGATGGTTATAGGTACAATGATGGTTATGGGTGCGGCTACCTTAATCCCTAAAGGACCAACATGCCTTTTTTGGCAACATAGATATTTTGGGCAGGTACGTGTGACTGGAGATTTTCATATTTTCTGCTGAAATTTTAATAGAAGGTGGGGACGAGGAATATCTTTCATATGCACCAAATTTCATGTCATTTGGAAATACGAGTCAAAAGTTATGGCCAAATATGTTGTTTGTTGGTCAACTTGGGCAGTTCGGCAGATCAGAAAAAATCACTTTTTCAAAAATAAAAATTTGAAATGATTTATTAGATTTATATATACGTGGAAAGCTTGGAATCATTCCATTCTGATCTATGAGTCAAACGTTATGAGGATTTTTAGTTTGCGGGCAGTTATGGATTGTCTACTCTAAAATAAACTTTGAAGTCGTTTATTTCACTCAATTTTCAATATTTTTCAAAAAAAATAAAATTGTAGGGTGTAGATTGTTTATTACAACATTGTAACCATTGGGATTGACATTTTTCAATTCCATAATTAACTTCTTAACAATTTAGTGTTTGAACCATTCTCTACTTCTTTCTACTTACTATTTTTTTCCTATATGTTGTACAATTCCAAATAATCTGAAAATTTTCAAGCATGTAGCCAACTTGCCTTGAAGAATGAATCCAAAGAAGCACAACCATTTTGGAAATTTTTTCATAATAGTTTGACCTTGTGAAGTGCAACTGCTCGGTTTTTCGCAAGGCCAAAAAAAGGACTTTTGCCACTTCAAATGCTAATATATTCCAATCTACACGATGAAAATTTCTGAAATTTTTTCCACATATTCTCAAACCAGAATACTACAAGATCCTACGGTTACATGTGTGCAAAAATGATATTTTTCAAAAATTTGGTACTTGTACTAGAAATGGCAGTTTTGGAGCATTTTTGGTGAGAACATAGTCAAGGAACTTTAGGGGTTAACCACTAGGCCCAATGTTTTCAAACAGAGTGGAAAATGCAATCCACAAAGTCTAGAGCCTCCCTCTATCCTTGAGGGTTCAGGAACCAATCCACCACTGACTGTCATGCAAAAGACACTAAAAGGAAGGAGACAAATATAGTGAACAAAGAGGTTAATCCAATGTCTTTTCTATTACAAAAAATATATATATTCTCTCAATTTTCTATCACGTCATATTCCCCTCAAAGACATCGCAAGTAAATGACACTTATGCCCCACCAGGGATGCCTTAAGAGTGCCTCTTGCATTAGTTGATGTCAAAGATTTGACCCTGCATAAATCAGAAGTTTAGTCACATATCATTTCTCAAGAATCAAGTGGTACGTTTGTCACCTACTTCAACATGTGTACTAAAACAATACTAGTATCGTAGAAGGAAGCAGTGCACCAAAATCTCGTCAACAGGCTGCCATAAAATCCTCTGCAGAGACCTAAAATAAGATCAAATAATTGGCGAACGATAATGGCATGATCCCACAAAGGAATCGCAAGCTTAAATAATGATTCACAAGCGCCAGTACGCTTAATCCTAAATTTCCTAACTGTCTTTGACAGACCAACGTTTTATTGTGTGCTGATTGATCTAGAAACTGGTTGATTGATCCTGTGTTTGCCTGTACAATGATCTCCATTCGTACTGTACACAAATATTATCCATAACTCTTTCTGTATCCCATGACTTACGTCATTGTTACGAATACATGAGAAAAGGTGAGTGACGATCTCTATGCCAGCGGATGTTTTCGAGAGAAGACTACCTTGAGGAGCTTCTCTAGATTCAACAACGTATGGCGAGGTCCCACGCTTTCTAATCCTAAGTGATTCAATATCTGCTCCAAATTCTGCACTCAAACCCACATTTTATCAAATAAAACGCCACTAACGATGTTCAACAGAATATTTGACAATGTACTGGCGGGTATAGATGTAGCCACAACAATGCTCGCAACACTATGTTCGTCAATTTAGGCGGAACTGGTAATGTGGAAAGATAGCTCCAAAAGACTTCGGTCTAAAGCATAGACGCAAGCACCACGAAATTACCGATTAAAAAGGAGAAGAGTTAGTACCTTATTTAATAAAAACACCGCATATGCTGATCTAGTCGAATCCTGACCCTCAGAGAATAACGGAAACTCAACAACCGATCTGTGCAAGCCATACTGTGGGGCGACCGTAACTGTTACAGCGTCCACTGCAGGAGGCTCTATGGCAGGACTATGGTCTTGAATGAATGAACGTGACGCCATTTGACGAATAGGATAACGGAGTTGTAAATCAAAATACCGTGCGACAAGAGTTACAACCTGAGCACATACATGTAGCTGTCAGCAACAAATTCTGAACCAAACCAATGCGCGGCCTAACATTGAGACTTTCAAAGAGCTTAAAGAGTTTATTGAGTAGTGCTCAGTTGCTCACATGGCCAACGTATCCAAGGGCAGTTGCAGACATGTCGTTCTCAATTTTGTCCTTGGCAAGTCCTGACAACTTCTTTCCTGGCTCCGATAATGCCATACCCGCAATAACCAAAGAAGAACCATCTTTATCTACAGTCTCCCTTTCCGCTTCTGCTCAAACACAAGACAGGATGAAGAGATTCCTTAGACATGGAAACCCATTGGTTAAATGAACTCTACTAACACAGTCAATAGCTCTAGAAGACGTTGCATACTTCAGAGTAGAAGTAGATTATTGATGGAAAAAATGTTCTAACCTCGTTTGGAAGAAATTTCAGGCTTCAGCGAGGCTAGTGGATAGATAGAAACAATCTCAGCCACCATTCTCCGTCTCCTAGTATCAAGTAAGTAGCAAAGCCTTTGCAACCGCTCACGCCCACCGTCACCTGATAATAGCAACTCTGCGCCCTAAAGTTGAGAAGAACATTATGTGAGATTTTGTGGCTTAGCTGTTCGAGCACATCCTTGAAGAGAATGAGTCACCGTCAGCATACCGATAATATATACTACAGAATTAATCCATTTGGAGGACACTATTAGTGTATGAGGAGTTCCGAATAATGTAACTAGATGCAACACCTAAGTAACGAAGTGTACAGAAAAGCAATGACGAGATCTACTCCGATTGCTTCATCGAAAATTACCAGTAGCAACATTCGAATCTATCAAGTAAATCATGAGGATGTGAAGAACTTTTTTGGAATCAAACTAGACTTGACCTAAGAAAGACAATAAAAAGAATATCATATCAATAGAATTGCCACACACAAAATCATCAAACCGATAAAAAAAAACACCGAGGAGTACTAAGACATTCACAGAATCATCAGTACATGATCAAACCATGAATGAGCTACTCCTACTCCACGTGCCTAGGAAAAGAATGACAAAGTCATAACCAATCGCCACTGACGATTTAGACGTGAATTCGATGAAGTGAATCACCTGCAAACGACGCCGTGCATCCGCCTCCGCTTTGAAGCCAATCTGCAGATTTCGAGATGATGGTACCACGCACTTCGTTTTCCTTGCAAGCTCTTCTCTGCGATTCCGCAGTGCTTCTTGAGCGCTTTTCAATCTCAGCTTCTTTGCATATACCTGCCGCTTCATGGCTTCCAGAGCATCCTCCCTTTCTTTTGCTACACTCCGAACCTGCAGCCAATGCGAAAGGAATTTACTGCACGTTCCAAGACTGTATCACAAAAACAATGAAATAATCCTCCATCAAATCGCACAAGCTAGACTGCCACTACTCTCCTCCACCCTAAAACCTAAACTCGATGATGCCCTTACTGCAGTACCTGCCTGTATACGCGCATATTACAAATTACATCGAACAATTCATATCTCAAAACAATCATCTCCCACTGAAAACCCAAATTCCAAGAGACTAAAAATATATATTACCGGAATCCCAGCTTCCACCTTCTCTACTAAAGTCGCTCTCTCGAGTTTCGCGTTCTTCAAAACCAACAACCTGCCGCACACTTGCCCCCAAACCTCCTCATAAACCTCCCACTCCACCACCTTGGCCTCCCGAGTCTTCTCCCCCTCGCCATTCGCTGGGTTCTCTTGACCCTCGGAGGTAGCTCCTTTCATGACAACTCCTTGAATGCAACAATTCACTGAAGGAACTAATAAGACTGTTCGAACCCCGATTCATCTTCCTCTTAATCACTCTTCAACAACAACTACTGTACAATCCTCCCCACTTCAACCCTAAAACGCGCACCACAGGCATAAGGCAGTAGACTTCATCGATTCTACCAATAAGCCCGCGAAACAATTCTGAGCTCTCAATGTCGCAATCCCGCACCAATTTGCAAGCCGCGCGTCCCGAAATCTAGCGCAGCTTGCAAGAGATCCGGAAATGACATGGGGGAGGGAACTGGAAAATAGGGGGCTCCAATTTTTTGCAGCTTTCTCTCGGAATCGTTAACAAGGATCACGAAGAAATGGCCGCGGCATCGGATTCTCCGTCAGCTGAAAACAGGCTCACACGGAAAAGCCCTAAATGCAAAGTCCTTTGAACAGAGGACTCCTAATGAAGAGAGTTCCTTGCGGACCAACTGCGGGACGCCACGTGGCGTCGTCACAGGCAGAGAGAGAAGCAATGGGGGAGATGAACTTTTCACTTTCTACATGCGGTAACCGTGAAAGGACGGCTCTAACTTGGGGTTGAAAACGAGAAACATGGTGTGGAGTTTAAACTCAAAATGCAAATCATTTGTTCAAAATAAAAAAATGCAATGCTTACCCTAAAGACAATAAGATATTTTTGGAAATTTATAATTAACTCCCATATGTTGGGGTCAGATTCATTAGACTCCATATGAAATCATTTTTTGGAGGTTGAATTTCCTTTTGTTATCTAGATTTATAACTTTTGGAATTTCGTTTCACAAGATTTGGAATATTTTGTGACCTTTAGCAACATGGTCCTTATATATTTATCGCGGTACTGAGGGCCTTACCAAATTTTACGTGACCTTTAATAGCAAGGTCCTTACATCTTGTAATAGGAGGGTCATTGCATCTTATAACAAGAGGGTCTTCACATCTTGTATGATCTTTAATAGCAAGGCTAAACTTAGTAAGTTTATGTATTCCATGCATTTTTTACATTTATAAAGCAATCACCTTTGTATATATTTTTTTTAATTTTTTAATTTTTCATTGGAATTTTTTTTAGAATTCAAACTACTTTCATTAATATTTTCTTCACTAATCAATTATGCCACATTATAGTTTTTGAAAATTTGATTACATGCCATATTGAATTATATTTTGAATTATTTTTTAACAAATTTGACCGAAGTGTATAATATCCCCTGTGTTGTTGCCACAGCCAAAATAAAAGTAAAAGTAATGTTTTAATTTTTAATTCAAAAAAACTTCAAAACTCAATAATTTTTACACCGTATATGCAAACGCTTCAAAACAAAGCCTATGCCCTCCTCTTCATATAGCACTTTTTGGCATTACCAAGAATATGACCAGGGGACATACAGTCTAGGAGATCTCACTATAACAATTAACTAACTAATTAATTTAAAGCATAGATAATTGATACTTCTCTACTATACAATGACAATCAAAATAGAATACAATTTCACAACACTCATAGTCAGCTAAAATTTCCAAGTGACACATAAGTCAAATGAAAAGGTTATTTTTTCATTGTGTGTCTTCATCCAATTTTCTACATGGATGATAGATGTCCTTATTATATAAATTAGGATTTTTGCGAGGGTTTCTGGAAAACTTACGATTGAAGTACTATTCTCTATTCACTATTCATTATTCACTATTCAATTTTGGTTGCCGCTTTTTAGTGAACTTCAAAGTTTCATTGTGCACTCTTTGCTACAAGATTTGAAGGTGTTTTTAGCCCATTGTATAGCTCTTGTTGTGTATAATCTATAGTGAGAATTGATTTGTCAATTGTATCTATATGCCTTGGTTGATTGAAGCACAGAAGCACCAAGCATTGATGCAACTCAAGAGCGATGTTTTCTACATGTAAGGTTGGAGTGTTACTTGGAATGAGTGACTTTTTGGTAGCTCATTTGAGAAAGGAAATTAGTGGTGAAGTAGAAAAGCAAAGAGGACATCCAAAGATTCTAAATTTTTAGTAGAGGAAGAGAGGCGACATGGTATACACCTCATCATGGTTGGTTGTTTCAAAACTAGCAAATGCAACTACAAGGCAAATTTGAGAAAAGAACATGTGAACACTTTTCAGGAGACATATTCTTGCAAGGCTGAGATTTGCTCACAAATACAAAAATTGGATTGTTGATGATTGGAGACATGTTATTTTAAGCGATGAGACCAAGATTAACCTATTCAATTTAGATGGTAGATTATGGTGTTGGTTCAAAGAAGGAAAGAGACCTAGACCTCAACATGCTAGTCAAATTGTCAAACAGTCATGGTGGTGGTTCAATCACGATTTCAAATTGTATGATTGCTTTTTGGCCGGTTGCTTGGTACCAAATTGATAGTAGGATGGAGCAACATTTGCACAAAAATATTGTAGAAACCTACTTATAGAGCACTATACAAAATTACAATTTAGATCCTAGTAGGGTGGTTTTTCAACATGATAATGATTCTACACATACAACAAAAAGTGCTCGATTGTGACTCTCTTCCCAACCATTTCAACTCCTCCAAGGGCAAGCACAATCTCCAAATTTAAATCCAATGGAACATTTCTGGCCCCTTCTCAAGCAATGTCTGAACCAAGTCACTCCAAGGTTTAGAGGAGTTCAAGAATTGTGGAAGAATGCATGTAGTATTTATCTTGATTTTAATGTAGAAGATTGTGAAAAGCTTTACAAAAGCATGCCAAGAAGGATTTTTGTTGTATTGAAAAACAAAAGGTTATTGGACAAAATATTGAAGTTTGAGGTTTTACTTTGATCAATAGTGAGTATAGTACATAGTTGTTGATTTGGCTTTGTAGAAGAATGCTTTGTTATCAATTCAATTTGCAACTTTGCACATATGTACAAGATTACATATATTGTTTCAATCAACCTTCAAATTAATAAAGCAATCTTTAAAATTTTTTGTAGTTGCTTATGAAAGTAGGCACCTCAAATTTTGTACTCAGTTTTGATTGTCATTATAACTATATCTTTGATTCATATTGAACATTCTTTCTTTCTTTTTATTATATCCCTTGATTTTTCTTGACATTTCTTCAATGAACATAATTATTAAATTGAATGAAAATGTAGGCTAGTCAAAGAAATCATCTACTTTTGTTCATCCAATGTGCTTTCATCCATAAAATTATCTAAACTTAGTAAACTCCATCCAAAACTTGGCAAAACCTTGAATTTTTTTTAGATGTTTTTGGGGATTTCAGCCAATCATGTTTTTTTTCTAGTGGAAAGGGAGCCAGTTCAAAAATCAGGTTACTGCCTTCTTTTGCAGAAGCCGTGGGAGCGATGGCGGACGACACCACCACGGCGCCCAAGCCGCGGGGGCGCGCGCTGCGCCGCTTGGCCAGCAGCATTCTCCGTTACTGGCAGATCATCAGGTAAACCGCTCGCCCGATTTCTTTTCTTTTTAAATCTGGATGCAATGACGCCTATTTTGGTGCTATACGAACGTGACAATTCTGATTTCTGGTTTCTCTGTTGAATGGCAGCATAATCTGCTACGCTTCTGGTGTGATCACGGTGCTTCTTCTGCCGGTGTTGTCAAAGCCAACGTACCTCTCGGAGAATGCGCTCATGCCAGGTTTCTCGAATAATCCGATGATTGTATTTATTCAATTAGGGGAGCTGCAATTGCTTCCCCCGAACCCTAATTTGCTCAATTCGGTTAATGCGCATTAACGACTTCATTGTCTAATTAGGGTTTGGGGGGAGTTACTGTGGCTCCCTGTATTATGCAGAGGGTTTGAGAGTTTTGGTAAATGTATGTGGGCTGACGATGTGAACGCTGTGTGCGTTGGATATGCAGGATCTGCGAACTCTGTTTTTGGTCACCAAAGTGCAATGGATGCAAGAGTGATGGCCGAGGAACTTCAGGATCTGGTGTCTGGAAGCACCGATGGATACATGTGAGTTTAAATTGATTTTTTTTGAAAGTTTGGATATTTGATTTGTTTTACGGATTTTAGGTTGCAATTTGTGTAATTCAATCATTTTTCTTGCTAAGTTTTCGTGAGGGAGTTTTAATTCTGTATGGGCTGTCAGTTACCAGTTAGTCGAGAGGAATTTCTTTGATCATTTTGGGGGTGGTTTTGTTTTTAAATTAACCGATTATCATCTGCTACATTTGGTTCTTTCTGAAACCGGCGTTGATGCAGGGCAGTTCGAAGCTGGGCAATCGATCGGATGGTAGCAATTGGTGCAGACGCCTATTTTCACACTTTCTCCTGTCCAGAAAAGCCTTTGGCATCTTTGCGGTTCTTTTCAAGCCCACAGCATGTGCCACAAAGCTGGAATGCAACCACGGTATATACATACCCATTGAAATTCATTGATATTTCCTGAGGATGGTATTGTATGGCAAATTTCTTAGAGTTTTTTGACATAGACGATACTAATTGTGTCACTCGAAGTATTTTATCATATTTAGGAATGTGTTTTTTGGGAGATCGGTATAGATCTGTGGAGAGGTCTTTGGGTACAATTGTCAAATTTGTTTCAAGAGGTTGTAGATCACTGTAAGTGATAGCAAACAGCCCCATTTCCATTCAAAGATCATAGACATTTAGACAAATCACGCTTACATCGTTTGCCAATTAGGTCAATTAAGTGTTCCTGGTAGTAACAGGGGTGTGTATTGGAGACTTGATCAGGCCCCAAGCAGTTTCAGTATCCTCTACCTGAATCTATATGAGTTTATTCTACTGATCGCTTTCCCATGATCTCGTTATCTCCAGTATGAGAGCCTGGGAGTAAATGTTGTCGGCATCATCAAAGCCCCGAGGTCAGAAGGAAACGAAGCAGTCGTGCTGGTGACTCCTTTCACATTGGAAGGGGGAAGGCTATCTTCTGCTAATAAGTTGACCTTGGCGTTTGGAATGGCAATGTTCGAACTCTACGGCAGTGCAAATTGGTTGGCGAGAGATGTGATTTGGATCATGGCAGATGCCCGCTATGGTTCTCTCAACGCAGTTGCTGCATGGCTTGAAGAATACCATGAGCCGAAGCTTCACTTATTAAGCACAGAGGATGTTGCCCACCTATATCGAGAAATCGGGGATCTCTCTGAAGGATTCAAGGATATATCGTTACTGGAATTCAAGCGTGCAGGCTTCATATCAGCCGGCTTAGTTTTCCATGTCTCGGCAGGGTCCAGAGGACAGGTTGATTCTATCAAAGTCTCTGCAGAAGGACCTAATGGTCAGATGCCGAATTTAGACCTCATCAATGTCATAAATACCCTGGCTCAATGGAGGCGTCTGCACCTTCAGTTAGATGAAATTCGAGGCATGCGTGAGTCAGCTGTGCTCCATGGACTAGGACGCGTGATCGAGAATATAGGCCATTTTGCAGGGAAAGTGCACGGAGACTGGGGCTTTGTAATGAGTGCTTCCTCATATGTGGAAAGCATTGCAACCCTCTGCGCTTCCTTTTTGAATCAGGTTACCTCGCTCGCTAAATTCTTCGTCCCTGTGCAGCTGCAAGTTGAGTGTTAGAACATCCTCTTCTTTCTTCACAGGGTCATTAATGTGAACCTGCATCCGTGATACTTTTCTAAACCTGTTTGTCGAGAGGAAATCATTCGCAAGATCGTTTGTTCACCCTGGGCACTTTTTTCAGGCAATCGGACGTTCAACCGGTGCGCATGGGGCCTTCAGGGATTATCAAATTGATGCCGTGACGCTCAACATGTTTGCTGGTGGTGATTTGGAGAGTTCAAGCTACCAGATCGACTTATTTACCAGATACGGCAGGTCTGTTTATCTGTGCTCATGTTCTGGTCATTGAGTAAAGAGAGACTTCAGCATCCCTAGTGATCTGTTATGACTTCACCGTCTATTCAAGTTTTGAGGTTTCACTAATTCTTACTTTCTGTGCGTCAGGCTGGTGGAGGGTGTCATGCGATCGGTGAACAACTTACTGGAGAAATTTCATCAGTCCTTTTTCCTCTACCTTCTTTGTAGTCCGAGCAAGTTCGTGTCTGTGGGCTTATACATGATTCCCCTCGGCCTTCTCCTTGTCACTCTCCCTCTTGGAGCTGCAGCTCTCAACTCTGCGCTTGTTGCAACAGACGAAGTCGGTCCAGGATCCAGGTCCTCACAAGCCCGGAAACCGGGATCTACTGAAGACAGCGTCCCAAAGGGTTTGCCAGTAGGGATGCTGGACATCAAGACGACGAAGGAGAATGCTGGACGATGGCGACATGCCATTATTGTCGTGAGTGCGGTGCAATTGTGGTCCTTTCTTGTTGCCCTTCTCCCACCAGCAGTCTCTTCTCTTGTGGACATACTGCAGACGAGTTTAGCTTCCCCAACAAGTGAGTTCGCTTCCGCGAGCTTGAAAATGTCATTGTGGACAGGCCTCGCTTTCCTCAGCCTCTTTGTGCTGTTGACTTCTCTTCCTGCTGCCAAGCCAGGCGATTGGATGGCTGTCAAAGCTTTGGTATTAGGACTCGCAACCATAGGTCTTGTTGTGATGTCGCAGGTTGACTTTGCTGTGTCCCTTATGGGAGCTCTCGTGCTCGTGCCGACGTGCCTCTGCTCTTCCCCGTGGTCAAGATCGACGCAAAGGATGTTAGGCCATATTTTGGGGACATTCGTTACTGTTTTAGGGTCACCACCTGCTCTCCTTGCAGCTGCGATTCTATTGGGGAATGCCCATGGGCAAGTTATTAGTCTGGGTAGGCTCTGGCAATGGACAGAGTTGCTGTGGTCCGGGGGTAGTGCGTTGTATATCTTTCTGGTGGTCGTTTACCTGCCCTCTTCGTACCTGTCGTTGCATGTTTTGTTCTCATAGGCGAAGCTTCGGTTTGATTGCTAGACTTGGTACTATCAAGTATCAATCATTGTAACTTAAAAACCAACAGTGTCCGGGAAGGGCAAACATTATTTTTTGTAGCAGGGCAATTTCTTTCGTGATATTTAGTGTTTCGGTACATTCTGTATATCCTGCAGTTAAATCTAGTTGTTCTACCCTACGATGAAGGGCTACCTCCTGCCCTGGCCCTTGAATTTCCTACATGATGAGCTGGTCCCTGATTGTCACATCTATGAAGACCTTGGGATAGCAACGACTGAAGTTGGAACTGACATATTAGATGGAATTGGAATTGGAAATTGGCTATGATGTGCTAACAAACGTACTTATTTTCTGTTCAACTATTTGTTGACGTATAAATACATGTGTATCATGTTGCTTTAGTTTTTTTAAGAAAAGACATCACGTACAGGTGTTTTAGGCAACGTTACCTAGTGGATGCCTAGACTACAATATGCATCAGAAAGAGAATCTTAATGATTTCTATGGTTACAATGATACTTGATGCAGCGACTTCAATATTTCTACGGAGACTGAATACTCTGACCACGGGGAGACCTCCAAATGGGAAGGCTCTCTTTATGATGCATCAGAAGAATCAGAATCAGCTGAGAACCTTGTTTACTTCTTGCTAAAAGCATCACGCACCCTAATACGAGCTCTGCATCACAGGTAAAATCCCAACACGAGCATACAAAGAAATCCAGCAGCGGCACATGTGACAACTTGCAGAAGAGGCACATACTTTCAATCCCACCTCCCATCTCCTCTAAGACACCTCCGGTAAATTGAAAAGTCACAACATCAGTACTTCTAAAGTAATGCCATTATCATGAAGTGAGTGCCCCACCCCACCCCAAACATTATGGAAGAAAATATAAGCACATGTTGCAGCCCTAGCTCAGGCACATAACATGGACACTCTGCTCGCGACCTCTGCACACTACCAGCACAGCTTCGACGCTCAAGGCATGTATGTACTCGCTTCTTCACTGCACAGAAGTGACAACTGCCAAGGTGAAGATACTCTACATCTGCCAGGAAGGCTACTACTACGATTACTTACATCTGCAAGAAAGGGCTACCACGAGTACTTACAGCTGCTTAAGGAATAAATGGTTGAAACTACTTAGGTGAATGCTAGAGGCCAGAGGACATCAAAATATTCTCTGAAACGGTCATCCAATCAGCGCCACCTGTTGCTCCAAAATGAATCGTTTGCGTTCGTACTCAGATTACTGCTCATCCGATTCTCCTTCGTCCGAATAGCCAGAGCCTTGTGCGAGCCGGTAGTAGAGTAGCATAGCAGTGGCCATGCATGACCTGCTCAGGAAAAAAATACTACTCATTAACAAAGACACAGCTTCTGAGGATTCTCAACCCTGAGGTTCATATTGAATATCCTAAAAAAACCCGTCAAGCTAACGTGTCCATGTTACCAAAACTTGAAGCACATCAGCACCAACCAACACCTCATCGTATATCAGAAGACAATCAAACGAGGGACAAACTAATGCCATTAACACCTACTGCTAAACAGTAAAGAAGCAAGATGACCCACAACGATCAACCACCTAGGCTGTCCCACAAAAGAAAAAGACTCCGCTGCCACTCACATGATGGCAAATAGAAGAATCAGTTTCCTGACATCCATTGACGATGACCGATAACGACGCCGCCGTCGATCGTCGATCGCTTCATCTCCATCATAACCATCTTGAACATCCTTCCGACTTACAGGCAATGCCGGCAGTGCACTCGAAACGAACGGCACGTATTTCAAAATTTGTCGATAAGAAGGACCTGCGTGCGCACCCACGAAGACAGGTTCACAAAACATCGGGCCACTCCAAAATCTGCGGATGCTCAACAAACGACCAAATTTTCCAGTTCCCAACTATTTAACACATACAAAGAGCGGATATAGTTTTCGAAAACCAAAGGACCCATGCAGGCGTACATGAGTCACAAAATCCAGCATCACAACATCACTTGCCTCTTCTCGAGTATTTGCGGTTGGTGCCATCTTCATCGTTGCTGTCGTCCTGCTCCACATAATTTCCAGAATGCGATCTATCTACACGAATGGCATGCTTGCGCGTGGTGGCTCCCGCTTGTGATGGCTGCTCAAACCGAACAACTGATCAAAACTCGAACCCTAAACCTGGGCTAATCAATTGCCAACTAAAAGCCTCAGCCAAATGCACAGAACAGTGGGCACTTCCTCTTCTCCAAGTACATCAAGCAGCCGAACATAAGAGCTACTAACAAAATCATCACACGAAATCAGTGAATTCTCTGCCCAAACTTACAGGCGTCGACGCTGGCTTCGAAAAACGGGAATCAGGAGATATTATGTTTATATTTGTTGATCCTAAACTTGGCCCACCGGCGCTCTTGCTCTTGGTCGCGCTCTCTTGCGCCATAGCATTCCCGGTTGCCAGCGGACCTTCACCGCCGTTCCCATGATAGTTCTCCATCGCACCACCACCACCACCAGTAGAAGAGTCTGCATCCACAGCTGCAGCAGTGCCAACTCCTTCACCCTCCGCTAACCCAACAGTTGATCCCGACATGTCCACTAGTGGAACAGACGAGAACGCCGGAGGAGCTTCTCTCGACTGAAGAGCTGAATCGGCTCCAAGAAGCACTTTCGCTGCACTTACCTGCATCAACCCACCACTATCAGCTCAAGGCTCACCTTCATCACCTTTTTCACTTCACATCGCACGAGCACCACTGCCTTAGCAGCGGCTGATAGTGGTAAACGAGCCCATAGTGGAAGCAGACCAGCATCATCGTGCAAAATTGCCTAACGTTTTCACTAGGCTGAGGACTCCAACCCAAAAGCGTACACAAACAATTACACCGGCCATGCGCACCTGAGTCACCACTTCCTTGATGCTGCTGTACAAAGCTGACCCAGATTCTTTGAAGTACTTGTTTGGAGGCCATACCTACAACAACAGCAACGTGTAAAGTTCAGGTCACACTTCCCAGTTCTAGAATCGACGCTCCCGTGCCAAGCAGGCGGGAGAGGAATCCCACTCTTCAAAAACCGCTCTGAGAACGAAACAACTGCTTCTCAGCCCGATCAATTCAATCGGGCCCTCACATGAAATCATAATAGTACCTAACAATAGGATCTCCTCTTCTCAGAGCCACCAAACCGCGAAATTGATTTCAGAGTCACTTACAGCTGTAGAGCATGTCGGGCACACATAGCCAGCAGGGGCTGTGTGCGGTGGAAAGTTCTCCAAATGTGACTGCAGGCAGCTGCTATGAAGATTATCTACAAACCCGTAACATCTTCCGTCAGCCCCAAACATCTCGTCCCAGAAAGAAACACCCCATTGACAAGTCCATCTTCCCATGATAGTTTGCAGCTAATAATAGGCATCAACTGCGAGACTGGATTTATAAGCACGGGATGTCAAAAAGTTCATTAGATGATGCAGATAAGATGAGCTGAAAAGGACGCAATACGAATAACTCACGTAAGCACCCAAGCCGCGTTGTACTGGTGTCTTCATCCTCTATAACAACCTGGCATGCAGCACACTTGGGCGGCCAGTCATAGTCCCCATCGATCACCCAGTCTGAATATGTTCTCACCTGCACCGTGCAAAACAATACAGGTTAATCAAATGGATGCCGAAAGATCAGCCTGCACAAACATAAAACATCCCAGATGCCTCTGAGATGATCTTCCTGAAAGACCATTCCTGCAGAATAACAGTTCGTCATAGGAAAATAACATGTCAGCCGAAAGTCCAACTGCAAATATCCTACAAAACTAGATGGACGGTTTCTCACATCACACTGCACATTCCATAAACGGACAGCGAAACGAATTCACATACCACGCAGAGTCGGTGCTCGGGGAAGCATACGCAATCGGCACATACTGGAGCCTTGTGCACAAAGCAGTATACCTTCGTAGCCTGCGTCATTCACAAATTGATCAACAGCCTAGCTTTGCATTTGCCGCTCATACAAGCTGTGTAGTGGCGGAAGAAAGAGAGAGATCATGGATGGAAAGAAAAGTTCAAGCTTCCGACGGCGAAGTGGGCGATAAATCACTTCAGCGTCGCCCTAATTTGGAAACTCTCGGTAGGGAGAAAGGTCGTGATTAAGGCGCCTTGCCATTGCTGAAGATAAATGTTAATTAGGTTCTCATTTTCTCCATAGCAGGCGCAACCAATCCATACGAAGGATAGGAGATCACCCGAATCTACCGGAGTCACAACTGATCCACCAGTACATCGTGAAGTCCAAATTCAAGCCTTCACAATTAAATGCCCAGAAGAACAACGCGATGAGCGGGATGAAGTCTGGTCGTCCACACTGCTCCTCATGGCAATTTCAACACTCTGACCGAGGAACTGAAAAAGCCAGAACGTCCAAGAGGAATACGATGCTGTTCCCTGCGGTGCAGGATATTGCTTACGAACACTAGTGCCCACGCAGGGAAGTTTCGAAAACTATAACTAGGGCTTTTTTTCGCTCTATAACTTCAAGATAACCTCAGGAATCCAATTTAAATAGATTTGTCAAAAAGAGATAGACCGATCCACCGCTTGAGTAAGTCATGAAATGACAGCCTGAAACAAGTCTCTAATTGGCCTTGCCCACTCGAAAACTATGGAGATCTCCTTGTTGAGCACCATAACTTCATATATAGAATGCCACCATTTGATAATAAAATGGATCCACGATGCTTGAAGGGCAATGACGGACTTCGAAGGCTCGTCAGGAAAAGATCCAGCACCTAACGCAAGGAGGTACTAGTACAGTGCTATCGTCCACATGGCTGCTAAAGAATCCCAAGGTAATCCCAAGGTGCGGAACCAGTGAATCCAAACAAAGAAAGTGATCACCTTCCAAGTGGTCCCGCTCGATCCAAGAAGATACACTCAATGCTGTAGTGGTGAAAACAAAAAAAATCAAAGCAGCTTATGCCCGTCCCTTCCCTTATTCAAATCGCATCACAAAATATCAAAGCAGAGTATACAAAAAACTAGGGTTGCCGATATACTCACCTTGCGGCATCTGCACACCACCATGTCCTCGGCTTCGCTCCAGATCAGAAGCTCTCACAGCACTTGCACAATCAATCAATCACCTCCGCTGCCCCTTCCGCCCCAAATCGCTCCCCTAAAACCGTTCGCTTCAATTTCAATCGCGACTTGCACTGTATTGCTACATCAAAATGAAAATCCTTCATCAATGCGAGGTTTTTTCTCAATGCGGACACGAAATCGCCTCAGTTCCCAAACCCTAATCGATCCTTCGCACAAAATGCCACTCGTTCAATCCAATCAGACGCTCGATTCCGGCACTCGGAGTCTCGATTTGGCCAATTTGACCGAGGAAGGGAGAAGGAAAACTTATAATGCGAGTAAAGCAGATCTTGACAGAGGGCTGGTGATGGCGTCCGGATTCAATCCTCGCTGCTGCAACGGGAAACCGAAGTGGCGAAGATGGTGAGAAAACGGAGAAGACTACCAATTCCACACTGGAACGAGCGCCTCTTGTGGCCTCGTTCGCAACAGAGTCCGGGGCGTGTTCTGCAGAGGAACTGTCCTGTGGAGGGATTTAGTGTGAACCAAGAGCATCACCACCGTTCCCGGTATACCGGCTTAGGGCTGTGATAAATGTTTCCGCTGGGATAGGCATCAGGGCTTCTTTTTTTTTTTCATTTTTAATGAAGTGCCAAAGTGGCGATATAAAATGTTATAGTGGTGCTTCAAATTTCAGCATTCATCCACATATTCAATAGAAAATATCCAATTAGCACATATCACACGGTTATAATTATGTTTTCAATCACAATCTGGCAATTTCATAACATTCAAATAGCATGTGTTGATGTTGCCTTGGTTCTACAGTGATGGTGTGCCTCTACATCCTCCACTTGTCTAATTCATCAATAGCTACTGATGAAGCACTGTTGGGTTGTGGAATATATCACACCATCACTATAGAGCTACTGAATGTTATGTTCATCAAAGAATTTTTTTTAATTTGAATTTTTTTGGCAAAAAACTTCACGATTTTTTGCCATGTTTTAGTGAAAATATTTTTTTCTAGCGCAATTTAGCACAAAAAAGCACAAAAAAAAAGCCCTAGTAGGCATATTTTGGCTTGCCCAACTTAGAACATGTCCACCGGGCTTGCAAACTAGATGACTTTCTCAGCCTAACTTGCAAAACCGCCCCGTTGGACACCAAAAATAGATGACTTGTTTGTGACACCAACCTGAAAACAAGAGTTAGCTTGAAAAACATGGTGCATTTATAAGCTTGCAGACGGCTCGCAAAACAACATGAGACAAAATGGAAATCACTTTCCGTAACTCTAGGAACTTATTATCTTCAGATGTTTTTTCACCTCAGCTTACGGCACAACCTTGGTTGGGGTTTTATTTTGCGGGTGTTTATGAAATCACATTTGTGGGTGGAGTGGTGATTGTGGAAGGGATTGTAGATCGCTCATTGATTGGGACTTGTAGTACTTGAATTGTGAGAAGTTTCATGTCGAACTTGCTATCAATGTTTATAACTCGCTATAAATGGTGGTAGATTTGCAATAGTTGACTTTTATTTTTCCTACTTGCATCATGTTGTATTTGTTTTTGATCAACTGCCTTCATTGCATGACAAATTATAACATGTTGTCACTTGAATCCATATCAATGTTATCAAACGTGATTATGGTTCTACAACGCTAGACTCTGAGTTTTGAGGTTACTCTCAATTTATTGTAGCTCAATTTATTGACACTTATAATAGTAGACCTAGAATGATTCAAATTACACAAAAAAAAATTAGCATGTATTATATACTACGTCACTAGTTCTCTTAAGCACTTCAAAAACTTACAGCTCCGATCTTCTATTTCTGTTCTAAAATTTTGTTGTTCATTAGTCTCCCTTGTTACACTTGAAGGTTAACCCTTAAAGGACCGTTGTCCCTTCGGGGGACAAATGCGTTTTCGGGCAGGTACCTACAGGCTGAAATTTTCTCCTGATTTTTTGAAACTTTTTTTGGAGATAGAAAAACTGATAAGCTTTGTGGGAATATAATTTTTTTCACAATCGGTGCCCGGGAAAAAAAGTTATGACCAAATAAGCTCAAAACAAGGGACGGCGGGCAGCCCGGGCAGCAAAAAAAAATGGACATAAATTTGAATTTTTTTTTTAATATTTTTTTTCTCATAGATTATATTTTTGCCTATCTGGAAAGCTTTGATTCATTTCATTTGGATATGTTATGAGAAAGTTATGGACATTCTTGTTTTTTGGGCAGTTAGAGCATCTTCTTGAAAAAAATAACTTGTAGGATTCATTTCTGAATGCAATCTTTCAAATTTTTCAATTTTTTTTTGCATGGTTTAGTTTAGTTGCTAGAACAATCTCACCATTGGGATTAGTGAATTTTAATTCCATCTAAGAGATATTAATATTTTAGATTTTCCTTCTATCTCGTACTTACTTCTACTTAATAATTTTTTTAAGAATGATAATTAAGTTTTTTTTAATTTCTTTTTTTTTCCTAGACTCTCAACTCAATTCTCCTCTATAAATATTTAAAGCTCAAAACTCTGTAGTGCAAAAATTTTTAATTAAAAATGTTTAAAGTCAAAAAATCTTGTCCCGCAATGTGCTGAAAAACTTGTTTTTTTCACTTTAAACGCAGATATCTTGCAATCTGTGCGGTCAAAAATTCTGAAATTTTTTCCACACATTCTCATACTAGTTAGGTGTAAGATCCTATGGTTAGATTTGCAAAAAAAACATTTTTCAATTTTTTTTACTGTTTGCTATAGAAATGGCAGTTTTCACTGTTTTTTGGCAGAAAAAAGGCCTCGGTCCTTTAGGGGTTAATGTGGTGCATTTAAAGCAACTCATTATTCAAGCTTATTACCTTGTAAAATTGATAATTGTATTTTTTTAACTTTAAGAAAACGGAAAATATCATTTGGATTGAAGCATTATGTGATAACAGGGTGCAACAATTGATATTCACAACAAAAACTCAAGTATGATTTTTATAACTTCTAGACACACAGAAGACTTTTTTACCAAGTTTTTTCAAATGTAATTGATAAAGATATATCTTGGAGTTTCTACAACAAAGATGTCAAGCTCTAGGTTGTGTGGCCTATTAGCTACAATTAATGTGAAAAGGTGACTATAGATTGTGATTTTAATTATATTTTCTAAAACGAAATAAGAGCTTTACTATCTTGTACTACCAATGACAAACTGATTGAAGATCTTAAAATCTTGAAACCAGTAAATGCATATATTAAAAATTTAGGAATTTGTACATATGGTAATAATTAAACACCATCCTTGGAGTAGAAAGTCTCAAAATTACACTAGTACCTCTTATATTTTAATATACCATTAGTCATGACATAATTACAAATAATTATCAATGTAATTGATAATGAGCTACATGTTCAGATCTACATCCTTTTGATCTCCCTCTCCTTCTCTACCCCCTTGATAATGACAGTAGAAAAGACTCAGTCTTCAACATAATTATTCATCCTCCTCTTCTTTTTTCTCTTTTCTTGCAAGTTCTTCAAGGTTTATCGTAGGAAGCTGTAGTGGTGGCAAAGTTGTAGCTAGTTGTTGTATCATCTCCCTTTGTGTACATCGAAGTGTTATCCTTTCTTCCACTCGTAAAATCTCCTCTTTCATACGCAATCAATAGTATCTATCTGCTAATATTGGATCTATGCTCCCAGCTACTTTGAAAAGGTTCAAAGCGGTTTGATCAGCCATGCATTCAATTTGTTGTGCCAAAAGTTTGTTCCTTTCAACTAAATCTGCAGACAGACTTGTGGCAACTTCTGTAGTTTGTTGTAGAGTGTATTCCCTTACATCTCTTTTCAATCTTTTTGCTCGTTTGGTATCCATTGACCTAATTGAAAATGCACTTATACTAAGAATTGTTACAAACCTCCCACAATGGACTTCAATCAAGAATACAAAAGTATACTTATTAACAAGAATGCTATTACAAAGAGCTCAAACCACCCGACCATAGACAGAGATCAATCTTCAAAAAGGGTTTCCCTCATCTCCAAGCTCCATCTTATACAATAGAGATTATCAATAAAGTCCTTAAGATAGACTAAGACTTCTTCTCTACCTTTAGCATTCTAACCTTGGCTTTATCTAGCTAGAACCATCCACTAAAGTAAAAATCTTATTTATACTTATCCAAATATCTCTGACTTATCTAAATCATCTCTTATCCAATTCTTAATCTTCTACTTGGAGTTATCTAACTCCAAATCATCTCTAACTTATCAAAATCATCTCTTATCCAATTCTTGATCTTCCACTTGGAGCTATCTAACTCTAAATACCAATGCACTTGTCTTTATGTAGAAGTTGTCTAACTCCAGTGCATAAATCTATCATTTGGAGATATCTATCTTGAGGCACTCCATTGCCATTGTCATCCAAGTGGAGTTGTCTAATTCTAGTGCACAAATCCACCATCTAGAAATATCTATTTCTAGGTAATCTTTGGTTGTTCATTAGTGCAAATTTCATCATGAATTCTTTCATCCATCAAAGGTTGTGACAGGTCATGACATTAGGATACTAAAAGAAGCATGCTCAAAAGATGCAGAGGTGAAAGCATGACCAGTAGTAGAAAGGATACTACATCTCAAGGATGCACTTTTCTCTAGTGTTTTCAATGTTTCCGTTAAACTAGGTTCAAAGTAGCAAAGAAGATCTTTTGATACTACCAACAATGCAAATGTGAGTAGCTTCTGTTTTTTCATGATGGCTTCAATAAAATTGCAAATCCTTGTCAATAATATTTGCTTCACTTTTTCCTAACTCTTCAAGATTTCTAACATTTGTGACACATGCATTGAATTTAAAGGTGTCTTTCTTTATTGTATTAACCCGGGGAGATCACTCCTTATAATTTAAGGTATACACATGAGTTAAGAGGGTATTTGATGTAGGGCTATTTACCTTAATTATTGCATTGAAGATGACCATATATTTATATAAAAATCTACGAGGGGCATATATCCAATACCCTATGGTTTTTATAGATTCATTCATGCGGGTTTTTAAGTTTGACTATCATACATATAAAATTTAAGTGTCCAATTTTTTCCCGCCCCCACCCTTCTTCACAAATTTTTCCTTCCCTCTATAATATATGTGTATAAGGTATACACCATGAAAACCTATAACAATCAGTAGAATTCAAGTGCCATTGACTAAGTGACAATTTTTAACCCCTAAAGGCCAAATGTCCATTGAACCAATAATTAAAAATCCAAGTAGGTTCCTATGAATTCAAATTAGTTTTGGTCAAATGTTCATGAAAGTTTTATACAAGATGTGAACATGTACCCCCTTAGTAGGAATATAATTTTTTTTCCACCCTAAACTTTTTGGGTAGCCCAAGCAATTTGGTCACCTTTTGCAAAAATTCTCATCAACTACTAAAATTTGGCATTTATATAACTGATGAAATATGGCATACAATTGTCAAAAAAAAATTATTTCTAAAATTACATTCTAAGTAGAGTTAAATTTTGTTAGCTATGTTGGGGTGGTTTCAAGAAAAAAAAAATTTCTAACCTCAAACTTTCAAAACTTACACTAACCTTCATGAAATTGGCAATTTTTTTGATGAAATTGAGAATGATGATCTTTTTCTTTTTTGTGGTCAATTATATGCATCATGAACTCTAATCTTCAAACAAAAAATTTGATTCTAAAAACACATTATATGATTGTAAAATATAAATTGAATTGTATTGCTCTATCCAACAAATATTTCAAATGCAAGGGCATTAAGATATAACAATGGTCCATGTTGCAACCTATACTTTTTTTACAATGGCTAATGCAATTCCATGCTCTCAATTCTAGAAAAAATTCAAATATTGTGAGAACCAACATCATTTGCATGTTTGTCAAATTGTTTATATTTTAATTTCTATAAATGTTAATTTCCTTCAATTTTTGTATACAACAATTTGAAATGATATATACCAACATGCTAAGACACAAAAAAAAAATTGGAGTTCCAAGAAAAAATTCACAAAAGATAAAGTAATTCCAAATCATGGTGAACAAACCCGAGTTTTAGACATGGCTAACTTTGAAATTAATTTTATTTCAAATCACAACTAATTTTTTCTTCAAACTTCCATGGTAACTTGCAGTATGTTGCATACTACAACTTTAGTATATCCACTTTTGGACTTTGTCCATTGATGCTTATGGTATAGTTTTTTGAATTAGTACTATCAGATTTGTACTCAGTTTTGTTAGTAGCTATATATACTTCTGGTACCGTGGTACAATTTCAGTCAACCCCCCTTTGATGTTGATTTTCTTGACTATATCCATTTTATCATCCATATGAAATTATTTTTCCACATTTATACTCATCAAAATATGAAAATTTTGCATGGCCCCTATCTGTTAAGGCTAACTTATCAATAAAAATTCCTACTACATGATGTTTTTATATATCCTAATTTATATATAATAGAGTATGTAGCATTTCATGAACCCTATATTAGCCCTATATATTATATAAAATTTCTCTGCTTTGAATTAAATGGACCTTTTGTCTTAATTCATGTACAGTGCCCTCTAGAAAGTAAGGTAACCCCAATTTCGACTTGGAGGTATATCTTTCAAAATTTGCCCTTTTCTGACCAAATATTCAAAACTAACCTATTAAATTTATGGTTTTATTCAATCTTCATCAACATGCTAAATTCCATTTTTAAAAAACAAATTTTTTATTTATGGTAAATTATTTTGTGTGTTTTTCATTGTGTTACAAAATAATTGATTGAAAAATATTAATGATGAATTTTTAGAATTTTATTGTGCAAATATTTATAAAACATCAATGTGCACATTTCACTTTTACGGAAAACTTGAATTACCTAGGAAAAATTTTACACTAAAGAAAATTCAATGTTAAGGTGTTGCCTTTCCAAATTTTATGAAATAGATATCTTTAAATTGCAATAATATTTTAGTAATTGAACCTTAAATTAAGACTACTTCTATACCTTTGAGCATGATGGTGCAATTGGTTTGTGAAAATTTAATTATAATTTAGAGAAATTTGTTGTACAAATTTTATATTAGTGACCCTTTGACATTGATTTCTTTATAGTGTAAATTTTTTTCTAGGTAATGAAATTTTTTTCTAAAAGTGAAATGTGCACATTGATCTTTCTTAAATATTTTCACAATAAAATTTAAAAACTTCATCAGTAATATTTTTCAATCAATTATTCTGTAATACAATGAAAAATTGACAAATTAATTTATCAAAAATAAATTTTTTGTTTTTTGAAACTGAAACTTGGCATGTTGATGAAGATTGCATAAAACAATAAATTTAATAGGTTAGTTTTGAAAGTTAAGTCCAAAAAGGGCAAATTTTGAAAGATATACCTCCAAGTCGAAATTGGGGTTACCTTACTTTCTAGAGGGCACTATAGTTTTTCCAAAATCGATAGTGCTTTCCTTGGAAGACCAGCCCATTGCGGTTAGAATATCCCATAGAGGACACCTCAAGAATGAATCCATTACGGGTTTTTTCAATAAATGAGATTTGAGCAACAACCAATGTCTTACCTGACAGTCATGGAGTGCTTAATGACCTCATTAGGAACTTCTAGCTTTTCAATGTAAATTCATAGTAGGAAGTGACTTTTTTAGGCCTTCCACATTAGAAAATATTGTGACTGCTTTAAGTGAGTAAGATGAGCATTATGGATTCGGACTTTGTTGATTCAAAGGTAGTCTAGAGACTCTTTTGGGCCACAATGGGCTGAACACTTCAAAAAATTCATAGCAAATTCATAGCAAATTCATACTTTGTCGAAAAAATATAATTTCAATAGCTCTTGCTATTTCTCACACTTTGTCTTTATGTGGGGAAAAAAATTTAAAAAAATTCTACAATGGCATGAGAGCAAATCCTAATTTTGACCACAACAATGGGTTGTTTTACCTTATATATGGAGAGGTTCATTTAGTTTTCACAAATGGAATAACATGTTTCACACCTATTCACGAATATGCCTGATGATGGATAAATTAAATGCCTATCAATCAATACCTTAAAGTTAGGTTGTTTGTTTGTTTATTATGTTGAGATCTCTTGGACCGTGCATCTCTTGGTCAAGTTCTTAGTAATGTTAGAAAGCCCTTTGCAAGGAGGGGTGCATGGGTTTTGTTTTGTAGACTTTAGACTTACAATGTGAAAGTTATTGAATTTCAAAGTTTCTTTGAGTTGAAAAAATAGAAAATTACTTTTACTTTTATTTTGGCTGTGGCAACAGCACAGGACACACTACAGTAGTGACAATGGCAGCTGCTGGTGCGGGTAATTCAGTCATTGGAAACATTCAAGAAGAAAACCATCCAATACAGACAATCAACAAATTAGTTTCCAAGCTATTCAATGTGACACATTCTGGTAGATTCTAGGAATCCAGAGCTAGTGCAGTCAGTTCTTGCGTGAAGGTTACTTGGTATAAAACAGTTCATACAAGTAATGTAATCATTAGATCTACATACTTCCAAGGTCTGACCTGCCACTCACGAATCATTTTGCTATGCTACTCTACCCAGTGTTTGTAATGAATTGGATCCTGTTGTACCCCGGAGAAGAAAAAATAAGCAACCGACAACTGCAGTGCATACATGAATGGCATCAATGTTTCATAGGAATATGCTCGGCTAAAAAAGCATGGAAAACAACTGAAAGCCATACTGACAAGAACATTCAGGACATTTGATATCCGTGACTTGATCTCTTTTGTACCAAGGCCAACAAGAAAGTTGACATATCAAATATACTCGTAGGTACATTGCAACATCTGCGAGTCTCTGCAGATGGCTAATCCGCTGTCACTATTTTAAAGTGCAGTCCTTGAGTTATAAATCTCGCATCTTGAGTTGAAATACCTCAGGAAGTTCGGACAAGTACCGAGATGCAGCAACACAATTAAGATGATGGCGAAGAATTCATATATTTCATTATAAATCTTAAGAGATTAGAAGTTGAGATCGAAAGAGTAAACGTTAAAATCCACACCACTCATGTCTACCTGGAAGCAGAACAGAAATTTTTTTTTTATTAAGACCCTCCACTAAATCTACCAAGCAATCTCACGCTTCCGTTCTTCAACCGCTTCAAATTCCATTCATTTTCATCCACGCAATGGCACTTGGTTCTAATCGTAGGTAGACTGCATAGAAATAGCTTCACTTTCAAACCGAACTCAGCGGATCCCTGCATCAGATTCCCATATGACCAAATTAATGAAAGCCTCCCGACCACGCGAATGGTAATTCACTCAACAAATACATCACTGAATTTCAACAATTACGAATGTTTAGACTCTTCATCCAGAACTTTTAGCTGGTCAATTTTGGATGCTGATAACGCATTTTCCTGTCATCATCAATATGATATGTCTTGTAAGCTGATGCTCAATTACCTAAGATTTCTTCTGAACTTTCCGTACTTATCCGTTACAGCAGAACTAGACGCTGAAACTTGAAAAAATGGAGATAGGTATTCGCTTACACGGTCACCGGCAAGTCGGTACACATTGGAGCGATGCCCGAGAGATTGAAATTCAGCGGCAGCTGGACCTACTCGATGTGCGGAATGTCGCCACCCTTCAGGAATTCCACGCCCTTAAAGAAGGTATTTCAGCTTCAAACCACGTCCTTGAGTGGTCCGTGTCTTCGTCTCTGGGGTAATAAAAGTCATTGTCAAACACATGACGCAACGAAGATGCATGTGGAAAGCAGTGCACTGAAAAACAATCAATTCACCATACAAATGGATTCTCAGTAAAACTCGAGTACATGCACGTTTCCCTACCATCAAGAATGATCACTGATCTATTTGAACTTGGTAGCTACTTCCAAAAAAAAAACGATTGACACATATTAGTCTGTGGATGACTTAAACCCTCAAGGAGGAAGGTAACTACTACAACCGCAAGAGGTAATGAGAAACATGTACATCCAAGGCGGAAGAAATAAAATTGAAAGTTACATTCACGACTTTTCACAGGAGAAAAAGATTGTCTCTTCCTCTTATGCATGCTGACTTCTTTACAGACTTCAAAAGCCGAGTCAAAGCCAAAAAAAGAGTCAAGTGCATACTCAGAAATTCATCTCGATAGGAAACTGTAGCACCATTTTCATGCTGGCATTGGAGTGCGATCAGACAAGCAGATCTCCTTCAGCCTATTAGCAGCTGCTTCATCTACGCCATACTGCAAAAACGGAAAATTTAAGAATATGCAAAAACGACTATGATTCCACAGATTGATAACACCCATACTCTCAAAAATTCTAGTAAGAGCTGCTTTCTCACGTGCCCATATGGTCAGACTCTGTACGTGCCCATATTATAAGACCGCAAACGACCAATCACCAGACCATTTTCTGCTTCCCTCCACCGCTCACCCCAATAAAGATACTCGAACTACATTTTACAACAACTTTCAACAGTATTCCAATCTGCAGTCCATAATCTAACAGAGACCATGACCAGTTTGAAAGTCGCTATACAAAACGATCAACACCTAAAGGACAATGCAACCACTATATGGACCTTAGAGAAGCGCCACAAGGCACAATTTCATCACTTTTCAAAATTCACATTTGTTTTTCTTAAAATCCATGTTCACTACAAAATGAGACATTCCAAATCTAAATCAATGCAGTCAAACCTTTCACATAGCAAATGTTTCAATGTCACGTCTGTGTTAAATTTTTTATTATTTCATGAAAAGCTTTTACAGTTCTTGACATCCATTTCCATCTATTTTTTGGCCATCAATTAAGAAAACATAATTCTAACCCAATCATGTCAAGATTCAAATCTTTGAAACGGAATTTGTATCTTTCACAATCATTCAAAACCTAACCCTTCTAAATTGATTCTGACAAAAGATTCAAAAACACATTTTGTCAAAATAGACCATACACATCATTACTCACGACAAAATCTCACATTCTCTCTTTCAAAATAAACTTCATCAAAGTTAAATAAGTCACAGAGTATAAATTTGGATCCCAATGTCCGTCAGGGGACGAGAGAAAACCCTAACAAGTGCAGACAGCTGCCAATTCCGGAACAAACCAGCTACAAACCCGATCCAAAACTCTCAATTCCGTAAGAAACCAAGGGTAGTACGAACACATCCAGAACCACGAACGAGGAAAGAAACGGAGCCTTCTCCTCCATTTGTAGCGCATCCCATGGAACTCTCATTCACAATAGATAACGCTCTTTCGATTCTCAAGTATAATGACGCGCAATTCAAAGAAAGAAAGTTCAAGAGAGGAGTAATCCATCACCTTCTTGAGGATCCAGCAGGTGTGGTGGTGCGTGCGCGCCAGGAGCGCCCGAATGGAGGCCGGGTCCTGAGCTTCACTGTATGTGATGAAATTCTCGCGCGCATACTGCGTGTAGTAGCCGCGCGAAGGAGGCGGCAATCGCTTGATGAGCTTCAACACCTCTCTGTAAGCTTGCTTCACGGGCGCATTCATGTTTGACGAAAGAGCTCAAAAAACAATCGCTGGTGATTGTGGACTGTGGTTTTCTAATGGAATGCTCACGAAGACTGTCGCTGTAGAGCAGAGTGTCTTCGGAAGCACGGTCACTGCCTATGGCCACTCCTTTCCCTAAACCCGTGCTTTAGCAAAACTGCGTTACTGATCTCTAACCATGTTTCACAACTCTTTTGTTTATTATTCTATAACTCTTTATACTATGATGTACTTGTATTCTGAAATTTTCAGATATTTTAAGCATGTTTTGTATTCAACACATTAATTTTCTTCATTTTTTCTTAAAAAAATTCATGGGGATTTTAAATATTCACAAAAAAATCTGAATTTTTTGTGGCATATATTGCACTTGGGATTTCATCTCCGAGACGTAATATAAATAAAAAAAATCAATCATAAATAGCAAAGAAATGGAGAATATAGAATGGATGTGTTTGAAGTTTGACTACACAACCATGGGCTTTGTCCTTTAAGGGTTAATCTACGTAGTGTGAAATTTTAAACAATATTGTTCCTAAATTGGTGGAATCAATATAGTAAACTTGAAAATTTGGACAAACACAATTTCTAGAGGAACTAGAACAAGCTATCAAGTGCGACACGAGGACCCTCTGTAAGAAAATTTCATGTATTCTAAGATGTCTCAATGGTTAACTCCAACACTGCAGAAACCAACACCCATGCTTGAGAAAGCCTGAAGTGATACACTGGGAAGACACATCAAAAGGGAACCTCGCTGTGCAAATCCTAAAGCCCACAATCCTAAAACTTTATTAGATGAAAACCATTCATTAGATCATTGTGTGCATGTGTAAAACTGCTGAATTTAGCAATTGAACTGTGAAAGTTGATTTTGGATGTGAATGCAATAGCCTTCTCAAAGAGCAAGGCCCAATAAATGCTTATCTGCAAACAACAATGCAACAACTAAAATAGTGTAGAAGTACCCACATTAAACTGAATGAAGAGTATACCTTACGATAATTGCACCTAGTTGAGACCTTGATACAGAAGCGATCTCTATGGCCTCTTGCCTAAACTGTAAGACAAATCTAGAGATTTGGATACACGAATTTTTGATACTTTGGAAACTCATAGTATATTCATACGATGTCCCAAAATGCATTGGAGATGTTTTCAATTAATACTTGAGAAATGGAAGGTGGAAGTGTAATCATCATAAGTAATGGCAAGTCTATGCACACCAATTTCACTTCCAATTTGGTACATTATCTAATACAGAACCAATTTCGGAAAAATAAAAGCCCTAATTTTTGTTTATAGGGAGAGCAGACCAAATAATCCCGTGATGGCATTGATAACAACAGCTAACGTAGGAAACGTCTGCAAATTCAAAGTTACACTAAAGTAGTTTGCTTTAACAGCGAGCGACGTTAAAAACAAATGCTATTTCATGACAGTAAGACGGTCAGGAAGTGATGCAATAGCAAGATGCAACCAAAGATTTAATAATGTTTAGTTTTTTTCATTGCAATTTCCATTAACATAACTCAGAGTATAACCTTTCAAAATCATTCTGCTGCAGAAATCTTGCTCCTACAAATAACATAATAGCTTCTGCCCATCGACACATCCAGGAGCTTATAATGACTTGGAATATGGGCGAAACAGTAAGAATCATCTATAGTAATTAATGAAGCAAAAATCGGTTATAGCTGAATAGCGGATGGCTTTTCATGAACACTCTTCAGTGCTGGCGAAAGCTCTTCTTTCACCATTGTCCAGAATACTGCAGTATATCGGTTCTGCAAACAGAAGGATAAAAGCAGTGTAGCTGCTCAATTTAAATCTTGCAAATCTTTCAACAACTCAACCCCTTATAAATTGCAAGAAAAGACAAGAGATCTCCAAGAAGACGCAACCCACAAAACTCTATTAAAGATGAGCGACTCGTACAAAACACACCTGCATCATTGAGCGACAATTGGCAGTGTATGTTGTCTCTATCATTCTTTCACTCTGCACATCCAGAGGGCAAGCTTCAGTATGCACCAGTGAAGAGCTAAAAAGATGTCACTGCAGAAACATGAAAGCTGACAGACTCACTAATGACCTGCAACCTCCTTAATATCAGGAAATGAATCTTGCGTCTCTCAAGAAGTGTTACCCTGTCATACCCTGTCAACCTGATACAGTAGAAGACAATTTCTTCCTACTAGGGATACCTAACCGGAGGATAATATCGCCACCAGGAATTTTCCAAAGAGCAATAGACGCATGTGCTGTGCAGTACAGAGCAGTAGCGCTTGAAGATGCATACCTTAAGAACTAATCCAAACCGTGCAGCTACCATTTTCACATCTTCCAGGCTGAGTTCTAAAGACATTTCCTGCACTCTCAAATAAGCTCATGTTTAGTAAGAGGAACAATACTTGGGCTTTGTTCAGATACACTCAATAGCTGAAATTCTCATATTTTCAAATCTGATACCAAAAGCCGAGGCAAGAATGAATAGTAACCTTGACATACATTATGTCTTTGATTTCTAGAGTAAAAAAATATTTCTGCTTTGACAACAGATCAATTGAAAAAGTTTCAAAACAACATTGTATTCCTGCTACAACTACGATTTTATCGTTTTCAGGACAGTACTCAGCACTAACAATCATCAGCTCGGCATCGAGATCATACAACTAACCTCTTCTTGAGAGTACGACTCAGCGAAATGATAAAGCAAGGGACCCAAATTAATCCAGACCTGCATTAGTGCCGGTTAGATCGCAAATGCTAAGGCAAACTAAAAGCCAATCATTGCACAACCATAGCATGTCAACTTAATTGCAAGCACTGTATTTGAAATGCCTTAAGTGATTTCTTAACCATACCCCGCCAGGTTTCAGAGCACAAGCTATCACTTCCAGGTACTCTACAATATTGTGAGCAGTGTCAATGAAGAAGCAAGTCGCAATAGCATCCCATGCGCCTGTCAAATCGTTCCAGGAACCCCAGTGTTATACCCTTGCAGCAGTGTTGTCAAACTAATCCATGTAATAAGACTATTGAAAACGCTGGGTTGATACGGTAATAATCTCAGTTCTTGGATGAACACCATCTTACATCAATTTTAAATTCCATACCTGCCTGGCCTGGATGACTATAAACCTCCACAAAATCCCCAGCACACATCGAGAAACCCTCAGTTATCCCTGCACTGATCCACGATAATACCATGAGATAATTGCTAACAACAAAGATACAGCGAAAATATTTGTCAATTGAGTTAACGAGACAAGCACGAAGTTGCAGGTCCTGCCCACTAAGCACATTCATGGAGAACACCAGTGGCAATATAGAGTATGGCTTGAAATGTTTCCTGTCTACATGCATATTTCTAAGTGAAAACTCTACTGGAACCAAAATCCACTTTGCAGTAGACACAACACACGTCTCTCAATTCTGCATACTACCGCCGTAAACTTTCCCAACGATTAGGAGTTAATAAGATTCAAAAGTCTTTTCAATCGTTTGCACATATGATTGTCTATAATACTCAACAGATAGTTTGGCAGACAAAGTGAACATTGTCATACCTTCCCGGATGAAGATCCGGGATGTATACAGCCCGCAATTGATCGCTATCTGACAAACTGTTGCAGTTGCTATGTATCCATGGGTGCAAAGCCCATTCAAATACTTCATTAGATCTAGTACACAAACCAAGCCGAGTCAAACGCTGCTTGTAAAACATCTTATCAACCTTATCAATAAAATGTGAAGCACAAAAGAGTATCAGCACAGCTCCACTATCTATACCGTCTATAAGAATGTGTATTCGTACATATAGATATACTAAAACATGGAGAAATGCACTTATAACTGCAAAGTCAGACTCACTGGTTTAAGATGAAGCTGGAGCACATAAGCATATAGTATGAGAACTCATTTCCTTGTGCGATAAAGCCTGCATCATTACATCCACATATGTAGAGAAACATTTTACAAGAAATGAAGAAACAACGAAACATATGATGCTTAACATGAGGTTCAGCTGGTTATTTAATTAAAAAAAAAAAATGAAGAGCAGTGAGGAAGTACATACCAAGACGTGAGATCTCACAAGCCAGACGACCAAGTCCTGCCCCAGGAACCAAGCACGTAGGGCGTTGCCTACCACACAGCAGCTCAGAGTCAGTTCAGAGTCACAGCATTCTCAAGTAACATTGCAAATTTTCTCTAAAACTCCCACACTCTTAAGAGACTATGGTCCTCCACATGGACATGAGCGCTTGGCAATGTAAGAAAGATCATCATCACAGGCATTGGGTCAGCTACCTAAGATCCTTCCGATCAGGAAACAACCGGTGGAGCTCTTCCAAAATGGGCAGGTAGCACTGCTCACGTTCAAGCGCACCCTGAGACACAAACCTACTTATTAAATTGACGCTAAAAGGGGTCGGATATAAAACAACATAATTAATAGAGACCAGCTACGAGAGATCGCGAGAGCCTGGCACCAACTTCGAAGTGGAAAAAACGACCTTGAGAAAAATTTGAAACAAATACTCGATTTTGAAGAACTTCGTCAGAAGCAAGTGAGCTTACCTCTTCTCCCCAGTCACGAACGATGTTTCGAATAATACAGCGCACCTGGAAGCAGCTCATCCACAATAACTTACATCTCAAATTAAAATACTGAAGTTGATTAAAACGGACCGGGAAAACACATTCAATTAAAGACAAGCAACAAGTATCTGATGAGCACATCATGAGATAAAATATCACGCTTGACATATTGCAATTAATACCTTATCAACGTCTGCAGAGGGAACACGGAGCTGGAAAGACGGGTGGCCCAGATCAAGTGGAACACGGTCCTAGAATGCACACATCATGATACAATACTTCAGAAAGAATTGGCCTTTGGTCATCAGAACCAAAAGTGAATCACGTTGGGGATAGGATCCACATATCAATTTCCAAACTTGATTTCGAATGATTCTGTCAATATTCGACCCAAACTATTCACACTGTATTATTGACAGCTGCTGCCGTTCTTTGGTGATTGACAGCAAAAATGATGAGTTAGAACGTAAAAAGTAAGAAACATTGGCAATCTAGAATCCCCCCAAAATAGGCTTAGCAAATGGCAGGAAAATCTCACATATGGCATATGTTTCGGAGAGCCAATTGGATGTCCGTCCTCGGAATCATCTGGAATCCTACACACACTCCCTATAATTGGATGTTCGTATTCTATGTCGCCATTTAATAAACGGCCATTAGCTCCTGGCTTTGCACCGTGCTCCTTCGCTTGGGCTTCAGATCGAGTGCAAGACCAATCGTCGCAAGAACGTACTGGACCTCGAGTGCCAAATGCATTAAGTTCAGGAGTTGGAAAATCTGTTGTGGTATCTTTATTAGTGCTCTCTATAGCTTGCCGCTTGTTGGAGTTAAGGGATGTAAGGGCTGGGTCCCTAGTTGGGCTTGGGTAGGACTGAACTTCAATTGTGTTTTCGTCATCTCTAAAATAAGCACACAATCATCAGCGTTAATCGCAAATCTCCACTCACTCCCTCGTAAGCTAGGAAACAAACCATACGTGTTACTTCGCACCCACTGTTGTGAGGTGTAAAGTAGGCAACGTAAAATTGCATGCACGCGGACTCAAAAACACAAGCTTGAATTCAGGGTGGCAATGAGAGAAAACACGGCAACATCATACCGGGACAAGACTGGTTGTCCAGTTTCAGTGAAGGTTCAAGTGTGCAATGCGCATACCTCCCACAACAATTAACACCCTCATGTGCATGCATAATCTTATCGATCCCCTTGCAATCAAAGGGTGACGGCTCGTCAAAATCAGAGCCTATCCCAGCATCCATTTCAAATGGAGGATCAAATGCCTGCATAGCATTTTATTTTCAGACAGGTACACCTAACAGCTCCTACATAGCAGGCTGTTGGATCCTCCTAAGCGAAATTCAAATCAAACGCTCTTTTTAATCTTCAACAAGATCCTAGAATTGTTAGCATTGCAAACCAAGGACCATCGACAATCAATTCTTGAAATTTATCTGACAAAAAACAGCTGTCAGGCTATAGGAGGGTGAAAATCGCCTTCTTCAGTGCAAGAAAGGATGACACTAATTCCAGAAGTTCTTGACGAGAAAAGATACATGGATGAACGAGTCATCGAATCCTAAATCTTGGGTGAAATGAGGGCAACTTACCTGAAGCATGTTCATAATAAAATATGTATTGGTCTTGACACACCTGCAAAGTGAGTTTGAAGAATTTAACGTGCTTCAAACATAAGATACTGCAGGTTCATCAGAAAAAGTTCTTCCACATCAATTACAAGAAGTACAAAACTAATTATTACAAGAGATGCTCATAATAAATCACAAAGAGAAAAGGAGTGTTACCTCCTCAAATCCTCATATTTCTTAGGCAAATGAGGTAACAATGCCTGTTCAAGCACAATGGAAACAAAGGAAAATTAAAGCTCAAACGCAAACACTGCTTGAATTCAAAATAATGTAGAGCAATAAACATTGCTTATAAATGAGCAAAAACTAAGACACAAACACCGAGTATAGACCTTATGAGCCGGGCTACACTTTGCGTAAGATCGCTTCCATCGTTTTATGTCCTCCTCCGCTGCCACTGGATAACTGTACACTCAACCGAGCAAAAGGATGCGCTTTGAGGAAAATGGTGAAACTTACTTGCACAGAACTCAAGGATCCGAGAAGTTCACTCAGCACAAACACAAAAAATTACAAAAACAAACAGTTCTGAGGTGAGCTGACAGGAGACAGTCCGCAACAAAATTTCTACAAGCTGACAAGCTCAAGGCCACAAAAATTCTCATTCCCAGGAAATTGAAGCTATTAAAAAAATTGAAAAAAAAAAAATTGAAAATGAACCGCAGCACCTCCCATTCAAGAACTAAAAACATCCTAATCGACACGATCCGGCTCTCACCATTGCCACCGGTTTCAGCACTCCAAGATGCATTAGTCCAAGAGGCATTTCCTGAACGCGAACAGAGACACGACGACTAACTACCAAATTTTACAATTTCAAGAAAACAAAAAAAGCCGGAATGAAACTCGACCAAAATTGGCAGCACACGTTACTTGATATAGGCACTGATGACGCGACGCAATGCCTGAATCTCCAGTTCCTCATCGGACTTGCTCATCGGCTGTCCCATCGGTGGCTCCATCGCGGAATCAAAAATAACACTCTCCAAACCAAACCGAAACCGCTACGGATTAAAAAAAGAATCTTACACTCATGATTCGCATGGGAGTGCCAAGCAAGTCAAGTCGATGAAAGAGGAAAACAACAACAATGAGAAACGTCGAATGCCGAGAAGTGCATTGACGGAGCATTGGTGTTTTGACAAGGAGCTTCGAAGGAAGCGGTAGGTTTGGTTTTGCAGGTTTGGGGGCCTATTCCCGGTCGTCGTTTTCACTTCGTCTTCTTCAGCGCAGCACAGTATCCGAACGAGAGAAGAGGAAGACGGCATAAGTAGTATGTCCTCAAAGCGACTGACCTCTAAAACCGATCATGGCACACAGGTACATTTCGCTTTCTTTAATGTATTAATAGTGTACATTTCAGGAGTTGGTCGCTTTTAGTGATCACTGCGTTTCAATTTCAAAAAGGTCCAAAAAATATGACACAACTTGGATTAGATGTCAGTTCCATTTTTCTTCCTACAAAAATTTACTGAAAATTGTTTCAAAGAGTTTAGCTTCCCCCAAAAGGCAAACAACTCTTAACCCTTGAACGTCATAGGGGACATTTTCCAGACGTCCGTTTCTTGCAAGACTAAGTTCATCAAACCTTATAATGTTTGCATCCGTACGGTGGATTTTCCAAAAAAAGCAAATTTGCAATCATCAGGTTGTTGGCCACAAAGTTGTATGGTGACAAATGACATAACTAACCCAAATTCAAATTGTGTTGCTTTTTCTAGAAAGGTCCTCCATTTAGAGTTGTTTGGTCTGTGACGCTTAGGGGGTAAATGGTTGCTTTAAAAGCAGACTACCTTAGCCGTCGCAAAAACTTCTAATGAATTCTTGTAAGGTAATTATGTGCACCCGTAATTTTCACTACCCAAATATAATACACCTACATTTGTATCAAAAAATGGTACGAAAATTTAATTGGTAGTACAAAATGTACACAATTTGAATATTGCAATCAAAATATCAGAGCTTAGAATGATCTAAACATTTGATCCTAGAAAGAGCCTAGTGTTGATTTTGGATAAACTTACAAACGATGCTTTGAAATTTCCTAACTTATTCATATAGTGTCCATATAGTGCATGCTAAAGTGAATTGGATTCCTCTTTGACTTGATAATATGATTCAATAAAAATAATTTATGCAACTATATTCAAGTGTTATTAGTTTTGATTATGAGTGCACTTAATTTATTTATATATATATATATATATATATATATATGACAAACCTATGTATAGGGATAGGGCAAGAAATAGGAAAAATGTGTGCACAACAATTCAGAAGATTGCTCATCATGTTCATACTAGCTTTTCACTGTGAATGTTGAATGAAATTATTGAATGATATTTCTCCAAGATAAAAACATGATGGATTTTATAACAGAAGTAGTAATAAGGGTTGTGACAATACATACTTAATAATAGATAATCATTAATGAAGTTAATTTAGAGGTTCAATTAATGCAAGACTGTTTTACACTAAACACTAATTGGATAAATTTGGATGAATGTGGTCTAATAAAAGTGAGTATTTTGATAAATTTAAATAAATTGGATCACAATCACACTGTTTGAAGTTGTAAAAAAGTATTGTAGACCATAATATATGAAGTATATCCAAAATATTATGAAATTATTCATTAGAATACCTTCCAAATTTATATAATTCTAAATTTAGTGTGAATTAAAATTATTACATGTGAACATACTAATTGAATTATGATATCTAGGATGGTAAGGTTAGTATCTTTGAATTCAACAATCACATGTTGATATATGAATAAGAACTTGGAAAGAAAATTCTTTTCTTTGTTTCAATTAATTCTAAAAATTTAGAATAATGTACTTTAAATTTTTGAACCTATTTTTTAAAATTATAATCATACAATCTTAAATTAGACATATTATGAATCACTTAAAAAGAACAAAAAAACTACGTCACATGTGAATTGAAGGATTAAAAAATTAAGTTACAAGAGGATTGAAAATTTAAAAGTGAATTGAAGTCTTTCAATCCTCTTACTACATGTCAAACCTATAATTGTGATTATGAAAACAATATGAATTTAAAGAGCTTAATATTTATAACCACAATTACTTTATGACTTCTCAAAATCTATGCTATAAATTCTCTTAATCCCTAAAGGACCAAATTCCATGTAAAAGACAAAATGGATTTCAATTTGGTTCTTTCATTCTCAATTTTTGTTGTGATTTTTATAAAAAAAATTTAAGATAGAAGAACACATTAGCTTTCTTGAAATATAATTTTTATTTCAATTGGTGTTGAGAATAAAAGTTATGCCATCCTAAGCAATTTACGCCTCATTGGGCAACAAAAAAAATTCTTCAAAAATTTGAAATAGAATTTTAAAAATTTGTTTTTTATATATCATATTTTTGTCTATATAAAAAGCTTTGATTTATTCCATTTGGATTAGTGATGTAACAATCATGAAGCATCTTGTTTTTTGAGCAATTATAGCATTTTTTTTTTTAAAATAACATATTAGATTTTTTTTTAAACTCAATTTTTACAAATAGAAAGGTTCTTCAAGGTTTAATTTGTTTGCTAGAACAATATCATAGTTGAAATTAGTGTATTGCAATTCTATCATAGAGATATTAACAATTTAGTTTTTCCTTCCATTTCATACCTATTTCTATTTAATAATTTTTTTAAGAATGAAAATTATCTGTTTTTTATTTTAAATTTTTTTCCTAGACTCTCAACTCAATTCTTCATGATAAATATTTTTAATTCAAAATTTATAGTGTCAAAAGATTAAATTAAGAAGGTTCAAAGTCAAATACCATAGTACCTTTTCAATTTCAAGAAATTATAATGATAATTGCCAAAAATCTTGAAAATAGTCAACATCTATTGCCTAAATCCAACTAATTCAAACCATTTTGAATACACTTTTAATGAACCTAATCACAATTCAGGATATGAAAACAGATTTAACTTGATATTCTTGCAATTGCTAAAATGAAAGGAAGTTTTATTTGATCCCTCATATAATTTTTGAAAAATAAAACCATATATACTTGTAGCCAAAGGTTAACTTGAAGTATCATTATTTATATCGTTGAGTCTTTACAATAGTAGTAATCAATGTAAATGATTACTTGAAGAGGATACTAGTAATATAGTACACAAGAAGGAAATGATTATATAAAGAGGACACTAATAGTAGACTGTAGCACACGTATACTACCAACTATATGGTACTTAACAGTATACTGTATTATATATTTGTACAACTGCCTAATATTTTATTAATTCAACATTTTGGATGATGAAATATGTTGAAATCATTTTTTAATTGCCAAAGTTGAAAAGTTAAATATTATTAAATATTCAACAAAGGTTGCCAAAATGGAAAAGGTACTACGGTAAGCTAGTCATGAAAGGTGCAAAAAATACTTGTTTCCTTCACTTTAAACGCAAATATCTTGCAATCTTCGCGGCCAAAGTTTCTAAAATTTCGTACATACACCCGTCCACACATTCTTCCGCTAGTCTAGTACAAGATTTTGTAATTAGGTATGGAAAAAATTGCTCTTTGCAACAGAAATGGAAGTGTTTTAGGAATTAAAGGAAATTCAAAAAATGACTTTCTCCCTAAGGTTCAATGTATTTGAGATTATGTCCAAGAGCCCTTAATGGTAGAAAATCAAGATTTATAATGCCCATATTTGCACAAAATCTTGAATAGAAGAATTATAAATAATTTTTTTGAAAATTGAATCTTTGATGCTAAAAACAAACTACAAAGGATATTGAACTTTCTAACATTTTAAAAATAATACTTTGATAAGATATTATTTAATAATAATGTGGTAAGTTTTTTTGACACCAATTATGAAGAATACCTTGGGCATTTGCAGGTTATAATTTCCTACAATGTATCAAAATACAGAACGCATTCTTACACACTAATTGAAAAACATAGCCAATGATATGGGCTAAAGCTTGGCATGAAAATTGTCAATATATAAGCTAGGCACCGTGGAAAGCACACTCATGCCCTGGTTGATAACCAAACACTTGATATTAGTGTCTTGCCTAGATACTATGAGCATGTAGTTGATTATTGTTATAAATATGGTATTTTTGGTAGTGAAGAGATTGAATTGGTGAGATTAAATCATATCATATTTTTGGTTCTTCTAACATTTGATAAAGGTACTACACTCCATACCTTGTCAAAAGAAGATAAGAAAAGACTTGATAGTTTTATTAAGCTCGTTATTAAGGAATGCATCCATAGTTTGAAGAAGAAAATACAGGTGTTGGTTCATTAAAAAAGAATGAAGACATTACTGATAAGATGGCAACAACAATGCAAAATAATGGAGGTGATAGAATGGCAATGATAGAATGTACAATGGGGTACCATTCAAAATGGCGTTTTTTGCATTCGCAAGGAAGGAAATTTCACATATGCCAACTTTGCCAACCTCCCGAAGGCTGAAAAATTGCTTTTTTATCAAGAAATTTTTAGCACAAGAATATATTTTTGTTAATAATATGTGTACCAAATTTCAACGTTAAAAGATTCACCAAAAAAAAGATATTGAAAATCTACCAACATGTGTAGCAGTGAGAAAATTTTCACTGCTGCCAACTTTGACACCCTCCCGAGGGCTGAAATATTTTTTTTTACCATGAAATTTTCGGCATTAAATCATTTTTACGTTGATAATATGTGTGCCAAACTTCAAGGTCAAAAGATTTACACAAAAACGGTATATGAAATCTACCAACATGTGTAGTTGTAAGAAACAATTTCACTACTACCAATTTTGACATTCTACCAAGGGTTGAAAATTGTTTATTTACCTTAAAAATTTTAATATGGAATCATCTCTATGTTAATAACATGTATGCCAAATTTCAAGTTCAAAAGATTTACCAAAAAAAAATATGCTAATTCTACCAACATGTGTAGTTGTGAGAATGATTTTTTTAGCCCTTGGGATAGTGTCATTTTATGGGTAAATTTTCACATGGATGTAAAAAATCATCCTCACAACTACACATGTTGGTAGAATTAGCATATCTTTTTTTTGGTAAATCTTTTGACCTTGAAATTTGTCACACTTTTTATCAATATATATAACATTCATTAGCCTTCAGAGAGGCTGCCTTTTCCTCTTTGGAGTCCTCATCCACAAATTTCATCCTCACATAATTAATGTAAGCTTCAGTACCGGGATAGTGACAGTACATTATGGTATGTTCCGGGTTTTTTTTTTAATTTCAGGACTAAATATACAAATCAACAAATATTTGTAGAAAAACATGTTGGCCAAATATCCAATGAATAATACACTAAAGCATTATAAACATTTGCCAATCAATAACTTTCTTTGGATTTTCAAGTGAATAGACAACTCTATATATACACATGGGGTGGTAGGAGGTAGAGCAACCCATGTGGGATAAATAAATTAGAGTTTGTAAGTTCTCAAGCACTCATAGTTAGGTCAAAAACAAAGAATTGTGTTAAAAGTAAAATTTCAAACCTCATTTAGGCATAGTAAAATAACTTTTTTCAAAAACTTTGAACTAAAAAAAGTTGGTAAATGAAAATAAGTTTCACCTCCAAAAATCCGTTTGGGATTTTGAATCTCCAATCAAAAGTTATGGACAAATTTTGGAGAGGGGTTGGAATCAGGGTTTTTTTTAGGCCTCATGAGGCCAGACTCCATTGTCGTGGCACAGGCACAATGGCCTATATCTGGAGGGAACATCCTCCATTTCTTGCATGGTGCACTGTCAGAATGAAAAAAAAAAACTGGTTGGAATGGACATTTTCTTTAACATTTAAAAAAATCCATTCCAACCCCTCTCCAAAATTTGTCCATAACTTTTGATTGGAGATTCAAAATCCCAAACGGATTTTTGGAGGTGAAAATTATCTTCATTTACCAAATTTTTTTAGTTCAAAGTTTTTGAAAAAAGTTATTTTACTATGCCTAAATGAGGTCTGAAATTCTACTTTTAACACAATTCTTATTTTTGACTTAACTATGAGTGCTTGAGAACCTACAAATTTTAATTTATTTATCCCACATGGTTTGTTCAACCTCCTACCACTCCACGTGTATATATATAGCCTTTATTTTCCCTTCAAAATTCATAATATAATTGGTTTTGTATAAATGCAAGCTAATTGGTTCATTATTTTATTTATTTTTATTTGTCTGCTTTGTAACATTACAAAACACATAAAAAAAATAATGCACCAATTAGCTTGCATTCATACAAAACTAATTATATTTTGAATTTTCAAAACACACAATATATGGGTGTAGAACGTTAGTTATTGTGTGTTCGGTTTAATGGGTGTATGAACTATGGTTTTGTTTTAATTTTTAATGTACTTTGTACAATTACAACAAGTTGACTTACTCTCTGACAAAATTGATGCGTATATTTTAGCTACTGATGGTGTGGTATATTCTACACCATCTCATCTGGCGGATGAAATGGTATGGAATATACCACAGCATTTCGTCCGGAGGAAGACAATCCATTAGTTTGCTACTAAATGTTATGTATACATGATCTCATGCCAAAAATTTCATCATAAAATATGTTTTTTCAACCTTTGGAATAGTGCCAAAGTTGGCAGTAGTGAAAAAAAATTTCATAGCTATACCGGTTGGCAAATTTTGAATATCTTTTTTTAAAATGAATCTTTTGACCTTGAAATTTGGCATATATGTTATTAATATAGAAATGATTCCGGAATAAAAATTTTATGGTAAATAAACAATTTTTCAACCCTTGATAGCAACAATCTCAGAACTTGTTCATGGTTTTTAGCCAAATGTTCATTTTGGGAAGATTTTTTTTGAATTTACACTGGACATGAAAGAATTAAATAGCAACCGAGCGAAATTTAGCCAGTTTTGGAATCGCTACTTGGGAGGGTGTCAAAATTGGTAGTAGTGAAATTGTTTCTCAAAGCTACACATGTTGGTAGATTTTCAATATCTTTTTTTTGGCAAACCTTTTGACCTTGAAATTTGGTACACATGTTATTAACAGAAAGATGTTCTTGTGATAAAAATTTCATGATAAAAAAGAAATTTTTCAGCCCTCAAGAATCTATCAAAGTTGCTAGATGTAAAATTTCCTTCCTTGTGAATGCAAAAACACCATATTGAATGGTACCCCACTGTACAATCATGATAATTTTGCTCACATAGATTTATAGTGCTTTGTAAATTTGTCTTCAAATTTTGGTAGCAAATTCATACTAATCATATAATGTAGATGGTTTGAAATCATTGTTGTCACATTGATCGAGTTGCAATCATTAGACATCCCGAATGGGCGGACATACCGGACAATTTGAGTGGACCGGACGGAAAATGTGACTTCCTTAAAGTAGTCACTATGGGCAGAATAGTGTCATCGGATGTCTCGGATGAACAAACTAATTGGACAATTTAGACAGACAATTTGTCCAATGTAACAACTATGTTTGAAATGGTAGTTTTAAACTATCAACTAAATATGGTATCTTATTTTAAAATTTTGATTATTATACTATGTCAATCTAGATTTTTTTTTAATTTATTAATAAAACTTATTTCAATTATTATAACGACATAATTAGCTTGAAATTGGATTTACGATCCAAACACCCCTGCAAATTATAGTAGAATTGCTTCTATAAGGCCCAAATTCAAGCTAATCGACGCTAACTACTAACCAATGCTAACAACTATAGATTAGAGTATGCTACAGACTGCTAAACATTACAAACGTGCTACAAAATTTCAATAAGAATGCAAAAAACCTGCTTGAAGCAATCGATGAGCAAAGCGAGATAGATTTGTGCTACTTCAAGTCTTATCACTTTTGCTAGAAAAACAAATACGACAATGACTAAAATATTTCAAAAAAGCAAGGACACTAAGTAATACTATCCAAGCAATTTGGCAATGCATGAACACCATTGCATTCCAGTTCAGCAGTTCTGCCAGTGCTTGAGGAGAGAAGAAGAGAAAAACGCGCGCAGGAGTATTAGTACGTAAATTAAGTGAAAGTAAACCGCCGTTCTTGGACGGGGGGATATATTGTGATGACCAATTGTACTTGATTGAGCGGGTACTCGTGAATTGACCGATATTGGGCAAGGAGGCGGGGACGGCCAAGATAAATTTATCTTCTACACTTGTTTTAGCTAATTTGGGACCTATAATTGCAAATATAAACTCATATTTATTTTCCACCCGTGATAAAAATTGCAAATTTTGAATTCATATTTGTAATCAGAGGCCTGTCTCAAATTAGCTAGGAAAGGTCTAGAAGATAAATTAATCAAGCACAAAATATGGGGTCTTTTTTTTACATGCAACCCTCAAATGACTTGGGGCGGACAAGCACGGCCACAAGGAAGTCAGTTCACCCCGGGCGGCCGGGACATGGGGTGATCTCTGACAAGAATTCAAGTGAAGGACACTAAATCCGTCCTATAATGTCGGACATGTCTCATGCGTGAATGATAAAAAATTACTGCGTTTTTCCCATTCAAGAGTAAATTCACCCTACACCGCCGATTTTGTGGAACAGATGTAGTATCCAACAATTAGATCAAGGTTCAAGAAGTTTTTTGAGTTTTACCACCGGTTTTCCTTCAATTTCCAAATTGAACGGGTTCTTCAAGTATGGAGTCCATTTGTTTAAACTATTTTATTTTATCTCAAAATAGAAATTATGTAGTTTTTCCACCGGCTTTTTTGCCAATGTTTTCACAATACAACCATTTTATTTCCAATTCCCCCAGCTAACTTTGAACTAGTAACTAGTTTTTCCCAAAATACAAGGGAGGATTTGCCCATGATAACCGATTTGGAATTTTCTAAATTGATATTAGCAATCAAAGGCCTCAAATACTTCTAAAAAACATTTGGTATAAATTGCCTATTACGGAGTATAACATTTTAATCCCTAAAGTACATGATCCATTGAAAAAAATTGTCATATATCATGCTTGCATTAAATTTAGTCTTCTAAACCGTATTTGAAGAATAATCTTACATTTTCACTACGTGATATTGTGCATTATCTATCTCAATTGGAAAATTCAATTATTTTTGTGAAAAATTGCCATTGTTATAATTTTGTAGAAAAAATTAAAAATATATTAGTAAATATTTAAAAAATCCAATTAATTTGGATTTTCTTTTGCAATAAGTGAAGTAGCAATGGAGATTGGAGTGAAAATTTATTAATTAATTATGTTACATTTTACATCCAAAACACCTGTGCTAATGACCTTTGAGGCAAATGTAATTATCAAGCTAAAATAATTTGTCCCTCTACATAGTAAAAGGCATTAAAAATAAATATTTTGTTGATTTTATTTTGTCAAAATTTTCAATGAGAAAATCAAATTATTGTAAATTTTTAAGTAAAAAACAAAAACAAAAAATACATTAGTTTTTAATACATATTAGAATAATTTTTAATTTTTATTTATCGTCAATGAAGGACAAAATGGGAAACACAATTTTGTAATTTAAATTTGAAGCCCGTTTAAAAATTAAAAAAATTAAATACACTCAATATTATGTAATTTGGATTTCAATATATAAAGCTTGCAATTGCAAAAATTCTTTCAATTTTTTTATTCTTTCATAATTCTTAAAATGGAATAGAAACAAAACATGTCAAACTTCATTTTCTTTAATTAAGTCAAATATCCAAAGTTGTCATTTTTAAAGATACAATCAGGATTGACCAAGGGGCATTCACTTATTGCACCTGTGAACGTCCTGGGATTATCTGTAGGAATTGACATTTTTCAATTAATCTTTTGAGTTATTAGCAAGCTACACTAAATAGGGTATTTAGTGTTGGCAACACTATTTGCGAACCATGACACTAAATATCATTAAGCCTACTAAAGTAAGTAACATTAAATGTAATTTCTAACATTAAATATACTCTATGGTAAATCTGAAATCTGAAAATGTTTACATTTAGTGTTAGAACTTATTAAAGGAAGGTAGAAGGGAAGAGAAGACAAAGGCAGCGCATTGAAGTTTAGCACTACACTAATCGTCCTAAAATTGACATTTAGTGTAGGGTCAAGTAGGGTGGTAATTACACTAAATGTAATCCAACACTAAATACCCTATTTAGTGTAGTTTCTTGTCAGTTAAAATATTTTGATTTTTAAGTTTATTAAAAAAACATTAAAAACATTTTAAAAAAATATACAAAAATAGTGCTAGCATGTGAATATAGAATTTATGAGCTACACTAGAAGAAATTTGCGTTGAACTCAACAAAAACTACCCCACGTATTTGTTGAGTCCAACACAAAATCTGCGTTTTCAACGCAAAATAATGCAGATTTTGCACTAGACACAACAAACACGTGGGATAATTTTTATTGAGTTCAATGCAGATTTCTTTTAGTGCTGTGAGTGAGGGTTGATATTATGTGAGCATAGGAGTGTGAGCCCATGAGCCTAGAATACTACACACCTATGTTATATGTGTATATAATATAAAATCCGTTTATGATTATAGGGTATATATGTTACAAATACCCATATTATAGGTGTTTATGATATATACACCTTCTATAGTGTGTGGTATTTATATTATAGGTACCTATATTGTAGGCTCAATGCTCACAAGCTCGCATTCTTGGGCTCACATACTAGCGCCGTTGGCCCATGAGCCTAGGTGTCTATATTATAGACACCTTCTATGGTTATTGGCGTCTATACTATAGGTACCTATATTACATTCTATCCATGTATTAATATATATATCTTATAAGTACATATGTTATAAACACTTTCAAATGGTTGTAGGTATGTACCTATAACTAGGTTCAAGGCTCGTAGACTCACGTCTCCACATTCACATGCTAGTATCATTGGAATTGAGATTTCACAATAGAAATGACTGAAAAAACAATATTAACCCCTAAAGGACCATGGGATTGTCTAGATTTCCAAAATTGTGAAGATCTACTATAAATTGCAATTTAGAATAATATTTTAATGATGACTCTCAAAAAATAGTTGTAAAATATGATTTATAGATCACATTTGTATGACTAGATCAACAATTACACAAACCAAAATTTTACAATAAAATTTGAAGCCAAAAATTAAAAATTCCTTCAAAAATCAATTGTAGATTGAATACTTATAATTTTTACAAGAATTTTTTTCTATAAGTTCAAAATGCTAAGTTCTAATCATAGTGACTTTTGAAGATTTTTTTATTTTATTTTTTGATTCAAGTCATTTTGAAGGGTCATTTTTTTAATTGAAAAAGTTATTTTTAGAAGCTAGATCTAACAATACCCTTTGAATTGTAGAATATTTGCATAGCAATATCTTTATAATCTATATTGTACAAATGTTAAAGAACTAATCTTCAAGAATCTTCAAAAAAATATGATGAATGAAAAAATGCATTTTGATGAGTTCGGGATGTGTTTCCATTCATTTATTGTTCAAAATTTGCAATCATGGTCCTTAAGGGGTTAAATGCATAGAAATGTGTTGTAAAAAGCCTTCTTTGTATACTTGCAAAAGACAAGGATATTCGTACATGTATCATAACAAATAGCTATAATCCTAAAGGAAGAACATACCCTCAGGATATCCAAATGAGATTTATTGTTTTGAGTTCTTAACAATAGTAAAAACCATTAAATAAATAACTATTATTATAATAATATAATGTGACAAAATCTAAAAGATTCCTCTTTTAATAATATTAGATTTCTTAAAACTTCCAAAAAATAGATTGCAATTAGGCGTATAAAATATATTTTTAATATTGATTTCAAATACATTGACTTAGTATTCTAAAGGTTATGCTTGCATCTCAATTGGATATACAAAATACACCATGGAATTTGTATAAGTGTTTTATGCTTTCACCTTGCAAATGATGGAATTTCTCATATTAATGAGGCCCATGTCCCACATACCACCAAGCCATTATCATTGTCATTAATTGAGATTGTTTAGACTATTGAACCAAATAGTGGCTGATAATTGATAGTGTGAGCCCAATATCTCCTCACACAAATGCTTTGCAATTTTGTGAAAGAAAAGTAATCAGCCCTATCAATTCTTCAACTTGTCATTTTATCGCTTTAGGCTAAATAAGGCATTTCAACCTTAATACAGCTAAAATTGATTAAAGTAGTCCACAAGTAATAAATGGGCATTTATTGCTTTGTTCTAAGTACTTGAAGAAGAATTACAGTAGCTAGAAATTTAGAATAGGATCCAAAGATAGACAACAACAATCAACACCAATACCAGGGCACTATTCATAAATTTTAGTGCAAAAATGGAAAATGCAACTAGTAGCACTACAAAGTCTTTTGGGGATTAAAGTGATATTTTGATTCATAAGCTTGATCTTGAATTAAACCTGTATAAAACAAAACATTTACTTTTTGAATATATACCTCAAGACTTAGAGATGGAACTTTAAGGCATTAACAAAGCTTATTGTCTAAATTTCTACTTGGATAGTTAACACTAAATTAGGTCATTGTTCCATTGGCCATTTGGGTACTTAAAGTAATTAGCCCTAAGGGATTTTTAAATTAAATTTTGTTGAATTTTATTTTAGGAGCATTTAAACTAGATGCTCATTTTTAAAAACAAATTGATGAATAATCATGAGCATCAAAGTATTAAGAAAAGACAAAATAATAGTCCTTTAGTTTTTAAGTTGCCAGGAATGGCCACTTTTACATTAATAGGAGATGAAATAAATCATTCCATTAGACTTATAATATATAATAAATATAACAGTAGAAAGAAGAAAAATTTTCCCTATACAATTATAGTACACCGTATAAATGTATTTTGAAGCTATTGCAAATGATTTCTATACCGTTTATCTTGTAAGTACATGATACCCTATTTTATAATCTTATAAAATATTATTTTCATGAATTAGTATACCTATGACAATCCCAATTTATGATGCTTTGGATCTCATGTTTACTCGTTTGAGAGACTTTTTCTAAAGACCTTGTTGATGATTCTTAGGTATACAATTTAACCCCCAAAAATGCACTTATTCTAAAGTAAAATAGTCTAGTATTACATAACATTGTAGATGACACAAAACAAAATATGTAGCTTCAAGATTGATTTCATCTTTCTATTGCAGCTTTTTGTTTCCATCTTTGAAGCTATTTCAACTCTTATAATTATGGAAAAAATCACTTTACACCATTAAAGAAATAATGCATGGATTAAAAATAGAAGCTTTTTTTTTGTAAGCTTATAGTCATTCAATTATACTAAAATGCTTTGAATGTTTTTTCTGAAGAGCCAAAATGCAACTTTGGGTAGGCTCTTACAGTCTCAACATTCATTGTAAAAATTCATTGAAACTCTTTGTGAAGCTAAAATAATATAAAATCTTCCTAGAAATATAATTTTTTATTTCAATTGGTACATGGGAACAAAAATTATGGCACAATAAGCCAAAAACGGAGGTCAACAGGCAATACAATGAAAATCACAAAAAATCAAAATAATATTTTTTTAATTTTTTTCCTAAAAGATTATATTTTTGTTTACATGTAAATCTTTGATTCATTTTATTTGGATTAGTATGAGAAAGTTATAGAAAATCTTGTTTTTTGGGCAATTTGAGCACCTTTTGCAAGAAAGAACTCATAAGATTCATTTTTTAATGCAATTTTAAAAATAATTCAAAAAAAATTGTTTGAAAGAATCAATTTTGTTTGCTAGAACAACCTCACCTTTGGGATTATTGTAATTTAGTTCTATTCTAAAGTTATTAACAATTTAGTTTCTTATTCAATCTTGGCCCTACTTTTGTTTAACATTTATTTCTGCTTAAGCTAGTATTTTTTTTTGTAATTTTTTTCTAGATTTTCAACTCAATTATTAAGCAGGAAAAATTAAAGTGAAAGACTACAGTGCAAATTTTTCCACAACTGGCGGTCAAATTCATCTAAAATTACAAGACAATTATGCTCAATTTTTTTTTCCAACTTTGAATTCTAATATCTTTCAATTTGTATAATCAAACTTCATGAAATATTTACCACATGATCTGAGACAAATGAAGTGCAAGATCATGTAGTTATTTTTCTTCCATTTTCTAAAGTGAATGCGACAAAAATGGCAGTTTTGACAAAAAAAATGTCTATGAGACTTTAGGGGTTAATTTGCCACTTTTGGAACATTTCTACCAATGCAACAAGATTTCATCACTTCTAAAAAGAAAATTTAGTATAATGGGTGATTATCCCAATCATGCAACCTACTAGGTACTGTATATATATTACGCCTCCAACCTAGAATGCAAAAGCAAATCAAATTTTAGAACAAATTAATTGTACAAATTTTTTTTGTATGTATGGAATAAATGCCAACCCCAACAAAAAATTGTTTTAGTGCCAAAGATACTCAAGAAGGATGTAAATACTAATTGAGCGCTCTTTAGACTCACGATTAGGGTTTTAACCTCTTTCTCACGGGCTCTCACAATCACTATCTGCACTTACAACGCCGCAGCGATGTCGCACTCGTTTACGCACAAAGCTTTTGTGAGCAGAGAGGGGTGGTTGTTGGTTGAGCAGAAGCTGCACACATTGGAGTGCATTTGCAATTTACAGATTTCATTCTTTGTATAGAATGTGGTTTTTATGTCAAATTTTCTGAAAGAACCATACTCTACGAGTAGATTGTGTTGAAAGCAACAAAGTTTTCTTATCTTAGGCAAAAAGTTGACCAAGCTACTAGGAAGCTATGAATTGCATAAGAACCTATAATTTATTTATTTATTTTTAAATCTAAAAGTTTAGAATAATGTAGTTAAAATATTGAAATATGTGTATATATATATATATATATATATATATGTATATAACCCAAGAAATTCTTGAAATAGATTCTATTTATAATTAATAATCAAGCATAATATGTTACAAAATGAACTAGATGGAATCATAAAATATAATATCTTATACTTTATCAATCTTCTTCTTACATGTCAAATCTAAAAATTGTGATCATGAAAAAAATATGAAATTAAAGAATTTAACATTTATAACAATAATCACTTTACAGTTTCTCAAAATCTATGCTACAAATTTTTTTATCCCCTAAAGGACCAAAGTTTCCATAGAGGACAAAATGGATTTTGGTCAAGTTCTTGTTGTCTCAATTTTTGTCATTATTTTTGAAAGATTTTTTTAAGATAGAAAAATACATTAACTTTCTACAAATGTAATTTGTATTTCAATTGGTACCCAAGAGCAAAAGTTATGCTATCCCAAGCACAATTTACACCTCATTGAGCAACAAAAGAAATCCTCAAAAATTTGAAGTAAGAAAATTAAAAAGTTTGCTTCTTTTAAACCATATTTTTGTCTATATAGAAAGCTTTGATTCATTCCATTTGAATTAGTAATGTAAAAGTTATGGAGCATCCGGTTTTGGGGGCAATCATAGCATCTTCTTGAAGAAATAACATGTTGGATTTATTTTTGAACTCAATTTTCACAATAAAATAAAAAAAATGTTTGTCAACATTTAGTTTGCTTGCTAGAACAATCTCATAGTTGGAATTAGTGTGTTGCTATTCTATCTTAAAGATATAATTAACAATGTAGTTTTCTCTCCTATTTCATATTTATTTCTATCTAATAATTTTTTTTAATGAACATTAAGTGTTTTTTATTTTACTTCCTAAACCCTCGATTCGATTCTTCATGATAAATTTTTTCAATTCAAACTCTATAGTGCCAAAAAATTAAATTAAGAAGGTTCAAAATCAAATAATCTAATCACATTAGGCGCAAAAAAATATTATTTTCTTTACTTTAAACGCAAATATCTTGCAGTCTAAGTAGCCAAGGTTCATGAAATTTCTTCCACAAATTCTTAAACTAGTCTAAGGTAAGATCCTATAGTTAGACATGCAAAAATAAAAATGATTTAAATTTTTTTTTGCTCTTTGCAATAGAAATGGCAGTTTTGAGTGTATTTTGACAAGGAATAGGCCATATTCCCTTGCAGGCTAAAAGAATTTCTAAAATGATTTTTCCCCCAAGCTTCAATGTATTTGAGATTATATTTGTAATGCTCACATTTGTACAGAATCTTGAATAGAAGAATTATAAACAATATTTTTCCAAAATTGGCCCTTTGATGCTAAAATAAACTACAAAGAATATTGAACTTTTTAACATTCTAAAAATAACACTTTGGTGAGATTTTATTTAATAATAATGTGGAAATTTTTGTTGACACCAAATATGAGTAATGCCTTGGGCATTTAGGGGTTAAATACATGTATCAAAATACATAATGCACCTATACATGCTAAAAAACGTGACCAATGATACAAGCTAAAGCTTGGCATGAAAGTTGTCCATATGAACCAAACACCATGGAAAGCGGTTAAGTCTATAGTAGTGCAACGAGCCTCTTGCGGAGGCCATCTCCCCTCTTGTTTTACCCTTGGGAAAAATGCAAAGGCTTTTTATTTGCAATTTGCAATGCATGATAAAATTTGCAAATTTTGAGTTCATATTTGCAATCAAAGGCCCAAACTAGTCCTCATAAGCTAGGAGAGGTGATAATAATTGAATAAACATGGCACAAAATAGGGGGTCTTTTTTTCTTACATTCGTCCTTGGTTGGACCTCCGCAAGAGTCTCGTTGCCAAGGCTTTTTTATTCACTTTTTAGGAAGTGCCAAAGTGGCAATATAAAATGTTATAGTGATGCTCCAAATTTTAGCATTCATCCACATCATGGATAGAAAATATTACATTAGTACATATCACATGTCTATAATTTTGTTCTTATCCACCGAATCTAGTGATTTCATCCAAGATTTTTCTTTAATTCAAATTTTCTTGACAAAAAAACTTCACGATTTTTTGCCATTTTTTTAGCCAAATTATTTTTTCCTGGTGCAATCTGTCACCAAAAAGCCAAAAAAAAAAATAGCCCTGCTCGTTGCACTACTATAGACTCGACCGTGGAAAACACACTCATACCCTGGTTGATAACCAGTCACTGCGGTGATGCGAGCGTCATCGTTCAGGGCCTCAGGGCCAGAGCGCCTTGAGAGGCTTTGATTAGGGCTCTTCGTGTTTGCAAGCAGAGCTCGGGATGCGGAGGACGGTGGGGCTGCGATCTCGGCTTCCCGTGCCTTGCATCAGTAGTGCATTCTCAGCGGTAGTTTTGCACCAGCACAGATCGGTCGAAATTCGTGTTATCGCCGGTGTCGCTTTAGCTCGTTAGGGTTTGAAGAACCGGACAAATGGGTTGCAGGGGACGGCAAACCGTGAAGCTGCTGCAGGAGGTGGCAGCCATTCCGTTGTTCCGCAACACCTTGAGGCAGACTGATGCGTTTGCACCTGTAACCTCTCGCCTTCTCCACCAAATTGCGGAGAGGGATTCCGATGGCCAAGCTTTGGCTTCGCGAACCCGATTGGGTGGTGTGCGCCATTCGACCAGTGCCGCACTGGCTTCGAATAGGGTGAAGGCAGAGAAAGCGGAAGTGGAGACGATTGAAGTGAGTGTGGATGGTTTGCCTGTTCAAGTGCCCAAAGGCATGACCGTGCTGCAGGCGTGCGCGCTGGGAGGGGTGACGATTCCTAGGTTCTGTTACCACAGTCGCCTCTCTATTGCTGGAAATTGCCGCATGTGTCTCGTGGAGGTCGAAAAAACGCCCAAACCCGTGGCCTCGTGCGCTATGCCTGCTTTACCAGGTTCGAATGAGAATCTTTCGTTTTGGCTCGCAAGTCGGGTAGTGTAATAGGATCTTGATTAGTAGGATCTTTGGTTTGTGAAACAGAAGGATATTTAGGTAACTTATCTTAGAAGGCGACTGGTACTCTGATCCCAAAATTTGGCTGAGGGTATGGGCGAAAGCTTAGATCAATGCATTAGTAAATGGAATAGAATCAGTACACAGGTTGTTTTATATTTCATATTTTGCCGATAGTTCAACAACATTCTATGGATTTTTAAAGTGGAAATCAAAGGGGAAGTAGTGTTGGCTCTAGATTACCCCTGGAATTTTTCGTGCTTCAAGAATGTCCAATTAAGGGTTGAATTCAACTCCCAGTAGTTGCATTTCGGATAGTGTCTTTTTGAGGTATACTTACCTTAAGAGGCTGAGTGATTTACAGGCATGAAAATCAAGACCGATACACCTTTGGCTAAGAAAGCGAGGGAGGGAGTAATGGAGTTTTTGTTGATGAACCATCCATTGGATTGTCCTATTTGCGATCAAGGTGGAGAATGTGATCTTCAGGATCAGGCAATGGTATTTGGATCCGATCGTGGCCGTTTTATTGACATGAAAAGATCTGTGCTTGATAAGAACCTTGGACCTCTTGTGAAAACCATCATGACTCGATGCATTCAATGTACCAGGTTAGTCCCTAAGATACACAATTTCAGGTCCCGTAACGCATGCACAGAGGGATGGAATCATGATTACTGGTGGTTTGTGAATTTCTCTTTGACTTGCGGACCTATACAACAGCTGGCTCTTTATGTACTTTACATTCAATCGTTTTACTGATAGATTCGTAAAATTCGCAAACTTATGTATGGCTCGCATCATTACGTGAAAATTTGGTTCACTGAGTTGATTGGTTTCTATTCCAGATGTGTGAGATTTGCAAAGGAGATAGCTGGTGTAGAGGATCTGGGTGTACTTGGACGTGGAGGAAGTGAAGAGATTGGAACATATGTTGAAAACTTGATGATCAGCGAGTTATCTGGCAATGTGATCGACATTTGCCCTGTTGGTGCATTAACGTCCAAGCCATATGCATTCACAGCAAGACCATGGGAGCTGAAGAGCACCGAGAGTATTGACGTTTTGGACGCTGTTGGCTCAAACATCCGCATCAACAGCCGTGGGCCTGAAGTGATGCGTATTATTCCTCGTCTCCATGAGGTTTGTTTCGTAGCCACTTCTCAATTGAAACACTTAATGTATAATGTGATTGTTTTTAGGAATTCCAGCAGGATTGAATTAGTTATAGCCTTTCGATTGTTATCAATTTTGATGAATGATTATGATATCACTATGTCCTCATTGGATATGGTGCAGGATATTAACGAGGAGTGGCTCGGAGATAAATCGAGGTTCAGTTATGATGGTCTCAAGCGTCAACGATTGAGCGAGCCAATGATTCGTCGCCCTGATGGCCAGTTACAGGCAGTTTCCTGGAAAGATGCTCTTGAAGCTGTTGCTGAAGCAGCTTTCAAAGTGAAGCCTGAGGAGATGGTAGGCATAGCTGGCAAGCTGGCAGATGCAGAGTCCATGTTGGCATTGAAAGATTTTTTGAACAGAATGGGTTGTGAGCGCCTCTGGGCTGAAGGAGATGGTAAATCCGTCGATGCGGACTTGAGATCCAGGTTCTTGTTGAACACTGGTATTGCCGCCCTTGAGCAGGCAGACGTCTGTCTCTTGATTGGAACTCAGGTAATGCAACTGAAGTTCTGAATCTTGAATTTACCTCCTGAATATGTCACAAGGTAGGATGCTCCAAAACTGCTAATTACCATAGAGGGCTGCAGCCGGATTTCCGGGTTCAAACGTGTCTGAAAGACGATGTTATTTACTTCTACAATTAGTTCGGACATATCAAAGTTGGAAGTTATTGGTATAGTGTTCTTTTTATGTCCCTAACCTATATTCAATATCAACCTCTGGTAGATTAGCCTGCGGACTGTTTTATAATGGGAACAGTTTTAGAGCACCCTACCGTATCACATATTCAGATTAGAGTTGTTAATTTAGAGATGCGTAATTTTGAATAATCATGCTCTTGCTTTAGTATAAATAGACCTCTATATTGCCTTAAGAGGGCGCTCTATCCCATCACATGCTCTCTGGAATCATTAATTCTAGTGTAGCCACGTGTGCCAATTATTTCAGAAATCCCAATCAATGAAAAGATGTCGAATGATAAGGTAAATGGAGATTTGAAATTCCGGCATACAGATCTGAATTATTTTCTAACAAATTAGTGAGCCCTCTACGGTAATTAGCAGTTTGGAGTACGAGAAGGTTGACTATTATAGATTCTTTAACCAATAGTTTTTATTGACTGTTTCAAAAATTTGCACTGTTTGTTTTATATCCCCAACATCCGTTTTCTTCTATTCTTTCATATAATATTTAGTTTTCATTATATTATTATAATCTGATAGTTGATAGTTTAAAATGTTTTCCATACACCTAGCACTAATATAGGAGTACAAAAGTTCTAACCTTCAACGCTTTACTATTTCCTTTCTATTTCTGCAGTGCTAGTGAAAAGATGACTAATTTAGATGTTTTAACTTGTAATGTAGTGACTACTATGGAGGTTTGACTGCATGTGAGATTTGTGGCTTCGCAGTGTTTTGATGTTTGCTATCTTGATTGCAGCTTCGGTGGGAGGCACCTTTAGTGAATGCAAGGCTGAGGAAAGCCGTGAGGTTTAACAAGACGAAGGTGGCTGTTGTGGGTGCTGAGGTGGATTTGGCCTATCCCCATCAGCACCTAGGTGTTAGCACTGACACGCTTTTGGAGATTGCGGAAGGACGACACCCATTCTGTGCGGAGTTGGCATCAGCTGAGCGACCAGTGGTTATTGTGGGCAGTGGGGCACTGGAACGCTCGGATAAAGCAGCGATTATGGCTGCATTGGACATCATCGCACAACAGAGTACCCTCATTCGAGACGACTGGTTTGGAGCTAATGTTTTGCTTCTTAACGCTTCTCAGGCCGCAGCCCGGGATCTGGGCTTTCTGCCAGGTGCCAGGGCATCAAAATCCGAGGCAAAGTTCTTGTATCTTCTGGGAGCGGATGACTTAACTCCTGCTGATATTCCGGAGGATGCTTTTGTGGTGTACCAAGGCCATCATGGTGATCGGAGCGCATACCGAGCCAATGTGATCCTTCCCGGTGCGGCGTACACTGAGAAGGAGGGTACTTATGAGAACCTTGAAGGCCGGCCCCAGCAAACAATGCCTGCTGTCCCCACTGTTGGGGATGCTCGTGACGATTGGAAGATTGTTCGTGCACTTTCTGAAGTTGCCGGGAAGACGCTACCGTATGATACTGCTAATGGCTTGCGAGCTCGTATGCTGGCAGTTTCTCCTAATTTGTTACGAGTCGATGAAGTTGAGTTGCCCACAGGTTGGTCTCTGGACCTGGACACGAGACCAACTTCAGCCTTTGAATCGTCTCCTCTCCCGAAGGCTATTGAGAATTATTACATGACTGACGCAATTTCACGGGCCTCGCGAACCATGGCGCAATGCACCAACACACTGGCAAAGCGCCAAGCAGAACCATCACAGTAGTGGATTGTACTTTTTGGCTGTGGCGATGCTTCATGTAATAAAAGTGTCACCGACAAGGGCACCATTGATTCGCAACTTTTATAGCCTCTTTGGATGATCCTTTTGTCAAGTTCCAGAGTTCTGGCGGTAACTTCGGTTTCAGATTGTATTCCGAGTACTGTGGCCTGTTTTCATCCCGACTTCCTTTTTCGCATTGCTCCGAGACCATTGACAGGACTTCGTAGCAAGCCTTGTGCTCAGATTCTTGACCCTAAAGCTGATCCCGTATTTTAGCCATCTGCATAGTGAACGTCACCATGAGTGAGTGGCGCCTACGGATTGAATCTGGACTGCACCACGATGAACTAACTTGGTATATTCACCTTAGAACTGAACTGGACTGTGTTTGGCTCAAATAATGTGGTAGCTAGCATAATTTTCCTGACTTAATGGTTGCATAGTGAATGTCCCAAATCTCCCTTGGCCCAACTAGTTTGGAGACTACGTAAATATTCCTGATTCTTCTCTTGGTTGCCTTTCATTTCATAATAGAGTATTCCAGTTAGTGGAGTCCGTCTTAATAGGTTTTGATTAGCGTACCTACAGGGCAATTTTGAGAGGTAAATTTAGGAGAAGGAACGCATAGCCAAAACGGTTCCTTTCTCAATGGCGTCCCCTGATTACGCCCGTCGAGGATTTCTGTCAAGCATCCGTAGGTAGGTAACGCAATTGCGTACCTGAGGGTCATTTGCACTGGTGTTGTATCTATATTCTGGACACTGACGTATCTTATCAATTCAATCCATCAACAACTAGATTTACAAGCCCACAAATTTTTCCCGTTGGAGCACGACATGGACATAACATTCCTGAACCTGCCACGCCACGTCCCTTTCTATTTCAAAGATGCAAGTCTCCGCGGTGAGCAGGAAAACTTGAATTCAATTGTTGATAATGGCATTCGAAGTGGCGCCAAGGCATGGAAATACATCACACCCCTTTAGATTAGTCCGGTAGAGGAACGCCACATGATTTCCCGACTCTCCGCCACAAGAGAAAGCAACCTCCTCTGACTCTGAACCAAAAGCTTTCGCTGCATCTTTGAGAGACCAGCGCACAGCAGGTGCACAAAGGTCCCTGCTCACCACCTTCTAAATGACTCCTGGTGTTCCTTTGTCACACACAAATTCCAAATCCTGACCTCAGAAAACTCTGCCTGATATTTATCATGAGTCGGAAGTGGTGAGCTCCAGAATGTCCACTTCATAAGAATGTAGCAACTTTGATCACCCACCCTGCATAGTGGTGATCCAAAGGTGAGGTGGCAAAAAGTATTGAAGGTTTTGATTAGTTGAAATCAAGAAGTCCTTTAAAAATGGGTTTACATCATGAAATGAATGGTCATGGGTCTCCAAGAAGGTTCAATGAGGTCAGGAATGCACTTTGTTCCTATGTGGTAGAGACTGAGTCCTCAAATTTTGAGCCCCAAAATTATAGTCACCCCCACCACTTTGAAAACATGTTTTTCAATGGAGAAACAATTTTGGAGTGTTGTAAGGAAGAGAAAGAAGAAGAATCAAATCTTTACAAGTGCCCTACTACATAATATTGAGTGCTTGAACGTGTAAATATGGACCTCAAATGAAAAAGGGATGCAATGGATGAAGGATACTTGCAACAACAGTTCACTTTCCATCCTAAAGTGCTTGTGATTATATAGAAAATATGAAGATCTTGAAAGAAGCTACAAACTATTCAATTCAATCTTTTATATAGGCGAACATGGCATATACAAAAATTGCCCTTATCATCCACATAATGCATCTAATAGGTGACCTTGAAATGATCAAATGTTGCCTTTTTTATTGAATCCGACAAAAAAAATATGAATTGTTTATATAGGAACACACACTTCGGCACCTCAAAATTTCATGTGACTCCAATATGTTTCATTATTCTTGAACAGTTAGCAGGACAATCCTTTCCTTTCTATTCCTTCTGGTAGCTTTTATAATTTTTTATTTTTCCTAAGTTATCGAAGTCACTCAACAAAAGAAGTCATCAAGAACTTCTTTATCTGGTGTGGTTAGATTGGTTGGGAATGTGAGAAGGGAGAGAGCATTGGTTGGACGGGTCCAAGGCAAAATTCTTGAATGCCAATTTTTCCCTAAATCAAGGGCCTACTACATTGCAACACAGATACATCTATATAATTTAGTGCTAGGGTAGAAAAGATACCAAGCTCTTTATGTTCAACAATGTTTCAATTTTCAAGTGCTATCAAAATCTTTATATGAAATCCATATTTTTCTTCTACAATTATGTACAAAACTTGCCCAAACCAAAGAACCATAAAATTGGATGAACGAAAAAAACTTTATTTGTGAGTTATAGCCTTTCCAATTTGTACACCATCTACATATTGGTTGTCGAAGCACTTGAGGGTTGAATGAGATTTGAAGCTGTAAAAACAATTATTGCCTTCGAATACATATCCCACATGGAGTGTTGTACATCTTACATACCTTCCCACTTCTACAAAGCACTTGTCTTCTTTTCACAAATCAAACTTTAAGTAGTTTGCAAAGATGTGTATAATACACAAGGACAAAGCAACTTGTTGAATTCTATATTAATTGAATTAAAAAATATTAAAAAAATTGAAATATATTTTTTGCGTCAAACTGCGTCTTTCCTCTTTGATTAATTATTTGACCAACTTGTGTTATACCAATTACTTGCCTATAGTATTGGAAAATGCATTAAAAATTTATAACTTCATGTAATGTGAAGTGTTAAAAGTATTGTGGCAATGCAATTAGTTTCTTCTTCAAAGCCAAAATAACACATGTTTTGAAGGTGTATCTATATACCATTGATGGGATCAATGAATTTCAATTTTTTCTTGACACATAATTGGTATGTAAGTTTGAATTTTTTTGAAAAATCTAGATATAGAAGTATCAAAGACTAATTGTACAAAATTGCATGCTATGGAGGTAAAGAAAGCGCCTTCTTTGAGGTTGACAATAGATCAATACATCTAAGTTTTTCATTCGATCATAAATTTATAAATTCAAAAAATTTAATACCCCATACTATCTGAAAATGCAACAAAATCAATAGGGCTTTCTTGCAATCATCCAAAACTCATTCTAAAAGTATATATTCACATCATTTAGAACTATGCAATAGAATCACTTATAATGTAAGTTCCGTAAGCACACTTATTTGCAATATTTTTATAGTTCAATTTTATTGTTAGAATGTTTAGAAATTTGAATATTCTTATTAGCAAATAAATGAAGATTCCAAATGTGGAGTGTTAATGGCCAAATTTTGCATTGAGAACTGTGATTTGCCAAGACTTTTTAAAATTTTGACTTTTATCTTACTTTTGAAGTGTTTGTCAATGCTTAAATTTAAATTTTTGTATATTTGTTCAAAGTAATTTGGGATAAACTTCCAGCAATGGTAAGTTCAAGGTCTCATGATAAAGGAGTCAAATGTTCGAAATACATGGAGAGGGCCAATACGCCAGTTGGACTGAGGATGCTTTTAGAACATTTGTAGTGGTCTCAGCAAACGTGACGGTATCAACACTATACTGAGGTCAAAGTGATTTGTGATTGAATTTGCTCTCTACTACATGTGGCATTGGTTTCTTTTTATTCCTAGGCCAGTTATTATTCTTCCCATGCAACCCCAACAATTTTTGAAAATATAAAGCGCCTGTGGCTTGGCTTGTTACACAAAAACTTATTATTGTTTTACCTTTTCCCGCATTGTAATGTGTGCTTATCAATGCAACCTTCCCTTATTTGTTTGAAAAATCTTTTTTTAATATAGAATCTTGTTCTTTCATTCTTTTTATAATGCAAAAAATTCCATTTGACGTTTGGATTGCCGGCTTTGCATTGGATCAATTTGTTCTAAAACAAAACCGGCACTATGTGGGCCTCATGGAGTGCCCCTCTATTTGCCGATCCAGGGATTGTTTGCCAAAAACCACTATAGATGCTCTAAGAGCATCTGTAGTGGTTTCGGCAAATGTGCCAGTATTGGCATTGTGCGAGTACTGAGTGATTTGGAATAAAATATGCGCCCCAATGCAACTGTTATAAGGTCTGTCACTCCACAGTTTAGGTATGCAATCCCCCGGAATCAACAAATTTGCAAAATGTGAAGGGCCCGCAAGTTGGCTCCCGGTAACAATAATCATTATTGTCAATCCTTTTCTGCATTGTTAAGCGTGCCAATCAATTCAACCTTCCCTTGTTTCCATGAAAAGTCGTTTATTAATTAAATTCTTTTCTTTCTTTTTATAATGCAAAAAAGTCCATTTAACATTTGGATTGCCGACTAACCATTGGATCAGTTTGTTCTAAAAACAACCTGGCACTATGCAGGCCTCGTGGAAACCCATGCGTTTGCCAATACAGGGAATGTTTACCGAGATACCACTGCAGATGCTCTTACCCCAGCAGAAAAGATTACCTCGAAGAAGAGAATCCAAGGACAGCTCCCATTAAGGTATCAACAATCGGTAAGGCAGTTCATCTGTTTCATATTTAAGACGAAGCAGTCTGTACATCTGCCACTGGCCCTCAATCTCCGTATCTGACAAACTGGTAGATCTCACCTCACCATCTAATTGTCGGTAAAATCATTAACTGGCAGTTTCTCCTAATTTGTTACGAGTTGATGAAGTTGAGTTGCCCACAGGCTGGTCTCTGGACCTGGACACGAGACCAACTTCAGCCTTTGAATCTTCTCCTCTCCCGAAGGCTATTGAGAATTATTACATGACTGACGCAATTTCACGGGCCTCGCGAACCATGGCGCAATGCACCAACACTCTAGCAAAGCGCCAAGCAGAACCATCACAGTAGTGGATTGTACTCTTTGGCTGTGGCGATGCTTCATGTAATAAAAGTGTGACCGACAAGGGCACCATTAATTCGCAAGTTTTGTAGCCTCTTTGGATAGCTGATCCTTTTCTGAAGTCCCAGAGTTTTCGTGTTAACTTGTTTCAGTTTGTATTCCGAGTATTGTGGCCTGTTTTCATGCTGTCTTCCTTTTTCGCTTTGCTCCTAGATCAGTGACGTGACTTCGTAGCAAGCCTTGTGCTCAGATCCTTGAACCCAACCCAAAGCTGATCCCGTATTGTAGCCATCTGCGCGCATAGTGAACGTCACCATGAGTGAGTGGCGCCCTTCATTTCATAACAGAGTATTTCAGTCACTGCAGTCTGTGTAGTCTGATTCTTCCCTTAATAGGTTTCGATTACTGTACTTACAGGGCAATTTTGAGAGGTAAATCTACGAGAAGGAACGCAAAGCCAAAATGGTTCCTTTCTCAATGGCGTCCCCTGATTACGCCCGTCGAGGCATCCGTAGGTACGTAACGCAATTGCGTACGTGAAGGACATTTGCACTGGTGATTGTATCTATATTCTGGACACTTGTATATCTCATCAATTCCATCCATCAATTACAACTAGATTTACAAGCTCACAGATTTTTCCCGTTGGAGCACGACATGGACACAACATTCTTGAACCTACCATGCCAGGTCCCTTTCTATTTCAAATATGCAAGTCTCTGCGGTGAGCATGAGAACTTGAATTCAATTGTTGACGATGGCATTCCAATTGGATATGTGTGCCTAGTCATGGACATACATAATACACTTTCAAATCAGTCTGGCAGAGGAACGCCACAGGTATGATTTCCAATCTCCGCCACAAGAGAAAGCAACCTCCTCTGGCTTTGAATCAAAAGCTTTCGCTGCTTCTTTAAGAGACGAAGCGCACAACAGGTGCACGAAGGTCCCTGCTCATGACCTTCTAAACACCTGGTGCTCCTCTGTCGCGCACAAATTCCATGTCAGACAACTCCTGCCTGATATTTCTCATGAGTGAAGTGGTGAGCTCCACATTGTCCAGTTCATAAGAATGTAGAGCAGCTTTGATCATTCACCCTGCCCAGTGGTGATCCAAAGGTGAGGGGGTAAAAATGATTGAAGGTTTTGATAGGCTGGATTCGAGAAGTCCTTGGAAAATGGGTTTGTACCTTGAAATGAGTCACGGGTCTCCAAGAAGGTCCAATGAGGTCTAGAGCGCATTTTGTTCCTATATGGTAGAAAAGTCCTCAAATTTTAAGCCTTAGGAATTATAGTCAGATCCACCTCCTTGATAATATGTTTTTCAGGGGAGAAACAATTTTGGAGTGTTGCGTTTATCGGAGCAAGAGAAAGAAGAATCAAATCAAATTTGTGCAAGTGTCCAGCTATATAATATTGAATGCTTGAGTTTGTGATTGTGGACTTCAAATAAGAAGGTGATGAAATGGATGAAGGATGTTGGTGTTGACAATTCACTTCCCCATCCTACAGTGCCTACGATTATGTAAAAAAAGTGAAGACATTAAATTAAAGAAGCTATAAACTATGCAGTTTAATCTTTTGTACAAGCGGATGTGGTATATACAAAAATTGCCTTATCATCCATATCATGTGCCTAGTAGGTGACCTTAAAATGATCAAATGTTGCCTTTTTTGTTCAACTCGATAAGGAAAATATAAATTGCTTATATAATAACACCCCTTTGAGTACCTCAAAATTTAATGTCACTATAATATTTTCATTATAACATTCTTGGACAATCAATGGTACAACCCTTTTCCTCTGCACCTTCTCTCAGCTTAAATTAGAAATTTTTTGAAGTCACCTAAAAAAAAGCCAAGATAGACTTGTCAAACTTGTTAGGATATTTGTTTATCTAGCGTGGTTGGATGGGTGCAGAAGGTGGGAACGAAGAGCTAAAGTGGGTTGGACGGGTCCAAAGCTAAATATTTGAATGCTAATTTTTCCCCAAATCAAGGACTTGCCACATTGTAATACAAATACATTTGTGTGACAATGCTATTGTAGAAAAAATACATAACTCTTCATGTTCAGGAGTATTACAATTTTCAAATGCTTCCAAAATCTTCATATAAGTCCATATTTCTCTTCCACAATGCACAAAACTTGCCTCGGAAGAACCAGAAAATTGGATGATTGAAAAATCCTTTATTTGTAAGCTATGGCCTTTCCAATTTGTACATTGTCTACATATTGGTTGTCAAAGCACTTAAGGGTAAAATGAGATTTGAAGTATAGTTGTAAAACAATTATTGCCTTTGACTTGATTATGAGTGGTTGAGCTTTTTCATGTCCTAATTAACATATTCCACATGGATTGTTGTATAGGCACATACCTCCCCACTCCATAAAATACTTGTCATCTATCCACAAATCAAACTTTAAGTGGCTTGCAATGGACAAAGCAACTTGTTAAATTCAATATTAATTGAATTAAAAAATGTCAAAAAAAATTGAAGTATATTTTTGGTGTTGAACTGTTTTTTTCCTCTTCGATTGATTACTTGACCAACCCATGTTCTACTAGCTACTTGCTTATGGTATTGGAAAATGCACTAAAAATTTATAACTTCATGTAATATGAAGTGTTAAAAGTACTATAGAAATGTATTTAGTTTCTCCTTCTAGGCCAAAATAAACACATGTATAGAAGGTGTATCTATATGCCATCAATAAACTTCAATTTTTTCTTGAGACATAGTGGTTAATAACTTTGGTAATTTTTAAATGATCTTGATATAGAAGTATCAAAGACTAAGGGTACAAACTTGCATGCTATAGAAGTCAAAAGGCTGCATTTTTTGAAGTTGACAACAAATCCAATAAATGGAAAAAATAGACAATGAAGCCTTTGACATTTTTTGAAAAAATCAACATCAAAGTACCTGTTTTTAAAAACTTTTTTATTGGTCTACATTTGAAGATTTTTTATAGGCTTGAATTTTTTGCAATACATATTTTTTCTCATTCAATCATATGGAAATATATATTTCCAAAAGTTGTGATACCCCTTATATTGCCTGAAAATGCAACAAAATGAATAGGACTTCTTTGCAATCATTCGAACCTCATTCTAGAAGTTTATGTTCATATCATTTAGAACCTTTCAATACAATCACTTATAATGTAAGTTGCATTATCACACTTATTTGCAATATTTTTTAAATATTTTTTTATTGTTAGAATGCTTAGAACTTTAAATATTCTTGTTAGCAAATAAATGAGGCTTCCAAATGTGGAGAATTGATGTCTCAATTTTGCTTTGGTAAGTGTGATTTGCCCAGACCTCTTCAAATTTATGACTTTTACCTTGCTTATGAAGTGGTTGTCCACTATCTAAATTTGAATTTTTGTATGTCTATTCAAATTACTTTTGGATGCACTTCCAACGACAAGAATTTCAAGTTCTCATGTTGTATGAGTCAAATGTTAGAACCACATTTTGGAGGGCCAATAAGGTAGGTATCCTTAAACCGCCACTAATTGCTACTGTACCTAATTACTACTTCCGTAACCATAGGGCAGGGTCGGCACATTCATGCCAAATATTTAATTAAAGTTCCCAAAGTAGATTCGGCACTTTAAAATTTAATTTTTATAAATTCAACATTACATTCTAATCAATTTTTAGTATTCGGCACATTCCATCAAAAGTCTCACAATTTGATGACGTAAATGTAGAGAAGACAAACTCTTTTATACAATTGGGGTGGTAAGAGGTACAACAAACAATGTGGGATTTGTGAATTAGGATTACTGGGAGCTCAACCATTCATAGTTAAGTTTAAAGCAGAAATTGAATTCAAAGTAGAATTTCAGACCTCATTTTGGCATAGTAGAATTGTTTTTTTCAAAAAACTTTGAACTAAATTAATGTTGGAAATCAAGCTAACTTTCAACTCCAAAAATCCGTTTCAGATTTCAAGCCTGCAATCAAAAGTTATGGTCAAATTTCAAAGAGGGTTTGGAAGGGACATTTTCTTCAAACATCCCCTTTGAAATTTATTCATAACTTTTTATTGGAGGCTTGAAATCTAAAAGGGATTTTTGGAGATTAAAGTTAGCTTGATTTCCTACATTAACTTAGTTCAAAGTTTTGCGAAAAAAGTTATTTTACTATGCCAAAATAAGGTTCAAAATTATACTTTGAACACAATTCCTGTGTTTTGACAATGAATGGTGAAGTTTTCATCTTCAAATTATCCCATATACTTTGAGGGTTCATGATGGACAATAGATTTTATTATAAAATCGACCTCTTCACCCTTCATCATCACAATATGTTCTTGAAAAAAATCTTTCATTTTGCCATCAATTTTTTTTGATGGTAAATGGTCTCTGGATGTTTGGACTAACATTGGACATTTTCTTTTTTTACAACAACTTGGTCATTTAATTTTTGTTGAATTCGGCAATTTTTCATTTTCATTTTTTTTTTCCGGCATTTATAAAAATAATTAATTTCCGCCAATCCTGCCCTAAGGCTACGATATTAGACTGTTCAAATTCTTCTATATTCTTATTGGCAAGGGAAAGGAGGTTCCAACAGACCAAAGAACATGACAAGTGGATACTGTATGCAAAAGTTACGAAGGAACAAAGTTTGATTCTAAAAACATTTCTTTCACGGAGGTACATAACTGATTTTGGAAATGTACACACACTGAAGATGGCACTTTAAGGTCAGTGGCGCATTCAGGATACCTACCTTATGCCCGTTGAACTGAGGAGTGAGGACGCTCTTCCCCCAGCACAAAAGATTGCATTGAGGAAGGGAATCCAAGGATAGCTGCCATTTTTCATTAAGCGGCAAGACAATTAAACTGTTTGTACATCGGCCACTGGGCCGACGTGCCCACACGTGCCAACTGGCTCTCAATCTCCGTAGCTGTCACCAATTGTCAGTAAATTCATTGACTGGGAGTTGTGGAGAACGCATAAATGTGTGCCCATTGTTTGGAGCGGTCTCTCACTTGTGTTGCAGCTCTGGGCTTCGGCTTCGTATCTCCTTCAGAATCACTGCTCTGCATATAGTCGGAGTTGTGGCTTTTCGTTGCAGTCGCGGGAATCCTTTGGTCATGCGTATCTTCCTCTGACCTCTGTCTCCGAGGTGAGCAGCTCCATATCAGCTCCATTATCCGCAAGTTTTGGTTGAGTATCGAGCGCCTTGAATCATTCTGCTACTATTACCAGTTCCATACAAGTGCAGTTCGGGAGCTCGATCTGGCGTACATATTGAAACTCCGTAGATGTTTTTCTTCCTTGCGGTGAAGTGGAGCAAGCTCTTTGTAAAGAGGTATGGTTTGCTTCTTACTAGCTTTTTCCTCCCAAACTCTGAAGAATATTTCATTTGCACGGTCTTGGTATTTTGTTTTGTGTCTGGATTCCTGCATATGATATGCAACATCTTGCTCCTTTGTGGAGTTCAAGCATTCATGTTTTGAGCATTCAACACGTTCATAGTATGTACTTTGTCAATTCATTGAAGAGCCTTGTTGTGGCACATGTGGTAACTATGGACATGGTTCCAGCTATAATATGGTGGAGTTCATCAATTCAAAGGAGGGTTGTTGTTATGCATTATAAGTGCATTTCTTCTTGTTGAATGGTTGTGTGCCATCGTACACAATTTGGCTCATTTGAGATTATGGCTTGAGGTTTTAAATGTGTCTATTTCATTCTTGCAGGTTGTTTTCACATTATCTTCAAAGAATGATGTGGAGGCGTGTGGATCTAGTTCACTCATTTCTTCCTGTGGTTTTCATTATGACCTTTTGGTGTGTGGTGTATGCACAAAGCGACACAAATGGGCTTTCTAGTACAAGCCCTATAGGGTGCATTGCAAAGTGGTATTGGTGGACATCTATGTGGGGTTTCATTGTCACCTTGGTTGCCTTGACAATGGATGTTTGGGGAGCTACGAAGGCATTGGATGAAAGCACAATAGGAAATGTTTTCATAACATTTTTTGGAAGTGCCTTGAACCCTTTGTTTGTTTTGTGGGGTATGCTTTCCTACACCGTGAATGGCATGGCAATGCTAGCCAACCTTCGTGAAGCACTTGGAGACGATGTAGTTGCCCCAATGTATCCTTGGAGCAAATCCCACATCAAGATCATCTCGGGTTGTGATGTTATTGTGAATTTATCTCCGGATGTTCATGAGGAGAATTACAAGCTTAGGAGAATTAATGCCTTTGAGGACAAAGTAGCAATCGAAGATCTTTCAGAGGCACTTGTTTTGGGGATCAAAGTAGCAGATTCCAAACAATTCAATGTCCAACTTACAAGAGATGGCCAACTAGCATTGCTGAGATCAAACGTGCTTCCGCCATATGATGAACTCAAGTTCCTTCGAGGGAACTCGAGTTTGGGTATGGCTATTGCAAGTGCACAAGCCATAGGCTACATCTATGGGATCGTAGTTCGTTGTGTGCAAGGGCTTCGAGTGAGTCCAATAGAAGCCATTGCTTTTGTTTTAAACATGGTGATTCTCATGGAAGGTGTCCTTCATAATTTCTCAAGCTTAGGTTATAGACCCCTACTTCTTTACTTGCCTCCCAAAGAAGAAGCAAAGTTCTTAGAAGAATGCAAGAATATTCGAAGCATTGATTTCAAAAATGGAGGTAGATTCAAGCTTGGAGTATCAATTGCATGTGGGTTGGTATTAGCGGCGGGTTTGTATTTCATTGTCAAGTTTCAAAAGTCTTTGAATAGAACATGTGTAGTACCCATTATACTTTTTGAGGTGAATCTTGTTTTGGGAGGAATACAAGGATTTTTATTGTATAGTGTTTATAATAGTAGTTTGTTTATTGTGTGTTTGATGTTTTTAATAGTGTTGTTGAATTTAGTAGGGTATGTGTGGGCCCTAGTTGTCACATTTAAGTATTGGAAGGGAGAAGACTTTGATGTTCAATCTTCAAACTACCTATCCCAAGTGCTTCCCTATATAGGATAATTTTAGTGGTAGCATATGTGAGTTGAAAGTTTTCATCTTTTGACACCTTTGGCAATGAGTCTTTGCTAGAAGAAGAACTTTGTATTCTCCGATATTAATAATACCAAAGTCTTGATCAATATATATACATGGGCGATTGCAAGAAACACTTGTCTTATTTTTTGTCCCCTTGCCCTTGGACATGTGTTTCTTTGCTTATAACTTTTGCATTGTTTGTCTGTTTGACATGAAATTTGGAATGAAGGTAGATACAATAGTTGTAGACATTGAGTATTTTTTTTCAAATTTCTTGAAATTAGTTTATTATCTTTAACCTGCTCACAATTGGGTGTCTACCTTGGCCATTTTGGAGGGTTTTAGTCCTATTGGGTGATTGCAAGAAACTCTTGTACTATTTGTTGCGTTTTGCATTTTTGGACTTTTAGTACTTTTTGTACTATGAGTCACCTTCAGTACTATTGAAAGCATAGAACATAAAACTTGAATGGTCAATTGGATTTCAAATTTACTATTCTGACAACATGTGATGTTCATCACCGGATGACAAAAATGGATGGAAATTCTTAATTTTCCATTTAAAAATAATTTACATTAGCAAATAAAAGGTATTATGAGCCCCAATAGTACTATTGAGTCTTTCTATGTACCCTGAAGTATTATTTTGAGCCACATGCTACAATTTACCTTAGAAAATGAGACTTTCACGTTTCTATTTTTGAAAATTAGGAAATGAGTTTCAAAAATTTATTTTAAAAATATCCATTGTTGCCGACTAAGAGCAAAGTAGGAAGATCAAAGTTAGAACTAGAAAACCGTTTTTAATTCAATATAAATTCAACCTGAATATAGCACACTTTAGGCCAATATAAAACACACTTGGAAAATGTTTTAGGAAATGCATCTCCTGAAAAGGTGGATTTCTATTAGAAGAGCTAGCCTACCAAATTCGATGATGTAACTCTTCAAAAAAGGTACTCAATAGTACTAAAAACCACCAAAACCGCATGTGTGATATATATTCAAAATTCAGTTTCACCCATTAAATTAATTTTGAAAAAATTGAAATAATTCAAGTACATTTTTTAGTGCTATATGAAGCTTGCTTTTGAATTTCATGTTCATTCAATCATTTTTGCAATACTTATGGCACACAACAACTTCCGCTTTGAACTTGTGACGGAAAATAATACAGGTGTTTCTTGCAATCACCCTATTTTTGACCCAAAAATGAGAATTTGAAGCCATAAATTGGACATGTTGGAGGTATACTAACATTACAAGGGTTGACAATGAGTTTTTATGAAATTAGCAACATGTCGGTTGCACACGTGGGGTCAAAGTGATCTTCTTTTATGCAAAGGCTACAAAGAGGGAAAAAATTTCCTTCATGAATTTTTTGATGCAATGTAAGCGCATTCTTTTCTAGCCTTTGAAAACTGTGTGAATTTTTTTTAAATTACTAAAAATGAAAAACTCCACAAATCCCTTTTCTGCTATTTTTTGCTCCCAGTGGCTTCTGTAGTACTCTGTAGTAGTCTATAGTACTGCATAGTACAATATAATATTAAATCAATGGTTTAGATCTGACGGGGCGACACTAATACATAATATTGGTAGTATTTCATTGTATTGCTAGTCCTATGGCCAAAAATGTAGTTTTGTCAAAAAAACGTAAGGTGTTTCTTGCAACTACCCACATACACTCTTCAGGTCTTTGTGTATATGGTGATTTGTTTTCATAGGCTATAACAACTTCGTGCTAGGTGGTTGATAAATATTGATGGACATTTATTGGTAATTTGCATGGAATTCCTCCCTTGGCACTATGACTATGATCTTTATGAGTGTAAGAGGTTTGGAATGAATGTTGTAGAGAGAATGTGGTTTTTGTTTGTGGTTTTTTGTTAATTTGTTCAAGAAGGTCCAATAGTATTGTGGAATTTAGCAAGACTAGTGGTCCAATTGTTGCAACATTTGCAACAACACTTGCTTCAATTTGCATAAGAATCAAATTGTTTTCTTGATTTTGTTAAAATAGAAGGGTCATTGCAAAAAACACTTGTCCTTTTTTTTGTCCTCTTGCCCTTAGACAAGTAGTTTTTTGCTCATAAATCTTGTATTGTATGTCCGCTTTTTATGAAATTTGAAATGAAAGTACATGTGGTAGTTTTAGACCTTGAATAATTTTTTTTAATTTTTAAAATTAATTAACTATTTTAAAACTACCCCTACTTGGATGTCTACTGGCTATTTTTGAGGTTCTTTGTACCATTTCGAATCCAAAAATGAAAATTTAAAGGGAAAAATGGATGCATGGACTTCTATTAAAGTTATACAAGCCTATGAAGAGATTTTAAAAAAATAGTAATGTGTCCACCTCAGGGGGGCCACATCCTTAAATATTTCAGAAACACGTGCGATCAAGGGGTATTTTTTGGAGGGGTATTTATGTATGTATAGGTATTTTTTTCCTCCCTATGTGTAGAGAAAAAAAGCTTCCAAGGGATATTTTTTGGCACACTATTTTTTTTGAAAACTGTAGATTTACCAAACACTGAACAAAATACTATACATTAGAAAAGCCAACATGTGAACATCATTCATTCCATATTATGCAAAGTAATATTGGACAAAAGCAAAAACGCAGGGTGCTTACTATTGCAAGTGGCAGACAAAACAAACCATAAAAATCGCCGCTATACATATGAAATGAAAACATACAAAGGAAAAAACAGAAGGTACTCAATAAAAGCCAGAATTTGCAAACGTGGAAGACCACAATAAAAATAACAAGGTTCCATCACAAAAGATCAAATGCACGAAGATATTGAACCCCTAACTACTACGGCATCCAAACAAAAGGCTGCATTCTATCACAGAATTGCATTCAAATAAAAAAGAAGCAAACCGCAAAAACTTTAGCATTGCATTTGTGTCCAAATACACATATATAAGAAGTCCACAACTAACTTGTACATACACATTTACAATATCAACGTGAAGTCCACTTGTATACACTCCAAAACTATAGCAACCTATGTGGAACATCCTAAAATCTGCAGTTTTTGGATGGGTCCTAAAAGCTTGTAAACTGCTACAAAATGCTAGAAGCCGGTGATGTCTGGGATCACAGGAACTAGCTATTGCAATCGCCAAAATCAGCAGCACCTAAAGGAAAAAAAAGGAAGGACCTTCACCAAAAACCACCACGAGCTGTGGGGGTGATCCATAATGTTGGAGAAGGCTTCAACCAGCCATTGTCGGGCGTCTCCAACTAGTCACTCTTCTGCTCCTCCACGGGGTGATTGCATGAAAGATCGGTATTGAAACTTTGTCACAAAGGGAGTGCCAAAGCTTCCTTTTGCTATAACTTTTGCAGCATTACTTGCATGAACTTGAAATTTTTATTGGAGATGCCTCTAGAGTTTAATCATATCTCATATTTTTCATAAATTTTCAAAAATCAATTTATATTTAAAAATCATTTAATCTAATATGTCACGTTTTAAGTTTTAAGGGTTTTTAGTACTATGGAGTCCTCAAATTTAATGATTTGGAGCTAAAATTTCTATGATCTATTCCCATAGTAGGAAGTCATGTTCCTACCAAGGGGCATTAAAAAATATTATCTTTTATGTCCTCTACGTCCATACAAAGAAGGCTCCCTTGCGTGCACAGTTCTGAATGTTGAAGATGGTTTCAAGATAATTTTTTTCGTGAAATCTCTTCAATATAAAGTCTTTCCAAATGGAAAATCTTTAGTTTCTTTGAAAATTGTTTTTCCTATTTTGTACAAATTAAAATGTCAAACTGTGTATTTTCTTCAAAATTTCAACTTACACTTTTTTGTGAATAACTTTTTACCTAGATTTTTTTTAGGTCTGAAATTTTAGTGATATGCTATTTCTAGTGTTATATTAATTATCCTTATTTTATTTTATTTTTAAAAATTCATATGCAAAAAGTTCATAGTACTAGGAGTACTAGCCAAAAACAGCCAAAAGTGGAACAAAAACAGCCAGTCATTCATGCAATCACCCCACGACCCAATGCAATGCCTGCAAATCTGCTGCATATAGATCTTCAAATGCAACAGTGCGCAAACGGTCATCTGCAAGGGGTTGATGAAGAATCCATTTCAACACGGATGCCTAAATCTTAAGTATGAATACGGCAATTGCGTGAAAGCTCGCACCTGCGCTTTCCAAAACTGATACTGAAATGGTCACCATGGATCCGGGGTGGGCAAAAGCGCCATCTCTGCAATACTCAAGTGTTGGAGTATTAGAAGATTCCTACCCATAAAAACAACTATGGTATTTCTTTCCACAACGCATGCGTTGGATTTCAAAAATTCACAGAGAGTGCAAAATTTTACATCCATCCTCCGTATACTACTAATATCCCATTGATCCTACTAAATACTTTTTGAGGAATCCTAAAATGTAGCACCCTAATTCTTTTCTACTACTTTCTAAAATCAAGGATTTATAACCACCCTATTTTATTTAAAATTGGATGGGTGACATATTTCAAACCCTATAGTATATCTAAAAATTTATAAATTTTATTTCCAATGAAATAAATTGTCCCTATTTTTATCTCAAGCCATTTTCTACTAGACCAATGGTCTCCCCTCCAAAGTGTCCACCTTCCACATGTGCTCAAAGTGCACTACTTTTGCGCACATATAGAGAACACATTTTTTTTCGCGAAGATGCAAATGGTTGAAAAGAAGCATCTTCAAGTTAGAATTTTATTTATTTACTATTTCTAAAAATCAAATTCCAAAGTATCTGTTTTCTTATATTTTCCATCACTCTTTGAGTATGCATAACATTTAGAAATATATATTTCTAGGTCTGAATTTTTACACTCTCTATTTAGATTGTTTGACAACCTATCAATATTTTATTTCATTTAAAAAAAAAATATTCCAATAGTCACACAACTCCAATACTTAGGCCGTTTTGAGCCAAAAATGGAAAGTGTTTCCTACAACAAATTTGGGATTTGAAATCAAGATTACTTCTAAATTGCAGATGATAGTGTGTGAAGATGATCATGTGATCAAATGGACTACATCATAACATCAAATTGCAACATTATGCACTTAACATAATAGCTATATTTGGATCTTAGTTATCACTTTTAGACATTGGAATGCAATAGAAGTCGATGTTTAGTATTCAAACTACCTATTCCAAGTACTTTCCTACATTGAATAAAGTGATTGATGGTATGCGGCAAGAGTAGAATTTTTTCTTACTTTAATTCCTTTGGTAGGTAGACTTAGTTGTATGCTCTTGCATCTTAGGATATTCTAATTTTTGCTACTCATGTGTTTGCAATTGGCAAGTCTTTGTGCATAATTATGATGTTTGATGAGATATGCTATAAAACTTGGTGGAAGAAGGTGGACAACTTTCCAGTGGAATTGATTGATGAAATGTATGGAGTTTTTCACTTGGTCCTGAGAATTCATGTCTGTAGAAAGGCTTTGAGTAGAAATTGTCAAGATGATGGTGTTCTAGGTTGGTTGTTGTTCATATTTTTGATTTAAATGTTTGCCATGGTCATAGTTTGGAGGTGGAGCTTAGCACAAAGATATCAATTTGATGTTGTGTGATCATTGCATGCTAGCATAGTGGTCACAATGCACTGGCTCACTAAAAAAACTAGACACCTAGTTGTGAAGATTTGACTCAAATACAAAAGCAGCAAATGTGGTTTGATAAAAGATGTAGTGTCGTCAAACTGTAGCTATGAGTTTGTATCAACAATCTTAATCTCAATAGGAAAACGAAGCTCTTGGCCAAAGTCATGATGGAAAAAAAAACCCTCTGAAAATTGTGTGAGATTAGCAATTGGAATGAAGGGAGTGGATGGAACAATTATTGTTGCCTTCTAAACGTAGATTAGAAGGCCCTATTGACATTCTTTTCATGTTTCATTGGCGTGTGTTGCAATGTAGACAAAGGAAACTACACCTAAAATCACACAATTAAGTTCTGTGGCATAATCAATATGCTCTAGAAAATGAACAACAATTTTTGTATATAGATGAAGGACTATGAATGAAAATGCAAGTGGTTCCATAATTTTTGGATGCGTTGTGAATTAGTTACAAATTTTCAAAGATACAGGGTGTAGGGTGCTAAAAGTGTCATCTAGGTGATGCCAAAATCAATTTGATGCACATGAAGAAATGTCAAAGAAAAGAAGTTAATCCAATAGAAAGTGTACCCAAAATGGACCACTTGTGAAGTTGCCACCTCCACATTTCTATTAATAGAGCTGCACACTACTCAAAATGGGCCTTAACTCCATCTTACGCTTGTCCTTTAATGTGCACCATTTTGGGTATCTTCCCAATTCATTTTCCCTTCAAAAATAGGGTTCAATTTTGAGGAGTGGTCCATTTCAGGTGTAGTTACCTTAGACTTGTCCTAAATTGCTTTACTTTAAATCAGTGCCTTGAGAGATGTGTGAACCTGTGCACTTCCTCTGACATTGACCTTTTGCATGAGTTTCTTGTGTACAACATTTTGGCATGCTTTCTGTTCTTGATCCTCGGATCACCACGCGGGACACATGAAAAACAGACTCTGAAGTTACTCCAGTCTCCCTATCTGGTGTTGATGTTCTTTCTAATTCCTCATGCTCTCTTGTTGCTCCCTCTCAGCTTCCTGCATTGTTATGTATTTGAAGTGGAAACCCTTGGTTGGGTTGGTTCAGCAAGCACTGGATTCCTCAATAACATTCCAGCAGGCGAAGCTGAATAGCCTGAAGTGTCAAAATCGTGAATTTTGTGGAATTCGAAACTGGCACTTGTTCCTGATGAGTACCCATCCTAGTTATGATCTCAGCCTTGTGCACTTGCCTGTCAAACCACTAGCACTTTGAAAGGTGTCAAATGTAATGGACTTGATGTTTTGGATATCTGGGTGTCTTCATCCTAAAAAGAGTTTGGCATGCTTGTATTTTGCCTCCATTGGTTGCTTGCAATGCCCAAATTAATAACAGAAAAGGTCCAGTTGGTTTGAAGTTAGTGAAGTTAGTGAAGAATTGGGAGGTCCTCACGGTTTGGAGAATTGGCTCGTGGATCTGTTCAAGCCTCTTACACGGAGGAGGTGCCTGGGCTGAAATTAAGAAATCATGACATGGGAGGTCACTTGATCTACGGAACCTGGCTCAATGGAATCAAAGGAAGTTAATTGTGGACAATTAGGTCCTGGTTTACTGCACCTGCCCATAATAGTTCGCCGACAACCAATGTTTTCATTCTTGAACTGTATCGGAGAAAGGAAATGTCAGAGAGTCAGAGCATTCTGGATATCTTGGATATGTCAACGGGTGCAAGGGGTTCGCAGCTCCTTTCAAGAATGCTATGTTCGAATTTAATCGAGGCATTAAGAGAATACTCGATTCAAAGGTTATGCTCAAAACACTGTGGTCGACGTTGGCGTTCAATTTCGGAGGTACAGCAGAGGAAATAGAAACCCTGCTGGAGCAAAACCAGAAGGAAACAGTGCTGTAACATAAAAGGAGCTGGCCTCGCTCCTTCAGAAGTCCTTGCTTGACTAAATTGTGAGTATCAAAAAATCGAGATAATCGAAGTAGGTAGCTTTGCACCTACCTCCTCGCTCGAAAACTCCATGTGAGGAGTTCCAGTAGGTAAATCACGCGAAGGTTGAGATCAAAATTCACTGAGCAACTGAAGTAAAGAGTGTCCCCTTCACCAAACACCTATGAGTGAGTTCTTGCGCCGGTTTTCTGCGATAGAACGCGGCCTTCGGGAAGGTGACTCGGCACACGACCGACTCTATTGGGCGGCCAGACTACATGCGTAACCCTTCCTTTCATCAGCCCTAAAGAAATCTGCATCACCCACAACCACGTTTCTCTGTCAATAACGAGGGATTACGAAACAATACGGAGATATGTGAAGGTCCATATAAGACCGTGTTCTGCTTTCCAATCGCACCAGGATCACCTAAGGAGGAGCAATTTGGTAAATTCGAGGTTTCGTGGAATGCACTCACTGGTCCAAATGATTTCGAATCTAGACTTATTTCCCCGTTGTCACCTTCAACCCAGCAATGTCCTTTCGGTACCTGAAGCGGCATTGAAGAAATGAATTAGACGGAGAATGAGGTCGAAGCAACAAGCTTAAAATTTGAAACATCATGTGCAACTAGGGATGAGATAACATGATTTCTTCATTCTACTGAAACCTACAATTTGCTACCATCCTTGGAAGTTACCAAAATGATTTACTTTAACTCCTATAGATTAAATCCTATAGATGTAGATCCTATAGATGTAGAGAGAAGCAGTCACTTTTGGTCAATCCGGCGCTTAAGGGTTTAAGGGTCTCATTACATTCATGACACCTTAAGATGCATTTGAGGTAAGTGTCCTATGTAAAAACCTTGCTAAGAAAAAATGAACTTAACAAGCCACATAAGAGACATGTAAACACCACCTCTTCATGCCCGTTCTTGTTATTTCGACAAGTGTACACTTGACCAGGAAAAAAACCAATGGAAAACACACATGATTTCGGAACCGATCAAGCTGTAAGATTAGAAGGATCCGAGTAATTACACACCTGGAGGATCTCGTAAGTTCCTGGTACCGTCACCCAGTCCCCTTGCAAAGCAATTAACCTCTTCACCAGCCACACTTTGGGCTCCAATGGGGATCTGCAAACCAGCACAGACAGCTAAAGATGATGTCAAAGAAGCAAACAATCAAAATGCATAGAGGACTGCTATCACAAAGCCATTAATCAACGCTATTTTCAAATATTCAAGTCCCAACATTTCTGACAAACTATGGAGCAGAACTGCACCTGAAGACAACAACATCCCCACGAGAGAAGCTGTAGGTTCTAAGTGAAAGCTTCTCCAAGTAGAGAAGGTCCGCATTGAGAAAACCCAAGGGATTGTCCTCGCCTGGATTAAGAGTGGGCTGCATCGATCGCCCATGCATAGTCGCCACGCTGCCAACCCTAATTCAACAGAACACCGAATACTGAGTTAGAGAATTCCAATAGGCCGCGAATGTAGGGTCACCCGTGTATATAGTTCCTAGTATTATCAGACTGGTCAAATCCTACTCGTTAGCAAATGAAGAAGGGTTCCAACGCATCAAAGAATGCCTCGTTTGGATACCATATGTAAAATCTCAAGAACTTTAGTAGTACAATGACCTAAAACTGACAATAGAACAAATATGGTCCGGTGGTATGCAGTCTTCTAATCAATAGGTACCCACGGCCTAAGATTTTAGTCTGGCATGCTTGTGGCAGTGGCTAATACGGGTGTCCCTAGAATACTCTCTAGGTCAACTCTACAATCCCTAGACAAAAGCTCCGCTGCCACTACGACAGCTCATTAATCCTGCCTGTAGAAAATTTGAACTCGCAAAACGCGATCCCAAAGATCGTCCAGAGGGCATACCACGACTAATCTCAACAAGCAAAAGCAAGCAAGACGTATTCCAATTGCGCCAAGAAAATGCGTTTCTCGGAAATGACACACAAAAATCACAGTGCATATTGGTAAATGACCTAAAACCAACCCTTGACCAGATGTTTCGCTGGTTTACATCCCCTACTCAACATACACCCACTCCTATCCTCTTAATCAATAAGGACCCACAACTACTGCAGCTCAGCAAACCTGCTTGTAGAGAATTTTGAACACATGCCCAATCTCCATTACGAGTAATGTCCACAAAGCCAAGTACAATTCAGAAAGAAAAAGGTAAAGGAAATGAAAGAAAACCTGTCGGAAAGAGTAATGCCGACGACCGCTCCAGCGCAGATGCGTTTGGTGATTAACCAGAGGGACGAGAGCAGGGAGTCGCCCATTGCTGGAGGGAACGGCCGAGGGAGGGTTTAGGGTTTTAGGTTGACATGAGAGCAATGGTGAAAGAGAAGGAGGCGACACTGTACTGCTTGAAGCCTCTCTTTTCTTTTGCAACATGAATCGACGAGTGCAACAAACATGAAAGCGATGCGAAACGCAAACTCAGGGAAGAGGGAACTCTTGCAAAGAAGCTCTGTCGAGTTTGTAGACGGAGGCAAGCTTCTGTCAACGAAAATGAAGTTTCGTTCGTTCGACGAGAGTTGCCTGGTTTTGGACGCAAAGTTTTGGATGAATGTTTTTTTTTATTTTTTATTTTGTCACGTAAGTAAGGCAGTGGCACCTTAACTAAATGCCCAAGGCACCCAAATGTGGTGTCAAAGAAACTTTGAAGTTAAATAAAACCTTACCAAATTGCTATTTTTAGTAGTTTATATTTTTGAAAGATTCTTTTTGAAGTCTAGTTTTAGCATCCAAAATCCGATTTTGAAAATGAATGATTATGATTTTTCTATTCAAGATTTTGTGCAAAGGTACCCATTGCAATCTTGACTTTTCGTAGTGTTGAGGGCTCTTGGAAATGAGCCTCAAATACATTGGATCTTGGAGAAAAAATCACACTAGAAATTCATTTAAAAAAATTGTAGAATAGATTTTGAGAAGTCATAAATTGATTGGGGTAATATTTGTTAGGCCCTTCAACCTCATATATTTTTGGTCTTGAAATTTTTAGATTTGACATGCAAAAAGACAGCTCAAAGATTTTCATAGTTTTAACACCCTAATGATCAAACATTATAATCTTTCAATCCTTCAATGATATATTTTTTTTCTTTTCCTATGTGATCTCTAATATGTCGAGTTTGAATTTGTACGGTTACAATTCAAAAAAAATTGATTCAACTTATCAAAATGTTGGCTTTTTGTTCAATTTAGATCAAATTTCAAGAGGCTCAAAATAGGCCTTGGGCATTTAGGGGTTAATCGCCAACGAGGATGTTTTTTTTTTTCTGATGGATGACAAAGTATCCTTCTAGTAGGATAGAAGTGCAACTATTCATCCTCTGAATTATGTTGTGAAAAGGAAAAGTCTTCTATAGTAGCTTGACTTCCAATGAATGTTTTCGCAATTTTTTAAGCAAATGATTCACATGGTAATCAAAAGGATGATTTCTATAGTCATCAATCCATCCTTTAACCCTTAAAGGACCAAACGCGTGATCTTGGAAATCATCACTTTTCATTATTGCGTAAATCATTGGCTCAAGAAATAGCAAAAGCACGCATTGGAAGTAAAACTACTATACAAGACCTCTCCTTTTCACAACAAAATTTTGAATATCAATAGTTGCACTTATGTCCTACTAGAAGGATTCCTTGTCATCTATTGGACGCCGAACGTTTGTATCAATATTTAAGGGTTAAGGGTTAACCCGTGAAGAACGCAACCTTCAATGACTAAGATAGTCACCCAAATGCTCCTATCATTGAACCAGTAGGTGCATTCTTTATTTCTACAATGAACAATAAAATACATCGGACACTTTGGTCCTAACATCCTTTCAAGATTAACCCTGAAAAGATGGCACCTATCACCAACGTAATTTTGCCACAAATGATCTGATTTATGGACCAATGAATGGTCTTCATTTCTAAAGTACTATGGGAAGTCACCCACCAAACACTTTTAGGTTACTTACATGATTAAATTGCGAAGTACCTAGACAAAATTCCTATTTTTTTCCTAGTGATGAACCAAATCTACATGAGAAATTGCCAATTGCCTATTTAGAATTTGAGTAGATTATTAAAGTAGCAATTTTAGCAGTGCCTATATTCATGCATCACTTTCTACTGTATCGAGTTTCCAAATTTGTTGTTTCTTACTTGGTCTATAATTCATTGTAAGAGTCAACAACGTGTTACTTTTGAAAATTTATACCAGACTTTCCAAGTAGCAAGAATGATTCAATTTGCATCATCTTTCCTTAGAATTTGTCATTCTAATTGAACGAAGTTTTTATGATGTAGCCATTGAAATGCTTATATTGACAATTTCAAAATATTGAGTATTTTTGGCAAAGGAAAGATTTTTCATCCAATGCCAATCTATGAATAAAAATCATTTTACAATCATACGCATGCTTTTGCATGCATAGTTTGTATGTGCTTTTAATGACTTGAATTGCAACACATATGTGGTTTTTGATTTTAGATCAATATTAATGTCCATTCTTGGCTAATAAGTCTCCTTTGGTTTGATTTACATATTTAAATACATCGCTACATTGCAATTTAGATATTTTCATTAAATTGTTCTATAACTAAATTCTAATCTTTGTACCATGTGAATTTCATCTTGATATAGTTGAAAACCTCATTGAATTTTGTAATTTTTTTATAAAAATTGTAATTGATATGAAAAGTGACCTTTGATCATAGAAATCTTTTTTGAATACTTCCACATACATGATCCTACAGTTCATTACAATATCATTTCTTTAAGATTAAAGAAAGACAATTCCAAAATTTTACATTTTTATGTCCATCTTTGAAATCCACTTTGGATTCATGGGATACAAAACGGTAACAAAAAGGCTCTCATGCTTATAATAATAAAAAGATAAAAGAAAGAGATAAAGTTTTTTTTTTTATAATCAACAATTGTGCAAGTTGTACAATTATAGGCAATGCTTTGAAACAAATTAACACATTGCATAAGCCAACTTTCCCTTTAAAATAGGTAGTCTATGCTTCTACATGAATGAAATTAGTAAATTATAAAATTAACACATGCTTTTGACATATTCAAACCCGTAGCTAGGGAAAAAGTTCTAGATTCTATCAGGAAAATCTACTTGTTTTAACCCCTAAAGGACCAAGGCATTTTCTGGCTCCAAAACCATTGAAAACTGCCATTTCTGCTACAATCACTCTCTAAATCAAAAAAACTTTTTTTTAGAATCTAATTGTAGGATCTTGTAGTTCACTTGTCTCAGATCATGTGGTAAAAACTTCATGAAGTTTGACCGTATGGATTGGAAGATATTAGCATTTGAAGTTGGAAAAAGAAGTTTTTTTGAAGAAGATACTTAGATTGTCCGAAAAACAAGATTGCTCATAACTTTCTCATTATGAGTCCAAATAGAATGAATCAAAGCTTCAAATATAGACAAAAACATGATCTTTCAGAAAAAAATTAAAAAATAAAAAAAAATACATTTTTTTGTGGGTTTTTTTTTCTGCCCAACGAATAGCTTTTGGGGCATAGAGTGGTATAACTTTTGCTCCCGGGCACCGATTGGAAAAAAATTATATTTTTAGAAAGCTAATAACATTCCCTATCTTCAAAAAAACTTTCAAAAAATCAGGTCAAACTTTGAGGTCACACGAGCCTGCCCAAAATCCCGAAAGTCCCCCGAGGGGACTTTGGTCCTTAAGGGGTTAAAATTTTATTTAGAATTAGAATTTAGAGTTTATTTCCTATTCACTTATTTGCTTATTAAATATAAATCTTTGAATAGTATATATTTAAATGTTTTATGGATTTTTCTAAAAAATCTAATTTTCAATGTTTTATTATCATTTCCAAAATTTTAATATTAATTAATTTTAATACGTTTATTTTATTTTATATTTATTTTTCCTTGTAGAACTGTAGATTTAGCTTTAGCTTTGGCTTTGTTTCTAGCTTTTATTTATGGTTAATTTTAGAAAAAAATTTATAGATTTTTTTCAAATAAATTTTAAAGATTCCCTATGATTCACCAAAAATAAAAAATAATTTTTTTTTTGCTTTGAAATATATGTAGTTGCCTAGATTTTAGCTTTGATTGATTTGCAATAATAGTAAAGATTCTTTGATGAAAACATTAATATCTTTTGCTAATGATAAATCTACTACTTGCTACGCAAATGTTGAACACCTTGTACTATTTTTCCAATTATAAGTTTTGACTATAGAAATATTGGTTTGGAATATTAAGAAAAAAAGACAAATTGATTTAGTTTGCATATTAAAAATATTGTTTTGAAAAAAATGTTCTTATTTGTCCGAAAAGATTGCCCCAAATCAAGCATTGCTTGTAATATGATTGAATTTACATTTGAAGGTTAAACTATGTGATTCAAATTTAAACTGACATTTTTTTAATCCTTGTGATATAATACCTTGGTAACCTTAAGAATTCTTTTCTATTAGTGGATTTATTGCTTATTTTGTACACAATCATGGATCTAATGTATGAAAATGGTGTGATGGAGATGAGAGTCATTCTTTGTCAAGCAAGTTATGGCAAAGTGTGGTCTTCCATAAAGATTGAATTGTCTTTAAATTTTAGATTGAATTGTATACAGTAGAAAAAATAGAATTGTGTGTTATTCTACAATTCTATAGTAGTTCAATGCAGTTGGTAGAGAGTTATTCTTTGATAACAATATTGACAATAATCTTTACCTCATTCAATGGAGGATGCCGGTACTTTTTCCAATTGTAGAAGAATTAGATTTTCGTAGACATAATACTAAAACTTCAACTCAATATTAGCTCTCAGGTATGCAACTCCCGTATTATAATCACTTATAATGCATTTTAGTCTGATCACGAGGAATATAATTTGTTTTAATGTAGAAAAATCTTGTAGCCCATTCAACAAGGAATTCAAAAATAAAATTACATACATAAATGAATATTCTTTGAGGACATGCAATAAGAGCATTCAAAACCTAAATATATGAGTTCTTTTAATACATGTATGATAGTCCAAGCTACCCAACTTTTAAATTTTTTTAGTACAAATTTAAGATTTTTTTATTATAAATAAAACACTGCAAATGATTTTTAATTTTAATTGGAGGGAACTTCTTTTATGGATTAAAAAAAATAATGAATAGGTGTTTCAATTCTTCATATATATTGTGAATATTTTAAAAATGAATATGCAATCTAACACTTTTTCCTTTTCCTTTTATATAATTCGGTCTTCACCTAACATTTTGGTCCTTCTTATTTGATACTCCGTAATTAAAATGTTTATAATGCAAATTAATTGTTTACATTTGGTTTACATCAATAAAAAATTTGGTATAGCATATGGCTATTTATGGTGTGATATATCGATGATTATACATTTTGATGCAATTATTGTAGACCATGATAATTCTAAGATCTTGGTAGTCCAAGTGGTAGTCCCTATCTTGATGGAGCTTTGGGCACCACAAATATACCGTCTTTCACTGCATTACACAAGAAAGTCAATAATGTGACTTAACCCCTAAATGCCCAAGGTACCCAAATGTGGTGTCAAAGAAACTTTGAAGTTAAATAAAACCTTACCAAATTGCTATTTTTAGTAGTTTATATTTTTGAAAGATTCTTTTTGAAGTCTAGTTTTAGCATCCAAAATCCGATTTTGAAAATGAATGATTATGATTTTTCTATTCAAGGTTTTGTGCAAAGGTACAAATTGCAATCTTGACTTTTTGTAGTGTTGAGGGCTCTTGGAAATGAGCCTCAAATACACTGGATCTTGGAGAAAAAATCACACTAGAAATTCATTTAAAAAAAATTGTAGAGTAGATTTTGAGAAGTCATAAATTGATTGGGATTATACTTGTTAGGCCCTTCAACCTCATATTTTTTTGGTCTTGAACTTTTTAGATTTGAGATGCAAAAAGGAAGCTCAAAGATTTTCATAGTTTTAATAGCCTGATGATTAAACATTATAATTTTTCAATTATTCAATGATATTGTTGTGTTTTCTTTTTGTATGTGATCTCTAACATGTCTAGTTTGAATTTATTCAGTTACAATTCAAAAAAATTGATTCAACTTTAGCAAAATGTTTTTTTTTGTTCAATTTAGAGCAAATTCCAAGAGGCTCAAAATAGGCCTTGGGCATTTAGGGGTTAATAGCATTCAAGCTTTGCCATAAAAAACACACTTAATAACATTAGAATAGTTTGGTCCGCCACAAAGGAGGGATTGTCGCTTTTTAATATAAATGTATAGTTTTGGTGTCATTCAACTTTATCGTTCTAGGTTTAACCTTGTAAGAATGTTGCAACTAAAAATATTTGATGGATGACTAATATTGAATATTTTAGAATAGAGATGCTGCTAAGATGCACATTTCTACATAAACCACAGTTGCTAACATGTGAGCTTAGGATCTTGAGCCCATGAGCCTAGAAGCCTATGCTCCTATATTATAAGTATTTATGTTATAGGTACCTTTCATAGTTATAGGATATTTATAATATAGGTGCCTATATTACAGGTACCTATGCTATAAGCAGATTTAATGGTTACAGGATACTTATATGATAGGTGTCTATGTTATAGATACCTTCTATGGTTATAGAATGTTTATAATATAGGTGTCTATGTTATAGGTACCTACGTTATAAGCACCTTCCATAGTTATAGGATACTTATGTTATAGGTACATATGATATAGACACCTTCAATAGTTGTAGAGTACCTACTTACATAGGCCCAAGGCTTATAGCTAGGCTCGTATTTCTAGGCTTACATGCTAGCGCGGTTGCCACATAAATTTTGGAATTCTTACACAAGATTGAAAAATATAAATCACAATGGTTTTAATGAGGTTTAATGCAACTTCTACTATGCCTTGACTTCTAAAAAAAAGTTGTTTTAAATTTTATTTTGAAGTGTACTCCCGCCTAATAGAATCTACTTAAACAATTTACTCTAAGACACTTAATAGACACCCTGCTTTAGGATACTTTCTTTTAATAAGTGTCATGACATGATACTAGATCTAGTTTGTTGTATTATGATTTTTTGAATTTTGGCTACCTTGCCAATCCTATTTAAAGAAGGAGGATTTCAAAAAATCCACTCAAAGGGCGAAGATTTTGAGATTTTTCTTGAACTTTTGCATCTTTTTTCTATTTCTTCCTTTCACCTCTCCTACCTTTTCTTATGAATTGTGTCTTTTAGGATGTCAAAGTTGCATTCTTGATTTTCCTCAAAAATGACACGCATCCCAAATAATTTTTTTGAAAACCAAGTCCAACATCCAGTTCGACATCTACTAAAGTAGGGGCACCTAAACAAGACACTCTCCTAATTATTCCACCTATTTATAGTTGTAGGAGCTTGAAATCTTAAACAATTGTAGATAAATCCTTTGGAGAGGCACTATAGGGCTAGATTGCACCATCCAAAAATAAATCTTTACTTTTCACCAAATAAAAGTAGTCTTTCTTTGCTAATTTTTTTCTAAAATGTGGACAAAGTCACCAAATTTGGATGAAAAAATGAATGAATATAATTGAAAAGTATTTTTGGGTACAAAAGATGTATGTATGTAGAAACATAGTACTTCACCAAATTTTAAGTGATTGCCATCTTGAAACTTTCACGATAAGTAAAAAAAAAGCCCTGTTGTAAATAGGTGGCGTAATTAGGAGAGTGCTTCTTTTAGATGTACATGCCTTAAGATAGTCTACTCTAAGAGCAATCAAACACACAGGTACATTTTGCTTTCTTCAATGTACCCACAATATACATTTCAAGAGGTGGTCGCTTTTAGTGACAACTATCTTTCAACTTCAAAAATTCATAACTAATTCCACAAGGATCCAAAAAATATGAAATGACTTGAATTAGATCCCAATTAATTTTTTTTTCCTACACAAATTATCCAAAAATTGTTTGAAAGGAGTTTAGCTTCCCTGCAAAAGGCAATCAACTCTTAAATGGTCCCTTGTGGAGTACACTACTTTACTGCAAGGTGCGACCAGATCAGTGATTGGAATCATCTTCATGACCGGTTGGAATGAAAAATCTTCATTTCCGGAACAAAATTCAAAATTTACTTTTCAACTTGGACACCAAAAATAGCTGTTATGGTATTTTTGCAATGTGAAAATTCAGTCTAGAAGTAGGTCTAAATTTGTTCCTAAGACCCTCAGTAACAACACTCTTTTTTAATACTAAGGTAGAAACTCCCTATTCCCATTCTTGTATACTAGATTACCACTAAATGTGTCCCTAGAATTTTGTTAACCCCTAAAGGACCATTGTCCCCTCGAGGGACAAATGCGTTTTCGGGCAGGTACCTATGGGTTGGAATTTTCTCCTGATTTTTTTAAACTATTTTTGGACGTAGAAAAGTTGATTAGCTTCATGGGAATATAATTTTTTTCACAATCGGTGCCCGGGAAAAAAAGTTATGACCAAATAAGCTCAAAACAGGGGACGGGGGGCAACCAAAAAAAATTTGCAATTTTTATTTTTATTTTTTTTAATATTTTTTTTTCTCATAGATTATATTTTTGTCTATCTGGGAAGCTTTGATTCATTTCATTTGGATTTTTTATGAGGAAGTTATGGACATTCTTGTTTTTCGGGCAGTTAAAGCATCTTCTTGAAAAAAATAACTCGTAGAATTCATTTCTGAATGCAATTTTTCAAATTTTTCAATTTTTTTTTTTACATGGTTTAGTTTACATGCTAGAACAATCTCACCATTGGGATTAGTGCATTTTAATTCCGTCTAAAATATATGAATATTTTAGATTTTCCTTCTATCTTGTACCTACTTCTACTTAACAATTTTTTTAAGAATGAAAATTGAGTTTTTTTTAATATCTTTTTTTTTTCTAGACTCTCAATTCAATTTCCCACTACAAGCACTTAAAGCTCAATATTTGTAGTGCAAAAATTATAAGTTAAAAATGTTCAAAGTCAAAAAATTCCAGTCCCGCAATGTGCTGAAAAACTTGTTTTTTCCACTTTAAACACAGATATCTTGCAATCGGTGCGGTCAAAAATTCTGAAATTTTTTCCACACACTCTTACACTAGTTAGGTGTAAGATCCTACGGTTAGATGTGGAAAAAAAACAATTTAAATTTTTTTCAACTCTTTGCTACAGAAATGGCAGTTTTCAGTGTTTTTGGGCAGAAAAAAGGCCTCGGTCCTTTAGGGGTTAATGCGTCCTCCAAATACTTCATTCTGATTCATTGACATATTTGAAGGATACATACTTAACTCTGATTTGCCGAATGCTGATTTTTGTAGATTTCAGTTTAGGGTCCACTTAATATGTGACGATTTCAATGGTCTAGGAAACTGGCACTTTGAAAAATCATAGAAATTACATACCACATCCCAAAAATCTATTTAAAAAAAATAATATTCATGATTTTCACTTGATAATACTACAAAAATATTTTTTTTTTTGTAAAAGATGCCTCCAACTATGCTGAATTGCTAATATTGACAGTTTTGGGTGTTTCCACCGTAAGTGAAAACATACCCGTTTACGCAAAGTCGTAGATTCTCATTGCAGAAACCGATTGAATTCCCATTGGCTATGACCGATTCTCAGTTAAGTAGGACCACGGTGTTAAACACGTGACCTTAAGACCGCGTCAGTACCCCACGGTATTGTCGGCGGACCCAGCGTGCATTGTCGCCAATGCCAACTGTAGAGGAAATGCAACTCATTGTGTGCAGCAGGAGCTCCTTTGTGTTTAAGAAATTCATTTGCAGAGCGTCGTCAGTGAACAATTGAACGTGGCAGAGAGATTTGTGATTACTTGAATGTCCTGTTCTGTTGGACGGCTATGGCGGATCGTAAATGCAGCTGAGAAGCTAGACTAGGAGAATATTAATGTTGTCTCCGATTTGAAAATGATTGAGGTCGGTGCATTCGCGCGCGGCGGAGAAATGCTGTGCAGGATTCAAGGTATGATGACGCTCCGTTAGCTTAACTTAACTTCCAATTGTGCGCGTAATTGTGTGGAGCGTGAGGTTTTAAGGGCGGAGTTGGTAGAGAATAATAAGCGCCGTAATCTTGGTTAATGTAGAAAGCGCGCTTTGAATGATTCACACATTGGCGATGGTGGAAAACCGGTTTCGATTTTGTTAAGGCGTAGTGAGGAGATAGTTGAATCGCTTCGTTTTCTTTTTTGGAGAGGATTGTGTTGTTGTTTTCGTTTAGTGATTTTGCGAGACTTTTTATATTTGTGTTCGAAATTTTAGTGTTTTTATCGTATTCAGGACCTAAGTTAGCTGTTGACCTATTACTCTGCGTGAGTAATGTTGATCGAATTCGGGTGAAAGTTCTTTATTTTTTCAGTTTCAGGATTCTTTTCGGGTTAGAAATGCATGTACTAGGAGAACATTTAAAAAAAAAAAATGTAGTTGCGTGTGCGGTTTAATCTAGATAATAGACTGTCTGGAAATTTATTTATCTTTCGATGTGAGCAGATTGGATGGACATCGAGAGGGTATTCTTATTGCAGCGCTGCTGAGGCATCTCCGGCTTTTGATGATATCATGGACAGCGCTTTAGAATCTATGGACGGTGAGCTACTTTCGTTTTTCCTCTAGGAAGCAAATTTAGGTCTTAGCGTTCAGTCGATATACTTGAAGGGTCGCTGAAGGCTGAAGCTGCCGTAGTTACTGCACTGAAGTTCTAGGTCTGTTTACTCTCCAGTAGAGGATATTAATATAGTTACTAAATTTAGTCATAAGTAATACATAAGTTTATTTATTGATCATGACTTGCCACTGTTAAGTAAAAGGTTGAGGTATGTTGCATCAAATTATATGATCGTACAGTTGCGAGATGCTAAGACGGTGATCAAACGTGATTCACGACAACCTTCCTTGAGAATTGATCTGCGAACAGCAAAGAATTTAGGTGAAGAAGAATACATGAATTTTAACTGAATCTGTGAGCTCGTCCTTGTGCAGCTTCTGATTTGATATTTGAAAAACAGATCGCAACAAAGACCGTCATGTATGCGGAACTTCAAGTGGTCATTGAGTACCAAATTCGAATATTTCCAAGTAGGAATCAGTGCCGGATGAAGTTCTTGTAGGATAAGCGCAGATGAAGTTGATTTCTCGAATTTCATTTTCTTCAGGCGTCACCGTGCTCTGGAGAAACCTTAAACCCTAACCTCGGGTAGTTCTCAGCTTACTTTCGAAAGAGAGGCCGTACGTGCGATTTTTGGTGCCATGCAATCCTAAGATGGCAGGAACAGAAAGAGATCTCTTGACTGCACTTTGGATTAATGTGGTGACTATAGTAGCGTTCTTGATAGTATATGTTATTTTGAAGAACTTGGACGTGAATTTTCGGGTTTACTACCCACGACGATGCTTGAAAGGTCAGGGTGAACACGTAGATGACTCGATAGATTCAGGAGATAAGAAGCAGCATGGTGTTGGTTGGAGGAGCCACTTTCATTTTATGGATTCGATGTTGTCAATTTGGCGCATGACAGAAACAGAGTTTATAGAGCGATACGGTCTTGATTCTGCTGTACTCCTGCGCACTTTCCTGCTTGGGTATGACTCCTACATTACTTCTGCAATTGTGAATCAGTTTGGAACTTTTTAGTGATGACGAGTACAGAGTATTTCCGAAGCGGACTCTTTATTACTCGTTCTGCAACCCATGACGCTCGCTTCAGCAGTATTTTGGTAATTCGAATTTGATTTCTTTTTTGCTGGACTTAATTATGGGGCGAACTCGTGCAGGTTGAAGGTGTTTGTTCCGCTTATGGTGTGGGGATTTGTGGTGCTCGTTCCAGTGAACAAGACAGATAATGAGCTTGCATCGTATCAATCAGATCATCATAACGTGACATATTCTAGAGTTGATACTCTGTCTATTGCAAACGTGCATGATCTGTCAAAAAGGTGTTTACAGATTTACGTTCTATTTTATTTTGTTCTCGACCCCATTCAGAATTTCTTGTTACTGATATAACTTTGTACTGAAAAGAATTCTTGCTTTGTAGGTTGTGGGCACATTTGCTGGCGTCGTATCTATACACTATCTGGACGTGTGTTTTGCTCTATGCAGAATATTTCAGAATATACAAGCTCCGCCTAGATTTTATAGCAAATCAGAAACAGCGACCAGATCTTTTCACGGTATGACCTTTCTGTCTTCTCCATCGTCGTTCATTGTGGTTAAAATTGTAGCTTTATGAAGATCTATCAGTGATTGCAGATGCACACTGGAGTTTGTGCGTCCAGTAACAAGGAAGTCTGCCTTGAAAACTTGAACCTACAGTGAGCTACTGGAGGATGCTGCTTCATGAGAGTTTTATCATGGCCAAGAACCTCTTTGTCTTTGCTATTGGCAGGTTTTGGTCAGGCAGGTGCCAAAAGATAAAAGCATATCGGTGGGACGGCAAATTCAGGATTTTTTCCAAGAAAATCACTCTGAGTATTATTGTACTCATCAGGTATTCCCCTACAAATGTTACTGTCCGTGATTATGAAAGCCATACAGTAGGATTAACATCATTCTACATGTTTTTGGCTGGATCATTTTGTGAGATCCACTATGTGAATTCAAATTTTGCTCTTAATTACGCAAGTTGCACATATCTCTGGTTTTCGTCTGGATCATACGTGAGATGCACTTTGTGATTCAAACTTGCTTCTGTGGGAGAACGAACCTATCATGCTTATTCAATCCTCTCGAACATAAGGAATGTCATGCAGGATTCATGAAATTGATTTACTTGGTTTCCCATTCTTTCAGGTTATATTTCTTGTTCTCTAATCTTTGAGAGTCTTTCTGTCTATCCATTTTCAATGCTTCGTATTTTTCCACTAAGCTTCTCGTGACCATTTCTGGATTGCATAAACTATGTTGTAGGTTGTGTATGAGGCGAAGAAATTGGCAAAGCTTGTGAAGAAATTAAAGAAATGTGAACTTCAATCAGAACTTATCAACAATCACTTCGTCGCCGCTCGAGCTGCCGATCCCGAGGCTCCTAGACCTAAAATTAAGGTATAGTTTATTTGGGTTTTTATCTTGGTGCACCAATTGCTCTTGCGCATTCTCCTCTAAGTGTAAATCTATTATGAATGAAGTGAAACTGTACTCTGAACTGATAACTCTTCAGATATGTACAAAAAACTTACTACTTGTCGTTGGCATCCCATATTTCAGAAGCACTGGTACCATATTTGCTTTGCGAAGTCAGATGCTATTGACTTCTATGCAAAGGAGATCTCTCGACTACGAAAAGAGGTATATGTTTTTGGTTCTCAAAATCTTTCTCAAAAACTATTCTCGGTATCTATTGACGCACTTTGAATTTGATTATGTTCCTACGAATGCCTTTGGTGTACTCCAGTTGTATGTAGAGCAAGGCGAGAGGGTCCAACGCCTGATTGTGATATTATAACTCAGTTGTGCGGAGCATTATGGACGCTTAGCATTTTCATTTGCTTATAATTTGTTCTTGGAGAGAGAAGGATAACTACAGTAACCCTCTACCAATGGTTGAGCTATCCCGTGACGTAAATTGACGTCTCTATGCTGTCAATGGAATAAAGTATCAGCAAAATAAATCATCAGTTAACTGTTATACTGACTTTTCATTTCCTTTTGTGGCAGGTTAAAGAAGAGCGTAGTAATGTACTGTTTTTCGAAAAGCATGTTGTGAAAGCGGGCTTCGTTTCTTTCTATACATGCTGGGGTGCTGCTGTCTGCGCTCAAACGCAACAAAGCAGAGATGACACAAAATGGGTGACTGAGTGGGCTCCAGAGCCTCGCGATGTGCATTGGAGAAGTTTATCTCTTAATCTCATGCAATTGAACGCCTACAGGCTCATGGTGAACATAATTGTTGTGGCATTGATATTCTTCTTCTTCATTCCGGTCACATTTGTGCAATCATTGGCAAATCTTGACACTCTTGTCAAGTATTTCCCTTTTCTCAAGCCCCTGATCCGCCGGTAAGTTACCCTTAACTAATTTATTCATTTAAAATTAGATTGATGTCTTAGTGCCTCTGTTCTCGACACTGGCTAGAACCATAAATGAAGGGATTCATAGAAACCATTTATGAAGCGTCTAGATGAAAGCAGTACTTACTCGATCTTTCCTAGCAATTCTTCTCAGAAACCCTAAGCACGTAGGGTCAAGGACTGTCATTTCCTGATGTCAGTGAACCTGATCCGTAAATTCTTGTTGGTTCTCTTACTTGCTCTTCTTTGAAATAATGATTGCTTGATTATTATTTACTCTAGTTCAACGAAGCCCGGCTGCTAATGTTGTTGGTTTTGAACCCCACAGGGAGTTCTTCGGGTCGTTCTTTCAAGGGTATCTTCCAGGTCTACTCCTCAGATTAGTGAATGGATTGATCCTACCGCCACTTTTGAGAGTACTTACGAAGTTTGAAGGTCATATCTCTTATTCAAAAATAGACAAGTATGCAGCTATGAAGTACTATATTTTCATGGTAGTGAACGTGTTTTTTGGTAACGTCCTCATTGGATCCATACTTGAGCAGTTGAAGCAATACATTGCGGCACCAGCAACGTAAGTCCTATCTTCCTTCAACGCTATTCATTCCGTTTTATTTGTTCCTTGCTTACGGTACTGCTTTTGCTACAGGCTATGCAAACTAGAATCTTTGGCCTTTTGGGAAACCATCACAGTTTGTATTTTGGGAATTCTCGTTGCAATGTCATTTTTATTTGTGATGACGTCAGACTGCAAATTTGATATTTTGCTTGTTGTGGATGTGATTAGAATTCCGAAGGCTTTTGGAATCTCCATCCCTATGAAGGCTACCTTTTTCATGTCTTATATCATGGTGGATGGTTGGGCAAACACTGCTGCTGAATTACTTCGGATCTGGCCGCTGCTAATATATTATATCAGAACTTATATCGTGCGAAACCTCATTCAATCTTACCAGAAACATCGGGTGAAGATTCTCCCAGTTGCACCGCCAAATTACACAGTTCTCCTGACTCGGTTGAGTCTTTACTTTCTACTTGGCCTTGTCTATGCAGTCATCTCGCCACTTATCCTACCGTTCCTGTGTATATATTTTGCCTTTGCCTACCTTGTACAACGAAATCAGGTGAGCATGGAACTTTCGATTCCTCTTTTGATTTTCAACCACCTTATTGTGATTTCCCATCCAATTCTAGAGGCAGGAAATATTCGACAACAGAGTGGTGCCATGTTTACGAACACTTGTCTTATGGACTAGGTTTCAGAGCAAAAAGTAACAGAGCCGACTGATGTGTGATCTTTTCGGACTTGAATTTGCTATAGAGATGATTAAGCCTTTCCTTGAAACGGACTGTGGATTGAAACACTTATGTATGTTATCATCTCACATTCCGCGGGTCGTGATTTTTGTGCAGGTTATTAATGTATATGAGCCAAGATACGAACGAGCAGCGTCATTCTGGCCTTTTATTCATCGAAACATTATTATTGCGCTACTTATTACGCATATTACCCTTATGGGCTTATTCTCTATTAAGAAGGCAGTTGCTTCAACCCCGTTTTTGCTGCCGCTTCCTATCCTAACCATTATCTTCCATCTGTACTGTGGACAGAAGTTTTTGCCAGCCTTCAAGAACTACCCGTTACAGGTACATCGCCTTTCTCTCGAGTTCCATCTTTGTCACTTTTATTACCTGGTCTTTCGAAATGAGGTGTTGATGAAGTCAATCACTGGATGCAGGAAGCTAAGTGGAAAGACAAAATGAACGCGGACGTGAATATTGAGGACATGCTGGACAATGGTCACGCGTACCTGCACCCTGCAATCCGTTCAGCTTCTGTGGACAGTGATAGCGAATACCCAGCCTCAATTAGAAACGGCACTGCTCCTCAAACTCCTAGTGTCGGCCACGTTGATAGGATGCCATCATCTGGTAAAGATTCATGGTCAATTCCAATACACCAGGAGGGAAGTGGCTCCAATAGTGGTCCACACGGAAGGTTCAACCATGTACATGGGGGTGACGCTTCTGCCAAAGTTTTGACTGGTAGTTCTCTGCCCAGTTCGCCCTCACCTAGGATCCATAATCTGGTTTACAGGACTTGGCCATCTGCTGCTGGGAGTGTTGAGACCCCTCATTCCTCTTTCCGAAGTTTGCCAACGGATTTGGATGTTGCTAGTGAAGACAAAGGTGAGGTCTAGTCGTTCAAGCGAGAGTATCAGTTTCTTTCACCAGGTTTGTGGATTTCATACTGGCTGCCATTGACAGGTTTGTAGTCCTCTGAATCATTCTTCTCACAGATATATGAGCCTGCAACGATGGCGAGTTCTTGTGGTTATAAGAGTTAGAAGAGGATGGCAAGTTCGACTTCTAGTGCCTTTCAGAACTGAATAGTGCAATGTCTGGAAAACAACAATCACATGTTTGGTGTTCGTTAGGATTGGCTAGCACAATTTTTTTAATGTACCATATTTAGATGAGAATTGATTTTTTTCTGTATTCTTCAGAAAATAAATTCTTCAGAGGTTCTGAAGGATATGACATACTGAAATATACATAACTGACTAAACAAAGTCAGTCACAAATCTGAGCTTTGCACATGTTTGCTTCTTTCAACCTTCATGTCTCTTGTTCTCTAATTCCAATGCTTGATTTATCCCTTAACCCTGGAGTGCCGTGGACGCCATTCCGTGGCGTTCCGATGACAACACTGTTGAGAAAAAGAAAGTTCAAAAGCATTTTTTCATCCTCCTTTTCCTTGTTGACCTTTCATATTGGGTTATGAAGAGTATCCAATATAGTTTGTACTCTTTCCAATGTTTGTCTTCAAGGAAATGAGAAGTTATTAAAAAAAACGGATCACAAAATATGCTATTTTAGAGTATTTTGGGAAGTTGTTGCTCCTTGCTCTAAATCTGAAATTTCTCCACAAAAATCATATTTTTTGAGTTTGAGTCCAACTAACAAAATGAAGGTCATTTATTCTAGTTTCTACTCCAATTTGAATTTTGAAAAAATTCCTAATATTAAGTATTTTATTGCAATTTGAACTTTGGGTGTATTTTCAATGTCTATAATTTTCTAATTATAGAATGACACGGAAATTGAGTTTATACCATGATGTTTGTCATTGTAATATACGCACGTGGTGAAATTTTCAGATTTTTTGAAATAATTTTCTATTTAATATGATTTTTCTTCACTTTTTCTTCAAAAATTCCTAAAAAAATCAATTTTCCACAAAAAAATCTAATTTTTTTGTGAAGTAAAGGAAACATGTAATTTCATCTCTGAAAAATAAATATAAATTTTTTCATACATATCTAGTTGCAAAATGGTAGCAAATTGAGTGTTGGGCAATGAGGCTTGGAATCAGTGGTCATAGGTCCGCCATTTAGGGATTAAAAGAACTAAGCCTACGACCATGTAAACAACTCCAATACAATAGAACCTCTCTAAAGTAATATGGTTGGGACTGGGCTGACTATATTATAGTAGAGAGGTTATTACATAGGGAGGGTCGTTGCATTAATGACATTTGGAGTCATTTGTATGTGACTAGGCAATCAATATTACCTTACAAAGGTTATTGCTTTAGAGAGATTTAATTGTATCCCTTGCTTTGTATGCCCTATTTTGCCACTTTGCATGAGTAGAAATTATTCTATTTTATGTTTCAGAGATGGAATCACATATTTTCTATAAGTTTTTAAAATTTTCAAAACCATGATTTTTAAAGCAAGAGTGAAGAAAATTCATATCAAATACAATATATGCCTTGGAAATTCTGAAATTTCACCATAGGTGTATCGTACCTTGGAGTTAGATTTGTTAGGCCACTTACAAAATCATTCTTTTTGGTTGAATTTCCATTTGTTAACGCAATTTAGAATTTCTCGAAGTTCATGACCTTTAGCAATATTCACAAGTTTTCCGGTAATTTGCAAAACTCTTGAATTTTTATGAATTTAGATTATTTCCATAAATATTTTATACACTATTCAATCATTCCACCTTATAATTTTTGAAAATTTCATTAGATGCTATTTTTAATTATCTTTTGAATCATTTTTTAACAAATCTTATCCTAGCGTAGGATATATTGTGGTGTGGAACATCATGGTGTAATCCAAATTTTTGTGTCATTTGCTAATTAAAAAATTAGTATATTGTAGACCGAAAGTTTAAATAGCTACTAATAGTTTAATTTTACAGTTTTTTTCAAAATTTCAAGTTTGAGTACCAAATAGATTTAGTTAATTTCATTTCATTAGTGAAACTAAAATTCATAAAAGATCTTTATTTGGGCTAATATTCAAATTTAAAGCAAGAAGGTACAAATTACCAAAATATAGTGAAAAAGCGTCTTTTGTGATTCATTTTTTTAGCATCTTCTTTTGTAGAGAAGTCAATAACACCTCAATGAATGAATTTGAACATCTAATGCAAACACATTCAAAGAACCCTCAGAAAAAAATTAAATGAAAAATTACAATTCTTCATCATATTTTGTTCATTTGAAGCATACAAAGCAAGAATTGCAATAGAACCTCTGTAAAGTATCACTTTGTGGTACCATGATCCTTATAAGGATTCATTGAAGGCTTGAGTTTGCAAGGATGAAATTGAATTTGAAAGTAGAGTCATTCAAAATCAAGGATGTTTTCTAAAGTGTGCATTACAAAATTCAAAGAATAATTTTATGCTTGTTGCACAATGTTCAACATTTGGAAATTGAATTTAGGGTACAAATTTAGAAAATACATCATTCAACTTTGACTTCTTCTAGCTTTTGCATATGATATTTTAATGCAATTTATAGACTTCATCCAACTTTAATTATAAATTGTCTTCATATGATTAAAAGGTGACAAGTGGTGACAAGTGATTGTTTCACAAATTTGATCACTTTACAATGGATTTAATTTTAGTTAGTAGAGGAAGATTCACTCTATTGAATCTATCAATGATATTCATTTCTTGAAGATGAAAGAAAAATACTAAATGTAACAAAGTGTTAGTTGATTTTTATCTTTGAACCTCTCTCTATATCTTGTGTAACTCCAATCCAATGATTGATCAATGTGGTTGAAGATTCAAGATAACTTTGAAAACTTGACTAATTTTCAATGACAATTTTTTTTTTATTAAATGAAATTTAGTTTTCAAATGAAAGCATATTAATTGAAATTAGTGAATACTGCATTAACATGTAGTTATCCTTATAGTCTATAATGTCTTGCTACAAATAAAGAATGAAAATAGGCATGTTTTCTTTTTGCATTTTTTTTCCCTTAGACTGTCAACTCAATTTTCCAACATAAATTTTTTAAACTCAATCTACACCTCAAAAAATTTGAGTTAGGAAGATTCAAAATCTTACAACCTAGTCTAATAGGTGCCAAAAAAAAAAAATGTATTTTTCATTTTATATACAAATATCTTGCAACCCATATGGTCAAAGTATTAAGAAGTTCCTCCACACATGTTTACACTAGCTTTGCACAAAATCATGCAATCCTAATAACATTTGAAAGAAAAAAAAGTCCCTCTTTGCAATAGAAATGGCACTTTTGTATGGATTTGGACACAAAAAAGGTCTTGGGACTCTAGACTCGGGGTTATAATAAGGATTGTAGTGCAGAAGGCAAAATCACAAGAACACCAAACTAACTTACAGGTAGTGCACAATATCTTCTCTCCCAAAGACAACAAAATTATGCAAACCTCTTTAACCCTAAATTGTTGGGCTAGTCACCATGAAAAGCATAGCATCCTTTTGGGTACCATGTGAATCATTTGTTTAAAAAAAACCAAGAGCACTCATTGGAGGTCAAACTATTGTGCAAGACCGCCCCTTTTCACACAAAATTCCAAAGATGAACATCTGCACTTCTTTCCTACTATGGTAGAACCTCTATTAGTGCATATATGCAGTAAGAGAGGTCATGATATTTGTGAACAGTAGTTGGAGGCCCCATAGTGAGAGGCCATGTTAGCCAAACTACTATAGAAAACCTCTCCAACTGCATAAACCTCTCTTAGTGCATAGTCCGCACTATGCACTAAGAGAGGTTCTACTGTAGAAGGATTCTTTGTCATCCATCGGACACTTGTGACAGGGTTAACATGACCTTCTCTTAGTAACATTCTAGAATATCCTGCACACAAATCCACTATAATTCTCTGTGATGCAATCAAACTATGTCATTAGTCCATATTTTGGGAACCCCAGGCAGCCAGATTAAAGCCCTCACGGTGTCAAGATTCTGGTCATTCAAGCAATCAGGCACTTCAATTCCAATGCTGTCCCGGCTGTGTTGATGTTTGTAATTGGACCAACTTACGGCATTCACACAAGACACTGCAACTGCAACTCATAGGGGTACACTTGGGTCACTCACACAAAATCATTCAATTACAGTAATTTATTTCGTCTCCACCACATCCACGGTGACCGACGACATGAGGAAGGCACACGCCAATGCTTGTTGTTGACGTGCTTGTTCCCCCTGCCCTGCTCCTGGTCACTCAAATGCTCCACCCCATTGTGGGAATGCCAATCATCCAACGCCAGTTGCAGATCCTTCAGTTTGTTATTCAAACCCCCTTTGCAACAGTTGGCGTGCATGGTCACCACCTGCTTCATGTCCTTGCTCATCTGCTCTCCACAGCCACCCACACATCAGAAAACAGAAAAGAAACAATAGCTCCAACCGTACTTGAAGAGTCTGTTCATCTGAAGTCCCACGATTGACTTCGAAAAATCAGGACGAGTGACACTAAGACTACAAACTATCATTAGCGAAGGGAGACTCTTTCACACACATCACAACATTAAGTTCAGTGTCACAAGAGCACCAAAAACGCAATAATTCTTTTCTGTAAAATGAACAAGCAGCAACGCTATGCGAGGCTCTGTGCATTCCAAAGTGTAGCTACTATAGCTATTTCGTGGTGAAGTTGGCACTGTACTTGTAGTTTATTTCATAATTGGGACCATGGCTCAATTTTGAAGTAACAACCAACATTCTAACATTAAAAAACTACTCGAACTTTCTCACTTCTCTGTAGGTATAGTTTGTGTCGATGCAATTTTCTTCCAATAAAGTTGCACTTGCGGTATTCACAAACGGTGAGCTCCAACACATAAACTTAAATGTTGTGATTGCTAGCACTAAGTAAATGTTAATAAAGGTAGGGCCACCCATAATCTTTACTGACGCAAGATCTTACTTACTCTAGATCTTAGACTCTATGAACATAGTAAGAGGGTTGTAGACCACCCACAGATCTATGCAAGGTCATCCAGCAATAAAACTTCGAACCTTCGTAACTTTTGCATGAGGTATCCAAATAACACACTCTTCGTTGCATTAGAATCCTCTTCCATTTAAAAACTAAACAGAGAGTAAATAAAGAGTGTATGGTCATACCTGACAGAAGCCAGAGAAGTAGAGAGTTTCCAGGAACCGAATCCTGACGCCCAAGCGAGCAAATTCCTTCTCTCGGATGACCACGCTGAGCACATCCTGGTCGTGTTTGCCAGGGACTCTCAATCTAGCGGCGTACCAATAGCGATACAACGCAATGGTTTTCACATTCGACCGAACATACAGAAAGCCTCCGTTGGGCGCATTGGTGGCCACATCAAACGGACCGCCTGTGTATTTGTCACAGGCGATCTGGAAATCACTGTCGTCGGCAAAATTGGGGAAGGGGTCACGGAACCAAAGAATGTCAGCATCCTGTCCACAACAACAGACTCATTCCATTAATTGCATTTCCTCCTCCTCCTCTCACAAACTATTTGCTAAAGTATCCCCCGGTACACAAGGTGCCACTGCACACGGCATATTATACTGCAAATAAAACTGTAAGGTGCATCATGTGAAGTGCAATCTGTGATGTTCCCCTCATACTCGGAATTTGGTCTTTTGCCAACGTACTGCCTCTAAATGAAAAAAAGATCACCCTTGGCGTTAATAGAAACACCATATGCCTATCAGGTTTAGTGGTCCAGTTGACACACAAGGGTCCCTAATTGTTGGCCCGGGGAGGAAACCAATTGCATCGACACAAGAAACTTCAACATTGGCATGACAAAGTTTGGGATCTGACGTGCCATGTTTGTTGCTACTTGAGAACTGAATCCTAACGCTTAACTGAAATAAGCTGCATCTACAACGAAACTACATGAAATAAGCTTTAGAGCCACTCGTACCATCGATGCTTGTTATTCTTTTGTTGGATCTAATCTAAAGGGGGAGGAGGTCACTTACATCAACGCAAGCTGCATTTACACTAAGGTGAGTACATCTGAGTCCTAGGTTCTTATGTACCATGTTCGCTGCTGCTTGAGAACTGAATCTTAACATGAAATTAGAAACTGAATCCTAACCCTTAGCATGAAATAAGCTACATCTAGAAATGCAACGACACAGTGGATAAGCGACAGCGCTTCTCCTGGAGTTCAAGCTGCATCACAACAAGGACAGAGCCTCTCAAAGCATAGATGCTTGTTATTCATTTGTTGGCTCTACTTTCAAGCGGGAGGAGACTACTTACATCAACGCCAACTACGTCTATACTAAAGTGAGAAAATTTGCGTATTAGGTTCTCGTGTACCATGTTTGTTGCTGCTTGAGAACTGAATCCCAACCCTCAACATGAAACAAGCTACAATCTACAATGCAGCAACACTGTGAAATTAGCTACAGAGTCACTCGTACAGCTGCACTACAAAAGGGGGAGAGAGACTCAGCTTGTATAATTAAATGCTATGCTATGCTCTGTTCTGTTTTGTTCTGTTCTGTTATGTTATGCACTAGATTCTCGTGTACCATGTTTTGTTGCTGCTTGAGAATTGTTCAAATCGTAACCCTTAACATGAAATAAGCTACATCTACAAATGCAGCTACACTGTGAAATAAGTCGCAGTGCCACTCGTAGCTTTGTATCTGCACAACAAAAGAGGGAGAGAATCTCTGGTTGTATAACTCAATGCTACATTATGTTTTTCAAGTGATTAAAATTGAGAGGAAGAGGAAAGAGAACAACTGACCGAGAAGACAAAGCTGTAGCCCATCTCCAGCACATCTCCTAAGAACTTGATCCTCCTCCACATCATCTTCAGGTAATCCCCACTCATGAACTTCTTCTCTCCAGCAAAATCCACGCCCTCCGTCTGCAACCGGAAGCAGAAACGGTGCAGCTGCAAACACCTTTCATGCGCTTTTCTGTCCAAGGTGACAATCACCATGTGGTCCAACAGATGCTCGATGTTCTTCCCTCTTCGGAAGCTCAGCAGAAACAGGTCGATCATGGTGTCCTTGGCTGCCCACGCCTCATTCAGCGTTGTGATGATCACCGTCTTGTTCACCATGGCGGCTCGGGATAAAATCTTCTGCAGCTCTTGGTACTCCGTGGGTGTCTGGAAACAACAAAAGAAACATCAATTCAACATGAAAAATGGTGAAGATTCAATCAGAGCAGAAGTAGAAGAAGAACTCTGAAATAATGGGTGTTAAGAGGCTTTTGGAGGTTGTTCAACTAACTGCACCACCTGGACATAGATGGCAATTATATAGCCTCTGTATCCCTTGATGGCATAGTCCAACCTGAGCATTGATACAATAAAAGGGTGAAGGTTTGGAGAAATCTAATCAAAGCATAAGAGAAAAAATAACTCTGGCTTAAATACTAACATGAATGACGAGTCTGTTGGGAATAGTTTTACTAACTACTGCAAGATGTGTGACATAACTAGGAAGTGCTATTTTGTGACACCCAACTTTAGTGTTGATATAAGACATCACTCTAGCCAATATGAAAGAAGGTTTTGTTGGAGATAGTTCTACTAGTTGCACCCTATGAGCTATGGACAGCCAAACGTTAGCACAGATTAGGTAGCAAGTGGCAACCTTGACGCTCAACATTAGCATTGAAAGAAGACATCCGAAAGATCAATGTGAATGAAGAGTCTGTCAGGGAAGAGTTCTACTAACAGTGCCACATGGGCTTAGATCTACACTTGTAAATTCAATCTCAGTATCAACAGTAGCCATCACAAAGATCGATGTGAATGAAGATTCTATTGGGATAAAAAATTGACTAACTACACTACATGGACCTGGATAACAGGCGCTATTCCCTTCACATCCAATCTCAGCATTGATAGAAGACACCACCCTTTGAAAATGCAATGGAAAATGTCCGAATTGGGAGAAGGGTGCCAAGGACTCACCATGTGCTCACGTGGTGGAAGAAGAGAGTTGCTGAGATTCGAAAGCATGGTATGGACGTGCTGGACGGAAGGTTTTTGGTAAAGGAATAAATAAGGCAGGCCAAGAAAGGCTGTTGTTACAGCTATGAGGAGGATTTGACTCACTCTGATTTTCAATGCAGCCATGGTCCTAAATTCACACTAAACCTCCTCTCTCTAATTCACACACTAAATCCAAACTATTCTCACTCCAAGGAAAAATTCTCACCCACAAGTGTTTCACTCAACTCAACTATCAAATTCCTACAAAATCAAAGAGGATTAAAAGTTCTACCTAGGACAGGCACTGACGAAAATGCCAGGTAGAATAATTCCGCCTAGATGGTCACTGACTCCAAATCAAGGTCAACCAATGACTAATTTTCCAAATTCATTTGTATCAGTTTTCCAAAGCACAAATTCGCACTAGCGAACCACGTGCGCTACAAAAAAACTAACTCTCAATTGCGCATCTTGTACAAAAGAGAGCCAAAAAATCATCTAAAATAATAGTCTAAAAAACTCAACAAAATTGTAGATCCTGCTCCAAGCGCGTTTCCCCTCTCCAGAAATCCGTTGTCAATTCAACCGCGCAACACTCTCTTTCCTTTCCAACTCCATCCCAACACAATTCTGAACCCAGAGACTCATCTTCCTAAACTTAGCCCCTGTCGAGATTCTCAAATCTCAAATCTCAAACCACAAAGTGTTGATCTTTTTAACACCCCTACTGAGAGAGAGAACATACTGTACTACCCAGAAACTCGAATCCAATCTTGAAGCAGAGTTCCACACGGAAACTTCAACAAACTCAAAAACAGAACCACAAAACAAGGTTCAAAATTGGGCCCAAGACCGTCGTTCAAACTGAAAAATTGAACAACAAAACAGTCACTATATACAAAGCTCTTCTCAAAATGCACTACGCAATCCGAATGGGCTCCCCCGGTACTTCAAAATCTCAAATCTCAAATCTTGGAATCTGAAAATCTCGAAATCTAAATTTCCAACAAGTGCCCAGATTCAAGCTTCCAAACCAACATTGTTGGCTTGCTTCTGAATTAAGTTAACCTCTGTTTCTCTAACTTATGCGTTTCTCTCTGATTCTCTGCTCTGTTTTCCTTCAGATTTCTCTCATTTTTCAAGGAAACATTCAACTACGGAGACCCACTGCAAAAGAGAGGAGGGTGGGTGGGTGCAAAAATGAGAAAATTGTGTACTAACGAGAAGTGCTCCTTGCTGCATCAGGGCTGAAGAAGGTCTCGCTTGTTTTAGGCCGTCCGATTTGTACCAGGTGTAGATCGCCGTCGATTGGTATTGGGGAACGCGTTTCGTTCCCTTCTCGGGAAGTTCCCGTGTTTGGCAGGTTCTGTCTGTTTCTTTGTTGGGTATGAGAACCTTCTACCGGCTCGTGCAACACTGATTTGTCCATTTAAGGGTTGATTGCGTTTTCGGGGAAGCTAAACTCCTCGAAAAAATTTTCAGTAAATTTTGATGGGAAGAAAAATGGAATTGGCATCTAATGCAAGTTGTTTCATATTTTTTGGACCTTTGTGGAATTAGTTATGAATTTTTGAAGTTGAAATGTGAGTGGTCACTAGAAGTGACCACCTCCTGAAATGTACATTGTTGGTACATTGAAGAAAGCAAAATGTACTTGTGTGCCATGATTGATTTTAGAGGCTAGTCACTCTTAGAACAGACTACCTTGATAGTGAGGAGGGAAATTGGGCCTAGTTTGTACTAGTCGGAGGCTTGGATGGAAGGCTGGTCGGATTTGGATGAATTCAAGCCCTAAATCCGTCCTAAATTCAATGCTCCGATAATATAAAGTGGTGAGGCCTGATTCTAGGACCCAATTTCCAATCATGTGTTCTTGGATTTTTGGACTGGCCTTTTTGTCGTTTAAAGACTTATGAATTGTAGCACTAATGTGTGTCATGGTTATTGTTTTCAATATAATTTCATTCTAAACCAGTCATTTGTTATGTAAAAATGATTTCGTATGTCACCTCCATTGGAAATCATAGAGGAAGTTGTTGATAAGCCTTTGGTAAATCTGGATGCTCATTTAGTAAAAATGGAGCATCTAGACTTATCAAAGGCTTATTGACAACTTCTTCCATGACTTCCAATGGAGGTGACACGTGAAATCATTTTAACACAAAAAATGACTATTTTAGAATGAAATTACATTGAAAACAACAACCATACAATAGATCAGTACCACAATTCGTAAGTCTCCAAACGATACAAAGGCCAATCCAAAGGCGAGGAGGCTTTGCATCCACAAAAGCTATGGTGAAGATGTTTGAGTAGCAACCTTACTCAGAAATTGAGTTAGTTTAAAGTATAAAAAAATGAAAAAGAAAGACATTGTTCCTTCATCACCATTCCAGTTTCTTCATACCACGTTTTTAATGCTACATGAACAAAGCCTCCTATAATATAGTTGTTTGTTTTTGCTAAAATTGATGCAATGCACTAACATTTTAACCTACACTAGTTTAATTACTTTTCAAATGGTATCACTTTGATAAATTACCATACCCGACCATCAAGGTTTGCAAAAAATATCTAGAAAAAGATGATGGAATTTCAACAAACAAGTTGTATAAAAAAACAAGAATTTCCTATATTTAGCCAATGTATTGAATTTGATTTTTCAACTTTAAATAAGTGTTTGGCATAAAATGTCCATCGTAATAGCATGGTATAGAAGTATATTTGATTAGTGAATAACTGTTTGAATTGGGAGAGGCATGTACACTAATTGAATGAATTAGGGATGAATTGTGAAAATTTGAATGAAATTTAGATGACTGTCAATAAAAGTTGGACAATGATGGCATTCATTTTGAGATGATATGGGATTTGCAAAAATCAAATTATATCGATTTTATCAAAAATACTATGAACTACCATATCATGATGCATATTAGTTTGGGATCCTAATTAGCTCTTTTGCATAACATTGTTAAACATGGTAAAAAATGGTCACCTCTTCCACTATTCAATCCTAGGAACATTAGGATAATGCGTTTTTAAGATCCCTACAAAAGGTCTTCAAGTTAATTTGTATGACAAATTCTGCTTACACTTCAATCTCCACATGGCACAAATTGTGAGGGTTCATTCTACTACTTAGTCAAGACCTAGGTTGCCATTTGGAAAGGACTCATTTGTGAAAGAAGTTAACAATAGTAATTCTCAAATTCAAGTTGACTTTATAGCTAAGGCTCCCGCATTTGGGGGAAGCAAAGGGACCCCTAGCATTAGCGAATAAAATTATGAGTGATCTTTGTTTGGCTCTTTGGCACGCAATGAAAGGTTAATGTTATTATTATTTTTTTAAATGCTATAAAAACTGTGGGACATAGACAGAAACCCAAATTAAATTAAAAATTATAGTTAGTGGAGTGCAGGGTTGGCTTTGTGGATATGCAAAAGAGTGGACTTTTAGGCTTGGGGGCGGAAATAGGGGAATTTGGGATGAGCACACTACCGACTTTGGTGGCCAGGTGGAGGAAGGAGAGAGGCTTGGGAGGGTATGCAAACCCATAGTGAGCTGTTCAGTTCAAATCCTGTAGAAAAGCCAGCGGACGGAATTGGAGAAGTGGCGTTTGGGCACGTGGCACAAGGACAAGGTTTTGGAGCCCACAGAACCATTGTAAAATTTTTGAATTTTTACAGATGGTTCACTCCAGTTTTTTGGGATTTTTTTTCATTTTTTATGAAGTGCGATAAAAAATGTTATAGTGGTGCTTCAAATTTCATCCAGAAACATCTAGATTTTGTCAAAGTAATTGCACCATCTTGTTCAAATGTACAAAATCAATTACAATGTGAAGGACAAATAGAAAAATCTAATTACAATAAAGAAATATCTATTTTTCAAATTTAGGACATTGTCACGCCAACATTGAAATCTCTATAGAGGGAATTGTAAAACTTTTTTGGAGATGCTTGTTGAAAGAAAGATCTGCGTATGGATGTTTCCTACACATCTCTGCAATCGAATTTAAAAAAATTCATCACCAATATTTTTCAATGAATTATCATGTAAAACCCTGAAAATTAAATGAAAAAATTCACCCAAAATGGAGTTTTGGGTTTTCTAAAACAAAATTTGATATGCTTGAATGGGATTGCATAAGATATGATTGTTGATTGTGCAAAACTATAAATGTCAAGTGCACTCTACATTGTGCAAAAGAAAGTGAATGATCCAAATTGCAATCACGGAAACTTTGGGTAGGGGACTGTAGTGTGGACTCAGTGACATTGATGTTTAGGTGATTGAGATAGCCGTTATGAATACACTTTTTGTTGGTTTTGGGCTAGTCTAGAGACAGAACATTGTTAACTACCTGAATCTTCACGTACCAGGTAGAGATATAATTTGCTCCTAGATGCCTTAGAGGGGATTAAGTTATAATTCTAGGCATCACATTCGCGATGTGGAGGTAACTTCTGCTTGGGTTGTCAATTGGATGATCTTACAAATTGTAACCTGACCTATCCATGTCCTCAGGAGAACTCAAAGTTAACACATCTTGTATTTAAGAAGCTGTAATTTTTTCATAACCTAGTAAGTTCCAATGCTAGGGCTTTTGCTTTCGGGGGAGCAAAAGAACCCCTCCAACCAAGGTTAACAATGTTATAGACTCTTTTGGACGAATTGGGCAACACGCTTCAAAAATTCATAACAAATTCATACTTTTGTATAACAATAAAATTCCAATTGCTCTCCCCATGTCACACATTTGTCTTTATGTGGAAAAAAAATTGAAAATTTTCAACAATGCTAACAAGGCAATCCAATCTATCATTGGCTGGTTTACCTTATTAAGCAAGGAAGTTTCTGTGTTGGTGGGGGGATTATTTAATCCGTGAGCTTATTTTGATTGGTCGTCTCTGCTATAGCCTATTGTAGAGTTTTTTTATTTATTTTTATTTTTTAAACATGGACAATTTCCTTATTGTAGAGGTTTGACTAGGAGTCATAATTGCCTGCCAACTTCAAGTAAGTTGTACTTAAAGATTATGAAAATGCCTGAAATGCCATGGCACAATCTGTAGTGTTGATTATTGACACAATTTTAAATTAAATAGAATTTTACCAATTTCTTAAATGTTTTTTTCCATCTGCATAATCTCTTCATTTAATTTTAAAATACAACAATTATTATGAAAAAAAACATATTTTTGATACATTTTTTTATAGTTTTTATATGAAGAGGGTATTGCAAAACTAAGTTCTCAACTCTACAATGATATTATCTTGCTTGGTGGCTTGTGATGGAGAATCAAAATCTCCTTGTAGTAGGGCATGGGTCTTGTTGCTTGTCTAAAATTTATTACGTTTGTGCATGCAAAAGTAAACAATGAATAGTGCTTTGACTTTGCAGCCTAAATGCATTGCTTTGCAAGTCATATTCATTGCATGTAGAAGTAGGTCCAATGGGTTTTGAAACATTTCCCAAACATGAAAAAAACACTTTCGTCAATGATTCTCTCAAAACCAAGCCCAAGGGGTTGGGTCTGTTGTCTGAAGGTTAAATGTTAAGAACTCTTGGAGATGCGCCTCATATATGTTAGAATTAGAAAGCTAACTCACATTTCAAATTTGTTTGTTAATTTTAAAGATTGAGCATATTTTGAAATGGGTTAAATTGATTTGTAGTTTAATCATTTATTCACTTAACCACAAACTATTAGTTAATCACTTCCATGTATAATACTCTTATACCTAGATTGATATAGTTTCCACTACTTTGGGTTGGTATCCAACTCGTATTGAGACAATTTCAAATATTTTAAATGTATGAGTAAATCTAAAATTTGCTATATTACCAATTTCATAGATGTAACAAGGTTTTATATATTCAAAGAAGTCTCCTATTCAAATTTTTTTACTTCATTCTATCATCAATTTGATCATTTTAATGATTCAAAATGAAATTTATAGTCCAGTTTTCGTTCACCAAGACCGGCAAGACAATTGGTGGGATCTTCTTATCTTCTAGTGCTTCTTTTGCCTGCGTGCCTCACATGGAACTATGGAAAGAGGCCCTTAAAAGCACAATCCAAATCACCTCCATTCTTAAAGCACAATCCAAATCACTTCCATTCTTAAAGCACAATCGAGTCACCTCCACCATCTGAATCACCTCTAAGTTATTCTCGAAGGACCATCAAAATCACCTCCATCCTTCCAACACAACTTAGCACAACGTTTGAAATGATACCCCGGATTTTTTTTGGATTTTTTTTTTAACAGCATACCGCCTCCGAGGGCCGCAGCTAGGACAGACCTGACACAGCCGTGACAAACCATGAACCTAATCCCCATCAAGAACAAGTGGAGGAACAACCGTTTGGATCCCAAGAGGGTTCCTCAAAAATGCTGATCTCCACTCCATTCCATTTCAGAACGTCATTCCTCCCGAACTCTTCACCTCGAGATCCACTCCCAATGTAACTTAGGAATTGAAATCCCTCATTCCGCCACCGCCTCATCGATCATGGCCTTGCAACACCATTTCGCACCACCACTCACATTCCACCCCTTCAATCCAAGTAGCAGCAAATCGCCATTGCTGCTTCGTAAGGGGGTGCACATAGGCACCAGTCGTGGATTTCTCGATCTAAGCTTATCAAGAGAGGCGAGCATTTGGAGCAAGGAGGCGATTCCATGGGGCCACCGCCGTGTCGTGTCTGCCTCCGGAAGAATTGCAGCTGTTTCGCAGAACAGGAAATCTCGCATTCTGGTAATACTTCATGTCTGTGCTCTGGTGAAGACTGCGATTTACCATTTTGGTGGAATGGGAGAGTGACAGGAATGTTGATTGAGAGGAATGGACTTGGGTGGAGGAGATGGGAAGCAGCAGTTCATACGGTGCTCTGTTGAGGGTTTTAGGGTTTTAGGGTTTAGGGTTTTAGTGTTTGGACAGATTCCCATATCCTCCCAGTGGCATTCCTCTCAATCCGCGTTCATTTGGGATATGGGAACCTGAGTTCTCACTTCAATTTGGGAGTTTTCTGATTATTGGGTGTGGTTGTGCATTCTGTGTACAGTGTTTCACGAGTTCGATCGAAAGAAGCAGGTTTAGGGTTTAGGGTTTAAAGCCTAATGGCCCTATTTGAATTATATTCTGCTCTGTATGATTAATCGAATTGGTCGTTTTTGAACCATGAAACCTTGGGTTGAAGACTTCCAAATGGGCCTCATGTGTTTCTAGTATGTCACATGGGAACTTTTTTTGGCTTCATGGTATACATTCTCTGGCCATAACATGCAATGTTCTTCACTGATTCTGGGGGTGTAGACTTTGTCACCATCTGAATTACATTCTTCACAGTATTGTCAATCAAATTGGTCATTTTAAAGCCATGAATCGTTTGGTCCTGTAGAGGTTAAGACTCACATTGGGCCTCATATTATTTTAGCAGTTTTGAGTTGGTCAAATAGGGACTTTTGGGGTGCATTTCTATATGTTTTTTCACAAGTTCATGCAATGTTCTTCACTGATTCTATGGTAATAAATTTGGTCTCGTCTGAATTATATTCGATAAATCGAATATCATGAATCCTTGGTCCTTTAAGGCTTACTTGACTGACCGTTTTTTGTGTGCAGGTTAGCACAGGAGACGTGATGGGCGACATTCACGGCGCTGCTCTCGTCCGGGCTCTCATTGACGCAGCGGGAGAGGAAATCGAAGTGTATGCTGTGGGCGGCAAGCGGATGCAGGATGCAGGGGCTGTTCTGATTGGTGGGTGGTGCGTGATTCCGCTTCCTACTTTTTCATGAAATAGAGAAGGCGTGTGTCTCCTTTTTCGTGCTTGAATGCTTATATTTCTCCTCTGCTTTGTTTAGAAATTGGTCTCAAGCTTCATGATTGATGGACTGGGCTGGGCTTCAAATCATGGAAGTCATTAGTAAACTTGGGAGCTCTGATTCTGTTGCTGTTTAACACAAGTGGCACAACATGGCTTGCTTTTGAGCCTTCATAATGTAAGCCATAAGACTGCTTTTCATACATTTTTGCAAGGAAGATTACAAGTCGAAATGCCTGCTTATCTTTCGGAAACTTGTCTATCATACATGCACGGTTTATTTACCTTGTTCCTCACCACGCTCTCCAAGTTAGAGAGCTTCAGAATTGTAAATTTTTATGTTCTGTGACGTAGCAGGAAGTTTTTTCATTGAACTTTTAGTCATAGCGTGAGCTTTGTGTATAATCTGTGATATGGACTAGGTATTGGCAATCAAGGACATTTTATTATAAATAATTTCACAAGTTAGAAGCTGCCGAACCGCTGAGCGGCCAAGTAGGTACGAACTTGCTAATTTTATTTGATGATCATGGCCTTGCTTGCCATTTCAGAAGGTCTTGCTTGCCAGACATAATGCCATTGCACAGGCCATTTTGAAGTTACAACTAGAGTTTGATCCTTCCAACAGTTATTTTTGGTACTTAATCTGCAATATCTAAAAGTAGGATTTTGAAGACCATTGCAAGTTTCCAGCCACTGATTCCAAGTACTTTAAAAGATTATAACTTTGAGTATTTTAGACCTCAAAATTCACCACTACCTATTGGAATGGAGGGTGAATTTGTGCGCTTGAATTTCTTTAGTTTGGTTGCATTTCTTCTGAATGGGATTCTTTAATAGGTTCTAGGCACAAATAAGAAAGGCTAGCGTTATGGGCTCTATTCCTCTTCCTCTCAACCATTGAGACTCTGCAACAGCAGTTTCAAAATCCTGTATTTGCATTATTGATACTCTAGTCGTGCAAGTGGGATGGTGTACAGATCCGAACTCAAAATTTTTTGAACCTATTTGATGCAGGGGATAATACGGGATTAAGTTCCATTGGGCTGCTGGAAGCACTGCCGCTTATAATTCCTTCTATTCAACTTCAGCTACGTACACGCAACCTTTTGAAAAATCATCCGCCCGACCTGGTGGTATGTCTATTAATTTCTTCGTTTACTCTACGTCAATCTGTTGATAGAGATTCCTCGTACTGTTTTCTTATTGTGGAGTGGCGGTACCATGGTGTGAGGTGGCGTCACCATTGACTCAGGGAACTTTTACCATCCAATTTATCTGTCTGTGTATGTCCAAGTAAGGGTCCCTCGTCTCTGAGGAAATCAGCTTTGGAGTTTGTAGTAGCTATTCTAAGGCCGCTCGTCTGGTATGCAGGTTTTGATTGACTATCCAGGCATCAACATACCTTTTGGAAAGTATGCCAAGAAAAACTTCGGTAATAGAAACATCTCATGCTTGTTGGTATCACAATAGTAGCATCTTTTTATAATTCGTACTTCTGTGTGACTGGAGATCCCACCCTCGGAGGTATTTTAGGAAATTATGCTTGTTTGCAAGGTTTATGGTAGAAACTACCTTAATGGCTTTTCACTTGGGAAGGTTTAACATTGTTAGGTTTCTTAGAATAGTTGTTTGTATTGACTTTGATCACTATGCTATGTTCGAGTGAAAAATGATATAAATATTTGCTAGCTTAGGTTTCTTCTGTTGATGAATCCTGCTACATACCCATGCAGGTTGCAAGGTAATCTATTTCATACCACCTAATGAGTGGCTATGGAATAATTCACGAACGGGAGCTATTATTGACTCTTGCGATGCGATTCTCTCGGTTTACCCTGGCGAGGTGGGTTATGTGTACCGACATTTGTTTGTTCGAATTGCGCTTGCTAGACATGAATGTGGCCAGCATGTTTGTGTTGATGCAAAAGTCACATGAGAGAATGAGAAAATAGTATGTGTTTGGCTTTTCGTGTGCACAGACGGATTACTTTCGCAAATCGGGTGGACATGTTGTAGAAGTGGGGCATCCTTTACTTGATCGCTGCAGTTCAACTCGAACTCGAACACAGGTTTCATTTCAACCTATGCATTTGTTGATTGTCTCTACCCCTAGGTGGGAGAGACTTAAGCAAAGGTTTGAAAATGTAAAATGTTCTGATTTGTGAAATCAGTAGTAGGGTGTTGAGGCCCATTATTCCAAGGAATTAATTTCTTATGTCTAGTAGAATTGTGATATGTGGTTAGTGACATTCCCCAAGGGTTTATGAATTTTTCATTTTCAATTTTTCGTGTTGTATCTGTCACATCGTATCTTAATCATTAAAGCTGAAACTGCATGAGTATAGTCTGGCCAGGTCAAGCCAACCTGGGTGCTATCCATGTTTCTCACTGAGGTTATGCAGGCGAGGGAGGCTCTTGGGTTTAGTGACAAGGACATAGTGATCCTATTGATGCCTGCATCACGGAATCAGGAACTGAGACATGTTTGGCCAATTATTGCATCAGCGGCGAAGCTTTTGCTTAAACGTATTCTTGCCTTGAAAAGGTAGCTTAACCTCACATGACTTCCTAGTGAACCTTCATGTTTTCCTGTTGTCTGCTAGTTATCTGTACAATGTCTTGCGAATGCTCAGTCGACTTTGAACTGGCTAGTTTGAGGGAGAAATCGTATGTTGCAGTGCAATGTGAAGGTTTTTGTTTCTTAATTCTGAAGCGTGTAATGAACAGCCACCATCATGTGCACTTCATTGTCCCATCTGTTTTACCGAGTGGAGACCAGTTGATTAAGCAAAGTTTTGAAGAGTTTGGTCTCGCTGGCTATGCTTCTCTTTGGCAGGTCCGTATTCACATTCGTTACTGCATTGTTGTGTACTTATGTTAAAGATCGTTGTGAACCCCGAAAATATTATCAGAGTCTTGTAAGGATAGAAGGCATTGAGATAATTTGCAGTTCCTTTTCACTTATGATGACACCTCAGCAATGTATTTCCATGTAGAAGTCTGATCCTTGTCCTAGAATATCTATGTGTAGGTTTACTGCTCTTATATGTAGAGCATAGATTGGTCAAATGTTAGAGTAGACATTCTAGTACATTATTTATGAGAGATGCTGTATTTCCTCGTGATGCCTTGTCATGGGCACTCGACTCCTGAATGGGACAAGGGTATTGAAGAACTATGCTTGGAGTTGTCTTGCAGGGAGATACACAGAGATTGATGCCTGCTGCGGACTTGGCAATTACTAAGTCAGGCAGTGTAAACCTGGAACTAGCCCTTCATAATGTGCGTCAGCATTTATCCACATTGTCTCATTACTTCTGTAATCCTCCTTTCATGCTAATGCACATTATCAATCATGCAACATTTGTATTTCACTTGCAATGAGCTTATGGTTGATGTATTAAACAGAAAAATTGAGTTTTGCCCCATATACTGGTGCGCTCGTGTGTGTGTCAGAAAGGAGAAGAGGGTGGGAGAGAGGTCAATTTTTCCGGCTTCACGTGCTACATAGAACTCGTTAGAGTATACCTAGCGAACTGGATTTTGAGGGTCTGATCCCATTGCAATGAATTGTGACAAGTAGGTTCCTCAGGTGGTAGTTTACAAACTGGACAAAGCAACAGCATGGATCGCAAGAAATGTTTTTCAGTTTGATGTGAAGTACATATCCTTGGTTAATCTGATCCTCGAGGAGCAGGTATATGTCTCTCAATGACCGTGTGATGAGCTGACTTTTCTCTGCTTGTCCAATGTCATGTTTTGAAGACTTCTTTCTGTTTAGGTTGAGGAAACCTTTTGCGGCACCTTTAAGCATTTCAACTAATGTAGGAGCGTGATTTTGGGAGATTACTAAAGAGCTGTGGAGGGATAACATTAGTTACAAGATCGAAATTTGTTGAGATCAATTTTTTTTTTAAGATGAATTTCTTATGCAGTTTGAAAGTTGGAGGTTTTAGATCACCATTTCCATTCGATGATTTATAGCCAGACATTCAGCCGATCTTGCTTACACCACTTACTTATATTTCCAACCAAGTAGAGGAGTAGAGGAGTTGTTGGTAACAGTGGTCAGTATTGGAGACGGGATCAAGTCCCTATCTGTTTTAGTGTTCTCTACCTTAGTTGATGCTGATCTGTTCAGCACTGATGGATCTCATAATATCCACAATAATACTTGAGATATGATGCAGGTGGTGCCGGAGTTCATACAAGATGATGCAGAGCCAGTGAATGTGGCGAATGCTGCCTTCGATCTTCTGCCACTATCAGACTCGAGACATAGTATTTTGGATGACGGTTACGCCAAGTTGCAACCGTTGCTGGGAAAACCTGGTGTTGTAAAGAGGGCAGCTCAGTACATATTAGAATCTCTGATTGCTGATAGACAATGCCAAAGATAATGCTGAATTCAAGTACCTAACACTTTATTCTTTCAAGCTACCATGCGAAGAAAGTTGGAGGGTTTAGTTTAACATTGTATCCCAGGAGCCAATCATATCATGTTTGACAAGAACTGACTGCCCGAGCATGAGTCTTTGCAGAGGAATACATCAATGAAAAGTTTGGAGTGAAACGGTTTATATAGCTTTTTCTTTTCAGCAATTCCAGCATAGGTGATTCAACAACTGTACGAAGCGTATGGGAGACACAAGCTTGGTGTGAGTGATCAATTATCTTGGTATCATTGGTAGGCCACTCTTCTTTCTTCTATACTGGCTGCAACAATGCTGCTCGTCTCGATTGAGTAAACCTTTTAGAAACCAGTGATAAAGATACTTGGATTAGAGGAAGGATGCACCTGAAGTAGCATGAATATATGGACTAAGCCATTTACACCTAAAAGCAAGGTCCAAATAAGTACTTGAGTAGGGTTTTTATTAATGGAATTCCTTTATTTCTGCTCAGTCTTGTTGGCAATTGAGACCACTAGTACATCTTAGCATTTATTTTTTTGGACAACTCAATGCACAATTTTTTGCATAGAATTTTTAGAATACTGGTCATGATTCATAGCAGTGTGCACTCATCTGTCATAATTTTCAGATAATTTGTGAAGTATTCTTTGACTGGCATGGCACCACAATCTTTACTGATGTATTTTTTCTTGTCAACTGTCACATACCAAAGTGAAAGGAGACTGTTGGTCAAAGTATTGGTCAACTTATAGTCAGGAGCCACTGGAATAGCATGCTGATTTCAGTATGAATGTTTGTAAATTGTATCCAAGGTTTTATCCTAGGTATATCGTATACACTTTTTATCAATTGAAACCGATAGCACAACACCTTGGAGCCTTTTAACATTTTCCTTTCTCTGTACTTCAGTACTAGCTTATCATTACAATGTACTGTACATTTTATGTAAGCCAAGTAAACCTGCAGGGATCTCAGTGTCAACATACCATAAATCCTCAGACATCATGGCACAATGTAGATGAGGTCCTGCCTGAAATTTGGCTTCTGGATGCTCTGTTTGACTAATTTTGTTTCAGTTGCTTGAGCAGCAAAATTGAGTTCAATAATATTTCACCTGGCCTCTGATCAATTTCATGCACAGTTTGTAACTTGCTCTACTTTCAATGTGCAATTTGTACAGTACATTGCTCTTGGTGTGTAATTCTTAATGTGGAATAAATTATCCATTTGTATCAATCAGAATTTAATTTTCTCAATTAAACAAGCATGTCATGACTTTTTTAAGTCTTCAATTTTGGCATTCAGTCGTGTCAAATACTACAGCCTTAAAGCAGGTTTAAAGTTGGCTTTGGTAGGGTAGGAGTCGATCCCTGGGTGACTTAAAAACCCATGGTGCAAATTCTAATCTACCCTTCATCTTGAAGACCTCGACAGGCTGAAATTTAGAGATGTGGACACATTGGAGTCATACAACCAAACAGTATTCCTTGATTTATGGCTTTGCATGCTCAAATAGTACAGAACAAATAGTAACGACCCTCTCATTGCTTTCAGAGTACTTGAATAGCTTTGAATTCTTTCTTTCTCATGTGTAGAGCGTGAACTAGACACGTTACAAGTTGGAAAAAAGACTTGAAGAAAAGAACTCTTATTTTAGGGCTGAATGGACAACACAGTGCTTGAGAAATATCACACATATAGTAAACATTTACACTGAAGGGCTTAAAACAAAAAGGACTATGATTTAAAATTTTAATTTGACTTATAATCCTCTTTTAACCCCTAAAGGCCCAAGGCATTTTCTGGCTCTGAAACCACTGAAAACTGCCATTTCTACTACGATCACTCCCTAATCCAAAAAAAACTTTAAAAAAAAAATCTAACCATAGGATCTTGTACTTCACTTGTCTCAAATCATGCGGTAAAAATTTCATGAAGTTTGACCGTACGGATTGGAAGATATTAGCGTTTGAAGTTGGAAAAAGAAGTTTTTTTGAACTCTGGATTGCAATTTCAGATGACTTTGACAGCCATTTGTGGATTTTTTTTGCACTACACACCATAAAGTTAAAATTTTTTATGTTGAAAATTTGAGTTGAGAGTCGGGGAATTTTTTTTCAGAATGTCAAAACTTGTTTTCAAATATAAAAAAATTGTTAAGTAGAAGTAGGTTCAAAATTGAACAAAACACTAAATCTTCAATAGCTCTTAGATGGAATTAAAAAACCATACTCCCAACGGTGGGATTGTTCTTGCAAACAAACTTAACCTTTTCAAAAAACAAAATTTGAAAAATTTCGAAAATTGCATTCAAAAATGAATTTTATAAGTTGTTTTTTGAAGAAGACGCTTAGATTGCCCGAAAAACAAGATTGTCCATAACTTTCTCATTCGGAGTCCAATTATAATGAATCAAAGCTTCAAATATAGAAAAAAACATGATCTTTGAGGAAAAAAATCAAAAAAAAAAAATTCAATTTTTTAAAGTTTTTTTTTTCTGCCCGGCGAATTGCTTTTTTGACTTTGGGCGGCATAACTTTTTTCCCGGGCACCGATTGAAAAAAAAATTATATTTTTGGAAAGCTAATGTGATTTCCTATCTTCAAAAAAAGTTTCAAAAAATCAGGTCGAAATTTCAGGCTGCACGAGCCTGCCCGAAATCCCAAGTGTCCCCCGAGGGGACTTTGGGCCTTTAGGGGTTAATGTTAGCCAATGAGATAGTGACAAATTTAATCTTCCCTTGAACACCAAATTTAAGATGTATGTATTGAGTAGTAGGGGAGGTGTTAGTGCTAATGCTAGTGGTGGAATTGTAAAGTGCATCTAAGGTAACTACACCTAATTTCGACAACTTTCAAAAATCAACCACTACATATTCTTGCCTAAAATGTACTCCCACTATTCATGAGAGTCTTTGGTTGGTTTTGGAAACAACTATTTTTAGCACTTTGAACATCCGTAGTTTATTCCTACGGTATCCAAGAAATTAGCATTCTAAGAGAATCTAGAATCCTTTTTCACTACCAACAAGACCCCACAAAAAAAAAATTCAATACAATAATGGAAACCATACTAAATTGCTTATTTGTGCAATTTTAAGTGTAGTTACCTTAGTCCAATAGTGTACCAAAGTTCATTCTTAACCCCTAAAGTACCAAAGTCCCCTCGGGGGACACTTGAGACTTTGGGCAGGCCCATGTGGCCTCAAATTTTGACCTGATTTTTTGAAGATAGGGAATCACAATAGCTTTCTAAAAATATAATTTTTTTTTCAATCGGTGCTTGGGAGCAAAAGTTATGGCATCCTAAAGCAAAAAAGCAGTTTGCCGGGCAGAAAAAAAACAAAACAGAAAAATGATTTTAAAAAAATAAAAATAAAATTCTCAAAGATCATGTTTTTGTCTACATTTGAAGCTTTGATTCATTCTATTTGGACTAACAATGAGAAAGTTATGGACAATCTTGTTTTTCGGGCAATTTAAGCATCTTAAAAAAAAAAAACTTATAGAATTCACTTTTGAATGCATTTTTCAAATTTTTTCAGTTTTTTTTTTGACAAGGTCAAGTTTGTTTGCAAGAACAATGCCACCATTGGGATTATGTTGTTTTAATTCCACCTAAGAGCTATTAACAATTTAGTGTTTTGTTCAATTTTGGACCTACTTCTACTTAACAATTTTTTTATATGTGAAAATCAAGGTTTGACATTCTGAAAAAAAATTCCCCGACTCTCAACTCAAATATTTAAGATAAAAAAATTTAAATTTATGTTGTGTAGTGCAAAAAAAATCCACAAATGGCCGTCAAAGTCATCTGAAATTGCAGAAAACAGTTCAAAAAAACTTTTTTTTTCCAACTTTGAATGCTAATATCTTCCAATTGGAACGGTCAAATTTCTTGAAATTTTTACCACATAATCTGAGACAAGTGAAGTACAAGATCCAACAATTAGATTCTAAAAATAAAATAAAAAATGGTTTAGGGAGTGATCGCAACTGAAATGGCAGTTTTCAGTGGTTCCGGAACCAGAAAATGCCTTGGTATTTTAGGGGTTAAGACTCACTTCCACCACTCTTAGCATCAAGTGAGAACATGCCTTCAGGCTTCTGTTGCAAATATATTTCATATTTCTCATTGATGAATACTCCAGAATCTGCAGACACAAGGAATGATAAAAGGTGGTCTACAATGTCTTTTCTGGCAGTATTAATTATTCCTTGGAAAACAGTTGAAAAAAGGAGAGTACAAGAATGATGGCTTGAATGAAAATGGTCCACAATGAAAAATTGGGTCCGAATTTGCAGCCTAGAATAGATGGTCATGAGCACTACATAGAAGCTGAAATAGTATGTTGCTGCACAGTGCCCAAAAAAAGGTTGACGCCCTTTTTGGACCCTTCAGTTTTCTTGGCATTACTCAAAATGTAGTTGACATTTCTTGTTTCCCTTAATCAACATTAGTATCTAACACAATCCCCCTCAAGCATATCAAATTTTTAGTTTCAAAAAAATCAAACTCCATTTTTGATGAATTTTTAAATTTTTTTTTCATGGTTTCACATGAAAATTCACATAAAAAAATTGGTGATGAAATTTTTAAATTTGATTGCGGAGATATGTAGGAAACATCTATACGCACATCTTTCCTTCAACAAGCATCTCTCAATTAATTTCACAATTCCATCTATTTTTGGCTTGAATGTCGGTGTCAATAGTGCCTAAATTTTTGAAAATTCATATCTCTTTATTGTAATTAGATTTTGGTAAAGTACTTGTACCATCATGCTCAAATGTACAAAATTTGTTACAAAAAGGGGGCGTCAACCTTTTTTGTGGAGCACTATAAAGTACAAGGGTAAGTCAATGACAAAAGATAACATATGTTTTACTTTACATTTCAAAAAGACAGAAAGAGGATGTTGTCTAAGGTAGAAGCACCCAACAACAACCTTGTACCCAATGGCGTCAATATCTAAACATAATAGTTATTCTAGAACTTAAATGTAAGTAATCCATAGATAGCTTATCATTTGTTGACCAAAACAATAAACTATCTATAGTGCATTTAGATTTAGCTTTTAGAACCATTGCCTTACCTAGAAAGTGACACCATTAGGTACACGGACGCTTTTGGGTGTTTCTACCTTAGAGTGCTGCTTTTGTAAAAAGAGGTTGCAGGAGGAAATCAACATCAAGACCGGCCTGTGGTGAACATGCAGCACTCGGCAGCACCTGTTGCCTCCTGCAGCCATTTTATACCAGAACTTAGAGACTAAGTTAAACTCCAGAGATTGGCGATTCTGAGCGTGATGGAGATGATGAAGGTGCTGCCGTTGGTGGTGACATTTCTGGCATCCTGCTGTGTCTTGGAAGCCCTCGGCGCCACTCCTGACACCGGCCTTCCAGTGACGATGGTACACTCTTTCGTCTGAATGCTTGGGTGACAATCGTATTGTATGAATGTGGTCATTGATATTTGAATGGAAGTCCACCAAGAGTCACCGCTAAATTCCAGAGCCACTCGTGTATATCTGCTTGTATGTTTTGGTTGAACATTGATTGCCTGGTATTCAATTTATTGTGTCATTGCAGCCTCATTACCCATTTCACTGGATCAAAGTCCACGGCTGGCTCATGTGGCTGGGAATGGGCCTGCTCATGCCCGTAGCCATTGTGCTGGTGCGCTTCACCCGAGTGGCTCGCGAAAACGGGGACTTGAAAACTGTCAGGACTTTGGTGTACACACACATCTTCATTCAAGTAACTGCGGTGCTGGCTGTCATCTGCGCTGCGGTGGTTGGTTTCACGAAATTCGGCAACAGCTTTCCATACACTCATGAGCGACTGGGTTTGGCCCTGTGGATCTTGGTGTGGCTTGCACCGCTTGTTGGCTTCATTCGCCCTGAGCAGTAAGTCATGTGCCCTACTCCGCCATTTAGAGCTCCTGAAACACAATCCACAAGAGATTCATATATTTGTGCACCATTTATTCTGTTTAGAGTGTGAATCACAAATTCAAGCGTTTAATGCTGATTCAAATACCATATGTTAGTGTACCTAGTGATGAGCACCCTTCACTAAGCTTTAGATCTCTCGTTGATCAGGCCAGGGTGAACTGCCCCCCCCTTGCTCGGCCCTGAGGGAAAACCCTGAAATTTTTAATTTGCCACCACGCATGATAAAATTTATAAATTTTGATTTCATATTTACAATCAGAGGCCCCAAATTAGCTGGGAGAGGTGAAGAACATAGATATTAACACGGCACGGCACAAAATAGGGGGCTTTTTTTTCACATGCACCCTTGGAATGACTTCGGAGCCGAACGAGGGGGCCAGTTCACCTGTTGAACACTTGTTCCTGTTGAACACTTGTTCAAACACTTGTTGCTTGCTTGACTGACTTTTCACTCAAAAGCGAAAGCTTTAGATGTCTCGTTGAACACTTGTTGCTTGACTGACTTTTCACTCAAAAGCGTCTTGACGGTGGTTTCGAGGTGCACAATTTATCAGATAGAATTCATTACTATATGACAGGCTATTTTAGTGTTACAGTAAATTGTAGACGACACTAAATAGAATAAATCATATATTTGTAAAGTCATGGAAGTAACTGTAAGTTTCCCACCTCATTTGCACCGATGTCTTCTTTCAGATTGCAGTCTGTTGAGGCACACTGAGATTTTAACTGTTCTCTTGTTCGATGCCGGCTATGCAGTGGAGGGAGAACCAGGCCAATCTGGTATGGGGTCCACTGGCTTTTTGGAACTGCTGGAGTGGTGCTAGGATTCTACAACATCTACAGTGGCATGCATGCATATGAGTTAATGAGTCAAACGAGCTTGCGGACGCTCCAAATACTGTTTTCCATTCAGCTGTCTGTGGTGGCGCTGGTTTACCTGACGCAAGACCGGTGGAGTTACGCGAAGCAACAGGGCACCTACTCCAAGTCTGTGACACCTGTTCACAAGGGACAGGATGCCACGGATGTAGGCGAACTGGAGGGTAATGCCAATGCCACCGTCTAGATCATCTTGATGGCTTCCTCACAGTAGGGGGCACTATATTGGTAGATCTGTAATCAGATTGGCGATGATTCAGAATTGTATACAAAAGATTGTGACATTTGTAAAGCTGGTCATGAGCAGATCCGCTGGCCTAGCATTAGCATTGTTAAACACAGTGCTGGAAGGCATCAACATATACATAGTCAATTACAGCCCTTGCAGGGTCACCATGCGTGGAATCTATGTATCTGGTCTCAAATCTAAAATACAATATACAAACAATTGCTCAAACCTTCAGATTCGCACCTTATATCAGTAGAAGTGACATTGGACTAGCTGTGTGAATAGCTTTCCAAATCCTGCTCACGGTTGTCAATGCAACGTTCACCTCCCTGGTCCGCTTCTGTGAGGCAGGCTTGGTCTCACAGGTGAACTCCCAACACTCGTTGTCTCAAGGACTTGCTATCAGCAGCTGGAACCCTTGTATATCCATTAGGAGTCGCATTTCCATTGTTACAACTGGATCCTAGAAATGCAGCCCCATTGTCCAACAATTCGGCTTTGGCATCTCGCATCCAGTCGCAACAACGGAAAATGGACTCTAAGTGGATAAATACCACGTAGTCGCGGCCCAGGACAAACTACAGTTGTGCACACATACACCACGATGGAACCTACGCAGGCACTAATGTCCAAGTGTGATATCCAAATCACAATGCTTCCCTAAATGCCACTCTTTGAATTCATTAAAACAACTTCTTAATACTTCCGTCAGACCACCCCTTTCCTTGGCCTATCACTTCCTCATCGGTCTTTATAAATTACCAATCTGACCTGGCTTAAGAGCCTCCAAAAGTAGGATGAAATTAGGGTGACAAGATCTGAAGAGTTGCAGAGAATTTAGACGTCTTACTAAGTTTGCTCGAAGGACGACATTCATAAGCGCTGATGATAACTTCGAAGTAGTGCTTGTCGAGCCCAGATTCTTCTTCAAAAGGTTAGACTAACTGAGCAGGTCCCGACGAGAGAGTACCGGTACCCAGAATGAGTTCAACGACTGCTTTTGAATGACCAACGAAGAAAAGAAATCATCTCAAACTGTGGTTGAGAATATAATGTTACAAGGGTTTTTAACACCCGGCAGCAGCCTCCTGAGCCAGCCGCATAATCTTCCTATTTGAAGACTAAACCCGCACCTTCACTTAAATTCAGGCAGATACTATGATGTGCAACTGACCTAGCCAAAAGTATACCATGCCCAAAGCACAGTAAACCGATGTAAGCATCAAGGGGAGAAACGGAAGAGCGCTTCCAAAGAAAAACGGATGCAAGCACTGTCCATAAATTTCTACGAACACCAAACCTCCTAAATAAAATCTGTCCAATGAACCTCCTAATAAAAACTTCCCTGTAGAGTTAACATTGCCTTTATCTTCTGCATTCACATCTTCCACCTTTGAAACATCACTCTCTGCACTGGTGTCAAACAGTGCCGAGAAGGCCAGCCACATTACAAGCGCGTAAAGGAGGAGAATCGTCACCTTGATAGGATACTCGTTCATCTCAAAAAGCAACGGAAAAAGCGAGTACGTTGAAACGATAGATAAAAACAGAAAAGCTCTTGCATCCTCCAGATGCTCCACCGCCACCACACTAAACGGGATCACCATGTGAAGGGAAGCTTTTTCGTGGACATGCCACCCGAACATAAATCCACATGTGAAAACGTAGCTCACCCAGCGGATGAATGCTTTTGGCGACGGCTTCCGCCAGGCTTGTACAAGGCACGGCACCATGGCACCAAGAACAAGTGCCGCCGACACACGAGGACTGATCTGATAGAAGACGCTATACGGTGTAAAATCTCCAACCAGACCGCCGGTTGACCCCGCTTCAGGACGTGCAACAGAAAACCCCAAACGTCGTCCGATCACAGCAGCGAGCTTGTCCCCCGCGATGTACAGCGCCCACGCATTCGGGGCCCAGTATGCATGACACAACCCCCGCCCAAAGGGGAACAACCGATCCAAAACTTGCGGAATCTCACCATAATATGCAAACGGACCAAAAGCTACAATTAGGGTTCCCAACACCACACCTGCCATTGCACACAATCGAGCAATAGCCCCTCCGACACGAGATCTTCGACAATAATGCCGAAGAATGTACACGAAGTACAGAGGCCCTGCAATTGCGAATAAGTGCTTGAAACAGACGAGCACGGCAAACCCTAATCCGCCAATTAGGTCATTTCCGTCTCGCATTTTCGCGAGCGACAACAACAGGATCCCAAACAAGAACCCATTGTACTGAAAGTGAATGTGATCCACAATCAAGAGCCCCGGGGAGAAGATAACCGCGAGGTAGAGCACTCTCCGTCTCCATTCTTCGAAACCCTTCCCGATTTCGTACAAACCCCAATACAGCATTCCGTCTGCCACCATGACTGTGACGCGTTGAAAGAGCACCACGGAGGGACCGTCGTAATTGTGGCCATGGACGAGGTCGACGATCCGGGGGTCGATCCGGGAGGCGAAAACGGCGAGGAAGCGTTCGAAGAAGGCGAAGAAGGGCGGGTAGTCGAGCGTCCACTCGCTGGACTCATCGGAGTACCAGAGACGGAGAGGGAGCGAGTGCGTGAGGGCCAGCCAGTGGCGGTGCACCTCGAAATCCGTGCTGTGGTACGCGGGCACCAGGAGAAGCTTGACAACGGTGGCGATCGCGGCCAGATACGCCAGGTCGCGCAAATCCGTCCGCGGCGTGGCGCCCATGGCGGAAAGCGTCGATCGCGGGAGAGGATGATTCACGGTGGGATCATCGTCATGTCAGTGCGCCATACCCCGCTGCGTGGAAACCGAAGGGATTAGGGTTTAGCGTTGATCCTGCAGGTAAGCTAGAGCACATCGCGTCGTCTCGCACATTCATCAATCGCAAGAATCACAAGTACGATTGACGAACTGGTTCTCTCCAGAACAAACACTATGCAAAGGTCCTAAGGCAGGTATCCCAAAACCGCCACTAATTGCTACTGTGCCTAATTACTACTATTAGACTGTTCAAATTCTTATACATATTCTTATTGGCAAGGGACAGGAGGTTCCAACGCACCAAAGAACGCGACATTTGGATAATGTATGCAAAAGTTATTAAGGAACAAAGTTTGGTTCTAAAAGCGTTTCTTTCACAGAGGTACATAACTGATTTTGGAGATGTACACATACTGAAGCTGGCGCTTTAAGGTCAGTGGCGCATTTTGGGATGCCTACCTTATACAATTCCCATCAACTCATATCTACAAACAATTATTATGACAATAGAAATCTTGCATAACAAATCCATAGTACGGAAGAACTCCAATTATGTTCATGTTTAATATAAATTGTAATATAAAGATTAATAAACAATTATAATACATTCTTTATAATATATTGATAATAACATATTAATACAATAATAATTTATGCACTAGTGTGCCTAGTGTTGTTGCCACAGCCAAAACAATAGTAAAAGTCATTTTTAAAACCAAAACCAATTGAAAAATCCCTAACTTTCCCACCATAGGTCCAAACCAGTGTTTTTTTATTGGCTAAAAATAACCAAAATTTGATTGAAAATAGTATGTTTCATTAGAACTACAAGAACCAAACGTGAAAAATAGTCTTTGTGTAGCCAAGGTTCACTTATTATTGAGATCCATGTAGCCAAGCCTTGATTGAGGACCAGGCAGGTGCTCCTCTATTGGGTTTAGGGCATCACCAATCCAATCTCCAACAAATGGGAAAGAGATGTCCTTGCTCGCCAAATGTCCAACTTATAATTCATCTCTCTTACCTAGCTGCTGTAGCTGGTGGCCAATACATTTCATTATCACCATTATCACCTTTGCCATGTGCTTACATATGGAGTCTACGAGCATGGCCCAAAATTCACTAAGCATTTTTTAAGTTTCGTGGCAATTCTATGCAGTTGTTTACGATTATTTTTGAAATCCTGTAGCCATCATTTTCTGGGAAGGATACTTTTCAATTTTTTAAATGGGGATGCTTATCCAAAATACTAAATGTATTGTTGTATAAGGACAAAGTGCGATTGAGGTTAGATACTGATTGCAACAATTAGGATTAAAAACTTGGAGACAGAGCAAGACTTGCAATGGAAACTAAAAGAAGAGACATGGAGATTGGAGATTTGCAAAATCAAGCATCACCCTCAACAATCTGGAGTGCAGGATTTGAAGACTTATTTTTCCAGCAAAATATGCAAGAGCGTGCAACAAAGGATCATTTATGGCAGTAGGCATGGCGATGCAACAATAGCATGCAGGTATACAACACATTGACTTGAATGATCCCACATTTGTTAAATAAGTGTCTGCATTTGACTGTATGCTCGAGCACTTTCTACGGCAACTTTCTAAGAGCACAATTCTACAGAGTAAGAAACATGCTATTGGATTAGTTTTACCATTTGCAATTTGTGAAACATAGATATCTGGACATGTGCTTCTGCAAATTAGCTCTTCATTGCACTGTAGCTACAGCTTTTGCTCAATTTCTGTTGATTTAAGTCTATGCTGGTATGCTTGGCATTAGAAGAGATTTGGGGGCATTGGAGGGCCGTTTCAGGCCCATTCCCAAATCTGTTCTCGGTGCAGGAAGGGAACGTCGGGTTGCTGTCAAACCCTAATTATCCCCCCCCAAAAAAAAAAATTTTGCCTCTGAATTTTAAAAAATATAAATAAATAAATAAATCAAAAAAACTGACGTGGCACTCTCTCGACCACGTCAGCCTGCGTGTGTGGCAGAGTTCCCAGGCTGAGAATTGCCTGGGAACTTGCAGTCTTCTACACCCCTCAAATCTCTTCTAATGTATAGACTTTGAAAGTTTGGATGCCCTTATTCATGGTTAACATTAGCAACTAGGATTGAATTAGTGGTCCTATGTGGAGGTTTACATAGACGAAGTTCCTTAGAATCAAAGCTGGCTATGAGCAATAATGCAAATGGGATTTTTGAAGAGTGACATTGGTTGGTTGTGTTTTCTAAATTCAATTGGGACATATCGATTGATGAAGTAATAGAGCTTGTTTGTTGTGCTATATACCATGCTACTTTCCATGATGGAGCTAATGGTGGTGTTTTCAGTGGTAAGCAATGTTGGACCTTTCTTATGTGGGTTGTTGATGGGTAGTTTGCTTTACCTTATTACAGTTCATTCTATTCAGTTATGTTACTTGACTTATCCAAAAATTTGTTAAACTCTAAGTGTCTAAATGACCTAAAGTGTCTGTTTCCATTTCTATAGGATTAGAATTTGGCCTCTACGAAAACTACGTATCTCACGGTAGAAGCTTAGCTAGCCACAACACACAAAAGTTTGAATAACTAATAAGTCATGCCGTCATGGTTTGGAAGAAATGTTGATCAATTGTCTACAACTTCTTTTAAATTGAGATACATGGACATAAATCTACTTGACTGTGCGCCACATACGTGTTGTTATATATAGCTGGGAACTAACTTAGAGCAAAGATGATTCACATTCTAGAATTTGGAAGACAAATGCCTCCAATTGAGTGTCGGTTCTTCAGTTGTTTTCTTCAATTTTTTCGCAAAATAATAATCAATTGGAGTCCTCAAGATGCTTTAATTGTAACTTTCCAAGGATTTATGATTGTCTTCTTGTTTGAACGTTTGCCTTTTTTCTTACAACAAGATGGAGCTGATCTTGTAAGAATGTGGTTGATTCATGTGCAAAGAATTTGTTCCAGGTTCCTACATTAGGTTGATTAAGAATTTCATTCGATTCAAGATTCTTTTGTGACATTGAGCCTGGATCTTGACGTACATGCTTATTGGATGAGCAACTAAGCATATCAATGTGAAGACAATCAAGATGTGGGAGCCATCATTGTCTTCAGTCAGAGCTTGTGTTTGGCCTGACATTTCTGCAACCGACTAAATCAAGCATTGTTGAACACAAACCTTATTATTTATATAATAGAGCCTCTTGATTGTCTTGTTATTTGGTGTGTGAGCATCATTTGAACTTAGGGTGTGTTATTTGATCTCAGGATGTGTTATTTGAATTTAGGATGCATTGTTGAGACTTTGTTAATTGTGATATTTGATTGCAGCTTAACCCCTAAAGGACCAAGCTGCATTTTTTGGCAACATAGCGATTTTGGGCAGCTCACTACGGATGGAGTTTTTATTTTTTTTCTTTAAAAATTTTACACAACATGTGCCCGAGGACTAGCTTTAAGGCCCAACAATTTTCGTAACTTTTGACTACATAGTTAAAAAGTTATTGCATGATATGTGATTTTCTTTGAACTTTGGGCAGCCCGGGCAGCTCTGAAAATTTCTTTGAAAATGACTTTTAAAAAAAATAAAAATTTGATATTGGTTCTTTAGATTTATATATACTTGGGAAGCTTTGAATCATTCAATTCCGATCAAGGAGTCAAAAGTTATGAGGAGTTTAAGTTTGCGGGTAGGTCTGGTTTTCAAAGACTCTATACCTACCCGTAAACTTAAACTCCTCATAACTTTTGACTCCTTGATCGGAATTGAATGATTCAAAGCTTCCCAAGTATATATAAATCTAAAGAACCAATATCAAATTTTTATTTTTTTTAAAAGTCATTTTCAAAGAAATTTTCAGAGCTGCCCAGGCTGCCCAAAGTTCAAAGAAAATCACATATCATGCACTGACTTTTTAACTATGTAGTCAAAAGTTACGAAAATTGTTGGGCCTTAAAGCTAGTCCTTGGGCACATGTTGTGTAAAATTTTCAAAGAAAAAAAATAAAAACTCCATCCGTAGTGAGCTGCCCAAAATCGCTACGTTGCCAAAAAATGCAGCTTGGTCCTTTAGGGGTTAAGCAAGGAACTACCATCATAATGCCTCTTGTATGCATACCGCCAGAAGAGGCAGAAGACAAAGGGCACACTTCTAATAGCAATGCTTCCTTTCAAAGGCAAAGTTCAGACTCTTTTTAGGAGGATATATCGATCTTTGCTGAAGCTGCAATAGCAAATTCTGGTGTTTTAATAGTTGTGGCACCTATATAAGGTATCATTCCTTCTAGTGCTGTTGCAGATACATTTTGCCTTGTGCTCTGAGTGGTGCAAGACCTAGACACATATTTAACCGCAAATAGGAGTCAAGATCTTTGTTGCAGTATTTCAATTCAAGTCGAAATGTAGAAGATCACAAATTCAGTTTCATCTTCATTAATCATATGTGTTTGTAGTCTAACTTTTTGATCTTTAGAGCTACTTTTTCATTTTTTTTGTGAACTTTATATATATATTTTATTCTATTTCTAGTATATAGTGGAAATAGAACTATATTTTATCATATAAGTGTGAAATGGGTTAAGTAAGTAGTAATTAGGGGAAGAAATTAGTAATTAGAAAAGATAAAGAAAACAAGAGATAAAGAAAAAAGAAAAACAAAAATGAAGATTTGGGGAGTTGTGTTGGAAACGTTGCAGCTGCTGGTCGCTTCCAATCACCCCCCCTCCTCTTGCCTTTTATTCTTCTTTCTCTCCCATTCTCTTCCTCCCTCCCAAAAAGTGCAGATCGTAGAATTTCTCTTAGTGCTGTAACATTCTTGTGCGTGTAATCTTTGTAATTGCAATATATATTGAGTTTGTAGAAATTGTGCAGTTGTATTGAGAATTGAGTCTCGGTGTTGAATCTGGATTTATACTTTGGATACTTGCTGGACTGTTTTGTGAATTTGTTCTTTGGACTGTGTCTTACCAATAATCTGGCAATTGGAGGAGAAGATGATGATTAGCGGTGTGTGAAGTCGCGGTGGAATTAGTGTGAAGATCAGCCTCAGCAGCAGAGTGGGGGAGAAGGAATCACGAGCCAAATCAAAAGGTTGGGACGATAATTCGGGTGCCAAAATTGTGGGAGTGCTCACGCGCACAAACACTCCAAATCGGGATTGAAGACAAGGTGACGGAAGAAAACTTCCGACTTGGGAGAGCTGCGACAGCCAGTTCGGCAGCCACGACGCTAATCAGCTGAGGCAGCAGTGAGCGAAATTGGAAGTGGAGGACGACGCTCAGCTTTGGTAATCGAATCACAATTGAGTTCCTTATGTGCTCACGAGATTGGTGGTTCGGGGAAGTGTAATCATATTGTACACTGGTTTAGGGATTTGGTATCCAGGTAGTCCGCGAGTGAGGAGTTTGAGGGTGGATTTGGTGATCGGAAGGAGGCAAGGGCAAATTACTAAACTTGGTTCTCTTGAATTAACGGATTGGAATTGATCAGTGAGTAATTGTGCAAGCAAATCAAATTCTGCCGAGGCAGCGCTAAATCGCTTCTGGAATCATCCAACTATGCCATTGAATCGAAATTGGAATCGCTGATCAACGATTCGAAATCAAATTGGAACATGAATCTTGTGTGATTATGAAATCGCGAGATAAATCGCGAGATAAATTGTGAATGTCTCAAACGGCCGAAGCAAACTAGTCGAGGCACACAGACAGCGAGGAACCAATCGCGACGAGGAGCCAGACAGAGTCGGGTCGCGGATTGAGATCCGTTTGTCCCGTACGGGTATAAACCGGGTATCGCACAGCCATAGGGTAGTGACGGATAAAACAAATTAAAATAAGGCCGTACTCCTAATTTGGGGATTAGATTTAAAATTTTGATTATGTTATTTTGCATCAATATTATTAGAGTTTGTATTGGAAATTGCATATACATGTTGTAAGTATGAATTTTGTGTATTGTAGGTAGAGCATACTAATTTTGCACGTGTTTGGCCATATTGTCCTTCGTTGTGTGTGTGCGGACACATTGTGAGTTATTCTAAAACATTAACTCTTATTCTTTTGCTAAATACTAAGAATAATAATACTATTATTTATTTAGTCTATAAGTCTTGCATTGCACATGCATTCATTACAAGTCAGTCCACATTGAACTATTGTCCCAGAACTATTGTCACGAGCCAATAGTACACTAGACAGGACTGAGACTTCATACATCCGTCAATAGCATTTATTAATGGACAGCTTGAGTGATACCTTGGGTATTAGTGGGATTAAAAGCGAATAAGACTCTGGATTTTGCAAATTTGTACATTGTGACCTTTGAATACATTACGCTAACCTTATATAGTTCATTCCTTGGTGTTCAAACTCGGATTTAATTGAATAAGATTAGATTCCGAAAAATATACTACAGTGTTGAACTGCTTGGGGTGAAAACTTCTGCTTGGGAGCGGTTTGGGGTAGAGCCACTACTTTCCCTGCCTCCTGAGGTGCTACAAAATTTCCTTGCCTTCTTGACCTTCATCTACATTTCTGGTGCTTTTTTCTTGTTTTCACCAAGACTTGGTAGTGCACGAGGTACTATTGAAAGGGATGGAACAACTTCTCAAATTGTAAGCGTGACTTCCAAGGGGCAAGCGTGACGATTGATATGCCGAATTGGTAAATTAGAGCCTGCTGTCAAGATTGGAACTGTGGATACAATGGCCAACTGTACTGGTCGACAACAGATGCTAAGTTCTTCATCAACGGTCATTGCAGCTTAAACATTAACAGGGTTGGATGAAGAGACGATGTTCGTGCTCAGTGAGGACAATGAATTTTAGTTGGAGGTGACCGCACCTCTACGAAATCCAATTTTGAGGCGTAGGCAATACGAGGCTTCTCGAAAATTCCAAGAGACATAGGCAACAAGGCTACCGTAGGCAAAAATGACCCGTTGTTAGGAAGAAAATTTTGCTTTGGAAAACGTTGGGTTTTTGGTTGCAACTGATTTAGGCTCAAGGCATAAAAAACCTAGTGGTCAAGTGAAGTGCAAAATACGATGAATTTACTCCATATATAAGTGAAATTGTATCAATAATCACGAGAAAAATATGGAATACAAGGTCTCATAGAGGTACGAGGTATATGAACCTCATTCATGTTTATATAACCCTTGTACAATATATCAAACCATATATGTATTTTTGTGTACCCATACAATACTTCAAGTAATATATATACTTGTATATATTTTGTAGAATATTTGTATCCGTATAAATATTTGTATATACTCCGTATAATATGTCAAATTGTATACATATTTGTATATACCTTGTATGAAGTCATGTAAGCCAAACAAAGTACCAAAAATTTGTATAGAAGTAGTATGAATTACATACAAGCCGCATGAAATCCTTTGAAAGTAAATCCAAAATTCAAATGAATGCCAAAGTTGGCTAAAAAATTCAAATAAAAAGTGTGATAACTTTTTGTAAAGCTATTATAAAGACATATAAACCCTCCAAATTTCAAGTTTATGTCTCTTATTGTCCGACTTTTATGGCCGATCAAAGTCTTCTCTCCTCAATTCAATGGCAGCTCAACACCATTTCACTTCCAAGCTTATCTCTCAAATCTTTGCTCCAAAATGAAATTTTAATAGATTTTTAGAAAGCTAATTTAAAATTCTATAAAGCATATAATTTTCAAATTAAATTCTTTCTCTGTCTAACACTTATGACTGATCAAAATTCTCCCTCTTCAAATTAAAGGCAGCTCATTATTACTCAATTTGTACGCCTATAACTCTCACTTCTTAACTTCAAACTAAGAGTATGATATCTCTTTGAAAAGACAAAAACTTAGTACATAATTACACTAAAATTCATAATTAAATTCTTGTTCAACAAACATTTATAGGCACTCAAAAATTCTGCCTCCAAACTCAAAGTCAACAAATCCTCTCTCACTCTTTCAAGCATAACTCTTGCATACTAACTTCAAATAGAATAAGTGATAGGATTTTGAAATTACAAAAACAAAAACAAATCTTTTCAAAAATTTATTGTAAAGCTTGTAATTTATAGTATGATATCTCCTCTCAAACACATGGTATTCCAAAACTGAAACTCCGACTCCTTATTCTGCATTTAGGGGCCACATCAGGCCATATCCATGCCACACGGGTACTAATTTTTCATTGGCTATCCCCTTTGATCCCATTACAACCTTATCTATCCCTTCAACTTAACTAAAAACCATTTAAAGTCTACAAAAAATAAATATCTCTACCCTTCATTTCCTCCAACTTCCAACACACAAAATAAAGTTGAAAATCACACCTTAGTACAAAAACAAGATCTAAGGCTTAAAGATATGTCTATTAAAGGTTAAAAAAAACGAGTTTTAAAAAGATCATCATTCCATTTGCAAAAATTTGAGGATGTTTAACGGTATTAGCATTGTAATCCGCATGATCAGCATTAGTTAGAGGATTGACCGGACCTTTCAACCAACGTTGGTGGCCTTGACTTCCTTTAACCCCTAAAGGTTTTTTACTATGTTTTCACCAAAAACGCTCCAAAACTGCCATTTTTAATACTAGTGCCAAATTTTAAGAAAAAAAACATTTTTGGACACATATAACCGTAGGATCTTGTAGTAAACTTGTTTAAGAAGATGTGAAAAAAAATTCAGAATTTTCCACCATGTGGATTGCAAGATAATAGTGTTTGAATTGACAAAAATCCTTTTTTTTGTCCCTGCAAAAAAACGGGCAGCTGCCCTTCACAAGGTCACATTTGTATGAAAAAATGTCCAAAATGGTAGTTACTCTTTGGATTTATTCTTCAAGGCAAGTTGGCTACATGCTTGAAAAATTTCAGATCATTTGGAATTATACAACATATAAGAAAAAAATAGTAAGTAGGAAGAGGTAGAGAATGATTCAAAACACTAAATTGTCAAGAATTTATTTAAGGAATTGAAAAATGCCAATCCCAACAGTTGTAATGTTATAATAAAAAATCTACACCCAATGTTTTTATTTTTTTTCAAAAATATTGAAAATTGAGTTAAATAAAGGACTTCAAAGTTTATTTTAGAGTTGAGATTCCATAACTACCCTCAAACTAAGAATCCTCATAACTTTTGACTCATTGATCGGAATGGAATGATTCAAAGCTTCCCGCGTATATGTAAATCTGAAGAACCAATTTCAAATTTTTATTTTTTTTAAAAGTGATTTTTAAAGAAGTTTTTTTTGCTGCCCGGGCTGCCCGCCGAGCAATGAAAATGACGTATCATGCAATAACTTTTTAACCATGTAGTCAAAAGTTATGAAAATTGTTGGGCCTTAAAGCTACTCCTCGGGAAAATGTTGTGTGAAAATTTGAAAGAAAAAAAATAAAATTTTTGCTTGTAGTGAACTGCCCAAAAAAGCTATGTTTTCAAAAAAGCATGTTCGGTGCTTTAGGGGTTAATGAGCCTGACCATACAATAGTACTGCTCATCATTCAAACCTTCAAAACTCCCTTCAAAAGTTATTTCTTTGTTGTCAAGTTCAACACACTCAACTTACAATAGGATTATCAACACACAAGCATCCTGTTAAAGATTCCCGTGCCATCGCTGTTCCATACAAAGTTGTTTCGCGGGTCGAGACAGTCCAGCTTCATCTTGTGGACGCTCATGCGGTAGCGCAAGACCCAGTAGTAGAAGAGGCTGATCCAGCAATTGAATAAAAAAAACTCAAACTCTGTATCTAATAGAGGCTCTTCATCTTGACTCTAAAAAAACCTCCTCCAGTTCAATATATTGAACTCAAAGTAAAAAACAAAGCAAAACTATATCACATTGATAAAGCTCTTGGACGGCTCGCTCAATTTTATAATGCTAGTGAGAAAATGTCACCTTGAAGCTTCTCCATATAATATCATTCCTTTTCACTATATAATATTATAATTAAAAATTCAACCAAATAATATATAAACATATTTTTTATATGAAACATGCATTTACATTGCGATACCGTAGTGAAGATGGTTTGATTCAAGGCAAAATACAACACTCTCACAAAACATGCTGGATGTCAAAAAACATTGAAGGACATAGTTGGGGTTATAAAGAAAGACAAGTGGTACTACTCCAAAAATTATATGTATACAAAGAATGCAATATTGTATGCATAGCGCGGACCCCAAACTGTTCATGAGTTGGTACAAAATGAAAGTGGAGAGAGAGCATGGAAGCGAGTCTAATTTGGCACGATGTTTCATGTTCTACAGGTTTGTACCTACTTTCATTGTTGTGTTTTGATCCTTGAGTGTTTTCAATGTTGTTGTTTAAACTTGTGTGTATGACTGATGCCACTTCAATGATTCTGCATAACTTGCATTGGTGTATTGATTTCAGTTCTTACGATGAGAATATAGAGTCAAGATCTTCCACTAGTAGAAAATTGAACGTCCAAATCAACAAAAAGGTGTTGATTATTTCTGTTGATTTGATCGATTTCAAGGAGGGAAAAAAAATGTTAATTGTTTTTACTGCCTGAAAATTTTGAACAGCAAAAAAAAATTTTCCACATTGCCCAGAAATTTTGGGCAGGCCTAGCAATTGCTGGTCGCCGATGGAATTTGAACCCAAGACCTTGGGCTCAGTAACCAAAGGCTCTAACCAATACACCGCATTTGTAATTACATATGAAATATAAATATTTTTTTCTTACTTATGCATTTAGAATTTTGTGTTTTCTAACTCAGTAGACTTTGGCGGCCATTTAGGCATAGGAAAACAATTTTTTTCAAAAAACCTTAAACTAAAAAAAGTTGTTAAATCAAGTTAAATTTCATCTCTAAAAATCCGTTTGAGATTTGGAGACTCCAATCAAATGTTACGGACAAATTTTAGAGAAGATGTTCGAAAATGTCAAAGAAAATGTCCCTTCCAACCCCTTTCCGAAATTTGTTCGTAACTTTTAATTGGTGTCTTGAAATCTCAAACGGATTTTTGGAAATGAAACTTAACTTGATTCAAGGTAACCCCCTCCATTCCCGACCACTGACCCATTCCCAACTTATAGGTGCACATATTTCTAACCACACTTAGAATGTTTTTTTTTCATTTTTAAGGTTGGAACTAATAAATACATGACACATAATCCAAGTTGTAGAAAAAAAGTAGGAAATAACGATTAGGTAAAAAGTTATTAAATGATCGAAATTGGAAGAGTCTACACATTGGCTATGGGTTCGGCGCACTTTTTGCCTACCAAAATTCCTAGTAATTTCAATCAAAGCGATAAAATTACCAATTTTTTTGCAATCCATATCATTTCTATTGATGTACCTCTAAAAAATATTTTTTCTGCCTTCACTATTCTAGATAATGTCAAAATTCTTTATTCGGTCAGTTATGGGGGGGGTACCTTAACAATTTTTTTAGTTTAAAGTTTTTTGAAAAAAGTTATTTTACTATGCAAAAATAGTCACCAAAGTCTACTGAGTTTTTAAAAAACGAATTGTGAATGATTAAATTTAAAAAAAAATCATTATACATAGAATTCCAACCGCAGTGTTTTAACTCCTAAAGGATCAAATGGCATTTTTTGGCAACATAGCGATAATTGTGGGCATGCAACTTGTTACAAATGGAGTTTTTCTTGTTTTTCTTTAAAATTTTCACATAACATATGGTCAAAGAGTAGCTAGCCGCAACAATTTTGTAACTTTTGACTACATCATTAAAAGTTATTACATGACATATAATTTTAATTGCTTGGTGGGCAACTCAGGAACCAAAAAAAAAAATCATTTTCTTAAGAATAAAAAATTTCAAATTTTTTTTTTTATATTTATATTTACTTCAAAAGCTTAGAATCATTGCATTTGTACTAAGAAGAAACGTATGAGGAGTTTTATTTCTAGCCAATTAAGGAATCTCTACTCAAAAATGAACTTTGAAGTCCTTTATTTTATTCATTTTGAAATATTTGCAAAAAAAATCCATTGAATGTAGATTACTTATTACAACATTACAAACATTGGCATTAAAAATTTTCAATTCCATAACTAAATTGTTAACTATTTAGTATTTTAAATCATACTCTACCTCTTTTTCTATGATTTTTTCAAGCATGAATATGGAATATTTTTTGTTGAAATATTTCTTATTTATTTCTAACTTATTTCTTCAACATAGTATGGAGAGTAATAAGTTGTAGAATCTACACATTTTTGTCCAAAAAGTTTGTCATGAAAGATGAAATCTAATTAATTATTTGAGAAGGGTTGAAAATACTTTTTCACAAAAAATCCAAGTGACATAATCTTGGAATTGGTAAGGTTTTAAATGTATTAACCTTGTCCTACTACAGTGAAACAAAAACATTCTAAAAGATTCCAAAAAATTCCAAAAAATTCCAAAAAAATTCCCTAAAGATTCCAGATTCCTTGAAATTTTGTTGATTTGACCATTGTACAATCCAAATCAACAAAAAGTGGGTGGTCATTTTATTGGCTTTTACAGAAAGTCCTTATAGTGCTCTAAACAACAGAAATGAACAGAAATCAATTGATTTTCTGTTGATTTGGTCATGATTTTTCTACTAGTGTTTATCAACATTTCTCGTTGTCTTGTATGTGCTTTATTTTTTAGGTCTACCTTGAATTGATGGACATAGTTGCGATTGGTCAAATTGTTGAATGCACTCTGTGCTTCCGTTTTGTACTTTCGTAACCACTTTCACTACAAGAAAATGGCCAAATATGTTACTGCAAAGAACGATTGCATGGAAAATGTGACTTCAAAACGACTGGGGCTCCCTATTTGCACCAACGCTGCTAAGTCCACAGTGCTCAAATCACCACAGAGTTGCGTCCGCGACTCCAAGATAAAGAGTCAACGAAGGGCAAGTTTCATCCGCCACATTCCATTGACAGTGTTGTCAACGGTCAGATGTGGCAAGGGGGCATTGAAGACAAGGGGGCGGCTAGGTTATATTGTAACTTACCTTCACTGCAACACGACTAAAAAATGACTGTAGTATAACTGGCAGACGACTTTGAGGAGTTTTGGCTTATTGATGGAAAAAGAGAAAGACCACTACAAAAGACATGGTAGAAAAAGATGTTCTGAGCGACCTTGGTTTTACTATAGGGCCACTACGGAGTGACTGACTAATCACTCCACCTTACTAGGTACTTTAGCACAAAATAGTTCTATTCTTTAGGATGTTTCTATGTGCTACATTGTTAAAGGATGCACGAGAGGATGCAACTTTAATAAGATGATGTGTCGTCTACAAATAAATTAATAAATGTTAGGCAATTAAAGTGCCTTATCTCCTAATTACTCTTAGTATGCACTCTTTGTTTATGTTTTAATTTTTTTCATTGGGATCGAATGATTTGAAGTCATTTGTCCGAGCTTTAGAAAATGATGCATACAAAAAGGCTTCTTTCTTCTCCGTCATTTTTTGTTTTCTTGTTTTTTATGTGTTGTTGATTTTTAATTTTTCTCTTATCAATTTCATTTGCTGTCATTTCCTAGATTTTTTCTAGAAACCAACAGAATTATTTTTCTCTTTTTGGTAATTTTCATTCCTTCAGATTTTTTTCCTATTTTGTAATCCTTGTAATTTTCTCCTTTTCTCTTCTCTTCTTCATTTCTTTAAATCCTTTTTTTAACTTTCTCTTTTTTCTACTCTTTGCTTATCTTCTTAAGTTTATTTATTCGACCTTCTTTAAGAAGAAAAAAAATATTCTTTCCTTTTCTTATAAATCATGCATTCTCGATGGCCTTTTTGTTTTGTTGGGGTCTATTGTTTTCTTCGTTGGGGTCCACTTTAAGATTCATTTACATTCCTACTAGAACAACAACTATGATTTTGGTCCATTTGCATTATTAACTTCACAATATTTCCAGACATTTCATATGATTCAAAATAGACATTCTTGAGGTCCCAGCATAATGGCTAGAAGGTGTTTTCATAGTCCTAGAAGCAATCGTTAAGTCCCGTTCCCATTTTACATGGACAACAACGTTGTTTCTCCAGTGCCGCTGTAGAATGACTTCCTGCAACTGCAAAATGGCTTCTTGAGATTGCAGAATGAGTTGAAACATCTCAAATTACTATGCAGCTACTCAACTACTGCTTTGGTGCTTTGTGCATTGTAATGCATTGTGCAATTTTTAAACATCTTGCGTACCTTTCATCACACTTCCTCTACATCTACAATACATTTTCATCATGGGTCATATACAAAAAGGCAAGACAAAGTTTAGAGAGGATGTTAGAAAATGTCAAAAGAAAATATCCTTTCCAATCCCTTTCTCAAATTTGTCCATAACTTTTGATTTGAGGCTCGAAATAGAAAATGGATTTTTGAAGATGAAAGTAAGATTGATTTCCCAACTTTTTTTAATTCAAAGGATTTTGAAAAAAATTAATCTACCATGCCTAAATGAGATTTGAAATATTACTTGTAACACAATTCCTACGTTTTACATATCCCCACATGGTTTGTCTTGCCTCCTACCACTCCACTTGTATAAAAGGCTTGTCATTCCATTTCTACATATTCACACACTAAGTGCCTTTGAAAGCCATGTAACACATGCCAACTAGAATGTATGGTATACGGTGTATGGTGTATTGTACATGGTACATGATGTATTGTATATGGTATATTGTTGTGAAACTTTGAATGTATTAATATGTGACGTCATGTTAACTTGAAAATGATTTGAAAATGACTAGAGACGTCAGCGGCAATGTTACCTAAACCCTCAACAAGCGTCACTCCTAAATAATTGCAAAATGACTTTTCAATGACTCAGGAATGACTTCCTATGTGGCCGTCCACGTTAGATTCATCATGGGTCAGTCATAACTTCAAAATGACTAAAAAATAATTGGCCACGTGAATGTCCATGTCAGATGTTTCAAGGGTCCTGCTTTCCACATGGCAGCTCTGTAGACATTTCCTTAAGCCCAACTTTCTTTATCACTTCACCTATTTCTTTTCTCATCCATTTTTACATCCAAGGTAGAAATGGATGGTGATAATACAGCTGCAGTCATTTGGCTAAACAACTCAACAACAACGACTCCAAGGCCCTGAGTCGTATTATAGTCATTGTGTCCACAACAACTGCTTTGTAGTCGTTTTTTGCAGTCATTTTTTCCATCATTTTTTTGTAGTGTTTTTTTTGCTAGAATTAACAGATGTTCGTTGTTTTAGCTTGGTTGGAGTGAGCGAGAGATTTTCGTATTTGTTACCTAGAGAAGGGCCTTAGAGTTAGGTTTTTCTAGTCTTCATCTATGACATTCACAACTATTTAGATGTTGTTGGCAGATGACACAGGTTGATGTCAACCAAGTTTATCTTATTGGTGTGAAGTTTCCAGAGTGCTTGAACGATCCATCTCCTACAAAACCAAGCCCATGTGTGGGTGATTGATTTACCAAGGATGTAGAGGCCACTGTGGGAAGTGTGCGCAGCACGCACAGGCACGTTGCATTGGTTCTGCACTACGATATAGTCACCCACGTTGTTGTAATTTTTGAGGGAGTACCCAGCCTTGGCATCCACAATGGTATGTACCTTGGCAAAGGAGTCCAAGGCTGCCCTATCAAATTAAAAAGTAGCACATTACCAAGAGCTAGATACTTGAACTTTTCTCATGCTTTGAGGGTCTTAGTTATCCAGGAGAACAAGATGGCTTGAGCGACTAACCGTCATAGTTGTCACATTAGACAAACCATCCGATTTGCCCGCCCGCTTGGAACATCTAGTGACCTAATCTGCCCGATGTGATTACTTTAACCCCTAAAGGACCAAGACTTTTTTCCCGTCAAACAACACTTGAAATTGACATTTCTATTGCGAAGAGCAAAAAACTTTAAAAATTATTTATTTTGGCATATTTAACCATAGGATCTTATACTAGACTAGTATAAGTACGTATGAAAGAAATTTCAGAAACTTTGACCGCATGGATTGCAAAATATTTGCATCCAAAGTGAAGAAAAAAAGTTTTTTTACACCTTCTATGACTAGATTTTTTAGCTTTGAATCTTTTTAACTTAAATTTTTTGTACTACTAATTTTGATTTTTTAACTTTTTATGTTGTATATTTGAATTGAGAATATATTGAAAAAAATTCAAGAAAAAAAAACTTAATTTTTACTCATTAAAAAATTGTTAAGCAGAAGTAGGTTCAAGAATGAAGGAAAGACAAAACCATTAATAACTCTAAGATGGAGTTGAAACACAATAATTCCAACGGTGAGATTGTTCTAGCAAGCAAATCTAACCATATCCAACAATTTTTTTTGGAAAATTGTAAAATCTGCATTCAAAAATGAATCCTATAGGTTATTTTTTCAAGAAGATGCTTAGATTGCCCGAAAAACTAAGATTGTCCATAACTTTTTCATCACAAGTCCAAATTGAATGAATCAAAGCTTCACGTGTAGACAAAAATATAAAATTTTAGAAAAAAATTTAAAAAAAATTATTTTGACTTTTTGTGATTTTTTTTGGTTGCCCGCCAATCTCTATTTTTGGCTTATTGTGCCATAATTTCTGCTCCCGGGCATCGATTTAAATAAAAATTATGTCTCCACAAAGCTCTTGCAAAATTACACAACCTCAAAAAATCCCAAAATTTTTACTACAAATTGAGACAATAGGAACCTACCTGGACCCAAATTGTCCCCCGAGGAGACAAACAATCCTTTAGGGGTTAAAGTAGTCATATTAAAAGTCCGGTCCACCCAAACCATCCGATGTGTCCGCCCGTGTAGGATATCTAGTGATCCTAACTCACCCGATGTGACAACGATGCTAATTATGGGCTTGCATCAGTTAACCATTTGGTGTATTGTGATGGTGATATGGACGAGGTAATGAGTGTTTTATTGTAGGACGGTGACATTGATACCCTAAAGTCTCTCCATGTCGTGTATTGGGGAGGCCTTAGATATAGCTTTGATGGCGATTTGTTGCAAGACATGGTGGTAGAAGAGACAGGGCTGGGGCTTCTAATTTTGCATCATCTATTGCATTTCACTTCCCTATTGGTAGCTCCTCTCAAGCTAATGGTGCCACTGTCTGCTTAACAGAGCCTGGCCCTACACAAGGACTTGGATCTCGTTTTGCTCAAAAAGTCTTCTCCTACAAGCTGGATGAAGTCTTGTGTTGGGAAGAAATGAGGAACCAACGGATTGACCGATTGGAGGAGGAAGGTGATTTTGACTTGACGGATTTGCCTCGTTGTTTCATTGAAGCACCAACTTTGGAGGGTTGGAACCATGTAGGTTACGGAGTGCAGTACAATGTTTTGTGTTCGCCTTGAAAACGATCTCAAGGTTGCCATGTAGACTAGGATAGTTGTTTTTTTAGTTTAGTTTTCTTTGTTGTTTTGTGTAGACTAGGATAGTTGTTTTCTTAGTTTAGTTCTCTTTATTGTTTTGTGTAGATTAGGATAAGTCACATGATGAAGTGGCTCACCTATTGAGGCTTCTTTGTCCTTTGAGGGTTTTGACTATACAATATGATAGGATGTATTGCTTGCATCCATTAAGAATTGAAAGAATCCGTTGTGGTTTTAGTTTTTAAAAGGGTTGAATGCTTGGATTGTCGCTTATTCTTTTGAGTATGTTTGCTTGCGCTTTTGAATGATGTTAAACGTGGATGTTGTAATTTGGTTGGTGGGTGGATTTATTTCTGTATGGACAAAACTTCCCGCATCTTGACAGCTAATAACTCAATTTAGCCACTATCTTCAACTACTATATTGACTATGTGTGGTAAAGGCAGGAGGCCAAGATTGGATCTGGCACAAGCAGCATTTGCGTTGGTCACTTGGTCTTGGGTTGCTATGATTGATTGGAAGAATAGTGACTGACATAGTGTGGGTATTTCTAACACCAACCTCGAATCAGAAAGTTATACACATGCTCTAGTGGCTGTTTGAATGGAGATTTACTCCTGGGTGTGTGATTCTTGGTTAAGTGTTCACCTTCCAAGCAATGGACACTTTTTGTTATTGTTAATCTTGTAAAATTCAACTACTTCTAAGAAATATTAGTTGTTAAATGGTTAAAACATTATGGTTACAGCAAATTATGATGGAAAAATAAAACCTAATATAAACTAAAATTTATCTAGACAAAGTACTAAAATATAATATCCCCTTTGGATAGTTGCAAGAAACACTTCACGTTTTTCCATCAAAATTGCGTTTTTTGGTCATAGGACTGGCAATACTATGCAATACTACTAATACTACGTTTTAGAAGTGCCCCGACAAATCTGAATCGTTGATTCAAGGCGCTTGCACATCTGAACTGTTGATTTAGTACTATGCTGTACTATGCAGTACTACGGACTACTACAAAGTACTGCAGAAGCCACTGAAAACAGAAAATAACAGAAAAGGGGTCTGCGGAGATTTTCATTTTTAATAATTCAAAAAAAAATTCAAAAAAATTCCATTAAAAAAGCCATTTTGCTAGAGAAGACTACGCTCGCATTGCACCAAAAAATTTATGAATGAAAAATTTTCCCTCTTCGTAGCTTTCGCGCAAAGGAAGGTCACTTTGACCCCGTGTGTGCAATCGACATGATGCTATTTTCATCAAAACTCATTGTCAGCCCTTGTAATATTGGTAAACCTCCAACATGTCCAATTTGTGGCTTCAAATTGGGTCAAAAATAGAACTAAAACCCCCCAAAATGGCCAAGGTAGACACCCAATCAGAGGCAGGTTAAATAGTAAACTAATTTTTAAGAAATTGAAAAAATTACTCAAGGTTTGCAACTTTAGCATCTACCTTCATTCCAAATTTCATGTCAAATAAACAAACAATGCAAAAGTTATGAGCAAAAAGCCAGTTTTTGAGGGCAAGGGGACAGGAAATAGGACAAGTATTTCTTGCAATCATCCCTTTCCAGAATGGTAAAGAAAGTTAGATTCTGAGATTTCTAGCAAAAGTTATTAACATCACAAAGTTGGAACCCTACAAAATGTCAATGATTATCGTGTGGTTACTATTGTTTCATGGATGCGCACATTAATTTACAATTTTATCGCACTGTTACGATGCCCACGATTTTTGCACAAGTATGAATATCCTACGAAAATCCTACAACCTACCATGTGACAACCACCACAAATAATGATGCCACCAAGGTTTGAACCGTGGACCTCCAAGTTGAGGCCCAAGGTTCTTAATAATCCAATGCACCACCAATTCACACATGTGTTCAAAGTAGAAGTTAGAAGTTATTTACCAAGTTTTTGCAATTTTTTTCCAAGTGCTTTGTAAAATCAGTAGACTTTAGACCTCATTTAGGCATAGTAAATTAATTTTATTCAAAAAACTTTGAACTAAGAAAAGTTGTAAAATTAAATTAAAGTCCATCTCAAAAAATCCGTTTGTGATTCAAAGAGTTTTATAAAAAGTTATGGACAAAATTCAGAGACAAATTTGTAAATCTAAAAAAATTGTCCATTCCGACTTGTCTTTGAATTTTGTCCATAACTTTTTATAAAAATCTTTGAATCACAAAAGGATTTTTGGAGGTGAAATTCAATTTCATTTTACAACTTTTCTGAGTTCAAAGTTTTTTGAAAAAAATTGATTTACTATACCTAAATGAGGTCTGAAGTCTGCTGATTTTACAAAGCACTTGGAAAAAAATTGCAAAAACTTGGTAAATAACTTTCAACTCCTACTTTGGACACATGTGTGAGTTGGTGGGGCATTGGATTATTAAGAACCTTGGGCCTCAACTTGAAGATCCACGGTTCAAACCTTGGTGGCATCACTATTTGTGGTGGTTGCCACATGGCACGTTGTAGGATTTTTGTAGGATTTTTGTAGGATTTTTACACTTGTGCAAAAATTATGGGCATCGTAACAATGTGATAAAATTGTAAATTAACGTGCGCATCCATGAAACAATAGTAACCACACGATAATCATTGAAATTTTGTAGGGTTCCAACTTTGTGATGAAGGGTTGAATTTTGGCCCCTTACTCGTACTAAAAATTTCATCCACTAATCTAAAATAGCAAATCAACTCAAAATAATTCTAAAATTTTAGAGTTAGGTTATTAGTTCTTTTAACTTCTGGATTCTTAAGATTAATTCTAATTTTGACCTAATTGGAAGATTTTCATCCAAAATTAGTCTCAATTTGTATCCAAGCTTTTACCCTTCAAAAATAAAGTATTTTTAAAAGTAAAAATGGATTTTGGAATCTTTATAGATTTTTTGTTTGATTCTGACTTTAAAAGATTCTTTAAAGATTCTTTAAAGATTCTTTACGTTTTAATTCTTAATTAATCCTAATTCTAATGGGTTATTCTAAACTACTTCTATTTCTAACTTAAAAAGGTAAAATGACTTTTATTTTAACTTAAAATCTTAATTAAATCTAAAATCTTAGATTCCTTACGACATTCCTTCTAGATTCCTACAGATGAAAATCTCAAATTCTCATCCAATTTTATGATTAAAGTTCAATTGTTAATAACTTCTTTGTTTCTTAGTTATTTCTTAAGTGTGATATGTTTTCGGAAACCTCTAAAAATTACCTATTAGTTTCTAAATTCTAATTTACCCCCTAAAGTTCCATGACTATGTTTTCACCAAAAACACTCAAAAATTGCCATTTTTAGTAGAAGTACCAAAAAAAATTTTAAAAACTTTTTTGACACATGTAACTATAGGATCTTATAGTAAACTTGTTTTGGAAGATGCGGAAAAAATTTCAAAATTTTCCACCATTCGGATTGGAAGATATTAGCATTTGAATTGGCAAAAATCCTTTTTTTGTCCCTGCAAAAAACAAGGGACCTGCACTTCACAAGGTCACATTTGTATGAAAAAATGTCCAAAATGGTGGTGCTTCTTAGAATTCTTTTTCCTAAACAAGTTGGCTACGTGCTTAAAAATTTTCAAATCATTTGGAATTGCACAATATATATAAAAAAAATAGTAAGTAGAAAGAAGTAGAGAATGATCCAAAATACTAAGTTGTTAAGAATTTAATTATGGAATTGAAAAATGTCAATCCCAATGGTTGTAATGTTGTAATAAACAACCTACATCCTATGAATTTATTTTTTTCAAAAAATATTAAAAATTGAGTTAAATAAACGACTTCAAAGTTTTTTTCAAAGTAGAGAATCTATAACTGCCCACAAACTAAAAACCCTCATAACTTTTGACTAATTGGTCAAAATGGAATGATTCAAAGCTTTCCAAGTATATATAACTCTAGAAAACCAATTTCAAATTTTTATTTTTGAAAAAAGTGATTTTTTTATCTGCCTAGAGTGCCCAGTTACAAAAAAAAAGTAATATATTTGGCCATAACTTTTGACTCCTATTTCCAAATGTCATGAAAATTAGTGCATGTGAAAGATATTTTTCGTCCCCACCTTCTATTAAAATTTAAGCTAAAAATATAGAAATCTCTAGGCACACGTACCTGCCCAAATTTTCTATACAGCCAAAAAACACATGCCGGTCTTTTAGGGATTAAATTCTAAGACTCTAACCTAAAGAGTAACTTCTAATTTCCTAATTTTGACTTCAATTTAAAAGCAAAAATTTAAAAGCAATTCAATAAGCAAAAGGAAAGGGAATAACTAACATACGTTTGTGTCCATTGTAGCTACGGTCCCGTCATCACATATCACCACCATTAGAAGAAAAATGGGCCCTCGGGAGGGCTCCTTCCTTTTGTAAAGGGGTTGTGAGTTCCCCGCAATGGAACTCACAGCCCCTTTGGGGGACAATGGCCATTATTCATCATCAATGATGAATAGTGGTCACAATAAAAAAATATTAAAAAAATATTAAAAAATTAAAAAATAATAATAAAAAAATATTTAAAAATATTTAAAAAATATTTAAAATATTAAAATAATAATAAAATACTGATTCAGGATGACGAGGAAAATTTCGGCCACATCAGATTTCAGAATTCTGAAATTCTGTATTTATTTTAATATTAATATCATTTTAATATTTTTAAAATTATTCTACTGCACTGTCCCGCCAATTCGCTGTCCTGAACAGGCCCCGTTTGCTGGCCAAAAAAAAAAAAAAAAAAATTTTTTTTTGTTTTTTCAAATTTTTTTTTTTCTGTTTATCTGGACAGCGTTCCCTGCTGTCCGGGAACTCACAGACCTCCCGAGGGTCCATTTTTCTTCTAATGTTTGTAGTCAAACTAACTTTTCATTCTTCTAATGTAATACTTGAATCTAGAAGAGACAACCTTCCTAAACAACCACATCTATAAAATTCCGGTAAATGATATTTCTAAGCAAAGATATAAGCAAACATGTGCAATAATTCAAAAAAGAATTGAGGCGTTTAGGGGTTAAGTATAGATGCGACAGTTGAATGTGTGGCTTGAGCAAACCAAAGCCATTTTTGGATGCTTCTGGATGTATTCAGTACATGTTGACCCCCAATGGGCCATGGGGATTGCATTATTTAGGTTTAAAAGTTGCAAGTCAACCGTTTCATTTGTGCCGGGAAAAAAAAGAGTTGCAAGTCAAGGTCAGTTGACTCTAGTTGTACTGGACTTTTCAAAAAATATATAGGAATAATGCTCAACAACAATCCCTAAATTGGCTAAAATTAGCTAAATTTCTACCAAAAAAATCCTTGTGCTACTAGTACATTGTAAAAAAGGGCCTTTTATGGAGATATTTTAGCCAAAATTGTAACAAACAATAGAATTTGATAGCCAATTTGCTACTTCTTCTACAATGGAATTAGCATCTATTTAGTTAGTTTTGTGTTATAGTATTCCCAATAATCCTTCACAACTTGCAAATTTTTTCTTTTCTAATTTTTTCTTTGATATTATTTACTCTCAAGGTAGCCAAAGTTGATGCTTGTCTGTCTTGAAGGTAGCATATTGCACTATATTCCATAAACTAGTTCTGGGATCACTGGTGCTAAGATTTGATAATTATGAGGTCATTACATGGCATTTATTTTTATTTTTATTTATTTTTGACCCAAAGCTTCCACAGCAAAAGATTTGAGCATTACAAAGATAACAGGTAACAACGTAGAAATGCCATCAAAAAAGGGTTTCAATATTATGCTTCCTATTATTGAACAGTAAAAGGTTTTGTTGGATCTTGTTAGTAGTTAACAAGGAGATTTTAGATTCTTTTAGAATGTCGTTTTTGAACTATGTATGAATAAATTAAGAATTTTTCAAAAGTGTTGAAAAAAGGTGTACCTAAAAGCAATCGTAGAGTCTCATGTATGGAGGTTGTGCATTTTAGGCAAGAATCTAGATGGGAGTATTGTGGAATGAAGTCACACTTACAATAGGTATGGTTATCTTAAGCACTAAATTGTTGGAAATTGTACTAGAAATACATCTGTTTGGTAATGGGATTGGATTGAGTGTAAAGCTCGAATGTGGAGAGGATTCATATGTACAATCAATACTACAGTAGTTAATTTGATAGTAACTAGAATTTTTAGATCTCTCAAAATGCATGCTTGCATACAGGTGATTCCTTTGGATATGTATGTTGTCAACTTATTAATGTGAAAAAGAAACTAACAAACAATATAAAAAAATATGGTCTTCATAAAAGAATTGATTGTGGTCGCCTTCTTAGGAATGAAGAAGATATAGAGAAGCCAAAAAAGAAGAAGCATGAGTATTATAAAATGCAGCAAAATCGGCAGGTGTTTCTTGCAATCAACTTGTCCTACAGTGCCCTACTAATGTAGGGCATTAGTCACATTAGTCACATTAGTCACAATGTACTAAATATTCTACAACTCTCTAATGGGAAATGTAAATTTCCTTAGAATTGGTACATATATTTTATACTATGTAAGACATTTGGGTGCAAGTTTGTGTAATTATAGGATGCTTATAGATTTTTTTCAAAATTTAGATTAAAAAAAATTAGGATTTCGGAGGAGAACACCTGCAAAAGAAGGCTTTGCAAAAAGCTCCCTTTCCTAGTAACTTGTAAAGAATACAGCTTCTACGGCAATCTCCCCATGCCCTGGTGGCTTTGAGTCACCTGCAAGCTATTATTGAAGAAGTCCTTTACCGTGTTAGAGGTTTTTTGAGGCCTTTGAGAAATTTAGAGTTCCCGACAAGTTCCCAAACTATGGAAAACGAGTAAAAATGTACCACATCAACAATCTGATGTGGTTGTAAGAGTGCCACATTAGATAATATTATTTGATTAACTTTGAATTTTTTTTTAAATCTTTTAAATCTTTTCTATTTTTTTCATTAATTTTATAATATTTATTATTCTAATAGCACTGCAGTGGTTCCCAACAAAAGGAATGACCTTGAATAAGTCTCCTAAAGCTCTCAAATCTCTTCTAATGACCCTCTTTCTTTAGGCAGCAAGAGATTTTCTAGCCACACCTTGCCACCAGATCCTTGACTCTTCCATTCTCCCCTTAGAAATCCCTCTAATGGGCTCAAATCAAAAAGGTGGCATAAGATGCTGTGACAGTTATACAAATCCAAACAAATTTTGTTGGAATGTTTCAACCTACTAGATCCATTTCTAGAAGAAATATGGCTTTCCAAGAACCACACTTAGGCTACAAAGTCAAAGCAAATTGATGACTTGATTTGCTTTGACTTTATAGGTTAAGTGTAGTACTTGGCAAGCCATATTCACTCTAGATTCTAAAGGACCAAGTGACTATTTAACTTACATAATATATCTCGAGTACGTAGTGGAGCACAAAGTCAATTTTGGTCAAAGGTTTACAAAATTTTGACACATGGTATAAACATGTACCCCCTGATGGAAGTAATTTTTTGTTCCAATCGGGTGCTCGGATCAAGAGCTATGTTGTCTTGATTTTTTTGGACAAATTGGGCAGCTTTAGATAGCATGTACAAAATTCCTCCTCTATTTTTGAAATTTGGCAAGTGTGTAACTAACATGCTATAGGATGCAAATGTAAGAAGACCTAATGTGTAGAGCAAAAATCTCATTCTAGGAAGAGTTTAAAGTTTGATCACCCAATCAGACAAGGTCAAAAAAAACTTTTCCTTCTAACTTCAAATGTTATAGCTTTTCAATATGTGCAATCAAAATTTCTGAAATTTTTTCCGCACATTCCATAGTAGCTTAGTACAAATTTTAATGGTTGAATTTCAAAAAATATCTTCTTCTTTTTTCATTTTTTTCTCATTGCCCCCCAAAATGGCAATTTTTGACAACTTTAGCCCAAGATGTGCCTTGGACCTGTAGGGGTTAACCCCTCATTGCCCCAAGGGACCAAAAGTGTCCTCACAGTCCAATTCAAAGTACTGTAACTTTGCATTCAATGTGCAAATTCAATAAAACTTGTTGGAATATTTGCTCTCTCTCTCTCTCTCTTCTTGTTTGTGTGGTAAAAAATTTCAAATCAATCCAAGATGTACATATTTTTTGGAAGCCAATCAAAGTTCACAGGTTCAATTTGAGTTCACCAAACAACATTTGATGGTTGCAACTTTGTGGGCTTGTATCTCCTTCATCCAATGTTTTTTTTCAACAAAATTGTTTGGACTATGTTCCCCTTAAAGTCTAGTTATTGTGGTAAAATTTTCATGTCAATCCAAGTTGTTTTGAATATTTGGGAGCAATTTGAAGTTCAAAACCTTGACATTTTTGGATTACAATGAACTTCGGCAATTTGTTTCTTCTTCATACAATGTCCGATTTCAATTGAAAAAATTGGAATTTTTTTGCATACTAGTAAAGTTTGTGTGTCTAAAATTTCATATCAATCCAAGTAGTTATGAGTGATTGAGAAGCATTTTAGTAGAAGGAGGTTCAGCCTTAGATGTGTTTTTTGCAACTTTTCATGCTATATTTTGACATTTCAAAGCCATTTTGCAGACATAGTGAGTGAATTGAATGATAATTTTTTCACCAATGTGTACGTGTGTTGGTTATGAGTCACTTTACAGTTTACAGTTTTTTCATTTGAGTAGGTTTAGAAACCAAATTTCACCTCTCAATGTGTTCTGAGGAAAATTTCAGCATCCTTTTTCAACACTAAAACATTACGGAGTATAATCTTGCAATCTATGTGGCTAAATGACTCCAAATTTGATTCACGTCATCTACAACACATACACTACAAGATTGTACGGTTGAGATCTCTATACCTTAGTGACATTTAGATCTATAACACTTCAAAAGTAATGATGTTTTTGAACCCAAAAAGACCTTGGGCTTTGAGGGGTTAATATTTCAAGTCCTACTATACATTCACTTTTGTAGGCATACAAACTCAAAAATAAGTGTAGGTATACAAATCTAAACATAAGGGAAATAATGTAGGAGGCTCGAACTCCGACTGGGCATTAAAAGCGAACATGACTCAGAGGTACATTTTGCTTTCTTCAATGTACCAACTATGCACATTTCAGGAGGTGGTCGCTTTTGATGACCACAAATGATCACTTTTTCCAACTTCAAAAATTCATAACTAATTCCACAAAGGTCCAAAACATATGAAACGACTTGGGTTAGATGTCAATTCCACTTGTCTTTCAAGGAAAATTTACTGAAAAATATTTCAAGATGTTTTACTTCCCCAAAATTCAGTTTCAGTGCTTAGATGGTCGCTTTATGGACCTCCTACCTTACTCTCTCAGCTCACTAGGAGCAGCGGAGAGAATGAATTTCCAGTTTTCTAACATGCCCAAATTAGGCACGCATCAGGCTCTCTCACGCTGGCTCTCTCACTGGATGACAGACCTGGAGACACTTGGCGGCTTGCACATTTTTTCTTTTAATTTATTTCTTGTTTTATTTCAATGAATATTTCTGAAAGTTTTTGGAGAACTTTTGAAGCCCAAATGAAGGTGAAAAGTTTGTGGGCTATAAGTTCCTGATAACTTGCTTTAAGATATTTTTATTTTATTTTATTTTATTTTATTTTATTAACCCCTAAAGTTCCATGACTATGTTTTCACCAAAAACACTCAAAAACTGCCATTTTTAGTACAAGTACCAAATTTTGGAATTTTTTTTTGACACATGTAACCGTAGGATCTTATAGTAAACTTGTTTTAGAAGACGTGGAAAAAATTTCAGAATTTTCCACCATGCGGATTGGAAGATATTAGCATTTGAATTGGCAAAAATCCTTTTTTTGTTCCTGCAAAAAACAAGGCAGCTGCACTTCACAAGGTCACATTTGTATGAAAAAATGTCCAAAATGGTGGTGTTTCTTTGAATTATTTTTCCTAAACAAGTTGGCTACACGCTTAAAATTTTTCAAATCATTTGGAATTGTACAACATATAAAAAAAAATAATAAGTAGAAAGAAGTAGAGAATGATCCAAAATACTAAATTGTTAAGAATTTAATTATGGAATTGAAAAATGTCAATTCCAATGGTTGTAATGTTGTAATAAACAACCTAAATCCTATGATTTTTTTTTTTCAAAAAATATTAAAATTGAGTTAAATAAACAACTTCAAAGTTTATTTCAGAGTAGAGAATCCGTAACTGCCCGCAAACTAAAAAACCTCATAACTTCTTACTCATTGGTTGAAATGGAATGATTTAAAGCTTTCCACGTGTATATAACTCTAGAAAACCAATTTCAAATTTTTATTTTTGAAAAAATGATTTTTTCAGATTTGCCCAGACTGCCCGCCCGGTGAAAAAAGTAACATATTAGGCCATAACTTTTGACTCCTATTTCAAAATGTCATGAAATTTAGTGCATATGAAAGATATTCTTTGTCCCCACCTTCTATTAAAATTTCAGCTAAAAATATGAAAATCTCTAGTCACACGTACCTGCCCAAAATTGCTATGTTGCTAAAAATAGCAGACTGGTCCTTTAGGGGTTAATTCATGTTTTTAGAGAACTTTGGTGGGAGATTCTACATTGAATAGGGGTATTAAGGGGACCCATACTAATTAATCGACATCTCACACTATATAAATATCTACCTTTTCTGTACATCAATAGTTGTTGAAGTGTCCGAGGGTTGTACATCATGTTTCAAACATCTACAGTTTTCCAAGATAAGTCCCTTTAATTTTTTGGTCCCCTTAATACACCTATTTAGTGTAAATAGAACCATCTAAATGTCCATTCTCCACCCTCTCTACTAGCTCTCTACCACACTCTTCAATATATAGTAAATTGGTAAATCACATATTGTAGCAATGAGTGGTGACATACTGCACTGGTAAGATAATGCAACCAATCATGGTTAGAAATAGGAATTTGTCCTCATGCCATTGCTAAATTTTTTAAATTTTTACTCTCATACAAACAAGTGTGAGAAATAGCAAGAGCAATTGACATTATATTTTTTCAACAAAGTTATGAATTTTTGAATTATCACACCCATTACAATTCAAAAGGGTCTCTAAACTACCCCGAACCCAACAAAAGGTGTATCCTTAATGGTCATCTTAGGGCCAACTTACATATCAACCTAGTGAGCAAAAAAAACCTAAAAGACAAGAACAATGCCACTGATGATCGGTCAGTGTGCAAGTAAGAGAGTGAGTTCCACCCATATCAGTGTATTCCACACTGTAGAAGGAGCATAAAAGTGCTTTCTATATTTCGGCATTGTTGACTGCTTCCACCCATCGATACATGTAAGCTGGCCCTAATTCATTTAAAGTAGTCACAATATTTTTTAACATGGCCACAACGTGAAGGCCTAAAAAAGTCACTTGTTGCAATGAATTTACACTCAAAAGGTGGAAGTTCCTACAGTGTACTCACTCACTTTAATACTAGATATCACCTACGACATTGATTGTGGGCCAAATCTCATTCATTGAAAGAAAAAAACCTCATCATGGATCATTCCCTAGGTGTCCGAAATGGGTCTTTTGACCTTAATGGATTGTTCTACCTTAACCCTGTAACACCACTATAGACACTAAATGTCCTATGAATGACGAAGAACCTTTTCCATGTAAGACAGAAGTGCAGATGTTCATCCTTGGAATTTTGTGCAAAAAGGAAGGTCTCACACAATAGTTTGACCTCAAGTGAGTGCTTTTGTTTTTTTAGTAGATGATAGTAGATGATTCCAATAAGAATGATTGTCAATAAAAGTTAAGTCATGTTTGATCAGACACGTGATTATAATAAGATATCTTTCAGTACCTCAAGATCCATTCCATCTGCTTATAACTTAAGAAATGAAATGAAACACTTTGATCAGGAATTGCTGCTGACAACCAGCACCTGCGAAAGCAAGTGAACAGTAAATTCTTTTGTTTTTTTGTGGAAGCAAGACTCCAGCACCCTAGAATGCAAGCAAGTCACACAAATTCGGTTCAATTTTGATATTCCATCCTTCACTCATCTACAATATTCCTTAGAAATAGTAAACTTCATCTAAATATTGGCAAATCTCTTCTTTCTTAGGAATGATTTTGACAATTTTGGTGATTTCATCTGATTTTTTCCTCTGTTTTTCTAATGTAGTGGGAGCCAGCTTGAAAATCAAGAAAGATTTTGGTGATTATTTTCTAGCAAAAGTTTCACTGGTTCAACAGTAGTCTACTAGGGACCAACCCTTTTTTTAACTGTAGTTCTGGTGTTCTTGGCAACATGCCATTTAATTAAATTTGGAGGGACGTGAATATATTAGCTCCCTTTTGTTAGAGCTAGCAAAATTTCACCCCCCAAAAGCATTGCTAGGGACCATATCCTTCAATGTACATTTTTCACACATGAATGTTTACATTCTCGCATGGCACTCGCTTACATGTGCATCATGTAATGTCGTAGAAAAGAACCTAGTCTGACTATCGGAGTGAGTGGACAACTAGGATAAACTAGCCTATGATAAGTAGAATGACTGGTTTTGACAAAGTATGAATTTGTTATGAATTTTTGAAGTGTGTTTCCTAATTGACCCCAAAGAGTCTTTAGACTACCCCAAAATCAACAAAAAGTATATTCATGATGGTCAATTGGTCATTTTACTCACAAAATTTCCTAACATGGCCACAACATGAAGGCCTAAAAAGTCACTTCTTATGATGAATTTACATTCAAAAGGTGGAATTTCCAATTGCAATCACTAATCACTCCACACCATCATCTAGATATTGATTGTATCCACTAACACAAGCAACCTAATGTAGCCCAAATCTCATTTATTGAAAAAAAATTATTTTAGGATTTGTCCTATCTTAGTGCTTGGTGAGACCAACATCAATATGGACCAAATTCCTAAAATAATCATGAGAAGCATAATCTATTGTAGCAAGATAATCTTGAACTCTAATGGGTTGATGCAAGACTTTAATGGGTCATTACTACAATAGGTGTGCGTGATGCTCTTTTGCCTATCATAGGCTGGTTTATCATATTGGAGATTGTCAAGTAGGTGGCTTGAGTATGAACTAGGATAGATGTACAATGACCTCAAAAAATGAATCTATACTTTGTTCAATTTCACTCTTTACGTCATACATTGAAACAAGTGGACAAAATCCAAATGAACAAACGTAAATGTTTTAGTATTTTGTGTGTACTACAATCCTAAAAATACTTGAAGTAGAAAGTAATTATGGTTTGAAAGTAAATGAATTCCAAAGCTATCCACCCACATAGAGTGAATACTCAATTCTTGAGGCGTTTTCATAATTACTCCCCAAATTGCCTATGCTTTTTTGGGGAGCCACAATGACTTCAATATTTTATTGCATGTTGTTGCACATCATTTAAGACCCCCCAATTGGTATTGTAAAAAGTTATCACACTTGTGTTTCAAAAAAATTACATATATAGAGAAATGTAGATGATATTAGTTTGAATGGAATTTGAAGATCTTTAATGAATCACAAATTTGAGATTTCATTAACTATCATAAATGATCTACAAGTTGCAATTTGAACCCTTGTTGCATCTACTTTGAATAGATTTGGAGTCATTGTGGCTCAAAAAAGAAGATTAGGTGATTTTTAAAGAAATTATGAATCCCACCTCAACAATTGAGTACTCACTCACTACAGAAAATTTCAACCCTCCGGAGGGCTGCTCTAGAGTGACAAACCAAGTTGTTTCAAAGCTTGGACTATCACTTTGGAAAAGTGCCACAGTGAGTTGACAGCTGACAATTCGCCAAAACAGTTAGATTTCGCGATTTTATTTTTTATTTTTCAAATTTTAAATTTAAATTATTTTTTTTAAGATTATTATTTTTAAATAAAAAAATAAAAAAAATTTAAATTCTTAAAATTCGGATCTTGCGCCACCACCACCGCAATTTCAGGTGGGCAGGAATAGGAAAAAATGATTTTTTTAGCCCCAAAAAATCAAATTTCAAGGTACTTTGGAGGGTTGTGGAGCAACCCTTCGGAGGCCTAAAATTTTCTCTAATGTCTATGTGGGTGAAAAGCTTTGGAATTCATTTACTTTCAAACAGGAATTGCTTTTATGGACAATTTCACTAAAATGGCATGAAAATAGTTCAGAACGGCTGTTCTAAATCTATGCTCATCCTAGATGGTTCAGAACGGCCGTTCTAAAATCTATACCTATCCTAGATGGTGGAAATGGCACACCATCAAAGTGGCACTTGGAATACCGCCATTTTAATGAAATTGCCCATTTTTTGCTTCAAATTCTTTCAAGATTGTGTAGTACACACAAAATACTACAACATTCATGTTTGCTTGTTTGGATTTTGTCCACTCATTCTCTACGGATGACGGATGGAGTGAATCAGTGAAACTGATCAAAGCATAGACTCTGATTTTTTGAGGTCACTGCTTTGAGATCACTGTTGAACCTCCGCTGCAAGATGTAAGCTTACGTGCTTGGTAGAGACAAACTGAGGTTGAACATCTACAGTAGGAGTTTTGGATTCTAACTGCACTGGCGTTTGGCGGATCAGGGATTTTCCGGGGCGAAAATTCGCACTGTCTGACAGGTTTGAGCCTATCAGTTCTGTCCTTCCAAAATTGCGCAAGGCTTGTCCGCTTGCAGCAAGAAAAAGACAAAACCTGGTTCGTACTCCTTATTAGAAGTTTGTCGTTTTGTCCTCGAGTTTGGATTCTAACTGGCGGGCGTGGAGCGGTCGAGTTCCGATATCCGATTTTTTAATCGTCTCGATCTCTGTTCGGCATGATTAAGATACAGTATGAGCAGGGCCCCGTCAGTGGGAGAAGCAACTGAAGGCTCGGAAAAGGATAAGCTTATTACTGTCAACCACTTTCAATAAATAAGTAGCATCGATACCTGATGAGTTAAGGCTCAATCGCAAAGTGCATGTTCTCACTCTTGCATTGAGTGACGGCTAGGGAGATTGATCTTCGGGAGCATTATTCCTACGAACTGCGCTCTAGAGCTTGCTTTAATTTAAGTGCGTTTGCTTCTGTCATTGAGTGTTTCAGGCTCTACCAGTTGTATATGCTGAAGAGCTAGCTACAGTAGTCTTACTTTGCAGGTACGTGCAGCAGTAATTAGTTCCAATCCACGAAGAGGCATCAGAGTTCAGGACCGGGTTTCTGCATGCACGGATTGTAGGATGTGCTGGACAACCGGGACTCTCATCTGCTTAATTAATCAGTATTTCACATTGTAAGTGACGATTGTGGCAGTAATATTCAATTCGATCATTTGGTTTTCGACTACGTACGTCGAATTCTGATTTCTAGCTAGATGATTTCGATTTGATGGTGCCTTAGCTAGCTTAATTGGCTTGTTCCAATTTCTCTAGTCGACTTGGTTTTCAACGATTTCTGAAGTGACTAGAACGTTCGATCAGTGGGAGCAAAGCCGTCCCTTCTAGCTGCCGTGACTGCGGAAATTTTGGATTACGTGATTTACCAGTGGCAAGTGCAGGGAGTTCTGGATTGTGTTGATCGAGCTCATTGCATGTCTGAGCAAGCTCATCAATGCTTTTTGGGCCACCCAGCGACTTTTGACGTTCAGTCACTACGAACAGTGAGTACTTGGTGAGAAGTGACGCGCGCCATTCTTACAGACTCGGTTGCTTAGCTTAGCGATCGATAACCCGTGGTTTCTGATAGAAGAAGGAGCATTTTTCTGGTTTTCTAATTTTTGGAAGTACTCCCAATCGGTGCCGTTGTGACAACTGTGCGAAGAAGATACGTACGATGGCCCAAGTGAATGCAAACGGGGAGGAAGCCAACCCAAACGGCCTGGGAGCGGCCCAGCAACCTGGGCAGCAGCCAGGTTTGGTGCCAAATGCAGCACCAAATGGAGCAGCCGCAGTTGCACTCCCAGCCGCAGCTCACGTGGCGGTCGTCGTGGCAAACCCCGTCATCGCCAATCTGGCGGGAGCGCTTGCTCCTCCGGCTCCTATGCACCCACAGTTCGACGTTGAAGCTGCTCTTTTGGGTCCCTTACCAACGAAAAGCAACAGAACCTTCAACATCCATGCCCGGATCAAGTGATGGGCCAAACCTGGCCGTCGAATGCATTGAAACTGGAAAGCCATCCCAGATTACCATGAAATCTGGTTTGGATCAAGAAGAAGAGTACACGTACTTAATGTGAGTGCTTGGAGACAGTGATATTACAAGTCGATCAAGATAATGGTTTGCATGTGAGATAAGTATGTTAAGGCCATGACAGTGTGCGTGGCAAGTACGTAGTAGGATATTCCTGAAGAGCGGGTCTGGGGTTAAGGGGGTTGAAGTGTAACTTACCGTTGGGCAGGCCCCAAACACCATTTTGTATTAGTGAATTACTGCTTTTAAACATATTTAACCTAAGCAACAATTAGCAAGCCTATGTTGCAGCTCAGGAGAAGAGCCTCTCATAGAGTAGCAGCTGGTTTACTCATCAGTCTCTACTCTCTAGCTATGTGTTTATATTTTGAATATATATGTATGATTGTATATTTATGTGAAGCCCTGTACATGTTTACATAAGCCTCCATTCACAGACAGTTCTATAGATCATTACCTTGTTGTGGTTTTGTTTAATGATTCCTGTTTGTTTGGGAGGATTTCACCTTCCTGTGAACATTTCTTGATGTTCTTGATAGAACTTTGAAGCCCAAACGAAGGCGGATTTCTCCTTCCCTTCTCTCTCCCATATATTCCGTCCCACGTTTGGGAGAGAGAACGGAAGGAGAAAAATGCCAGCCAGCGGAAAGAAGAGCACCACCACAGAGAACTGAAATGCGACACTAGGTGGAGGAACGTTCCTGATTTTTGTCCCCGAGGCATTTTTGTCCCTGAGCCACTGGGTCGGCGCTGAAAGACTTTCCCGCCGATCGAAGAATATCCTGTGAATGAGCTTACGTAATAGTACTGTCCCCACGTAGTATGCTCACGAGTCTGCAGGCACCTTGGACGCTTGGAAACATGCCCTTTAGTCCATTATTCACCGGGTAGAGGACTGAGGCTCCCTTTAACCCCTAAAATTCTATGACTATGTATTTCCTGAAATCGCTCAAAAATTGCCATTTTCAATACAAGTATCAAATTTTTGAAAAAAAACACATATAACTGTAGGATCTTGTAGTACACTGATTTGAAAAGATGTAGAAAAAATTTCAGAAATTTCCACCGAGTGGATTGCAAGATATTAGTGTTTAAATTGACAAAAAAACTTTTTTGGGACCTGCAAAAAATTGGGCAGCTGCACTTCACAAGCTCACTTTTCTATGAAAAAAATGCTCAAAATGGTGGTGCTTCTTTGGATTCTTTTTTCTAAATAAGTTTTTTACATGCTTGAAAATTTTCATGTCATTTGGAATTGTACAACATACAAAAAAAAAATGTAGAAAGAAATAGAGAATGTTTTAAAATACTAAATTGTTAAGAATTGTTTAGAATTTAATTATGGAATTGAAAAATGTCAATTCCAATGGTTGTAATGTTTTTATAAACAATCTACATCTTTAGTTATGATTTTATTTTTTTCAAAAAATATTGAAAATTGAGTGAAATAATTGACTTCAAAGTTTATTTTAGAGTAGGGAATCCATAACTACTCGCAAATTAAAACTCCTCATAACTTTTGACTCACTGGTCAAAATGGAATGATTCAAAGCTTTCCATGTATATATAACTTTAGAAAACCAATTTCAAATTTTTGTTTTTCAAAAAAAGTGATTTTCTCTAATCTGCCCGAATTGCCTAGTTACGAAAAAAAAATTAACATATTAGGCCATAACTTTTGACTCGTATTTCCAAATGTCATGAAATTTAGTGCATATGAAAGATATTCCTTGTCCCCACCTTCTAATAAAATTTCAGCCCAAAATATGGAAATCTCAGGTTGCACGTACTTGCCTAAAATTTCTATACTGCCAAAAAACGCATGCTGGTCCTTTAGGGGTGAAGGTAGCTTGCTCTTAAAGTGATCATTTAAGAGTTGATTGCCTTTCCGGGAAAGCTAAACTCCTTGAAACAATTTTCAATACATTTTTTATAGGAAGAAAAATAGAATTGCCATCAAACCCAAATCGTTTTATATTTCTTGGGCCTTCTTGGAAATTGGAATTAGAATTAGTTACAAATTTTTGAAGTTGAAAAGCAATGGTTGCTAAAAGTGACCATCTCTTGAAATGTACAGTACCCACCAACAAGTTTACGTTCACAGCAGTCAATTTACAGAAATAGAGCACATATCTCTAATTTCGAATTGCCACTACATGCTCAAAAATGATCCAAATCAAAAACCGCAAAGTGCGTTGGAAAGATAATGAAGTCTACTTTACTTATGTCTTAAGCATTTATTAAAAAAATTGTAAAATTATATATAAATATACCACTTTTTGACAAACTATCTACCATCTAGTGCTATCACCATTAGCTTTTATTACGGGCTTCACACGGTAAGGCATACTGGCAACAAGAACTTCAATCATCTCTAGAGATACCTCTTTCCATGCCCTTTGAATGGTGTTGACTAATTCTTCTCTGTTTTGCAGTAGCACCTAATTTTGAACGATGTCTTTCACAATCTTCCATAGGTTTTTAATGGGGTTTAAGTCAAGAGAGTTTGTAGGTTATGAAAGCTTTCTTATGCCATCAATCACTTGATTCCTTACTATGGTGCATTGGAGCACCATTTTCCATGAGTATAAGTGTTAGGGTAATTGTAGAGAAAATAAAAGCCATTCAATCGACTTTCGTAGACTACATCAAGAAAGTCCTACCTCTTTGTCTATTACATGGCATTATAATAAGTGAACACTTATTGAAATTCATGAACGCACCCCATATCATCATTGTTGAATGAATAAATTTTTAAAATGGTGCTAAACAATCCAAAGAAAAACATTCATGTGACTTTTGCCGTACCTTCACTTGCCTTGATCTTTTTTTGGTTTCAAATGAAGACTAATCTATCCATATTACATTCTTTTAGTTATATACCGTCTAAAAGTTAGTGTTTATAGTTTTAGAGCACACCTTACACCACCATTTAAGTCACTTGTTACAATCAAGAACACCTATAATCTCACACAATCTATTTTTGTCTCTAGAAGTACACCTATAATCTCACACAATCTATTTTTGTCTCTAGAAGTACACCTACTCATCAAAACACACACACAATGTATCCACAAGCCATCACATTGCTTGGCCCAAGCATGTTTTGCATTGAGAGGTTATTGGAGCTCCATATATGAAGCTCAAATTGACAAAAATCTTATTTGTGTTGGCACAAGAAGCATTGATGTTGCCTTCATAGTGTAGGAGCTACAAACACAACTTGAAGTGCCATCAATGCAATTCGATTTTCCTTAGACATCTGACTTGAATTAGCATCCAAATGACACCTAGAATATAGTTAACTTGTTTTTCAACATTTAGGTGGCAGTTTCATGAAGTTTGGAGGTCTGAAGTGGGAGATATGATCAATCAAAGTTACTCTTCATTTTTAGTGGCAGTTAGAGTTCGAAAATTTGAACGGAAACTTGTTGGTGGGTACTGTACACTATTGGTACATTGAAAAGAACAAAATGTATCTATGTGTCATGATCGCTTTTAGAGCATGGACCTCGCTTTTAGAGCAAACTACCTTAAACCTTCATGTTTGGAGAGAACTATTAGTTAGTTCATTGCTAGCGGGTAGAATTGAGAAAAAAAAAGGTGAAAAAATTTATAAAATTTCTATGTAGAGAAAAAATTGAGAAAAAGACGTACTTGAATTAGAATAAACGGTTCAATATAGTAACTAAAGAAAAATAGCTAATAAATCTTAAAAATATATTGAACTGGCTACTTTAAAAAGAGTGCAAATTTGGACATTGGATGCAAAAATTACTACACTTCATCACATTGGACATTATCAAGCCAGTGGCTTGAGCATGGACTTGGACACATGTACAGTTGACCTCAAAAAATGAGTCTACGCTTTGTTCACTTCACTCTTTGCGCCATACATTGAAAATGAGTAGACAAAATCCAATTATCCAAATGAACAAATGCAAATGCTACAATGTTTTGTGTGTACTACAACCTTAAAAATACTCGAGGCAAAATGTAAGTACAGTTTGAAAGTAAATGAATTCCAAAGCTATCCATCCACATAGAGTAAGTACTCAATTCTTGAGGCGTTTTTCATAATTATTTCCAAAATTGCCCATGCTTCTTTTTGAGCCACAATGGCTTCAATATTTTATTGCATGTTGTTGTACATCATTTAAAACCCCATTGGTATTGTAAAAAGTTAACATATGTGTACTTCAAAAAAATTATACATATAGAAAAGTATAATTAATATTAATTTGAATGGAGTTTGAAAGTCCTTAATAAATCAAAGATTTGAGATTTCATTAATGGCAAATTTCATTAAAATGGCGGCATTCCATGTGCCATTTCTAGACCGTGACATCTAAAACTAGTTTACATTACTAACATCTAGGTCAGTTATAGATTTTAGAAAACTAGAACAATTATAGATATCAGATTATCAGACCATGTAATCTAAAAAGTCTTGGACAAATATATTCTTCAAATATCTAAGACTGGTATAGATTCAAGTACAGATAAAATAGTTCAAACTGTGCGGTCTGAACTGTTAAAAGTGCCAAAATTAATGGAATATCGCCATTTTAATGAAATTCGTCATAGTAACTATCATAGATGATCTATAGATTGCAATTTGAACCATTGTTGCATCTACTTTGAATAGATTTGGAGTCATTGTAGGGTAATTGCAAGAAACACTTGTACTATTTGTTGCGTTTTTTATTTTTGGACTTTTAGTACTTTTTGTACTATAAGTGACCTTCAGTACTATTGAAGGCATGGAATATAAAATTTGAATGGTCAATTGGATATCAAATTTACTATTTTGACAACATGTGATGTTCATCATTGGATGACAAAAATGGATGGAAATACTTAATTTGCCATTAAAAAAATAATTTACATTAGCATATAGAATGTATTACAAGCCCCAGCAATACTATTGAGTCTTTTTGTATACCCTAAAGTACTATTTTGAGCCACATGCTACAATTTACCTTAGAAAATGAAACTTTCATGTTTCTATTATTGAAAATTAGGAAATGAATTTGAAAAATGGCCATTGTTACCGACTAAGAGCAAAGTAGGAAGATCAAAGTTAGAACTAAAAAAACATTTTGAATTCAATATAAATTCAACTTGAATATAGCACACTTTAGGCCAATATAAAACACACTTGGAAAATGTTTTTGGAAATTCCTCTCCTAAGAAGGTGTATTCCTATTAGAAGAGCTAGCCTACCAAATTTGATGATGTAACTCTTCGAAAAAGGTACTCGATAGTACTAGAACCCACCAAAACCGCATGTGACATATATTCAAAATTCAGTTTCACCTATTAAATTAATTTTGAAAAAATTGAAATAATTCAAGTGTATTTTCTATTGCTATAGGAAGTTTTTTTTGTGAATTTCATGTTCATTCAATCATTTTTGCAATACTTATGGCACAAAACAACTTCCGCATTGAATGTATGACGAAAAATAGTACAAGTGTTTCTTGCAATCACCCTGTGGCTCAAAGAATAAGCATGGGCAATTTTGAGAATAATTATGAAAAAAGCCTCAAGAATTGAGTACTCACTCTATGTGGGTGGAAAGCTTTGGAATTCATTTATTTTCAAACTGTAATTGCTTTTTGCTCCAAGTCACTTTTAGGATTGTAGTACTCAAAGGATACTACAACATTTATGTTTGCTTGTTTGGATTTTGTCCACTCATTTTAGACACTCATTTTCAACGCATTGATGGCACGTGGAGTGAAACTGAACAAAGCATAGACTCATTTTTGAGGTCGCTATTGAACCTCCGCTACAAGAGGTTGGACATCTACAGTAGGAGTTTCGGATTCTAGCCGCACTGGCGTATGGCGGAGTGGCGTATGGCGGAGTGACGGTTTTTCCGGGGCGAGAATTCGCACTGTCTGACAGGCTTGAGCCTGTCAGTTCCGCCCTGGTTTCCAGAATTGCGCAAAGCTTGTCCGCTTGCGGCAAGAAAAAGACAATATCCGATGAGTTAAGGCTCATTCGCAAGTGTCTCACTCTTGAGTGACGGCTAGGGAGATTGATCTTTGGGAGCATTATTCCTGCGGACTGCGCTCTAGAGCTCGCTTTCACTTTCTGTGCGTTTGCTTCTCGCATTGAGTGTTAATTTCAGGCCATACCAGTTGTATACGCTGAAGATCCAGCTAGTCTTACTTTTGCAGGTACGTGCAGCAGTAATTCCATCCACGAAGAGGCACCAGAGTTCATGACCCGGTTTCTGCACGGATTGAAGTCGAAGGTTGTGCTGAGCAACCGGGACTCTCATCTGCTTAATCAGTATTTCCCATTGTAAGTGACGATTGTTGAAGTAATATTGAATTCGATCGTTTGGTTTTCGACCACACACGTCGAATTTTGATTTCTAGCTAGGTGAATTCGATCTGATTATACCTTGACGCGCTTGGCTTGTTCCGATTTCTCTAGTCGACTTGGTTTTCGACGATTTCTGAAGTGACTAGAACGTTCGATCAGTGGGAGCTAGCAAAGCCGTCCTTCTAGCTGCCGCGAGTGTGAAAATTTTGGATTACGTGATTTACCAGTGGCAATTGCAGGGAGTTCTGGATTGTGTTGATCAAGCGCAATGCATGTCTGAGCAAGCTTATCAATGCTTTTGGGGCCACCCAGCGACTTTTGACGTTCTGTCACTACGAGAGGGATCTGGTTTACTCATCAGTAACTATGCGATTATATTTTGAATATGTATGTACAGTGGCTCGCATAAGTATTCGTACACTTTAGAAATTGCCATAACTAATTGAAAAATTAGAATTTCCCAACAAATTTTGGACATGTTGAAGTTCAGGTAACATAATTGTATTAAATGATTTTTCAAAATTTTAAAAAGTCTTTTTGATATTTTCTATAATTTAATCAAATTTATTAGTGAAAAAAAACTTTTAAAGATTTTTTAGTATTTGGAATGAGAATTCTTTTTAGAATTTTTTGGTAGGAATTCTTCAAACTTTGAAACTTTATTGAGTGAAATATTATTGACTAAAGTATGGCTCTAAATTTTTACATTTCTTATAATTCACTCCAAAAATCTCCAAAAAATGTGTAAAATTTGAAAAGTGTATGAAATGTTCATATATTATTTTCCATGATTTTTTGGAGATTTTTGGAGTGAATTGTAAGAAATGTAAAAATTTAGAGTCATACTTTAGTCAATAATATTTCACTCAATAAAATTTCAAAGTTTGAAGAATTCCTACCAAAAAATTCTAAAAAGAATTCTCATTCCAAATATTGAAAAATCTTTAAAAAAATTTACTTTTAATAAAAGTTTTTTTTCACTAATAAATTCAATTAAATTATAGAAAATATCAAAAAGGTTTTTTAAAAATTTTTAAAATCATTTTATACAAGTATGTTACTTAAACTTCAACTTGTCCAAAATTTGTTGGAAAAATCTATTTTTTCAATTAGTTATGGCAATTTCTGAAGTGTACGAATACTTATGCGAGCCACTGTATGTATGTATGTATGTATGTGTGTATGTATATTTATGTGAAGCCCCGTTCCTGTTTAAATAAGCCTCCATTCACATACATTTCTATTAATACCCTTGTTGTGGTTTTGTTTAATGATTCCTGGGAGAGAAGGGAGCAAGCGGAAAGAAGAGCACCGACCACTACACTAAATAGGGTATTTAGTGTTGGATTACATTTAGTGTAATTACCACCCTACTTGATCCTACACTAAATGTCAATTTTAGGACGATTAGTGTAGTGCTAAACTTCAATGCGCCGCCTTTGCCTTCTCTTTCCTTCTACCTTCCTTTAATAAGTTCTAACACTAAATGTAAACATTTTCAGATTTCAGATTTACCATAGAGTATATTTAATGTTAGAAATTACATTTAATGTTACTTACTTTAGTAGGCTTAATGATATTTAGTGTCATGGTTCGCAAATAGTGTTGCCAACACTAAATACCCTATTTAGTGTACTGAAAACTGAATTGCGACACCAGGTGCAGGAACGCCGTTCCTGATTTTTTTTCCTGGAGCATGCATGCAGACTCGTGAGCATACTACGTACGGACAGGACGGACAGTACAGTATGACGTCAGCTTATTCACAGGACATTCTTCGGCGGGAAAGTCTTTCGGCGCTGAGCCATGTGGTCATTTTCTTTTGCTTTTCTTGGTGGTAAGTTCAGTCGACATGCACCTTGGAGGCTTGGAAACACGCACTCCAGTCCATTACCGGTATTTACGGTCGGGGGGGATTAACTCCCTCAATATCCCTCCCCGTGGATGGAAGGGGATGAATGGGATCCCCTGCGTCGTTTCCTGCGTCATTGATTTCCCCCAACTTCACCAGGAAATTCAAAATCCCAGAGTCGAAATTGTGCATGTGTTTCAAGAAAAACAGAAACAAAATCCCAGCGTCAGCAAATTGACAGCCAATTCTACTGTTCATCTGTTACCACTGTTGCAATGTTGGAGTCAGTCGATGCTCAAAAAGTGCTTGCTTGGCCACTTGTGGCTGACAGGCTTTGCATTATTTGCCTTTGCAATGAAATTCCGTTTCATTTGTGTCAAAAAAGAAAGAAAAAGAAGTGCTTGCTTGTTCTGGAGACTGGCATTCTGGAGACGTACGGCGCCAAAACTGGAGTCTAAACACTACTGCCCAGATGACGACCAGATGACGACGATCATATATGGCGTAAATTGGAGGCACCGCATGCAGGCTCCATTGCTCTGTTCCAGACCAGGCTTATTACAACGTCAGTGAGACTACTCCATTTGGGAATCATACATTCCAGCACTGCTCAATGGCCGGAGGTAGTCCTTCAAAAAGCTTTCTTCACAAATATTCCACAACCTTAACTTGTTCCTCGAGTCGAGCTCATAGTTCATTTAATTCTACCTGTTTTGATTGAATGCTTTGTAGGAACATAATGAATTACAAGACTCAAGCGTCTAAAAAAACCAAATTGTTCCTCGCTCTGCTAGATTCTATTTTACGACATTAGAAATTCGTCATTGTCTTTCTTCAAGACGAATGACGAATCGATTCGATGCTCAGTTTGTTCTTAATCTGTAATCATATCCTGATTCTATGGTCTTAGCTCACTTCTTGGGTGGATTCGGATACATTACTGAACATATCATACACCAAAAAAAAAGCCAACGAGAATGAACGCTATTCCTCACCTGTCAGTGGTGTTCTTCAGGTGAATAAGAACCTCGTGAATGGAATTCTCGACATCAGCTGAGATTCTCTTGGGCGTCAGCTCGTTCTCAGAAGCTAATCCACAGCAAGAAAAAAACCTCAATAACTTAACGACTATCAATCTTTATATGTGCAATTACAGCAAGAACAAGTTCTTAAAAAAATAGAATTGAATAAACACAGTCAAAAACGAAATTAAAAATGGAACAAAATGACTGATTCTATTTTCCGGTTGCCTCATGTAGATGTCTTGGAAACGCTCATTGACAGCTGATGATCAGCTTAACCTAAATTGACAAGCATTGACAACCGTTTCAACTGCGACTCTTCCAAATTCGAGTGCTGCAATTAGAGCGCAATCTGCTTAGAACAATTTCTAAACATCACGTATTCAATGTAGTACGATCTGTTCATGCACCATACTCTGTTCCCGCAGAGAGCGCCATAATCGCATTAATATCAAGATACGCAACAAAACAGACGTCAAATAAATCGATAAAAAATTCTCTGTAACCGCAGTTCCTCCATTACGAGATATCTACACCCTCCCTTGCCAGTGCGAGGACTTACATCGGCGACAGCAGGCAACTGCAAGCTCGGTGCAGCATAGAGATGAGGCTCCACGCTCGACGGCAGACTATGGAGCGTCGGGGATCTAAGGCACTGAGGTCCAACATCGTTTCAACATTTACAAAGGATGTATCGCGAAATTGAACAATCTCCGGTCTCGAACAAACCAGCGAGATTATCCGGAGCTATCGAAACCCTAAAAAAGAGGCGAGATATTGAAGGCAAACGTCGGTCGAAATGTCCGGAATGCAACTGCCATTGTTAAATAATTACTAATGCACTAGCCATCTATCCACAAGACTATTGATAGTAAAAGTCTTTCTTCTATGATGAATAGTTCTTTTATTTGAACAATTGTCTTTTTGTTTTAATGCACATGATATTATGAAATAATGATTTTACTACATGTGCTTTAATACAGATTATCTATTATAAAACTAAGATAACAAAATTCACAATATCAATATTTATCTATTGTTTAAATACAATTCTTAATCCTAATTCATAGTAGGCGGAGAAGAAGAATGTTCAAGAATTGCCAAAAAAAAACTTTTTAAGATGTAAAGCTTTATATTTCCTAATCAACTATGATCTATATATTTGCAATTTAATTTGAAAATATAATATAATTTAAAAATGAAGAATAACTTACAATTTATACCCACAAAAGTAAAATGTTTGTTGAGGTAGTTATAGAATGTATTGTTATTGTAATGTGAACCAAAGTAGTACATGTTCAAGAAAAGATAAGACTAGGATGGTAGTTGCTAATGAAGAGTTTAGAGGTCTTAAAGTAATAGATTTAGAACTTGTACTATTTGAGCAAAAACTTTTAAGATTGAATAGGGAAAATTAACAAGTTTCTAAGTACAAGCCAACGGATCTTAAGATGTTCAAAGAAGTAGGAGAATACATGTCAACACTTTATTGGATGCAACTGAGAACTTATTCAATTTTTGCATGTAATATCCCTTTTAAACTTGAACTTGCATGAGGAGTTTGTTTGTTGGAGGTTCCACGTTTGACCCAAAAGTCAAGACAAGTGATGCTAAAATTACATATCTTGGTTAGAAAGAAGACTATATGATATTTTTAGAAGAGGAAGGGAAGGAGAGTGACTCTAGATTTTATTCTTTAATGTATTTGGATTTAGGGTGAGAATGGGGTGCACCATGGTGAAATTTGTCTGTAATGGTGATAGTGGTTATTAATGATTTGATTTATATTTGGGAGTTGTCAGAGTGGTTGATTATTTTCAAGTTTATGAGAAGGTTAGTATACTGTACTTCATTGCTACCATTAGTAAATTAATCTTATTTTTGTTTAAATGTCACTTTTGAGAGTACAAAAGATTGTAACATGAAGAATGAACTTAGAAGTGAAGATTTGGTTGGACATAAATATCTATTAAATAGTGTAAACATGGTATAAGGAAAGTGATGAGATTTGAAACGTCGCACCAAACTATGCACAGAGCATGCAATTTGGTGAAAAACTCAACAAGAAACTCCACATGAAAGTGTTGAAACTCACTTTGTACTTAACAAATATCTCTAACACCTTCAAAAGTTGGAGAGATTGAAGGTTTTACTGGACCATCAATCATGACTTTTATGCCCAATACTGGTCCTTTAACCCATTAACGTCCGTGGTCAATTTGGAAGGTGGGCAAAGCGATCTGGGGTCGTATGGGCCAAAATTTCACCGCAGAAGCAAAACGAAATCTAAAAAAAGATCCAACCGTACCGATGGGTGCATGATGAATGCCTTACTGTGCCGAAGTGAATTCGAGGGTTTTGCGGTTCAGATCCAATTTATTATGAAACTTTTCTACTGCCGTATGCGTGAGGTGCGTATAAGACAGATTAGCATACGTAGGGTCACGTATTTCTTTATGCAAAGTGCGGCCTGCGTTGTTACAGGGTCACGTCCCATCTCTTTCATCGTGATCATGGTGTGCCCATACATCTCACACTTCCGGGAGCGCCAGCTTGGAGTTCCCTTACCCTGCCTTATCCGTCCTGCTAGCAATCATGACCTTCAGCTGAAGCACAGCGGTTTAGCTGTCCGGACACAGAAGCCCATGCTTAGAGGCTCTAACGACCTCGCCCTTTAGGCTACAATTTTCACATGGAAAAGCATCTGCGGCAAGAGCACTGACCCAAACGTATCCCGGTAGCTAGGCGGGACTCAATTGTAAGAGTCCGCTGGCATTCCTACTCACACAAACAACCATCTGCAACGACAGCATTGCCACAAATTCAACTGCCCAATTGCAACCGCACGACACCACAAGTGGTTGGATCCTGTAATACTTTCCAACGTGGCCAGGTGACAAACGGAGACAACAAAAGCACAATAAAAAAAATGGGGAACTTAGTAAGGTCAAAGTGTTCACTGCAGAGTCCTCCACCACACGGTGACGCTCCAACACTGCCGGAGCAACTACATTCTAGTACCCACAATGCAACTCCAACATGGCAACAACAAAATTCATTGGCATCCACAGTCAATTAGTGCCTCCCCTACAGGCACGACCATGCCTCTCTACATCTCAAAATTTGTGGCCAGGGAACTCAGAGCGGTCAACAAGGACCTAACTTGAAAAGACAGCCCCATCTACATACGTAGATGACGCCTAGTATCGAGCTCTGATCTTGAAGCGCAAGACAATTGAAGCACATCTGCTGCTTCAATCAGCGGCACGAACTTGCCGGCCACGAAGTCGACTACCCACCATAGCGCAAGTACATCATAATGCTGCAACCAGCGGCAATGAGCACGTAAGTAATTCAGACACTGCAATCACTGAAAGGAAATCGCTATGCAACTAATGACACATTCATTTCATTACTCATGTACACATAACGCATGCAAGCAAATCCAAAAGACTTACCAGTGCACAAGGATAACCGCCACCACAGCTCCAGAACCGTTCCAACACAATGGAAGAACTCGAAACACTTGGCCGTGCAGAGACAAACACCATCGCACTGTGGGCAGATCCATCGGGTGCAGCGCTTGCAAATCTTGCAAACTCGTCAGAGATTGGTTCTACGGGGAATGTGCACGCCTCCAATGTCACAGGGACGAGGTGGGATCACTCGAACCGGATGAATGTAACCTCCTGGTGCTCCAGCCCTGTATGGGCGCTCCATCAAAGCATATGCCACTCGTAGTTGAAATTCCTTGTGACAAAGAGGTTTCTCACCCACAGTCTTTGACAACTCCTTGTGAATAGTGAATGCATTGGCCATGCAAGAGTCAAGACAGAAAAAGTAAACCCGATGCCACCATTTCTTCGTGGCTATCTGCGTACTATAATATGACCGGTTTTGATTGGCCACATCAACTCCACCCATTGTCCGTGAATAGAGAATTTGGATTGGTGAGGTTGGGACCTCCGCAATCCTTTGCCTAGAGACTCGGCTAGTGACAACTCCGCCTGTGACCATGGGATCAGCTGCAGTGGCAAGAAAGTAAACCCCTTTAGTAGCTTGCCAATAAATCGCAGCCATCTTCATATCTTTGTGCATACGCATATGTAGTGTACCGCGGAGCTGCTCGTGGCTGATATTCAAGCTTGTAGAAAAGCCCTTGCGCTGCTTGCGAGCAGTACCAACTACATAAAATCCACGGGAAAGGAAATCGTCAAACAAGTATGGAGAGGTGAAATAGTTGTCACAGGTCACTGTGTACCACTGCCCTTCCAGGCCCTTTGTCAAGCAAGCGACAACCCCTCCTGCCATGCCAATGTGCGCTGCTGCTGCCTCACCAAGGACCTTGTTGTCTTTCTCCACATACACCTCCAGCCTGTACACGTAGCTAGTCACAGAGCAAGCCATTGCCCAAATTTTGATGCCATGTGTAATTGGCTTTGCTGGCAAGTACTGCTTGAAGGAGCAGAAGCGGCCATTGTAGGCGACCATGCACTCGTCCACCGTGACAAACGAAAACACATTCCAAAATTGTTGAAACCGTGCCTCCACATGCTCCAAGATCCACCTGCACTTCCCAATGGGGTCGTAGTCTGGACTCCGTTTATCAGTGACAAAGGTGTCCTTATAGGTCATGTGTAAACATCGAAGGATGTATTCGAACCGCCACCGCGACATGGTGCATGCAACATCCTCACAGAATAGTGCTCCTCCCCCTCGGTGCCAATAGTCACGAATGGAAGGTTGTTCCCTTACACCCATCAAGCAGCAGATGCCCGTGAACTGGCGGAATTCTTCTAGTGTGATGTGTCTTGCTCTGTGTTCACCATCCTTCTGCTTCCCTGTCTTTGGATCAATGTAATCTGCATAGTTGTTGCTCTCCCTGACTACCTTCCGCTGCAGCAATTCATCCCAAAAAAGATAAAAGTATTCAATGGGCTCCATGAGAACGTCGGCTTAGAGGGAGTCCGATGCACCTGGTGTCTTCCCTGCAAATGATTGTTTGGGCAGCAGAGACTAGCTCTTGGCATGCCAATTCAACTCAGCATATTTTTGATCAAGCTTCGGCCTTTGTGGTTCAAGACCGCAGGTATACACCCCAATTTCTCCCAGCAATGCCATTGGGTCATCCTCTTGCACGTCTATGGAACTGACGCCACTTGAGAATGTAGCGGCTTTACTCCCCAACTCCGACAGCGCAAGGTCAAAGTCGTGGGACGAGTCACTGTCCTCAAGTTCCCACCCTATAGGAGCGGTGGTACGCAATACTGGTTAGGCCTTTACCACCTCCGTCGGAACGAAGTCAAGGCTGTGTCTGTCTTCGGCTTCTACCACCTTCGTTGGAACGACGTCAAGGCTGTGTCCGTCCTCTTTAGTCGTACCTTGCTATTCAAGGAATTGGCAAGCGCCGTGCGGAAGGGATTGCACCCCTAAGTAAGCCCCAAAATCAATCGTCAAAAGCACCTCCCCTCCCTCTGGTCCGATTTCTCCGACCACCGTTCCAACAGCAAATGGGCAAGGGACAGGTAGCACTTCCCCACCCCACTGTAGATTGCGTAGCAGCACATTGACCCGCCCACGCCCGTCAGAATTCGCCCTGGTAGTAGGAGGCGCGAAAGAAGTGGGATCCACTTCGACGCGCTCATTCAAGCCTTCATCGCTTGACTACTGCCCCAATGCCGGACTTGTTGGCGGTCTTTGAACCCGTCGTCCTCCACGACCCCACCCTGTTGTTGCACGACCCCGCCTGGCTGTTGAAGTTAGTGCCTGCGTGCCTTCGGCAGAGCCTGCCAGTGCCGCAAGTGGGGCCCCATCCACTGGCACCTTCTACGTGTATTTGTGCTTCTGTCTTGGAAGAGCCGGCGCGGCCACGTCTTGCAATTGAAGCCCTGACCCAGTGCTGGAACCCGTCGGTGGAACCCCTCCACCTTCAGCAACTTGTGGCTTCTATTTTCTGATTTATTTCCGCTTTGGCTTGGCATGGAGAACGTGGGAAGTGTCCCCAGTTGCAGGTACATTCTCCTTCCCTGTGCGGTGCGGGCTCTGCAAATTGTCGGCCACATTGGATGGACCCGCCAAGGGATCCTTTGGCGGGTAGTTCTCCTTCGCTTGCGTTGTCAACGGAATAGTGGCGGCAGCGCTCTGAAAGTCTGCCTCGGGAGTAAAACCAAGTTCGTCCACACCGCCATCGTCAGGGGAAGACAATGCGCCGCAAGTCACTGTGAAGCTGCGCTGGGAATCCATCTGCGTTGCCTTCGTCTTGCTGTGCACCCCAACCGAGCAACTTCGCGGAGTGGCAATAAAAAAGATAGCGGAGCTATGCCCCTTCCAAATCAACCAAATTCTCGTAACCCCTTGCTCCAGGCGGAATCGGGTGAGCAACAAGGTAATCCCGATCCAGCAACCCCAAGAATTGTCGCCGCTTGTGCAAGGGAAAACGCTGGTTCTCCGCCCAATTGGCCAACACGGCAGCAGTTTCAACAAATTGTTGTGGAGGAGGCGGGGGTGGTGGCCAGACGTAACCATCTCGGCGCCCGCATCCTCGTCTACTCGTCCTAGCCATCTGCCTGTATTGAGGCACGCAAGCATTTGATTGACCCTAGGTCCCAACTTCAAGCAATGAGCACCTCTATGCCCTGCCTGCAATCGTGCTTGTCTTGGTTTCTATGATCATGTTGTGTTGGCCACCTCTAATGGCGGCTGCCAATGTGTACGCCACCTTCCCAACGGCCGATGAAGTCGGCGCTCACCACACAAGCCCCCATCGACTACATTCACAAGCGGAACACTATGCCTAAACCAACGACAAGGCCTCCCCCCACCTCCACTCGACCCCCTCATTGCAATCCAGACAACCCTAATCTGAAGCGTCTTCCAGGTGCAATCGATGAGCGTAGTGGCACTCAAAAGTGAGCCGTATTGCAATTCCTCCCCCAGCACATTCCGCCTCGGATGCGTCGCTAAGCTTCCCGTTTAAGCTTGCCCGGCCTCAAATTTGTGTTTCCCCCCTTGGAACAATGCAGGGAGAAGGTGACACCCTGGCATTGCCCCACAGAAAGAAGAGCGTTCCCAATCCAGCGTTCTCAGGTTTGCACGCCACCGTCCTGACAAAGTAAATGCCCATGTGGCGCGTACAATGGGTACTTCTTTTGCAAATTTATAGCCATCTTTCTGCTTTCAATGCGTATTTTCAGCCATGGGTGTGCCACTAATCTCAAGCCTGACGCAATATGGAAGCTTAGACTGGCCCACTTTTGTTCCTGCGGATTGAGGTGGCAATTCCCCACATCTGTCCCCTTTGGCTAGTCTCCCAATTCATCTTCAATCTCACCCTACAAATGAAAATGTCCCAATTTCGACCCAAAAGTGGTCGACCAATCCTTAATGGGTTAATCTAAACAGCAATTCAATGCCTATCTGCAAATTGCTGGTAACATTCTTCCAATATGCAGCAACTAAGCTCTAAGCAGTTTAGTGCTCTCTCGCAACTCCAGTTCTTGTCGATCCAGTTCACCATTCAGCTATGGTGGTCCAACCATTTAAGCGAAAAATGAAAGAGGATCGACATGCAGCTTGTGCATAGCTTATGAGTTCATTAACCAAGGGCAGGGCATTGAATTTCAAGGGTAGAATGTAGAAGCGACGACCTCACCACCATTGCCAGAAGAATGGCCGGGTGGCCCTTTCTTCATCCAGAAAATAGATGAAACCTAAACACTATGGAGCGGAGCGAGTAGGGTCTAGGCCTGTAGCGGAGCGCTGTTAGGCGCGTAGCTACAGTCCTCCTTAAGGTTTGCTCAAAGGGCTTAGGGTTGATTGGCCAAATTTTTTTGGTTTTATAATTAAATTTTTTTTTTTTTAAGATTGGATGGAAGGGCGAGATGGATTCCGTTGCTCGCTAGACAGAGTCGTGGGGTGGGAGGCACTCACCCGGCCATTCTTCCGGTAATGGCGGGTGAAGTCGCCTCTGCTACATGTGTCCCGAATTTCAATGCTGGGCAAGCTTTATGCTCTCACACAATCCTCATCGATCGATCAAAAGCCAACGTCTCCTCTTGCGCAACCTTCACCATAGAGATCCCACAAGAGGACGATCAAGTAGTGCTACCGACTCCCTGGAATATCAACTCAAAACCATGCTGCAACAGATGTGGAATGACTGCCGAACTTTTAGGTCAGTGCCTCGATCAGTGTTTGCTGGAGGTTCCGCTGATACAGGATCATCAAGAGTGGAAGAAGCGACCTGCAATGGAGGAGCGGGGTCAGATTGCTAGCCCATCGTACAGCAAAGTGCTGAGAATGGTATGGATCTTGTTAAGCTCTTCTTAAATTGGGGATGTTTTGCATGACTTGCGTTGAGCACTACTAGAATTCACCCGTCATACAACAACGTTTGTAGCAACTTTTGAACTTTGAACACAAAATGTGATTCCACAACTGGCATTCAATGTTGCTACGTAATCGAACCACTTTTTTATACATGCGGGTTTACTGAAGTACGCTCCAATATTTTCATTCTCGCTTAAAAAATACACAATGCTAAAGTATCTTCCGAAACGTTGCTACAAATGTTTCAAACGTTGCTAGACCCTCTAAATTCTAGTGGTGGAAACTGTGGTAATGTGGTGCCCGATTTGGTGCATGTTGTTATTTGACAGGCGTCAGCGGAGATGGTGGCAGTGTTCCTCATCATGTTCAGCGCCTACGGCACGGCAATAGTTGATAAAAACAATAATGGCGACTTGACGTTGCTGAGACTGGCAACGGCAGGGGGATTCTCTGTGCTGATGATGGTGTTCGTGGTGGGTCATATTTCTGGCGCTCATTTGAACCTAGCGGTCACTTTAGCATTCGCTTCGAAGAAAATGTTGCAGCTTGTGAGTCCTTCTGATTCGAGATTTGTTTGCAAAATTTTGAAAAGAGTCCGGATGGAGATTGAAGATCTCTTCCATTTTTATCTATGGCGCCGTTTGTATGTGTGCCAAATTGATGCATGATCTTCCAGGCACCCATTTACATGTTTGCACAATTTCTCGGAGCTTTGGTTGCAATTGCTGTTCTGCAAGCGCGGACAAACGATGTCGAAGCGGCACTCACTCTCACAGCGGACTTGTTTGGAATTCCCTGTGACTGATGTAGAGATTTTGTTGTTTTTCCCTTCTAGTTTTTGCCAATTCTTATGTTTCCCGGTGTTCTAATGTCATTGTGGAGGGGATCTTCGAAGAATTCATGTACAAAAGGAAATCGTGGTTTTTCTTAGAATAGATTTTCATAAATTCTCTCCAAATTCCCTATGTGTAATCCAAATTGGTAGACTTTGCAACACGTTTACACATCTTACATTTCAATATTGTTTCCACCTAATATTTGGTAGATTTTACAAGATGCAATTGTCCCATATCGATTGTCAAGGGTACCGCGAGGTTGGACACATAAGATTTGTAAGTTGTCAATTTTTAGCATTGAGAATTCTTATCACAAGAAATCTATCAATTCCAGAGATTGTACACTTTAGAAACCTAAGGTTTTATAAGATATGAAATTTAAAATGTTTAAACAAATAAAATCTAAATATTACTAATAATTTTAACTCTTGAAATCTAGAAAGGATCTAGATTAAAAATTCTAAAATGTACAAATCAATATTGAAATTCAAATCTACATAGAATTGAGATTTGAGACTACAAAATCTGCAAATTCTATTGATTATGCGCACTAAAATCTACAATAAATTTAGATTTTACAGGCACAAATCTACATTCTAGAATACTGAATTCCATAAATTGAGTTGATTTGGTGGTGGGGAACCTTTGCAAATAACACTGAAAAATGCACAAATTCTCCTTTGATAAAATTGTTAAAATTCCCTGTCTCACATTTCCCTGTGAGAACTATATTCCCTGTGTTTTGAAAAAACAGTGGAATTCTGTCATCAGAGGTGGGAATTTGCAGTAGAATGCTGGCAGGGAATTCAAAAAACGTTTCTTGTGTCTCCCTTTCAGCGGAAACGCAAAAGCTTTCATCTGGAACTCGTAGTAGGGTTCAATCTCATGTTTGTTGTGACTGCTGTGTCCACTGGCTCCAGTAATGTACGAAATCACCCGACTACTAGCTTTACATATGTTGAGTCCTAAGATTCTTCGATCTATGCAGAGGTTCCTATATGAATTTTCTTACCACCTTGACTTAAATGTAAGATGTGGTGCAGACTGAGCTAGCTGGAATTGCTGTGGGGGCAACTGTCGTCCTCAACGTTCTGCTTGCAAGATATGTCTTGAAGCCTCCACGTCTTGCATTCAAGCCTTTCTAATGACACTGCTTGTAGGGACATCTACAAGCTTCCGAATGCACTAAGTTAACATGTGTGGTTAACATGACAAATTTTTAGAACATAATCACAGGGAATGTGCAGTCACAGGGTGGCAAATGTTAGAGAGGGTCAGATGTATCTATACTTATAATGTCTTACATATACACATTTTTTGCCAAGTTTCAGTTTCATGCAACTATATCACATAAGTGTTCATACTACTCAGTTTCTCAAGATTTACTTCTCCATCATTAGATCAACCAAGATTGTCGTCTCTTCATTGAGTTTTATGCTAAGTAACTCAAAATTGGAACCTTCTTCAGAAAAAAGTACTCCATTTGCTGCTATCACAATCCAGCATGTACCATTTTCCATAGCAGGGCTCCAGCTGCAGATTGGAGTTACAGCCCAAAATTCTATGAGAGAGAAATTTTTATAGAAATTGTGTTGCGTGACCCTGGGTTCAATTTGGTGGTTGCTATCTTGCAGGCCCATATCCGGAGCTTCCATGAACCCAATGCAAACCTTGGGTCTCGCCATAGTGGCCAACAAGTACGACAAAATCTGGATCTACCTGATTGCGCTGCCGCTGGGCGCTCTTGCCGGAATATGGACACACACTTTGCTGCAAATCAGCGCCTAACAGTTTTCACGGCAAACTCGCGCTCTGAATTGTAATTCTAAGCTCACTCAATCTAAGAGCGTTGTGTAGATGCATGCCACAATTTTGGACGTACGTAATTGAGCCAATTTATCGAAATTGACTCACTGTCTTTCCTCTCGATCAAAGCATCAATCATATGAAATGTTAACCTAATACACACTAGAAGAAACCCGTGTTTTTGCAGATAGTCGATTTTGGACAGGTTGATGTCCATGACGGTGTCCAATTTCGTCACCCGGGATGTCAATTTTTTCGCGTTACGGTTGACACGCAAAAAACATCAAAAATCTGAGATAACATGGCCTGCTGTCTGAATGATTTTTTAAGACATCACAGAGGACATGGGTCAACGGGGTCCTCAAAGGCCGCCATGTGGCTGCCACCTAAGCGCCACGCGTGCACGGGCAGCCACGTAGAAAAAATTTCATCCAATTTTGTCCATGACGTGGCATCTGAGGTGGCACCTGATGTGGCAGCGGGAAAAATGACGTGGCATCCAGCAAAGATGACGTGGCATGCCACGTCAGCATAGTTTTCTGTTGTCTACAAATTTTAATATTGTTTTTGGAGACATCAACTTAGACGTCTAGATGTTTTCTGAGACGTCAACTCTGACATCCATACGTTTTCTGAGATGTTAAATTTGACGTCTACATATCTTGTGACATCAATGTAGACGTCTGCATTTCACTATGAATTCCTCTTGCAATGCTTAGGATGATTTAGGGGAACATTATGATGTCATGTTAGACATTTATGTGATTGAATGTACTATTTGGCATGATATTAATATGGACAGTCACACGTATCTAGGTATCCTACATGACATTCATGTGCATTTCACAATGTCCAAATCAACATGCCATACAGAGTACACCGTACACAATATATCGTATACCATACATAATATACAATACGCCATACAAAATACACCATATTTGAAAACTATATCACATGGCTTTACAAGCCATCTCATGTGAGTATATAGAGGGAAGAAGATAGGCTCTTTATACAAGTAGGGTGATAGGAAGGAAGACAAACCGTATGGGATATGTAAAACACGTGAATTAAATTTTTATGGAGCAATACCCAAATGTCCGGCAGGATGTCCAAAGGCTAAAGTGGGTTGTCTACTTCTATGTTCCTCCAAAGATTATCAAAAATTTCATAGAAATACTAGGAGACAATGTTGTGTTGGAAGATGAAGCTTAGCACCTGTCGGTCCTATATATTTTAGTGCACCAACACACAGATGTCCGAGAGGATGTCTGCAAGATACAATGGGTTGTCTGCACGTATGTCTCTCAAGGCGTACTAGTGTCTGCCAGATAGTGATGGGAGAGGTCTCAAAGCATACCAGTGTCTTTTAAACATTTAGGAGAGGGGGAAGGCACAGGTTCTCTATGTAAAGCAAGACGGGCATGTCACATTGTTGCCATATTTAGAATTGCTTATATAGATTTGATCGTTGATTCTTTAAATTGTCCTGAAAATTGCCCTACCTAGGATGTTGTCATTAGAATCACGGCAAGGACAGTGCAACTCATTTTTTATCTCTAGAGAATTCAGTGAATACCTTGTTTGAACCTTTTTTCTTCTACTATATTCATATGCCGTTCCACGTTCATGTGTATTGTCCAAATTGACTAAAAGACATCTTCTGCTAAGATTGAAGAAGAGAGTACCAATGATTACCTACGTTTGTGGTATTTGTTGCCGTATATGGCATATAACACAGAAGCTGTACGTGACGAATGATGATGTTGTAGAAGGTAGGGCATGAGGTCATATTCTAAAAAGGATATGTCCTAAGACGCCCTCTATTTCTTGTTGAATGTTTTAACTCTCAAAAAATGTACTAACATACACAAGATAGAAGGTCACATTCAAATGCAAATATATCCAATCTTGATCCAAGTTACATCTCTGAAAACGTCCTCAGGTCTCCATAGACGTCTTTGGAGACATTCTGTTGTCTTTGATAATATCTCCAAAATCATCTACATGTTTTGGAGGACATCTCAAAAAATATCCACGAACATCATTATAATATATGTTGGTAAGATCCTAGATGTCATGGGCTACTTTTTTCAAGACTGCAATCATGTCTGTCATCTTCTTGCATAAATAGTGAAGAGAGAAATGTATTGTCTTTTGAAAAAGCAAACGAACATAGTAAGATATACCATCATTAATTTGTGACCTCATAAAAAAGAAAAAAAGACGAAGACCTCAAAGTTGAAATGTAGCGTCCCTTTGAATACTTGTACTAATTCGAAGGTATAAAATAAAGACCAGTCTTTTCTGCAAGAATTGAAGTTAGATATTCCATTGCAAACTCATGAAGCAAAATCATTTCTTCAGTCTTGTTTCCATGAGTCTACAGTTCATGTTAGTAAGATGTTAAGAAATACGAAATTGTCTACCTCTCACTTTACAACATCAATTTTGAGTGTTGGAAACAATGTATTTCCTTAATAAGGTTCAAGAAGGTAATGGGATTCTCAAAATCTATATAAAGTTTGCTAGCAATACACATTGGATTGATCCTATACATTGCAATTGAAAGATGAAAAATTAATACATGACCACTTGTACACATGACACTATAAGAAAACAATATTTTATTTCATTGCTAGATTTTGTATCTTGATGTCTTGTCTCATGTCTTCAAATGTCTACAGACATCTAAAATTTTGCGTTGCCTAAGACATGCCATATACATCAAAAATCCGTGATGGAAGTTGATCTTGTTGAAAGCATGGTTTTTTATCATGCCCTAGACTGTTGGACATTTAAGAAGATGCCCTCATTTGCTCGTTGAACTTCCAAAGAATGTACTTAAACACATAAGGTACAAAGTCACATTGAAATTCAAATATATCCCATCTTAGTCGAAGTTGTGTCTTTTGAAATGTCCTCAGGTCTCCATAGATGTCTCCATAAACATTTTGCCGTCTCTAACTACGTCTCCAAATACATCATCATGTCTCAGGCAATGTCTTGGTAGACATCTCAACGTCTCATAGGATGTCTCCATAGATATCTCTAAAATAAGCATAAAATACCTACAATGCAACCCTCCTATGCTGACATGGCATGCCACGTCAGCATTATTCGATGCCACGTCAGTCAATTTCCATGTGGCATGCCACGTCATCTGCCACATCATCATTTTTTTTTCAAAGACTGCCCCATGACTGCCCGGCCCCCTTTTTTTACCTTGGGCAAATGTTTTATTCAAAATTGCAGTAATTTTTGGAAAATTACCCACAGTGAAAATGGGTCAACATAGCTGACGTGGCTCTCGATGTTTTTGCTAACAATCTTGAGAACATCAGCTCGTCATTAAATATGTCATCAAAAACCTCAACGTCAATGGTAACACCAATTTATTTTTATTGAAATTTGCCGATGTCATGTGAAACATCTTTGGAATTCTATCCTAAACCGCAATTTGTCTCTCAGACATCTTGATGTCCCTGCGGACACCGTATGTTTTGCCTTGGACATTGCATGTTTTGATATGACATAAAAAAAAAAACGGGTTTCTTCTAGTGACAGTATATATATTCCAATCATTAGATCATTTGGAAATTGTGTCAAAGCGCATGAAACATAGAAATTTACTGGTGTCATAGTGCGACAGAGCTCAACACACATTACAGTGACGAGATTTCCATAGTTGGTGACAGAGGCTTTATAAGCAAGCTGTCGGTAGGAACAACACTTTGTAATTCGACCCAACAACCTCTTTAATGCCATAGCCTATTGCCAGGCAAATGAGGGACGTAAATGTCTGTACAATAACAGTTTCAGGGTCCAGGTGATAGGAAGAAGCCTATAGCCACATACCAGTATTATAGTTTCCTACCAAAATTACAAAACTATTGTGGAAATTGACTGTGGTACAGACACTGGGTGATCGACGAGAACAACAAGATAATAAAATAACATAAATGATGTCTTAAAATAGACTAAATAATTATTGAAATTTGTGATCCTAGCTCAGATGCTGAAATTTTTGATTGACTCCTGCTTTCATGGCACCGCAGGCCATCTGGCCACCCGTTACCTTCCACGGGTGGTGACTCTCCCTCCCGCTCCTTCCCACTCCCCCACACCACGCCTAGCTCTTACAAAAGGTAAGTTGGTGAACTTGCTTCTCATCGAGTGTTTGAATTTGCAAGGTTGATCAGTGCTTTCGAGAGCTTCTGTTTGTGCCTACCACCATTACTTCACAAACTTAGTGTACTTCTCTCTCTCTCTCTCCCTCCCCCCTGGTGGCTGCCTGGAGCTTGATTGGAGCCTGAATTTTGGAAGGTTTGAATTTTGCAGAACTATGAGAAATCGGTACTAGTGTGTTGGCTTGTAGGAGCTTCTCAATTTCTCTCTTCTTTTCATTGTAAGAGAGAATTGTCACGCACGGCCGGGAGAGCGTTCGAGGTCTTCTAAATCTTTTCAAGGCGTTGCCCTGAAGGACTTGGTTATACTTCGCAATGTGCCTTGTGTTTATGGTGTTAAAAAACTTATTTCAATACATCCATAGTTGGGTGCCTTCGACATCCTGACCTCTGCAATTGTTGCTAGTCTTCCACAACTTGATGGTGGAAATCAAAGTTTGGAGATTACTGAGCCTCAATTGAACGCAATCAATTTTCAACAAATGGAGTGACATCCAGGGTAGGTTCAGCTTCTACAGCGTATGACTTGTCAAGAGAAGCACCTAGCGGACTTTGTAGGTTGGAATGTTGAGTTGCAACAAAAGCTGCTTAAATCCGAGGTACAAAACTCTGAATTGCAATAGAAGCTACGTAAATCTGAGGTAAGAAATGAGAAATGGAGATCCATGTTTCACCAAGTAGCCAAATTGATGTCAGCTTACCTTGATGGATATCCTATTTTGATAGGGGCTTGCAGTTTAGTGCAATAGGGAAATTATTTGTTGCACATTTTGATAGATTTCATGTTTTACCTAATTCATGTAGTTGTTTGCCAAGCAATGGCCATTGAAATAAATTTTGTTTGTGGCTCAGGGATGATTAGATATTGCACCATTCTGAATTCAGTATTTTAAAATAAGGAATAGATTATTTTGTGTGCAAGGAAAAGATTATTTTGAAACTCAGCTTAGACCAACTAGTCTACACGTCTATACCCAACATACTATTGCAACTTCAGCAATGAATAGTGCAGGTTTATTGTCACACTTCGACGAAAATAGGATTGCTACTATTGCTGACATTGCTTATATAAAGCCTCCACGAGCTTCAATGTAGGAGGCCTGTCGAGCTACTAAGAACTCAACCAATGGAATCTCAACATCGGCTTGAGAAGCATCCTTTTCGACCACTGTCTCTCCTTCACTCGTCACCAGAATGACTTTTTGTTTCCTCGTCTCCAACTCGTTTGCCACAACTGCATGCATTCCATACCTCTCCCGTACTGCTTGCGCCTTCTTAATTAGTATATTAATGTCAGTTTCTAACTGCACAGTCCATCCCCACTCAAGGCATAAGGTCATTAACAACCCTTAGATTCTGTTCCATTATAGGATAACCCAGTGAGGTAGAATCGATAAAAGAACAAGTGCCATCCACAATGGCCAGCAGGAACTCGGAAACACTACGATGGCAGATTTGTACAAATATTTCCATTTAAGCACGTCACAAAAGGACCTTATCAAGTTGACATGGGTTTTAATGTTCCATCGATAGGCATCAGATTCGTATACTAGTTCTCGTTTTACCTCTAAGATCGCAGCAGCCAAAAGTGGCTTGTGAATGGTCAAAGAGTTCTTCTTCACATTGATAACTGGAAGATTTTTAAGAGATACATAGCATTCTTTCAAAAGGGGACATATTGAGATGCAGTTCGGTTTCAACTTAAAAGGTAATACAAACCTTGAATGAAACGCAGAATGCTTCGGGAGCCCAAAGGCGACGAAGGAGCGTCAACATCTTTGGAACTTGTGCTAGCTCCATAGCCAAGGGTCCTACACTAGATTGTATTTTATGCTCCACCTAGAATACCAACAGTAGCTCAGATATCGGGTACATGTACAAAACTGGGGTCTGCGTTCAATGAAACACTTCCTGTATTCATGTCTGTAGATGGGAAACTACATACCAGTTGTTCAATAAAGAGACGGCCATCAGATAACTCTCAAACAATCAATCCTTGGACTTATTTCCTAATACGAGGAATTCTCTGCAAAAGATATCTGCCGGATAAGTATATATGCGAGACAAATTGATCATACCATAGAATTCCAAGGCACGTAAAAATCAGATACTGCAGCAGCAAGATAGAACATGCAATTTTGTTGTAGCGGGCTCAAACCGAGAGATATGATTTGTAGTATCTGCATTCGGCAACATCAAAATTGAAGTCAGGCAGTAAAATGATCCAAAATGTTGAGTTTGATACTGTATTTCAATAAGTGCCTTAAACACATAAGTTATTAATTCAGGTCTAGAACAAAGTACAAACATTTATGTCTTCCTACTTGAATGTATTCAAAGAGTGTCGTGTATGGCAAATTCAAAAGATATCCACCGTCCAAAGCCTGCAAGATGATACATTCACTAAGTGACAAATCTTTTTCAGAGAATATGTCCCAAGAGATGAAACACAAAATGATAGACCAATGTCAAGAACATAGCAATACCGGCATACCTTAGCTTATTTCAGGTCATAACATTTAACCCCATACAATCGCCTCACGTGCAATCCATGACACTTCAGATAATATCAGGGTGCAATACTCAGTAAAGAATAGAAAAACTAACCGAATGACACCCTGTTACAGCCTCTTGCACAACGACTGCATAACTTGAAACAGCTGCAGACAGAGAATAGCATAAATGTGTATAATTTTCTGATTATTGTACAACATAAGAATTTTCAATTCAATGAAGGGTATAGGGTCAATGAACATTTGTACGTTAACAACCAAAGGAAGAGATGAGTCTCTCACATAACCAGGAAATAAATCTACGCATTAGTTACTAGCTCAAAAGCATCAAACCTGAAGGTTACATTGTCCCAATTTTAGCTAATATAGTAATAAACGAAGGCAGTGGCTGCTTACGCTGTATTCCTTTGTCAATAGATGGTTCAAAGCATGTCAAAAGCGGATTCTCAAGCAAACCTCGACAGAAAGGTTGTGCTGATCCTCTGAATCACGTAAAATGATCAAACCCGCGTTGTAACATAACAGCATCGACAATCACACCCCAACACAAAAAATACCAGATTCTTTATTACACGAGTTGGAAAAATCAATCACTAATCTGTCCACCTTGTGGCCAATGTTTGCTCACCAATGCGTGCATTAACTCCGAAATTGTGAAAATGAAAGACCAGGGGTAGAAAATGCCATTTAAACACTGAAAAAGGTATATGAGCTTCCACATTAAAATAACAGCATGGCTCACCTTCGATTGATGAATATCACTGAATAGCCAGCCTTCAGAAAGCATCTGCATTAGACACATAAGATACCAGCCCTGGTCCTTAATCATGCCCTGCCTTGCATGGAATAGGATATGACAAAGGGGAAACACAAACTACCTATTGTGCTTCTCATTCTCTGTACTACATAATAATTGCAAGAATCTATTTGATTGACTATCAAAGGTGAATAATGACTCGGGCAATCGTACGAATACAGTTAAAAAAAGGAAAAATTGCCTAATCCGCAGCTACCGGACTAAGATCATCGTACTAATTAATGACTAAAACTACACAAAAGTGCAAGATATACAAACAATCTGACGCAATAAGGGACTACTAAACGACCTAGAGACGACATACACAAGTATTATAGAAAGGTTAAGTGTAGGCTCAAATGACACAAATGGCAAACATAAAATCAGTACAATAACTTACTCAGTCGAGGCAACCCCGCGATGCCTAGAACTGAAATTGTCGATGAAACGGACGCACCTCCTCTCAAGTGGGACTGTCGTCCCCCCTGATGTGACACAAACGATCCTCAAAGACTGATCGGCATTCACTGGAGAATTTGATTGAAGACGAACACAAAAAAGCAGCAAGAACGGTTTAATAATCCATCAGTAAGGGATTTTGTAAGAGGAACTATCAGTGCTATGCTTTAGGGAAAATACTTCAATGGAAGTTGTAATTTAAAACAATTACTTATTACCACCAGACATGAACTTGAGTTCTCAGAGGACAAACCATTTGCATCATTTGGCAATCTATGCCGAACAAATTCTTCCACCCTAGACACAATGGCATCTCGGTCCTTGAGAGGAGGCGCAGAGGCAAAAAAGGCATCTGCATTCTCCACTTGAACCTCAGTCTCTGCTGTAAGAGAGTCCAAATGTGCACGCCGCTTCTCCTCCTCAGACTGCACCACAATTATGAAGAAGAATCAGTCTCTTGTAACAACACCCAAGGGACCAAAGAGTCATGGGTCTTAAAGCAAGCAATTGAATTGATCATATTGTGAAATATATAATCCAGATAAGCCTAATTTTTCTACCACCAGAATCATCAAAGAACATTGCATGAGTTGTCCCAATAGCAAGCCTGCGCTACAGGGACAAAGCCTCTCATAGTACACCAAAATTGGAAACTACTGTGGGTTGCAAAATCTTAATCCTAGATCTCTCCACATTCGTAGAAGTTTTGTAATGGAAAGCAACTTCTTCGTGATTAGTAGTACCCAAAGTAACAATAAATTTGGGTGTAGCCCTGACGAGAAAATCCTCATCACCTGCTATGCCTCAAAATGAACCAACAGAGTCAAAAATACAATAAAGTCACTGAGATTGTCTTGAGAGAGTCACCTCACAAAGATCATCCATTGTAAGTTCATTTGAATGTAAGGAAAGGGTTTGGAGCTGAGCACATTTCTATAAGATCTCTGGGGGGAAGTCCTTCAACCGATTGCTATCCAAAAACATTCTCTGCGTATATATCAACCTCACAAAGCGTTAGAAAGGCAGCCACTAAGAGAAAACCAAATATTGAATTACCAAAAATTAGGAATAAGTGATCATATCAAAACTAAAGAGGATGAAAAATTACAATCAACCTAGAGAAGAATAATAAGTCACGCAAGCCACATGCAGGATAATATCATCCTGTAGCAGGTTGTTACCGTATTTAATAGTGTTTGCACGGTGGATCTTCAAGTTGGCATGGACTAAACAATAGGCAACCCAAAGACAAGCCGACGAGGTAAGAGACTTACCTTCAAAAACATCAACTGACTCCAAAATGTAGGAACGAACTTCAAGCAATTTCCAATCAAGTTTACTTGTGTCAGAAACAAAGTTGAAAATCACCAATGGTCCAAATAATACAATCTCAGTGGACGAGCATAACACACACTAAGTAGAACGTCAGTCCAATTTCTTCACCTCTGAAAGCTGTATACATCTACCGAAGCTTGGAGGTACATCCTGAATGTTGTACAAAGAACCATAACCAAGACTAGTCAGCAACGACAAAGGACCTAGATGCATTTCATATTCAGCAATGGAAATCTCATCTTAATCATTGGAGCTCAGTTCATTCTCGTATGTGCCGTCTTTTAAAAGCCCAGATCAATCGTACTCACCAGTTATAACTTAGATCAAGCTTTTCAAGTAACGTTAAGTTGCCAACTCCATCGGGAACAAATTTCAGTTTGTTGTATGCATCACTCAAGCATCTCAAAGAAACGAGTAGTCCACTCTCTAGAGGGATGGAATCCAATCTGGCATGCAGGTTTACAGAACTGGATTAGTAATCCACATTCTAGTCTCGGGCTACAACACATGCAAAATGCTAATCAACAGCAATTGAAAAACCAACAACCTATCCAATGGCAAAGGGATGGTATAGAGCTCCGATGTAAAGAGAAGGACCAAATTCGAACAAAGAATACACTCAATATGCTTGACGAGGTCTTCTGATGCAATCACTTCATCACTTAGATAAATAAATATTAAAGTGAATAACTAAAAAAGAAAAATCTAGGGAATAGAAGGTACTGACAAGTTGTGATCAAGGGCTATTACAGAAAGCTGGCCCAGTGAGGACAAACTTTGCCAACTGACAGTGTCACTTTTCAATTGGTTGCTTGACAAACTCAATCTCTACAGGCCCACCATGAACAATTAATAGTAAAATTCAGAAGCAAATGATGATAATATATTATAACAGACATGTGAAAAATTAACTAAAACAAGAAACGTGAATAACACTTCATAAAAAACTGAAAATTCAGATAATAAAATCAACTACGGTTTATAAAAACTATAGATATAAAGTCTCGAGAGACACAGAGGGCTTTGTTTTGCATACTTGTAAATTTGTCAAACCCTTGATATCAGAAGAAAAGACCGATAAGCAGTTCCCACCAAGATCCAACACCCGCTCAGCCGACTATAGAGACCAAATCGCAACTGGAACTTTCTATATATCCCTTGCAGCCATGTACACCTGAGAATTAATTAGGGTTATAGAAATGAACAAAAGACGAGGGACTGACCACAGGGTTTTTTGTCTGGGTAGGAATAGACTATGATTCATGTCCTGTATGGACACTTTGAGATTTGTAAATTATCTTGGTGAATTTCAGGAATTAACATTGTGTAAATGCAAAGATCCTAGCTTATGTTATTAGAAAATAGATAGAGATAGAGAGATAGTCTTGCAAAAAACTTCCAAGTTCTCCCAAAATATATATTGAAAGATAGTGTTAACTGGGAATATTACATAGAAGACAATGCACTATTTCTATACATATATGTACTTTATATATGTGTATGTCTATATGTTCAATTAGAACTTTTTGTGATGTAGAATGATTTGAAAGAGTTGGTGAATTTTATTATATATTGTTTTGGAAGGATTATTAATTTTTTTGGCTTCTTTTACTTTATATAAATGTTCTTTTAATTTCTACTTTAATTTTAACTTCTATTATTTTACTTCTTAAAACCCGATTCCAAAAAAAAAAACATAAACATTCACAATCCTCCTTTTTGAACTTTACTTTATCTTCATTATGTTCTTTGAATTATTTACATATTTATTTTACTGTGTTAGAAATTGTACATTCAAATTTTATTTTTTAAAGTTTCACTCTACTTTTACATTTGCTTAAAAGTCAGTTTGAATTTCAGTTTTCAAATGTAAAAGTACTAACAATTGAAATTAACTTGGTTCAAACTTAAACTGGCCCAAACCCAAACTCAGTCTAAATAGCACGAGGTGGAACATGTCAAGAGCATTCCAAATTTCTAGATCGTGATTGGTTTCCTTAACTTTCTCTATTACCCCAACTCCCATGCATGTAAATCCATTCTCCCAAGTTCCATTCTCCATGCTCCATACACCTTCTTCACCTAAACCGGCTCCCCACTGGCTCCCCTTTTCTCTCACCAACTTCTCATTCTTCAACAAAATGTGCTTCTTGGAGGAGGTGTGACTACCCCTATTAGCGTTTGAAGTTAAGGTAAAAGTTTAGATAGGCCTTGTCCACAAACTTCAGATGACTTTGTCTACCATTTGTGATTTTTTTTGCACTAACAGGGGTGAATTTTTTTAAATAACATATTATAAATCATATTAGGAATATATCCACCAATTTTCAGAATTAAAAATTATGTAAAACGCATTTGATAAAATCTTGCACTGGGTGGATGTTCTAAAAATTGGCACTATTATACAGTTTTTTGCAGACACCTTCTTGGCCACATATTTCTAAATTTCAAAAATTCCAATAGTAGATCACAAGATTTTTTCATCCTTCACAACCACAAGAATTTATTTTTTAAAATCTTGAATTCCTTTAGAATTTAGAAGGCTAATGCAAAGAATATAGTGCCTAAATCATTGGCACTGCGGAAAATTGGAACCTCTTATAAACCCTTTATGATCCCGGCATGTTCCCTAGAACTATTATAATCATTGAGATTCAAAAAAGGTATGTCACGTACCAATATAGCATTTGGTCCCTTATAGATTGTCTTTCCCCAAATAAACCCCATTTCCACTTGTACATAGGTTAAAACGTGGAAATGTAGGTAAATAGTAGAATTAAGGCTAATCTAGCCTAATCAGCCCAAACCTATGGTTTATGTGACATCTTATGGCTAAAATTGGTCCGAAAGAACACTGTTAAGGTCTTAAGTCTATATCTAGAGATAGGTTTCACTTTCCCCATAGCATCGAAGAAATAGCAAAAACTCCCTCTAGGAGCTACAAACTCAAGATGGACCCGTAAGAGGAATCTACGGGTGGAGTATGATGTTCTAGGGTGGAAATCACATTTGGGACTCAATGGCAAAATCAGCTTGTCAAGATTCCCTTGTATGGGAAAGATTTCTTAATTGCCAGCATTAAAAGGAGAAGACAGAATTTGATTCTCCCTGACCTTTGTGCAAAGTAAAAATATGAGCTTGCATATCCTTTGTGTAATTCCATGAGAGGTTCTATAAAAAGTTTCGAAATTTTCTGACTTGCAGAAGATGTCCTTCCGGACAGTCAACCGCCAAAACTTACAATGGAAAATTCCTAGAAATTATCCAGGTTATGGTAAAATCTCATTAAAAATTAGATTAGCTTCTTTTATGCTAATAAGATGCCCCACCAAGTTTCAAGACATTTTGATAGCTAGAAGTGCCCGAACCGGCGAGATTCCCTGATAATTGACAAATTTGAAGTTTACGGTGGAGTTGACTTGCGTATCGGGAGCATACAAAATTGGAATGAGGTCAAAAATAGTACAAAGACTCAAAGCAAGTGAAACCAAAGGCAAACTTTGAAGGGACCCCAATGTCCTTCTAAGAGAGCTTCAAAAACGATAACAACGGAGCTTGAAATGCTCCAAAAAACACACATTTACAACTTTGGCCCCCAAATCACCAAAAAGTCCAACTAAATGGACCAATGTGTTACAAAGCCAAAATAATGGCTAGAAGGGGTGTTTTGAGGGGAAAATGAGCCCCTTTATATACATTTCCAAGGCACTCATCCTCCCTCTTTTCCTACGTGGTAAGCTTATCAATTAGGATTTTCATCCTAATCTTCCATTTTTAACTTTCTACGCTAGTCCAAAACTCTAAATTTTGGAGATTATCTCCAAATTGAAAACCGATTGCGTTGTTGGTTTCAAAAGTCCATTTTCAGTTTCAAAGAATTGTCTACCCCTTAACCAAACTCCTAAAAACTCAACAAAATCTATTGCTAACTAAACACCAAAATGAGGTAAAAATCCAAATCTTGGAGTTTGACTTGTTTGAGAAAAGTAACTAGTCTAGACTCTTTAGTAGGTATGGGGGAGTAATAAAAGACCTAACTTCGACCTCATTCTAATTTTGTATGCTCTCGGTACGCCGGTCAACTCCCCCGTAATCTTTAATTTTGTCAATTGTCAAAGAATCTCGCCGATTCGGGCACTTCTAGCTATCGAAATGTCTTGAAACTTGGTGAAGCATCTTATTAGCATAAAAGAAGATATTCTAATTTTTAGTGAGATTTTACCGCAATTTGGGTAATTTCTAGGAATTTTCCATCGTAGGTTTTAGAAGTTGACCGACCGAAAGGGCATCTTCTGCAAGTCAGAAGATTCCGAAACTTTTTATAGAACCTCTCATGGAATTATACAAAGGATTTTCAAGCTCATATTATTGCTTTGCACAAAGGTCAAAGGAGAATCAAATTCCGCCTTCTCCTTTTAATTCCGGTAACTAGGGAATCTTTCACATATAGGGGAATCTTGATAAATTGATTCCGCCGTTGAGTCCCACATGTGATTTTCACCTTGGAACATCATATTCCATTTGTAGATTCCTCCTTCGGTTCTGTCTTGAGTTTGTAATTCCTATAGGCCAACAATCGGGATTTCTGCTATTTTTTTAATATTATGGGAAAAGTGAAACCTATCTTAGGGAATGAACTTAAGACCTCAACGGTGTTCCCTCGGACCAATTTTAGCCATAAGATGTCACATACATCGTAGGTTCGGGCTATTTGGGCTAGAATAGCCCTAACTCTATTATTTACCTAAATTCTCGTGTTTTAATTTATGTACAAGTGGGAATGGGGTTTATTTAGGGGAAACCAACCTATAAGGGAACAAATGCTATATTGGTATGTGACATACCTATTTTGGTTTTACACTTTTTTTTGAGCTTTTTGTATATAAAACTATACTCAAACTCGTGAAAAAAGAAAAAAAGAAAATTATGAGTCCCAAATGATGAATTGGAAGCTCACATAGCCCAAGCAGATTGGTGCCGTCCATCGAGACAGTTCCAGCAGATGGCCAAGTAAAATAATTTACTCCCCCCTTGTAATTTTTTTAAAAACTGAATGTCAGGGGACGTCCTAGGGATAGCACCCGAAACTTTGGACGTCCGGTCGTGACTTTGAACGTCAGGACGTCCTAACAACCTTAGTAGATATGGCCTCAAGAAGTAACTTCTTGAATTTAAAAAATGACTTTTCAAAAACAACGTGAATAAAAAATAAAATAAAATATTCAAAAATCACCATGATTAGAACTTAATGTTTTGAACTTAACCCCTAAAAGCCCAAGGGATTTGAACAAAACACAAATGTGTTATAAAATATTAGCTTCGTAACTTTTTTGAAGTTTGCATCAATTAAAAAGTAAAAAAAGTAAAAAGTATCCGTACAATCAAAATTATAAAACTATTTTTAGATTCTCTTCAGATGAATTTTAAAGATATAACTTCAAAAATTCACCAAAAACATAATTTTTGCATTTAGCATTTGAATTTTTTTTATTGGTCAAAATTGTGGTTTCTATCAATTTGTAAAAAAATGCATAAGATCTAGTAATGAGAACATCAACAATTTCTCCAAATTGTAAAATTTTCAATACTAAGCAAATTCTAAATACTTTGTGCTATTTCCCTTATAATTTTTATTTGACCATGGCGATCTTACTTTTGAAAATAAAAGATAATCTAATTTAGGTTGCACTAAAAAAAATTTGTAAAAAACTTTTCTTTTGCCCAAAAATGCTGCCCGAAGTCGGGTGGCAACCAAAAAATGGTCACTTAGGTGCTTAGGGGTTAAAGGGAAAAAATTCTTATAAAAATTACAATTATTTAATTTGTAGTAAAGTTTTAAACAAATTTTTTATTTTGATTGAAAAATATTGAAGTATAATATTATATATTATTAAAAAAAAATTCTAAAATTTCTAAAAGTGATTTTGGAAAATCTATATTTTACTCTAAATTTCTAAAATTTCTAAATTTTTATTGAAAAATATTAGGTTGTATAATATTTGATTTAACTATATGGATATAATCTATGGATCATATTTTACAATTATCATTTGAGAGCCATTATTAAATTATTACTCTAATTATTGCACTTTATAATATATCTTTATAATTTTAGATATCCTGACTACCCTTGGTCTTTAAGGGATTAATTTCTTCATTGGCAATTCCAAAGTGTCCCTTGATAATTTTAGAATAATAAATGAGGCTTTTGCCATTCATAGAAGCTCCATAGTGATGGTCATTGAATTTATGAAATGGTGACTTTTCACCTCTATTTCAACCTTTTGAATCCTAATTCTATACTTTGTGCAATTTCTATTGCATTAGGATGCAAGAGAATAAAATTAGATTACGGAATAGAGATTCAAATTAGGTTGCATCCCAATAATAGGTTTGGTTACTTAATTAAAATTGGAGATCCATAAAGCCCCTTCTAATATAAGGGTTCATATTGAAACTATGAATGTATCAAGTGTGATTATATGATGACTTGAGGATCTAGTGGATCTTGAGGTCAATTTGCTGAAATGTCTAAGAGCATCTGCAGTGGTATCTTGATAAACAATCCCTGTATTGATAAACAAACGTAGGGGCATTCCACAAGGCTTGCATAGTGCCGGGTTGGTTTTAGAACAAATTGATCCAATAATGAGCGGGCAATCCCAACGTCAAATGGACCTTTTTGCATTATAAAAAGAAAGAAAGAAAAGAATTTATATTGAAAAAAGACTTTTCATGGAAACAAGAGAAGGTTGAATTGATTGGCATGCTTAACAAGCAGAAAAGGGTTGACAATAATGATTATTTTTACCAAGAGTCAACTTGCGTGCCCTTCACATCTTGCAAGTTTGCAAATTCCGAGGGGTCGCATACTCAGACTATAGAAGTGACGGACCCCATAACGGTTGCATTGGGACGCATATTTTATTCCAAATCACTCAGCACTAGGTACCATCACGTTTGCTGAGACCACTACAAATGCTCTAATGAGCCACCAAATGCCAATGTGACTTAGCTCCACATTGAAGTTTTTTACAACCATTGAAAATGGCTCAAAAAGAAATTCAACTATGCAATTAAAACTTGGAGCCAAGAACAAACACCTTTGTTAATTAACTCACTACTAGCGACACAGGAAATAGAAGTAAGAGAGTCGTTTTTAATTTGAAATTGAAATATAATGTTTTTTAATCTGGAAACGAGTTCAGAGTTTGAATGAACTGGACACAAAATGATTGAATTTGTATAATTGGAGATTAGCTACACAAAATAGTGAAATTAGGTTGCCCCATACTAATTTCTCGACATTTGACACTATATAAATATTTTCAGTTTTTGTACAAGAATGCAATACTTTTGAATTAGGTATTTTGTAATTGGGGCTCATGAACCTCCATATGTACAAATGGAAATATTTTTAGAAATATTTGTTGACTTTGATGGCTTGTAAACTAATTTTCTTGATGGAAGGCAACCTAATTGTTAGGGCAACCTAATTTCACTATTTTGTGTAGTTTCTATACTAAAGTGCAGTGACTATATGTTGAATGTGGTCCCCATAATTTGTTCAAGTGGTGTAATTTGCTGCAGACTGTAGGGCTCCACTTAGTTTGAAATACAATTTTAGATTATTGTTGCTATTTGTGAAAAATTGGGCCCCATTAGCCACAACATGGGAGCCTGTTGGAGGAGAATAATGGCCTATTCGAAAATTATTGTATTAGTATAATAAGTTTGTTCTAAGGGAGACGGTCAAGTAGGGAATCTATGCTAATAGGTTTAAAATCAAAATATCTCAACTTAAATTCAATAATCCAATTTGGAATTCCATAGCCAAAAACATTACTACAATGACATTGCAAACCCAAATTAGAATTCAATATTGTAATCATTTAATTTCACCAACTTTTAGTTTTAACTCATAACTCATCCATTCACAAAATCAATCAATTTTCAATCATAGACATGCATACACATCACATAGAATCAAATTTGGCTAATCATATCTTTATATTAATCTGAATTGGTGAATAATTCACCATTTACAAATTGTAAAATTTGACCCCCATAGTTCCATCACTCCAAACTCCTCAATTAAATCTTCACAAATCTTCATAGCTCCACTCTAACATCAGATCCCTTCTCCACTTACATTCACAAACTTCAACTAAAACACAAATCTCATCTTCACCAAACATACACACACACACTAGAGCATCTCTACCGGGGCACGCCACACTGCCCCGGCAAGTGGTTTACTAGGCCCGGTTGGTTTTATGTGACCCACCAGTTGGAGATTTTCAATTTTGTCAATCCAAGCCATAGCAAATTTCAGCCACCACACTTCAAACTACAATGGCTTGGCCATTTGACTTATGTCACGCTATGACACAAAAAGAATTAATTGGACCTACTTTCGATGAGGGCGGGCATTGAATCAACTCTGCATTGATTGCAAGGCAACTCAAAAATACTTGGTGTATAGCCCATAGCGAATCAAGTGATTTCTTTTGAATTGTCGTGATTTGTCCTGCCCTTGGGAGTTAATGAGTCTGTCAGGCTGTCATGAATTTCAACATTGGAATTTGGATTCATCCCGTGAACTGGTGGGGGAGCGGTACAGAAGAGGGCCCTTCCTCTTGTTTTGAACACGTCAATTTTTGTAAACTGACACCATTTCCCCGTGTACCGGTGGAGATGCTCCTAGAAAACAAAACTACACAGCCATCTTGGGGCTAGGACTCGCACTAGTACTCTCAACAGTGGGTGACAATCTAATCGAACTTCCTAAACTAATAGGTATACAGAGGCGGTTACCCACCAACTCCCCAACTAGGCAACCTAACTACTCAGAAACTACCAAATCAAACTACCATCCAACTTGGCTTCAAATCCCAATTAGACACACTCAGCTACCGAGTTGGCATGCCACGACCACCAGCCATAGACTTGAATCCAACTCATAGCTCCACCACAAAAATCACTCCACATTGGTTAAGTTCAGTTCTCAAAATTACCACTTTGGACACCAAAAAGTAAAATTAACTTGCTCAACTAAAGAAAAAGCATACTCAATTGTATGTCAAACAAGACGTGTGGGCCCGTCAAAATCACCTACAAAACCACCTTCAAAATCATGTATTGAAGAAAGTTGGATGTATTATAAAGATTAAATTTTTTTTAATTAAATAGTTTTTATTTGTAAAATATTAAAAATAAATATATAGGTATCTTGTTGCCTACAATACCTTGAAGAAATTAAAATTTTGATTGGGTACTTTTATCAAAAGTTATGCTATCTAAAACAATTTGGACAAGTGTACTAAGCACCTCATTTATGTATGAAATTTGGCATGTATGAAACTAGAATTATAGTGCAATCGTCTCCAAAATACTATATTAACCTCTAAAGGACCAAAGTCCCCTCGAGGGACACTTGGGATTTTGGGCAAGCTCGTGCGACCTGAAATTTTGACTTGATTTTTTGAAACTTTTTTTTAAATAGAAAATAACATTAGCTTTCTAAAATATAATTTTTTTTTCAATAGTTTGGTGGGTAGAAAAAAAAAACTTTAAATTTTTTTATTTTTTTTATTTTTTTAAATTATTTTCTCAAAGATCATGATTTTGTCTACATTTGAAGCTTTGATTCATTCTATTTGGACTTAGAATGAGAAAGTTATGGACAATCTTGTTTTCGGGCAATCTAAGCATCTTCTTCAAAAAACAACTTATAGAATTCATTTTTGAATGCAATTTTCAAATTTTTTCAATTTTTTTTGGACAAGGTTAAGTTTGTTTGTAAGAATATTCCCACCGTTGGAATTATGGTGTTTCAATTCCACCTCTTTGAGGCCTGAAATTTCTTCTAATGAAATTACTACATTACAAATGGTACAAGTCCTAGTTTTGTTTTAAAGAAAATCCCTACACATTTTAGCTTAAAGTATATAATCTTTTCAATGATGGCATAACATTCTTGAATACTACACTAACTTTTAATCCTTTAGAAGAATTTCTATTGAGAGTGAAGACATATTTTTTTGTCCAAAAAGATACCTTTTGGCTCTTAAAAGTTTGCTCCATTTTTTTTTCTATACCAAATATTTGATTCTTTCATTACCTTGTTAGATACTTTGATTTTTTCTACAATATTCTAGATAATAGCTCTACGTGAAACTATGCATAATTTCTTCAAAAATGATAATTTTTCAACCAGTTTAAAAGTAGATATTTTGGAAACTAAAGAAGCCTTAACCGTGTAGATCAATAATGAAACTAAAATTCTTCCAAGTAATTATGCGTCTTTAGTTTTCTATAATAAAAAAGAATCATCATTTGAAGAAATTTGAAAATCTACTACTAATATTCTTGGACTACAAATTGTATTATATTAGATACACAACAAATACATATCACCACAAAGTTCAAAACCTGCGGATTGTCAACAATTATCATGTGGTTATTGTTGTTTCATGGGTGCGCATGTTAACCCCTAAAGGCCCAAAGTCCCCTCGGGGGACACTTGGGATTTCGGGCAGGCTTGTACGACCTGAAATTTCGACCTGATTTTTTGAATTTTTTTTGAAGATAGGAAATCACATTAGCTTTCCAAAAATATAATTTTTTTTTTCAATCGGTGCCCGGGAAAAGGAGTTATGCCGCCCGAAGTCAAAAAAGCAGTTCACCGGGCAGAAAAAAAAAACTTTTAAAAAATTGAATTTTTTTTTTCTGATTTTTTTTCTCAAAGATCATGTTTTTATCTAAATTTGAAGCTTTGATTCATTCTATTTGGACTCAGAATGAGAAAGTTATGGACAATCTTGTTTTTCGGACAATCTAAGCGTCTTCTTCAAAAAACAACTTATAAAATTCATTTTTGAATGCAATTTTCAAAAAAATTCAATTTTTTTTTTGAAAAGGTTAAGTTTGTTTGCAAGAACAATCCCACCGTTGGAATTATGGTTTTTTTATTCCATCTAAGAGCTATTGAAGATTTAGTGTTTTGTTCAATTTTGGACCTACTTCTACTTAACAATTTTTTTATATGTGAAAATCAGGTTCTAACATTTTGAAATTTTTTTCCCCGACTCTCAACTCAAATGGTCAACATAAAAAATTTTAACTTTATGGTGTGTAGTGCAAAAAAATCCACAAATGGCCGTCAAAGTCATTTGAAATTGCAATCCAGAGTTCAAAAAAAATTCTTTTTCCAACTTCAAACGCTAATATCTTCCAATCCGTACGGTCAAACTTCATGAAATTTTTACCACATGATTTGAGACAAGTGAAGTACAAGATCCTACGGTTAGATTCTAAAAAAAAAGTTTTTTTGGTTTAGGGAGTGATCGCAATAGAAATGGCAGTTTTCAGTGGTTTTGGAGCCAGAAAATGCCTTGGGCCTTTAGGGGTTAATTTACAATTTATTGCATCATTACAATGCACACAATTACTACAAATTTTTGGCACTACTTTGTAATCAATATTAACTATGTGACTTCTATACGTGAATCACATGTACGCAAAAGACACAAATTATGCACGAAAATTTATTATCTTTATTATGCATTTTATGTGCATTGAAATATACAAAAAAAATCCATGACAATAATGTCATTGCTATTTGTACTGCAATAATGCTTATAAAAAGGTATCAGTGTTCTAAAAAGTATTGTCAATGTTCAATTGTTGATCACCATTCCAATTAACAATAACTTTTTTCTCAACTAAATTTCTTGCATTTTGTTTGTCAACACTTGATTGGTATACATTCTAGTAAATTCTAGTTTAAATTTTAATAATTGCACCAAATAATTGAACTAAATCCATCATTATTATAGGTCATCAAATTTTAGCTTGAACTAAATCCATTAGTAGGCCACCAAGAAACTTGATAGCATAGTGAAGGAATCACTCATTGTAGCTTGAATTGAATCCATCAATAGATCACCAAAAAACTTGATAACGTAGTGTAGGAATCACTTCATTGGCACTTGGTGAGAATGGAGGGTGGAAAGGTTCTCTTTTTACTAAGATTCATTCAATGAACACTCAAAGGATATGGGATAACTTGAAGATGAGAGCTTGACCGCTCATTGTCAACTTATTTTGAAAATGTAGAAATTGTGTTCAAAGTAGAAATTCAGACCTTAATTTGGCATAGTTAAATAGTTTTTTTTATAAAACTTTGATCTAAAAAAAGTTGATAAATCAAGCTAGCTTTCAACTCTCAAAATCTGTTTGAGATTTCAAGACTCCAATCAAAAGTTATGGACAAAATTCAAAGAGAATGTTTGAAAATGTAAAAAAAATGTCCTTCCAACCCGTCTCTGAACTTTGTCCATAACTTTTGATTGGAGGCTCTAAATCTCAAACGGGTTTTGGGAGATCAAAGCTATCTTGAATTAACAATTTTTTTCAATTCAAAGTTTTTTGAAAAAAGTTACTCTACTATGCTTAAATGAGGTCTTAATTTCTACTTTGAACACAATTTCTGCTTTTCAATTGACTTAGTACTGAAATTGTGTAAGATAAAAAATGCAATGTTAGTGCAATAACTATGCACGGACATGATGTTGTGTGATTATTGCACTAACTTTATATGTCTTAAAAATATTAATGCTACACAAAGTTAATTAGTTGCCCATTGAAGCCATACATATTTTATCATGTAGAGTTATTGCGCAACTTTAGCACTTCAAATTCAAATATCAATGACATGCCTAAATTGCATGGTATTAATGAATGTCAATATTGTGTTGTTAGAATATTCCCATATGAATGAATGTAACATAAATGCAATACCCAACAATAATCGTACAATTTCTATTGACAATTTGTGACAGAAGAACTTTGTGATGAAAGTATAAGCTATATTAATTTATATTATTCTAAAAGTCACAAATTAGACGCTAAACTAGATTACATGTTGTACGATGGGGATTGAATATTACAAGGAAAAAACAAAGAAATTGATTTATTTACTTTGGTGCACTTTTCACCTTTAAAAAATAAAGTGGCATCCCAATTTGTATTCAAATTCTAAATTCTAAATTCCAAATTAAAAGAAAAAGATCTTCACATAAAATTTTCAATGCAAATGAGACGTTTCAATGTTTTAACCTCAAAAGGTCACAAAAGCCCCCAAGAGACTTCAATAATGAGGTAGAAGTGATTTACAAGAATGAAGAAAGTGCAATATTGTTGGAGCATTTAACCTTCAAAAGAGCATGCAGTTGGAGGCAAAATATAAAATTTTAGGAGATTATTAGGCAATTTAAATTATGGCTTGAGAAGAATGTAGACATTAAATTTTCATTTTTGAGGATATTTCTTTTCTTCCCATTCCTATATGACTTGATTTAAAACCTTGTGCAAAAGTAATAAAGTACCAAGTCACCACACTTGTCATAGTGTTTAAGAATAGACAAAACAATTTTTTTCCCGACATAATTGGATGTACTTCATTTGTTTCATGTAGCTCATGCAATAAGCTCTTAAAAACATTTGTAATCCCACCAATGGATGCCAGCTCTTGTAGGAGTTAAAGGTTGAATTGCAAAATATATTAGGGATAAAACAATGAGAAAAGGATTGAAGATGGTGTCAAAAAACAACAATGTAGAGGGACCTTTCCTGTCCTAATTTTGTATCCAATAAAGTACATTTGGACCGTATAACAAAATTTAATTTTTATTTTCAAACTTGTGCATTGACTAATTAAATTTGTGTTTCCGGGTCAAGTTTAAGCACCCCAGAAGGACAATTAAGAAATTCAGTTATAGGTATCAATTCAAATTTGTTATTTAAATATATTTTTTGGAATACCTAAAATAATCTCTTAGATGAAAGTCAATCCTTCACTTCCATCGTTGCTTCAAATTTTTAGTTTTTTTACAATAGTTTTCATATCCAAAAATTCTTTAAGGGTCAAAATTAGGTCCCTTGAACTTAGCCTAACAAAAATGCCAAGTACAAAAAATGTCTAATAGATGATTCTAAAGAAAATAATATTTATCAAAGAATGCAACTATTCATTCAGAAATCCAATCATCTTTTGTTGACTACCAGGGTGTTGGGGTCACATCCTTAGACACCGAAGACTAAAAGTGTGAAATGAATGATTTTCAGGAAAATTGTAGAAATAAAAAATGCACCTATTCATCCATAAAATTGATATTTTTTTGTTAGTTGCCTTAGATATAGGGTTACATCTCTTTAGAGTTAAATCATCATTAAGAACACCACAAGCAACTTGGAATTATAGTCAATTGAGGGGCTCCACATATGCTTCAAATGTAACACGTAGACTTAAAGCTCACTGTAAAAGAGGCTATCTCAATGTTGTTTTCATCCATTTTCTCAACTATTAGATGCTTTAGAATATTAGACTCAGTTTGTTCTTAGTAGACGAGGATAACAAGGAATCGGTACAGAATCACATTACTCTTGCAACACAATATTATCACTAGAAGAAATTTGTGTTATTCTAGCTAATGTTTTTTTGTTGAATCTAATACATCCGTGTTGGAGATAATACAAATTTACAGAACTATAACTAAAATAATGCTGAAACTGCATTATTTCCAACACGGTTCTGTTAGATTCAACAAAAAACATCAGTTAGAATAACACAAATTTCTTCTAGTGTATATTGGTTGTGCTTCAACTAAATTTCTCCACAAGAATCCCACTCCATCTCCAATTAGTAGACCAATCATAAATTATTATAATTAAAAATGTAAGATAAGACTCTATTGAAACTTAATTTGAGAGGGTGATTTGAAGGGTTCCTCATACTCTTCAAATAGGATGTGTGGACTTGAAGCTTCTTCTAAAAGAAGCTATTTGAACCCCTAAAGTCCCAAGGCCTTTTTTTTGTCAAAAAACATACTCAAAGCTACCAATTTTATTGCATTGAGTCAAGAAAACAAAACATTGAAAATTTTGAATATTGAACCGTAAGATCTTGCACTAACTTGTATAAGAATAAGTAGTAAAAATTTTGTGAAATTTCGGACTTATAGATTGGAAGATATATATACATTTGAAGTGAATAAAACTCTTCTTAGAAAACATTGTTACTTTCAATTATAAGACTTTGAACCTTCTTAACTTTAGTATTTTTAACTATTGATTTTGATTTTTTTAAATATTGAGTTGAGAATCTTGAGGAAAAAATTATTAATTTAAAAAAATCTGAAAAAAATTGTTAAATAGAAGCAAGTTAAAGATGAAAAAATAAACTAAATTGATAAAAGTTCTTAAATGGAATTAAAATATGCAAATCCCAACAATGAGGTTGTTCTAGCAAGCAAAGTAAACCCTGGAAACTTTTTTTTAAACTTTAAAAAAAAAAATTGAGTTTGAAACAGAGTAATACATAATTTTTTTACAAAGATGCTTTGAATGCCCACAAGACAAATGTTCTATAACTTTCTTGTCACTTATTCAAGTAGTCAACCTTGATTGAAGGCTCGTTTACACATACTAGGAAGTGAGTGAAACACAACATGATCTTATTAATTTGGAATTCCTAAACTTTTGCTACCATTTGAAGGAGCTTCAATTCAAAGTCAAGAACTTGTCCAATTGACTTACCAAACCATAATAATATTGAACCTAGGAAAATCCATTGCAAGGCTTTAAAAAAATTTCTTTTTGAGTCTTTTTCTTTGCAAAAAACACCAACACACTACACAACTATGCTAGGCATGATGGAGTCTAAAGATACTTCTACATAGTATCTTTATTCATGAGTATGTGGACATGAAAGCCAGTGACAAGGATCCATAGCTAAGTCACTACACTTGAACTTATATTTAGTATCACCTATACTCACTATTTACTCAAGGCTATAAGTTTTTTATAAAAGATGAATATATTTAACAACATAGATATCAATACTATTCAAAGAGGAGGATCTCTATAAACACAATTGGTAAAAATATTCGTCGTACAGCATTTTTAATTAAATCAATTAGTGTAGGTGACACTAAATACAATTTTAGTGTAGCCTTGCTCATTAGTATGTGTTGAGGATACTCTTAGATGCGGATGACAAGGAATCAACGCTCTTGACTGTATCCAGTCTTGCTCTTCCTCTCGCTCTTCCTTCCTTCATGGGACTCCATCACCCACTCGATCCATCTCCAGTTTCTTTTCGTAGTCTCGGATGATCCCGAGCCTGTTGCATTCGCAGCTTGGACATTTTCACCATCGCTGCCAAGCTCAATTTCTTCTTTTCTTTCCAGACAATTTTTCCACAGAGTTTTCCCAGGTTTGTTGCTTTGTGTGCCGTGCATTCTTTCCTAAAGAAATAGAAATGGTTGCAGCAGTAGCAGTAGCGGCAGCGGCGGCGATGGTGATGAGCGTCTCTCTTGCCTCCCCTTCGCCTGCTCTACTTCGAACTTCAGGAACTGACAAAACGCCGTCCTCCCGATTGCTCTCTGTTCCGGCCGCCTCCCTTTCTTCCCGAGCTGCTCTTTCTGGTGGTGGACCGAAGCTTTCCTGCTGCGTTGCGGGGGGGGCAACAACCAATGCAGCCATGAGGACGATCGCGGCCACGATGGTCTCTCCCGTGGACTTGAATGCGCGGCGACCTGAGGTGGAGACGGCGATCGAGGAAGCTATGGCGAATTGTATAACCGAGAGTTTTCTCAACGATTCCATTCCTTCTCTAGGGCCCAAGATCCGCGGCAAGGTGCCTTGCTTTTTGCAAACAGTTTTGTGAATTGCATGCATTGTTGCTTACTTGCTTTTTAATTCGTGCTTTCGGAAAAAAAATTGCATCCCGTTTGAAGCATTAGTCAATTGCCGGCGTTGTGTCTCTGCGTGTACAACACTGCAGAGAGAGAGAGAGTTTGCAGTAACCGAATTCTTGTTTTTGGTGTTTGCTTAGTTTTTAGTTTGTGGAATTTGCGTCTTTGTGTCAGGTTCGAGATATTTACGAAGCAGGGGATTACATGGTGCTGGTGACCACTGATAGACAGAGCGCATTCGACCGCGTCCTCGCCTCGGTGCCTTTCAAGGGTCAGGTGAAGCTCCTAAACCCTTAAACCCTAGTGTTAGTGTGTTAGTGTGTGCGCGCGTGCCTTGGGGTTGGGTTTGCATTTCTCTGATGCTCTGTTTTTTTTGTTTGATGAGGATCGTATGGTGTTGGTGCAGGTGTTGAATCAGACGAGCGTCTGGTGGTTTAGCAATACCAAGCACATCACTGATAATGCGATTGTCAGTGCTCCGGACCCGAATGTCACCATTGCTAAGAAGTGTACCGTGTTTCCTGTTGAATTTGTAGGTAATAAGATTCTTCTCGCATCTTTTGCATTTTATTGTACAATTCACACCAAAGCATTTAAAGTCTTTTTAGGGTTATTTTTTGACTAAACTAGTTTCTATCGAGGAGGAAAGCCCAGCGTACTGTAGTGTTTCTTCCTTGATTTGAAGACCCTCATAAATCACAAACCTACGAAGCGGAGTGAGTACGGTTTGTGATGAGCTGGAACAGCCACTAGGCTGTGCAGGTTTAATAAAGAGTTACAAAATGGGTTGCCTATGGTTAATCTCATTGACCTTTGTTTTTCTTAGTATGCACTAGTTTTATCCTCTATACCTCAGATAATACTTTTGTCGCCTGCCAACCCCTATAGAGCGCTAGATCCTGTATATTACACCTGTCCCAATTCTATCTTTGTTCGTTGATGCTGCGCCACGAGATGCTGGACTGAAGTATGTTTTATGCTTTTCACTGTAATTGCTAGATAGGCAATGATGTTTACTCTTTCGTTGGGTTCTGGTGTGTTTCCAGTGCGAGGCTTTATGACTGGCAGCACCAGCACTTCACTTTGGACAGTTTATAACAATGGTGTCCGCAACTACTGTGGTAACGACCTCGCTGAAGGTAATTGGATTCGTTTTCTTTTACCTGGTTATACAGTGATTCAAGTTCTGAAGTGATTTCTTTTGTGAATATCTGTATTTGCAGTTCTCAGGTGTTTTTTCGTAAAGAAAAGGGTTTCTAAAACTGTCGTTTGTCTATGTTCAGGAATGAAGAAGAATGAGAAGTTGCAGGCTAACATAATAACTCCCACCACTAAGGCTGCCGATCATGATCTCCCCATTTCGGGAGCTGAGGTGCATGAGACATACATATTATTTCTGGGATTTCCCTCACTTAATTTGCTCAATTTAGGGCCATTACAGTGTTTCAACTCATTCGCTTTCATCGATCTGTATCTATTCTTTTTGTGCCTTTGTTTGAGAGAGTATCCTCATCATTCACTATCAGTCAATACAGAGCTCTAATGTCTGGTGGCTTCTGTACATGTTGGTATCACTGTTGAAGTTCGGTGCTATGAATTCTGTGACTTCAGATGATGTGTGGCACAGATGTTTTTGGTCACTAAGAAGATCAAGGGTCAAGTTAGACATTGTTATTGGTGATTTGACTAGCATACACGGTTCTATCACCTGCATTAATCAAGGCTACATTTCATTGCGCTGTTATTGCTGAGCATTTTATCCTTTTTTCAATCTTTGTGTGTTTGACTGTGAGACTTACAGATAATAGAGCAAGGACTGATGTCAAAGGAAGATTACGAGGAGGTCAAAAGCAGAGCTCTTGCGCTTTTCAAGTTCGGACAGGTACAATGTGAATCCTTCATTTCTGGTGGAAGCTTCAGTCAGCTGTATTCAGCATTGCTTAACACTTAGCTCTGTTACTATTCTTTTTTTCCCGCAGGAGGTGGCTCTAAAGCATGGGTTGCTATTGGTTGATACTAAGTATGAGTTCGGCAAGACCAGTGATGGGACCATAGTTCTCATTGACGAGGTGAAGTACTTATCCTCTTCTCTCATCATTGATATCGTTCTTGTAAGCGCTGATCCTCTCTAAATGTTCTCGTTGTTTAAGTTCTGGTCAGCACCTTAGAGAATTAAGTTCTAATGCTTGTACGTTTCAGGCGACTGTACAAAAACGTTAATATTTCATACTCACTGGCTATTTTCACTGGATTTACGCAGTTCACACTGTTTTTCTGTTCCGCAGGTGCATACTCCAGATTCCAGCCGTTATTGGATCTCAGCGTCATACGAAGAAAGGCATAGGCAAGGATTAGAGCCTGAAAACATTGACAAGGTTTGTTACTTTAATTTTTTTAAGATCGATGAAAATGCAAGTTTAGTTCTGAATGACATTAATGTTTTGGGATCGAGTTCTCTTTATTCAATCAGAATTCTAGATTAGCAATATTACGTGCAACTGCTGTACTCTTTTGTAATTGTAGCACATTGAGCTTCTTGTGCTTTTTTCCTCCGGTTGAATGCGCCTTGCTGAAACACCTGTCTGACGGCGATCTGCAGGAGTTCCTGCGCCTGTGGTTCAAGAGCAAGTGCGACCCCTACAATGACAAGGTATTTTAAGCTTACAAAGAAGCACAGATTCTCTCGATGATTCTAGATAATTATTTGGAACCTCTTTATGTTTTTCCCTAGGGGAGAAGTACGTGGTGACTGAGGCTGAGTCATGAATTTGTCAAAACCGTGGAATTTTTGTTGATCTCTTGGCTACTGTACATCATATGAAAGAAGATAGAGGTTTGTTTTTTCAGTCACTTCAAGCATTTTAATCAATATGTAGGAGTGCGATTTTGGGAGATCAGAATGGAGCTGTGGGTAGAAGGCTTTGGGAACTATAGCCAAATCTGTTGAAACCAAATTTTTATCACTGTTTATGAATTTCTTTTGTAATCGTTCAAAGTGGGAGGTTGTAGACCACTACTGAAGGGACTGTAGATAACTCCATTTCCATTCTAAGATGAGTGACCAGAGATATTTAGCCAAGTCATGCTTACACCCTTGCTAATTGAAGGCTGGTTAAGTGTAATGGAAGAGATGAGTTGCTGTTGGTAACAGGGGTCGGTAGATAGGAGGCAGGATCATGTCTCTATCGGTTTCAGTATCCTCTTCCTTAAGCTGCATCACAGCTTAGTTTGATGAATTTTATTCTTAAGGTTGTTCAGGAAATACCATTCTACAGTTGATCTGACCCTTACGCAGAACAAAGACAAGAAATATTGTTTTTGGCACTTATGAAATTCACGATTATGCATTTATACCACTGTATCCTTTGTAAGTTTTTGTGAGTCATCTTTTGCCTAGTTAAGTACCCCAAGCTGATTAATACTGTTAATTTTACAGGTGTTGCCAGAGGCCCCAAAGGAACTGGTGGCTGAACTGTCTTGGAGGTGATGCGCCTTTTTAATCATTTCTTTACCTCCAAATATGTGCTATTGTCCGTTCTGCATTTCGTTTTTTAATTTTTTCGAATCGAATGGATGCTGTTTACTCCATTGACAGTCACTGAGTACTATATTACGTGGAACGAGGAGTGTTCACACTCGCGCGAGTAATATGCGAGTTCTGGATTGTCTTTGGATCAGTTACATAAAATATTAACGTTCGGATGCTCCTTTACAGGTACATTGTGTTGTACGAAACTATCACTGGAAATAAGTTCATGTTGCCGGACACAAAGGTGAGTTTTTGTTCTTTTACGTGTTTTAGTCGCTTGCCCTAATAGACGTCTTGTTTCAAAATCCTCGCAATTATTGGAGAATGTATGAGTGACTGAGTTTAATAGAGCTTCTGAATGTTGGCGAAGCTTTCTATATCGAGCTCAAGATGTTGTGCAAAAGAATCTAGATTTGATTTGCACAAGTGCGAAGGCAGCTGCTCAAGAATGTTATGTTGGCCATGAATTGACAATTCTCATGTATGTGACAGGAACCCTTGCATGATCGCATAGCTCGAAATGTGCAGGACACTCTCCAGCGCTTGTTGTAGACATGTACCGAATCATTCTTAATGCTTCATAGGTTATGACCCAAAAGACACAAAATTATCCATCATTTTTGTTGCATGACTTCGAATGAGAGGACTCCACAGTTATGTGGAAGGTAAATAGATATAAAGAATGCACATCCTTGAGAGACACCACCTAGTACTGTTGAGGAATTTTCCTTCACTAAGCAGCATGGTCCCCGGATTTCCATGTCGAAGTACATCAAGATCATCTCATCAGTTTGAAGATCTTTCTCTTCAGAGACGAGCGATGCAATTGAGGCATCAATTCGGCTTCATCTTATTTAAGTTTTGAGTTTCATGCTCTATTTTATTCAATCCTCCTTTCTCAGTTACAAGATGGGCTTTGAAATTGAATGAACATTTGAAATTACAAGGTTGCAATTAATTTGTTGGAATATATTTTACTTTGTTTCTCATGCAACTTTCAAAGTTGTATGAACTCATGGTCAACTTCCAACCTTTGTATTGCTTATTTTACACGTAAAATTTGAATTGAATAAAAAATTGAATTGGAAGGGGTCAACTAAAATAAAATGGTGGAATGTATCGCATGGAATCTGAGGGTTGAATTAGTAAATGTTATGATTCCATCCATTATAGGTGGTCATATAGAAAAAGAATTGAACTGAACCAAATTTTGACCTTAGCCTCATAACCTCTAATGCCTTCTGTTGACCAAAATTGGTTTTTTGTGTCCTTAGAGAGGATCTAAGCATCATCTTCTTCATGTCAAGTATAGTTTGTGTAATTTTGATAAGTATTTAGAATTTATAAGGCTTTACTGGTTTTAATAGCTAAAAGATTTAGTTTTTTTGATAAATAAAATAGATTTGATAGCTACAAGATTTATTTTTTCTAAAAAGTAAAATAGATTTGATTTATAGGTGTGTGCATGTATGTATATATTTTTGAAAGAGTCTATTTTTATTGATGAAATTAAAACTATAAGTAGTTTCATTTTGCAAGCAATCATGGCATGTCATTGCAAAATGAATAGTTGAAAAGTAGAAGATGTATATGGCCTAAAATAACATTCTCACCATTAGAATTATAAATGTTCAATCATTTTTTTTATTAATAAGCAATTATGTGTTTCGGATCAACCTTTAGAGCCTTCTACTAAAAAACATATCATAATAAATATGATTTATTTTTTTGGTTATTTTTTTCAATTATTCTCAATCCATTTTTTGAATATAAGATTTTTTTAATCAAGATTGTAGGAATTACAACTTTATAAATAAACTTTATGAGAGATGAAACGTCACCCTCTATATTAATGAATTCAAAAATCTTTGTTTTTGAAGTTAAGTCATTGATCTTACAATTGATGAGGTTTTTATTGAGATATTTTTGGAGGCTATAGTATACTTCAACAATATATCCAAGAGATCATGTAGTTGATTCTTCCACAAAAATAATTAAAGAAACAAAATCTAGCATTGATTTTGGAAACAATGTTTTCGAATAGTTTTTGGCTTGATACAACAAATGGAAAGAACTTTAGAAGTTAAAGAATGTCATGAATGAGAAAATAAATCCGCTCACAAAAAACATGTAGTTAGTGTAGATATATATGGGTTACTGAATTGTTGTCTAATGCAACATTTTGTATGCCCTTTGTGGAAATCATGGGTGCACTTCAAATAACTCATCATCATTCAAGACCATTGTATAAAGAACTCGAAGTGATAGTGATCTTGGCCTACATTTTAGACTATTGATGACAACATTCCACAAGTTTGAACTTTAATGTAACATCACAAGCATCAAGGGGGAAAGAGCAAACAACTTGAATTGCAATAGAATGACTAAAATAATACTAAAACACATAGAAATCAAAATAATCTGAATAGAGAAAGGTGAGATTTGACTAAGATGCATAGAAAAGGGCAATATACCTCAGCGAATAGTTTAACCCCTAAATGCCCAAGGCTTGTTATGAACTTCTAGAAATTTACTCTAAATTGAACAAAAAGCCAACATTTTGATAAGTTGACACAACGATATCACTTATAGATTAAAAGATTATAATGTTTGAATATGAGGGTGTTAAAACTATAAAAAAATTTAAATACTTTTTTCACAAGTCAAATCTAAAAATTTGGTCACCAAAAAAATGAAGTTAAAGGGCCTAACATGCATAACCCCAATCAATTTATGGCTTTTCAAAATCTACTCTACAATTTTTTTAAATGAATTTTTAATGTGATTTTTTCTCCAAGATCTAGTGTATTTGAGGCTCATTTCCAAGAGTCCACAACACTAAGGAAAGTCAAGATTACAATGGATACCCTTGCACAAAATCTTGAATAGAAAAATCATAATCATTCATTTTCAAAATCGGATTTTTTGATGCTAAAACTAAACTTCAAAAAGAATTTTACAAAAATATAAACTACTAAAAATAGCAACTTGTTTAGGTTTTATTTAACTTCAAAGTATCATCGAGAGTATCATTGATACCAAAATTTGGTGCCTTGGGCATTTAGGGGTTAACTCCTTAGTCTGAAGGCCATTTTTCCATCAAAAACCACTCAAAACTACCACTCTATTGTAAAGAGTGAAAAAATGTTTAAATTGTTTTTTTTACATATCTAACTATAGGATCTTGCTTTAGACTAATATAAGAATATGTACGAGAATTTTTAAGAACTTTGACATCATAGTTTGCAAGGTTTTCGGGTTTAAAGTAAAGAAAACATGTTTTGGAGCACCCTTGACAAACTAGATTGTAAGACTTTGAATCCTCTTAACTTTTTAGAATATTGCTCTATAAAGTTTGAGGGAAAATATCTTTATATTCTAGAATCTAGTAGAAAAATTCAAAAAAAATACTTGATTTTTATTCTTTAAAAAATTCCTAAGTGAATACAAGATAGAAGGAAAAACAAAATCATTAATTGCTCTAAGATGGAATTGGAACACACTATTTTAAATAATGATATTATTGTAGCAAGCAAATTGAATCTTGTAGAATATTATTTTTGAAAACTATAAAGATATTTTTTAAGTTTGAAAACAAATTCAATACATTATTTTCTCAAGAAGATACAATAATTGCCCACAAAACAAAAAATTCCATAACTTTCACACCACTAATCCAAATAGAATGAATCAAAGCTTTCTAAGTAGACAAAAATGTAATCTAATTCCATCTAAATTTTTCAAATGCTTTCAAATTTTTATTTTTTTTCGATAGATTGAACTGCTTTTTGGTCTTAGGGTGACATAACTTTTGTTTCTTTTCACCGATTGAAATAAAATTCATATTTACTAGATGCAAATGTATTTTTCTATCTTCAAAAAAAAATAAAAAAAATCATGTCAAAAATTGAGGTCACATGAGCTAACCACAAGCCCAAAAGTCCTTCGAGGAGACTTTTGGAACTTTAGGGGCTAAACAATAATGTGGATCTTCATTAGAGAAAAATTTCAAGCCTTGAGAGGGCCGTTTTCCTCTATGAAAATGTACAATTGCAACCTAGAATAGCTCATAGAGAATCTTGCTAGTGAAAGTCAGCTTGTATGTCCTGTTGAATTTTGGATTAATTTTTTTATTGTTTTAAGAAAATTATTTTAAAAAATATATTTTTTTATTTCACTATATTTGCTCATCTGTTGAAAGTCAAATGGCCCAGTCCACAAGGCCCAAATTTCCTCTAATGTTCTAATTCACATGCATTGTTTTTTAACTTCTCCATAGAAAAAGAAAGATAATATAAACAATAGAAAGACACTTCAACTCTTACAACTTTGAACAATCTACAATTACAACATTGTCATCTTTGCCTCTAGTTTATTCCATTGAAAGAGAAACAAATTGAACACCAAATTGAGGGAGAAACCTTAGCAAAACAAAACAAGAATACTTTACCATAGTGTGACATGACTTTTGTTTTTTATTAATTAATTAATGTCAAAATTAAATTTATTTTTTAAATAAAAAAACAAATAGCAAAATCTGCAGAAAATAAATAAGAGCCCTGCCAAAAACTTCACTAATAAAGGGCCAATGTTGGAAGGGTTTAACCCCTTAAGGACCATGAATGCAAATTTTGAACAATGAATGAACAGAAACACATCCCAAACTCACCAAAATGTGTTTTTTCATCCATCAATTTTTCTTGAAGATTCTTGCATTAGTTCTTTAACATTTGTACAGTTCAAATTATGAAGATTCTGCTTTGCAAATATTCCATAATTCAAAGGGTATCGGTAGGTCTAGCCTCAAACAATAACTTTTTCAATTCAAAAAATGACCCTTCAAAAACGACTTGAATCAAAAAATAAAATAAAAATCTTCAAAAGTCACTATGATTAGAACTTTGTATTTTGAACTTATAGAAAAAAAATCCTTGTAAAACCTTTTTCAGTTCAAAAATCATAAATATTCAATCTACAATTGATTTTAGAAGGAATTTTCAATTTCTGGTTTCAAATATTATTGTAAAATATTGGTTTGTGTAATTGTTGATCTAACCGTATGGGTGTGATCTATAAATCGTACTTTACAACTATTGTTTGAGAGTCATCATTAAAATATTGTTTTAAGTTGCATTTTATAATAGATCTTCACAATTTGCAAATCTGGACCCTCTTAGTCCTTTAGGGGTTAAAATTAGTAGCCAACATGACTACAGTTGTATGTAAAAATGTGCAATCCTTTGGCACTTGCTTAGATTAATAAGAATTAGCACAACACATGAATCACACCATTTGGCATTCATATTCACAAATATCTCTCTCCCTCTATATTCAAATGATTTTAACAGTTAACAATACCCTTAACAAATAATTGAACCACTACCGATACCTTTAATTGTTTCAAAGCCCACTTCTTCCATGCATGCATATCACAAGTAAACAAAATTATAATAATTACAGTATTTCTGCTTTTATGATTCTCTTAAACTTTGAAAGGACATGACAAATTGTGAAATAATTACAAGATTACAAAACCAAAATCATCTACAATTCATATAAATGTAAACAAACCACTTTGGATGAATTTTTTTTTTTTTGTCATTGCAAAGACAAAAGCCATGTTACACTACGGTATTCCCATGTAAAAATCAGGCAACTAAGGTAAACCAGCCTATGACGGTCAAATGACCCATGATGGACACCTAATGATCCCATTGTGGTTTTTCAGACTACAATCAATGCCTTACATGGTAGTTATGGAGTAATTAGTGACCTCAATAGGGTTTTGCAACTTTTCAGTATAAAATTCTTTGTAAAAATTGATTTTTTAGGTCTTCCATGTTTGAAAATGTTGTGACTGCATTGGGTAGGAAAATGACCATATTGGATTCAGATTTTGTTGGTCATGAGGTAGCCTACATACCCCTATGGGCTGATCACTTCAAAAATCCATAGCAAATTCATACTTTGTCAAAAAAAACGTAATTTCAATTGCTCTCACTATTTCTCACACTTGTACTATTGTAGGAAAAAAACTGAAAAATTTCAGCAACCATATGAGGTCAAACTCCTAATTCTGACCGTCATGGGCTGGTTTACCTTAGGTGCAGTTTACCTCACCAAAGAATTTTATGACTAAGTTGAAGAAAACATTCACTAAGAGCTGAGGAGCTGAGGAGCTGAGGAGCCGAGAAGCGGAGCCAGCGTCTGGCTTTCCATTGAAGCCAACGTCTGCTGCCTCTTGTCATCTTCTTCTTCACTTTCGTTGTTATCGTTGTGGGCGTTGCTGTTTCTGTTGTTTTTGTTTCTGGTTGTTGTTGTCGCTGCAGAATGGCGAAGCTCTGATTCTTCCTTTCAACTTCAAGCTCTTGTGCCTTCTCCTTTCAATTCCTTCCCAAAGAAGCGCCATGGCGGGAGCAGCAGCTCTGCGTGGGGTCCTTCGATCTCGCCATCTCCTCCAACGTGTTTGCTTCGCTGCTTGTGCCGATCCCTCCACTTCCTACGCCCTGGTACCCCTCAATTCTGGCCCTTTCCGTTGCTGTCATTATTTTCTCAAATGGGTTTCTGTAACTTCTCGATTCTTCGATGGCTTCCCTGTGCACTTGAATCTCTCTCTTTTGTGGTTTTTACGGCCTTGCAAATGGCGATGCGGGGCTAAGGGAAATACACCTACATGCGACACTGAATGTAGTTTTTGTTAGACTAATTAAAATGTTTAGTGATTCTTGTTAGCTATTGCAAGGGGGTTCCAATGCGCTACTGTATGCTCTGTTTGGGTGTCGTATGTGAAAGGACTTGTAGTGCACGATTTTAGGGTAGGTGTGTGTTGCAATTAGGTGTCTCTACCTCAGTACATGCGTAGAGAAGAAGAATTCGTGTGTGTGGAAGAGTTGATTTGGTGTTTTGGCTGTTTTTAAGTTTAAGATTTCTGGCCATCTCCTGTTTATCCTCATTTCAGGGGGCTGTTGACATTCCTACACCAGCTTTCTTTGCCAAGAGCTCTGGTTTCGCCACGGAAGCAAAAAGAGGTACGAATTCTTTATCTGCTTGTTAGAATATTTTTAAAACCCATCTGCAAGCTTTTGAATCATGTGCAATTTATTGTCGTTGTTGATATGTCTCTAGCGACGCCGTGAAGGTGTACACCCAAAACCCCTCATTGGATGAGCGCCATTCAGTAATAGCATCGGAATCCTAGGGACGAACGTTTTCAGTTCAAAAAATCCACTTGTGTCTGCACTAATGCCGTTATTGAGGTTTTAGAAGTTAGGGTTTTAGAGGCGAGGGTTTTACTCTATTGTTACATATCCATGTCACACTAGTCTCTCACATCGCCTTGTTGTCCCAGAAAATGCTCTTCCTAAGGCAGCGCAATTCGACCGAATAAGATCGTGTTGTGAGTGCTCTGAGAGGTTTAGGGTTTAAGGAGTCCTCATTGAATCCCTAAATGACCAAGATTTCGTGATTTTTGAATAACTAATATTGTGAAAAGCATTATTCAAGTGGGGTTAAAGTTTATATCTCTAGAATCAGTGAAGAGCATTGCATATGACTTCACTACTCGAAATTGCTAAGAAATAATATGAGGTTCAATTTGGGCTTCTTCGGTTACTGTCTCTTAGGGGTTAACTTTGAGTGCCATTTTGGGAAGTAGGTAGGCGAGTGAAGAAGACTACAGCCGAGTTCATCGACGCCGATAATCCTGATATAGACCAGGAGTATACGAAGCAGAAGATCATTCAAGCAGCAATTGACCAGATTTCGAGGAAGCACGGAAAAGAGACGGTGATGTGGCTTGGGCGGGAGAATAATAACCATGTCGAAGTCGTGCCTACGGGCTCTTTGAATCTGGACATTGCTTTGGGTGTTGGCGGTCTACCTCGGGTGAGTGATCCTTCCCTTACATGCATTTCTAGGTTATGTTTGGTTTTGTGCTACGTCCGAGGCTATTTATGCTAGAATAAACTCTTTCCGTCACTTTCAGCATGTAACCCAATGTGCAGGAGTGTGCTTTCATTCGGAGATCACTCAATAGACAGAGCTCTTTGGGGAACTGCCGGAGCCGAACTCTCTTGGCATCAAATTTTTCTCCCGCAATCTTGTATTATGATTTCTTACGCTATCATTCAATGTGGAAGGTTGTAGACCTCTACTGAAGACAGGGATAGTAGATAGCCCCATTTCCATTCAAAGATGACTGGAGACAGGCATTTAGCCAAGTTACACCCACCCGATTTGCTAATTGAAGGCCAACCGAGTGTATGAAAGATATGAGTTGTTGTTGGTAACAGGGGTTAGTTAATAGGACATGAGGCGAAATCAGGTCCCTAGCGGGTTTTGTATCCTCCACCTTATGTAGAATGGAGTTCGAAATTTCTTTCAGAGATCGGGCCTTTCGTGGTTGCTGAAAATGCTCATATGACAGGGTCGGGTGGTGGAGATATTTGGTCAAGAAGCGTCAGGAAAGACGACGCTTGCGCTTCATGTGATTGCAGAGGCTCAAAAAATAGGAAAAGGTGAACCTTATTGCGATGTTCATAGATTGAATGCAAAATTTTGTTGTATTAAGTTTGTTGCTGTGCCAGTATCGCTCACATATGGTCCCAGCAGCTTCCCATGTTTCATGTTTTGATAGATTTCATACTGACAATGCATGGTAGTAGCGCAGGACATTGTCTTTTTGTGGATGCGGAACACGCATTGGATATGCATTTTGCTGAAGGAATCGGTGTGAACACGAAAAATCTCTTGTTTGTTCAGCCAGATTTTGCTGAACAGGCTCTGGACACTGTCGATCACTTTGTACGCTCTACCGGAGTTGATGTTATCGTCGTTGACAGCGTAATACCCGTGGTGTCCGTCCCAATCAGATTTATGTTTGCTCGTCTTTCGATGTTGTAACGTCCACTGATTTGGATTTGGCTTATAAGTCTATGGCTGTGGATAGAATTCTTTTTGTGAAAAATCTGGGGTGATAGCTCTAGATATAAGTGTCTAAAGAAAGTTAGGAGAGATTTTGTATTAGGCTTCTACGAACGTGCACCGTAGTTCGGCAATACCGTATCTGAGATACTTGGGGTTGTGACAGGTTGCTGCACTTGTGCCAAAAGCTGAACTGGAAGGAGACATGGGCGATGCCCAGATGGCTCTGCAGGCACGGCTGATGAGCAAAGCACTCCGCAGAATAACTCACTCCCTCAATTCCTCCCAATGTATGCTGATCTTTATAAACCAGGTATTAACGGAGGGGTGCAAAACTCGGCACTTTTATTAATGAAATCTTTGCATGGAGGCGCTGTGTCAACATGCTCTGATGTCAAATGGAAGGGAATACATTCAGTTTTTTATTTTATTCTATAAGAAGGGACAGGAGTAGTAAAGAGGACCTGCCGTGCAAACCTGGCGTTCTCTACGGTATGGTTGGCGACAAAGTCCTATCGGGAACATAGAGGAACCTAGTGTATTTGCCAAAAGTTCAATGAGAGCAACTCGTAGTTGACCTCTTTTTTGTTAAATAGTTAATTTGACGCTAAGCGGGATGGAATGCATCTACTGCTTCGGCTATATAAGAAGCCCTAATTGCTGTTTCCCATAGGATTTGTCTACAAAGAGCGCCTTGAAGTCGGGTTAGGATGTTTAATTTGCAGTGTCCCGAAAGCATCAGCCCTGGAATAGGGAACCCTATGTTATGTTGGGTCTCCGGCTCCTCTAAAGTTCGAACTAGCTAAATAAGACTTAACGGAATTGGTGGAAAATGTGGGTGCTAAACCTATTGTGGTGATTGTTACGTTTTGTTACAGACACGTGCAAAGCTCAACACATATGGTGGTGGAGGACCTACGGCGGAAGTGACAGCTGGAGGAAATGCTCTCAAATTCTATGCATCCGTGCGCTTACAAGTCAGGAAAAAGGAACAGCTAAAACGTGGGGATGTGGTATTACTTCCTTTGCCATACCCCTCTAAGACCCTAAGTCACCCTTTTTTGACCTAAATTCTAGTCCTGACTAACATGGATAATTTGTCTGTTATTTGATCCAGCCGTTTGGCAGTGCGATCATCGTAAAGGTGGTGAAGAACAAAGTATCACCGCCGTTTAGGACTGCAGAATTTGATATCGAATATGGGAGAGGTATATCTCGTGAAGGCGAAATCCTCGATTTAGCTGTGAAGCATGGTCTTCTGGGACAGTCAGGTTCCTGGTTTTCCTATGAGGGCAAAAACTTTGCAAATGGCCGGGATGGTGCGAAGAAATACTTACAAGAGCATACAGACTTGGCTGACGATCTGGTGAGAGCCATCAAAGACAAGGCGCTCACCAAATCTCGTCCTGTTGAGAATTTGGATATCGAAGGAGTTTTTCAAGAAGAAGATGACGCCTTAGAAATCGACACTGAGAATTTGGCAGGAACAGGGTGATGGAGGAGCCAACAGACTAAGTTTTTTTCACACCTGGCGATCCCTGCTCAGCAATTTGTTATCAAATTGGGCACAATGGAATTCTTCTTTCTCCAAAGTAATAGCCCCTAGTAGAGTTTTGGAGCTGGATTTTGAACTTGCCTTCTTCTGTGGATTCGCTCTGACAGCCCCTGCTGTCATCAGGCAGCTAAGTCAAACGTGCCTACCATCGAACAGCTAGCAATGGGTTGATGTTCAGAGTTCAGAGGCCTGGTTTCACCTCATGGTAACTTATCCCCTTCACGAGCTTGCAACCTCTTCTTCCTGGCGATTGTCATCAGCAAGAGGCTCTAATTTGGTGCCACATTGCCACTTGGTTGAGCAGCATCGAAGTGTGGTGGAATCTCTGAAGGAGAAACATGTGGCCAAGCTTTTGCGGCGACGACCCATCTTGGTTCTCGTCCCTTTGTGTATAGATTCAGAGGTCAGTGTACGATGTTAGTCTTTTCCAGTGCAGTTTCATGTGCTTCGGTAATGTGTCCTTGGCTCAGTCAGAACTCATTTCAGTCACGCACCATCTGAGGATTTGCAATTTGGAAGTATTTTTAATGGTCCAGATCTAAAGCAGAAGGCCGAGGATACAATATGCATCACTTCTTGATTCTATGTAGGAGTGTGCTTTCGTTGGAAGATCGCTACAGAGCGCACCGGGGAGATCACTCCGGGTACTTCAAGAGCTAAACTCTGACAGAGGTCTAACTTTTTTCAACTGTTTATGAATTTCTTATGCAATTTCAACGTGGGATGTCAATGGTCATTTAGCATTTCCATTCAAAGATGAGTTGTCGTAGACATTTAGCAAACATGCCTAAGTTACACCACTTGCTAGTAATCTGTAACTAATAAGTGAAATACATGTCTAAATATAGATGAGTCGTAGACATTTAGCAAACATGCGTACACTTGTTAATAAGAAACAAGTGTCTAAATATAGATGAGTAACTATAGGAGATTTGAGAAGGTTATGAGCAATTTAGTGTCCTCTACTTTATAGCTGGTTTTAGGTTTATACGTATTGTACTGTACCATTGCCCCAATAATGATATTTAGTTTCATGTTACTTATAATTGGTTTTAGGTTTATACCTATTGTACCATTGCCCTAATTATGATATTTAGTGTCATGTTACATTTAGTGTTACCCAAGTATTTGACTCACTCTATTTTGGTATTTGACTCACTCTATACTGGTATTTGACAAATAAAATAGAAACAAGTAATTGCTACATTTTCCATTCTCCCAACACCTTAAAAATGGTCTTGAATGAATACTTCTATGATTAAAGACCACCACAATTTTTCAGAAGCAACCAATGAAAGTTGGAACATTTTGCACATCAAGAAAATATTTAGATTATTATTTTTTGATTTTATAGATTGATACCTACTCAAACCATTCAATTCTGAAAAATGAGATGAAAGTTGTGAATGGTTTCATTTTAAGGGCAATGAAGAAAGAAAAAACATACAAAGTTCATTTTGAAATGAAATAAAAAAATCTTAGGATGTATCTTGCTTACTAGAACCGATTTTTACAATTGGGATTTAGAAATCTCAATTTTTTGCAATCTAGGTTAATCTTTCATCTACACAAAATAGTTAAATTAGGTTGCTCTATACTAATTTTTCGACATTTGACACTAAATAAGTATAGTCATTGTAAAAGGATGCAATTATGAAGAAACCGCATGTGAGTTGTATGGGTTGGTGCACTATTCATGGCTCGGGTTTAGAAAACTGCATATGCTTCCATGTGGACAAGGAGTGAATTATGAGCTAACTTCTCTCAATGTACACTAGAAGAAACCCGCATTGGTCTAAACAAAAAATGTGAGCTGAAATTTGTTGAGAACCATGTTTCCAACGTTGGAATCCCAGAATTTTGTGTTGGAAACATGGTTCTCAACAAATTTCAGCCCACACTTTTTGTTTACACCAATGCGGGTTTCTTCTAATGTGTAGGCAACCTAATTGTTAAGGCAACCCAATTTCACTATTTTTTGTAGTAACTTTCCGCTTTCTAATAGATTTTAATGATGAATACCCAAGCTTTTTTGGTCAGGATTTTCTATATACAATCAAACTTCCCTTACTGCATGGGAATGGTGGGGAGTAGTTCTTAGTTGTATGCATATAGAGAAGCTCAAGTGCCAAAGGCTAATTAATTAAACATGTTCATCTTGTTCTATAATTGTACTTAAGTGGTTGCTAAGCTAGTCTGACATAATTAGCTCCATTGCTGGTTTGTGCAGTGGATTTTATGTACATAAGAAGTACGCAAATATAGAACTACAATGAGTTATGCAAGTAGGGAATTTGCATTATCAAAAGTTTCACTGTACATTCTTGAGAAAGTTTCCAATATATTGGCTAAATTACACAAATTAGGAGACATTTAAATTTTTTTCTAAAAAGGTTGAAAGACAAGACATCACCCTTCAGAATGACTTTGAAAAACTGTCTGTTAGGGGTTAAAATTCTGTATAGATTACACAATTAGTTGTACAATTCCTCCCCATGCTTGGATGCACGACACTCAATTAGTTCCACGAAGTTGGACCAGTAGGGTGAAAACGCAAGTTCTCGGGGATAAAAGTAAAATCTTGCCCCCTATTTTGTGTTCTCTTGGGTATGTTCTTGACCTCTGCTAGCTAATTTGGGGTCTCTGATCGCAATTATGAATTCAAAATTTGGAAAAAAATAAATTGTGTGAAAAATAAAAAATTCCTGCATTTTTCCCCAGCTGGTCCCACTTTGTCGGACTCATCTAGCGTCCTGCTGCTTGGACGTGCGGAAAAATGCCTATCATTGTGAGGGGGACCAGTGGGCCTGCAAATGATGTCTCGCCACCTTCTGAAGCCACGATACCCTGAATTGACTACGGCGAGGATAAACGTCGCCGACGAACAAACGAACGTATGCACCCCGCCCGCACTTTCATCCATCCAAACCGACTCACCTGCAGCGGATGAGCAACGGACGCGATCGAACGAACGGTTTCCCGTTTTGGCTGTCGTCGGGTTTCCGTCCAAGTCGTCGTCGTCGTCGTCTCTCTCGTCTGGAAAGGGCCGGCCGGTGGCTCGCTGGTCACCGCAGAACCTCTTGCAGTTTTTGCTGAAGCTTGCAAATCGGGTCGCCAATCCTTCTGGTTTCTTACCTCTTCCATGAGTTCGTACTGTTGGCCCCTGAAGATTTGGAAATTAGAATTGCAGGCCGGGAAGCCTAAAGAGAATGGACTTGGTCTCGAGCCTCTGAGCAGAGCGTAGCCTAGGTTCTCGCCACCTTGTGCGCGTCCGTCAGGGCCGGGGAAGGAGCGGCGCAGTTTCGGCGGACCTCCTCGAGAACCTGCGGCAGGGGATCTTGTTGGAATTTTTTCCTATTGGAGGACCTGCCCTAGCCAGCACTTTGGGGGAGGGGTGGGCACAGTTACAGTAGTTAAGTGAAGCGCGGAGTGAGCGTCTGGATTTTCAGAACGGTGTGCCAGTCAGGGACGGATCCAAGCTTCAAGGCTCCGGAAGCCTTTGCGACTGATGAGATAACTTATTAGCCTCTGCGTCTGATGAGACAGCCTCTGCGCCTGGCCCGCCCACGCCTCTTGCTGTTGTCCATCTGATATCCGGACGGAGTTCGGAGGACGAGACCCTAGGAGGAATTTCGTGGTGGCTGTCGTCTGGCGATCCGAAGGGTAGAATCTCAGTGAGGAAGCTTCCTCTCGACCTTTCGAAGGATCGCTGCAGTTTCAGGGACAGTTTGAAGGTCTGATACCAGTGGAGTGAGTTCTGTTAGTAGTAGTGTGAGAAGCAGGAATTGGTGAGGGTTAGAATCGGGGTGCGGCTTAACTTCACCTTGCGCAGGGAATTCCCGAGATTGGGAGAGCCAAGCCCGGCGTGGGAGAGTTTCCGACCGTCAACCTGGCTTATCCTGCAGTGAGCTCAACGGCCCGAATGAGTATGTCGAGAGAGAAACGAGCACTGGACCGAGATGCGTCCAAAGACGGGATGCCGGACGAGAAGCGGCCGCGGCCTCAGCTGGCCAGGTGCGTGCGTGCGTCCGTGTTTCGGTGTTCGGCATCCAATTGTGCCCTGTGTGTTGATTTTGGTGAATTCACACTGCTGTTGTGCCTGGTGTGCGCAGTGTCATTGTGGAGGCCGTGAAAATGGACAGCCTGCAGAAACTTTGCTCCACTCTTGAGCCTCTTCTTCGTCGAGTGGTGAGCGCTTTATCCATCCATTGTGAGATAGTCAGGGAAGGAGTCAATGTCTTTCTGTTTCAGCTTCGGTACTAGGGTTGCTCACCTCTGTGTGCAAGTATTTGGAGCCCGTGTAAGATTTTTATTTCAAAACCCGGTACTCTTAGAGTGTGCTTCATGAACTGGTGAGCGGCTCGGGAGAGTGCTGCTGACATCAATTTTGACGCGCGCTGCGTGGGAATGGACTACTTTTGAGATGTTAATAGATCTGTTTGTCAAGTCCAGAATCCACTTCAAAAGTGTAGGCATGGCTGTTCTGTGGTCATTCTGAGTCTCTCTATGCTTTTGGTAGTGCGACATTTTCGAGATTTCAAATTTGTTTGTGCATTTTGAACCCGGACCTGAGCTTCCTCTCTAGCGAGACACTGCAGCTGAAGGGAAGGGTATGTATATTTTATAAAACAAGTTAACCGGTTGTATGTTCCAATAATGCAGGTTGGAGAGGAGGTCGAGCGTGCACTTGCTAAGTTCGCTCCTCCGAAAGTGGGAGTGAGGTATGCTACTGGATTTGTCATGTTGACCTTTCATGTCTATCCCGAGCCTTTCAGTGCACAAATTTTTCAGTGAAGTCAATTGAGATATGCCGGACAGGTTTTGAATTTAATTGCGAACGGAGACGTTTGGTGATTTCTTCAATTGTGTCCTCTTCTGCAGGTCCTCACCGAAAAGGATACAGGGTCCAGACCAACAAAATCTGCGCCTCCAATTCAGGAATAAGTTAGCGCTTCCTCTGTTCACCGGAAGTAAAGTGGAGGGGGAGCAGGGGTCCGCCATTCATGTGGTGTTACAGCATGCGGGCACCGGCCAAGTTGTGACCACGGGACCCGAAGCCTCCGCCAAGCTGGACATTGTGGTGTTAGAAGGCGATTTCACAGCCGAGGATGAGGATAGTTGGAGTCAGGAGGAATTCGAAAACTTTGAGGTCCGTGAGCGAGACGGGAAAAGACCTCTTCTGACCGGCGATCTTAGTGTGGCACTGAAGGACGGTGTGGGCACCTTGGGCGAGTTGACGTTCACGGATAACTCGAGTTGGATCCGCAGTCGCAAGTTCCGTCTTGGCGTGAAGATTTCGTCCGGTTTTTGTGAGGGCATGCGAATTCGGGAAGCCAAGACGGAGGCGTTCACTGTGAAGGATCATCGCGGAGAACGTATGGTTTCCATTTCTTCTGTACCTAGAGTAGCTCCTCCTTCGTGCGTCAGTATTGTTTACATCACACGGTGATTGTCCCTGGGATTGGTCATATCTTGGATGTAAGAATTGCTCCATATTTTGTGATGAAATTATTTGCAAGGGTGAGGAGATTCTGATTGTTTGCGGTGAATGTGTCTGAAGTGGTTCTTCCTCTGTTTCTGATCTGTCATTGTCGTTGCTGTGTCCAGTGTACAAAAAGCACTATCCTCCTGCCTTGATTGATGAGGTTTGGCGACTGGACAAGATAGGAAAGGATGGAGCTTTCCACAAGCGTCTCAATAGTGCTCATATAATGACAGTGGAGGATTTTCTGCGCTTGGTGGTCATGGATCCCCAAAGGCTCCGTAATGTAAGTTTGGCTTCGCGAATCCAGTGAACTGCATTATCATCGTCACCGCCATTTTGGCTCCTGTTCTGCTTTTGTGAAGATGTCGGATCCAGTCTGAGACGCTGTGTGGTTTTGTTTTCTGTTCAGATCTTGGGAAATGGAATGTCCAACAAGATGTGGGAGGGCACCGTGGAGCACGCCAAGACTTGCGTTTTGAGTGGGAAGTTGCATGTGTACTATGCCGACGAGAAGCAGAATATTGGCGTCATTTTCAACAACATCTTCCAGCTGATGGGTCTGATCGCTGATGGATCGTATATGTCAGTGGATTCTTTGTCTGACAGCGAGAAGGTTCGTAGGAAACTCATCCAGCGTTGACATCTGGTGTTTGCGTATTTTGAGCATACTTTCACGTGGATACACTAATTTTCCTCGACACTTGTCAGTTCCCTCTTTCTGCAGAAGTTTTCTTTTTTCGGAGGGGTTCGCATTGAATTCCTTTCGGGAACTCTATGTGGTGCTGACCCAGTGTATCTGACTCGGTGCGTGCAGGTGTATGTGGACAAACTTGTAAAAGTTGCGTATGAGAATTGGGAGAATGTGGTGGAGTACGACGGGGAGGCCTTGATCGGGGTGAAGACGTATCAAGCCAAAGGGTTCGATACCCGGACCGAGGATCCGCTGGGAGGGGGTCGCAATATGTCCAATATTCACTCGCAAGGTCCGAGTCTGAACCATCAGCAGGCATACAGACATGCCAATTACTTTTAGAGGGAGGGGATACACTTATTGTCGATTCGCTTCAGTTTCACTTGCACAGAAAGAAAAGGATGTGTATGCTGGGAGAGTAAGGAAAGCGGAGCCAGCTTTGTGAGTTTCCAACTTCCCTTCCCTGAGGGGCTACCATGACGGAGTGGTGTTTTCCCTGCGAGCCAGCCCACGGCCCACAGGGGTTATGAATCCTGTTGAGAGCTTTCAGGTATAGCCTGGCCAATGTTGTACATGCACATTTAGTCACTGCCAGGAGAGAGTTGACTGTAGTTTTGTTCGTTACTTCCACGGCCATTTATTCGTGTACCATAGAAAAATCATTCCACTTAGTGCTTGTGCGGGGTTCTTCCATTGGCTCAGTACTCGTCCTAACTATTTTTTTCCCATCCAATCAATAGAAGGGTCGGTCTATTCTGGACAGCTCCTGTTCACTGTAGCTCTGATGTGTTGCAATCTTGTTTTTCTTCTTCAATGTTTTTGCTCTGAAGGCGTTTTTATGGCAGAGTCTGGTTTCCGTAACGCTTGTAGCTTCTCGTGTAGTGTAGCTTTTCTGTCCAGGTTGTAGTACTGATATGATTCTCGAGCAATGAGTAGCGCGAGTGATTTCATTTCCTTTTATTGGAAGTTCTTCTCAAATGGCTGAGTTCTAGCAATGAAACACCTTTGCTGGGTGGAGTGCTGCTCAGGTGACCCCCAGTGTATGTTCTATGGAGAGAACATGTACGAGCGGTGTACATTTCAGGGGTTGGTGTCACCTGAGCTTCTGCACTCGTTGGGTGGGAGCACTGCTCAGATGACACCCAGTGCGTGTTCTGTGGAAAGAACATGCACCAGGGGTGTACATTTGAGGTGGGGGTGTCACCTGAGCGCGGTCAGCTCGAGTTCGGTGTTGAGCGTCCTGTGCACTCGAATCAATGCTTATTTGAGTGCAAGAGGGCGACTTCCAAGTCACATTCCAGTTTGGATGTGTATTTGTGTAGCTGATTCGTTGCATGTCTCGCCAACCGTGCAGGTAGTGCAGGGAGTGGAGGAGGATCAGGGTCTCTTTCGTATGCACAGGAACCGCTAGCTTCCCGTGCACCCCGGTCTTTTTCGGGTCCTATTAGTCAGCTGCCGGACAACCATAGCATCACGGGGCCTACACTGCAAATGAACAGCAGCATGGAGGCTCGGCATCAACAACCTGTGTTAGCTACTCCACCTGAGAAACTGCTGCTGGGAGGTCATGCAGGGCTGACTGGGTTAGCCCTGGGGCCCCCTCAAAGCGCCTCGAGCTCTGGAATGACTGCTCTGCCTTTGGCAAATGACACCGCGGGCGATAATGACTGGCAGCGGCGCGATTTGAGGAAGCAGGAGAGCTTCGGCAGGCTGTTTGCTGGCACTGGCACTGGTGCGTTTCCGGACGATGTGACGGAGGAGGAGCTTCGTGCTCGAAGCCTGGAGCTTTTAGAGAATGAGGATATGCATACCCAGATTCAGCAGCTGCTGCGGATGTATAATGGACAGGTAGGGGACATTCCATTTAGCCCGTACGGTCCTATTCCTGGAGACGACGCTTTTCCATTTGTTGGTTTACCTGGTGATGAAGCTGTCGGGGAGCATAAACCTCCCCGTGCCAATGGCAAGGCGTATGTGGGCTGGTTGAAGCTGAAGGCTGCTTTGCATTGGGGTATTTTCATTCGGAAACGTGCTGCTGCGCGGCGGGCTCAGCTGGAAGAGGTTGACGAGGAGTCATGACATCCACAAAGCATTGGGGTTGTAGTTGGTAGGACTGATTCTTTTTATTCCTCTTGTCTCGCTTGGAGCCATTTTCTCGAGGCATTGGTCCTCAGGAAAGTGCACCCCTGCAAGGCTATCAGACGGGCTACCACATTGTTAATGGCTGGAGATTCCTGTGAGGGCTGTTGGCTGTATATACTCGAGTTCTATACCGGATCCGATCTCTTCCTGTTTTTTCCCGCTCCTGTTAAGTCATTTACTTCGGAGCGATGGTTTATTATGGGATGTAGATGTAGGGACACGCACTTGTTGATTTAGTTAGTTTGAGCTTTTTTATGGTATGGGAATCCGCTTGTGTGGCTGGCTATGATCGATGCAGTTATATCAGTTCCATGATTTTGTACAGTATTATATGCTTGAAGATTTTTGGTTTGGGAGCTCCCTGTGTTCTATCGAGCGCTTTTTTGCGGTTCTCCCTGTTTTTATTGGTCTGGAGCAAGTTTTATACAAGTTTTTTTCACTCTGCAGGAATCTCGTGTACTATGTGTTCTTACGATTTGGTGGATTGCTGCTGGCCCTTAGACCAGCTTGATAGGGTATTCTTATGATGTGGGTCGCTTCCATGTGTATTGGAGTTGAGTTGAATCAGTTATTGAAGGTTAACCCAGTAAGGACGCCACGGACCATAAGTGTCCGATGAATGACAAGGGATTCTCCAATGTAGGACAGAACTACTACTATTCATCCTTGGAGTTTTTTGTGGAAAGTGGAGAACATCTACAGTAGCTTGACTTCCAATGAGTACTTTTGGATTTTTTTTATTCCAATGACTCTCACGGTTATATAATGCATGATTTCCAGGGTCACCCCTCGCATCCTTATAAGGTTAAGAGTAGGTTACGAGAATTCTGGGGCATTGGAGGGCATGGGTGGGTTGGATGGACCAACCTTTGGATGGTTACGTAGAGAAATTCCCCATTTTCTCTTGGAAATCTATCGAATTTTTTTTTAAGTGACAAAAAGTAATCATCATTGGCAATTTCTTGTTTCCATTGCCCATCACTATTATGGAGACGAGAACAAAGATCTACACTAGTTTGATAGTCCAATTGAGAAGAAGGGTGGAATACAAGGTAAAGGGGTGTGGATGTAGGTATGAACAATGTGTGTATTAATGCAATAATTAGCTAGTTTGTTTTCAAATGAGTAAAATATGTCTTGACATTGGGTTGATGTGAGACACATTTTTTGGCACATTGTTCAAAGTTGAGATTAAATGATGCAATGGGTACATTCTTAACTTGAAGTTGAAGAAAAAGAAGTAAAATACTTGTGTTGAAAAGAACTCTCATAGTGAATGCTGATGATTGAAATCCAAGGGGAACCAACCATACCTTAGCCTGCCTATGGTGAAAATATTGCAATTTGTTATTACCATGGATGGTAATTTTTGAATTCGTACTTGGAGTCAAAGATCCCTATTTAGCTAGGAAAGGTTAGGAGATACAAAATTAACCAAGTACAAAAGAAGCAAGTTTTTACTGAAAGAGACATGATTGATTTTTAACATGTGCATAGGAAAACATTGTTTCATTAGAGTATCTTTTAGAAATTTTGTAAATACAAAGTATTTTCTTTTCCTATGTATATGAGCACTTTTACCCCCTAAAGGCCCTGCATCCAAAATTGGATATACCTTGGTGAATATCTTCTAAAATATCAATTTTGGATATTAGGTTTAAACTATGGAAATTAACTTGAATAGTATTATTTCTACTTCATTTGGAAAATTTGAAATCACCCCTAAATTTATAAGAACCCAAAAAATTTACCAATATTTCAAAAGTTTACACCATCCAAAGAATCCAAAAGAATCCAAAAATTCTAATTAAAAAAATGTCAAAACTTGAGATTTACAAAGTTCCAATCCAATCAATGAAAACCAAATTGGAATTGCATTACAAATTTCATAACATTCTACAATTGAAAATAAATGTATAACAAAGTCATTAAAAAATAAAGTTGTGTTTGTTGGCAATGAATATTTTAGGAAAGAAGGCGGGGTGTGCAACATGCCACCTCACTAATGACTAATGAAGGATGAATGGCAAGTGTGAAATGGTTGTAAAGTAAACAAATGGCTAAAATGAGTTTATTTTAGTTGTGGACTGGCAAGTTTTCATTTTTCCATTAGAACATACCTGTGTTCAATAGAAATCAAATTTTCTTTACTAAATGGCGATAAAAAATCACTAGCTGTCTTGAAGTGGTGACCATATGAGATCACAATTGCTAGTACAAGGCTATTTAAAGCCATAATAGCCTTTAGGATGTGGCAACAGCAATTAGCCTTATGGTGTGAGAGTGACAATATTGTCAACAACACGGTGTTGTGAACACATCAATGATAGAAATAAGAGCTATAAAGTGCAAATTTAACAAAACATTCAAGTACCACATGTAAGACATGAATGCTTCCATTACACAAAATGCGTTAAATATCAAACATTGATACACTCAAAAAGAAAATTTGGAGAAATTGCTGGAAGAAAGAATCAAACCTTGATCCAAAGGTCCTGCCCAATGCAACTACCAAACCCCACCTACCCCCACCAAGTTAGTAGACATATTTTATAAACCTCAAAACCAAATGCTTGCTAGTACGATGGAAATAGAGGTTTACTAATGAGTACCACGCCTCTTCCAATCATCACGCTAGTGAGTGATGGCCTATTGGTAAGGAACTGTTGAGCAAACACCTTAATGCAAGTGTCAAGGGTGTCCACCGAGTTGACTACATAGCTTGGACTTTGTAAAGTCCAAAGTTGAAAATGTGCATTCATCCTCAATGTTGCCAAGTACAACAATGACAATAGTATCTATAAGTTTGATGAAATCATTGAGATGAGAGAACATAAGGGCATTCTCTCCAATCTTTTGCCATATTTTGGTGAATGGATTCTAGTCATGTGACTCCTCTATGACCACCTTAGCATTACTTTTCATTGTAAATTTGAAAAGTAACAATTGTAGTACTAGAGCCTAGGCATCCGAAAAGAAGGTTGACTTGCTTCACCCTAGGCTACTCTGCAGTGTCCATGTTGACTAAACAAACAATGCAATATTGCTCCAATAAAGTTTTTGTGTACAAAAGAAAGAAGTCATCTATTAGTACCTTGTAGCCAATACTATGAGAAGACCATGGCCAAGGCTCCCATGGATTTGGAGTTTGGAAACCTCTTGTCCAGCTCACTTTGTAGCATCAAGGCAACCTCTTGGCATCCTTTTTTTTTATAGAGGCCATTATATTGGAAAAATTAGCCCTGTAGATTAAAGTTTTTTGCTCAAACTAAAGTAGAGGGGTTGAATTGGATATGTGGGATTGCCTATACGAAATGCAAGATTAGGGATTCTATCAACTTCTACAAATTAAACTTAAGGATTTTGCCTTGCCTAATAGTGCAGTCAAAGATTGATGTGTTCAAGAGCATTAAACCTAGTGGATTGTGTGTTGCAAGTTCACCTACCATCACTAAGAGTCTTGGAGGTGGGTTGGCAAGTACTGGTGCAAGATCAAGCTCTTGCGTGCTTGATGATAGAGAGGTTGATTTTGTGGTTCCAAATCCTCTAGTAGGATTCCTACATATGGTGCTCCTTGAGCTTATTATAGAGGTAATAAACAAAATCAGCATTGACAAGATTCGGGGGCTCTCGTAGGCATAGTTTGTAGTAGGAGAAAGTAAAAATGTTTTGCAAATTTGATACAAGATTTGAAGTAAAGTAGAGGGTTGCGAAATATTGTTGAATCCAAAGATTGATTCACTTTACAAGCACTTGGGTTGGAGGAAAGCAGTCACAAGCAATGGCGAAGAAAGGGGAACTCTATTTCTTGTATACCAATCAACACATCAAAAACAAATCGATTTATTTTTCTAGGTGAGGAAAGATGGGGGATATTGTGATCCAACAAGTTGCCAATATATGGCACAATTTAGGAAGAAAAAGATTCCCCCAATTTAGTGCAATTCCAAAGTCTTTTAGTTCCTTGTTTTTCATATCCAATGAATAACTTTGGAGTTGGACAGAGTTCCTAGAATAGTCCTTGAATGTTTTGAGGCATCACTAGAATCTAAGGTTGGCTAAGAGATGGCTGACAAAATATATGCCCACATTTTAGGTGAGCACACTAAGAAGGTGATATCCAATGCTCAACACTCCTTTCTATGAAGCGAAAGACCAAATGTCATCAAGGCTAGTATGTTCTGCAGCAAATGGGGAACTCATAGGGGGTTAAATTTAATTAAAGAATCATGTGGTCCCAAACATAACTAGGGAGCACTATATGGAACATAGTAACCACCCTGCCATTGAGCCATGGTCTAACTTGCCACTGGTGTCTCAATTGAAGGGATTCTGCCAAGCGATAAACCTTCCTTCAGCTCGAAACCAAAGAAACACCTAGAGCTCCAGAAACTTGTTGACGAATTCAAGAATGAACGCCAGAGCATTCTAAGAAATGAGACCACTTAGAGCATCTCTCCTTCAGCCCTTGAGGAGAACCATGAACAAACACAAAACCGTGACAAGAAAAATGTAAAAGGAACGCGATAAAGCGCTCGATAGAACACAGGGAGCTCCCAAACCAAAAATCTTCAAGCATATAATACTGTACAAAATCATGGAACTGATATAACTGCATCGATCATAGCCAGCCACACAAGCGGATTCCCATACCATAAAAAAGCTCAAACTAACTAAATCAACAAGTGCGTGTCCCTACATCTACATCCCATAATAAACCATCGCTCCGAAGTAAATGACTTAACAGGAGCGGGAAAAAACAGGAAGAGATCGGATCCGGTATAGAACTCGAGTATATACAGCCAACAGCCCTCACAGGAATCTCCAGCCATTAACAATGTGGTAGCCCGTCTGATAGCCTTGCAGGGGTGCACTTTCCTGAGGACCAATGCCTCGAGAAAATGGCTCCAAGCGAGACAAGAGGAATAAAAAGAATCAGTCCTACCAACTACAACCCCAATGCTTTGTGGATGTCATGACTCCTCGTCAACCTCTTCCAGCTGAGCCCGCCGCGCAGCAGCACGTTTCCGAATGAAAATACCCCAATGCAAAGCAGCCTTCAGCTTCAACCAGCCCACATACGCCTTGCCATTGGCACGGGGAGGTTTATGCTCCCCGACAGCTTCATCACCAGGTAAACCAACAAATGGAAAAGCGTCGTCTCCAGGAATAGGACCGTACGGGCTAAATGGAATGTCCCCTACCTGTCCATTATACATCCGCAGCAGCTGCTGAATCTGGGTATGCATATCCTCATTCTCTAAAAGCTCCAGGCTTCGAGCACGAAGCTCCTCCTCCGTCACATCGTCCGGAAACGCACCAGTGCCAGTGCCAGCAAACAGCCTGCCGAAGCTCTCCTGCTTCCTCAAATCGCGCCGCTGCCAGTCATTATCGCCCGCGGTGTCATTTGCCAAAGGCAGAGCAGTCATTCCAGAGCTCGAGGCGCTTTGAGGGGGCCCCAGGGCTAACCCAGTCAGCCCTGCATGACCTCCCAGCAGCAGTTTCTCAGGTGGAGTAGCTAACACAGGTTGTTGATGCCGAGCCTCCATGCTGCTGTTCATTTGCAGTGTAGGCCCCGTGATGCTATGGTTGTCCGGCAGCTGACTAATAGGACCCGAAAAAGACCGGGGTGCACGGGAAGCTAGCGGTTCCTGTGCATACGAAAGAGACCCTGATCCTCCTCCACTCCCTGCACTACCTGCACGGTTGGCGAGACATGCAACGAATCAGCTACACAAATACACATCCAAACTGGAATGTGACTTGGAAGTCGCCCTCTTGCACTCAAATAAGCATTGATTCGAGTGCACAGGACGCTCAACACCGAACTCGAGCTGACCGCGCTCAGGTGACACCCCCACCTCAAATGTACACCCCTGGTGCATGTTCTTTCCACAGAACACGCACTGGGTGTCATCTGAGCAGTGCTCCCACCCAACGAGTGCAGAAGCTCAGGTGACACCAACCCCTGAAATGTACACCGCTCGTACATGTTCTCTCCATAGAACATACACTGGGGGTCACCTGAGCAGCACTCCACCCAGCAAAGGTGTTTCATTGCTAGAACTCAGCCATTTGAGAAGAACTTCCAATAAAAGGAAATGAAATCACTCGCGCTACTCATTGCTCGAGAATCATATCAGTACTACAACCTGGACAGAAAAGCTACACTACACGAGAAGCTACAAGCGTTACGGAAACCAGACTCTGCCATAAAAACGCCTTCAGAGCAAAAACATTGAAGAAGAAAAACAAGATTGCAACACATCAGAGCTACAGTGAACAGGAGCTGTCCAGAATAGACCGACCCTTCTATTGATTGGATGGGAAAAAAATAGTTAGGACGAGTACTGAGCCAATGGAAGAACCCCGCACAAGCACTAAGTGGAATGATTTTTCTATGGTACACGAATAAATGGCCGTGGAAGTAACGAACAAAACTACAGTCAACTCTCTCCTGGCAGTGACTAAATGTGCATGTACAACATTGGCCAGGCTATACCTGAAAGCTCTCAACAGGATTCATAACCCCTGTGGGCCGTGGGCTGGCTCGCAGGGAAAACACCACTCCGTCATGGTAGCCCCTCAGGGAAGGGAAGTTGGAAACTCACAAAGCTGGCTCCGCTTTCCTTACTCTCCCAGCATACACATCCTTTTCTTTCTGTGCAAGTGAAACTGAAGCGAATCGACAATAAGTGTATCCCCTCCCTCTAAAAGTAATTGGCATGTCTGTATGCCTGCTGATGGTTCAGACTCGGACCTTGCGAGTGAATATTGGACATATTGCGACCCCCTCCCAGCGGATCCTCGGTCCGGGTATCGAACCCTTTGGCTTGATACGTCTTCACCCCGATCAAGGCCTCCCCGTCGTACTCCACCACATTCTCCCAATTCTCATACGCAACTTTTACAAGTTTGTCCACATACACCTGCACGCACCGAGTCAGATACACTGGGTCAGCACCACATAGAGTTCCCGAAAGGAATTCAATGCGAACCCCTCCGAAAAAAGAAAACTTCTGCAGAAAGAGGGAACTGACAAGTGTCGAGGAAAATTAGTGTATCCACGTGAAAGTATGCTCAAAATACGCAAACACCAGATGTCAACGCTGGATGAGTTTCCTACGAACCTTCTCGCTGTCAGACAAAGAATCCACTGACATATACGATCCATCAGCGATCAGACCCATCAGCTGGAAGATGTTGTTGAAAATGACGCCAATATTCTGCTTCTCGTCGGCATAGTACACATGCAACTTCCCACTCAAAACGCAAGTCTTGGCGTGCTCCACGGTGCCCTCCCACATCTTGTTGGACATTCCATTTCCCAAGATCTGAACAGAAAACAAAACCACACAGCGTCTCAGACTGGATCCGACATCTTCACAAAAGCAGAACAGGAGCCAAAATGGCGGTGACGATGATAATGCAGTTCACTGGATTCGCGAAGCCAAACTTACATTACGGAGCCTTTGGGGATCCATGACCACCAAGCGCAGAAAATCCTCCACTGTCATTATATGAGCACTATTGAGACGCTTGTGGAAAGCTCCATCCTTTCCTATCTTGTCCAGTCGCCAAACCTCATCAATCAAGGCAGGAGGATAGTGCTTTTTGTACACTGGACACAGCAACGACAATGACAGATCAGAAACAGAGGAAGAACCACTTCAGACACATTCACCGCAAACAATCAGAATCTCCTCACCCTTGCAAATAATTTCATCACAAAATATGGAGCAATTCTTACATCCAAGATATGACCAATCCCAGGGACAATCACCGTGTGATGTAAACAATACTGACGCACGAAGGAGGAGCTACTCTAGGTACAGAAGAAATGGAAACCATACGTTCTCCGCGATGATCCTTCACAGTGAACGCCTCCGTCTTGGCTTCCCGAATTCGCATGCCCTCACAAAAACCGGACGAAATCTTCACGCCAAGACGGAACTTGCGACTGCGGATCCAACTCGAGTTATCCGTGAACGTCAACTCGCCCAAGGTGCCCACACCGTCCTTCAGTGCCACACTAAGATCGCCGGTCAGAAGAGGTCTTTTCCCGTCTCGCTCACGGACCTCAAAGTTTTCGAATTCCTCCTGACTCCAACTATCCTCATCCTCGGCTGTGAAATCGCCTTCTAACACCACAATGTCCAGCTTGGCGGAGGCTTCGGGTCCCGTGGTCACAACTTGGCCGGTGCCCGCATGCTGTAACACCACATGAATGGCGGACCCCTGCTCCCCCTCCACTTTACTTCCGGTGAACAGAGGAAGCGCTAACTTATTCCTGAATTGGAGGCGCAGATTTTGTTGGTCTGGACCCTGTATCCTTTTCGGTGAGGACCTGCAGAAGAGGACACAATTGAAGAAATCACCAAACGTCTCCGTTCGCAATTAAATTCAAAACCTGTCCGGCATATCTCAATTGACTTCACTGAAAAATTTGTGCACTGAAAGGCTCGGGATAGACATGAAAGGTCAACATGACAAATCCAGTAGCATACCTCACTCCCACTTTCGGAGGAGCGAACTTAGCAAGTGCACGCTCGACCTCCTCTCCAACCTGCATTATTGGAACATACAACCGGTTAACTTGTTTTATAAAATATACATACCCTTCCCTTCAGCTGCAGTGTCTCGCTAGAGAGGAAGCTCAGGTCCGGGTTCAAAATGCACAAACAAATTTGAAATCTCGAAAATGTCGCACTACCAAAAGCATAGAGAGACTCAGAATGACCACAGAACAGCCATGCCTACACTTTTGAAGTGGATTCTGGACTTGACAAACAGATCTATTAACATCTCAAAAGTAGTCCATTCCCACGCAGCGCGCGTCAAAATTGATGTCAGCAGCACTCTCCCGAGCCGCTCACCAGTTCATGAAGCACACTCTAAGAGTACCGGGTTTTGAAATAAAAATCTTACACGGGCTCCAAATACTTGCACACAGAGGTGAGCAACCCTAGTACCGAAGCTGAAACAGAAAGACATTGACTCCTTCCCTGACTATCTCACAATGGATGGATAAAGCGCTCACCACTCGACGAAGAAGAGGCTCAAGAGTGGAGCAAAGTTTCTGCAGGCTGTCCATTTTCACGGCCTCCACAATGACACTGCGCACACCAGGCACAACAGCAGTGTGAATTCACCAAAATCAACACACAGGGCACAATTGGATGCCGAACACCGAAACACGGACGCACGCACGCACCTGGCCAGCTGAGGCCGCGGCCGCTTCTCGTCCGGCATCCCGTCTTTGGACGCATCTCGGTCCAGTGCTCGTTTCTCTCTCGACATACTCATTCGGGCCGTTGAGCTCACTGCAGGATAAGCCAGGTTGACGGTCGGAAACTCTCCCACGCCGGGCTTGGCTCTCCCAATCTCGGGAATTCCCTGCGCAAGGTGAAGTTAAGCCGCACCCCGATTCTAACCCTCACCAATTCCTGCTTCTCACACTACTACTAACAGAACTCACTCCACTGGTATCAGACCTTCAAACTGTCCCTGAAACTGCAGCGATCCTTCGAAAGGTCGAGAGGAAGCTTCCTCACTGAGATTCTACCCTTCGGATCGCCAGACGACAGCCACCACGAAATTCCTCCTAGGGTCTCGTCCTCCGAACTCCGTCCGGATATCAGATGGACAACAGCAAGAGGCGTGGGCGGGCCAGGCGCAGAGGCTGTCTCATCAGACGCAGAGGCTAATAAGTTATCTCATCAGTCGCAAAGGCTTCCGGAGCCTTGAAGCTTGGATCCGTCCCTGACTGGCACACCGTTCTGAAAATCCAGACGCTCACTCCGCGCTTCACTTAACTACTGTAACTGTGCCCACCCCTCCCCCAAAGTGCTGGCTAGGGCAGGTCCTCCAATAGGAAAAAATTCCAACAAGATCCCCTGCCGCAGGTTCTCGAGAAGGTCGGCCGAAACTGCGCCGCTCCTTCCCCGGCCCTGACGGACGCGCACAAGGTGGCGAGAACCTAGGCTACGCTCTGCTCAGAGGCTCGAGACCAAGTCCATTCTCGTTAGGCTTCCCGGCCTGCAATTCTAATTTCCAAATCTTCAGGGGCCAACAGTACGAACTCATGGAAGAGGTAAGAAACCAGAAGGATTGGCGACCCGATTTGCAAGCTTCAGCAAAAACTGCAAGAGGTTCTGCGGTGACCAGCGAGCCACCGGCCGGCCCTTTCCAGACGAGAGAGACGACGACGACGACGACTTGGACGGAAACCCGACGACAGCCAAAACGGGAAACCGTTCGTTCGATCGCGTCCGTTGCTCATCCGCTGCAGGTGAGTCGGTTTGGATGGATGAAAGTGCGGGCGGGGTGCATACGTTCGTTCGTTCGTGGGCGACGTTCATCCTCGACGTAGTCGCACCCAATTCAGTGTATCACAGGTGGGGAGACATCATTTGGCGGAACCCCTGGTCCCCGTAAATGACAGACATAGGCTCTAAATTGATCTTAGGTAGAGTGCCTTGTGCCGTACTCACAATCAAATTAAAAGTAAAAGTAGTTTTCTAATTTTTTAATTCATAAAAGACTTTGAAATTTAATAACTTACTCATTGTAGGTCTAAATGCCTCAAAGCAAAGCCCATGCACCCTTCCTTGGAGAGAGCTTTCCAACAATACTAGAAACACGACTGGAGGACGCCCAATCTAGGAGATCTCACTATAACATACAAGACAAAACAAATGAAACAAAACAAACAAGCTAATTTGAGGTATAGACTAGTTTATAGGTTAGTTCGTCATATATTGGTGCCTTAGTATATTTAAATGAAAATTAAAGTAATTTTTTAATTTTTCAATTCATAAAAACATGAAAATTCAATATCTTTTTTGCCATGAGTCCAAACATACCAAAACAAAATCCTACCTCCCCTTGCAAAAAAACTTTTTGATGGTACTGAGAACGCTATGGAAGGACGTACGATTCCACAGATCTCACTGTGACAAACAAAACAATCAAGCAAACAACCTAAACTAGATCTCATTGTAACAAACAAAATAATCAAATAAACAACCTAACCTAAGGTATAAATTTTTTTGAGATAATCTTTCCAAATTTGGAATTTTAGCTTTAAATCGAATTTGGTGATGTGATGCTATTTAGGTATATTTAATTTGGATGTCTAAGTGTGGTTTGTAGTTAGATGGCGGCCCTTATTGGTAATTCAAGTGTTGAGTGCTAGGTTGGATTGAATTCTAGTTGAAATATGTTCGCTCCAAATGAATTTGGTAGCTTGGGTAGTTGTTGTTGATAGTTGAGCCGGTTGACAAATTAGGCATTTAAGCTTGCTTCACAAGTTAGAAGTCACCTATTGTTAAAAAAACATGCAAGTCCAACCTTGAATTGATTGTTTGTTTCTTTTTATAATCAACCTCTAATTGTCTAAGCAACCATATAAGGTTGCTCCAAAATTTGAGACTCATTTCGGTGTAGGTAGTTAAATTCTTTTGACCATCTTAAAAAAATTATGACAGTATTGTAGGTTAACTAATGGAAGCTTTTATTTTTCTCTGAAAAAGGTAAATATTTGATTTTTGAGAGGTCCTTAAAGGCATCTATGTACCAGTAGTGGAAGAGTATAGCTTGCCATTCTTACTTCATTTCCTAGCATTGAGCAAAGCTAGGAAGTTTTACTTTATTTGAGATTAAAAAATTATAATCATCCATTTGCTTTGAAAATGGTCCTAATGCAAAGAGTAAAGTGTTTTCATGAATTTCACCATTGAAAATTTCAAGTACGCAAGTGTTGATTTGGAGTTTTTTGCAATTTCTATATTTATCAAAGAAAATTGCATTTCAACAATTGCAAGGTGAATTGTGTAATGAATTTGTTTGCTCTTCATTTGAACTTAAGGTTTTTGGAAGCACGTTTTAGTGAGCTAACACAATTTCTAGTTGTTCATGTCATCTCCAATCCAAAAAAAATTCTTGTATGCAAATTTCTTAAACATGGAGGAGAGAAGCAGCATACTATAAATAAGATACATACATTTTTTATGTTATGATCTCACAACTCATGCACAAATTCGCTCTCAAAACCTGTGAATGTAGACTCATAATCAAGCTCTTTAAACATCTATACGGTTAGATTTTGGAAAAAAAATTTGCTTTATTGGAGATAAATATAAGCTTGTGCTCTTTTAAATTGGAAATAACACACTTAGAAACGCTTGGGCATTTAGGGGTTAATGGAAGAAGTTGCCTAATGGATTTTGTCTTTGCATTTGATGTTTCTGAATTTATTGGTGTCTTTGATGGTGTAAGAAATTTGAATGTCTAATTTAAATTAGAATTAGAAAAAAGAATGTTAGTTAATTAACCCAAAAATGACGTTGCAAGCGTTTGGCATCCAATGAATGAGAGAGAATCCTTGCATGTGGATAGAAGTGCAACTATTCATCCTTGGAATTTTGTTGTGAAAAGGGAAGGTCTTCTACAGTAGTTTGACTTCCAATGAGTGCTTTTGCATTTTTTTAAGGCTACGATTGTCACGATATCCAAAGAGATGATTTCTATGGTCACTAGTCCGTCCTTTAAGGGTTAAGTGTGGTGTGTATATATCAAGTTGGTTGTTTTCAAAGTGAGTTTGTGTCTGTGTTGAATTAGAATAATGTGTATCTTTAAAAGTACAATTGTGAATATTGTGGATCCTTCCCCATCTGGGCTGCATATATAATTTGGCGGGACGTTAGACCCATCCTACAAAGTAGGACCAACATGGTGGATTTATCCCGGGGGAAAACCTACAGTAAAACTGAGTACAAATCTGAAATGTTTTCATTCAAACAACTATACCATAAACATCAATGAACAAAGTCCAAAAGTAGATATATGAAAGTTGTAGTGTGTAATATACTACACGTTACCATGGAAGTTTGAAGAAAAAATTAGTTGTGATTTGAAAAAAAATTAATTTCAAAGTTAGCCATGTCTAAAACTCGCTTTTGTTCAATTTGATTTGGAATTACTTTATCTTTTGTCAATTTTTTCTTAGAACTCCAAAAAAACTTTTTGTGCCTTGGCATGTTGGTATACATCATTTTAGATTGTTGTACACAAAAATTGAAGGAAATTGGCAGTTATAGAATTTAAAATATCAATAATTTAACAAACATGCAAATGATGTTGGTTCTCACAATATTTGAGTTTTTTTTTGGAATTGAGAGCTGATAGGATTGCATTAGCCATTATAGAAGAGTATAGGTTGCAACATGGACCACTGTTATATCGTAATGCCCTTGCATTTGAAATATTTGTTGCATAGGGCAATCCAATTCAATTTATATTTTACAACTATGTAATGCGTTTTTAGGATCAAATTTTTTGTTTGAAGACTAGAGTTTATGATGCACATAATTGGCCCAAAAAAAAATTAAAAAAATTATCATTCTCAATTTCATAAAAAAACCTTGCCAATTTCATGAAGGTTAGTGTAATTTTTGGAAATTGGTAGTTTTTTGATGAAATTGAGAGTGATAATTTTTCTCCAAGATCTATAGTAGTGTATTTGAGGCTCATTTCCAAGAGCCCTCAATACTATGAAAAGTCAAGATTGCAATGGACACCCTTGCACAAAATCTTGATTAGAAAAATCATAATCATTCATTTTCAAAATTGGATTTTTGATGTTAAAACCAAACTTCAAAAAGAATTTTTCCAAAATATAAACTACTAAAAATAGCAACTTGGTTGGGTTTTATTTAACTTCAAAATATTGTCGACACCAAAATTTGGTGCCTGGGGCGGGCATTTAGAGTTTAACCCCTAAAGGACCGAGGCCTTTTTTCTGCCAAAAAACACTGAAAACTGCCATTTCTGTAGCAAAGAGTTAAAAAAAAATTTAATTGTTTTTTTCCACATCTAACCGTAGGATCCTACACCTAACTAGTATGAGAGTGTGTGGAAAAAATTTCAGAATTTTTGACCGCTCAGATTGCAAGATATCTGCGTTTAAAGTGAAAAAAACAAGTTTTTCAGCACATTGCGGGACTAGATTTTTTGACTTTGAACATTTTTAACTTAAAATTTTTGCACTATAGAGTTTTGAGCTTTAAATCTTTATAGTGAAGAATTGAGTTGAGAGTCTAGGTAAAAAAAAAATCAAAAAATCTTAATTATCATTCTTAAAAAAATTGTTAAGTAGAAGTAGGTATGAGATAGAAGGAAAATCTAAAATATTCATAGATTTTAGATGGAATTAAAATCCACTAATCCCAATGGTGAGATTGTTCTAACAAGTAAATCAGACCATGCAAAAAAAAAATTGAAAAATTTGAAAAATTGCATTCAAATTTGAATCCTAGAAGTAATTTTTTTCAAGAAGATGCTCTAACTGCCCGAAAAACAAGAATGTCCATAACTTTCTCATAGCATATCCAAATGAAATGAATCAAAGCTTTCCAGATAGGCAAAAATATAATCTATGAGAAAAAAAATATTTTAAAAAAAAATTCAAATTTTTGTCCATTTTTTTTTTGCTGCCCAGGCTGCCCCGCGTCCCCTGTTTTGAGCTTATTTGGTCATAACTTTTTTTTCCGGGCACCGATTCTGAAAAAAATTATATTCCCATAAAGCTTATCAGTTTTTCTATCTCCAAAAAAAGTTTCAAAAAATCAGGACAAAATTTCAGCCCGTAGGTACCTGCCCGAAAACGCATTTGTCCCCCGAAGGGACAACGGTCCTTTAGGGGTTAAACGTGTTTTAACCCTGGAGCGCTTCGACGTCCATTTTCTGGACGATGAACAGATTCAGATCCTTGTTTCTGTCTCATTCCTGCTTGGATGAAAGTCATCCTAATTTTTGGTGATACTTTAACAAGTTTTTGTCCTATCCGTCGGTTGGATTTGGTGTTACTAGAATATATACATTTCTAAACTTACAAATGTGGAAGTATGTCAAGTGGTCAATTTGCATTGACTTTAGTTCAAAACTAGATGTGCAAAAATGAGGTCAAAGATGTAAAGGTCACAAAAAATTCAAAAAATCACCATATGAAGAGAACCTTATTTCAAATCCATTCCAACAAGTTTTACTCAAAAAATGATAATATTTTACTTGTAATTGAATTTAGAAGGAATTCTGAAATTTTCTTTTCAAAGTTTATAGAAAAAGATTGGTGATAGCATTAGTAGATCTAACCGTACGGATATAATTTAAAAATCAAAATCTACAGCTTTCATTTGTATACCAATTCCAAAATATTCTTCCAAATTGTAGTTTATAATGGTTTTTCTCAAATCGTCAATTTTGGAGATTAATCCAGACGTTTAGGGGTTAATCCCCACGTCAAGTCAGAATAATCTTTGCTCCCGTGCTGACTAGAGTTTTGCTGCTTGTGTTGGATGGCAGTCCCCGGCGGTTGAGCTTATAGTTGTGCAATGAGCCTCTTGCGGAGGTAAAGCCAGGGGTCAATGTAAAAAAACCTGTCCCCTATTTGGTGCCATCTTTAGGGGATGTCTAAGACCTCTCCTAGCTAATTTGGGGCCTCTAATTGCAAATATGAACTCAGAATTTGCAGATTTTATGCCTCGCAAATAAAAATTTCCTGTGTTTTCCCCAGGGGTAAAACGGGGGGGGGAGCTCCCAATTTGTCACTTGGGACTCGTAGAATTATTTTTTTGGAAATTTGCAATTTAAAGTTGATAAAAGTATAGAAAAATCTATAAAAAGAGTGTAGAACCGAAATAGGGTTGTGTCATACCCATTATAGTATTTGGTCTAGATTTGTGTTTTTTACTTAGAATCCCCCAAACCTTGCCTAAAAATAGTGTAGAAATAACAAAAAGGTTAGATTTGGAGGATTCGAGTCACACAGCCCCAAAAGGGCTAAATCCCACCATGAATGTGGCGATTCATGGCTAGGTCGATCCGAGGGATCCACAGCGAGGCCACTAGGTCGGGTCCTAGAGTTAGATTTAGAATTCCCCATTAGATTGACGAATTCCCAAAATCCCGATTGTTAGCATGCAGGAGCCACTCACGCAAGACCGGGCCCGTGGAGGAATCTACAGCCCAAGGATGGTGCTCAAAGGTGAATCTCATGCCAGGAGTCCAACGGCGAAATCGGTTTGCCAAGATTCCTCCACCTGCAGAAGATTCCCGCACCGTCGCTAATTCAAGGAGAGGTCCAGTTTAAATCTCCATTGACCAATTGTGTCAGGTACGGAAACACACCCGCACGTCTTTCATGCGACTCCCTGAGAGGTCACGTGAAAAATCCCGGCATCTTCCGACTTGCAGAAGAACCTTTTTCCGGGTGGTCAACCCTCCTAACCTCCAACGGGAATTTCATGGAAATTACCCAGGTTACAATAAAATCTCACTAAAAATTAGACTAGCTTGTTTTATGTTAATAATGCGCTCTGTGAAGTTTCACGACATTCCGATAGCGGCAAGTACCCGAACCGGCGAGATTCCTCGGGAATTAACCACGTGGCGGGGTCCCCGCCACGTTGACCGGCATTCCGGGACCATACGATGGCGAAACGAAGTCAACCAAAAGTCCTTCTCGACTCTCTCGCACCTACCGAAGACCCTAGGCTATTCACATTTCTCAAAATGGGAGACCCCCAAGATCTAGGATTTTACCACGATTTGGTTTTTAAACTAAATTAGCCTACGATGGGTTTTTGGCCTCGGTACGGGGAGTAGGGGAATCTATGATTAAACACGGCGATCTGGATCCAACGGCGCAATCCGTTCGACGATTGGAGCTAATCTTCAAAAGTTAGGATGTTGGTTCAGCATAGATGGTAGAAGTAGAAATTTAGGATGTAGGATGAAAATCTTTGAGGATGAGGATGAAAATCCCCGTTGATAAGGTTACCTTAGAACTCTAGAGGGAGGGGTGAGCCCTTGGAAACCTATATAAGGGCCCCATTTCTCTCTCTAGAACACCCTCAATTCTTGTTTTGGGTCCGTGGGTCCAAGATATTTTGGATATTTTGGCGTTTCAAGTCAAAAACCTCTACGGTGTTTTCGGAGCACTTTTGGCTCCATTGTTGCTTATTTTCAAGCTTTGAAGGTTCTTGGGGGTCCTTCTACCTTGCTTGTGTACTCTTTTGTGAAGTTTTTGGTACCTTGTTGTAAGTGGAGAGCATCTCTCTCCCTCTTGTACGTGTTGTGATCTAACTTGTGAAGTTTAAGAGTCTCTTTTGTATCTTGCACTAATCCTAGAGTCACCCCCCATCGTACCTTGGCGATGCCGCTTTGGGAGGCCTTTAGCGTGTGAGCTTTGTGTTGCCACGTGGTCTAACTTGTGTGTTTCTTCTTTGTGTTTTTTTTCTTACACCCTCCCCTAACCTTCTCCTTGTTGAGTGGACCCCCCTCCGGGACGGCGAAGCTTTGAACCTCCTTGTACATGTTTTTTCTAAGTTCTTCCAAACCTTCTTCTAACTTTCTCCTTGTTGAGTGGATCCCCCTCCGGGACGGCAAAGCTTTGAACTCACGTGTGGTTTTCCTCTAAAAGTTTAGCTTTTCCTTCTTCTAAAGTCTCTCTCATTGTGTGGACCCCCCTTCGGGACGGCGAAGCTTTGAACTAGTGACAAAGTAGGAGTCCTAAAGCGTGTGTTAAAAGTGTAGACGGTGGAGCTTTGAACCCCCGAGGAGTCTAGAAGTCCTAAAGTTGGTGTTAAAACCAATTTCACGGCGAAGCTTTGCACCTCCCCCGTGTTTTAGATCCAAAATCTAGTTTCCAAGACCTTTGTGGAAACCTCCAAAGTTTAGCTTCCAAGATATGTAGGTTCCTTTGCACTTAGTGAAGTTTAGTTGTTCCCCACGGTTTATTTAGTTAGTTGTATCCCAAAAAATCTTAGTGTATCTAGCACCCCCCAAAGTCCATCCCCCCCTAGGTTAGCAAGAATCTAGTCTTTTTATTTTAGCCTTAGCCAAGTTTCCAGTCCCTTTAGCCTTAGTAAAAAATATCGTCTTTTTATTTAGCCTTAGCCAAAATTCCAGTCTCTTTAGCCTTAGTCAAGAATATAGTCTTTTTATTTAGCCTTAGCCAAAATTCTAGTCTTTTAGCCTTAGTCAGAAATCGAGTTTCCAGAACCAGCATACGGCCAGCCAACATCAGAACCAGCATACGAGCCAGCCAACATCAGAACCAGCACAACGAGCCAGCCAACATCAGACCAGCATAACGAGCCAGCCAACAAGCAGAACCAACAACCATAACCGGAAAAAAAAAATAATTAAAATTTTTTGGCCGACCCTCCAGCCAACCAGCCGGGAAGGCCAGCCAGGTGGAGGGCCAGCAGTTCTCCCGGTACAGCAGGTGGCTCCCGGTACAGCAAGTGGCTCTCGGTACAGCATGTGGTTCTCGGTACAGCAGGCCCTCTCGGTACAGCAGGCTCTCAGTCCAGCAGGGGAGGCTGGGGCCATTCAGGCTCCTCTCCAAATTTTTGATTCTCTCGGGTTTTTTTATTATTTTTGGTTTTCCCAAACCAGAACACAAACAAAGGCAAACCAAACCAAAAGCATGTTGGACTAATTTTGTGTTAAGTGGGGTTGAAGTAGGACTAGGGCAAAAAATACAAAAGGGAGGGGGGAGAAATAGAGGTTGCCATTCCACGCGCCACCTGCACAAAAACATCCGATCCAACCTGCATCACCACTCACACCTACACACAATGGAAGGAAATTAGGGAGAAGGATGTGTTATAGGAGTGGAAAGGAAAGAGATGATGAATAGTGAATAGTTAGGAGATTAGGTAGGAAATCTAGAAGAACTCCTGGCAACCGTTGGGAGGAGGATTAGGATGACACAAAGCAAGGTTGCGTAAGAGGGTAGGAAGAACATTTAAACCCTTCTCGTAGTTTGAAACCATAGTGTAAGACTCATAAAAGCTTAGGTGGAATAGTGCTAGTGTAGAAGAAAGAGGAATAAAGAAAAGAAAAGAGGAAGGGAAAGAGGGAGTTTAGATCATCAAAAATTGTAATATTTTCTCAATAAGCGGTGAGCTTGGAAAAAATTCAAAACAAAGCCAAAGACTACCATGGAGCGTGAGGATGTACACGTGGACGTGGACGAAGTCATTTCCGACACCGGTAGTGAAGAGGTGAGTTTTTGATTTAATCTTTGATGTTTCTCCCTAATTAGCATTTATTTTCCTAATCTGCCCTTAGAGCGTGATTAACATCCGAGATTAGTGTAGATTAGAAGTTTAGATTCAAAAGTTGATAGATTAGGAAGAGAGGTTTCCGAAAACAGCTTATAATTAAGATTTGACCGTAAACTGACCGCGTTAGGCTAAGTTAAGCGATAGGGGGTAGGACGGAGGAATTTTTGAATAAAATTTCATCCAAAAAGAACCATGGACGGAAATTAGATTTAAATTAGAATGAGAATTTAGGATTAAAATTAGGGAGTAATTAGCAATTAGAATTAGAATCAATTTACACTTTTACTTTTTAAAGATGAACTTCTGAGGTCAAAAATCTAGAGCTAACTTTAGGGAGTCAAAAATTAGAGTAGAAAGTAGAGGTCAACAGTAGAATTGAAAATCAACTTAGGAAGTAGATTTTTGAGTTAGGAATAGAGAAGAAAAATAGAAGTCAAAACTTGGAGTAACATTTAGAGTTCATCTAGGATTAAAACGATAGGGTTAAAGTTGGAAGTAGAAAGTCAAAAGTCAAAAGTCAAAAGTTAAGATTAAATTTAAAGGTTAAACTTTAGAATCAATTGGGGAGTAAAGAGTTAGAGTGAAAAGCTAAAAGTAGAAGTTAAAAGTTAGAGGTAGAAGTTAAAATTAGAGTTAGTTGTTGGAAGTAGAAAAACTCTAGAGTAAAAGTGAAAACGTAGAGTCAAACCTTAGAGTTAAAAGTTAAAACATAGAGTTAAAATTCAAGGATAAATCTTAGAGTTAATTTAGGAGTAAAAACTTAGAGTTAAAAGTTAAAACATAGAGTTAAAATTCAAGGATAAATCTTAGAGTTAATTTAGGAGTAAAAACTTAGAGTTAAAAGTTAAAATATAGAGTTAAAATTCAAGGGTAAATCTTAGAGTTAATTTAAGAATAGAAACCTAGAGTTAAAAGTCAAAACATCGAGCACAAGTCAGTAGTTAAGAATCAAGTTAAAGAAGTGAATCTAGAGTTACATTCCGAAGTTGGAACTGTAGGGGTAGCTTTAAAAAGTAGAACTTCTAGGTGGAGTCTTAGAAACCCAAGATAGTCTTAGGGGTTCATGGAAGGAACATAGGGGTTTCCCTTTTTACGTAGTTGGGGACGTTATAAATGGCGCCAACTACTCAGTCGACCCTCGACATAGGATAGATAGTTAGGGAGTTAGGATTTCACCATCACTCTGAACATCGCAGTTAACTTGTGAATTACTACATGCATTACTAATTATTCGCTGCCATCCACGAAACTTAGGAAACGTTAGCAAAAAAGATCCATTGCTTGGAAGGCACAGTGGACCGCGCTCACATCACCCCCATATAGTAAAAAATGTGGATAAAGGCATAGAACCTGGTCGGTGTTCGCTTTATTACCAAGGGTGGGTAATCTTGCGCCCACAGGGGGGGCAAAACGGCCTCCGCAGGAAGCTCGTTGCACAACTATAAGGTCAACCGTCCCCGGCCGCAAAGGCGGGGCGTCCTCACTCGGCCAATGCCCTCCGCCACTCAACACGTGTACTTAGTATCTACCACTAGAAGCTTCTTCGCATTGACACGGCATTGCAGAGTGGACACCGTTTCACTGAAGGCCACTCTTCCCCAAGACTGGTACTAGTGTAAAAGGGTCTAGTCTACAGTAGTGCAACGAGCCCCCTAACTCAACAGTGTGATATATTACCTAAAAAATACACATATTAATAGATGCGGGGCTAATACTTACCGGTTACCATTTCATATCATAGAGTTTACCTTCGAAAGGAGGCACCAAGGATAGCATCTACTATCTAAGCCTACATGGCTTAGATAGTAGAACTATCTCCAACAGACTCTTTATTCACGTTGATCATAAATGACCAGAGTTACTCTCTTCTTCATCTGCAACGAGCTTCTTGCGGAGGCTGTTTTGCCCTTCGTTTTACCCCGGGGAAAACGCAGGAGCTTTTTTATTGTAACACATGATAAAATTTGCAAATTCTGAGTTCAAATTTGCAATCGGGGACCCCAAATTCGCAAGGCAAGGTATGAACCCCTAAAGTTCCATGACTATGTTTTTTCTGAAACCGCTCAAAAACTGTCATTTTCAATACAAGTACCAATTTTTTTTAAAAAAACTTTTTTTGACACATATAACCGTAGGATCTTGTAGTACACTGGTTTGAAAAGATGTAGAAAAAAATTCAGAAATTTCCACCATGTGGATTGCAAGATATTAGCATTTGAATTGACAAAAATCCTTTTTTGGGCCCTACGGAAAACCGGGCAGCTGCACTTCACAAGCTCACTTTTCTATGAAAAAATGTTCAAAATGGTGGTGCTTCTTTGAATTCTTTTTTCTAAACAAGTTTTTTACATGTTTGAAAATTTTCAATTCATTTGGAATTGTACAACATATAGGAAAAAATAGTAAGTAGAAAGAAGTAGAGAATGATTCAATATACAAAATTGTTAAGAATTTAATTATGGAATTGAAAAATGTCAATCCCAGTGGTTGTAATATTTTTATAAACAATTTACATCTTATGATTTTATTTTTTTCAAAAAATATTGAAAATTGAGTGAAATAAATGACTTCAAAGTTTATTTTAAAGTAGAAAATCCATAACTGCTTGCAAACTAAAACTCCACATAACTTTTGACTCATTGGTCGAAATGGAATGATTCAAATCTTTCCATGTGTTTAAAACTCTAGAAAACCAATTCCCACTTTTTGTTTTCAAAAAAAGTGATTTTTTTTTATTTGCCCGAACTGCCCAATTATGGAAAAAAAATAACATATTAGGCCATAACTTTTGACTCCTATTTTCAAATGTCATGAAATTTAGTGCGTATGAAAGATATTCCTCATCCCCACCTTCTATTAAAATTTCAGCCCAAAATATGGAAATCTCTAGTGCACGTACTTGCCCAAAATTTCTATATTGCCAAAAAACGCATACTGGTCCTTTAGGGGTTAACAATTGAATAAATATGGCACAAAATAGGGGGTCTTTTTTTTTACATTCACCCTTGGCTGGACCTCCGCAAGAGGTTTGTTGCATTCCTATAGACTCGACCTTGTAGAAGTATTGAACCTCTGGTTTGTTTTTCACCGTTCATTGGATTGATCAAATTACCATCCATCACTTACAACAAATTTCAACAACAAAATAGTGAAACTAGAGTGTCCTTTATTAATTTCTCAACATTCTACACTACATAAATATGTACTAATATTATAGAAGGATGGAGTAATACAGGAATCATGTGTGTTGTATGGATTAGTGCATTGGTTCATGGCCTGGGTTTTAGAAAATCGCATGTGCCTCCATGTGGACAAGCAATGAGTCATGAGGTAACTTTTCTGGGTAAGGCAAATGAATTGTTAAAGCAACCCAATTTCACTATTTTGTATATGCAACAAGTTTATTGGTCTCTTGAGGGAAGGGGAGAAGCTTTTGCATCAACAAAAGCTACTCCAAGAAAATGTGAGTATACTAATTTATTTGACTAAATTAGTGGGGAGGGGGGAATTAGCATCACGTAAACAATTAGTGTCATCGCAAATTTTATTTTTGTACAAATTGGTATAAGGGCAAATCGCAAGAAACACTTATACTATTTTATGTCACTTCTCGAGCACTCATTTGTTTTTTGATCATAAATTTTACATTACGGCTCTAAAAGACTCAAGATTCTATAAAAAATATTCATGATTATTATACACCTTGGCTAATTTTTTCATTTCCTAAAAATATTTTATTATATTTAATAATAGCCCCCAATTTTATTCTCCCTCCATCCCATAATGATCTTCTTGTTGGCCTTCATTTTTGTCCCAGAATGATCATTCTGTTGCATTTTGTAATGTTAGAATAGTTCAAATTTGGTTTTCAATTGTTTTTTGGGACTAGTAAAACAACTTTGAGTAGTAGTTCCCCCTCCATCCATGCAATCATCAATCGAAATGCAAATGAAATGATTGGAGAGATCAATTAGCATTGTTTGTTCTTATTTTTTGCATGTCTTTGAGTATTTCTCAATTGAAGGAGATGAAGCTTTGGAGGCAAAATAGAAGTCCAAACATAGTTTAGGGCACGTACTAAATGCCCATAAACTGAAAACCTCACACTCAACAATTAAATGTCCAATGGTGCTCTTTGAAAATGCCCCCAAAATTTTGCTTTTCAATACTCCAAAACTACACTCTGAAAAGGGCTCTAAAGCTCAAAGTTTCTTGGCCCCTAAGAGTGCACCAAACTCTATTTGTAGTGCAAAATAGGTTTTCAAAATGTTAAATTTAGCCTTAATCCGGAATATTTTATCCAACATGAAGATCAATTTGGGACGGAGGTAGTATCACACTTACTAATTTGTACATAGAGAGGTAGTACTATTTCTAGCCCCAAAAAATAAATTTAGATGTGAAGTTTGGAAATGATGGTTTTCTAGTAGACTAGTAGCTATCATTTGAAGGAATTTAAACAATAATTAATTCTATGTTGTATAATGTCCACAAAGTGAGTTTTTTCTACTTGCATTTTAAAACATATAAAATATCATTTTGGTGGGTTTTTTGGTGAATGATTATCTCTATAATGTTGTTACAAATGGCCAATGTTTATTTAATTTTTTATTAAATCCTTTTTTTTTATAAATTAAAAGGTCAAAATGCCTATTTTCTTGAGATTTAGCACTTTCTAGTTCTTCTATTTAGAGAATTTTTCTATGCTTTATCTTCCTAGGGTACAATCTTTTTAAAAGTGTATACAATGGCCATATTTTAAAAATAAATAAAATTTATTTTTTAATCTTAAAGTAGTTCTGTAAAAAAATCACGGACATTATTAAACGCAACCAAATCAAGAGGTGTTTATTGGAATTGCCTACAAAACATTAATATTTCAACTTGCACTAATCGAAAATGGTGTGACTTTGATATATTAGTGTCCCTTGTACCATTAGAACAAATCAATGTAGCTTTTTGCTTAATTTTTGTGAAAGTTTGAATAGTGAAATACCCACTCAGACTAATGTGGATGATTTTAGATGAAAATAATTTTTATAATGTGCACCTTAGGACAAAATTAGGATGAAAGTATATACAAGGGATAATAACTTGATCCCGAACTCAATGACAATCATACTATTTGAGATAGTATAAAAAAGTGAAGACCACATCATATTGATTCTATCTAAAATTCTGTGAGCTTCTATAATAGTGTAGCTTGAAAAATTTGTAAAATTTTGGAATTAGTACAAGTAAGCATTATTAGTGAAGCACGGTACAGTAATGGAATTAAATTGTGTACACAAATTAATTCAATTAGAGAAATTATAAAATTTAGTTGAATTTTGAATATTTTTTAAGTTAAAACTTCAAAAACTAATATTAATAGTAATACAAATCCTAGCTCATGATTTTTTCTACACATAAGTCTAAAATATACTCCAATTCTTTCTATGAAGTGTTTGGTGCATTGTTAATACTATTACTAGCTAAAGAATGTGTCAACATTCCCTTGAAAAATAGTTTGAAAACCACAATTTAAAAAAAATAAAAAGCTATCAAATTGGATCCTTCTTTCAAATCAAAACTCAAATGCATGTGTACTATGTATTGTATGGTATAAAATGCTCAAGTTTAGGTGAATGATTCCAATTTATAATTTATAACAAAAACTCAAGGTTTCACTTTCCTCATAGGCTTGCATTATTTTCCTATATAAATAAACTCATTTAAAAAACCAGATCGGAATTATGCCTCGTAAATTAGCTAATATTTTTGAATTGGCCTTTTCTTTCTAATCATAAATACTAAACAATAACCACTATTCAAGTAAAATGCTAGAAATTGGTACTTCAAATTGCTCAATAATTATTATTCAAATTTTAATTTTAATTTCTTTGCTTGCTGGTTGATATATTAGTATTAGGAATTTGAGCTGTTGATTTGAAAAATGTCCCTTCTATGTAGGATTTTTTTAGAGTAACAACTAAAATCCGTTTAGTTACTGATAATTCAATTGGTTGATTGAAGTTTTGGCTTAACCCCTAAAGGACCATAAGGCCACCACATGGCTTCTACAACTACATTTGTAAAAAAATTGATATGTGAACCTCATTAACAGTCCGTAAGCAACAAAGAGACCCTAGATGATTTTTTTTGCTGAATCCATTGGCGAAATTTGATCGAGAAATGATTGAGTGTGCAATTTTTGGTAAATTTTTTGAGAATGAAAAGGCATTGTAGGCCGTTACTTCACATTCTCATATCTTTTTTCTATACCTCAAAATGATTTGAAAAAAATTACACATCAATATAATGGTGATACACATATGTGGAAAAAAAATCAGAATTTTTGGAGCACTTTTGAGCATTCTGATTTCAACATTTTGATTTTAGCGTACATTCAAAGTACTCCCTAACCAAACATCTTTCATCAATCTTGTCAACGGTGGCATTTTCTCAAAAATTGTGCAATTCTGTTGATCCTTTTTTTACAGGAAAGCTAAATAAGTCTTAATTCACTTCAACGGTGGCGATCATCAAAATTATTCCACACAAATGAGAAATTATGCTTGTTACAAGAGCTAGTCAAGAAAACAAGGACGATGCTCAAACACCCCCGGTCCTTTAGGGGTTAACCCCTAAAGGACTAGCATGCACTTTTTGGCAACATAGTAATTTTGGGCAGACTAGCGTGAATGAGGATTTGCATATTTTAAGCTGAAATTTAAAAAAAAGGTGTGGATGAGGAATATCTTTCATATGCACTAAAATTCATGACATTTGGAAATATGAGTAAAAAATTATGGCCTAATATGTTCCTTTTTTTTTTCTAAATAGGTAGTCCAGGCAGATAAAAAAAATCATTTTTTTTCAGAAATAAAAATTTGAAATTGGTTTTCTAGATTATATATATATGTAAAAAGCTTTGAATCATTCCATTTTGATCAATGAGGAGGAGTTTTGTTTATGGGTAGTTATAGATTTTCTACTCTAAAATAAACTTTGAAGTCCTTTATTTAACTCAATTTTCAATATTTTTGAGAAAAATAAAATCATAGGATGTAGATTTTTTATTACAACATTGCAACCATTGGAATTGGCATTTTTCAATTTCATAACTAAATTCTTAACAATTTAGTATTTTGAATCATTTTTTTACTTCTTTCCACTTACTATTTTTTTCCTATATGTTGTACAATTCCAAATGATGTGAAAATTTTCAATCATTTAGCCAACTTGTCTAGGATTCTTTTGGACATTCTTTTATAGAAAAGTGAGCTTGTGAAGTGCAGCTACCCTATTTTTTGCAGGGCCAAAAAATGATTTCAATGGATTTGAATGCTTATATCTTGCAATCCATGCAGTGAATTTTTTTGAAATTTTTAACACATATTCTCAAGTCAGCATACTACAAGATCCTATGGTTACATTTGTCAAAAAAAAAATTCCAAAATTTGGTACTTGTACTAAAAATGGTAGTTTACAAGCGTTTTGGGGAAAAACATAGCCATCGAACTTTAGAAGTTAATAATGTGAAACATTGAAATTCAAGAATTTTGAAGCTCCAAGAGTTTTAGAGTTCTTATGATTTTCATAGATGACATCAATAAAAATTAAGCAAGAGTTCTTAAATGGTGCTACAAAAACTACAAAATGTATGTGGCTTAACTATAAGTGGTCCACCATGCTACATGTATTATATATTGACCAAAGCTTGACTCACATGCCCTGACAACATTTTACTTTAAGATGAAAGAATCATAAGAACTTCATTAAGGTAGAAATACCATGAACAGTTAAAATAAACATTTAAACCTATAAGATATGGGGATTGTGCTGAGAAATTGAGCTCAATGTCTGCAAAAATAAAGATGAGGAAGATTTTTTTTAAATCCCTCAAGAATTAATAATGTATTCAATATAAATTTGGATTCTTCATCTGGACTCCATTTTTGTTTCATAGCTTCTTTTAAAACGGCTACCTTTAAAACTTGTTCCCAATCACGTGTGAGTCAATCAAGTGTGAGCAAATCAAATTTTTTTTGAATCAACAATAGAGCCAGCTATTATCCGTTTCAAGACACCCTACTTCACTATAAAAGGGGGCCTCTCTGTTTAGAGCATTGCCACCACTGACTTGCCAAAGAGGGGCGCCAAGTGGGGCTTGGCGAGTGGGGTTTCACCACTCCTCTGCTCCATAGCTAACGTGCCAAACAGGGGCATCAAATATGTAATGGATTCTAGATATGTAATGCAAAGCTCGATGCAAAGATTTTGATGGTTTCAAAATTTAACTTAGATCATAGAGAACTACATCACATTGCTTCAGAAGCACTTCCAACTTAGTTTGAATTTGGAGATAGTAGAAAAGCTCACTACATACACATGGGGTGGTAGGAGGTAGAACAAACAATGTGGGATAAGTAATATTAGAATAAATAGGAGCTCAACCACTCATAGTTTATTCAAAAGTAGGAATTGTGTTGGAAGTAGAATTTTAGACCTCATGTAGGCATAGTAGAATAACTTTTTCCAAAAAACTTTGAACTAAAGAAAGTTGGTGAATCAAGTTAACTTTCATCTCCAAAAGTCTGTTTGAGATTTCAAACCTCCAATCAACAATTATGGACAAATTTCAAAGTGGGTTGGAAGGAATTTTTTTTGACATTTTCAAACATTCTCTTTGAAATTTGTCCATAACTTTTGATTGGAGGTTTGAAATCTCAAATAGATTTTTGAAGATGAAAGTTAACTTAATTCACCAACTTTCTTTAGTTCAAAGTTTTTTGGAAAAAATTATTCTACTATGCCTAAATGAGGTCTAAAATTCTACTTCCAACACAATTCCTACTTTTGAATAAACTATGAGTGGTTGAGCTCCTATTTATTCTAATATTACTTATCCCACATTGTTTGTTCTACCTCCTACCACCCCATTTGTATATAAGGATCTACTCTTCCCACTAGGAACTCAACAAACATTAAAAATGCTTTGTTACCAATCTTGGTTGACACAAGTAAAAAAAACTTTCTAGCAAGCGGGAATACTTCATTTCCATTGTTTTTGCAATCAAAAATTCTTTTAATTTCATTTGAGTGCCAATTGGGGGTGGTGGTAAGTAGTAACTCAAAGTTGGAGTGAAAAGTGAAGTCAAACCCCATAAGGAGGCACGTAAGGGACTCCCCCTTTGTTCGTCCGCTCTTCATAATTTGAAATGGCCAGGCATTTTTGGTGAGTCTGTGTGCCTATGGTGGGGGAAGAAACTTGGCTTGACGTGCCAGTTGAACGAGTCAGACCTACTTGGCACCCGGTGATGGGGATGCTCTTATGGTCTTCCTACCTTATTGTTATCATTGCACTCATAGATTCTCATGAAATGGTCCAAAAATTGACCATCCTCAACTTCTAAAAGGCCCTTCACCATTTAACATCAATTCTACATCCTCACATGGACTATTTCACAATGTTACAGTAACATTTCATGGACTAATTATAGGTATAGTTCTTCAAGCATGCACACAATCAACACCTCCTACCTTAAGGGAGGGGGCTGTAAAAGTGACCTGTCTCCAAAAGTGATTTGGTAGATTCTGCCTCGTAACATGTACCAGAAGTGTACATTTCAGGAGGGGGTCGCTTTTAGAAACCACTGTGTTTTCAACTTCAAAAATTCATAACTAATTCCATGAAGGTCCAAGAAATATGAAACGACTTGGGTTAAATGCCAATTCCATTTTTCTTACCACGAAAATTTACTGAAAATTGTTTTAAAGAGTTTAGCTTCTCCCAAATATGCAATCAGCTCTTAAAGGGTTGCTTTTACAGCCCCCTCCCTTAGTGCCAGTGCACACTACTGAATGTTATGATTATTTCATTGACAATCAAACCATAAAATAATTATTTTTCAATATCCTGAAAGTCAAATTATACATAGTTTGACTTTGCTTGAGATGTGTAACCATTACTAAGTCAGAACACTAGTAGTCAAGAGGATGAGGACACTTATACGGCAACATCTATCATTTTTAATAGTGTGGGCCTGTCTGTGGGGTCAATATCAGTCCAGTACTACATGGTAGAGAACTGCAAAAATTGCATAAAATACCCAAACTTTTATGCAAAGAAGGCCATTGCAGATATCATTGCCTCTCACCTCCATTATTATTCTTTAGGAGAGTAAAGTGATAAAAAAAGGTGAAGGGTATGATGGTAACTCTCCGCACACCACCTCCATGTGTTGACATCTATATCGTACAATAATCATGAATCAATGTTGGGGGTGAACCGCAAGAGTTAGTTCATTGTTGGCTGGTATAGCCGGTGGAATTGGGGGAAAAAAATTGTTGTAATTTGAAAACATGAAATATGAAAAGAATCATTGAAAAATCTATAAAATTTCTACTTAGAGAAAAAAAAAAAAAAGACAAACTTGGACTTAGAACTTGAAAAAATGGTTCAATATAGGAATTGAAAGAAAATGGTTGGTAAAACTCAAAAATATCGTAAATGTTGTCATGAATTTCATTCTCCTCCCATTGGCAAAATCCAAAGAGCAAAAAATCACATCATTCAATTGTTCCAAAGATTGTTATTGATTTAAATTACATAATCTGTTGTTTAAAAATTGTCAATATTGTGAGTTTCCATCAATATAACAAAATTGACAGAATTAATGAGATTACTAAATTGATAGAAAATGATGTTGGTAACTAAGGGTTAGTTTACACCAGGCTAGACCAAGCGGGAACTCAAGCACTCCAAAGTACCCCACCTTGTTAGATGTGACCATAAGAAGCAAGAATCCAAGACAAAAATTGTAATGACGCTTAGCTTGGTCTTGGTATAAACCCAAGAGAGTCCATAGTTGGGCCATATCTATTTATTATTAGATTCGACATTGTTAAGTATAAGATCAATTAAAAAACAAGATTTATGGTTGTGAGATCTTAGCCTATCATAGTCTCTTAGGAATCGGTTAGCCCACCTCAAAGAGGTGGTCAAGAAAAAAAACTCATAGAAACTGGCGAAACATTATCTATTTTGGCCATGTAGGATTCCAAGTGAAATTCTCATCCATGAAAAATGGCATGGGCCTTGGCCATAGTATAAATCCAACTTGATCCATGCCTATCTCTCCACCAATCATTGCTTTGATAATTTAAGAGAGCTTTAGGTCTAGCCTTAGTGTAAACCATCCCAAACATGAAAACACCTAGAACCGTCCTTGTACATAGTCCTAATAAGTTACAGACTTCTATTAAAAGTATTTTCCAAAGTGCAATCAAATCGTTCCCAAACTTAATTGCGATTGGTTGACTGCTGATTACCTAGATTTGGGTATTATGACCAATCTATGTGATGATTTCAGTGGCCTAAGCGGGAATTCTACTTTGAAATTTTTTAGTAATTACAGGTCTTATCCAATTTGATTTGTTTTTTAAAACTCATGATTTTCAATCACTTATACTACAAATATTTTTTTTTATAGAAAAACGGTGCCTCTAACTATGTTGAATTGTTTATTTTGACGTTTTTGGGTGTTTTCACTTTATGGCCCCAAAACTACATACACCTCCAATGTCCCATGTCTTGTATGGACATAGATTAATACAAATATGAATAAATCTATGCCTCATTATTCAATGCCATGTATAAGGTGGTATTTTCTTCTGTGGTTTTCAAGTTGAAATAAGGAGTTGTGGAGGATGCAAACAAGAACTTGAACAAAAACCTCAATAGTAATTATATTTTTTTCAATAAGAAAATGATAAGGGACATGCCCATGTTCCATGTGTGCATGTTGATACTATGCACCCATGTTGATATTAACACTTTTTATCATGAAACACAGAACTTGCTTGATGGTTGCCACATTCAAACTCATTACAAATTTCTCATACTGCAAGGCAGAATGTTAAACCAATTGCACAAAGTGGGACCATCACGGTGAATTTTGTGTTCTCGGGGGTAAAAGTAAAAAAAAAGATCCCTATTCTGTGTTGTGTTCAAGATATGTTTTAAACCTGCCCTAGCTAATTTGGGGTTTTTAATTCAAAATATGAATTCAAAATTTGCAAATTTTATCATGTGTGGCAAATAAAAAAATTCCTCAAGGGGTGCACTATATGTAATTTTCATTGGTAGCGTGCATTCAAGCCCCTATTACATGGGGGCTATGTAGGTAAATTTTTAAAATTTCTATAGGGGTATATTTACCTAAATTTCTAAATTCACCCTATTGCATATACCCAATATTTCATTTGACATTTTCTCTTGTACTATTTCTTTATACCCTATGTTCATTATAAGTACAAAAAATTGCAAAAAAAATTTCAAACACTTTCAAACACTATGGTCATTGAAATTCATGACATCAAACTACACATACAAACAATGATGTACAAAACATTACGGAAATTGTGTTGGAGTACTTGCAAACCCACAGTGCTTTCAAACCGGAATCAAATTCAAAGAGGAAGTACTTCTAAATTGAAACATTTCTAACACAAAATAGTTAAAAGCAAAGAACAAGTGAAGCATACAGAAACTAGAGAACCATGCATAAAGTATTTACGTCAAATTTGAAACATGCATTTAGGGTCAAAATGCATTGTCTAGATACAAGTGTATGTGTTTTCAAACACAGCACAAAGCATTTACAGAGTTTACAAAAATGAAGGCTGCATCTTCACACTCACCATGAATTTTCCTTCTTGCAACCTAAGATAAACTTGTGAACCCAAACCCTAGCAGAGTTTTGAAAACACTAAAACTGTAAATTTTAAACACATATGAACATGTACAAAATCAGAACTTCTCCAAGCAGTTTCTAAGAGTTGGAAACAAGACAACTGACACACCCAATCCTAAAGAGGAACCTCAAACCATGGGCCCTTTACAAAAGAACGTCACAACACCCAAAAATCCTACATCAAAACAACAAATAGTTGTACAGAACATTCACAAGAGAACTTCACAACCCTCGTCTTTCACAAAATTGCACAAGGTACCTATAAACCCTAAACCGCAGTACAGAATTTGCACTAACAAAACTCTGAGAACCCTAAGGTGGGAAGGTCAAAATTCAAAACCACGGACTTGGCGTCAAACAGTGTGAAGATAAAAGTAAAGAAAGGACCCTAAGGCCTAAGCCGCCCAGTCAGGTATCCAATGGAAAATCCCAAAGAATTTTCAAACTAGTCTGGCCACGAACTGTATCCAGCTTGTTTCATAAATTGGGCTTTGGATCCTTGTCCTAGCCCTAAATGAAACTTTTAACTTCTCCAATTTCTTTTTGGCACATCTATTGTAGAAAAAAAATAAAGCTAAATTTTAGTATTTTCCATTGTCCTTTGTTCTTTATACATCTATTTTTCTCATTCTATAGAGTCTAAGTTAATTCTAAAAGTTTTCTAAAATTTAGGACCGAGGTAATTATAATACCCCTTTATTTGATTGCACGTAAATAAAAAATAAAATGGGAGTGCCCCTCCCCGGGAAAAATTCTTGCATTTTCCCCCAGGATAAATTGATTGTTAGTCCCACTTTGTGAGACAGGTTTAGCTACCTGCCACTACAAGGGGGCTTGTTGTTTGCACTTTAAATCAATTTAATGTGCATATGACGACTCAGATTCTACACAAAATAGTGAAATTAGTTTGCCCCACACTAATTTCTCGACATTTGACATCATATAAATATTTTCAATTATTGTACAAGAATGCACTACTTTTGAATCAGGTATTGTTGAAATTGGGAGTTACAAACCTTCATGTATACAAATGGAAATACTTTAAGAAGTATTTATTGACTTTGATGGCTTGTAAAGTAACTTTCTTAATGTAAGGCAACCTAATTGTTAACCCCTAAAGAACCAGCCTGCTATTTTTAGCAACATTGAAATATTGGGCAGGTACGTGTGACTGGAGATTTCTATATTTTAGGCTAAATTTTTAGTAGAAGAAGGGGACAAGAAATATCTTTCATATGCACTAAATTTCAAGACATTTGGAAATAGGAGTCAAAACTTATGGCCTAATATGTTATTTTTTTAGTAACTGGGCAGTCCGGGTAGATAAAAAAAAATCACTTTTTTCAAAAACAAAAATTTGAAATTGGTTTTCTAGATTTATATATACAGGGAAAGTTTTGAATCATTCCATTTTGATCAATGAGTCAAAAGTTATGATGAATTTTAGTTTGCGGGTAGTTATGGATTCTCTACTCTAAAATAAACTTTGGAGTTGTTTATTTCACTCAATTTTCTATATTTTTTGAAAAAAACAAAATCACAAGATGTAGATTGTTTATTACAACATTACAAACATTGGGATTGACATTTTTCAATTCCATAATTAAACTCTTAACAATTTTGTACTTTGAATCATTCTCTACGTCTTCCTACTTACTATTTTATTCCTATATTGTACTATTCCAAATGATTTGAAATTTTTTAAGCATGTAGCCAACTTGTCTTCAAAAAGGAATTCAAAGAAGAACCACCATTTTGGACATTTTTTCATAGAAAAGTGAGCTTGTGAAGTGCAGCTGCCCTGTTTTTTGCAGGGCCAAGAAAATGATTTTATTGGATTTGAATGTTTATATCTTGCAATCCCCGCAGTGGAAATTTTTGAAATTTTTACCACTTGTTCTCAAGTCAGCATACTACAAGAACCTCAGTATGGTTACATGTGTCAAAAAAAAGTTTTTTTTCAAAAACTTGGTACTTGTACTAAAAATGGCAGTTTTTGAGTGTTTTTGGTGAAAACATAGTCATGAAACTTTAGGGGTTGAGGCAACATAATTTCACTATTTAGTGTACACATTGTTAGAGCATCCTCAGTCCTGGGTCAGTAACTGGGCCGACTTGAACATTACATGTTGGGTGAGTTCACACGGGCTTTTTTTTGCAGCTTCAAATCCGAGTCCAAGCACCTCAACCCTGTCATGGTACTGGGAACCCTAAACCTTTGAAGAATATCCTACTTTTGCAAGATTTGATGGGAACGTAAAATGTTAAGACGAAAACCAATGCAGACTCCAACATGTCCGACCTCTACCCAATGGACCAAACACAGGAATCAATACATGTAGCTGTAAGTTGCAATTCACAGAAACCAGTGAAATTATCTATCAGAGCTCACTTGAATACACCACAGAAGAAAGAAACAGTTCGTGTTCAACACACATGCAATTGCAGAGCCATATCAATGAGGCAGCTACAATTCTGAAGATGAGATCGAGACTGAGAGTCGCAGCTTTGATCAAGCCACAGGAAGCCATCAGCTATGAGCTTTGAGTGCAAGGATACTGCACAATTAATACACTCAGCTCCGTGGAATCCACACCACCACAATTGATCGATCAATTCTGGGATCCAAGTCTGCAAGCACTAGCAGGACGTTTGGAAGTCCAGAAACCTGGTGAAATGGCCCACTGGGCGAGAGGAGAGAGACAGAATGCAACGATGCAGGAAGTGAGGAGGGTGAGCGGGGGTCTTCTCTGCTGGCAAAGTTCTTCCTCTTTCTTTCCCTTTGATTTTGTTGACCAAGGAGTATAGAGAGGAGCTTGGAGGGTACATCAAAGGATCAATTCTTGCAGTGCAAGAGCGAAGAAGTGCCGCGTCCGCGAAGGTAACATGGGTGGTACCGTTAGCATCGAGCAAGGTTTCCGTTGTTTTTAGGGACCCATGTAGGACTTGCCGTTGCCGTTGCCATTGCCGTGACTCCATAAAGGTGGACTGAGGATGCCCTTACTCACAATAGCTAACTGAAGTTGTGTCTGCACAGTTTAACAGAATACAAAGTAGAATTGACAGAAATAGAGAGTTAGCTAGAGAGATACCATATCAAAACTTGGGGCTATCATTACATGAAGGAAAGTCGAAGCTAGTCAACTTGAATAAAAAGTCCTGCTGTTGAACGCTCTGTTGCTTGAACAATTCTCAAAGGTTGCCTGCTATTTCCGTTTCATTTGTTTCAAAAAACAAAAAAAGTTGCCCGCTTTGTCGGTGAGTACGGGATGCAAGTCTGTCATAGGTACGGTATTGAGGGAGTCTACACTGACTATCTGGAGTACGGTAGTCAGTCGAACTACTCCAATGGACTCTTCATTCACGCTGGTGGTAGGAATATTCTTCTTAAACTTACTTTGTGCAAGTGAACCTTGTGCTGTGACCCCGTCGATATTCCTCTTGATTTTTAATTCTGGCTTGTTTTTCTTTCCACCAAATCATATGCTGACAGTCTTTGCAGATCCCTCGCAGTCGTTTTGGTCAATTGGGGCGTCTGTCAAGTCAATTGGGGCGTCTGTTGGTTGTACTGTACTATCAAAATGGGGTCCAAATTCTAGAGTAGCTATTTCATGACGCAGATGGGTGAAGCATCAGTTTTGCATTCATTTGGGTTGCATGCCAGAAGTCCTCAGCAAATGATGGCCGCTGGATTTTGAAATTTTAAAAGATCATACATCTACGCTAGCAGCTTGTGAGTCAATCTAACTCTCAGTTCATCATGAATTTTGGTATCATGGTCATATTTGTTTAGATGGTTTGTTTCAAAGCACCAAACTGTGATCTTCAAGAGCACGAAGCTCTAAAAATTAGGAATGATATTAATAGATTTAAGGTTTGAGTGGGATCAAACTCTGCCATTTTAACAAACTATATGAGGAATTTCACTTACTTTGCATCCTCCATTACACTATTTACACTTAGATTCTGATCACGTCAATAGTTGGCTGATGCCGAACGCAATTCTTTTTGCTCTAATTTGGTAATTCCACTTGAGCATGCAGGAGCTGTTGTTGCACTTGAGCACGGTGACAAACTAGAGAGTAATTTTGAAAATTAGGGGGCCAAGAAACTGTGCAAAGTCATGATGCACAAAGAGCTGCCAGTCTTGAGTGGAATGCCACTTTCATTGTCAAAATCAAAAGAAGCCAAAATTTGTCACTTGTTTTCCACAAATTGGAGACCAGTTGCATTTTCTGTTCGCATTTTCTGTTTGCAATTTGCTTGACCAGAGGGTCAGAGGCAAGGAATGATGGGACGATATCACAGGAGCATGCCATTATGGGTGTTTCGGAAGGAGCTCAAACAACTCCGCAGTTTCCCAACCCGCTCGCTCGTGCTCTCCCTCTCGGTGCTTGCGATGTTCTTTGTGACTCCCAGGATTATCAGGATGTACCCAGTTGTTGCTACGCATCAATTCAAGACAAGGTGCTTGTCCTCCTCTCTGACTCACTTGCAATTTTAGTATGCTTCTTACTCCTTGAATTGCAGCCGGCTGCTTTGCCTGTTTCTAGGAGAGGATAGTAGGTATTGATGCAGTAGAATATTGCCTTGTATGTTCTTTATGTGTAAGATAGATGATACAAATTTAGTCACTGTAAGCATTATATAACATATGAGAATTATAAGTTTTGGAAGAAATAAAGAGCTGTGGAGAGACCCCTGCAGCATCTACATACCAGGGGAGTATTCTGTTGGTGATCAACTACAGACAAGAAGCTTGAAAGATGCGTCCATCCTTGGCGATATTCAACTAGGCAAATATCCAACGATTGGACTGGTGAACATGGATCAAAAAGAGGCTACGAAATGGCAAGCATACGCACATGGACAAATGCCTGTACAATTCTCTTGTGCTCCTGTGAACCAGAGTCTGCAATGGTCAGATTTCTACCCGGAGTGGATTGACGAGGAGGAACTCGTCGTGCGCCCAACCTGCCCGCCCTTGCCATTGCCCTGCGTGCAATTTGCCACGGAGCTAGACTTGGTGATTGCCAGAGTGCCTTGCGCAAATGCAGCAGGTGCGCATTTTTCTATATTACTAGATGCCGTAAAACACCTTGACCTCTTTGATCCCCAAAATTATGTTGTAACCAATGTAAGGTAACTTTTTAAAAATTATGATAAGTAATTAGAAAGTACTTCAAGATATCTAGATATCATACATTCATTTAGATCATCCTGTCCATTGATATATTACACAATCTTCCTTAATATATTCTCAGTATATAGTACTTGTGGAGAGTGCACTTTCAGACGTTCACCAACTGCGAGCAGGTTTGAGGGTTGATGCAGCTGTCGGGGGTCTCAAATAAGTTACTATTACTTACTTTGAATGTTTGATGTGTGTCAGTGCTACATTCTATGATAATACAAGAGATTCCAAACGTCTAGAGAAAGTTGTGTTAACTTAACACTATGTAACAAAAACAAGGAATCATCTTTTTTGTGAGACAGGGAATTTAGTCCATCTCATTGTTTGGGAGAACATTATTTGGTAGATTGTTACTTCGATTCTCTTCAAGTTAAATGTGACCCCTCTTAACCAGCTCGCTGGATTACAAGACTGGATTACATCACTGTTAAATAATGTTATGAAAGAGGTTAAATAATGTACTGATTTTCATGATGACTTCCGATCTTTTTGAGGTGTTTTGACATGTGATAGGCGAGACTATTTTGTAAAATTAATCACCTTTGTATTTGATTCAGGTGGAGAGCGCAATGTTAATCGACTGCAGGTCCTCCTTTCTGCAGCCAGTGTCGCAAGCCAGCAGCCTGGGAAAGAGTCGATGCATGTCCTGATCTTAAGCGAATGCCGACCACCGTTGAACCTCTTCCCTTGCAGCGAGCTTTTGGGACACGAGGGAAATACATGGCTGTATCTTGTGAATCTTGCCAACATGAGGAGTCGCTTAGCCTTGCCGATCGGGTCATGCGAGCTTTCCTTGTCCGTCCACCATCGAGGTAATTAATTTAATTATTCGTGCATGGTGTGCCTCCCCTAAGAGAGAGTTCTTGCAATGAATTGCATTATGCCTACGCAGGGCATGGTTTTTCTTGACTGCGGTAAGTTAGTACTGAATGGTTTAGTTTTTGCTGGCTGAAGCGAATATACAGCACATGTCCTTACTTTGAAATAAAATGAATGTGCGCTGTTGGTTTGCGCAACCAGATCATCTTGCTGTGGAGACGACAAGCATGGAGCAGCAAAGGCAAGCCTACGTATCAATGGTGCACACAGATTCTAGATACGTATGCGGGGCCATTGTGCTGGCACACAGCATTCTTCTGTCTGGCTCAAAACGAGACCTCGTCATGCTGGTGGACAAAAGCATCCTCCCCAAACAGCGCCAAGACTTACAAGATGCAGGATGGAAAGTGCGTGAGATCGAAAGAATACGCAACCCCTATGCGAAGAAAAACTCCTACAATGAATGGAACTACAGCAAGTTCCGTCTCTGGCAACTCGTAGAATATACCAAGGTTAGTGAAATCTCAACACAAATGTGATGTATGGAATAATGGGTCATTAGTAGAGTTTTGAGTTGTTTTAGGCAATTTTAGTAGTGGTCGTAATACAAAGTTGTCTCTAAGAGGATAATTATCTTTGTTGACAGATCATTTTCATCGACTCCGACCTTCTAGTGTTACGCAACATGGACTTCCTGTTCCAATTCCCTGAGATTTCTGCCTCTGGGAATGACAAGGATCGATTCAACTCCGGATTGATGGTAATAGAGCCTTCCACTTGCACCTTTAACATCCTCATGGACCAGATCATGGAAACCAAGTCGTACAATGGAGGTGACCAAGGATACTTAAATGAGATGTTTCCATGGTGGCACCGCCTTCCAAAGCATCTCAATTTTCTCAAAATTTCCATATCCGAAAATTCTCAAAATTTAGAGGCAAAAAATCGACTCTTTGCCGCAAATCCTCCCATTCTGTATGCCATTCACTACCTTGGAAAAAAGCCATGGCTTTGCTTCAGGGATTACGATTGTAACTGGAATTCAAATCAACAAGAATATGCGAGCGACGCAGCCCATGCCATGTGGTTTAGAATTCACGATAGTATGACGGAACACCTCCAACGTCGATGTTGGCTCAAAACCTTGACCAAAGCAGCCCGGGAAGCAGATCGGAGACGTGCTAAAGCAAGCAAATACATGGATGGGCATTGGAGGATACCAATTAAAGATCCAAGGTTGGAATATTGTTTAGAACCTCCGTGGTGTAGTTGGCAAGATAGCTTAAAATATTTTCTTGATTCGCCAATAAAGAGGTGTTGTCATTGATTAACAAAAAAAGCACAAGTTTTGCATAGAAAAAGAAGAACACATTGGCTTTATTTCTTAACAATTAGTAACCAATTTTAGTGAGGTTTCTTTTGTCTCCTATCAAAATAAGATCTAACAAGTGAGGTGTTAGTGGTCATTTTTATCAATATTTCTTTAATGTAATTGAAGTGGAAAATTCCATCTTGTGATTAACTCCTAAATGCCCAAGGCACCAAGTGGCAGTGCCTTTTTTCCTAAACTTTCAAGGTACATAAAACTTGGTAGGATTTTATTTTATTTTATTTTTATTCTAGCAAAGAAAGACACCATTTGTCTATTTTGAGGATCAACTTTCTTCTTCAAAATACCTTTTGTGTAACATTTTTCTTAAAGTGTTCCAAAGAGAAGAAATTCTCTTGTGCTAGAAAAGTGACTCCATTGTGTCTACTCATCATCAAAATAAAGCAACAAATTTGAATAAAGACAACCCTCTTGAAAGTCATATGCAAGGGGAAGTGAAGAGTTTTTTTCTAGTAAATTTCAGATCAAAGATTTCGTGATGTGAGATTTTGCAATTATTCAAATTGAAGTAGTTATGTACTTGTATTTGTCATAGAACAACCATTTCGGATTTCTATTTGAGAAGTATATTTTGTGATAGAAGTCATGTCAAAAAGTTTGTGGTGATCAGAGAAATTTTTACACTCGTGAATTACAAGGTCGATGAAAAATGATGGATAAGAGATTTTTTAGGGCATTCTTATTTGAAAGAGTTCGTTATTGCCAACCCAAGTATTCAGCTGGAAAATTCTGAAATGTTGACCACCAGCACACAATCGAAGTTTAAAATCTTCTGATCCATGTCCCTGATTGCAAGTTTAAAAAATTCACTGATTTGTTCTTGCATATAACTACTTTTAGATCATATGGTTACTTCATAATTACACTGATTCAATCACTCTCATCACACTTCTTTACAAGAGAGGGATAAGTCATCATTTGATGAAGGCCTTAAGGGGGGGTTGTAGAATATTATGTTCGTAAAAATATGTCTGAGAAAATATGTGTACATGACAATCGTATAATAAATTTGTAGTACTATTCCAATTGTAGTACATATTTCAACACGACAATTGTATGAAATGTAATACGTAAAGGAAAAAAATCCTAAACTAATATCAGTGTAAGGATTATCAAATTGCTAGGATCCTTATCACATCTCCTATACTTTCTAACTCCTATTCACAACTCATCTATTCATGCACTTGGAATCAACTATTAGCAATTGATGTGAGCGCGCCTAAGCCACACGTCGACATTTCTAAGACCACTGTAAGACCACTCAACCTTTCAGTAAAAAAGCAGAAATGGGGTTGTCTACCTGTCACTTCTAACGGTTTAAAACATCCTACGTTGAAATTACAAAAGAAATTCACAAATAGTTGAATTCGACGTCGAGACAGTTTGGATCTTGAAGTACCCAAAGTGAGCTCTCCAGGAAGCTCTATAGTGATCTCTTAATAAACGCTCACTCATACATATTGGTTAAGCTGCTTAAAGTGGCTATCCTCTCCCTCATGCGATAGAACCCTAAAACACACAAAAACTTCCAACTGAAAATGGTGAGTGACTGAAATTGAATTCTTATCAGAGTCCTGGCTGAGCCAATGGCAAATACCACAGCACATGAACAGCACTGGTAAAGACACCGACCTCTGAATCTATACAAAGATACCTGGTCCAGGAGGGATCGTCGGCATAAAAAGTTTGGGCGAAAATTTCTCCTTCAGAGATTTATACCACATTTCGATGGTGTTCAACCAATTGGCAATGTGGTAGCAAAAGTAGAGCCTCGCGGGATCCGTGAACTCTGAAGGGACTAAAGCCATCCACCAAGTGTAAAGCTCTAACCAATTCGTTATGAAGTAAAGCTCTCGACCAATAGCAGGATCCGTGACTGTCCCAGAAAACCATGCTTCACAGTTAAATTGAGGATTTCGCCTCCACGAGAAATACCACTTCCATATTCCAGATCAAATTCTGCAGTCGTAAATGGCGGCGATACTTTATTCTTCACCACTTCTACGATGATCGCACTTCCAAAAGGCTGGATCAAGTAACAGACAAATTACCCATGTTAGTGAGGACTAGAATTTAGGTCAGAAAAGGGTGACTCAGGATCTTAGACAGGTATGGCAAAGGAAGTAATACCACATCCCCGATTTTTAGCTGTTCTTTTTTCCTGTCTTGTAAGTGCACGGATGTATAGAACTTGAGAGCATTTCCTCCAGCTATCACTTCCGCCATAGGTTCACCGCCACCAACTTAGGTGACCCTAGCATACGTAATAGTCGCTGCGAACAAAATTTACAAGAGCAGGGATCTGTGGAGCATCAGTCACTTTCTTCATCCAGCTTGGAGAGAATATCATCAATGGCTTGCGCTTGAGGATTCACTTTGTCCTGTCGAAACTGAATGGCAGGAGAGAACGGCATGGACAGCTGCTCAAACACCAGCGACCGCAGTCGTTTCCCCTGCGCATTCAGCTCTTTCTCCACAGTCTGATGCATTCCCGGCATTGCTTTCCACAGCACGAAAGCTTTTCTTAGGTCACCGCTCATCTTCACCTGCAAGGCCATACGTACCACAAAATAAACTCAAAACAATTGACACTTTCCAAGCAAGGTAAACCCTCACCTCGTTACCATAACATCCTCGCCCAATTCGGTGACAAACGCTCCAACAACCCAAATGAACTGGTCTGCAATGTCAAAAAGTTAAACAAATGTGTACCAATTCTTACATGGTATCCATTTCAGGGTAAAACAGGGGGTGAAGGAATTGACCTCTTCAATTTCAAAGCCGCAACGTTGTAGAAGAGCAGAATCATAAGGTCCTTGCTGCAGAGCAGAGCACACGATCGATTTCACCTCAGAGGCCAACCTGTGTTGCCGAATAGAAGCCTCGCCACCCTTGCCCTTGCTCATGCCCTTGTCCCCGAGTCGCTTCGGAGACCTTGCAGATGATGAATAACTGTGACCACCATTCAAGACTAATCCCGGCATATATCCTTCCAGGCATGTTGGGTGCCTGGAATGGCGAATTCCCGCTCGAACAAAATGCCTCAACATTGCAACTGCTCCACTAAACCCTAAACCCAAGACTGGAACCTAAAATCCTCAAAATCCTGACTCTGAAACCTCACACCCGTCGTCCAATTTCAAACACCAATAGCATCATCCCGATTTCTCATGCTCTGGTTCTGTGCAAAGAGAACACGACAGTCTGGGTAACAAAACGTGATGCTTCTCATGCCACGGCTACACCAAGCACCGAGAACTGGAGTACCCTGAACTCGAAACCCTAATGACCCTAATGTCCTAACCCCAGGTCCCCAACCCCTCGTTCAATTTCCAAGAGGTTGGCAACGTCAACTGCTTCACCTCCCTTCGACCTACAGCAGACTGAAGCACCGAGAATTAGATTTCGTACACCTAGACTGCCGTGTTCTCTCGCAAAGCACCAGAGCAACCATTTTCTACCACGTCTACTATTCCACAGTCGCTAATCCCAGGCCTCCACACTTGCGAACTCCCGAAATTTCAGTGGACTGAGAATACAACTCCAACTACGCTCCCGAGCACGCCTCCATCACGAACTCCTGATGCCGTTCCTCTGCAACACGCCTGCAGGAATTTAGCGCAAGCTTTGGAATGAAGGCGGCGCAGTGAAACCCTGAGAGCCTCCTTTACATGCGGGCAAACCTCCTCTCCAGCCAGGCTCGAGTTTGAGCTTGGGCTCCCTCCATCTGAGCCGTTCAGATGGATCCACGGTGGAGATGGAAGGACCTCAATTTTTTTTTAATAAAACCCAAAAATCCTAGCTAGAAATAAAATTACCCTTTCATATTTACCCTAACCAGCGCTTTGCTCCGCTCCAGGCTTCAACACTACTCGTTTCACTCGCAGGGTTGAGGTGATTCACAACCGTGGATCCATATAAAGGGCCTAGACGGAGGGAGCTCACGCTCAAACTCGAGGTTGGCTGGTTGCTTGGATGGGTACATGCACTGTTGCACTTTGTTCAGAAACGGTAGGGAGAACGGGTTGAGTGTATAAGGTAGGAGGCTCAAAAACTACACATTTAAGGTCTGATTTGCCTTTTACATATATTTCCATTCATGGAAATATTTTTAGCTCATTTTTCAAAAATAGAGAACTAGATGAGGAATCTAACATAAGTGAGTTCGTATTTTTCCAAGCATTTTTGAATTACTTATGAATTTTCAAATGAGTTGGGTCATAGATCCCGATTTATGACCCTAGGTCTTCCACAAACCATTCACCTGCAATTCTAAAGAAAGATGGGGAAAGCAAAGGAAATGATTGGCTCCAGCAATTAATATTGTTTATTTTCTTGATTCATTCAATTATTATAGAGGTCAATTTTAGAACCACCTCATATCCATTTCACAGCCATGTATAAGGGCAGTTCTTAATGCCTATGCAATTTTAGAGCCTCCTACCTTAATAATTTAATGAGCCTCTTGTGGAGGCTGTTTTGCCTCCCATTCTATCCATGGAGAAAACGCAAGAGCTTTTATTTGTGACGCATGATAAAATTTATAAATTCTGAGCTCATATTTGCCATCTACCATCAGAGGCCCCAAATTAGCAAAAAGTATAGAGAAGTAGATTACTCAAGCATAAAATAAGGGGTCTTTTCTTTTACATTTACCCTCAGCTTTACTTCTGCAAGAGGTTCATTGTACTACAATAGACTCAACCAAAAGAACGGCCGGGGTGAATCGACCCCTCCCTCATCCTCTTGAAGTTCTTGACTTTTTTTTATAGGTGCATGATAAAAAAAAGACCCCTTATTTTGTGCTTGATTAATCTATTTTCTACATCACTCTTTTCGTTGTTAATTTGGCGCCTCTAATTGCAAATATGATTTCCAAATTTCCAAATTTTATCCTACGTGGCAAATAAATAGTCTTGTATTTTTTCCACATGATAAAATCAGGGATGAGCAAGGTTCATCCCGAATAGAAAGAATCACCCACCCTGCAAATTTGCACTTTCATGTGAGGGCCTTGAATGAGCGTTGGTGACGTGCAAAGTCTTCAAGCATGCACGGTCACAATTAACCCTGGAATATCAAAGCTTATGTCCATAAACTTCAAATACATTCAATCTGTATGGTCCATTTTGCAACTAACTTTTAATGAATTTTTTTATGTACTAGAGATTCTTGTATAAGTTCTAAAAATTTGAGATATGTTTGTAAATATTCCAAATTATAGTGAATTTTTGAAGAAATAGTAAAAAAATGTATATCAAATACAAAATCAAAAAATGGTACATGATATAAAATAAACTACAACATTTTATTCCTTCAAGTGCATTGCTTTTATCAGTTACAAGTGTCTTGCAAGCGCATATTTGTAATTGTTCACCATCATTTGGTGATAGACTGCACACTATTTGTTGTATATATCCTAAATCATAATGTCTCCATAAAACAATTGACTTGTCAATATTATTATTTCTATCAATGACAATATCATGGAATATTAACATGTTACTAGCTACTATAGTATGCTACTATCAACCTTAGAATCCTTTTCAGATCAAGATTTGCAATAGGATTTTTAAGAACCCTCTACATTCCTTTAAGGATCTCAAAAGCATGTTCCACTACCTTATAGAAGAAGAACTTGTCTGCCACAACTGATTAAACAACAATTTAATGTCCTATACGACTATCTTGCAATTGGAACCATTGATATTAGCACCAAATTACACCTATTCATTGTTTTAGTCGCAAAGCAATCATAGAATGAAGTAAAATTTTACGAAAGTATAACAGAGCTCAAATTCAAAATTAATATGAACTATTTTCCATCTAGTATTCATCACATTGTTGATGTGGACAAGTCTACACTCCGTAGATTCCACCTTATCAATTTGTAGTGCAAAAAATATAAATTTGACTAAAAAACAATTACAAATTTTGCATTTGTACAAAAGCTAAATTTGACTAGGAAACGACTAAAACTGTACATGAATTTGGAGCCTAAAGTGGATTCCATCGTGTTGATCATCAATTGAAAAAGACATGACAACAACTACAGAGTGACTATAATTCCACTTCAAAACAACCGACCTTGTAACATTTTAACATCCTTGTATAATATATTGTTGTAGTTGTGGAGCAGTTGTACAATATTCATTGAGTAGCCATGGCACATTGTAACGTGGCAGTTGTAGGTTTGATCTAAAGATTGATGGTCAAGATTTTAGGATTCTCCTTCAAAGTTAGGGATACCTAGCCTTAGCGGCCTCCTCATAATTGCCTCTTGTTGTTGCTACCTAGCTTAAACTCTAGTTTTTGCCCCTTAATGTCGTTACTTCTTGTTTTCCTAACATATGCTTGTTATTTCTCCTTCATAGCATGATGTGATTTCCTTGCCATAGTTGCTCTTGCTTCTTGTTATTACAAGATAGTACTTGTTCACTTCCACTATTAAAACTTCCTCTTTTGTGACATTGTTTTTGTTTAGAATCCTCCAATTTGTATTGTAAGTTGAGAATTTGTGAATCACTTGGTGCTAATAATTATAGCATTAGATGATTAGGTAGAGTTTGGTTAGAAATGTATGTGTTGAAAGGCACAAAACCAGTAGTAGATACAATATTATAGAAGTTTGAAGGGATTTGTGCCTTTACGCATGCGATTTGCATTGTGCCATAAATCCAAATGGACGTTTGAGAATTTGTGTCTAACTCTAAGTATGAGCAATGTGTGTGATGGTCATTGTAATTCTTTCTCAAATTCTCATCCATAAATCCAAGTGGACATTCATGCATTCACTCATGTAGAAATCCAAAAATGTTGCAACGACAATGTCATTTCCGCTTTTGAGTTGTTTTAGTTGTTTTAGTTGTATTAAGTTGTATTCAAGTTGTTGTTTAAAGTGTCTGTAGTAAATTACCTAATTGTTATTGTTGTACAAAAGTTGCATTTTAATCATTCAATGTATAAAAAATGACCTTGAAATGAGTTCATCCCACTTTCAGGACTAGAGAAACAAATGCTACAATTTAAAGTCAAAGTGTCGACGTATATTGCAATTTAATTGTTACTAAAGATCAACTAAAAAATAAATGTAAGCATCCCATGCAGCACACAAAAACAACTGAAAAATGACTACTAGAATGTTTTCTCATAATTTACCATAGAAAAAATCAGAGCTAAGAAAATAAAAAAATGATTTAATTATAAAAAAAACAAAACATCCTTCACGTTAACATCTGATACAATTGCCACGTCACCCTGCCTAAGGAAAAATTTAATGCGCATCGTAGTTGTTTCTGGTGCAACTAATTTTCAACCATGGTTGAAAATGCCCCATAAGATGGCATATAATGGCGGGAATGCTAAGTAGACGTGATGATGTGGAAGTAAATGCCACAACACTAAACACATTGGCAAAACTTGTTGATGAACTTCCAACTAAGCCAATGGATGATAAATAACTCCTTTGTCCTTTATGACTACTTTTTCAAGAACAACTTGTCCACAATGATTATAATTTTTTAAATTGGCACTAGTCTCACATGTCCTTTGCAACTCAAAAAATAGTCATAAATGTAGGCAAAAAAAACTCATTTTCTTCTAATGACCGTACCATTAGAGGAGATTTAGCCCCCTGGAAGAGCTGTGAGTTCCCTTGGGCTGGGAACAGCCCTGCAGCAGCTAGCTGACGTGAACGGGAAACTACCACGTCATTTTTTTTCATTTTTTTTTTTCAAAAAAAAAATGAAATTTTTTTTTCGACTTATTTTTTCATTTAAAAATTAAAAATTAAAAAAAAATAGCCGCGGCCGTTCTCGGACTGTCGGGGGAACAACGCCGGGAACAGGCCTGAAATGGCCCTTCCGATCCCCTAAATCTCCTCTAATGGTGTAGGTGAACGTTTGAAGGTGTATTCATTGTGAAATACAAGAAGTTGGACTCCAAGCCAACGCCCCAACAATTTCTATCTCCAACATAATTTGCATCACCTACGATGAGTTCAACACCTTGAATTTTGATTGTTGATCCATTCAATTGTCTTCCTGTAATCACTTTTTAAACATGATTTGGCATCAATAGAATTTGAAAATCATGAACAAATCTAGGAGCCCTGAAAAAAAACATTTGTAAATTGGATAATTATAATCATAATCATACCAATCACTTGATTTGGTATTTGCTAATTTGTCAAATCAGACGTGAAAGCAATTAAGAGCACCACAATATTACAAAATGCCATGTAGGTTTTGAAACCAAGTTTCACTTTAGATAATCTTTTTTGTGTTGGCCATTTTAATTGCAAAGGTAACACTATCTTTATTAGAGCAGCAATGAACCGTTGACAAGCTAGCTACTACACTTTTAAAATTAGCTATGCCAAAAAGTTCACCAATTGAAACATAAGTGTCTCTAGTTCCTAATATTTGTAATATAGTAGCAACTTTTTAGGAACATTCATCAATCTTCCACTGACATTGATCAATCCCCATGGTGGTTTACGTTGTAATTCTTCATAAACTAAGTTGCAAAAATAATAAAAAGTTAAAATTGATAAACAAAAAATTGTCCAAACAACTCTGGTCTTCACACATTACCAAAGTTGAGTATTGATCAATCCCACTAGAGAATTGAACATGGCTTGATGTAGTGTAGACCACATTCTCATCCAAAAAAAAATTGCCATGTTTTTTCAACAAAAGCTTGTTGAAACAATGCATTGCATTCCACAACCGAATGCAAAATTGACAATTCTTCTCCTTTTTTCCGATTTGACTACCTCAAATTTAATATTGTTGGGGTCATAGTGTCATACATCTTTGACTCCTCTCAAACATCCCTTGGCTAGCCAATTGTATCATTGTCCCAAGTGATACGTTTACAACCCTCACCACTACAAGTGTAGCTCCAACGTCTGATTCATCCAAAATTCATAAGCTTGAATAAACAAATACACAATTTGATTAGTCACAAATTCAATCATGCATTTTTTATAGTAAAAAAATAAAATAATAAAAATTTAGTAAGATGACATATATAATAAAACAAATGTTCAATTATAAATCAAACTAGAACATCCACTAAAATCAAGCTGGTGTAATATGTGTAGAAGAATTATGTGTAGAAGAATTATGTGTAGAAGAATTTTAAAAATGGTACTAGACACATTTCTAAAGTTTAAAAAAAAGTAAGTAAAGATTTCAAATTGCAAGGTCACACATGAAGCAATGATTTATTCTACCGCCTATTGCAAAGCATATTGCCAATCATTTTCATGGCATCACTTAAGCTCAACAAGTTATCCTCATAATCTTTTCTGGTGTTACTAGCACTCTCCATTTGCTTACATTCAAGCCTCAATAAATTAGAGTGGCCTATTTTTTTTTACTATAAATTATGTCTGTCCAATCCTGTAATTTTTTTTATAGCCTTACAATCATGCCCAAAACTTATAGCTTCTACAAATTCAAGTCTGGTTTTTTCCGTTAACTTGATAAAAAACAATATGCAAGAAGAATATATCCATTATATTATACATGTCATAACATGAATATATCAGTCCTCTCTTTATAAAAAGAAGAGAGGTCACACACACCATTTAGTGAACCCCTTTGGTATAATCAAAAGGTGTTCTATAATATTTAACCTAATATATTTAACCTATATAAATTATATCACTTCCTTCCAATTAAAAACAAGTAAATAAGGTTTTAAATCTATAATGGTAAATCTATCAATATACCAAGACCACTCTATTTTAAAGCATGTCAGATTCTGAGCCCATTAGTTGGTGATAATGATAATGTTTGTCTTTGGAAGGGCTCTTTGTTAATAAATTGTCAATTGCCATTTCATAGGTGGGATTCCACACCATCGCTACTTCACTAGCAGCAACTTGTTCTCGAACAAAGTGAATTTGAATAGAAATATGTTTTCTTCTATTGTGAAAACAAGGGTTCTTTGTTAATTGTATGGCACTTTGGTTGTCAAAATTTATGAGTGTAGGAGTAGGTTGAAGACAATTTAAAGTAGTAAATAAACAGCAAAGTCACTTTGCCTCTATAGAAGTATAAGAAAGGAATATATACACTTTCTATGGAAGAAAGGGCTTTAGACCAATGTTTGTTTTTGATTGGTCCAAATTACAACATACAATCTTAGGAGAAAGCAATAATTAAATGTTGAATGACGGATATCTACATTTCCAGACTAGTCTACATCCAAATAGCCTTTGAGAACAAAGTGAGCTTTGAAGTCAATAAAATGAAGCCTATGGTAGAAGTACCTTTGAGGTATTGTAAAATTTGTTTAGCAACACTCTAGTGCTTTTTTCTAGGATTAGATAAAAATTAAGCAATTGAATTTCATGAATAAAAAATATCTTGTCGGGTCCTAACAGAAATGTGCATCAAAGAACCGACAAGGGATTTATAAGGGATATTTTTCATATCAATGAGTTTTTCATTAGTTTGGGAAAATCAACTTTGGTCATCTTTTGACTTGCATTATATTAACATGTGGTAAAAAAAACCATAGTCAAAATCAACTAGTCCTTTTATCCATCGTCTTGTACATGTAGCCAATGGTCGTAGCCAACTTCTTTTCTAATTTCTGGCTACAATTTTGGGAATTTTGGGACATGTAATATACCATTGGAAAGGTATTGAAACCTTTGAAAAGTATGAATGAGCTCTTCATTAGTTCAGTGATTCCAATACTTTTCAATGGTTTCAATACCTTTTCCAACGGTATATTACTTGCTCCAAAATTCCCAAAATTGCAATGAAAAATTAGAAAAGAAATTGGTTGCAATCATTGGCAGTATATACAAGATGGTGGATAAAAGAACCGTAGTCAGTTTTTATTACGTTTTTTTTACCACATTTTAGAATAGTGTTGATTCCATCGGAATTGAGGTAGGATTACAAGTTTTTATTTTGAATTTTATAAGTAAAAATTGAATATATCTTGCTTGAAATATTTTAAGAATTCAATTTGTTGATTATAAATAACTTGTAAACCTAAGATCATTGTGTTTTTAACCAGGCCTAAATTTGTCATATAAAATTTAGAACATATTAACTTAATTTTTATTTTATTTTTAAGTAATCCAAGGAAATCATTGGTGATTTATAAGGTATCATCTATAGAAATGGCAAGAATAACAAACTGATGGCCTTTTTGACAAGTTTAAATATTGGTATCAACGAGGTTTTTTTTTCTGGCTTCCTGGTACCAAATTGCACCACAAACAAATAATTTGGCTAGAAAATGGCAAAAAATTGTGAAGTTTTTCACCAAAAGATTTCAAATTTTTAAAAATATTGGATGAAATTGCCTAATTTGGTAGATTAAAACAAAATTATAGACATGTGATATGTGCTAATGTGATATTTTCTATCCAATATGTGGATGAATGCTGAAATTTGGAGCACCACTATAATCATTTATATCGCCACTTTGGCACTTCATAAAAAATGAAAAAAAAAAACTACCATCAGTTATACTTTTGATAAACCAATGGAGAGAAGAAATTAATCTAATCTATTATACCAAACTCTAGATTTCTTTAATTTGCAGACAAGATTTTGGGGACTTGAAACAATAAATCCTTTAGGTAATGCCATGTAAACAACATCTTGTAGATGTCCATTTAAGAAGGTATTACAAATATCCATTTGATAGAGATGTAAGCCAAAATGTGCTGCAAAGGCAAGAACTTACATGGATGAAGATTTGAATACTGATGAGAAGGTCATTGAAATCTAGAATTAATAGCAATTTGCCAGTCTTTGAGATGAAGACTTTGTAAAGCCTCTTCGTAAGATATGAGGCCCAATTCAAGCATCATATTTTTAGAAAATGAATCGGTAGTAGTGAATATCCATAGTTTCTAGTTGGAAGTTTTTTTTTCTTATGGGACCGTCCTTCTATTGTTTCAATATGTTGTTCAGGTGACTTACGATGACGTTTAGGACGAGGTTAAATAGGAGATGAAGGTTGAGAAGGACTAGCAAGAAGTAAGAGAGCAGATTGTGGAGTTAAACGTGGACCAATTGAATGAGAAGTACTTGGTGTAGCTGAAGGAGTTTGTAGAGAGCCTGTGTGTAAAATGTGTGTCCTAGAGATGTCAAGTGAGTAGGGATTTGAATTTGATTAAGAAATTTTGGAGTTGGTCTTCATAATTTTGATAGTAATAATAATTTATCATCTTGATCATAATAATAATCCTTAGATTATATTGGTATAAATTGTACATGTGCCCAAATACACAAAGATGGGTTATACTAGGTATGCAACAGGTCCACAATTCATAAGGAGTGATATTTTGAATGACCTTTGCAAGAGCTTTATGTTGAATATGTATAATAATAAGAATTGTTTCTCACCAATAAGCTAGGATAAAATTGGCATGGCAAAGCTCACTTAATAAAGCATTCCAAAGAGTATGGTTTTTCCTCTTTGATACCCCATTTTTTTCAAGAGTGTATGAAATTGTGCCATGTCGTTGAATACCATGTTCAATACAAAATTCTTAAACTTGTTTGATTCATATTCACCACTGCCATCACTTTGTAAAAAAATTATCTTTCTTCTTGTATACGTTTCAATAAAAGCTTTATGATCTTTAAATTTTGACAATGCTTGTGATTTTAATTTAAGTAAATAAAATATAGTGTACCTGCAATAATAATCTATAAATGTAATAAAATACTAGAAACCAATATAAATTGGAGTGAATTTTCCTTTTAAATCAAAGTGAATTAAACGAAGGTATACAAATGTTAGATATAGTTTATATAGGTTAAATCTATTAAGTTACATAATATAAACACCCTTTGACTATACCAAAGGGTGCTCCTCTTCCTTACAAAGAGAAGAGTAATAGATATATTCTTTTTTCATATCGTTTTCTAGCATGGTATTAGAGCATATTTTTTAAACATTTCATTTCCTGCTTTCTTCCGACTCTTACAAGAGAATGCATAAGTGAAGATATATTGAATCTATTAACTCTCAAATTCAAAAGAATTGAAGTAAAAACATTATTTGATTGGTTATTGGTCTAAGTACCAATCAACCACTCCTGAGTTTACCAGCAATTGCACAAAACACACACCTTTATGAAAATACGCAAAGTCATTTTGAAATTGACAATGCTCCTTGTGCTTACATTGAAGCACTAGATGAATTCGATGAATTCAATACCCAATATTTTTTGGTAGCAAGTCATCTTTTCTAGAGTCTTCATTAATTAATCAAGAGCTCTGAAACTACAGATCATCATGTCTGAATTCAATTCATCCAATTTAAAGAATATCATCAAATTTGATGGTGTATATATATATATAATGTTCATATTACTTTCTCTTCCTTGTTTTGCAAGTTTATACATCTTTGGAAAATTTAGGGTGTGTTATAGTAGTATTTGTACAATTGTTTGTATAAGAGAAGTGTGAGGAATGGTAAAATTGCAAAACAAAATTGGAGATTGTGAAAATTGCAAAGTTTGTGACGCTTTGTCTATGCTTGGAGTTTCTAGCATTCAATATTTGGAATTAGGGTTTGTGAGTATTTTGTCTGTGTGATAGAAAGTTCTTGTTGCCAATTCAGAATGCATATTGCTGCAATTGTTTCGGGAGTTCAAAATTGGTTATGTGAAATTGAACAATCGTTGATTTCAGAGAGATTGAATGCTAGTGATTACTGTCGAGGGTTGTTTAGAGAAAATCGGAGTCTATGATTGATCATCCTTCCCAAATTGTAACATGTTAGGATTTGTGAGAGATTAAGAGGTTTGGAGCGCCAGTCATTGGGTAAGATTGACAAATAGGGTTTTCCGGTTGGACAAAGAGTTGGAGTTGACAGGGTTCTGATTTGGAACGAGCTTAGGAATTTGGTGACGAGGAAATTGAGTGTGTGTGGGAGCTTGTTGGACTAGATACAAATTGATGAATCTGGCGATTAATGAAGTCAACATGATCATGGAATGAGATTGCGGTTGAAATTCATCTGCTTGTCTACCAAAACTAAAATTTTAAATGGAGAGTTGATCCCTTGGTCGTGCATGGTAGTGTTTAAAATTCTAGTGATCTAAATGTGTAAATCTTGGAAAATTTGACTAAAAGCAAAAGAAATAAGAAAAATTGATTTTGGGTATAAATTCTTACCTTCATACTTTTTGCACAAGGAGAAAATTTGACGTAGAATTTGGAATTGCTAGGCATTTTTGCATCAACATGATAGATATAGATTGACTGGCTTATTTGATCAACACATACTAAAAGGATTTAATTAAAAAATCATGTGTACTAATTTTAAAGTATTATCTTGTAAATGATTAGGAGATAGAAGCATTCATTGTATATGATAATTTGACCAAACCTGAACCATTTGACTAGAATATTTGACTACCTTGTAGAGTACTAGGTAGGACTGTGACTTCATACATTGTGTCTCATACATATGGTAATGGACAGAGAACTAAATCTACATTTTTGGGAATAAGAGTATCTATATACTATAAAATCCAAAAATAAACATATTTGATTATAAAGTATGATTCTATTTGAAAATTGAAAATTGACATTAGTCACATAAATGATAGACTGCATAAACATTTCCCTGTAAGAATCCCTATACTATTGTTTTCCTTGATTTTGTAAGAAAAAACAAAACCTAGATTACATTTTGGCACCGATGCCGGGGAAAGGTCTTGGCAATCGGTGGCTAAAATGTAAAATAGAAAAGGAATTTTGTTCTACCTATTGATAAAGGAGAAAATTGGAGAATTATTTAGGAAAAAATAGAATATGTAACTTCCTTATAAAGATTAAAATTCAAGAAGAATGACATGTATTTTTCCTAGTATTGTTCTTGCAAACAATTTTTTTATCAAAGTCGATCAAATTCCTAAACACTAAACTGATTAATACAATTTTTTTTGTTTTTATTATTATAAAAATCTATTACTAGAACTTTTAAATATATTTTCTAAGTACTAATTATAGATTGAATGAATAGTTAATAATATATAATTTGCTCTAAAAAAAAGTAGCACCTTAAAACACTTATACTAAAAATGAACTAAATGGTGAGAAAATAACCCAAAAACTTATTGACGAAGTTTTATCGAAAATATTTCCAAAGAAAGAAATTTTAGACACACCTTCTTTAATTTTTTATAATCGATCACTGCTGCAAGGATTAAGACCAACACCTAAACCTACTCCAAATCCCTTTAGACCATCTAGTTCAAACATTAGAAGTTCAAACTCTAAGGAGATTAGAGCTTATACTTTTGAAAAAATAAGAAGACTTAGAGAAGGAAATCATTGTCATTTTTGTGGAGGCACAAGGCATATCAAGAATACTTGTTTTAAGAAACAAGCTTACGATAATACAAAAAGAATTGATAATCCCAGAATAAACCTAGAATTTCACACAACATAATCCCAACACAATCCTATATATTGTATAACTCAGATTTTTTAGAAATAGTTAGACAATTGAACCATCTAGGAAATTTCAAAACCTCTCTAAAAAAAATTGATTTGGATAAAGAATTGTTGATGATACCTTAATCTATTTCCATCAATCTCAAACAAAATTTTGTGACTTTAAATCAAATTTATATTGAAGAAAATAAAAGGGTTTTCAAATTAATCAAAATAAATTATCTACTCCCATAGGAAGCTCTAGAAATAGTAGAAGACTATTATTCTGGACCTTGTCTTTTTATGGCCCTTTATCGTCTTTATAAAAATACATACTTTGGGCAAGGATTCCAATTAAGTGGAAGTTATATCCAAGATAAAGAGTTAAAACAAAGAATAGAGCAATTATCTTTAGATATAAAGGAAGTTATTTTCAATAAAATTTGGAAGAAACTTGAACCTAAGAAAGGAGTTGCTGTGAAAAATGGAGAATTGCTTTCTAATTTTATCTTACACTACCTAATTAGTCAATATGAACAAAATTAAAATCACAAACTAAAATTAAAGTACCCAAAGTATATACTGCTTGGACTGATAGTAAAATCATAGATAGAGCACATGAATCCAATATACATTTATATATATACTTATGGTCCAATGAATCTAGCAATAACTCCAATTATCCCAGACTTTATGTGTAGAGAGAAAGCAAACCCTTTAAGTTCATCTTTCAGTTTAATTTGTCTGACTAACTTCAATTATGGTAGATTGTAGGGCAGTAATCCATAAGGTCTGTCCTAACGCAGAAACTCGACTATAAGAATCTTGAAATATCTAACTCTATAAAACTTTTAGGTTATTTATCTATGCCCCCTTTAAATGTCTAGCCAAACTCCTAACCGGTTATTAAAAGAGGCCACTTGTAGAATACAAGCAGAGGGAAAGCCAAAACATAGAAGGACAGCTGCTACCTACATTAACCCTTGTTTTTCACCACCTAAATTTCCTCCTAGTCTAATAGATCTAAATACAACAAAATCATCTATTAGACAATTTCAAAAATTAGTTGTTAATTCTACCCAAAATGAATTTCAAAGTGACATAACTAAATCCAAGGTTGATTTTGAAGTTAGTTCTACTCTATTTATAGGATTTGAAGAATCTTCAAGGAAAGAATATTGCCCCGTTTATAGATAGGGAAGAATTTCTCTATTAAATAACCAAAGACTTTGTAAGTTGAATGTTGCATCAATCTTCAGTTAGAACAATTTTTTTAAATTTTGTTGAATGTGGTCCCAAATCAAGCACAAAGAATTTGCAAACTAAAATGTTTCCAACATGCCCAAAATGTAGCTATTGTAGAGAAAAACAATTATAGTTAAAAAATCAGTGTGACATTGAGTATCTGATAGTCATCGATACGCAATAAAACTCCATAATTCCAACCTCAAGAACTTGAGCATAAATATTTCCCCAACTTCTAAGCAATGCAAGCCGAAAAGACATAAGGAATTCCCAAAAGCTCTTTAAAATAGTTTCAATTGACTTCCTACTACAAGTAGGATATTAAAAGCAATTGCCTACCACAAGTAAAATAATCTAAAGAACCTTCTATGTCCAATGAAAAGGCTTTATTGATATCAGTGGAACCTGGTTTTTCTACTATGGCAACCAATTTTGTTGATGGATCAGTACAAAACCCTCCTCGAGTGGTGTGCTAGACTAACTCACATGTTGGTGGGCCAGCTGAAATTTGGACCACAATGGCTAGGTTGCCCACCCACCTAGCAAGTAAGCCCACCCTTAGTCCTAAGCAATTTTAGGGTTTCACATAACAAACTGCCGACCTGCCCTAAATTTTGCCCTCTAAATGAAAGGAAGTGAATTATAATAATATTGTAATTCGATCACTGTACATAGCAAAGCAAGTAGGATTTAGGCCTATAGTCGAGTGCCATTTGGCATGTAGCTACAATAACTAGGCGCGAAGCGCCATGTAGGGTACAAATATAAAGCTAAGGGTGAAGTGGAAGCTCTTCACTAAATTTTAAATTAGAGCAAAATTCACTATTGTATCAAAATGGAAAAAAGACTTTCTAGTTTTCTAGAGTCAGAATTGATTTTTTTGGGTAGCAAAAAACTATACTTTAGGAGTACTATAGATTTGCCTTAACGTCAACCTGAAGGCAACCAAGAAATTTGAATCCAATGTTAAATATATGTATTGTAGAAGTTGGAAACTTGTCTTCTCTACTTCAACGTGCCTTCCCTGAAAATTCTGTTAGTTAGCAATTTTGATTCTTTTCTTGCAACCATCGCACACTTCCTTCAGCTATTGCCCACATTTTTGAAGAATTCCAAAATTTCCTTTTGATTTTCATGCAAGGATTGGTAGATTATGTATGTATTGCCTTTACTAGTGAATACAATATCTGAAACCTTTTGGGCGGGAGTTTGATGTTAATACATTTTCACACTAAATTAACTTTTGAAATCCAAACCCTAAACAAAATTAGTTTAAATACAAGTAGAACAAATTAAGAATCCATACCTTAAGTTAGGCTACTTGTTTGTTTTGTTTTGTTTGTTACAGCAAGATCTTGTGGACCATGCATTTTCCAGTTGCATTCTTCATACTATCAAAAAGCCCTTGGCAATAAGGGATGCACGGGCTTTGTTTCATCGCATTTAGACACAGGATGTGAAAGATATTGAATTTCAAAGTTTCTATGAATTCAAAAATTCAAAAATTACTTCTATCTTTATTTTGGTTGTGGCAACGGCATAGGGTACATCTATATACCTTAAATTACGTTGTTTGTTTGTTACTACAAGATCTCCTGGACCGTACATCCTGCAGCCACATTCTTGATACCGTTGGAAAGCTCTTTGTGAGGAGGGATGCACAAATTTTGTTTCTTGGTGTTTAGACCTAAGGTGTGAAAGTTTTGAATTTTTTGAATTATTTTTAAATTAAAAGTTTGAATTAAACTTTTTTTATTTTGAAAAAATCAAACTTTCGCATTGCATGTCTAAACGCCACAAAACAAAGCCCTTGCACTCCTTTATGCATAAAGCTCTCATGGACACAAAGGGCTCAACCTCTGACACTGCAATAAACTAGGGGTGCATGGACTTTGTTTCGAGGTGTTTTGACTCATGGCAAAACATATATTGATTATTGAATTTGTTGTGAATTAAAAAAATAAAAAAAACTTTCATTTTATATTATATTATATTGTGGCAACGGCAAAGGGCACACCAGTCTCTCTTTTAACCCCAAAAGTCCCGTTGTCCCCTCAAGGGACAAAATGGATTTTGGGCAAGCTCCTACGGTCTCAATATTTGTCGTAATTTTCTGAATTTTTTGTGAAGATAGAAAATCACATTAGCTTTTTGAAAATGTAATTTTTATTTCAATCGGTGCCCGGGAGCAAAATTTATGGCACAAAAAACCCAAATTTTAGTTCGGTGGGCAGGAAAAAACCCTCACTAAAACTTTAAATTAAAAAATTAAAAAATTAGTTTCATATAGATTTTATTTTTATCTACATGGGAAGCTTTGATTCATTCCATTTGGATTTGTTATGCAAAAGTTATGGACAATCTTATTTTTTGGGCATTTAGAGCATCTTCTTGAAAAAATAACTTGTAGGACTCATTTCTGAACTCAATTTTGGCAATTTTTCAAAACAAAAATTCACAAGGTTAATATTTCTTGCTAGAACAATCTCATCGTTGATATTAGTATATTTCAACTCTATCTTAGAGCTATTAATGATTTAATTTTTCCTTCAATCTTGAACTTACTTCTACTTAACAATTTTTTGATGACTGAAAACTAAGTGTTTCTTTTTTGAATTTTTTTTCCTAGATTATCAACTCAATTCTTCATCATATAAAATTAGAACTTCAAAATCATCAGGGCAAAAAATTTAAGTTAAGAAGGTTTAAAGCCAAAAAATGTAGTTGAGCAAGGTGCAAAAAAACTTGATTCCTTCACTTTAAATGCAAATATCTTGCAATCTACATAGTCAAAGTTTCTGAAATTTCTTCCACATATTCTTACACTAGTCTAGTACAAGATCCTATGGTTAAATATGCAAAAAAAAAACATTTTTAATTTGTTTTTGCTCTTAGCTATAGAAATGGCAGTTTTGAGTGATTTTTGATGGAAAAATGGCCTTGGGATTTTAGGGGTTAATGAGGTTGCTCGTTTTGTTTTGTTTTGTTTGATTGATACAGTGAGATCTCTGGAACCGCGCATCCCCTGGTTGTGCTCTTGGTATTGTTGGAAAGCTCTTTGGGAGGAGGGGTGCACAAATTTCGTTTTGTGGTGTTCCAACTCACAGCAGAAAAGATACTGAATTTTGAAGTTTTTATGAATTGGAAAATTAGAAAATTACTTCTATCTTTATTTTATTTTTTGACTATGGCAATGGGCATACATATGCATGACAACAGATGGTGGACTAAAGCTTACGGGACCAGTCGGTCAGCACAGTCAGTGGGCCATATTTTTCATCATGTTCTGAGCGGAGATAAGAACAAAAACTCAAGGCCCAGTCTCTGGGTTTAACTTTAAATTAAATCAGCTTTTTCATGTTTTCATGTGACTGGTGTCGCGGTGTGTGTGGGCCATCACTTCATCACGTTTCTATTACTAACTAATATCTGGACCTAGCAAATATCTTCAGTTTTACTTTTGGAGCTTTGACCAACTGGGTCAGTCCACTTTGGATTCCTACTGTAGCTGGCCATGAGTTGAAATTTGACACCTCAAGTGAAATTTTTGGTGCAAGGTAATATGCTCTAAAAGCGACCATTTAAGGGCTGGTCTGCCTTTTTGAATATTTTGAATAGAAATATATTTTTGAATCATTTTTCAGAGAAAGAAAATTGGATGCGGAACATAACACAGGTGGTTTCGTATTTTTTGAATCATTTTTGAATTACTTATGAATTTTCAAAAAAAACTATTGTAGGCACCTATTTGTGACCCTAGGTCTTCCAAAATCTAACCTTTTGCAACTTCTAAAGTGATTTGAGTAAATGAAGGCCAATGATTGGCTCTTGCAATAAATAATATTTTTCTCTCGATTATCTCAATGGCTTGACAAGTCCATTTAAGGACTATCTAATGTCCATTTCAAACCTAAATATAGGGTCGATTTGAAGAGGCCGCTCGCTTTTAGAGCAGACTACCTTAAGGGTATGTTCTCACTTGGTGTTAAAGAGTGTTGTTATTGAGAGTCTCAGGAACGAATTTAGACCTACTTCTGGACCAATTCACATTGTAAGCATCACTCCTAATACCAAGTGCCAACATATCCTAATCTTGGGGTATCACTCTAGTGTAAAAAAATTAGATTTTACTCTCATCTAAGGTAGATGCACCCATTCCCGTCCCTCTAAGAACTCGTCCTTCATGTACCAATGGTATACATTTTCCTTCTACAATGTACTCCATTGGCACATGATGACGAAATTGGGTGCAAGGGTGGAACAAGTACGTTTACCTTAATAATGCCCAATATCCAATGCCCCCACCTCCAAGAAGATTTGATGTTACAATTCGTTAACCTTTTACCCCTCACTGCCCAACGGGACGTTTTTCATCCGTTGAAAATACTAGGAAAGCGTCACCACATCTAAGATCAAACAATATCATCAGAAAATGTAGTCGACGAAAATTTGATCTAGAAATCACATTTGACATGCCTTGTAGGTAACAATTGATCAAAATAATGGATTCAACTCTTGATGTGGAAATCAATGCCGTGGAAAACTCATTCTACAAAGTAATCGAGAAGTGTCTATTGCACACGACGACCGTGGTTGGGCGGTGAAGGATTAAACATACATACCAAGTCCAAGGGGCATTTTGAAAAGTTAATAATTTGAATTTCACATAGTTCTTGATTTTAAATGCCTTTAGGTTTGACTTAGATAATTTATCTCCAATAATCTATTTTTTTAAATTTCATTTTGATTATTTCTATAATTGTTAGAATTGTAATTTTTGTGACATTTCAAAGGTGGCATCTTGAAAGCTTAAAATACACCCACTTTTGAACTATTTCTATCAAATTTCTCTTGGTGTGAGCTCAAGGAGCACACCTACCACCAAAATGGTTAGCCAAAAATTACTAGATTTTTTGAAGAATAGTTCCATTCTATGTTTTTATAGTACTGTGGAAAGTCATTCATTGAACACTTTTTATCTTTCGCATTATATTAACCTCTAAAGTCCCAAAGTATCCTTGAGGGACTCTTGGGATTTCAAGCAAGCTTGTGTGACCTCAAATTTTGACATAATTTTCTTGTACATTTTTTAAAGATAGAAAATCACATTAGCTGTTTAGGAGTACAGTTTTTATTTCAATTAGTGCCTGGGAATAAAAGTTATGCCACCCTAAGTCCAAAAAGCAATTTGTTGGACAAAAAAACTCACAGTCGGTTGAATTTTCAATTTTCAATTTTTTTTCCTTCATAGATTACATTTTTGTCTAGTAGATTATATTTCACGTGAACCTTTAGTTCATTCCATTTGGATTACTAGTAGTGATAAGAAAGTTAGTGGTTTGTTTTGCGGGCAACCATCACATCATCTTAAAAAATAACTTATAGGATTTTTTTTAACCCCTAAAGGCCCAAGGCTTTTTTTCTGCCCAAAACCCATCAAAACTGCCATTTCTATAGCAAGGAGTAAAAAAAATTGAAAAATGTTTTTTTTTTCACATCTAACCGTAGGATCTTACACCTAACTAGTATGAGAATGCGTGGAAAAAATTTCAGAATTTTTGACCGCTCAGATTGCAAGATATCTGCGTTTAAAGTGGAAAACACAAGTATTTCAGCACATGGCAGGACTAGATTTTTTGACTTTAAACATTTTTGACTTAAAATTTTTGCACTACAGAGTTTTGTGCTTCAAATCTTTATAGTGGAGAATTGAGTTGAGAGTCTAGGGGGAAAAAAAAATATTCAAAAAAACTTAATTATCATTCCTAAAAAATTTATTAAGTAGAAGTAGGTACGAGATAGAAGGAAAATCTAAAACATTAATATATTTTAGATGGAATTAAAATACACTAATCCCAATGGTGAGATTGTTCTAGCAAGTAAACTAAACCATGAAATTTTATTTATTTATTTTAATTGCAAAAATAGCATTTAGAAATGCATCCTACAAGTTATTTTTTTCAAGAAGATGCTCTAATTGCCCGAAAAACAAGAATGTCCATAACTTTTTCATAACAAATCCAAATGAAATGAATCAAAGCTTTCCAGATAGACAAAAATATAATCTACAAGAAAAAAAATATCAAAAAAAAAAAAAATCAAATTTTTGCCAAATTTTTCTTGCTGCCCAGACTGCCCAGTTACAAAAAAAAGTAACATATTTGGCCATAACTTTTGACTCCTATTTCCAAATGTGCTGAAATTTAGTGCATTCGAAAGATATTCCTCGCGCCCACCTTCTATTAAAATTTCAGTTTAAAATATGGAAATCTCTAGTCACACGGACCTGCCCAAAATTTCTACACGGCCAAAAAACGCATGCTGGTCCTTTAGGGGTTAACTCAAATATTTACAATTAAAAAGAACAAAAATCTCACATAGATTTGTTTGTTTTTTAGAACAATCTCACCATTGGGATGAATGTATTTTAATTCCATCTTAGACTTATCAATGATTTAAATTTTCATTCTATCTTGTACCTATTTCTATTTGACAATTTCTTTAAGAATGAAAATGAAGTTGTTGTTTTGAATGTTTTTTGGGTTCCAAACCCTCAACTTAATTCTTCAATATAAAGAATTCATAATTTAAGATTTGTACTGCAAATATTTTACGTTAAGAAGATTCAAACTCTTATTATCTAGTCACACAAGGAGCAAAAACATTTGTTTTCTTTACTTTGAATGAAAATATTTTGCAATCTATGTAGTCAAAGTTTCTAAAATTTCTTCCATAGATTATGCTATTCCAGTGCAAGATCCTTTAATTAGATATGCAAAAATAACAATTTTCAAAGTTTTTTGCTCTTTGCAATAGAAATTATAGTTTTGAGTGGTTTTTGATAATTTAGATTGATTTTCAAAAAAACTTTGATTTTATTTCAAACTATTATTATAAACTATCATAGTTTGCAAATAAAATAATAATTAATTTAAATTTTTTATTTTGCTCTAGACTTGTAAGTAACCCTAAATAATCAATACAAAAATAATTATATCTATAAAAGCCCTTCATGGCAAACCATTTGATCTATACTTCTTAAACGTTTATGGTATATATTGGCATAATTTTGAGCTAAAAAGACTTTCTCACAAGAAGTTATGATGCAAAAAATAGTAAGTATAGCTTGTCACAATTAGGTCATTTGAAGATATCTTCTAATACACATTGAGGCATGTTTAAGCTTGGTATATTTTTATACAAAATATAAATCAAGTTCACTATTAAAACCTTGAACTCATGATTTTAATCCCTATGTAATCATATGTGCATTTTTTGGTATGATATTTGGAATGAAAAATATTTCATAGCCTTGAAAAGATGTATTTTTCATCTATCCCCAAATTCCATCATATCATTTGAATAATACATGAAGTCTACTTATTCCAAAAATATTTTTTAGTATTACGGAGTATTTTATAAATAGAATAATAAAAGTATATCAAATCAAAAAAACAATTTGTATTTTAATCAATAAGTGATCTCCAAATAGTGCACTTAGATTTTTTTAAATAATAGTGATATAATTAAATATAGGGATAATTTCATTTAAATTCTTCAAGGACAATTTTTTTTTTATAATTAAATGACAACTTTTCAACAAAAGTTATGAAAGATGGTTCATAAAGAATTTCCATGAAGTTGGATCTACTATAGCATTTACCAATATTTATAAATAAATTTTTTAACCAATTAGTAGAATTTTTTTAAATTGAATGTAGATTTATTAATAAGTATTTCTTACAACATTATTTTTTAAAAGTTCAAAACATTAATTTTTAATTAATTAATTAATTTTAACATATAGATTGAAATTGTTTTTGCATGGTCATATTTTGGACTAGAAAATAATTACATTTTGTTATAGAATTTTTCCACAACCAAGTTTTGAATATGTATACCGTGTATATATTAGACAACTTACACAAAAGTTTATAAAAATTAGATACCAAGATGAATGAAAATACCAAGATTATATGTTTTTAAAACATGCCTTTGTTTGTCCGTTGTTCAAAATTTGAATAGCTAGTTCTTAAATAAGTGGTTAATTTGTAAATATTAATAATTGTAATTGTAAATTAAACTTTATTTATTTAAATAATTTGTAGTTTAAAATCTATAACTTCTATTAACAAATCGATAAAAGTTGTTGCTTATAAAACACCTTTAGAAAACATCAAGTCAAAATATTGTGAAGGTATTTAGAGATTAATTTGCTAAATTCCTAATAACCAAATTGTTTTTTGTTGTTTTTTGGCACAAAAAGACACACAACTCAATTGCATTAGGAGTGGAGGATAAAATATAAGCCCAGCCAAAGCTCATTTGCCCAATCCTAAAGTAGCCAAGTTGCTTGTGCACAAAAAGACCAAGTGCCCTTGCCGTGTGCTAAGACAGGCAAACCGCCTTCAATGCAAGGTGTATTATTTTTTCATAAACTAGATTCAACACCTGACTTTTGATATACTAGTTTTCAACCCTAATATTTACATTATACTAGAGAATACAAATTAAATTTACTCAACTATGTAGCCTATAATTCTCATTGGATTTTGAAGGTGAGATAACCCTACACGTATACAATGCTCGATACAGTGGAAAAATAATAATACTTTGAGGTTTTAGATCTTTCAAACACTAAAGAATTTAAGTTGAAACTTTTTCTATGTATTTACCATGAAGGTGAGATAAAGATTTTACATTTACAATTGTATTTGTTCTTGTTTTTTTCATTGAAAATACTTGACATAAAAGTGACACATTTTTGTATTTTGAACTCAAAATCAAAGGAATTTTATGTGTTAAACAATGCTCATAGAATTAATTTGACCCATCAAAATGTCCATGTGCCAATTCCACTTTATACCTTTCAATTCCCATTATATGGTCCACTCACCTCAATACTACTCCTATTGACCTTCTCAATTATTGAAGGCATGGTATAAGGGACAAATTTTTGGATATCAAAAAAACATTATAATTATTTGTCACAATAGGAGGAAAATGGTCTACAATTGCAAGCTAATTTTGAAATCTAGTCTTGACAATAAATGCACCACTTGGTCTTGAGTTAAGCTTGAAATTTAAGCTTCTCATCAAGATTTATAATTTGTTTTTCTACATGCCACATGCTTGTGAGTTTTCATTGGTGGAAACAAAAATAGAGACAAAACTCAAAAGAATTGCATTTTGAACCCAAAAGGAATTTGACCCCTAGTTTTTGTTTTGTTTTCTATTCTAAAGGGGAAAAAAGCTCCTCCCACTTTAGGATTAACTCTATTATCTTCAATCTTTTGAATTTTACACTGGCCATTTTCATTTTCTTTGGGTATTACAAGTCAACTAAAAATTTAACTGAAATGGTACCGAAATGCATGTCAAATTATTGTTACTGTCTTGCTTCCGTCATATATCACCTTTGGGATAATAAACTAAAATTTTGTGTCATTCTATAATTTGAACATTAGTAGACTCAAAATTCAAATCTAATGAAATATTAAATTTTAGTGATTTTACAAAATTTCAAATTAGAGTTGAAACTAGACTTACTTATCTTCATCTCATTAGTTGGGCTCAAATTCAACAAAGAGCATTTTAATGTTTGAAATTCAGATCAAGAGCAAGGATGTACAAGATGTCAAAATACTCTACAAGAGCATCCTTTGTCATCCAATTTTTAGCATCTTCTTATGAAGAAAAGTATATAACACCTCAATGATCTCACCATCTACTACACACTCATTTAAAGAACTCTTAAGAAACATTTGGATGAAAAATCTTAGATCTTCATCTAGAATTTTGCATTTGAAATTATCCAAAAGCCACTTTACGGTGTCACATGAATGCATTTAGGGGATAATCAACGTCAAAATCTCTTTCTTGGTTTTACTCATGTTCATTATCTCTCACTATATGTGACAAAAATCTACTCAAGTTCTAATTTTACTTTTGATACAATTTAATGACTAACAAATAGAAGAAGAAATTTTCTTCTTTTCACCTAAATTAATACAATTTCAAAAATAAATTTTGTTCTAGTAGAAAATACAATTAGTGTGGTTTGCACTAATTGAATTAATTTTTGCAATAGAATTAGTTCAAATCTTTACAAATTGTCTGTATTAGTAGTAGTTTGATAATTAATAAATAATTCTTTACTGTAGAATACATACTTAAAACATTGCAATTTAACGATTGTTAGGTAAGAAATTTATGAACTGAAATGTTTTGATTACAATTTTAGAAATTTAGAAATTAGAAATTTAGAAATTAGAAATTTAGAAATTATAGCTCTATAATTTTACAAATTATTTATGAGTTCATGAATTAAAAAATTTAAACTAGTAGACACTAACAAAACAAAAACTTTCAACTAAATTCAACTAAATTCTTCATTACGAGGAATTAAATCTCAAAACTAAATAGTGCAAAAAATCTAAATTAAGAGGATTCAACTAAATTCTTCATTACGAGGAATTAAATCTCAAAACTAAATAGTGCAAAAAATCTAAATTAAGAGGATTCAAAGCCTGAAATCCTAATATAGTGGGTTCAATAAAAATTTTGAATACTAATATCTTTCAATCTACTTGGTGAAAGTTTTTGAAATTATTTCACACATTTTCATACAAGTGTATTAGAAGATCATGAGATTGGATATGAAAAAAAATAGTTTTATTTCATCATTGCTTGTTGCACTAGAAATGACAATTTTGGAGTGTTTTAGTTGAAAATTAGTCATGAAACATTAGGAGCTCTGAGAGGCTTTGTCCTTGCAGCATTGACTTGTTTTTTGAATAAAATAGCTACCATGTCTTCTTCTTTTTTGCCTTTTTTTTTGAAGTGCTAAAGTGGCGATATAAAATGTTATAATGGTGCTTTAAATTTCTACATTCATTGAGATATTGGATAGAAAAATAACATCACATTAGCATATATCAAATATTCATAATTCTAATTTCATCTACAATCTCGCAATTTCGTCCAAGATCTTATTTTTAATTTGAAGTTTTATGGTGAAAAACTTCATAGTTTGTCGTCATTTTTTTGCCAAACTATTTTTTTCAAATGCAATCCGGCACTACAAAGGCCCCCAAAAAAGCCCTAGTAAGGGAGGCAACCCATTTTTGATCACATAAGCAATGATACGTATCTCCAGGGTGGGGTTCTTCATTAGGGGAATTTCCTATGTGCAAAAATACAGTTTAGAAGGGTTCCATAATTTTCCAGATTTTTTTTTTCAAAATAGAATTATTGAGAATTAAAATCTATTCCTCCCTTGCGTGTGATGTAGGGCTTGCTATTTCTGACCATGGGCTGGAAAGAAAATCGATCAAGAGCTGGTTGCAATATCATGAGATTTGTAGTCAATCATTGTGCACCACAACTGCATCAGGAACCACACCATAATAAATGATTCTCTTGCTAATCGGAAAGAAAACAACCTACATTGCTAAAATGGGGGGTTGATCAGGAATGGGTTGTCTCCTATAGCTACTCAAACTTCCTTGGGGTATGTGAGGCAACCCATTCCTGATCAACGCTCCATTCTGACTATGTAGGTTGTCCTCTCTCCTTGAAAGAGGAGATGAATAACAATTAATTATGATGCGATTCCCGGGGCTATTGTGGCGCACTTTGATTGGCTACAAGACTCTCAATATTGAAACCACCCCTTGGTCGATTTTGTTTTCATCCCATGGTCAGAAACATCAAGCCCTATATCACCCGTACGGGAGGAACAAAATCTTTTGTTGAAAATTCACAATAATCATTTTTTGCAATTTTTTTTTTGAAAATTATGGAAACCATCCACAGTCTATTGCTACATAGGGGAAATTTTACCCAGTCATGACAGTCACCCACAAATAAATGAAATTCCTTAACCCCTAAAGTACCAAAGTCCCCTCGGGGGACACTTCAGATTTTGGGCAAGCCCGTGTGGCCTCAAATTTTGATCTGATTTTTTGAAACTTTTTTTGAAGATAGGGAATCACATTAGCTTTCTAAAAATATAATTTTGTTTTCAATCGGTGCCCGGGAGCAAAAGTTATGCCATCCTAAAGCAAAAAATCAGTTTGGCGGGCAGAAAAAAAAAAAAAAAAAAGTTTTTTATTATTTTTATTTTTTTCCCTCAAAGATCATGTTTTTGTCTACATTTGAAGCTTTGATTCATTCTATTTGGACTAATAATGAGAAAGTTATGGACAATCTTGTTTTTTGGGCAATTTAAGCATTTTCAAAAAAACTAACTTATAGAATTCATTTTTGAATGCAATTTTTTCAATTTTTTTTTTGACGAGGTCAAGTCTGTTTGAAAGAACAATCCCACCATTGGGATCATGTTGTTTTAATTCCACCTAAGAGCTATTAACAATTTAGTATTTTGTTCAATTTTGGACCTACTTCTATTTAACAATTTTTTTATATGTGAAAATCAAGGTTTGACATTCTGAAAAAAAATTCCCCGACTCTCAACTCAAATGTTCAAGATAAAAAATTACAACTTTTTGTTGATTAGTGCAAAACAAATCCACAAATGGCCATCAAAGTCATCTGAAATTGCAGGAAACAGTTCAAAAAAACTTTTTTTTCCAACTTTGAATGCTAATATCTTCCAATGAGAATGGTCAAATGTCTTGAAATTTTTACCACATAATCTGAGACAAGTGAAGTACAAGATCCTACGGTTAGATTCTAAAAAAAAAAAAGTTTGGGTTTAGGGAGTGATCACAGCAGAAATGGCAGTTTTCAGTGGTTCCGGAGCCAAAAAATGCCTCGGTATTTTAGGGGTTAAGTGGTCAGGAATGGGTTGCCTCCCATAGCTTCTCCCAATCCAAAGCCTAGGTATTTTCTTTGTTCCAAAACTAACTAATAAACTTGTTTTGTATTGAAATTCGTTGTGGATGATAGATGGATGATACTCGGGTGAGTCCAACTGAACTGAAAGAATGATGAAAACCAGTCCCGAGGTTGTGTTCAGTCAACGCTTCTGGAGTAGTACAGTACCGGTTCTGGGGACTGGCGAGAGTGCCCTTCGGAGGAGCTTCTCAGTGACAAGCGGAGTCCACTTTGCAATGCCGTGTGCTGAAAAGAAGCTTCTACGTGGTAGGCACGAAGGACACGTGGCGATCCGTGAAGCCATGGAGTGGGGGAGCGTTGGCCGGGCCAAGGGAGGACGTGGCCCCGCCTTCGCCGCAAGTGCCGGGGACTGCGGAGTCTGTCACCCGACAGAAGCTCCAAAATCCAGTCAGCAGGGACTGTTCAGACGACGAGGAGCAGGGCTTTTATTTTTGGCGATAGATCGCCAGATCTGTCAGAACTACCACCACTCAGGCTTCATCCCTCCATAAATCGACCTCTACTATGAAGCCAACAGAGGGGACACTTGTCCAAAAAAAAAGACCTGATGAGGAGGCCCTGTGGGACCCACATTCGGTCTTGGGGACCACTTAGTCAACAACTATTGGTCAGCCCGGCCACCAGTCACTCACCAGTGTTGTATTTTGAAGAGTGGGTCCAACCTTCATATGAGACTAGTGTAGCCCTGTGCCGTTGCCACAACCAAAACAAAAGTAAAAGTCATTTTTTAAACCAAAAATAACAAAAAAAATCCATAACTTTCCGATTGTGAGTCCAAACACCACGAAACAAAGCCCGAGCACTCTTCTTGGCCGAGGGCTTTCCAACGGTACCAAGAATGTGATAATTTGACTCACGGTTCAAAAGATACATAATTTAGCATAATTTAAGATCAAAAAATAACTCAAAAATCCATAACTTTCGCACCGTAGGTCCAAACGCCACAAAACCAAGCCCGTGCACCCCTCCTCCCTGAGGGCTTTCTGACAGTACCAAGCACGCCTCCGGGGGACGCACGGTCCGGAAGATCTCAACGTGACAAACAAAACAAAACAAAACCACCTGTCTTAAGGTATAGATATGAGACCAGTGTGCCTTATGCCGTTGTGCCAACCAAAAAAATATAAGTAAAAATCATTTTTTATTTATTTATTTATTATTTATTTTTTAATATTTTTTTTGAAAATCAGCATCATTTATGCACGAAGGAGTGCAAGGGCTTTGTTTTGTGGCATTTGAACATGTGATGTGGAAGTTACGGTATTTTTAAAATAAAAAATAATTTAATTCAAATTTCTAATTTAGTCCCTAAAGGACCATTGATCCTTTGGGGGTCAAATTGGATTTTGGGCAGATACCTCAATTTTTGTCATGATTTTTTTGAAACTTTTCGGAAAATAGAGAAATTGATTAGCTTCATGGGAATATAATTTTTTTTTTCAATTGGTGCCCGAGGAGAAAAGTTATGCCTAAATAAGCTTCATGGGAAGTCTGAACTGCATTAAAAAATTTCAAAAATTTGAATTTGAATTTTTTTTTCTCATAGATTATATTTTTTTTCTACATAGAAAGCTTTGATTAATTTCAAGTGGATAAGTGATGTGAAAGTTATAGACAATCTTGTTTTTTGGGCAGTCTAAACATCTTTTTGAAAAAATAACTTATAGGATTCATTTTTGAATGCAATTTTTAACAATTTCTCAAAAAAATTAAAATTCCACATGGTTTAGTTTGCTTGCTAGAACAATCTCATCACTGAAATTAATGTGTTTTAATTCCATCTTAGAGATATCAATAATTTAGATTTTCCTTCTAACTTGTACCTACTTCTATATAACAATTTTTTTAAGAATGAAAAATTAAGTTTTTTGAAATGTTTTCCCCCCCCCGATTCTCAACTCAATTCCCCACGATAAAGATTTAAATTTCAATACTTTTTAGTGCAAAAAATTTAAGTAAAGAAGGTTTAAAGTCAAACAATCTAATCCTACAATGTGCAAAAAAAACTTGTTTTCTTCACTTTGAATGCAGATATCATCCAATCTATGCTGTCAAAATTTATGGAATTTACTCCACACATTTTCACACTAGTTAGGTGTAAGATCTCACGGTTAGATGTGCAAAAAAAACAATTTTCAATTTTTTTTTACTCTTTGCAATAGAAATGGCAGTTTTGAGTGTTTTTTGGCAAAAAAAAGGACTTGGTCCTTTATAGGTTAAGGTAGGTCTAAAATCTATAAATTTCATATTGTAGGTTCAGAAACTACAAAACAAAGTCCATACGCGCATCCCTCCTCACTGAGAGCTTTCCAACAATAATAAGGGTACAATCGGAGGACACGAGGCTCCGAAAATCTCACTACAACAAACAAAACATAATAAAACAAAACAAACAACTTCTTTCAAGGTATAGACATTTGAATCCTTTATTGCCCTTTAATACTATAAAAATAATAGTCTTCAAATTTTTTGAGGCACGTAGCAAACAAAGAAGGATTGCCAAAATTAAAGTATTAAATTAAAAAATTCATTAAAAATCACACATAAAAAAAAACTTCATTGAAATTCAATAAACCGACAAAATGTGTTTGAAACTTTAAACAAGACAAATATATTAGGGTTGTTGCAAGAAAGAGTGTCCATTTTTGTTCCACTTTGGCTGTTTTTGGCTAGTACTCCCAATACTATGAGCTTTTTGCATATGATTTTTTTAAAATAAAATAAAATAAGGATAATTAATATAACATTAAAAATAGCATATCACCAAAATTTTAGACCTAAAAATTAATCCATTACAATGTAGGTGCCACTAATCTATCATGATCAATATGAATCTATGTCAAACTCAATTTCTCTATGGTGCTTCATGCCATTCCAAATATAGAAAATGTTGGACCAATTCATAAATTCAATCTCTTTTCCACATAAATATATCTTCATGAGTGCATTCCATGTGCTTCTTCATGCATTCTTCACCTAATTCTATTTTGAAAAGTCACACTTTCATATGGCTATACTTATATGAATTACCATACTTTTTGCCAAATATTCATGATTGTAGGCCAAATAACAAAAACTCATCTGAAACAATTAAATATGCCCAAACACGTACAATGTCTCTGAGAACTCAATATGTTCACTTTTTGTCATTTCAAATTGTTCTTTGTTGTAGCATAACTTGACAAACAATCTATCAAGTGACAATCAACTTCACAAACATGCTTAATTGTTCACCAAGATTGTATCTCAAACCTGTATTGTCAATCACAAGTTCATTGCTTCAACCTCATGTAGCTAGACAATTAATAAACTTACTTAGAAATTGATTTATTTGTTCATTAGGACTCACTAGCTCAAGTCTTAGGAGTTGGATTAGAAATAGAAGTAGAAATGTAGAATCAAACCTACTCTAGGGCTCTAGTTGTATTTTTGTACAATGCTTGTTGTGAAGCCCTTTTTTTAGCTATTATCTATGTATTGTACAAATGTACTATTATATATTTTTTTGGTCCATTCCCACCTTAATTGCCCACCTATATACAATATTTACAAAAATCCCAAGACCAGGACTTAAAAACTGATACTCTAGTGAGCCCTTCATTTGACCTTCAATTTTTTAGGCTAGCTAGTTTAGTATATACAAAATCACATTTTTTTCCACCCTTTGCAATTGCACGGGCAAGTTTTTTTGCCCTTCATTTGAAAGGCAATCATTTTTGCCCCCTTTCATTTAAAGTCTTTTGCAATGTTATTGCAACCTTCAACATATAGCATTGTCTTCAACCATTTAATTTAGTTAGACTAGTGTAACCACTAGTATAAACTACCAAAAAAATCTTTTATATTCCCGTGGGAGATTACAAAATGTAATTACAAAAAAATGGTGTCAAATTACATAGTTGGGTATTATTACTCTTTCATCCACAATCTTTGAGCTCGTCCATTTCTTGGTAGTTGGTTTATGATAAGTAATGCCCTTTTTATCATACATTATGCAAAATAAGGACCTTGCTTGTTGGGCTCCACCTTCCTAATGTGGGCCCTTATTTTGCATAATGCCCTCTGAAAAGGGTATTGCTCTATTAATATAAATTATGTCCCTTTACTACACTAAACAATGTGTCTTACTATGGTTCACTAATAATGATATTTAGAGTTATCTTCACTAATTGATTTTATAAGGCTATAATTTTTCTTACACGTCACACCTTTGCTAACATCGTCTTCCATTTCAAGATTATGAGGTAATAAAAGTTATGGACTTAGAATTTTAGACCTACTTGTATGGTTGGATTTATAGTTTTAATTTTTGATACTTTAAAAAATAAATATACACAGAATTGATTTCCTTAACATAATGTCTTTTGTTACAGGCATAATCATAATCATAAAAATCATGTAATAATGTTTTGAATATAAAAAAATTGAAAGATAAAACCACGCATTTTTAACAATTTGAAATCACATATAATTCCTTTCCTTTGATTCAGCTTAAATTATGCAATCTACATTGGCAAATTTTCCAAAAGAAATTGTCTACATTTTCATACAGTTTAGTACAAGTTTTAGTAGCTAAATTTATTAAAGGAAGTAGTTCTTTTTTCATTTTTGTTCAATGCATTAGACATTGACAAAAATAGTCTTAGGAATTTAAGGGGTTAGTTGGTCCATCTTTCTGATATCAAAGCTATTTCTCTACAATTATGATAGAATTTTCCTAAAAATGATGAAAGTTGCCTTTTCTCTGGTCCCTTGTTTACTTCTAATCCTAAATTATATTTTGAGTTTTTATTCAATTTTTTTCCTAATAACAACAAGACATGATTGCATGCAATCGAATCACGAGGGTTACTATTATGTGAGCATAGGAGTGTGAGCCTATGAGCCTAGAATACTACACACCTATGTTATAGGTGTATATACTATAGAAACCGTCTATCATTATATGATATATATATATATATATATGTTACAAATACCCATATTATAGGTGTTTATAATACATACACCTTCTATAGTATGTGGTATCTACATTATAGATACAGGCTATATTGTAGGCTCAATGTTCACAAGCTCGCATTCTTGGGCTCACATACTAGCACCGTTGATCGAATCACGTTGGTTCATTAGAAGAAATTCGGGGGCAATAAGAGACTGCGAGTTATCAAGCCCTGGGAACTCTAGGAATGCCCTAGGAAGAGTAATCTAACATGGCCAAGACTGTGCCATGTCAGAAAATAATAGAAAATTAGTTTTTTTTAAATTTAAAAAAATAAACAATAATTTTAATTTTAATTTTTTAAAATTAATTTTATATTTTGATTATTCCCAGCAGCAGGAACATCCCTGAACGGCCCCTTAGAGGCCTCAAATTTCTTCTAATGTGTCTTCTTTCTCTAACCGTGGTTTAAGTTCCACCTTTTGCAAATGCAAGGAATTTCACAACTCCGAAAACTACATTGGTGTACCTAGTGGTTATGTTTAGCAAATAATATTTTAAAAATAGATGTCACTTTTTTTGAGATATTCTATTTTCAAAAAAATTATATAAAAGAATAGAGCTTTTCATTTTTTTACATTTGCTAAGTCACATATGCCAATATTAACTAATTATTCAATAGATTATGTTGAATGTAATTACCAAACACAATATATTTCTTGCAATTGAATTCTAAGTTTCAGTTTGGACTCAAATTTTCTAAAATATAACATAAATTAGCTAAAATGCAATAAATATTGATTTATATCCTAGAAATGAAAATAAAAATAAAAATAAAAATAAAAATAATGACACTTTGACAATTCATTCTCATTAAAGGAATCGATTTCTAATATACCAATGACAATATTTAGTATTACTCATTCTATGTCCTAATTCACTCTAATTCTCATTTAGTTGACAAACAATGATCATATTGACATTCAATGTTGGTAACATTAGTGGTATTCTTCACATGTAATGCACCTTAAGTCAACATAAACACTACACTAAAATGGTTATTTAATATAGGTGAATAATAAATTTGTATAAAAATTAGTATGACCAATCTAACAATGCCACGTGCGCATACAACAAATGCTACAACGCCAATACTACAACTAATGTTGAACAATATGTCCTTGTGATAAATAATTCAAACCATTTTAAATCATGATAACCATTTTGGTGTACTAAAGATTACAATAGCACAAAAATAGTGGACATTAAATGTTCATAACACTAGTAAAATAGAGATGTTGACATTTAACCTCTAAAGGACTAAAGTTCCCTTAGAGGACCAACTTAGTATTTTGGGCAAGCTCGTGTGACCTCAAATTTTGACTTAATTTTTTGAAACTTTTTTTGAAGATAGGAAATCACATTAGCAATCTAAAAGTATGATTTTTTTCAATCGCTACTTGGGAGCAAAATTTATGCCATCCAAAGTCTTAAAAGCATTTTGCTGGGTAGAACAAAAAAAACACAAAAAAATGATTTTTTAAATTTCAAAGTTTAATTTTTTTTCTAAGAGATCATGTTTTTGTTAGCATTTGAAGCTTTGGTTCAATCTATTTGGACTAATAATGAGAAAGTTATGGACAATCTCATTTTGGGGGCAATCTATGCATCTTCCTTAAAAAACAACTTATAGAATTCATTTCTGAATGCAGTTTTCAATTTTTTTCAATTTTTTTTGATAGGATGAAGTTTGTTTGCAAGAAGACTCTCCCCTTTGGGATTATAATGTTTCAATCCCATCTTAAAGCTATTAACAATTTAGTGTTTCGTTCAATATCGGACCTACTTCTACTTAATAAATTTTTTATATGTGAAAATCAAGTTTTGATATTCTGAATTTTTTTCCCTAACTCTTAATTCAAATATTCAACAATTTTTTTTTTAACTTGTGGTCCGTAGTGCAAATTTTTTTCACAAATGGCAGTCAAAGTCATCTGAAATTGTAGGCCAACATTCAAAAAAACTTCAAATGCTAATATCTTCCAATCCATCCAATCAAACTTCATGAAAATTTTACCGCATGATCTGAGACAAGTGAAATACAAGATCTTACAATTAGATTCTAAAAAAAAATATTTTCTTGGGGTTTTTTGAGTGATTGCAGCAGAAATGGCAGTTTTTAGTGGTTTTGGAGTCAAAGAATGCCTTGGAATTTTAGGGGTTAAAATGTTGGAGTTAGTAATTAGTATTGTAAACACTAATATCATTATTATCCTACTAGTACATGTAGTAATGCAATTTATATTTTGGTAATATAAAACAAATCCCTACATTGGAAGTGTAATAGGTGTTAAGAGCAGCTCCAATGTAGCAACTACAACGCTCATGGAACGGCATAATGACGAGCCTACCAAAAAAACACGCCCCAATGCGTACAACATGGGTCTCTTTATTTTCCCGGATCCGACATTTTCCATCCACTGCACTGCATTTTAAGGAAATTTGAAGAGCCCGAAAATTGGCACACAATAGCAAAAGTCCTAAATGTCTCCTCTTTTCAATCCTTGTAATGTGTGTCGATTGATTGAAGCTCCCCTTTTTGCATGAAATGTCTTTTTTTGATGTATAATCTTTTGTTCTTTGTTTTTTATATTGTAGAAAGTCCATTTGAAGTTTGACTTGCCGGCTTTGCATTGGGGCCATTTTTTTCTAAAAGTTGCAGGAACGGAATGAGGTCCGCCTCCCTGTGCTTTAAAGCTCAATACAGTACAGTAAGGTCTACTTTATTTACAAATTTTCTAGTCAATTTTCATTAGAAAGTTCAGTAACTTTAGGAAGCTCTAGCATGCTAAAAAATGAACCGATTTTGGAATTGCAATAAAGTGCACTTCAACTTCATAACAAGTGAAAAATGAATAATTTTGAACCATACAACAATTTGGATTTCTTTTATGCTCTACCTACCATTTCATAGAGAACCTTTGGAACATCGTCAAAGTTTTTTGGCCATGGGGTGAAGAACAAGCAAGAAATCATACAAGCAATTCAAGTGGTATGAGATCAAGAATCTCTAAAGCAATTATGAAGGTTCATTTCTTATATATACTATTGAATACAAGTTGTAATTTTCACAAATGTTGGCAAACACTAGATAGTACATAGTGTATAGAAAACAACAAACTCTTTGCATGATTTTCAATTATATATGTGTGTTTGTAATGATGATAAAGTAGACTTTAGTGTGATTCCAACGCAATTCAAAATTCAAAATTCCATTCAATTTTGAGCATACATGGGCCTCCCAAAGTTGACCTAATCTTAGTAGGGCACAAAAATTCGTAAATGAAGTAGACCTTATTGTACGTTTTTCCAGGCTCTAATAAGGGGGCGTCTACCGTAGTGCAAAAGCATTTGCTTGCTTAACAAAAACAGTACAAAACAAACAAAACAGACAAACGAACCCCCAATTTAAAGTCCTTACTAAATCAAAAACCATCATGACAATCAGAAATGACTTAAAAATAAACGTCCTCCTAGTAAAGAGAGAATAATAATGTATAAGCTTACAGTCCCCCCGAGTAACTTCAGTTTACCCGAGTTACTCCCCCGTAAAATCCCCCACAGTAATTTCCTCACCAATACAAGTCTTCCGTTTAGCCAACTTGGACTGGCGGTAAATGCCGAACATCACGGCGGCTGGGGGGTCCCTCCAAATGATATCTCGCCCCCTCCTGGTAGGGGCAGAGGGAGGTGGCAAACCGCGTGCAACAACCACACGGATGACTAAAGCAGACGAACGAATGCCACTCCACCACTTCCTCATCCACACCCCTGTCTCCATCACAAATGGATGAATGAAAAAAACCGAGCCCAGCAAGCCCGCGTCTCTCTCAAGGGCCGGCTGGCTGGCTGGAAACCCCAGAACATAACATATTGCAGCTTTTGCTGAAGCTTGCAAATCGCCGCGTTGCCTGCACTCAAATCCTTGACGTCCGTCTCGTTACTGCTACATACTACTACTGTTGGCCCCTCAAAGTTATTATCCGGATGTTTGCTACAAAATTCCGTTTGTTATAGAATTCCGTTTGCTGTAGAATTGCAGGCAGGAAAGGCTGCTAAGTTAACGAGAATGGGCTCGGTCTTTGGCTTCGTTTGATGAGTGTTCCGAGAACGGGCTAGGTTCTCGCCACCTTGGACGCGGCTTGGTCGGGGAAGGAGCGGCGTAGTTTCGGCGGAACTTCGTTCGAACCAGCGGCAGGGGATCTCGCGGAATTTCCTGTTGGAGGACCTGTCCCAAGCACTTGGGAGGGGTTGGGGTACATAAAAGCGAAGCGGAGGGCTTGGGTCTAGATTTTTAAAACGCAGGGATCCAGCTTCGAGAGAGACTCCGGAGCCTTTGAGACAGACAGACAGACAGACACTACCCCGACCACATCACGATTTGTTGTTGTCCATCTGAGATCCTGCGGGCGATGTGTGGAGAACAAGACCCTAAGAAAATTCTCGTGCTGGATGCTGTCTGGCTAACCAAAGAGATAGAATCTCAACAACGAAGCTTCCGCACGATATTTTGAAGGATCGCTGCAGTTTCAGGGACAGTTTGAAGGTCTGATACCAGTGGAGTGAGTTCTGTTAGTGTACGTGAGAACCAGGAATTGGTGAGGGGTAGAATCGGGGTGCGGCTTAACCTTGCGTAGGGAATTTCCGGGATTTGGAGAGCCAAGCCCGGCGTTGGAGAGTTCCGGACCGTCAACCTGGCTTATCCTGCAGTGAGCTCAACGGCCCGAATGAGTATGTCGAGAGAGAAACGAGCGCTGGACCGAGATGCGTCCAGAGACGGGATGCCGGATGAGAAGCGTCCGCGGCCTCAGCTCGCCAGGTGCGTGCGTGTCTCCGTGTTTCGGAACTCGTCTGTGTTTCGGTGTTTGCGTGTTCGGCATCCAATTGTGCCTGTGCGTTGATTTTGGTGAATTCACACTGTTGTGATTCGTGTGTGCAGTGTTATTGTGGAGGCCGTGAAAATGGACAGCCTGCAGAAACTTTGCTCCACTCTTGAGCCTCTTCTTCGTCGAGTGGTGAGCGCTTTATCCATCCATTGTGAAATAGTCAGGGAAGGAGTCAATGTCTTTCTGTTCCAGCTTCGGTAATAGGGTTGCCAAAGAAACTCACCTCTGTGTGCAAGTCTTTGGAGCCCGTGTAGGCTCTTTATTTTAAGTCCCGGTACTCGTAGAGTGTGCTTCATGAACTGGTGAGCGGCTCTGGAGAGTGTGCTGCTGGCATCAATTTTCACACGCGCTGCGTTGGAATGGACTACTTTTGAGATGTTAATAGATCTGTTTGTCAAGTCAAGAATCCTCTCAAGTGTAGGCATGGCTGTTCTGTGGTCATTCTGAGTCCCTCTATGAGTTTCTTAGTGCGACATTTTCGAGTTCTCGATTGTCTTTGTGCATTTTGAACCCAGACTCGAGCTTCCTCTCTCGCGAGACACTGCAGGTGAAGGGAATTGTTTGCAAATTTGTTAGTTCACTCCAAAAATATTCATCAACGGTTGAATGTTCCAATAATGCAGGTTGGAGAGGAGGTCGAGCGTGCACTTGCTAAGTTCGCTCCTCCGAAAGTGGGAGTGAGGTATGCTCCTTGTTCTTTATACTTTTCTTTTCTTGTTAATTTTGCTTAATTTTCCCAAGGTTTTATATGTGGATGAATTTTTCAGTGAAGTCAATTGATATGTGCCGGACAGTTTTTGAATTTAACACGCAGGCTGATGTCTTCAATTGTGTTCTCTTCTGCAGGTCCTCACCGAAAAGGATACAAGGTCCAGACCAACAAAATCTGCGCCTCCAATTCAGGAATAAGTTAGCGCTTCCTCTGTTCACCGGAAGTAAAGTGGAGGGGGAGCAGGGGTCCGCCATTCATGTGGTGTTACAGCATGCGGGCACCGGTCAAGTTGTGACCACGGGACCCGAAGCCTCCGCCAAGCTGGACATTGTGGTGTTAGAAGGCGATTTCACAGCCGAGGATGAGGATAATTGGAGTCAGGAGGAATTCGAAAACTTTGAGGTCCGTGAGCGAGACGGGAAAAGGCCTCTTCTGACCGGAGATCTTAGTGTGGCACTGAAGGACGGTGTGGGCACCTTGGGCGAGTTGACGTTCACGGATAACTCGAGTTGGATCCGCAGTCGCAAGTTCCGTCTTGGCGTGAAGATTTCGTCCGGGTTTTGTGAGGGCATGCGAATTCGGGAAGCCAAGACGGAGGCCTTCACTGTGAAGGATCATCGTGGAGAACGTACGGTTTCCCTTTCTTCTGTACCTAGAGTAGCTCCTCCTTTGCGCGTCAGTATTGTTTTCATCACACGGTGATTGTCCCTGGGATTGGTCATATCTTGGATGTAAGAATTGCTCCATATTTTGTGATGAAATTCCGATTCTCTGCAAGAGTGAAAAGATTCTGATTGTTTGCGGTTCCTCCTCTGTTTCTGATCTGTCATTGTCATTCTGTGTCCAGTTTACAAGAAGCACTATCCTCCTGCCTTGATTGATGAGGTTTGGCGACTGGACAAGATAGGAAAAGATGGAGCTTTCCACAAGCGTCTCAATAGTTCTCATATAATGACAGTGGAGGATTTTCTGCGCTTGGTGGTCATGGATCCCCAAAGGCTCCGTAATGTAAGTTTGGCTTTGCGAATCTAGAGAACTGTATTATCATCGTCGCCGTCATTTTGGTCCTTGAACAGCGAATTTCACTGGACCGCTGCGGAGGTGTTCTGCTTTTGTGAAGATGTCCGATCCAGTCTGAGACGCTGTGTGTGTTTTGTTTTCTGTTCAGATCTTGGGAAATGGAATGTCCAACAAGATGTGGGAGGGCACCGTGGAGCACGCCAAGACTTGCGTTTTGAGTGGGAAGTTGCATGTGTACTATGCCGACGAGAAGCAGAATATTGGCGTCATTTTCAACAACATCTTCCAGCTGATGGGTCTGATCGCTGATGGATCGTATATGTCAGTGGATTCTTTGTCTGACAGCGAGAAGGTTCGTAGGAAACTCATCCAGCGTTGACATCTGGTGTTTGCGTATTTTGAGCATACTTTCACGTGGATACACTAATTTTCCCTCGACACTTGTCAGTTCCCCCTTTCTCCAGAAATTTTCTTTTTTCGGAGGGGTTCGCATTGAATTCCTTCTGAGAACTCTATGTGGTGCTGACCCAGTGCATCCGACTTGGTGCGTGCAGGTGTATGTGGACAAACTTGTAAAAGTTGCGTATGAGAATTGGGAGAATGTGGTGGAGTACGACGGGGAGGCCTTGATCGGGGTGAAGACGTATCAAGCCAAAGGGTTCGATACCCGGACCGAGGATCCGCTGGGAGGGGGTCGCAATATGTCCAATATTCACTCGCAAGGTCCGAGTCTGAACCATCAGCAGGCATACAGACATGCCAATTATTTTTAGAGGGAGGGGATACACTTAATGTCGATTGCATGAGTTTTACTTTCCCAGATAGAAAAGGATGTGAATGGTTGGAGAGTAAGGAAATCGGATCCGGAGTTTCCGACTTCCCTTCCCTGAGGGGCTACGATGACGGAGTGGTGTTTTCCCTGCGAGCCAGCCCACGGCCCACAGGGGTTATGAATCCTGTTGAGAGCTTTCAGGTATAGCCTGGCCAATGTTGTACATGCACATTTAGTCACTGCCAGGAGAGAGTTGACTGCAGTTTTGTTAGTTACTTCCACGGCCATCCATTCGTGTACCATAGAAAGATCATTCCACTTTGTGCTTGTGCTGGGTCCTTGCATTGACTCAGTACTCGTGCTTGCTATTTTTTCCCTATCCAATCAATAGAAGAGTCGGTCTATTCCGGACAGCTCCTGTTTACTGTAGCTCTGATGTGTTGCAATCTTGTTTTTCTTCTTCCATGTTTTTCTCTGAAGATGGTTTTTTCGCACAGTCTGGTTTCTGTAACGCTTGTAGCTCCTCGTGTAGTGTAGCTTTTCTGTCCAGGTTATAGTACTGATATGATTCTCGAGCAATGAGTAGCGCGAGTGATTTCATTTCCTTTTATTGGAAGACTCAAATATCTGAGTTTTAGCAATGAAACACCTTTGCTTAGATGACTCCAAGTGCGTGTTCTGTGGAAAGAACATGCACCAGGGGTGTACATTTGAAGGCTGGGGAGTCACCTGTGGTTGGTCGGCACGAGTCCCGTGTTGAGCGTCCTTTGCACCGGAGTCAATGCTTATTTCAGTGCAAGAGGGCGTCTTTCAAGTCACATTCCAGTTTGGATGTGTATTTGTTTACCTGATTCGTTGCATATCTCGCCAACCATGCAGGTAGTGCAGGGAGTGGAGGAGGACCAGGGTCTCTTTCGTATGCACAGGAACCGCTAATTTCCCGTGCACCCCGGTCTTTTTCGGGTCCTATTAGTCAGCTGCCAGACAACCATAGCATCACGGGGCCTACACTGCAAATGAACAGCAGCATGGAGGCTCGGCATCAACAACCTGTGTTAGCTACTCCGCCTGAGAATCTGCTGCTGGGAGGTCATGCAGGGCTGACTGGGTTAGCCCTGGGGCCCCCTCAAAGCGCCTCGAGCTCTGGAATGACTGCACTCCCTTTGGCAAATGACACCGCGGGCGATAATGACTGGCAGCGGCGCGATTTGAGGAAGCAGGAGAGCTTCGGCAGGCTGTTTGCTGGCACTGGCACTGGTGCGTTTCCGGACGATGTGACGGAGGAGGAGCTTCGTGCTCGAAGCCTGGAGCTTTTAGAGAATGAGGATATGCATACCCAGATTCAGCAGCTGCTGCGGATGTATAATGGACAGGTAGGGGACATTCCATTTAGCCCGTACGGTCCTGTTCCTGGAGACGACGCTTTTCCATTTGTTGGTTTACCTGGTGATGAAGCTGTCGGGGAGCACAAACCTCCCCGTGCCAATGGCAAGGCGTATGTGGGCTGGTTGAAGCTGAAGGCTGCTTTGCATTGGGGTATTTTCATTCGGAAACGTGCTGCTGCGCGGCGGGCTCAGCTGGAAGAGGTTGAGGAGGAGTCATGACATCCACCAAGCATTGGGTTTGTAGTTGGTAGGACTGATTCTTTTTATTCCTCCTGTCTCGCTTGGAGCCATTTTCTCGAGGCATTGGTCCTCAGGAAAGTGCACCCCTGCAAGGCTATCAGACGGGCTACCACACTGTTAATGGCTGGAGATTCCTGTGAGGACTGTTGGCTGTATATACTCAAGTTCTATACCGGATCCGATCTCTCCCTTTTTTTTCCCGCTCCTGTAAAGACGTTTACTGCGCAGCCATGGTTTATTATGGGATGTAGATGGGGAGAAACATGCACTTGTTGATTTAGTTAGTTTGAGCTTTTTTATGGTATGTGAATCCGCTTGTGTGGCTGGCTATGATCGATGCGTTCATTAATTCCATGCTTTCATATAGTTTTATGTGCTTGAAGATTTTTGGTTTGGGAACTTTCTTTGTTCTATTGATCGCTTCGTCTCGTTCCTCCCTCTTTTTATTGGGCTGGATCAAGTTTTATACAAGGGGTCCGATTAGGTTTTTTGCTATCTGCAGGATTCTCATGTGCTATGAGTTCTTTCGAGTGCTGGTAACCCTCAGACCTGCTTGATTCGGAGTTGTTTTGATGCGGGTTGTTTCCATGTCTGTCGAAGTTAAATTAAGTTTTACTCCCCCCGTCCAATAATACTAATTCCTTTTGTTTTTCATTTGTGCTAAATTACGTTTTCCCTTTTGCTTCAGACCTAAGTTTACGGTTGATGATTTCTTTTTCTTATTGGTGTGAGCTGATGAAATGATGTACAACAAGTCTCGTTTTTTTTTCACATTAGAAATTAAGAATATTTTGAAATTGAATTTTTTATGCAATTTGAAGTTGATTGGATCAAGGAATAGAAGATATTGAACTTTTCATTGGATGTATTGAATTCCACATTCTTGTGCATATCTAACCCTTAATTGTCAAGGAAGACTTGTGTCTGTTGAGTGACGGATAATCTTCTGTGTAGGATAGAAGTGCAACTATTCATCCTTGCAATTTTGTTGTAAAAAGGGGAGGTCTTCTACAATAGTTTGACTTCCAATGAGCACTTCTGTTATTTCTTAAGCCAATGATTTACACGGTAATAAAAAGGGATAATTTCCAAGATCACTTCTTCTTTGTCCTTTAAGGTTGAAGATGGAGAGAGAGCAAAGTAGTTGTCTAAGAAGTGATCTTTTTTAGTAAAACCTGTATTTATTTATGTGGGACACTTTGTAACTATTGCAACCTTCTACTTTCTAAACTTTCCTTGATTGCAAGTAACTTAATAGCCGTGTCCACTTGTTATCAATTTTTTTTCTTCTACACTTTAGGAGTACACCATGTAGTAAATGGAGGATGGTCCCTCCAATTTTTAATCCATTGTCATTGTGCCACAACACTAGAGTTTGGCACCAAGGCACTAGAAAAAAAAACCCTTGTTTGTTATGCAATTGAGAGGGTACATTGTGCATTCATTGTAGAGTCATTTGGTTGTAATATGCATTAAAAAAATTGTTGCCAAACCCTTATTATTTTCATCACTGCAAAAAATGGCTAGTATTATAGAATGGAGGGAGTAAATAGAAGCATCAATTTACTATGTAAAGTATTCTAATAGTGAATCATACCTTATTATTTTAACCCGTAAAAGACAATAAGTTCCCATGGAAATTTTTGAAGGCTTAGATCTAGGTTATATGAAGTCATTTTTGAACAGATAAAATTAAAAATTTAACCAAAGATGTATGCTTGTATTAGCTTTTTGGAAATACATATATTTTTCAATCGAATCTCTAAATAAAAAATTACGGTCTCAAAAGTTTAGAAGTAGTTTGGGCAGCATGCTAATAGAAAGGGCAAATAGTCAGATAAGCTCTAATTTTTTTCCTATTAACTTTGAAAACTTATATCTTGTAATCTATGAGCTGAATGGCTTGAAAATTTTCTACACATTGGCACAATAGTGGAGGAAAATAATGCGTGGTTGAAAGTGATTTTATTCCCCAATTTTCACTCAGTGCACTCAAATTTACAATTTAGAACAATTATTGAACCATTAGTTCAAATTCTAGTATAAATTTATGAACTTTTTTTTTAAATTTAAATTTTTTTAATTTTTTTAAATTTTATTTAGAGAAAGAAAGCTACAGTATGTGATGATCGTTGGAATTTTGATTCCTCTCAAAAATGAGTTCTCAAAAAAGAATTGAAATCTTGCTCATGTAATTTTTTGGGAACATCTTTGTAGCACAAGATGATTTGGGTTTGTTAAACACTTCTATTATCTTTGAAAACTGGCATGTAAGTAACTAAATGGATGATTATACTTGGCGTTTTGAAAGAGCAACTCTTAAAAAAATAACAACACTATAAAATACCTAGTGGGGCCCTTCCTATTGAGTAGGTTTGGGAGATAATACGACCGAACTGTCCAGGTATATATTAGCTTGTAGGTGTTCATCCCTGAGGGGATTGTTAATGGTACCCCTTCCCCTCTCACCTCAATTTTAGCAGAAGTCTATCGCTTCTTGTTCTCAAAAGTTGCACTCTAGAGTTTGTAAACAAATTTGGTCTTGCATATAAATTCTTTTTATAGTTTCTTACTTGCATTTCTATATGGCGCCTTTAATTGTGTTTTGGTTGATTTTGACTTGGTCACAAAGAGGTCACAGAGACTGTAGTGGTTGTTTTCAACAAAGTTGTGGGGCTTCTTTCACACTTCTCAGAGAAGCATAGTGGTGGATTAGTTCACTTTGACAATTCATGGTGACACTTCTTCTTTGTTTTGAAGGAGTTTTTTCTTGCATAATTTTGGCAATCTTGTAGGGTGGGAGAATCTTGACTTCTTTTAGAAGCTACAATGCAAATTACTTTTACTTTCACCTCATGCTTTAGGGTTTAAGGTAAGCGACTTGAAGCCTTTGCATTGTCTTCAAAAATTTGCATAATTTATTGTGTTAGAATTGAGAAATTCTAGGCTTTGTAGTTCTTATTTTACACAATAACATGAATGCTTAGAGGTGATGGTCAAAATTAGCAACACCACTTAGGTGTCGACAAGGGCCATTACAAAAGAGCGCAGCTAAAACTCTCATAAGTTCATTTTTGCTTGATTTTGTGTATGTAAGAGCTGGTAGTTATTCCTTTGTTATCAAAAGTGATCTAGTTTGCCTGGAGCAAAGATCACTATTATCTTCATGCCACATCCACCTTTACATAGGTTCAGGGGTTAAAAAAGCCAATTTGTGTGAACACGCTTCTTGTAACAGCTACAAAACACTAATCTTGGCCAAAGCTACCATAACATAATATGCAAATATACCATAATATAACTACCTACCAATGGTCCAAATTTTCAAGGTTGGATAGTGCCTCCTTCTCCACGAAGTTGAGTCAAAACTGTGCTGACACTATTGAGTAGGCCCCCAAAAATTTCCCTTCTAATTTGAAACGTTATTAATAATCTCGCAATCATACACATTCAAATTGTCTGAAATTTTTTCTATAAATTTCTATAGTAATCTACAACAAATTTTACAACTAAAAATTTGGAAAATATTTTTATATCAATTATGCTCAATGTACACGAAAGTAGTAGTTTTGAATATTTTTTTGTGAAAAATACCCCTAGTCCTTGAGGGGCTAATAATTTATAGTGGCCAATGATTTAGAAGTCAATTTATTGTATTTGAGTGGATAGTTATAGATGTGCTAAAGCCTCAATCAACAAACTTGAAGCCAAATATCCTTATTAATTTTTTTAATTTTAATTTTCAAAGTCTAGGAATTCAAATATTGGTATCTATAAAAGGTATTACCAAAAGATATGGGATAATTTGTACTTATATGAACAATTGTATCTACATCTCTTTTTGTATTTAAATTTGTCCACATATATACAAGAACATCTATCCCTTTGCATTCACATCCGTATATGTGTATGTATTTGTTCCTGCATTTGTACCTATACTACAAGTTTGCCTAGATGGACCCTTCATTTTTATTCTATTTTTCTCCCAAAATGCCACTTTGCTTTTGAGGAGTTTGTGGATGGTGTTTTTGAAGGATAATGAATGGCCATTAGATTTGAATGTGAAGTTTCTATCAATAGCTAGATTTAAGAGTATTTAAAATTGGATAGAATTTAGTAATCCCTAAAGCATTAAAAGTCTTGGATTGATTTTTTGGAATTTTGGGCACGTTTCTATTAGGATTGCAATTGTGTGAGTAGTGAGTAGTAAAAAAACACAAAAATATATATTATTTTTTCTAACCCTATAACTATGGTTTTGTGAGTAATAGATTTGAAATGTGGCAATTTTTCAAATGAAACAAAGAATAGTAGATCCTATTCTTGTAGAATTGTGAAGCAAATTTTAAAATATAAAATAAATCCCTATTTTTGTTGACCCCCTTAAATTGAGTTCCATATCCATGGAATTAGAAAGATCATTGCAATTGTTTATATGGCTTTTATTTCCGTGTACAACCACAGTAATGAGAGGACCTATCCCTCGCATATCTACATGTGTTTTAGGGCATATTTTGAAAAGAAATCACTGGCAAATAAATTTTGGGTGGAGAATTGGGTCCTTTGAAAATGATTCACATATGGTATAATCAAACTAAGTTCACTTATATAATTAGAGTTTGGGTTAAATTTAATTGTACAAAATAATGCCAAGACTGTAGAAATAAAAGAGTAGTGTATTCATTATTAGTCCAAATAATGGAAATGAAAAGCAACAACAACTAAAATGGTTTAGTATAAGCTACTTGCTAAATATTAAGAGTCTAGAAACATGGGATAGTCCTTTGCTGCTTTTGAGTCAATAAATGGACAATCAAACCTTTTGAAAGACTTTTCTTTTTAGAACAAGAAGATGCCATCTTTGCCAAAGCAAGCGCTACTCTTTTAATCCCTTAAAGATGTTCAATACAACTCATGAGGCTTGTACTTGGCTGCTTTTGCCAAAGTTTCCATTTACACAATATTGTTTGACTTTCTTCCTAAGAGTTTCTTAAGACTAGATTTTTACAACAAAACATAGCAACAATTTAGTAACAATATAATTTTTTCACCATTTTTTTGATGATTCCGAGTTCTTGAAAAATTCTTGATATACTTTGTATTTTGTGAAAGCATCTTATTTGCCCGTATTTCAACATTCAACAAGGCTTACAATCTGCATTTTTTAAAATTTTAATTCTTTTTCTTTCCCTACTGCCTCTAGAAAGGCTTAGCATAGTTGAGCTAATTCACAGAGTATCAACTATAATTCTTGGAGACCAAAAATATATATAGTCCCTTATAAAAATTTGATTTTAGAAGGAAATTCCGGCAATACAGTGATCATGTATCAAACTGATATGGTAGACCTTGCTTACTATCCTAGAAAGTTAGAACTTCCTGGTTAGTGAGCAACCTTTTACCCATGTAGCAGGTCAAACTCATAAGACACAAATTGGATTAAAAAATGACTTGGCAGCCAAGCAAAAATCTAGGATGAGTGTGAAGTCTCATTACCTAACATTGCTTCAACTGTTGGTTTGCTAGAAGAACTGTGCATTGCTACACTATAGAAGCCCATGTAGTACCAAAAGGCTTTGTTTTGTAAATAATTTTTTCCATTGGAGTTCATTGACAAACCTAGCTTGTTATAAAACATAAAAATCTGAAACCTACTTGATACAAAAATAAAAAAGAATCTAGATCCAACTTGTTACAAAAAAAAAGATTCCAAAACCTAGCTTTTTATGGAAAAAAATCAAAACCTAGCTTGTTACAAAAATACAAAATGAATCCAAACACTGCCTTGTTCCAAAAAGAAAAAAAATCCAAAACCTAGGTTGTCATTAGCATGGAAATGGAACTGCAAAAGGGTAGTGAGTTCCTCGCACATTCCCGAGGTTGCTGGTTCTGCTCTTATAAAAGAGATCTCATATATATAGGCATCGAATGTGACAAGGAACCTTGTAACATTGTGTCTACTGCCTCTGAAGGATTGCCACCTGTAAAGAAGTTAGTATACGTTATGCGTGCTTACAAGCCCCGCCAAAGCCAAACTTGTCAAACTTATCCTAGATCCCGTCAAACTTGTCTTGGATCTCATCAGAGTGTCAGACCTTCAAGGCACTCTATTCAAGTGTTTTGAATGAGGGTTTTCTTGTGTTTAGGTTTTATGTAGATTTGTTTGATATTTTTTTCATGTCCCGTTTCTTCCAATTCTTTGAATTTTTGGCAAGGGCTCTAGCTGTATGTAGCTCAACACCGTTACTTTCAAATAATTTTTTTGTCATCTCAATGAGGCCATGATTGGCAATAGATTCAATTTTCACCTACAATACAAAAGATGAAGAAGGAAACTCTATCCCTACCAAAATTAGCATTGGTTTATGGATTACGTTGTAGCCAAGAAAGAGAGGCTGCCATACTTGATATGCTTCCAAGAACAATGGAACTTCAAGTTTTGTGGAATATAAAAGGCTAAAGTCTTGAAGTTTGGTGTCGCTATAGGCTCCAGTGTTGTCTTGTAGGTTTAAGTGTAGCATGTTCACATGCACCGTCAATTGCAATTGAAACCATCTGTAGCATCAGAAAAGCAATGTAATTGTAAGTACTGTTTGTTTCATGAATTGCAAGTATTGTTCACTTTGTTCACATAAGGTTTTGCTATTTCTTTTTGCACATTTGTTGGACATTTTGTAGCCTTCTCAAAGATGGTGTCGTGTTGGTTAATTAGAAGTTAGGAGCTTATTGCCATAATGTCCACTACACATTCTGTTTATGTTGCACTTTAAAGATAGAAATGTACTCATATTGTAGTTTTAAGAGTACAGATGATGACCTTTAGGTCATTTTTTTTTGGAACCCGCTCAAGTGTTCTCTTTGAACAGATAGAGCAACTTCTTCCGCAATTGAGCTAGACAAAGGCTTAGCTGGGTTGTTGAACTTGTCATCAGTATGTGCAATAAACTGGAGTAGCACACAGCAAGTCGGTCCATGGTTATTTTAAGAATTACTTGAGCTTTGAAACATACTTCAATTGCAATTTGTGTTGAACATACTTAAGGCAAATGCACAACGGATTACACAACAAAGGCCTCAGATTCTCACAAACTCTTACAAGTCTTACATAAACGTTTGTTTGTTAATGATCTTGGTTTGCAAGGATGTCTATTTTAAAATCAATTCACAAAAAATGAAAAGATTTAGTATGTTAGTTGAATATGAGGGTCTTAAAATAGTGAGCTCTGAAATTTAGAAGTTCTCTTTTTGACAATATGCATTTTGTATTCATTTTATTTCCCTACCTTCACGTTCAGAATGTGTACTTCAAATAGTCTTACAACACAAACACTTTAGAGGACACATGATCTACCTATTTGTCCAAAAGCCTGCTAGAAACCTGCATCGTGTACCAACAAAATAGAACTGAGAGATTTTTTGCAAGTGCCTCAACATTAAATGAATTGTAAGTGTTGTCGACTTAGGGTTTCATGATTCTCATGTGGAGTGCATTGCCTTCTGTGCATATCTATATTTGTCGTCATCTGAAGATTGGGTTGGCATTACGAGTATCATTGGAGTAATTTGGACAGTTCATGCTAACATTGAAGAGGCACACAGAGGTATGCGAACCCCAAAAGAGCTTTTGAATGTTGATATTTTCTTCTTTAATTCATTGTATACACCGTGGAATGGACAAACACAGTTTGGTTCATTAAGAAGATTCCCTCTGCTAAGTTTTGATAGCCCTAATTGGCCACTACATGATATAGCTACATCTGAAGAATACAGATTTTGTACAAGAGTTGACCTTTTGGCAGCTATGTGACCAAACACCAGATCCAGAGCAACTCATCTGCAATGGTTCATACCTATTTACATCATGGTGGATTTGTTTTCTACTTTCTAGTTCCGCAAGATATCTACTTTGTTTGTTTTCAAGGATATTTTTGATAAATGCTTCACCTCTATCATGGACGACGGTTGAGACATTAAATTTGTTGCTGAAGCTGATATTATCAAATGTGTCGTGGGTCATTGCAAGAAATACCATGCAGTTTTTGTAGCATTTTCCATAGTATTCATTTTTTCCCATGAGTACTTTATAATTTAAAAATTAATTTTTGAAAAATGTAAAATATATTTTTAATGTATACACCTTCAAAAAGAAGGTACCTTAGGAAGGAAAAGCCCCGGGAAAAGCATAGAGAAATTCTCTAAGTAGGTGAACTAGAGAAGTGCAAAATCTCATGAAAATAGGTACTTTCACATTTTAATTTGTAAAAAATAGGAAAAGCAATATTTAAAAAATTTAACTAAAAATTTTCAACTTGGGAGAACTTTATAATGAAGAGATTTCACCAAAAAAATGATCTTAAAATCATCTTCAATGTTAGAAATGCATGTGCAAGTAGATGTGCATGAAATCATTCTGTAATTTGTAGTCTCAAGAAGTCATTCTGCAATCACAAGAAGTCATTTTGCAATCGCAAGAAGTCATTCTTCAGTCTTATGAAGTCATTTTGCAGTTTTAAGAAGTCATTTTGCAATAGAAAACAAAATTAGAAGTAATGATGCAGTCCTTTCCGGAAATAAAATAAAATAAAATAATATATGAAAGAAAGGATAAAATAAATTTGTAAGAAAGAATAGAGAAAATAAGTTCAAAGAAAAAGAAAAAGAAAAAAATTAGAAGTATTGCCTCGGTCATTTTTGGGAACAAAATAAAATAAAATAATGAATAAAAGAGAGGATTAGAATAAATTGCAAGAGAGAGCAAAGAAATAAGTCCAAAAAAAATTAGGAGTAATGAAGCTATCATTTCCAAAAATGAATTAGAGGATCAAAAACATTTATAAGAAAGAGTAGGGAAAAGAATTTGGAAGGAAAAAAAATTGCAACCAAGAATTGGAAGTAATTAATGAAATAGTCATTTTGAAAAAGAAAAGAAAAGAAAACAATAGATAAAAGAGAGGAATAGAAAAATTTACCAAAGAAAGCAAAGGAAAAAAAAATTCTAGGTAAAAAATCCACCCAAAATTTAGAAATGAGGAGACACACATGTCCAAAAATAAAATGAAATACAATGAAAAATAAAAGAAAGGATCAAAAACATTGATAAATTAAGAGAGTAGAAAAAATAAGTTTAGAGGAAACAAAAATTCCAAAAAAAAATAAAAGTGCATAAATAGTCAGTTTTGAAAACAAATTAAAATGAGATAATAAATAAATGAAAGGACCAAATATATATATATAAGAGAGAATAGGGAAACAAAGTTCAAAGGAAAAAAAAACCATTTGAGGAATTGAAAGAAATGAATTGGTGAAATTGAGAAAAAATCCAGTACAACAACAAAGAAGATAAAGACAAAAAAGACAAAGAGAGAGAAAAGATAAAGATAAAGAAAACATTAACCTCTGGAATTAGGCAGTATTTGGAAAGTGACGCAGAAGTGATGACGTAGTCGCAATGGAGTGAAGCACAATCACATTGCATGACTGCGCATTAATCTTTCATGACTAGGATCTTGGAGCGCTAATTTCAATGTATCCATGTCAGCACCACGAGAAAGCAATGAACAAAATATAGTGGATGAAGGTCAGACCAACTGAAGTCTTCATATTCAAATCGCATTGGTGACTACAGCATGACTCGGAGGCTATAAAATCCTTAGCTGCTGGTGCAGTTAGGGAGCTGCAGTCATTTTGTAGTCATTCCGGATATGAAGTCACATTTCTGTAGTCACAAAAGTGGCCATTTTCTTATAGTGACTTCTGCAATTAGAAATTCATCATCTAAAGACTTAGATTGTTCACTTCAAAGAATCAATATGTGTCTTGACAACTAATTACAACACTGGCACTAAAGAGCTACGATAAGATAGAGAGGCCCTCGATGTTTTGCGTACATACTCGGAGAACTTGAATGATGTACATGAGCAGCAAATGCAATATTTGTAGAAATTATACGGTGGAGAATTGCTTGACCTCAACAACAATTTAGTAAAAACACTTCGTAGTATACATAAATTGGAACAAAAAATTTAGAGGATGAAAAAGACATCATTTGGGTATAGAAGTCAAGTCAGACCTCGTAAAGACATTTTGTCGTTGTTCAAGAAAATGTAGCCCGTAGCTTGTAAAAATTGTCCTTGCTCCAGTAACACCCATAAAGTAACAAAAACAAAATCGTGCATTATATTCTCAAAAACGCATTTGTGGAGGCATTGAAGACCAAATTGCAACTGAAAAACTATTTGCGTTACTACTTACAAAAACGGAGCTCTAGACTTTATTCAACTGCCAGCACTTAGTGATGCAAGAATGAAAATAGAAAATTTTTACCTCAAGAATATTAGTGAATTTGTTGGTCCTCATGGGATCCTCCAAACATGCAACAAATTTGACATTATTTAGAAAGGATATTGGACAATATATAAGAAATTCAAAGGAAGGTTGTAGTTTGATGGCAAGAAGTTGAGATTGGAATGCCTCCTTAATCCTCACAAGGTCTCTACTCTCAGGGTCCAAATGAAATCGGCATTGACTGAGCTCATTAGACATTTCTATATAATTGACATGGAACTTGAAGTTCCACAAAAAAGCTAAGATACACAGAAACTGCATTTGAATGAATTCAACACTTTCTTCACCAACGTGGAGATTGTCTAGCGAAGCTTTACGGAATCACTCCTACAAATATGACTGCAGCTTAAATGCTCTTAGAATGTGGACAACAATTATTTTAATGACAATTAAATCTGCACTATTGCAAAGAGTTGAATCTATACCCTTGTCATTGTTGTAGTCTTCTCTAATTGTAGTTCAATTTCATACAACATAGACGGCAAGTATGACTACCCTACAATAGTCCAAGTTCACTAGTAGTCTCCCATTAGTTTTTTTCAAAATATAGATCATATAAATCTTTGTCATGGAATTCAGATGTTGGAGCGTTATGAACCTCCAATTGTTGTTTCCGTTAAAAGCTGCAAACACTCTAAGCAATTGTCTCTAATATAAAATGCCAATGGAGTATCTGTAACATAATGTGTCAATCTCAATGCTTTTTTGGAGGACAACAATTAATCTCATTCACTTACAAATTACAAAATCATGTGATTTATTAGAAGATAAACAATTGGTCAATAAGATTGAAGAGCACCAACTTCATCCCCCAAGTCTACATGCAATGTTGAATTCTTAACTCTAAATCTAATTTGACCTTGTATTTTGCAGCTTGAATGAAGCTAGATTGAAGTGCACACACTTATTTTCAATGTCTACATACAATGTAGAATACTAAACTTGAAAACTAATATCTGACCTTCTAATATCTAGCATTTGGATTGAAGCATACAAATTCATCTTCAAAGGTCTAAATGCAAGTTGAATTTTGAACTCTAAACCCCCAATATAACATTTTATATTGAACAGGTGAAAATGAAAATGAATGTTGAAAATCAAACTCCAGAACTGATATGACCTTTGATTATCTAGCACCTCAAGTGTAGGAGGTTGATAGGAACTAACTTGCAAATTACAAATCATTTTACATAACCGTCATTGTCCATAATTGCCAATAACTAACGTAGACATCCATAAATTTTATCACCTACAAAAGTGAAATCAAGTAGGAAGCCAATCTTCCCTCAGGTTTTAAAAAATGAAATAAAAATTTAAGATACAAGTGCGGACGGAGAGTTCCAAGACTAAGAAGTGAGTATGAGTACCTCATAAGGTCCCATATGGAGTCCCTTTGGTTTGCTAGTCATTTGGATTTCTGGAAGACTGTCCATCTTATATGCTGATTTATAGGAGCAAATACTTGTTCACAACAGTTAGGAATCTTGTACCCTCGGGATTAGGCTGTTGGTGTACCTGATGAAATATACAGTTGGAAAGTGAAAAGGTCATGTACTTGACATCAACACTACGTAGTTTTCAATAGAGTCATGAAGTACTACAACAATTGCGATGAATTCCTATAGCAATTTAACTATTCATGCATGTGTGACTATTCCTTTAGTATGTAGAGATTAATGGCAGTCTTTTGATCTTCATTCTCAAGGTTGATGAAGTAGAAGGGTCAATAAGTAGAAGATGGAGTGCATCAACATCACGAAAATGAATAGAGTGTTGAACCTTGTAGTTACAAAAGACTCCAAAGTGAATATTTCTCTGTACAAGCTGAAAAGGAGATTTGGTCAATCAAGTGCTTCCAATTTTCTAAAAAGAACTTTGAAATTTTGTCAACAATTTTTAAAGAAACTCAACTTCCCTTTCATCCAATCTCAAATTGATGGCCGGCAATTAGTTGTTGATGCGGTCAAAGAATTCCAGATATAATGGCATTTATCAGGTGATATGAAAACTATAAAGGCTTTGTACGGACTTGAAAATGTAGCAATTGGACCTTAGTGTTGCATATACTGTAATAAAAAAAGACCAAATATGTAATTGTATCAGTCCCACAAGCTATAGCAGCTGCGAAAAATAGACTACGACATGGACTGGTGGTTTGTTTGCAAAGAATGTAATAGCAAGACCTATTACTAACCCTGCAAGCTTGGCACGATGGCAGACTATTCTCCCCATTATATTGAATCAAGCTTATGTCTATGTATTGCATGGATTCAACGGAATTTGTAAGAAACTTCTATATATACATTTCCAATTTGTTTGGACTATTTGCAATGTTCAAGTTCAAAGAGTTGCTATTGAGAACCTCCAAATTTTTTTGTCTACCAAGGTGATTGCAAGAAACACTTGTCCTATTACTTGTCCCCTTGCCCTCAAAAATTGGCATTTTGCTCATAACTTTTGCATATATTGTTCATTTGACATGGAATTTGGAATGAAGGTAGATGCTAAAGTTGCAAACCTTGAGTATTTTTTTCAGATTTTTTAAAATTATTTTACTATTTTTAACCTGCCCTCGATTGGGTGTCTACCTTGGCCATTTTGGGGGGTTTTAGTCGTATTTTTGACCCAAAAATGTGAATTTGAAGCCACAAATTGGACATGTCGGAGGTCTACTAACATTACAAGGGCTAACAATGAGTTTTTATGAAAATAGCAACATGTCAATTGCACACATGGGGTCAAAGTGACCTTCCTTTGCGCGAAAGCTATGAAGAAGGAAAATTTTTCCTTCATGAATTTTTTTGGTGCAATGCAAGCGCAGTCTTCTCTAGCAAAATGGCTTTTTATGGAATTTTTTGAATTTTTTTGAATTACTAAAAATAAAAATCTCCACAAATCCCTTTTTTGTTATTTTCTGCTCCCAGTGGCTTTTGCAGTACTTCGTAGTAGTCCGTAGTACTGCATAGTACTACATCAATGGTTCAGATCTACAAGTACCTTAAATCAACGGTTCAGATTTGCTGAGGCGCTTCTAAAACGTAGTATTAGTAGTATTGCATAGTACTACCAGTCCTATGGCCAAAAAACACAGTTTTGATAGAAAAACGTGAAGTGTTTCTTGCAACTACCCACCATTGATATGTATGGAGGAGATGCTCAAATCTTTGAAGACAAGGATCTATCAGGGAAATCCAACTCTATCCCTAAAAATCCTTCTCTAAGTGGCTCACATGCTCATAAACTTTTCAAACCAAACACTATACAAGGAGGCTCTAATAAAGTTTAGGCTCTAATCAAGATGTAGTATTAGCAGAACATAACTATTTGAACAATGGTGCAGCTTGTACAGGTCAATGACAAGTTTGGGTAGCTTTCAAAAAATTGATTCTTTGCTTCACAAGTCTAACACTAATGACGGAATAGTGGGATTCCTTCAAAGCACTTATGGACAACTTTAGCAGCCTTTACATCAAGCACTTTGGCAAGCACATATCACTCACTACATAGTATGTAATTTTATATCCATTAAGATGCTCAATTGCTGACAATGCATAATGTTGTACTGGATACTACATTGTATTGTTACTTGTGAGACTTCAATGACTACAATTGGGTTGGTTTCAAAAATATTGATGATGCTTCTAAATTGTTCAGCATGCCTCGGTGAAGCACGACCCATACTTCTTGGAAAGATATGGCTCACTTTTTGTATGCTCATGTCAAGGTAAAGAATTTGGTTATCATGCAATAAAGATTGCTTACCATGAAGGTTTTATTTACAAAAAGAATTCCATCCTCTAGACATATGAGCATTGGCATAGGATTGTGCAACATAGGTTCTACAATAAAGAACACTAAAGTGAAGAGGACTAGACCGTCTGGAATTTGAGGAGCATGTGCAGAAAAGACATGAGGTTTTTGTAAATTATAGTGCAGTGGAACATGCAATTGTGTGGCAAGCCCAATGCACTCATATAAAGAGTCACTGGGTACATAACACAGCTGATGTTGGTGAATATAAAAAATAGGAAGAAGGCGTCAATCTTACCTACTATGATTCAGGTTTAAGTTGAAGGACTTTGGGCCTTTGGGAATGTAGTAAGTGGTAGAAGTAGACATGTAGGTAAAAGAAATGTAGGGTTCCAAAAAAATAATATGACTAAAATTATAGTAGGGTGATTGCAATAAACACCTATACTGTTTGGTTGCGGGTTTTTTTGGACCACTATAACTTTTGCTATAATTTTTATTAATAGGTTCAATGCCAAAACAAAACAAAAAGCTTTCTAGATGTCCTGATTGTAATTGTATCCCTTATTTTTCAGAAATTAAAAAAAATCAATTTATATTTAAAATTCAATATTGTTAATTTGTCACACTTTGACGTTTAGGAATTTTTAGTACTATTGAGCGGTTTAAATTAGTGATTTTCAGTTGAAATTTCTATCCATGGTATATTTTCCTAGTAGATAAACATATTCCTACCAAAGATCATTTAAAAATATATTATTTTATATCCTCCATAGTTGTACAAATAGGCCTCCCTTGCACGCGCGCGCTTCTAAACATTAGAGATGGTTTTGACTTCATTTTTTTGGTCAAATCTCATCACCAAAAAGTCCTCCCAAATGGCCAATTTTTAGTTTTGTTCAAAATTGTTTTTCCTATTTTCTAAGACTTTGTTAGTTCTTAAAATTTAATGAAGATTGTCTTTGTTAACTTCGAATACTTCAAGATCTCTTACAAGTTACGACTATAAAGGAGTACATGAGTTTCTAAAATACAAAAGTGACGATCTCTGGCTCTGCATTTTTGTCCTTTCAAGTTCTTGGAAGTTCTAGTTTGGTCAAGTACAATATTGTAGACTACAAACTTTTGTCTAAATTAATTTAGGAAACTCAGTCATTCTTCTAGCAACATCAACAACAAAGCAACACCAATGACCTGGTTCAAAGATTTTCAATAGAAAGAGCAACTCCTATATACAATGCAATTCAAAATTTGACATTGATATTACCTTTTCAATGACAATCCTGCTCTCTGCAATCCAAAAGGTAAAATCTACAGGAATTTTTTGCCTTTACACTAATTGCTATCACTACTAGAAAATTCACTGTCTGATTCAACAGGAAAATCAAAAAATATATGTTGATTTGGACAATTGATTAAGACATTTTGATTTGTACCATAATAAAAAAATTTAGGTTGATTTTTTTTCTTTATTTGGTCAATTTTTTAAAAAAAATTACTATTTGAAAATCCGACTCATAAGCAAAACCTACCACGCAGGCAAGACTACCTCGTCAACAATCTCAACACACAAATTAGATTGCCATATAAGTAGCCAACACATTAATGCCAAATAATTAATTAATTTTTTAATTAATTAATAATTAAATTAAATTAATATTAAATTAAAATGTAATTTAAACAAATTCAACACTACATTCAAAGTGTTCAATTATATTCAACAATTGAACTTTGAATATCACATACCTTGATGTACCAAGAGACAACGACGCTAGTTTGTGAGCCTAAAAGCGTGAGCTTGAGAGTAGTGAGCGTACGTTTTGTGAGCCCAGAGCATTGACCAAAAAACAACTTGAAATTTTAGAAGTCAACAAAATAAATAGTGGAAAAATTCCAAAATTTTATTATTAAGCCCTATGACTGTGGACCTATGACCGTGGACCTATGACCGTGGGAACTTGTCAACACGCCTGACGCACTTGGCTTGGTCCTCTGGAGGGCGACAATTTTATCCGCCCTTGAGCCCAAGAAGGGATCTTTTAGTATCAAGAGGGATTTCTTGGGATGACAAAATTGCAAAAAAATAAAAAAAATAATTTTTTTTTTTTTTTTTTTTCATTTTTTTTTTTGGAAAGTCCCAAACCCCAAACCTGGGAAAGAGTCTCTCACTACTGAGAGGGGTTTCTCGGGGTTACAAAGTTGCGGGAAAAAAAATTTGAAAGAAAAAAAAAAAAAAAAAAGTTTTTTTTTTTTTTTTTTTTTTTTTTTTCGCAATTTTGTGACTCTGGAAGGGATCTCTCAATACTGAGAGAGGTTTCTCGGGGTTACAAAGTTGCGGGAAAAAAAATTTGAAAGAAGAAATTTTTTTATTTTTTTATTTTTTTTATTTTTTTTATTTTTTTCAAATTTTTTTTTCGCAACTTTGTGACTCCGGAAGGGGTCTCTCGGTACCGAGAGGGGTTTCTCGGGGTCACAAAGTTGCGAAAAAAAAATTTGAATTAAATTTTTTTTTTTTTTTTTTTTTTTTTTCAAAAAAGTCCCAAACTTCAAACCTCGGGAGGGGCTCTCGGTACCGAGAGGGATTTCTCGGGGTCACAAAGTTGCGAAAAAAAAATTTGAATTTTTTTTTTTTTTTTTTTTTTTTTTTTTTTCCTCAAAAAAGTCCCAAACTTCAAACCTCGGGAGGGTGTTCTCGGTACCGAGAGGGGTTTCTTTTTTTTTTCTTGAAACACATGGACAAATTCCATTGATAAAAGGAAAAAGTCACTGAGAGGGGTTTCTCGGGTTCACAAAGTTGCGAAAAAAAAATTTGAAAAAAAAAAAAAAAAAAAAAAAAAAATTTGAAAAAAAGTCCCAAACTTCAAACCTCGGGAGGGGGCTCTCGCTACCGAGAGGGGTTTCGAGGAGTCACGAAGTCGCGGAAAAAAATGGAAAAAATAAAAGAAATCTCTTTTTTGCCAAAGTTCCAAACCCCTAACTCTAGAAGGGGTCTCTTGGTACCGAGAGGGGTTTCTCAGGGTCACAAAGTTGCGATTTTTTTTGAAAAACTAGAAAACTAAAAACTAAATTAACAAATTAAGAGTCTCAAACTCCAAACTCCAAAAGGTCTCTTGGTACCGAGAGGGGTTTCTCAGGGTCACAAAGTTGCGATTTTTTTTGAAAAACTAGAAAACTAAAAACTAAATAAACAAATTGAGAGTCTCAAACTCCAAACTCCAAAAGGTCTCTTGGTAACAAGAGGGGTTCTCAGGGTGATGAAGTTGCAAATTTTAAAAAAAATTTAATAAATTTTAAATGAAAACTTTTAAATAAAAAATAAATAGTTTTGAGAGTCCCAATTTCCAAATCCTTCAAGGGGCTTTTGGAGGGTGATGAAATCTCAACACAAAAAAAAAATTGAAAAAAAAAAAAAAAAAAATTTGAAGTCCCAACTTCCATACCTCCCAAGGGTCTTCTTTGTGCTAAGAGGGGTCTTTGATTCTCTAGAGGTGATGGAGTCACCATTAAGAATAAAAAAATGAAAAATGGATAGGATATATAGATAAGGTGTTTAGAAAACATTTGCAGTGTCTCAACTCTATTTCAAGCCAACTGACACATTTTTTAAAATTCACTAGCTGTAAAGGTCCTCAATTCCTAAACCACGATCATAGGTTGACATCCTGAAAATTACAAAAAAATGTGCCAAAAATTGAAGGCTCACAGGCTCTCGGGCTCTTGGGCTCACGCTCCAAAGCTCACAAAATAGCACTCCCGTACCAAGAGACAAGAAGACAAGCTCTTTAGACTAGTAGGATGGTAGGAGGTAAGACAACCAATATGGGATTTGTGAGTTAGGATTAGTAAGAGCTCTACTACTCATAGTTAAGCCCAAAGTAGGAATTGTGGTTAAAATGTGAAATTTCATACCTCATTTAGGTAGTGTAGAATATTTTTTTTTCAAAAAACTTTGAACTAAATTATTGTGTAAAATCAAACTAACTTTCATTTCCAAAAATCCATTTGAGATTTTGAGACTCCAATTAAAAGTTATGGTCAAATTTTAGAGAGGGGTTGGAAGGGTCATTTTTTTTGACAATTTTCAAACATCCTCTCTGAAATTTGTTCATAACTTTTTATTGGAGGCTTGAAATCTCAAAACGGATTTTTGGAGATGAATGTTGGCTTTATTTCACAACTTTTCTTAGTTCAAAGTTTTTTGAAAAAATTCATTTTATTATGCTAAAATGAGGTCTAAATTTCTACTTTGCACACAATTCCTACATTTTGATAATGAGCGGTGAAGCTCTCATCTTCAAATTGTCCCATATCCTTTGAGGATTCGTGAAAGACAATGAATTTCACTATAAAAACGACCTCTCTATCTTATACACTCACTACATGTCAATGAAGAAAGTCCTTTTCTATGCCATTTAAAAATGACTTGATGGTAAATAGTCATTGGACTCTATTTTGGACTTTCTTGCTCAATAACAATGAACATTTTCATTTTTTAGAACATCTTGGTTGTTTAATTTTTGTTTAATTTGACAATTTCTCTTAATCATTTTATTTATTTTTTGGCTTATTTTTAAATAATTATTTTTCGCCGACCTTACCCTACTATAATGATATGTGGGAAAATGAAAATGATGTTTAGAGGATTGGGCTGAATAAACTGAGTAAATTTTTTTTTGGTCATCTCAACAAAATTATGTTAATTGATGTTTAGAGATCTACCAAATCAACTAAACCCAAATTTTCTTTGTCATAATCAACGTAAATGCATTGATCTTCTGTTAATTAGAGCTCCTTTTCTTGTAGTGTATTCTTATCAAATAGTGGATAAAGTCCAATTTAAATCCATGTCCAATACTATTTTTTCTTCTTAATGTACAAGTTCAAATTGAATTTTGACCATTTCGAGAACTTCAGGTTGATTGATGTCTTCCCAATTGCAACCTTGAATTAGTAGTTGTCTATTGTAGACAAAGTTAACATTGAGAGTAGATCTTCCGATGTGGAATTTAAATATTACCAACTACCTAACCAGGCAAGGGTGATTGCAAGAAAAACCAGTACTATTTTGCGTCAAATTTGAAGTGACGGAGTTGTCATTTGCTATAACTTTTGAAGCATGAACCCGATTAACTTAAAAATTTTACTGGAGATGGTTAATTTGATAGTATTTAGATTATTTATTTTTCAAAAAATTTCAAAAATCATCTTGTATTTAAATTTAAATTTAGCTAGTTTTTCATACTTTACAATTTACAGATTTTTTTGTTGGGGAGTATCCAAAATTAATGATCTAGAGCTTAAATTTTTGTGGTCTATTTTCACACTAGGTGAGATGTGCCTAGTAAATGTTATTTAAAAAAAACATTATTTTAAGTCCTTCACATGCGTGCTAACAGGGCTCCTTTACTACTGCTTTGACGCCCTACGCATTGTGATGCATTGTGCAATTTTCAAACATCCTACATACCTTTCATCGCACTTTCCTTGCATCTATAGTACATTTTCATGTACACCATATGCAACAAGAATGGACAAAATTAAGAAAGGATGTTAGAAAATGTCAAAAAAAATATCCTTTTCAATCCCTTTCTCAAATTAGTCCATAACTTTTGATTAGAGATTTGAAATCTAAAATAGATTTTTGGAAATGAAAGTGAGATTTATTCTCCAACTTCTTTTAGTTCAATTTTTTTTGAAAAAAATTAATCTACTATGCCTAAATGAGGTTTAAAATATTACTTGTAATTCAATTCCTGCGTTTTACATATCCCACATGGTTTGTCTTGCCTCCTACCACCCCACTTGTATAAAAGGCTTGTCATTTCATCTCTTCATACTCACATACTAAATGGCTTTGGAAGCCATGTGACACCTATGCCGAATATGGTGTATAGCATATAGTATGGTGTATTGTTGTGAAACTTTGAATGTATCCATATGTGACTATAGAATGACTACTTCCTATGCAATTGTCATTACATTCCTTTTTGCACACATTGTCACAACTTGAAAATGATAGGAAAATGATTTTCCATGTCCTTGGGAACTAGCTTGAATCATAAATCTATAGCACTTCAAAATGACTATAGTTGGAATGACGTGATATGTGGCAGTCTACCAAAATGGCGTAAAATGACTACAAAATGACTTCCAAACGACATCTGACATGGCCATCCATGTTAGATGTATAAGGGGTTGTCATGACTTGATAATGACTTTGAAATGACTTCTAATGGCATGGACATTCACATCAGATGAATAAAGGGTCTGTTGTGACTCCAAAATGACTGGCCACATGGATGTCCATGTAGGAACCAAGGTGCGGCACTTTCCACATGTTAGCCCAGGAGCCATTTCCTTAACCCCTTTCTCTCTTTATCACTTGAAAAGAAAGATTCAGTCATCCACTTTTACATCCAAAGGACTTCATTGTTGGTGATAATAAAAATTGTATTTGTATATAAACAACTTGTCCACAATGACTCCACGGCCCCGTCATATTGCAGTCACTTGTGTCCGGAATGACTGCCAGACAGTTGTATATCGCAATCATATTTGTGGTCATTTTTTTGTAGTGAGTGAGACTTCTTACACTTTGCAATTCTTAAAGTTGGTGTGGTTTCTACAAAAAGATTCCATCAAATTGTCAATGCAGGCTCGCAATATCAAAATCTCCATATCCTTTTGTCATACTAAGTAAAATGTGCTTCCCAAAGAACTCTACAAATTCTTTACATACTCAAATAAATTCGTCTCTTTGTCACCTACAAATTCCAATAAATTTGGTAGTGACTGAAATGGAGGATGCCTCTTAGTGACTGCATTTACAGGGTAAATCGATCCATCAAGCCAAAGGTCAAGATTTGTTGCCTTTGCCTTCCGTTTCTATAAAAAAAAACTGAGCTTTGATGGTTGTTCATGAAGAGGATGACCTCAAATTATGGTAGGTTTGTATTTTCTTGCCATTCTAGCTTATACCTTGTACACGTTCTAAGTGTTTGACATATTCAACACTTCTAAAATTTGCAGTTGTGGAATAATCAACGAAGCAAGAAATGGCAACTCATGTTTGTAGTATGTAGTGGACAACATTGTTGTTAGATTAGTAGCATTGTTGTCATATTAGACAAGTTAGGATTATCGGACGTCCTGGACAAGCGGATACATCGGATTGTTTGGATAGACCGGACGTTCAATGTGACTACTTTAAAGTAGTCACATCGGGCGGGTTAGTGTTATTGGACGTCTCAAACAGGCGGAAAAATCGGTTGGTTTGGACGGACGGTTTGTCCAATGTGACAACTATGATTAGTAGAATTGGGAGAAGTTTGTGTACAGCTCAAAGCCACAAATGGGAATATGTCATCCTCATTCAAGTTGATTAAACACTTGTAAAAAGCATCCTCTTGCAACATTTCCGTGAATGCAAGAGTATTAGAGACTCGAAGTCAGCCTCCCCTGATTTTTCTACTTGTCTCTTTGAAGTCAATTGTAGTATTAAAACAACAACCATGAATGAGTCTACAAAGAGTGTACACAAAGAACGTAAAGAAGAAAAGCAACAAAGCATGTTGGAGCTCAAAGATATTCATCGTCACATTGTGTGGCACATAGAACACAAAATGAGCAACCATCGCCTCTAGCACAGCAATCACTAACCATTGAGCAACATCTATAACTTAATTTTGACCTTGAACTACAAGATGACAAGCTCATACTACCATCCAAAAGACCAAAACGCATGTAGATATATGTCAATGTTCAACAATTGTCAATGGACATGACGGAGGAACCAACCTCAATTGAACCAAGTTGTTGGTCCCTTCTTTGGTTCAGTTGATTGAAACACCCTATTGGCCTTCGCAATGATTGAAATACAACCTTGGTCCTTTGCTCGGTTCAGTTGGTTGACACACCATAGTGGCCTCTATGATGATTGAAACAAAATCTTAATTTTTCTTTTGGAATTGTCAATCATGATGTCGTGCACTATTTTGTGTTATTGAAATACTTTCAGAACTTGACAAGTGAAACATACTAGCTAGTTTGATGATATTCAAGACTTCCAAAAGTTGAAGTTGAAGTTCAACTGACAAATGCACTACAAACTTGGCTCTGTGGTTAGAAGTCAATAAGAAAGGTGATTCCAACACCTTCGCAATGCATGCGCACCATATTAACGTCCAATTTTTCTTTTGCGGTGCCCTCCAAAGGATCAATGGTGGCAACATACCAGCTTTGTTGTTATGGAAAAATAATAAAAATTCTAATCTAGTCGAGTAGCACCAAGTAGTACATCACCACTGCAAACTTCTTTCAGTACTACAAAGTCGCGTAAGGAACTTCATTACATTTTTGGCAAAGTTGTTACAAAAAACATCAATATGGTTCAATCAAGGCGCTTCAGGGCACAAGTGCGCCACAACCGTGACCACATCATGCAAAAGAGTCAGGAATGAGAAATCGTTGCGAGAAAAATTTGACGACAACGTCCGAATCACGGGCGCCAATATGATATAATTGGTGTGAAATATAACAGGTGCCCACTTTCAAACTTGTTCCTTAGTGTCTATTGCATTCGAGAGTATGGTAATCACAAAAAGAGCCTAGCTTGAGAACAACAATTAGACAACCCTCTTCAGATTTCAATTTTTTCCTAATGTACAAATAAATAAATAAATCCAAATTCTAGTTTATTCCAAAAATACAAAATAAATTGAAGACACTACTTTGTTCCCAAAAAAAAATTGAATCCATACAAGTATTATGCATTTGCATATAACATATGTAGTATTAAAAATTTCAAACTACTTTTTAATTTTCTTTACTTCCAAGTTTTCTATAATTTGATCATAAAAATGCTTGTTTCTATTTTCTTTGGCTCTCCTAATCTCATCTATTTCTTGTGTGATTCTTTCAAAAGAATGTAAAGTAGATTTCTTTGTGAGAAGGGCAACTTTCAGTTGGAAAAATCCACTATTTGCTATAGTTCCTTGCCTCACAGTTTTTTAATCTAATAATAACACTAATTTAGCTTTAGATTTGATGTAATAGCCATAATCTCATAGACAAAATTCTTTGTTTTTTTGTATTCCATGTGGATATTCTTTAAATAAAAAGAAGTAAGTAAAAAATTAGGATTTAAGAAAGAACTTTTATTCTGATAATAATAAATAAAATATAAATATAAATTATGTTTTTAAAACCATATTTTCAAATGTTGAACTTATATATCATTAATAAAACTAAAATTTAGTGCTTAATATCAAAATTGAGCTTTGAAAAATATCAAGTAATTAAAATTTTAAAAATAAATCAAATTACCTTTAATACCATATTAGTGTCACCTCTATCTATATGTGGTGATTAAATATTAAAATCAACTATGCAGTCAAAGTTTATGAAATTACTTCCACACATATTTACAATAGTCTAGCGTAAGACTCTGTAGTTAGATATGGAGAAAAAAATTCAAAGTTTTTTTCTCTTTGGAACAGGAATGACAATTTTAAATTTTTTTGTAGCCCCAAAAGGCCATGGACCTTTAGGAAGTAATCCACCATTTTCCATTGACATCAAGAATTCGGCCATAATTTGAAACTTCACTTATTAAATTATTGATACATTAGCATTTCATCTAAATTTTTGGAATCCATCCAAATAATTTTAATGTTGACATGACTAAATTTTTAAGAAACCTCAAGGATTAACCCTTATCTTTTGCCAATTTTGATTGGATTTAGCTCAAACATGAATTGCCCACTACCACCCATTCATCAAACAAAGGCCATGGGTGGTTCCTAGTGACCTATTGACTTGGGGCCTAGTATATAAATTTAACTCCAATGCCTTCGAGAAAGATATCTTTCTGTCAAGTGTTTGCTCTAGAAAAAAACTGAGGAAAATTTGACAAAAACTGAGACTCCTTGTCATTGCATTTTTTATTATAATTTCCTGTTCCTCAAGGATTGCCCTAAGATAAAAATGCCGAAAATCATCTATGTACCCATCTTTGACAAGTAAATTTTCATTGACTTCTATTGAATATTATTGAAAGTGTCTTCCAAAGTGCAATTAACTACAATTGGTTGACAACATTGGTTGCCTGTTGATTCTCTAGATTTCGGTATTATAATTATGGTTTTAATGACCTAGGGAGTTCAACTTTAAAAATTCAAGTAATTATATGTCTTATTCAAAAATTCTAATTTTTTTAATTCATTACTAATGATATAAATCCAAAATCCAAAATCTTTTGTCTTGTTACATTTTAAGTTTTTTTTTGTTTTTTTTTTTGACAAAAGAGATAGTGGATGTTTATCCCTTTAAAAAAATTATTATGTTTATAAGGCGGATGGGCCGTTATAAATGTCTAAAGCAATTTATTAGCTTATTTTTATAAGGCTATTTTTTATTTGCTTGTTTTTGAAAAATTTAATGGGCTGTGTTTTAAAGATTTGAACACTTACCATTTTAGTAGCCTATTTTCAAGGCTATTTTATTTCATAGATCTTAGATGGATTAAGGTGTTTTGCTCACCATTGCGGGTCTAGACTGAAAGTCCCTCCTTCCCGTTCTTCTAATTCCCTTGTCTCCTATTGGCATTTAATTATCCACCCTTGGTAATTAAATGTACATAACCAGGTTTTTAACCCCTAAATGCCCAAGGCTCCAAATTCTAGTGTCAACAATACTTTGAAGTTAAATAAAATCTAACCAAGTTGCTATTTTTAGTAGTTTATATTTTTGTAAAATTCTTTTTGAAGTCTAGTTTTAGTATCAAAAATCCGATTCTGAAAATGATTGATTATGATTTTTCTATTCAAGATTTTGTGCAAGGGTACCCTGTGTAATCTTGACTTTCTGTAGTGTTGAGAGCTCTTGGAAATGAGCTTCAAACATACTAGATCTTGAAGAAAAAATCACACTAGAAATTCATTTAAAAAAATTGTAGAGTAGATTTTGAGAAGCCATAAATTGATTGAGTTATGCATGTTAGACCCTTTGACCTCATTTTTTTTTGGTGACCAACTTTTTAGACTTGATATGTGAAAAGAGGATTGAAAGAATTTCTTCATTTTAACACCCTCATGTTCAAACATTATAATCTTTCAGTTCATAAGTGATATTGTTGTGTTTTCTTTTCTTATGTGATCTCTAACATGTCTAGTTTGAATTTGTAAGGTTCCAATTCAAAAAAAATTGATACAACTTATCAAAATGTTGGCTTTTTGTTCAATTTAGAGCAACTTCCTAGAGGCTCAAAAAAGGCCTTGGGCATTTAGGGGTTAAACTACCATGAAGATTCTACACTAAGTGTGTGTCTAACGTCAGTCCATTGTGCCCTCTAAGCAATGGAACTTTTTTTCTAAGTACCTAAATGCACACTACTTTGCAAAAGAGTCACAACCTGGATGTAAGTGCGAGCATTGACTTGAACAATGTAACTAACTAGGCCGCGGTGGTTTTCTAATAAAAACAAGGATAGTCTAAATTTAATTATCTTAGGTTGTAGATAATCTCATGACATTTCCAAAAACATAAAATTCATCAAGTTCTAACATTCTTAACAAAAGTTATGCGTGGATGAAGTTTGACCGCTAATCAGTATTTCAAATTTCATCCATGTTTTTCTAGATGCTCCTAATTCCAATTTGATTTGAGATTTTTTATGTGGATGTAGGCTAGGTTTAAACTCATAAGACCCAAACTTGGCCTTGGATGGATGGATCCTACCTAACTTCATCCATTCCTTAGTCTAAATTTCATCCTTCATTAATTTTGAGATCTTTTAGTATTTTTTAAGTTTGAACTAATTTTGGACTTCTTTGAGTTACTTTTATCCAATTCTAAACCTAAATTTTTGCTTGGTAAATTTTAATCTAATTTACTTTGCTAATCCTTGATTACTTTAAAGGTTTGAACTTTGTTGGATCGTTTATTATTTTTAGATTTGTTACACTTATACTTTAAAGAGTTTTACTTGACCTTTCTAAATTGGTATCCTACTTAATTGACCTAAGCTATAGATGGATGAAATTTGACCACTAATTGGTACTTCAAACTTCATCCCCAAATTAATATTTGTTCTAATTTGTAAATTAACTTCTTATTTCACTTTTGAATTCTAGATTACTTCTACTTCTTAGTTTTCTCATTTTGTTTGTTTGGGATGATTTTAGGTGTTTTTCATCTAGTCTACACGCTAAACTTCATCCACCTATATATTTTTTTGTTTAACTTCAAATTCTATGTATTTTATATTTTCGAAAACCTCCAAACTTCTATTCTATAATTATAAGTTCAAAATCGACCTGACTTTCTATGTTAATGATCTAACTTAATCCTAGGCCTAGGCTCTATTTTAAACCTGTTAACTGAAAATAATTTGATTGGAAGTATGGGATTAGTAGCCAACCTCATATTGGAGATCCCTAATTAGGTTGCCGAGATTTCCCTCTAATCTTGCTTCATCCGCCATCTTGTCCCTTAAAAATTTGCCTATCCGCTTGATGTTTCCTTTATAAAAGTTAATTTCTAATACAAAGTCTTAGCGGCTCTACTAGCTTTTATTCCTAACTAACTTTTCTTTCTTAACTTCTCTTTCCCTTCTATCTCACTTCTTTCTCTTTAAATACTATTTCTTTGGAAATAATTATGGCCCTAGTGACCCTTTAACTACCTTGCCACAACTTCCAAGGTTACAATTCCCAAAGTGAGTTTTAATGGCACTTACGCTCACACATAATCTCCCCTTTGAGTGGTCCACGTGATCCTTGGGGATTCCCTTCCTAATCTCTATCTCCCCCACCTCCACTATCCAAACACCTTCAACCTCTCCTTGTCTTCTACTTCAAGCCTTAAGCTTCTAGTTGTTGGTGTGTGAGAGTTTTGATAGTTGGTGTTGTTGGAGAGAATAGAGGTTTTTGATTGGGCCTTGTGAGTAGGTTTTGCTTTGTTTCTAATTGGCACTACATTCCTCCCTCATCTACCTCTATTGATTTAGCTTTCTTCTAATTGACTCTACCTTCTCTTCCTAATCTCTCTTATCTTTTTGACTTCCTTCTAACTGAGTCTATTCTCTCTACATAATCTACCTCTTATGATGTTGGCCTTTCTTCACTAAGTCTAATATTTCTTTTCTTGTCCCATTTCCTATAATCAATTTTTGATTTACCAAAAATTCTAGAGTTAGTGAAAATTGGGGAACCCACGGCTTGGAGCCCATGGCTTGGACGGCTTCAAGCTGGTTGGGCCCTAGCTTGAGCCAGGACGATTGCGGGTTGCGGCCTACCGGTTCCGAGTTGGTCAGGCTTGGTCCCAGCTATTTAGAATTGTTTCGGGAATTTTTCTCCCCCTTGGGATTCTAATTCTTTTATGGCACTAAGTCTAAAGGACACATGGAGGGAAAAATTCTAGCTTGACTTTTGAGCTAATAAACTAGCTTAGCTTCTAATTCTTTTTGGAGACTAAACTTTAGATGTTCCCAACCACGTTTTGGAAACTAAACTTTGGAGGTGAACACTGAGGGGGTTCAAAGCTCCGCCATCTAGTGGTGAAATTAGAAAATCCCACTACGAGTAGGTTCAAAGCTTTGCCATTTGGTAACAAAACTATAAAATCCACTACTAAAGTGTTCAAAGCTTCGCTGTTTGGTGACAAATACTATAAAATCCACTACTAAAGTGTTCAAAGCTTCACTGTTTGGTGACAAATACTATAAAATCAACTACTAGAGTACCAAGGGTTTTAAAACTTCACCATTTGGTGACAAAACTACAAATTCAACTACTAGGAGGTCCAAAGCTTCGCCGTTTGGTAACAAAAACTATAAAATTCAACTAAACAAGAAGTTAGTACACTACCGCGGTGTAACACAAGTTAGTCAAGAGATGTTAGTACAACCAAGTGAGTGACCATTTACTCACAACAAGACACTAGAGGCCCCCCTTAGCAGCATTATCAAGGTATAGAGGGGAGATTCGTTAAGATTAGTGTACAAGCGTAAACAACCTATACGAACAAGAAATAGTAGGACATGCCCAACAACACATGCACAAGAGCAAATAAGTGAGAAAGGACTCCAAAAACCTTCACAAAGCTTAAAAAATACAAATATGATAACATAGAAGGCTCCAAAAACAACTTTCTAGGTTTTTGGCTTGAATTGCCAAAAAATCCAATATAAAATAGATTCAAATGATACAAATGGGCGGTGGTTTAAGAGGAAAATGAGTGCCCTTTTATACTCTTCCGGGGCACCCACCTCCTCTCATTTTAACCTAAGTAATCCTATCACTTAAGATTTTCATCCTTATCATTTAGGATTTTCACTTTCAACATTGGTCCAAATCTTTAACTTTCGGAGATTAACTCCAAATTACAAACGGACTGCGCCATTGGCTTTAGAAGGCCATTTTTAGTGCATGGAAAATTTCCTCCCCTTTTCCAATCTCAAAAATCTCATCAAAACCTAGCGCTAACTTAAAATCCAAACTGGGTAAAAATCCAACTTTTGGAGGTTGACATTTCAGTGAAAAGTATCTAGCCTAGGCTACTTAGAAGATATGAGGGGGCAAAAAAAGACCTATCTTGGGCCCCATTTTGATTTTGTATACTCTCAAGATGCCAGTCAACTTCGTCATAATCTTTTAAATTTGTTGGTCGTTGGAGATTTTTGTTGGTTTGGGTACTTTGGACTATTGAAATGTCTTGAAACTTGTCGAAACATCTTATTATCATAAAAGAAGTTAGTTTTATTTCTAATGAGATTTTATCGCAACTAGGGTAATTTTTAGGAATTTTTCATTATGGAGATTTGGGCGAGGATTTTGGCAGTTCACTGTCCATAAGAGCATCTTTTGTAAGTCAAAAAAATTCAATTTTTTTTATAGAACCTCTTATGGAATCCTACAAAAGATGTGCAAGATCATAGTTTTACTTTTGTACCTTTGAAAAGGGAGGATAAAATCCCACCTCCTTGGTAAAACATTGGTAACTATGAAATCTTCCATACCGGGGGGAATCTTGGTGAATGGATTTTGCCTTGAAGCTCTTGGCGTGATCCAACCTGCAAACACCATCTTGAGGCAATAGATTCCTTCCACTAGCCCGTCTTGAAGTAGTAACTCCTGTAGGCTAACAATTGGAGTTTTTGCTATTTCATCGATGTAGTGGGGAAATTTAAACCTATCTTTGGAAATGTACCTAAGGATCTCACTAATCTTCCTTCGGACCAATTTAGCCATGGTAAGTCACCTATATTGGTAGGTTTAGGCTAATTTGGGCAATATCACTCAAAGCTTCTAACTTCCACTAATCTTCGGATTCTAACGTATGTACATGTGGATATTTGGAGTATTCTAGGTATAAAACTCTATTTTAGACCAAATGCTATATTGGCAAGCAACATATCTATTTTGATTTTAAACTCTTTTTTGGGCTTTTTGTGTATAATAATAAATTTAAAATTTTAATTGCAAAGTTTAAAAAGAAAACTACAAGTCCTAAGTGACAAATTGGGAGCTCACATCTCCTTAAATCTCGCCTTAAATAGAATGATCATTTGTCTTTTCCTTCCAATTATTATTGATAATGGCAGCAAGTTTTGTGATTTGACCATTTTTGGATACCATTACATATACCGATATTTTTTTCAAATCTAGCCATGGTTTGCCATCACATGGATGAACCATAGGTGCATAGAATTTGTATAAATGGTCCTAATTTAATCACAAGATGTAAGGTGTGAATTAGTTTTAACCACTTGGGTATAAATGTGGTTCTAAGAGATTTGATTTGACTAGTTCTTTCTCTTTCTCCCATATAGGTAGTCAAGTCACACATGTTTGGGTCATCACATGTTTGTACCATACCATGTCAATGGACGGTGGCTATTAGTTTGAAATTAATGAATTCTATTTGGCCATCAAAAATGGAGGTTTAAATCCACAAGATGGGGGGGGGCTTCTGGATTGACTGGACCATTTCTATTTGCTTGGTGTCCAAGGCACTCTTTCTTGGCTTCCAAGGCATAGAATAGGTATAAATAGTTAGTTGGAACCTCTCTTTAGTCTTTTATGCCTGCACATTTTGGATTGTAGGGCTAAGTTTTACAAGGAGGTGTTGGAAGTGACTGTGAGTGTGTGGAGAGAGGTGGCGTCTTCATAGGTCCCTTGTGAATCACAATTTGTTCACAATTTGTTAGATTATGATTCAAATGTTGGTCATTTTCTTGTGTGAGGTTTTGAGCTACTTGATGTTTTTTCTATTATAATTGCAATGACACACTATTGCGAGTCATAGACACTTTGCATGCGCAATTCTGACTAACTACGTATTCATTGGATTGTACGCATGCATGTGAGGTTCATAGCCTCTTTGGTTAATTCACTATTACAATTTACTCCAAGCTCATGGAAACTTCTCTCTTTAGGATTCTAAATCATACTACTTGCAAGATTTAGTATATACTCCCTCTGTCCCACTAAAAACCTCCAAAAAGGTTCCCCACGAGGGATTAACTACATTTTTAGTCTTTCTGAAAGGAATACATGCATTTGAAAACTAGCAACCCATCCTTTAGATCTCTGCAAAATCTCTAACTTAGGCATCATCGTTTAGGCACCCAAAATCCATACGGAAAGTACCATTTCTGACAAAATTTGTAAACACTGCCACCTCCATCATTCTTGATGATTTAAATGTTGGTAGCAACATTGAGATTCTAGAAACATCTACTGCAACCTAAATACCCACCATAAAGATCCCTACACCACTTTAAGAACAACTCTTCAAAGTGTCGAAGTGGTCACCAAATCCATTGTCAATACTACTATCTAAGGAAGCACAACAAGTCCAAGGTGTCTCATATAGGCAAGGCCAAGCTTTCTTGGCGAAGAATGCTCCCTAATCACTTGACTTGCCCCCACAAGGTCCTTCAACACGGCCAACACTTACCCAACAATTGAAATCTAAAAACGGAGCTTTTTAGTAGGACAAAAATTGTGCTTGATTTGGAGGTTTTTAGTGGGACAAAGGGAACAACATGATTAAGTGTTAGTATCTAATTACCTGACATCTTATTCTTTTGGGAATCATACCATGTATTGACCTAATTGTGATCTATTTTTGGTTTACTGTAAATATATTTCTTTGCCAAATTTTAATTAAGAAGTGTTGAAGATGACTTGGTGGCTCTGTTGATTTGACAGCTTGACCAGAGCAGTTTCTATCTTGTCAATTAGATTTTAGGAATTATGAGTTGTATTAAGTTTATGTTTTTAATTATGAAATAGGAAAGACCTGGTATGAGGATGTCCCTTCCATCCACACATATTTCCTAAAACCCTAAAATCCTAAACCCTAAAACCCTAAACCTTTTTTTCAATAAAAAGGTTCCTCCAACTATGCTGTGAAAGCTGCGAGCGATTGGTTGGGGGGCACGTGGCCCCCTTCACATTAACACAAGCAAATTACATCAAGGTAGTGGGCACATTGAAGTGCCACGACTGGGCTCCCGGGTAACAGAACACCGGGGACCAAAGAGCTTCAAATTGGGATCTGGTAATGCTAAGGGTGTCCTTGTTTCTAATTCTAGAGTTGAAGTTCTTCTTAATGGCCATGCCTGTCCTCCAACTATGCTAAATTGCTTATTTTGACAGTTTTGGGTGCTTCCACCTTACACGAACAAGGCTGGTGAACGTGGCGCAATCCATCCAAGCCATAAACCTACGAGCGTCGAGGCGCCAAGGCGGGTGAACGAATGGATCACATTGAAGCGTTCCCCATTTCCCATCCAAGTCGTCGTCTCTCTCGGCTTTGCAGGAACTCCAACCCCTTCGCAGCTTTCTCTGGAGCTTGCAAATCGGGTTGCAATTAGCAAATCCGTCTAGTTTCTTTACATAGTACTGTTGGCGCCTGAAGGTTTTCCGGTTGTTGATTTAGAATTGCAGGCCGGGAAGCCAGGCAGGGCTGCTTAACGAGAATGGGCTTGGTCTTCAACCTCTGAGCAGAGAATAGCCTAGGTTCTCGCCACCTTGTGCGCTTTATGCTTGGGAAGGAGCGGAGCAGTTTCGGCGGAACTTCGGTGGAACCTGCCGCAGGGGATCTTATTGGAATTCTTTCCCATTGAGGAACCAACCCTAGAACTTGGGGCGGGGGTGGGGGTGGGGGTATACACTATACACTATACAAAAGGGAAAGCGCGGGTCTGGATTTTCATAACGGTGTGCAACCAGGAATCCAGGTTCAAGACTCCAGAGCCTCTTCGACTGGCCCGACCACGTCACTTGCTGTTGTCCATCTGAGATCCTGCTGGCGGAGTGAACAAGACCCTAAGAAAATTCTCGTGCTGGCGGTTGTCTGGCTAACCAAAGAGATAGAATCTCAACGACGACGCTTCCGCACGATATTTTGAAGGATCGCTGCAGTTTCAGGGAAAGTTTGAAGGTCTGATACCAGTGGAGTGAGTTCTGTTAGTAGTAGTGTGAGAAGCAGGAATTGGTGAGGGTTAGAATCGGGGTGCGGCTTAACTTAACCCTGCGCAGGGAATTCCCGAGATTGGGAGAGCCAAGCCCGGCGTGGGAGAGTTTCCGACCGTCAACCTGGCTTATCCTGCAGTGAGCTCAACGGCCCGAATGAGTATGTCGAGAGAGAAACGAGCGCTGGACCGAGATGCGTCCAAAGACGGGATGCCGGATGAGAAGCGGCCGCGGCCTCAGCTGGCCAGGTGCGTGCGTGCATCCGTGTTTCGAAACTCGCCCGTGTTTCGGTGTTCGCGTGTTCGGCATCCAATTGTGCCTGTGCGTTGATTTTGGTGAATTCACACTGTTGTTGTGACTGGTGTGCGCAGTGTTATTGTGGAGGCCGTGAAAATGGACAGCCTGCAGAAACTTTGCTCCACTCTTGAGCCTCTTCTTCGTCGAGTGGTGAGCGCTTTATTCATCCATTGTGAAATAGTCAGGGAAGCAGTCAATGTCTTTCTGTTTCAGCTTCGGTAATAGGGTTGCCAAAGAAACGCACCTCTGTGTTTGGAGCCCGTGTAAGATTTTAATTCTAGAACCCGGTACTCGTAGAGTGTGCTTCATGAACTGGTGAGCGGCTCTGGAGAGTGTGCTGCTGGCATCAATTTTGATTCCCGCTGCGTGGGAATGGACTACTCTTGAGATGTCAATAGATCTGTTTGTCAAGTCAAGAATCCACTCAAGTGTAGGCATGGCTGTTCTGTGGTCATTCTGAGTCCCTCTATGAGTTTGTTAGTGCGACATTTTCGAGTTTTCAAATGTCTTCGTGCATTTTGAACCCACCCCGAGCTTCCTCCCTCGCGAGACATTGCAGGTGAAAGGAATTGTTTGCAAATTTGTTAGTTCCCTCCAAAAATATTCATCAACGGTTGAATGTTCCAATAATGCAGGTTGGAGAGGAGGTCGAGCGTGCACTTGCTAAGTTCGCTCCTCCGAAAGTGGGAGTGAGGTATGCTACTGGATTTGTCAAGTTGACATTTCATATCTATGCCAAGTTTTTCAGTGCACGAATTTTTCAGTGAAGTCAATTGATATATGCCGGACAGATTCTGAATTTAATTGCGAACGGAGACGTTTGCTGATTTCTTCAATTGTGTCCTCTTCTGCAGATCCTCACCGAAAAGGATACAGGGTCCAGACCAACAAAATCTGCGCCTCCAATTCAGGAATAAGTTAGCGCTTCCTCTGTTCACCGGAAGTAAAGTGGAGGGGGAGCAGGGTTCCGCCATTCATGTGGTGTTACAGCATGCGGGCACCGGCCAAGTTGTGACCACGGGACCCGAAGCCTCCGCCAAGCTGGACATTGTGGTGTTAGAAGGCGATTTCACAGCCGAGGATGAGGATAATTGGAGTCAGGAGGAATTCGAAAACTTTGAGGTCCGTGAGCGAGACGGGAAAAGGCCTCTTCTGACCGGAGATCTTAGTGTGGTACTGAAGGACGGTGTGGGCACCTTGGGCGAGTTGACATTCACGGATAATTCTAGTTGGATCCGCAGTCGCAAGTTCCGTCTTGGCGTGAAGATTTCGTCCGGGTTTTGTGAGGGCATGCGAATTCGGGAAGCCAAGACGGAGGCCTTCACTGTGAAGGATCATCGTGGAGAACGTACGGTTTCCCTTTCTTCTGTACCTAGAGTAGCTCCTCCTTTGCGCGTCAGTATTGTTTTCATCACACGGTGATTATCCCTGGGATTGGTCATATCTTGGATGTAAGAATTGCTCCATATTTTGTGATGAAATTCCGATTCTCTGCAAGAGTGAGGAGGTTCTGATTGTTTGCGGTGAATGTGTCTGAAGTGGTTCTTCCTCTGTTTCTGATCTGTCATTGTCGTTGCTGTGTCCAGTGTACAAAAAGCACTATCCTCCTGCCTTGATTGATGAGGTTTGGCGACTGGACAAGATAGGAAAGGATGGAGCTTTCCACAAGCGTCTCAATAGTGCTCATATAATGACAGTGGAGGATTTTCTGCGCTTGGTGGTCATGGATCCCCAAAGGCTCCGTAATGTAAGTTTGGCTTCGCGAATCTAGTGAACTGCATTATCATCGTCACCGCCATTTTGGCTCCTGTTCTGCTTTTGTGAAGATGTCGGATCCAGTCTGAGACGCTGTGTGGTTTTGTTTTCTGTTCAGATCTTGGGAAATGGAATGTCCAACAAGATGTGGGAGGGCACCGTGGAGCACGCCAAGACTTGCGTTTTGAGTGGGAAGTTGCATGTGTACTATGCCGACGAGAAGCAGAATATTGGCGTCATTTTCAACAACATCTTCCAGCTGATGGGTCTGATCGCTGATGGATCGTATATGTCAGTGGATTCTTTGTCTGACAGCGAGAAGGTTCGTAGGAAACTCATCCAGCGTTGACATCTGGTGTTTGCGTATTTTGAGCATACTTTCACGTGGATACACTAATTTTCCTCGACACTTGTCAGTTCCCCCTTTCTCCAGAAATTTTCTTTTTTCGGAGGGGTTCGCATTGAATTCCTTTCGGGAACTCTATGTGGTGCTGACCCAGTGCATCTGCCTGGGTGCGTGCAGGTGTATGTGGACAAACTTGTAAAAGTTGCGTATGAGAATTGGGAGAATGTGGTGGAGTACGACGGGGAGGCCTTGATCGGGGTGAAGACGTATCAAGCCAAAGGGTTCGATACCCGGACCGAGGATCCGCTGGGAGGGGGTCGCAATATGTCCAATATTCACTCGCAAGGTCCGAGTCTGAACCATCAGCAGGCATACAGACATGCCAATTACTTTTAGAGGGAGGGGATTCACTTATTGTCGATTCGCTTCAGTTTCACTTGCACTGAAAGAAAAGGATGTGTATGCTGGGAGAGTAAGGAAAGCGGAGCCAGCTTTGTGAGTTTCCAACTTCCCTTCCTTGAGGGGCTACCATGACGGAGTGGTGTTTTCCCTGCGAGCCAGCCCACGGCCCACAGGGGTTATGAATCCTGTTGAGAGCTTTCAGGTATAGCCTGGCCAATGTTGTACATGCACATTTAGTCACTGCCAGGAGAGAGTTGACTGCAGTTTTGTTCGTTACTTCCACGGCCATCCATTCGTGTACCATAGAAAGATCATTCCACTTTGTGCTTGTGCGGGGTTCTTCCATTGGCTCAGTACTCGTGCTAACTATTTTTTTCCCATGCAATCAATAGAAGAGTCGGTCTATTCCGGACAGCTCCTGTTCACTGTAGCTCTGATGTGTTGCAATCTTGTTTTTCTTCTTCAATGTTTTTGCTCTGAAGGCGTTTTTATGGCAGAGTCTGGTTTCCGTAACGCTTGTAGCTTCTCGTGTAGTGTAGCTTTTCTGTCCAGGTTGTAGTACTGATATGATTCTCAACCAATGAGTAGCGCGAGTGGTTTCATTTCCTTTTATTGGAAGACTCAAATGGCTGAGTTCAAACAATGAAACACCTTTGCTGGGTGGAGTGCTGCTCAGGTGAACCCCCCCCCCCCCCCCCCGTGTATGTTCTATGGAGAGAACATACACGAGCGGTGTGCATTTCAGGGGTTGGTGTCACCTGAGCTTCTGCACTCGTTGGGTGGGAGCGCTGCTCAGGTGACACCCAGTGTGTGTTCTGTGGAAAGAACATGTACATTTAATGTGGGGTGTCACCTGAGCGCGGTCATCACGAGTCCGGTGTTGAGCGTCCCGTGCACTCGAATCAATGCTTATTTGAGTGCAAGAGGGCGTCTTTCAAGTCACATTCCAGTTTGGATGTGTATTTGTGTAGCTGATTCGTTGCCTGTCTCGCCAACCGTGCAGGTAGTGCAGGGAGTGGAGGAGGACCAGGGTCTCTTTCGTATGCACAGGAACCGCTAGCTTCCCGTGCACCCCGATCTTTTTCGGGACCTATTAGTCAGCTGCCAGACAACCATAGCATCACGGGGCCTACACTGCAAATGAACAGCAGCATGGAGGCTCGGCATCAACAACCTGTGTTAGCTACTCCACCTGAGAAACTGCTGCTTGGAGGTCATGCAGCGCTGACTGGGTTAGCCCTGGGGCCCCCTCAAAGCGCCTCGAGCTCTGGAATGACTGCTCTGCCTTTGGCAAATGACACCGCGGGCGATAATGACTGGCAGCGGCGCGATTTGAGGAAGCAGGAGAGCTTCGGCAGGCTGTTTGCTGGCACTGGCACTGGTGCGTTTCCGGACGATGTGACGGAGGAGGAGCTTCGTGCTCGAAGCCTGGAGCTTTTAGAGAATGAGGATATGCATACCCAGATTCAGCAACTGCTGCGGATGTATAATGGACAGGTAGGGGACATTCCATTTAGCCCATACGGTCCTATTCCTGGAGACGATGCTTTTCCATTTGTTGGTTTACCTGGTGATGAAGCTGTCGGGGAGCACAAACCTCCCCGTGCCAATGGCAAGGCGTATGTGGGCTGGTTGAAGCTGAAGGCTGCTTTGCATTGGGGTATTTTCATTCGGAAACGTGCTGCTGCGCGGCGGGCTCAGCAGGAAGAGGTTGAGGAGGAATCGTGACATCCACCAAGCATTGGGTTTGTAGTTGGTAGGACTGATTCTTTTTATTCCTCCTGTCTCGCTTGGAGCCATTTTTTCGAGGCTTTGGTCCTCAGGAAAGTGCACCCCTGCAAGGCTACCGACGGGCTACCACACTGTTAATGGCTGGAGATTCCTGTGAGGGCTGTTGGCTGTATATACTCAAGTTCTATACCGGAACCGATCTCTCCCTGTTTTTTCCCGCTCCTGTAAAGACATTTACTGCGCAGCCATGGTTTATTAAGGGATTTAGATGTGGAGGGACACGCACTTGTTGATTTAGTTAATTTGAGTTTTTTTATGGTACTGGGATCCCGCTTGTGTGATTGGCTATGATCGATCCACTTATCAGTTCCATGCTTTTATATAATATTGTATGTTTTGAAGAGAGGTGAGTTCTGGTTTTTTGGAGCACTCTTCCCTCCATTGAACGCTATAACACGTTCCTCCCTCCTATCATTGGGCTGGAAGATGTTTTATACAAAAGGTCTAATTAGTTTTAAGTTTCACTGTACTGGATTCTCATGGATTCTCATTTGATGTGGAGTAGTGTTGGTCCTCAGTCCAGCATGACTGGGAATTCGTACGGTGTAATATCGTCTCGGCGAGCAGGATGGGGACATTATATATTGTTAATGAAATACAATGTTTTGTTCGCCATGTAGAGTTTTTGGTCAGTGATCATCTAGGCTGCAAGCTTGCTATCTGTTGACTCATAATCTGTTGGACAGTTGGACTCTTCAACATACTGGACAATGTGAGAACTTATCTGTGCCTCTTGATTTGTAATCGCAGAGTTATCCCTTCAGTCAAGCTGAATCTTATGCATTTGGAATGAAAAGAGAGAATGTCATACCTCGTCCTCCTCCTTGAAGAGTGAGATCAGAAGAATCAGCTAAGCAGACTGGGAGAAGTAGATTCAACTGTCCGACATCATTCATTTGAGAAGTATTTAGTTGCAGCCGATCATTCAAGACGGAGTCGCATTTCTGTAGCCTGACATCATTTGTTTGAGTTTTATTTAGTTGCAGCGGATCATTCAAGACGGAGTCACATTTCTGTACCCTGTTATCATTTATTTGAGAAGTATTTAGTTGTAGCAGATTATTCAAGAGTCACATTTCTGTACTCTTCAGGTAGACTGAAATTAGGCCACTTGTATGAGAGAAAGAGTTGAGTAAAGGAGATCTTCGTGTTCATCAGTTCAGCATCTTGTCCCATGCCTGCGTTCTACAGCTATTGCATTGGAGCATTTTACCTACAGTAGTCATCATATGAGTGTCTACTTAATCCCTAAATGCCCAAGGCCTTTTTTGAACTTTTGAGGATTTTCCCTGGATTGAACAAAAAGCCAACATTTTGATAAGTAGCCAACAATTTATTTTTTGAATTGTAGTTGTACAAATTCAAACTAGACATGTTAGAGATCACATGGGAAAAGGAAACACAACAATATCACTTATGGATTGAAAGATTATGATGTTTGATCACAAGGGTGTTACAACAATGAAAGTGATTTGAAGTCTTTCAATCCTCTTTTCACATGTCAAATCTAAATAGTTGATCACAAAATAATATGAGATTAAAGGGCCTAACATGCATAACCCCAATCAATTTATAACTTCTGAAAATCTACACTACAATTTTTTTAAATGAATTTCAAATGTGATTTTTTCTCAAAGGTCTAGTGTATTTGAGGTTCATTTCTAAGAGCCCTCAACACTCTGGAAAGTCAAGATCGCATTGGACAACCTTGTATAAAATCTTGAGTAGAAATTTCATAATCAACCATTTTCAAAATTGGATTCTTGATGCTTAAACTAGACTTCAAAAATAAAATTTTCAAAAATAAAAACTACTAATAATAGCAATTTGGTTAGGTTTTATTTAACTTCAAAGTTTTATTGACACCAAAGTTGGTGCCTTGGACTTTTAGGAGTTAATTACACAACAAACATTTATCATTATGGAATGTGTGCATATATCTCTATATTGAATCAAAAATTTACCTGTTTGTTGGGCCCTATGTTTAGGAAAGCACTGTATTGCAATTGCAAATGCATTAGAGTAGCTTCAATGCAATTATAGCTTCAATGCAATTAGAACCCAATATGCCAACGGCATGAGGTAGACAAGCCTATTCCTACCTTGATTTGCAATTTGAATATTTTAGAGCCAAGTCTAAGAGGGGCACATATTTTTCAGAGGTGTGCACTTGTTTCACAAATCAAATCCAAGTGGAAATATAAATTTTTGATTAAAAGTTTAATTTATGTAAATTTTGAAGTGGTTTGCCCTGAAATTACAAAACCGCCCATAGAGTTCAGTCATAAACATCTTTTGAGCTACCTATAACTGCCTTTCTATATATCTAATAGCCTTTAAATATTCACCAATACAGGGTTGACAAGTTACCCCTTGTCAACATTAATGCACTAATTTTGTCAATAAATAAATAAATTTGGATGAATTTTGTGGCGGAATTGGGGCCAAAAGAAAGATGACAAATTTAGGCTTTTGCATCCTATTTTTTCGCCACAAATTGCCTAATTTTGTCATCCTATTTTATAGTAGAAATGGACTAGTCTACCTTAATGACAAGGCAACTAAAAAAACAAAACCCAATGCAACCAGTATTGGTCTCTTTTTATTTCTAGATGTGCAATTTGGCAAAATATAGGGAGCCCGCAAGTTGGCTCACAATAGGAAAAGTCATTTTGTCATACCTTTTTAAATTTTGTTATCTATATCAATAAATTGGAACCTGTCTTTTTTGCTTGAAAGATACTCTTTAATGTAGAATATTTTCCTTTCCTACTTACAATTTTTCTTATAATTAAAAAACCCTTGCGGCTTAGTTTATTGTTCTTCCTTATAGCAATGCATTGGGGGCATGTAAGTTGGACTGTGGTCTAGCCCTTCCCTCTCTATGACAACAACCCCATTCCTGCCAACTTTCCATCCCTTTCTCTATCTTTGCATTGGAGATGCTCTCATGGTCCAAAATGACCTGAGCAATAGTCCCAATGTTGAATTTTTTTATTTTCACTTAAGCACAATACTTTCTATTTGTACTTGTAAGGTAAGTTCACTCAAAATAATCATCAATAATAGAAAATGCTTCATCTAAATTCTTGTCTAGAATGAAGATCGATTAATTTTGAGGAGAATTCATAATGGTGGAGAGAATTGTAGAGAAGATTTTGGAAGAATCAAATGGCTAAGAGAGAATGGAGAATTTATGAGAGCTGAAGGTATTTTATGGGTAAAATAAAAAAATCTCATATACAATGAAGATTCTTTTAGGAAATAAAGTACTTTTTCAAGACTATTACAATGGCTCAGGCAACTTTGCAAGGTGAAAATTCCAGTTCTCAAGTTTATACATAATTTCTATTAACACGACCTTTATCAATCCAAGTATAACCCTTAAAGGCCAAAAATGTAATGATGTCATATAATGATTTAGAAGATTAATTTAACGATGACTTTTAAACATAAGTTATAACTATGATCTTGACCCATGATCCATAGATCATATCCTTGCAAATAAATCTATTATTGTTGTTTTCAATATTTATTAATAAAATTTGCAACCAAAAATATGTAAATTGCTTCTAAAATTGAATGACTATTAGTGAATTTATTAAAGTCCTTTAGTTTTAGAATGTAAACTCTTCCTTACGTTAATTTTTTTAAGTTTTTTGTTTTAATCTTTCTTATTCATTGGAGTCAAATTTGAAGGACCATGTTCTAAACTAAAAAAAAGTTAGTTTTTGATGTGGAACATGTGTGCATATTTTGAACTACTAAATGTTTACAATAAAGACTTGAAGTTTTATAAGATGTAAATGCTAGAATACCAATACAAGAATCTAATAAAACATGAATGGATGAGTGAAACAATTTTCCGAGTGCATGGAACATGATTGAATTCACTCACCATTGAAATTTATACACCTTGTATTTAAGGAGTTGAAGGCTTCTTCATACACCAGTGACCAATAAGGAGGAGGAAAAAAAAGGTCTGGTACATTGAAATGGTTATTAGTATTGGTAAATAATTGATTAGTACAAAAGTTAGTGTAATCAATCTAACAATGCCATCCCTAATTAGCAAAAATTCTACAATGCCATTCCTACAACTCATACTGAATAGTATGTCCTTGTGACCTTCAAATAGATTAGACCGTATTAAATAACCATTTGGAGGTAGCATCTCTCAACAAGTTTTCACATTTTTTGACAACAACAAGAGTCTATACAAACAACATTGAATAAGATGAAATTATACTTGACTTCTCAAGAATGAAAAGAAATCATATGTGACTCAAATTGGTTTGCAATTGATTCTAAATGATTGCCAAAGTTCTTTTACAATATCAAAAAGAGAGCTTTGGTCCATGTGAAGAAAAAGAGAAGGCAATAAATCGATTTTTGTCCTTTCTCCCTTCACTTCCTCTCCATGCATCCACGAGCTTGCTCCCATGAACTTACTCCCATGGGCCTCCACGTCTAATCCACGCTTGGTGATGTGGAGTCCTAGTTGTATTTTAGAGTTTCAAACCTTCAGGTGCCATTCATAAGTTTCTCATGGCCTACCTTATGCAACAACCAAGTTGAGTTTTTAAATGCGCTTGCTTAGTTAATTATCTTTACGGTCAATTATCTTTAGATGTTTGGCACGTTCTGCTCAAGAAATCATGCTTAAAAAAGATGTGCGCCTACCCAATCTCCACCGATTTACCGCCCGTCTGTGCATAATGCGTCTCGGTTTCTGAAAACTCGGAAACCTTTGGTTCACTTGTCTAACTCAAGAAATCCAAATGCCTGCGGAATATGCGGACCTTCAGCGCAGGTTTTTAAGTTAGTTGCTTTGGAAAGGGGGTTGTTGCTGCGGCGCATAATGTTGAAGTTCTGAAACCTCAACGATTTTGAGCATGGGCGCCGAACACAAGAAAGAAAGCCCACTTATGGACATTAAATCCGTACTCAGCGACCGCCTTGCCGCCTATCATGGCAATGTGGGGTCAAACAAAGGCAAGTCCGATTTCAAAAACAAACAAAAAAACAAAGGCAAGTCCGGCCTGATAAGGATAGAGGAAAATCCATGTGGTGCAGACTTCTGTCCGTTGCAAATGATGTAGCAGTCTGTCATCTAGTACCTTAGTAGTTTCGCACATATAAAATTTATTCTTGGAGTGGCTATGGAAGTGGTCAACTCATGACTGAGTGTTTTCCTGACAATTCAATCGCCTTGTACTGGCACTGCTAATTGCAATGGATTGAGTGGCCTCCCCCAAGAAGCCGACATTTGTATTTGCAACCAGACAGAGTTGTATGGGATCAGTTTTAAAAATATTTCTCAAAAGTCAAGTTAGGGTGGAAAAAGTCAAAGGGATACCAACCTGATCATGGTATTGATTTTTATTTTTATTAAGATGCTGTGGGTTGGGGAGGGGTCATATTTCAATTTTCAAAGAGGAAGGGAGGTGCTAGGCTTTGTGAAATCAATGAGTCAGCAGTAACCGTCAAGACCCACCATGCTGAATTGGATAGGTTGAGAAGTTATTTGCCAAGGGGAACATTGGTAATGTAATGTAATGTACAGTAAGGTCTACTTCATTTACAAATTTTTGGATCCTTCTGAGATTAGGAGAACTTTGGGAGGCCTGTGTGCACTAAAAAATGAATGGAATTTCAAATTTCAAGTTGTTTTGGAATCACACTAAAGTCTACTTTATCATCATTACAAACATACATATAAAATTGAAAATCATGCAAAGATTTTGATGATTTCTCTGTACTATCTACCATCTAGTGTTGCCACCATTTGTGAGAATTACAACTTGTATTTAATGGTACTTATAAGAAATGAACTTCACAATTGCTTTAGAGATACTTAATTCCATTCCACTTGAATTTCTTGTACAATTTCTTACTTCTTCTTCCCCCCAATACAAAAAATCTTTGACTATCTTCCAAAGGCTTTCTATGCTATGGTAGATAGTGTATAATAGAGATCCAAATTGTTATATTATTTTTAATTATTCATTTTCTACCTATTATGAAGTTGAAGTGCACTTCATCAATTGCAATTTCAACGCAATTTGCAGTTTCAAAATAGGTTCATTTTAGAGCTTCCTAAAATTGCTAAACTTTGTAATGAAAATTGACTAAATTTTTTGTAAATGAAATAGACTTTGTTGTACCCCATCTGTGTAGGAACACGTCGGGAACATTAGGGGATCATCCTAGGAGCAATGGTCAATTCATTCTTCAAGGGTTGCTCTATGTCTTAGAACTCACAAAGTGCTAGAAAACAATATACCCCTTTGTCCTACTAAAAACCTCCAAAACTGTTCTCCATGAGGGATTAGCTATATTTTAGTCTTTGTGTCAATGATACATGCATTCAAATACCAATAATCCATCCCTCAGATCTATGCAAAATCTCCAACGTAAGTATTGTCGGTTAGGCATCCAAAATCCATGGGAAAAGTATTATATTTGAGCATAGTTTGTGAATGTTGTTGGCTCTTCATTCTTGATGATTTAAAGGTTGGTGGCAACAATGGAATTCTAGAAATATTTGCCCCAACCTAAATATCCAAAACAAGAAAACCTAGCCCACTTCATGAACAAATCTTCATAGCACCCAAGTGGTCACCGAATCCATCATCAACACTATTGTCTTGAGGAAGCAACAAGTACAAGGGGCCTCATATGGGTAAGGCCAAGCTTGCTAGGAGAAGAATGCTCCCGAATTGTTTCAATTGCCCCTACAACGTCGTTCAACATGGTGAATACTTACTCAACGGTCAAAATCTATAAACGGAACTTTTTAGTGGCACACAAACTTTAGAGGTTTTTAGTAGGACAGAGGGAGTAGAAATTAGAGATTTTGGAATTTTTTTTGTCTTGTCAATTATGATTAAATACTTCAATCCACCATTTGGATTATTGGATTTATGAACTATATTGTGGGAAATATGTTCAAAAATCAAACAATGTATTGTCAAATCTTGGGACATGGTCGCATCGTAGGATTGTATAGGATCCTATGTCTTGGATTAACCCCTAAAGGCCCATTGTCCCCTCGGGGGACAAATGGGATTTCGGGCAGGTACCTACGGGTTGAAATTTTGTCCTGATTTTTTGAAACTTTTTTTGAAGATAGAAAAACTGATAAGCTTTGTGGGAATATATTTTTTTCCACAATCGGTGCCCGGGAACAATAGTTGTGACCAAATAAGCTCAAAACAAGGGACGGCGGGCAGCCTGGGCAGCAGAAAAAAAATGGACAAAAATTTGAATTTTTTTTTTTAATATTTTTTTTCTCATAGATTATATTTTTGCCTATCTGGAAAGCTTTGATTCATTTCAATGGATATGTTATGAGAAAGTTATGGATATTCTTGTTTTTTGGGCAGTTAGAGCATCTTATTGAAAAAAATAACTTGTAGGATGCATTTCGGAATGCAATTTTTGTAATTTTTCAATTTTTTTTTTGCATGGTCTGATTTACTTGCTAGAACAATCTCACCATTGGGATTAGTGCATTTTAATTCCATCTAAAATACATAAATATTTTAGATTTTCCTTCTATCTTGGACCTACTTCTACTTAACAATTTTTTTAAGAATGATAATTAAGTTTTTTTGATTTTTTTTTTTTTCCTAGACTCTCAACTCAATTCTCTACAATAAAGATTTAAAGCTCAAAACGCTGTAGTGCAAAAATTTTAAGTTAAAAATGTTTAAAGCCAAAAAATCTAGCCCCGCAATGTGCTGAAAAACTTGTTTTTTTCACTTTAAACGCAGATATCTTGCAATCTGTGCGGTCAAAAATTCTGAAATTTTTTTCATAAATTCTCATACTAGTTAGGTGTAAGATCCTATGGTTAGATGTTCAAAAAATATATTTTTAAAATATTTTTATACTTTGCTATAGAAATGGCAGTTTTCAGTGTTTTTTGGCAGAAAAAAGGCCTTGGGCCTTTAGGGGTTAACCCCTAAAAGGACCAACATGCTTTTTTTGGCAACATAGAAATTTTGGGTAGGTAATGTGACTAGAAATTTACATATTTTAGGATGAAATTTTAATAGAAGGTGGGGACAAGGAATATCTTTCATATGCAATAAATTTCATGACATTTGGAAATATGAGTCAAAAGTTATGGCCAAATATGTTATTTTTTTCCCCAGTCAAGCAGACTAGTCAGATTTCAAAAATCACATTTTTCAAAATCAAAAATTTGAAATTGGTTTTTTAGAGTTATATATATATACAAAAAGCTTTGAATCATTTCATCTAGTCAATCAGTGAATCAAAAGTTATAAGGTGTTTTAGTTTGCAGGCAATTATGGATTCTCAACTCTAAAATAAACTTTGAAGTTATTTATCTTACTCAATTTTCAATATTTTTTGAAAAAAAATAAAATCATAGGATGTAGATTGTTTATTACAACATTGCAAACATTGGGATTGACATTTTTCAATTCCATAACTAATTCTTAACAATTTAGTATTTTGAATCATTTTCTACTTTTTTCTACTTACTATTTCTTTCATGTATGTTGTACAATTCCAAACGATGTGAAAATTTTCAAGCATGTAGCCAACTTGTTCAGGAAAAAGAATCCAAAGAAGCACCACCATTTTGGACATTTTTTCATAGAAAAGTGAGCTTGTGAAGTGGAGCTGCCTTGTTTTTCAATTCGAAGGGCCCAAAAAATGATTTCTGGAAATTTGAATGTTTATATCTTGTCATCCATGCAATGGAAATTTTTGAAATTTTTACCATGTGTTCTCAATTCAGCATACTACAAGATTCTACGATTACATGTATCAAAACAAGCTGTTTTTTTTTCTAAAATTTGGTACTCATACTAGAAATGGTAGGTTTGGAGCGCATTTGGTGAAAACATAGTCAAGGAACTTTAGGGGTTAACTTGAAATTTGGTAGAGATATACCTCACATGATATTGATTGTGAAAAAAAATTAATTTCTTAGTTCATAGTGTAAAAATTGACCACAAGAAGAGGTCAAAGCCATTTGAAATTCTCAAATAAGGCCAAAAAAACCTTTTTACTTTGAAAGCAATTAGCTTTCAATCCTTAAGGTCAAACTTCATAGTATTTTTATGACAGTCCCTTATATAAGTGTATTACAAGTTCTTGTGGTTAGATTCCAAAAAAACTCATCTTGTACGTTTTTCTAATCAATGCAATAGAAATGGCAGTTTTAAGTGAATTTCCTACAAAAAAAATCCTACAAAGTGTTTTGGAACTTCAAGGATTAGAATGAAAATGGGCACATAGGTGCAACCAATATATATATATATATATATATATATTTACTACTAAAATCATAACTCCCTCTGTAATATCACAAATGCTACCATTAATAATAGGGGCTCATGCTTGCTATGCTACGCATTCATTGTATCACATATTAGTAAAATTTTGATATATTTGAATAGAATGCATGATAATGATTTCAATAAGTCTTTGAAATAATTAATTTTAATATTTTGTAAAAATATTTTCAATCATGCATACATAAAAAAAATATTTTCACACAATGTTATATTACAGAAATAGAGTAGTAGTTTGCAATCACCTCTGTAATATCACTTTTATAGCTTTTATGATTTCAAAATTCTATTGCTACTACCAAATGATTTGAGAAATTTATTCAATGAAGCAATTTTGGATTTCACAACAATTAAGTTGTTCATGAAATTTTTGAAATTTACAATTTTTTCTTTTCAATTCACCAAGTTTTTGGGTTGCCATTGTTCGTAACAATTGAGTCAACTTTTGAATGCATTACAATAAATGTGTATCTTTTACAGTATTCACCATTGCATATATTTCATTCATCATTCAATAAATTTCTATTGTACGTTTCAATATATGCTTACTTATAAACAAAATTATACAAAGATTTTAGTAATTTTTATTTGAAGATTTATTGAAATTTTTGTTCTGCATTTTATCTAATATATAAAAATTCTAATAAAATTCTAATGATGAATGCGTAGCATAGCAAGCGCCAATTGCTAGTGTGTGTGTATATATAACATCATTAACCAACCTAAACCATTTTCCCGTGGAAATTGGCATAATCCCTCTCTGGATTCCTGGAAGTGAATCTAATTTAATTTGTAAAGAATCATTGATTTGTTAGGAAGTTGCAAGGTTGGAGACTTCCACTTTTGGGGGAACAAAAGGGATCATCTAGCATTGGTTAATAGTGTTATATATGTAGATGTATGTGGACTAATATCAAGATGAATATTTGTACTTTTATTGAATCAAAAAAATAATACAAGTTCAATAGGAATCCAGATACTCATTGATGTACATATTGTGGTCTCTTTCTTATGTAAGTGAACTCCTTGCAACTTTGTTGGCTCTTGACCATGGGTAAGGAGCCTTCACATAGACACTTTACATAGACATATACTATGTGTGAGGAAAATTAAGTAGGATCTTACTAAAAAGGCTAGCCAATGCCACAACGCCATAGCCTCTGCTAGCACAGTTGTTTGTTTTCAATACAGAACCTCTCTTAGTGCATAGTGTCGGAACTATGCACTAAGAGAGGTTTATGCAATTGGAGAGGTTCTGTATTGAGCTCTGGCTAACGTGGCCTCTAACTACTATTCACAAATAAATGCTTCAAAGTACAACCTCTCTTACTGCATATTATGCATTAGGAGAGTATGCACTTCTATTTTGTTGCAGCAGAACTTAACCCCTAAAGGACCGGCATGCGTTTTTTGGCCGTATAGAAATTTTGGGCAGGTCCATGTGACTAGAGATTTCCATATTTTAAGCTGAAATTTTAATAGAAGGTGGGCGTGAGGAATATCTTTCATATGCACTAAATTTCAGCACATTTGGAAATAGGAGTCAAAAGTTATGGCCAAATATGCTACTTTTTTTTCGTAATTGGGCAGTCTGGGCAGCAAGAAAAATTTGGCAAAATTTTGATTTTTTTTTTAAATATTTTTTTTCCTGTAGATTATATTTTTGTCTATCTGGAAAGCTTTGATTCATTTCATTTGGATTTGTTATGAAATAGTTATGGACATTCCTGTTTTTCAGGCAGTTAGAGCATCTTCTTGAAAAAAATAACTTGTAGGATGCATTTCTAAATGCTCTTTTTGCAATTAAAAAATAAAATAAAATTCTCATTGTTTAGTTTACTTGCTAGAACAATCTCACCATTGGGATTAGTGTATTTTAATTCCTTCTAAAATATATTAATGTTTTAGATTTTCCTTCTATCTCGTACCTACTTCTACTTAATAAATTTTTTAGGAATGATAATTAAGTTTTTTTGAATAATTTTTTTTTCCCTAGACTCTCAACTCAATTCTCCACTATGAAGATTTGAAGCACAAAACTCTGTAGTGCAAAAATTTTAAGTGAAAAATGTTTAAAGTCAAAAAATCTAGTCCCGCAATGTGCTGAAATACTTGTTTTTTCCACTTTAAACGAAGATATCTTGCAATTTGAGCCGTCAAAAATTCTGAAATTTTTTCCACACATTCTCATACTAGTTAGGTGTAAGATCCTATGGTTAGATGTGGAAAAAAAACATTTTTCATTTTTTTTTTACTCCTTGCTATAGAAATGGCAGTTTTGATGGTTTTTTGGCAGAAAAAAAGCCTTGGGCCTTTAGGGGTTAACTTAGTTCTATGAATTGGATTGTACAAGAAACAGTGAAGTTGGTGTAATCAACAAGCAACTTACGCACACCAACTCAACATGTGAGCTTCTTGATTACTGTATAAGATGGGTACACCCATAATGGCGCAGTGTCTTAGACTGCCAGCTAAAATAAGCCCCTAAATGGTGTTTAAATATTTTGAAAACTGCACCTCCAAGTATCCTGTGGTTCTTCATTGCAGCATTGGCCATTTTGGGACAAGTGACTGGCTTCTAAACTCAAAGTACAAGAGGTTTTAATAACATGAGGAGTTACTAATGCTTAAAGGCTTGTCAAAGATTAGCTAAAATATGCTCCCGTTAATAAATCTTCATGTCATTTCAAGCATGTGTCAGAGATCAAGTGATCATGACTCTTATTAAATCCTCATGTTATTTCGTATGATTCACAGAACATGAGGATACAAAATGGCATGGGTTTACGAACTTGGATACTTTTTTAATAAATATGAAAAACATAATTGCACCTCCATGTCTTTTACTTCTGACATCTTGGGAGGGGAAACTTTTGAATGTAACTACTCCCTTTTAATGCTGCCTATGAGCAGTTTCAATTACTCTACTTTCAAAACTTTGTCCCCCTACTGTGGTCTCATTTTTGTCAGAATCAGAAAATTGATTGTGCTTAACTTCCTTTTCTACACATCTCTTTGCTCTCTTGTATTCATTGTTTACTAGTTAGCCTTCAAATTCCCCACAGCCCAATTTGTGGCAGTTTTGGGTGTACCCACCTTAATAGGCATGATGCAATTCCGCACTTGAAATTCTCTTACAAAGTCTTCAACCAATATTGGATAGAAGCCAAAAGAATTTCATCTGTTGGATGTGTACTTGACATTTTGCCAACTGAAGTCTCACTTGCTTCAATGGATTATTTTCCAAACAAAAGAACTTCTCATAGACATGCCAATTTGCTTGTTGCAGCAGCAACATCATTGTCATTGTAATGATAACGCTAGTCCAAAGACTATCGTGAAATGAATGAACTAAATTAGTCTATTGAAAGGGTGGGGGTGAACTGGCCCACTTGCTCGGCCTCCCAAATCATTCCAGGGGTGCACGTGAAAAAAAAGCCCCCTATTTTGAGCATCTCTAGGGTATGTTCTAGACCCCTCCTAGCTAATTTGGGGCCTCTGATTGCAAATATGAATTCAGAATTTGCAAATTTTATTAAGTGTGGCAAAAAAAAATTCAGGGTTTTCTCTTGAGGCTGAATGAGAAGGTCAGTTCACCTCAGCCATTGAAAGTAGTTCAACTAGCCATGTGCCAAGGACATGGTAAACTTAAAGGCATCCTCAATACATAGGACTAGTACATAGCCCCTCCTAACAAGCTTCTAAATTTTCATTGGTTTATAATTAAAACTGTAAATTTCTATCATTTTAAGCTTATTTGAAAGTACTTTGCATATGAATAAGAAAACTCAAATTCAGACATTGGACAATGAAAATAAACCACTTCAAAATCAAGTTATTATAGAATCTTTGACAAATTATGATTCCTAAAGTAAAATTTGACCAATTGCAAAGATGCCTAGAAACTAGAAACACATCTTCTATCTTTGCCATTTATATGAGCCACAAAGTTAGTGCGATGTATTAGGCCAATATAAACCAAAATTAGATTCAACCAAGCATGGAATTGGGATGCGCTCAAAGTGAACATCATGTTTGCAAGATGGAATGGCAAAGTAACATTTGTTGGATCTCCTTTGAGATTTTAGTTAGCATGGCTACATGACATGGATACACTAGCTCTATAGATAGACTGCCAATCAAATTGGGATAAAATTTATTTTTGTAAACTTAGGAGCAAGCTATTATTGCAACACTATAGAATTTTGGATTGATTCTCCAATTCAAACATGAAAGTGCAATTGGCATTTGTGAGAATGGAGAAATTGTCAATTCAAACATTTACTACTAGCTAGTTGGAAGAAGACTAGTTTTAGTAGATTTAAGTATTTAATTGTTGATAGACCATTTTCAACCCAATGTGGTCAGGTCTATATTTGGGCTTTTGTTGAAGACTAACCACTTTGTTGCTATGTTGACCAAACTTGGCAAGTCACAGTGGCAATGCTCTTAGCTTTTTCAAGTTCATACAAAGTGTTTATCTAGTGACACCAAGGGTCACGATCTTCTAATACTACACATGCCACACACCCGCAATATTAGGTTCCAACTCTGTTTACAAGTTTCCTATTCCCTATGACTCCCATCACTTAACTCAGACCACAAGATACTAGGCATATCATTAGATGGCATAGAGTATAACTTCCATTGATGTCCAAGTCTTCAATGGTGGCACTACTCACTACCGGTGCTAACTACCCTTGAGCGGTATTCAACTTCCCACTAAGCCCAAGCAATCTCACCTCGGGACTCACTAGTTGTAACACCCATCATGGCCTAGTATAGAGCAGTTACCATCCAAACAATGTCAAAGAATGCACAAGAATATTCCATAGTAATACTAAGGCATCGGTCAGGCTCCATCACCAACCTCACCACCCTTGGCTACTATGGCTCACCATTGCACCATTTGAGAGTGAAGTAGGAGACCATCCATCGTCATATTACTTTGTGTGGAATTTGGCACACTATGTATCCCTTCCTATAGGTCTCCGAGACATCCAAGATACATTCACTACTTAGAAGACCACATGATTCCCATGCTTCGGCCTCAAAACCAATATCTAAGACCTCTCAACCTTTCCATTGGGATTAATTTTTGCTCTAGATTCCAAATCCAAAATGCAAGACTACTTTTGTAATCTCTTTTTTGTATAGATCAACATGAATTATTCATTTTATCAAGTGCAAAAAGTATTGATCAAGTTATGATCCTCCAAACATCTTCGTCCTCTAGGAGGTGGAATTCTCTTGGACTCTATCCCCTTTGTTTGTCCATAACTTTAGCTCATAGCTCCATTTTGTGAATCATAGCATTCTGGAATCCTTATCTAATTAGCTTTCCAACAATAAGTGGCATGCCCTACTTGAACAAAGTATTCCTTCTAGGATCCCCTCTTCCATGTTCCACACTTTAGATTCACATCCAAGACATTCAAACTTTGAGGAGTCATAACTTTGATTCAAAACTCAGATCCTCGCGTTCTTTAAACCCGTAGATGAGTGTTCTTACCAACTTTTCCAAAAATATATGGTATGCCATTCAATTTATCTCAACTAGAGTGCTACAAAGCCCTACTTGCTTGAGACTCTTTATTTCTCTCACCTCTCTTGCAAGGCTTGGGAAGTCACTCCAATGTCCCCTTACTCACTAAGGTGGCATATGCACGCCTTGGAGTGAGGATTGTCACATGGAAAATCAAAAGTGTAGATAAGTTCGACAAATATGGACTTATGCTACAATATCTACCTCTATCGTCAAATATAAAATAAATGACTGCAAAGTGTCTTCACAATACCAATGTGTGTTTGCCTTTGAGGCATATCCACATGCAATTAATATTTAATAGGATGCCAAATCTAATAATAATTTTTACCTTTTACTCATATCCTTTGCTCATATTCTACTTAATCCTTTATATCTGAGGGGATCCAAAAGTGGCCACAAGAAGCATATAATTTTGAAAAATGTGTAATCCATCCATATCTAGAATTTTTGTGCAAATTGGATAGCATTTTGAAAACAAATGGTTCAAGAATCATTGCATTCCATACCATAAAGATCTCCAAATCACAATGTACAACAACAATACACTAATAATACATTAATATTTGACAATGTATGCTTATATATTATAATATACTATTGTGTAATAACATTGGATGCAAATGCAATTTGCATGTTTTGCTTTTCGAATATCACAAAAGTTGGTGTTTAGTGTTAAAATTGAACTTTTAGTCTTGTAATAACTTGTACACGAGTTAATAATTGTACTAGAGGTATGTATGAGCCTAAATCTTAATTTATATGCGAATTATATTTCAACTTTGAAATTCAACAAAAACTTAAGGAGAATTTGTTCATGAGCTTGCAATGTGTCATTAGAAGGTTTTAAATGTCATATTCACGTCCAAGTTTTTTCCAATAGATTTTTTCTAAGTGATTTCTATATGAATGTGACAAGATGGTGGAGTAATGTAAAATTGTCTAATAGCATATGTTTTGTAATACACAAAATTTATTGCCAAATGCATTGTTGAATTTATATCAAATTTAATGTACAATGACACCACTAAATGCACCTATACATACATTTATATGTTTTTTTTAAAGATCAATGCTTTTTAACAAGATACTAAAAATTGCGTTCTTCCAAAAAAAAGTTTGGGATCTAAAAAGTTAGCCCTTTTGTCACAAAAGTCATAAAAGTTTCTCCAAAAACTCCTGTAATTATACAACTTTTAATAAGATGCGGTACTTTAGAGTCAAATAATGTTGTTTCTCAATAATATTTTTATGTCGTTATTTTGTAGCTCTATGTCTTTGTTTCTTCATACCCTAATCTTGACCCTAAACCACTTATAAGTGAATGCTCTATACATAATTCTTTGAAGCATTGTCTTCTCTAAATGACCATGAATCTCAAAAATCGCTCAAAATTTTGTATGATAGATGAGCTCATGTATATTGTCATTTTTTAGTGTTTGAGAGCTAAGGAGTGGGTGTTATGTAAGTTCAAAATTTTCAAAGTTAGCAATAGTCTTAAGAGCTTAAATGCCTCAAGACACATGTATTTTTTATTTTATAAAATTGTTTGATTTTGTGAGGTTTGAATCCTATGGTTTAGTGTAATGCTTTATATACTTACACAATGTTGTAAGATTTTCATTTGTTTCTAACAAGCATCTACACTATAAAAGGCTCTACTTTTGTAGCACCAATTCATCTTCTTAAGTAAGGTCTTATTCAAACTTCATCATATGTATATTTTGTCAATATAAAACTTCCTTCCTTTTGGTTCAAAGTCAATAAAGTAAAATAAAAACTATGTTGCGACAAGAAACATTATCTTTATAACATATAATAGCATTGGTTTATTTATTGAGTATAGGCTTACTCAAACTTCATCACTTTCAATGTAGATATATATAGCATCTATTGATGCAAAGCTTCTTCCCTTTTGGTGCAAAGGGAATGAAAAAAATACTTGTTTCATCTTATATGGTATAAGGAAGTATCAACTTTAGGTTATTTCTCAAGGAATTGAATAACATAAGTATATTACCTTAAAATAATGGGTCTATAAACTTGTCGCAAAACTTCAGAATTCTTAATTGTATATGCCTCCATGGATGAAAGCTTGAAACCTTCAATGATTTTGTTGCATTTTAGAGGTAACATTGAAAATATTTTATCTTTTAAAAAATTAGTTATAAAAATAAGATATGAAATATTAGTAGAACAATATGAATATTGTATTTCCAAAAAATTAGGCATAAGAAACAAATTCTCCAAAAATTAATGGAAAATCTTAAGAAAATAGATGCATTGATGTTCAAATTGTTTATAACATAGTGAAAACATTCAAAAAAATAAAACAAAAATAAGCCATATTCAAAAACTTGATAGAAATTAAATTCCACTAAAGTGATGATAGAAGAGTGTTTTGTGAAGGATTGTCTAGAAATGTGCATACAAAATTGTCTTTTTGCATCCATGTGGAAGATAAATAATTTAATTTTTAGAAGCCCTTCTGTATGTAGGTGCAACCCTAATTGAGAGTTTGGATATTAGGTGGAAGAATTTTCTCAATTCTCTGCCAAATCAAGTCTTGTAGATATTTTGAGAGAGACACGTAATTTGTTAATAGGACTTACTTGGCTATAGTGCTTGCCACTATGTAAAGCTTCACTTTACTTTTCTTACATTTGTACTCTTAGATTCTTTGTTTGTGGAGTTAGATAACTCGCCTTGTGTGTGTTTCAAATCTACTCCTTGATTGTATCTTGTATACATTCTTGTTTAATCCCTAAAGGACTAAAGTCCCCTTAAGAGACACTTGGAATTTTGGGCAGGCTTGTGTGCCCTCAAATTTTGACTTGATTTTTTGAAACTTTTTTTGAAGATAGGAAAGCACATTAGCTTTCTAGAATTATAATTTTTTTTCAATCAATGCCCGGGAGCAAAAGCTATACCATCCAAAGTCTTAAAAGCAATTCGTCGAGTAGAACAAAAAAAATACAAAAAATGAATTTTTAAATTTTTTTAAATTTTTTTAATATTATATTTTTGTTTAAATTTGAAGCTTTGATTCATTCTATTTGTACTAATAATGAGAAAGTTATGGACAATCTCGTTTTTCGGGCAATCTATGCATCTAGCTTCTTCAAAAATAAAACTTATTGAAATCATTTTTGAAAGCAATTTTTCAATTTTTTCAATTTTTTTTTGATAGGGTGAATTTTGTTTGCAAGAAAAGTCTCACCATTGGCATTATGATGTTTCAATTCCATCTTTGAGCTATTAACTATTTAGTGTTTCATTCAATCTTGGACCTACTTCTACTTAACACTTTTTTTATATGTAAAAATCAAATTATGATATTCTTAAAAAAAATTCAAGACTTCCAATTCAAATGTTCAATAAAAAGAAAAATTTAACCTATGGTCTGTAGTGCAAAAAAATTCCACAAATGGCAGTCAAAGTCATCTGAAATTGTAGACCAACATTCAAAAAAACTTATTTTTCTAACTTCAAATGCTAATATCTTTCAATCCGTACGGTCAAACTTCATAAAAATTTAGTATATGATTTGAGTGAAGTACAAGATCCTATAGTTAAATTCTAAAAAAAAATGTTTTTTTTGGTTTCTTGAGTGACTGCAGCAGAAATGGCAGTTTTCAGTGGTTTTGAAGCTAGAAAATGCCTCAGTATACTAGGGGTTAATTTTTACTTTCTTAGATTTATGCTATTTGTTGTATTGTGTATCACACAATTTTTATTAAATGATAATGCTCTCAAACTTTCCAAGTGAAATTTATATATTTTAGTATTCAAAATACTAATATTCACAAAACAATCAATCTCTATAAAATAAGATAAATAAAATTTTAATAATATATGAATTTATTAGTATTTAAAAATATAGACTACAACTAGGAATGCATTAGTACACCTCAGTATTGATTTCAAATACATTGATTTAGTGCTCTAAAAATTAGTCATGTATTTGAATTTGGACGTGCAACAAATTATACAAAATAATATAAGAGTTTCAAGTTTACCACATTTTTTGGCTACATATGAATTAGAATTTCTTAAAATTATTTTAGAAAGATAAAATCACATGCCATCTATAAGTTATAAATTCATTAGATTCTTTTGTGAAAATTTAAACTATTGTATAATCTTGGACAAGATTTTGAAGAAAAATTTCAAGAGGGAGATAAAAAATTTGAATTTTTTTGTTTAGGTGTATATAATAGTATAGAGCATTACAATGTACACCAAATTTTTACGTCATTTATATCATTAAAGAATCAATAGACCTGGTTTATATTTTCAAGTTCAAATTGCAACAAAATACTCAAATTTTGGAAAAATTTTAGTTTTACAAATTAGAATAGAAATTAGAATTGATAAACTTCATTCTATTAGTTGGGGTAAAGATCAAAAATATCAATTTTATGGCTAATTTTCAAATAAAAAGAAAGTTGTTAGAAGCTACTTAAATACCCTTCGAGGTGATATATAGATTTTGTATTCTTCTATAGATAAATCAATAGTATCACAAGGGTGATTGCAAGAAAGACTTGTCCTATTTCTTGTCTCCTTGCCCTCGGATGGGTGTTTTTTTGCTCATAACTTTGCATCGTTTATCCATTTTGCATAAAATTTGGAATAAATGTATATGTGATAGTTGTAGACATTGAATTTTTTTTAATTTAAAAAAATTAATTGACTATTTTTATCTTGCCGCTGATTGGGTATCTACCTTGGTCATTTTGGAGGGTTTTAGTCCTACTTTTGAGCCAAAAATGCAAATTTGAAGCCACAAATTGGACATGTTGGAGGTCTATTAACATTATAGGGACTGACAATGAGTTTTTATAAGAATAGCAACACGTTGGTTGCGCACATGGAGTCAAAGTCAAAGTGACCTTCCTTTGCACAAACTCTATGAAGAGGAAAAAGAATTCCTAGAGGAATTCTTTAGTGCAATGTGAACGCAATCTTCTCTAGAAAAATGGAACTTATGGAATTGTTTTGGATTTTTTTTGAATTATTAAATATGAAAAACTTGATAGATCCCTTTTTCTGCTATTTTTTGCTTACAGTGGCTTCTGTAGTACTCCATAGCAGTCTATAGTACTACACAATACTGCATAGTACCGAATTGACGTTTTAGATTTGAAGGCGCCTTTAATCAACAATTTAAATTGGTCGGGGCGTTGCCAACATATGATACTGGTAGTACTACATAGTATAGCCAGTCCTATGGCCAAAAACTGCGTTTTTGACAGAATAACGTGAAGTGTCTGTTGCAACTATCTACAATCCATAAATTTCCAACTGCAACCTCTGTAAATGCGTTCAAGCAACATCCAAACCAAATGAGTTCAAGCAACATACCTAGATGCTAGTTTGGATGCTTTTAGATTAGAGTCATTGTACATACATGCGTTCAACTTGTTATTTTTAACATTTGAGTTCTTTTTAAGTTGACATAAATTTCAACTCACGTTGATATATATAGGAAAGTAAAAGATTAGATTTAAAAAATAGCAATTTTTTTTAATAGCAATTTCTTAACAATTACATTGCATTGAATATTTAAGATTTAAAAAAAAATTAAAAAGATAATAGTATTTTCAGTTATAAATACATTAATGAAAATTAAAAATAAAAAAAAAATCTTTTTCCATAACATTTATTGTGAATTGTATTTTTAAGTTCTATATTTTTAGAGAGTATTAATAATACTTATATGGTATTAATATTCACTTGTAAGAATAACTATTATTTTTAAATTTAGCTTAATATTTATATATAAATATAAGTATATAATCTTAGTTGTTTTGTACCTATCATTATTATTGTTTGTTATTTTGTTCTCAAATATATATTCATTATAGTAGTTTGTTGTTTTGTTTGTTCAAATATATCTTATATACAATTATGTCTACAATGAGGTTCTTCATAGTTTCTTTTGTACTATTGTTTGCAATGCAAACGGCAACTATTTTTGCTGAACCAATAGCAAATAGAAAGATTGGGCTAGGTGGATTTGGAGGAAGTGGTGGCATTGGTGGATTTGGAGGAGTTGGCGGAATTGGTGGAGGTAGAGCAAGTGGTATTCCATTTGGAAGTAGCAATGATGCAGCTTCACCTTCATCTGATGGAAGTGGCACAGTTCAAGGTCCATTTGCTAACGGAGGAAATCCATTCGCTAACGGGGGAAATCCATTTGCTAACGGAGGAAATCCATTTGGAAACGGTCCGGTCGGTGGAAGTGGAACTGATGGTGCAGCTTCACCTTCATCTGATGGAAGTGGCACAGTTCAAGGTCCATTTGCTAACGGGGGAAATCCATTCGCTAATGGGGGAAATCCATTTGCTAACGGAGGAAATCCATTTGCTAACGGGGGAAATCCATTTGGAAACGGTCCGTTCGGTGGAAGTGGAACTGATAGTGCAGCTTCACCTTCATCTGATGGAAGTGGCACAGTTCAAGGTCCATTTGCTAATGGGGGAAATCCATTTGCTAACGGAGGAAATCCATTTGCTAACGGGGGAAATCCATTTGGAAACAGTCCGTTCGGTGGAAGTGGAACTGATGGTGCAGCTTCACCTTCATCTGATGGAAGTGGCACAGTTCAAGGTCCATTTGCTAACGGGGGAAATCCATTCGCTAATGGGGGAAATCCATTTGCTAACGGAGGAAATCCATTTGCTAACGGGGGAAATCCATTTGGAAACGGTCCGTTCGGTGGAAGTGGAACTGATGGTGCAGCTTCACCTTCATCTGATGGAAGTGGCACAGTTCAAGGTCCATTTGCTAATGGGGGAAATCCATTTGCTAATGGAGGAAATCCATTCACTAATGGAGGTAATCCATTCGGCAACGGAGGCAATCCATTCGGTAATGGAGGAAATCCATTCCCAAGTTTTGATCCAAATGCATCTAATCCTTGAAGACTTCAATTGTCTTTTAATTCCTACAATTTTTAGTAGAATTAGAATGTAATTGTAGACTCAATTCAATTCGGCTTGTTTCATGGATATTTGTCCAAATTTTCCATGCAAAAATGTATTCAATATTTTAATAAAAGTTTAATTTAAGAAATTGGTGTTGAGAGATATTACAATGGATTTTGCAACATTAGTATGGGAAGGAGTAAATATCCATGTGCAAATACTCTTAAATTTTATTAGCATGCTTCATTGAGTATTAAGTGGTTTGAAAATCAAATACATTTTAAGTCTAGTACACAACACTTAGAATTCACTAGCACAATAACTAAAGCTCACACAAATCATATATTCCTCACAAAATCTCACCTAGATTAACGCTTGCATGAAACATCACTCAATTAGATTGAGATGGTAGAGTATTCCACCTTCTATGCTCAAGGGGATTTGAGTTTCTTCAAGCAAGCAGATAGACAAGAAGAAAAAATTGGCCCTTGGATATCAAGAGAGGGAGATCATATCACTACAAGAAAAAGGGGTCTTTCACAACCAACTGAACAATGATTTATTATCCTAAACGACTGCGCAACAATTCAAGCTTTGTAATTGCACATGCAACATAATGTGTACAAAAGAGTAGTCACTCTGCACTCACGGAAATGACTGCAGGATGAAGAGTGCCCAAACTCCAACCAAAGACTCCGTTCATCCATGCCTTCCCAGTGAGCAAAGCATCTGAAGGTGTAACGTGGACCTTTGAAATTCTGAGTTTGAACAGACTTAGTCGTAGACTAGTTGAAGACCGACTATGTATTGACTGTATGGGACTCCACGAACATTTGACTAAGATATTACTAGGAAACAACTGCATTTATGGTCTTCAAAAAGTTCTTTGTAGAATTCATTTTGCAATGCATAACATCAAATGTTTAGCAAATTAATAAATCCAACATACAATGAGTGTATAAAAAGAATAAGTATATTGTTGCAAAAGATGGTATATGAATGATTATCATATGTCATCATTTAGTTATAAATTAGTCATACATTAATCATAGATCAATCATTGAATAGTCATATTGACACTAAGTTAGGGTTGCCTTGTATCATCCTATAATTCAATCTGCTCCTAATATGATGCGAACGGCTTAGATTTTGCTTCTCTCCTTGGCATGAACAAAATCCTATATTTTCATAGAGTCTCCACTGCACTTTTGTATTTGTTGCTTTCACCACCGTGTTTGTAGTTTTTTTATCACCACGTTTATTGTTTCTTATCACCGCGTTTGTTATTTAGGGCTTCCATATTTGTTAATTTTCTCCTCTATGTTTGTTGCTTTTTATCGCCATTTTTGTTCTTTTTGACCTTAGTGTTTGTTGCATCCCACCATTATTGCTCTGAGTTGCTCCATCTTAGGTATTACAACTCTTACTTTGTTTTTCCTAAAATTTGTATAAGTTGATTGTTCAAAACAATGATTTGATTCCTCTTGGATATCACAACTTTTGCTTTGGTTCCCTTAGGATTTGTATTATAAATTGATTGTTAAAAAAAAATTGATCTGTCTTGGGAATCACAGCTCTTTAGTGAGATTTTCTTAGGGTTTGTGTAAGTTGATTGTTCAAAACAATGGGTTGATTAGTCTTGAGTATCACAACTCTTACTTTGGTTCTCTTAGGGTTTTTATAATTATGTACATTATTCAAAAAAACGAGTTGATATGTCTTATGTATTATAGGTCTTGCCTTGGTTCTATTAGGTTTTTCTATTATATAAAAAAGTGAGTTGATTTGTCTTGAACTTTATAACTTTTGCTTTTATTCACTTAAGATTCAGGTATATGTTGTTTATTTCAATTTCAAAATAATAGAATTAAATGTTCTTTACATTTTTGATCCATTTGCATGGTTTAGTTTGAAAATTATTTTTTCACCTTATCTTTAAGTATGTGTCTAACTTGGATTTTGTTTGTGTGTAGAAAATCACTTTAAACTAAAAATTGAGGAAGAAAATGAATCTAACATGATGTTGAGCTTTAGAAGTTGTTGTAAGGAGGTTGCTACTATAGAGTACAAAGGTTGATGAGTTTCACGTGTAGAGGAAATTACTCGGGGGGGTCACTTAGAATGTCCATTAGAAAACACGTGCGAACAAAACTTTGGCCCTCCTATATTATATCCTAAAATTTAAATAAAATGAAATAAAAAAAATATGACTAGATTTTCCTACTTCAAAAGTTTATGTTTTGAATTATCGATATTTTTATTTGTTAATGATAATTAGTTACAAATTTTTGAAGTAATTAGATACATTGTACAACTGAAAAATAACTTTCACACCCCTATATTATATCCTAAAAAATTGTCTAAAAAATGAAGAAAAAATTCCTAAAAATAGCTCTCTATTGAAAGTTCATTTTGAGTTGAGTATTGATGCAATGGTCATCTAAATGTGATCTCTATAAATATTTGAGTTGAAAAACATGCCGTTTTAGGCCATTTTCAACCTCTTGTACAAATCATTTCAACTATTATTTTAGTTTGAAATTTTGGCAATAGAAACCTATAGTCATTATTAAGCAACCCTCAAAATTTTAAGTTGAAATTATAGTTCATTAGAAACCACTTGTTCGCACGTGGTTTGTAGTAAAATACTAGGTGCCCCCCCGAGGGAAATTAATGTTATACTTCTACTACGTACTTTATGTTTGCAATTAATGGAGGTGTATTATTGTTAGAAATTTGGATACAGAGTTCTACTTAGCCAGAGCCTAGTCTTTTCATTTTGTAGTCTTTGACAACGTGACAAGTTTTATAAATAACTAAGAAATGACTATGTGCAAGTTGCATTAGTCATTTAATATAGCAATCATTGTTGTTTCAGTTGTATGTATAATTTATTCAATCAATAACTACAAGAATGCATTTCTGTATTTCATAATCATGGCATAATCAAAACTAGTTAAGACTACAATGTCACTCATCTTCAACTACAGTATCACTCACCTACTACTACAACAAAATAAATGACTAATATACAACTAGTATTCTACTGAAAATTGACTACTAAGTAACTTTCGTGCATATATAAGAAAATCTGGAGAACGACTAATCAAAAATTTCCACATCTCCAAAAGTCTCTACCACTAGTCATTCATCAATATTAATCATATATATGACTGAGGTATAACTGAACATTTAATATGCCATGTCAAACGCCACCATGGACAACCACGTAGAAAAAAATCCATAGATGAACATCCATGTAGGAAGATGGATGGTGATATAAACAACGTAGTGGTTTATATAAAGGACTCGTCCACAATAACTACAACGTCCAAAATTCTACAATAGTCATACGCGTCCACAATGACTGAAAATGTAATCATACACGCAGTCATAGAATGCTGAAATTCTTATAGTGTATCAATCCATCCACATAAATTGTTAATTCCAATACACAAAAAAAACTCAATTAAAAAAATGTAGAGAATGACGTATGCAAATACGAGCAACTTTGGTTTTGAAATGGACCTTATGACATAATTTCCTTTCAAGAGTTGCGTTAGTAGGTGTCTTAAGTGGTTTGTTCACTTTATTTACGTTTGCAATGGAATTTCCAACTTTCAATTCAATCAAATTGTCGGGATTCTACAATTTGGCACTTTTCATAGCACACAACGACAAACATAAATCTATATTGGTCCCAATTTAGAACTTTATGCATATGAATGTCACAATTTTCGAAGGCCAAGTGCCAGAAACATAAATCTATATTAGTCCTAACTTTAGAGCATTTTGCAAATGAATGTCAGAATTCTTTGGAGTCTAGAGCACACAATCAAAATTGTAAATCTATACCACTCCTGATTTTTAGAGCTATGAGAGGTGCATGTCAAAAACGTGGCAATCCATATCAATTTAACAAAAGTGACACTCTTTTGTCTTTCCCGTCAAGCTGTCTCCAAATCCGTCCATTGATGAATGCATTTTTGGGGTAGTTACAAGCAATACATGGAAAAGTAGAAGTAGTCCAACATCAAATTGAATTGAGCAAGTTGCTTGACATTCATGAACAAAGAGACATGGGGAGCCTTGATGTGCTATAGTGTAGGCAAAGTATACACATAACTGCCTACTACCTATTCTATATTATCGACTTGCCAAAAAACACTTCTCATTGGTAAGCCCATTTGTCAGGGAAATAGTGGAATTTTTTGTTACATTGTTTGTAAGCCAAGGTTGTTTTGTAGGCCAACTGAGGTTTTGGGGTCTGCAAAGAGAAAAATTCATCCATTTTAGGAGTCCGATGGGGCTACTTTTTCAAGCCAAGCCATGAAGGCCATCCATTTTTCAAACCCGCTAGTGATGCTTTAAAGATCCATGGTTGGTCTAATTTGTCAAATTAGACCAAGCTTGAGTCTTAATCCCTAAAGTCCCAAGAGTCCCTTTGCAGGACTCTTGAAGGGTTTGGGCACATTTCTAGTTTTTAGCAAGATTTTTTGAATTTTTTTTAAGATAGGGAAATTGATGAACTTTTTGGAAATATAATTTTTATTTCAATCAGTGTCTATGAACAAAAATTATAGCATAATAAGCCCAAAACATGCGAACTCTAGCAAAAAAAAACTTAAAATATTTTTTTAAAGTTTATTTCTTAAAAATTATATTTTTGTCTATGTGAAAGATTTTATTCATTCTATTTAGATAAGTGATGTGAAAGTTACGAATCTTCTTGTTTTACGAGCAATCTTAGCAAATTCTTAAGAAAATAATATATTGGATCCATTTATGAATTCAAATTTAACAATTTAAAAAAAAAGTTTGATGCTTTCTAAAACAATCTCACCATTGGGATTAGTATGTTTCAATTCCATCTTAGAGCTATCAACAGTTTATTTTTTCTTTCTATCTAGCACCTTACTTTGACTTAACAAATTTTTAAAGAATATAAATTATAGGGGGGGATTGTTTTTATTTTTTTTACTAAATTCTCAACTCAATTCTTCAACATAAGTTTTTTTTTAATTCAGAATCTATAGTACAAAAAGTTTTAATTAAGAGGATCTAAAGCCTCACGAGATAGTCAAACTAAGAATTTTTTTGTTTTTGTTTTTTTCACTTTAAAAGTTTATATCATGTAATCAATATAGTCAAAGTTTTTGAAATTTCTCTGAGACATTTGCATATTAGTCTAGTGCATGATCCTATAGTTGGATTGCAAGATTATGATTTTTAAAGTTTGAGAAAAAGGATCTTTTTATCCTTGCCAAATAGGGTCAACATACTTCAAATCCTTGTGGAGTGAGAATTTTGTTCTATTCAAAATTTAGCCTCTTGTACTATTGATTATTAAATCTTGTTAGTTGCACATATACAAGATTTTAAAAAACAATAAGGGATCTACCTTATTTTGAATCACCTTGAAAATATGACTAGGTCAAAAAAATCTAGCAATACATTAGCCATTTTTTAATGTTTTTTTACCAAAGAATTCATGTCTTGGAATCCAAACAATGAAAACACAAATCCAAACATGTAGAATATATATAGTCCTTTTCAAAATTTTAATAGCACAAATTGAAAGATGACAACATTTAAAGATTTTTTTTTAATGTGTATTTTTTAAATTTATTTGTTAGTATTAACAAAGTTTGACTCCTCTTGAAATGAAATTTTTGCACTAAACATAGTTGGGTTTGTTTTTAACAATTGCGTATAATAACATGTTAGATAGATGCATGCCAAATTTTTGAATTAGATGAGAAGTTTAGCACAAGCCTGTTGAAGTTGCACAAATTTTTTCTAGGCAACTTGACTTTCCATTTGGGCGCCCAAATAAATCCTCGCTCCAAGGTGGTTGGTGTATACACTTTTTATCAAAATTTCAAAAACATCTATTCAAAATTGACTTTGTATAAACCTACCTAAACATTCATTTATTCATTCAAAGGGCAATTGTCCTTTAGGAATTAAAAACATTTATATTGAATTTTACAATCAAATTTTGGTTCCAATTCAAGTTAATGCTTTTAGGCCCTCTCTAGGCCAAAGGCAAAAGAAGATTGTGAGAGCAAATTTTTAATTCATGTGAGCTTTGAAAATTGAGAAGACCGAAGAATGCAATTTTATACTTGAAGTTTAAGTCCAACAAAAAGAATGATGCAAAAAAACTTTTGCCCTTCGTAACCAAAAATTGTACAAATTATGAGTATTATAGAATTGCAATCAAGTCCATTTAGAAAAATAGGCTTGAGTGCGTGACTACAATTCTATGGGACAAAAACTCATAGCCAATCATATAAAAAGAACTCACATTATATATTGCCTTAGTTTTAAAAGAATTCATAAATTGTAGATTGGATACTTTTGTTGCTTCCTCTCACTTTACACTAGTTACTTCCAAAAGTTGTGACTTCCAAAGGCTACCCTTTCAAAAATAAGCCATAGACCTTGATAGATTTTTTCTACGACTTGATGACTCTAGTCAAGACAAAAAAAGTCTCCAAATTGCACTCTTTTAAATGTAGAGAGGATATGCTTAGTCAAAAAACAAATTAAATTTAACCTTATGCACAATTTTTTTCCTTGTTTCTATTAAACTAAATTTTAATATGTTATCCATTCTAAAGTGGCAACTATGGCTAGTGTGACTTTGACATGACTAGGTCTTCACAACATCCAACTTTTATGGAAATCAACCTTCAATTTCCCTCAAGGATTCTTTTGTTTGTAACAATAATTGGTACCATCTTTATGATTTCTATACTAACATTAAATTTTGAATTATTGTTTATGAACAGCAAGGTTTAAATACCACTCTTAATGTATGCCAATTCAACCAATGAATTGGAGTTATTTTTAATTTTTAATTTTAGAAATTAACCTTTTTGGCAAAAATTTGAAAGGATATCATTGTTTCAAAGTAATTGATTCAAAATTATATGCATTTAGTTTGTGTTTTAACTTTTAGATTACAAAACATCTACATATAAATTACATTGAAAATATATATTAGAGTTTGCTAATAAATCATTTGAAAAAGGAATTAATTTAACTCCTAAAATTCTTTGACTATGTTTCACCAAAAAATATTTAGAATGGGCTGTTTTGATGGCAAAGACCCCCAAAAATAACAAATGAAATCTTGCTATATCTTACCATAAAAATCTAGTGGCAGACTACTTCATTATGCTATAGTAAAAAATGGTAGGTTTTAACCGAACAAATTGTAAGATTATAGTGTTTGAAGTTGGAAAAAATGTTAAGGAGGGCACCTAAATTTTGGGTAGCTCTAACTTAGAGAGGCCTTTGCACAAGTTAATTTTACTTTATTTTTTGAATTTTTTTTGAATTTTTTTGTGGCAAAGTTAGCCACATGTTCAAAAAAGTTCATAATTTATCAAATTAGGAAAATGTACTAAAAAATTCCAATAGTGAACTAGCTTCAAGGAAACTCTTACACAAAGTCGTTTTTCAACAATTTTTGGTTTGCACATACATTAAGCTCTTCAAAATGTTGATGGTGGAGTTCAGTAGGTTTTAGCTAGCTTTAGAAGAGGGAGAAAAAAATGCCTAAAATTTGTGACTTTGGCAAGCTTGATCAACTTATTCCCTAAAACGTCCAAACTGAAGGAAAAGGCAATTGGGCGGGATGAGGCTAGGTGAGGGTTTGCTATACCAGACTCTTCATAGATCACTAGCATTGGATAAATTTATCACATGCTATATCTTCACAACACCCATGTTCCCTTTGTGCGTGAAGATGTTCCCTTGTTCTATGAAATATAACTCTAGAAAATTCGGCATTAAATTCAAAGAAATCAAAATGTTTAGCAATTATCTCACATAGCTTTAAAAGCCACTAATTTGCAATTGAAGAGATGAAAAGACAAGTTCATTAAACAAGAAGGGTGGTAGGAGGTAAAACAACCCATTTGGAATATATAAATTAGGATTAGTAGGAGCATACTAGAATAAATTTTTCCAAAAAACTTTGAGCTAAGTTTATATGAAAAATCAAGCTAACTTTCATTTATTAAAAACCATTTGAGATTTTGAGTCTTCAAAAAAAAGTTATGAACAAAATTTAAAGAAGATGTTTGAAAATATCAAAGAAAATGTCCCTTCCAACCCCTCTATGAATTTTGTCTATAACTCTTGATTGGAGACTCTAAATCTCAAAAGTGGGTTTAGAGATGAAAGTTAGCTTGATTTTCTTCATTAACTTAGTTCAAAGTTTAAAAAAAAAGTTGTTCTACTATGCCTAAAGGAGGTCTAAAATTTGACTTTGAACACAATTCTTTTTTTTTGACTTAATTGTGAGTGATTGAGCTCTTATTAATCCTAATTTATATATTCCACATGTATTGTTTTACCTCCTACCACCTTTATTGTATAAAGAATTTGTCTTTTGTCATCTCTTAATTTACAAAATAAATGACTTTTGAAGCTATGTAAGACAATTGCCAAATATTTTGAATTCTTTGAACATATATTTTCAAAAATTATATTTCATAGAGCAATTGTCTCCCTGGCACCCCTTCCTCAAACTTTGTCCTAAATTTATGGGCCCTCCAAAATGCCAAAAGAAACATGTTTCAACTTGGGCCAAAAATCTATCCCATGCCCTACCCTTCTCTTCAAGGCATTGCGATGAAAATTCCTCTCCAATGTAAAGTTGTAAATATCCTTGCTCGTATTGCCCGTCCCTCCATCCCTACAATTCCTTGTGGGCAAATCCAATTGTAAATTTCTTTTGGTAGAGCAGCAAGGTACTCCTTGTCCCCACATCCCAAAAAAAATTCACAAAATATAGTGAATATTTTTGTTCTTAGTAAGATGCCAAAATTTCTATATTACCAAAAAAAATTTGTTTGGTCCTTTAGGGATTAATTAGATATAATTTCAACAAATTCTAGTTAATCAAAGGTTTTTGGACAAATAAATTCTTTTAGATTCTTCAAGTCTTTTTATTCAAGCTTATGACATGTGCTTCTAGTGTATTTACTATAATATTTATAGTACTATGAATACTATAATGTCATAGACTTTTATATCATTAATAAATAATCAATGATACGTAATCTTTTGAAAATGAATTATAAATTCTTCCTACCATATTTAGGCTTGAAACTATTTTTACTTTCTTACGCTTGCTTATTCTAATTAAATAAAAACACATTTTAAAATTGGTCAAAGCATGACTATAGTTGAAGGATCCAAAAAAGAAGTATTTTAGTGCATTTAAACCTTCTTAGTCAAATGGAAAAGATCCTTGTAGAAAGAATAGATTAACACATTTATTTATGTGCATTATTTGCATAAAAATAATGGTAATAAGCAAAACTAAGGACAATGTAGGTGGGCCACCTTTTAGACATTGGCACAATTTTTAGACATTATAAAATGCGTGCGTAATACTATTATACTCACATTTTTTCAAAATTAATTCTTTAATTTGAAGGCACTAACTTTTTTCTAATGTGTATACTATACTCCTAACCTACCAACTTTCAAACCAAAAATGTGGCATTTTGTTAAGTTTTCCATTACTTCTTTGTCCAAATGGCATACAAGTGAGACCACATTTATATACATTTTTTCCAAAAGTATGTGATCAATGAGAGTTGCACCTTTGATTATAAATTGCTAAGTATAATCCTAGGGTAATATTGATTGTGATATTCACATGGTAAAATTGTTCATGACTAGAAGTTGAGAAGTTGTAGAATATTATACAAAATGAAGAAAACAGCATTAAATTAAATTTTAGTGAATATTTTCACCATTGCACTAAAAAGGGTACAAATACTATTGGTATAGAATGTATTATCAAGTGTATTATGGTAGAAATATTGAATATTGATATCAAATTAATTCTTAAATGTCACAATTAGACCTTTGACTAGCTTTAGTGTTTTGTTTTTTTGTTTTTTTTGTTTTTTTTGTTTTTTTTTCAAAAAAATGGCAAACCATTGCATTAAAATAATAACCAAGAATACAGCCAAGCTTGACGGCTGGTCAAATGAAGAGATAAGAGCAGAAAGCAACAAAAAAAAGACCAAGTGAAAAAACAGAGGGGAGATCCCTCTCTACACCAATAGACTAAGTCACCATGCAGCCTAGCTAGAATGGGAGAATGGAGCCAGATGTTGTCAAATTGGTTCCAAATCCTTGAAGATTGGTGCGGCATTAGAAGAGATTTGAGGGCTCTAAGAGCCCACAAGTTATCTGGCCCTGGGAACAGCCTTGGGAGTAGTAATTTGATGTGGCCGAGAGAGTGCCACGTCAGAAAATTAATTTTTTAAATTTTTTTAAAAAATAATTTAATTTAAAATAATAATAATAATATATATATATATTTTTTAAATTTTTAAATTTTTAAAATTTTTTTTAATATTCTGACTGTTCCCAGCTGCGGGAACAGTCTGAAACGGCCTCTCCCAGCCCTCAAATCTCTTCTAATGATCCTTTAGTGTGGTTTTCAAATATCAGTTTGTTTAAGAATTTCTCCCTAATGATCTGTGCAACCATTCTCCTAAGCTTGAAAAATATTAACATTATATCAATTTGTTTAAGAAATTATTCCTAATGATCCATATCAACTTTGTATAATTGTAATACAAATTGAAATTGAAATTGTCTAACCTTTATGGACATAGTATACAACATTATGGAAGTGTTAAAATATCAGTTTTGGAGAGAAAATAATGATATTTTGATGATCAACTCTATGGCCACTTTTTGCTACTCAATATGAGATGAAGTTTTAATCTCTAAAGATTGATTGTCCGTTTAAGGGACAACTGGAATTTGGATAGGTGATGACAAAATAAAAAATAAATGGATGATTTAAAAAATCTTACACAAGATGGAAACATTCACCTTCTTTGTGAGAATGTAAGAAAATCCTATTGGCTGTTTGGATCAAAAGTTATGCTATGCAAAAAAAACTTATAGTTCAAGCAATTTTGGCATCTTTTGCAAAATTCCTCATCTACTTTTGAAATTTGGCATATATGTAGCTAATATGACATTATAATTCATTCAAAAAAAACTATTTTTAGTAAAAAAAAATTTATTCTAAGTAGAGTCTAAACTCTACTAACCTTGCCAAGCAAGTTTGAAAAAAATAACCTTTGTCCTACTACAAATTCTATTATCTTAAAAGTTTACTTCCAAAATTCTTGAAATTTTTTCTATACATTTCAAACAATTATCTATAAGTTTTCAATGTATGGATTTCAAACTAAAAATTTCTTTGTTGTACGAGAATCATCAATAAATGATCACTGCATTACTCATTTTCTTAATTTGCAGGGTGGTTTTAACTGAGGTAGGTGGTCCCTCATTTGTTTCTAAAATTTCACAAGAGTGTATCTAACATGATGTAGTACTTTATGGTATAGATGCTCAATTTTCTACACAAAAGAAATTTTACTTTAAGAAGGTTTGAAGTCTACTGACCCTATTTCACAACAATGAAAATAATTTTTCTTTTCACTTCAAACACTATAATCTTTCAATCTATACAATAAAATGGGCTGAAAATTTTTCTACACATTGTCATAATAGCCTTCTATAGTTTTGTATAGTTGAACTTTTTTTTTAAACTTAAATTTTTAATTTCAACCAATGCTCTAAAAGAACAAATTTTTTTAACAATTTTTTTATTAAAAACACCCTTGGTCTTTTAGGGATTAACCAATCATAAACATTTACATGTTGTACATATAAATTACATTTTTGGTGAATTGTCAAATTATAATGCAAATATGTATAAACATTCTTTCAATTTTGATTATGTACATAATTTTTGTTAATGATGCATTACAGTTTCTTTCAATGAAAACCTCATAATTTTAAAAACCACATATTTTTCCGAAGCGGGTGATGAGCCAAATTTGAAGAGGGTTGATTGATTATGGTAGACTAGAACAAGCCAATCTCTGCAGCTCATGACCACGCGAACAACGTGCTTAGAATCAGCTTATAGAAGCTTTTCTAGATACCTAGACCGTAGGTGTAAGTTTGAAGTGGATGAGTAGCCTAGTTGGGTGATGTCTAATCCAAGTATTGAGTTCATTTTCCAGCCTCCTTAAAGGAATTGCTTAACGAATCAAGGTGTCCGCACGACCGGCGGGAGTAGGCCGTGAGGGGCCTCACGGCCTTTCTCAATGCTTTATCTGTAGTCGATTGGTCTCTCTATATCATGTTGGATCTTTGTCTGGTTGTGTCTTGTCTTGTCTTCCGCTAAGAGCATCTCCACCAGGGCATGCCACACTGACCTGATGTCAGATGTGGCGTGCCCGGAAGATAGAAACCAAACCACCAGTCGTGGATCCCAAAAAATATTTGTTGAGGCCACTTCACAATTCCCTCTCTAGTCTCCACACAGGAAGTTCCAATCTTGACTTTCACAACGCCATATAGTGCCCAATGGTGCCTCGGGGCAAAATAGAAAGAAAATCTTGCATTGGTTATAATTAACCCCCGGAACATGCCATTTGATCTGACCATTTGCGCATGGGAGCTCCAAAGTTGCCTGGTTTGAAGTGAACTGGTGGGTCCAAAGGAAATAACAGGGCCCAACTTGGGAACTGACACCCTTCAAAACACCTGTAGCGTGTGTCATTTGAAGAGAACTAGTGGAGATGCCCTAAGCCCCCTGTGCATGACCGGCTTTGTATTTTTACTTTGCAATAAAATTCCATTTCATTTGTGTCAAAACAAAACAAAACAAAAACATATTTTATAGCACATCTAAGTCTTGTACTCTCAGTTGTCCAATATTGGGTTGCCTCTCTCCGTAGGACGCTAAATGAGTCCCACAAAGTGAAACTGGCAGTGTGAAAACGCAGGAATTTTACCCCAGGGAAAAACATAGGAATTTTTTTTATTTTTCACACAAATTTTTTTTTTGCAAATTTTGAATTCATATTTGCGATCAGAGACCCCAAATTAGCTAGGAGCGGTCTAGAGCATACCCTAGACACGGCTCAAAATAGGGGCAAGATTTTACTTTTACCCCCCAAGAACTTGCATTTTTAGTTTTTACCCTGCTGGTCCCACTTCGTGAAAACTCATTTAGCGTCCTGCCCTCTCTCCAACAGAAAGGTTTGACTTTGGCCAATGTCCTGAGACTTGTTAGTTCTTCATCATTAAGAGAATAACGACTCAGCTGACCACGTAGGCCCTCATCAATCAATCAAAATGTACACAATGAGCTTCGCTACCTCCGAGTACAGAATCCACATTTGTTTCGTTTGACTATGGCGATGCAAAATAAAATAAAATCAGGTCACAATAATTAACAGTACCAAAACCAGTGCTAACTAAGAGGGGTACCGTAATTTAATTTAATTTAATTCTTTTAATTCTTTTTTGACACAAATGAAACGGAATTTCATTGCGAAAGGCAAAATAAGCTTACAAAGTACCAGCCACAGGTGGCTTGGCAGGAGGGACCCAAAGGTGAGAGGTACCGTAATATTGAAGCAGTCCAGACTCAAGGGAATGAATTGCATGCAAAGCTTTCCAGGTTCTCTTAGAGCATCGTCACGGCTACTCGCCAAAGGGACTCAACACGGACTATGGGTGGGCCGTGGCTTAGAAATTGCCCCACGGCACGCTCGCCAAATGCAAAAATATGCCCGGACACTTTCAAAAATGAAGAAGGCACAGACAAATGGAGACTCTTGAACATGGCTCACCAAGCTATTTAATAATCTTTTAAATCCCACCTTTTGAAAACTTCTCTTCAAAAGTTGAAGAGATTCTTCTTATAAACAAAATAATAAAATAATAAGTATGGTGCACCTTTTGACCACTTTGCAAGTCTTCCCGTGGGGCCCTAACTCTTCATTTGAAATGACGGCGCGCCAACCAACAACAATTCCTTGTTTGGCGCCCTAGTTCCGCGCTTTAGTTGTGGGGATGCTCTTACCATCTGAAGCGACGGCGGTGTTTTTAGAGCAGCCCCACAAACAACATGTTCAAGCAAATCATTCAATAGAGGACATTCCTCCATCATAGAAAATCAATGGTACAATAGCTTTAGAGTCCAATTGTGGCATGTTGCTGTGGGGCTACACTTAAAAGAAAAAATGTTTAAGGCAGCTTTACTCTATGGTGGAGAAATGCATTGGTGGAGAAATACATAGATTGCAAGATTACAACATTTGAAATTAAAAGATAATGTTTTTTTAATTGAAATTGCTTGCCATTTTAACAAAATTTTACTCCTCTTGGAGTGAGATTTTTAACACTAGACATAAAATTATTTTTTTGACAATTGCAAAATGTATCTTGTTAGTTACATGCATGCAAAATTTTAGAAGCAAATGAGGAGGTTTAGTACATGCTGCCCGAATTGCTTGAATTTTTTCAAGTAGAATAATTATTGGTCAAGGCACCTAATCAATATTTTTTTAATTCTTGCAAAGGAAATAAATGTCCTCACTTTGATTCCAAAGTTCATGAGCACAACGATGCTAGTGTGTGAGCATAGAGACGTGAGCCTATGAGCTTTGAACTTAGTTGTAGGTATATACCTACAACCATTTGAAGGTGTTTATAACATATGTACCTATAACATAGGTACACTACAACATGGAAAGATTCTATAACATAGGTACCTATAGCGTAGATTCCTATAACCATAGAAAGTGTCTATGATCTAAACTCCTAGGCTCATGGGCTCATAAATTCTATGCTCACATGCTAGCACTCCCCCTTTAAGGACTAAGGTAATTGCATCTAATTGGGACATCTTGGAATTTTTAGGGGCTAAATTTGATGAATGCTAAAAATAAAACTTAGATCAATATTCCTTTCTCCACCATATAAAATTTGTTTTTTGAAAAAATAACTTTTCTAAAATTTTGGCACCTACTTTTAGAATAATTTTCCCCTTGCCCCTCTTTACAACTATAGTATGTCTATTTTAGTACTTTGAAAATTCATATTTTTTCATAAGGTGTCCCAAAACAAGCATTCAGAAAGAATCTCCTTTGATTACCAATAAGCCTTACCCAAAAGATTTTCAAGTCAACAATACAATCTATGTTCAATTGTTTATTTGGATGATATTAGGTGTTGTTACTTCAGAAGCAATTCAATGCAAATTCTTATGAATCAACAAAAGAATCACAAATCTATTATTCACCAATCTACCTCTCAACACCTTTGGAAAGTAGAGTACTTGAGTGATTGATATTCACTATTATTTATAAGTTACTAAAAAAATGAGGCACCTTAGTTAATATTCATAGTCTTCACTCATGGACAATTATAGAATAAATGTCTCTATGGAATCTTTGTTGTTGTTGCCTTAGAACAAGCTTCCAATTATATAGAGATGCTAACTCTAGAAATCTTCAACAAATTTTAGCTCTCAAAGGACAATTTTGTTTCAAGCCAAGTGTCTTAGAGAATCTTATTAATATTGGAGGATAAAGACCACAATGCACTTTGGATCAACAACAAAACAAATTATGGAAGTCAAGTTCATATAACGATGTTGAAAATGAGGTTTGTCTGAAGATTGACATCATAGATTTAATAAACGACACTCGAAATGGTATTTCAGCACTCTCTTTACAAGGGTTTTCTCTCCACTCGGCTCTTTCTACAAGACGTGTAAGAAATTGCACATTACAATGTCTATGTCTTTTGGTTAGTTTTGTGTTTTTTGGAAGGTTCAAATTTTATATGTGATTGTATTAGATTCTTTATGCAAAAGGGAATAAATAAACCACCTTTTGGTTATATAACCCTTGACCATTACATTGGAATTTTGATTATTCCTAGGCAAGAATGCCCAAGGTGCTTGCAAAATCATTAAGGATAGACATGTTCAAGCCCAATATATATGATTACAATAATATTCTAAAAAAATGGAAGCACATCAAGCAAAAAACAATTGTCTCAATATTCTAGCTTTCATCATGTTCATATATTATAGCATCCATCTATCAAATCTTTGCTTGTCTTATTCACCATTTTACATGAAAGGAGACCTATAAACTAGAGTTAGGCTATTTTTTGATAGCTTTTAAAGTAGGTGAAATATTTGTTGACTTTTAACTTGTAAAATGTAAAATATTTATTTAGCAAAACAAACCTTACCCACATGATTTAAGGAAAGACCATATTTCAAGGAGTTGTGCTTGCTATGAACTTGGTCAAATTTGATAATTGAGTTGAACCTATGGTAGAAAATCACCATAATAGTGAGAGTTATTTTTGAACTAGTAAGTGTGAAAATCATAACTTAGCTCCAACTTGATCTTACAACATACCATTCAAAAGGTAGTCATTTGTTGAGAACTTCTACCATAACTTTGTATGTCCGGTTTGGATTAAAAGCTCTATGTGTAGAATTCTTTTATAGGAATGCTCGGAAGTGAGTAAATGTTGTCAGGTGGGGTGAGGTAGGAGGGACAATCCTTGGCTAACAAAAAAATTTAGGTGCAATTTGTGAAAAGAAGAGGGGTCAAGGGCAAATTTTCGATTTCTAAAAAAATATTTGAATTTGAATTTTTTGATTGCTTCTACTTTGACAACAGGGCAATGTTACTCTTAAAATGTAATTTCTTCCTACTCACATGGAAAGAAAAGCATTACAAAACTCCATAGAGTCAATTCCGACTTTGAAAAACGTGAAAATTCATTTGCAATCTGGGCACAACAATGATCGTCTCTCTTTCCAAAGGTTGGGGTGAATTAGCCCCCTTGCTTGGCCTCCCAAATCATTCCAAGGGTGCATGTAAAAAAAAGCCTCCTATTTTGAGCTGTCTCTAGGGTCTATTCTAAACTTATCCTAGCTAATTTGGGGCCTTTGATTGCAAATATGAATTCAGAGTTTGCCTATTTTATCATAGCATCGCCACCCTTGCCCTGGATTGCTCCCTGGCCGCTCAAATCCAGGGCCCGCGCTCTGAAATTGCCCCCACTCTTGCCCCAAATTCCAAAAGTTAAAGCCCGGCCCCACTCAAATATGTCATCAACCTGCAATCCTCCAGGGCCCGCTCTCCTTCTCTCCAAGCTTGGATTCTCCTTGTCTGACAATGTTTTTTTTTCCTTTTAGAAAAGTTGGAGCACTATAGCAATTCCCACCAATGAGAATGCAAAATTATTGGAGATATGGAGAGCAACGGTGGGGAAGGTGGAGCCCAGAAGGAGAATGGAGCCCGCAACAAGCCATATTGCGAGGCTAGTATTCAGAGCAAGGGTGGCGATGCTCTCATGCCTCGCAAATTAAAAAATTCAGGCCAAGCGAGGGGATCAGTTCCCCCCAGCCTTCCAACTTGACAAAAGCAGCAAGCTCAAGTGCTCAACATTTCTCAGAAGTCAGAGTAACTGGACAAGAATCTACAAAAAATGAAGATTCCTGCCGGAAATCTTTAGATGGATACATTCCTAGGGTACACTTGAGAGGTAATAATATAATAAGCCCCCATCAGCTCAGTAGGGTAGGGGTATACCACCCGCACGGACGGAGGCCAAGTTGGCAAGCCCTCCAGGCTGCCCCACGTGCCATCCCCTACTGCGGAGGATCTGAACCGTTCAAAAAAGGAGGGAAACAAAGTTAAAGTAAAAAAAAGTAAAATCTACGGCACCCTAGTGTTGGGCGGCGGGAAACCATACTGTACATACCCCAGCCTATCAATAAGTTACAAACCCTTGTTTGTCCCACCAGGCCACTTGTGGCTGGTGGTCTTGTAACTTAATTCTTTCCTTGGCAATGAAATCCCGTTTCATTTGTTTCAAAAAAAAAAAAAAAAGAAAAAAAAAAAGTTACAAACCCCTCCCTCCGTCCAATGAACTGATTCATTCGCCCTATTTCTGCCAGAGTAGCCCTGGCCCATCGTGTGCAGCAGGGTCCTTCTGCCAGCTGGCATTCGAATTGGGGTCGGTCCTACGTGGATACGGACGACGTGGCTCAGCGGAGTTCAACGCCGCTAAAGGGAAGGGTAGCCAGAGTGGAAATGCGCTACTGTAGATAAATGATCTCCCTGGCAGGTCCCGTACTTCCCGCACTGTTCCGCGACGCTACATTCTTCTTACGGATCGGTAGATGCACAGGTTGACTTCCCGGTTCTGCCTTCGTTTCCTAGATGCTCGGCGATGAGCGTCATTAGGATTTGAAAACATGGGTGTGCAGGCGGGAGGGTAGTTTAGTTTATTTTTTTTATTGGATCTTGTTCAGTTGGCAACTAAAAGAGGATTCTAACGCACTAAAGCATGCATTGTTTGGACACGAGAGTTAATTGCAAAGTTGTTCTATGTTTGTAAACTTAAGGTTTAACTTAGAATAGAACAAAACAAACACGGCACCAAACTCAATCAGACCTGAGTTTGGGTGCTCCAGGGAGTTTGGTCCTATGTTTTTCCAAAACTCCGGTTCCTGGTCCCGCATTTGCTCACTTTACAATAAATTCTATTGTACAAAAAAATTACAAATTTTTAGGGCACTTTCATAATTTTTTGCATATTGCATGACTAGATTAGATTAGAAATTTTTTAGCACCATGCATTTTGAATTTCTAATTTTTTATATTGAAGAATTGAGTTGAGAGTTTGGGAAAACAAATTCAAGAAAAAAAATATTTAATTTTCATTCTTTTAAATAGAACTAGATACAAAACATAAGAAAAAAAAGCTAAATCCTTAAGAGTTCTAAGGTGGAATTAGAAATCACAAATTCCAATGGTGAGATTGTTCTAGCAAGCAATCTAAACCATGTGGAACTTCTTCTTTATGAAAATTGTGAAAATTGAATTTGAAAATGAATATTATAAGTTAGTTTTTGAAGAAGATGTTTATATTGTCCAAAAAACAAGATTCTCCACAATTTTCTCATCTTTAGTCTAAATGGAATGAATCAAATTTCTCCAAATCTCTCCATATAGACAAAAATATTTTCTATGAGATTTCAATATATAGAGAGAGAAAAAAAAATTTTGTGATTTTTTGGGTGGTGCCTGGAGAATACCATTTTGAACTTAGGATGGCATAACTTTTGCTCTCGGTTACCGATTGAAATAAAAATCATATTCCCCCAAATCTATTGTATTTTTCTATTTTCAAAAAAATAAAAATAAAAATAATGTCAAAAATTGAAGTCACGCAACCGTACTTGAAATCCACCTTTGGAACTTTAGGTGTTAAGGTAAATCAATTGAATACCACCTTGCTTGACAATTTGGATAGCTTAGAGACAATTCTGCAAATAATACTACGTATTTTTTTAATTTATAGATGTGCACTTTTATCACAATCCAAACTAAAATATTATGATTTTCTCACAAAAATTGAAATTTTCTATGGTGGTCCGCCTTAAATATATAAACTATCTACATGTAGGAAACATAAGCATCCAAAATGTAATTCAAAACTACCCCCAAAACAAATATGAAACCAATTCCTTTGAGTCCCATTACAATTCAAATTATATCACATAATTAAACTCGTTGAAATACCTCCCTTATGAATGAGAATTTCAATCTAAATTGTAGACCGCGATGGTTCTTCAAGCTTTTATAGAGCTTTTGAAAACCTTGGGCATAGTCTCCCAAATAGAAACAATTTTGAACATGATTTTTTTCCAAGAGTTGTAGGATTGTGATACCAACTGAAAAATTTAATAAAAATTTAAATTGTTGCCCGGAATGAGGTAATACGTTGTCTAAAAGGAGTCAAGCAACTAAGACACAATTTGAAATTGTTGATTGTTGCCATTCATTAAAAGTTGTAGAAGAGCTATAGTTGTTTCCTATTTGCACCACTCAATTACTTTTTGTGCATTTCGTTCTCACTTTGAAGGTATTCAATATGATCAAAGGAAGAAATGGAGTAGTTTTTAGATGACAAAATTGAGTTATGAAATGGTATTAGGAATAGTACATGGTTTACATTCTAATTAGGCATCAAGGATAAAACTTGATTTCTAGGTATATGAAGGATATATTATTATACGAATGTTTTTAGAATTTAGTCACTTATTTTCTTAAATTAATTTAATTCATCATGGATAGTACAATTGTTGCATTAACAAAGCATTGCAAAAGAAAAAAGAAAATTTCTTTAGTTTATTAGAATTCAAATTTAACCTTTGAAGGTTCAAAGTCTTGGAATGGAATTTCGGGTGAGTTCCTACAATGTCAAAATTTATTGCAATTTTCACAACATTTTTTTGTAGATGTGATTTTTATTTCATTTGGTGCTTGAAATAAAAAATTATATCCTCCTAGAGCAAAATGCTTGAGTATGGGCAACAAAAAAAACTTGAAAAAATTCAAAATTTAAATTTTATTTCTTTTTCCTCTTCGAATGTATTTATGTCTATGTTGAAAGCTTTATTCATTCCATTTTAATTGTAATGTAGGAGTTATGAAGAGTCTTGTTTGGGGGAATGTCAAGACATCTTCTTGAAAAATAATGTACATAGTTAGTTCCTAAATTCAATTTTATCAAATTTTCAAAACAAAGATATCCATAGGTTGTAGCTTGTTTGCTACAACAATTTGACCATAAGGATTGACATATTTCAATTCCATTTTAGAATTGTTAGTGATATAATTTTCCCTTCCGTCTTATATCTATTTCTACTTGACAATTCTTTAAGAATGATTTTAATTTTTGAAAATTTTGAAAAAAAAAATCCTATATTTTAAACTCAATTCCCTGTACAAAAGATTTAAACCTCAAAACTTTTTAGTGCAAAATATTTAGGTTAAGGGGATTCAAAGTCTAAGAACCTAGTTAAACAAGGTAAGAAATAATTTCTTTTCACTTTTATCTTACAATCTACATTGTCAAATTGTTTGCAACTTTTTCTATACATTCTCATACAAGTCTAATAGAAGATCCTACAATTGAATATGCTAAAAAAATTTCCTCCATCATAGCCCTTTTGAAATGGCAATTTTAGCTAGAAATGGTAGTTTTGAAGTGTGTTTTTGGTGATACATTGTAATGAACCTCTATGAATTATGTTTACCTTTAAAGTACTTCCAAAATTTGAATGAAAATTTGTAAGAATGAGAACATCATTTTCTCGCTAGATGAGAATATAACACTCAGTTGTTACATTGAGCGCTTAATAGGGGGCATTGCAATGGAGTTTAAAACAAGATGTTCAAATCCTAATATTTTTCCCAAGTTTTGTTGGAGCCAACCATGGGTAAGGAATATGCTGGAAAATTTTAGGTATTCTCAAAACCTAGTCCTAGGGGGGTAGCTTTCATGCATATTCCTAAAGTTTCATGCATACTCCTTGCCACATGGTTGTTCTTTCTTGGAAATTAGGTTAAAATTGGGTTTGAGCTTCTGGTTCAAAATCCAACCCTAACGTTCCTTAATATAATAGATTTCTTCAATGGTTGTAGCATAACCAATGTTTAGGGAGAACTGCCAATTAGTTCATTGTTAGCCGGTGGAATTGGGAAAAAACCTAGTTGCAATTTGAAAACTTTAGAAAAAATGTGCTGAAAAAATCTACAAAATTTATATTTAAAACTAAAAATAGAGATAAATCTGGACTTGGTACTAGAAAAAACAGTTCAATATGGAAATTAAAGGAAAATAGCTGGTAAAACTAAAAAAATATCCCCAATGCTGGACAGACCTTGCATTGTACCGGTATAGGGGGGTGCTGGAGAGCTTATAGCCGTCCCCCACTCCCCCCACTAAATAATCCTTCCCTTGTCCACTTGAATGTCCTGTCGAGATCTTGCTACAGAGAGCTTCGGTGTCATTTTATGTGAAATAGAACGGAATTAGCCACGCTCTAGTTCGTGCAAATTCAATGTAGTTCTAATTAATTAACTTAACCCTATGCTCCGAAGCAGAATTCGAGTTCTACGTACAAAGACTTGCAGACAAGCCGGTGGTGCCGGTCAGTCTCTGTCCGGAATTGGCTTGGTTGGTTGGGACGTTTTTCTTTTTCTCTTTCCTTTTCTTTTCCTTTGACACAAACTGAGATGAAACTGAGGTGAATTGTGAAGTTTTTACTTGTGAATTCTGTATTTTCTGCATCATGTGTTTGGAGTCAGGTTCATAATGACAGATGCATGTTTGTTTGAATTTAGCTAAAAGGGGAGGTGAGAATATTTTTTAATTTTTTGGGGGTGCAAATGAAAGGATATATTCCATTCTTGCGGATGAGAATCTTTGCTTTCTCTAGCAAACATCATGCAGGCTTCATCATTTAATTTTCTTTATTGTGTGAGCAGGATTTAGTATCACGAACACCCCATGCTTATAGCTTATGCGGCCCAGATTGGATTAGTGGCAATTGGCGAATTAACTTATTCCCCTAAGTGGATGAATAATTAAAGGCTCAGCAGTAGTAGATCGATCATACGGAGAGCCATTGCATGATCTCCACCCAGCTAATCTAACTTAATCTCACGGGGAATTTTGCAATTAATTAAACGTACGCTTGGGTTGGTTCGGAATGGGCTGAATTAGCATTGTAGTTCAAGGGAAAAGTTTAGCAGGTCGTAATTAATTACAGTTCTCAATTTTAGAGAACCTTTGTAATTTGAAGTTATCCCACAGTCCATGGTCGATTGTCAGCGTTAATAACTAGAATGCCATTGCAAATAGACTGAAAAAGGACATTTTTTTTTCTCTTTCTCCTTTTCTACAAAGTTCTTTTCCGAACTGAAGGCCTTTGTAATTAAGCAGTAGCTATTTGGAATGCTAATCCTAATATTTCTCCTTTTCTACAAAGTTCTTTTCAGAAGTCCTTTTTGTAATTAAGCAGGAGCTATTTGGAATGTTAACCCTAATAAGAAAGACGGAATGCAGTGGGTGGATAGAAGTTGAAGGTCATCAAGAGGTGGTTGTGTGGGAGCATACAAAACAAATTAAGTCCTGATAATGGAGGTATTGAATTAATAGACACTAAACTATATTACAGGCTTGCCGAGGGCTTGCTCTCTGGTTCACTGTACCGTTTCTATTATCAATGGAAATTGTCCATGTTTCAAAAAACCCCAAAAACCCCCCAATATTACAGGCAAATGTTGCCCTTTTAAACTTCTTCTTTTGTGTTTTTTTGAAGAATCATTTGCAAAATCTATTCGTTACGCACTCTGGAGCCCTGTTCTCTATTAAAAAGAACCCCATTATGGAGCAGAATGCATCCGTGATAGTGCCGGTCACTGGTTACAGTGCCAGGCACTATAACCAGTGCCTGGCACTGTAACCAGTCACTGGCACGATCAAAAGAATTTCCGGGCAGCTGGGCCATTCATTCCACTACAGCAGAAAAGCTTCTCTTCATTCCGAAGAGAAATCGGCACTACACTGATGGAGCTTTTAGGATTTCAAGTTCACAAACAATTGCTCGTGCAGACAATTCGGGCAGACAATTCGGGCAGAGAATCCGGGCAGGGCTCAGACTGCGTAACGCAGCGGGAGTCATGCCCCCACGGGCGTTCCAGCCTGGGACGGCACCTGCCCTCGACCTCGGGCTCACGCCCTCGGTCTCGAGCAGGTGCCATCCCAGGCTGGAACGCCCTCGGGGGCATGACTCCCACTATACAAAAAAAATTCTCCTTCTACCCCCAAGTCCAAAATCTAGACTTCGAAATGACTGAGACTCCAGAAAGAAAAGTTTTACCGCAGAAGGCTCCGTCCAAGTTACTCACAATACTCAGCCAGCCAGTCGTGCAGAAGCGGAGGTCCGTTGGCATTAATGGACTTGGCGGAAGGGGTCTCTCTAACTTCCTGGCCATAACTGATTCCACCCCAAATGTTTACAGCCAGCGTCGGGACGGGAGCTCCGGAGTGGCGTGCAATTCACTATTAATTGAGACTCAAGAGTTAGCCTCACTTAATCAGATTCCTTGGCCACTCATGGGCCCAACGTGACTGCCTGACATTTATACACTGGCCCCCGAAGAGAAACCCACCAGACTTGGCGACGGGCGAAAATAGCCCTGCTCCGCTAAAGCGTCGGGAGGGCAAGACCTATGGGCTACGGCTACTCCATTTGGGACCAGAATTGATAGCGCAAATACTATACCCAGCTCCTCCGAATATAGCTTCCTGTACGTATAGGCCGCCAACCCGTGCGCTCAGCTTGAATCGATTGCGCAGTGCCCCAGTTCCAAACTTCAAATTAGCAGCCCGAATTCAGGCACGGATTAGCAACAGTTTAAGCAAACACAGGTTCCAGGCGGACCTGCTCATCATAGCCGAGGTCCTCGTCGCAAATATTCCCGATCTCATTAATGACACCAACGCGCTTGCTTAGCAAATTCATGCATCGTTTTGCGGCTTTGGGCTTAAAAACACAATCCCAATATCCCATGATCTGAACGATGCATTTTTATTAGTGAAGGGTGTCAGAGAGCCCTCCCTCTCTCTCATGTGACGGAGGAACAATATTGAAGGGAGCTGGATTCGAGAGCATATTCGTCTCTGACACACACAAGGGAAGGGGAAAAGGGAGTTTTAATGAATATTTCACTGCAGCACGAGTAGATTCTTGGGATGGAATTAGCCAACGCTATGGACAGGAGTCACAGGAGTCACAGGACTCCCTTGGACCAAGACTGAGAAATGATTTCAATCATGCAGCAAGTCAAAATTCACATTAAACTCACCACCCCATTTCTCGGTTGATTGATCCAATCACGCCTGGTTTTGAGTTCCTGCAATCGGGAATATTCTGGCAGCAGAAGGGGAGGTGTCGATTATAAGCGCATGTGTGTGACTTTTCCAAGGCAAATCATATGCGCATGTGTCACTGGATACGTACGCTTTCTTCCAATATTTTAACTGAAAAACATCTAGAAGAGGTCATGAGTGTGCGCAACCTTTTATCATGAAGTCTCTCTCTCTCAGTGTCTTTCTATCGCGTTCTCTATAAGTTATAGCTAGGGCTGGGAAGAATAATTGGCTCCCAATTCAATCCTTCATTGGTTTCCACCGCCTGCCCACCGCCTGCCTAGCTAGCAGGCCACTCAGCAGTTCCTCATGAAGGAATGGAGTTGCCACGAAAGTCTGAAAAAATCCAAGGTTGCTTCATCAGAGGTAGCGACTTTTATATGAATTTGATTTTTAGGGTGAGTCAGAGTAGGAGGTCACCATTTTGAGTGGAGAAGAAAGTTCAGCAAACTCACTCAACTGGAGCTCTCGCACTGTGACTCCCCGTGTTGTTAGCCATGTGAGCCCCTTGGGCAAAAAAAAGTAATAAAAGACAAGAAGAGTTTCATCGATCATCGGTGAGTGTAGAAGTAGGAGAATGAGTTCCACCAATATTAATGCATTCCACATTGAAGAAGGAACATAGCAATGCTTTCTATATTCCAGTATGAGTGAATGCACCCACCCACCAATACAATGCACGAGGTTCTTAGAGGAGGCGGTCATTGTTGTAAGCATCGGTCTTGGGACCTCCTTGTATAGGTTTCTCCAAAGTCCTACGGAAGACATGATAGTTTTCTTGTAAGCAACTTCACCAAAAACTATAATTATTGTAGGCACTACTAGTCAAAGTCTACTTTCAAAAGGAGGTAGACAAGGTTAGTCCTTACTACCTTGTCCATGTCCCTAAGACATGGATAGTTGAAGTACCTCTGACAAACTTTCCATTTTTGATAGTCTTAGGGCCAAAGTTATATATTATGGACACTAATGATTACAAAGAAGTTATTTTTCCGTACAAATCATCTATGCAAGTAAAAGAAATCTTTGCAATTTGAAGATTTTGCAATTGATGATTATATTGTAGTTGAATGATTGCTATCAACATCACACATAACAACATTAGACCCCCAAAGACCACCTTAAGTTTGTTGTGTCTCCTAAAGAACTTTAGAACCCTATTTAGTGGAAAACTTTTGGGACAAGTATATCATACACCTTTAGCCATATATACAACGTATATGTGAGACTACCCCTTTGCCTCTTTCCTACATTTATTTACAGAAATCACTAAAGATTATATGCCTAAATGAACTAATTCAAAACCTTGGAACAAAAATCATGGAACACAAAACAACCAAGGTAGTTATGTAGCTAAAGAATAGACAAAAATTTATTTTCCAACATACGTAGATAAACTTCATCTGTTTCTTGTAATTCTTACAAGAAGCTTTCATTAAAAACATCATAATACTTCCCAACGTCAAGCCTAAGTAATGCGCACCCACATTAATGTGACACCTACATTTGGACCCAAAAGTGTCATTTTTTCCAAAATATTGATTATACAAGATGTATGCAACAATCCAAAAATGAAAATCTATGCTGAGAGTCTAGTGTTGATTTTTAACACACCTAAAGATTGTACTTTAAGAATTCATAACTTATTCATACAGGGTCCAAATAATGCATGCAAAAGCATGTTGGAATCTCCTTTTAGTTGCCAACAAGACTTAAATTTAAAATCGTTGATGCTCAGTAATAGCAACTTGCTGAGTTGTAATTAGGTCCAATTGTAGGTGCACATACCTTCGTGGATGCATGGCGGCTCTCCACCAAGTGAAACTCTTTCCCTTGCTCACCTCCTCCAAAAGGAAGAAGCCACCAGAAAGAAAAAAAAGAAAGGCCTGCCGCCGGTAGGGCAAACAGGTTACCAGAAGCGACATCCTCTCGGAAAGCAGGAGAAGCAAAAGGCTCGGAATATAATGAACAGGAAATAAGTCCAGAAGGGCCTCTGTTGAATGTTGACTGGGACGTCAATCCCCAAATCACAAACTCCTCTAGATTTCACGCCGGGTCCCGAGTCACGAACCCGGACGAAGAATCTACAGTAAGTAACAGAAGATTGGGGAGTGCCTATATGAGCAGCAGCGATCCCATTCCCTGGCGGTCACATTCAGTTTGCATTCGAAGCCTTTTGGGATTCTGTGCTAGCTGCTGCTGCTTGCTGCTTGCAAAGTTTTTTTATCAAATATATTTGGCTTTGACGCTTTCTTCCTCCTAAGTTAGTGCTGCTGGGAGCGACAACCGAGGCGAGAATTTCCTCCTCAGTTGTGAGTGTAATAAGTGGTCTGGGTTTGATTGTAAGCGCAGGGAGAGGGAGGGAGAGGGAGAGAGAGGGAGGGAGGAATTTCCATTGTTTGTTTGTGTGAGGAGAGTGGGGTTGTGGTTTTTTTTCCATCAATTGAGGTCATGGGGATCATGGGTCGTGAGCGAGCAGCGCAGGAGTCTGCGTTGATGGAGTCGCGGCGCGGGGATTACCTTGCGTCCTGCGCGCTCCAGCCGGAGCCCCAGCTTCCGTGTGGTTGGGAGAAGTGCCTGGACCTTAAGGTATGAATAAATAGAAGAGTGTTGCACTATTTCTTGAATCTCACTAATTCGTTGGAATTCAAACACAAGATTGCTGCACTCATGCACGATAGATGGATTGAGAGTCTAAGCTCGCGCGTTTGCCGGCGTCTTGGAAGTCACGCCGGCTGTGTGTATCTTTCTTTGGTTTTGGTTTTGATTGGTTGTGCTCATGGTCTCGATTCGCTGAATTTGTTTGGTGGAGATGAGGTGAGTTTTAAATTCTGATTGTGGGGGTGTTTTGCTTTTGTTGGATTTGCAGTCTGGCCTCATCTACTTCAAGGATTGGAACTCGGGCACGTTGACGTACCGCGACCCCCGCCACCACCAAGCCGTCGGCCCGCTCGCGACCCAGCGCATCGGGCTTATCTCGATCTCTCTTACCCCAGAACTCACCAATGCCAGCGACGAAGGCGCAAGCAAGAAACCGAAGCGCGCGACACCACCTCCGTCACGACTTCCATGGACGCTTGCCACCACCACCGACGGAGACTCCTCCGCCACCGAAACCTCAACCACAACCAGGACGACCTCCGACGACGAGCACTCGTTGGAATTGTCCCTCAACTTACCCGGCACCACCGTGCGCGCCCTCCCGCCTCCCCACCACGACGACAGCAGCGTGTGCACTATGGAGAAGGTGCGCCGCGCGCTCGAGCGCTCCAACTGGCTCACCCCCTTACCTCGCAAGCGATCCATCTCCACCACACTCTCCACCGCCCTCTCTCTTCTGTCATCCTCTCAGGAATCGAATTTCCCACGACTGGCACCTTCGGACGCCGCGTGTAATGCAGAGTCCTCCCCCAGCACGTCGTCGCAAGGCTCGGACTCGGAATGCTTCACCTCGCCCTCGGCGATGAGCTACGAAGGCGACGACGAGGAGGTACAGCAGCAACCGCGTCGAGGAGTGGGAATGTTTGAATCTGCTTGTGCGCCCGCATCGTCGTCGTCGTCAGGAGAGGTGATGGTCACGGTGGGGTGCCAGAGCTGTCTTATGTATGTGATGTTGTCTAAGGCGCACCCGTGTTGTCCCAAGTGCGGGAACACGGATGTGCTGCTGCAGCTGCCGCAAGCGCCGGTGGCGAAGAGGCATCGGGGGGATGAGGACTCTAGTCCCACTTGGAGCTGGTGCACGGCTTGACGCACTTTGACTGTGCACTTGCAACTGCAGTTTACTTTGCCACTACTTTGCGTCTATGATTCGGTGAGACCGTTGAATGCGTCGCGAGATAGAGCTGTGCAAGGATTTCAATCGAGCTTAGTTGTGATTGGGATACGAATGAGAATCCAAGACTTGGGATGTACACTTTTGGTACATTTCTTTACAGAGTCATTCCACTTTGGGGATTAGATGTGATCGCTTATTGGAATTTGCCTTGGGGTTAGATCGATTCCTGAGTTTTATGCTTCCGCACACAGATCATGCAAGGTTTTAGCCTCGACTGTGGTTGGGATACGAGTGAGATTCCAAGCCTTAGGATCTATACGTTTGGTACATTTCTTAGCAGAAACACTCCTCCTCGGGGATTAGATGCGATCGCTTATTGGAATTTGCCTTGGGGTACACAGATTCCTGAGTTTTATGCTTCCGCAGACAGAGCATGCAAGGTTTTCAATCAAGCCTTGTTGTGTGGTTGGGATACGAGTGATACCAAGCCTTGGAATGTACTGTACCCTTTCGGTTTATCTCTCTGCTTAGACACTTCAAATAGCTGTGATCGCATATTAGAATTTGCCTTGGGGTTAGACTGACTCCCGAGTTGTATAATAGTCATCTCTCAGAAGGACAGCAACCAATTAGTTTGGACTGGGCATCGATTGATGGGGTTGCGTAGGGGTAGGAACTGAATGCAACATGTAGGGACAGACTGGACTATTGAAGCCAGAATACAAATCAATTGAACGCAACTTTGATCAACTTCTTTGTGTGCTCTGATCCTTACTTCGTTTGTTTCCTTACGGTGTTTCATCAGTTTTTTGTGGTTGGTTGCCTTCCCTTCTATTGGTACAGTTTGCACATGTGAAGCGTATTGTAAAGCTCTTACCCCTCTTCACAGGCTCTTCTTGTGTCTCAACGTCATATTCGTCACATCGGTGCATTTCATTCAGTGTCCGAAATCTAAGCTGAGATGGTGAATTTTTTTTCTCTTAATGAATAAAAGTCAGACTACGCCTGAAGTCTGAAGTCTTAAATCACCTTGTGTGCTTTGAGACATGAGTAGATGTGAGGTTCAGCTTAGAACTGCACTAATTCCTTCTTGTAAACCTTTTACCATGGACGCCAGTTTTGTGAAATTCTGCCAAAGTAACAAACATGACCCCTCTTTTCAATTGTTGCTTGGTTCCTTCCCCAAACTTGTGGTTTATCGGTGATGCCAACGGAGTGGGTAAGACTGATACGATTGTGAAAGCCTTGAGGTTCTCATGGAGTGATGGTTTTGTCGTGCACAGAGTGGACTTGGTAGAGATGGGAGGACAAGGCATGTGCAGACTGCCAAGGTTGGGTACATTGATATTTGTTGGTGCTGGCGGGATGTGCCCCTGTGAGGCGGGGGTGACCCACGGTTCGTAGGGTGGGATTTCCATCATGTACAGTACATTCATCGGAAGTTGACACTCGCATCATCAACTACCGTGACAGTTTGGATTGCTTCATACAAAGTCAAGGGCTCTATCCTTGTGGTTGCTCTGCTCTCGGCAGTCCCTTCACCTCTTCGTGCGCCATGGATGTGCGTTAACTCACGTCCACTTAACTCATGGAAACCACTGAAGAGTGTCAGTTTTGTTACATTGACGTGATTATGCGTGCCAAGTTTTTGAGATGCACCTGCTCACAGCTCTGAAAATCAGGACTGGTATAGATTTATGTTTTAGGTTGTGTGCTCTCGACTCCAAAAAATTATGACAATCATTTGCTAAATGCTCAAAAATTAGGACTAATATTGACTTACATTTTGGTTGTTTGCTCTGGGCTCCAAAAATTGTGACACATATTCATATGCACAAAGCTCTAAAGTTGGGACCAATATAGATTAACATTTGTGGTTGTGTGCTATGAAAAGTGCCAAAGTGTGGAATCTACCAATTTAAATAAATTGAAAGTTGGAAATTCCATTGCAAATGTAAACAAAGTGAATAAACCACTTAAGACACCTACCAACGCAACTCTTGAAAGGAAATTATGTCTCATGGCCCATCTCAAAATCAAAGTTGTTCATATTTGCATACATCAATCTGTGCATTTTTGAGTTTTGAGTTTTTTTTGTGTATTGGAACTAACAATGCATGTAGGTGGATTGATATGATCTCCCTTTTTTGGTATCTAAGGGTCAATTTCTTCCTTGTCTATCTACTTGCTTGAAGAAATTCAAATCTCCTTGAACATGGAAGGTGGAGTACTCTTCCATCTCAATCCAATTGATTGATGTTTCATGTAAGTGTTAAGCTAGGTAAGATTTTGTGAGGAATACATGATTTGTGTGAGCTTTAATTATCATGCCAGGGAATTCAAAGTGTTGTGTACTAGGCTTAAAATGTATTTGATTTTCAAACCACTTGATATTCAATAAAGCATGCTAATAAAATTTGAGAGTATGTATACATGGATATTTATTCCTTCCCATACTAATGTTGCAAAAAAGATATGAAATAAAATCCATTGTAATATCTCTCAAAATCAATTTCTTAAAACAAACTTTTATTAATATAGTGAATACATTTTTGCATGGAAAATTTGGACAAGTATATATCCATGAAACAAGCCGAATTGAATTGAGTCTATAATTACATTTCAATTCTACTAAAAATTGTAGGAATTAAAAAACAATTGAAGTCTTCAAGGACTAGAGCCTATGGGAAGTGGATGACTCGAACAATGGCAGTGGCAGGGCTCATGAATGCAATGACAAACGCACTCATCTACAATGCCATCATTAGGAGGAGCATTCACTACAAGGGGAATGACTTCAACAGGTGATTCAACTGGCGATGTTGTTGGAGTAATTGAAGTTGAGTCATCAGTTGAAAGAGGAGGAGAAGCCTTTGCACTTGGAGGAGTAGCCTTTGGTGTTGGAAGAGTATCATCTCCACAATTTAGCCCAGATTTAAGACATGAAGGTGCATTTGGATCAAAGCCTTGGAATAAATTACCTCCGTTGCCAAATGGATTACCTCCGTTGCCGAATGGATTGCCTCCATTGCCAAAGGGATTGCCTCCATTGCCAAAAGGACCTTGTCCAGTGCCACTTCCAGCTCCACTTGAAGGTGATGATGTACCATCAGTTCCACTTCCACCAAATGGATTTGCTCCATTAGCAAATGGATTACCTCCGTTGCCGAATGGATTGCCTCCATTGCCAAAGGGATTGCCTCCATTGCCAAAGGTACCTTGTCCAATGCCACTTCCAGCTCCATTTGAAGGTGATGATGTACCATCAGTTCCACTTCCACCAAATGGATTTGCTCCATTAGCAAATGGATTTGCTCCGTTAGCAAATGGATTTGCGCCGTTAGCAAATGGGTTTGCTCCATTAGCGAATGGATTTGCACCGTTAGCAAATGGACCTTGAATTGTGCCACTTCCATCAGATGAGGATGAAGATGAGGGTGAAGCTGCATCATTGCTACTTCCACCAAATGGATTTGCTCCATTAGTGAATGGATTTGCACCGTTAGCGAATGGATTTCCTCCGTTAGCGAATGGATTTGCACCGTTAGCGAATGGATTTGCTCCATTAGCGAATGGATTTGCTCCATTAGCGAATGGATTTGCTCCGTTAGCAAATGGATTTGCGCCGTTAGCAAATGGATTTGCCCCATTAGCAAATGGATCTTGAATTGTGCCACTTCCATCAGATGAGGATGAAGATGAGGGTGAAGCTGCATCCTTGCTACTTCCACCAAATGGAATACCACCTGTAAATCCACCACGTCCACCAACTCCTCCAAATTGACCACTTCCTCCACCTCCACCAGCACTTCCAATTCCTCCACCTCCACCAGCACTTCCAATTCCTCCACCTCCACCAACATTTCCAACTCCTCCACCTCCACCAATTCCACCAGCACTTCCAATTCCTCCACCAACACTTCCAACTCCTCCACCTCCACCAATTCCACCAACACTTCCAATTCCTCCACTTCCACCACGTCCAAATCCACCAACTCCTCCAAATCCACTTGGTCCAGTCTTTCTATTTGCTATTGGTTCAGCAAAAATAGTTGTTTGCATTGCAAACAATAATACGAAAAAAACTACGGAAAACCTCATTGTAGACATAATTCTATGTAAGATATACTTGAGCAAACAAAACAACAAACTATTATATAGAATATATATATGAGCAAACAAAATAACAAACAATAATAATGATAGTTACAAAACAACTAAGATTATATAGTTATATTTATATATAAATATTGATCTAAATTTAAAAATAATAGTTTTTTCTTATTAGTGAATATTAATATCATATAAGTATTATTGGTGGGTTCTAAAAATATAGAATATAAAAATATAATCCACATGTCATAAAAAAAGAATTTTTTTCTAAAATTTTGATTTTTTGATTATAAATGTATTTATGATATAAATTATTATTATATCATTTTAAATTTATTTATTTTTTAAATTTATTCAATATAATCTAATTGTTAAAAATTGCTATAATTAGAAAAATGAATGATATTTTTTAAATATAAAGGAAAGTAAAAGATTATATTTTAAAAATATCATTCATTTTTCTAATTAGAATTTGTGTCAACTTCAAAATAACTCAAATGTTAAAAATAACAAGTTATATGCATGTATGTACGAAGACCCTAATCTGAAAGCATCCAGATCAACCTAGGTATGTTTGCTATTATTAAAAGATATTATTTGTGTTGTATCTTGGGAAAATTATTTAATCCAATTAGTCTTTGAAAAAATAGAATTTATTGTTAACTATAGTAGCAAAGCAATCATCCAAAAATTTATTACGTAACCTCTAAAGAACAAATTTTAAACAACAGATGAATGCAAACACTTCCAAGTACACAAAATTGCATTTTTTCATCCATTCAATATTTTTGAAGACTCTTGTATTAGTTATTTAAGATTCATACAATATAAATTATGAAGACTTTGATTTGAAAATATTATATTATTCAATAGATATTGTTAGTTTTGGTCTCAAAAAATAACCTTTTGAGTTTAAGAAATTCTACCCTTTCAAAAATGACAAATAAAAAAAAAATTAGGATCTTCAAAAAATCCCTAGAATTAGAACTTAACATTTTGAACTTCAAGGAAAAGAACTATTGTGAAAATCACAAATATTCAATCTACAATCAATTTTAGAAGGAACTTTCAATTTTAGGCTTCAAATTTTAGTAAAAAATATTGGTTTGTATATTAGTTCATCTAATTGTTAAATATGATCCATAGATCATATTTTACAACTATTGTTTGAAAGTCATCATTAGATTAATATTCTACATTGCATTTTAAAATGTACTTTCACAATTTTAGAAATCTAGACTATCCCTTAGTCTCTAGATACGCTACAATATACTCCCTTCGTCCCAAAATAAATCCGGGGTTTCCTGGAAATGGTTGGATTAGTGTGTGAGTTGCTCCTATTCTCACGGGATTGGGCAATTAATGTAGCTTCTAGTGAACCCCACTAGGCATGAAAGGATGCAAGTTAATGGTGAAGTGACGCGTGTTGGAAAGAGGAGTTGAAATTGAAAAAAATTGCCCCTTTTGGGAACTGCTCCGCTGCTTTGAATTTGGTTCAACCTCGGACCAATTCCGCTGCTGTGAACTCCAATGGCACCTTTTGAATTCACTTCCGATGATGCTTTGAGATTCAAATCCGGAAGTTTTTGGCAAACAGCTATGATCAGGCGCTCCTGTTTTTCAACTGTGTTCACAGTTTGGCAAAGAAGTCTGCACAACTGGAAGTCTAGAACGTGGATCTCTCTTCCATCATTGTTTTGATGACGTTCGCTCCTCAGTCTATAAGATTACAGCATGATAATAACAATCAATTCCACTTTACTAAGCCCAAATCAAGTCCTTCTAAATAAGAAATTTTATATTAGTAGCACTTCCTGTATAGTTCTTGGTTGAACTCAGTTGTTGTTGATCAAATTCTACACAGCTCATTTCTTGTGCCATCGCACCATCAATTCGCTAAAAGCATATGGTGTTAGTGACGTGCGGAGTTCCTACATGTGCCAAGTTCATGTGCTTGGTGATCAAGCACGTCCGGAGTTTCATTTCCATGAACCATTGAAACGTTGAATTTAATTTGGGACAAGTATATTTGGAAGTCCCAGATTTATTTTGGGACGGAGGGAGTAAGAATCTTATTGGCTATAAAAACATATCACTACTACCACCCTAGCTTCAAAAAATTGGCCCGCCTTTATTAACCTGTAAAGTTCCATGGCTATGTTTTCACCAACACTGCTCCAAAATTCACATTTCTAGTATAGTATCAAATTTAGGAAAGAAAACATTTTTGGACACATGTAATTGTAGGATCTTGTAGTATGCTGACTTAAGAAGTTAGCATGTGGAAAAAAATTCAGAAATTTCCACTGCGGGGATTGCAAAATATGAGGTTTTGAATTCATAAAAATCCTTTTTTAGGCCCTGCGAAAAACATGGCAGCTGTACTTCACAAGCTCACATTTGTTTGAAACAATGTCCAAAATGGTGGTGGTTCTTTGGATTCATTCTTCAAGGTAAGTTGGCTACATGCTTGAAAATTTTCAAATCATTTGGAATTGTACAACATATAGGAAAAAAAATAGTAAATAGAAAGAAGTAGAGGATGATTCAAAATACTAAATTGTTAAGAATTTAGTTATGGAATTGAAAAAGGCCAATCCCAATTACTACAATGTTGTAATAAACAATCTACATCCTATGATTTTATTTTATTTTCAATTAAATATTAAAAATTAAGTAAAATTAAGGACTTCAAAGTTTATTTTAGAATAGAGAATCCATAATTGCACACAAACAGAAACTCCTCATAACTTTCATCTCATTAATCAAAATGGAATGACTTAAAACTTTCTACATATATAAAATTCTAGAAAAAAAAATTCAAATTTTGGTTTCTTAGAAACATGATTTTTTTATTTGCCCGGACTGTCCATTTATGAAAAAAAGAAACACATTAGGCCATAACTTTTGATTCATATTTCCAAATGTCATGAAATTTAGTGCTCATGAAAGATATTCCTTATCTACACCTTCTATAAAAATTTCAGCTTAAATTATGCAAATTGTCATTCATACTAGCCTGCCCAAAATCACTATGCAGCCAAAAAACACAACTTGGTCCTTTAGGGGTTAATAATCTGAAAGCTTGTTTTGTTGTTGCTACTAAGTAATTTAAGAATAATGTCTTAGATGTACATGGACTTCTTTACTATTGCCTCTAGATTAATCTTGCAATTGATGTCCTTATTCATCAGCTAATTTATGAAAAAATTATTCCCAAAGCAATGCATGTAATTGAAGTTACAAACATGCCAAGGAAGCATTTATAATTATAAAAGTCCAACTGCTTTGTCAAATTGATTATACCTACTTGCTGCAAATTATGTAGCCATATGGTGGTATTAGTGAAAATTTGTTCTATAAATATAAGCCAATTTTTTGCATGATTATTTATTCAAAAGCAACAATTCTTAGAGGAAAAATAATTTTATATTCTTAACACCTACCAATCCTTGAAACCATTTTGCTAAACAAAAAGAAAAAATATTTGGTTTGAATGTGCAGACCCACCTTTAGCCTAAGTAAAATTGAATCGCCGCCTCACAACTTTCACAATTCATGTGCAATGCTATCAAGCAATACTCATTTATGGCTTCAATATGCATATATGACCAAATGCAAACAATTATATTGATACCTAAAGCAATTTTGCATTTTTAAAGCAGAGACAATCCAAATCTCTCAAATGACATATCTCTTAATGTACAAAAAAGAATCATAGGTACACAAAAGTTTATAAAATGGAAAACCAACTTCTACACAACTCTCTTGTCACTTTTATTACCAAATGGCACAATGTGGATAAAAAGATGGGGTGGTTTTGAGCTACAACCCCATGGTCTCCCCACCTTCTTTTGAGAGTGCTACATATCTTCAAGATTTGACGATCTTAATTTAGCTCCCAGGTGATTATGTCGGATAACAAGGTTGTTTAGCATACTTAGCAAGTGCGTGTGGGTGTATAGGGACTTTGATTGGCCCTGGACTCAATTCCCAAAATATGGGCACATTTTGCAGTAAGCTCACATCCACATAGTATGCACTTGCATCCAAATGGCCTTCATCTTGTATAATCTCCTTCCACCTGACTTTGATTGTGTTTTTGATTTGTTCAATCTTGGGTCTCCCAACCTTTAAGGTAAAGACTCTTGCTTTGGGCTTGATTATAGTACACATTCTTTTGCCGCGAATGAAATCTTTGGTCTTCTCATTTGTGAAAAATTACAACTTGGCCCTCATCCAATAATCTAGTTCATAAAATGTCTTGGGCAGAACAATTCTAATATAATCATAACTGGGCACTTAGGCAAAATAATTATTGAACATTCTTAGCTTGTTTTGTAGAGTTTTTCCTTCGTGGTGATTGCGGATGCACGCCATTGCTCTACGGCATAGTAGTCACAATGCTTGATGGCTTTGACAAGATTCCATTTTATCGGCTTTTGATCAAGGAGAGGCATTGCACAACATAAGCAATATGCCGATATCTTTAGTGAGCGAAAAAATGTACCTAGGTTTTTATGCCCATTGCTCATTAGTGGGTCATTGCAAGAAAGACCGGGGAGCGAGTGACTCTCTTGTCATCTGCTATAACTTTTGGAGCAAAGGTCCAATGAATACAAAATTTTTATTGTAGATACCTAACTTGATGATAAGCAGACCCCTTATTTTTTAGAAAAAAAAAATCATTTTATATTTTAAAATCATTTTTGTTAATTTGTCAAAGTATATTGTTTAGGGTTTTTTACTACGTTAGGAGTCCCCAAATTTAATGACCCAGAGCTGAAATTTTCATGGTCTATTTGCATAGTAGAAAGCATATTCTTTCCAAAGGAAATCTAAAATATATATTATTTTGTGTCTTCTTCATGAGTGCAAACAACACTCCCATTGCGCGCAATTTTTGAACAATGAAGATGGTTCTAAGATCAATATTTTGGTGAAATCTCATCACTATGAACTATTTCCAACTAGACAATTATTAGTTTGTTTATTTTTTTTTAAATTCTGTTTTTTACAAATTAAATTGTGAAATTACAATGCAAGTATCCATTTTCTTGAGATTTGCACTTTTCTAGTTCTTCTACTTAGAGAATTTTTCTATGCTTTTCCTTCCTAGGGTACCTTCTTCTTAAAGGTGTATACATTAAACAATTTTTTTACATTTAAAAAAAAATTATTTTCTAATTATAAAGCCCTCCCAAAAGAAAAAATGAGTATTGTAGAAAACAGCTACGCTTTCTAAACAATTTTTCTTGCAATGACCCTAATACTTAAAAATTGGGCACTAGTTCCTAATAAGAAACACACTAGGGTGAATGCAAGAAACACTTGCCAATCTTGTTAGGTTTTGAACAATACTCATGAGTTTTTTTTAGAGTACTTTAAAATTAAAATTAAAAATTAAAAATTTAAAAATTTAAATTTAAATTTAAATTTAAATTAAAAATAAATATATATAGCTAATGTATAAACCTTTAAGATGAAGGTAACCACCAAAGGAAATGCATAGAAAATTTCTTTAATCAAGAGAACTAAAAAAGTGCCAAATCTCAAGAAAATGGATACTTTGATGTTTTAATTAGTTAAAAAAAGGGAAAATAAATAAATACATAAAATACAAATTGGTCATTTATAAAAATTCTATGGAGATGGTCAGTCATCCAAAAAAACTCCAAAATAATATTTTATATGTTACAAAATGCAAGTAGAAAGAAGTGCATTTTGTAGACTTCCACACCACATACAAATAACTATTTTTAGAATTTCTTTAGGTCGTAGCTACAAGACTACTAGAAAGACCATCTCCTCCAAATTTCAGCTCAAAATTCATTTTTTGGGGTACTAAATAGTACTAAAAACCTCCAAATTGGCAAAGTGTGACATAAAATTGGATTTTTTTTTGGAAAATAAAATACTTTTGAAAATCACAAAAAAATTAGGCAAAATGTATAATAGTCATGAGTACCTTACCTATAAATCTTGAGTCATTTGGGGCCAAAAAACAAATCAGCACATAGGGCGTGACACAAAATAGTATTCCTCCCGTCCCAAAATGATCTTCTTGTTGGCCTTCATTTTTGTCCCGAAATGATCTTTATGTTGCAGTTTGTAACTTGCGAATTGGTCAAATTTGACTTTCAATTGTTGTTGGGGACAAACAAAACAACTTTGAGTAGTAGTTCCCCCTCCAACCATGAAATCATCAATTAAAAGACAAATTAAATGATGAAAGGGTCAATCAACATAATTCATTCTTATCTATTGCATCTCTTTGCATATTGCCTGATTGAAGGAGATAAAGCTTTGGGAGGTGGAACAGACGTCCACACATGGTTTTAGGTTCATAATAAATGCCTACAAAATGATGACCTCACTCTTGAAAATTAAGTGCCTAGTGGTGCTCTTTGAAAATGCTCAAAATTTTTTAGTTTTCAACACTCCTAAACTGCACTTTAAAAAGGGCTTTGAAACTCAAAATTCTGAGGAAGTAAGGAGAACCCTAAATCCTAGTTATAGCGCAAAACGGATTTTTAAAATATTGTTTTTAGCCTTAATCCGGAACATTTTGTCCAATAGAAAGATCATTTTGGGATGGAGGTAATACATGTGTGTCTTGCATTCACCCATTACAATTCTAATGCAACATTCTACACCATAAGTTTAAGCTTCTAAGCCTCTCAAATTTTTGTTGCATTGCAAAAAATGCCAAAGGGACAGAGTATCTCACAATATATGGTAGTTGTTTGATTTATTTGCCTTGATTTTCAAATTGATATTAGCAAAGTTATCACTTGCCAAACTACGATGCACTACAAAATTGAGAGGGGCTCTTGTCACATTAGACGCTTGGTCTATTTGCCTTTGTTTTTTCATTGATCTTAACAAAGTTTTCAAATTCCAATTTGCCAAACTATGATGCATTCCAAAAGGGACTGACACTAACTCTAGTAGCATAGTTGCTTGATCTGTTTGCCTTGGTTTCTACATTGAATTGGCAGAGTAACCAATTGTTGAAATATAATTTCATAATAAAAACATTTTTTTGTAGCCTATATGATATCATTGATTACATATTAAAGTGTTATATTAGTAGAGGAATCAAAGTGTTAGACTCTTATTGTTTATATTAAGGTCCGAAATGGAAATTAGAAATTGGCAATGGATAGGTCCTCTAATTGCTAGAAGGTTTGGTTCCACTAGTAATAGAAATAAGAAGCGCAAACAAACCTGATAGTTTAGTAGCATTTTTGAATAGGTCATATAGAAATTTACGTTTTGGTGGTTTGTTGTGGGCTCCAAAAATTGTAACATTCATATGTACAAAGCTCTAAAGTTGGGACCAATATAGATTTATGTTTGTAGTTGTGTGCTATGAAAAGTGCCAAATTGTGGAATCCCACCAATTTAATTAAATTGAAGTTGGAAATTCCATTTCAATTGTAAACATAGAGAATAAACCATTTAAGACTCCTACCAATGCAACTCTTGAAAGGAAATCATGTCTCATGGTCCATCTCAAAACCAAAATTGTTCGTAATTGCATATGTCATTCTCTGCATTTTTGAGTTTTGAGTTTCTTTTGTATATTGGAACTAACAATATTAATGCATGTGGATGGATGGATATGATCTCCCTTTCTTGGTATCCAAGGGTCAATTTCTTCCTCGTCTATCTACTTGCTTGAAGAAATTCAAATCTCCTTGAACATGGAAGGTAGAGTACTCTTCCATCTCAATCCAAGTGATTGATGTTTCATGTAAGTGTTAAGCTAGGTAAGATTTTGTGAGGAATATATGATTTTTGTTGAGCTTTAATTATCATGCCAAAGAATTCAAAGTGTTGTGTACTAGACTTAAAATGTATTTGATTTTCAAACCCCTTGATACTCAATGAAGCATGCTAATAAAATCCAAGAGTATGTATACATGGATATTTATTCCTTCCCATACTAATGTTGTGAAAAAGATATAAAGTAAAATCCATTGTAATCTCTCAAAACCAATTTTTTTAAATAAACTTTTATTAATATAGTGAATACATTTTTGCATGGAAAATTTGGACAAGTATATATCCATGAAACAAGCCGAATTGAATTGAGTCTATAATTACATTCCGATTCTACTAAAAATTGTAGGAATTAAAAACCAATTGAAGTCTTCAAGGACTAGAGCCTATGGGAAGTGGATGACTTGAATAATGGAAATGGCAGGGTTTATGAATGCAATGACAAACGCACTCATCTACAATGCCATCACTAGGAGGAGCTTTTGCTACAAGGGGAATGATTTCAACAGGTGGTTCATGCTGTTGGAGTAGTTGAAGTTGAGTCATCACTTGGAGGAGTAGCAAGAGGAGAAGCCTTTGGTGTTGGAAGAGTATCATCTCTACAATTTAGCCCAGATTTAAGACATGAAGGTGCATTTGGATCAAAGCCTTGGAATAAATTACCTCCATTACCAAATGGATTACCTCCATTAGCGAATGGATCTTCCCCATTAGCAAATGGATTATCCCTGTTAGCAAATGGATTTTCTCCGTTAGCAAACGGATTATCCCCGTTAGCAAATGGATTTCCTCCATTAGCGAATGGATTTTCTTCATTAGCAAGTGAATTTTCTCCATTAGCAAATGGATTTTTTTTGTTATCAAATGGACCTTGAACCATGTCACTTCCATCAGATGAGGGTGAAGTTGCATTATTGCCACTTGCACCAAATCGACCATGTCCACCAACTCCTGCAAATTGACCACTTTTTCCACCTCCACCACCTCATCCAATCTTTCTATTTGCTTTTCGTTCAGCAAAAATAGTTGTTTGCATTGCAAACAATAACATGAAAAAAACTATAGAAAACTTCATTGTAGACATAAATCTATGTAAGATATATTTGAGCAAATAAAATAACAAACAACAATAATGATAATTACAAAACAACTAAGATATTTAATTATATTGATATAAATTAATGTTTATATACAAATATTGAGCTAAATTTAAAAAACAATGATTCTCTTTTATTGGTGAATATTAATATCATATAAGCATATTAATAGGTTCTAAAAATATTGAATATTAAAATATAATCCACATTAAATGACATAAAAATGATTTATTTTTTTAAATTGATATTTTTTCATTAATGTATTTATAATTTTAAATAGTATGATTACTATAAATTTAGAAAATTTAGAAAGTTCAACATAGTATAATTTGTTAAAATTTAATATTAAAATAAATAAATTATATTTTCAAAATCTAATCTTTTACTTTCCTTTATATATCAATATGAGTAAAATTTATGTCAACTTCAAAAGAATTCAAATGTTAAAAATAACAAATTGTACACATGTATGTACAATGACCCTAATCTAAAAGCATCCAAATCAGAATGTAGGCCACATGTTTGCTATTATTAAAATATATTATTTAATTCAATTAGTCTTTCAAAAAATAGAATTATTGTTAATTTTAGAAGTAGGGTGATGAACCCAAATTTAATGCTTAGCCCCTAAAGAACTACGCGACCAAATTTTGAACAACAAATAAATGCAAACACATCAGAGGAACTCAAAAATGCATTTTTTCCATCAATTTGATTTAAAAAAAAGATTCTTTTGTTAGTTCTTTAACATAACATTTTTATGACGTAGATTTTGAAGGTTTTGCTTTACAAAAAAATTATTATTCTATATTTATTGTTAGGTCTCGCCTCAAAAAATAACATTTTTGGTTCAAATAATGACCCTTTTGAAAATGATTTGAATAAAAAAGTAAAATTAGAATCTTCAAAAATCATTATGAATAGAGCTAAATATCTTGAAATTTAAGGAAAAAAATTGTTGTTAAAATTGCAAGCATTCAATCTCCAATCAAATTTAGAAAGAATTTTCAATTTCAATCTTCAAATTTTAGTAAAAAAATTTGGTGTACAATATACTAGTTCATCTAATCATATGGATATGATCACGGATTGTATTCTACAATTACTGTTTGAGAATCATCATTAAATTATTATTCTACCTTACATTATATAATGCATCTTCACAATTTCGGAATTTTGGACTATCCCTTGTCTCTAAAATATGCTACAATACATTAGAGAAAAAATCAGCCCTCCGGAGGGATGCTCCGGAGTGACATGCCAAGCTATTAAAAAGCTTGGACTGTCATTCCAGTACTGTCCTGTGGTGAGCAGTTAGCCAAGCTGACTGCTCGCCGAAATCGCGATTTTTTTTTTTTAAATTTTTAAATAATTTTTTTAAGATTAAAAATATAAATAAATAAATAAATAAATAAATTTACTAGTAATTTTCGGTTCTTGCGCTAGTTCTGCTGCAGTTTCTGCCGGGCAAAAATAGGGGAAAAAATATTTTTTTGGCAAAAAAAAAGTAAATTTCAGGGTCCTCCGGAGGGCTGATTTTTTCTCTAATGTAAGAATCTTGCAATTCTTGGTAAAAAAAATTCAAAAAAAAGATATTAAAGAAATACAATCTGCTATTGGCTACAAAAACATATCATTACCACTACCCTAGCTTCAAAAAAATGGCCCGCCTTTATTAATAATCAAACTTGTATTGTTTTTGCTACTAAGCAATTTTTTTTTTTTGAAACAAATGAACACAAGTTTCATTGCAAAGAGGTAAAGTACAAGACCCATCAGCCACAAGTGGCTTGACGGGGAGGACCCAAACACAAGACGCTACAAAACAAGGACCAAACAAGACGGACCGACGGGAGGCGCAATGACGGGCAAAGCACTGAGAGCTACTAAGCAATTTAAGAATAATATCTTAGATGTACAGTACATGGACTTCTTCACTAGTGCCTCTAGATTAATCCTGCAATTAATATCCTTATCCATTGGCTAATTTATGAAAAAATTATTCCCAAAGCAATGCATCTAATCGAAGATACAAACATGCCAAGGAAGCATTTATAAATAAAAAGTACAATTGTTTCTTCAAATTGATTATACCTACTTGCTGCAAATTAATTAGCCATAGTCCATAGAGTAGTGTTAATGAAAATTGTTTCGTAAATATAAGCCAATTTTTTGCATGATTATTTATTCAAAAGCAACAATTCTTAGAGGAAAAATAATTTTATAAAATGTTTTTATTCTTGACATCTACCAATTGTTGAAAACATTTTGCTAAAACAAGAAAGAAAAAATAATCCACTTTTAACCCCTAATGACCCAAAGGGAGTGTACTTTCAAAATGGGCCAAAACTTTCAAGAACTAAAGCAATTTTTTTGCTCATTTTTTCTTGAGATGAGATAGAATATAACCATTTGATCTTGAAACCACACCAAGAGTAAAATTTTTTTTTGATTATTTGACCACATAGTTTAGTAAATATTTAAGTTTGAAATTTTATTTGGGTCATTAGAAAAACAAGGCAATGCACTTTGAAGGAGCATATTTTTAGTTAGAATATTTTGAAATGATATCGTTTGAGTTCTTAGTGAAAGACAAGAGAGTTGAAATGTACATATAAAATTTCACAACATTTCTAGTATTTTTCAATTCATGGTGGAGCTTGCAATGCATAGTGGGCACTGAAATGAGAGAGTAGTGTTTAATAAAAAAACAAAAATGGGACACTGGACTTCTCCTTGAACTCCTTGGATCTGCCCTTGTCGAGGTGGATTTGACCTTTTCAAGGTGGACAACAATCACATTGGTTGGCTAACTTTTTTGTCCATACCCAAACCAGATTCCAAAAACTGAGTTGTAAATTATACAATACCACTCAATTTTAATCCCTAAAGGACCAAGGAGCCCACTTTGGGCTTTTTGAGAACTCGGGTAGGCTTTGCTGATTTAATAAATTGGAGTTTTTGCTTGAATTTTTAGGATATATGCTACTCATCATAATCTATATGTGGAGCTTTGTTTCATGTCATTCCAATAAATATTGCAAGTTAGAATTTTTTTTCAATGTCAAACTGGGTAGCAAAAATTATATTCTAAAAAATATAAATTAGTTTTTGGAGATTTCATAGATTGATAACTACTCAAAAGAATTTGAATTCAAAAAACCATTCAATTCCGAACTATGAGGTAAAAGTTATTAGGAGTTTTATTTTGCGAGCGGTGAAGGTAGAAAACATTCAAAGTCGTCTTTTGCTCTCAATTTTGAAAATTTTCAAATAAAAATTAAACTATATGTTATTAATTGTTTACTAGAATATTTTCACCATTGCGATTAATAATTCTCAGTTTCCTATAAAAGTTATTTGCATATTAGTTTTTTCTTTCATTTAGTAACACCTTCCATTTAATTTTTTTTGAAAGATGAATATGAAATTTTTTGGATTAAATTTTTTTCACATTTTTTCAATCCATTTTCCAATACATTGACAAACTGCACAATTTATAGGACATATAGGCTTTTTCCTAAAAATGTTGAAAGATAAAACTTCACCTTTTGGAAGGGCTAGAAAAATCTATATTTTGAAGGTTAATCACATTGCATTTGCAATTGGTGGGGATATTTGTTCTAAAATTTTAAAACAATTTACTTGAATAAGTCAAATAAAAAATCCTATAGTTGGATTTGTTAAAAAATAGTTATGATGAAGATTTTGACCTTGCTTTGGGGATGAGTATTTTGAAGTGGTTTTGGGCCTCAAAACATGATGGTCCTATAGGGGTTAAAAAATTCCACAAGGCGGAGATTAACTTGGAATTTAATGTAACTACTGTCATTGGATTTATAACGCAATCTATTTTTTAGAAATATTTTTTTATTTTTATAAAACCTCTAATTTTGATAACATGCAGCTCAAAAAAGAGGGGCATCGACCAGAAAATGGTTGCTTGGGTCATTGGGGGTTAATCTAAGTAAAATTGAAACACTGCCTCACAACATTCACAATTCATGTGCAATGCTATCAAGAAAATACTCATCTATGGCTTCAACAAGCATACATGACCAAATGCAAACAATCATATTGATACTTAAAGGTTGGGAGACCCATGACAGAATATATCAAAGGCTGAAAAAATACAATTGAAATTGGGTGGAAGGAGATTCTAAGGTAGACGTACCCAATACCAACTACTGACCTAATACCATCCAAATGTAGGATCCTTGTTGATTCTAGAATGAAATCTATAACACTAATACATACCTTAACTTAATTTATTGTGAAGTTAAGGCATGTACTACTGTCATAGATTCTCACTCTAGAATCAATGATGGCCGTACATTTGGGTGGTATTAGATCAGCGGTTGGTATTTGGTTAAGCTACCTAGCTTAGAAGATGAAGTCCATTTGGCATGAGTGGGGCATCCGAGGGGAATGCAATTGTAGGTGCATAGTGTGTGTAAGGACTCCTACTTTGGGCTTTGTTGTACACATTCTTTTGCAATGAAATTGTCTTCTCAATTTGTGAAAAAGTACAACCCGGCCCTCATCCAATTATCTAATCCGTAAACCCCGACCAAGAAATGTTTCGTTCAAAAGGTGAGCTAATTATTTTTCATCATCTTTTTCTTAACAAGAGAAATCCATATAATCAGTGATTACAGATTTTTCATTCATCAGTCACATATTTCATCCATTTTTGGATAGGCGTTTAGGTTGGGCAATCTCGTCATTGTCAGGAATTTGGGAATTCTAATTTAAAAAAACAGGCATTCCTTGTCGGGTTTTGTCCTTCTTGTCAAACTGTTTTTTGATAATTCCCTCTACCTTGGTGATTGCCCTATATATAAAATGCCTTTCATGGAGCAATTCTAATATGATCACAACCAAGTGCTTAAGCAAAATAATTATTGAACATTCTCAGCTTGTTCTATGGAATTTTTCCTTCACAATAATTGTAGATCCACGCCATTGCTCTATAGCAAAGTAGTCACAAGACTTGATGGCTTTAACAAGATTCCATTTTATTGGCTTTTGATCAAAGGGAGGAGGATTGTACAATACAAGTGATATCTTCAATGAAGTGAAAAAGTGTGCTTAGATTGGTTTTTATGCGTACTCAATCAAAAATTAGGCACTGGTTACTAATAAGAAACACATTACATTATAGTTTTAGTGTAACATTCTACACCATGATTTAAGCTTTTGAGCCCGTCTCAAAATTGTTGTTGCACTCCAAAAGGTACAAAAGGGACAGAAGTTTTTCACTTTTGCCTTGGTTTCAAATTGATATTAGCAAAATTATGAGCCAAACTATGATGAACTACAAAATCAACATAGGCTCTCGTAACATTAGATGTTTACTATAGTATGTTTGCCTTTTGTTTTTTCATTGATCTTTTAACAAAGTTTTCAAATTCCAATTTGCCAAACTATGATGCACTCCAAAATTGACAGATCTAGTAGCATAGTTGCTTGTTCTGTTTGCCTTACTATTTCCACATTGAATTAGCAGAGTTACCAATTGTTGAACTGTAATTCCATGAGAAAAACATTTTTTTGTAGCCTATATGATATCATTGATCAAATGTAGAGTGTTTCATAATTCCCATTTAGTCAATTTAAATTCTAATTGGACGTAATTAGCAAAATTAGATCTTACCTCACTCATTCACTTTCCATTATTTCCTATTTGGAGATATTCTCTTAATTCTCTTCAACATAACATTCAATAGCCTTCAGAGAGATTGCCTTTTCTTCTTTGGAGTCCTCGTCTACGAAATTCATCCGTATGTCATTAATGTAAGCTTGGTATTGAGACAATGGCAATATATTTATAGTGTGCTTCATTTTCTTTTGCTAATTTTAGGCTCATACATACAAATCAACAAATAATTGTACTATACAGAAAAATGATTTGCCAAAAATCCAAAGAATCCACTGAGTAATACTCCAATGCAATCTAACTATATACCATCAATAACTTAACCCCTAAAGGACCGTTGTCCCTTCGGGGGACAAATGCGTTTTCGGGCAGGTACCTACGGGCTGAAATTTTCTTGTGATTTTTTGAAACTTTTTTTGGAGATAGAAAAACTGATAAGCTTTGTGGGAATATAATTTTTTTCACAATCGGTGCCCGGGAAAAAAAGTTATGACCAAATAAGCTCAAAATAGGGGACGGGGGGCAGCCCGGGCAGCAAAAAAAAAAAGGACAAAAATTTGAATTTTTTTTTTTAATATTTTTTTTCTCATAGATTATATTTTTGTCTATCCAGAAAGCTTTGATTCATTTCATTTGGATATGTTATGAGAAAGTTATGGACATTCTTGTTTTTCGGGCAGTTAGAGCATCTTTTTGAAAAAAATAACTTGTAGGATTCATTTCTGAATGCAATCTTTCAAATTTTTCATTTTTTTTTTTTGCATGGTTTAGTTTAGTTGCTAGAACAATCTCACCATTGGGATTAGTGAATTTTAATTCCATCTAAGAAATATTAATATTTTAGATTTTCCTTCTATCTCGTACCTACTTCTACTTAACAATTTTTTGAACAATGATAATTAAATTTTTCTGAATTTCTTTTTTTTCCCTAGACTCTCAACTCAATTCTCCACTATAAAGATTTGAAGCTCAAAACTCTGTGGTGCAAAAAATTTTAATTAAAAATGTTTAAAGTCAAAAAATCTAGTCCCGCAATGTGCTGAAAAAATTGTTTTTTTCATTTTAAACGCAGATATCTTGCAATCTGTGCGGTCAAAAATTCTGATATTTTTTCCACACATTCTCATACTAGTTAGGTGTAAGATCCTACGGTTAGATTTGCAAAAAAAACATTTTTCATTTTTTTTTATTGTTTGCTATAGAAATGGCAGTTTTCAGTGTTTTTTGGCAGAAAAAAGGCCTCGGTCCTTTAGGGATTAATTTGTTTGTTCAAGTGAGAAGAAGAGCTCTTTATATACACATGGGGTGGTAGGGGGTGGAACAACTCATGCGGGATAAGTAAATTAGAATTTGTGGTTTCTCAACCACTCATAGTTAAGTCAAAAGTAGGAACTATGTTTGAAGTAGAATTTCAGACCTCATTTAGGTATAGTAGAACAACTATTATAAAAAAATTGAACTAAAAAAAGTTGGTAAATCAAGCTAACTTTCATTTACAAAAATCCGTTTGAGATTTCAAGCCTCCAATAAAAAATTATAGACAAAATTCTAAGAAGTTCAAAAATGTCAAAGAAAATGTCCCATTCAACCCCTCTCCGAAATTTAACAACTTTTGATTGGAGGCTTGAAATATAAATTTTTGGATATGAAATTTAACTTGATTTAGTAACTTTTTTTAGATAATTTTTTTTTGAAAAAAGTTATTTTACTATGACTAAATGAGGTCTAAAATTCTACTTCAAATACAATTTCTGCTTTAATTTGACATACTAAGTGAACGGTTGAGCTCCTACTCCAATTCTAATTATGTATCGCACATAATTTGTTTCACCTCCTACCACCCAATATGTATATAAAGAGTTGTCTTTTTCATTCCAAAACACAAAAAGTAAATGGTTAGTGTAGCAAAGCAAAGACGTGGCTGAATACTTTGTTCCCCATGAATTTTTTGCTTACTAATTTAAAGTTAAACTTTAAATCCCCGATGCTTCTTTTTTTACTTGGATTCAATGTTAAGCATTGTAGTTTTAACATTGTTGTTTATGTAGTACTAACAACTCTTGTGTGAAATGCCACCTGTCCTTGTAGCCACTAATGGGTGTGAAATATTCCACACCATTTCATCCATCAGGTGAAATGATGTAGAATATTCCACATCATTCTGTTAGAAGAAAGGCAGCCCAGTTGACTGCTACTTAATACCTCAAAGGTATATTTCTCCTTCACTTTATCTTTCCAACCAACAATTAACTTCTTGGTACTCAACCAAGTTTACAATTGCAAGCAAATTAGTCTTTATTATTATTTCATTTTTTTCTTTATTTTATTTTTACTTGAATGTCACAGATTCTAACTCCCAATTCTCATCCAACTAGGCACCAACCATACATACACATACATAATCACAGTGGCTCTATCATTGACTAATTCATGACCAATTTGGTGGTTTATTACACTCCAAACACAAACAATTTATCATATCTCACATCACTTTCCAACAAGTCCAATTTGCAATTTTCCTCCAATGCAACTACCGGAATCACGTGACACTCAAAACACAAAGATGTCCATGTGTTTCAAGAAAAAAGAAAGAAAAAAAAAAAAAAAAAAAAAAATGTCAGGCAACCAGGCATTTTGAATTTTCAATTGACAGCACCTTCCTTGACCACATCCCAATTCAAATGAGCAGATACACACCACAATCGAATAGCTAACATCACTTTTAATTCCAAATAGACTTAGAAACACAAATTTCTCTCATCATCAAAGACTAACAAATTCCGAAATTATATCAAATGCAAAGACAAATTCAATTAGGCAACTTCTTCTAATAATCATCAAAGGAAACCAACAGCCAACTTGAGGTTGGACTCGCGAGTTCTCTTGCACCGGGTGACTTCCAACTTGAGAAGTACCGTATGCATACACTTGTTTCGGCACATTGATGCTAAAAAAGTTTACTTTTTTGCAGTTCGGACAGTTTGGCAACTTGATTTGGATTTCTTGACTTTGGGCACTTTGTTTTTCTAATTTTTAGACACCCTTAATTTTGGATTGATTTTTTCTATTCATACTTAAATGTGTTCCTTTTTCTAAAAAAATTTCAAGAATAATTTTTGGATATTCAGAATTAGCAACAATGAAATTTTTTCAAATTTTCAGAAATTGTTGTACAAATTTTTAAAATTTCAGACACAATCCAACTTTTCCCTACTTATTTCCGAAACGGACCTACACGTACAAAAGGCTTAAATGTCCAGTTTCCCAACCAACACAACTACCAAACAACAATTACCCAAGCCAAACCAAATTGGAGCAAACAGATTCCAACTCAAACTCAATCCTACATAATAGTCAACCCTAAAATTGCATCACACTACCACATTGAATAGGTAAAAATCAAACTAAAACCCCAAAATTGAAGAATTGACACAAAAAAAGCCCAATTTAGAGCCTATCTATAGTTAGATTTGCAAAAGAACAATGTTTAACTTTTTTTTCTCTTTGCAATAGAAATGGTAATTTTGAATGGTTTTGAAGAGGCCTTGGGACTTTGGGGGGTAAGATGGCTATGAAGGTGGTTGGTCCAACGATGATTATAAAATGTCATATTAACCCCGAAAGGACCGAATGACCGTTGAACGTACGCAAATGATCTCGGGTAGGTTCCTATGAAGTCAATTTTGGTCAGATCTTTACTAAATTTTTATACAAAGTGGGAATATGTCCCCCCATAGTGAAATTCTAATTTTTTTTCCGATCGGGTGCCCAAATCAAAAGTTATGCTGCCCTAAACTTTTTGGGCAGCTCGGGCAATCTAGAAATATTTTGGGAATCTTTTGCAAAAAAGCTCATCAATTTTTAAAATTTGGCATGCATGTAACTTACAAGATACAAGATGCAAATGTCCAAAAAAATAAGTATGCTTAGTATAAAAATATCACTCTAGGAGGAGCTAAAGTCCGTTGGCCCTGTCGGGCAAGGTTAAATTTTTTTTTTCTTCTAACCTCAAATGTTATAATCTTTCAATCCGTGCGGTCAAAGTTTCTGAAATTTTTTCCACACATTTCCATAGTAGTCTAGTACAAATTTGTATGGTTGAATTTTGAAAAAAAAAAAATTTAATCATTTTTTTCTAACTACCCTAGAAAGTAGCAATTTTTCACAATTTCTTCTCAAAATATGCCTTGGGGCTTTAGGGGTTAAATTTCATCAATTTATCATTATTAGAAATAGAATATAGGAAACCTACAGTATGCATATACTATGTAGTAAAATATTGCAGAATTTATTCTCACAAACATTAACTAATGTCTCATATACATTAAGTGTGAAATTGAAATTGTTGCAGAATTTAATAGTCAAATTGAATAAGGAATGAATTTTCACTATATGCTCCAATGAGGGTCCTTAATTTATACTATGGACTTAATTTGTTTGATTGCATTTATTCCCTAAAGTTCTTTCATGTTTGGAGGCCCAAAATTGCCTTAAAATACTACTTAGTTTCCAAGGCAATGCTAAAAACTTCATCTATATTTATATCTTAACAAATCTGACAATATGATCCTTTAGCTAATTTGTTAGTGTACACCATCCTAAAATTTCAAAATAAGAAACCCCAACAATTATAAGATCACGATGCTTGGATTTCAAAAAGAAGCATTTTCAATTCTTTCCATATGGTTAGATTTCATCTTTCAAAATTTTCACCCAAAGATGTGTAGATCTTACAACTTGTAACTCTCCATAGTATGTTGAAGAAATAACTTGGAAATATATATAAAAAAATTTACCAAAAAATAATTTATATTCATGCTTGAAAAAAATAGTACTCCCTCCGTCCCAAAATGATCTTCTTGTTAGAGAAAATGTTCTAGATTAAGGTAAAAAATAACATTTAAAAAAATAAATTTAGTCATTAGTAGAGTGAGATGCACTCCTATTGTACAAAAAAATTCAGTTTCAAATAAGTTGTCAAAATGAAGTTGTGGCTTTTCAAAAAATGAGATTTTGGATCCAATTTTTTTAAGCACCTCTAGCCAATCATTCTTGGAACTTCTCACTCTGTGTCTCTTCCTTGTGCTGTCCCGCCTTGCCTTGTGGACTGTTCCCGCATTGTTCCCGCGTCGCTAGTAACCACGGCACACTCCTATTGGTTACTGCTTGAGCAATTTTAGGATGTCAGAGCTCACACTGAATCATCTACTGTAGACCTGAAATAGACTAGTTCTAAAATAGTCCCAAAAATGGTTGGCATTGGGAAGGCAAGGAACTGTGCAGGTATTTCCCATTACCTGCTAGCTGGACCCACGATCTCCGAAGTCCGAACCTATTACCTTCCAGTTGAAGCTACCGTGGAGTTTCTGCCCAAGAAATCACTCCGTATTAACTGATTCTTTGGGCCCAGCTACTAATAATGGCTGCATTGACCAAAATTGTCCATTACGGGGGCAGTTCATTTGGCGGGGTATTTGTCCTAGTCACACTAAGAAGATCATTTTGGGACAAGAAAATAAGGCCAACCGGAAGATCATTTTGGGACGGAGGGAGTAAGTAGAAAGTATAGATAATTATTTAAAATACTAAATTGTCAAGAATTTGTCAAGAACATCCTCTAAATTTATTTTTTTCCAAAATATTGAAAATTGAGTTAAATAAAACAATTCAAAGTTTATTTTAGAATAAAGATTGTGTAACAACAAATAATAAAAAAACTCCTCATAACTTTCTTCTCATTAATCAAATAGAGAGATTCAAAGCTTTTTATGTATATATAAATATTGAAAACCAGTTTCAAATATTTATTTCTTAAAAAAGTGATTTTTATTAGTTGCCCGTATTGCCTAGATTCCAAAAAAATTACATATCATATAATAAATTTTTAACTGTACAGTCAAAATTTATGAAAATTGTTGCGCCTTAAAGCTACTCCTTAATCACATGTGTAAATTTTCAAAGGAAAAAAAATGAAAATTTTGTTCATAAATGGATGACCAAAAACACTATGATGTTGCCAAAAAATGCTATTTGGTCCTTTAAGGGTTAATTTTCAATCATTTTCATATTTCTTGTCTTCTTATATATTATTAAATTTATGTCAATTTAAATCCTTTGACGATATTCATAGATGTTCTTGTAGAATTAGTTCAATTTTATTCTTCAAGTACATGAAACTCATTCTATCCAAAATCATATCATATTTACATATAATAAATATTTAACTTTGGCCATAAAATCCCTTAGAAGTTGCATTTGTACATTTAAATAACTATTCTGTTATTTTAGATTTTTTAAATGATATAATTATTAAAAATTGTTGGGTTAGGCTTCTTACACTTAACTATCTATATCTATCTATATCCTCTCCCCTTCAAATAAAGATGTGTTTTTGGAATTATCATTACAAAATCTATAAGCTTTATGAGACTATAATTAACTACGTCTCTAGAAATTGCATTAAATTATTTTATAAGAGATATAATATATGGTCCATATAAAAAGAAAATTGATGTATTTGGAAAAAATCTCAGTCACTTTTGAATGCCGTTTTATAAAAGTCAGTTGAATGCTTTGGAATCTAAACATTTGAATTGCTATGGTCGATGACTTATTATTTGAGCATAAATTTTTTTGAATATTAAATATCAATGCTTATTGTTGAGCAAATTTTTGATTGCTTGATGTTGAATGAATTTTTTTTTAATTCAAAAAACAACTAATAGACGAATTTATGCATTTTTTTTATTTAGCATCAAATGCTATGATCCCAAAAACTAAATGCATTTATAATAGACTGTAAATTACAATGCATTGAACAAAATTGATCATTGTAAAAATACACTTATAAAAAGTTGTAAATCATGAAATAATGCTCACTATAGTAAAATTGAGAAATATCTACAAGTCAACTCCTAATAAAAGCACATTGCAATTAAAATGAAATATTGTATTTTTTTCCTTCATTTATTTTAAGATTAGGTAAACGTATGAACTTTTAATAAATCTTTATGAAGCTCCCAATACTTGAAAAAAAAATAATGTTTAATTGGAGGAGAGAGGGGCCAACTCAGGCAAGGGGAGTACAACATCATTTTGTTTTTGAAATTTTGCATACTTCTTCTTTACTTGAAGCTCTACCACTAAGTCTTCATTGCAAAAGAGGTTTGAATTATGGGGCTTAAATCCCCAAATAGCCACATTGTCAAATCCCTTTGGAAAAAACACTTTGTTTTATTTTGGAAACTTTGTTCACACTTATATATTGCCTTCAAATTCCAAAAATTAAATTTCACCCTAATATAAATTAAAAAAACACGATCCTATGGTTACAAATTGTAAAATATTAGTATGCAAAATTGTTTTTGAAATATTGCATATCTTATAATATTTTTGCATAAATATATTCGAAAGCTTATCAAATTTTTTGATAAGCTTAAAAATATATAAATTAAAAAAAATATTGATTAGAAATGCATTAGGAAAATTTTGATGGACTCAACAATATAGTGCTGAATTGAATATAGTGGAATTTGTATGTTACTACTTGACTCTGTAGCAAAACCACTTTTTATAGCTTTAGATGTATACTGTTAAAAGAGATTTGGAGGCAAAGGAGGTCTGTTTTAGCCCTGTTTCCCTTGCTAGGAACTGCAGTATAGAGTCATAATAAAATAATATTAAAAAAATACTAAAATTTTCTATAAAAAAATTAATTAATTTTTTTAAAATTAATTAAATATGAATTTTTGACTTGGCTCGCTCTCAACCATGTCTGATTGCATAGCTGGCAATGTTTCCAGAGTTTCTACAGTTTGAGATCTCGCAGTCTTCTAAACCCGTGAAATCTATTCCAATGCTTATATTAAATAATGACCATAATCAAAATTAAATTTACATTTAGAAGATATATGATGTTTTTTCTCCTACATTTTAGAGTAAAGATGATGGTCTACATAGTTTTCTATCTATGGTAGAAAGTTCATTAAAATTATTTAAATTCAAGTTTTACTTTACACTCACTTTTTCACTTCTCACCCATCTATAAGAATTTCATTAAGATGGGATTCTATTTAGATCCACTCTATCTATATTTTATAAAAAAAATATTAAAAAAATAGATAGTACTTCTAACTTTTGAACAAGCATCTTTGCAAAAGAAACAATTTTTTTGGTTAGATGTTTACGTTGTTTTTTCAAAAAAATTCAAAAAAATAAAATTTCAAAAACCAAAAATATTACTCTCTTGTAGAATAGATTTGTATCCTCAAGGAATACCTTTAATCAATCTATTTTGAGTGAAACATATATATGGGGGGGATTCTAAATTTGGAATGTTATTGCATCTTCTAAAAATAACAAAAAATGAGGGTCAATTTAAAACTCATTTTTTAAAATTAAAAAAAAAAATTGCATGGCTTTTAGATGGTTTGCTATAACATTCTGTTTATGTACGCTGGCTCCATGTTAGATTTATTAGGGATTTATTATTTTGCTCTCATCTTTTACATCTTGTCTATATAATTATTACTTAAAGGACAAAAATATTTTTTTGAAAGAATTTTTCTTATAGATTCCCAACTCAATCCCTTGATAATAGATTTATCCTAAAAGTCTTGAATGTCATCTTCTTTTTGGTCCTTAGTTTGATTCTAATCTTAGATGGCATTTGAATTTTTAGTCAACTTGTATTTTTTTGGGAAATGACATCAAGGCATGATTGCATGCAATTCAATCATATTGGATTGTCTTCTTCCAAAATTAAGATTTTGCTCCCAAGCTTATAAAATGAGAGGATCAAATACAAATTAGCACCTCAAGTGGTGCAAAATAACTTTTGATCCTCTATTTTGCAAGGGTGGGAGCAAAACCTTATTTAGTAAGAAGACAAACCAATGTGATTGGCTACATTCAATTATGCCTTGTTGCCAATCTCCCCTCCCCAATACAAGTTGATTAAAGATTCAAATGCCATTTAGAATTAGAATCAAACTAAGGACCAAAGAAAGGATGACATTCAAGACTTTTAGGATAACTCTAATATCAAATTCCTCAAGATGCAAAAGTTGTGCATTTTGTCTTTAATAGTTTCAAAATTGAAACTTTATCATTACAAAAAGGACCAAAAAGAGATTGTTGCACTACATTAACCCCTAAGTGCCCAAGCCTTTCCAAGTGTGTTTTTCCTATGAAAAAAGAGCATGGGCTTATAGTTATTGCCAATGAATGAAATTGATTTTTTTTTCAAAATCTAAACGTATATATGTTTAAAGAGCTTGCTTTTTAATACGCATACCAATTTTGAGTGCAAAATTGCACAGATGTTGCGAGATTATAACAAGAAAAATGTGAGTATTCAATTTTAGTACGGTGTCGCTCTCCACAATGTTTGGGATATTTGCATATAAAGATTTTTGGGATTGGAGGTGACATGAACAACTTGAAATTTTGTTTGCACACTAAAATGCACTGAAACCTTAAAGTTCAAATGAAGAGCTATCAAACTCATTACACAATCCACCTTGCAATTGTTGAAAAGAATTTTTTTTTAAAACTAGAAATCACAAATAATTCCAAATCAACAATTGAATGTTCAAATTTTCAAATGTGAAAATCATGAAAATACTTTATACTTTCCATTGGAACCATTTTCAAAGCAAATGGATAAGTGCAATTTTTTAGATCTCAATTTAAGTGAAATTGGCAAGCTTTGGTTAAAGTTGGGAAATGAAGTAAATTGGGAAGCTTTACTCTTCTACAATGGTACATACATGCCTTTGAAAACCTCTCCAAAATCAAATATTTACCTTTTTTTAGTGAAAAATAAAAAAATTCAATAGTTAACCTTAAAATTGCCCATAATTTTTTTTTAAACGGTCAGAGGAATTTAATTGTATACACCAAAACGAGCCTGAAATTTCACAACAACCATATATGGTTGATTGGGCAGTTTGGGGTAAGGTGCAATATGATCTTTGGGGTACTAAAGATGCAAGCCACAAGCATTGATGGTGAAGTCAACACAAAAGTCAAGTATATAGTCCTCTAGTTAAAAGTTGTCAAAAGATTTACAAATTTGTCCACTCCATCTTACTTAGAGCATCCTCAATCCTGCACCATTAAATCCGCACTGCAACTGTATATGTTGTATTAGTTTATGTCCAATTTTCTTTTGTTTCACTTCCCAGCAAAAGTATTTCAACCCTATCGTAATACTTAGAACTTTAAACACCTAACACTTTCCATTTTCTAATCACAAGAGATTTATTTTGGAACATTATCAAACTCAATATGTTGATTTTGCTCCCTCAATGGTTTGGGATGGCATGATTATATTGTCAAAGGTTTTGTTAGCTCACTTGGAGAGCACAATATAAACCCAAAAAAAAATGTGATGAGAAGAAGAGATTGTAGAGGCCTTCAAATTGATGAGTCTCTAGTGTAGGTTGCATTGGGAGCTGGCATTTTTGTTGTTGTTGATTAAAGTATAGGTACAATGACTACTTACAATTTGCATCACTACAAGAGAAAGGGGTGTTTTAAATAGTGTCCTAGACATCACGTCTTTTAAGTAAAATTTTACTAAAAAGACAATCTTTTTAGTAAAATTTTATTTAAAAACTTACTTAAAAGACGTTACTTAAAAGACGTGATGTCTAGGACACTACTTAAAACACCCCTTTCTCTTGTAGTGCATTGAGGGTGCTCTTAGAACATATGTTATTTTGTGACAATTTTGCTCAAAACCAAGGAAGCCCTCTAGGAGTCCCTTTTCCCTTACCTATAAGTCAACATAATTAAAACACTATTATATGGTAGACCTCGGATTTTTATCTAGAGCAATGCTAACCATGGGTTTTGCCGAGAGATTTGTCTCTATGACCATGTTATTATTCCATGATACAAAAGCCTCAGTGAAAGTAAATGGGGTTCAGTCTCTGCACTTTTCCATTCATATGGGGGGTTTCTAGAGCCTTGCTTTAGCACCATATCTCTTTCTCGTTGTAGCTGAGGTCCTCAACTCAATGATCAATGATCAAATAGACGAGGGAGTGATCAAGGATATCAAGCTACAAATAGAAGATTGTCAACAAACTCTAGCGCAATATGGTGATGATACTTCCTTGACATTTTTGGGCAAAGAGTCCCTAGTCAAAGCCACAATTTCCACTTTGGAAGAATTTGCGCTAGCTTGGGTTTAATCCTAAACTAGGTCAAATCCTACGGTTAATAGCAGTCACCAAACGCTCTTGGGCATCCCGATTGGACAAATGACTTAAGAATTACATGGACTAAAGAGGACAACGTGAACAAGCTTCTAGGATCCTAGTTTAGCTTGTTCCTCAGCTCTAGGGAGGTTGACACTTTCCTACTTGATATTATCTAGAAGAAGCTTGCATTTTGGTGCACCACAAAGATTAACCCTACGGGATGAGTCATTATAGCTAATCATGTTTTATTCTCGGCACTATACTTTTTTATCGCCATATGGGCAGGATCTCTAGCTAGCGTGACAAAGTGTAAGAGCATGGTCCAAACCTTTATGTGGGCAGGCTCCTTACACAAGACCCAGTGAAAGTGGCGTGACTTCAGTGCTACCAAAATAAGGAGAAAGGTGGTTTAGGGCTCATTAATCCAGCCGACACCTTGGTGGCGCTTATGACCAAATGGATTATGGAAGCTTGCGAACCTAACACATTCAACCTCCACTTCTTACTTCGCTTTAGAATATTGAAGTTCCAGCCATATAGTAGAAGGAAGTGGTCCCCAAGCATGGAATTCTTCATTATCAATTGTTTTCAAGTGAAGTATGGATCCAAAATATGGAATTGCGCCTCTGAAGCTTGGAAAAAGCTCGTTGATAATCTAGCTCCGGTCACCCCATCACTTCTAGGGGAGCTGTTTTGGGAGTTTTTCTGGTGGTCAGATTTTTCTTCGCAAAAGGCCCCAAGTTTGCAAGAACCCGAGCTATGGCACTCCATAAGGCTGGTCTTAGATTGATAAAAGATGCATGGTAAGGGGAGTAGGTTCTTCACCAATGACGAGGCTAGCCTCAAATTTGGCCTACTGCTTGAAGAAGCCAAAGCCTGGGAGGCTGCGATGGGCTCACTCCACCGCATATGGGGTGCATTACTATCATCAAATTGTCTACCTTCGTCTCGTAGCGAGTGGGTTGGATGCTTTGGAGATGATCTCAAACCCTGCCCAACATTCGTTCTGCAAATTTGGAAGAATGAAAACATTTACTATTAGTGAGTTGGCAAGAGAGAAGGTCTTGTCCAAGAACGACACCGGTCCTCCAAAAATCCGGTTCCCTCGCCAAGTGGAAGCCACAAAGCCCACGACTTGGGGAGGCCAGTGATCAGTTCCGATGTGTGGGTTCTTTCCATAAGGTGCAAGAATGGCCTAAGTACCTTATGGCCTACATTGTTGGTGTTCACCGAGGCCTAAGGAAAGCTGGAACCTTGTTGTATTACAATTGAGCTGACCATTTGAAATAGGAACCCACTAAGTTTACTTGGCCCCGCAAGAATGGCCTAGTACCTTTGCTGAATTATACTACTAAGCTTGGTTGTGACTTATTGATGGTTAAACATGTTATTCCTAACGTTCTGGAGCAAAAATGGCAAGGGATCCTAGCTACCTCTTTCACACCATTTGAGGTGGACCACAATCTAGACGAAGGTGCGCACCTTGAAAGAAGCAGGCCTATTGTAGTGGTAATGAATGCATAGAGAAGATGGATCAATCATGTCCTTGACATGAGTTGCTCGGTGTGTCCATCCAAGTCACATGAGTCCGTGTTTCATCGCTTTTGAGAATGTGCCTGAGCCCAACGGGCATAGCAATGGAGCATCCAGATTTTGAATGTCTTTATTACTTGCAAGGAGGCTAAGGGACCTTGGAGGCCTTTGACATGGAGATAAGGGATCTTTTATGAACGCAAACCCAAAAAATTTGGAGTAGTTAGTTGAATGTGGATGGTGATGTGTACTATTATCTTATTGATGTTGTGGATTGAGAAGAACGATGCGACTTTTAACGACGTCAAGCGGCGCCCCGCCAAGCTAATGCAACGTGTGTGGCTGGGCTTGATCGACTACAATCATATTGAATGGGAGGATATCAATAGGTTCCGTAATCAAGATAATGATAGATGGGAGGTAGCTAGGGATTGTTTTGTAGCTAGATGGGTGCACAACAACTTGTTTGCTGATTGATGGAACTCCGGGGTAGGCACTATTTGGACTTAGGGTTGACTTTGTGTTCCATCACCCTAGGTTGCGTTTGACGCCACGGCCACTCCTCTCTTCTTCCTCCCTTATTTTATTTTTATTTTTATTTTTTTGTTTCCTATTCTTTGCCCCAGTCTGCTTGTGACTAGGGCTTGTATTTGCTCACTTCTTGTAGTAAATGATTCTTTTGCTTATATATATAATTAAAAATAATAAAAACTATATTCAAACTAATACAAAAATCCACTCCAAACCACTAAAAGTACTCAATTCCCACCCTTGCAGACTTTTCAAAATCCCATAACTAGATTGTCACCCAAGGACAAATGCCCCCCCCTCATGGAACTAAAGTCATCAGTTGGGCTCTACGGAAGGATACTTGCAAGGCATTGAAGTCCAACCACCAATCTTTTGCGTCACCTGATGCAGAACAACCGCGATAGAAAGCCTCTGGCCCTCTAAACGGGTTCGTTTTTTCAGCCTCCATGAGAGCCTTGTTGGTGATGTTGTAGACTTTGTCCTCTACAGCCGAATGTGAGAGGCCTCACAGCCTTTCCCTGTGCTGAGTCTCTTGATTGCTTCCTTTATTAGTCGTATTTAGGTCGGATATTTTTTTTTTGTTCTTGTTCGTGTTGTCCCGCCAAGCCACTTGTGGTTCGCGGTTTTTTATTTATTTTATTTATTTTTATTTTTGAACAAATGGGAAACCCATTGCATTAAAAAAAAACAAGTACAAGACAGCCAAGTCTTGTACTCTTTTTCTCTGCAATGAAATTCCATTTCATTTGTGTCAAAGAAAAACAAGATAAAAGTCGTCCAGCCAAGAGACTCTCTCTCTCTCTCATATTCCTTCCATCCATCCATCCAGACGATATCCTTCCATCACCTCCCTTCCTTCCATCCGTAGGGATGATATCCGGTCCTCCGCTCCCTTTGACTGGCCGAGCCCCTCCATTAAATCGTCCATTTCTCCCTTCCCTGACTGCTGCAATGGAGCTGCAATGGAGCTCCCTTGGTTGCGAAGGACACGGCATTTTGACATCAGGTCCCCCATCAAGACCTCCCAGTGTCGTCCAACGGCCTTGCCAGAGCTGTGATGATTAGAAGAAGAAAGTAAAGGCAGGCAACCCAATAACTTACAGGAGTACCAGTAAGTTATATCTCAGTCTCACCTTCCGTTCAAAAAGGATAAAATGGGTAATAACCAATTTAAAAAAAGAAAAGAAAAGGAAATACTGTACCTAACTGAAGGTGGAATTAAATTAATTCATTAGTTTCCGTCCCCCTTGGCTTCATATCTGACGTGCCTGCACTGATCCGGGTGGTTAATGAGGTTCTCATCCAACTTCATTCATTACTGCCACTGCACACCTGACGTTGCAACTCCCCAGAAGCCTTGGGTCTTTATGGTTCCCAGGCTTCGGCTTTTATGATCCTAAAAACCCGTCCTGCTACGACAATACCCGGTCATGAATCTCAGCAGGTTTATTAGAAACTTGTACTGTACAATCGTTGCATTTGTTGAAGAAGGGAGGGGGAAAAAAAAAAAACACCACCTTGTAAGGTAGGAGGTCCATAAAGCGACCATCTAAGCGCTGAACCTGAATTTTGGGGAGGTAAAACATCTTGAAATATTTTTCAGTAAATTTTCCTTGAAAGACAAGAAGGAATGGCATCTGGCTCAAGTTGTTTCATATTTTTCGGAGCTTTGTGGAATTAGTTATGAAATTTTGAAGGTGAAAAGTCAAAGGGCTGTAAAAGCGACCACCTCCTAGAATGTACATCCTTTGTACATTTTGGGAAATTGAAGAAAGCAAAATGTACCTGTGTGTCCTGATCGGTTCAAAATGCCCGGTCAGAGTTCAAGCCTCCTACCTTACAAGCAATTTTTAAAGAGAATTAAAGAAAAAAAAACTTGTACTGTACATGCATGGCCTTCAGTTGACTGGAACAGTATTGGAAGAGAAACGGATGGATGATATAACGAAATGGATGAAGTGTATGGATGAGGTTTTTATGGGGTTCTAGAACACTGACTGGCTGGGGCAAAGACTGAAGAGCCCTTTGTACTTGATTTTTCGTTTTGATTCGGTTCTCCAAGCTTCGGTTTCTGCCATTGAATTAAAGGTGAATTCGTTTCAAAAACATTAAAAAAAAAAAGAACTGAAGAGGTGTACTATTGATTTTTTGGTACTATATTTTGGGTCGGGAAGAAAAGGGTTGGGTGCCCTGGGTCCAGAGGAATTGAATGTGTGTGTGGCTGTTTTGATGACAATATTGGAAAAAACTGCAGTCCAAGTTATTACTTCCGCCCCATTATGTGGCCTGGGAACTATCCTTGCTGGACAGTGGGTTCGTACCAATGAGGGGCGTCCACGTGGCAATGGGGACGAAGGGAGTCTTGTTTGTTTCGCATCGTGCATAGCCGGCACCTAGGTTTTGTCTGGAGGTCGAGCTAGTGTATGAATGCAGCGGAAAAAGGGGAAATATATTTGGCTCCTTTTTTCAAAATTTGTAACTGAAAAAAATAAAATAAAAAGGGTGAAGTATTTGAAGGGTTCAGTTTGCCCATGAAAAACCATCGTCCAATCGTGCTATTGCTCCACTCTTTAACCCTTAAACGACGGGCTCATAACCGTGGAAATCATCTGTTTTGTCACCGTGTGGATTGTTGGATTAAAATAATGCAAAAGCACTCATTGGAAGTCAAGCTACTATAGATTATCCTCCTTTTCCCCACAAAATTTGGAGGATGAATAGTTACACTTCTGTCCTACACAGGAGATTCTCCTGTCATTTATCGGACACCAAACGTCCTCCACGTCGTTCAAGGGTTAATGGCCACCCTTTGCGGTACATGCCAAGCAGCCAAGTTTGTTATTACAAGGAGGTGTTCTGGAACAAGGTGCGCCCTCCGGAGTGCTCCTTCATTTAGCGGGTTTCTGTGGGTTCTTTGTATGAGCTTACTTTGTTTTGCTCTCTTGTCCAGCCTTCTGGCTTGGCTGTTGTTTTTGGTCTCTTTTTAATGCAATGGGTCTCCCATTTGTTCAATAAAAAAAATAAAAAAAAAGTTTGTTATTACACCACAGTAATAATAGTCTTTGTTTTAAATTTTATTTTTTTGTTGACACTACCTTATCTCTTACGAAACTGGGCATGCGGCAATCCACTTGTAAGCTATCCCACTTCAACAAAGATTCAAGTCATGATCCAAGCCCACCCTAAAGTCCATAATAACTCCACATTCAAGTCTCAGCTGCTAACTACAGTAGCAGATTTTAGAACATTCCCATTAATCAGGATCCATATTAACCGGGGGTTAACTTAACTTAACTTAAATGATGAATGGAAAGCTTTTCCAACAAACCAACCCCATGCAAAGCTGCAAACTCAAAGCTTTTCACCCAAACTTTGGGACACGTGTGCTTGATTGTTGCAAAAAGCTTCGAACTTTGTAGCTAATTAAACTTAAGTGATTAACTTACCATCCACCACGAGAACAGAACTCTGAGCAGGCAACTAACTTGAAAAGCAGATGTTGTTAAGCTTAAGGATCATCACTTCATCAATCCCAATGTGAGAAAGAAAAAGAAAAAGAAAAAGAAAAAGAGGTGGGTTCCTGCCATTCGTGCACCTGAATTTTGACTATTTGCAAGCCAGGGAGCTGTTTCCAAGGAACGCCGCGGCAACTTCCCTGCGAGCCCTGCCTGCCTGCCTGCCGTTTAATTCAATTCAATAGGAAACCCAAATTTGTCGGCGTGGAATTGAATGAGAGGGAAGTTCGAGGGAGACGTGTGTTGACACTGATGGTGAGAGCTGAGAAGGGGCTCCATCCCGTTCACATGGACGGGATGAGACGTGGTTTGGCTTCTTTTTTTAGCTTTTTATTTTATATATTTAAAAAAAAAATTGAAATGTAAGAGTGGAGATTCTCCTTTTTCATACATGCAGGGGGACTTGCAGCTGAATTAAATGTTGAGAGAGAAATTCAGAGGCGGGGATCCATCTGCGGTCTCTCACCTAACTTTACTCGGGGTTCAGAAGTGTAGTAGCCTGCCTGTGGGCGTCTGGAAGTTCATAAAGACAGCAGTTCAATGTCACGTTCACTCTCTCTCTCTCTCTTGCTTTGCGTGAGCTTCTTGAGTGGAGAACCCGATTGAAAGATGCTTTGAAGTGGATGTGAATGGGAAAGTGAGAGCTTCGACTTCCTGGTAGTGATGTGGTTGTAACTGAAGGAAGCTTCTTACAACCATGTCTGATGGAATTGAAATGAATAATTTGCAAAAGGAATTGAGGAAGGTACGCACTGGGGAAGACCAATTGATAGACGAACTTGGGTCTAATGAGCCTTTGTTTTTTTCCAGAGCAGATTTCAAATTTTCAAATTTTCACATCGATTAGAACTTGATAGTATTATCATTGGAAGTGCAGTCTATGAAACAGACGAAAGCAAATCTACATCTGGACATCAGAGTATCGAAACGCCCGTAAATAACCCCCATTCTACGTAAAACGAAAGTGGTCACCTCAACAAATCGTGCAAATTTTTATTTATTTTTGGCACAAATGAAATCGTGCAAATTTCAACGACATAAACAAATGCCAGCAAATTTGGAAGTGACCTCTAATTTCCTTCTCCTTGGAGGTGTTTGGGGTTCTTCCCATCGATTATTGCCCAGATCAAGGTTCTCTTGCGACTGTGTTATGTGAATTTCTATGTGTCTCCAAATAAAATACTCTCAAATTCTTACTTCCAACGCCATGCATCTAGAAAAGACTCTTTTTGCAGTATATTGAAAGTGGAGAAGCTATCAGATTGTGATGCAATGACTACTCCAATGTTCATTAAAACCGAAAGCCAAACACACATGATCGGGGAAGAAAGAAACCAAAATGGTGACGTTTAATTGCTGTTGCATCAGAAACGCAACCATGGTACAAGTGAGTTTTGAGCTCTTCCCACAAGTAAACCTTCTACACTGTACAGAAAAAGAGGAGGAAACGTTGGGGCCCATTTTGAGCGATTGAACATTATTTAGTCAAAACTCCTCCCTGTCCCTCATCATCCCAGTTCTTCCTTCCACAAAGAACCAAGAGGATGAAGCTCCTGAAAATTTTTGCTCTTACTAACCTAACCCAGCCTAAACTATCTCTCCAATCCCACTCTTTGCCTCTTGCAAGGAGGCTCACTGAAGTCCACCGGCACCGCACCCTCACACCTCGGACACTTGGGGTCCCTTTTCTTCAGCATCACGTACATCAGGCACCGTGTGCACGCTCCCATCACCAGCGCCACATCACCATCATCATCACAAACCCTGCAACAAAACCAAACCAAACGACAATCAGTGAAAAACAAACTTTGAGCATCACCAAACAATCACGAAAACCATACACTTTGAAGAAAAACGAAGGTGTCAAAATTCAAGTTGAAGATATGATAATCTTACCCTGTGGAAGTAGAGCTGGACTTCACAGTGGATTGCTCAACAGTGGGGACGCTTCTGGAGGACGTGGAAGAGGAACTGCTAGTGGACGGCGAAGGCGCGACACAAGAATCTATGGGATCCGAGCGAGTGGACGTGAGAGAGGAAAACGAAGAAGACACAGTCGAAAGCTTCTGTTGAAACTCGCGCTTTTGCGCACTCATACTCGGATTCTCGCAGCTTCTTCGCAAAGCGTTTTTGATCATCTCCATGGTGCACACCGTTTGTCGTCGTGAGCTGGGAGAAGGGGATGATGAGCCGCCGGCAGCTAAGTTGAGGTCGAGCTCGACGTTGGAGTCCTCGTCCTCGAGGCTTTGCTCTACCCCACTGGTGGCCAAGGCTACATCTAGTTGTTGCAAGTTGCTCCAGTCCCGGGTTGTTTGCAACAGACGCAAGGAAGCGCCCGGAGTTTCCGATGAAGATGACGAGGAGGCTTTCAAAATCAACGTCTCCGAGCTTTTGCTTCCCAGAAACTCATGAGCGGAGAGCTGCTTGCGGGGGTCGTTGAATGTGCTCACGCCTGAGCTTTTCTCCACGTAGTACAGCTTCCCATTCTGAAAACCACCACCACACTTCTCAGAATTCGGTAAACAATTGCAATTCAAAAGAAAAGAAAAAGCTCTACTACTATCGTATGCTAGGTCTCCTAATTCGAGTTGCTGAATTGGGTAGTATCCCTACCTTGAGGTCCAAACACTTCTCCCATCCCGAAGGCAAAGGCTCCTCGGGCTCCAATTCCAGAAACTCAGGTGACGCCAACGCCAATTGAGAGAAACTCGGATCCGCTTGTCCGAACAAATCCAGGGTGCTCAATTGGGGAGAAGCTACTGGAGCCTCCCCTCCTAATCCTGGAGTCTCGCGCGAAGTGTGCAGTTGCCCCATCATCATTTGCATCAGTTTCTGCGCATCCGCTCCCCACGCTGTGCCTGCGCTCTTGGTCTTGGTCTTCCCTGGGTGAGTTCCATCGCCGCCTCGCCATGCTGTGGGTTCCATCGCCACCGCCATCGCCATCGCCCCACCAGTTCCTCAATCTTCTTCACAACTTATTACACCTTGCACTACTGTTCTAGCAAACCAGTCTCGGGAGATGGGGAAGCGAAGCTAAGCTAGCAAGGAGGGCTGGCGACTTGATGAGGAAGAGAAGGCTGATGGAAATCTATGGAGGTGACGGTGAGGTCCAGTTTGTGAATCGGTTGCTGTAGGGGAAATGAAATAGAAACAGACACGGGGAGTCTTGTGGTTTTGAGGTTGAGGAGGGGACTGAATGGGATGCTATTCTAGGGAGGGGAGCCGCTTCGATAATAAAAGCTTCCGGCGTTTGACTCTGGGGGCAAGGGAAACCAGGCAATGCAAGTTACTGTACTACTTCCAAATTCCCTGCTCAGGGGATCAACATGGCCGGGGTGAACTGACCTCCTCGCTCGTCCCTTGGGAAAACGCTGAAATTTTTTATTTTCCACGCATGATAAAATTTGCAAATTTTGAATTCATACTGGCAATCAGAGACCCCAATGAGCTTCACAACATAGTGAAATTAGGTTGTCCTATACTTATTTATGGAGATTTGACATTATATACATATTTAATCTTATTGTACAAGAATGGGCTACTTTTGAATTAAGTATTGCTGTAATTGGGACTCATGACCCTCCATGTTTAAAAAATATATATTTGTAGAAATATTTGTTGACTTTGATGGCTTGTAAAGTAACTTTATTGACGTAAGGCAACTTAATTGTTAAATCAACCTAATTTCACTATTTTGTGTACACTAAATAGTGAGATTAGGTTGCCCCAGACTAATTTCTCAACATTCTACACTATACGAATATGTGCAGTTACTATAGAAGGATGTAGTAATATAGGAACCGTATATGTTGCATGGGTTGGTGCATTGGTTCATGGCTTGGGTTTAGAGAATGGCATGTGCCTCCATCTAGAAAAGTAATGAGTCATGAGGTAAATATGATTGAGTTTTTGGACTAATACATATATTTCATATTTCTACAATAATAGAGAAAGTCATCCATTGGATACTTCAGTTCTTCAACTTTGGTTTAGGATTAACATTGCAAGGATGTGGTCCCCATGACCAAGGTATTCACCAAAATACTCCAATTATTGAACCAACATGTGCATTCTTTGTTTTTACAATTTATAGTGAATGAAGTCATCTATCGAACCTTTTAGGTCCCCAACGTCCATAGGTGGTTAACTTGGGAACGACATTGCGAACCAGAGTGGTCCGATGTATGACAAATAATCCTTCCATATAAGATAGAGGTGCAATTGTTCATCCTTGGAATTTTGTACAAAAAGGAGATATCTTGCACAGTAGTTGGACCTCCAATGAGTATTTTTTTTTAATAAAAGTAGATTATTCACACTGTACCAAAAAAGATGATTTCCATAATGACAAGCCCGTCCTAACAAGGTTAACTCTGAAAAAAAAGACCTATTATCAAGGTACTTTGCCAATATTGATTAGATTTTTGGCCCCAAGAAGTGCATTCTTTATTTCTACAATGATCTAGAAAGTCATCCATTGACCACTTTTCAGCCTCAAGCATCCTTATAGGATTAAGGTGGAGGCACCTATTGCAAAATAAATAAGGTTAACACCGGTCTGAAAGATCAATGTGAATGTAGTATCAAACATCTAATCCTTATAGACCTAGATGGCAAATTTTGTCTTTGATGTTTTTGTTAGGAGGTAGATCCTATAAAGAACCAATGTGTTCCTTTTCACATAAAAAAATTTGGTTCCCTGTATAATGATAAGGTCATTTGACCCCACCACCACCATCACTATAGTTGAGTGGACTATGGTGGTAAGCCCCCCTGCCAATGCCCGAGTTTGAACTCATGACCACTTCACTGGTGTGCTAAAGCCAAAGCCACTAAGCCAAAGTTGCAAGTGCCTCACCCATTTGCAACCAAATAAGGAACAAGGAGAGTGTATCTCCCAATACCACATGCCAAGATTAGATTTTTTTGCAAATAGACAAATACAATTAGACTTCGTTACAAAAGAAAAAGTAAATTTTCAATGTACCAAGAGAAAGATATATTAAATGATCAAAGTAAAATTCCAATGAACATTCCAAACCATTTTCTTCATTCATATACAAGACCCATACATTTTGAAAACTCTAGGTGTACATATATTTCTAAAAGTGGTTTAGGATGCAATATTGGAAATGGATGCTTCCACCTTAATCAAATTAATTCTTATTATTAAGGGAGGAGATCCATAAAGCATCCAAAAGTTTTAAAAAGCTTTTTTTAATGAAGAGGTACATATTGGAGTTTTGCATGTATTAACACTTTTAAAGCATTATGCCATTTCTAATTAAAAAATTCATAACTAATTCTACACATGTCCACAAAATATGAAACAATTTGCATTAGATTCTAGTTCTATTTATCATTCAAATAATTTGTAGAAAAGTATTTCAAGAAGCTGGTTTACTTTTCTCCACCTATAGTTCCAATGAAAGTTTTTAATTTTTTAAACAATTTTAGATTAATGTAGTAATGATCCTTCTTAAGTTTGTCACTATTTCAATTTGGGACGAAAAATTTGGAAATGTGTAGAACTTTAAAGCATCCAAAAAAAACTTTTGAAAAATTATAACTAACATGATAACATAAGTCATTCTTTAAAATAATATTTATTGCGCAAAATGGGATTTTTTGACAAATTATACATCCTCTTCCATTATCTCTTGCCTAATTGATGCTTCTACAACTTTCTCCTTTCTTTTTTACCTCATTATTAGACCTCGTTGTAAGCTTTTGTATAATTTCTTCAAAATGATGGTCTTCCAAGTGATTTAATATTGTTTTAATCCAACCCTCTTACCTTAGACACCCAAATTTAGATATGCATTGTCATATTGTTACTTCCATTTTTCTTAGTTGCACAAAATATTTTCAAAAATATATAATTTTTTAAGCAATCATGAAATTCTTTAAAATTTTCAAGAACCCGAGCCTTGGTTTTCACTCTCTAAACAATTTATTTTTAAAACCCAAAACAAATTAGCTTTGGTTCCACAGTAATTCTATTTCATTATTATCTCTTAAAGGCGACATCTAAAATCAACACCTCCATTATGACACAATTGAAGAATACGTATACTTATATGATCAAATTTCTTAAACAAAAGAAAAATTGAAATGGATATATATCGGAGTTGCATACTTATATATAGTTCTTTTTTCTTTAAAAAGTGATGGGTCTTTCATAAAAGCAAAGAGAGAACAAACAATCAATCTAACTCACACGACCAATTCAATCCAAGAATGTGACTGGAGGTCATATTCCACTTAGGCTGATGAAAACTACATGAATAGAAAACCTCATTTTTACACTAAGTATCTAGAAACTCTTGGCAAATTATTTCTTGACGCTCTTCGCTACATTTGTTGAAGTAGGAAAAAATGTGTGGATCGTATGAGCCATACCACCAAGAATGGCATTCCGCCAAGCAAGGATGCAAATTCGAGTGGTACACTGAACCTTCCAAAGGGTGATAGAACAAGGAATGTTGTTGGTGATGTTAAAGACGAGGTCGGAAGGCAAGAATTGGCCGTCTTGGTAAAAAAAACAAAGGGTAACACTGGTGATGGCTTCTCTCTAGGACAATGTCTTGTGTTGTTCCAATGCCAGGTGGATGTCCTTGAATTTGTCCAACATTTTGTGAGTGTGGCAACAAGATTGCATCATATGTTCCGTGATCTCCTTGATAGCTATGGCAATTGCAACACACCGGAGAAAAATCCACAATCGAGCTCTAGCTGGTGGTAAACAAATCCATTGAATTCGCATATATATACTAATCTTCTAACCATAGGAAAAACTCTCAGTGAATCATGGACAACATGTGCGTACAACGAGGGACCATGAGCCGAAGTTTGAGAAAAATTAGAAGACAAAACTCCTTAGAACACCACAACAGGGGTCTAATGGAATTTGGTGTGTGTTTCTTTTGTATTATTCTTAGTTAAACCTTCTTCTAACATCTTTATACTATTAGATTTAATTATAAAGTTTTCATGTGTTTGTGAACCCGTGTCAAAGGAAGGTTTAACTAAGAATAGAACAAAACAAACACGGCACCAAACTCGATTAGACGTGAGTTTGGGTGCTCCACGGAATTTGGTCCTGTATTTTTCCCACACACTTTACGATTAACTCTATTAACTCAAATGTTTTTTTAAGAATTTTATATATTTTTATCAATATATACGGTAGATATAAATGAAAGAAACCGCTGTTGGCCATTTTAACACTTGAGGATTAAGATCTTCAGTTAAGAATGGGAGCTTTAGCAACATGGTGCCATCCATGATGTGATAGAAGTAATGCTATGCAATAGAAATTCAATCACTGCCCACTTGGCTGCAATAAAGAACTATTAAAAAAAAACCCAGTATACCAATAATAATATATAATATATATAATCCAATGAATGTCCTACCGTGTAAACTCTACTAGTAGCTAGCAATAAGTAACAGATGTGAAACCAAGTCACAATCAATCCACCTTGAGTGCTTGCAAAATTTACTATTGTCATAAAGCAGGATTTATTTATGGTGGACAGCAAGCTCCATGTCTCTCAGTCCATGAAGTTGTAAGCCACACTAATTGTAACTTAACCCTAAAAATTGCTGCTATTCAAAATATGCCCCCCCTCCCATCATTTCATGAACTAATGCCACGCTGCATGTTCTTGTCAAATATCTACTTCTTCTTCTTTCAAATTGTTTCTAAATGAAGATGGGATCATGGCTACCAAGTCAGTCTACAACTTATTACAACGTATTCATTTTTTCATGGCTTTTATTGCTTTCATTTGAGATATACATTAAAAAAAGAGGGGTACCAATCCTTTACAAATCATGAGCAAATAATTCATGGGTTTCGCCTTCTCTCCGTCTTTATTTCTTGAGCTTGACGACCATGTCATGATGTTTTCAGTCGACAAGGGCCCGGCCTTTACTTCCTCATATCTTATTGAAATAGAGTGGGTTTCATGCAACCAGCCCGCCCTCGTGTTGGCATTCATTCATTTCGAGGTCTTCCCACACCAACTGGCGTGCAAACTAGCCGTACTACTGCTACTGCTTCCTTGTTGCATGATTGAGATCGACCTTTTTTTTTTTAATTTGATTTCATTGAAACGTGAAGGAAAGAAATTTCATCGTGAAATATATATGGTGAGCTTTCCTATTGCACATGTTGCCCGAAGCTGCCCCAAAAGTTTATGGTAGTATAACTTTTGATATGGGCATTTGATTGGGAAAAAGATTATATATTCCCACTAAAGGGGTACTACATGTTCGAATCTTGTTTCAAAATTTTGTACAAACATTTGACTAAAATTGACTTCTCAGGAACCTACACTAGATTTCTTGCGTAAGTTGAACAAACACTTGCTTGGTCCTTTAGCGGATAAACATAAAGCGAAGAGATTTCATTGAGGAATCGTGAGCTTTCCTGTTGAGAGACAAGCACAAGGATATGCACCTAGTAGCACTATCTGAAGCTGTACAAACTATAGTAGAACCTCTCTAAGTCAATAAAGTGTTGTCAAGAAGTATCGATTGCCGGTCCCATCTTAACAATATGAACCACATACAAACACGATGACCCTCCCTAATGTAATAACCTCTCTAACTCAATGTGTCAGACCAGTCCCAACTCTATCGACTTAGAGAGGTTCTATTCTACATTCATTTCAAGTGTTGATTTATAATGCACATAACTTATATCTTGAATAAAACAAGAACTAAGTCACCATCTTGAACTACCCCAACAAACACTTCATTCACGATGGTCTTAGGACCACTATTTTTTTATTTTTTTTCACCACGCATGGTTTTGTCACCGCAATCGCACTGTTCAGTGATAAGAGAGACCTCCGTCTCTCTCTCCGTGTACAGTATTTTCAAAGAAAGGAAGTCTACAGCATTGGGATCTCCAACGCAAACGACACTCCACACATAACTTTTACTCATCAAGCCACAACGATTTCTACAGCCACATCATGAGCCTTGTTGTCATGACACTCTCGCAAGCAAGCGGGATGCCTCCACCGTGATCCCACCTGTCGGTCCTTTTTTTTTTTCTTCCAATTTGGCCTCGCCTTCATTCAATCCCTTGGTTTGGGACTCAGAATCCACGTGGAACCACCGATGAAGCATTCAATGAGACTGGCAGTGCACCATGGGCAGGTTATCAATGACGCCGATCGATCCATCCATAGGCATTGTGCTCCAACTTCAATTCCCCAATTGATTTGGCCCCACCTGAGGCCGAGCTATCTGTAAGTTATACGTAGTTGCGGAGTAGAAGTTGATGGGAGTCCCGCCTTCTCATTGCAACAGCAGCGACAGGTACTGAGGTGGGTAAGGTACGGTAACAGGTTCAGAAATCGCCCACCTAAGAGCTGAAACTGTATTTTGGGGGAGGTGAAACGTCTCGAAATATTTTTGAGTAAATTTTCCTTGAAAGACAAGAGAAATTGGCATCTAACCCAAGTTGTTTCATATTTTTTTGAAGCTTTCTAGAATTATTTATGAAATTTTGAAGTTGACGTGACATAGGGCTCACCCCCTAAAATGTACATTGTTTGTACATCACTAAAGGCTATGAAATAGTTACATGTACAAGCGATGTACATTTGAATAGGGTGGGCGATTTTAGAGCCTGTGCAATTTCAAAGCCTGTTACCTTAGTTGTGCTCTTAACTTAAAGCCACCTTTTAAGAGCTGATTGCCCATTTGGGGGAAGCTAAACTTTCATGAAACAATTTTCAGTAAATTTTTGTAGGAAGGTAAATGGAATTGGCATATACCCCAAATTGTTTCATATTTTTTGGACCTTTGTGGAATTAGTTACAAATTTTTGAAGTCGAAATGCAATAGTCATTGATAGCGACCACCCCTTGAAATGTACCTCTATGTTAAAGGTCGCTTTTAGATCACCCTACCTTATTCCTAAACTTGCGATTTTTTGCTATTGTGCCTAGCTAGTTACTATTATTAGCATGATAAATTTTTGTTGGCAAGTGAAAGGAGGTTCTAACGCACCAAATAACGCGACATTGTCAGTCCTCTACCTCTCATAAGTTGTCCCTACAACGGAAGGTTGTTGACTCAACTTGACTTGGCAACAATGCCTTCTGAGCTCTAGCCTCCTAAACTGAGTAACTTTGGACATGCTTGACTATCTGGTCCTTGCTTCAGAGCTCCGTAGTATGGCTGTGCTAGCTGAGGAGGAATGCGTGGGTATTCAATCAAGATTCTAGATTCCAAACTAAGTTGGAGCACCTCATTTGAAAAGTGGCTTTGGACCATGGCTAGACAGCACGGCATCGGACCTCCTCCTATGCGACAGGTATTCACGCAAAGTGCACAAGTTCTTGGCAGAAAATTAACAACCTTTGGCTCCATAGTCCATTCTTTGGCTCTTGGCAAGGCAAGGCCGTTACTTGGCACTTGAAGAACCCCGATTGCGGGTCATCTATGTAAATTAGTCTTTGTTTTCAATCCTTTGTTATTTTGTTCTCTACATTCTTTCTCCAAGGCCTTTGCCCTCAGCTTCCGTTTTTTTATTTATTTACCTCATGGAATAAACTCCGGGTTACAAAAAAACAAAATAAGAACGCAACATTTGGATACCATATGCAAAAGGTAAAGAAGGATTTTTTTTAAAAATGTGGTAGAGATTCTAAATTCGTTTCTCCTTCGTATAGGTACATATTGATTTTTGGAGATGTCCAGATAGTGATGATCATGATGATTTTAGGCGGATGTGATTGGGGGTGTACTTACCTACCTTAACTGAGAGGTTTATGAGAATTTAACAAACATAACTCAGAACACCATGAATACAACTACTAACACCCTTATTACTACTGTAATCAATTGATTTGAGGCTCCAGCATTACAACATTTAACTTGTCTTTTTCGAACAATTTGAACCTTCAGTTAAGTTACTTCCATTTAAGGTTAAAGTGGACAGTGGGTTAAGTTAAGCTTACTGGCAGCCATGGACAGCACAGGCTTTGCACTGAAGTTAATAAGAAGAGCAGCTTTGCATTGAACTTGCCATTTCCTTCAAATTAAGTTAGTGAAGCCCCTCACCTCATCAATTTGTTGCTATAAAAACTGAACTCCCAGCCATACACTACCTTACCATAACATTGGGACAAATTAGGGCTGAATCATTTAATTTATATTTATATCAAAACCAGTATAATGAAGTTAATGGGGGGACACTTAAATTGCTCAGCCAAGGTGAGAGAATCTGGCCACAATGAATGGAGTGCAATAGCACATGGCATTCATTCATTCAATTATTCAATTATTCATTACGGAGTATAATTGTTTATTTTATTTTTTGACACAAATATTCATTGTAATTTGCAACAAATGGCTTCTGGTAACCCCCAAGTTCCACAATTCATAAATCCAGAGTTTAAGTTAACCCATACTGGTGTAAGTTATTAACTCCCAGCAACATAGGAAGGTATTAAACAGTGAGTGCCAGAGGAGTCAAATTATTAGCTTTTAACGAAACTTGCCAAATGAAGGGGGTCCGAATAGTTTGGCGGTAGTAATAGTAGTGATGACTCATCAAATTCTTGCATTTAATGCCGGCTCATTGAATCCACTAACTACCTCAGGTCCCGCTAGCCCCCCGTGGGCAAGTCGTGAGCAGATTTTTTTCATTTTTTCATTTAAAAAAATTGGCCCCTTCTGCTTTGAAACAAATTAATGAAGGGGTGTAAGTTTTTCTCTCCGGGGTGGCGACATTGTCATTGTAATAACACCTATCTACTGTAATATTTCAGTTATTACCGCATTCAAGTACTCCCTTTGTCTTCAAATAAGTTTCCACTTTGGACCTGAATCATGTGTTTTGGACGGTTTCTTTTGAGTAGGTCATAGGGAGGTTTCCTTGTATCCAATTTTATTGTACATTGCTATAAGGGCATCCCCACCGTGGCACAGTGAGGCTGGCCGGGGCACCATAGGCTGGGCCCGGGAGCCTAATCCTCCCACATTGTGGCACAACGGACAAACATTTTGTGACCGAGCGAGGGCAAATTCACTCTTTTCTCTACAGCTTGCGGTGCATAGGGAGATTTGCAAAAGGGCCCTTGTTGATTGTCTTGGCTTCACTTTTTGAAGAATCTGGTTGACAGAGCTATTCACAGCAAGTGATCACTATAGTGAGTTGTAATTTTAATTTAAAAAATTCAAAACACACATTGCGCCATCAATGAGGGTACACTGAACAATACAAAAGCTTGTATAGTGGATACAGATGGCGTGCCACAGTGGGGCCTCCGGAAGGCATTGTGTTTTGGGATTAAAATTCACACGGCAACGCCAGACTGCCGTGGGGATTTGGCCTCCCCACGGTGGCTATGCTCTAAATGTATACAAGTATTCATCATTGATTCTAGTGATATAAAATATGGAACCTTTATAAATTATAATTTTTACAATATTTTCTATAAAATTGGAATATAAAGTTCTCAACAACACTATAAACATTTAAAATTTAGATGGATGAAATACTAAGTTAAACACTAATTACAACATAGTGATGATTGGATCTCATTCAAAACATTTGAGAATCCCACTAAGGTATGTGCACCCTTACTTGCCTCCAATAGCAATTGAACATACTTTAGTTAATACTACTAGACATATATACTTTATTGGATCTTATTGGCAAGCACAAAGGATACTATATCATTTTAGCATGCATTATTTGAACACCATATGAATAAGCTGGGGAAACTTCAAGGTTTATTGAAAATAATACTAAGCTCTCCTTGGCTCTCATGTTAATTGCATACATTGTGTCATCAATATCTAAGTTTTAGTGTTGCTTTTTGGGGTCCAAGTACATTGTAGATGTCACACTTTGGGCACTAATGATTATGGGTGTACATTCCTTAATTAAAATCTAAGATGGTCCAATAATTCTAAATCATCCATATTTTGTAGGTGCATTTAAATAATATTAACATCATAGCGTAGTTTTTTTAACATAAAGCTAAGTTTATTAAGTAAACTTGCATTTTTTTTTGACATAAATGAAAGAGATTTTGTTGCAAGAATGAAGTACAACAAATAATATCCAAATACAGCCTAGAGGGGTCAATTTCTAGAATTAAACAAACCAAAAGCAAGACAAGAGTAAGGAGGAGTTGCAACTTGTAGACCATCAAGGCACTTGGCTCAATGCTCCTAATATGCAAAGCTACCCATAGAGCCAAAGAGAATTCACTTAGACTTGTTATTGATCATGGTAGCAAAAATATTGTTCCTACATTACCTATTTGTGAAGCTTTGGATAAATTTGAATAGCTTTCTAGGTTTCTTTTTCCAATCAACATCCTGGATCAAGCTTGGATAAATCTTATGTAACAACTGCATCGGAGTCCACTAGTTATCATTCAAATTAATTCTATCCCTCCATTTTCTCACAACAACCGCTTGATGCCATTCTAGCCAAAGATGTAAATTACTGGTTCATAGCCCTTGTTTGTTCCACAATGTTGTTAGGTATGCACACCTATAATTGTCACTAACTACTATTGAACATGGATACTATTAGAAAATATGAATTGTATTATTGAACCTTGTTGGTATCTTTGAGAGGATTCCAAGGCACTTTAGAACGCATCATCTAGACACCATATGAATAAGTTGTGAATTTTCAAAGCACAAGTTTTAGATGTACGCAAACCAACATTAGATTCTTACAAACTCCATGTTTAATCCCTAAGCGCTCCAACATCCACTTTCTAGACAACAAATAGATTGAAACTCAAGTTTCATCCTCATTATTGCTTGGATGAAAGTCATCCTAATTTGTGGAGATACTTTATCAAGTTGTTGTTTTATTTAATGGTTGGATTTGGTGTTACTAGAGTACACATAGAGTAGAAATATATATTACAAATGCAGAAGTAGTATATGTCAAATGGTTGACTAAGCCAAAATTGCATTGATTCTAGTTCAAAACTGGATTTGCAAAAATGAGGTCATAGTTTTTAAGAACAATTTAAAAAAAAAATCACCATGTCAAGAGAACCTCATTTCAAATCCATTCCAACAAATTGTACAAAAAAAATGATAATATTTTGTTTATAATTGAATTTAGAAGGAATTTTGAAATTTTCCTTTCAAAATTTATAAAAAATATATTGGTGATACCATTGGTGAATCTAACCTTATGGATGGAATCTACAACTCAAAATCTACTACTTTTATTTGTATATGAATTCCAAAATATTCTTCCAAATAACACTTTATAATAATTTTCTGAAATTGTGAATTGTAGAGAAGACTCTGGGCGTTTAGGGGTTAAAATTGTGTACATCTTGTGTAATCAATATCTAGACTTTTGTGAAGCTTTTTAGTCCAAATATGAATATCGCTTTTGGGGTAATGTTGATTATGAGATACATTCCGTACCCTCTCCTTTTTTTTTTTTTTTTTTGAACAAATGGAAAGTACCATTGTATTAAACCGGAACCAGAGAACAACAGCCAAGCCGAAGCTGGCAAATGAAGAGAAAAGAGCAAGGAGCAAGACAAAGACAAACAAAAAAGAAACCAAAACAAGGAACAACTATGCAAAGGAACAGATGTCTGGACCCTTTCTATTCCAAACGATAATAGGCCCACTTCTGGAAGCTAACACTGGAGATTGGAGACAAATACTATCAAACTTGGACCAAATGACGTCTTGACGTTGAGGATGTTGCCTAGCATTGATCTGAGCTTTAAGTTGCGCTGCCCTTCCTGAGTCTAAGAGAGCATTCCACAATTTGTCTTGTAGGAGGGTTTGGGGCCAGGTGTTCCTAGAGAATATGGTGTTGTTGCGAGCGATCCATATAAGCCATAAAGAAGATCCCCTAAGTAGTGACCAGATAGTACGGAGGCTGGTAAACCGCCGTAGAAAGGTAGAGCCAAAAACGCATTGGATGGCATCAAATCTGATGTGAGGTCCCAAGATAGGTTGCGCTCCTAACATATGATAAAGGATCAACTGGGCATAGTCCCACACCTCTTGGGCTTGCGGGCAAAAGTAGAAGCGGTGGACAGGGGATTCTTCAAGGTCTAGTGTGCAACAGTTACATTTGGTGTCGATGTCGGGGGCAATATGGGCTCTCCACGAGTGAACGGCTACTGCTTTGTGCCCTCTCCTTCTTTTTGCAAACTTGCAAGGTTTTCAAATATGTGTTATAACTTGAAATTTTGAAAATTAAAAAATCCATTTGGGCATCTGTCTTACATTATGTTGTCTTCGAAGTTGCTGCTCTTTCGTGCCATCGGCGTTCCCCGCGTGAAGCTTTTCTTTCACCGCGATACTTTGAGTATTTCTCAGATGAAATTTTGAGCATTTCTAATAGGAGCTCCGTCTTAAGCATACATGTGGAGCATGCGACCGAAAAACAGAGTGATTGAGGATGAGAGCGATTTTTAAAATAAATAAAAAATTGGCTGAGGTAGAGTCACCGACATTGTTGTTGGGAGCTGTTGAAGCTCATCAATTCACAACATCAATTCGGAGCAACCTTTGTGGTGAAATCGTTCCCAGCTTTGCGGTGATTTGAGCCTGCATTCGGTAGTAAAGAGTGGGTTTCATGCATCATTGATCACGCAAGAATAGTTGCTTGTTGTTATGTGGATCAATTGTTTACCTTCCAAGCGAAGCGCTCATTAGTGTGTGTGTGAAACCCTAAAGAATGAAGTAGAAGTAGAAGATTGGTTGAAGAGTCCTCACAAGTGCATGGTTTGATTGGTCACGTGGGTCTCTTAGTGGGTCACTTTGTAGGTCATTTTCCTCGTATATATTGATAAGACTTGCACTTGCAAAAGTCAATCTAGCTTCTACGGGCAAGTCAAAGGGATCGAGAAAGAGTAAGTAAGATGATATTCAAGAGAAGGTAAATTCCTTGAAAAATGAACATAAGTTCGTCAAGTTTAAAAACTAATGATGGAGAATATTGTTATCTTATATGCAATTGAAAACAAGTATCTTCTTTACAAGAGGCTTTATTCATATAGTTGTGACCAACTTTTCAAAAAGACCTACTCAAAATTCATGTATAGCTTCCAGCAATACAAATCTCCTTTCCTTTGGTCCATAGTTGATACCGCTCAATAGGCACTAAACAAGCATTTGCGCTTCTAAAAGCTTCAATTATCCTTGCAATAGTGGCTTGCTTTTGGGGTACAGTGGGATGACCCATAGTAATGTTAATCCCTAAACGTCCTTCAAGATTGTGGAATAATGAATGAAAATTCTATCATGTATTGATTGAAACCACAAGGTCAATTTTAGTGAATTCAGTAAGGTAGGCTATTCAAATCCAACCCAATTCCTATCCTTCGTACCTCAATTCCATCGTGAGTGTCCTTGTACAATTTTCATTACGTTAGGATGCAACAAGACTAAACTGTGTTCAAACTTAATATAATTAATCGTAAAGTGTGGGCAAGGCGGGACTAAGAGTCGGAGTTTGAGAAAAAAACAGGACGAAACTTGTTGGAGCACCAAAACTTGGGTTTGATGGAGTTTGGTGTTGTGTTTGTTTTGTACTATTCTTGGTTAAACCTTCCTCTCAATCGAGTTCACAAACACAGGACAAACTTTACTATTAAGTCTAATACGGATTGCAATTGAACTTGGGTCAGTTTTGGCTTTGCCAACCTCGAAATCCAACCCAAACTTCCTCACATGTAGCTTCTGTCGTTACCAAGCTTCTGTCGATGCCAAGCCCGAGCGAATCAAACCAGAGCTGACTTGCGAACCATTGGCAGCGGAAGTTGGGGACTCCAAGTCTCAAAATTAGATGTCTGCGAAGTCATGCGACGAAGCTTTTAATTTGCAGATTGCAACTTAATTCAATAAGATCTGTCGTTTGTCTTTGATGAGTCGGAAGCTATAGCAACGACAGAGACGGCCGGCGATTCGTTTCAGTCATAAATCAAGTGATGGGCGGCTTTTCCCCAAATAAATGAAATTAAGTTCATTATCAAGTGATGAATTCCGTTACTAATTTTGCAAATCACCAGCTCAAGCACGAAGTGCATGCTGCTTTGCTACTTAATTTTTTCGCTGAAATATCTTCAGTTGGCCTTCACTGATACAAAGGCCCAAGTGACTAGGTGGCGACACTTCGGAGATCGAAGTTACTGAAGCTCCGCGAGTTCTACGGTGATCGTGGTTCGGAATGCAGCGACGTGCACAAGTTGTTCCTCTTCATTAATCCACAAAGTCATCTCATTAACGTAAGCAGACTTAAGTTAAATACAGTAATAAGGTAAACCAGCTTATGACAGGCAGAATGACTGGTTGGCATTGTTGAAAACTACAAAAAAAAAAGAATTCCATGTAAAGAAAAATGTGAAAAATGGGGAGAGTAATTGAAATTGAAATTTATTTGACAAAGTATGAATTTGTTATGAATTTTTGAAGTGTCCTACCCAACTTAGTCAAAAGAGTCTCTACTGTAGACTACTCCAAAACCAACAAAAAAAAGTGTATCTATAATGGTCATCTTATTCATTTAAAGCGGTTACAATATTTCCTAACATGGCCACAACACAAAGGCCTAAAAAAAGTCACTTCCTATGATGAATTTACACACAGAAGGTGGAAGTTCCTATGCAATTCCTACTCACTCCGTCGCCATTACCATCACCCGAGATATTGATTGTAGCCACTAACTCAACCTAATGTACTTCAAATCTCATTTAGTGAAAAAAAATTGTCATGGTTTGATGCAAGATTGTAATGGGTCATTTCTAAGGAGTATGTCATGGGTGGTTTGCATATCATAGGTTGATTTACCTAATAGCAATTGAAGAGCTTTTGTTGAGCATGAGCTCCTTCATTTAATTGAAAATTGAGGGGTTTAAGATTTTTTTTTTAAAAAAGAAATGGGTTCACCACAGTTTAGTCTTTAATTCTAAAGTTTAAAGGCCTTTTTTTAAACAAAAAAAATTCAAACTGCCATTTCTATTGCAAAGAGCAAAACACTTTTAAATTTTCTTTTTTTTACATATCTAATTGTAGGATTTTGCACTAGACTAGTGTAAGGATGTGTGGAAGTAATTTCAAAAACCTTGATTGGATGGATTGCAAGATATTTGCATTCAAAGTGAGGAAAAACAAGTTTTTTTGCACCTTGCTTGACTAAATTTTTGACTTTGAATATGAACAATTTTACACAAAGATGGCTATTTTCCACGAACCACAAAGATATAGGGACTCTATATTGTTTTCTTAGCTTAAATTTTTTTGTACTATTGCTTTTGAATTTCAAATTTTTTGTGTTGAAGAATTGAATATAGAGTCTTAGAAATTTAAAAAAAAATATCAACTTAGTTTTCAATCATTAAAAAATTGTTAAGTAGGAGTAGGTTCAAGATTGAAGGGAAAACTAAACCGTTATAATGGCTCCAAGAGAGAAATTAAACATATTAATTTCAACGGTGAGATTGTTCTAGTAAGACAACCCCTAAAGGATTGTTGTCCCTTCGAGGCACAAATGCAATTTCGGGCAGGTACCTACGAGTTGAAATTTTGTCCTGATTTTTTGAAACTTTTTTTGAAGATAGAAGAGCTTATTATTTTTGTGGGAATATAATTTTTTTTTTCAATCGGTGCCTGGGAACAAAAGTTATGATTAAATAAGCTCAAAAACAGGGGACAGGGCTAGCAAAAAAAATTTGCAGTTTTTTTTTTTTGAATTTTTTTTTCTTGTAGATTAAATTTTGTCTATTTGGAAAGCTTTTATTCATTTCATTTGGATTTGTTATGAGAAAGTTATGGACATTCTTGTTTTTCGGGCAGTTAGAGCATCTTCTTGAAAAAAATAACTTGAAGGATTTATTTCTGAATGCGATTTTTGCAATTAAAAATAAATAAAAATTGAATGGTTTAGTTTACTTGCTAGAATAATCTTACCATTGGGATTATTTAGTGCATTTTAATTCCATCTAAAAGATATTAATATTTAGTTTTTCCTTCTATGTCGTACCTAATTCAATTTAACAAGTTTTTTAAGAATGAAAATTAAGTTTTTTTGAATTTTGTTTTTTTCCTAGACTCTCAACTCAATTCTCCACTATAAACATTTAAAGCTCAAAACTCTGTAGTACAAAAATTTTAAGTCAAAAATGTTCAAAGTCAAAAAATGTGGTCTCGCAATGTGCTGAAAAACTTGTTTTTTCCACTTTAAACGCAAATATCTTGCAATCTGTGTGGTCAAAAATTCTGAAAATTTTTCCACACTTTTTTATACTAGTTAGGTGTAAGATCCTACAATTAGATGTGGAAGAAAAAAAACAATTTAATTTTTTTGTTACTCTTTGCTATAAAAATGGCAGTTTTCAATGTTTTTTGGTAGAAAAAAGGCCTTGGTCCTTTACGGTTAACCTTGTAAAACTTTTGTTTTGAAAAGTTATAAAAATTAAATTCAAAAATGAATCCCACAACTTATTTTTTCAAGAAGATGCTCTAATTGCTTGAAAAACAAGATTTGTCCATAATTTTTACATCACTAATCTAAATGGAATGAATAAAAGCTTCCCATGTAGATAGTAATAAAATCTACAAGAAATTTGGGCTTATGGTGTGAGAAGTTTTGCTCCTAGGCACTGATTGAAATAAAAATTATATTTTCAGAAAGCTAATGTATTTTTCTAGCTTGACAAAAAGTTTCAGAAATCATGACAAATATTCAGACCATACAAGCTTACCCATAATCCATTTTGTCCACCGAGGGGACAATGAGATTTTAGGGACTAAATGACAAATTAAGCGCCTCAGCCTTGGCCTTGAGAGAAGTCTTCACAAAAAGTTTTTTTTCATTTATTTAAAATGTTTCAATCTATTCGACTTACTTCTACAATGAATAAAGCTTGCCCAGCACCGCATTTAGGCTACAAAGTCAAAGCACTAGTCACTATTCACTTCTGCACGCCTTGACTAAACAAATTTTGGGCAATCAACAAGATGCATGGCTTGCTTCAAGGAGATTTTTTATTTTTCCTTCAACTGCCCATCAATTAAGGGAATGTCATTAACGGATTAATCTTTATAGGACATTATAAGCCTAATGGCCATGTTGAAAGTCAAAACCTCAATTTTACATGATTTTAAATGCTTCTAAATTTAACAAAAACTGTTGCTCTAATAATCTACTTTTCATTCCTTTTTTTTCAAAATTGTTAAAATAGTAATTTTTGTGACACTTTGAAGGGACATCTTGGAGCTTAAAATATACCACTTTTGAGCTTTTTCTATTGGTTTTTTTGAATGTAAGCTCAAATTTCACATCAGTTACACTATAATGTTTATTACTATAATTATCATCATTTTTTTTAAAATTTTATATTATTTAAATCATTTTTGTAATTACTATGATTATTATATAGAAACTACTTTTAAAAATCATCTAAATTTTATTTCAATGTTTTAATTATAAAAAATCAAAATATCAAATTTTTAAAATGTGCTTCAATATAGGAAATGAAAGAAGTTTGACCAAGCAAGGAATTGAGTTGTATATACGGCACTGTATTATATTCTTAAAGTAAAATTATGTACTAAGATATGGCGGGAATTACTTCATAGGGTTGATAATTCAACAATTAACATCTTTCATTTGGATGTCATTAAAACATCTAATCCTTATCATGCTCAAAAATGACACCATACATGTAGAATGACCTTTTTGTAGCTTGAAACATGTCAAAGGTGAAATAATGATTCAAATTGGGAGTGGCATGTATCATTGGATTTGGTTCAACATGAAACAATTTCTTTTGCTATTAATTATATACCTCAATTCATTCATACTCTATATCAAATACACCTCCAAAAAATTAGGGTGTGTCTAAAATGGGGCTTCCCAAAAAATTACTTGATCTCAAGATAGTAAGATTGCTTTTGTAAATTTATTTAAAATAATTGAATTTTCTCCAACATATTTGTATCATTGATTCATGCATTTCTTTCTTTTTTCTTTCAATGATATATTAAGTGATTTTTTAAGCTCCTTCAATGAATATTAATTGGATGAAGTATAATTTTCATTATAATCATCATTTCTTCAATGATTGGTTGAGCGCTTAAGGTTAAACTTGCTTATGAGTAGATTTTCACTATTAACTACCTACCATTGTTCTTATGTCTATTTAAAGTGAACTCAAGTATAAACAATAACAATGACATTAATTTGAGTATGATTGTATAAAGTGATTTACAACAAAAAGTGAACTTATTCACACATAACATTCTTGACAAGCTTGTCTGCGTTCTTCAAGGGTGATTACAAGAAATATTTGTCTTTTTTTATTGTCCCCTTGGCCTCGGATGGGTGGTTTATTTCTCAAAACTTTTGCATTGTATGTCAATTTTATATGAAATTTGAAATGAAGGTATATATGGTAGTTGTAAACATTAAGTATTTTTTTCTACTTTAGTTTTAAAAATTAGTTTTAACATTTTTAAGCAAACCCCAATTGGATGCCTATTTTGTCATTTTTGGGTGTTTTAGTACTATTTTCAACCAGAAAATGCAAATTTGAAGGTCAAAATTGGAATATAAAGATTAATATTGAATTTCTACCAAAGCTACACAAGACTTCAAAGAAAATTTCTAAAAATAGTAAATTAACCACCTTCTATAAGTGCTCAAAGTACACTACCTTTGCGCAAGTGCAAAGAACACGCTTTTTTTCCAAATATGCAAATGGTGAGAAGTAGCATCTTCAAATTAGGAAAAATGGACTATTTTTATTTTTATTTTTTTGAATTTTTTACTATTTCCTAAAAACCAAACGTCAAAGTATCCATTTTCTTGGTATTTTCCATCACTCTTTTTTTGTGCATAACTTTTAGAGATAAATTTTCTAGGCCTGGATTTTTACAAATATATTATTTTGAATGCTTTACAAATTATACATATTTTATTTCATTAAGTATTATGACAAAAATGACATGTGTTTCTTGCAACGAGCCTCAATTGCAAGATTCTAGGTCAATCAATTATTATTGAATCTAGAATTCAAGTAATTTTGAAGTATATTGTAGGTAGATTGCAAGGTTGGCACACCCATACCAAATAATTAATATTTTTAGATACTTGCTATAAATAAATTTTCCCAAAATTTATTTTTCTCCAAACAATAAATTTATTTTTATTTTTTTTAAATCCCAAAAGTTTGGCATGTATTTTAGAATTATTTTCCACCAACCATGCTATGAATCCACCTACGGCATAGGAAAAATGTGTTGTTTTGAGTAAGTGAGGTATTGAAGGGATGAAAGGAGAGACTTCAAGAATGTTATACATTCTTCTAAGTGTTATTTGATTATGAGTGATTCTGTTAAAATGAAGAAAACCTGCAAACAAAACCAACAACCAAAGAAGGCTTTATTATTTATCTTGATACCAACAGTTTTCTAATCATTATTAACAATGCCAATCACAAACTTAACCTCTAAAGGGAGGAAGGTGTTTTAGAAAAAGAAAAGTCTCAAACTATCAATTTTTGATGCATTGTCCAAAATAAAAAATTAATTAATTACTTAAAATTCTAACCATACAAAAGTGTATTACCCCCCAAAGGACCAAACACCATCAAGGCCCAACAATTTTCACAACTTTTGACTACATGATTAAAAAGTTATTGTATGATATGTAATTTTGTGTGTTTAGCGGGTAGTTTGAAATTGATTTTATACATACATACATATATATATGAAAAGCTTTAAATCATTCCATTTTGGTTAATGAGATGAAATTATGAGGACTTTTAGTTTGAGGGAAGTTATGGAATCTCTACTCTAAAATAAACTTTGAAGTCTTTTATTTAACTCAATTTTTGATATTTTTGAAAAAAAACAAAAACATTGGGTGTAGATTGTTTATTAAAACATTACAACCTTTGCTATTGGTATTTTTCATTTCTATAACTAAATTCTTGACAATTTAGTATTTTGAATCATTCTCTACTTCTTTTTACTTTCTATTTTTTTCCTATATGTTGTACAATTCCAAATGATCTGAAATTTTTCAAGCATGTAGCCAACTTGCTTTGAAGAATGAATCCAAAGAGTAACCACCATTTTAGACATTTTTTTATACAAATGTGACCTTGTGAAGGGTAGCTGCCCATTTTTTCATAGGATAAAAAGAAGGTTTTTTGTCAATTCAAATGCTAATATCTTGCAATCTACATGGAGGAAATTTCTGAATTTTTTTTCAAATTAGTGTACTACAAGATTCTATAGTTACATGTATCTAAAAATGTTTTTTTCTAAAATTTGGTACTTGTACTAAAAATGGCAATTTTGGAGCGGTTTTGGTGAAAACATAGTAAAAAACCTTTAGGGGTTAAACAAGTAAGGCAATGTGTGGGAAAAAAATTCAAACCCTTTTACTACATGGATTGAAAGATTATGAAGTTTGAAATAAGACTTTTTTTTTTTGCATTCTTGTGAAACAAGGTTAGCAAACTTTAAGCTCTCTTGGAATAAATTTTTTGATCTAGACAAAAATGCAAATGTTAACCATTAATAAGTATATGATGTTAGTTTCACCAATGAAAAGTTTTAGAAGCAAATATTAAAATCTAGCTTATTCTAAATCACCTTGCAACGCAAGGAAGTTAAGTGAATAGGCAATACAATGTCATTTTTAATGATTTCTTGTGCAATGAGATCATTTTATATTTGAAATCCAAATTGTAAAAAGTTAGAGACAAACCTAACTTGGAATATGTAGGAATTTTTTCAAAACTTTAACTTCATAGATTGCACGGTAATAGAACTTCAAGTTAGAAGATTTAAAAAAAAAAACGCCTTGATATAGTCAACAAAGTTTGACTCTTTTTAGAATATAATTTGAAAACTAATTTTTTTTTTACAATTTTATGCCATATTTTATTAGTTGAACACATGCCAAGTTTCAAAAGTTGATGAGCATTTTTGGAAAAGATGCCCCAAAGATGTCTAAATTGCTTGTGCTATTAAAAAAATTCAAGGCAACAAAACTTTTGATTTGGATATCCAATCAACAAAATAATTGTATTTCCACTAAAGGGACACATGTTCATACCTTGTGTCAAAATTTTGTAAACATCCAACCAAAATTGACTTCATAGGAACCTACATGGATTTTGAATTGTTCATTCAACGAACAATTGGCCTTTGGGGTTTAATGTTAGAGTAATAGAGACTTTTCATGATGTGGAGATGGTTCTCCACTTTCCATAATGAAAGTCCATGATGTAGATGTTGAACAAAGTGCTTTCAAGTGATGTTTTATCCAAATAAATTTTCATTCATCTAAATGTAAGGCTTGAATATTTTTTTTCAGATGAAATCCTTTTAATAACCAACCCTATGAAAATATATTTGTACAAAGCCATGTGTGAATAAGAATTATGCATTTAAAAAAAGGATTCGGGCATTAAAGGAATCAAGGGCTAGTATTATAATAGAATATTAGAAGTCAACATTTCTAAAGCCTGGCCTTTTGTTGGCACATTCCTATGCTCACATTGTATTGTCACACATCCAAGTTTGCTAAACACAAATTCACAAGATCATTTGCACTTTTCAACTAAAGTTTATTTTGAGTTAAGAAAATAATATTTTATAATTTACTTCAAAATCTTTTATATTCTAAATGTACTTAAAAACAATTGTGATTGTATTCTCCAATTTTATGTCTCAAATGCGCAATCTAATGGAAAATATAAACTAAAATATCTAAATGGCATTGTTGAAGGAATAAAGGTCACCTTAAAAAAATTTAGGTTTCTATTTCTTCAAGCAATTACCATAGCCTTATATTCCCTTTCTAAAATCTATTATAAAACTAATGTAAGATGTTTTGGATTCCAAGCTTGCAATAATGATTTATTAAAATTCCAAATTTTTCTGCCACAAATGAAAAATATTGATCTCATTCTTGTCTTACATGTATATGTAAAGCAAAAACATTCAACAAATTTAGAGCTTTTCTCTACATCGGTATCATGGCAAAGTGACAAAGTAGGTGATTTTCTAGCCTTTTTGCTTAGATCCTTGTAAAAGAAATTTTGAATAATGCAAAGCAATTTACCTAAACATAAAGTTTTTATATAGCAATATATAATACCGATGCTTTACAACTTCTCAATTTTTTTCAAATTTGTCAAAACTTCATTGCAACTTTTTATACAACATTGCATTAAAATCCACACCTCATCAACTCATACACCAAGTACCTCAATGAAATTAACATTATTTAGGAAATTACAACAACATTTGCACAAACCATAACATTTTTCATAGCTCCTAATGTACAAAAAAGGCAAATTGGGCTTCATAACTCAAGTAGTAGTTTTGACGAAGACTTATGCGACAAAATTCTTTGTCCTTTCATTAACATTAGATGTATAATTTCTTTCATTAATTTAGATGGTATGAAATTTGGCCTAATATAAAATATACTCCCAAAATATGAAAAATCAAATTGATCATCTTCAAACAATGAGTCCATAGTCCTTTAGATGTTAGACGGTAGTCTTTATTGCAAAATGTGAGATATCTTGTCAGACACTACAAAGTTGTCTCTGATTGAAGTACATTGCACATCTACTTAGATTAGGCCATACAATTTGTCAACAACAAAGAACAATGAAGATTTCATAATTCGTATGAAATGATAAAAAGACATTCTATTTAGTTAATTTAAAAAATGCAATAGATAAATATCTATTTGTTCTTTTACTTTTATCTAACAAAAAATAAAAGTACAGAATTGAAGGCATAAAAGTTTAGTTCAAAAGATCATTGAAACCAATCAAGGTATTTTATATTTAGTTAATTTAGAAAATGCAATAGATAAATGTCTATTTGTTCTTTTACTTTTATCTAACAAAAAATAAAAGTACAAAAATGAAGGTATAAAAGTTTAGCTCAAACATAACATTTAGTAGCTCTATAGTGATGGTGTGGTATATTCCACACTCCAACAGTGCTTCATCTGTAGCTACTGACGAATTAGACAGGTGGAGGATGTAGAGGCACACCATCATTGTAGAACATCAACACATGCTACTGAATGTTATGAAAGATCATTGAAAACAATCAAACATTTACACATCATGTTTAAGAAGACATTTTTTTTTTTTTTTTCTTGAAACAACATGACATATTTTGAGGGTGAAGGCATTCTCAACAATGGATTCAATAAGGAAGAAGTTGACAAAGGGTACAACAATTGGTTCAATAATACTTGATCCAAAGACTTCCAATGAATATTGGCACGTATACAATCTCATTGCACAAGGCGATTGTGTTTCCGCGAAAACATCTTGGGAATTGAAATTAGGAAATCATGTGACTCAAGTGCTAGTCGAGTTGGAGATTGAAGTGGAAACTGTTGAATTGGATGCAACAAGCTCTACCATTTGCATTCATGGAAAGAATCTTACCAAAAATGAATACATTTGTGTGGGGGATTATCATACACTTGAGGCAAGCAAGTCAACATCATTCAAGGTGTCCAAGATGGCTTGGGATGAACGAGCGTTGCATCACCTTCAAGAATTTTACAATGCAAAGAATCCAATATCGAATAACATAAATCAACCAGAAGAGCTGGATGACTCAGTACGAGTTTCTCAATATTGGTTGGATATGTGGGAAAAAGACCCTGATCGAGTAGTGTATGTATTAGATAACCGATGAGCTGCACTAGCGACAAATAGGTTATTGTACATAACCGGTTGTAAATTTTTCAATCACAAGCTTTGATCTTCATGATTCAAAGACATAGGAAGCAAGTTGAAAGGAAAGAAGGTTATGAGTTGCAACTTGTAATGGCAATGGTGAGGAGTTGTCAATGGGACAGTGCCACGTTAGCATTGAAAAGTCAACAACCAGTTGTAGATCTGATGAGATGTGTATACAATTCTGAAGGATTGGAAAATGCTCATATGGTAGTACGAAACATTGTATCATAATACATTCAGGTCCCGTTCATTTATTAATTGCCTATTTGAGCCATTCAAAGATTTGTACATAATATATAATTAAAATTGGCATTTTTTGTCCTCTATAATTTATACTCAATTCTTACCCAATCCCAATCAAGCATACCAAATTTCAATTTCAAAAAAGCAAAATTTCATTTTTGGTGAATTGCTAAAGTCAATTTTCATGATTTTACATAATATTTTATTGAAAACAATTCATGGTGAATTTTTTTAATTCAATTGCATATACATGTAGGGAACATCCATATGCACATCTTTCATATTAAAAAACACTCCCTTAAATAACAAAGAAATTATCTATGAAGAGTTCAATGAAAAGTGTTGTATGATTAAACTTCAAAGAAATGAATATCTCTACATTTTAACTAGATTTTGGCAAAGTAATTGTACCCTCGTGCTCAAATATACATAATTAGATTCCATGTGAGGGCCAAATAGAAAAATCTAATTACAAAAAAAACACATCTATTTTACAAAATTTGGGCATCAAATTGTCACCCCATCATCAAAATCTCAATAGAAAGAATCGTAAAACTTTTTTGGAGATGCTCATTGAAGAGAAGATGTATGTACGTTTCCTACATCTCTCTGCAATCAAATTTAAAGAACTCATCACCAATGGATTGGAGATGCTCTAAGTGAATTATTTCAACGATATGAATTTCTTTCACCTTTTTCCAAGAAATTCACCTTTCACTTCAAAACTGCAAATTGAATAATTAGTAGAAAACATGTGGTTCTAATTGTGAAAAACATAACTCCATTTTTATAGAGGTCAGATTGGACTTAGAATTCTTGAAGCGAAACAAAATGTATATGCGTCCATCCTTTGATTAGTTGCTGAACAAGACCAAGTACAGTACTGACTGCAACTAAATCAGACGCCCAAGGAATGAGATAATTGACCAGAAACTACAAACAAACAAGCAACAACTTCTGCCAAAACCTGTTTAAGTGGTGCCTCTTTCAATGCTTGTTCTAGAAAGCATTTGAATTCTAATCCAATGAGAATCATGAAATGACATCAAGGTATGGCTTGCTGCACTTGATTTATTTGGAGCGACTACCAGTACAAAGCATGGTTGCATGCAATCTAATGACATCCAATTGTGTTTTTCCTAAATGGAAGTTTAAGTCCTACCCTTGCAAAAAGAGGTGACTTAAGTCTTCAAGCTCCTACAATATGGGAAGATGATCGAAAGTTCAACCGTAATACACCAGGACTCATAGAATGCACCCAGCTACCTATAAAATGCAGCAAGTGACCAGAACATTTTGAAAGACAGGAAGAGAGGGCACAAGGAATTGTGCGACACAAAACAAACTTCTTCATTGCTATGCGCTTAAAAAAGAATGGACGCCATGTTGTATTGCAAAGCTCTTCAGAGTGTCACTCAACACATGGCGCTCGAAGGCTGCAATTTTCAGTCTGCCAGTGCTACTTCATAGAACTAAGCTGCAACAACGTTAATGCGCCCAGCTACCTGATCTAAGTCCCGCTGTCCGTCGGAGGTGATGCGCCTTCCCCTGAACACAGAAAATAATGTATTGATTAGAGAGGACACAATTCAGCATCAAAAAAGTATTACAAAATTGACGTCCAATAAAAGGCGAAAGCATTTAAAAAGTTGCTATAGAAGAATACTGTGGATTGAGACTAAAATAAACTAAGTGCTCGTAACATGATTCCACCAGAACATGAGGCAACTAGGGATACAGCTCCACCAACACGATAGACAAATCCTTGCCTCAGGTGGCAGCAATTCAATCAGTCCTTCCTACAGAGGACTCAAAACAACGCCCCCCAGCAATACAACACTACCCGAAAGAAGTAACAGAGCAGTATATTTCATTTTACTGAAGAAAATTATTGATGAGGCAACGAACTAACCCCTTAGGATCCTTCTCGACGATGTTGAGAGCCTCAAGTTGCTTCAGGCACTGCCTGGCGATTGAACCGCTGCTCTTCGCGAAGTGAGATGGCCTAGAACCATTGCTCTTGCGGCCACCGTAAATCTTCTTGAAAGCACCAACACCGATACCTCCCCTCAAGTAAATCTTCCTTGCCATGGAGGCTACAAAACCAACAAGAACAATGACTAACGCTTCCATCCATCCATGGAACACACCCAGATAGAGCAAATTAAGAGAGTTCAGGTTAAATGTTCAGTTGCGTGTCGTCGTTTGCTCAATTGTTCACAACACCACGGCACTCAATTACAAAGTCGTAAATACAAAGCCATCGAACACATACCAGTTCTGATGTAGAACCAATCGGCATCATAAGGAGCCAGCTCCTTGAAAGTTGCGGTCTTCACAAGATCGGCCCAGACGGGTACCTCAAGCTGTGAACAAATTAACACACGTCCTGAAGCACGTTACTACGCTGCCACCAATGCACCTTCGTACAAAACTCACCCTAAACCACCACCAAACCCTAAATTCACCACAACCTCTACCCAAACCCTAAAAGATTGCGCACGATTCCAAACGAGGCGTACCTTGCCCGAGCGCTTCAAGTGGGCAGCGTAGTTGCGCACGAACTCGTGCGACGAGACATCTTTCACCGTCTTCGCCATTGTGGGGGTGCGACGACGCGCGTCCCGCAAGCTCTTGGCTAGTGAAGCAGACTCGCAGACGAAAAGGGTTTGGCATCGAGGTCCTCTCTCCCCTTTCACAAGTCCCCCTCGTTACCCTAACTTTGGACGGCCCGATTCCGTCTTCTCCATTTGATCCGACGGTCCAGCGACATCATCGTCTCCGTCAGCTGTTCATGAAAGCAGAAACCCTTCACCGTGCACTAAGGTAGGAGGTCCTGAAATCGACCGGGCATTAAAATCGCCCACCCTACTCATATGTACACTGCTTGTACATGTTGCTTTTCCATAGCCTTCAATGATGTACAAACAGTGTACATTTTAGGGGGTGGGTGATTTCAGAGCCCTATGTCACTTCAACTTCAAAATTTCATAACTAATTCTATAAAGTTCCAAAAAATATGAAACGACTTGAGTTAGATGCCAATTCCTCTTGTCTTTCAAGGAAAATTCAGTGAAAAATAATTGGAGGCCTTTCACCTCCCCAAAATTCAGTTTCAGCTCTTAAATGAGCAATTTCAGGACCTCCTACCTTAATTGATTTGTTCCCAGAATTTGCAATTGAAGTGAACTCTGCTTGGCCGTGCTTGGTTCATGAATGAAATTTGTTTGGTCGTTGGTATACTTGTTGTATAGATCCTGAGAGTAGTTTCCATAATCAAACCTTAAAGGAAATGGAAAATCAATAGAGTTCACAAAATGTGCAGAAATTCATATTCGAGAAGGGAAATGACCGCATTGGATATCGGTATGGTCTTAGAATAGTTGCACTCTGGATTGATGCAAATTGTCCAATTTTTGAAAGAAAAAAAAAGTAGGGCTTTAAGATGTATTCTATAGGCCATTAGCTAGGCATATACTTGTATTTTGGATCAATTATAGTATAATTTAGTGAAGCACATGAAATTAGGTAGAAACATATCCAAATATCAAGATATGATCACATACAAGTTAGTGAAAGGATTCTTAGTTATCTACTCATCTCCTACCATGTACATTTCTTCAACAAATTTAGGAGAATGAGGGCTCCCTAGTGTGACTATTCTCTGAAAAACACTAGCTAACTTTATTTCTTGAAAATCCTGAGGGGGATGATGTTACTTTAAAAATATAAACTTGAAGTTCATGGTGGATGTAATGAGGGGAGTGCTAGCATGTGAGCATGAAATCTATGAGCCTATGAGCCAATGAGTCTATATTATAGATACCTTCTATAGTTATAGGTACCTATGTTATAGATTTGTTCCATGTTATAGTTACTTATATTATAGTTACATATGTTATAAACACCTTACAATGGTTGTAAATTAACACCTACACTAAGGTTCAAGGCTAGTAGGCTTACATCTCTGCACTCATGTATTAGCATTATTGAATATATTGATACTAATACAAGGATAAGAATATGGTTTTATAGACATTGCTTGTCCCGTATCCTTTGTTGTAACTACATATAGATGTAAGTATGGGTGGAAAATTCTTTTGGTCCAAATAAATCCCAATAAGCATAGTTTGGAAAAAAATCAATTTTGGTTGGTATTTTTGAGCATGTGGAGTGACTATGGGCCTTTGCTTAAGAGTAGGCCCATTGCAAAACGCTAAAGCAACACTTTAATATAAATCTTTATGCACCATTGATCTTCTAATAATGAGGAATGTCTTCCATTGATTTGCTTCACAGTGTTGCTTCATCGTGTTGCAGTGGGGCTGCTCTAATGAAATAAAGCAGCTACAATGATGATTCTTGTCAATATTGTATTGCTCTTTTCAATGGACTGCACCCTTGGGAGGTCTAGTAACAAACTTTGCTACTAGACCTCCTAAAAGATCGTAGGTTATCTATTTGGCTTCTTATTCGAGGTCTTACATTGTGGACCTTGTGGGTTGTTTGTAATCACTTAGTTTTTTCTCCACAGAAGTGAAGTGATGGGAAAATCAAGCAACTTTTGTGGTATGGGCTTGAAGATTATGCTAAAATCATGTGAATTAAAATTCTTACCAAAATTTAAAAAGAGTGAGCCTTTCAAGAGTAGGCTCTTGAATGCTTCAATCGAAGACGGGAGGCAATTCAAAGCTATTTGTTGTATATAAGGCATATGCGTCAAGTAAGAGCGAAAGCCTCTGTCTAGGATTGGTTAGCTTGGTACAGTAGAACCTCTCTAAGTCGATCCTCTCTAAGTCAATGAAGTGTTGTCAGGAAGTATTGATTGGCGGTCCCAACTTAACAATATGAACCACATACAAACATGATGACCCTCTCTAATGTAATAACCTCTCTAATTCAATGTGTCAGACCGATCCCAACTCTATCGACTTAGAGAGCTTTTACTATATTGTTTGTTTGTTTCATCCTTGGCAAATTGCCGGATGACATGGATGTTGTATTATTTTTCTCGCCTTCTGAAACACACTTTTTCACTTCATGTAATTTTTTATTTCATGCAATAGAATTACATTAATCTAATTCTATGTATTTTCCAATTTGTAATGAACTAGGACTCAATGTTGATCTTTAATTTCTTTAAGCTTTTGAAGTCTTGACTTTGTGAGACAAGATCTTTTATTATTATTTTCAATCCTTCAATTGGTCTTGAATTGCTTATTCCTTTGAACTTGTCTTCTCTTTAGGCTCTTTGTCTTTGTTGTAAGTCTTTTATGTCTCTTGGTCTTTTATTTGTTGTATTGCTTGAAAGTTGGTCTTTGGAAAGTCTTTGTTGATCTTTGGAAAGTCTTTATTTGTTGATCTTTGGAAAGTCTTTGTTGTTGATAAATAAGATATTTATACAATGGAAAAATTCCCTTTATATAGTTTCCCGCGGTCATAGGGGATAATTAAATTAACCCTAACCGTTTGGTCTTGGGAATAGGTCCTAAGACTATTCCTTCTAAAATTGCCTAACTAACTTTTCCTAACTAATTCCTTCCTAGAATTCACCTAGTAACTCTATTTACTACATGAGTGAAATTGCCATTTTGGTTGTCCTCGCCTGTACTGAACAGGTCTTTTGTGAAATTAATAGCTTACAAAGTAGAATAATTTTCCTGTTAATACTTGGTCCATCTTATCTTCTAAAGTATATACTTTAGGATTATGTACTCTTAAATCCAATAAATCATGTTTTACTAATTTTTATCAACAATCAAAAGTGCTTCAGAAATACAAGAACCAATACAATTTATCATCTTCGTAAATTAATGATTCTTGTACATTAACATGTTTGTGCATATAAGTGTTTTTAATTATTGTAGGCTAGTATACTTTATCGTTAAATTCAATTATTTTGAGATTTCTATAGTTTTAATAATTATTGTGTGAAGCCTAAAGTAGGTTAATTAATAATAAAGTCTACGAAGTTAACACCTAAAATGAATTTTTTTTCTCTGTGCAACACAACAAACAAGTAGCTATACTACGAGAAGCTATGTCTTCCTAGCTTTTCAAGTAAGACAGTTAGTCAAACTTCCTCAAGATGGCTTCTGTACATACAAAGTCTCGTCCCCTTCTGGTTGTTGTCCTAATTGTGGCGGAACTACCGGTAGTAGTTTCTACAATGTCATTGCTCCGTCAGCAATACTAAAGTGGTCTATTCTCACACCACCACACCGCCTCCCATGAATGGTCTTCAAACTGAATGAGTCCATATCAATGCTTCATATTTTGGTCCCATTTCCACTTGGCAAATTCACAATCAAACGCTTCAATTTTAACTTTGCAACAGCATGTGCCTGGACAGATGCAAATGAAGAAGAAGAATGGTCCTTCAGTTTGTTGGCATGCATCAAGATACAGTAAGTAAGGTAGGGTGTTCTAAAAGCGACCCTGCTCTAAAAGCAAACTCTACCATAGAGGTACATTTTGCTTTCTTCAGTATACATTTTGAGAGGGGGGCACTTTTCAACTTCAAAAATTTGTAACTAATTTCATGAAGGTCCCAAAAATATGAAATGACTTGGGTTAGATGCCAATTCTATTTTTCTTCCTGTGAAAACTTACTGAAAATTATTTCAAGGAATTTTAGCTCCCCCTACAAATGCAATCAACTCTTAACAGGTTGCTTTGAGAACAGACTACCATACTCGAAAAATTTCAATGGCTGGGTTTAGAATTATGGCACCATTCTACCTAGTGATCAGGGTTGGCATTCCCATCAAATAATTAATTAATTGGTAAATGCCCAAGGCCAATTGAGTTTAGTGAACCAAAAAATGAATCACTAAATTCACTAATGTGACTAATTTGACCAAATGGTGGTGAACTCCATTGGTTATTCAAGGTGTGGATTCTACTAGTACCAGCGGGTCAAATGAAACTGCGGATTGCAAAGTCTTCAAGACTACAAATAAGTTCTTCACATAATTAAAGATTTTGTCGTAAAATTTAGTAGTATACAAAAGAATTATGATTTTAGGTATAATTTAAGGATATAGCTCTAAATAAGCAAATTAGGTCATGTACGCCTGACTAGGTAAATTGATAAAAAAAAATTTACTAGTTGAATTTCAACTTTACTATTGATTAAATGATTGTTTTTGCCCTCTAGATGCGTCTTCTATATGTCAACAAAATTAGGGTACTTGCCACAGCTATAGGTGCATTGACGTTATATATGGGCACTTGATGGACTTAAGTTGGCACATGTTTGTCTCTTTTGGCTGAATTGCATTGACATTGGAAAGTTGTATTTTCCTCCCATTTTGGATTAGAATTTTATTGAATCAATTTTTTTTGTTGTCAATCTTTGTTTCTACACTTTGCTTCCATCCTCTCATAATTTTGCATCCTAGTTTTAGGTACCCTTAAGATTAAAATTTTTGTGCTAATGTGCTTCATATTATTTCAATGAATTATGTATATGTAGGGGGTCTAAATGATAACACCTCAAAAACCCTAAAGAAGTTTGTATACAAGCTAAATAATATGTTGAAGTAATTTATTAATGGTGAATTTTTTACTATTCATTTTTAATTGTTTTTACCTCTATAATGTATAGGGTCATTTGAATTAGAAGTTAAAACCTCTTGCTGAAAAACAAAGATTTGAAAATAGAATTAAAATTTTGTTTCACAATTAAAAGTTCCAATATTTACTAAATTATTGATAGTATGGTCTAATGAGATAAAGTCAAATAATTATGTAAATAGCTTTATTGACGAGGCCAAGTTCAATTTTTTAGAAATGAAATGAGTGTCTTATCTATTAATATTTCTATTAATACATATTAAAGTCTTTGATTCCAAAAACTTGAAGCAAAAAGAAATTTGTTTATTAACAAACTACAATATTTTTTAGATAGATTTTTTTTCAAATTTTACAAAATATTATATACTAAGATTTTGCTCAACTCTTTTAATTAAAAAATTCAAACATTGATCCATTTTTGTGAGTCAATGTATGTATTTACTGTTCACATCCACGTTGGCTATAAGAATTTTTTTGTTCATTGTTTCATCCTATACTTGTATTAGGTTTCTACTCCAAGCACTAGTATAGTTACAACCGTTGGAGACTAGCCAATCAACTAGGCCATGGACTTATGTTTGGTCTTATGATCCTATGTACTTTTATGTTGAGTGGATTGGAACAATATGAAGTGCACCCATTCATGTACTCTAAGGTTATTCAATCTTGTATGAAATGAGGTCACCCATCTTAACCCTAGAAGGATGTTGAGGCTCAAAAGTGGTCAATGTATGACTTTCAAGATTACAATAGAAATGAAAAATGCTCCTATTGGTTCAAAAATTGGATCATTTTGAAATTGTACTAGTAAAATTCTTTGGTGATCAATAGGAGGGTAAAAAATATCTCACAAGTACATGGTCGATTTACAAATCATATATTGGTAATCTATCCTCAAATTATTATTTGAATCCAAATAAAGGCATTATGGCGAAAATTGACCTCAAGGGCAATTTGGGTCAAAAATTTATAAATGTAAAAACATGTTTCTAAAAATCTACCCTAATGGCTGGTTGTACATCATTGCTTTCATCTCTTGAAGCTACACTAATGATGAAATTTTTTATAAACTACACTAATTGATTTATAAATGCTACAAATTTTTATTCTTGGTGAATATTCTTACCAACTATGTTTACAAAGATTCTCCTCTTTGAATAGTATAGATATTTGTGCTCTTTGTAAAAATCTTCATCAAAAGCAAAATAGCATTTCTAAGTCAGTTAGCATGATTACACTAAATTTCATTATTATTGTAGATACTACAAGCATGTTGCAAAGATAGTATAAGTGCCAGGAGGCATTTATTTTTGGAAGAGAAAGTTCAACAGATGACCCAACTCTTTGTTTGAACCAATGCCTAGGTCTTGGAAGGCTAGAAATGTACTAGTGAAATGGCAAGATGGTTGTACCTGAAAATCAACAAAACAAGCATTTGAGAATGGTTCCCATTATTAACCCTGTAAGGACGGGCCCTAGACCGTGGGCAAAAGACCAAGGAAGACCCGTGTCTGTGTTTGCTGAGCAAATTGCGTCCCTAATGCAGAGATGGAGTCAGAATCAATTGAAGGCGAGGGAGTCTTCTCCAAGACATGTGTGATTTTCGAGATAAATTAGACCGCATTCATTTGCTGAATTGTAAACAAAAATTATCATCTGGAGATTCTTTCTGCCGCTTTTTTAGAATCTCTGCTTGCACAAAAAAACAAGGGCCTTCAATGAGCATGAAAAGACCCATGCCGTGTTCTGCACTACCTCCACTATTCCCAAAAAATTAAATTAGATGAGAAACAACTTTTCTGTCGTCTCTGCAGCTGTCGAAAATCGTTCATCGGACACTAAGTGTCCATGGCGTCGTTACAGGGTAAGTGGCCTAAATTTTTGTTGGATCTTGTTGACTGTCAAAAAGAGATTCAAGACCATCTTTGAAATGCTTTGGGAAATAGATTATAAATAAGCCATGATTTTTTAAGTGCTAAAAATAGGAAAGTTGTCTTCGGTGGTTGCATGCTTGACAAGGATGTGTGTAGCAATGCATAGGTTGTGATTGACCTTAGAAATTCAAGGCCTACTCACTACCCAAAACAGGGGCACCTTTTGCATCACGCACACTGATAGTGAGCACCCGTAACTACATTCCCTAAAAATAGGTATATCCAAAATTTACCCCAGGCTCACATGTTGAGAGGGCTTACATTTCAGGCAAGAATCTAGATGGGACAGTTCTGCACAGTTAGGTGCCAACACACAATAGAAAATTTAATGCACATGGTCAGGAGTTCACCTATCAACAGTCCAACAGTCCAACTCCATCGTGAGTCTGTCACCGTTTCATCCAACACGCCAGTCTGACGAGAGCGACTACTGTGGCGAGGGCGGGCAGTGAGGTAACGAAGCTTAAGTTCACACTACTGTGATCTTCGTATGCGTTCTAGTGTTCTTCTGTGGAGCTTGTTTGTCGCGCTTCCGCTCTGTATAATTTGCAGTTTGATTTTCCTCATAGTCGAGAGTTTTTTTCTGTTTTTTTTGCGGAACTTGCTTGCTGGAATTAGGACGTACGCGATGGCGGTCGATTATTTGGCTGAGGAGCGGGCCACGGCACAGTTCGATGTGCAAACTATGAAGGTGTATTTGGCAGGAGGCCAGCGCGAACACGAAATTTCGACCAAGATGGCTCACCTCGTGGCCAACGATCCGGTAGGATTCTTTCCTAGAATGATGTGATTTCTTGATGTCTTGAGCTTCGCTGGGGTTAGAAGGTGGAATTGGAGTTGATTGGAGGGTTTGGAGAAGGTAATTGGTGCTGGAAGTTTGGTAAGGGCAGGGCAGGGCATGGATTGTAGTTCGTTTCAGCTCCTTATTATTTTCCAGATTTGTGGACGGATCTACGAAATTGGAGTGGAGAGTAGCGCTTAAGTAAGGATTGATCCGACGAGTTGACGCTCCACTTGATGAATATTTGTGAAGTTGTTTTGATAGGAATTAACTTCAAAACTTTGCGGATGTTGGAAAGATCGACCTAATTTCAGGGGAATTCTCATTAATTTTTCCTATCTACTCTTTGCCATCCACGATTGAGACAATTGCCATTTTCTAGTAGAGAATACATTCGTGCATATTGATCAGGAATGCTACTTTACGAATATCGCCATGAACTGCGTGCAGAGAATGATTTTACAAAATATTCCGGTTTTTAATTTCAGAAGATCTGAACCAGTGGTTTATTTTATTTTATTTTATATTTTCATTCTTTCTTCTTTTCATTTTTTGAAATAGCTATTTTTGCTTACCATATTAGCAATAAATAGCCAATTTTTTAAGGTAGTTGTGTAGATTTCAAGCATCAAGCTACAAAATCTGTAAATTTTCTTTAGAAACCTTGACTTATTTTAACTTTCTGTAGCCGAAAATCACGCATTTTGACTACTCGTCCCGAAGGTCTCCTTTAGCAGAACTACTCTAGGACTTTCAGAGTAGCAATTTGGCTACGTGCATCATAAATTTTTCAATGATCTGAACTAGCCAAGCTTCTTCGTTAATATTATTGACCTTGGAATACTGGATTTATCTTATTTTATGATAAGCAGCGATTGAAATTTAAAAAAAAATATCATCATCGACCCGCAGTTAGTTGATTATGAAGACAGACTTGTGTTATCTGCTGATCGCAAGTTGCTTTTGGGTTTAAGAGCTTGTAGTGTGAGCTGCCGTAGTTGCAGACATTGTGATGCGTGGAAATTATATGGAACTGACGCGCGCCATTTTCCAGGTATTCTCCAAAGAGGACAGGGTGAGGCTAGCTCGGAAGGATCTCTACAAGACCTCTCTCAGGAAGGCTGTCCATGCATGGAAGCTTGTTATAGAGCAAGGATTGTCTGGTAAAGTTTTATGTTCCTGCTAATTCTAGTCTGTGCTTCTTTTCATTCATGTCCTCCGCCTACGAAAGAGGCGTACGGTTGTGGTAGATATTAGGCTGCAATAGTTTCTGAGTGAAGCGCATGGATTTACCGTGCAGTTACCTGACGATTGCCATCTTCGTGATCGCATTTACATGACTCTGCTTTAGTTGCAGTTGTATATTAATAAGAGAACTCCTGGTTCGGTTGAAATTAGTTCGCCTATCATTCGTAGAAGATAGTGTAGGATCTATTTAAGTTAGCAAATGTTCAAAATATTTTAGTGACATCCCTTTTACATGCGAGGATTCTTTCCGACTTGCTTGGGCTTTAATTTCGGTGGTTTATCAGGATGTACTCGTATTAATTTTCAAGAATATGGATGCTGTTTATCTGCCGGATGTGTCGATTTCTGAGGCATTGTCTCGTGCTTACAGAGGAGGAGGGCTATAAGCTTCGACATTTCCTTGATGAACCTAATTTCAACGACCTACACTGGGTATGCCTAGTATCTTTATTCCAACACCATTGTCCTGATATTTTGAAAACCTACTTTGACGTCATGAAGCTTGACACAGAACTTATTACTATCGTTGAATAGATAATGCAACTTTTCCCTTTTCTGTAATACCGTGGGTGTGTTCCTGAATTATGAAATGCACTAGATTGCTAGTTAGATTTCTTTTCCTATCTCGGCATTCTGGCAATTTTGACTGATCAAGATGATTAAATGGGTGTCATCTATTCGTAGGGCATGTTCATTCCTGCTATCAAGGGCCAAAGTACCGAGGAGCAACAGCACAAATGGCTTCCTCTCGCTTACAAGATGTCCATAATTGGGTGCTATGCCCAGACAGAACTTGGGCATGGTTCAAATGTACAAGGGCTGGAAACTACAGCCACGTTTGATCCTACAACTGATGAGTTCGTTATGAACAGCCCAACCGTGACATCAACGAAGGTGACTGCCACTCAATAGTCCACTTAAACTAATCATTGTCGTCAATGGCCGCTAAATTATAGATGAGTTATTTTTGTTCAGGAAGTAATTTGTGATTAGATGTAAGTGAACATCCTTATGAATGAATTGTTCTCCTTTCTCTTTCTTCTCAGTCTGCTTTACATTCTTCTCATGATCATTAATGACTAGATCATTTCACTTTGGCTTTGCTTGGTTCCTTTGGCAGCCTTTTAGATTTTTCTCTATTATGAGAGCAGATGTTAATTCTGTTGGGTTTATTTTTCTACTTTACAGAATATTAAATTTTGACTTCTTTTGCATACAGACTTAAGCAGCTTCTTTAAGACTTGGGAATGATTTGGGATATCAATCTCATTGCTCATGGTGTGGTGTTTCGCAGTGGTGGCCTGGGGGTCTCGGGAAGGCATCAACGCATGCCCTTGTGTATGCTCGCCTGATAACTGATAACAAGGATCATGGTATTCATGGTAAAGACTTTCACTTCCTCATTCAGGTTTCCTGGCATCGTCGATGCAAATTATTGTTCCCAGTTATGGTCCGCATTCGTACGTTTACGGTATTTCATTTTTTTAGGGATGGAAATTCTCTGGAATTGTATCTCACGTTTGAGTTGAATAATGTTTATTCTCATGGCGAGTCTGAATTTTTCTGTATGCAGCATTTATTGCTCAAATTCGAAGTTTGGAGGATCACACGCCATTACCTAATGTAACTGTTGGAGACATTGGTGTCAAGTTTGGTAACGGTGGATACAATTCCATGGACAATGGCTTTTTACGATTTGATCATGTTCGCATTCCACGTGAAAACATGCTTATGAAGTACTTCCTTGGATCTCTCTAAAATTTGATATGATTTGTTCAATTTGAAAAGTTGATATTTTAATTTAATGTTAGGAAGATTGATGTGCTCGTTTTCTGAATTTTGCAAAAAATATTGTCTTGTGATGTGTTTATTCGATCATTATGGCGTGCTCACCTGTTACAATGTTGAACTGAGTCTGACAGGTTAGCCATGGTTACAAAGGATGGAAAGTATGTGCAATCAGACAAGCCGCGTTCGCTTGGTTACGGAGCTATGGTTTTCGTTCGCCAAGGAATTATTATCGATGCCTCTATTTACCTTTCACGTGCGGTTACTATTGCTGTTCGTTATAGCGCTGTACGTCGTCAGTTTGGCAAGAAAGACGAGCCTGGTGAGGAGGTCAAGGTTAGTTCTGTGCAAACTCAAAAACTGTTTCGTTCTCTAATACCATAGTGATGCCTTAAACGTTGTTTCATCTTAAGCTACCTCAATGAGTTTGGGTCATGGTGATGTTTGTCTTCCTTGAAGCAAAGTTTTGTACTTATTTGAATTCGTAGCGCATTTAGAGTGCGCTTGATGGATTTATTAGCTTTGAACGAATTTGACCATGCTTGCCTCATTTTTTTTTCTTCTTCTGCGTAGTTGTTCGTTCGTCTGAGTGATCTTGAAACACTGTATGACATGTGCTACAGGTTATAGAGTATAGAACACAGCAATCTGGGCTCTTTCCACTGCTGGCAACTGTATATGCTTACCGAGCTGTTGGTTTCTGGATGAAATTATTGTACGCTGACGTAATGGAGCGTTTGAAAAACAATGATTTTTCTACCTTGCCGGAGGTGCATGCTTGTACTGCTGGGTTGAAATCTATTACAACGTCTGCTACTGCTGTAAGTTTCATGCTCTTACCTTTTAGTTCCTCGCATTTGTCTGAATGTCCTTTTTTCCATCAGCACGAATGACATTTTTTTTTATGCATGAGAAAGCACAGTGATTTCTAATTTCTTGAGCTGATGCAGGATGGTATTGAACAATGTCGAAAACTTTGTGGAGGGCACGGCTATCTGTGTGCAAGTGGTCTTCCCGAACTTTATGCTGTCTACGTGCCTGCCTGCACATATGAAGGCGACAATACGATACTTTTGCTTCAAGTACTCATCTCATGTCTATTTATCTAAATTGGCAGATTAAATTTGCTTGTGAATGTATTGGTATATTTTCCGGAGTTTGGAGACTATACTTTTTATGATTGTCATTGCTTTTGTATAGTACATGACGTTGTATGAGTTGTCTCATATATGAAAGTGTATATCCATGAGTTTTGCAGTTCACGATGGTGTTCATCTAACGATTAGACATTGTGGTGGAACAGGTTGCACGTTTTCTGTTGAAGACACTATCACAGATTGGCAATATCAAACCTGTTGGTACTGCTGCATATTTGGGGAATGTCAAGCAGCTTTCTAACCAAAACTGCAAGGTTTCTCGAGGTACACATATCTTCCTGTGGTTCAAGGAGGTTCGAGATGGTTTCAATTGCGTGCTTGTTGTTAATATTCATACTTTCTTTTTCGCAGCATTTGTTTTAGCTTCTCAACTAGACTAATTATGCGTTGAAAATATGCATGAATGTGTACAGCAGTATGGCACTTCTTAAATAGGACTCTTGTTATCTTGACAGGTCACGATTGGCTAAATCCGTCAGTCTTATTGGAGGCTTTCGAGGCAAGATCTGCTCGCCAAGCTGCTGCAGCTGCTTTGCGGTTGGCCAACGGGTCGGGATCAGAGGCTGGCAAGTTTCCTTTTACATGCAGACCCAAGCCTATTGATTCTATTCCCTGTGTTGAATTCCTTAAGAACTCTGTAAGATGTGCTTTTTGCTTGAAATATAGTCTGCATTCATGTCACTCGATCCGGCACTTGATCAGCTTCATGAATCGGGGGTTCAGTTTCCCTCTTTATTTGCGTTTTCTAGTTTCATGAGGAACTGAGAGCGCAGCGTTGTGCTGTTGTGAGCGTTGTGCATGATCTCTATTTTAAAGAGCGGCTGAGCAGTCCTTGCAAACTTGGCATAAATCCATTGATCCTTTTTTGTCGACAGATTTCCAAGAAAACACTCCTGAATTGGTGGAAGCGGCTCGTGCTCATTGTCAGTTGATTGTGGTGTCCAAGTAAGTGCCTCGATATTTTTTTGATAGTTTTGATATGTTTTACACAAGCTCAACTTAGCTCTCTTTTAATAAATCTCGTGTCCTCATCAGTCTTATTTGTGAACTCAAAACTACTGAACTGTGTCCATTTTAGTCACAATTGTTATATTGAAAGAAACTGTATTCAAGTTTATGGATATTTCGTATGTTGGAATCTTTACTCCAATCTGTTGTTGCATTTACAGCTCTTTTTCTTACAATGAATTGTTAACTTGCGGGTTTGGCCAGGTTCATTGAGCATGTACGAACAGAAATTCCTGGTGGAGGCATTAAGGAACAGCTGGAAGTGTTGTGTAATACGTATGCACTTTTTCAAATAATAGAAAACGCAGGAGACTTCTTGGCAACAGGTTATTTGACTGGAAAACAGATCACCCTCGCCAAGGAACAATTGAAACAGTTATTTGACAAGGTTTGTTCTCATGAGCTTCTGAGCTTTTACAGCCTGTTATTTTAGATGGAAGATTTTTTGGCCGTGGGTTACTTTGAACAGGCTTTTTTTGCATCTTTTATTTGATACATCTGAGTGTTCTGTATCAGTGGGTGATGCATGAAGCTGTCGATTCTCACAGAAGTATATTCCATCCCATTTATGCTGGCTCTGCCGGAGCTAGAGATTAGAGAACGTTTTTCCTTACAGAATCCTTCTGGTTGACTACTTCACATTGACGTCATCTCTTTTCTGCATGTATTAACTTGAGATTGGTTTTCTGAGCGCAGATTCGACCAAACGCTGTCGCATTGGTCGATTCTTTCGACCACACTGATGATTACCTGGGTTCAGCTTTAGGTAGATACGACGGTGATGTATATACTCACCTCTACAAGGGTGCATTCAAAGAGTCTTTGAACGATACAGTAGTTGTGGATGGCTACGAAGACTATCTGAAGCCTCTTCTGACACAAAACTTGTGGGGACCTCAATCAAAGCTGTAGAGCAGGGTTTAGGCATGATTCTTTCTGCATGGAAGTGGGAGCTACTATCTGCGCACCTGTAATTGTTTTCATCAACAGTAATGTGGAGGTCAGAGTTCCGCCAACTCGACCATTTCATGTGGGTAGAAAAGAAGCCACGTATTCTTTCTTATGGTGTAGTTCAGAGTAGGTTGTGATGTTGTACCGAGTGCGTTAAAGATCTAGCATCGGGATGTAGGTGTAGATATTGATTTGTTCTGTAGCACGTACAATACCTTGCCCTTTTGAATTTCATTTGTTCTCTTGTGGCTACAATCTGCGAGTAGCAATGCATGATTGGGTATTTGGTTGATGGTCTTTTTTCTAGTCAATTCAGAAGGTGTCTATTATATGTCATTGATTGGATTAAGCCCGGCATCTGGAGCATCACATGAGAGATTCCTGCATGTGAATTGCTGAGAATATTCTTTGCAATTAGGACTAATAGAGGCGGTTAACCTCCTTGGGATGGAATTTATATATCATGATGGTACTGCCATAGTATCCCTATTCTTTAAATGGTTTGGATGGTTTAGGGTTGAGATGGTAAAGCCGCTCTTTTTGTAGTAACGTGAAAACATCCAGCCTGTTTCAATATTGTTCTTTGACAGTATTCTTCAATATTGTTTCTCACCATCATTGGGGCTGTTGGGGGATGAAGGATGGTAGCCGTATTTTACAGGCATCTAAATATAAGATTTGACTACACATTGGGAGCCACATGTGAACCCAGATGATTTTGTAAAGGAAGAGGTCCCCAAGTGAGGCCCTGGAGGGACCTGCGAAAGGAGGGCAGTAAGGTAGGAGAAGCAGAAACCACCCATTTAAGAGCATATTGACTTAGGATCTCTTCTATGTGGATGAAAGCATTTTTTAACAAATTTTCAGGGAAAGAAGAGAGGGAGATACATTCATCACAATTTGATTCTGAATTTTTAGACTTAACTTGAATTAGATATGATTTTCTAAAGCTCACAAAAGTAGGGTGCTATTCAAGGCCACATGTATTTCCATTAAATGTCAAACAATTATCCATCAATGGTGCAAATGGAATTGAAAATGAAGGTGTGCAAACCTTAAATTGGAACAACATGGTGCATGTAATTGCCTAGGATGGCACAAAGTATCCCCCTACTCCGCATTATTTTCACTGAAATTTTGTCTACTTTCAAGTCAAACTCAGCCCCCAACCACTCATAACACTGCACTATGCAACAACAATAATCCCAAATTGGCACCAATTCATCACTTGACAGTTTTTCATTCCTATAGTAACAATTTATGGTATAATCTAGCAGTTCTTGGAGCGTTGGCAGAATATGGACAGGCTACCTCAGTGTGGGGGTTCCAAACGTGGCCACTCACGTCTTCTAAGAGGTGTGTATGGCTTCGAGGATTGATAGTTCATTAAATGGTGCTGTACTGTTCTCAACGATGCTAGTCAGACTTGCAATAGCCTTGAAAACGGGTTTAAGGAATTTGAGTGTTGAGTAACCTTTTAAGGACAACGTATTGCGCAGGTTCTGATGTTGCCCCCAGAGTGCCGAGAAGGACACTGCGTTACTGAGTTCACATTCTGCAAATCGGGAAGTAGTCAGATATGAGAGCTAGACACCGACACATTTTGCATTGAGCATAGTTCCCGCAGTAGGAGATGTTACTTTTGTGTTTCGCAGTGTGAGGCAATTCATTCTGCAACGAGACTTCAAAACTCTACGTGCGAGTATTTCCGACTAGAATTTGGAGCTCAGAATTGCGTAGGCCTCGAAAACGAAAGAAGTTTTGCAGTTAAAGAGTCGCGCTCTCTGATACCCCTGATTAAATTTTTGTAGATTGCAGGTAGCAATCGATAGGGGACTTCACTTATCCAAATAAATGCATGCTTAGGCTAAACAGCTTTTGAAATTACCAAAAGTCTGCATGCTTGCGGAGAAATCCTCGTCGAGGGCTAGCACGACGAGTTAAATAATTTGTCTAGGTTCTAGTTCTCTCTATTTTTTGCAAATTTGCATAGTGATACTTTACATGAGGAATTTTTCTCGAAATCTTTCTCCGACTTGTGTCTGGAGGCCGGTACATCTACATTCCCGATTGCAAGATCTGTACACCTGTGGTGGTCTAGATTGCAACTACGTTTTGTACTTTTGTACATTTATACATGTAGCAATTAGAGCGCTAGACAGCTGTACAAGAATGATTAATAATTCACGCTCTTGCATTTCTTGCGGATTTCGCCATTGGTTCCCGTCAGAGGGCCGAGGTTCCCCATCTTCGTCATCGACTTGACGAAGGCTTCGAAGAAGGCGTTCTGATCCGACGCAAAGCGCTCTACAAGTGCCATGGAGCTTTCCGTGTCTGCTAGGATTTGATCCGAGTACAGAATGCCACGTTTATCCAGAAGATTCTTGAAATATTGGTTGTCAAACGTATCGGGAGTTACGTCGTCAAGCACAAGGGTCGTCTTCAAGTCATTTGGGTCATCTGGGCACTTGGTTTGCAGCTTCTTGAGCAGCGACACAGGGATGGCCGGGTCCGGCTTAGCGGTGCCACTTTGGTTGAAGAGGCGCGTTGTTACTGAGGTGCAGTGCGACTTCCCAATGGTGTGTGCACCTGCACATCATGTCACTCATTAGAGAATATTTCTGTAGAGGTGACAATCAAGCAGTGCACGTGGATAACAAGGTTATATCTCAAAATTTTGTCCTTCCTTAGGTGCCCTTTTAACTCGTTATAGACCCCTGATTGAGCATGATTGAACAACATCCAACCATTGAGGTTATGTTTGGTAACTTTGAAAGTACAACCTTGTTATTGAAAATAATATCCCTTACTACTCCGTGGACTCAGCATGTTATTTTTCATAACGAGTCTCTACCTTCACTTTACATATTCCTTCTAAGACTCTTGTTAAACATGATTGAACAAAATCCAACCATTGAGGTTATGTCTACTGATGTGAAAATCAAGCCTTTGTTATGGAAATAAGATCCTTGGCTACTGGTGGCTCAGCATGTTGTTTCTCATAATGAGGCTCTACTTTCACTGAAGTTTTGAGTTGTCAAAGTACTAATTCAGAATCTCAGCTAAGGAACGGATGTACAGTACTGCATAGTTTGAACTCTGATTCGTAGTTCCAAATTAATACTAACCTGATAGAGTAATCATGTCGTCTATGCTTAAGCCAGCATCCACGAATTTCTGCGTCAGAGTCGTAACATTGAACTTGGGCGATGGAAGAACAACATTTGCACCGCTGTAGTTGGCTGTGACGCTGTCTCGTCGACCCAACAGCACTTCGTAATTGGGGCCGCCAGTCTGTCATAAATCGAGCCATATTCAGTACTTGATCTGTGCAACGGAATATTCCTCAGTGACTGAACTCACGTCTGACAATAATTCCCCGTACCTGAACAACAGAGTCTCGGGCAGCAAGGGCCAAGATGTCTGCACACGAAACCGTGTTACTGCATTTCTCCTCCAAAGCTGTCTTGATGTCGTCAATGATGTCAAATCCGCGTAACGTGTTATTGTTCGGACGAGCTCCCTTCTCGCTCACACTTGTGGTTGAGTTGTCTAGAAGCACCGATCCATCGCAACCCTGATAGGAATTACACATCCAACTAAATTCTTAGTTGTAAATTCTTATAATTCAACTAAAAATTAAGAAACTGAGTAGTCGGTATTTTTCTTAAAACATTTAACTATGAACAATTCAATATAAGCTGGGTGGACTTCTAGCTAAAACAGGACAATCATGATTTCTATATTCCATGGATTTCAAAGCAGAGGAGGGGTTTGCATAAGTCTTCCAAAGAATTCTCTGTAATTGAGGCTACAGCATTCATCCACTGTTGTGACATATAGCAGAACTAACGCCTGTAAATCATGTTTGGAATTCAGCAGAATTCAGCATCAAAATTAAATTGCAAAACCGTTCAGATTTTCCTTGAAGCCAGGGGGAGGAAGGAGCAGTTACCGTTACGAAGCAGTCATGGAAGAACAAGCGCACAATTGAAGCAGCATTTCTGGGGTCGCTCTTTACTGACTTCGCCACAACCGAGCGCACGATCTTCTCCGCATGTGGACATGAAGAGGCATAATAAGCTTTGACAAGGGGACCATCACAATCACCACCACTGAAGGCGCCGCTGTGCACAACTTGTAACATACAGCTGAATACCAGCACGGTCAGAAGAAACACCCCCTTTGCGGAATCCCTGTGATCCATCTGACACCTGACGAACGAGCCTCTGTACCTGTCTGTCCAATTCACTAACACAAGGTAACTACAGTACAGAAATATCGATCCACTCTTGCAGATTATCACTCACTGAATTCCGTTGGATTTCAGTTACCATCCAACGTAATTTCATCTAGACCTCTCTGGCCTTTGCAAACGCAGAATGAAACGGATCATAATTCAAGTGAATTAATAATCCTTCTCTGCAACTGTCAGGAGTCCAGCATCTCCTCTCGCAGACAACCTACAGCCATCTCTCTCTGACTGGATGTTGCCACTGACAGATGAGTTAACAACATACAAACACACACATCACCCAAGCTTCCTTCATGAATGCCAAGGATTGAATAAGCTCACTGAAAGAACTGGCAACTGAGAGAGCTCCAAGTCCAAGACAATAGAGCATGGAGGAGGAGGAGGAGGTCACTGCATTGACCATAAATAATACCTCACCAAGTTCAGGACATACATACACTCCCCATATAAGCTGACTAGGAAGTTAAGCTATAGTGTATATAGTGCGTGACCATGGCCTTCTTTAACACACGTTTGTATATATCAATTGCGCAGACTTCTACTCGTCTCTGACTGCAGAAATTGGGCGGAAGGAGAAGAGGCTGCTGGCATGGAATGTGAGCCAGAAGGAAGTCGTGGGGTCTTTGTTCCTGGGCCCTTTTGGTGCTCCATTATTTGAGTGTTTGTCTTTATCTCGCGCAAGACGGCTTGCCTGTCTGTAGCGAGTTTTTCTTTTGCCTCTTTTGCTCGTGATTATTGATATCTTCAAAGAAAAGAGCAAGCCGGGCGGGGCAAGGCAAGGTAAGGCATGACCCGGCATGACCCGGCATGACCCTACCCGCCCCGCCAGCCCATCGGAAAGCTACTCATTGGGGCATCAAAGGTGGAGGTACTTGGACAGATCGTACCACCAACTCGGGGCCTCCCACGTGGAAAATAATTCCTGCCCATATATTTGCATGCAGGGACGGGAGCCTCCAAACTCGCAGCCTCATCATTTGGGGCCTCATGGGCATAAAATATTGACTGCAAATTGTCCTGGGGGTGGCTGCCACCCCAGTTTGAATGGAGGGTGCGCCGGCAGACACTCGGGGAGTAATTGAACCAGGGTGCCTGGCCTTCTGAGAAGAAGAGTAGGAAACATTCAAGGCCATACCGTATGGGATATCCAAACACGACTGACTGAGACATCAGTTGCTATGGCACGGGGCATTCCAGGCAGTTGTCAGGGTTTGCTATCATCAGAAACGCGGAAGCCTTCATGAGACGGAATTGAAGCCTGGCTGGGCGGCTTTCGCCAGATTTTCTGACAAAAATGAAAAACACCAGTCAGCTCAGGACTCAGGAAAGTCCATATTATGGACGGGTACAGTTTTGTTTTTGTTTTGATTTTTGAAACAAATGAAACGGAATTTTGGATGGGTACACTTTTCAGGGCAATTACAAGGGGAAACACTACATTTGATTTGATATGATCTGTTCTTTGTTTTTGTTTTTTTACACAAATAAAACGGAATTTCATTGCAAGAGAAAGAATACAAACACTACCAGCCACAAATGGCCTCGTGGGAACGACCAGGACAATGACAACAAGACTGATATGATCTGTTTCAGAACTGGGGGCAAGTGATGGAGTGTGCAACTCTTTGACTTGTAACAATTTGTAAAAGGTACCAAGTACTAAAATTTGCACCACTCTGTTAATACCATGCCTTGTGGTCTGAGTCGCTACTTAAAGTTGGCAAATGTGATTTAGCAGATGCCTAAAATATAAAAGGATTTGTTCGTTCCTCATACTTTTCTAATAAGAGACCGTAAATTTTATTTGTTTTTTTATAATTTTCAACTATTGGATATTATCCCCTAAATGTAAAAATTATATTTTTTGACAACATAGTGATTTTGGGCAGCTCACTACGAGTGGAGTTTTTATTTTTTTTCTTTGAAAATTTCACACAATATGTGCCCGAGGAGTAGCTTTAAGGCCCAACAATTTTCATAACTTTTGACTTCATGGTTAAAAAGTTATTGCATGATATGTGATTTTCAATGCTCGGCCGGCAGCCTAGGCAGCTCAAAAAACTTTTTTTTAAAGTGATTTTTAAAGAAGTTTTTTGAGCTGCCCGGGCTGCCGGCCGAGCATTGAAAATCACATATCATGCAATAACTTTTTAACCATGAAGTCAAAAGTTATGAAAATTGTTGGGCCTTAAAGCTACTCCTCGGGCACATATTGTGTGAAATTTTCAAAGGAAAAAAATAAAAACTCCACTCGTAGTGAGCTGCCCAAAATAGCTATGTTGCCAAAAAATGGTGTTTGGGCATTAGGGGTTATTATTGATTGGTGTTACTGTCATATATGGAAAATTTCAAGTTTGAAGGCAATGTACATTTATGTGAGAGCAGAGCATGCAAAGCGGAACAAAATGTTTTTCAAGATTGCCCAAGCTTTTGACCATGTGTCTTTGTTGGACTTTCAAATTTTGTAACTCAAATTTCCTTTGTAAAAAAGATATAGAGACTTCACATTTGAGTGAAGCCTCAATTTAATTCCTAAAGGACCAACATGCGTTTTTTGACAACATAAAAATTTTAGGCAGGTACATGTGACTAGAGATCTGCACATCTACTATATTAACCCCTACAGGACCAAAGTCTACTCGGGGGACATTTGGGATTTTGGGAAGGCTTGTGTGACCTCAAATTTTGACCTCATTTTTTGAAACTTTTTTAAAGATAGGGAATCACATTAGTTTTCTAAAAATATAATTTTTTTTCAATTGGTGCCCACGCCAGGAACAAAAGTTATGCCATTCGAAGTCTTGAAAGCAGCTTGCTAGGCAGAACAAAAACACACACAAAGAAATGAGTTTTTTTAATTTTTTTTGAAAGATTATGTTTTTGTCTACATTTGAAGCTTTGATTCATTCTATTTGGACTAATAATGAGAAAGTTATGGACAATCCTTGTTTTTTGGGCAATCTACGCATCTTCTTCAAAAAGCAACTTATAGAATTCATTTTTGAATGCAATTTTCAAAAAAAATTCAATTTTTTTTTTGATAGGGTGAAGTTTATTTGCAATAAGAGTCTCACGGTTGGAATTATGATGTTTCAATTCTATCTTAGAGCTATTAACAATTTAGTGTTTTGTTCAATCTCGGACCTACTTCTACTTAACAATTTTTTTGTATGTGAAAATTAAGTTTGATATTGTGAAAAAAAATTCCCCAACTCTCAACTCAAATGTTCAACAGCTTTTTTTTTTAAACCTATGGCTTGTAATGCAATAAAATTCCACAAATGGCGGTCAAAGTCATCTGAAATTTTTCCAACTTCAAATGCTAATATCTTCCAATCCGTATAGTCAAACTTTACAAAAAATTTACCACATGATTTGAGACAAGTGAAGTACAAGACCCTACGATTAGATTTATCTTTTTAAATGTTTTTTTTCGGTTTCTTGAGTGATTGCAACAAAAATGGCAATTTTCAATGATTTCAGAGCCATAAAATGTCTTGGTATTTTGGGGGTTAAGTACAAAGTGTCACAACCCTTGTCACAATTCTTGTCACAAAATTCATCACATTTTTTTATCCCGAAGAAATATCACCCAATTATTTCATCCGACATTCATGATGAAAACACATGAGCTCCACACAAATCTATAAATCTATCTTCACAAACACTGAATCACTTCATTGGTTAGGTTTCTTTGCACCACGCACAACACAGACAGACAGATCTACAGGCTACAGTAGCACTGTTGAACTAGCCACTAAGGTAGAAGGTTCAAGAACAGTTCGGGCATTAAGAATGGTCCCTATAAACGGCTGTGAAATGGACATGAGTTGGTTCTGAAATGGACTACTACAGTCATTGAATGAACCAAGGAAAAAAGACTTATTAATTGCAAGAGCCAATCACTCTCTTTGCTTTCCCCATTTTTATTTAGAATTGCAAGTGAACCATTTATGAAAGACCTAGGGTCACAAATAGGGACCTATGACCCAACTTGTTTGAAAATTCATAAGTAATTCAAAAATGCTCGGAAAAATACAAAACAACTTGGGTTAGATTCCTCATCAACTTCTCCATGTCTGAAAAATGAGCTAAAAATATTCCCATCCAAGAAAATACATGAAAAAGGCGGACCAGCCCTTAAATGGTCGGTTTATGCCAGCCTTCTACCTTAATACCTGTAACTTTTGAATCCAATGTGTTGGTGGTGAATGAGTCCAGAAACACTCCTTTTTTGCGAGATCAGTTGATGATACTCAAACACCAACCTGGCTTGAGCTGTACTCGTACAGAATAAGACTGTCGCGTCTCATTCAACCGTCCATTCAACTTTAGTGGTTCATCCTCATCTCCAAAGCATACTAGAAGCAATATGCAGGTTCTAACATTAGGAGAAGCATATGACTGAGGCCTTCATAGGGCCGCCTTGGTTTTCTATGAAGTTTGGATATGATGATGATGATTTGGTTGAAGTCTGTAGTTGCAGCATTCAGTAGTGTTAACCCTTAAAGGACGGATCCATGACCACTGATTTCAAGCCTCCTTGCCCATCAGTTTGCTTCCACTTTGCAATTAGATATGAATGAAAAATTTTATATTTATTTTTCAGGGATGGAATTACATGTCTTCTTCACTTCATAAATTTTTTAGAATTTTTTAGAATTTTTTTAGAATTTTTTTAGAATTTTTGAAGAAAAAGTGAAGAAAAATTCATATCAAATAGAAAATTATGTCAAAAAATTGGAAATTTTCACCATGTATGTATATTATAGTGACAAACATCATGGTGTAAACTCAATTTCCGTGTCATTCTATAATTAGAAAATAATAGACATTGAAAATACATCCAAAGTTCAAATTGTAATAAAATCTTTAATATTAGGATTTTTTTCAAAATTCAAATTGGTATAGAAACTAGAGTACATGATCTTCATTTTATTAGTTGGGCTCAAACTCAAAAAATATCATTTTTGTGGAGAAGTTTCAGATTTAGAGCAAGGAACAACAACTTCTCAAAATACACTAAAATTGCAGAATTTTGTGATCCGTTTTTCTTACTAACTTCTCATTTCCATGAAGACAAACACTAGCAAGACTACAAATTCAATTGGATACCCTTCATAACCCACCATGAAAGGTCAGCAAGAAAAACATGGATGAAAAAATGCTTCTAGTCTCTCTAAAGGTGAAGGCATGGTCATCCAAAAGCCACGAAATGGTTGTAGCGGCGTTACAGGATTAAGGTAATCTGCTCTTAACCCCAAAATGACCCTAAGGACAAAATGTGTCCTTGACCAATTTTTGAAGTTAAATAAAACCTTACCAAATTATTATTTGTAGTAGTTTATATTTTTGAAAAATTCTTTTTGAAGTTTAGTTTTAGCTTCAAAAATCTGATTTTGAAAATGAGCAAATGTGATTTTTCTATTCAAGATTTTGTGCACGGGTGTCCATTGCAATCTTGACTTTTTGTAGTGTTGAGGGTTCTTGGGAATGAGCCTCAAATACACAAGATCTTTGAAAAAAAATCACATAAGAAATTCATTTAAAAAATTCGTAGAGTAGGTTTTGAGAAGTCATAAATTGATTGGGGTTATGCATGTTAGGCCCTTTAACCTCATATTTTTTTGGTCACCAACTATTTAGATTTGACATGTAAAAAGAGGATTGAAAGACTTCAAATCACTTTCACAATTTTAACACCCTCATGATCAAACATGATAATCTTTCAATCTATAAGAGATATTGTTGTGTTTTCTTTTCTAATGTGATCTCTAACACGTCTAGTTTGATTTTGTACGGTTACAATTCAAAAAGAATTGAAACAACTTATCAAAATGTTGGCTTTTTGTTCAATTTAGAGCATATTCTTAGAAGCCTAGGAAATTCCAGGGTCATTTTGGGGTTAAAGTGACCATTTAAGAGCTATTTGCCCTTTGGGAGAAGCTTAACTCCTTGAAACAATTTTCGGTAAGTTTTTGTAGGAAGCAAAATGGAACTGGCATCTAACCCAAGTCGTTTCTTATTTTTGGGACCTTTATGGAATTAGTTACAAATTTTTGAAGTTGAAACGCAATGGTCAATAAAAGCGACCACCTCTTGAAATGTACACCCCTAGTACATTAAAGAAAGAAATGTATATGTGTGCCATGATCAGTTTTGGAGGCCAGTTGCTTTAATCCTTAAAGGACTATCCTGTTATTTTAAGCAGGTACTTAAGACTAAAAATTTGCAAATTTTAAGCCAAAACTTTAATAGAAGTTATGGACGAGGAATATCTTTCATGTGCACTAAATTTCATGACATTTAGAAATATGAGTCAAAAGCTTTTGCATGATATGTAGTTTGTTTCTCAACTTGGGCAATTTGGGCAAATAAGAAAAAATCACTTCTTTCAGAAACAAAAATTTGAAATTGGTTTCCTAGAATTATATGTATGTGAAAAACTTTGAATCATTCCATTTTGATTAATGAGATGAAATCTATGAGGAGTTCTAGTTTGCAAGTTAATTTTCTACTCTAAAATAAACTTTGAAGTCCTTTACTTAACTCAATTTTCAATATTTTTTGAAAAAAATAAAATCATAGGATGTAGATTGTTTATTACAAAAATACAACCATTAAGATTGGCATTTTTCAAACCCATAAATAAATTCTTAACAATTCAGTGTTTCAAATCATTCTCTATTTCTTTCTACGTACTATTTTTTTCTTCTATGTTGTGCAATTCCAAATTATCTGAAATTTTTCAAGCATGTAGCCAAGTCAACTTGCCTTGAAGAATGAATTCAAAGAGTAACCAACATTTTGGACATTTTTTCATGCAAATGTGACCTTGGGAAGTGCAGTTGCCCAGTTTTTCTTAGGGCCCAAAAAAGAAATTTTGTCAATTCAAACACTAATATCTTGCAATCCACATGGTGGAAAATTTTGAAATTTTCTACATCTTTTCAAACCAAAGTACTACAAGATCCTACAGTTAGATGTCTACAAAATTGTTTTTTTTCCCAAAATTTGGTACTTGTACTCAAAATGACAAATTTCAAGCATTTTTGGGGAAAGCATAATTAAGGATTTTAAGGGGTTAAAATAGACTACCCTTGTTGAAACTTTGCCACACCCATTTACTACCAACAAAATATTGAAACTTAGAAGAAAGCTTGGAAGAAAAACTGCTGATCAAATTTTAGAGTGTAATATGTTTGTTAGGAATCTAATACCACTGCTAAGGTACAAGAGTTTGTCATGGTCAAAATTAGGAGTTTGCCCTCATGTCATTGTTATGTTTTCAAAAGAAATTCCCATATAAAGGCAAATGTGAGAAACATGAGAGCAATTGAAATTATATTTTTTTGACAAAGTATGAATTTGTTATGAATTTTTGAAGTATTTTGTCCAAAAGAGTCTGCAAACTATTCTAGAATGAACAAAAATTGCTATCTATGATGCTCATCTTATTTATCTAATAGATGTTGTAATATATTCTAGCGTGGAAGGCCTAAAAAATCACTCACTACAATGAATTTACACTAAAAAGTTGAAAGTTCCTAATGAAATCACTAATCACTCCATTATTGTTACTTAAGACATGGATTTGTGGCCCAGATCTCATTTTTTGAAACCCCTCTATAATGGAGTCATTCCTAGTTGTCCGTCATGGGTCTTTTGACCTCAATGGGTTGTTCTACCTTATATGTTGTTGTGTTTGTGAATGCATATATGCACATTTATACATGCACACTCACATATATAAGTGTATTGCCAAAATATATGAAAACTCTAAGTATGTTTAATGTAAACAAGATATATTTTGCTAATATTGGTGTGTCCTACTCATGACCACTACTATAGTATTGCAAGAAATATGGTAATTTTTAGCATGTTTGGTGGATTCAATGGATAAAAGAGGATACAATTTCCACTCCACTGATTCATCCTATTAGTCTGAGTGACACAAGTTTACCAAAAAGTCACACTATTTTAAATTATTACAAGTGAAAATATTACAGTTTTGTTTTAATTTCCACAATTTCTTAAAAAAGTGACTTTACTTTATAGGTGACTTTAATTTTATGCCTTTATATATAGTAATTTAAGAACTATGACTGAATATTCTTAAAACTGGCTCAAATGACAAGTCCATTTTTATAATATTATAATTTTTTGTTTGAAAAAGAACCTTGAGTATTAAGAAATGAGGCTGAATACAAGCAAAATGAGCACATTAGAAAATTTGAATAAACAAAGAAAATAAAAAATTAAAGATTCCCATAACGCTAAGTCTAGTTTTCAAGGCAGATTTATCACCATTCCATTATATAGTCAAAAAAGTGTTATAACTCATAATGCAAACCCTCTTTCAACACCCTTAGATTTGTGAGATGTACATATATGGACATTAGTGATGAACTATAAGACTTGGCATTATGTCCCATAATGCTCTCAAGCCTCTTGGCTCTTGAGCATTATCTAGTCCATTGTTGCTATTTCCAATGTGCCAAGAGAAGAGAGCCACAAAGCTTACAGAAGATTGAATTGAAGCGCCAAGAGGAAGTGTCGTGATGAATTGATCGATGATGAGTCCATTGTTGTTCAAGATTTCATTGGAATAATATGCATATAAGTGGGCATCTCCAAATGTACCATTGACCCAAAACTATTACGGTCACTTTGTGCACATCTCCCGAAAATCAATATGTACCTATGTGGAGAAACAAATCCAGAACCTCTATCAAAAAACACTTTGACTCTTTTGTAATTTTTGCAAATTGCACCCAAATGTTGCATTTTTTGATGTGTTGTTGGAACTTCCTTTCCCTTGCCAACAAGAAAATCAATAAAAATTGGACCAGGTAATAATAGCAACTAATTAGGCCCAATACCCAAAAGTGGCAGTTTTAAGGGGTGTCCATCATTTTTTAAAATTAAATTTTTTTTTTTATGAAGTGTCAAAGTGGCGATATAAAATGTCTTAGTGGGGCTCTAAATTTCAACATTCATCCACATATTGGACAGAAAATATCGCATTAGCACATATCACATGTCCATAATTCTATTTTCATCTACAATTTGGCGATTACATCCAAGATTTTTTTTGAAATTTGAAGTTTTTTGGCGAAAAACTTCACATGTTGTTTCCATTTTTTAACCAAATTATTTTTTGGGGTGCAATCTTACACTATAAAGCAAAAAAAAAAAGAAGCCCTGGTGCCCACCTTAGATACACACGTAGTGTGATCATGTTGGATCTTGGATTGCTGTGCAACAATTTTCACAAATGAATAATTTCAGTTCTGTGATTGCCAAAGTGAAAAAAAACAAAAAAACGCTAAGCCATGGAGTTCAACGTACAGTACCCTCTCTAGATGAGCCTTCAAGGCTGGTGACTTTAATTTGAAGTTGGGCCATTTAGGCTATTTTTTTTTCCTTCAAAATATATGTTGTGTGATCTCTTCTTGCCAGGCTACCTGTGGCTGCTAGGCTTGTATTTTCACCCCTTGCAATGAAATTTAGTTTCATTTCTGTCAAAAATAAAAAAAAAAAAAAAAAAAAAAATATATATATATATATATATATATATATATATATATATATTGTGTGTGTGTGTGTTTGTGTTGCAGCAAACAGATAATGCTTCCAAGTCAAAACCCCAACTCATTGGCGAGGCCGGCACCATTCATGACCACTAGGACTGAAGATTGGTGGATGCACAACCAACACATTTCCAACCACCTTTGAGAGCTGAGTTGCAATTGTGACGGTTTCCTTAGCTGTCTCATCTGCACAGTTGGCTTGCTATTGACTTGTTGCAACACGGTCCGTAACCTCCAGCATAAAAAGAACTGTCTAGAACTTGCATCAATGTTTTTCTCTATCATTTTGACATGCAGAAAATATTCAAAATATTCAACGGATGAGTGCAAAGCTGCCACAAATAGAAGCTCATGCACAAGCAACTGATGAGCTCTTTTGCTCTCGCTTTTGCTTCTTCTTTTGCACAAGCTCACTATGGTTGGGTTGGCTTTGGCTTTGGCTTTGGCAAGCTTTTGAAGCAATTATTTGGGTGTTCTTCGTACAAAAGAGCAAACAGGATAGAAAGCTAACAAGGCCGGAACTCGACACTTGTCATGGCCATGAGAAAGACTCTTTCTTCAAGTCAAAATGGCGAACTTTCCAATCTTCCAAGATGGGGCTGACCGGGAGGTTTGAAGTGGGCGACGAGCCGACGACACCAAGTTGGTGTCTCTGTCATCATATGGATGAGCTACTCATTCCTTGTTCTCTCTTTTGAGAGGAAGGTGAACTGCACAGCGGGTCAATGGAGTCAATAAACTATTGGTTGACTGGTACGTCTGCGAAGGAATGAAGCTCTTTGCTTGCTCATCATGAAGAGGGGGGTCTCCGTTTTTCTATTGTTTGCAAAAGAAAAAAACATTTTATTTTGGCTCTATCTCCTGAGGGATAAAGGCATATGAGTGGCCTGTGATTATTGGGTGCAAAAACACTGTAGACTAAGAGAATCTTGGCAATGTTCATTGAGAGAATCTCACCGATAATTGAAATTCATTCTCACTTATGTTCAATGAAGTCTATTTGCACTAGCCAGAAAACTTTGGACACAAGCCTGTCTTAAGGTACGGTGTCCTCAACAGTGCCCCTCCAATTAAACTACCGGTACTGTACTGACTTTTCACCGGTTTATCATTAGAACTTGCAATTTCTATCACTACAAGCACATCCCAAAGTACTTTGAATAGGGAGAAGAAAGCGTTTTAATTCAGACATTTCACCATCAAAATAAAGCTCTTCAAAAGCAAGCTTAAAGGCAAAAAATTATAGAGGTCTTGGCAAATCACGCTTAACAATGCAAATCATGCTTTACAAATCAAGTTCTAATTATAATTAAACCAAAGAAAAGTTAGAAGTTTATTTGTAGGGGTCATACACAAGTCCCATTGATGACATCCGCATTATGTATCTCAACTGAGGAAGATAAAGAAAAAATAACTCCAATCCTTGTAGATTGGTGTGAATTAAAAGCCTCTTTATCTTAAGTTCCACATTTAGCTCAAGATTGTGATATTTCAACTCACAATTAATGTATATTAGAGTATCCTCCATTGCTTGCCACATAATAAGTCCACAATAAGGACTTTTGATACTCTATATTGTGGATGGCAAGTTTAGGTGCCCTAGAGTAAACTTGCCAATCATTGCACAAAATTCAAATCCTTCTCCACGTAAATATAAAGACTTGCAAGTTTTGAAATTTGGTGTGATTACTAAATGTCATGTTAAGATTCACCTTCAAAAAACAAAATGCAAAAAGATTTCTTCCTACAAATTTTATTGCAATTTAAAGGCAATGAAGCTGAAGCCTAGTTAAAAATTCCTTGCAATCCTTCACCGCATAATGGGTAGTCATTGGATGGTGACACAAAATTTTGTTTCTATCGCAATTGAATTGGTAGTTGAATCGTGCAGTTGTTGTATGGTAAATGGCAATGGTTGTTGTTTGGTTTTTGGATTTGTGCAGTCATTGGCAGGTTTATTCTAGACACCCTATTGGCACTAGAAGAAACTTGCATTACTCTCAACAAGCTCTCAACAAAATCTAGCTGATGTTTTTTTGTTAGAAACAAAACATGTTGGTTTCAACACTTTTGGAACGCAAAAAACAGATTATAAACATGATTCTCAACGTAAGAGATTCTCAACACAATCAACATGCCACAATCAGCATGCCATACTTATAAATACAATATGAGAAAATTTATAGATCTACATCCATTCAAATTGGAAAATATTTAAAATGCAATAACAAAAATAGACTATATTAGTTATGTACGTACCAATTTTTAAAGTAATTGAGGAAATTAGCAAACTCAAAAAAACCTTGCAATAGGAAAAGGTGCACAACTACATTAATATTCTTGCTATGTTGAATTATTTGAGTTTTTGAAAATTAAAAAATTCATGAATTAGATTGTAGTTCATTATATCCCTATCTAGAAATTTACCCCCTTGAGTACTTTCACCATGTCTTGCCATAAACACTCAAAAAATACCATTTCTAGTTTAGTAGACTAAAATTTAAAAAAATGCTACTTTCTAAGTATGTTCTCTAAAGATCGTGGCAACTTCTACTATATAGATTGGAAGATAATAATATTTGAAAATTATTTTTTTGATTTTTTTGACCTTGTCTGCTTGGACTAGTCAACTTTGTCCACTTCAACGCTCAATTTTTTGCATCGTCGAACATTGTATGCTAAATTATACAAGGATTGGATGAGTAGAATATGCATCAATTTTTCTTCCTGTAAATTATCATATCCTAAGAATTCACAATACACTAGTACATTGTGCAAATAAATTTTGTGCATGTTTTCTTAAGTATCCATGATTGGAACAATGACCATGAGGATATTGTAAAGGTTCATTCTTCCATCAGAAAAAACAAAATCAATAACAAAGTGAAATTCCGCCAAGATGTGGTAAGGTAGGAGGTCCTTAAAGTGACTGGGTTCTAAGTGCGTTCCCTATTTAGGAATGAGTGACATGCTCCTTGAAATATTTGTTACTATCATTGATGAGGTAGATAGACTTAAATGGGCAATTTATGGACCTCCTAACTTAATATCAAATGTTCATTGGACAATATGGATTATGAGTTGGTTAGCTTCAATATCCTAAAAAACATGAAGGTTTGAAAAACTACCCTGGAGTTTATTGTCTTTCAAGGAATTCCAATGGTCATGAATCCACCTACTAATGGTTTTATGTTTTTGCAGAAAGTGAGTTTGAATCAATAATAGTTCTTATTAGATTAATATGAATCCACTTGTATTTGAATTCACTCAATTAATTTTTACTCTGAAACATATAGACAACAATAGGCACCTTGCACAAGATATCCAAATTGCTAATCTATGTGGTAATAGGCTCCTTGATCTTATTTGTGAGGCGGGTGTTTGCATGGTTGAGTGGATCAAATGTGGTGGGAGTCCATATCCATATAACTCACTACAAGGCTAGTCAGAAAAACTATGCACAAGGAAAATGAACACAATAATCCAAAAACAACAACATGGTGGTGTAGGATAAACATTGTAGAGGATCCTTTTAGAACCCTACAATGTGTCCTACCAAAAATGCCTAAGGACATCATCCACTCATTCTGGTGCCCTAAATCTTGAAAATGCCAATGGTGTCAATATTTATCCAATTGTCAATGTTGATTTGAAGCCCATCTACAATTTCTAGCAACATTTAGGATTCCAATTTATTTTTTGGAAAAATACATTGTTTTGACCTTTCTATGGACTTTTGAAAATATAATTCAATTCAACCCCTTCAAAAGTCCATAATTACTATTTTAAGATCAATATCAAGTAAAATAATATAATTTTTAGGTGCCTCAATCTACACTACAACATATAATGAGTCACTAGTACATAACAAGAATGTTCTCTTCATTAAAAAGACTCTTATAAAATGCTAATGGAGTTTTCTAAATCCAATTTGCAACTTTAAAAGTCCATAGCTCTTTATCTAAAGAAGAAACCTTCTAAATAATTATGTGGTTGCCTTTGCATTCAAGTTGAGATTGTATATTCAAATTTATACCTACAAAGGTGAAGTGAATTATCTAAAATGTGGCTTGCAAAGCAAAGGTCTTGCTGAAAAAATACACTGTGACATGAAAAGTAGTCCACTCAACCGTGCACACACCCAGGAGTTGTAATGAATTTTACTACTTACTTTACAGTTTACACTAGATGGCTACAATACAATAATTGGCATATGCTTTGCACTAGAATTTTTATCATTCTAGCAACATTTGTCTAGTTTCTAAAGGAATTGTTACTTACTAAGGTAATAGGCTCAAGAATTGCACAAGTATTAAGAACTACCCCTATAAATGGCTGTGAAATGGACATGAAGCGACTCTTAAATTGACCTCCATAGTCATTGAATGAATTGAGGAAAAAAACATTATTAATCCCAAGAGCCAATCATTCTCTTTGCTTTCCCATCTTTCTTTAGAGGTTGCAAGTGCATGGTTTATGGAAGACCTAGGGTCATAAATAGGGGCCTACAACACAACTACTTTGAAAATTCTTAAGTAATTCAGTAATGCTTCAAAAAATATGAAACCACTCGTGTTAGATTCCTCATCTATTTCTCTTTGCCTGGAAAATGAGCTACAAATATTCCCATACAAGGAAATACATGAAAAGGGCGGACCAGCCCTTACATGAGCGGTTTCTGAGCCTGTTACCTTACCTTCATTTTGTTTGATACTTTGTTGCAAAGAGAGAGTGCATACTCTTTGACCCAACAGGCTGGGACTCTGTAAACACACACACACATCACCATAGTCAATTAGCAATGTTGCTGACAGGATAAAGATTTTTGACTATCTGTAGGTGCATTTAACTATTTAAAAGCAATAACTTACCAGAGCTGTTACAAAATGCCTATGTAGAACTAGTTTTAAAACCATGTAAGCTTAATCAAAATAACATTTACTTGAAATTTTCACCTATACCAAAAAAGAAAAAAGGAAAAGAAGTAACACATACACATAATGTTCCTGACATATTGAGCAGAATTGTTTACTTTCAGCATCTGTAAGAATACACAACATTCACCTGTGCATCAGATATAGCTTATAACGTACAGTGCATATGATTATTTGGTAAGGATTCCATTTCCAATATCACAATCAAGTCTATTATTTTTTGAGTTAGTAATACAGTACCCAGGGCCAGGCCAGCAAAAGATTTTTCTAGAATTAGTTGACAGATTTTTTAAAATTCTTTTGTATGGGAAAAAAACAATTTTTGCAAAAATTTATCTGCCCAATCACTTTTCTAAACTTTAATTATATTATACTGCAGAAAAGTCAGACCTCGACCACAGGTTACGATAGACACTTAGTTGGCTGCAAGTAATACAAAGAATGGTAAAATCCATTTTCTCAAAGTGTAGTAAGAGATCATTCTGCCGTTAGAAAATAACAATTTTTTTGTACATTTCATGAGATAATGCATTAATTCCTCAATAGGATTTAGGATGAAGCATTCTCACTACTCAATGGCATTGTTTGTATATGACCAGAAGTGGTGAAGATGTGTGGTGCTTGGATGCATGTTACCTCATGAAGTTTCAATATCATACCTCTTTTGTTTGATAAAATCTTGCTCTCACATTTGCAATGAAGTCTTGAGTGCTTGCCTTCAATAGGCCTGCATACATGGGGGGTATGTTTTGTATGTTTTGCATAGCCTGCTATAAATATTCATATAATATCAGTTCTAAAGAACAATTATGCAGAAAAAAACTCTGATTCCTTGGAATTATTGTAAACTTAGAGTCATTTGTTCAATATCTACACATTGAAAAACCTTCTGCAATGTTACTACAGTAATTAACATGTATTCATGTTAGATAGTAATTGAAAGCAATCACTTGAGAGAATTTGAATTCTCAGAATATTCAATTGCTTTTGCATAATATATCTAGAAAGATATGTATATCAAGAAAAACACATACATACATGTATTGCATAATAGAGCTCTTCATTTAGAGGATTTAATTATTTGTTTTTAGATTCTGACTTCTACTTTTGGGACTCCTAAAACCTTAAAAATAGCATGAAATTTAGGATTGAGTTTTAAAGCTTTGAACTCTTTAATGTGGTAGCCTGAGTTTCAAAACTATTACCTTTTCAATTGCAGTTTTGGACACAAGAGGTTGAAGTTTGAATTTTTCTTAAAACTTATGAAACTGGAGACTCGTGAACCTCATGAACAACTAGCGTTATATAGGAATGATTCATCAATAATTTTATCATAAGTTTTATTTCTTTTGTAAAGTGAAAAAACCTAAGACTTCAAATTCTGTGAACTATAGGATTAAACCTGCTGTTGATACAGGTTTGGATAATAAACCAGAGGATCCCTTGGCTGCAGACCTGTGAAGTTCCTCCCTGAATTATGTGCACAACATGATTCAATAGAATTCAATATAACTGATATCTAGCTGAAAATCTATCTGCTCAAATATTTTCTGGATCCTTTAAGTTGATCATGGGATTCTCCTTGCCATACAGTATAAGCTTCCATGTATGTTTCTCATTGTTGTTTCATTTAAGGAAAGATCATAATATCCGATTAGTAAATTATGATCGTACCTCTTCTTGCAGACTGTAATAATACCAATATAAACTAGATCTAATTTTGGTCATTCTTCAAACAGAAATGACTAAACTTTCACCGGGTCTGAAGACAAAAAGATAGATGACTTACATGATCCATTGTCAATGATGTTGTTGAAGGTGTTGGTTATATCCCGTATAGGATGGGCATCGTCATTGTAAGTTACATTAGTCTGCAGAATAAAGCAAAGCTTTATTGAAGTTCAGAATTGTGGTTCTAGTCCCAGCCCAACTACATACGTGATGTGGAGCAAGCATTAACTCAAAGATGTCTGGGACATTTGTCATGATCCCTTCCTAGATACTTCGGATTGTTTGCAATTAAAGATCCAGAACCTGAGTGAAGCCCACAAGATACCTGGAAAGACATGGGACTGATTTGTGATGTCCTCTCTAAATGGTCAATTCGATTCTCCAGTATATTTAACTTGTCCTGTATCATAGACATTGTGAAGTTGTGGCAGTTGGTGTATCAGTGATAACTCTCAACCTATGCTATTCTCTTTTCTATTTTGGCAAGATGCTGAATAAAAAGGATAATCCATTGTCCATTATCCATTAGACGTAATAAAATAAAACCCGGTGATCCACATCACCATCTCCCTACTCAAATTGTGGGCTATGCTTGCTGAGATATTTCAAAAGATATTAACCATGGACACCAAACTTTGAGGTTCAGTGGACTTCTTCATACACAACAACACAATGAATCTGTGTCATTGAGTGCTTCAGACTTGGTAGCATGAAAGGAAAAGAATATTCAGCGAAGGGAAGATCAAGTCTCGTAATGTACCTGCAACGTTTCTCTTGTGCAAGTGACACCTTCATCTAAATATTTGAACTTTGTCTCTAGTTTATCGTCCAGGGAGTTGAAGGAATGCGCAATCTTGTTGTCTAAAGAACAGAAGCACGAATCTATCTTTCCAGCAAGATCAATCTGCACATATTATATTTAAAAAATTGTTTGAAGGATGATAAATTTATACGCCAGGCCTACAATCAAGTGTTTCAACTCACGAACAGGGTCGCTCAAAATCTAAGATCTAATCGACATTTTTCTGAACGTGACTGGGTCAATAAATGGAGGATACTGCGCATTGAACAATCCACAAATTGCTAGAATGCACAAAGAATACAGTAACCGAATGACATGTGATTTCTGTTGTATTCATAAATACGAAGTTTACCGGGGACTTTGGCAAATTCAAAAGCTTTTTACTTACAATTTTCTGCCACACTGCCTGAGGAGGATCATCTGTCGTTGTGTGAGCAGGGGGGCATACAGCATCTTGAAGAGCAGACGACCGGTTCTCAAGAAGTTGGTCAAGCGAACAGCTCTGCACCCCGGATTCTATTAGCATCAAAGTCCAAATCTTCTTGTATTCGTGGTTGACGATCAAGTCATAAAAGCTTTTAGAGGGAAAGAAATCACATGGATCTGTCGATTAGAGAAGTTTTTGTTATACAAACTTCTGCATGCATACAGTACATCGTCCTAATGCAGGCATTTGAAGAAGCATTCATTGGTGATGGAGTTGGACAACACAGTTGTTCTAGCTAGGATCTGTAACTGCTCATATGGATGGGTCAAGGATTGTAAAGAATAAGAAAAAACAATGCTTATGACACTCTGTGGTTTGTAACACTAGGAATCTCCAACCTCTTGTGACGGACAAGGGGTCTTCTGCAATCTGGTGATAGGCTCAATGCTTGGCATTTGAAGTTGGCCCTGTTCTTTCTTACTCCGTACTGGTTCCTCGAGTGATGCAGAATTGTCATCAAGATTCTGCACAGAAATAACCAATTTGTTTTGCATTCACGTAGAATACCATGATGAAGATTTGAAGTCAACTATCTGAATATATGAGAAAATTTTGTCTAGATGTAAGAAACTTACAGGTGTGATTGCTGAATTAGATTGATCAGCCTCAGTGAGTTCCGTCTTGACATTATCTCTGCAAGGCGCGGCGGAGTCTTCTTGGGGTGCCCTTGTCATAGGATACTCTATTGTGCAATCACCCTACATTTCAGACACAGATGAAGTTTCTGCAGAGACTTGATCGCAGAATGTAGTAGCTATAAAATGTCGAAGGTAACAAGATCCAAAGAGCATCACAAGGACATTTCATGCACTGCATAATTATCCTACAATTTGATGACTGGTTACTTAAACCAGATGTCTTCACCTGCTTCTGATCGGTAGAGCCAGGGCAGCTTGCTCTAGGCGAAGTCGCCTCAGGATCATAGTTTCTCTCTCGAACCGGTTCAGGAGATAGCGAGCCATATCCGTGCTCCTTCTGCCAAGGTAAACAGTTTAGACAGTCCGATTCACGAAGGTAGATTACTAGTGAATTAACGCCTGGTTCTACAATTAGTGAAAGCGATCACCCCTCCCCAAACAAATTAATTTATCCGATAATAGAAGAGCTGTGAATGTACATGAATTATCTGAGCGCCCATCATCGCCGTCCTCGGAGAGGATTTTGAAAAGAACATTGGGGCATGCAAACGGCACTTCTCGTCGATGTTGCGATCATGAGACCTCGCCAATATTCGAAGCTCATGATTCTTCACTCTCTCAAAACTTTGGGCTCGAGTCGATTCTTCATCATCAACAATCTGATATATGTTACGAAAACACATTATGTGAATCGAGTGCTGATCAGTCCAAGGATTTGTGTTTATAAGATGAATAACCTCAAGTTTCTTACATGATAAAAAAGACTCTATCTTTCCTAGTGCACGTTTTTTCAGAGGAAAACTCGGATCACAAGTGATAAATATACAGGAAATTTGGTCAAAAGAAGATTGAACTGAGATTTTCTGAGTGATCAAAGCTGGAGAATAGGGATAAAGAAGAGAATACTTACAGCACTCAAGCTTGTTCTGCCTTCTGCAGGTACAACCCAAGAATTTTCCTGGCAACCACTGCGACGACAAATTTCATGACATTTTGAATCCGGAAGCAAGTCGAGCTGCAACTTGCATACAAGAGAATTTTTTCGTCAGAACCTCGACTCATGTCCCATGAGAACTAGACAAACACCCGACAAGACTGGCATCAATGAGACGAGTAAATGTTCCATAAACAATTGCAGACAGGGAGCTAGTAGGTATACAAATTTAAGATAAGCAATCATATTTGCCAGATAACTCAAGAGCGACGGAGAAAATATTCAAACCTCGCATCTACGATCGAACTTCGAGGACAAGTGCTTGTTGCGAATGAAATTTGGCTTCTGCTGCGAATGAACCATTCTTCCAAATGCTTTTGGCTGACAGACTCGGGTCTTCTAAAATCCAGTGAACATTGTTAGAGTGACAATGAAGCAACATAGTGATGTGAATTTCGAGAGACAACGACATTCCAGGTAATGATAATCAGGTTCTGGGCACTCTACAGCAATTGTGCAAAACGAGTGGTGCACGAAATCAGTATATACTTGAAGATCTTAGGATCGAAGGTACAACAAGTTCGGTGCATCCTTTGACACGTGATGTCGAGACTTCATTACCCTTTTCACAAAATATTCTCTAAGACTGATTCTTAAACATGATATCTTAAGGAAATTGTGATCCTATTACTTGCACAAAAGAGTGAGATAAACTATTTAAAGTTGAACATGACTACATTATTTCTGCATCCATTCAATAAGATTTTTCATTAAATCAGAGCCCTATTTCTGAATGCAGAACAGGATTATTACTAACCTTTTCGGAATTGCGGACAACCCTCAGCAGATCATTGTGTTTTCTCTTGCACATCTGGTCAAAAGGGGCAAGAGACAATAAGTAGAACGATCCTGGTGTTTTGAACGGATTTGGTGGAGCATACAGCTTGATTCCGTCACTTCTATCCACCTTTCATAAATTGATGAATTAAATCCTAAGTAAAACCATCTCTGTGATATTTATACGAGATCCATACGAGAAATTCTTCCCGCGGTACCTGATGACTCTGATGAACACTCTCGTTCCTTGTTTTCCAGACCTAAGCTTCAGAGGTTCGCAAGTTGTCATCAACGAGATACAAGATTACACACATTATGAAACCCTCAAAACTACAGACCCTTTTATCTCTTACCTCGAGGAAATTTAACTCAAATACATGTACATTGTGCTAAGAAGTCTCCATATCATTTGCAGAGTATATTTGTTAGGAAGCTCTGTTCAATCGCCAGAGCGAGAGTTTTATCGATCAACTATTTCAGGGATTCGCCTTCTATCATTTGGTCTACTATTGTAGGCTTCGAGATGTCGTTACCTGAATCAGGTCATGTACAAAGAGAAACTTCTTTTCTGCAAATCCTCTCGCGAAAATCTGCGTGTTGTCATATCATGTTCATACCGCAGGTTTTAGAGAAGATAAAGAAAGTTTTCAGGATTAAATCATTTCTGGCCTTGTCAGCAAATGAATCAAAGGCACCAAAGCGATTGCAAAGTAATAGTTTTTCAATCAGAGCTCCAAGCTATGGGTGAGCACCTGCGCCACCGTCAAAGGGCAACGATACTCGAATTCCTTTCGCAGCAACTTCATCACGCATTCCACGAATCGCTGGCATGCATACACACGGAAGGAATCCTAGTTACTACGGTGTTACAAGGCACTTAGAATTCATTTTGAAATTCTTTCCGATTGAAATTTTGATTTCTGACTAAATTCATTATACATGAAGAGAGTAACTGAATGATGGACGCCGTCAATTACCAGAAAAACGAGCAAAAAGCGCTTGAATACCATGGAAAGCTCAGCCACTCTCCTCGTCTATCACTCATGAAATAACGACACTAATGAAGCTACGCATATCGAGTCCTCCGTAACTGTCGGCCGGCTCATGAGACTGCGATTTCTCAAATCGCATGAGATTGAATTCAGAGCAATGCAAAGAGACAGAATTCGATGTGTACCAGATCACTTTTCGCGTAAAGCACATAGCCATTGACAGAGAGGTAACGGGCAAGATGGCGCGAATAGCCGAGCAATGCGTAATGAACCAGCGGCAGAATGGCGGCAGGCAAGCCATCCTTGCACCTGTTCCAATCATGTTGCAGAATGAGGTGACTAATTTGCAATGAAGTACCTTCCGTGACGAAATTCTAAATTGAACCCTGACCAACACAAGTGACATATTTTACTGCACGAAGGCGAAAAATTAGCCGTGGTATCGCATGAACAGAGGGAGAGATAGAGGTCCGAAACATCGTTCCAATGGCAACAATCTTTGCAAAACCTATCTAATCCACCACGGAAGAGCACCAATGAACAGCAAATTTGACACACAAGGTGCATTGCCTTCTCTAAGTACCATCAACACTGAAATTTCAAAGAGGGAGTAGTGATTACCCTTGCGTGTCAAGGGCATGCGGATACGAGATTGATCGAAGCTGCACTTTGAGCCTCTCCAAATTCCCTCTGACATCGCCTGTCGCCATCCCTGGATGCTCAAACAAGGACAAACACTCTCAACAACACAAGCGGTTCGCATCAATGCCGAAAATTCCCTCGCCTCTCACGAAAATGCGTCCGATTCTTGAACAACACAGGAAGGATCCCTACGAGTTCAACTCCCTCGTCGCGCGAAGCGGCGAGAATGGCGCTGCAACGACTCACTGCAAGAAACTATGCGAGAGAAAGCACAGAGAACTTAATGTGGTCTCCCGCGGGAAGGTAAGTTAGTTCGATAAGTAGTTAGTCCAAACTCACCTAGTATGTATTGGTTGCTTATAGTGCGTAGGAGCTTTGGGCAACGCTATTTTCAAAGGAGGATATGTTGCTGGCTATGGCGGTCGATGCATAAGTGCCGGCCATGGCGGATGGAGGTGGACTGCCGGGTCTGGTTTTGCGGCTGTCACTGTTGCTGCTGCTTCTTGGTATGGTTGAGCCGCTTTCAATTCCAGCAAGTGACTACATTACAGTTCTTTGCGTTTTTGGTCCGCAGTTGACTGTTTGCTTCTGATAGCGCAAGCGTACGTTGTCGTGCCAAAGGTCTTGCTTCTTTGCAGCTGCAAGCCTGGACGTCACGGAAAGCTGTCGAGGGGAATGTTCCTTCGCAGAAAGTGGTGAAGAGCGCGCGGAGTGTGAAGCGCAAGAATATCGTCCAGGGAGAGGCTGCTGGTCAAGGGATTCCTGATCGTGTACAGTGCGAAGGTCCGTCACTGTGTGATCCATTTGCTGTTGTAAGACGGTCTTGTCTAGATCATCGCTTATGGCAACTAATTGTGTTGGTTCTTCTCATAGACTTTCCAACAAAGAACGGTAGTGCGGAGACAAACAATCAAAAGATGCTGCGAGATCGACCTTGCCTGTTTTCAGAAAAGGAGACCGTCTCCTTTGTCACTCTGTTCGTTCTTCTGGAAGCTGAACCGATTAAGACAAAGAAGGCAACTAGTATTCAAAAGATAGTGAAGAAAAATCTGCATGCCGTCCTCCGCGCTTTCTTGGAGTCCATTCAGGTGTGTTCATGTTAACCTTTGCCATATCCAGGCTGAATAATGCATAGCAGCTCATTAATGTTACGATAGGACTTCAAAGTAGAAGGAGCCGTGAACATATTGTTCAGTCGTTCCCTCTTTATTGTCTCGAGAGCCGGAGTCTGGTAGTAGGAAAATATCATGGTGAAAATAGGACGCTGGTATTTGAGGTTGTCCTCCCGCCGTTCTTGGAATAGAGTTGTGAAGGAGCTAGGCGGGGATGTCATTCTGAATTGAAATGCTTTGATACGACTCGCGTATTGACTTACAAATCTCGGGGCTTGTCACCAAAATTGTTTTTTTCAAGCTTCGCATGATAATTGCAAACTTTGTTTTATTCGAAATTGTTACAGCTACCTTAATTTAATGCAGTTCCTAGACATACGACAACTACATCACTCTCTGTAGAATTCCATGAATGTGCAGGTGTCAATGCCAGACACTACACGAGTGACGGTTATCACAAACCAAAGCAAATTGAAAGGAGAATTACCACAAAATGTTGATTGGAGACCGACAACTACACAATACAACCGTAGAAACCTCATGATTCGGAGGCTGGAGTCATACATTGTACGCTGCCTTCGAAGAGATGTATTCTGGCGCAATTTCAGTGGTATCAAAATCTTCTCTAGATTTAAGTTTCTCCTGTTCCTGTTGCACAGTCACATTTTGCAGATTCATATTCACTGTTCTACCATAGTTCTGAATATTGCAATAGTTCACAAGTTGTTGAACATCGACGTTACCTCGAGAGTATTCGTTACCACGAGAGTGTTTTGTTCTGAGTTCTGAGAATCATGTTGTTTCTACTGCGACTGCGTTCATTTTTCAGGCCTTTCTTGAAGGTGCGATGAACAAACGAAAGAACTGGAGCGCGAACCCCATTACGCATATCATATTCTCAGATTTTGACATGATTGTGGTGGACGATTTTGGGTGTCTCTTCAGAGATTATCCCTTCTTTGACGTCGCATTGACATATCGGAACAACCGGAAGCAGCCTATTAACTCTGGCGTCATAATGGTTCGGGGTACGCTTGAGAGTCTTTCACGGTGAGATGCCTTTCTGAATTCTGCCATTGTATGTTCCTAGGTCTTCTGCATCCGGTATTTTGTGTTATATCATCAATCATCATTTCAATCATTTGTATCTTGGTAATTTCTTTTCCAAAACATTCATTGCTCGTGCCATATGAGCGGAGAAATTTTGTTGATTGTGAATGTCTAGGGCAAAATCACTGCTGAAGGATGCTGTCAAAGTTTACCGTGTCAAGTTTAGACATGCATTTGGTATACTTGGAGATCAATTAGCCCTTGCAGATGTAGTTAAAGCTACATTACAAGCAAGAAAATCTGAAGGTGTTCCTTTCGAGGCCCTTGTGAAGGCTACAAGAATCTTGTTCTTGCCTTGCTCCTTCTACAACTGGACACCTTCTGAAGGTGCAGGACAATTTCATGGAATGCCAATTGAAGTAAAAGTAAGTTAACCGTTCTCTATCACCATGTTCGTCAAGCATTGGCACTTTAGTTCATTGCGTCATCTAGCTTGAAGGTCAGGAATTTGTGCGGTTCACTTGAGTACCTGTCACTTTGTATGTCATGTTGAATCTATATGTACTTACTATCTTATGTAAAGCTGTTTTGTGAGATTATGCAAAGTTGTTAGAAATACTGGCCTTTAGCTAGGGTTATGGGGATGGTTGCAGTAACATGTGTTCTCATATTTACGTACCCTCAACCAGATTACCTTACAATTTTTACTGGCTTGGGTCATTTTGGTTTGCTGCAGATTCTCCACTTCAAGGGTTCAAGAAAACGACTGATGATACATGCATGGAGTCTTTATAAGCAGCAGGATGTTAAAGATTTCTCCAACATGAAGTGTCTTCTTCTGAAGAGTGGCCGTTCAAAGTATGATTACTAAGGACAGCCTCTCATTTATCTCCTTGTTTGAGTCCTGAAAGATTACAAGTGATTCGTGCAGTTGAATTGTTCAAAGTCGAGCTCCGTGGAATCATCAAATGATCTGATGTAGGAATGGCAGGAGAAAATACTGGAAGTCTACTTTCTCTATTATAAATAGATCATGTATAATTGTGACGCAATTGCATAACATATGAGACCTGTAGATCGGACCAGCCTTCCTCGTGTAACACGATGATTGGCTTTTCACATTGCCTTCGTGAAGAGAATGGTACTTCATGACTCCTTTGGGTTGCAAGTGAGCTTTAGAGTCTCTTACCACCACCGCTATTTTTATGGCAAATCTACAAACATGCTTACCATGCACCATCTTAATAACTATAATTTGTCACTGTGGTTGCCAATGTTGTTTTTGTGCCCTATAGCAATGCTAGTGCAAATGAAATGTTCCATAAAGCTCTTTGCCAACATGCATAAGATAGTTTCAAGAAGATGAAGTGATTATTGTTTGAGTTGGTTAAGTTTTGACAGAAATATTGAAGCTTGAAATTGTGCCTTTTGCCAATTTTGAAGGGCGTGAGAAAGAGAAAGACAATCGTTTTCCAAAATTCTCTTAATTATATGAAAATTAATCTTAGAGAGTCCGGAATCTATAAAACACAATAAGATTGTTCTTATTTTGAATGTCAACAAACTAACTTATCTTTGTTTTTAGTCTGTGGATGCGTATTGCAACTTGATGTCTGTCTGTTTCTTGCTTTTGTTTTGAGTATTAGAGTTAGGATTTATGGAAAGAAGATTGGGTATCATTCTTGACTTGGATTCCAATTGCTAGTAGGAATCTGTAGAGTTCGGAACGTGTTTCAAGAAAATCAGGGTAAGAACTTTTAGAAATTATTTATATTGAGCCCCAACCAAGGCCCTGGCAATGCCTACAGTCTTATTTAGAGAGGACTAAAGTTTATAATCATGTATTGTTGGGTAGGACAATAATTTGACAACTTCCTCTAAAGTGTCCACAAGAACTTTCCATACATTTTGTTTGTCAAAAATGCCAACTTCCAAACATTTAGATTGTGATAGTCATGCTTTTTTAAAACAATTGTTTTCAATTCAAAACTTTCAATTATAAAACATATACTTATAACATTATGTAACCTAAAATAACAAATCTAATTATATAGGTATTCAAATTTTACACTCTGCAAGAGAAAAGCTAGCAGTCATTATAGTGAGACGCTAAATGTGTCAACTTCTCATACCACACCATTTGACCCAAACTTCTTCAAAGTTGATCATTGTAATTCTCATTTGGTCCTCTGAAGCTTCAAGATTGAAACTACTTTATAGTGATGATTTCATATGATTCTAAGTCAATTGAACAATCAAAATCTTTATTGGTTCCGGGTTTGTTGAGGGAAACTTAGCAAAGACATGTAGGCTAGAGAAGAGTGATGAAAAATGGACAGTCAAGCTGGGCAATCAGCCTAAACTTGTTGCATGAGCTCTCATTTGATTTTAGAAACAAGCCAACTGCCACAAGGCAGAAACTATGTCCAAGTGCCACTTTGTGTGGAGACAGTTTATTGTTATCAAAGCAATTGGTTTTGGACATCATTGTCACATTGGGCGACTTAGGATTACTGGAAGTTTTGAACAGGTGAACATATTGGACGGTTCAAACAAACAATGTGACTACCTTAAAGTAGTCGCATCGGGCGGATTGTGGTCATCAGGCGGATTATGGACCTTGGACGTCTCGGACAGGTGGACAAATTGGATAGTTCAGATGGACAGTCTATTTGATGTGACAATTATGGTTTGGAGGGAGGCACAATGGAGGGGAGCACGAGCATGAGTTGAATACAAGTGGTGATGTTGAACTATCGCCATTGGAACTAACTTTTGTTGTTTAGGATGCTGCCTACGAGCGGATGATGTAAGGCTGTCTCTAAATCTTTGCATATTATATATTTAACCGTATGACCTATGACCATATTTATCTAATTTTTATTAATATTAATTGAGTATTGACATACTCATTGAATTTAATTGACAGCTTGAAAAGGAAGAGAGTTGGAGATTGGGTGCTCGGTATAGCGACTAAAGAAGAGGAGGATGTTGAACATCTTTCTATAGTTGATGATGACACTGAGGTCTACTGCATTTGAGAGAGTTGTAGGAAGCTTAGTGACCCCGTTATCGGAGACAAAGATTGAATATATGCTTGCGTGTCCAAAGGGTTCCTAGCTTTGGAAGGGCTCCCTCTTGACATTGTTCGTGAAGGAGGTGCAAGATGAAATAAAGGACAAGAAGCGGAAACCTAACTCGAGTGTGGTATTCGAGGTATTCAAGGTCTTAGAGGAGGATTTTATTGAGGTCATGCAATCCCATCTGGGAATGAAGATGAATCAAAAATTTGTGGGAAAATTTAGGTATAATCATCCTACGTTTCTAATTATTCTCAATAATGATTTTTATGCCTTACTTTTGGTTTTAGCTGTTGTCTTTAGAAGTTGCAGTATTAGTACCATTGTTGTCACATCAAGCAAGTTAGGCTCACCATATGTCTCGGACGGGCGGACATATCAAATAATTCGGACAAACCGGATGGACAATGTAACTACCTTAAAGTAGTCACATCGGGCGCATTAGAGTCACTAGACGTCTTGGACAGGTAGGCAAATCGGACAATTAAGATGGACGTCCGTCTAATGTAATAACCAAAGTTAGTACCTATTGTCTTTGGAAGTTGCAATGTTAGTAAATATTGTCTTTAGAAGTGGCAGTGATAGTACCTGTTGTCTTTAGAAGTTGCAATGCTAATACTTGGTAGTACATGTTATTGTGTTATTACTTTTGGAATGTTAGTATTTTTCATGTGTCAGTACCAATGTAGTGACAGTACCAATGCAATGTTAATAATGTTTCCTAGATTCAATGTTTGTATTGTTGCAATTTGTCAGTTTGTCTTTAAGACGTCTTTGTTTTTGTTTCAGCTAGTCACAAAAACTTTTATTTACATCAAGTTTGTTCATTTTTACAAGAAAGTAATTGCATCAATGCCCAAGCTGCATTCTTTGGGTTGCATTGAATTGATTAATAATGTTGTAATATTGAAGAGCAACCCAAAGAATGCAGCTTGGCCATTGGATAAAACAAAATATTTCATTTGGAATATTTGTGAAGACTATTCTTTTGGTGCAAGATTCAATCTCCCAGACAGATGATGGCCAATGGAATTGCAAATCTCTACTAGCGGCGGCCTTAGAAGCCTTTCAGGAGATTTTGATGGAGGTTGCGGAGGGCTTGGAGGTCGACTATGTGGGTTGAACAGAGCCTAGTCCCATGATTATTGAGACCATGGTCTAGTCTTCAGAGACCCAACAAACAAGCTAGTTGCGGTCCGGGAGTTTGCGGCATGTTCGAGTTTGAGAGGTGCAAGGAATAGGTACAATTATCTTTTCTCTTCCATTGCCTATGAAGCAGTGAAAAAGACTGTAATGGGTTTGAACTCTGCACTCTTGTTAAATGACTTCACCAGTTCACCAAGGTATGTTCTTTTGATTTTAAAAAAATCTTAATTTCCATTTAATTGATTAATAATGTTGTAATATTGAAATAATGAATTTATTATTTGAATATTTTGGTGATATTTGGATGCCAGACTTTCCGACATGTTGCTATCATGGAGCAAGTTAGGTTGGAATTGGGGGAGTTCTCCAAGAAGAAGAAAATGAACCTTGACAACCCTCAAGTAAGTGTTAATTCTAGTTCAAATGAATCAATTTCAATATGTCTTGCTATTATTGAGTCTAACCATTGTTTTATTTTGATTTTGTAGGTTGTGGAGGAATTCATTGTATCATAATCTAAGAGTGACTCTTCCAACGATGACCTCATAATAATCAAATGTATAGACAAGGGATTTCAAAATTTGTTCACCATTCAAACACAGGGAGATCACTATCGATTTTTTTTAAAACTGCGTGAGTTAAAAGATAGCGTGGGCTACTATAGGGTCCGTAAAATGCTACATACTCTATTCTATATATATATATATATATATATATATATATATATATATTAGGATATATAAAAACATCATGTAGTAGGAGTTTTTATTAATAAGTTAGCCTTGACGTATAGAAGCTATGCAAATTTTTTATAATACAATGAGTATAGATGTGGACAAATAATTTCATGCAGATGATAAAATAGACATAGTCAAGAAAATATGCAATGAAAAGTAGTTGACTAAAATTGTGCGATGGTACTAATAGTGCATATATATATATATATATATATAAATTCAATGTAAACTTAAGGCATTGACTACAAGTGGTAGAAATTGTCACATTGCACAAATAGGGAGGTTTATCTTAGTAGGTTCAATGAACTAAAAACTGTACAACATGAAGGTAGAGTTTACAGTTTGTTTAACTTCATTCTTTGAAGCCATAAATGTTAAATACACTCATAATGAATGGAATGTTCACAAAATAGTTTCAATGGGAATTTTGAAGTATTCAAAGGTAAACTTTTTTTTAACCTCTAAAGGCCTGAGGGTGTTTTGGGAGAGGAAAAGTCCAAAACTGCCCATTTTTGATGCATTGTCCAAAAGAAAAAATTAATTACTTTTTCTGAATTTCAACCACACAAAGTGTATTAAATAAGTAAGGCAATGTGTGGAAAAAATTTCAATCCATTTGACCACGTGGATTGAAAGATTATAACGTTGAAGTAAGAATTTTTCTTTTTTATTCTTGTGTGAAATACAGCTAGCAGACTTCAAGCCTTCCTAGAGTAAAATTTTTTCTCTACACAAAAATGAGGATTTTGACCATTCATATGTATATGATAATAGGTTTATCCATGAAAAACTTTAGGAGCAAATATGGAATCTAGCTTACTCTAAATCAATCTACAATGTAAGGAGGTTAAGTGCATTGGCAAATACACTACACTTTTTGATGATTTCTTGTGCAATGGGGAAATTTTTATATTTGAAATCCAAAACAACAGAAAATTAGAGACAAATGTTTGGAATACGGTATGTGAAATTTTTTTCAAGAACTTTGACTTCACATATTGCAAGATAATAAGGCTTGAAGTAGAAGAAAATGTTTATTCTTGAAGGTTAGCCACCCCAATATAGCTTATAAAGATAGACTCCTCTTAGTATATGATTTGAGAACTAAATTTTTTTTTGATAATTGTATTCCATATTTCATTAGTTATATACATGCCAAATTTCAAAAGTTAATGAGTATTTTTGCGAAAGGGGATCAAAAAATGCCCAAATTGCCCGGGCTGCCAAAAAAGTTCAAGGCAATGTAGCTTTTGTTTTAGATGCTCAATTAGAAAAAAAAATATTCTTACTAAAGGGGTACATGTTCACATCTTGTGTCACCATTTAGTAAACAACCAACCAAAAATGACTTCATAGGATCCTACCCGGATTTTTAATTGTTCATTCAACGGACAATTGGTCTTTAGGAGTTAAAAACTACCACTTGGTCAATTGGACACTTAAATTTGATACGAAAGATAGTCCCGCTTAGAAAACCACATGAATGATTTTACAAAAACCATAGGGTATTGGAAATATGCCCCTTTTAGCTTTTTATGTAAAAACATGGTCATCTTAAATACAATAATTAAGGTAAATAGTTCCACATCAAATACCCTCTTAACTAAGGTGTATACTTTAAATTACAAAGAGTGATCTTCTTGGGTATTCAAACTATATATGGTGGTCCTTTTGGGGTGACATAAAGTAAAGACTAAAGTTGGCATAAATATAATTGTCAAAAATCCATAAAATGATCTAATCCATCAAATTTTTGTGTAGAAGAAAAAGCTTTGAAACATTGTTTTGCTCCAAATCAAACCTCTATTTGCGATAGTATAGTTTTTTCTCTTAAAGACTATTTGGTACGATACTAAGTAATGTTTTGGATTATTTAATCCCTTATAACAAATGTTAGACGTATGTTTTACAAATTAATCCTCTTGCATTTCTATATGCAATATTAGATGTTTATTTTAAAAATTAACCTACACAATCAAAAATGAAAAAAAATTTAGACCTTTATGAAATCATTTTAAAAGTGCATATCCTTGAAAATTCATCAAAAATATGGTTTCTATTTCTAATAATCAAGAGTTTTAGAATAGTCTATGAAGTGATTAATATGGTATAAATTTTATTTATTTATTCTTTAAAATACTTAAATTATCTATATATAGTAAATGTTTTTTTTAAAATAAATAGATTCTAGGTTTATTTTTTTTATTTTTTAAAAGTATAAGACAAAAATGTAAGAATTGACTTCTACATTTTATTTGATAAATTCCTTGTGCATTCAACAATGTTCCTCACCAACTTATTTTTAATTCCTTCAAGATTTTAACAAGATGAAAAATGGGCTGTTATTAAGATGTGACACCCCAAAGTAAAGGGTTAAAACTATAATCAATAAGAACTTCATACGGGTCTTGTGTATTCTTTTCAATCCAACTAAGATTTTAAAAAATGGATGAGCTCTATATACTGGGCTTGATGACTACTAAACAACGACTACCAAATTATTGGGAGCAACCACTAAAGGCAGAAAATAGCTAAGCTAGAGTGGAAACAAAAACATATATGTCCTACAAAAAAATTCAATTATATATTGAAGTCATGAGTGTTCTGAACATAAGGTGATTTGCAAAGAATTATATAACTATAAACAACCACTTACAAGTAGTTTAGGATCAAGGTTAGTAGATTACAGATAAAAAAAGAATATGGAAAATTATCTTTATTTTATAACACATTTTTTGAAAAACAACCAAAATATTAAGCCTAAAATAACACATGGTATAGAAAGTTGTATTTTTATAGACTTCAACGGTGTTAAGAACGGTGTACCTTTCTTTTGTGATTATCTTTTGTGACAAAAATCAATCACATGTCTTTTCTTTATCTCATTCATTTCTTGGAAGTCACCAATTTTTGTTTCTTGATGAAGTTTCTTTTACATTTTTGATCAATTTTTATTTATTTGAAAAAATTCATATTTAATCCCTAATGTTTTTTTTAATTATTTTTCACAAAAAAAGATACACAACTACCACTTTCTAGTGCATTGAGCATAATTGAAATATAAAAATATTTTTCAAACTTTCAACAATACAAATTTGAACTAGACTATTGTAACAATTTGACCACGTATTCCAAATTATAGCCAAAGTATGTCCAAAATTGTATAATGCTTCCTTCTCCATAAAGTTGAGTCAAACTCTGTTGAACCTATTGGACAGGGCCCAAATCTTTTTTTGGTACTTTAAAATGTTATAATCTCACGTGGTCAAAAAGGATGAACTTGTGGAAAAAGGTTGAAATCCAGTTTTAGTGCATTTAGCGAAAATTGGAATTTTTTTTTTTCAACCACACATTATTTTTCTATAATACCATGAGAATGTAGAATGTGTAGAATTTGTTTTAGTTCATTCAGCCTTATAGATTGCAAGATATAAGCGTTCAAAGTTAATGAAAAAATTCATAGCTTAGCTAATTTTTTGCCCTCTCGATTAGCACATGGTCCAAGCTACTCCAAAACTTTTAAGCTCTAAAATTTTTGACTTGGACACCCAATTGGAAAAAAATAAAAATTTGGAGAAATTTCAAAATGTGCATTTTTGGTAAACAGTCCACTTTCATCTACTCAAAATTAGTTGACATGAACCTTCTAGAGCTGCAAGCTTGCAAGGGAGCTTATAAAATTTTAGGAGTTAAGACAAAAAACTTTATAGAATCATATATTTAAAGAGTTTTGTACTCCAAATCATGATCTAATTTTTTCCTAGTGTGCATATATAAAATGTGCAACTCTAAATTCCATATTCTAGGATCTTGCTCCTTTCAAAATTTAAGCGAATTCCAACACTAATGTCCACAAATGGATCAATTGGGCACTAAAGGAATAATAAGATATTTATGCAAGCCTTCATTCCTTCAATTTATTGAAAAAATGTACGGGGAAGGAGATGAGTTGATAACTAAGAATCCATCCCCCAACTCATTGAAGAATCTTGTACTCATTTTTGGTGATAATGAGTAAGGCTTTCCCAACTTCCTTAACCCTTAAAAGACATTTCATATCCAAGCTTTGTCAAACTTCATTAGATTTCTATATTAAAACACACATTTTAAAATTAAATATTTTTTACGTATAGTAATACATGTCTAAAATTTAATCTCATTTTTTCATAATTAAAAATATGAAATTGAATTTTATATGATTTTTGAATAAAAAATCTTTGTAAAAATCATAGTAATTACAAAAATGATTAAAATGGTGTGAATTTTTAATAAAAATGGAAATAATAGTGACAAACATTGTGGCACACTATTTGAATTTACACATAAAGAAATTTGATAGAAAAAGTTCAAAAGTGATGTATATTGAGCTTTCAAGAGCCTATCTTCAAAGTGTCACAAAAATTACAATTTTAACAATTTTGAAAAAAATTAAAATGGAATTAAAAGTAAATTGTTGGAACTACATTTTCTTCTTGAAGATTTAAAACATATAAAGAAAAAAACTATGTGATAATTCAAGTTTTGACTTTCAAAACGTCCATAGGGCTTACAATGTCCTTTAAGGATTAAGTTAGTGTAAACAACTTATTGTGACTCCCTTATTCCAAGCTAGGGGGGATTAATTTTTATGCAAAAATTTGCTATAAAATAATGAAAAAATAGTGATCAATTTATAATATATAAAAATGACATGATTTTACATTCCTAAAGTTGTTGGAAACGTAGTTGTAACACCCTTTCACAATTGCTCTTAATTTTTAATTTGAGGTAAGTACATCACTTTGTTAAGAAAGGAAATTCTAGTGCTCATCGTGAATCGTGTGTTATTTTTGGGATTCCATTGTGGAATGCAAAGAATTCTTGCGAGCTAATCATGCGCTATAGCTCCTAACTAAATGTGTCTTCCATTCTAAGTGGTCAAGTCCACGCCAAGTCAATGTCTTTGGAGCTTCCAATTAAGAATTTAGATCTAGATGGTTTTGACCTTCATGGAACAAACTAGCGCTAGAGAGGTCATCGGAGCTTTTGAGCTAGTTTGAACTTTTGTCATTCAGGGATTCATTAGTTGCAAGATCTTACTTTGCATCTTTTTTTAGTTATTTAGGGTTTAGGGTTTGATTTACACCTCATCTTCGAACCACCAAGTTGGAGCTCATTCTTCATCTCCATGTGTTGGGGATTGAACTACTAAAATTTACTGAGTCTTGGTTGTTGTGGCATGTTTAACATCTTTTGAATATTGCACAACCATTGCCATTGAGAGTTCGGAAGAGAAGAAGGGAAAGGTCGTTGGGTGAGGTGAGTTTTTGATGTGCTTGACAAACAAAATGGGTTGTTAAGGTTGCTTCTCTAGATTGCATACATTTGTGCCTATTTTCTTGGAGCTATATGGGAACACAAGCTTTGGCAGCTAGTGGCATCGTCATTGGTGGTACAAAAATGATGCGAGAAACAATACCTGGAGTAAATAATCTCATATTTTTGTCTATTGACGATGTTCATTTTGTTGTAGAGGTTCTTTGAAGTTTGTGCACTCACCATTGATGTTTTGAAGTATTCTTGTATTTTGAACACATTTTTAGATTTGCAAACTTATTCTACAATGCACACACTCCGAAAAGCAGAAGCATGGCAATTTTCGTTTCAAAATACTAATCTTTTATTTTAACACTTGTCAAAACTAAGTAGTCTATTGCATTGCTATGAGTGCAAACTGTAATAAAGGGTTCACTATAAGAAACTCACATTTAGGTGGTGAGGCCTAATTTTTTAAAACAGATTTTAGATGATGTCCAATGCAACAAACCCATGTTTTTATGATGTTACATTGGACGTTTTTGTTGACATAAAACATGGGTTTGTTGCATTGGAGGTCACATAAAATTTGTTTAAAAAAATTAGGGCTTGTCACCTAAAAAGCAAGTTTCTTATAGTGGTTTGAAAGACAATTATTGGTTCAATCCAAATTCACTATGCATCATAGTCTTCTTCTCATATGCTTTGACAATCTTTAGCCTCTCTCTCATATGCATGACGTACTCAATAAAAGTGTTTGTTTAGTGTTATCTATAAATGAGCAGAATATGAATAGTATCTATAGAATTAGAATTATTTTTTTTCTCACTAATACTAGTGTTAAGCTTGACATGGTTTAGCTATACATTTTGGACTAGAGATCTTATTAGGCACTTATGGCACGCAACTTGACAAATCAAAAGCTTGGCTTTGGGAAGTCAAATTAAAGAACCAAATTCATGAAGTGCAACTCCAAAAGCTTTGGATAAACTTCACTGTTATGGAATATAGTAAATAAACATCTAGGTTGAGCTGTGCAGTATCACATGATTCCATCTCATTTAATAAAAAAAATTGTCACATTCTTTTGCAATTCTTTTATCAATTCTCATCATGAGGCAAACAATATAGAATTTAAAGAAGCATCTTTTCAAGCTTGATAGTACCTACAATAAGCACTGAGACTTTTTTTGTCTCTTGGTATGATTCACAATTTTTGCATAAATATTTTCTTCTTCTTTCATAGCTGAGCTTGTAATGATCATGGTGAGTTCAATCTCTTTATTGAATTGTATTACTTATGTTTTATGCATGATTTAGTGTAATTTAGATACATGAAATTCATAGTATTATAATGAATTTTTTTCTTTTGATTATGATATGTTACTTCCAATTTTGAGTAAATTGTAGTTTCAAGCAATAAAAGAGGTGCTCTTAGAAATGTTAAACTTGTGCTTTCAAAACACTCATCAATTATCCATTTTGATTCTACATGCAAATTTTAGGGAGCATTGAAGATGAAAGGAGTTTCTCAAATGTAAGCTTCTTAAAAAGCAAATTGAGAATTTGGCTAATTGATATCTTGGGTTGGTGACTACAATGTTTGCTCACAAGCATGACACTCTAATTCAAAGAAGCAATCTCATATTGTAAGAATGCTAGAAATAAGTGTGGGAAATATCAAGTGGTTGTTTAATAATGTTTCAAATTTTTTTCTTTGAAAGTTAGTATTGGTTACTTAGGTGGTTAAAAACAATATGGTTCCAAGAAATATAGGTGTGGATTTTGATGTTGTTTAAGAGGCATTTTGAAGCAGTTTGACCTTGTATCCTGTTTTGCAAACGTTATAAATACCTTTTATCTTTAGTTTGGTTTGATATGTTTTTAGTTTAGTTTAGATGTTTGAATGGTTTGATATGTGATGTTTATGAGTTAGGAAGTACAATGTCATAGTTGATGAGGTTTTTTTCTATTGAGTATCTTTTACGTATTATTGCATTGGTTGTTCCAATTAATCTGTATGTCTTGTTCGTTATGTGCCATTTATGTTGAAATTGCCTTTTCAATTAATGGTGTTATTGCTAATCTCTACATTTATATTGTCAATTAATATTTTTACTATTGATTTTGTGGTTAAATAACTTTTTAATACTTACAAATTTTTATTTGTATAGCACATTTGGCTTCCCAAATGGCATTGAAATCACAAATTGTTCATAACATCTCAAACCAAAAATCACCACAAACTAAGGAAAAATTATCAAATTTGCTAAACATTTATGCCTCTTGATATCAAATCAAAGAAGTATGCCCTCTGCCCGTTGAAACACCCCAAAAATATAATTAAAAGTAGTTTTTTAATTTTTCCATTCATAAAAACTTTGAAATTCAATAACTTTCCCATCGTAGGTCCAAATGCCACAAAACAAAGCCCACGCACCCTTCCTCGCCGTGACCAGGGACCACACAGTCCGAGAGATCTCAATGTAACAAAACAAACATCCAAACTTAAGGTATATAAATTAATGTGCCCTATACCATTGCCACAATCAAATTAGTAGTAAAAATAATTTTCTAATTTTTAAGATCCAAAAACAACTCAAAATTCAATAACTTTCACATTTGGGTCCAAACGCCACAAAAGAAAGCCCATGTACCCCTTCACACTGAGGGCTTTCTGATGATACCAAGCATGCCACCGCGGGACGCATGGTCCACGAGATCTCAACGTAAACAAACAAAACAAAACAGCCAAATTTAACCTTGGAGCGCTCCGACGTTCATTTTCTGGATGATGAACAAATTCAGATCCTTGTTTTTGTCTCATTCATGATTGGATGAAAGTCATCCTAATTTTTGGTGATACTTTATCAAGTTGTTGTCCTATCCATTGGTTGGATTTGGTGTTACTAGAATATATACATTTCTAAAATTACAAATGTGGAAGTATGTCAAGTGGTCAATTTGCATTGACTTTAGTTCAAAACTAGATGTGCAAAAATGAGGTCAAAGATGTAAAGGTCACAAAAATTTCAAAAAATCACCATATGAAGAGAACCTTATTTCAAATCCATTCCAACAAGTTTTACTCAAAAAATGATAATATTTTACTTGTAATTGAATTTAGAAGGAATTCTAAAATTTTCTTTTCAAAATTTATAGAAAAAGATTGGTGATAGCATTAGTAGATCTAACCGTACGGATAGAATTTAAAAATCAAAATCTACAGCTTTCATTTGTATACCAATTCCAAAATATTCTTCCAAATTGTAGTTTATAATGGTTTTTCTCAAATCGTCAATTTTGGAGATGAATCGAGACGTTTAGGGGTTAAGGTATGGATTAGCAAATCAAATTAGCACATGTTGCTGCACGAAAATTCGCGACCTGCACTGCCAAAAATAATTGGAAAAAAACCCTGCCCTAGTCTGCATGATGACCACCGGACACCGCGGAGCTGGCTGTCCCAGTCCCATGACGACTCATGGCACTCCCTCAATCCTCCCTCCATCTTGCGCAATCCGTTTCGCTCACTACTGTACCAATGTTCCCGAGCTCCGGCCGTCGCAATTCAGTCGCCGCAACTTGGCTGCGGCTCCCCTCATGAGGAGACGCAGCATTCCGAGTGAGTCCTCCTCATCTGCGAGTCGCCGGAAATGGTCACAATGACGGGCGGCAGCGGCAACGGCAACATTGACGATGACGACGTCGCATTGGAGAAAGAGGTCTGCGTTGGGAGCTTCTGTTTTGCGCTGCCCCATCCCTTGTACGTGCCGCCTCCCTATTACGGCAATCTCCTCGGCCAGGTATGTGCTTTGTCTTCTTCATTGCTTTTCTTAATTCTTGAGGATTCGTCAGTACGGGACGAGCGAGTGCTTTGGGAGCTCGGGATGCGCGGTGGAGTGTGTTCAATCGAGAAATTCAGAAATTCAGAAATTCTTAGGTTTTAGTTTTTTGAATTTTTTGAATCACTCGCATCAGCTAAGGAAACGACGAGTTATTGTTGCTGGATGGAGGAATTCGCTATTGCATAAGGTTTAATTCGACAGGTCCGTGCGTCGTCTTCTGGTTCCTCTTCATTGTTTTCTCAATTCTTGAGGATTCATCAGTGCGGGAAGAGTGCTTTGGGAACTTAAGATTCGCTTAAAATCCAGAAATCCAGAAATTCAGAAATTCTTAGGATTGAAGTTTTGAAGTTTTTGAATCATTCGCATTAGCAGAGGAAACGACGAGTTATTGTTTCTGGAATTATTGGAGGAATTTGAAATTGCATAAGGTTTAAGTAGTATGCTCTGTTTCGTTGCCACATGCTGGTTATGGCAATCTGAATTCAGATCCCTCTTTTGGTGGTTGTTACTAATTTTTGTAACTTTTGAGGACGAAATGCTTCAATATTCACTACTCCTTGGTTTGAATTTTTGAATGTTTTTGAATCAGTCGTCTTGTAGCAACGCATCAGCTAAGGAAACGACGAGTAATTGTTGCTGAATGGAGGAGTTCGCTATTTGTTTAAAAATTAACTAGGATGCTCTGTGTCGTTGCCGCACGCCAGACTGCTCAATCTGAACTCAGAACTTTTGGCTGTTTTTGTGTATTTTTTGTAAATTTTTAGGACAATATTTTGTCAGAATTCACTATTCTTTGTGTGAAACCCGTAATTGTGCATACTCTCGCTGAGAGGGCTATTCTACAGTACCGTTGGCTGTGGAGATCTATGTCCCAATGACAAACAAACTCATGCTACTTCAATGCATAGATTTTGGAAGTAATGGAGCTTGTGGTTTAGTTGAATGAGCTGTACGATATATTATGGAGAGCACAATTGTCTTAACAGTAATGTCCATGCATAGGAAAGTCCTTGGTGAAAATACGCTTAGGCCTGAATTGTGTGAAACTTCCAATGTGTTCACTCCTTTCTTGAGAGCTTTTGGACTCTGTTCTAGCACCAGTCATGAAGATCTGTGGCCCAATCACAAACAAAGAAACACTTGCCTTATACCTTTTGAAGTGTAGATTTTGGAAATATTGGAGCTTGTGACTTACTGGAATGAGCATTATTGTGGACATTATACGAGACGTTGAGGTCTTGACAATAGTGTCTGTGCGTAAGAAACTGTCTGGCAAATATTCGAATTTGTAGCAATTAGTGTCATCACAACCTACTTTGTGTTGTCTCTGGCAGGAATACAGATGGAAAGTAGGAGCGAAGTTGAGTGCGGGACCTGAATTGCGATTAAAATTGCAAAGAGCGGTCTCATTGCCAAATTGCTTGGGCTTAGGTTGGTTCGTCCCTTGCAATTCTTGCTTTTACTGTATCAAATTGTCAAGGTTTATGGGGAATATTGAATTTCTAGGGAGCGTGCAGGAAAGAATCTAGGGAAAGTTTTGTAAACCTAATCAATTAGTGATACACGAGTAGCATACAGGACCAGCCGTGCAGATCCAGCATATTATGCAGTATTGAAAACTACAAATTCCTATCTGAAGAATTAGTGTAGGACTGAAGTTCAATGAGATCAATCTGTCCTAAGAGACCCTTCTTTTTGTGAACTGCCGATTAGACCCGAAGCCTTTTCTCAAACCGTACTTGCTCCGCTCCATACGGTTCGTGATTTTTGAGGGTCTTCAAAAGAGCACCCCCTGAAGTCAGGATCAGGGGCTTCGTCTGCAGAGGTCTTCGAATCTTTTTGCTTGAAGGGAATAACCCCTGTCGCATTCTTGGTTGCCTCCTCCGGGTTCACTATAACATTTGCCAGTCATGCATTCTCCCAAGAGTATACGCATAGAAACTTCCCTTTTCACGGAAAATTGTAAGAGCTCTACGTTCAATGAGGGCAAAATTCAGGAGGGTCTTACTTTCGGTAGGATAGAATGTGAGAAAGCAATGCTGAATGTTGAGGTTCTAATCAATCTAGATCACTGTAAAAATGAGGTACTATAGAGAGGGTGGTATTATACAGGGTTTCTGTCATGAAGTAGAGATTGATATATTGCAGACAAGAACTTTTTCGAAGTTCTTTGTCGATCAAGTTCAAGGCACGAGGCCACCAGCGTGAAACCTAAGATTAATATTTATTACATATAGCAGCACACTATTTTGGCCCTTTTCCTTGCTGGTGGCATCTCGTGTAGTGATTTGGGCAATTATTAATCTTTGACGCAGTTGTTGCGAATATGTGCTCATGCAGACAAGAATGCTAGGTGGCGGTGGCAATACCTTCCGTTGTCTATCAAAAGTGGTGTCAAATTGGACGCGCGTTTAGACCATGAAAAAAACACAAGCGATGACTCTTTGGAGAATTCTAGGATTCAAAAGCTTCGCCTGCTTCCTCACGTCTGCATCAAATCGAAGGTTCCAATTTTTGGTTTTTTAGGTGGGGAATATGTTTTGTAATCACGCGCAGTTGAAGTCCTTGGCATTCAATACCCTCTGCTCTTGACAACTCAAGGAACTGGATCGCTCATATGACTGTCAATCGACAGTATAAAGTCTACGTGCTGCTGAATTATCTTTTTTTGCTTTTGAATTTGTGCTCTACTTGTGGGGATGTATAAACACGTAGCTTATTTCAGTTACTGCAAGAATTGTTTTAGATCGCACTTTTCAACTAGAGTAATATTATTTTTTGAACTTTTAATGGCTTTAGGGCATATTAGACACTCCCTTCTTCTCTCAGAAATCATTAAAAAATTTAAAAAAATTTAAAGTATTTTAGTAAAAAAATGCTATATAAAACAATTAGTGCATCTCACAGTAGTTGAAATAATCGGTGTAGTGATCTTTACGCTTTTATGCTACCTGGGCTTTGTCAGGACAGGGAAGGAAGGCTCGGTATATCTCGGACCTGAGCGAGCTATTAATCTCTGGTGCACTTTGCAGCATTATGCCCAATAGTGGAGCTTCTGCCTGTCCCTGCTTTGACCGTGAAACGTCAATTCTCTGTTGGTGCAACAACTATCATTCTGCGTGCCAACTGGGAGGTAGGACCTCTTGGTTCCATGAGATCAATTTTCTCGAAAGCTATCCTATTTTCAATGCTGCATTGATCTCTTTGATACATGGAAATTGGTTCATGTATAATATATTCTTTTGCTACATTCTCTTGATCTATCTCTTGTATGCTCATGTGCGAACTTGGTTTTATTTGACTAGGTGCCATTCAAGAAGGGACCCTACTGGAGTGTGCAATTCGATTGGCTCAAAGATGTGGTAAGGGCAAAGAGTTGGTTTTTAACAGTCTTTCGTGTGTGCAATTTAGTTTTATTGCCTCTGTCCCCGTTGTGGATGGAGGCTATGAGGCGACTTTTCGAACTTCAAATCACTGTTCATTAAGAGAATCTTGTGCATATTGAACTCGATTTACACCTAGTGCATAGTGAATCGATTTATGCTTGTGCACATTGAACCCGATTCCCACTCTTGTGGCGTTAGTCAAATCGAGAGGACCCCGCGCTCTGGGATAGCTCCCCCTTTGTTTAGCCTTCGGGCTTTCAAATCGAGAGGACCCTAGGTTTGTTGGTACTCACGTTTACTTCCTGCTCAGACAAAGCTGATGGTGGAACCTGTGAAGAATGGTCTGGACATCCACTATTCTAAGACCTTAAAGCTCACCAACGATTGCAAAGCTGTAAGTTCCATTTTGCTTCCGCCCAGACAGATTTGAGGAGTGCCTTCAAGAACCTTGATTACTGTGCCACACAACACTGCCTTTTCTGAATCCTTCTTGTTACTGCATGCCTGTCAGTGGAAGGTCTTTGGGTGAAGCTTACCTGAAAGTCTTATTCAAAATAAATGCATATTCTCTTTTGTGAATGACACTAGAAACTGTATTGTTTGTATTACTATTTCCTGAAGTTCAATTTCCTGTGATACACATTTCAGGTAGCAGCAGGTTCTGCAAGAATACCAGTGGACTTTTTCCGAGATGAAATTCCTAGCAGGAAGGGCAGACTTCCTATCCAACTCAGGTCAAGTTTTTTGAAGATATCACAGATATTTGGCACACGTGTAAGTTCTTCAATCTTACTGCTGCTATCGCAAATTCATACAGGTTTACAAGATGAAGAGGTCTACATTCTTAGGTGAAGAGGTTTACCTTCCAAATATTGCCGGGAGGTAGAAGAGGAGCTTGTTCCATGAGCACTGAGAGGTGCATGACCGATGCAGGCTGTGCGAGAGACACCCCAATCTGCTTTCGTGTACCGACAAGCTTCTAATCTTATTGGAGCAAGAGATACCATCAGTGTGGTGCCTGGTCATTGGATTGACAGTCAATCAGAACCAGGAGCGGCTGGAGAGCGGGAATTTAATATGGACGTATGTTGCTTTTCCAAAGCTTGACCTGAGAGTAGTCTATTTGTATCTTGTGAATGCCTTTTGGGTGCCTTTTTGATGTGCAGCAAGGGGTTTAATTTGGTGAAATTTTGCAGGTAGCAAATGTGCTAGAAAAGGAGTTACGAAAGAATGGGTGGGATGTTCTACGTCCCGACCGTGATGCCCCTCAATTGCAATGGGAAGAGTACCTCAATTGGGTTTCACATCAAGTATGAAACAACTATTCATTTACATTGATACATCGTTTACTCGTTCATGCACAAGTTAGATGTGTGCCCTTATACTTCACAAGATATTGACATTCATTTTTTGAAGTAGTTGAACATTAGCATCATCCGTACTTACGGACCAGAAATGCTGACTGGTGCTATCGTTTATTTTTGAAGACTTTGAACGGCATACCTGTATTGGAGATTCATGGACAGGTGCAGTTTTGTCTCTTTTTGTAACAACTACTGTAGCCAATTTCCTAAAATCCTTTCAAGTTTAATATGGTGCCACAGGATGTGTAGATCCGATAGGGTATTGAGCTGTGGAGATTCTCTTCCTGATGATCTTCGTCGAGTGTATGCAGGGTTCCAATGCAGACTATAGAGGTCATGTTCTTGGAGTTATTGGTGATCATAGTTTACCTCTCAGCAAGGTAAGAGATGTCGTTACACAACGGGTTTTTTTAGTTGTAAATCATGTGTGCGTGTTGCATTAACGCCCACATGTTGAATTTGCGGTTTATTTCTTGACCAAATTCGACACTGCGGGCGTTCAAGGTTTGAAAGTTTCCGGTCTTTATTATCCCCTAAGTACCTAAACTGCCAAAAGTAGCGACTTTCATGTCTGTATGAGTTGAACCAAATCATTTAGGAAACCTCAAGGAAGGTCAAAATATGTAAGAAATCCCTCCCTACATTTTTAGAAGATAGAAATATGTTTTCAAAATTACTATAACCAACTTTGCTAAATTCTAAGGGGTCTGGGTTTTTTTAGCTTGGGCACTGAGGGTAAAGGTAGGGTGGGATGGGCACGAAGTTAATGGACTTGATCGTCTCTGCATATTTTCACCTCAAAATTTTCACTCAACTTTCTGTGACTTATACAGGAGCTTGCGCAGACCTTCGGCCAGTTTCAGATGGACTGGCGAGAGCTTGGGGTTCCTCGTCGTGGTGGCGTCATTGTGGAAAGTTTCAATGCTGACGAGGTAAATTATTTCCTTCACACATTTGTCTCTAACTAAAAGGGGTCATTGTTGGACATCGGAGTTGAACCTTACGACAATTCGTGACATGGATTTAGAAAAAGCAAAGTTTTGCAGTTTTTTAGTTGTGACATGTGCACATTGATTTTACAGAATGTAGTAGCTGTAAAGCTAACTCAGTAGTGCACAGGCTTCTTGCTGCAGTAGGCGCTTAACTAATATCGGTTTGACTGCCTTGGTTGCTACGCAGATAGTGCACATGAAGCCATGGCAACGCACCTGGGCTGCAAGAAGGCTCTCTAATCAGATACTTTCTGCAATAGAGCGAGCCAGTGCTCCCAATCGTGTGCCGCGTGGGCTTGTGGTCGACTTGGACACCTACAACGATGTGCCAGGCGCCACAGCAAGTCGGTTTTGATCAAGCAGCATGTCAATTCTAGGACAGGGAAAGATTTTTTTGAAAGAGAGAGCTAGCAAGATCATGCTTACTCCAAGAAGCTTTCATCGCTTCTGCATGTACCTCGTGAATTTAGGTTGTGAGATTTAGTCATGGTGATTGGGGAACCCAACATCCATGTAAACACGGCTTATCCTTTATCTAGCCATTTATCCCTGCAGTACGCCAGGGACAAAAAGTGTCCCTTGGATGGTCAAATAGTCTTTTTTTTCATAGTGAAGAATGGATGATTTTCACCCATTTTTTTTGTGTGCAACTATTTTAATGCTATATCACATTGTTGAGTTAAATCCAAGTCATATTAGTAGCTTTTTTATTTCATATGGGGTGGTTTATCAAAAAACACTATACATGTACAATGAATTTCAATACTTTTCAGCAACTCTTACAAATTCTTGCTTAAATTGTAAGGAAAGTGAACATGATTCCAGAAACAATTATCCAAAGGGTACTTTTTGTCTAGGTTTAATTTTATTCTCACCCATGATCATCACACTAAAATTTCATTGAAAAGTCATGGTTTTTTCATGCAACGCAAAAGATATATTGTAAATTAAGATGTGTTGGAATTGTCTTTCAATGTTAATAAAAATTAAAATAGTGTAATAACAAGAACCTTGTTTAAATGCTCATTTTGGAACTTTCAAATATATGTAAGGTACACAAGGCTAAACTTGTCACTGCAACCTAATAAAGACACCGAGGACTAAAAGTGTTCAATGAATGATTTTTTAAGGAAATTATAAAAACTAATAATGCCGCGACTTATTTGTCCAAAAATTGATGATTTTGACTAACTACCTTGGTCAAAAGGTTGCATTCTTCTAGAGATTCTAAAACCTCAATATGATGGAGAGGTTCTAAAATCTCAAATTTTTATAGCTTTAGATATCATATCTAACAATCTTAATTTGTACAAATGAAGACTTTGTTACAAATTTCAAATACCAAGTTGCCTTAAGTGGGGCTAACAGGGAATACTCCAAGAAAGATCTTCTTTTCCCAACTTCATTGTGCGGGTACGTATGATTGGGTATCAGCTTGAGAGTGAAGTACTTTTCTCGCAAACACAATTGCAAGAAGTGTATCCCTAGGGATACATTCACACCAAGTGATATGAAAAGGTTGTTATAACCTCAAGGAATTAAGAGGACTTTGAAACATAATATACTTTAGGATAAACAATCCTCCCACAAGTTTGAATTTGTCTTTACAGAGAGGGAAAATATAACCTTCAAAGAACAAACTAAAGACCCTACCCTCTCAATGTATTTAATTCCTTATAAAAGAGTATATATGGTATTGTATTTGACTCCCATAATATTGCATATGTACTAAATTATTGCAACATACACCATTGGATTGATAACTTTACAATTAGCATCTTTAAATTGGATGTCATTTTAACATTTCAACCTTTCGATGCACAAATGTAACACCATACATGTAGCATACATGACCATTATGTAGCTTCTCAAACATAAAGGAGGTGCATTAATGAACCAAAATGGGAGTGCCATGTCTCATTGGATCACTATGATAACAAACTTGTGTCACTAATCTATACCTCAATTAAGGAATCTTTTATTTCAAATACACACATAAAAATATACCACAATTGGGCTTCCTAGACCTTTAAGGATTAAATACCTTTGCTATTCCCTTCCACCATGGCTAATCCCATGGGGTGATGGGGCAAGATTAAAAAAATCTTCAAGAGTTTAACCCCTTAAGGACCATGAGTGCAGATTTCAAACAATGAATGAACAGAAACACATCCAAACTTACTAAAATGCATTTTTTCATCCATCAATTTTTTTTTTAAATTCTTGCATTTGTTCTTTAACATTTGTACAGTTCAGGTTATGAAGATTTTGCTTTGCAATTATTCTATAATTCAAAGGGTATCGATAGGTCTAGCCTCAAAAAGTAACTTTTTCAATTCAAAAAATAACCCTCAAAAACGACTTGAATCAAAAATAAAATAAAATTCACTATGATTAGAACTTAGCATTTTGAACTTATAGAATAAAATTCTTGTAAAAATCATAAATATTCAATCTACAATTGATTTTAGAAGGAATTTTCAATTTCTGGTTTCAAATTTGATTTGAAAACAGTGTTTGTGTAATTGTTGATCTAATTGTGTGGGTGTGATCTATAAATCATACTTTACAACTATTGTTTGAGAATCATCATTAAAATATTGTTTTAAGTTGCACTTTATAATAGATCTTTACAATTTTGCAAATGTGATCACCCCCTTGGTCCTTTAGAGGTTGTAGTTACATGCCATATAATATACCACATTGGTTTAGATTGAAAACTGCCCTCTTTGGTGCAAACATTTAAATTGAGTGTAAAATCTTAATTTCTCAAAATTTTATTCCTCGTTAATGCAACTATCACTTAACCCTAAAGGACCAAAGACCATTTTTGGCAACATAGCAATTTTACGCAGCTCACTACGAACGAAATTTTTATTTTTTTTCTTTGAAATTTTCAAATAAGCCTGTGCTTGAGGAGTAGTTTTAAGGCCCAACAATCTTCATAACTTTTGACTACATGGGTAAAAAGTTATTGCATGATATGTCATTTTCATTAGACATCGGGCAGCTTGGGCAGCAAAAAAAACTTCTTTTAAAATCACATTTAAAAAAATAAAAATTTGAAATTGGTTCCTTAGATTTATATATACGGGGGAAGATTTGAATCATTCCATTCCAATCAATGAGTCAAAAGTTATGAGGAGTCTTAGTTTGAGGATAGTTATGGAATCTTTACTCTAAAATAAACTTTGAAGTCCTTTATTTAACTCAATTTTCAATATTTTTGGAAAAAAATAAAAACATTGGGTGTAGATTGTTTATTACAACATTACAACTGTTGGGATTGGCATTTTTCAAATCCATATCTAAATTCTTAACAATTTAGTATTTTGAATAATTATCTACTTCTTTCTACTTACTATTTTTTTCCTATATGTTGTACAATTCTAAATGGCCTAAAATTTTTCAAACATATAGCCAACTTGCCTTGAAGAATGAATCCAAAGAGTAACCACCATTTTGGACATTTTTTCATACAAATGTGACCTTGTGAAGTGCAGCTGCCCGGATTTTTGCAAGGACAAAAAAGGGATTTTTGTCAATTCAAACGCTATTATCTTGCAATCCACGCAGTGGAAATTTTTGAAACTTTTTCTTCAACTTCTCAAACTAATTTACTACAAGATCCTACGGTTATATTTTTTCAAAAATGTTTTTTTTCTAAAATTTGGTCTTTGTATTAGAAATGGCAGTTTTGGAGCGGTTTTGGTGAAAATATAATCTCTGACCTTTAGGGGTTAAAGTATGAATGGTCGCACTCTGTGGCCAACCAATAAAGCAACCGTCTTGCCATATTTCACACCTCTTTGTGCCAAGGAGGACATTCATATTATAACAAACAAAACACATTGTAAAACTTTACAACTACTATTAACCCTTAAAAGAACGCTGAGATGAGACCGAAAAGTAGATGATGGATGACTTGACTGTTCACTATAGTAACGAAGAATACACCTATAGATCAAGCATTTTGGTGACTGCCTTGGTCATGGGGGGCATGTCCTTTAAGGGTTAAACATGTTACACGAAGCGCAATAGATATAATAACTGCGTTCTTAGAGGGCATTACACAAAAAGCAGTATCAATTTGCAAAGATGTCAGATGCAAATGTCAAAGTGAAGCTCAAGAAGAACTGGCCATACGATGGTGTGAAACTTCATTTGGAAGGAAAGCTCACTGAAATTGAAAGGAACTGCATTGGACACTCAAAATACATTGCAAAAAACTTTGACAAATTATATGATGATGATGAGCTGTTGAAGGTATTAATAAGCATATCAGCATGTGAAGTGTTTGCATTCCGATTTGCAGAAAAATAGTTTGAAGCTTGTAAAATTACCATTGTGTGCATCTTGAGTTGAAGTTTGAGCGTGATCCTTTATTTGCACACTAGTCAAAACTGCAAACCTTGGTGAATGGTTTGTATGAAAACACTCACCATTGTCAATCTATGCATGTCAGAAGGGAGCAAGGAAACACCTTCTAAAACAAACTTCACACTCAATTTCCAATGCTATCTTCATAACATTCTATAGCAGTCTTGTGCACTGCCTTGGCTCTACAGTGTTGGGTGCGGAATATTCCACATTCAACAGTCCTTCATCAAATTTTATTAACATGTGGAGGATGCAGAGGCTGTTGGGTGTAAGATATTCTACACCCAACATTGTAAAGCCAAGGCACTAAACACTAATGCTACTGAATGTTATGTTGACATTGGGATAATCTTTGCATATTTTTAATTTCACAGAATTCAAATTACATGAAATTTTTGAGGAAGGTAAAGAAGGAATAGCAATGCTCAAATGTCATATTAAAGGTGGTTGTGATGTCGTGAAATTCAAATTTACTAAACTCCATGCAAGAAATAATGAAGAAATTTGATTTTGATCGTAGGTAAGTCCACTCCTTTGTCTCAAAGCAAACATGCTCTCAAGAATTGTCTTACTCATCAAAGCAATTGTTGCACATTTGTACAGAATAAATTGGTAGCAACTAAGAAAAAAATCACAATAGAATTAGACTCCAAGTTGAAGGCAATTCAAGACAAATTAACAGTGCAACTTGATTTTTTAGATGGGCGGACATTAGAAGCAGGTATTAAGTTAGATGAGAATAAGAAGTTGAGAGGAAGGCTAGCTGAGCATCTTGACCAAATCCAAAACCAAGTTGGTGTGCTTGACTTTCGCTTACTTTGATAGTTATAAGTCTAACTTCAATCCCATTCTATGTGAATTATTCATTGATTGTATATTAACGACACACCGGCCTAAAAGTGTCTAGAATGGATGACAAAGAATCCTTTTATATAAGACAAAAGTGAAGATGTTCATCGTTGGAATTTTGTGTGAAAAAGGGGAAGTCTTGCATTGTAGCTTGACCTCCAATGAGTGCTCTTAAGTTTTTTGAGCAAATGATTCACATAGTTCCCAAAAGGATGATGTCCATAATGACCAGCCCTGGTTTCCAAGGTTAAAGGTATTTGAGTATACATTTTATTTTATCTTTGTACACTATCCTTGATCCCAAAAATTCAAATAAGTTTTGTTCTATAAAGAGTAGGGAAACACAAAAGCCATGAGTGTTTAGAAATATAAACTCCCATAAAAATGACAAGGACTTTTTTTGCCTTAATATTTGTTGAACTTCAAGAACTAGATCTCTTTTTTTACCATACATTTCATCTCCCTTAATAGTATTAGATAAAATTGAAAAAAATTGAAATTGATTGATATCCTTGATTTCACCACACTAAACTTCCATATTTGAGAGTATTCAAGAAACTTCCAAGTTGATCTAATGTATTTGTCAGATGTTTATTACAAAGAATTATATTGAATTTTATTTTATCAATAATTTTTATGGAATGTGATCAAGCATACAAATATAATACTCCCTTTGTTCCAAAATAATCTTTCTAGTAGAGAAAATGTTCTAGATTAAGGTCAAAAATTAATATTTTTAAATTCCATTTTAAGGTATAAATAAAGTACAATATTCTCCTATTGTCCTCAAAATTTGAGTTTTGGACTCATATTCAAATTAAAGTTATAGAGCTTAAAAATGTGTTTTTGGAAGGCCCTTTTGGAGGAGCACTGCTAGCCAATCAATCCTACAGTTCCCGTGCTAATTGTTCGATTCCCGCAGTGTGTGTTGTCACTCTTGCTGATTTTTTAATATTTTTTAGTGAGATCATTGGGATTTGTGTAAGCTTACTTGCAAAGTCGGATTTTTGACAACTAGACTACGAAGACACAAGAAGTAAGAGCATGAAGTGGGTCTAGATAACGAGCCAATTGAATAAGAAAATGAGAAGATAACAATTGAGTCCAAAAAATAACATTAAAAAATAAGAAGCATTTTGGAATGTGGTAGTCAAATGGGACCCATGCCTTAAATGCCCCTTGTATTGAGCCATGATGACTAGTGAAAGTGTACAGTGTGGTCCCTGTATTGCGTAATCATATTAAAAAAAACCATTCAAGCTCATCATTATGGGGAGAATTTTCCTTAGTCGCTATACATTTCATTTTGTGGGCTCTTCTTCCACATCACAAGAAGATCATTTTGGAACAAAATATTAAGGCCAACCGGAAAATCATTTTGAGACGGAGGGAGTACACTGTAAAAGCGCTTTATAATGTAACTATGGGGATGATGATCAACATTGTAGCATTAGAAGTAATAGAGTACATGATTAGTGGTTGTCATTAAATTCAAATATACTACTCCGAGTATCATTTAAAGCACATCAAAAAAGGACATGAATGTACATGAAAAAAATTAATTTGGATATAAGAAGATCAAAATTATCCTTTGCAATTATCTAGTCCATAAATTTAGGCCTACTAAAATCCTAATATATGGCTATTTACAGCACTATAAATTACAATATTTTGATATAAATGAACCAAAGGATCATTGAATAGAAATTTTCATTTATGAGCCCCTCTACATATATCATTTACTCCTTGCCTTCCAAAAAATACTTCTATATAAATTAATATTGGTAATCAAATCCTAGCATAAAATAAGTATTGCAAAGGGTGCCATCAAAAGAAAAAATGCAGCATTTCACCTCTAAAAAGTCCGAACTACGTTTTTATATTTTTTATATTATGTACAATTTTTTACTTGGAATTGTATTTCTTTGAATTTGGAATCCTTCTTAGTACCAAATCGCATAACCTTTCTTGAATTAGATTTGTAGAAAAATGCTCTAAATCCACCCTTGCGTATAAAACACCTTTTGATTTTATAATAAATGGAGGTAGAACTATAAGTACCATAAACTGGGGGGGGATCAAATATGGAAAACAAGTAAAATATTGCAAATAATGTATTTCCAAAAAATTTGACTGGAAAATATTTCTCCAAAAGTTATGCTCAAAATTGAATTACAAAAAATTCCACAAAATAAAAAAATGCTATAATGTTTTATTTTCAAAAATAATTATAATTTTACATTTTAAAAAAATTATCTATTTGTTCATCTAAAAAGAGCTTTTGTTGAACAATTTAAATCTCAAGATAATTGAGAAGTATATAATTTGTGCACTATTTTTTTTAAATGCACATATATGTAAGACAAAGATTTTAATACATTATAAAAAAAATTGCCAATGTATATAATCCTAGTAGATGACTTCAAACCCCAATTTTCAAATTTTATTTTATTTTTTTATTTAAAATAGTATTACAGTCCCCAATATGACAAATTTGACATCCAATTGAGGGATATTTTTATAAATAATAAAGTACTCTTGAAAAATATTACAAATGACTATTCAAGGTGTGGAATAGTCTTATGTACATTTGTGCATTTTGGGATCCTTTGGAGGTATGAAACAAAATTCATGATTAGAAAACATTATTTCTAACCAACAACCTTTCATTCCACCTTTAATTACTCTCTAGAAGTGTAGAGAATTGCTCCCTCTACTACAAGAGAAAGGGGTGTTTTAAGTGAGTTTTTAAGTAGAGTCCTAGACATATGATTTTAATTAATGACCTTTAAAGAGATTTTCAGCAAAATTTTACTTAAAATACATGCGTTTCAAGTAAAATTTTGCTGAAAATCTCCTTAAAGGTCATTACTTAAAATCATATGTCTAGGATTCTACTTAAAAACTCACTTAAAACACCCCTTTTTCTTGTAGTGCTCGCTCCCTAGCTTTTTTAATTGTTAGAAACAATAGTGTAAAGATTTTAAACATCTCGGTCAAGTGTGACTTGAATAGAATTTGTATGAAGTAATCAAATTGACAAGATGAGACGCCAAACAAACCATTAGCCAATATGCAAATGAGACTACTCTATCAACATATGGTGAAGAACAATATGTATCTAAGATGTAAAAATGATGAATGTATTTTGTGAAACCTTAGGTCTTCTATTCAATTAGATAAAGTTTGTGGTTCATTGACAATCAACAAGAAAACATGTAGACCTACTTGGATGAATCAGTACCATTGGAAGTACGCAACAATAGAATAGCTCTACAAACTTTTGAATAGTCAGTTTGTCTTAGATTTGGATTTTGAAACAATTAGTGGTGAGTTTTTGGGAGTGTAGAAAGCAAAATATTAGTTATTGATATTTGATAAGACTAAATTGGATGAGGAAGTGGTTATCATAAGTATGTGATTTTGCTGTCAATTAATTTTGTACTTTTTGACATGGATTAGAACATGGTGTGACCTTTAAAGATTAAGAACCTTCTATAGTGAAAAACTAATATAACTTATATTCACTCCCTATTAATAATTGTCAACCCCTAAGCTCTTCAACGTCCATATTCTAATTGATGAACAAAGTGCTTCAACCAATGCTTTCTCATTCATCCAAGCATTCATTCCAAGCAATTCTTTAATCTTTTAAAAGTAACCTTTACTTATAACAAATTTGATATTATTGAGGTAAATAATAAATTTGTGTAAAGATATAAGCAAAAATGTATGATTTTAAAATAAAGTAATAAATAAATTGTTAAAGGGTTAATAACCTAACTTTTGAAGATTTGTCTTGTCCAATACCTTATGAAGCATTTCTTGTCCTTCACACAACGGAAAGGTTTGATCCCACCAAAGTGTTTTTTTTACGTTTGGCATGGCAAAAAACTTGTAATTTTGTGATGGAAAATAACTCTACTGCATAACATTGTATAATTGGGAAATGGTTCTCCCTATGGTGGTAATGTATTGTATCTTCCTAGATGCCTAGGAGAGTCTTTCACTTAATTCAAAGATTGAGGTTGATTAAAGAGCCATATAAGACAATTTTGTTCACTATAGGGGGGCTCCTTTTCAAAGATACAAAAGGGCCCCCTGCCTCATTGGTAAACAATGTCAACCTTTAAACAACACCGTGGCTGTTTTTTGCCTCTATGAATGACAAAGAATCTTTCTATGTAGAATAGAAGTGCAATTGTTCATCCTTGGAATTTTGTGCAAAAAGGGGAGATCTTGCATAGTAGTTTGACCTCCAATAACTACTATTTTTTTTTTAAAAAGTAAATGATGTCACACAACACCAAAAGGGATGATTTCGACAATCATCAACCTGGCATTTAAGGGTTAAGTAAACCTGCTTTTTTGTCTACAAATAGTTCATTGGATTAGCAATGATGGAGATTCTTTTTGCTTTGATCCCAATAAGGGCCAACTTACATGTGAGCCTGGTGGGTAGAAAAAGCAACTAAAAGACAAGAACAGTGCCGCCTATGTTTGGTAAGCGTGGAAGTAGGAGAGAGAGTTCCACCGATATCAGTGTATGAGACATTGTAGAAGGAGCATAAAAGTGCTTCTATATTTCGGTCCTGTTGACTTTCCCACCCACCGATACATGTAAGGACGAGGGCTTTTTTTTTCGCACTGTAGATGAACAGTGGAACCCCTACGTGCCCTCTGTTCGCTGGTGAATATTTGGAGGGAGCCAGGCACAGTGGCGGAAATCTGTCAGAGGGAATTGGAATCTGGCGAAATTTTGCCAAAAACAAAAGCCCTGGTAAGGAGACCCTAAGAGCCTTGGAGTTGGTTGGAAGTCAAAATAGTGAATTGTAGCAGAATGACATCCAAACAAGAAATTCAAGAGGAGATGAACTTTTCCAGAACTCAGCTGGCAGTGCTCTCCCCAATGGAGTGACAAATCGCAGGTAAACAACCTCATGGTGGTTTGTTGCTTTGGGTGCACTCCAGCCAAACAATTGTGGGCTGATTCTGTGGACTCTTTTTTTCTTTTTTTCTTCTTCTTTGAAACAATTCTGTGGACTTTTGTCAAACACTTACTGTACATTAGATGGCTGCACATTTTGTCATTTCTGTGTGACTGGACATGTACAATCATGGTTGGATCTTCCGTTTCCTTGCAAACAACAAATTGTGACAAACGGTACCATCCCAAGGAAGAAGTCAAATGCCTACATTGAGAAGCCAATGATTACGTGACTGTTTGCTTGCGTGAGCGAGTGTCCATCGTATTGCAACCACTTGCAACTTGCACGGGCTACAGCTTGAAGCATAACATTCTTGAACATGAAGAGGATGGTACCTTTTCTACAAGAGCACTGGCACACAAATATCAATTCCCGTTACAATGCTACAGTCAATTGATTTGGGGGAGAATTTGCATTCAAGAAATTTGATTGGGACCCATCTAACCAATTGCATGATTGTCCATTGTATTGCAACCACTCACAAATCCTAGAATTCCACGGGCTACGGCTTGAAGCATAGCATTCTTGAATAGGAAGAGTACGGTACCTTTTTCTATAGTAGCATTGGCACATGAATATATTCTCGTTACAATGGTACAATCAATTGATTTGGAGAAGAGTTTGCATTCAAAAAATTTGACTTGGACCCATCCAGCCCCCCTTCCCACCTTCTTGACTCATCCAACCACGCCAAGTAAGCAAGTTGTACATCCTAACAAGTTTGATATGATAAGTTGTTGTTGACTTCCTTTGCAAGGGTGACTTCAATAATCCAAAAAAAATATTAAAAAATTGTGAGAACCTATAGGAGGTGTGGAAGGAAAAGATTGTCCTCTTGGTTGTTCAAAAATGTTATGAGAGCATGTAGTTGAATAGGATAGTCTTGATAAGGTAACACAACATACAATCAGGCCTACAACTTAAATAACCTACAACCTAACCCTCAAAGGACGGGCTAATGACTATATAGTCAACCTTCAAAATTGAATGTTTCCATTGTGAGACCACAAATGAAGGAAATCTCTTAATTTTATATTTTTAAAGATAAATTCATATATCTTCTATAAGTCATAAAATTTTCAAATTTTATTGGAAGTCAATAAGTCATAATTTTTAAGGAAAACATAAAGAAAATTCATATCAAATACGTAGTATATAATATGCATAAAAAATCTGAAATTTTTAGCATAGACGTGTATTTTAGTGTAGAACATCATTATATAAATCAAACTTTGCAATCATTTTATATTTAGAAATGTAATTATAGATCTTCAAGTTCAATTTCCATTTATATTTATTTTTAGAATTTTTTTGAAATTTTCAAGTGTAGTAAAAACTAGACTTGCAAAGTTTTAAATAATACACTACACAATACAACAAAATTTAAAAACAATTTTTTTTTATAAATAAATAATAAAGCAAGACACTAAACCCATTCCAAGAAGTAGGCCATGTAGGGTGAATTTTGTCTTCTATAGGGTAATTGTAAAGAAAAGTCTCCTATTTTGTGTCGTGATAATTCTATGTTCTTTAGCTCTTTTAGTTGATTTCAAAGCCTCTGATTGCAAATATGAATTCAAAATTTTATTGTGTGTGGCAAATAAAAAATTCTTGTGTTTTTTCCCTAAGGATAAATTCACTCTGCATGGCCTACTTCGTGGGTCAGGTTTAGCGTCGTGCAATAATAAGACTTGAAATCAATTCAAAGATGTGAATAGTCCTTTCCCAAAATTGTACACAAAAAATCACATTTTCTTGTCCAAGAAAATAAAAATAACTCCTGAAAATCATTCATATTGGCTCCATCAACTTTAAGAGTTAAGTTCTGCATTTAATTGCAGTAAATACCATGACTTTTTGTTTTTGTTTTTTTGACACAAATGAAACGGAATTGTAAATACCATGACTTGAAATGCTGCAGTGTCATGCTCATTAATTAGCAATTGGATGAGAAACAAAATGAAAGTGCAATCAACATATCAAAACAAATATGAACTTTCCTTGAAATTTCAAAGATAACATGAGTAGCTTTGTAATCCTATTGAAAGACAACATTTTGTTCGTATGATGGCATATTATTATTGATGCACAAGGTTTAAGAATTTTATTTTTCCATCACATATTGTATATTACTAGCAACTTTGGCAAGAAAATAATAATAATAATTCTTGCCTAATTTTTGTAAAAAATTATCCCCTCGTCTTGTCTAATATTTGAAATTGCAATTGATTGAGGAGGAATCACAATATTTTTTTCTAGGGACAATCATGGGTTAGCCATTTAGTATGGCAATCTTGTCTTAGTATCCTACATGTTCTATGAATTCTAACCTCTAGATGTCCATATCTTATTCAGTTTTGAATGGTTGAATAAATAGCACAAATTAAATTTTAGTCTTAATTAATCTTCCTTTTGGATTTTAATTAAATATTAGGCACTTGAGTGTCAAAGCTAATAGTAAAGTATGGTAGTTGATAGGATTAGGTATTAGAGAGGCCACAATTCAACTTGTTAATTAATAGAAAATATTGTAGGGTGTTAGTATGAAAAAAAATAAAGAAGATTGTCCATAACTTTCACATAAAGAAGATTGTCCATAACTTTCACATAACAAATCCAAATGAAATGAATCAAAGCTTTCCATAATCCATATACACAAAAATATAATCTATGAATTGTTTTGACACAACAATTGTATAGTTAAAGTACATAAACCGTACGCTATTGATATTCATTGTTTTCGCACTGATTCAGTGCGTAAAAATACACTGAGTCAGTGCGATTATGGTACGAACCCATGAAACAACGATAACCGCACGATAATTGTTGCCAAATCGTAGGGTCTAAACTTTGTGATGTGGGTCTCCCTTGTTTGAGCTTAACTTTTGTTTTTGGTCACCAATTGAGAAAAAAATTATATTCCTACAAAGCTAATTGTTTTTTCTATCTTCAAAGAAAGTTTCAAAAAATCATGACAAAAATCAAGACCGTAGGTACCTACAAAATTCAATTTGTTCTTGAAGAGACATTGGTCCTTTACGGGTTAAGCCTCAATTCATGGAAGAGGAGAAAAGCATCATTTTTCTTTGAAACTTTGCATGCTTTTTATTAACTTGATGCTCTATTCAAATTTGAAGTTCCCGAATCTTTCTTGCAAACAATATTTGAATTATTGGATTCAAAAGCCCAACAAAGCAACATTTTCAAAAGCTTGGGCAATCTTGAAAATAAGAGTTTTGCTTCACTTTGCACGTATTATTCTCACACATACATTGCCCTCAAGCCCTAAATTTTTTATATGTGAATCTAGTATTAGTCGAGAACAAGATCCTACGGCTATAAATTCTAAAAAATGAATAGAATTTAATTAATAGTCATTTCTTTAGAAAATGCTAATTTTTGCCAATTTCATGAAATTTTATCAGTTTCTAACATATGGATCTTTAGAGATTAACAAAAAAATGTAGCATCTTAGTTTCTAGATGAGGTTTTTATACATGAAGATTATTTTTCACTTTTGAAGGGCGTGATAGACAATAATATGTGGCATACGTTGCAAGGAGTTTTAGGGGTTAACCCCTAAAGGACCGAGCCATTTTCAGGCTCCGTAACCACTAAAAACTGCCAATTCTGCTGCACTCACTCCCTAAATTAATTTTTTTTTTAGAATCTAACCAAAGGATCTTGGACTTCACTTGTCTCAGAACATGTGGTAAAAATTTCATGAAATTTGACCATATGGATTGGAAGATATTAGCATTTGAAGTTGGAAAAAGAAGTTTTTTTGAACTGTGGCCTTCAGATGACTTTGACAGCTATTTGTGGGTTTTTTTTGCATTACACACCATAAAGTTATTTTTTTTATGTTGAACATTTGAGTTGAGAGTCGGGGGAAAATTTTTCAGAATGTCAACATTTGATTTTCACATATAAAAAAATTGTTAAGTAGAAGTAGGTCCAAAATTGAACGAAACACTAAATTGTTAGTAGCTCTTAGGTGGAATTAAAACACCATAATCCCAACGGTGGGATTGTCCTTGCATACAAACTTAACCTTGTCAAAAAAAAAATTGAAAAAAATTGAAAATTGCATTCAAAAATGAATTCTACAAATTGTTTTTTGAGGAAGATGCTTAGATTGCCCAAAAAACAAGATTGCTCATAACTTTCTCATTTTGAGTCCAAATAGATTGAATCAAAGCTTCAAATATAGACAAAACATGATCTTTCAAAAAAACATTAAAATTAAAAAAAATCATTTTTTTGTCTTTTTTTTTATCTATCTAGCGAACAACTTTTTTGACTTAGGGTGGCATAACTTTTGCTCCCATACACCAATTGAAAAAAAAACTTATATTTTTAGGAAGCTACTAAAATTTCCTATCTTCAAAAAAAGTTTCAAAAAATCAGGTCAAAATTTGAGGTCACACGAGCCTGCCTGAAATCTCAAAAGTCCCCCGAGGGGACTTTGGTCCTTAAGGGGTTAAGATGAAGAGACAAATAGTAAGAAATCATTTCATGAAATGGAAGACTGTGGACCATCATCTCTCAATTGAACTTCCTCATAGATCATGTTCCAGAGAATGCATACACATGCGAGGGTACATAAAACAAAATTGTATTATATATCCCACCACCGCAATGTTGTTTTCAAGGGAGCAAGTGTTTTGTTGTCATGTGAACCTGTCACCAAAGTTCACATGAACATGAACAATGCTATTCCTTTGGTCAAAGGCCATTCACTTCAAAGGTCAATTTCCAGTAATGTAAGTACAGTATTCTTCTCAGCACCATCTTGCTGATGCCAAGAGAGTTGAGAGTGTGCATCACTAGACTCAATTGCTTTATTTCAAGCCTTCCAATCATTTATAACTAGAGTGTCTGAGTGAGTTGAAATTCAAATAAGTACAGTAACAAATTTTAACATGTTCTAAAAAATTTCAGCTCAAGACAAGATGATATGCCAAAGAATATCTAAATTCCATTTACAAACTAGCAAAGGCAGTTGCTCCAGACACATGTGAAGGTTTTCAAAGTTCCTCATAGGTCATCACCAAGAGCCGGCCACCACCAAGACAATGGTACATCCTGGTTCTTGACCCCAAAGTGTAAAGACCGCTAGCCAAAGGTGTAAAGCTCATCCGTGCCCTAAATTGCCAGTGAGCAACTCTAAGCCAGGAAGGACTCAATGCTTGAATAAGTTATCATCAGCAGGGGTACGACAGCACGGACCGGCTGGTTCAGCCGTCCATAAGTTAGATCATAACACAAGGTACTGAAAATGAGATTTATTCTCTGCACAGTAGCATCAGTACCACTTGCAATGATATGCATGATATGCACTGTACTCGCACATGACTGCAATCAAATATGGACAGTAAATAAATAAAACCAAGCACACCCACCAACTGAAGGTGCTAGTGTTGGTTTCGTGTTGTAATCCGTACTGTACAAGAAAGAATGGAATGGCTGATTGCAGCAAAAAATGGTTGAATCCCTTACAAAAATCGGCACTGAATGAATCCACTAGCCTAACCTGTGAGAGTGAGTATGTATGTATCCTTCCCTTCCCAGCCTACTCGTGGGTGCTGCCTTGTTTGCAAGTCTGTCAAGAATGGCAATGTGTCGCAAGACACACAAACAACACCGAACCCACCCAAGGCAAGGAGAAAGAACAAGAGAAAATAACCCGAATCGTGGATGAATGTGGATCGGATGAGATGTTGGAGAAGTCCGTCGGTCAGTCACCCTGTGCAGGTCGTCGATCGTACTCCGGGCGTTGCTGAGGAAGGCCTGACTGAATGCGGGCGAAGTTATCATTCATAAGGGCTGACTGACACCTGAAACTCCAGCCTTCACGTGAAACCACTCCTGCAGCCCGGCCTGTCTGGAGACCTGTCTGTGTGCTCCTGATCCCACAACAGAAAACCAAAACCAACAACACGTATGAGCGACGGCAATCACGGCACAGTTTCTTTCCCTTTCATTCCTCGGACGGACTGACAGACACCGCTAACGGTCCAGTGAATCTCTCTCCGTTCATCCGTTCGTTCCTCCTTTTTCATCTGGTACGGTATTATTATGATGTCTGACTTGACACGAACGTCAGTAGGAATTAATCACCTTCATTATGGGGGGTCTTCCCGCTCTGCTACCGAATCCATTTTTCTACTCGTTCGGATCTTAATCAACCAATGGAGCTGGCCAATTCGATTCACACTACCATAGGTGTATAATTGCAGCTCTAAAACCAAAGAAATTATACTGCAGGAATGACTGCACAGCTGACATGCATTCAGTAAGTTAATTATAACTTGGGGTATAACTCCCCAGCTATTGATCACTACATTTTGACGGTCGACTACATTATTAAAAATTGACGATCCTATTCTGGCCACCCATCATATTTCAGCCACCATGTAGAGGTGTACATATTTAATCTCAAGTGTACATGGTGGCCCCAGTTGGGCCTTCTACCTTAGAATTACAAACAAGCACCAACTCTGCAGTATGCTCTCTGTTACTGATCCTTCTCTGCAGAGCTAATGGAACCTAACTCTTTGAAGTTGCACAAAACTCTTTAAAATCCAGGCAACCATAAATGAGTTACATTCACCAAGGAATGTCACATAAACGAACACTTACAGGGCTAAATGGCCTGAAATTGAACCATTGCAACGAAGCAGACATGAAAGGACTTATTAGAAACGGAGTCGAGCAGAAATGCAGCTGTTGTGTGGTGTATCATAGGGTGTTAAAATTTGTGTATCATACCTCAACTCATCAACCGAAAACGCTAATTCAAATGCTGACGGGACCATCGTTGAGGTACAAGCTTACCCCAAGTCTGAAACTAATTAATTGAAATTCCCTCTTCAGGAGCTAATCTAAAATCAGGGGCAGCACGCTTCTACTGTAGGATTTGGAGTGAATTTGAATTTGCGTGCATTCTGCAGTGCACAATCTAGTCGGAAAATCATGGATTAGCAAAGAATGGTAATCAATTTCTCCTGTCACTTACCAAATGCACAATGTAACTTCTACTTTTTCCCACGTGGTGGAAAGTTTGCATGGAGTCTATTTCTGACTTCGATAATGTGGATGTTCCCATCTCATGGAAGATTCACCTGCAATGAAAATACAGGCCACGTTGGTGGATCAGTTCCCACGAAGTGATGCGGCACTTACCGTGCCGAAACTCACACTGTCGTCAAATCTAGAATTGGAGGATATGTTGAATTCTTACCTTCGGGCTCAGTTGGACTTTGCTGGGACGGCCTTCTGCTTGTGCTGGGCATGAACGATTCGGGAAATAACCTTTTTAAAATACACAGCCACCACGCCAACTAAAGGTCAGATACAAGAAAATTAACTGCAGTCTCAGAATTGAGAGGCTGTTGGAGTCGGTCAACTAAATGGGTCGAATAAACATGGATAGCAAATACTATCCTCAATGTCTTCTTAAAAGATAGACTAAATGACATAAAGACGTAAAGAATTTAATTAAGTGTCATGGTCCTACAGTATGTTCACAGGGGTGTTAGTAAGAACCGTAGGGATGAATTCAATTACACTTTGGACTAGATTCACTATGCTAAGACCAAGTGTAAACATACTTTCAGACTATCAATCATGCATACTAAGTCCATCAGAGTAGAACTGTGAATCGATATAGTGAATTCTATGCTTGATGTTCACTTCCAAAAATAGACTCCTTGACAAGAACAAGTAAAGAATCATTAAGACTACCGTGAACAGAGAGTCTGCTGGAATAACTCTGATAACTAGATAGCCGCATGATCCTAAGTTAGATAGTGAATGCTACCCTCGATGTCTGCTTTCAGAGGTAGAGCATGACATAGACGAGTGACAAATAAGCAAGAGTTCAGATAAATTAATGTGTAGATCTTAGTTACTGAATTTAAAATTGATTAAATTTAAAAATAAATATCAGGCTCACCCCAGATGTAATGAGGTTTGGGAAGTCGGAGGTTCTCGGAGACTGAGGTGTGGTGGGTACACAGTGACGGCCTGCTGGGAGCTTCCACCAGCCTCATGGGTTGGCGCGCTGGGAACTTGGCCTCCGGGGGGGCTGCCAGAGGAAGCACCACGTGGACCCGCTTCTATCATTCTGTTGGCATCTGCAAGCTGAACAAAGAAAACGAAACGATCTTCAGTTGTGTCGAACCCCTCCAAAAAAACATTCAAATTAACTTAAATTTATAAATAAACAAAAGAAAAATAGACCATCCCTGTTAGTCAGCCGCAATTCTTGGCAGGTGTCACATTCCTTACAATTCGAACAGCCCCACACGGTACTGACTCATTTTTCCTTACTCAATTTTCCTTACTCAATTCCATGATACGCGTCAAGACAAAAAATTCTACGTAGATTTAGTTCTATACTTCTCCTTTTTGACAATTAAATTTCCACTGATTATTTAAAACCGTAAGTGGAATAAAATGGCGGGCTGAAAACGGTGGCTTCCATATTTATCGGGGTCGAAATAAATCATTAGGAAGCTTCAAGGAAGGTTAGCAAAATGCATGAATAGAGTAGAAAAAAGAATTTATCTTCAACATTTTTGAATGCAAGAAATGGTCCTGTGGTTATAAATAGTCTGGCTTGTTATAAATAAGAAAAAGAGGGTGTACCGGTACCTTCTGACGTAATTCGTCATTTGCGGCCTGTAAATCCTGCTCCTGTAAATACAAAAAAATCCACCATTTACATCACGTGGATGACTGTTGAACAACGACGGAGCACCAAAGAGAGCACTTTAGAGAAATACAGTTTAAACTAGAGCGTACCTTTCTGCGTAACTCTTCAACTTCTTCCAATAAAAGCTGGTTCTGAAAGAGGAGAATCATTAGGTGCGTCAATACTGGGTTCGAAAGAGAAAGCTACAGTTCTCACTGGCGTTTCTAACAATACTAAATATGGGTAGACTGCCTACAGTATTCTGTCAGATCCGTTAATTATGGCTGAATCGGCTTCAGTTCATGGATTACTTATAATACACTAAAAACCCGCGTGCGCGGCCCCAAGTCTCAACTTCGGAGTGGAGCCTTTGTGATTGCAGTGATTGAGTTGGAAAAAAAATTCAAAAATTTCAACGAGTCCGCTTATTGATTGATCAGGCTAATTGAAGTATTGAATCCTTGGGACTAATCTCACTCTATTAAGAAGATTAAGAAGAACTGTGGTCCTGAGACTACTAACAACATCATATGGTCATTGACAGCCTTTGGAGCCTCCAAAAAAGTGGACTGCTCTGAATCCATTGAACATCGCATAATTAGGCATAATATAATCTTAATTAACAACCTGGCACTTGCCTTCCTTGCTCGTACTCTTTGCGAACCCAAGTCCAGCTGCTGCTCTAATTGCAGCAGGTCAGGCACCGTTAGCACTTGCAGATCCTCACCAAGCATGTGCCTGCAGTAAAATCACCCACATCCTAAGCAGCAATCACACACTTATAGACTCCCAAAAACGAAAACTTGGTTAATAGATTAATTGCTCAGACAAGCTTCGAAATTCTCTCACCTCTGTGAATGCTGCAGCCGCTCCAACTGCTGCCGTAGCTTGACGACTTCCCGGCCCATGAACTGTTGGATTCGAGAACAGACTTCATCAATACAAAGAAACGCACATTGCATTCAAACATTTCGTATTTGATTTCAGCATTGCTGTTATGGGCTAGAGAATAATATGAAACTCAAGCCTAGCTTTATAGTAGAAATAACATGAAAAGGCAACGGATGGTAAACTTTCCATAACGAGGCTGTATGTACTCTCAGGCTATCAAACATAACGAATTCCATGGCTGAATCATTTTCAATTAAGGGTCAATCATCGTAAGGCTAAAAAAGGCTAAAACAGATATAACCATGCTCTATCTCCATATCCACTGCTTGCTTGCCAATGGCACGGGTTCCAATGAGGCTACGAAAAAGGAACAAGAGAGATGAAATGGGACGTACGTCGCTGTTGCCGCCAGTCTGAACTCCATCTGGGCACTTGCTGTATCGCTCAAGAATGTCTCGCATGCTACACACAACCAAGATAAATCAAAATGACAAGCCAGGATCAGGACTCAGGAGAATCTCATTATCGATCTATCTCAAAAGACTCAAACCCAGTCTGAGAGACACGCAATTTCCACTGCTGCACCCAACCGAGGAACATTTCTGCAGCCCTCTGCAGCTTTCTGGAGCCTTCTGCAGCTTTCGGCATCCTAAACCCTAACACAAAAACCCTATTGATCCCCAAAACCCTATCAGCACCTTCCCGTCGTGTCGTCTGAACCAGATAGTTCTGTGCTTCATAGCTACAATTCCAATCAGCTACCACGGTATCAACAAAGATTAGCCTTCGCGACCTTGTCGACTGTTTTTTGGGAGTCTAGAGTTATAGGAGTCTCAAGTTATTGGACAATGGTTGGCTATGGTTGCACACGAGCAATGCTGACCAGGCTCCGAAGAAACTGCTGCAATTCGTGACTGCGAAACCATGATAACCGAAAGACGCAGCTATCAACATACAGCACGCGAACCAGACAGCGGAGGGAGGGAGCAAGGATTGGAACAGCTTGAATATAGAAAATACTTATCAGCAGTGTGATTGTTCATGAGTAAAGACAGCTGATAAAAGCAAATTAGTGTGTCAAAATTGGGACAATATAATTGATGGCGAGCTCGCTCGCTCGCTCGAATGAATCAATGAATGAATCCCAGCTAGGGGACGTGGTGACTGCGTGCCCGTCTGATCGTCCTCCCACTACTAACCTTCCGGAGCTGGCGAATTCGAAGAGCTTGCCGGTGCTGGAGAAGATGATGAGCGCCACCTCGGCATCGCACAGCACGGCGAGCTCATGTGCCTTCTTGAGCAAGCCGCCGCGGCGCTTGGAGAACGTGACCTGTCGACTGGTGGGATTCTCAATCTTCTTAATTTCGATTTTCCCGCGACCCATAACCCCCGTACTCCGTCGTGACGCCGGCTCAGGCTCAGCAGCTTCTGCTTCTGCTAGAGCTGCAGCTGCACGGCGCTGTTGCAGCGGATCCACCTTTCCCAACACGAAGGAGCCACTGTCTGGAGGCAATGGTAACAATAGTCCTCCTCCCCACTGCCCTGCCCCTCCCACGCCACCTCCAAGTCTACCGGCTGCTGCTGCAGCAGCTGGAGCTTCACTGCTACTCCTACTACCTGGCCCTCCTCGCTGGTCCTCTGTCAACCCTGCACTTGGCCTGATACTCGTCCCGCCGCAACTAGAATTGAGTGACAGCGCAAATCCTAAACTTCTGTACTGTCCAGACGCTGTCGTCATCCATACCCCCCACGAATTACCCACGCCCAATCTCACCCCCTCCCAGAAATATATATAGAGAGCCGCGCTTCGAATTCAATTCCCACTCCGCAGTTGACCCCCACAATCAGCTGGCCACCAACCGTACGAGCCCCACCCAGGAGTGTAAGTTCGACCTTCGTCACAAGTGGCAAGAGCAAGAGCAGAGCAAGGCAGACGCGTACTAACTTACTGACTGGGAGGGAAAAGCTGGTGGGGCGGGACTTATGATATGTTGTCAGGAGAAGGAAGAGAGTAGTACACTGCTACACTACCTTACCAGTGAAGGTGAGAGAGCGAGAGAGCGAGAGAAGCGTCAGACGACGTCCGTCCGAATAAGTAATCACTTAAGTTCGAGGCGGAGGAGTCGTCGCGATTGAAGCTCTCCTTCCCTTCACGTACAGTAAGCGTAGACGTCTGACAGATTTACGCTATATAGCAAGTAGGAGGAAGCGGCGCTCTCTCCCATACTAACACTGGCTCTGTGGCAGGCGGATTTGGTGCTGTCCCTGCAAACAAGGGGCGGCTCGGGGGCGGAACATCAGGCACAACGCCTGCCCCAATTCCTTAACTAGCTCCCCTTTCGTTCCCTTTTCTCCACAGTCAAGGCTGCCAAGCCAAGCCAAGCCAACCTCTGGTTTCTCACTCCCTGCTCTTCTGTTCTCTCTCGCCCCCACTGTGTCTGTCTCTCCCGTAATAACATCACCGCCACCCTGCTATACCTGAATCAATGCACCCTCGCGAAAACTGATTCCTTGCCGTGCTCTTCGGAAGACCGTCCCGCCAGAGCCTGGCTGCCGTGCCCTGTCATCATCATCTTCATCCAAAGGGAGGTTGATGAGGCTACTAGGCTTCCTGGTTTCATTGAATCGATAATATATAACTAAGTGAAGTTACTAAGTTAGGTTAGGGTCGAGCCTAGCCTGGTCTGTTCGTCTCTTGGCCTTCTTCGTTTTGTTGTAACGTAGTTGTTGTTGTTGGTTTGTTATTGTTGTGGTTGTTGTTTTAGTTGGTTTTGTTGTTGTTCTGTTGAGTTGTTCGTCTGATTTCGTAGCTGGTTGGGGTCGTGCCAGGCTCCCACTTGCATTGCTACAGTGCTCAGCTGATTCCTCTCCAGAGCTGCCTGAGACTTTTATACGCCAGTGCTCATCGTCCTACTGGACTGGACTGTTCATCCCAACTGTTGGAAATTCGTCGTGTGGGCAAATCCAATCCCTTTCTGTCTTACTACTTTCATATCTTCTGTTCCATTCCTGGATTCCTTCTGGTTCCTATATGCTGTTCATAGAAGCTTACGCACGCCAGTTCACCAGTTCAGTCCAGACAACCCAAGTTCCCTTCTGGCCTGGGGATTGGATGCCCGCCGGAACTCTATTCCAAGGCATTTTTAAGAGTTTTTGGTCCTCGATAGACGAAATGTACAGTGACTGCCAAAACTGAGTACGGATTTGAAATTTTTCATTCAAATAACCATACCATAAATATCAATGGGCAAAATTCAAAAGTATATACACGAAAGTTGTAGTATGCAACATATAACACATTACTATGGAAGTTTCAAGAAAAAATTAGTTGTGATGTGAAAGAAAATTAGTTTCAAAGTTAGTCATGTCTAAAACTTGGTTTTGATCGCCACAATTTGGAATTATTTTATACTTTGTCAAATTTTTTTTAGAACTCCAAAAAACCTTTTGTGTCTTGGGCATGTTGGTTTACATCATTTTAGATTGTTGTACCCAAAAATTGGAGGAAGTTGACATTTATAGAATTTAAAATATTACCAATTTGAAAAACATGCAAATGATGTTGATTCTCACAATATTGGAATTTTTTTTTGAAACTGAGAGCATGGGATTGCATTAGCCATTATAAAGAGAGTATAGGTTGTAGCATGAACCATTGTTACACCTTAATGCCTTTGCATTTGAAATATTTGTTGAAAAGGGCAATGTGTTCAATTTGTATATTGAAACCGTATAGTGCCTTTTTAGGGTCAAATTTTGTATACAAAGACTAGAGTTCATGCTCCATATAATTCATTCAACCAATTCCAAAAAAATAAGTTATCATTTTTTATATCATCAAAAAGTTCAAAATTGCCAAAAATTACACTGGCTTTCATAAAATTGATGATATAGAAAGTGATAATTTAGTTTTTGGAGATTGATTGAATGAATTATGTGGAGTATGAACCCTAGTCTTTGTACACAAAATTTGAACCTAAAAACGCACCATATGGCTTTAATAAATACATTGAACGCATTGTCTTTTTCAACAAATATTTCAAATGCAAAGGCATTAAGATGTAACAATGGTCCTTGTTGCAACCTATACTCTCTTTACAATGGCTAATGCAATCCCATGCTCTCAATTCCAAAAAAATATTCTAATATAGTGAGAATCAATGTCATTTGCATGTTTTTCAAATTGTAATATTTTAAATTCTATAAATGTCAACTTCCTCCAATTTTTGGGTACAGCAATCTAAAATGATGTAAACCAACATGCCCAAGATACGAAAAGTTTTTTGGAGTTCTAAAAAAAATTTGACAAAATATAAAGTAATTCCAAATTGTGGCGATCAAAACCGAGTTTTAGACATGGCTAACTTTGAAACTAATTTTCTTTCACATCACAACTAATTTTTTCTTGAAACTTCCATAGTAATGTGTTATATGTCGCATACTACAACTCTCGTGTATATACTTTTGGATTTTGCCCATTGATGTTTATGGTATGGTTGTTTGAGTGCAAAAGTACCAAATCCATACTCAGTTTTGGTAGTCAATGTATGAAAACAGTTGTTGCCTTGAACCCTGAAGGTGGAATGAAATTTTATCATTCGCATCAAAAAACTAGTGTGCCCTGTGCCATTGCCACATCCCAAATAAAAGTAAAAGTATATTTTTGTAACTTTTCAATTCATAAAAACTTCCAAATTCTATGACTTTCACACCGTAGGTCCAAACCCCATGAAACAAAGTCCGCGCACTCCTCCTTGCCAAGCACTCTCCAATGGTATCAAGAATGCGACCGGGGGACGCACAGTCAAGGAGATCTCACCATAACAAACAAACAAAACAAAAATATGATCTTGCATTTTTCCCTTGGATGAATACTTTTCTTCCATTAGCTCTTCAAGAGCTTTCTACCCACCTCCCCAAAGGACCTTGAATCCAATTTTTGGGCCAAAGCTAAATAAGCTCATATGATCATGTGGTTTTTTCACCTTGGAGGAAAACGGAGGAATTTATTGTTTACAACCATGGGATCAAATTTGGAACAAGAGACCCTTTATTAATTTAAGAGATGTTATGATATGTGAAATTAACCATCCAAAATATGAACAAGTTTTTACATTATCCCCCCTTCCTCCTTTGCAATGAAAAATTTAAAAAAAAAAAAAATGAGCTCTACCCTTGACCCAAAAATTGGATGTGCCATGGTCAAATTTTCATTTGTGAAAATTTTCAAAGTAATTTTTGTTATTTTTACATTTGTACATCCAAAAACCTGCAGTGAAGCCCATCAAGTCAAAACGTCAATCCAAATTTGATCTTTGTATAATTGATTAATAAAATTTTGATATTTCTCATTGGCAAAAAAATACTTTTCAGTAGATGTTCATTATTTTGAAATTTTGATGGAAAAATATATTACTGTAAAATTTTTTAAGTATAATGTGGGTGGGAAACATTATGTCAATTATAATATATTAAAATGATTTGGATTTTTGACCAAAAGTGAAGATTAGCCTTAAAGTTCTTTGATGTTTAGAAGCCCCAAACTATTTCAAAATTCTTGTTCCCAAAGTAAGGCTAAGATCTTCATCTATATTTATTTTTTAATCCCTAGAGGTCTTTTGTGTTTAGAAGCCAAAAACTATTTCAAAATAATCATTCCCAAAATAAGGATAAAATCTTCATTTGTATTTATTATTTAACAAATCCAACCGCATGACCTTTTGGTTAACTTTTTTAAAGACATTGCTCCAAAATTTTAAAGAAAGCATTCCTACCAATTGCAAGTTCAATGTGCCTAAACTCCAAAATATAGTCTTTTTAGCCTTTCCAAGAAGGAAAGTTCTGTCTTCCAACATTTTTAGAAAAAAAACATTTTTGTAATATAACATGTGCATTTTTGTCAATATGTTGGAAAATGGGTTGAGAATACATGTAAAAACACAAATCAAAAGAAATTTCATATTCATCTTTAAAAAAATATACAGTGGAAGGTGGTAATGAAAGAAAAAACTAAACCACTAATAAAGTATACAAGAAATTGAAAACCAATAATCCCCATGGTGAAAATGTTCTAGTAAACAAAAGGTATCCATTTCTTTTTCTTTTATTTGAATATATTCAAAAATTAAATGCAAAAAACAACTTCATATATTTTTTCTACTTTCATTGCACACTAAATAAAACTCTTCATAGCTTTTACTTCATTATTTGCAATTGAGTGGTTTAAATGTTTTTGAATAGGTATCAATCTTTGTAATTCCCTCAACAATCCCCCCCTTAATTTTTTTTTATTAAATGTATTTTTATTTGACATTGAAATTTAAAATAACTTATAATTTTTGCAATATTTATTTGAAGTATGTGAAACAAAGCTTTGCACATAGATTAGCCTTTAAATTTTTTGGCAACCCAAAATGGATTGATCCATTTTTAAAGTGGCCATTTTTGCACTTAGGAATGAAAATAGTCACTTGAACTTGGGCTCATCTTCAAGAAAATCAAGTTAGCTATCAAGTAGTATATTTAAATTTAGAAGAAGATTCACTATTGAATTTACAAAAAATTCCAAAGCATGGGTGGTTTAGAGCATGAAGCATAGAGTCATCGGTTTAGGGAGCAAAGAGTCGTTGGTTTAGAGTTTGGCCAATGAGGTAAAGGCATGTGTTCATGGCTCGTTAATGGGTAGGCAAAGTCATAACTACGTTGTATAGTGTTAGCAAGGTTGGGGCCAGCCTTGGGATGGGGGAGAGGTGGTTGGAGACCTTTTGGCACACTTTTAAAAGTGACGCTTGGCAAGTTATGTGAGGAACATTTGGGAGAAAACCGTTGAAAATCGTCTCAAGTGGAAGAGTAATGACGTTGGACAATGATGACGCTTAGAATTCTAATGAATTTCTAGCCTAGACCGTTTATGGCCTTTTTCAATGAATTGCCCAATAATAGATTAGACCTGGAGCGGCATTCCCCTCCTCCATTTTTTTAACTTTGCCCAGTGGGGGGGTACAAGCAACTAGTGGAATACACATCTTGCACTCAAATTTGAGCCATTTTTTGAAAAAAAAATATGATTGTGTGTTTTTTCTTGTGTTTTTTCACTCTACCATATTTGATCTCAAATTTTGGCTTCAAATTTGTGACAAATCTTCCATTTGTTTCATAATTTCTAAAATTTAACAATAAAGTGGTCACTGTTGCAAGGCCATTTTTAGTCCTAATAATACAATACTTGTTTCTATACATGTGAAACTTGGTTACCTTGAAAATGCGGAGCATAGGATGCCAACTTTCTAAAATGTTATGTGTCCAAAAGAGCCAATCAAAGCACAATTTTAGCTATGCAAAAGCATTGATTTTGCTGAAGTACCCTTCACTTTTACGCTATAATCTTGCAAGCTATGACTTGAATTGATACCAAACTTTGTAGAAATGACAAGGACTTAGCTTTCTACAAGTTCCTATGGTTAATTTTGCCTAAAAATGACTCACCTTACTTAGAGCTTCAATTCTTTGTAACTTATAAAATCAAGATCCTAAACACCTTGAAAAATGGCCCAAAAAATTTAAGGGTTAGAATGACTAGCATCCATCATTAAAAAAATCTTTTAAAATTTCAAATTATGAAATCATGCTTGATTTAAAAATAAATAAAAAGAGGTCTCTTTAATCCTTTTAGTTAACAAATCCAACCATGGTACTCTTTAGATACCTTGTTCAAGTACATCCATCCAAAATTTTAGAATAAGAACCCCTAACAATTTTAAGTTCAATGTGCCTATACTTAGAAATGTAGGCTTTTTTAGCCCTTTTTAAAGAAAAAACTTTGTCTTTCAACATTTTTTAGAAAAAAACATATATGTCCCATAACTTGTGTGTTTCAGTTTATATATTAGATAATGGGTTGAGAATATATGTTAAGAAAATTAACCAAAAAAACTTTTATACTCATTTTTAAGAATTTATAAAGTAGGAGGTAAAGAATGAAAGAAAAAATGAAACCACCAATAACTTTGATAAAAAAAATTGAAAATCGTTAATCCCAATGGTGAGAATGTTCATTGGAAGAGATTTTGGGGCATTGGAGGGCCGTTTCAGGCCCGTTCCCAGATCTGTTCTCGATGCAGGAAGGGAGCGTCGGGCTGCTGTCAGACCCTAATTACCCCAATTTTTTTTTTTTTTTTTTTTTTTTTTTTTTTTTGCTTCTGAAATTTAAAAAAAACAGTAAGAAGAAAAAAAAAAAAAAAAAAAAAAATCGAAAAATCCAACGTCGCACTCTCTCGACCACGTCAGCCTGCGCGCGTGGCAGAGTTCCCAGGCAGGGAACTGCCTGATAACTCGCGGGCTCTTAGAGCCCTCAAATCTCTTCTAATGTGTGCACAATTTATATCCTTTTTTTTCCCTTGTTTGGAAATTTTCAAAATTGAGTTGAAAAGATGATTTCATATGTTTTTTCTATCTTCAATAAAAGTACTTGGAATATAGCTTCACACGTAGATTGGACTTATTTGCATCCATTCTATTGATTTCATACAAAAATTCTAAATTATGAAGTCAATAAAGCCTAACCAAGTTTTCAACCCCTTCAAATTGGACTTCTTATTCCTATAGGGGTTAAAAGAAGAAATAGTATTTTATAAAGGTGAACCTTTATCCTTATTGAATATTGTCATGAATGCATTGTAACCATTTTAATACTATTTACAAAGGCAATTTGAAGATTAGATTCAACATAACATTACTCAACTAGGTTGGGATTTCCCTACAATCTAAAAGGCAATTTATTTTGTCAACATATTTGAGGTGCTAAAAATTTAGCAAAAATGAAGATGTTAATGGCATTGACAAGTTAATCCCTAAAACTTTAAGTCATTTTCAAGGTGTTTTGGATCTTGATTTTATAAGTTACAAAGAATTGAAGCTCTAAGTAAGATGAGTCATTTTTAGGCAAAATTAACTATAGGATCTTGTAGAAAGCCTTATCACCTCTACAAAGTCATGATAGATTGCAAGATTATAACGTAAAAGTGAAGGGGTACTTTAAGAAAATCAATATTTTGGAGTAGCTAAAATTGTGCTTTGACTAGCTCTTTTGAACACACAACATTTTAGAAAGTTGGCATCCTATGCTCATTCTCAAGGTAACCAAGTTCTATATGTATGGGAACACATCTTGTATTTTTAGGACAAAAAATGAGTGAGAAAACGGTCCTTGCAATAGCAACAGTGCTAGTATGTGAGCCCAAGAATGCGAGCTTGTGAGCATTGAGCCTACAATATAGGTACCTATAATATAGATACCATACACTATGGAAGGTGTATGTATCATAAACACCTATAATATGGGTATTTGTAACATATATATCCTATAATTATAGACGGTTTCTATAGTATATACACCTATAGTATAGGTGTGTTGTATTCTAGGCTCATAGGCTCACACTCCTATGCTCACATAATAGCAACCTTCCTTGCAATAGCGACCACTTCATTGTTAAATTTTAGAAATTTTGAGATAAATGGAAGATTTGTTACAAACTTAGACCCAAAATTTAAAATCAAACATGGTAGAGTGAAAGAACACAAGAAAAGATACACAATAGAAAAAATTGGACATGGCTCAAATTTGAGTACAAGATGTGTATTCTAATCGGGATTCCAATAGTTGTTTGTATCCGTAGGTGAGTTAAAAATAGAAAGAGGACAGTGCTACTTTAGGTCTAATCTACTATTGGGCAACTCATTGGAAAAGTACCATGAATGGTCTAGGCTAAAAACCTATTAGAATTTCATCATTATCCAACTTCATTGCTCTTCACTTGAGACAGTTTTCTCGGAAATGTTCCGCACATAGCTTGCCATGTGTCACTTTTAAAAGCGCGTCAAAAGTCTCCAACCACCTCTCGCCCACCTCCAAGGCCCAGCCTTACTAACACCACCTGGCGGCACATGAACACATGTCTCCACTTCATTGGCCAAATTTCCCTCATCCAATGACTCTCTCTTACATCCCCTTAGACCACCCATGCTTTGAAATTTTTTGAATCTTCTTTAAAATCTAAATACACCACTTGATAGCTAACTTGATTCTCTTGAGAATGAGCCCAAGTTCAAGTGACTCTTCGCATTCCTAAGTCCAAAAATGACCGTTTTAAAAATGGATCGACCCATTTTGGATCGCTCAAAATTTTAAGGATTAATACAAGAAATAAAAGAGAAGATTGGCAATAGGTTCCACTATGTGACAAAGTAATAAGTTAATTTCTTATGTATAGATTCAAATGATCATCATTGAATGCAATTTTAGAACACTCCATTTTATTATTACCCTAGATAATGTAGATATTTGATTCCTTTTTTTATAGTATAAAAGTCCTAATAATTACAACCCTATTAGTTACGATAGATCACCTACAAGTGTCACTGTTTTTCATTCTCCAACATCTAAAAAATGAGCTAAAATAAACAATTGAACACTTCATAACTCAAAATCAACACGACTTTTTAGGTGCAACCAATGAGATGTAAGGACTTTTTTGAAGCAACCAAAGAGAGTGGAGGCATGTTATGCTTCAAGGGTATCCATTCAAGGCAAGTCTAGTTTTATATATAGGCTATCCTATATTCCCAATTTTGAAAATTTATAAAGTATTCCTTGAATGAGTTGCATCTTCCTTGAATTTACTAATAAGAGCAACTACATTGTTGGATGGAATAGCTTGGATATGGCAAGAAGTTGTCATTTGCCCAATTGAATTAGCCACCCCCTACTACAACCCTTCAAAGCCACCCTTAATATGTGTAGAACTGCAAATATGCCAAAAGGCCACTTCACTTACTTACATATTGCAACTTTGGGAGTGCTTCTCCACTCCTATTGTGCTCATATTCCACTTCTATTATGCTCATATTCTACTTCTATTATGCTCATATTCCACTTCTATTGTGCTCATGTTTCACTTCTATTATGCTCTTGTTCCTCTCTAGACCTATTGTGCCCATGTTATGCTCCTATTGTGTTCTTGACCAAAATGGCTTCAAAATAAGGGCGCATTGAAGCCTTGAGCAGCCACAACAGGTTGGCATCTAAAGTCCAAAGATTAGCAAGCCCAGACTCCCTTGTTCCATTGGCGACCAAACGGTAGGATAACAAAGATAACCCCTCGATTCCAACCTTTTGCATTTGAAGTTATTATTCCATCCAACGGTGAAGATGCTCTACTCATCTCATCAAATTTTTTGAGTCAACAAAAGTGTTCCTTTCCTTTCCTTTTTAGGTGTTTGAGATCATGGGACCACTTGACAAAAGTGTTCCTTTTTAGCCGTGTTTCTCCCTTCCCTAGTCTTGCGTCATCGGTCATCAGTGGGTGTGTTGATTGGAACCCCACACGGACACTCCATTCCATTCCATTTGACTTCCGTTCCGGTTGAAACCTTCAAGGTTGCGGCATTTGGGTCCACCTGCCGCCTTTGAAGTGTTGCTTGAGGGTTCAGTTCACTGACCGCCCCTCCCCCGCCCGCCTGCCGTTTTTGAGATGCCGTGTTGCCCTGCCTTGCGCCTTCCTACTTGGCTTGTACTGCCAAAGTGCCAAACAACAAACCCAATCCACAAAAAGAACTTAAACTACTGTCTCCCCTCCCTCAGGTGCGTCATGTCGATCGGGCTTGGAATCAGCTTGGAATCGGCTTTGCCTGGCCGGAACTACTGAAGCCAGGATCCTGCAATCAAGATTCTAGACTGCTGCACTGGGGTTTCTGAAAAGTATTGATCGCACTGCACATTGCTTTTAAGTTCCAATCGCATGTGGTACGATAATCATATGGAAATCAATCCAAAAAGAGAACGGAAGGAAGTTAAGTATAGTAGTCTATTCTTATATCTGATCAGCCAGTGTTCCTGTACCTTACTGATTGGGAAAGAAATTTGCCCCTGAATCAGTGCTTGCATCAACCTGTTTTCAGTGTTTAAAATATTGGATGTCGGTTCCTTGGAAGCAAGCAGCCAGCCAGGGTTTGACATTACATTATGGACTGTAACTTAGTGTCAAATCCTCAGTGTGGATCTGCAGAACTATGATACTGTGGATTATTAGCACTTTAGCAGTTGATCACTTGATGTCTGTAGGTGGCAGTTTATAAAAAATTGATATTTTTATTTTGTAGTAAATGGAATACAAAATTCCCCAGTCATGGGTCTGTCCGTGGTGCTCATCATCACATCATGGCGTGCATGCTGGGAACACATATTTTGATGCGGAGACGAACAATTGAATTCATGAATGAAGCATTAAGCAATTCAACATGGTTCCCATTATTATATTGAAAACCTTTTTGTGGGTCTTGTTGTTAGTCCTTGAATGGAGATTCTAGATTCTCTTAGATTGTATATTTTGGACATCTTGTGAATAAACTACGAATTTTGAAAGTGCTGAAAATAGGGTTTAGGGCTACCAACCATAGACTCTCATGAATAAAAGAAGTACATTTTAGGCAAGAATCTAGACTGTGGGTTTTTAGAAAGTGGTCGAAACTAGGTGTAGTTACCTTATCTATGTTCAACATATTCATTATGGGTTGTCACACTTTCTTCTCAATCTTCAAAGAATGGGGATGTGGCATTCTCTCATTAGGGGTAGTCACACCTTCTTTGCTCCCCACCTAAAATCTGAAGAATGGGGACGTGGCGGGTTAGGTTTGGTTTGCCATAGGGAGAAAATATTGTTTCCGTGAAGCCTTCACGATGTCTATCATATTCCTATGGAGGTGAATAATGGACGTGGCGAAGCCTTCGCAAGCAAAAATTTTCCGCATTTGCGCTCCTTGTGATACCTATGATTTTTCAAGCTAGCTTGCGTATTTTTAGTTCAGGTAGATCTATTCTTCAGAGAAATCCTCCAAAGGACACAAAAGGGGGTCACACCTTCTTCAGCAATTTTAGGTCCTGACTGGCTCTGAGTTTCTTTCCTTAGCTACTCATTCTTAAGCTAAATCTTGTTTTCGGAGAAGGTGTGACTACCCCTATTGTCTAATGGAGGCTTGCAAAGGGTCCTTTCTTTGAAGATTGAGAATGGAGATTCTCTTTCGCAAGGTGAAGAATGGGCGCAAAGAATGGGTGTGAAGAACATTTTGCATGCAAAGTTTTCATCTCACTTTCACCCTTTGCGTGCTGCTTTTATCCTATGAATGCATTAGCCATTGGCGTAACTTGGCTCCCAGCATTGACACTCAGACACAATCGACAGTCAACACTGACACAATTAACGTTCAAACACAATAAGGTAAAACAGTCCATCATGGACAAATGACCCATGATGGACACCTAGGGAATGACCCCATGGCGGTTAATTCAATTTGTGAGATTTTGGGCCACAATAAATGTCTCACCTGACATTAATGGAGTAATTAGTAATCTCGTCAGGAACACCCAATTTTTTCAGTGTAAATCATTATAGAAAGTGACTTTTTAAAGGCCTTCCACATTAGAAAATATTGTGACTGCTTTAGGTGAGTAAGGTGAGTATTATGGATACAATTTTTGTTGGTTATAGAATAGTCCGCTAGAGACTCTTTTAGGGTTGAACCTTCAAAAATTCATAGCTAATTCATACTTTGTCAAAAAAATAATAATTTCAACTGCTCTCTCTATTTGTCACACTTGTCTTTGTGTGGGGAAAAAATTTAAAAATTTCAACAATGGCATGAGGACAAACTCCTAATTCTGACTGTGATGGGCTATTTTATCTTAAACGCAATCAGGATCCAAATGAAGTATTAGGAGCCAAGTTTGATGTACCATTGCTTTTTTTGGACCATTATTAATTGTGTAGCTCAAATTTTTAATATTTTTTCAAAATAAATATGCTTCATGTTTCATAAATGTTATAGTGTCATGTTTCACTATTATGTACTCTATGATATCATCATTTCATTTGAATTAAGTAAAAAAATTAGTATAATCAATACTTTTTACTCCTTTGTGTTGAATTTTAAATTAGATGATTTAGAAACTTTTTCATTGAAAGTGATACTATTTTGAAGACAAATTGTCATTGTTGACAACTTTGAATAATTTTTAGAACTAATTTTGATAAAATTGATAAAGTTTTTGAGTAGAACATTCTATAAAAATTTCAAAAAGGACTCCAAAAGGAACCTCTTCTGTGTCCTTAATGGCTCCTAATAGCTCATTTGGACCCATTAGCACAATCAACACTCTCCTAATTACAAGTCTCGTCTTTTCCCTCCAAATTATAGATCATATGCTCGCTTTGAAAAATTATTGCATCGATCTTAATCCCTAAAGGACTAGCATGCATTTTTTGGCAACATAAAAAATTTGGGCAGGTACATGTGATTAGAGATTTGCATATTTTAGGCTAAAATTTTAACCCCTAAAGGACCAAATGACCGTTGATTGTATGCAAGTGATCTCAGGTAGGTTCCCATAAAGTCAATTTTGGTCGGATCCGCTTTACTAAATTTTCACACAAGGTGTGAATATGTACCCCCTTAGTGAAAATCTATTTTTTTCCTGATCAGGTGCCCAAATCAAAAGTTATGTTGCCCTAAACTTTTTGGGCAGCCTAGGCAATTTAGGAATATTTTGGGAATCTTTTGCAGAAAAGCTCATCATTTTTTGAAATTTTTGGCACGCATATAACTTACATGATACAAGATGCAAATGTCAAAAAAATAATATGCTTAGTGTAAAAACCTCATTCTAAGAGGAGTTAAAGTCCGTTGGCCTTGTCAAGCAAGGTTGGAAAAAAACTTTTTCTTCTAACTTCAAATGTTATAATCTTTCAATCTTTGCGGTCAAAGTTTCTGAAATTTTTCCTAGACATTTCCATAGTAGTCTAGTACAAATTTGAAAGGTTGAATTATGAAAAAACCTTTTTTTTCTTTTATTTTTTGTCTGCCCTAAAAAGTGGCAGTTTTTCACAATTTCTTTCCAAAACATGCCTCGGGGCTTTAGGGGTTAAAACAAGGTGGGGATGAGGAATATCTTTTATATGCACTAAATTTCATGACTTTGGAAAAATGAGTCAAAAGTTATAGCCTAATATGTTTCTTTTTTTTCCAGGTAGGCAATCCAGGTAGATAAAAAAAATCACTTTTTTTCAAAAACAAAAATTTGAAATTGGTTTTCTAGAGTTATATATATATATATATGGAAAGCTTTGAATCATTCCATTTTGATCAATGAGTCCAAAGTTATGAGGAGTTTTTGTTTGTGGGCAATTATGGATTCTCTATTCTAAAATAAACTTTGAAGTCCTTTATTTTGCTCAGTTTTCTATGTTTTTTGAAAAAAATAAAATCATAAGATGTAGATTGTTTATTACAACATTGCAACATTTGGGATTGGCATTTTTCAATTCCATAACTACATTCTTAAGAATTTTGTATTTTGAATCATTCTCTACTTCTTTCTACTTATTATTTTTTCCTATATGTTGTACAATTCCAAATGATGTGAAATTTTCAAGCATGTAGCCAACTTGTCTAGGAAAAAGAATCCAAAGAAGCAACACCATTTTGGACATTTTTTCATAGAAAAGTTAGCTTGTAAAGTGCAGCTGCCCTGCTTTTTGCAGGGCCAAAAACATGATTAAGTGGATTTGAATGCTTATATCTTGCAATCCGCATGGTGGAAATTTCTGAAATTTTGACCATGTATTTTCAAGTCAGCATACTACAAGATCCTACAACTTTATATATCAAAAAGAGTTTTTTTTCACAAATTTGATACTTGTACTAAAAATGGCAATTTTTGAGCATTTTAGGTGAAAACACAGTCATGGAACTTTAGGGATTAAATTGTAGGTGAATGCTAATTGTATTCTCCATTTTCATTCTCCAAATGACATTTAAGGGGGGGCACACCTTCTTCATGGAAAAGGGCTTTTGATTGGCTCCTCGTTTCACTCCATACCTTCTCATTCTTAACCCCTGAGTGCCTCATAGCCTCAAATCTGGCCTCCCCAAATTAAAAGATTGCTTTGTTTGACAATTATAATCTTTTCAATGGTACAATCAAATCATTTGTCCATTTCCCCGCAACTCTGCACTTGCCCCCACTACCAAACGGTACGGTCAGCTTATATGAATCTTGTTTTGGATGACAATTTGGTTGGAATGACTTTAGAAGGGTCTAGATTTTGGTAAACATGCACCGGGTACTTAGGGGTTTAGAGAAGGTGTCAATGACAATCTGTATTTCCAATTCATTTTGACAATAGTTGAGTTACTAAGGATTGTCTAATGAAATTTGTACATTGACTTTTTCTTAGACACAATATCTATGCTACAAATATACATTAAAAACTCTAATTCCAAATTCTTGGTCTCATACACATACCAAATTTATGTATACGTAAGTATATTTAGTAGAACTTTTAATAAACGATACTTTCTAAAGTAATAAACCTCTCTAAAATAATATTGATTGTCGGTTTAGGCCTAGGCCACATACAAATGTCGTGAATGCAAATGACCCTTTCTTAAATAAATGTAATAATCTCTCTAATATAATGTATCAAACCGGTTCCAACTTGGCTCTTTATAGAAGTTCTTTTGTAGTGTGTGAGAGAGAATGAAGAATGCTTCATTTATAATTTGAAAGAATTTGTAAGTGTGTGTGAAATGTTGAAAAATAACCTAAAGAATTGAATGATAAATGTAGATAATGAATTAGTTAGAAAGTTGAAGAACTTACAACCGAATAATAAAATTCCAGCAAGTCAAAGTAGTAGTTATGTTCAATTTCCTATTTAATCCCTAAAGGACCAAGGCACATTTGGGACAAAAATTGTCAAAAATTGCCACTTTTTAGGGTTGCAAGAAAAAAAATGAAAAAATAATATTTTCTTGGAATTTGATCCAACAAACTTGTACTCCACGTGTTTTTGAAAAAAACATGTGTTTCCTTTATATTTTACAAAGAAAATCCGGGTCTTTTTCAGAAACAGAGGTAGTAGTAGCTAGACTAGTACAAAAATGAATTGAAAAAATTTCAAAAACTTTGACTACAAGGATTGAAAGATTATAACGTTTGAAGTTAGAAGAAAAAGATTTTTTCTAACCTTGCCTTATAGGGTCAACAAACTTTAACTCCTAAAATGAGATTTTTGCACTACACATGGAATTGTTTTACAATTGTATCCTATATTGTTAGTAACAACCCTTGCCAAATTCCATAGATAGAAGAGGAATTTTGCACATGCTATCCCAAGCTTCTTGCCTTACCTAAAAACTTTAGGCATCATGATTTTTGATTTGGACACTTGATTGGATAAAAATCTCATTATTGAAAAGGTGGTACATATTTACAACTTGTGTCAAAATTTCAGATAGATATGTTCAAAATAGACTTTATAGGAACCTATCTCTTTTTTCAATTGGTCGTTCAACAACTAATTGATCTTTTAATAGTTCAAATGCCACAATATACTTCAAAGTCAAATATATTGCGGAGTAGAATTTACAATCAGAAGCAAGTCCTATTGCGTAAACATAGTAAAGTATACTCCAAAGAAATTATTATAAGTGTAAGTACAAAATGTTCATTAGGAAAAATTAACGTATTCGATTTGTTTCTAATCTCAGTTTCACAATTAAAAAAAAATTCACAAGGTTTTGTATGTTTTCTAGGACAATCTCATTGTTGGCATTATGGTATGTTTCAATTCCATCTTAGAGCTATTAACAATTTATTTTTTCCTTCAATCTCATACCTACTTCTATTTAACAATTGTTTTTGAAATTTTATATTAGACTATTAGCTCATATATTCAATATAAAAAGCTTTACAATAAAAATTTTAGTCCAAAATTTTTAAATTATGAAGGTTCAAAGTCAATTAATCTAGTTACAAAATGTGCTCAAAACCTTATTTCCTTCACAAATATCTTGCAATCTATACAATCGAAGTTTCTCAAATTTATTCTATACATTTTTATAATAGTTTAGTGCAAGATTTATGGCTAAATATGCAATATAATACGATTTTAAATCTTTTTGCTCTATGCAATAGAAATGGCAATTTTGAGTGTTTTTTGATGAGAAAAAGACCTTGGGACTTTTGGGGTTAAGCATTATAATGTTGCTATTGGATGTTCTTTATATTAACCCCTAAAGGACTAAGGCCTTTTTTCTGCCAAAAAACACTCAAAACTGTCATTTCTATAGCAAAAAGTAAAAAAAATTGAAAAATGTTTTTTTTTCCACATCTAATCGTAGGATCTAACACCTAACTAGTATGAGAGTGTGTGAAAAAAAAATTCAGAATTTTTGACTACACAAATTGCAAGATATCTGCTTTTAAAGTGAAAAAAACAAGTTTTTCAGCACACTGCGGGACCAGATTTTTTGACTTTGAACATTTTTAACTTAAAATTTTTGAACTACAAAGTTTTGAGCTTTAAATCTTTATAGTGGAGAATTGAGTTGAGAGTCTAGGGAAAAAAATTCAAAAAAACTTAATTATCATTCTTAAAAAAATTGTTAAGTAGAAGTAGGTACAAGATAGAAGGAAAATCTAAAATATTCATATATTTTAGATGGAATTAAAATGCACTAATCCCTATGGTGAGATTATTCTAGCAAGTAAACTAAGCCATGCAGAAAAAAAAATTTGAAAAATTTGAAAAATTGCATTCAAAAATGAATCCTACAAGTTATTTTTTTCAAGAAAATGTTCTAACTGCCCGAAAAACAAGAATGTCCATAACTTTCTCATAACAAATCCAAATGAAATGAATCAAAGATTTCCAGATAGAAAAAAATATAATCTATGAGAAAAAAATATTAAAAAAAAAATTCATTTTTTTTGCCATTTTTGTTTGCTACCTGGGCTGCCTGCCGTCCCCTATTTTGAGCTTATTTGGTCATAACTTTTTTTTCCGGGCACCGATTGTGAAAAAAATTATATTCCCACCAAGCTAATCAGCTTTTCTACCTCCAAAAAAAGTTTCAAAAAATCAGATGAAAATTTCAGCCCGTAGGTACTTGCCCGAAAACACATTTGTCCCTTGAAGGGACAACGGTCCTTTAGGGGTTAAAGAAATTCTTAAAGCTCATACTAGAAGAAGTTAAATCTGAGACCTTATAGTCTTGTTATAGTTGGATCCACCAAAAATTTAATAAAGACAAAGAATTAACCTTGAATTAAAATTAATAAAAATTTGGGACAAATTTTAGTCTAAAATGGTTAAAGAATTTTAAGGGGTTGTTGAAATATTTTGACACACAATTGTTGAAATTGATCTAGATTTGCAATAATATTAGCATATCTTATGTATTTATAATTAATTTAATTAGTATAAATTCTTTCATGTTTAGAGGCCCAAAACTTTTTCAAAATACTTGTATCTAAATTAAGGTCAAAATCTTCATCAATATTTATTTTTTAACAAATCCAACCGTAGGATACTTTGATTAATTTGTTTAAGTATATTGTTCCAAAATTTTAGAGTGAATATCCTCATCGATTGCAAGTTAAATGTGCCTAAACTTCAACAGATGTAGGCTTTTCTAACCCTTCCAAAGGATGAAGTTTTGTCTTTCAATATTTTTAGAAAAAAACATGTATGTTCTATAACTTGTGTGTTCTAGTCAATATGTTGGAAAATGGTTTGAAAACATATGTTAAATATCTTAACTAAAAAAATTTCATATTCATTTTTTTTAAATTTATAAAATAGAAGGTGTTATTGAATTGAAGATAAGGCTACTATGCTAATAACTTTTGGAAGAATTTGAAAATTATTAATCAGAATGTTATAGTAAACAATTTATATCCTTTATTTTTATTTTTATTTGAAAATTTTCACAATTAAGAACAAAAGATGACTTTATATGTTTTTTCTACCTTCATTGTCCACAAAATAAAATTCCACAACTTTTACCTCACTATTTGGAATTAATTGGTTCAAATGTTATTGAATGGATATCAATCTATAGAATCCCAAAAAATAATTAATATTTTTTTAGAATATATTTTTTGCTGCTCGATTTGACACTAAAATTAGAAAAATTGTTTTAATTTTTGTAATATTTACTAGAATGACATGAAACAAAGCTTTATACATAGATTATGATGATTAGCATCCATAGTTCCATACTAAAAAAAATCATGCAAAATTTCTAAATTATAAAGTCAATAGAGTCTGCCCAAGTTCTCAAAAAGCCCAAAGTAGGCTCCTTGGTCCTTTAGGGGTTAATTACTCTATTTGAGATTACAAGTTTATTTCTTTCCCCTTTTGAATCAAAATCACAAGTTGCACAACCTCAGAATTTGAAAATTATATCCTTGAGGTACGTGTGAGTTATGAAATTTTCAAATAGTGAGGAATGTGTGGAATTTTTTTCAAAAACTTTGACAATACGGATTGAAAGATTATAACTTTCACAGTTAGAAGAAAAAGTTTTTTCCCGACCTTGCCCAATAGGGCCAACAAACTTTTAACTTCTCCAGGGTGAGATTTTCACACTACTCATGGTTTTTGTTTTTTTGACATTTGCATCTTGTATCATGTAAGTTACACACCTACCAAGTTTCAATATTATAGAGAAGAGTCCTACATATGCTATCCAAAGCTACCCAAGCTGCCCCAAAAATTTAGGACATCATAACTTCTTATCCATGCACCCAATCAGAAAAAAAATTATATATTCCCGCTAAGGCAAAAATTCAGGACATCATAACTTTTGATCCATGCACCCAATCAGAAAAAAAATAATATATTCCCGCTAAGGCAAAAATTCAGGACATCATAACTTTTGATCCATGCACCCAATCAGAAAAAAAATTATATATCCCCGCTAAGGGAGGTCACTGTATATATATGTTCACACCTTGCATCAAACTTTTGTGAACACCAATCAAAATTGACTTCATAGAGACCCTACCCAAGATTATTCTTGCGGACATTGAACACACAGTTGGTCCTTTACTCCTTTAGGAATCCATGAAAGCCAACTACTGTAGCTGGTATAAGCCTCCAAAACTTTCCCGAACACTACCGTTTTTCTAGCTTGGATCGTGCCGAATCCAAACTTTGTATGCCGCAGAAGAGACAACATCTCACTGCTAAAGGTTGTCGTATTTATACCAACCAGGCGGGACTCTTCATGGCGTTTGTGCAAACCCGCAGAACTGCAAACAAGGAGTTGGACTATTGGCAGTGTCTTATTCCAGAGAAAGTGCAAAAGGCCGAGAAGCCCATAGGGCGATTCTTCAGGGTCAGTACTGGTAGGACTCACGGCAGCAGAGCAGACTAGCAGAGCAGGCGGGGAAGGCAGACCGCATTGGGGAGGAACCTAGCCAGCCTCCGCCTACGGTATTCAAGTTCTGCGGCAACTTTGCAATGAAAATTCCGTTTCATTTGTGAGAAAAAAAAGAAAAAAAAAGAAGAAGTTCTGCGGCAACTTTTCAGTTCGGTCTTTGCCGGCCACTTGGATGGGGGCTACGCTTAACCTATTATTCTATGATGAATGTTCTTCTTTGGTTAACTTCAGTTATTTGGAGCAGCCAGAATCTGCAGAATGGAGGCTTTCGAAGTGGGCTTTTCAGTTCGGCCTTGCCACTTGGGTGGGGTCTAAGCTTATTATCCTATGATGAATGTTCTTCTTTGGTTAACTTCAGTTATTTGGTGCAGCCAGAATCTGCAGAATGGAGGCTTTCGAAGTGGGCTTTTTCAGTTCGGCCTTTGCCACTTGGGTGGGGTCGAAGCTTATTATCCTATGATGAATGTTCTTCTTTGGTTAACTTCAGTTATTTGGTGCAGCCAGAATCTGCAGAATGGAAGCTTTAGAGGTTGGCTTTGTCATCAGTCAATGAAGGACCGGTCGGGCACGAGGACCGACGCTTACCAAGCCAATCAGGGACTCACTCACTGCAGTTGATGCCAAGGGTGCCGAACAAGCCATTTGGGTAGGAGGAAGCTTTATTCAATGATCTCATCACTCTTCTTTTAGAAATCGAGACGACGGAGCACTCCTCAGTCGCCTCCAACTTGTACGTACGCAACTTGCCATTGGTTCTCTCCAGGGCTTTTTGGCGATATAAAATGTTACAGTGGTGCTCTAAATTTTAACATTCATCCACATGTTGGATAGAAAGTATCTTATTAGCACATACAGAGTATCACATGTCCATAATTTTATTTTCAATCACAATCTAACAATTTCATGCAATTTTTATTTTTTTTAAATTTAAAGTTTTTTGGCAAAAAACTTCATGATTTGTTGTCATTTATTAGCCAATTTTTTTTTTTCTAGGTGCAATATGATACTTAAAAGGCAAAAAAGAAGCCCCGGTTCTCTCGTACTTTGGAGAAAAAGAAAGGTTAGGGAGGATTGAATGTAAGAATTGCTCCCTATTTTGTGCCATGTAAAGTTTGGATTCTTCACCTTCCCTACACAAAATAGTGAAATTAGGTTGTCCCATACCAATTTCTTGACACTTGACACTATATAAATATTTATTATTAGTGTATAAGAATGCACTATTTTTGAACTAGGTATTGTTGTAACTGGGACTCATCAACTTTTGTGTGTACGAATGAAAATATGTGTAGAAGTATTTGTTGACTTTTTTTTTTTTTCTTGAAACACATGGACCAATTCCATTGATAAAGGAAAAAGTACATAGAACTAGAGAGACAAGCCCTCGGCGACAATATTTTCATTTTCTAAAGCATAATCAAATTCCTTTTTACTCTTTTTTTTCTATCAACCTTGGCGAGAGAAACTAAGACGGAAGAAGGACACATATAGCAGGCGAAGCCTGCTATGGCAGGCCACAACCCAAAGTCCGGCCCGGCAAGCAACACCCTAGACATCCAAGTCCCGACCCAATTTAGACAAAAGTTCCCATCTTAGGTTGAGCAAGCTTGCAACTCAACGTAAGATGACTTCTCTCGCCAAAGAAATCATTTTGAAGTTATATGTTGTCAAACCGCTTGAAGAAGACGGCGACTTTGTCGAGGTAGAGGGCGCACAGCTTGGTAGTTTTAAACCAAGCGACACGAGCATGATCGATTATTTGTTGACTTTGATGGCTTGTGAAGTAATTTTTTTAGAGTAAGGCAACCTAATTGTTAAGGCAACCTAATTTCACTATTTTGTATAGCTAATTTGGGGCCTCTAATTCCAAATATGAATTTAGAATTTGCAAATTTTATCTTAGGAGGCAAGTGAAAAATTCCAGTATTATCTTTGGGGGTAAAACATGGGGCAATAAGCGCGGTCAATCCTCCGTGGCCAATTGAAAGAAAAAGGGGGAGGAGATAAGGGAAGATAGAAGACCAGTTTTTATGGGTCATGGAGTAATTTGACTACATCATTTTCCTTGCGGTTCAGTATCCTCGGGGAAACACTGAAATTTTTATTTGCCATCCATGATAAAATTTGGAAATTTTGAATTCATATTTGGAATCAAAGGCCCCAAATTTGGTACCAATGGTGGAAAAATTTTAAATTAGTGTGGCACAAAATAGGGATTGATTTCTTACATTTATTCTTGACTGGAAGAATGAGGGGGGCAATTAACCCTAGCCAATTCTTTTCATAGGGAACCTTTAGCCTTTAATCCTTTAGAGCATCTTCAATCCAATCGGTATATTGGCCTTCCAAATGTATTTTTAACTTTTGACTTGTATATAATTAAAACTTGAAATTGTTATCATTGGAAGTGCATTTAGAAGGGTTTTGAATGAACATAAGAAAAAAAAATCAAATTTAGAAATTGGAGAATTGCTTCAAAAGCAAGCTAGGGGTTTGAAATTATAGCAGCTTTGGCAAATCAAGCTTATCAAAGCAAAATTTGACCAATTGCACGTTATATTCAAAATGCAATTGAAAAAGTAATAGAAAGAGCCACTTCAAATCATATTTAACCCCCAGAAGTCCCAAGCCCATTTTTTTGGTCAAAAACTATTCAAAACTGCCAAATTTGTTGCATTCACCACAAAAGAGGATTTTTTTCTTCTTTGAATCTAACCACAGGATCTTGTACTTCACTTGTATCAGATTATGTGGTAAGAATTTTATGAACTTTGATTGTACAAATTGGAAGGTATTAGCATTCAAAGTTAGAATTTTTTTTTGAACTCTGGCGTGCAATTTCAGATGACTTTGATCGTCATTTGTGGATTTTTTTTGCACTACAGACCTTCAATTTAAATTTTTTTGTTGAAGAATCGAGTTGAAAGTCTAGGAATTTTTGTAAAACAAACCCAAACCACTTGATTTTCATTCTTAAAAAATTATTAAATAGAAGTAGGAGTGATCCAAGATTGAAAGACAATAAATCGTTAATACTAAGTTCTAAGATGGGATTGAAACACAATAATCCCAATGCTGAGACTCTTTTAACAAGAAAACTTAACCTAGTCAAACCATTTTTTTCCAAAAATTGTCAAGATTGCATTCAGAATTGAATTCTATAATTAATTATTTTATTTATATGCTCTAATTGCTCGGAAAATATGATTGTCCATACTTTTTACACGACAAATTCAAATGGAACAAATCAAAGCTTTCCATATAGACAAATCACAATCTGTGAGAAGCAAATTTTTAAAATTTTGTAAGGGGATTTATGTCGGCCGCACCTAAAAAAACTATTTTTTGTGCCATAACTTTTCCTTCCAAGCATTGATTGAAATAAAAATTATATTGCCCCAAAAGCTAATGCGTATTTCTATCTTCCGATAAAAAGTTCCAAAAAATCATGATGAATATTGAGATCATAGGAGCCTGCCTAAAATTAATTTTGTCCCTAGAGGGGACAATGAGACTTTAGAAGTTAAGAAAGAAAAATCATAAAAGTGGCACTTCAAATTGCTGTCTCATTTCCATGATTGTTCTTTTGTAAGCATGATTTGAAGTGTCTCTCTATTTTTTTTTGTCTATTAATTTTCTTCAAATGGACTTCATTTTGGTTGTCCAAAGTCCAAATCCCAATATACTTGTGTCTATTCAAAGTGATTTTTGATGCTCTTCCAAATTGGAATTTTTATTTTTATTTTTCATAAAGTGCCAAAGTGGCGATACAAAATGTTATAGTGTTACTCTAAATTTCAACATTTATCTACATATTGGATAGAAAATATCACATTAGCACATATTACATATCCATAATTCTATATTCATCCACAATCAAGCAATTTCATCCAAGTTTTTTTGTAAATTTGAAGTTTTATGGCAAAAAACTTAACTGTTTGTTGTCATTTTCTAGTCAAATTAATTTTTTTGGGTGCAATCTAGCACTAAAAAGCCAAAAAAAATGCTTTCAATTATAGCATTCTCAAATTTATAAAAAAATTAAAAAAACTTTGACTGCATAGATTGCAAGATATTTGCATTTAAGTAAAGAAATCAAACTTTTATACACCTTGCTTAACTAGATTTTTTGGCTTTGAATCTTCTTAACTTTAATTTTTTGCACTACTGGGTGATTGCACAAAACACCTGCCATTTGGTTGTGTTTTATAATATTCATGCCTTTTTTCTTGGAGTAATTTTAAAATTTTAAAGATAATTTTAATTTAAAAAACAAATATGGTCAATGTATATACCTATAAGATGAAGGTAACCACTAAAGGAAAATCATTAAAATATTCTCTAAGTAGGAAAACTAGAAAAGTGCTAAATCTCAAGAAAATACAAATTTGAATGTTTTAATTAATAAAAAATTAAAAAAATTAAAAAAATTAAAAAAAAGCCATTTGTAGCAACTTTATAGAAATGGTCATTCACCAAAAAACCACCAAAATAATTTTTTACATGTTTCGAAATGCAAGTAGAAAGAAACTCACTTTGTAGACTTTCACACAACATATAATTAATTATTTTTAAAAATGCTTTTTGAATAGTAGCTAAAAGTACATTGCAAAACCAACACCTCCAAAATTCAGCTCCAAATTTGTTTATTTGGGAACTACTTTGTTAAAAAAATTAAAAAGTGGCAAGTGTGACACAAAATTGGGGGCTATTTTTGGATAGTAAATTTTTTTTAAAGATTCCAAAAATTAGACAATTTGTATAATAGTCATGAGTACCTTGCCTATGAATTTTGATTCATTTCAAGCTAGAAAACAAAAGTTATAGCTAAAATATAGATCAGCTAGAGACGCCTGACAAAAAATATTATAGGTGTTTTGCACAATTATCCTATTGATTTTGAATTTTGAATATTTTATGTTGAAGAATTGAATTGAGAATCTAGGAAAAACAAATTTAAAAGAAAAACATTTAATTTTCAATCATTAAAAAATTGTTAAATAGAAGTAGGTTCAAGATTGAAGGAAAAACTAAACCATTAATAGCTCTAATATGGAATTGAAACACACTAATCTAACCGGTAAGATTGTTCTAGTAAGAGATTTTAACCTTGTGAAACTTTCTCGGAAACTTTTTTCTTTTGAAAAATTGTAAAAATTGAATTCAGAAATGAATCTTCCTAGTTATTTTTTCAAGAAGATGCTCAAATTACCTAAAAAACAAGATTGTTCATAACTTTCTCATAACAAATCCAAATGGAATGAATCAAAGCTTTCCATGTAGATAAAAATATAATCTATGAGAAGCAAGTTTAAAAAAAAATTATTTAAAGTTTTTTTGAGAGAATTTTTTTGCCTATCAAACTAAAATTTGGACTTATTGTGCCATAACTTTTGATCCTCGGCATCAATTGAAATAAAAATTATATTTTCCTATAGCTCTTGTGTTTTTCTATCTCCATAAAAAGTTTCAAAAAATCTCGACAAATATTGAGATAGTAAGAGCCTATCCAAAATGCATTTTGTTCCTTGAGGGAACAATGAAACTTTAGGAGTTAAGAGTTGATTAGAATTAAAATTGCATTGATGATGCTCTAACTGAAAGAGGGGACACATGTAGCAGCAGTGACCTCACCCACAATTACCGGAAGAATGGCCGGGTGAGTGCCTCTTGCCCCACGTCTCTGTCTTGTGAGCAACGAAATCCATCCCGCCTGCCCATCCAATCTTTCAATTTAAAAAAAAATAATAAAATCCAAAAAACTTAGCCAATCAACCCTAAGCCCCTTGAGCAAATCCTAAGGAGGACTATAGCGGAGCACTACAAGCCTAAACTCTACTCGCTCTGCTCCGTAGGGTTTAGGTTTCATCTATTTTTCTGGATGAAGTATGGGGCCAACCGGCCATTCTTCCAGCACTGACCGGTGAGGTTGCCGCTGCTACATTCTACCCCCGAAAGAGTTCATTAAAATTAAAATTAAAGTTTCAAGAAAAATTATTAATTATTAATTTATTCCTTAAAATTTTAAATCAGGCGTAAGGAAATGTATTCCCGAGCGAATCTGCAATGCAAAGGCAACTACCAATGCCCAAACCTGTCGATCCAAAGAACTGAAAGAATGTTTCAAGAATTCAAATACTGAAGTATTCAAAAAATTCAAAATCAAAAAGGAGAAAGGCCCCCGCCGTGACCGTGAGTCCGGAGAGTGAAGATTCCGAAGCGCAGGGCGGGCGGAGGGTTCAATCAAGTCAACTGTCCCGGCCCAAGCAGAGAGAGAGAGAGAGCTAGAGACGGACAGAGCGGCAATTCCACACGCCATCTCAAGAGCAGACATTAACTTACAGTTTTACTTTTTATAAATAGTATGAACCCCTAGAGTGCCGTTGCGGCAGGCAAGCAGGCAGCAGAACTCCGGTACTGTACGTTACTGCGAAGTCCCCATTCCCTCGGCTGGAGACAAATCGTGGCACGTGTGTCGACGCAGTCAGACGCGTCACCATACATACATTGCATCCTCCTGGCTCGACCAGATCCTCTGCACTCACTCACGCGTAAGTCTTAGACCCTCGCCACAATTTCCTTGTCCGGTCTCAATTTAGCATTTTTCACAAGAGACTCGTAAGCCCTCGTTGACTCGCTCTCACCAAGCCTCGCCGAGAATTTCGCATGAAGTTGATCAGAATGTTGGAGCTCACTGCCACGGCCACCAGTCCAGTGACTCCAGAGTCCAGTCCCTGGCACGGCCTTTTGCTAAGTTAGCGTTACAAAAAGCCAAGCGCTGCATTTCGGGATCGGATTGCGCGACACGTATGCGTAGCCTGCACTGTTATCGATGACAGTGAATGACAATCCGGGTATGAAAGCTTGAGTGGGTGCCCTCTCCACCACGCAGAGGGGGCTTTGATCATCAGGCTCATGAGTTCAGTACATGCACCCTATGAGTAATTCTAGATTCTCTAATAAGTGAATGATTTTCAGCGAGTGAATAATTACATAAGTGGTCAGTCGCACAATAATTATCAGGGTGTCAGGCACTCTAAGAGCTTTCAAATTCTCCGGGCGGTGCAGGCTAGATCGAAGCCTTTGTGTTGAATCCCATATGAAAATGTACGCAGAGGGTAGATTGACCCACAACCAGTCGTGGGACCATGTACCCATTCGGAAAATTTTCCACACCAGGCAATAGGAGCTGCCCTGTGATTTGTGCCAGGGAAGAAGCGTAGTAGAAACCGACACGTGTACTTACAAGTGCAATATTTAGTCAGTGAGTTACCACACGGATTGATTTCTGAAAACCAAAGATTTTCAAACGGTCCTCCAATTGAATTTGTTGCCCAGGAGGTATGACTGAGTGACTAAGTCATTGATAGATATCATAGATTATACAGTGTAGAAGATATCGTGAATCCTGCAATAGAAATTGTTGCCAAGTTCTTGATAGATTCTACAGTGAGTACAGATATGGCCCACAGACTCAGGCAAAGGTCATGCTGCCATTGAAACTGTTGCCACTCTTCATTTGGTATGCTTATTATCCACGACTGTGACCAGAAGGTGGAAGTTGTATCCATTTGGTGTGCTTTTATGGTTGAGAGGATTCGCGGTGTTTTTGACTGCCGCACACGATTCGACTATTTATAGCTGGAAGACCAGCAGATGCAAGATATTAGTACGTGTTGTAGAATGATCATTTGGAACGTTTAATATTCAATGATAATATTATCATTGAATTGAATTGTAGTACTTCAGATTACGAAATCTTGTACTCCAGATTCACACATTCGGTCAACTGAGTAGAAATCGTTTCGATTCTGTGCTGCCCAAATTCTTCACTTCTGAATCTATTGGGCTCTCATGATGATCGAGAGAAAGACGTGTTCTGTAAGTGACTTCGTCGTCACCTACTTTGACAAATTGCGCCTCTTGAAAACGTCACACAAACTTATTGAAGCACGAAATAATTGTCAGATCATGATGATTTCTGAATGGGATCTTCAGTGAATGGAGCTAGACTGCAAGCTGGCACGCGATTCCGAGGTCATATGCCCCCAAACGCGCGGGACCACAAGCGGGACCACACAGAAATGACAGAATACGAAATTACATTAGAACATTAATTGTGGTTGCACGTAATGGCCGTAGTTACCACAGGCATACAGAAGTGATAATGTTGCTGCTCTCTTCAGCAACAAATGAACACAGCCTGCAAGCTCCTATATCGTCATATTAGTGAAAATACGAGATTTCAGAGATTGCAACTTTTCCAGGAACCCTACTAGAACCTCAGATCTACACTTATCCCAGTTATCACTATCACAACTTCAGCGTTAACATGACCATATTTGTACAATATAGTCATAACAAGCTCCGATGGATGATATTCACGAATATCGTTTCGCGAGCACTTCTGAAGTATTCTGTTCTCGCCCTAGAGTTACCCGAAATGTAACTGGGTCGCTATAAACAACGATATGACAGGTTTCGATCCTACCCAAGGATTAGGACCTCTTACAAGCTAGCTAGGAAAATAATTGAGGGGAAATAAAATCAGAAAAACAATGGGGATTATGGATGAGTTGGTTTCTGCTAGTAATTCATTTGCAACCTCAATATCATTAAATTGGCGGAATTCCACGACTTCGTCATTTTTTAGGTCGATGCCTGAAACGTTAATTTCTGCTTGACCTTGCAATGTTTTTAGAGCTTGGTGCAGATTTAGGAGCGCAGAATCCTGCCAATTTAAGGGAATTGATGATAGACTACTCTTGCTATGGTTATGATTCACCGGGTCATTTTGAGAGAAGCTGAAACCCCCCCGTTACACCGACTGTGGGGTATAATTTACAGCTTTTCCTGCAACACAAGCACAGGAGTGATGTATACTGTATTCGCTACAATGGCGCGTTTCAGAGAGTTAACATAACGCTAAAAATCCCATAGCTTAGGAAAGGACTTGCATGGATCCGAGGTTAAGGAAACTGCGCCAATTGCACAGAATTCCGCCATCTCAGCATACATGTTCGCGCGAAGTTTTATTACTATGAATCGATACAGCCCATTCTACATAATACGGTTGTTTTAGCTCACAGGTTAATTAATTATCCTATAGCGCGCGCTTCTATTCCTTCAAAACTGCAGGAGTGGAAGTAGTTGTCTTGATTATAATCTACGTGAAAGTGAAGTTAAATTGGAGAGAATTTAATTTAATATCGTATTTTCTCCGGTTCGCCGGCTATCTGGAATCAATTGCATCAGCTTCGTGGAATCTAATCGACGCCAAATCGTGGAACCACTAGTGAAGCTTGAATCTAGCTAGATGAACCTGGCTATTTCTCTAGCCCTTCCATGGCGGTACCGAGCGTCCTTCAGTAGACTGAAAACAAGCGCCTGGCTCGGATTCCATGCTACGAATCAGGCCCCAAAGGAAGGAACACGGGGCGTCTGATCTCCTCGAAATATCGGCGGAATATTCGCACGTGATTCCGCTCTAGATTCGATGCACCCTTTCCACTTTGAGATCTGGATCATCCCGACGCGACTACTCAAATTCCGATCCCGACCTGACTGCGTGCCGACGCCAGCGGGGCTCCCCAAGGCAGCCTCTGAAATCTCGGGGGAGCTCGAATCTGGCTCCTGTAGCTCCCAGGCGAGATCGATAAGCTGCATGCATGGCAATCAATTAAGCTGATCGACCATGATGGATGCATGCCCGCAGCCTCCTCGTCGGGATTTCTGCAGTCGATCGATCCGGCCTCGGCTGCAGCTGCAGTTCCCGAGAGTCCTGACACCTCTCCCAAGTTTACGATTTATAGGCCCACTGGGTTGCGGGCTGGCGCTATCTAGCTCCGCTGATCCGTCGCCCGGAGCCTTAATCAAAGGAAAGGAGTGGCATTAGACTCGTTGATCCGTCGGGACCTCTCCGGGACAGGCGTGGATGATCAGGCTCGGAGGCCAATCAAAAGACCCTCTAGTCTAGTCGTCTACCGCTAGTCTCGTCTCCTCCGCTTCTTCCTGCTCAAAAGATGCCGGTCACGAGCTTGCCTCTTTTATCACTGCTTGGCTAATTGGGGACTGTATTTCAATTCCGTATTGGACTCTTGGGGATCCATCGATCGGAGTTCCAATCGATCCTCTGTCAGTCTTTCCGGGCATCTTGTTGGCTTCCCTTTTCGTCCATTACCGGACCCGCGCAAGCGTTTCGAATCGTCCTGCAACGGCATTCCGAATCTCGCTTGAGCGATGCTTCATGCTTCCGGGTCTTATTTTCGGGGGGTCTGCTTCCAAAACTGGAGTGATGGTGGGCTAAATCGGGGAGGTTGTTCAGGGCTCCTGGAACTCGGCAAGCTTTTAGCCTTGGGGATTGCGGGGGGGCTTTTTCGGATTATTTGAATTTGAATTTGGAGGTGAGGGCGAATTAACTGAAGAAGATGCGGTTTGGGCTCCTGATTATGAATCAGTTATGTTTGGGAATCACGGGGATTGGCTGCTCCAGTGGCCTTTGCCATTCAAAGCTTTCAGTTTGTTTTTATATTATTTTTAATTTGAACTTTTCTTTCTTCCATTTTTTCTTATGCAAAATAAATTTATTTGTTTGGTTGCAAATGAGAGATAGAATTCATTCTTCTTTAATTTGATAAGCTTGGGATTTACACCAAAAATATTGAGAAGTCTCCTTCTCCAAGCCTCCTTTTTAACCATTGAGAAGTCTTCCTTCGGAAGTCATGATGTGATGACCTTTGGATTGGTGTAAGAACATGGCCAGTGTTACGCTGAGGGTTCGACACTCTTCAAATTGGATGAAAAGCGCTTCGGGCCCTTCACAATATTCTTTTGAATATTTGATCCACGCATGTCAAGGAATGGCCCTTAAAATCACCGTTCATTTTAAGATTAGTTGTTTTATTCTTTGTTCTACTTAATGAGTGGTCATTCGACTATTTATGGGCCATGTTTAGTGAGCAATGATGAGGACTAAGGAAATTGAGTGCCCTTCAAAATTAAATGGAAAATTTGAACGCGCCAAGTTGGGCATGTAACGGTGGCCATGCTCTAAACCATTAAGAGGGCATGAAATGACATAAATAAATAAACAAATAAACAAATTACAATTATAATATTTAAAAATAACATTTTCAACGAGGACCCCCTAAATTTCAATCAAATTCATTTCTTTGAGGTGGGTTTGATTATAATTCCAATGGGCTCAAAATTTGAGGATTTTTCTGCCATGTTAAAAAAAAGTTGCACTCCACATCATTGGGCCTTCTTAGAAACTTGTAACCTCTTATTTTATGATATAAATCCATTTTCTAAGGATTTTGTATAAATATAAGCCAATCAAAACCTTTAATAATTATGCCCCTTCACCTTAAATTTGGTATAAATTGAGCCTTGGTAACAAGCGTAAAGGTGAGATTAGTGAGAAATTTCTTCATTTTCATGTGTCAAAAATTTCTTTTGCTACAATGGCATACACTTACTGTAGTAAAAATTGTCGGACCCTTCTTTTTTGTGTAGATGGCGAATTTCGTTAAAATGACAATATTCCATACGCCATTTTCAAACTGCGCGGTCTAAAACATTTAGGACAGGTATAGATTTCAGTGCATGCAATCTAAACCATCTATGACATTTACAGATTTCAAATCATGCGGTCTAAAGTGTAAAAATGCCAAAGTCGTGGAATGACTGTCAGTTTAATAAAATTCCCCATGTAGGAGTGTTGTATCTCAAGGGACAAATGAAAATTTTAGTGCATGTTGGTTTTGCCGTGAGGCGGGGTTTTTCCATCCCGGCCCACTCTTGTGGTTGTATTTGATTCATTTATTGTTCTTTGCTACAATAGGGCTTGCGATTTTGTTCAAAAAATTGAAAATTAAAATTAAAATTAAATTGTTCCAAAGAAGAGGCCAGGCTGACAACCGGCCAAGAGCCCAAGACCATTCACTAGTGTTCCAAACTCGATTCCGCCAATCACAATCAGTATCCGCTTTTACTTCAGTGGGATTGCACTTTGTGAATGTGTCCAAGTGACCAATCAATTATGTCTGATTTTAGTTTCATATTATGTCACCAATTTAGGATTTTTAAGCTGATGTGGTAGATTTTCAATGGTTGAAACTCCAATTTCATTAAATGGCAAAATTCCATGACTTCAAATGATACTTTTTAACACTTAAAGGATTAAAGATATGTTTTCACTTAGCGTTAAGGAGAGTTGTCGTTGAGGGTCTTAGGAATGAATTTAGACCTACTTTTGAACTGGACTTACATTGCAAACATCACCCCTACCACTAACTGCAAACAAACCCTTACAAGGAGCCTACTTTGAGTTTTGGGAGAGCTCAGGCATGCAACATGCTTTGTTGACTCCATAAATTAGAATTTTTGCAAGACATTTTTAGGATGGATGCTAATCATCCTAGTCTAAATGTAAAATTTTCATTAGGAAGAATTTCACCCCTTTGGAGGGTTGTTTCACTGCACTAGAATGTACAAAAAGAGAAAATATCAGCCCAAAAGTTGTCACAAAGAATTTTACAAGTTTGTGTCAACTTTTGTGCCCCGTTGGATTTGCAATTTATAAATTATTTCTTATAATTTTTAAATTTTTAAATTTTTATTTCAAATTTAAAAAAAATATGTATACATATATTTTTTTAAATAAAATTATGTAACTATTATTGCACCGCAGTTGAAAGTCAAATGGCCCTTCACAGGCTGAAATTTTCTATGATGGTTTCACGTTATTCCTTTAAATATTGCAAAGAATAAAAAAAAAATTCCAATTTCAATGGGTCATTGCAAGAAACACCGATTCTATTCTCTAATACAGTTGGAGTGATATTTTCTCTTTTGCTATAATTTTTAAATCTCAAGCCCTAAGAATATGAAATAATTAGTGGATTTGTCTAACTTGATGGTACATTAGAGAAATAACGAGACCTTTAGAGAGCCGCTCCACAGCTCTCCAAGGACTGCGCTAATTACATTTTTTTTTCGCTTAAGCATTAGTTTTTCCTCTATACCCGCTCACTTTGTGTCGCGATGTTGAATGCTTGACAATGGCTCAAAATCCAAGTACAAAGTGTTAAAAAATCAGGATTAAGATACTCTAATACACCTTAATCTTCATTATTTTACACTTTGTACTCGTATGCACTTTGCACTCAAACCAAATTGTGCAAAAAAAACAAATATTCAAAAATAGCCCAATAACCATCTACCACCCCAATTTTTTTTGATGGCAATGTGAAAGACTTAAATCTTTGACATTTGGTGAGTATGAAGGGTGAAGACATTGCTTTTATAGATAAATGGATTGTCCACTATGAATCTACGAAGGTTATGGGATAAGTTGAAGTTAAACCACTCATTGTCAAATGAGTGAATTTACATATCCCACATAGATTGTTAACCCTACTACTACTTAACTTGTATAAAGAGCTCCTCTTCTCATCTTCTAACTCACAAAATTAAGTAAATGGCTATTGAAGCTAGTTGCCATCAAAACAATTGTCAATTAAATATTGATTGTACCATTACACTTCAGATACATGTTATAGTCCCAAAAATAGTCATGGCATGACTAATTTTACAAAAGTCAGACCAGCTGCCAATGCACCTCAGACACTTTTGATAGGCTCCCTATCCATTGTTTAACCCCTAAGGACTGGCATGCATTTTTTGGCCGTATAGAAATTTTGGGCAGGTCCGCGTGACTAGAGATATCCATATTTTAAGCTGAAATTTTAATAGAAGGTGGGCGCGAGGAATATCTTTCATATGCACTAAATTTCATGACATTTGGAAATAGGAGTCAAAAGTTATGGCCAAATATATTACTTTTTTTTCGTAACTGGGCAGTCCGGGCAGCAAGAAAAATTTGGCAAAAATTTGATTTTTTTTTTTAATATTTTTTTCTTGTAGATTATATTTTTGTCTATCTGGAAAGCTTTGATTCATTTCATTTGGATTTGTTATGAAAAAGTTATGGACATTCTTGTTTTTCGGGCAGTTAGAGCATCTTCTTGAAAAAAATAACTTGTAGGATTCATTTCTAAATGCTATTTTTGCAATTTAATAAAAATAATAAATTCTCATGGTTTAGTTTACTTGCTAGAACAATCTCACCATTGAGATTAGTGTATTTTAAATCCATCTAAAATATATTAATGTTTTAGATTTTCCTTCTATCTCGTCCCTACTTCTACTTAATAAATTTTTTAGGAATGATAATTAAGCTTTGTTGAATATATTTTTTTTCCCTAGACTCTCAACTCAATTCTCCACTATAAAGATTTGAAGCACAAAATTCTGTAGTGCAAAAATTTTAAGTGCAAAATGTTTGAAGTCAAAAAATCTAGTCCCGCAATGTGATGAAATACTTGTTTTTTCCACTTTAAACGCAGATATCTTGCAATCTGAGCGGTCAAAAATTCTGAAATTTTTTCCACACATTCTCATACTAGTTAGGTGTAAGATCCTATGGTTTTCTACCATTTGGGATAGATTTGATAACATTTGGATCCACTCTCCCGTTCTTACCAGTAGGCTAGACTCTTGCATTATCTGGAACGAGAAGGGCCCTCCCCTTTGTTTGTTTCAGTAGTTCTCTTGGTTTCTTTTTGGCTCTTGCTCTTATCTCTTCATTGTCCAGCTCTTGAGCTTGGTTGTTGTTCTTGGTTTTTTTTTAATGCAATGGTTCGTTCCATTTGTTCAAAAAAAAAAAAAAAAAAAAAAGATCCTATGGTTAGATGTGAAAAAAAATATTTTCATTTTTTTTACTCCTTGCTATAGAAATGGCAGTTTTGATGGTTTTCTGGCAGAAAAAAAGCCTTGGGCCTTTAGGGGTTAATAACTTTTGTTGTCAATCCAAAGTAGCCTTCTGGAGGCCTAAGATTTCTTCTAATGACTTACATCCCATATTTTCTTAAATTTTTATTTATTGAAAAATCATAATTGAATATAAATAATTTGTTATACTTTGAGGTTTAGGGACTTTTGCTACGTTTAGTGTACCCAAATTGAATGATCTAGAGTTGAAATTTTGGTACTCTGTTTCCACACTAGGTGGGCATATGTCTACTAAGGGGCATCTAAAAATACATTACTTTATATCCTCTAGATCCATGCAAATAGAACTCCCTTGCACGAGCACTTTTGAACATTGAAGATGGTGTTAACTTCATTTTTCTTGGTGAAATTTGATCACCATCAAGTCCTCACAAATGGCCAATTTTCAGTTTTTTTTTGTTCATGATTTTCTATTTATTATTAATTTATACCTCATTGTTTCTATTTTGTGATAATTTGTCTTTTTTTTCCACATAGTATAGTTTCAATACTTGCAAGTAGTCTATAGTACTTGCAATGGTAATTTTAGCCGTTGATTTTTCCAGTAAACAATTGAAATTGTTTAGCTACGTAGTACTCTTAGTTAGAGTCCTATGCCTAACTACCCTAACGCCATGAGCCACGTTAGCCATAAATCCAACACTAGTAGAATAGCTTGCACAAAAATTCCAAAAAAAATATTTTATTTCATCCAAGGGCTTGCTAGAGAACAGCTCCAAGCGTGCAACTTAGCCACTTTAGCAGTTGCTTTCTTGTAGAAATAAATAAATTTTAAATAAATAAAAATAAATAAAACTTTAAGTATGTAAATTGAATTCTATAATAACTACAAGCACCAAAAAGCAGATAGCTAGTACGATAACGACTATAATGAAAACAAATAGCTATTGCATTGGATGGACTCTCCATCCAAACTGTCCGATTTGCTCGCCTATCCGGGATGTTTAATGACCCTCATCTACTCAATATGACTACTTTAAGGGAGTCACATTGTTCAGCTGGTCCAATCAAATCATCCGATATGTCCGCATGTCTTACACATCTAGTCATCCTAACTCGTCTGATGTAACAACGTTAAGTACGATAACACATAGTTAGCGCCAAAAGCAAAAGTATTAAAATCAATCCTAATAAATCTTGAAGGACAAAATCATATTGTAGCACACCGCACCCTAAAGAACAAGATTCTTCTCCAACTAGAACCTTGTCATAGCCACTGTTCCACACTAATATCCACCCTAGTCTTCCCATAGCCCAAAGACTTTTGGCGAAAGATCATCATTTTCAGAGTCATTTTCAGAGTCTGAAACAAAAATCGCTCTACAACCTATTAAATTAAAATATTACAATAGTAGTTAGAATCAACAATAACAAGACATATTGTAAATGATTCAATTTAACTAGAATCAATACTTACGTTATCAATGTTCAACATTCATTTTTTCCTTCTTGAAGAACTCCAAATGTTCAACAACATGTCAAAAATCTTGTCACTCAAATATCACCAACATTCAATTAATTAATTCATTATTACAACATTTTTAATCAATTCAATGGAAAGTGAAAATTTCAATAAATCAATAGAACATACTTTGAGGAAGTCATTTGACAAGAGAGAGGAGTACATATTCATTGCAGTCTCTTTCGCTGCTTTAAAAGCAATACGTGGATGAGGAAGTATGATTGTAGCCACAACATTCATGTTTGTTGGCTCCTTCAAGAACTCTACGGTTTCTACAATCAAAGGACTTGAAATGGTACAATAATGTAGTCTTTCTTCAAGCTCTTCAAACCCTCCCCAAAAATCTCTTTAAAACCTTCTAAGCCCTGAGTCATTAGAGCTTCACCTTTCAATTTTTCATTTTCTATTTGGGACTCTAAATCCAAAAGGAATATTTTGCTCTATCCAAGGGCTTGCTAGAGAACAACTTTAAACATGCAGTTTAGTCGCTTCAGTAATTGCTTTCCTATAGAAATAAATAAACTTTAAATAAGTAAAAGTAAATAAAACTTTAAGTAAGTAAAGTAATTCTATAACAATAGCAAGTAATGGAAAGAGATTCGCCCTGTCTCTTATTTGTAGTATTTGTAGTGGATGAGCTTGCGGCAATGCGGTCTTTATTGAAATCAAGACAGAAATGTGTACCTTCAGCACATGGCAAGAGAATCTGAATGGGAAACCCAAGTTGAACAGTGATGAGTTCAATTGTGGTTCCATGAATTTGATTGTTTGCATCGTCTTATTTAGGAAGGTGGCATTCTCTTATTCTTGGATTTTGGAGAAGCTGAAGGTGAGGTGTGCAAAAATTGCCCCTTCTCTAACAAAGGGTACACATTGGAATTTTCAATGTACCTGTTTTGAAGGTAGGGGGTGCTTTTAGAGGTTCTATAATTCCAATTTAAAAAGTTCATGATGGATTCAAGGAGAGTGCGAAAAAAATGAATTAAAGCAGATTAGATGCAACTTTTACTTTCTTAACCCTTGAACGCCAATAAAAAGCAAATAGCTAATATGATAGCATATAGCTAGTACAATAATAGATAACACAATAGCAGACAGCTAGCATAATCACAGTTATTACATTGCACAAAGTGTTTGTCTGAACTATCCGATTTGGCCGCCTATTCGAGACGTCCGGTGACCCTCACCCGCCTGATGCGACTACTTTAAGGTAGTCACATTGTCCGTCTAGACCATCCAATGTATTTGCAACAAACTTTTGATTCCCGCTCATTCCCAACACGGATTGCATGATTAGAATGAAACCTTCCTCCAAGATCTTGAATGTCTCAAATACCATGTACGAAAACAAGCTTATGGTATCTCATGCATAGTTATTTGTCATTTCCTTCAACTCAATTGTCATCTCCTTCATGAGAGTTGGGAGAAGAGTAGAACCCTTCCAAGGCCTAGTAGCACCCTGAACAACAATGACACAATCCCTATCTTCAATAGTTGGGTCCCAAATTTTTCAACAAATCTGTAAGAGGCAACATGAAGATGAGCAACATCCTCCATCTCTTCGGTAGCCATATTCACCACCTAGTCTGCATCTCTCCTCCTTTTCAAAGGGTTCAACTCAATTGCATCCCTGTCAATTACATTCATCGAATAAGGTTTAGGATATCAACAAATAATTCAAAAATCTACTACTCAATGCTAAGAAAAGTTAGATACATATGATCCACCCTACCACAATTCCTAAAAAATTCATCATATACCTCAATGCTATAAGAATGCTATATTTTGACCTTCTCCTCAAAGTCTTCTCTTTCTATTGCACGTTGATCAATAATGAAATTGAATTTTATGATGACAACAAGTGGTTTCTTTAATCTTGGTGGCAAAGCTACCAGTAGTAATATTGCAACAAAGGACACTTGAGCTCTATAAATACTTTCATTGAAATGAAACCAAGGATGACAAAGATAATTTAAATCTAGCACTTCTAAAGATAGATAGAAAGCACCAAAGAAATCAATATAGAAAGCACAAGGATGCATGTAATTACATGTTAGTTCCATTTTAACATTGGGCTCAGAAGAAAATGTCGCAAAAATCGACCTAAATATTAGATAACCGACTCTTCATAGGTTCTTGTAATTCAACAAATGCCCAATTCAATAGATTATATGGTTAAAAATATAATATTCACACCTACATAGATTTGAAGATTGCCTTACTGAATCCTGAGGGCTTTGCTGAAGCCATCGATGGTAGTGTCAAAATTTGTAGCAATAGAGCTTCTTCACCATCTCTGCTTGTGCTTCCTTCCATTGTCTTATTACCTAGTCCTAGCGTAACTGGGAAGGAAAATAACAACAAAACAAACTTGCCCTCAATCTCAATACTGAAATTCTGCAATCATATAGTTATCCTAAAGTACTTGAATGAGTTTTGAAATGAGCACAAAATCAATGGACATGGAATATGCAACTATGATGAAGGTCACTAGACCGGAACAATGATTTCTACAACATCATTCTTCACCTGAAGGAGATACTATCCTCTGAAAAAATGAAAGCATGTGTTGTTTTTGCAATTTCTTCCCCCTCCCCCTTTTGAAAAAATCCAGAGTCGTTGGTATCAAGTTAAAAAAATTCCCCCCCCCCTCCAATTCCGTTAACTTCCAATTAAAAAGGTAAACAGTTGCCGTTGATTACCATCATGAGAGATGATTGGGTGCATAGTACCTCAAAAGACATATGTACTACTTTACATGTGTGATTAGAGTTTTTTGCTTGTATTCATTGCTGTCAGTTATGTTTTGATACTACTTCAATCAATTTTTTAATGCTACAAAGAAAAAAACAAAAAGAGAGATCAAGCAAGAAATCAAGCCATTCTTTACCTCCAGTGAGATCTCTAAGGTATGTTTTTGATTTCCACTCCTCATTGAATCTCCATCAAATACAAAATTTGTATACATATGTATTTTTTAATAATTTATAATATATATGATTTTGTTGGATTGGATGTTAGAACATCGTTGCTCTTTTTTTAATACTTGAAAAATATTATGTGTAGACATCAAAGGTCAATGTAGGTCAGGATCACTTCATCTAGTATTGCCTAGCAATATAATCCATAGAATTTATCAATTTTCAAGTGCTCCTGAAATTCATCAAATTGTTTGTAAATTCTAGGGTTTGCAGGAGAATGTGATTAATCGGCTGATTATAGAAATAGTCTCAGCCTCGCCATTGTAAAAGATAAACTAAAATTGCCTTTGTTGTTGTTGCTTGGAGAGTGCATGAATGCAATTGGAGGTACTACAACATAAGCGCTCCGAAGGTTGGCAATACGTCCTATAGAATTTATTAGAATTCAAGTGCTTCAAGAAATCTTGAGATTCTTTATAAATTCTAGAGCTTGCAAATGTGTGTATTTGATATTGAAGCAAGGACAAGGACACAATTGAGGCACATTTTTTGAGGTCATTCGTCAAGTTTCATTCTTGCAGTCAATAGTTTACATCTTTGTTTCAACCTCCCAAATGCATGTGTTTTCTAACTTTTAGGTGGTTTGCACTTATGTCTTAATTTTTAGGTTGTGTCAAAAAATAATTGTTTGTTTACAAAGATTGAATGAAGATTTGTATACAAGCATTTCCTATAAGAGCCTTTGCAAGTTCATTGCACCTTATATTTTGTTACAATTGCAGATTTGAATAGCACAAGTTTTGTGGAATCAAATTGGTTGTTTACAGATACTCAAATCATAATCGCAAAGATGGAATGAGGTTTTGTATTAGAGTGTATTCAAAATCTGAATGCTGAAATTTTATGATAGTTGTATATTTATTATTTTTCAAATGTTGTAAGAAATCTTGAGGCAAAAGGGGTCAAAGAAGGAGAAGTAGACATGAAATTGAAGACAAGGTTGTTGAAGAGATTATTTAGGATTTAGGATTGAATGTAAAAGTATTACATCCAATAGAAAAATGGATAGTTTATACCTTTGAGAATTTGTGTAAAATTTTTACAACCAGTGGAAAATTGATACGTGTACCCTTCTTGTAATCATTTATGATTTTTATTGTTTTTGACAGGTCTGACTATTACCTCAAAACATGTATACTCTCTTACATAATTCAAAGCATGGCTAATCCTATATTACATAATGAGAATCATTCAAAATATCATAAGTTTGTCTACTACGTCTACAAAACCATTGGAACTATACATTGTGAATTCTTTAATTCATCAACATGATTTTGTAACAAATATCCTAATTATTTTTTAACTATTACAGTCTAAATTAGTAGATTTTATAGATAATTTTGTGACTAATTATTGTATGTCAATTAAGAAGTATTAGTTTTACTTTTTGACTTGAATGGTTTTGAAGTATTCCCTCTGCAATTTCAAACAACAGGGAGAGAACAGTGCATGTTGGATAGCTGAACTGGGTGTACACGATACAAAATCAATTCCTTCTTCAAATTTAAATCATGACACTGATACATTTTAAAGCCTTAGGGTAGGAGGTCCAGAAATGGAGCATCTAAGCGCTGAAACTGAATTTTGGGGAGGTAAAACATCTTGAAATATTTTTCAGTAAATTTTCCTTGAAAGACAAGTGGAATTGAAATCTAACCCAAATCGTTTCATATTTTTTGGACCTTTGTGGAATTAGTTACAAATTTTTGAAGTTGGAAAAGTGGTCATTTGTGGTCATCAAAATGGACCACCTCCTGAAATGTGCATAGGTGGTACATTGAAGAAAGCAAAATGTACCTCTGAATCATGTTCCATTTAAATGCCCGCTCCGTTTTACAGCCTCCTACCTTAGATTATAGGGAAGACTAGGGCTCAAAGTGTGCATCTTTTGTGCAAACATAGGAATGAGAAAAAATTCCTTCCAAAAGTATTTTGTGCAATTCAAGCACATTGAACTTTAGAAAAATGGCCATTTTTAAATTCATTTTTATGATTTTTTCAAAATTATTAAAAATCAAAACATTAATTTACCCATTTTCAGCTAATTTCTAGTCCCAATTTTGTAGTAGTCTGCTGTGGTCAATAGCAATGCACAATACTGCAGAGCAAACCCATAGATTTTAGATTCTTTTTCTATGATTTTTAAAGTAATTTAAATGATTTTCAATGATTTTACTAAATTTTTAATTTATTTTTAAATTATCTTTAATTTAAAAAAATTTAATGATTTAAAATTTTATTTTCATGATTTTTACTACTCAACTCCCGCACAGTATTTACAGTAATGGCCACAAACAAAGTTTGAGACAAGAACGTTACTTAGTTTTTTTTGCAAAAGCCCACAATTCAATTGTTATAGTAGGAATTTCACTAATGATACAACACAAAAGTTAGGAACAAAGAAATAGGCCAAAGATTTACGACAGAAATTTCTTGCAATCATCCAATAATAAGGTAGAAGCACGAAACACCAATAGTGTATACAATTGTGTCACTTTCTAAAACAATGCAGTCATCATTTAAGAACGTAAATCTAGGTAGACCATAGATAGATAGCTTATCATTTTGGTCAATAAACAATAAGCTATCTATGGTCTACCTAGATTTAAGTTCTAAAATGATTACCATGTTTAAAAAATGGCGCAATTGGGTACACTGTTGGTTTTGGGTGCTTCTACCTTAGAGGGAATCATTGCTTGCCAACGAACGTGGATATTGTTCTATCCAAATGAGGAGCACAAAATTTTTCTCTAGTTAGAGTAGGCTATATGAGGTTGTTAGTGAACTAGGGGAATCATGGGCATACTCCCCCTAATATTTCTTTATATATATATATATATATATATATATATATATATATATATATATATATATATATATTGAACAAATGTATTTACCTTTTGATAAATATTGATTTTTCATTGAAAATCTTGGACATAAATAGATTATTCCTCTAAAGAAGATTGTAAGTTATACTCTACCTTTGGAGATTGGAAAAAAACCACTAGCTCAAAAGACATGTCTACCACTAAAACTCTTATGATTAATGGTTTGATGTTTGAGCAGTGTTCATTTCCACAAAATTGTGTGCTCAATAAAACACCAATCTGTGCATTTCACACTAAACTAAAAAACATTGTTACCCCCCACCCCCCAATTTCCCATACAATCAATACACTTGGCTAAGTGCAAAAATAATGAATTGTGTATTTAATACAAATGTAATCATAATACTTAACATGAATATAGTACTTTCTAGAAAATACACACCGTAAAATTAAATAATAATGTTTACTCTAAAAATCTACTAACAATTATAATTAATGTATTGTGATATGGTACACTCCAGAGAAACCGACCATAGTAATTATTTAACAAGGAATTAGATTATTAGGATTTTCCTTGTAATATCATTTGAAAACCTCTTGTGAATGCTTTAGGATTTAGGGTTTTAGGGTGGGCTAGTTCAAATTACCATTTGGTTTTATTTCTTATTTCTTTTCTTCTAAATTCACTTTTTTTTTCTGAAAATAATTTATGTTTTTACTTTTGATGAAAAATAAATTCTCATTTCTCCTTTTTCAATGGAGAGCTAAAATTCTATTTGCATTGTTGCCCTCATGGATATCATTAACCATAACCATAGAAGGATGTGGCTCCATGACCAAGGTTGTCACCAAAATACTTTGATTATTGAATCAATAGGTGCATTCTCTATTTCCATAGTTAACAATGAAGTCATCCATTTGAACTTTTAGGTCCGCAATGTTTTTACATGGTTAAGGTCTATTTTGTTTTGTTTTGGGTAGTTTTCAAACTAAAGCACTCTTTTTTTTTATCATCCCTTTTGGAAGTGATCATCCCTAAAGGTTAAATTATGCTTTTCCAACAAAACGCTATGTCATGTACAATAGTTTCTTTACAATTCTAAACATAAGCATTTTAAAGGTAATTATTGCAAAAGCCATGATAGGGTTCTTTCAATTTCCATCTCAATATGGGCATCCTAGTAAATTTATTTTAAGAAATTCACTAGTTTTGCGATTTTGGATGGATTAATGTATGTTCAAAATCCTTTCATTCATTCTATTTTCATTAACTCTATAACCCTTAAGTCCCAAGTATACCCTTGGGAGACAATTGAAGGTTTGGTTTGGTTCTTATGATCTCAATTTTTGACATGATATTTTGACACTATTTTTTTGAGACAAGAAAAAAATTAGTTTTTTGAAAATATAATTTTTAACTCCTAAATTCCCAAGGCCATTTTTCTATCAAAAAACACTCAAAGCCTGCCATTTTTGTTACATTCATCCAAGAAAGTAGAAAAAACATTTTTTTAAGAATCTAACCGTAGGATCTTATACTTCACTTGTCTGAGATCATGTGGTAAAAAATTTGATCAAATTTGACCGTATGGATTGAAAGATATTAGCATTCAAAGTTGAACAAAAAGTTATTTTCCAAGAACATCCTTAGAGTGCCCGAAAAACAAGATTGTCCATAATTTTCTCATCACTTGTCCAAATTCTTTTTCTTTTTCTTTTTTTGGGTTGCCCCTCGAGTTGCTTTTTGGACTTAAAGTGGCATAACTTTTGCTCCCGGGCATTGATTGGAATAAAAATTATACTCCCATAAAGCTAATCTAATTTACTATCTTTAAAAAAAGTTTCAAAAAATTAGGTCAAAAATTGAGATTACACGAGCCTATCCGAAATCCCCAGAGTTCCCCATAGGACTTTAGGGGTTAATTATATCGATGCCCGAGTGCAAAACTTATGCCACATGAAGCTCATAATAGTCAAGTTCTAGCACCAAAAAATAATCACGAAATTTGAAATAATATATAATCTTTAAATTAATTTTTTATAGATTACATTTGTGTCTATAGTATGTGGCACAATTGATTCATTTCGTTGATATTGCACTCGCCCTTTGGAGTATAGTGGCAACAAGCTAGTCCCTCATAGTGGTCCTTGTAGTGAGTCTGAGGTAATTTCTAAGGAGTCCCAAATTGTTGCACCATTGAACATTGACTTGCAAATGATGGCATGAAATTTGGAACATGTTTTTGCCATTCAATATGATTGAGATTGAAGACAAGACGCAAGCAAAGAGAAGGTTTTGTATAGACAAAGGTTCATATTTTCAAAATGACGGATACTCTCGTGTGTGACTGGTTAGTGATTACCTAAACCCTAATAAATAATACATCCTTACTCTTATTATTGGGCAATAGTAAAATACAATACAAACAAATTTTATAAATATAATAAAAAAAGTTGAACTTAAAATAATTCTTCAACTCTCAAAGGTCTAAATCATACGAAGTACTATTTATTTATCAAGACATTACAATTGTAAATGATGTGGGTGAAGGGATACACAAATTATATGAAACAATAGTCATGATTACACTCATCTCACTTCATTTCGTCGTTTGGGTCATTTAGCCTCATGACTATGGCCAAGTCATGTTTAAGTGACTCTTCACGCCTAGTGCACCATATATTGTCAATACAAAAATACATATCACCAAATGGCTAAACCAATTCCAACCTAAAGGTCATTGTTGGAATTAAGTAAACTCCAATTTTTATGCTGTGTTTTTTCTTTCAACTCTTACAAGTAAGCTTAATTAATAATCAATGAAGTACATTCTACAATTATAAACCCTATTTGAACCCTTGTGAACATTAGAGGTATAGAATAAGAGATCTAGTGGTAGAATGTTGATCATGATTCCATTCAACTTTGAAAGTTGCATGAAAAATGAAGTGAAATACATCCCATTAGACTACTTGCAATTGTGCAAATTCAAATGTACAATCTCAAAGTCATCCTAAGGTACTGAAATCTTTCCTAATGCATCCTGTGATTGAAAGAGGAATGGTACAATCCAATCGAAAAGTGTGCTTTCCTTTTAATCATGTTGAAGTTCTATGAGGAGGCAAGCGACTGTCCGCAAACAGAATGTGCTTCTGTTGTAGTAAGTGCTCACCACTTCCAACTAAAACTCATGCAGTCTCAACTTCATAAAGCCTCACCTTCAATCACTGCATTCGACATCCAATACCTCCTCCATCGTCCTTAGTGTGGTGCACATTGTTGTACGCTGAAAGCTCCACAAAATCCATTTCCCTTCCTGTAACACCTTGAAGCCTTTAGGATCGTGATAATTAATAACTATGACTACGACCATTCTAACGACCTGACCGCTCCAAATAAGCAGCGCCAGTTAGCTACGTGTCCCAAATCGGGAAATTAGGTTAACTGGTGTAAAAGACTGTAAATTCATTGCAAGTTGGTTCGCAAGAATGAGCAGCAATTTGCTAATTGAAACAACTCAAGCAGTGCAGGCATTCAGTAACAAATTTCAAATAGCTAAATCAGATAGTTCGTTGGCGCAGATGGATGCTAATGCTTTGAACTTGGCAAAGTAGTACTGCAAAACTAGAAAATATGTTGAGACATGTAGTGACATCACGACGATCTCCGAATAAAAAGAAGTCCTAATAATACTAATATACGGATTTTCATTATCTGACCTGACAATTTACAGTAAGCACTCTTTTGCTGCAGCTCTGTTTTGGACACATTCATCCGAGCTCCCTTCGCACGATTGGCAGGAGCCTGCACAGCTTCATCTCCCTTCATCAGTTACCCCAAACCCCGAAACAAGAACTTCTCTAGAAGAACCGCGCGAGACTCAGAGATCTCAACTCCTCATTACCCAAGTATGAGCCAATTTCCTAAACAATTAAGCAAAATTGAAGCAGGTCCAAAGTTTATGAAATTAACAGACCAATATCCAAAAAACAAAGAATTTTTTTAATTTGAATCCTTTTTCAATTCTTTGTGAAATCACAATCGCCAGAATGAGAAATTGTCCCAGTAATTTAAAATTAAAACATGACAATTTCAACAGTCTGAATTCCAAAATTAAACCATTTCCACACACAAGTGTGGAAACTGACCTAGAGGTAACGTAAAGTCTCCATTCATCATCCAGGGAGAGGTTCCATTCACATACAGCTGAACTTCGATCCTTTCCCTACAACAATCTAGAAACTTGTGTCATCTAATATTTTTGCACATTTATCCTGCGTTAAGCTAAAAAATCAATTGCAAAACACTAAATGTCCATAGATTACTTAAGTGTTTGCACACTTAACACAAATCCAAGTTCACCTGTATAGTCCATGGAGCATCTAATGCACTGTATGGTAAATAGATCCTCTACTTTACGGTACGCAAGCGAGGAAGAAAAACAAGGGTGCAAGAACTAGGGTTTTGCAACAACCTGTAGAATCTGGCAATTGTCAAGAGTGCTCGGTCCCCCCTGTGAAGTCCACCCCAATCCCATCAGCACGGAACCCAATTCACAAGGAACCCAATTGGGACGAGGGACGATGATCTTCCTTGTGTGTGGAATGAGAACTATGCCACCACCATGACTGCCTTGCGGCCGACGCTTGTCTAAATGTGACATCCTATTTCACATTCTTGCTGCCTAATTTTTACTTTTTTCAATGTCGCATTACAATAGCAAAAAGGGGCCAAAATATAAGATTGACAAGGTGATTTTCACACTGGTCACGCACATAAGATTGTTGGGAAACCCAATTCACTAGCAACAACCCAATTGGGCCGTCAATTGAGCTTCCCTTGTGCGTAATACTGGTTACCTTGGAGTAGGGCACAATGTGGTCGTAGTCGTGGCAGAGGCATCCCTGGCACCCAACGAGCTTTCGGAAGACGATGTTGCCCAGGGCGTCTCTTCGCCATCGCTCGGGGTCTCTTCCGGGGACTGCGTCGGCTTTGGCCCAGCAAGCTTCCTTCACGTCGTGTGGGAAGGCGCGAGCGCCGAAGGAGTCTTCGCGGGAGATGGGGGAGCCTTGCTCGTAGTCTTGTTGCTGCTTGCGCGCGGCGCTGGTGGCGCCGCGCACGGCCTTGGCTAGCCCGCGCACCATCGCCGATCAGAACTGCGCCTTATCCCCCGCTGGTCCCATCACCCGGACACAGAGCTGGTCTGTGTACTGTAGAAGATTGGTAAGGTAGGAGGCTCATGAAGCGAGTAAGGAAAAATCTGTCCACTCAAACATTATTTTACATTTTTTTTGGTAGAAAGAGAAAAGAGAAACAATTGAGTGGCAATTTTAATCGTAAATCTCTCACTCGAAATGAATTAAATATGATTTTTCAAAGTGAAAGGTGAGTAGGTAGCTATTGATGCTCACAGGTTCAAGCAATCATCAATGAAAATATGCCTTTGCATAAAACAAGTGAATCCAAAAAATGATAAATAGGATGCTTAGGATGTTCATAAAAGTCCTTAATGCGTCCAGTTCATGTCAAAAATGGACCCATAGGCATGTATATTCTCCCCATTGTAAAGCTTGACAAGTCACTATTTTGGTGCTATGGTGCTACTAAAATTGAAAGTAGAAAATTTTCAAGTGTGCAACACTTGCGCCAACAATGGCCATTGGGGCTCCAAAATTCTATTTCATCAACCCTAGAACTGCCTAGGATTTACTCTAAATTGCTTGACACCTTCAAAACAAGTTGACATTGGTGACAAAAAGAGTCATAGGTGATAGTGTTGCCGTTGTGCACTCTCTTCTTCTTATGGCACTTTGCCCTCCATTGCCAGGCTGTTGCTTTGATGGAATTTTAGATGTGGCTTTTGAAACTAAAGCTAGTGCCACACCTCCAATTAGATAAGTAGTCATTGTCCTCCTCTCTATAATTCGTATCATTAGTTGTCCACTACAACTTGCTTTGTTCTATCCCCGCTACATCCAATTTTTTTCCACTTAAACTTTCATTGTCCTCAGCTCCACTGATTAGTGCTTCTTTCCTCATCAATTTGCACAGTCTTTGATTATGTGTGATGCTTGCACATTGGTATTTGCTCTAATTGTCTATTGCCTTGTAGCGTCCTTGACCTCTAGTAGAACTTTTTGCCCCTTCAAATAGGACTTAGAAAATCTAATGACATGATTCCTACACCATGTGTTCACCTGCAGTGACAGCAATCACCTTAATCATTCCCAAACTTACAACCCGTCAAAACAAGTCAAGATGAAGTCTATTACTTGGCAAGTTGTATAGTGCTTTGTATGTTGCCTTTTAATGTGGTTCGTCAAGGTCACTTGAATTTGGGGAAAAGACCAAAAATATTGTTGCACAAGAAATTGGAGAAGAAGAATCTGTGAGTTTGGCAAGGAGTTGCTCATTAGGAAAATCCAAGAAATGAGGTGTTGCGGCTCACAAACTGACAAGATTAAGCATAGTTAAGCACAACAAAACGTATACGTTGACACAAAATGTACATAGTCAACAAGCATGGCAGGGATGATATCCTATAGTTTGCAAAGCAAATTCTAACACGGCCGAATTTCTTCCATCACCATCTAGCTCCGTGGTGGGACGTGGCCAGCCACGTCCTTGTCCAGTCCGGCCAACTTTGCCACCAATGGCTAGCGATGCTCTGAACTTGCCCCTCCAACATGTTTGTGTAGGGCCTCCAACTCCCAACAGTGAAGACATTTACACTACAAAGGTACTCATATAAAGTTCATTTTCCCCTTCTTCCTTATTCAACGTGGCCTTCAATACAAAAGTCTGTCGACCCTGCCGCTTCAAGGAGAGAACAACAGTAACAGACATCATGAATAATGAGTCTGCTTGGGTACAATAGTTCTACTAAGGCCTCATGGGTGCAGGTAGCATAGGTGCTTCAAAGAGGTATCTTGTTTTGGCGGACTTTACTATCCACACTGAAAGAAGAATTCCCCCGTCCTTCGATCTACAAAACCTTTGTAGGGAACCAGACTGATCTTGAATTTTTTTCTGATTTTTCCTGATACATCGCAGTTCCTTAGGAAATACGTCAATCCAGAGAAAGATAAAGCTCTCATATCCAGTTGCACTAAATGAATCTACAGACTACAATACCTCTCTGGTTAATTAGGCTGTTCTTCAGTAAAGTATGAGCAGCCATTATCAAACCTGCCTATATATTAACACCTAAAACACATGCATTAAATGGTAAAGAAAGGCATGGTAAACTTAAGAAAGAAGGGAATCATTGGAAGAAGTCATTGAACATTTTTCATATGTGAATTCATCATTTTATGAGTTCATTATATCCTTTACAACATGTCTTTATTGGTGCTTTACTTAAATGAACTTCAGCCTAGAGAATATCTCTCCATTCTAAAGTTGAGAGATTCTGTACTTCCACTTCCACTCGCCTTCTGTCCTATTTCTTTGGAAACACATATTATTCCTTCATCTAAATTCCAATCAGGATTTGCTTAACCCCTAAATGCCCAAGGCCTGTTTTGGGCTTCCTGGATTTTGCTCTAAATTGACCCAAATGCCAACATTTTGATAAGTTGTATCAATTTTTTTGGAATTGTAACCATACAAATTCAAACTAGACATGTTAGAGATCTCATAGGAAAAGAAAACACAACAATATCACTTATGGAGTGAAAGATTATAATGTTTGACCATGAGGGTGCTAAAACTGCAAAAATCTTTCAATCTTCTTTACATGAGTCAAATTTAAAAAGTTGGTGATTAAAAAAATATGAGGTTAAAGGGCCTAACTTGTATAACCCCGATCAATTTATGGCTTCTTAAAATCTACTCCACAAATTTTTTAAATGAATTTTGAATGTGATTTTTTCTCCAAGATCTAGTGTATTTGAGGTTCATTTCCAAGAGCTCTCAACACTACGGGAAATCAAGATTGCAATGGGTAACCTTGTACAGAAACTTGAATAGAAAAATCACTATCATTTATTTTCAAGATCGGATTTTTGGTGCTAAAATTAGACTTCAAGAAGAACTTTCTAAAAAATATAAACTACTAAAAATAGCAACTTGGTTAGGTTTTATTTAACTTCAAAGTTTTGCAAACACCAGATTTGGGTGCCTTGGGCATTTAGGGGTTAATTACCTTACCTGTGGCTTCGTCGGCTATGTTAGTGCCAGATGCCAATTTCCTCAGATCCTCCTTCCTTCATGCAAGCTCGGTACATGCCTGTGGTGTTGAACGCCATCACCACATCGCCAGTAGTGGACACAGCCACCAGACCACCCATTCCGACAGGAAGACGCTGCTCTATGACCTCGTCCACAGCCTCCGCCAAAGACACTTTCCTGTACTCCATGATGGCTGCCACTTCCCTCGATACCGTGGCCTTCATGATGGCTTCCCCTCTTCCCGTGGCTGAAACCGCACACAAGTGATTGGCATAGTTCCCTGCTCCTAGCACAGGCGTGTCTCCTGACAAGTGCAATCACATGTTGAGAGCTCAAGAAAGTCGTCAACAAAAGAGAACAACAGATCACCATTTGGAGCTGTTAGAAGAGACCTATTAGTCGTACAAATTCAGAGCTCAATGGGAACAACAGATCACCATTCTGTGGAGATGTCAATGCCATTAAAAGAGATTTAAGAGTCGTTTGGCCCCAAAGACATAGTTTCCTTTATTCACGAGGGATTATGAATCTCAATTATGTCTTCATGGGGGTTAGGATTACAAATTTCCTACGTCTTAGGAGTTAGAGATAATAAAGTTGTGATTGATGATCGCAATAAATTTCATTGTCTCTCCTTGCTTACCACTTGTGCAAGTCACCACAGCATGATCTGAGAGCTGATTAGGTGTCTAACCAATCTCCAACTTGGGTACTAAAACATTTGTGGTAATCTCAAGAAATCACGGAATAATCTTGGCTCTTTGATTGGATACTTTCCAATCATGAGACAACCAGGTTATGCCTTCACCAACAGAAAATTATTCTGCCACAAAGGTTTGACAACATGGTACCAAGTACAAACCTTGGAGGACCTTGGTTTCTTGTATGATTAAAACAAAATGCCTGGTTGGCACATCTTGAAAAGTGTGCGACTTTAAGACACATGAAAGGTGAACTGCGTGGGAACTGAAAGGGAAAAAATCTGCAAAGTTCTTTCTTCTAATGCAATGGGAATCGGTGGAGTCACATTACCTATTCGACCAACCATTTTGTTCACCAACCCCCCAGTGGAAGTGGCAGCGGCACAATTGCCTTGTATGTCCACTGCAACGCAACCCACAGTCTCGAATTCGGGCTTCTGAGAACCGTTTGACAGGTCTCCATTCTGAGTTGCCAAAGTCGTGGTGGAATACTTCGTGTGATCTAACTGCCATCACCAGAAAGAGAATCAGAAATCATTGAAATTGTCAAGATCCGTCCAACGTGTCCTGAATACCAAGCAATCACAAGCATAGCTTATTCCCAAGAACTCCAGAGTCATTCAGCCTCCAAGACTCTTAGTCCTTGTCAAAAATCTTTGGAGAGCTTAAGGTGAAGATGTACTACGCAATGGAAAATAATTCAGCCTCCAAGACTCTGAATCTGCACAAGTGTGAATAATTGTGAAATTGATGACGAACTCCTTGGGGACTGATGGAACTCAGGGACCAGATTATCTGACAATTTTCTTGTAATGCTTTGTAGTTCATCTCAAAGTAAGGAAAGAACTCACCTGCACAAGATTCACTTCTTGAGCTCGTGCAAGGCGCTCCTGGTTTGCCTTCGTAATGAAGTAGCCGGGTTCTTTGATTTCCACTCCCTGCCACACTTCCACAACTGTTGGTTGCCGAAAGAGTCCACCTTTATGGTAGAGGATACAATAACCGGTAGGACTTAATCCCGTCTTCTACATTAACCCCTGTTATCAACAGCAACTCATCCATTAAGGGTTGGACTTATTAGCAAGTGGTGTAAGCATGACTTGGCTACATGATTTTAACCACTGCTCATTAACTGGAAATAGGGTCGTCTCCAATCACTTATAGTGATCAACAACCTCCTTCTCTGAAATTGAAAAAGAAATTTATACTCATTGATTGAAATTTGATTTCAGCAGATTTGGCTTTCATACCCAAGGATGTCTCCACATCTCCATACATCTCCCAAAAATCACACTCCCCACATATTAAGGCAAATGCCTACAGTGACACACACAGTATCCTCTACCTTCAATGATGCATGCATCAGTAAAGTAAAGACTCCATTAACCATACAATACATTAGATGCTCCATTGACCATACATGTGAACTTGGATTTGTGTTAAGTGTAGAGACACTTAATCTGTTGACATTTATTTTTTTGCAATTGACTTTCAACTTAACACAGAATAAATGAGCAAAATTTGAGATGACACAAGCTACTAGATTGTTGTAGGCAAAGGCTTAAAGTTCACATGTATGGTGAATGAACCCTTTCCCTTGCTGTATGGTGAATGGAGACTTCACATTATGTTTTGCATGGAAAAATCAAGAACGGGGAAACAACGAAGGGTAGAGTCAGAAGAGGAGGAGACTGACCTGCTGGCGAGCAAAGGCTTCGGCTCCTTCGAATGCCAGGTAGATGTGGGGCGTCTTTTCCATCACCAAGCGAGCCAAGCTGATGGGATGCACCACACTCGACAGCCCCGAAACCGCACCGCAGTTCATCGTGGGTCCATCCATGATGATGGCCTCCATCTCCACTGTCCCTTCCGTTGTTAACACCGACCCTTGCCCTGCGTTGAACGCTGGATTGGCCTCCAAGTCTTTAACCTATAAAAACAAGGATATCCCATGTCCAATACAAACATTGAGCTTCTCACAACATACGAGAGTTTCAAAACATGTCGAATGGAGATGACATGCATGCAAAATTGCATGTGACAACCATTGAGACGAGTGGCAAGTGAGGGAAGTTCTTTGCTCATGTGTGAAAGACAAACGGACGTTCCTATACGTTACGAGTGACCAAGATGCATGTGCAAGAAACATCACCAACCGTAAACTCACACAAGCCAGTGACATTTGCCGAGAAATTTCCATGAAAGATTTTGCTACCTATTCTTGAGAAGCTATCTTTTAAAAACCTCGCAAAAAGAATCCAGATTCTTTTTGTGCAGCACCAACACTCTGGGAAAAATAAAAAGACACACCACTCACTAATCATCTCACACCATGCATGCTCCAAACCAGAAATATCTCACACGTTTGAGTCTTTCTTGTTTTCCATCTCCACCGGAGAACAATGAGTCTGCACAACTGCTCAAGAATATTATGAGTGAAAAACTTCTTGTCAAGCTTTTGTGAGTTAAGTGAAAGACCAGCATGCACACACAACAACCCAAACAACCTTAGCTTTCATTTCCGAAATTAATCACACAAATTAACCACAGACTATCGCACAGAAATATAATGCAAAATTTTTGCAGTGAAAAAAAGAAACAATGCAAGCGTATTTCATTTCTGAACTTCGAGAGTGACCAAGATGGGTTTGCAACAAAGTGACGTACACGACCTGTTGTCAAATCGATCACACACAAAACAAGAATTGCAATGCAAATTTTTTCAGGATTCAATTCCAATTTTTAATTGTAGCTAGCATGTGGGTGCAGTGCATGTGTACATACCACCAGCTCGGTGACGTCCAGAGCGGAGAGGTTGGACTGCAGGGCGGAGACTCCGAGGCGCAGGCAATGCGCCAGGGCAGCCTCCACGGCGTGCTTGCGTTCTGCTGGCAGGTCCTTGGAGATGTCGCCCGCGCCTCCGTGAAGCGCAATTGCCCAACCCATTATCGGAATTAACTGAATGGGAATGTGGAGGGGTATGGATGGAGGAATCTCTCAACGCAACAGGCACTATCTGGAATGGAATGGATTAATGTGTCGGCACAACTTCTTGCGGGATGAGATCGGCAAACTGAATGGGTTTGTCGGAAAAGAAAATATTCCCGTTGAGTGGGAGGGTGACGGTAATGCGGATTGGACGGCTGGGAATTGCTGCCAAGGCCTCTTTAACCCTGAACCCTTACAGGACGAAGGGGTGACCCTCGAAATCCTCCCTTTGAATTATTGCCTTAACAAAATGGAAAAGCACTCATTGGAAATTGACCTACTGTAGAAGACCTTCACTTTTCACAACAAAATTCCGAGGATGAATAGTTGCACTTCTGTCCACATGCAAAGATGCTCTGTCATTCATCGGACGCCAAACGTCCTCCACGTTGTTCAAGGGTTAAAGGACGGACTAGTGACCGTGGAAATCATTCGTTTGAATACCATGAGAATCATTGCCTTAAAAAAATGGAAAAGCACTCATTGGAAGTCAACCTATTGTAGAAGACCTTCCCTTTTTACAACAAACTTCAGAGGATGAATAGTTGTATTTTTGTCCACATGCAAAGATTCTTTGTCATTCATCGGACGCCAAACGTCTGCCACATCGTTCAAGGATTAACCTTGTACCACTGCTGCGGACACTAAGGTGGGACCAACCATTACCAACCAGAAGCCAAATCTCAACCTATAGGGTGTTCTATTTCCAACCAAGGCTTAGAATGTTTTCTTTTCTTTGTCAAGGTTGGAACTAATAAGGTCATGACACATGTCCCAAAGTGTCATAAAATATATGGGAAATACTGAGTGGGAAAGTAGTTTTGGCTATAATTGGATTTAGAAGACTCTAGTGATTGATAATGCGTTCGGAACATTTTTTGGCTCCCGGAATTAATAGTAATTTCAATTTTGGGGATAAAATTATGAAAAATTTAAAGACCCAATATTTCTTATTTCTTTATAAGAGAAAAATTCCCTTTGCCTCACAGTGCTCCTCATCTGTGCTGAAATTGCTTAAATGATTAGGAATGGGTGGTTCAACCTTAAGTGTCCTATGGATGACTGACTTCAACTAGGGCTAGAAGATGGAAAAAAATATTTTTTCATCTAATTTATTTATTTGGAGGGTACTTTGGAACTGGAGGATGGAAAAAAATGTTTTTTCATCTAATTTATTTATTTGGAGGGTACTTTGGGACTAGAGAATGGAAAAAAATGTTTTTTCATCCAATTTATTTATTTGGAGGGTACTTGAGTACATTTTCAATGAAGAATATTGCAAAGTCCCTCATTATGAAGCTTATTAAATTTTCTAAAAAAGAAGATGATTAACCTTTAAAATATTTTTCAATAAATTTTCCTTGAAAGACAAGTGGAATTGGCATCTAACCCAAGTTGTTTCATATTTTTTGGAGCTTTGTGGAATTGGTTATGAAATTTTGAAGTTGAAATGGCATAAGGCTCTAAAATTGCCCACCTCCTAAAATGTACATTGTTTGTACATTGCTGAAGACTACAAAAAAACCATGTACAAATAGTATACATTTGAGGAGGTGGGTGATTTTAGAGCTTGAGCACTTTTAGAACTTCCTACCTTAATCCCTAAAATACCAAGGCATTTCCTGGCTCCAAAACCACTGAAAAACTGCCATTTTTGCTGCGATCACTCCCTAAACCGAAAAAAAACTTTTTTTTTAGAATCTAACAGTAGGATCTCACTTGTCTCAGATTATGTGGTAAAAATTTCAAGAAATTTGACCGTTCCGATTGGAAGATATTAGCATTCAAAGTTGGAAAAGAAAGTTTTTTTGAATTGTTTTCTGCAATTTTAGATGACTTTGACGGCCATTTGTGGATTTGTTTTGCACTACACAACAAAAAGTTGTAATTTTTTATGTTGAACATTTGAGTTGAGAGTTGGGAAAATAAAATTCAGAATGTCAAACCTTGATTTTCACATATAAAAAAATTGTTAAGTAGAAGTAGGTTCGAAATTGTACAAAACACTAAATTGTTAATAGCTCTTAGGTGGAATTAAAACAACATAATTCCAACGGTGGGATTGTTCTTGCAAACAAACTTGACCTTTTCAAAAAAAAAAAATTGAAAAAATTTGAAAATTGTATTCAAAAATGAATTCTATAAGTTGTTGTTTTTGAAGATGCTTAAATTGCCCAAAAAACAAGATTGTCCATAACTTTCTCATTATTAGTCCAAATAGAATGAATCAAAGCTTCAAATGTAGACAAAAACATGATCTTTCAGAAAAAAAAAAAAAAATTTAAATCATTTTTCTGTTGTTTTTTTTCTGCCCGGCAAACTGTTTTTTTGCTTTAGGATGGCATAACTTTTGCTCCCAAGCACCGATTGAAAAAAAAAATTATATTTTTAGAAAGCTATTGTGATTCCCTATCTTCAAAAAAAGTTTCAAAAAATCAGGTCAAAATTTGAGGCCACACAAGCCTGCCCGAAATCTGAAGTGTCCCCTAAGGGCCAACTTTGGTAATTTAGGGGTTAATAGGCTACATTCAACTCAAACATGATGTTTGACCACTCAGCAATGGATTGCATCCCTGTAACAGTCCTATACAAATATCCATTTGTGTAAAATACAATGGTTGGCACTTGAAGAGGGCTCCAATTGAAACATTGCCACTCCTTAACTATCATAACATTCAGTAGTAGAGTGGTGGGATGTCTTCCCCTGGATGAAATGGTGTGGTATATTCCACACCATCTCATCCGGCGGATGAAATGGTGTGGAATATACCACACCATCAATAGCTAATTTACACGTGTCAATTTTGTCAAATAGTAAGTCAGCTGGACACAACTGTCCAAGGTACATTAAAAATTAAAACAAAACCAAAGTTCATACATTCATTAAACCAAACATACAATAACCAACAATCTACACCCATATATTGTGCATTTTGAAAACTCAAAATATTTTTGGTTTTGTATGAATGCAAGCTAAATGCTTGATTCATTTTATTTTATTTTTAAATTATGTGTTTTGTAACATTATTAAGCACATAAATTTTATTTTTTTTTAAATGAACAAAGCATTTAGTTTTTATTTATACAAAACCAAAAATATTTTGAGTTTTCAAGAAACTCAAAAAGCTATATATACACACATGGGGTGGTAGAAGGTAGAACAACCCATGTGGGATAAATAAACTAGAATTTGTAGTTTCTCAAGCACTAGTAGTTAAGTCAAAAACAAAGAATTGTGATAAAAGTAGAATTTTAGACCTCATTTAGGCATAGTAGAATAAATTTTCTCACAAAACTTTGAACTGAAAAAAGTTGGTGAATGAAGATAAGTTTTGCCTCCAAAAATCCGTTTGGAATTTTGAATCTCCACTCAAAAGTTATAGACAAATTTGAGAGAGGATTTTTAAGAATGTTAAAGAAAATGTCCATTCCAACCCCTCTCTCAAATTTGTCCATAACTTTCGAGTGGAGATTCAAAGTTCCAAACAGATTTTTTGAGGCGAAACTTATCTTCCTTTACCAACTTTTTTTAGTTAAAAGTCTTTTGAGAAAACTTAATTCTACTATGTCTAAATGAGGTCTAAAATTTTTCTCTTAACCCCTAAAGTTCCGAGGCTTGTTTTCTGCCAAAAAACACTCAAAACTGCCATTTCTATAGCAAAGAGTAAAAAAACATTTTAATTGTTTTTTTTCCACATCTAACCGTAGGATCTTATACCTAATTGGTATGAGAATGTGTGGAAAAAATTTCAGAATTTTTGACTGCCCAGATTGCAAGATATCTGCGTTTAAAGTGAAAAAAACAAGTTTTTCAGCACATTGCGGGACCAGATTTTTTGACTTTAAACATTTTTAACTTTAAATTTTTGCACTACAGCGTTTTGAGCTTTAAATCTTTGTAGTGGAGAATTGAGTTGAGAGTCTAGGAAAAAAAAAAAAAATTCAAAAAAACTTAATTATCATTCTTAAAAAAATTGATAAGTAGAAGTAGGTACAAGATAGAAGGAAAATCTAAAATATTCATATATTTTAAATGGAATTAAAATGCACTAATCCTAATGGTGAGATTTTTCTAGCAAGTAAACTAAAACATTCCAAAAAAAAAAAAATTGAAAAATTACAAAAATTGCATTCCGAAATGCATCCTACAAGTTATTTTTTTCAAGAAGGTGCTCTAACTGCCTAAATACAAGAATGTCCATAACTTCCTCATAACGAATCCAAATGAGATGAATCAAAGCTTTCCAGATAGACAAAAATATAATCTATGAGAAAAAAAAATATAAAAAAAAAAAATTCAAAATTTTGCAAAATTTTTTTGCTGCCCCCCGTCCCCACGCATTCCAAGAAATGGCATAATTTCTCGCTCAAAGGTCCGATTTCAAATTTTTTTTTTCTGCCACGTACCTCTCTCAATTCTTCATGTTCACAAAAAGTTTCAAAAAATTAGGAGAAAATTTCAGCCTGTATGTCCCCCGAAAGGACAATGGTCCTTTAGGGGTTAACACAATTCTTCGTTTTTCACTTAACTATGAATGCTTGAGAAACTACAAATTCTAGTTTATTTATCCTACATGGGTTGTTCTACCTCCTACCACCCCATGTGTATATATAGAATTGTCTCACTTGAAAATTTGAAATAATTTTTGATGGCAAATGGTTATACTATATGACTCATTGGATTCTTTGCCAACATCTTTTTCTACAAATTATTTGTTGATTTGTATGTCTGGTCCTACAATTAACAAAAGAAAATGAAACATACCATAATGTATTGCCACTATCCCAGAACCCAAGCTTACATTAATTATGTGAGGATGAATTTCATGGATGAGGACTCCAGAGAACCCAAGCTTACATTAATTATGTGAGGATGAATTTCATGGATGAGGACTCTAGAGAACCCAAGCTTACATTAATTATGTGAGGATGAATTTCGTGGATGAGGACTCCAAAGAGGAAAAGGCAATCTCTTTGAAGGCTACTGAATGTTATAATACTAACTTTGTGAACAAAACAAGAAAAAGAGAAATAATGATCTTCAAATTTATTCAGCGTCTGATCAATAATGTCAACCAATGATATTTTTACAGCTGGTTCTGCAATCTCATGTCTATGTACTGTACAGTTCACCAAATGACCTTTACTGGAGACCCACACCGCTCTCACTAGCCTACTCCTGTTTTCGCCTGGATTCTCGAGCTTCATCCGCCATCTTCTGTAGAAAGCTAAGAGTTTTAGTATAAGCAGGATCAGATCGACTCAAAGGTTTGCAAGAGTTGATATGGTCAGTGCCATCCAATAACTGCCAAACAAAAAACACAAATTCTTCAGTTAGAGAAACATCGACATACAAGGCAATACTAAGGTAGGCAATACTAACATTGACATTACAACCTCTAGGGACCCGATCCCGTCTCCTACACTGATCCTATAAGCAGCTCATCCATTCTTGCACTTGTTAGCAAGTGGTGTGAGCATGGCTTAACTAAATGTCTATGGCTACTCAGCTTTGAATAGAAATGGGATTGTCTACTGTCACTGGAGTAGTTTAAATCTCCTACTTTGAAATTCCATCAGAAATTGATACATAGTAATAAAAATTTGATCTTAACAGATTTGGCTGTTATACTTAAGGTGATCTATCCAGATCTCTATACATCTCCCAAAAACCACACTGCTACAAATGTCAAAATGCTTTGAAGTGACGCAAATAATATCCTCTGTCATACTGAAAAAAGAGAGATGCATGATTCGCTTCTCTGAAATATAGATGTACGTAGAAACGCTACTCAATCATTGCTATGAGAAATAACTGAAGCAAAAGAGGGGTTGGGAGCTTACAACAAGTTCCCCAAATCCTGGGTAAGCAGATTCAATAGGTACAACTTCCATGCGTAACCCGTAACCTCCATAACCCTCTACCAGAGGGGTGACCTTGGTCTACGCACACAACATCAACCAGCACTTCAAAGAGATGGCAAATTTTAGGCCCAAAAATACAGCGTCACGCAAAAAATGAAAAAGGGTCATGCAAGCAGACAGAGAAACAATCTGGTTACCTCACTGAAGCTAAGGACATCCAAACCACGCTTGTTGTGGAGCTGCCGTACATAATGATTGAGTTCTTCTAGTTTAGGCGAGCCACTCCTCAGGTCTCCTATCTGTGGCAGGAGATAAAGCATAGCACACGATCAATATGAGGTCCTCATCGAAAAGTTTATAGCACCGTGGCAATAGAAAACCACGGAACAGAAAGTCAAGGAAGTGAAGAGTATCTTAAAAAGGAACTCACTGACGGTGCTGGTCGCAAAACATATCCAAACCTCCATGGCATGTCAGCAAGCTTGCTTCCAAAATGTGGGCAACTATAAAACACCTGCAGATTCTCGAAAAAAGTTTTTAATCAAAAAAAGTCTTAAGTCAAGCAGAGGCAGAGTAAGATTTTTTATTATCGTACAGAGACTTCAATAAATCGTATCATGTTAAGACACTTAGACCAGGGTGACGCCACCCAGTGAGGTGCAAATTGTGACAAACTCCTACATCAGGTATCAACAGGTATACCACATACAAATATCAAAGTCAAAGATTGCTATAATTTGGCTGTGCTAAAGTCCCTTCATATAATCAGCATATTGAACAATGAAGAATTTGCAGTGAACCGAGCATGAATTAAGGGTGATACTAACAATGCCAGAAGTTTGTTTCACAAGGCGTGCACGTCTTCCATCTTGGCTTTTTTCGTCTTGGCTTGCTTGCACCAAAAGCTCCTTTACAACCAGGCCACCCATGCTGCAGAGTGATTCACATTTACAATCCAAAGAATAAGAATTTATGTGAAACCTCTAAATTCAGACATGTGGAACGAGTTCTTACTAACACATAAGCAAATAGCACAAAAAGAGTGTTGTAGAAAAGACCTGTGGGTGACAAAGACCACCGGTCGCTGACCAATGCCTGCTGCAACTAGTTTATCAAGCAACATTGAGCTCACTTCCTGTATCTCAGGAAACCACACACGATATCAAAATTCTGCTTTATTTCTACACAGCCCTAAACAATTGATAACAAGCTGTCCTTCAACGAAACCGATATCACTACTACTACAAACATCTGTCTTCTCGTCTTGGTGCAAATGGTTAATCCTTCTCATCACGGGACGCATCGATTTTAACACAATCGATAGAGCTTGCATTCAAAACATGTTGTTATCAATCAATTTAGATGTCACCAACTTGAATGACAGAACACGCAATTTATCTCTTGCAGTAAGTACTATTCTGAAAGCAGAGAGAAAGCACAAAGGGTCGAAAACAAATAAGATCAGGTTGTACCTGCAAGGGAAGAGTTGCTCCCGACCATTGAGATAAATTTGTCTGCATACAGTTCATGTTCATCAAGTATGTAAAAGCTAATTGATGTTCTTAGATACTTATAAATAAATGAAAGATTTGAGCTCTTCATTCACACAATCTAAGAACCAAGACAGCATAAAACTCTGTCAGCGCTTAGAAAAAGAATAAATTGTATGTCACGCTATCATTCTGATAAGCTGACCAGATACAATTCAGCACCTGGGCAAACGTCTTGGGCATAAAAATGCCATTTATTATATCAATGCGATTTAAGTATGATCTTCAAAGTCCAAACTGCAACGTCCGAAGATCCCTCCACAAGTTTTGCTCCTATCAAAACTGAGTTTGCACAAAGGAGAGGCTGAAGTGATTCAAAGTGCAAGATTAAGATTTAGTGATAGGGAAAAGTTATTATCTGCAAGGAAGCCACTCAAGGGTAATTACCTTGTACTTGACCGTCAATAAGCGGCTAAAAGGGAGGTCATCCGCAAGCCATTCTTCAGGCCAACAAGTTCCTTCCTTCCCAGCATCCTCATCAACCTTTTCCACCAATCCACTGGCACTGGTAGATGAAGTCTTGTCCTCAGCAATACGCCAAGTCCTATACGGGCCACCCATTAAGCCATGCACAAACACCACATCAAGTACTGGTCCACCATCCTCCTGCAGATGAGCAGAGCGTATAGTTAATACCCACAAAAAAGCAATCATTCAGTGTGTTGCACCGCAGATAATAAGCGCACACATACACAGCTATCTTGTGGTAAAGCGATTTTTAATTAAAAAATTATAGTAATCAATAATTCAAGATACATGAATATCACCTTCTCTGCATTCCATGAATCATGCTGAAATCCAATAACATGATCACCTAGATGGCTAGGATCTACTTCAGTCTTGGGCGACTGTGGACCCCAGTACATGGAATCAGAATTCATTAGAAAAATGCAATCCTCATATCGCGGGAAAATTTCACCCAATCCCTCCATGATAGCACCTAAGTTAGGTCGCCCCTCACTTCCGGATGCTGATAACGCCAGCTCTTCCTCCATAGTTGCCTTCACTTGCGAGACATGATAAAGAACTGCCCGGGCGTGACTATTCAGTTTGTTGTCGGAGTTCTGTCCTTCAGCGCAGGATTCTAACCATGCACACCACTCAGGATCCTTCGCAATTGTAATGCAAGCTGACGGGTGCAACGATAGATTAGCCAGCAGCCGCATAGAATGTTTCTGAATATGGGCGGTCATGCGGGAAATGGGCTCTATCCTAGGCGTTACTGACGGAGGTTTTTCTTGCTGTCCTCCATTTGCAGAGAGATTTGCAGCATTAAAGGATTCCGCCTCTTCCGCAGCTGCCCATTTATCAAAATCATCGCAAAGCAAAAGACGCCTTAAAAGACAAAGACCTCCAGCTTCCAGGACTCTTTGTCTGCCAATCTGATCAATGGATCAGCATTAGCCAGATCTACTGCAAAAATCAAATGACAACTTAAAATATCGATCTACGTAAGGAACTTGAGCTGATATTCCTGTAACATTGTGTGACAAACCTGATCCTCAGCTATCAACTCCGTCAAGGCTTTCACAGCTCTCAAAGTAGAGCTTGCTGCCTCACGAGCCGTGACTTTTGGTGGGGTCTCTTTATTATGGTCTGCCGCAGGAGACATGTCAAAGCCTAACAAGTCCACCATCGGCAATTCCCGAGCGCTTTCAGCAACACCTTTACCGGTAAATTCCGTGGCCGCTGCAATCTCAGCCTCTCGTGCAACTAATTTTCCAATCTCAGCTGCAGCAGCTGTCGCAAGGCTAACTCGTTCAGTCTGCAGTTTAGCCACAATCACGTACCTCAACAAATATCCATGCCTTGCGCTTAATTTTGTTATCCAAAGGAGGAAGAAAGCTGACTATTGGTACAAATCTGCAAGATATGCAGGATAGACATACCAGGACAAGTCCCCTTCCCTTGGCTTCAGCGATTGATGTTCCCTTCGTTCTTGCAGGCTTCCGTTTGCTCTCATTTACAATATTCATCAGAAGCATAGCCAGCCACGCTTGTGATATAGGAATCCCAACCTGTCCTAAGCTGTTCACGACACGATTCAAGACACGGCAACCACAAGATCTCGCTAGACTTTCTGGCTTATTGATGCATACCCATCTTAAGAGAATGGGCGACCACTTTTTACCCTCATCGACAGATAGCCCAGAACCCAAACTCGTTAAGACATCAAGACTCTGGGAAAGCGCCCCCTGTACACTTTCATCTCTCTCTGTCTTCTTGGCAAGTTCTCGCAGTACTGGGAGCCACTCATCCGCCACTGACGAACGAGCACCTGCAGATAGAATACATTAACGAAGCTACAGCCTCCAGAAGTTGCATCGTTGAACGATAGCATTCAAACAAAGCGCAGTTCAAAAATAGCAGAGTAAATAATGATCCTGCCAAGAAAGGGCCTATCCGAAGTCTAATCCATGAAATGATAGCAGAGTCAACCAACTAACTTTGTTCCATGCAATTCGCTCAGTCTTGCCTTGTACGACCAAAGCTCATTACAGTAGAACTTCTCTAAAGTAATAGCCCACGGGGCCTCAAGTCCCCATGCTCAAGAATCTCAAAAAACTTCTCTGATGTGAATGTCTGGGATTGGGCCTAGTGCAGGACCAGGCAATCAATACTCCGTCACTTTAGAGAGGTCATTGCCTTAAAGAAGTTCACCTTAGAGAAGTTCTACTGTATTATTCTTCAAATTCTATATGAAATGGCAAGCAATCAACACATGAAGAGACTCCGCACATCATCAATCAAGAACTCAGGTTAATCAACATACTCTGACTCTGGGAGATACAGGCTGCGAAGGACGTCAAAGCTGAGGATGCCAGTTGCATATCTTTATAAGCAGTAGCTTCAGCTGCCATCTCTAGAAGTGCAGAACTCCACCGAGCAGCTACTCCATCATAGTCCTTGTCCACATTCTGCAACAAGTACTTCATAGCCAAGGCACCATGCCACCTCACTGATCTCTCAGGCGCAACTACAGCGGCCAGCAATGCATCACCTTCCTTGTCTATACCCTTGATAATCGACCGGTTTTCATTGGAGGCCTGCGCCCAAGTGGCAAGAGCCCAGGCTGCTAGAGGCACTGCCACAAACCTTCCGGGGAGATCATCCCATAGACCATAGCTACTGCTCAAACTATCACTCTGCGTTCTCCCACGAATGCCAGAGGCATTGGCCTTCGATTCGATTGAATGGAACTCTCTGTTCTCTACATGTTTCAAACCCACATCATTACTAGTTACGTGTTGCTTCTGAGGCCATAAACTAGCCGTGAATGATGCCAAAATCTTGTCAAAATATGTATAAGGCGTTTGTTGGCACAAAGTGGCTGCCGTTTTCTGAACGCCGACAATTTCTGTTCCCCCAAGCACTGAGATCCCAATTCCTCGCAAGCCGCCTCTGTCATTTCCATCTGAATCTCCAGGTCCTTCGTCCTCATCTACGAGCCATCCACCCTCCACCACCTGCAAAACTGCTGCCACGTCCGCAGGGTCTGCTTTTCCTGTGCAGAGAAACACGTAATTAAGAACACGTAGTTTAATTAACTCACTTAGTATCCCCATGCAAGAGCGTGACCCTAGTTTCAAACTTCTACCTGGAAGCATAGGCCGAAAGCAACTGGCTGCCTCCCCAGACTCACAACTCGTCGTAACGAGATCCATAATGGCAGCCACAAGCAGACTCTTTCCTCTGCTGACTCCGTGCCCTTCTGGAGCACTTTGGCCTTTCCTTCCTGAATTTAAGCTCTGAGTTGAACATTGTAAGTTGCATTTGCATTAGGAAACAACGAAAATGCACGTGACAAAACATTTTGTATGTCAGATAACAAGAACATGATTGGTAATGCTTCTCAAGACGAAAAGCGCCGGAAAAAATCAAACGAAATTGGTAAAAACGAAGATGTGGTGAAAAACAAACCTCAACGGCATCGTTCACATGTATAGAGGCTGCAAAGTGAAGCAGGTATGGCAGAGCATGTGGCCTGCCTAGAACACTCTCCGACGTGTTTACATCTGACAAAAGGTAAGCCAGAGCTCTTGATGCCTCTGCCTGCGTAAACTGACAGGCTGGTCTGCGATACATAGCTAAGGTCAAGCTCGGTGATTATAGTAAATACAGTGTGGTGTTCGTTTGATCGTTTTCTGCAACAGATGGAGACTTTGAATATCCAAATGACCGACTGGAATCGCAAATCAACCGAATCACACCTTGCACAGCTTGAAGTCCTTTATAGAGTACACACACAGAACAAATTTTCAACCACTACCAATAAGATTAGTTCGGACCACAAACCGAAATCTGTGAAACGAGACCAGAATTCATTGCGAAACCTCACATGGCACAAAATAAACGAGCTCAGTAATAATGATTGTAGTGACCATCTATGAGTGGACTAGGGAACCTAAATAAATGCAAGTGTGTGCCAAACTCTCTTGCAAAACAAGCTTCCGCTGTAACCGGAGGAGAAACGGTATTTTAATATCGCACCTGGAACCGCCAACCGCCTTCAGTAGCCAGTCCAGCACCAATCCATCCCCAGACTCCACAATGGCCTTCCTCCGAGCCTCATGCGCAGCCAAATCTGACACAAAATGCAGACGAATCTCTCACAAGTCAATTTTCAACAGCAACGAACTGAAGAAACAGCTCTATGAAATCAGCAGACAGATTGCTGTCCATCAACCATAAACTGCTCAGCTCCAAAACATTCTTCAGTGGCCCTATAGACCATTCAATAAACCATACTCTTGAGGAATATTTTGCGCTGAAAGGTACTTGGAACCACCGTAAATTGCACAGGTCGAGAAACGAAGAATTTTGAAATAACATCACGTGCAACTAGGGGTGAGATAGTAGGATAAAAATAAGTCATTACATCTATGACATCTTATGACACCTTTGAGTTAAGTAGTTTGGACCCTTAACATCATAAAGATAATTAGCATGCCACATAGGAGCCACGGAACTACCACCTCTTCGTGCTCATTCTTAGTACTTGGACTAGTGTAAAGTTGACACAGAACATGATAAGATGACACAAATAAAAATAGACTTTTGCACTTCTCACGGTGTCCGATTTCTTTTTATCTCAAGCTTCTTCGAAGTGTGCAATCTAAAGAAACCATTTATTCAGCACAACGCTTCTTGCTATTTCAAGTTCAACTCCATTTTCTCCAAGTCATTTGATTGTTCAATCACCCTCTCCACTATTCATTCCATCATTATAATAACCCTTCACATGATTTCTTCCCACACGGACGTCCAATTGGCTCAAAAGTTAAGGTACCCTAAAACTTGCTGAAAAATTGAGATACCCTAAAACTGACTCAAGAATTTAGACAGTCTTCCAACTGGATCCAGAGCTCAAGGATGGTAGAGGTACGTATGTGCGACAAGAACTTCAATGCAACACCCTTCAATCTGCAACTTGCCCAATGAGTACATATTGCTTTCGAGAATGTGCCCCAACTTAGCATCAGAACTCAAGTCAGTTTTAGATCATCCACGAATAAAATTTTGGAACCTCGTAACTTTTGCAAACAGTATCCAAAAAAGGCATACTTGGTGCATTGGCATCATCTTGCAATTGGTAACAGGAACCCGGTCAAAATTTGGTGAGTAATAATAATAGGAACTATTCCTCAGCGATGAAAGTGTCGCTTTTACCTGCGGTTACCTTACGCTAGTGTCACGGAAGTCTGCAACCAATGGAGATGGATGAATTCAAGTACCGGCTAAGAAGGACGCCACCCGAGGCCGCCACCAAGAGGCGACCTCCGACGACGCATTGTCCACAGCCGACTCCAAGATGGAGGCAATGCACCGCGCCAGCACCCACATGGACGCCACGGCTTCCACGAAGTCCACAAACGATCGAACCGACACATCTTTCACACTCCCCGCCATCTTCATCAACTCCCGCCCAATTCCGGCCCCGGAGCTCCACACAGCCGAGAATCCCGACTCCACGCGCGCCTTCGCATCCGGGGCAGCACGCAGCACATCGGTGGACACAGCCAGCACTCCCAGGAGCGCAACGGTGCCCGCCCCGGCCATCCACCACGCGCCATTCTTCACTGCAGCAAACCCTCGGTCCCCGTCGGGCGGCAATTCCGGCAATTCTCCCGCGCCTTTGGGATGCTGCACCGGTTGGGAAGCAGCGGACGACGGCACAGACGAGGAAAGCCCTGCTGCTTCTGACGCAAACCCATGCTGCCCAACCCTAAACCCTAACCCTAACCCTGCTCCATCGCCAAAACCCGTCCTCCCTACACAGTCACGAAAGCTCGAAGGGGGAGAATTAAAACTCTGATTCGACGAAACCGAGATCCGATGATGCCCGCTCCTCCGCAATTGAACCCACAACTGACGACGCACTCGCATACAAGTGAGCATTTGAATCCCCTTTGATCTCCACCCTCACCACAAGCACTCCCCTGTTCTCCTCTCAATCCTCAAACACCCTTCGCTTCTCTTCCTCGTACTCCTTCGTAATCCTCGTAATCCTCAATCCTTAATCCTCCGAACGAAATCTCCCACATTCCAACAAACCTCAATTCCAAACCAATCAAGTCTTCGATACCTTGACGGATTCCCGAATTCTCCAATTTGATCACTCTGGAGAGTAGCTCGCAATCTGTTGCACGCAGTACTGCCTGTGAAATCATTCGGCAAATTGAATATTGAATTGGCAGAATTGAACGGAGAGAAAATTTCACGGAGACTTGGCAAGAAGGTGGATCACGATGGTATATTCTGGAAATGCTTCGGCAGTTGTTGTGCTGAGAGTTCAAGGGCTTGGGTCGGGCCAGTAAGGGTTTCGGTTTGCCACGTGGAAGGCGTGGGTTCCAGCGTGGCAGGGAGCGGCTGCGGCGGCAAAGGGGATGGGAGTGCCAGGTGGACGAACGGCACGACAGGGTGGCCTTTGTGTCGACGTGGCGGGGCTTCTTTTGATTGGGTGGGTGGCAGACAGACAGAAGCGGTGATTCCTTGGTTGGGCGGTGCGGTTGCTACTTAGGGCCGGGTTAACTTAAGCTAGAGATACCTATAACGACTTCGCAGGGTGCCCTATAAGGTAACTACACCTAATTTCAACCTCTTTCTAAAATCTTGTAGTCTAGATTCTTGCCTAAAATGTACTCTCACTGTTTACGAGAGTCTACAATTGGTTATCCTAAACCCTATTTTCAACATTTTTAAAACTTGTAGTTTAGCCATTCGGTATCCCAAAAAAGTGCATTCTAAAGAATCTAGAATCCCCTTCTGACTTCCAATAAGATCCCACAAAAAAAAGATCAGTATAAAAATAGAAATCATATTGAATTGCCTATTTGTGCAATTTTAGGTGTAGCAATTTTAGTGGACAATAGTTGAATGTATTGTTCATTGAAAAAGATTCTTTCTTTCCACCTTCTTATCCATTTATCTCTCTTCCCTTCTTGATTAGGGAGAAGCGCCAAAGCTAATCGTTTTAGGTGAAGTTATGAGACTAGGATGGGTCCAAATGAAGAATCTACATTTATATTGAATAAAATGTTCATTCTTGTCAAATTAGTTATTAATTTTTGAATTAGTTGAAATTCAACCATCATTCAAAGGGGCCACCTCTTGAAATGTATATTGTTTGTATAGTCAAGTCCAACAGTTTTACAAACTACCTACTAAACCATTCAAATTTTTTTAGCATAATATGGAACACAATTGGCAATTTTTGTCTTGTATAATTAACATTCAATTCTCTTACAATCCCAATCAACCACACCCAAATTTCAGTCTTAAAAAAGAAGTACTTCATTTTTGGTGAATTGTTTCATTTAAAATTCAAGTAGTTTTACATGATAATTGGTTGAAAAACATTGGTGATGATTTTTTTAATTTAATTACATAGATATGTAGGAAACATCTATACGCACATCAATTCCTTCAACAAGCATTTCTAAAAAGTTTTAGAAATCCTTCTAAAGAGATTTCAATATTGGATGTGTCAATCCCAAACTTTGTAATTTAATAGATACTAATGTGCCCTGTGCTGTTGCCACAGACAAAAAATATATATAAATTTCTAATTTTTTAATTCATTAAAACTTTGATATTCAATACCTTTCACATTGTTGTGTGAGAGGTTGCGTTCTTGGTATGAATAGAAAGCTATATGCACAAAGGAGTGCAAGGGCTTTGTTTTGTGGTGTTTGGACATGCGATGAAAAGTTATGTTTTTTCCAAACTAAAAGATAATTAAATTCAATTTTTATATATTTAAAATAACCCATAACTTTTCGAGCGTAGGTCCAAATGCCACAAAACTTGCACAAATAAAAAGTTTTATGCACAAAGGAATGCAAGGGCTTTGTTTCGTGGAGTTTGGACTCCCAATGTAAAAGTTACAAATTTTCTAAAATAAATGATAATTTAATTCAATTTCCAAATTCATAAAAAAATTGAAATTCAATATCTTTCACATTGTAGGTCTACATGCCACGAAACAAAGTCCGAGCACCCCTCCTTGCCAAGAGATTTTGAGCAGTACCAACAGCATCACTGGAAGCCTGACGGTTTCTTAGATCTCAACATATCAAACAAAACAAACAACCTAATTTAAGGTAGAGATCTCTTTATTGTAATTAGATTTCTGGTATTAGACAAGTTGTAAGATTATTGGACCCAACTCTTCATTTTTGGTGCATTTTAAAAACACACAATATACAAATGGAAGATACTTTCAGAGCCCAAGTGCTTTATGGACGTCAATCCTACCTTAACCCCTAAAGGACTAAACACGGTTTTTTGACAACATAGCGATTTTAGGCAGTTCACTACAAACGAAATTTTTATTTTTTTTCTTTGAAATTTTCACACAAGATGTGCCCAAGGAGTAGCTTTAAGGCCCAACAATTTTCATAACTTTTGACTACATGGTTAAAAAGTTATTGCTTGATATGTCATTTTCATTGGTCGACGGGTAGCTCGGGCAGCACAAGAAACTTCTTTTAAATCACTTCTTTTTTAAAAATAAAAATTTGAAATTGGTTCTTTAAATTTATATATACACAGAAAGCTTTGAATCATTACATTATGATTGATAAGATGGAAGTTATGAAGAGTCTTAGTTTGAGGGTAGTTATGCAATCTCTACTTTGAAATAAACTTTGAAGTCCTTTATTTCATTCAATTTTCAATATTTTTGAAAAAAAATAAAAACATTGGATGTAGATTGTTTATTACAACATTACAACCGTTGGGATTGACATTTTTCAATTCCATATCTAAATTCTTAACAATTTAGTGTTTTGAATCATTCTCTACTACTTTCTACTTAGTATTTTTTTTCTATATGTTGTACAATTCCAAATGATGTGAAATTTTTTAAGCATGTAGCCAACTTGCCTTGAAGAATGAATCCAAAGAGTAACCACCATCTTGGACATTTTTTCATACAAATGTAACCTTGTGAAGTGCAGCTGCCCGGATTTTCGCAAGGACAAAAAATGGATTCTTGTCAATTCAAATGCTATTATCTTGCAATCCACACGGTAGAAATTTCTGAAATTTTTTCCACAACTTCTCAAACCATCTTACCACAAGATTTTATGGTTATATTTTTCCAAAAATTTGGTACTTGTATTAGAAATGGTAGTTTTGGAGCGGTTTTGGTGAAAACATACTCTCTGACCTTTAGGGGTTAAAATTTTGGTTAACAAAATCCAAATTTGAATTCAAGTAATCTAAATACAAACTAGAAGTTGTCCTCTTCCGTTTCTATGTCATTTTACCATAGAGTTAGGGCCTCATGCCATGCCCCATCGGTGGGCAAAAAAATACTACAGTAGAAAACAAGAAGAGTTCCACCAATTGTCTTACCAGAGTGGGTGAGTAGAAAGGCAAGATTTCATATTTCACCAAAATTGGTGGACAACCTCATTGGTGGAGATTAATCAATTCTGGAGGGAATCAATACGTGTGGAATTCTTACTGGATCCCTCCCCGTCCACTCATTGTCTCAGTCCACATGAGAGTGCAATTGCTCACTTGGAGCATGGAGCTCCCTGTGAACTTCGCCCACCGCTGGAGCATGGCAGGAAGCCCTTACACAGCTGTAATGAACCCACAGCGTCGCCTCCAAAATGCCCTAGATTCACTCCAATCTCCAGAAGAGAGATCCGTCGCAGGCAGTTGATGAGCATCTTCAGCAACGAAAACGATAAGAAACAGATCTGCAACGAAATTATTTCATTTGTTTCAAAAAAAAGAAAATAGAAAACGATAAGAAACAGATCTGCAACGAAATTATTTCATTTGTTTCAAGAAAAAGAAAAAAGAAAACGATAAGCAACATCACTGACTGATGAGGTGATGAAAGCTTATCAACTGACTGATGATCAGGGACTGACGGAGGCGCCCTGGCTCGTATATTATGCCACAGAAGTATTAAATATTGATAAAAACTTATTCAGTACGTAAAATAGACACCGCTCCTTTATACAGACACCCACAGCGCAATCTTCTGTCACAGAAAACCCGGGGAATCTCATATGACGCAAAAAAAAATCACGAAGAGAGCTGACAAGCTTCCGCCCAATGAGATGCCCTTCACCAGTTTAGAGGCGGGCATTCATTGAGTGAATTGATTACTGTAGAATCATAAGCCGGAATATTTGGGGATGGAATTTCAGCAACCAGCAACAGCTACCCTATTTGCAGGGCCCATACATGAAACATGGCAGGGACCACAGTCACCACTCACCACACAGGCTAGGGAGGAGAGCAAATGATTGAGCAAAACAAGGTGGTTGAAATTGGCATCTTGCTCCACGTGGCACGCCAGGGGATGGACCACTCTTTTTTAAATTGTAAAAAAAAATTAAAATTGAAAAGAATCACTTATCTACAGTACAATTTGCCAGTGAGATTACTGTTTGGGTGAAAAAAAATTAGAAGCTATGGAAATTGTCCTTGTTAAATACGTAGTAAATAAAATTATAAACGGTATTTTAAGTCACAACGGATGTTAGGATTTGATTCATTTACTAGTTGAAAATGGAACAAAGTTGGAATATATTATCATAAAAACTAATAACATTATTATTAAGTCTTTAATTTGGGATGATCTAAGTAGTGCAACTCATCTAAGAGCTTGTTGATTTTGATTCTAAAATCTTAGTACCATTATACTCTTTTGCCAACATTGAAATTGGATAGTGTAACTCCAACCAATAGTATCCCTTTTCTAGAAAAAAAACTCAACCAATGGAACCTCTTCTATTTGTCAACAAGAAAATATAAATATTTGATGAATCTAATAGTAGTAACTATGGTCTGACAAAAAAAATGGCATTTTGGAGAGTCCTTACCTTACTTTTAAGAATATGCCCATCCGTCTTGAAAAACGGATGATTTGATGCATCCAACTCGAGAAACTTGCCCTACATAGTGACCTACAAAAGTGGACGGCTTATTGACAATCCAACCTTGGAAAGATAACTGGGTTTGAAAACATAGTTCAAAACATAGTGCAAGCCTACACTTGGTCTCAAAATAAGAATACTCAGCTAATTGCTTTTGTTGATTCTTCCGCTAATGTCTCAATTCCTTGTCATTTACATTTTGGACTTCCTCCACTAAACTTGGTGGTGATATTCTAAGGTCTGACTTTAGAGCCTCCTGCCATGCTCCATTGATGGGCAAAAAAAGCACTAAAAGACAAGAAGAGTTTCACCAATGTCTTGTTGAAGTGAATGAGTAGAAAAATTAGATTTCATGTTTTACCAAAATCAATGGCCGGCCCCGTTTGTGGAGTTTGGTCAATCTTCAAGGAATCAATACATGTAGAATTCTTAGTGGATCCCTCCCCACCCACCAAATCCACACGACAATGTAGTTGCTCACTTAGACCATGTAGTCCCCCTTGCAAACTTTCACCAATGAAACATGGTAGGAGGCCCTTACTCCTAAGGTTTGCACCTCGATGCTTGATCCGACCAACATCACTAATGGACCACATCCCTACGACTATCAAACCTCAAGAGGGACCACTAGAGTAGCCGGCCCATTTCTGACCCCGCTCATTATGGTAGTATAGGCTACTCTATTTCCGCATGTATGGAGATGAATAGTAACTAATTATAGCACAAGTCCTCGCGCCCGGCGGAACTGTGGCCCATTATGCCATTGGCTACATGTCTCTCCATATTGCAACCCATCCTTGGTCGATTTTGTTTGCAGCTTGTGGTTGGAAATAATTAAGAAGGTCTATACGACCAGTACAGGTCAGCTATATGTCTTCAGTTAAAAAATTCAGGGTAATTATGTTTTGTGAAAAAAAACTTCCAAACTCTATTTCCGCACATGGGAAACTTTCTGCAGTCAAGAAATTTGCACTCCAAATACGCGTAATTCCTTAAGTGGTTGGAAATGTGTCGTAAGGTTCTATACCACATATCTGAATGTCCTGGAAGATGACAATCATGAGAAGCATACCGTATCATGGCCAGACACTCACTTTGATACTGAGGAATTTGCATCAATCCCAGTGCAGCAAAACCTTTGCTTTGCTTTGCTTGCCTGCCTGCCTGCCTGTTCCAACAGTTTGATGATGCAAGCAACGCAAGCAATTTGACAACGGAAAGACAAGCAACCAACTATTTGTGAACATCAAGTGGCTCATCATTTGTTCAAAATTTAGAGTAAAATATTACAGCCATGGAATTACTGTGGTACAGCTGGACTGTTGGAATGCAAATATCTTGCATGAGCGGACAAGTGGATACTGTATATCAATTGAAAAAGTGAAGAGGTTGACATCCGCTTGGACGTAGAAAAAGAGATTGGATCATGCCACGAGTATGATTGCAGATGACGCAACAACTAATAAGCTTCAACTGATGAGTCCCACTTCAAGGTGAAAACACTCCAAACCAGTGTTTTGTTAGGCATGATTTGAAGCCATTTGGCCGCAGACAATCGACGTGGGCTATTTTTTGGAAAGAAAATTTTCATTTGTTTGGTTGAAATAGGTGGATTAACCCTTAAACGTCGACGCAGCCATTCTATGGCCGATGGATGAGAGGGAATCAAACTGTCTAGGATAGAAATGCAACTATTCATCCTTGGAAATTGTTGTAAAAAGGGAAGATCTTCTACAGTAGCTTGACTTCCAATGAGCACTTTTACAATTTTTTAAGCCAATGATTAACACGGTAATGCAAAAGGGTGATTTCGAGGGTCACCCCTTCATCCTTTAATGTTGTATTTTTAAGACCAATAGGCAAATTTTACCTATAACAGTTATCACCTAGTTTTGACATAGATATCACCAAGTATCACCCAAATATCACATGAATATTGAAGAAATAGCTGGTTATTCCTCCAAAATGATTTTCTTTTAAACTATGCAAAACCATCAGATAAACAATTCAATACCATTTTCAAGAGAAAAAAAACATTTTTGTCGTATGAACAATTGAAATTCATGAATTTCCAAAAAAAAATTATTGCGTAGAATTTTTGGATAAGATACATAATTATGTATGAATTTCCAAAGTAGAAACTCCCCAAGCTATTGAAACCGTCACCTAGCCTGATTATAAAACCAAAATTTAAAGACTCAAGAGCCAAACGATTGCAATTAAATATGGAAATGGTTTAATTGTACTTTTGGGAGGCACTTTCAACAAAAGTTTATACGTCAAGAATTATACACGGGCGTTTCTAGTTGTTTTTTACCTTTCATCACTTCATTCTCACCTTGTTTTGGGGTTCTAAAATATGGAAGGCCAATGACACAAAAGACCGTGTCTGTTCCAACTCTCTAAAATCTTTAAAATCAATATTTTTATTCACATGAGAAGGAATTGCTACAAGAAGTATTTTCAATATTACATTAAATAAGCATATAAAACTAAATTTGAATATTGAATAATTGAAACACCTTTAAATACATCTATTGCAAGGTAAAAAAAAAAGGGTAATCACTTCAAACTTTGTTTAATAGTAGTTGTTAACTTAAAAGTACGTACATTTTTTTGGATTCAACAACAAATTTTCAGCAAATTTTCAACAAATGTTGAAGTACCTTTACCTTATAATAGACAATAGAGGCATTTGGAATGTTTTGGTTGTCCAATGTATATACATGGATTTTGCATATCTATTTTATGTAATTCTTAACAATTTGTTGAAGGAGAATAATGACCTAATTGGAAATCATCCTATTATTATAATAAGTTTGTTCCTAGGGAGACGGTCAATTAGGGAATCTATGCTAATAGGTTCAATATCTAAAATTGAAATATCTCAATTGAAATTCAATAATCCAACTTGGAATTCCATAGCCAAAAACATTACTACAACGGTACTACAAACTCAAGTTTGGAATCACAATCTATAACTTATCGTTCAACAAGCATTTCTAATAAAATTTGTATCCTACTCAAGCCATCACTTATTTCCATTTGGATATTGACTAAACAACATAACATTCAGACAACACGACTTCCAACTAGATTTCACTCCTTGCAAATCCAAAATTTGACGCATCTTATCACAATACATTCACACACTTCACACGGAGATCTACTAGCTTTGAATTTCATTATATTAATCTGCTATGGTGAACATATCACTATACACATCTTGCAATGTTTTTCAACCGATTTTTGAGATTCTAACTCTGCATCCAGCTAACTTCACCAACTAACATCATTTTCACCAATCACTTCAGAAATTCTCACTTCCTGCATCGAAATCTCACATCACATCATTCAATACCAAAAAAACAAAATACACAACCAACATTGGGCTGGAACACACACTGGACACTATTCAATAGTGAATCATTTTCAAATTGAAAACACGGACCAAATAGAAACTGGAGAGTGACAGTTATTAGTACGGTGGAAGACAACCCAATAGCCCAGCTAACTACCAAATAGGAATTGCTCACCACCTTGACTTCCAATCCAACTGGGCACATTAAGCTACTTACTTGGCATCCCTGCCACTTAAGCACATTCAACATCCCATCCAACTTGTAACTCTGCAACAAAAACTACCTTCAAATTGATCACATAACATCCAAAACTACCAAATTGGACACCAAAATAACAAAAATCTTATCAAAATGAAATAAAAGCATCATTAAAAATGCTCACAAAAACTCAAAAATAAATCCGATTAGAAATTCTACACAATCTTTCAAAGATAATATTCCACACGTTTTATTTCCATGTCAATAAAAAATAAAATCTAAATTTAATCCACGAAGGAACAATTCTATTGCCATACAATCAAACTATGTTTTTTTAATTCAATTTAGCTCTTTAAATCATATTTGAGTTTCAATGTAGTATTTTTTTACATGAGCCTGTGTGTTATCTCTCAATGTGAATAATCACCATTAGTTTCATAATAAATTCTAATTGTTATAATTTTTAATTGAAAATTGAAAATAAATTGAAAAATATAACAAAGACAATCTAATTTATTTGAAATTTTTCATAAAGTAAGAGTAGCCATGAAAAATAGTATAAAACTTTTCAAGTAATTACTTTCTTAATAATTTGCATGTTTGAATAAATCTTTTTCTACAGATGTGATTTTTTAAAGTATAATGTCTACATAAAATGATGTCAATTATAATAAATATTATAATAATTTGGTATTTTGACCAAAAATAAAGGTAATAATGAAACATGAAAATTTTGTAGTTGAAAGTTGAAAATATTTTTTTATGAAAGAAAAGATGAATGAAGTACATATAATATTGTGTTATTTAAACTTTTAACATTTGAAGTTTAATATTGCAACAACTCTGTCATTGATTTTTTGGATTTTTCAAAGTCTTGAGACAGAATAGAAGTTTTAACTTATTAGGCTTCATTTTCTAAATAAATCAAAACCAAAAGTGAATACTTTGAAAGTTAGAATCAAGTTTGATAAGGGTGCGTCCTTGTTTTGGATGTGCAAACCTTCAGTGGTTGGAATGAAGGTGCTCAAAGTTGTTGACAATCCATTTATCAGATACTATTGACCATATTAGATTGATCCATTCAAGTTTCTTTTATGATTTTGAATATGCAAATGCAAAAATAAACATGCACTAATAAAACTAAAATCTTCATGTATAAAATTAGTGTCTCAAGTGAAGGGTAAAGTTGATACAATTCGAGGATGCGAAGACTAGGAATATATTCTAAGATTATGATTTTTCAATTAAAATTTACATTTGAAGGAAGTTTTTTCCTAAAATATTGATATCTATTTTTAAAATTTTATTTTGAGGACCTTCATGTACATGTATATTACACAAGATATTATCGTGTTTGGTAGTCAAAGCCATCCAAAAATTCTAAAAATAGATACCAAAATTTTAGGGAGATTTTTTTAAAAAAATTTGTAAGGAAGATTTTTTTAAATTTTTAGACATTAGCTAAATCACATCTGCCAACTTTAATTAATTATTTGGCAAGGAATGTTTCATGACATTGAGTATAATAGTGTTATTATTTACATCAAAAGAGTTATATTTCTTATATGCAATACTTACCTATTAAATTGTTTTCTCATCTCATAGATGCACATGTGCTTGGTTTGACCACAAAGGTCAAGAACAATAATGCAACAATTTTAAGTTTGTCATCAACAAGGTAGCCTACTAGTGTATTCCCGTCAATAATGTTATAACATTGATTATTGGAATATTCAATAGGTTTAATGGGAATAATTTTAAGAATAAATGTCAAATTTTTGGAGAGATCATTTCTTCAAGAATCTTTTGGTTGTATGAAGAGAAAACAAAATCTTTTAATTTTCTTAATTTCTAGCATATGTCAAACCTTATTTTCTAGGAATTTTTTTCCAAAGAAGATGTGTTGATCTTGCCCTTCACCTATAATATTTATCAGTGAGCAAATTTGCATGGTCACATGCCCTTTTCTTTAGGAATTGACCCTTAAAGGACATTTCATGTTTAGGCTTGTTGAAACTTCATTAAATTTCTACAATAAAATATACATTTCAAAAAATTGATATTTCACACATGCAATGATAAATGTCTAAAATTTAATTTGATATTTTCATAATTAAAAACATCAAATTGAATTTTATATGATTTTTAAAAGAATTTTTTCTTTATAAAAATTATAGTAAATACAAAAATATTCTAAATAGTATGAAATTCTTGAGAAAAATGGAAATAATAGTAGAAAACATCATGGCCCAATTGATGTATTCTTTGAGCTCACACCAAGAGAAATTCAATAGAAAACATTTCAAAAATGATGTATTTTGAGCTTTCATGATGCTATCTTCAAATTATTACAAAATTACAATTTTAGTAATTTCAAAATAATTTAAAATGGAATAAAATGTAGATTATTGGAGCTACACGTTCTTAATTAAGCTTGAATTCAAACATGGATGTTGGTGGGGCACTTACTCCAATAATCCACCCATCTATGGTGGGGACACTACAAGGGAGCAATGTCAATTCGGACATATTTTTGTCAATTTTTTTATCAATTTGGACATTTATTTGTCAATTTTCTATCAATTCAGACATTTTTTTGACATAATCATGTCATTTCGGACATTTTATTCAATTAGGACGTGTCAATTCAGACATTGTTTTCTTGTAGTGGGAGTGCAATAACTACCTTGTCATCATATGGGGACCTGAGAATTTCTAGGAGGAAAGAACATATTGGATCTTTATTATAGAGTCTACCTCCTAACCAAGGTTGCAAGGATGGAAGTTTAAGTCCACGAGGTTTCAATAGTTGAGACATTCCCAATAGACACTCCATTCACATTGGTCTTTCATACTGGGGTTACCCTTTTTCTTCTTTTTCAATTTAGCTTGAAAACATTTAAAATCAAGAAGTATGTGAAAATTCAAGTTTTGACTTTCAAAATGCCGATGGAGCTTACAATGTGCTTTAAGGGTTGAATCATAGATAACCAAATTTTTACGTTTCTCTTTGGAAAGAACCACTTCTGTAGTGTAAGCAATGAATTGAACCTCAAGAGAGCAATGGAGAAGTGTTGGTCACATGGCAACCCACTAACTTAAAAAGATGCACACAAAGATGATTGGCTCAATTGACGTGTGCGAATGTAATGGACATGTAATGTATGCATGTAATGGAATGGTCATACATTTATAATGAAAACAAATGAGTACACATGAAAGATTGGACTATTGAATAGAAATGAACTGACCCTTAAAGGATCAAGTGACTGTTCAATGTATCCAAGAAATCTTGGACAGTCCCGCATGAAGTCAATTCGGGTTGGATGTTTACAAATTTGGATCTCATCATGGGAATATATATATATATTTGATTAGGTACTTTGATCAAAAGTTATCCTATCTTAAACTTTTTGAACAACTTAGGCAACTTTGGATAGCATGTATAAAGCTCCTCTTCTACTTTTGAAATTTGTTAGATATATAACTAACATGATATAGGTTGCAAACATAAAAATAATCCATGTGTACCACAAAAATCTCATTAAAGAGAAGTTAAAGTTTGATGACCTTGTCTAGCAAGTTCCCCCAAAAGCAATTTTTTTTATACAATAGAACTTCTATAAAGAGCTAGGCCGGGACAAGTTTGACCTATTACATTAAAGAGGTTTATTACATTATGAAGGATCATTTGCATTCATGACGTTTGTATGCAAGACGGCTTGGGACGGACAATCAATATTACTTAAAAGAGTGTTGTTTATTAGAAGTTTTATTGTAACATCAAATGCTATAATCTTTCAATATGTGAGGTCAAAGTTCCTGAAATTTATTCTATACATTTTGATAGTAGTCTAGTGCAAATTTAGACATTTGATTTTTTTTTAAATCTGTTTTTTCATTTTTTTCATTGCCCCCGAAAAGTGGTACTTTTTGACAATTTTTGCCTGAAATTTGCCTTGGTTCTTTAGGGGTCAACCCTAGAAGGATGGGCCCGTGACCATTGATTTCAAGTCTTATTATCTATCACTCCATTTTCTACCATTTTGTAACTAAATACGAAAGAAAAAATTTACGTTTATTTTTTTAAGAGATGAAATCATATGTCTACTATGAATTACAAAAAAATTAATTTTCTTTGGAATTTTTTTGAAAATATTGTGAATTTTTAAAGAAAATAATGAAAAAAATTCATATCAAATACAAAATATGCTCGAAAAATTTGAAATTTTTACCATAGATGTATATTATAGTGTATAATATCATTATTTAAACCAAAGTTATCATATCGCTTTAGAATTAGAAAATCAACAAACCATAGTGATAGACCCAAAGTTTATATTGTTATAAAATATTGAATTTTTAAATTGGAGTAAAAACTACACTTGATAATCTTCATTTTAATAGTTGGACTCAAATTCAAAAAATATCATATTTATGGTTAAAATTCACATCAAAAATAAAAATAGCAAAAAATGGCCAAAATACACTACAAAGGCGATTTGTGGATTAAGCATCTTCTTCTTTAGAAAAGTAAACAATACCATTATAATGAAGGAATTTGCAATATTCTTCATGCAACTTCTAAAAAGATCAGTGGAAGAAAAAAAGTTTTTTCCATCCTATAGTTTCAAGTGAAGTCATCCATAAAACACTTAGTATAACTTATGTGGTGTTCTTCTAGGATTAACTCTGAAAAGATGAGGCATATCACCAAGATACTTTGTTAAAAATGATTTGTTTTTTGAACCTATAGGTGGATTGTTGCAAGAAACACTTATCATTGCTGTCTCAAAACAACTATTTCAGTGAGTACCATGACTTTTGGAATAATTTTTTTTAAATGAAATAAAATATACATAATTTATAAAGCATTCTAAATATTACGTGTGTGAAATTCAAGCCTAGAAAAGTTTTTCTTTAATAGTTATGCACAGTTAAAGAGTGATAGAGAATGCCAAGAAAATGAATACTTTGGAATTTGATTTTTAGAAAATAGTAAAAAAAAATTCAAAAGATAAAATTCAAAATATCCATTTTTTCTAATTTGAAGATGCTTCTTCTTAACCATTTGCATCTTTGGGGAAAAAATTCATTAGGGGAGATTTGAGGACAAAGGAGGGCCATTTCAAGCCTGTTTATCTTGTTATGAACTAGCAGTAATGTTGTCATTTTTTTTTTCAACTTTTTTTTTGTGAAAGTAAAAAGTTAAAAAAAATTAAATTAAATTTGACATAGCACTCTCTCTCGACCACATCAGACTGCATATGTGGTAGAATTCCCAAGTTGGAAACACCTTGGGAACTTGCAGTCTTCTTATGACCTCAAATGTTTCTAATGGTGTTCTTTGCATGTGTATAAAGGTAGTGCATTCATTAGATGAGATTTTGCAAGGCTGTGAGTTCCCTCAAGTTCCCGAACTATGGGAATTCCACCGCAATTGCAGTGTGATGTGGTCTCGGATGTGGTAGAATTCATGCCAAGTCAAATATTAAATTTTAATAATTTAATAATTTAAAATTTAAAAACAAATAATAATAACTGTTTATTCTAGCTACTAGTGTCTAGTTCACAACATGGGGAACTGGCTTGAAACAACCCTCCAATGCCTTAGAAAAAGATCCAATATTGAATAAATGTGGAAGGTCACGGACACTTTAATATATTTTTAAAATCTCTTTATGGTCTAATATAAATTTAGTAGAAGTCTTTGTTTCCTAATTTTGACCTTCAAATTTGCACTTGGGAATAAAAAATAGTAGTTAAACCTCTAAAATGGCTAAGGTAGACATCCAATCAGGGATGGTTTATAATGTTCTTGGAAGTCATTCATAGGCCACTTTTCGGCCTCAACATCCTTATAAGGCCTTATAGGGTTCATGAATGTTGACAAAACAAGTGAGGTGTATGCATGAAGAATTGAGCTCTCAAATACTTCCTTTGTCTCCAAATGAATCTATGGTTTCTCAAAAAAAATCCATATATATGCGTAAGGTGCTCCTATTTGGACATAAATGTATAGTTATCGTAGCTTCAAGTAACCTCCAACACTATCAAAGGATTGAAGTCAAGTGGCTACGAGGTCATGTTGAAAATTGACAACAATTCTGCTATCAACTCCAATGATTGAGACTTACAAGTGGTCAAACCACTGAAGAAGGACATGAAACATCTTGTAGAATTCTTTAAGCCGGTGAAGAAGGCATTTCAGCTCTCGACAATTCGATTGTTGTCTATGGCGTTCCCCATCCCATTATTTACTCCATTGCTAAGAAGAATTGCAATCTAATTAACGAAGAGCATTGAAGAATATATTAGACACTTCTCATCCAAGTTAAGGATCCCGAGCCACTTCATATGCTTGTGAGAGGAGCCCTAATCAAAGTTGTTAGTCTATTTAGTGTTGCTAGTGAGATAGTATTGGGGATTTGGAAGTGGGACTACCATTCCTTGGTAGAAGGATATGTATGTTGTGGCTATAGTATTGTCCATAAGATGCGGATGAGTTCAACGCAAGTAAAAGGCTTTTATTATTGATAAGTTGAAGGAGATACTATTGTCCAATAGGCAAAATATTATCTCAATTGCTTCGTACATTATCATTTCTAAAGTGACCCTATATTGGTGAGTCTTGAATGGTGATATAAAGCAACACTTGAACGCAATCAAACTGTTTTTGTCAGAACAAAGTAGATTGCATGTGTCCAAGTTTGCCTCTTGACGCTAAATCTAGCTCATTCAACATAATTTTAGGACAAAATGAACCTAATGAAAATTGACAAGAAATAGTTTTATCTTATCGAGACCGAGGTCACCTTCTACCTAGCATTTGATGAGGAGTCACTATTGAGAATGACAAAGAACAAGTGTTTTATTCCCAAAATCATGTTCTTTACACGCGTAGCTTGCTTTTGATGGGACACATATAAGAACCAAATATTTGATGGAAAAATCAGAATCTTCCCTTTCCTATTCCAAAAGCCGGCTAAGACAACCAACCAAAACCAAGCACGTGGAATGATGAAAATCAAACCTATTGAGAGCACTACCAAGGAGGTGGTGAAGTCAATGTTGATTGAGAAGCTTATCTTGGTGATCTAAATGAAGTGCTGTGTGTGTGGGTTGACAAGACTACAATCGGCGACAACATTAAAATTCAATAGATCAACGCCAAGCTTCATCCCAATGGCAATGAATTTGATCAGGTGGCTATTCTAAAGCAAGATGGCTTTGACACCACAATGACCACATCGTGCCAATGTCCTAACAACCTCAATTTGAACATTCTCAATCTAAATCTCTCCAAAGCTTTCCATTCTAGCAATGGAGGGCTCAGCTACCTTATGAGGCTTCACAAATTCAATAGAGTCTTGTTTTTGAGATTTAAGTTTTTTTCTTTTTTTCTATATGGATAGAACATGTAATTCAATAAGTTTACTATTGGATTACTAAAATGTGGAATATGAGTTCATTTTTTTTTAGGAAAAGTGTTTAGTATATTGGCTATTTCTTATACATTATAGAATTTTCAATTTTTTTGGCATATGCTAAAATCATGCAATTCTTTTCAAATTTAATATATTGATGTTTAATTTCATGAACTACATTATTTCATGAATTCAAAAATATTTTTAGTGCAAAATTTTTAATCATAGAGTGGTCAAAGTCAATTGATTCCTACTTGATAGGTCCAAAAAATAATTTCTCCAATTTTCAAACGCAATAATCTTCTAATCCGCGTCATGAAATATGCTAAAAATTTCATCCGACATAGCTAGAGAAGTATACTTCAAAACTACATAGTTGAAAAGATGATTTCTTCCTTTTCTTTTCCAGATTTAGGTTCAAGAAACTAAAATCGGCAATTTGGGAGGAGTTTTGACAAAACATAGTTAAAGAACTTTCAAGATTAAAAAGATCTTAAGAGAATCCAATCAAATGAATAAAGTCTTCAAAGTGTTATAAGAGTTACTTTGGTATTATGATATTTAAGCATAATGAAACCATTTAATATTTTATGATTTAATTATAATGATTCTCACAATGTTACAAAAATAGTTGACACTACTAACAATTTGTTCATTTCTATTTTAGTTAAAAAATGCAAACTACCCAACATTGTATTTGTTTCTATTAGAAAATTGTTGGACATGTGATCTATTTTTTCTCTATTACATAGAATTTGTTAATCCCATGCTAAATGCAAGTTTCAAAGTTGTTGAAAGTGTGGCTTGTGCATTGAAGAACATGTAAAAATGATTGAAAATGTGATCAAAGTACAGTTTTATTGATTTTTTTAATAATAAGATAATATAGAATGTCATCGCCAAATATTTTACCTTTCGGTTAAGTTCAACATTTTTTGCCAAATAATTAATTAAAGTTAGAAAATGTAATCTCACAAGTGCCTTTGAAGCAAAAAGATTCATTTTCTTCCCATACAATTTTTTTCGAAAAAAATCCTTAAAATTTTTTCATCTCTTAAAAAAATGCTGACCTTGACCATGAGATACAATATTCATTATCTACCTACTTCTAGACATGTTAGGTACTTATCAAGTTAGATTACACATAATTCAACTAGTTTTTTTTTATACTAGTTAGATTTTAATTTTTTATGCTATTTTATTAGGATAAAACTAATGCTAAATGTTCATGGAATAAAGTACTAAATTTTGTTATAATTAATATATATCAAGGTATTATATAATCTTTCCAAGACTTTATAGTAAAATTTATCCTAGAAGAATATGTAATTTATATTAGAATTTTACAAGCTAATTATAAGAAAATATTTTAAAGTATTTCTTCTCCTTCACATCTCACAAAGACCATGCCTACTAGATTGACAAGTGGATTGATATATTAGGAGAAAGGCAATGAAAATGTCATACCAAACACTATCCAAGAATTCATTATTAAATCTAAAGAAAATATTTACATGTCACAAAACCCATGCTCACTAAACTAACAAAGTAAACTTACATAAGAAAAGACAACGAAAACTCTACATGCAAGGTGGTCCAAGGATTGATTCCCTGAATTCAAAGTGATTACATACATGTCGGCAAGTCTATACCTCCTAGAGTTAGAACGTAAATCTACGTTTGAAAAGACAATGAAAGTACCATACTTAAGGTATATTCACACTTGGTGTTAAAGAGTGTTGTTACTGAGGGTCTTAGGAACAAATTTAGACCTACTTCTAGACCGGGTTCACATTACAAACATCACCCCCTAACACCAAGTGGGAACATACCTTTAGAATGATTTTAAGATTTATTTTCAACTCCGAAGTTATCATCAACATGTCACAAACTCTCATGCCTACTACTAGGCTAATAAAGCGAACTCACACGGAGAAGGACATTGAAAACAATATATGCATGAAGAAAAATATTTAAAATAATGACTAACCCAACCCCGAGGTGAGAAGAACATTCCCTTGCATGGCCCATCAACACATTGCGACAAGATGAGCCGCTCTAACTTGGTTTGTACAACGAAGTTAACTGTGCTAACTTACCTACAGTACAGTACTGTACCAACCAACGCATTCAAGAGCGCTTTCAAGGCATTGGGTACCCCAATTCCCCAAAAAATTGGTACTGGTCTGTGTACCACCAAACCAAAAAAACCCAAAAAAAATAAAAATTAGTTAAGTTATGAAGCATCTCCCCTGGTGATTAAAAAAAAGTAAACTTATTGAAAAAAATTGGCTAAGTTCCAGCAGCCAATGAAGCATCTCCCCTGGTGATAAAAAAAGTAAACTTAAATAAAAAATTAGTTAAGTTACAGCAGCCAAGCATCTCCCCTGGTGATTAAAAAAAAAGTAAACTTATTAAAAAAAATTTAGTTAAGTTCGAGGAGCCAAGCATCTCCCCTGGTGAAGTGGTGATAATATAAAGTAAACTTAAAAAAAAATTAAAGTAAACTTAAAAAGATCCGCTAGGCTAGGCACGGAGGGAGCACAGAGTAGAAGGCGCGGGTGGGCTGGGGCCCGCGGGGCGGAGCCGGCCGACCCGGGCTTGGCGGCGCGGGTGCGATTTGGGCCTCTGGTTCTTCTTCTTCTGCTTCTTCTTCTCCTTCTCCTCTTGTCTTCCAATATCATCATTCCTCAAAGGGACATGCCCCGCACCAACACTTTGCGCACACAAGCTCTCATCTTTCTCGGTTCCATCTCGTGCACGTCGCTTCAGCTCCACCAACATCCGCAGCCAAGCTGATTGATTTCGTGCGTGGTGGTCTCCTACCGATTTCGCGTTGGTTGTGCTTTCGTTGCGCCTTCTTGCGTGGTGTGGGTTTGTGAGATTTGTGAGGAGGATTGTGTGTTGATTTGGGGAGAAGCGGTGCCCACGACGATTTGGGGGTGGAAGGAATTTGAGGTTGCGGGCGAGGCGAGCGGTGGGTTGGGAATTCGTAAGGGAAAGGAGCCCAGAAGGGGAGGAGTGTGCTGTATGTCTGATAGCGGAGCAGGACTGGGGAAGGAGAAGAAGCAGGTCGCCGGAGGCGCGCTGTCGAAACCCTGTCAATGGCCCCACGTGCGGGCGCGCAGACGCTTTGCTGCCACGCGCCCGCCACTGCTGATTTGGATACAGCAGCATCGCAGCCTCCCGACATGGGAGCCGCCGAGAGGAGCTTGGAGCCTGCGCCTGCATCGGGAGAGGTAGACTTGTTGGGAGAAGAAAAGAACAGCAGCAGTAGCAGCAGCAACCCCAACAATCGTGCTCATGTCGAGGCGGGAGACGCGTCGTTGCACCCTCGCACCAAGGGCGCCCCGTTTGGATCTCTGGATTCCGCGTCAGCTGTCGCCGGCACTGTCAAAGGTGGAATTTGGATTCTCTATCTTTCTCTCTCTCTGTCGTCCAATTCCTCGAGAGTCACAGATTCAGAATCTTCCTACGTCGATGGTTTTGCCTGAGGCCCTTTCTCGCCTGCAGGATTTGAGGTTTCGGGTGCCAATTGCGCGAATCTTTTTGTAGATTGTCATAGCTACCCTTTAGATCTTTCTTCCTCTTGCATCCCGAGAGGCTCGTCTTGCTTTTAGATGCGCTTTCAACGAAGTAATTTGGAACATTCTCGAGATTTCGAACATATCAGATTACCCCTCTTACTTGGATCTGTGTTTTGTTCTGTTTTCGTTTTTGTGATTGCACGTGCAGGACCTGGAGTTTTGGTGCTTCGCTCGCAGTCCGCGCACCCGCTGAATCCCCTGGGCCCAACGGAGATTGCCGTCGCCATAGCCACCGTCAGAGCTGCCGGTGCCACCCCGGAGGTACGCCCACCCCCCACCCCACTTGAAACTCCACCTCTCCCGTCTCGTCGTTCTTACATCACAATGCCGCCTGGGAAAATCCGCCAATGCACGGGAGCCTCTGCACGTCGAAGCTCGCTCTCAGTGTTTTTCCTGGGTGTTACTGTTTCTCTGTAGCTGGACGCCCTTTAGTACATACTGAATGCAGACAAACTGGCCCCAATTTGTACTTGTGCTCACACTTTCATGGTTATCGTAATTGAGTGTCGTGTAGAAATCTCGGGAGAATTCTGGCTCCCTTAGTTTTCATGTTCAGAGTGTGGGTAGAGCTTGCGTGGTACTTGTGTGGGGCTTGTGTGGAGCTTGTATGGCCGAGTGTGTGAACTTGAGGGGCTTGAAATGACAACGGGGTTTTGTGCAATGCAGGTGCGGGATGGAATGCGTTTTGTGGAGGTGGTGTTGAACGAGCCAGACAAGAACGTGGTAGCGTTGGCAGACGCCTACTTCTTCCCTCCCTACCAACCCACGCTGTACAGGCCCAAAGCCAAAGGCGGTGCAATCTACCCGCTGCAATTGCCCCCGCGGCAAGCCCGGCTGGTGGTTTACAACAAGAGGACGAACGAGACCAGCATCTGGTTAGTGGAGCTCAGCGAAGTGCACGCCACTGCCCGCGGTGGCCACCACCGTGGGAAGGTGCTCTCGTCCGTCGTGGTTCCTGACGTGCAGCCGCCCATGGTGATTACAACACTCCAACCTCTTCTCCTCACCGTTAATTCTATTTGGTGTCGGCCGTGTTAAATAGTGTACTCGGTTTAGCACCTTTGAAAGAGAAATTTTAATTTGTATGAACTGTGAGTCAATCGACGAGAGGCTTGGGAGCTTGGGACCTAAAACCTGCAAAATAGTGTATCATTCTGCGTAGCTTGGGAGATTTTGAGTTCGTGTGAGTCGAACAACAAGTGGTATGAGAGATTGGGATTTAGACGTGCGAAATAGTGTATCTTGCTGTGTAGCTTGGAAGATTTTGAATTTGTGTGAGTCAATCAATGAGTGGATTGCGAGCTTGGGATTTAGTCGAACGAAAGAGTGTGTCATAATGTGTAGCTGGGGAGGTTTTCAATTTGTTTGAATCGATCAATGGGATCTTGGGAAATAGTGTGCCTACGAAATAGTGTGTCATACTGTGTAGCTGGGAATATTTGGATTTTTGTGAAGGTTTTTGGTACGTCAGGAGGTTCAAGGTGACAGGGGTTTGTGTCAAGGTGTTGGCTGATGCTGAAATGGTTGGGTGCGAATGGACCTCCAATACAGCATACCATGCAGGAAATGAATATTTTTTGGATTAAATAGTGTACTTAGTTTAGTCTTGTGCAGTGTACTTGGTTTGACCTTGAAAAGAGAGCACGTGTGTGAATGTTGAGTCACTTGACAAGTGGCTTGGGAGCTAGGGAATTGGGCCTGTGAAAAATAGTGTATCATATGGTTGAACTTGGAAGATTCTGAATTTGTGTGATTATTTTTGGTAGATCGGGGTGACAGGGATTTGGCAAGGGGTTGGCTGGCACTGAATTGGTTGACAAACGAATTTGCCACGAAGACAGCATGCTATGTAGGAACAAACCTTTTTTAGGGTCAAATAGTGTACTTGGGGTTTCATCTCGTGCAGTGTTCATCTACGAAACAGTGTATCGTAAAGTGTACACTGATTTATCCTGTTAGTGCGTGTGACACTATTTTCCCAACGCCACACTATTTTAAATCAGTGTTGGCTGAATTTTTTTCTCATTTCTACTAATTTCCGCCAAATAGAATGTGTGTATTGTCGCGAATTTCTGCCCTCACTAATAGGATAAATCAGTGTAGCTGGGAAGATTGTGGACTTCTGTGAAGATTTCGGGTCGGTCGGTCGGTAGAAGGTGATACGGGTTTATGCCTGCCACTAATTCATGTTTTCCAGGCCGTATTCGGCTGGGGTTTGTTGTATTTTACTCTTGATAAAATCTCCTTCATTTGTGTCAGAAAAACAAAAAAACAAAAACAGCAAAAACAGGGGTTTATGCCCAGGTGTAGGCTGATTCTAAATTGGGTGGGTGTGGAGACCAGGATGCCATGGAGTATGCGGAATGTGAGGCGGTGGTGAAGGAATACCCTCCTTTCGTGGAAGCCATGAAGAAGCGCGGCATCGAAGATATGGATCTCGTCATGGTGGACCCGTGGTAAGGCCCGCTCTGCCTATTTCCGTGAATTTTCAGCTGTTTTGAGCGGTTGTCTTATTAGAAAAGAGATTTTTGATGCAATGAATTATCTTTCTCCTTTGCATCCAAACAATTTTTTTCATTTTTTCATGCGGTGCTCGTCTCGTGAGGATTCCAACCCACTAAGATACTTATTATTTGGATATTGTATGAGCAAGTTGTGAATTTTCGTTGGGCAAGTACTGGTAAAACCGTGACTAGGCTTGGGCTCTTCAGCTGGTGTTCATCATATTCAATGCACGGATTTATCCTCTTAGTAAGGGTGCAAAATTAGTGTCGCTCCCATTTTCTGGGGGTAGAAATTAATGCAATAGAGTTTTCCAGCCTGCACTAATTCAAGTACACCAAGAATAGTGTGAATTTTGATAAATTAGTGTCACACGCAGTATTAGGATCAATCAGTGTAGATTCTGAACATTTGTGAGGAAAGTTTTGGCCTATTCTTGGTCTATCCATGACAAAGTTGTCTTCCACGAGAAAGAGTTCACGACACTGATTTATCTTATTAGCGAGTGTCACAGGAAGAGAGGAAATTTGTGGAACCTTTGTACAATACAGTAACATCACAGACTGCATTCTATGAAAATAGAGAAACGTTTGGTAAATTAGTGTCATAAATTAGTGTACCTTACTGAATTTTTTAATTTGATTTCTCTTCTTGATGATTTATGTTTGAATGCTGGACGGTGTTCTGCTGGTTTTGCGAATCTAACCGGGGCAAGGGTGACGTGTCCAGGTGCGTGGGTTACTACGGGGAGGAGGATTCGCCTAGTCGTCGACTGGGCAGGCCACTCGTGTTCTGCCGAACAGAAAGTGATTGTCCTCTGGAGAATGGCTATGCCCGACCTGTGGAGGGAATCCACGTCCTAGTGGACATGCGGCAAATGCAGGTCTGGTCTCCGGTTAACCCCTAAATTAAAATATGTTTTTTTAGCACTTTGGAGTAACTCATATGCGGAATTTCTTATGCTGGATTTTCTTTTCTTTTTGATTAACGCATGCAATTTGTTTCACTGAGTTTGCTGATATAATATTTAGCCCAGATTGCTTTATATTTTTCACACAGCGATCAATCAAACTGGTCGTTTTAATATCACATAATCTCTGTCCTGTAAGGGTTAAGTGCTTCCGCTAGTGCGTTTTTGAAGCTTTGTTAGTTGTGGATCGTATGAGTTTTTGGTAATATCTCTAATTTTGGTTGCTTCTAATTGTGAATTTCTCTAGTTCTGGTCTTCGGTTCTTGAAGTTGGGGTTAACCCCTAAACTTTTTTTTCGGTCACGTTTGAGTGACTCGGATGGGGACTTTCTATAGTTGGACCTTTTGACCAGGACTTTTAACATACTTCATTGATTCTGGTGGTGTAACATTTAGCCCCATCTGCATTATCTTTGATCGTTTTAAAATCGTCAAATTTCTGTCCCTTTTGGGTTCCTCAACTTCGGTTTCTAAACTGTGTTAATTGTGGACACTAATTGTGATTTGTCTAATTGTGATTTGTCTAATTGTGATTGCTTGGATGGGTGTTTTTTTGATACTTCCTCAGGTCATTGAATTCGAGGACCGTAATTTCGTTCCACTGCCTCCTCCTGACCCGTTGCGTAACTACACTGCGGCTGCTTCTCGTGGAGGGGTGGATCGGACTGACATCAAGCCCTTGCTGATCACGCAGCCCGAGGGTCCCAGCTTTCGAGTGAACGGCCATGCAGTGGAGTGGCAAAAGGTGGTTCACATGTGCACACTCTGCGTACTCTAACCTTGGATACTAAACGTTTTATTTTACTTAGTGCCACAGCCTGTACTTTAGAGTATTGCTTCCTATGGGAAACTTAATTTACCACTTACGGACATAGCTCCATTTTCAACAACACTTACCTGGGAAACGCAACCGTCCGCAATAAAAAGCTATAACCGGAAGTAGCTTGGTGTAGGCTGTGACACTAAATAGAAAGAACAGTGTACTAGCTAAATTGCTTCATTCTTTGAGTTGCGTCTAATTGCTTTACTTTAGGATATAGCTTTCTACTGGAAACTTATTGTATAACTTGTTGACATAGCTCCATTTCTCTACAAACTTAGCTGGGAAAAACAGACGTCTGCAGTAAAGAGCTTTAGTATGCAGCAACGTGGTTTAGGCTGGGACACTGAATAGAACAAACAGTGTATTCGATTGCGTTGTATACAGGGTTATTAGTTTAGACTTTTTTTTTTCTTCCAGTCCGGAAAGAAGGGTGATTGGTGTCTGACCGTTCCGAATTCTTTGGTGTGAGCAGTGGAACTTCCGTGTGGGCTTTACCCCACGCGAAGGATTAGTCATTCACACAGTCGCCTATGATGATGGCAGCCGAGGCAGGCGCTCGGTGGCTCATCGCTTAAGCTTTGTGGAAATGGTGGTGCCGTATGGAGATCCGCATGACCCACACTACCGCAAGAATGCTTTCGACGCAGGAGAAGATGGTTTGGGCAGGAATGCTCACTCTCTCAAGCGGGTGAGTGATAATCATTTGGCTTGTGCCTTCTCATTTGTTTCTCAATTGATGGTTTTGAATCCTAGTTCATGTTGTGTCCAAGTTTAGACTCACAATCAGGCAAAGGATACTGTTTTGCGTCACTTTAATCTTTTTTTACCATCCTTATGAAGAGTTTGATTTTTCTGGAAACGTATTGAGCTGTGGAGAGATCTTCGGTTACAAGAGTCAAATCTTTTGAGATCAAATTTTTATCGTTATGCATGAATTTCTCATGCAATTTCAAAGTGGAAGGTTTCAGAGGACTACAAAGACAACCATATTTCAAAGAAAATTGTTAAGTAGATATCCCTATCTTCACAGAAAGTGGAATGGCCATAGACATTTAGCCAAGTCATGCTTGATACCACTTGCTAATAAGTCCAACCAAGTGTCTGAATAAATGAGTTTGCTGTGGGTAATTGAGGTCAGTATAGGGTTTAGGGCCAAGTTCGTTAACGGTTTTAGTATGCTTTACCTTATCACGCACGGTACGATTTGCACTGTAATTCGTTTGAGGGTCTTAGTGATCTGAACTGTCCTCTGTCTGTGTAGGGATGCGATTGTCTTGGGCACATTAAGTACTTCGACGCACACTTCACAAATTTCCTAGGAGGCGTGGAGACAATCGAGAACTGTGTTTGTATGCATGAGGAAGACCATGGCATACTGTGGAAACATCAAGACTGGCGAACGGGTATGACTGAAGTGCGCCGGTCACGCAGACTCACAGTCTCCTTCTTCTGCACTGTAGCCAACTATGAATACGGTTTTTTCTGGCACTTCTATCAGGTACTTGATTGTCACCTTCCAGTCTTGATGTACTCATCTAGTGTGGCTGATTAGCTTCAATGTGCTGATTTTAGCATCCACTGATCAAGCTTCGTGCGTGGAACAGGATGGGCATATTGAGGCGGAGGTGAAGCTCACGGGTATCTTGAGTTTAGGGGCGTTGAAGGCGGATGAGAATCGTAGACAGGGAACTGTTATTGCTCCTGGGTTATATGCCCCTGTACACCAGCACTTCTTTGTTGCGCGCCTCGACATGGCTGTCGACTGTAATCCTGGTGAAAGATTGAACCAGGTACCCAAGAATCTACTAATTTGGAACTTCTTGCTGTGTAGCCTTCTTGCTTCTAAAAGTCCATGTATTGAATGCTGTTCCCGTACTACAATAGAGGCAGGTAGTCATAAGATTTTCATGAGGCACATAGGATTCCCAAAGTCTACCCAAACGAAAATAAGGCTTAAACTCTTTCTTGTCGTTCCTCTATTGTGGTAACCACGTTCTCTATTAGAACAGTGACATAGGTCTGGATCATAGCCTCTCCTCTATTGTGGAGCGATTTGCTCTAATAGACCAGTGACAGATTTTCCTCTAGTTTTCCACGATTGTGGTAAGCCTTTTAAGGTGATTTCAGAGCTAGATAGAAGGTGCTACAAGTGGTCTAAGCAATTGTTGGTGACACAGGTTGTAGAAGTAAACATGAAGGTTGAAGAACCAGGACCCGAAAACCCACACAACAATGCCTTCTATGCGGAGGAGACGCTTCTGCGCTCGGAGCTGCAGGCACAGCGTGACTGCAATGCATTGTCGCATCGCCATTGGATCGTAAGACTAGATTCTGCACCTTTTCCTTTATTAAAGCCTGAGTGCTCAAACTAACAATAGAAAGTTCATTTTGGAAGCTAATGGTCAATTGTACCAACCTTCAAAATACATCTGTAACGTTCAAAAATTTAGAACATGGTTTCTTCTTTCTATTGATGCATTTGTTCCCTTTGAGGTGTCCTAAATGGTTTAGCTTAATTCCCATTTGGTAGATATGGCAGCAGCACTACCTCTATGTGGCCAGCCTTTAAGTGTGTAACTGGACCAAAGTGTTCATTTCCATTTCTATAGGATTGCGAATGAATCATTCGGGAACTTCTTGGAAGTTACATTTAGTATACCAAATGGAAGAAAAAAAAGTTTGTTTTACTCCTTCCGTCTCGAAATAAAGTCCGAATAAGTGTCCGCAATATTCTTCATTGATTCTGGCGATACAAAATTTGAATGCTTCTGAATTTATGGTTTTCACAATATGATCAATGTCCTTATTTCGGGACGGAGGGATTACAACATTCGATGGTGTAGATGTACTAAGAAAGTTTCTATCATTAGATATCTAGGCTTGAAGTTCATTTTTAGTTCAGGCTCAAAGAGTCTAGGGCTTAACAGTAGTACTCGTCTGCTGGAGTTTTAGATGCTCCAACTACAAACAATACTTCTGTGTAGATGGTTTTGGATAGCTGCTCCAGCTACTACATATACTTCTTTATAAAAGGGTTTGTACTTACAAATGCTCTCCTGTGCAGGTACGAAATACAAGGACATTTAACAGAACCGGCCAGTTGACAGGCTACAAGCTGATGCCAGGCCGGAATTGTCTGCCCCTGGCTGGTCCTGATGCGAAGTTTTTAAGGCGAGCTGCGTTTCTGAATCATAATTTGTGGGTGACGGAGTACAAACGGGATGAGTGCTTCCCAGGTGGGGAGTTTCCCAACCAAAATCCTCGGGTCGGGGAAGGCCTGCCGACTTGGGCGAAGCAGGATCGCAAGCTGGAGGAGACTGATATTGTGCTTTGGTAATATTTCTTACTTCTTTTCTTTAGCAGGAGTACCATTAACCAACTGAGTTCCGTACACTGTCATCAAGGTTCCTGGTTATTTTATTAATCCCTTACTTTGTGCATTTCCTGAAGAACTGGGAAGCTCTTTAAGTCGAGTTTGATTCCTTTTGAATAAGTTGTAATGAAAACTTGTGGTTTACAGGTACGTCTTTGGTGTTACTCATGTGCCTCGTCTTGAGGATTGGCCGGTAATGCCTGTGGAGCACGTCGGGTTCGACCTTCTGGTAATTTCCTATCCCCCTCTTGAAATTATCCATCGTAATTGAAGAGTCCATATGTGTTGTGTAGATATTTATTGTCGTGTTCATGATAGGTTTGTACCGAAGAGAATCCAGTAGAGAAAACCTAGTATACTGTAGGGTTTCTTTCCTCTACGCCTGATCCTTTGAAGACCCTTGGTTCCAGCTTTAGGGTGATCTTTGAAGGTCGTCGTAAATCACAGTCTCTGCGGAGTGGAGTGAATACGGTTTGTGGTTACCTGGAATGGCCTCAAGGCTGTGCAAGTTGTGCTTAGGGACTAATGAAAGACTTGCAAAACAGGAGTTCCCTTGGGGTTATCTCACTGATTTTTTTAAATACACAAAAACCTCTATACTTTGGATACGACTTGCCGCCTTAAGTACCCTATAAATGTAGCATCTTCACGGCAGGGCCTCTATACTATTGTCTACTTGGTCATAATCATCAGAAATGGTGTGTTTTGGAGCTCCAAAACTGTGATGTTCAAGTGCCCAAGGTTTAAAATAGATTTGAGGTTTCAGTGGGGTGACTTGAATCTTGGCCAAGGTCAACCATTGCCTTTGCCAATATCTTTGTCTTTGTTTTGTTTTTGAATATGCTTTCAATCGATACTGGATTTCTTATATTGTTGGTGCCTCCCCAGCCTCATGGATTTTTCAATTGCTCGCCAGCCGTCGACGTGCCACCAAGCGAACCAGCGACTGAGGAACAAGTGGGCATCAAGGAAGAGCCTGCCAAAGGAGTTGGACCCACAGATTCTCTACAACCGACGCTGCTGTCCAAGTTATAGAAAACTCACGAAATGTACGATGGACGTCGATCAAGAGCTGCCTCGGTACAGACCTCATTCACAAGGTTGTGTCTGGACTCACCGCTGGCCTGGCCTCTGAGATGAGTGCTACATTGTAACCAATTTGGTTAGACTAAATCATAATACTGCCGTTCTTAGAGTGACAATTTGAACTACACTAGGGAGCCCTCCTCCCATTGCTGAATTGCAGCTAGTTTCTAATCAAGTTTTCATGCACCTGCAATGGTGCGTGTTTCTGTACAAAGTGAGATATCATACAACGAGTAAATTGGTATCCCCTCTCATCTAAGGGAGCTTATTTTTGCCTCTCTCCGTGTTTGAGTTCAGCTTCTGCTATGATTTACTTATGGTTTTGGAGATGTCTGGAGATGATTACTTATAGTTTTGGTATGCTACTTTAGATTGGACAAGTTGAAGAGACGTGAACCCTAAACCTTCCGGAATCACTCCGTCTAACCTCCCACGAAGTTCACCTTTGAAAGCAGTTTATAATGAATTTATTGTGCTTCCAAAATGTACCCAAACCACTTTGGGTTTTGCTTCATGCGCATTTTCAAATGTCCAAAAAAACAATTCTCTTGTTCTATAGCATGCTTAATTTTAATTTGCAAGTTTTTGAATCTTCAGTAGACCACATGAAGAGGCCAAATATTTTGTGAATGTAAGTGTTGAAAGTTTAACAAATAGGTAAGAATATTGTCAATGTATGTTGAAAGTTCAACAAGGAAAAAGGTATTAATGCCTTTTGAAGTCTTCATAGTTGCTTTCATTGGTCACTTCCAAATTGTCTTAATACCATAGCTAGTGGTCACCTTTGGCAACAAATAATTGAAAAAATTTAAGCCAAATGATTTTGAAAACTACCAAGCCACCTTAACCTTGTAAGGACGCGGGGGGTGACCCTGGAAATCATGCATTGTATAACCGTGAGAGTCATTGGAATAAAAAATCCAAAAGTACTCATTGGAAGTCAAGCTACTGTAGATGTTCTCTACTTTCCACAAAAAACTCCAAGGATGAATAGTTGTAGTTCTGTCCTACATTGGAGAATCCCTTGTCATCCATCGGACACTTATGGTCCGCGGCGTCCTTACTGGGTTAATGATTCCAACAAAAATTAATTGTATCAAAAATCGAAATGTTGGAAAATACTCCTAAGGAATTCCATGTCAACACATGTCCACTAACTAATAGATGAAGAGGTCATTTTTATAATGAAATCCATTGTGTATTATGAATCTTTAAAGGATATGAGACAATTTGAAGATGAGACCTTGCATGCTCATTGTCAAAACGCAAGAATTGTGTCTAATGTAAAACTTCAGACCTCGTTTTGGCATAGTAGAATAACCTTTTTTCAAAAAACTTTGGATTAAAAAAAGTTGGTAAATCATGCTAACTTTCATCTTCAAAAATCTATTTGAGATTTGAAGCCTTTAACCCCTAAACACCCGAGGCACCAAATTTTGGTGTCGGCAATACTTTGAAGTTAAATAAAACCTAACCAAGTTGCTATTTTTAGTAGTTTATATTTTTGTAAAATTCTTTTTGAAGTCTAACTTTAGCTTTAAAAGTCTGATTTTGAAAATGATGGATTATGATTTTTCCACTCAAGATTTTGTGCAAGGGTACCCATTGCAATCTTGACTTTCTGTAGTGTTGAGGGCTCTTGGAAATGAGCCTCAAATACACTAGATCTTGGAGAAAAAATCACATTAGAAATTCATTTAAAAAAATTGTAGAATAGATTTTGAGAAGCCATAAAATGATTGGGGTTATGCATGTTAGGCCCTTTAACCTCATATTTTTTTGGTGACCAAATTTTTAGATTTGACATGTGAAAAAAGGATTGAAAGAATTTCTTAGTTTTAACACCCTCATGTTCAAACATTATAATCTTTCAATTCATAAGTGATTATATTGTTGTGTTTTCTTTTCCTACGTGATCTTTAACATGTCTAGTTTGAATTTGTACGGTTACAAGTCAAAAAAATTGATACAACTTATCAAAATGTTGGCTTTTTGTTCAATTTAGAGCAAATTTCAGGAAGCTCAAAACAGGCATTGGGCATTTAGGGGTTAATAAAAAATTTTGGACATTTTCAAAGAGGATGCTTGAAAATGTCAAAGAAAATGTCCCTTCCAATCCTTCTCTGAATTTTATCTATAACTTTTGATTGGAGGCTTCAAATCTTAAACCAATTTTTGGAGATGAAATTTAGCTTGATTTCACAACTAATCTTAGTTCAAAGTTTTTTGAAAAAAGTTATTTGACTACACCAAAATGAAGTCTAAAGTTCTACATTGAACACAATTTTTGCTTTTGACTTAAATAGGTATGAGCGGTTGAACTTCTTCTAATCCTAATTTATATATTCCACATGGATTGTTTTACCTCCTACCACCCCACTTATATAAATAGATTGTCTATACCCCTAGTTTTAATCACAACCAAAGTGACTTGCGGATCTATGGGCAATAGTTGTTGAATAATCTCTATATTTTGGATTTTAATATAGAATTTTAAAGAAATAATATTTAAAAGCTCCGAAGTTCATTGTGGACTTTAAATAATTATTTGGCAAATATGTGCCGAAGGTGATCTCTGGGTTATACCTTCTCACCTATTTGTTGAACTTTGGTTATAAATTTGACACTTTCCTTGAATTTTTAGGACACCACTCTTCTCTAATTTTTGAATGTCTAAATGCCAAATTTGGGTGCTCAAAGCTCAAAAGTGGCCACCTCTCTCTATATACATGTTTCGTAAAGCGAGAGTCTATTTGTTACATGAAAACAAAACAAAAAATGGAAATTTAAGTCTTTATTGAGAATTTCAAATGCTTAATTTCATTTCAAATTTTTTGTAGCAAATCAAAGGATTCACAAATTATCATAGATAGCAAATAAAATACAGTAACTACATTGATATATTGATTTACTCTCAATATGTAGTTAGCAAAAATTAATAAGTAAAAAGAATAATCTAAGCATGGTGGCCCTTCATAGCTAACTACTTTATTTGTACATCTTTGAAGTCTAAAGATTGTATTGGAGAATTTGTGATTGCACTCTCATTTGCAATTCCAAGTCTTAAGGGTCAAATAGCATTGTAAAATGACCTAACATTGTATTGAGTTAACCCCTAAAAGACCGTTGTCCCTTTTGGGGACAAATGGGATTTTGGGCAGGTACCTACGGGTTGAATTTTTGTTGTGATTTTTTGAAACTCTTTTTGAAAATATAAAAACTAATAAGCTTTGTAGGAATATAATTTTTTTCACAATCGGTGGCCGGGAACAACAGTTATGACCAAATAAGCTCAAAACAGGGGACGGTGGACAGCCTGGGCAGCAAAAAAAAAATGGAAAGCTTTGATTCATTTCATTTGGATTTGTTATGAGAAAGTTATGGACATTCTTGTTTTTTGGGCAGTTAGAGCATCTTCTTGAAAAAAACACACTTGTAGGATTCATTTCTGAATGCAATTTTTCAAATTTTTCAATTTTTTTTTTGCATGGTTTAGTTTACTTGCTAGAACAATCTCACCATTGGGATTAGTGCATTTTAATTCCATCTAAAATATATGAATATTTTAGATTTTCCTTCTATCTTGTATCTACTTCTACTTAACAATTTTTCTAAGAACGATAATTAAGTTTTTTTGAAATTTTTTTCACCCTAGACTTTCAAATCAATTCTACACTATAAAGATTTAAAGCTTAAAACTCTATAGTGCAAAAATTTTAAGTTAAAAATGTTTAAAGTCAAAAAATCTAGTCTTGCAATGTATTGAAAAACTTGTTTTTTTCACTTTAAATGTAGATATCTTGCAATTTGTGCGGTCAAAAATTCTAAAAAGAATTCCACACATTCTTATGCTAATTAGGTGTAAGATCCTACTGTTAGATGTGCAGAAAAAACATTTTTCAATTTTTTTACTCTTTGCTATAGAAATGGCAATTTTCAGTGTTTTTTGGCAGAAAAAAGGCCTTGGGCCTTTAGGGATTAAAAAGCCTCCCATAGAAAATTGTCCTAGTTGGAATTGTAAGCACAATGTGCCACAATTTGGTCATGTGAGGATATCTTTTAACGTAATATATCTACATTAGAAGAATAAATTGTTCAAGCTTGATGCAATTTCAAGAATTGATTTCTTCTTTCAAGAATGCTTAATAAACCATAATTGAGCATTTGTATAGAAAATTCTCAAATTGTCAACAAAAGAGATGGAGCTAAATAGCTGAGCTGCATTGAAAATCTTCAAATCTAGAAATCGTTCTTGTAAAGACTTAAACGTCTTGAGTACATAGGCTTGTGCAATCATCTTGCGTCCGCAAACCAGAAAGAAATTTTCAAGACCAAATAATGAGCTCATCTAGTGTGAGGTTGTCAACTACAAGCTGTGAACTTGTTGCCACGATTAGGTTTTAAGGGGCAAGGCAAAAATCGGCAAGATGGAGAGCTATCTTCACTTCCCTCCCCTCATTAAGACCTTGACTTTGGCTAAGCTTTTCCTAAATACCTATGCCCTATCCCTAAATTTTTTGCTTGAATGCCTTGCAATATGATACCCGCCTCACATCTCCAATGACCAAATTTTCAATGGGGTTAAGAAGCACAACATAACACTTGGTTTAACCCTAAAAGGATATGACCTATGACTTTGGTACATTGTAAAAAATGATTCAATTTTTGAACTGATAGGTACATTCTTCATTTGTACAATAAACTTGAAAGTCATTCATCGTTCATTTTTTGACATTAGCATCTTTTTAGAGTTAGCAAAGGGACAATAGCTAATATGGACATCCATCTTTTTCTTTAGGTGTTAAAATGGCACTTTGCCTAAAGTGTGATCCATCTTTTGTTGAGTTTCACATGAGCTACTTCCATTTTTTATTTGAGTGTTACAGGATGCTCAAAACACCAAATGACATCCATATGGGGTCAATTTTGTATCCAACCATTGAAAAGCCACCCCAAAACCCGAGTGACCACACAATGACCTCCCGAGATATCCGGAGAGTCAAAGGCGAGTTGCCCCTAGAAACCCGGAATTGGGCCTCACACACGGAAAATCCGTTCCGGAACTAGAATTCAAAATCCTAACTAACTGAAAATACCCTACTTACTACCTCTCCCTGCGCGACTTCTTTGAACTGCTACTCGGACCTGTAGGTGGCTTGTTCGCGGACTTCACTGGAGTCAATTTGACTGCTGCCTGGGTTTGCATCTGGCGCTTGATTGGTGGGGGCGAGTCCTCCTCATCCGATTCCGTCTCGGCTCCGGATTTGAAATCCTCCTTGTCGGATTTCTCGATCATCTCAACCTCAGACTCCTTCTTTGGCGACGGATCTCCAAGATCTATCATCGCATTGTCTCGTTTAGACGAAGGCTGCTGCATGTGAGGGAACTTTTCCAGATGGGTTCGAGCTGGATTCTGTAAGGTCTCCATCTGCTCAACCAGATCACTGCGGACTTCCCTTTCGGGTAGCATGAATGATGCTGTCCCACTAATCCGGGTTGACGGAACCATTGGTGGAACGGAAACTTCCCGTGGCACCGGAATCGACTTTACACTTGTCCCCCTCCCAAATTCGCGTATCTCCTTCAAACTCGTCCGTCGTGTTTGTGTTTGGCTCGCGGACGGACCCGCATGTGTTTGCAGAATGGACCCCAGACCCTGTTTGGTTGGAGTATTCATGAATTTGGTGCCGGAAACATTCGGAAACGTCGTGAAGTCCATAACCTTATTTTGATCAAGGTGTCCCAACAGCTTATCCATTTCCTTCAACACCGCCTCCATCCGCAATTGGAAGTCGACTAGGATTGTTACTACTTTCGATCCGGATAGGTGCCCTTCACTTATCATCCAGTCGTTGAAGAGTTTGGCTCTGACCACTAGATCCGCCGGCTGCACAACCAACGTCGTCAAGTTCTGGACGAGCTGGAGAGCTTTCGTCTCCTTCTGTCTTACTACTGGTACATCTCCTTCCGCAAACAGTGTCTGGGATTGAAGGTCATCTCGCTCCTTCTCCAAGTTCTGGATCCGCTCATCCTTCTCATGCAGCACATCCGGACTCGATTGTCGCCGGATTTCCTCCAAAATATTCTTCGACTCCACCTTCAACTCATCATTGATTTCGAATACGAAATCCGATAAGTTGTGGTGGAGCTGCTTAGCCTGCCGTATCCACTCGATTTCCGGCATCAAAAAAATCCAAAAGTTCTTTCTTCGCCGAAGTCTGGCTGAGTTCTCCGGTTTCTAGTTCCAACAGCTTTCTTCTTGCAGTCGGATCGGTCGACTTCCTCTGCTTGTTGCGTTTGTCAACCAGTTCTTCTTGCTCTAGTCCTTCTTCCGACTCCTACTGCTTCCTCTTAGTTTCATCCGTAAGGCCGTACTTCAGGATTTGGATTCCGGTTTCGTACGCTATCACCTCATGACTATTCAGAACCTCGTTTTGGTGATAGAGGTGGAACAAGTACAGGCTAAGAGGTCTGTACTTGCTCTTCGACATATGGTCCACCAATTTCGTTACTACATCCGCGATAACCTTACCCCAACGTACTGTCCTATCCTCCATAACTTCGAAGATGGTGTTACCTACCGTGACCATAACTCGGGTAAGCTTTTCCGAATACAAAAGCGGTATCAGAAATTTCAGTACCCGTCTATGCCTATCGCTCTTACATTCACTAATGGCGTATCCGTCCTTCGAATTAACCGGACTTAGGAATTTTCCGCTTGAGTACTTTTCCGTTCGGTGTCGTGGTGAAAGGGGTGCGCTTAGAGAACACGCGAAGTGTCTGGCTGCTAGTTGTAGAGTTTCGATGGTGATTCTTCTAACTTGTATCTTCTTTTGGTCTTCAAAGTTTTCAAAGTCTTCAAACTTGAATCTTCACTCGATCTTCACCCATCCTATCTTGTGGTGGCTCTAAAAGGTCTGGGTAAGGGTGTGTAATAAGAAACAAGTTTTTGGACGGGTAAAACGGGACAACAGAACACAAGCTGTCGTCCGGATGATGGGCTCTTAAACTTCAAATTCACTGGTCAATTGGTCATTAATCCAGCCTCACCAATGAGAACGACATAAGATTTGACCACGTGGGTGATCAATCCCACTTCATCGCCCACAACACAAAAAGAGGCTAGTTGGATACCCAAATAGCCTGCAACAAGTTTACAATGTAGAATTGAATGCAACGATCCTCCAAAGCTGGATTGGAACAACAATTAAAGACAACGGGCCTCCAAAGCTGGCCAGGAATGACAAAGCCACAAGCCACAACACACGGATAGGTCCTCGGCATGTACGGTCCTTGAATCTTCAAATCTTCATATCTTGGACTCTTCAAGTCTTCAGGTCTTCCAAAGAAATATAGAAAGAAGTATGAAACTACAATTTAGTATGACTGCGTTCTTTGATCTACTCCCAAATATGACTCCAAGCTCCAAATGCTAAGTACAATAGCAATTTGGAAAGCTAATAAGATAAACTAACACCCCTCAAAATCTCAATTTATACTAAGTTACTGTCCAAAAGTTATGAACAAGAAAAGTCTCGGCCTTCTCATTTGAAGGCAGCAGACCTCTCTTACTTCAAGACCCTACAACTCCTTCACTTCTTATTCAAATTTCAAGTTTAATAACTTTTTGGAAAGCTAAACTTACAAACTAACTTCTCCTTAAATCTCAAAGAAAAATAAGGTACTGTCCAAGAGTTATGGCGAAGCAAAGTCTCAGCCTTCTCTTTAGGAAGGCAGCGGACCTCTTCTACTTCAAGAACTCACAATTTTCTCTAAACAACTTCAATTGCTTCGAATGATATGTCTCCAGAAAGCTAAAGAAAACTTCTCTAATGCTTGAAAATCTCAAAAAGAAAAACAAAACCTACAAACTTTGGTGGCTGCTCGAATCTCTGCTCCTCTTTGTCGAGTGGCAGCAGACCTTCTTCCACTCACTCGTTTGTAATTTTTTGCTCACAACTCCAAATCAAGCAAATAAAGTGTCTTTAGAAGCGCAAAATCATAAGGAATAAACTCTCAAATTTTCTTTTCAAAAACATTCTTTTAACAAAAGATATGGCCGATCGAAATCTTCAGCCTTTCTCTCCACACTCTTCTCTTCCCTCTCTCTCTCAAAAAATCACACATTAAGATTCCTTCTCCCCTTTTTCCTCCCCATCTAAGGTGAGAGGTGGGGGCACTTCAGCCCATGCCTCTACCAAGGCCCACCTAAGATTCTAACCACTTCCCCATTCACACTCACTCCAACTGTAGTCTTTCTTAACTAAAATTCTAATTTCAATTTACTTCTAATAAATACAATCACTCACTGTGATTTCAATAAACACTCAAAACATAATCTAAGAACTAAAACTTAACAAATATCAACTAGAGATAAAAAACAAAGCTCCAATCAAAGCTTTATTCCATTTGAAGAAACTTGAGAATACGTTTGACGGTAGCAGCAACATATTCTGCACGCTCAGCTTTTGTCAAAGGATTGACAGGCCCTTCCAATCATCGTTGGTGGCCACGACTACCTTCCACAGGCCGAACCATACAAAAATATTGGTCTTGGTTCTTGCCTTCATAACTCGCCTCGAACGTCACTTCACGAGTGCCTGGTTCAACACATCCCACTTGAAGTAAGATCACCAACGCTCGAGCATCAGCATCAAGATTACCGTGCCATCGCTGCTCCACACGAGGTTGTTTTGGTGGTCTGGACGGTCCGGCTTCATCTTGAGGACGCCTAATATCTCGCTGCAAAAGAGGTTGATCTGGCAACTGTAATAGTGAAAGCTCAAATTCAGCGTCCGGTTGTGGCTCTTCATCTTGAGACTCAGAAAAAACCCTCCAATTCGACATTTGAACTACAAAGTAGAAAACAAACTTACTAATAAGGTTGAATGAAGGTTTAAGGGAAACCCATTCACTTATATACTTTTATAGGATAACGTCACCTTTAAGCTTCTCAACCCATAGCGTCATTGTGAAGTTATTGAATAAAACATATAATAATATGTTTTTACAATATGTACTGATATACAACAGGACATTCACCCTCTCTAAACCTGCACATCCTCCGGTATGTGCCAAGTTTAGTCATCCTCAATATTTTGGGTTCCGTTAACTACATCTTCTAAATCTTGATCATCTTCTTGACCGTCATCCATCCTTTGAAAATCTAATATTGCTTGAAGATCTTCAAGATGATATCTTCCGCTTCTTCGGAAAATTTTGATTCTTTTTCCAGCTACAGCAACACGTAAAGGAACCCCATCAAGTTCTCGTAGTAAATAGGTGCCGTTTGAGTGTACTTGCACAACAACATACGGTCCAAACCATCTCTTCGCAAATTTTCTCACCGTACTATGTTGATGCTCCAATGTGCTATCAAACACAAGCACCCAGTCACCTTCTTTAATATTTTTCACCCTAAGTCGATGGGTTTTATCAAATCGCTCCTTATTGCTTAGTCTTGCAGCTTTCATCTTCTCCATTGCAATTTTAAGGTCTTCAGGTAGCCTCCCAAGTTGTTGAATACGGAGTCCAACAATCTTTCTCTGCTTATGCCATCCTCCCATGCAAGAAACATCCACGTAGGAATATCTTGCTCCGCTGGCATGATTGGCTTTTGTCCATACATAAGTTCTATAGGCATGTAACCGGTTACAGTACTATGTGTAGTTCTGTCAGCCCATAGAGCAAATAGTAGCAGTTTTGGCCATAAACTTGGCTTTCCCTTACAAGCTTTTACCAAGGCATGAATGATTGGTGGATGCCCTCTCTCAATCTTGCCATTAGCCTCTGGATTGTAAGCTGTTGTAAGCTTCAACTGCACTCCATAACGCTTGAAAAAATCTTTAGCTTCTGAGGCATTTAACTCTCCTCTGTCAGCTCTCATGCGTCCAATGCTTCCGTATCGGCTAAAAATATCTTCAAGAATAAACCGGCATACATTCTCTGTTGCCTTGGTCCTTAAAGTCCTTCCTTCAACAAAATTTGAAAGTTCTTCTTGGGCCAAAACAAGATACTTCATCCCCCACATTGCATTTGGCATAGCCACCAAATCAATCATCCATTGAAAATGGATAGCAATTGGATAAGTGGGATGCAATTCATCTCTGTGCCGCACCTTAGATTGTAATTGGCATACCACACAAGACGCTACAAACTCTTCTACATTTTTGTAGAGTCCCTTCCACCAATACCTCTCCTTGATCTTTGTGTAAGTGGCCCAAATTCCTCTATGACCAGCCCAATGTGTATCATGAAACTCCTTCAAGACTTGGCCTTTGGTCTCAGAGTCCCCCACCACTCTCAATGGCACATCACCAGCTCTTTTTGTCCTCTTCCATAGAAATCCATCTCTTAATAGGAAACCGTAGGATTGATGTCTGATGTCTTTGAAAGTCTTGTCCATCCAACCTTCTTGCCTTTCCATTGTACTCAAATAAAGTCCAATGTCTTTCAATTTCCCTTCATAGAGCTCTTCTTTAAAAGGCAAAGCTTTTGTAGATGAACTCTCTCCATTTGTTGTCATCACATAGCTCCCATATGATAGTTCTTCATCATGCTCTTCTGCTATCATCTCCTCCTCATTAAAATATCTTGCTCTAGATAACATATCGGCAACACAATTCTTTTTATCTTCAATGTGAACTAGAACAGGGTTCAAGGATTTAATATAAGCAATCCAGCGCAGCATAGCTATATCGGGGGAATTACAATTTGTTATCATCTCCAACAAAGGCAAGCAATCAGTCTCTACTATCACTTCTGCTCCAATGAGATAATTTCTGTCCGCCTTGAGAGCTGTAAGTGCACCCCACAATTCTCTTTTGACTTGGGGATATGCTCTTTGCCGCTCTGTTAGGATCCTTGCTCCAAATCGAATAGCAAATCTTTTGCCTTCTTCATCATTTTGCCCAATGGCCCATCCAATTGCAATTGGACTTGTATCAACAGTTACAATCACCGGTCTTCCACAATCATAGCTCACTTGCTTAAGAACCGGTGGTGACTTTAAAGTCCTCTTTAACTCCTCCATAGCCAAGCTTTGCTCATGTTGCCAAAGAAATTTGTTTTTCTTACGCAAAAGTTTATATAATGACTCTGATACATGAGCAAAATGAGGGATCCAAATTTGATAGAAGACACAAGCTCCCAAAAACCTTCTCACTTCAGTGACATTGCTACAGGCCTTCATCCTGTCTATAGCATCCACCTTTTCAGGATTGGGTTTTCTACCATATGAGCCACATAAGTGTTCAACTACTAAAATCTCATCAACTCCAAACTTGGACTTTTCAATTGAAAGAGTCAACTTCACTTCTTCAAGCTTGGTCAAGATTTCGTCCACGTCCTTGATGTGATTGCTCACAAAGATTCTACAACCGTCATCTTGAACCATCAAGTCTTTTTCTTTCTCCTCGCATCCTTTCATAGGAATATCATCCACAAAAGGTATGGTCTTTTCAGGTACAAAGTCTCTTAGAATCTGATTCATAGCACTTTGCATATGTGCCACTGAATTGGTGGCACCTTGAGGTAATGTGCACATGCGCACTAAACCAAGTGGAGTCTTCATGGTTGTCAAATCTCTGCTCTCGGCAGCCAATTGAAATTGATCATAACCAGAATATAGGTCTCCAATAGAGTAAATTGCATGTCCAGCAAATGCTTCAGCCACTTCATCAACAACTGGACCAGATCCTTTGTTCCTAATTGTCACCCTATTAGCAGGTTGCATATCTTGAATAAATCTCAATGCTCCTGATTTCTTTGGAACGGTGAACCATCGGTTTGAATAAGGAGCCATTGATGGCTCAAATATGTCCATCTTTATTTTCTCTTTGAGCAACTCTACAAGCTTTGGAAGTAAAGTTCTAGGCACAGGTATGGGCTTTAGATCCCACGGCGCGTGAGGAACTGTGAAAATCACCATAGGTGTCACAACACTTGGTTGCACACATCCAATTTCATCTGGCGAAGAAGCAAAGGCCTTTCCATGCAAAACAAGCATGTCTTGAAATTTCTTCTTCTCTGGCTCAGTCAAGAAATCATCTCCTCCAATCTTCAAGCTTTCCAAACTCTCTTTGGTAAACTTGTGTCCAATCTTTCTTGTCTCCCTCAAACTTGGTTCTTTCTCAGCTTGCTTGATATGTTCATCAGTGTCAGATGGTAGCTGAGTAGCCACGGGCTTCACTTTTTTAGCTATTGTCTTGTACTTGGCATGTACTGTAGCTTCCGGTCTATGCTCACTCATTTTTGTATCATACAGTTCTGTAACTGCTGCTGAAATCTCATGATGCAATGAAGCTGAATGAATGTTCATTACATAAGAGTTGGCCATATAAGCTTCTTCGTTTGTCTTTACTTCTTGCAAAATTTGCAAAAAGTTATCAGGTATACCATTCTCCTCGTAAACTCCTGAGATGGTTTCACCTTCTTCTAAAATCTTCACTTTTTTTAGGTTTTTCTCTATTTTTCTCACAAATCTTTTATATACAGGTTCCAAGTCTTGAACACTTGTAAAACTGATAACTTCTTCCCTTGTCACACTCAAAAATCCACATCCAGCATTGGTATGTACATTAGGGACTTTAACACCTTTGAATTTCTTGGCACTAGTGGATCCCCTTACTCCACTTGTGCCCTCTAGAAATTTGGAAAGTTGATGGAAGTAGGAAGAGGAGTCTCCCTAAGTTGAAGTCTGTGCCTTTCATTATTGGCTCTTACAGTCAGAAACTGTACTGACTTCTCCCCATCAATGCTTCGAATTCGGGCATAGTGTGATCCGTCATCCAACACTTTAGTCTCCATTCGTGATGCAGTGATGAATGGTTGGCCCAAAAGTACGGGGTATGCACTAAAATTCTGAACAAAAAAGTTTTGCTCAACGTATACATCTCCAATCTTTGTGCAAAGAGATGGACAAGCTCCATGCAATCGAGTGCGCCCGCTATTAGCTGCTCTCATGATCCAACCATGCTCAATGTCAATTGGCCATTTGCCTTTCTCATATACGTCTCTGGAGATGATGTTGATCTCAGAACCATGATCAACAAGAGCAAGCACAGGCTCATCTAACCCTTCAAGCTTCACTCTGGTCTCAGTAGTGGCTCTAGCCCAAAATGGAAGGTGAAATTCATCCTTCTCGTCATGTTGTCCCTTCACATCATGATCATAGGCACATTCAAAAGTTTGAGTCTCAACCTTTGAATCTTCCTCCTTCAATGCCTCAATCTTTACATTATAAGTGTTGGCCTCTATCTTTGAATTGGCCACCCTCTCTAGTCTTTCTCCCTCCACACGTAGATTTGTATTTTTATCTTTTTGAGATATAGGCTCATCCATCATTGCAAAAACTTCATCAATCTCTGTTTCTTCATCTTTGGTTACGTGGGTATCCAAAGTGCTCACCATCACAGCCTCAGCAGTCATCTGTCTCTTTCTTTTGATGATGTCAATGATCAGTTCATGAAAATCTTTCTTGGCAATGCCAAGTGCTTCCCTCAAGGTGAATTCAATCTTAGCGTCCAAGATTCTTTCCTCTAAAACTCCCTTCAAGTCAATGGAGTTCTCAATGTCCGATGAAAGTTTATAAGCAGGGCCTTTTGTTTTGCTTTTGCTTAAATCTTCTTTCACTTGATCCTTCTTGGTGCCACTAGATGGTCCCCAATCTTTATCAGATAGTGGAGCATCTTCCGAATGCACAAATTCGGGACTAGCAGTTTTTGACCTTATAGGAACTCTTTTCCTCATTTCTTTTGCAGAATCACTCCGCATTGGAGGTCTCCTCTTTGATGCTGGTTCTTCACCATCTTTATCATCAAATCTCACATGCTTTTCTTCAACTGAAGCATCATGGATCCTATCATGGGTTTCTTCTTCATGTAGAAAGGCTCTAATGCTTCTTGCATCTACAGGATCTTCCCATCCAGTTGCCTTTCTTATGGCTTGAGCTCCTCTCTTCAAGATCACACTGGATTCAGCAAGTGAAGCATCAATTACATGTTGCTCCACCTCAATGTGATATGTTTCGGCTCCACGTACATGTATAGAGTTAGATTTGCTCATTTTCTCTTTTATGAGCTTCTTCATCCCTCCTTTGCCAAAATTGGTACCCAAGGGTGATTTGGTGGCTGCATTGTGGATCTTTCCATTTATGAATATGATGAATCCATCCTTCACTGCTTCATCGCAGTCTGTGCAATCTCGAAGTCTGTGTTTTGAACATTCTTTCTCAGTCTTGTCACAAAATATGCACCTCCATACATATTCTCGGGTAGAGTCAGATCTCGGTGAAAAGGTAGAGGCTTGTGACCTTCGAAGCTCATGCATTTCCACCCTTAGTTCTCGAAAGCCCTTAATAAGTTCTTCGAGGGCATTCTCTTCATTGGGTTTGGTATTCTTCATGGTAGGAGTTGAAAGACCAGAAGACGAAGGAGTAGAAGCTGTAGGAGGTGAAGGAGCAAAAGACACCTTAGGAGCCTTAGAAGTGTAGATAGGCTCCATGTTAATCCTTGCTCCTATTCCTCTTGACCTCACACGTCGTTGTTTGGCCAACAGAGTGACTGTCTCCTCCACACTCTTCCAATCATTGGTGAAACCGCCTTCGGTAGTACGATCTCCAAGAAGCAGTAGAAGTCTGTCTTCAAGAACATCATCGGCTGCTTGAAGAAATAGCTCTGTCTTCCTAGAATCAAGAAGGCGCCTTTCTGCTAAAGATAATTGAGCATATTTCTTCTCAAAATCTTTGAGCAGTTCATTTGGGCCCATATTGTTGCCCGGTCGTTGTTCAATCCACTCAAGAAAGGCTCTCTTGGTCATCCTTTCCGAGTCTTTTTCAAAAAACTCATCTCGTAGTTGTTCAGCAAATCTCTCCCATAAAGTAGCGGCCATACGAATTTCTTGTACCCGCTCTCTGATGCCAGGTACAACCGCCATGTCAAATGTTTGTAACATAAGGGGCTCTCCAACTTGTTGCACCTCCATTTCACAAACATAAGTCCTCAAGAACTTTGAAATATTCTTGCCATCAAATCTTCCAATCTTTGTGACAACAGCCTTCAGGGCCTTAGTAGCCTCATGTCCACCTTGATTAGCTCTTTGCTGTTGCATGAATATTGCTAAAGCTCCCCAAAGATCCTCAATAGGAATTTGAGGTCCATCGGCAGGTCTTCCTCCGGCATTCTCTCCTTGGTTCTCCATGGGAACAGGGGGTCGAGTAGTAGTCCCTCCGTCCGTATCCCCTCCGTGATCTCCCATCTTCAACTTAACAACCGCCCCTAAGCTCTCTTAGTGGAAGCACCAAATGTCGTGGTGAGAGGGGTGCGCTTAGAGAACACGCGAAGTGTCTGGCTGCTAGTTGTAGAGTTTCGATGGTGATTCTTCTAACTTGTATCTTCTTTTGGTCTTCAAAGTTTTCAAAGTCTTCAAACTTGAATCTTCACTCGATCTTCACCCATCCTATCTTGTGGTGGCTCTAAAAGGTCTGGGTAAGGGTGTGTAATAAGAAACAAGTTTTTGGACGGGTAAAACGGGACAACAGAACACAAGCTGTCGTCCGGATGATGGGCTCTTAAACTTCAAATTCACTGGTCAATTGGTCATTAATCCAGCCTCACCAATGAGAACGACATAAGATTTGACCACGTGGGTGATCAATCCCACTTCATCGCCCACAACACAAAAAGAGGCTAGTTGGATACCCAAATAGCCTGCAACAAGTTTACAATGTAGAATTGAATGCAACGATCCTCCAAAGCTGGATTGGAACAACAATTAAAGACAACGGGCCTCCAAAGCTGGCCAGGAATGACAAAGCCACAAGCCACAACACACGGATAGGTCCTCGGCATGTACGGTCCTTGAATCTTCAAATCTTCATATCTTGGACTCTTCAAGTCTTCAGGTCTTCCAAAGAAATATAGAAAGAAGTATGAAACTACAATTTAGTATGACTGCGTTCTTTGATCTACTCCCAAATATGACTCCAAGCTCCAAATGCTAAGTACAATAGCAATTTGGAAAGCTAATAAGATAAACTAACACCCCTCAAAATCTCAATTTATACTAAGTTACTGTCCAAAAGTTATGAACAAGAAAAGTCTCGGCCTTCTCATTTGAAGGCAGCAGACCTCTCTTACTTCAAGACCCTACAACTCCTTCACTTCTTATTCAAATTTCAAGTTTAATAACTTTTTGGAAAGCTAAACTTACAAACTAACTTCTCCTTAAATCTCAAAGAAAAATAAGGTACTGTCCAAGAGTTATGGCGAAGCAAAGTCTCAGCCTTCTCTTTAGGAAGGCAGCGGACCTCTTCTACTTCAAGAACTCACAATTTTCTCTAAACAACTTCAATTGCTTCGAATGATATGTCTCCAGAAAGCTAAAGAAAACTTCTCTAATGCTTGAAAATCTCAAAAAGAAAAACAAAACCTACAAACTTTGGTGGCTGCTCGAATCTCTGCTCCTCTTTGTCGAGTGGCAGCAGACCTTCTTCCACTCACTCGTTTGTAATTTTTTGCTCACAACTCCAAATCAAGCAAATAAAGTGTCTTTAGAAGCGCAAAATCATAAGGAATAAACTCTCAAATTTTCTTTTCAAAAACATTCTTTTAACAAAAGATATGGCCGATCGAAATCTTCAGCCTTTCTCTCCACACTCTTCTCTTCCCTCTCTCTCTCAAAAAATCACACATTAAGATTCCTTCTCCCCTTTTTCCTCCCCATCTAAGGTGAGAGGTGGGGGCACTTCAGCCCATGCCTCTACCAAGGCCCACCTAAGATTCTAACCACTTCCCCATTCACACTCACTCCAACTGTAGTCTTTCTTAACTAAAATTCTAATTTCAATTTACTTCTAATAAATACAATCACTCACTGTGATTTCAATAAACACTCAAAACATAATCTAAGAACTAAAACTTAACAAATATCAACTAGAGATAAAAAACAAAGCTCCAATCAAAGCTTTATTCCATTTGAAGAAACTTGAGAATACGTTTGACGGTAGCAGCAACATATTCTGCACGCTCAGCTTTTGTCAAAGGATTGACAGGCCCTTCCAATCATCGTTGGTGGCCACGACTACCTTCCACAGGCCGAACCATACAAAAATATTGGTCTTGGTTCTTGCCTTCATAACTCGCCTCGAACGTCACTTCACGAGTGCCTGGTTCAACACATCCCACTTGAAGTAAGATCACCAACGCTCGAGCATCAGCATCAAGATTACCGTGCCATCGCTGCTCCACACGAGGTTGTTTTGGTGGTCTGGACGGTCCGGCTTCATCTTGAGGACGCCTAATATCTCGCTGCAAAAGAGGTTGATCTGGCAACTGTAATAGTGAAAGCTCAAATTCAGCGTCCGGTTGTGGCTCTTCATCTTGAGACTCAGAAAAAACCCTCCAATTCGACATTTGAACTACAAAGTAGAAAACAAACTTACTAATAAGGTTGAATGAAGGTTTAAGGGAAACCCATTCACTTATATACTTTTATAGGATAACGTCACCTTTAAGCTTCTCAACCCATAGCGTCATTGTGAAGTTATTGAATAAAACATATAATAATATGTTTTTACAATATGTACTGATATACAACAGGACACCGGGAGGCTAATCCGGGTCTGGACTTCTTGAACTCATACACTTCCGCCCAAACATCCTCCGTCCAAGCTATGGGGCAACCCCTAATCGTCAACTCATACTGATTTGGAACCCCTAAGATGAGCTCCTCAATCATCCCCTGGTCCTTGACATTCCACGGCCTCCGTAACAATCCGGCACACCCCATACGCGTTAGATCCTCCTCTAACTGCCTTCGCATAGTTGGATCCTCAGGAATAGCCGGACAAACTGTTCGCGCCGTGACCGTATTTCTACGGGTTTTCGGATCACTACCTTTCGGTATGATTACCGACAAAGAACACTAATCCGGTGCAATCGGCACCGACCTCACCTTTCTCTCCCTGACACGATCTCTATCTCACCATTTTTTCTCTCAACTATACACGCGCAAGAGTCTGCGAAGTAGAAAGAAAGAAGAATAGGGTTGGCGGGGACTTAAGTAACTGTCGAGCTGCCGACCGTTCCCGGTGGAGAACGGATAAGAGACCGTTCCCGTAACAATACCCTAGTTCTAGGGCAGAACTCTAGGCCGTAGGTTCCATCAATCCGAAAAATTCCGGATTCCGAATCCGTCTACTGTTGGTGGTAAACTAGCCATAACGGATCTAACAACACGGAAACTGACTATTCTAAAGTTATCCGTAATCGGATCCAATTCTCTATGTCTTACCAAAATTCAAATTTTTTTGGCTCTATTCTAATCTATTTTATGCACTTTGAATTTACGTACTCCCATAGAGGTGTGTGATCTCGTCGAGGTGTGTGTGATGTCGTTGTGATGTGTATGGTGTGTGTGTGTGATCTTGAGGTTTAGAGTTCTTGGTTTGGTTGCTAATGACTTCTTGATTTTCTTTGTTTTTTTAGGTATGGCCAACAACGACCAGTGCCCAGTGTTGTTAGACGAGTACGAGTACCCGGGCTTGATCCCAAGTGTACCAACAAATGCTTTAACAAGGTTAGAGGCCCGGTTGCATGCTCTTGAGGAGCGGAGTAATTTGCACACTAAAATGTTCTTGGACTCCTTGGAGGATGATATTATGTTCACAGCCGGTGAAGTACTCAAATGGGCCATCAAAAAACAAGGTGTGGTGGAAGGACAGGCTCTCCACTACTTCGACAAGAATCCCAAAGTAGCTCGGATGATCCTGGTATGTTTTCTCTTGGTCTTGGTATGTTTTTTGATTGCCTTTAGTTCTTTCTCTAGTTCTTTCTAAATCTTTTTTTTGAATGACTGCAATTATCGTGCCGCGCGTTTGGAGCATTTGGGCCAAACCAAGGTTGTCATACTAGACGGACCGTCCGCCTGCCCGTCCATCCGATTCGCCTGTCCTATAGAGATGTCGCCCATTCGATGTAGTCAACGAGCAGCTGACTTTTTGTGTCAGTAAAAATAGTCGACGTGGACTTATCTAGCGGACACCTGGCTAAATTTGGGCGTAGACACAAGTCGGTTGGGCACAAGCGTGGACGCAAGCCGGTTGGGCACGGACGCAGGGTTTGACTCTACGCCCGGACAAAAACCAGTCGGTCAATAAGGAATGCCATGTTTGCAGAGACCCGGCTACATGACATATTGAAGGAAAATTTTCGGACAGATTTTCGATGCACTACCCGTCCAACACGTCCTGTTGTCCCGTCCGGGCCGCCCGTCCGTCTGGGACGTCCGGTGACCTTGACCTGTCCAATGTGACAACCCTGGTCAGACGAGTACGAGTACCCGGGCTTGATTCCAAGTGTACCAACAAATGCTTTAACAAGGTTAGATGCCCGGTTGCAAGTTCTTGAGAAGCGGAGTAATTTGCATACTAAAATGTTCTTGGACTCCGTGGAGGATGATATTATGTTCACAACCGGTGAAGTACTCAAATGGGCCATCAAAAAACAAGGTGTGGTGGAAGGACAGGCTCTCCACTACTTCGACAAGAATCCCAAAGTAGCTCGGATGGTCCTGGTATGTTTTCTCTTGGTCTTGGTATGTTTTTTGATTGCCTTTAGTTCTTTCTCTAGTTATTTCTAAATCTTTTTTTTGAATGACTGCAGTTATCGTGCCGCGCGTTTGGAGCATTTGGGCCAAAGTTAGACGAGTACGAGTACCCGGGCTTGATCCTAAGTGTACCAACAAATGCTTTAACAAGGTTAGAGGCCCGGTTGCAAGTTCTTGAGAAGTGGAGTAATTTGCACACTAAAATGTTCTTAGACTCCGTGGAGGATGATATTATGTTTATAGCCGGTGAAGTATTCAAATGGGCCATCAAAAAACAAGGTGTGGTGGAAGGACAAGCTCTCCACTACTTCGACAAAAATCCCAAAGTAGCTCGGATGGTCCTGGTATGTTTTCTCTTGGTCTTGGTATATTTTTTGATTGCCTTTAGTTCTTTCTCTAGTTCTTTCTAAATCTTTTTTTTAAATGACTGCAATTATCGTGCCGCGAGTTTGGAGCATTTGGGCCAAACCAAGGTTGTCATACTGGACGGACCGTCCGCCTGCCCGTCCATCCGATTCGCCTGTCCTGTAGAGATGTCGCCCGTTCGATGTAGTCAACGAGCAGTTGACTTTTTGTGTCAGTAAAAATAGTCGACGTGGACTTACCTAGCGGACACCTGGCTAAATTTGGGCATGGACACAAGTCGGTTAGGCACAAGAGTGGACTCAAGCCAGTTGGGCGCGGACCCAAGTCAATCGGGCACGGACTCAAGCCGGTCGGGCGCAGACGCAGGGTTTGACTCCGCGCTCGGACAAAAACCGGTCGGTCAACAAGGAATGCCATGTTTGCAAAGATCCAGCTACATAACATATTGAAGGAAAATTTTCAGATAAATTTTCGCTACACTACTTGTCCAACACGTCCGGTTGTCCTATCCGGGCCGCCCGTCCGTCTGGGACATCCAGTGACCTTGACCCGTCCAATGTGACAACCCTGGGCCAAACTTGGGCACCAAGGGCTTGGCGACTTTCAAGGTGATCTTCCAAGAGATCATCCAGGCAAGGAACAACGTTGTGCACTTTGACGGATTGGAACTGCTCGAACGGAAGGTCAGGAAGTCCACAAATGCCATAAATGAGTAGCCACATTTAAATACCCGGTATTTAAATCAATCTCATGTGATTTTGAATTATCCCCAATTCAAGGCCATGCTACCTAAGTGTTTTCAATGACCTTCATTTCTCAGTGAACTCCTTCATTAGATTTACAAGTAGAATATTCAAGTGAGGATGTTCAAGTAGAGTTTACACACTCCCTCCCATTGTATTGTATGAAAATCATAATACAAGGGTTATGAAATCCACCTCCTTCTCTAAAACTTGTATCGGCTAGTTCCTCACAATTGCTTCACTTCCTGCTCTGTTGATCTATTGGTGCCTGTGAAGTTTAGTTTACCAGGTGCACGTTCAGTTTAGTAGGGTAGGCTTCAGGTCAAATACTATAGAATCATGCAAGTTTGACCTCAATGAGATTTGTTTAAGGAAGAACTGTGTTTACGCTAACATTCACGAAGCAATTATTTGCAGTTTCGATGGTAGATGCTACCTTTTTTATTTAAACAAAGATTCACCTGAGATCTGCTTGCTGATGCGTTATCATGTGAATAACCTTAGCATCTGGTTATGTTGAGTCCCTGTCTTTCCATCTACTTCCCTTGCTTTTTAAGATAATTTTACCATTCAAAATTAGCTTTCAGTGAAGTTTGAATCGAATCATCTCATCATCTTGCAATGTGAAAAGTTTCCCGGCAAGTGAGTCACGTCTTATTCTGTTTCCGTAAATCTAGGAGGTCACTGCTTAGAAATCGGAAGTCTGTACTATTCGGTAAGTTGTAGCACGAGTGTTGAAATTTCCTTTGGAAGTAGATGTATTTCTTATCAACATTTGTTCTAACAATGGATGGTGATTTGTGCAAACATCACTCTGATCACAAATTTGCTATAGTACTGCTCAGAGACCTGTTGTTGGGGCTATTATCATCCACAAATTTTTTAGGCTATTTGTTTTATGAAGAGTGCATTTTTTTGGAGCCTTGAAGCTCTTGTGATGGTTGCCTAGTGTCGGGGTTTCTCATTTGTAGTTGTAGCTTATGTCCGTAGATAATCATGAATTTATGGTGGTTGGCGTGCTCAGGCCTCCTGGTGCTGGGAAGTCTATGATCTTGAATGAGGTTTATGGATTTGATTCCAGTACCACTAGAAGAAAAACGCGTTGGCCCTCGCAGTTTGCGTGGGCTGTTTTTCGTTGAAAACCACGTTTGGAACGCAGAAAAATGTGTTAAAACGCGTTTTAACACATTTTTCTGCTTTCTAAACGTGGTTTTCAACGAAAAACAGCCCACGCAAAACTGCGAGGGCCAATGCGTTTTTCTTCTAGTGTACGCAAGGTTAGCCTACTGAAGTAACACCATGTATTGGGGCTTGGGGAATGTTGTCATGGGGAAAAACCACGATGAGCTCTTATGGACAAGTGCATTCTGGATCGTTCATGTTCACTCATCAATTGAATTGGTGATGTGCATGGTGAAGGCGTGTTGCCACCATTCAACACTCAGACAGAGGAGATACGAGCCATGGCAAAGCACTGCTCTGTGGGATTGGAGCTTCGGATGTGTGCGGAGTGTATCATCCTCCTGGATACACAAGCAAGTTGAATGTGTTCTTCGTTGATGTTTCCTGCGTGCCAAGAGATTCATGGCATCGATGTACAAATGAGGTTTTGGGATTCCTCGAAGCAGAAGTGGTTCGGTGATTCCCGTCTCGGCTTGAGCGATGGTTTTGGAGGAGTGCATTTTTGACGTTCAAGGAACGGAGCTTTGACAATCTTCACTAAAATTACTACCTTAGATGGTAAGCATGATTTTGGCTGTGATTCTTTGGTCAATTTTGGAGGTGATTGGTGATTGAATTGTGTTGAAATAGAGTAATCGTCTCTTTTTTGGTTGCGAATTTTTGTGGTGAGTGATCGTGTTTGGAACTTGTGCTGTCCGAAGAAGAGAGCTGACAGAATAGTTTATGAAACCAGATTAAGTGCAAGGAAGGAGGTGACAATCCAACAACTGGTGCCTATGCTGGGAGTGCCGGATGCTCTTGTACTTATTTATTTGCCTTCCAGAGTAGGATTGCTTCCCGGGTGAGGCTTCAATTTGATTCTTTTATCGTTTATCCTTCCGACACTGCACTTCGCTTATCCAATGGAATAATTGTCTTAATGTTTGTCCAAATTTCATATAGTACAGAGAGACGTTTGCTTTGTGGGTGTCGATTGATGTACCAGTCACACAGCCTCCTAGTGTGTATACAGGAGAAATCGGCATGACGGCTGTTTGAACAGTGAGTGAGGAAGCTTCTTACTCCTGTTATTGGATATACATACTTACATTGAGCTAGATGATGTTCTCTTAGACACTAATTTTATTAGATGAGTTCATTCCTAAGAGACCAAAGTCCCATATTGGGGTCTCACGCGGTTTTGAGTAGGTCATATGGAGCCGATTTTATTTATTTATTTTATCAACACATTGTTCTCCACTAATTCTGGTGATATTGAATTTGGCAACGTGTAATTTGGCAATAATAAAAGTCTGGTGATATATGATTTGAATTTTATTTTCACATTATGATTGATTGAGTTGGTCATTTTAAAACCATGAGTCCTTGGTTCTTCAGGGGCTAGGGTTACTGCTTCCGATTTTGCTAGTAAATATGGTGCTATTTTTAAGAGGTTATTCCCATTTGCTCAATCTGAAATATGAGAGGTTTACCTGGTTTTCTTGAACAGGACTGTTGCAAGCTAAAGTGCAAGCTGAAGTTTGAGTGCAAACTGAAGTTGGGCTTTGAGTGGGCTTCTTATAGCTTTTCGATTGTTTTTTATTCAGCAATGAGCGAGGTTTTTGAGAATTGCTTGAAAAACTTTCAGGCAATTTATTTGTTTCAAGGTCTGGGTAGGGGTCTGACTTATGATGTCGTTGGTTGACTAGTTGCCTTTGCGTACTACGTCATGATTTAAGCTCCTGTCCTGTGGAAGCTTTATTATAACCTCAGCATGAAAGTTTAGGACTTGTCTGTTGGCGTCCTTTTGTGGTTATTTCGCTTCTTCCCTTAAGGAATGAAGTCTTGAATTGCTATGTCAATAATGCTTGATATGAATCTTTAGTCGTCGACTTACAGACTCTTATACAACAGTCACCTTGCGTTGCTCAATTCTATTGGTTACTCAATCCAATATTTTAGGTGCTGACTCGACAATGATGGATGCGCTGCATTTTATCTGTGAGGGATTGCAACAGGTCCTTCAATCACCTTTACTGTATGCTAGTTCTGGCGAATTTGGTAATATGGAGATAGATGAAGAATCTCAATCACCTCCTTGTATTTGAGTGTAGTTTAGCATCACTATATGGAACTTTATTTTACCCATTGCACCTTCCCTACCAGCCCATCTTTAGTGTATCCACCCATATGTTGTTAGAAAAGAAGTGTCATAGTCCTTGGTTGTTCACATAATACGGTCTTTGTGCTGGTTGGTTTCCTTGAGGTTTTTGACACCTTAACCCCTAAAGGTCTGAGACTATGTTTTCACCAAAACCGCTCCAAAACTGCCATTTCTAATACAAGTACCAAATTTTATTAAAAAAACATTTTTGGACACATGTAACCGTAAGATCTTATAGAACACTGGTTTGAGAAGATGTGGAAAAAATTTCAGAATTTTCCACCATGCGGATTGGAAGATATTAGCGTTTGAATTGACAAAAACCCTTTTTTTGTCCCTGCGAAAATCCGGGCAGCTGCACTTCACAAGGTCACATTTGTATGAAAAAATGCCCAAAATGGTGGTTACTCTTTGGATTCATTCTTCTAGGCAAGTTGGCTATATGCTTGAAAATTTTCAGATCATTTGGAATTGCACAACATATAGGAATAAAATAGTAAGTAGAAAGAAGTAGAGAATGATTCAAAACACTAAATTGTTAAGAATTTATTTATGGAATTGAAAAATGCCAATCCCAACGGTTGTAATGTTGTAATAAATAATCTACATCCAATGTTTTTATTTTTTTCCAAAAATATTGGAAATTGAGTGAAATAAAGGATTTCAAAGTTTATTTTAGAGTAGAGATTCCATAACTACCCTCAAACTAAGAATCTTCATAACTTTTGACTCATTAATCCAAATGGAATGATTTAAAGCTTTCCACGTCAATATAAATCTAAAGAACCAATTCCAAATTTTTATTTTAAAAAAAAAATGATTTTTAAAGAATTTTTTGAGCTGCCCGGGCTGCCCGCGGCGCACCAAAAATTACATATCATACAATAACTTTTTAACCATGTAGTCAAAAGTTATGAAAATTGTTGGGCCTTAAAGATACTCCTCGGACACATCTTGTGTGAAAATTTCGAAGAAAAAAAATAAAAACTCCACTCGTAGTGGGCTACCCAAAATCGCTATGTTGTCAAAAACGGTGTTTGGACCTTTAGGGGTTAAGCAACATGTTGAGAGCACGGAAGGAGATAAAGAGTGTTGCTGTTTCTCTGGACTGTGGATTTATTCGGACAAGTAACCAATTCGAATAGAGAGCCAGGTGAGCATCTTCTCAAAAAAACTAAAATAGTGTTTGTGGTGTAAATCTATATTTCTCATTTACACAACCAATCAGTACAGCTACGTGCACATCCAGTAAGTCGAAGGTTTTTGAATTCAATTGATGTTTCTGGCGCTTGTGTGCAAAATTTCAGGATTACACTAACCTTGTCAAATGTTATGATCTGTGTTTTCAAAGCTAATCCTCAAGAAATTTTTGCAATGGTAGAGTATATCTTGAGGTGTGGTTTTCAACATGGATTTCAGCAGCAAGGCAACACAGTTACAGCATGAGAAACTTGGGAGTTGGAGCAGCCACAATACCAAGAAAATGCATACCCCTCAAAGAAGCAAGACCCGTTGAGCATAAGAAGCGGGAGGAACTGATGAAAGCAATGGACACTACATGTCAACGCTACATTGATAAGGGGGTAGAGGAAAACATTCAAAAGAACATTGAGCAGATTTAGAAAGTTAAGGCAAAGATTAATTCCGTCACCAAAATTATGGACAAAAATGCTAGAAAGGGTTTCTCACTAAGTCAGAAGGTGATGGGCAACAAGTCTCTGTAGTAAGGTGACTCGTTGGAAATCTTCTAAGAGAAGTTCCCCAGATACTGGAAGCTGGATTGGCTTCTTTCCCCAGCTGCAAAATTTTGGTCTCAATCGAGACACTTAATTGATGTTACTGTTGTGTATTGATTCTCAGTTGGACATGTTTTATTTGTATTACCAAATGTAACGATCTAGTGTCATGACATTCTGATGCTACAATTGTAAATAAAGACTTCATACACTTGTAAATATTGCAATTAATAGCATGTAGAAGAGATGCGAGAGCATTTTGTGTATCAAAAAGATATAAACATAATACATTCATTACAAATAGCCCAAAGATAGTCCACAATGTTACACTTACATAAATGTTTTCAATGTTTTAGATGTAATTATAGAGACTATTAATATAAAAATAATAGAATATATTTTTTTCAAAATATGATTTTGTAGGTGATTCTCTAGGGCCCCACACGTCTTGTTGTTGTTTTTTACCTGTTTTGGGGGGATGTATACATTATTTATACGTTAAGATATGTTGGGGGGTTTTGTAGTTTGTTTATTGCAATGAGATCTCCTGGACCGTGCGTCCCCCAATCGCGTTCTTGGTACCGTTGGAAAGCTCTCTGCGAGGAGGGGTACACAGGCTTTATTTCATGGCGTTTGGACCTACGATTCTTGTCATGGTAGACTTCCACCAATTCAACTAGGCAACTAGGTATTTTAACTATACTCTTTTCCTTATCAAACTTGGAGTAAGGGATTTGGTTGGAAAACAAACTTGTTGCATATGTGCGAGTAGAATGACATCAGTGAAGAGTAGTTGGTCTCAGTTCCTGAAACCATTATCTCAATTGAGATGTTTCACTATTCTAGCCAGCAGGTCTAAGTTCAAGGGAAGATTGTGCACTTCTCCTTGACGTAGGGATATGATTACAATCAAGACAACCATCTCAAATAAAAATTTCAAGTTTATTAGGTTCATGCTTCAAAAGTTATAGTGGAAGACAACTTTATCACTCTCCACGTGACACCAAAATCAACAACCAATTCTTGCAATCATCCATGTGGGTAGTCTAAAATGTACAAAATACATACATAAATGTAGAAAACAGTTTTGGGTGCACCATGTAGTCGAACTTCAAGAATTTGTAATTCATTCATATAAATTCAGAAATTTATCCCCCTTTTTATTAAATTCATGATTTTCAATTGTGAGTGAAGTAAAAATAGTCACAAGTCTTTAACCATTCCAAAACATCTAGAGTTCCTTAACCCCTAAAATACCAAGGCATTTTCTGGCTCTGGAACCACTGAAAACTGCCATTTTTGCTCCGATCACTCAAGGAACCAAAAAAAACATTTTTTGTAGAATCTAACCATAGGATCTTGTACTTCACTTGTCTCAGATCATGTGGTAAAAATTTCAAGAAATTTGACCATTCCGATTGGAAGATATTAGCATTCAAAGTAGGAAAAAAAAATTTGAATTATTTCCTGTAATTTCAGATGACTTTGACGGCCATTTGGGGATTTCTTTTGCACTACACAGCATAAAGTTAAAAAATTTATGTTGAACATTTGAGTTAAGAGTTTGTGAAAAAAATTTCAGCATATCAAAACTTGATTTTCACATATAAAAAAATTGTTGAATAGAAGTAGGTCCAAAATTGATCAAAACACAAAATTGTTAATAGCTCTTAGATGTTATTAAAACACCATAATCCCAACGGTGGGATTGTTCTTGCAAACAAACTTGACCTCGTGAAAAAAAAAATTTGAAGAAATTTGAACATTGCATTCAAAAATGAATTCTATAAGTTGTTTTTTGAAGAAGATGCTTAGGCCCCTAAATGCCCAAGGCTTGTTTTGAGCCTCTTGGAATTTGCTCTAAATTGAACAAAAAGCCAACATTTTGATAAGCTGAATCAATTTTTTTTGAATTGTAACCATATAAATTCAAGTTGGACATGTTAGGGATCACATAGGAAAAGAAAATACAACAATATCATTTAAGGATTGAAAGATTATAATGTTTGATCATTAAGGTGTTAAAACTATGAAAATCTTTGAGCTCTCTTTTTGCATGTCAAATCTTAAAAGTTCAAGACCAAAAAAATATGAGGTTGAAGGGCCTAATAAATATAACCCCAATCAATTTATAACTTCTCAAGATCTACTCTACAATTTTTTTAAATGAATTTCTAGTGTGATTTTTTCTCCAAGATCTAGTGTATTTGAGGCTCATTTCCAAGAGCCCTCAACACTAGAAAAAGTCAAGATTGCAATGGGTACCTTTGCACAAAATCGTGAATAGAAAAATCATAATCATTCATTTTCAAAATCGTATTTTTGATGCTACAACTAGACTTCAAAAAGAATCTTTCAAAAATATAAACTACTAAAAATAGCAATTTGGTAAGGTTTTATTTAACTTCAAAGTTTCTTCGACACCACATTTAGGTGCCTTGGGCATTTAGGGGTTAAATTGCCCGAAAAACAAGATTGTCCATAACTTTCTCATTATTAGTCCAAATAGAATGAATCAAAGCTTCAGATGTAGACAAAAACATGATCTTTGAGAAAAAAAATTAAAAATCATTTTTTTTTCCTGCCCGACGAACTATTTTTTTGTTTTAGGGTGGCATAACTTTTGCTCCCGGGCACCGATTGAAAAAAAAATAAAAAATAAGAAAGCTAATGTGATTCCCTATCTTCAAAAAAGTTTCAAAAAATTAGATCAAAATTTGAGGCCACACGGGCCTATCCGAAATCTCAAGTATCCCCCGAGGGGACTTGGATACTTTAGGGGTTTTCTAAATGTCCAAGGCATCATATTTCAGTGTTGACTAAACTTTGAAGTTAAATAAATTCTTACTAGAATTCTATTCTTGATACTTTATTTTTCAGTTGAGTATCTTTTAAAGTCTATTTTCAGCATAAAAAAATATTTATGATTGTTTGGACAATGCATCACCTAACATTCATGAGATAATAATGTCGGTGAAGCTTTGACTGGATATCAGAATATCGGTGTTTAGGAAAATAACCACAGAGAATCTCAACAATTTAGTGCCCAAGATGCAAAGCATCAGGACCATGTCATCGGAGTTCATGTCAGATAAACAATCCATGTTGATTACACTTCTAATAACATGCAAGCAACACATCAAATGTGTATTAGCAAACAAAATATAACATCCATCACTTTATTCTTTCCCAGTGTTCTGACAATTCATTATCAAATTATTAGCAAATCTACATCACAGAAATGCTGGACATATACTTAGTAAGAATCTAGAAGCAACAGGACATAAAAAAGTTGAGATTAGACTTCATGGTCACACCCAACTAGAAAATAGAAGTTATCAAAGTTCCAATAGATGCACTTCCACTTAACCCCTAAATGCCCAAGGCTTGTTTTGGGCTTCCTGGATTTTGCTCTAAATTGAACAAAATGCCAACATTTTGATAAGTTGTATCAATTTTTTCGGAATTGTAACCGTACAAATTCAAACTAGACATATTAGAGATCTCATAGGAAAAGAAAACACAACAATATCACTTATGGAATGAAAGATTATAATGTTTGACCATGAGGGTGCTAAAACTGCAAAAAGCTTTCAATCTTCTTTACATGAGTCAAATCTAAAAAGTTGGTGATCAAAAAAATATGAGGTTAAAGGGCCTAACTTGTATAACCCCGATCAATTTATGGCTTCTTAAAATATATTCCACAATTTTTTTAAATGAATTTTGAATGTGATTTTTTCTTCAAGATCTAGTGTATTTGAGGCTCATTTCCAAGAGCTCTCAACACTACGGGAAGTCAAGATTGCAAAAGATACCCTTGTACAAAAACTTGAATAGAAAATCACTATCATTTATTTTCAAGATCGGATTTTTGGTGCTAAAATTAGACTTCAAGAATAACTTTTTAAAAATATAAACTTCTAAAAATAGCAACTTGGTTAGGTTTTATTTAACTTCAAAGTTTAGATTTGGGTGCCTTGGGCATTAAGGGGTTAACTTGCAGGAATACAAAGAATAGTAGTTGTGCCAAGTTCGGTAAACTTGAATGGTATGCATATAAAACGGAGGGGGCAAAACAGCCTCCGCAAGAGGCTTGTCATACAACTACCGTATAAGCTCGACCGGTATAGAAGACTGAGGAGGTGCCAAGGTCAAAGGGGCTCTTTGTCCATCTAACAACGAACGAACAGAGTCCCTAAACTCTACCAGCTGGCAAGCGACGGAAGTCATCCGTGGAAATCATCCAATGACCCGCTTCCCAGTGGCAGATAAACCCACCTCTGATGCGCCTGGCTGTACTGTACAATCTACACGCGCCTGTCATGTAGAAATGTAGTGGCAGAGAAGATATGACCTCCAGTGAACTGCCCAGTGGGTACATCCTCTGCGCTTGGTCGGCAGTCCCATCACTCCGTCTCCCTGGCTCAATGCTGATTGCTGAGTGCCCTGTGTTGAGTATAATAAACGAAACAAAAGCTCAAAACATATAAAACACCAAAGTATGCAAGAGAAAAGAATACAACTAACATTGAAGAATGGAAGTATATACAAAAAGAGAGAGACGATCAATAGTACTCTCTCCGTATTGGCTAGGAAATAGTATCAACTACTTTATTGACTAAACTAACATGCATTATGGGGAGTGTTCACACTACGTTTCTTAACACTCCTCCTCGCTCGACATAATATGGATAAAATAATAAAATTATATTGGCTGGTCGATGAAGGCAATAAAATTATTTGAATGCCGAACTGAGTCGCCAAGTCGTGGACTTGGTCGGCTGGTTTCATACGTCGGTGGTCAACCGACCGGTCCGCGGTTCGATTCTCGTCGGCCTCGTTGACTGGTTCGGGAAACTCGCGGCTTGGCATGCTAGTGAAGCAGGAATAACAGTCGACCCGCTATCCCACCCCTGAGCTGTGATGTGACAAGATGCAGGACACCCCAAGATGGTTAACAAGCTCCAGCATTGAACCCCAAACCGTGGTTCTCACCACGACCCCACCTTTTTCTATTTGAAAATTCCCGTAATCTTAAAAGTTTACGGTTGTTGCCTCATTAAAACCTTATCTGGGAAAACCTTGGTTATATTCAAGGATAAAACCACAGATGAAGGAAAAAGAGTACAACTCCTTTATCAATTCATTCTCATAGTAAAACCCAGTGGGAAAAATCTATGGAAAGATATCAAAAGGATCAATAAATTTCATAATGAATATCTATTGAATTTCTTGTTCCAAAATACTAAGTCGCCGCATTCCAATGTCATGGACAAGTCGACGATGAGTAGATGATAGAAGAGCCTTGGTAAAAAGATCAGCAAGATTATCTGCTGATGCAATTTTCTTAATGTCAAGTACCTTGTCTGTAATCAAATCATTCGTATAGGTGAAATATTTTGGATCAATATGTTTTGTGCGATCACCTTTAATAAAACCTGCTTGCATTTGAGTAACATAAGCACTATTGTCTTCGTATAGAACAGTTGGAGAGTTATCATAAAATAATCCACAGTTGGTTCGAATGAACTTGTCAATCGATCTTAACCAGATGCACTCTCGAGATGCTTCATAAAAAGCAATAATTTTTACATGATTAGATGATGTTGCAGTGATAGTTTACTTTATTGATTTCCAAGATATTGCAGCTCCATGTCATAAGAAAACATAACCTGTCTGAGATTTGGATGTTGCAGGATCTGATCTATATCCAGCATCAGCATATCCAACCAATCTTGGATCTAGAGATCGAGTATAGTGTAGTCCCAAATCTTCAGTTCCTTTCAAATAACGGAAAATATGTTTGATGCCATTCTAATGTCGAAGTGTAGGACGAGCGCTATGCCTTGCAAGAACACTAACTGCAAATGCAATATCAGGCCTTGTAGACGTAGCTAAGTATAAAAGTGCTCCGACCGCAGCGAGGTATGGGTAGTTTTCACCCAATGTTTCCTCCTCCTCGCAAGGACGATAAGGATCTTCATCCTTAGAACTCCGACCTACCATAGGTGATGATAGAAGATATGCATCGAACATGTTGAATCTTTTTAGGATTCGATTGATGTATGTCGTTTGAGAAAGAAAAATGCTACCATCTTTCAAATGATGAACTTGTAAACCAATACAAAAAGTAGTTTTTTCAAGTACCTTCATTTCAAACTCACAAACAAGAAGCTGAGTAGCTGCAATACATGCAGATTTGGTACCTATAAGGTTCAAATCATCAACATAAACAGCAATGATGACGAAATCATCTTTGTCTCGTCTGATAAAGAGACATGGAAGCAATGTATCATTAATAAAATGATTCTCAATAAGAAATTGTCGTAGGCGTTGATACCACATGCGTCCAGATTGTTTGAGACCATATAGTGCACGTTGTAATTTAAAGTCACGATATTTTTCTGGAATAGTTGGACTTGAATTTGTAGATTCAAGGCCAGGCGGGACTCTCATATATATATTAGTATGAAGTGAGCCATATAGATAAGCAGTAACAACATCCATAAGTGTCATCTCAAGGATGGTGTGTACTGCCATTCCAAGAAGATATCGAAAAGTGATAGTATCCATAACTGGCGAATATGTGATATCATAATCAATTCCAAACTTCTGTGTGAATCCTTGAGCAACAAGACGAACCATATAGCAAATAATCTGGCCTTTGTCATTTCGTTTGCGTACAAAAACTAGTTTGTATCCAAGAGGTTGTGAATTGAGATTATTCACGATAGGTCCAAAGACTTGTCTCTTGCGCAAAGAATCATACTCCTCCTCAATAGCAGCTTTCCACTTGAGCCAATCAGAGCGATTCATCGCATCTTCAATACTATGCGGTTCAGGATCATCTTTCTTGCAAGAAAGATTTTCTACAACCATAGAAATGAATGGTTCATCTATATCAATATTTGCTCTGTCCTATATGTGACCAATACCGCAGTACATCACAGATAATTCTGTGTTCACCTTAGACATTTCTTCTTTAGAAGTAGATGGATGAATAAAATCGGCAATGGTTGCTGTAGGTAGAGAAGGATTAGCAGCATCAAAGATTGCCTTGCGTTTACGTGGTTGCTTATCGGGTCCACGAGTCCGTTTGGCCATAGATTGAAGAGTAGGAATAGTTGTTGTTTCTGGTACAAAAACTCGTGCAGGAAGATTTCGAGCTTCATTCGATGGAGTTTTAGTGATTCTTGGTGCGTCATTGAATCCATCAGGTGTCTGATCTGCAATCTTTTACAAATACAAAATCTTTGCAACTTCGTTTTCGGTCAAAGATGTTCGTGGATCAGGATTTGAAGTAAATGTTTGAAGTGCTTGAAAAGTAAGACTAGTAGGAGTTTGTTGAATAGAAGTTGCTCCTTTCAAAGCTGGAAATACATCTTCCTCAAAACGACAGTTGGCAAAACGCGCTCAAAGTAATGTACCAGTAGAAGAATTAATATAACGAATAATGCTAGGAGAGTCAAATCCAACATAGATGCCTTCTTGGCGATGAGCGCCAATAGTATGACGTTGAAGTTCTGCAATTGGAACCCAAACACGGCATCCAAATACTCGCAAATGAGATACATTAGGAGCTCGCCCTGAAAGAAGTTCTTGAGAAGAAACAATCTCCACAGATGAAGGACGAAGTCGAATTAAAGTTGCAGCATATAGAACTGCATGTCCCCACATGTATGCGGGCAAATTTGCATGTATAAGCAAAGGCCTCGTAATAAGTTGGATTCGCTTGATGAAAGACTCTGCCAATCCATTTTGAGCATGTTCATACAGAACTGAATATGTCAGATCAATCCCAGTGGCAGTACAATAAGCTTCAAAAGATTTGGATCGGAATTCTTGGGCATTATCCATCCGAAGCATTTTGATTGGGTAATCAGAAAAATGAGCCTTGAAGCGGATAAGCATGGAAAGTAAATTGGCAAAAGCCAAATTTCTGGTTGATAGTAAGGAGACATGAGATTGTCTGCCTGATGCATCAACCAAAACTAAAAAATATCGAAATGGTCCAGACATAGGTGTTATAGGACCGCAAATGTCACCATGCAGTCTCGAAAGCATAGGTGGTAATTCACTGGACAGCTTCCATATAGATAGTCTGGGAATCAGTTTGCCTTGAACACAAGCTTGACATAATGTCATTGAATTGACATTAGCTGGCTGCAAATTATGACCAAGAACACATAGAAGAATTTTCCGAAATAAAGTGGAGCCCGGATGACCCAGTCTTTCATGCCACAGTGAAATTTTATGATCTTTAGAAGATAAAGCAAAACTAGATACAATTGGTGGTCGGATTGGAATCCGATACAAGCCACTTGCCACAGCAAAGGCTGTTTCCACTACTTTATTGTTTTGTACAAAAACTAGAGCTTCTCGCCTATCTAGAATTTTGGTCGAGAGGTGAAAACCATTGGTGTGGATATCTCGATAGCTGATCAAGCTTCGAGGCGCAGAGGGAGAAATCATAGCACGCATGCATGTTATGGTGGTGCCCTCAGGCAAAATCACCTTTGCAGGTCCCTCCTGGAAACGAAACACATTCGATCCAGCCATAGTTATTAAATTTCTGGTTTGCCAAGTTGAAAGATTATCAACATTAAAAAATTGTTTATTCTGCAAAATAGTGTGTGTAGTTGCAAAGTCAAGGAGCGCATCACATGACTCACCAGTGGAGGTATCCTCAGCAACATGTGTTTCAATGTCTTCAGCTCCAAACGGGTCCATAGACGCATCCATGGTATGAGTTTCACGACCCTGAGCTCGAAGTTTCTTGTTTTCTTGGAACATCTTGACAAAATAGTCTGATGTACGGCAAACATTTGCCAGATGGCCAACTCTACCACATTTGTGGCAAGTACGCGTCTCTGACTGACGCTTACCATGGTTGTGAGAAGAAGAATTGGTATTCTTCTTGTGCGCATGACTATGACTACCGGACTGTTTATAACGATGTTTCTTAAATTTTTGTGTCTTAGGTTTGAAATGAGAAACCTTGAGAGCATGAGACTCAGGAACTGTAGTTCCAATAGGGCGGGCCTCTGCATTGCGCAGAAGAATCTCGTTTTGCTTTTCAGCAAGAAGTATCATAGACATGAGATCTGAGTGATTCTCAAATTTCATGTTTCGATACTGCTGGGCAAGTACAGCAGAAACTGGTGGAAATGTTGAAAGGGTTTTCTCAATCATTTCCTATTCGGTAATGGCTTGACCACATAATCGTAATTGCGATATGATGCAGTAAAGCTCATTATTAAAAGCAACAAGTGTTGGAAAATCCAATACTCGTAAATGTGTCCAGTCGTGGAGAGGGGTAGGAAGGAACATCGTTTTCTGATAGTCAAAACGAGCTTTGAGCTTTTGCCAAAGCTCATCTGGTTTTTCTATCTCTAAGTATTGATGTTGTAAGGAAGGAACAACATGGCGACGCAGCAAAAGTAAAGCTTTCCACAAAATGGAAGCAGAAACAGTAGCAGTAGGAATAGTAGGACCTGTGGCAGCAGGATCAGTGGCACTTACAGTGGGAATAGTGTCAAAAGCAATAGCGTCTGATAATCCATCAGCAAATATATGTGCTTGGACAGTCCTCGCCCATAATAAATAATTGCTGACATCAGCTGCCAGTGGTGTAAAAAGAAGAGGCTGAAACCTCGGTGGCTCAATAATAGTAGCAGCCACCGGAATAGTCGTAGATGTAGCAACAGAAGAAGTTGAAGTAGTCATGTTGTAAAATGAAAATGGCTTTGGGGAGAAATTAGGGTTTAAAAAGGAAATTAGGGTTTGAATAGAAAGATAAAGATAAAGATGAAATTGAGGATAAAGATAAAGATTTTAAAATAAAATAAAAGATATAGATAAAATTAAAGTAAAGTTAAAATTAAAGTTAAAAATAAAAGTTAAAGTAAAAGTAAAAGTTAAAAGTATAAATAAAAGTTAAAGTTAAAGTTAAAGTTAAAAGTATAAATAAAAATAAAAGTTAAAGTTAAAATTAAAAGTATAAATAGAGTAAAAGTAAAAGTATACGTAAAGATAAAGATGAAAGTTAAGATAAAGATAAAGAGAAGGTAATTATAAAGATAAAGAAAATATGATTATAAAGAAATAATTGAAGATAAGGAAAAAGAAAAATATAAAATTTTAATTTGAACTTTAAATTAAAATTAAAATTAAAACGAAAACTATAAAGAAAATGAAAAATAGTTGGGGTTTGGAAGGAAGCAAGAGATGGAAGGCGAAGCGGTTGGTGGAAGTGGTGTACGAAAGGTGAGGAAAGGAGGCGAAGAGGAGCAAGGGAAGAAAGTGGAGAAAAAAAAATTGAAAACCAAACTTGGAAGAAGGCGAAGGGAGAAGGGTGCAACAGAAGGGTTGCACAGTTGGAAACAACGGCATCTGGGAAGCGTGGAAGGGTGGACTTGTAGGCCGAGGTTCTCGAGGAGGGGAAGCTTGGCGAAAGCGGAGCGCCTGGGAGCAGCGGCGTCAGGGAACGGAGCAGGGGCTGGGTGGCAGGTAGAAAGTCAGAGCTGCATAGTACGGCAGGGAGCGGCAGGAGAGCGGTACAGGTTGGGAACGCGTGGCCGGGGGAGGCTGGTGCGGGTGGGAAAAACAAGGGAAGGAAGGAGGCAGTTGCACAGAGAGTGCGTACAGAACAGGGAGCAGAGCCAGGCAAGGAGGTTGCAAAGCCTCCCTCAAAAGAAAATATAAGTTGGAAGTTTAAAAAAAATGTAAACAAAAAACAAAACAAAACGTGGGAGCAAAATTTAAGAGCGTGCTGATAACATGTTGAGTATAATAAACGAAACAAAAGCTCAAAACATATAAAACACCAAAGTATGCAAGAGAAAAGAATACAACTAACATTGAAGAATGGAAGTATATACAAAAGGAGAGAGACGATCAATAGTACTCTCTCCGTATTGGCTAGGAAATAGTATCAACTACTTTGTTGACTAAACTAACATGCATTATGGGGAGCGTTCACACTACGTTTCTTAACACCCTGGAAGGCTGGAAGCTTTCAAATGGCCGGTACGGGCTACACTATCCGACTAATTTTCATTTCAAATAAAAGAGATAAAACACTCACTCCTTTGTCCCTCCGTCCAGTGTTTTTTTTTTCCAATTTTAACCCTTGAACGACGCGGAGGACGTTTGGCGTCCGATGAATGACAAGAGAATCTCCTATGTAGGACAGAAGTGTAACTATTCATCCTCCAAATTTTGTGGGGAAAGGGAGGATAATCTACAGTAGCTTGACTTCCAATGAGTGCTTTTGCATTATTTTAATCCAAGAATCCACACAGTGACAAAACACATGATTTCCACGGTTATGCGCCCGTCGTTTAAGGGTTAAAATTGGAAAAAAAAAAACACTGGACGGAGGGGCAAAGGAGTGAGTGTTTTACCCTTAAACGACGGGCGCATAACCGTGGAAATCATTTGTTTTGTCACTGTGTGGATTCTTGGATTAAAATAATGCAAAAGCACTCATTGGAAGTCAAGCTACTGTAGATTATCTTCCCTTTCCCCACAAAATTTGGAGGATGAATAGTTGCACTTCTATCCTACACAGAAGATTCTCTTGTCATTCATCGGCCTCAAAACATCCGCCGTGTCATTCAAGGGTTAAGCAAATCTGGATGTAGGCTCCAGGTGAGAAGTAAGTGGCCAAAGTTAGGCGCTTTCAAATTTACTTTTGGTGCAAAATTTGGCTCCAAGATAGGAATTAGTGTAAGTTGCATGGCTTCAAAATAAAACCCCAAAAAATATCTTTCGCAATTTCAACTCTTGAAGTGGTGCAAAATAGGTATAGTTACTATAGTCGAATCTCTTTCTCCACAAGTAGGCACAACAATCTCCCTTTTGGTTTTGTTTTCTTTGAAATAAATGGATTCCATTGCAAAACGAGAAAAAAAATTAGCCAAGCCACATGGGTTGCATAAAGAAGAAGACAAGACAAGACAAGAAGAACTAAAAGAATAAGTAGAAGAGAGGCCCCAGATGATCATATCCCCAATTTTGGAAGCATTTTGGTGGCTACGGTCTGTACCATATCTCCAACTTTGGTATATTTTAGGCAATTGAGAATGGAAAGTTGTTGAATCAACATCTACATAGGTGGCGACAGGGTGGCAAACTCAAGTAGTCATTGTTGTGGTAGTAGCCGCAAGGGTGTGATCCAAGATCTACATTTGGCTTTTAAAACTTTTTTATCTCCAAATTTTTCCAAAGGCTTGGTACAAAAGATAATTTTTTGGTGCTATTAGTCTTTTTATGGCCTAAAAAAAATTGCCTCCATCAGTCCGTCAATCACCAATTGAAAGCTCTAATAAGGTAATAAGGTACACCAGTCCATTTTCATTAGCTTCCTAATTCCGTCAGCCTACTTTTGGCCCCAATTCCATTCAATCCATTCTGCAAATCTGTTCATTTTTTTGACAATTTCAATGCATTAATGTCAAAAAGGGGTAATCTGTCAATCTTTTATTGATGAACACTTGAGTGCCAATGGATACATAGGAGAGTGGTTATAGGTTGTTTATAGGATGTTTATGCATCCGCTTTACAAGTGGTTTTGTAATTTCAGGGTAGCTCATTTCAGAAATTCATAGACATTACAATTTTGATTGAAAAATTATAATTCCACTTGGGTTTGACTTGTGAAACAAGCGCACACCTTTGAAAAATATGTGCCCCTCTTAGAGTTGTCCGTGAGATAGTCAAATTGCAAATCAAGTTGGTAAAAGGCTTGTCTCCCTTAATAAGTCTTTATTTTGGAATGGAATGGGATGGGTGACCACACAAGAATCCCCATTTGCAGGGGCTTTTGGTTCGGTTTCAGTGTACCAGCCAAGGTCCTTCTCCAGACTAATTTTATGGGATAAAAATATTTGCATGAATGTCAATGTGATAGGTTGATATGTTAATACTTGACTCCAACATAACATTCTCAACCAACATTGGTGGGATCCTTTCCTCCCCTCAAAAGTGGAAGCTCCCAATGTTGCAACTTCCCAACCAACCAATGACTTTGTGCAACTTTCTAGTCAGCCAATAACACCGAAGGAATGATTTCTATAGTCATTAGCCTATCTTTCTAGGATTAAATTAAATTCACTCCCAAAGATTCAGGAAAGGATTATCCCACATCTCCAAGGGGAAATGGTTAGCAATGTTATTTGAGTGGCAAGTGAGTGGATCTGATGGTGATGGGGCTGCTGACCAAATGTGTTTGATGAATGCTGCACACTAAGTTCTTACATTTTTTACCAAAACCAACACTATAATGAATTGTTTTCTGTAGTTCCAAACCTCTGATTTTTTTCTACAAAGAAGATTAATTCAGCGAATGAGTGTCTGTCGAATTTGCTTATGAGCCAACAATACCTAAATTTTTTTTACCAATCCTAATATTTTTAATTTTTGCAGGTTCAGTTGCCCACATAGGAAGCTTTTGGAAGGTTTGGAAAGTAAGTGTGCCTTCTCATGATAGGCTCCGCATCAATCAACATGACTTGTGCTTCTTTACAGTACACTGACAACTTCTGAGTTACACGTTCCTTCATGAAAGGAAATGGGTGCACTTGGGGATGGTCTTGTTGAGTAGGTCACCCCCATTTTGGCTATGTAGGTTGTTCTTTTTCCGTGAAGGAAGAGATGAACAGTGATCTTTGCGGAAAAAAATCTAGAAAATTATGGAAACTGACCTCCCACAGTCTATTTCTGCAGAGGAAAAAATTTACCCACTAAAGAAACTTGCCGTCTAAGGTAGGTATCCCAAAACCGCCACTAATTGCTACTGTGCCTAATTACTACTATAAGATTGTTCAAATTCTTATATATTCTTATTGGCAAGGGAAAGGAGGTTCCAACACACCAAAAAACGCAACATTTGGATACTGTATGCAAAAGTTATGAAGTAACAAAGTTTGGTCCTAAAAGCGTTTCTTTCATAGAGGTACATAACTGATTTTGGAGATGTACACACACTGAAGATGGCGCTTTAAGGTCAATGGCGCATTTGGGATGCCTACCTTAGATGGTCGGAACTACTTAAGTGGTCAGAAATGGGTTGCCTCCCATAGTGCAATAATTGTGCATAGGACTGCTCAGTTTACACTACTTTTCTGTCAAAAATTTGATATTTGCACCCAAAATTGCATTTAAATATCCACTTCTTTTTGTTACAACTAATTTATGACCTTCATAAAAACATTGAAGACAATTTCTACCTCACAATTTGTACAAAACGTACATTCAGTACAATAATTTGTGAAGAATATGATTTTGTAGACCCTTGGAATCTAATCTAAGATCATTTTGAAAATCAAGGCTAAATATGGGAAAAAAATTAAAATCTTTGTAATTCAAAAGACCTATACTAAAAAATAAAAAACCATCTCAATTGCTATTGACCAACATTTTATACCAAAAACTCTTTTGTTGTAAATTTTTCAAATTTGAGCACATAGAGATGTTATGATTTTGTAAGTTGTACTTCCTTTAAGTAATTTCATTCACTAATCAATGAAGCACATTAATTCTTTAGACTTATTGACTTCCAATGGATTGAGTTTATTAAATACTTCAACATTGTTAGTTAAGAAATTCAAATTCTGGTGTAAAATCATTATACTCTATATTGTTGTTTATTGAATTCCATTCTATTTTTGCATAGGAAAATGGCTTTTGCTCACAATTGGGAATTAAATCCAATATTTATGTGAGTTCTCAAAAACATTTGAAGCCTTGCATTTGTGACATCTTCCCAATTCAAGATGATTTAGGATGTTTTTAGACTCCTCAACTACCTTTAGAAATTGGCATACAACTAACCAACATAACTATGTACAATGATCAAATGGTTCAAAGTTAAATTGTACCAAATTATCCACAAAAAGAGTCAAGCTGGGCTAATTGTCTTAAATCATATGGTCCAAAAGAACTTTTTTTACAACTTGTAACATGAAGATTTTACAATTTATGTGGTGAAAATTACCATAGATATTCAAGACATTGCCATAGTAGTCCAATGCATTTTTATACAATTATAATTCTAACAAAAAGATTCTTTATCAATGTGTTGATAGTAAGTGTCAACTATCAATACATGATTGGCAAGGATTGGTGAATGAAATTATTGAATGTTAACAAAGGCGGAAAACAAACCAACCACTAATTCCTTGTGTTTGTAGTATACAATTCTACTGATAGTGACATTATAGTCATTTGAGTCTATGAAGATAATATGTAGGACATAAAATGAACAGACTCTTAACTCTTTAACGCCTCTATCATTTTTTGAATTTTGACATAGTTTTGCTTTTATCTTTGTACCAATACATCAATTTCCTCAATTTCCTCAAATTGGTCATACATAAGGTTTTATTTTTTAAATTAAAATACTTCTTTGAAAGAATGGAAAGTTATTTGGATGAAACATTATCCTGAAACCAAAATAAGGACCAAGAGAATTGTAGGGTGTAAAGCTAGTTTGAAATGTAGGATGTTTGACTATATGGTTTTCTTTATGTACTGACCAATGAGGGCTGAAGGAGCCCCAATTGCATTGTATGGTCATGAAATTTTGAAGTAAAAAATTATCTCACATTTGAAGAAGTTTGAAGTAAGTTTGATTATTTTGGGTGGATCATGTGTTAAGAATTCAAGAAGAATTTCTACACACAAATTCAATAAAAAAATTGTTTAAAATTACAATAGTAGCCTCATTGAAGAGGAGGGGGTTAGATGAAAAAAATTCACTATTACTTTTGCGGTATACAACATATTGTAGAAGGCTTGGAATGGGATGTAGTTTTAAGAGACCCCCAAAGAGTTGCTTGACATTGTGCCTCCATGATAAAGTATGAAGAATAAAAAATCCACAAAATGCATTTCTTCATAGTTGTATAAGGGCACAAAAATTTGATCCAAGGCTCATTGATTTGCTCCTATTAGTTGTCACTACTTACGCCAAGTGAACCTCTAAAAGTAGGTTGGGCTTACAACTTTTCTTCTTCTTTCTTCTTCCTCCTTAGTTGAGAGAAGCATTGTAAAACCAAACCCAAAACCTTGCAAAGTTCTACCACTACAGTAACTTCCAAATGCGAGTCAATTGCAATTTTTTTATCAATGCCACCCCAAGGGATCATCATCATCATCATTAGTATGCCTTGTGCTGTTGCCACAGCCAAAACAAAGTAAAAGTAATTTTCTATTTGTTCAAATAAATATTAAAAAAATATTAAAAAAATACAAAATTACAAAATTTTCAGATCTGATGTGGCATGAATGGTGCCATGTCAAATTGCTATTCCTGAAAAAATTATTATTTAATTATTATAATATTATTAAAAAATATTTTTATTGTTTTATTATTTTTTATTTTTTATTTTTATTTTTTTATTGTGGCCACTATTCATCAATGATGATGAATAGTGGCCATTGTCCCTCAAAGGGGCTATGAGTTCTATTGAAGGGAACTCTTCAAAGGGAAGCAACCCCTTTCAGGGCTCATTTTTTTCCTAATGTATACTCCGCAACGTAGATTGCGTTTGTACTTGCCTTTGATATAATGACTAGGAGAGTCCATCGCATCCAATGCGACGTCTTCTTGAAGCAAATCCGATCATATTTTGATGCAAATTTCAAGCAGGAAGTGTTGGTGTGACCTTTCATTTTACAATTTCTCCATGATTTGATTTGTTTGGGACATTGAAGGCAATTTTGCTTTAATTTGTCAGCTTATTGGAATGTAAATGATGTTCTAGCTAAGGGTTGAAGTATGACAGGGGTTTGTGATTTGGATTGCTCGATCTATATTTATTGTATTTCTTCTAATTCACAAAAGCCACAAGATTTCCTGAAGATGCCTATTGATGGGCACAAATTAGTGGACATGCACATTGCAATGACTTCTGCTGGAAATGTCCTAGAGGTTATTTAGGTATTTCTTCCAATTTTTGCGGTCCATTTTAGTGTTAGTTGGAATGCATTGTCAAAAATTATAAATCGTGTTGTCTGATAGTAAAAGTTTTGGAATGAATTATATGTTTAAACTTACACAATTTCTTTTCACAGTTCTTACATTCTGGTTGATGAAGTGTTGGAGGAACTTTGGTTTCAATAAGTGCCAAAGAAAAGGAAGGACCTTGATTTTTGTCACCCCGCCTATAACATTCAATAGCTCTACAGTGATGGTGTGGTATATTCCACACCCCAACAGTGCTTCATCAATAGCTATTGATGAATTAGACAGGTGGAGGATGTAGAGGCACACCATCATTGTAGAACCAAAGCAACATGAACACATGCTACTGAATGTTATGCCTTGTTTTATTGCTGTCAGCAGTGCACAAATGAGATCAAAAGCCATTCTCTGGACTTCACACAACAAGGTGGAGGATGGATTCATTTGATAAGATGAACTAAAGCACCACTTCCTCAAGAAAGCGGAACGTTAAATTGGGCTCACCAAATGGGCCCGAGTTGACAGGGCCCACTTCTGACACGATGGGGCCTGGCGCAATGCGCGGGTGGCTAGGCGCAGTTGCGAGCCCCCAAGCTGTAGGACCGCGAGGTGTAGAACACAATCCCAACGAAACGAAGGACGACGAAGAACATTCACAGCGGCGATTTGTAGGAGTTAGGGCGGCGGATTAGGGTTTGAATGTTTTCTTTTAAGTATGAGGGGCTGAGTTCCTACTAGTTCTAGTTTATATATCCCACATTGTTCATTTTACCTCCTACCACCTAACATGTATATAAAGAGTTGTCTCCTCAAATCAGAACACAAATCATGGATGACTTTCAAAACAAAGTGAGATAGATGTGACATCATGCCACATCAGCATAGGCCCATTTCAAATGGACAATTTATTGTCTTGCGTCCTAGCGAAGGACAACATTCAAACAATTTTTTAAACTTCTACTAAAACAACATTTTGTATGACAATTTAGACAACATATTTTTGAACTTTCAGCCAAGTGTCAAAACAATGTCTAAATTTTGAAAGTGAAAAAAAGTGAATTCAGACAAGTGTTTAACCCCTAAAGGACCATTGTCCCTACAGGGGACAAATGCGTTTTCAGGTAGGTACCTACGGGCTGAAATTTTCTCCTGATTTTTTGAAACTTTTTTTGGAGGTAGAAAATTTGATTAGCTTCATGGGAATATAATTTTTTTCACAATCGGTGCCCGGGAAAAAAAGTTATGACTAAATAAGCTCAAAACAGGGGACGGGGGGCAACAAAAAAAATTTTGCAAATTTTTTTTAAAATTCAAAATTTTATTTTTCTCATAGATTATTTTTTTGTCTATCTGGGAAGCTTTGATTCATTTCATTTGGATTTTTTATGAGGAAGTTATGGACATTCTTGTTTTTCGGGCAGTTAGAGCATCTTCTTGAAAAAAATAACTCGTAGGATTCATTTCTGAATGCAATTTTTCAAATTTTTCAAATTTTTTTTTTCCATGGTTTATTTTACATGCTAGAACAATCTCACCATTGGGATTAGTGCATTTTAATTCCATCTAAAATATATGAATATTTTAGATTTTCCTTCTATCTTGTACCTACTTCTACTTAACAATTTTTTTAAGAATGAAAATTGAGGTTTTTTTAATTTATTTTTTTTTAATAGACTCTCAACTCAATTTTCCACTATAAGAATTTAAAGCTCAATATTTTTAGTGCAAAAAGTTTAAGTTAAAAATGTTCAAAGTCAAAAATTCCAGTCCCGCAATGTGCTGAAAAACTTGTTTTTTCCACTTTAAATACAAATATCTTGCAATCGGTGCAGTCAAAAATTCTGAAATTTTTTCCACACACTCTCATACTAGTTAGGTGTAAGATCCTACGTTTAGATGTGGAAAAAAATAATTTAAATTTTTTTCAACTCTTTGCTATAGAAATGGTAGTTTTCAGTGTTTTTTGGCAGAAAAAAGGCCTCGGTCCTTTAGGGGTTAAAATGTCTAAATTTTGAAGTCCAAAAAAATGTTGTTTTAGTAGAAGTTTAAAAAATTGATTGAATGTTGTCCTTTGCTAGGACGCAAGACAATAAATTGTCCATTTGAAATGGGCCTATGCTGATGTGGCATGATGTCACATCTACCTCACTTTGTTTTGAAAGCCATCCATGATTTGTATCCTGATTTGAGGAGACAACTCTTTATACACATGTTAGGTGGTAGGAGGTAAAACGAACAATGTAGGATATATACACTAGAACTAGTAGGAACTCAGCCCCTCATATTTAAAAGAAAACATTCAAACCCTAACCCGCCGCCCTAACCCCTACAAATTGCCGCCATGAGTGTTCTTCGTCGTCCCTCGTTCCGTCGAGATCGTGTCCTACACCTCATGGTCCTACAGCTTGGGGTCTTGCAGCTGCACCTAGCCACCCGCGCATTGCACCAGGCCCCATCGTGTCAGAAGTGGGCCTTGTCAACCTGGGCCCATTTGGTGAGTCCAATTTAATGTTTCGCTTCAAGTTGCATGTAGGAGAGCTCCCAGTTAGAAAACAAGGCATCCTGGAATATGAGTGTTACAAATTAGTAAATTTTTTGAAGGAACCACGAGTTACAATTGAGTAGCTCATTAGAGAAAATTTCAAGCCTCCGGAGGGCTATTCCACAACTCTCCAAGGTACCCTGAAATTTGTTTTTTTTTGCTGAAAAAATCGTTTTTCCTCTATTTCCACCGTGGTAGTGGCAGTGGCGCAGGAACTGAGTTTTACAAGTTAATTTTTTTTTTTAATAATCTTAAAAAAATTATTAAAAAAACAAAAAAACAAAAAAAACTGCAAAATCTGACTATTTCGGCGAGCAGTCAGCTTGGCTGATTGCTCATTGCGACACTTTTTTGGAGTGACAGACCAAGTTTTGAAATATCTTGGTTTGTCACTCCGGAGTAGCCCTCCGGAGGGCTGAAATTTCCTCTAATGTTCTACAAAAGGTTACTTCTATCCAGCAACTTGCCAACATGGAGACCAAATTAGAGCATGCACTTGGAGCACGAAAGGTGAAAATCTTGACAATCTTATAACTGACCCAAACACTAGAATTCATGGAGCTATAGGACTCTCATCCAAAATAAAATAAATTTTCCTCAGAGTTTGCCGCGTGCCATTCTCACATTGGTTTAGACTCACCAAAAATCCCATGTGAAACTATATTCTGTCAGAGGAAAATAAAAATTGGGCCTCAATGGCAATGTGGTCGTCCTTTTGCATGTCCTCAATGATAGACTAATTGGGATCATTTGTTTCTAGAGTTATGTGAGCATGCGTATCAAGCCGCTAGCGCAATGCTACAATGTAATGGCTAGTGCTACATTGTGCTATATGGACAAAGACTCTCATAATTTTAGGTAACTATACTTATTATGGACACTTTAAAGATTTTTTTGTCTAATTGCAACAAATCAAAAGGTCTTGTGATTGTAAAATCTTGGTGTTGTCATATGGCCATTATTTTTGCGACATAATGAGTAGGTACTCCTACTTTAAATGTTGTTTTCAATTTCTGAAACCAATGAAACCATTTCATTATGGGACTCACTTTAAATAAAGCAAGATTACCAACCACCTAAACAACTTCCATCTAAGTAACAAACTCATGTAGAAAATTGATGATGTTTTAAAGACTTGTATTCTAACTAACCCTAGAACAACCCAATGTTGTCAATCACTCAAGTCCGACATCTACTAGCCCCTTCCATTTGCGTTAGTCACCCACCCATTACCACAATCTTAGAAACCCTTTAGCATCATGACAATGCACTTCATGTGGGTTTAGCATGGGTCTACCCATACTTTACCAATTTACTCCCAAGAAATTTTGAAAAATCACAAAAAGTTCATTTCTTATCAAAATGTCTTGATTCTACTTGCAAATGGCATCTCTCAAACTTCTTAATCTCTTCTCTTTGACAAGTTTCCAACCAAGTCACATAAGTTCCTCTGCAAGTTTGAGAATACCTGACTTTGTATCCTATTCTTTGGAACTAATTAAGATAAGATCATCATTTGGCACTTGAAGAAACCCACATGTAGGTCTTTTGTGTAAATTAGTATTCTTTGTGACTTCTTGGTTGTTGGACATGTTCTTCTTCTAGGGCTCGGCCTTTGGCTTTCTAGCTTTCTGCCGTTTGTTTTTGTTTTTTCTGGAATAAACTCTGGGTTTAAAAAAACAAAAACACTTCTCAACCTCTAAAAAATACGTGAGTTGACAAATAGCTTCTCCAAGGTACCTATTAGCAAATTTTCTTGGTAATAGGAATGTTGACTTACCTTATCGTACTTTGTTCCAAGTTAAATACTACCCACTGTATAACTTCATACAAAGATTGTTAAGGGTGGATTTTGACAATTAAGGTAGGATGCTCTAAAAGCGACCTGGCTCTAAAATATACCTCTAACACAGAGGTACATTTTGCTTTCTTCAATGTACCCACAGTGTACATTCCAAGAAGGGGTCGCTTTTAGTGACCATTGGGTTTCAACTTCAAAAATTCATAACTAATTCCACGAAGGTTCAAAAAATATGAAACGACTTGGGTTAGATGCCAATTCCATTTTTCTTCCTACCAAAATTTACTGAAAATTGTTTCAAGGAGTTTAGCTTCCTCCCAAATGCAATCATCTCTTAAAAGGTCGCTTTAAGAGCACATTACCTTACTGGAGAGCATGGAGCAGAGTTTTCTCTTAAAATCAGATGTAACATTTTATCTTCAGGAGTATCAGTTTGATAAACCTTGAGTAAGGTAGGAGGTCCTTAACCCCTAAAGGACCAGCATGTGTTTTTTGGCCGTATAGAAATTTTGGGTAGGTCCGTGTGACTAGAGATTTCCATATTTTAAGCTGAAATTTTAATAGAAGGTGGGCGCGAGGAATATCTTTCATATGCACTAAATTTCAGGACATTTGGAAATAGGAGTCAAAAGTTATGGCCAAATATGTTACTTTTTTTTGTAACTGGGCAGTCCGGGCAGCAAGAAAAATTTGGCAAAATTTTAATTTTTTTCTTAAAAACATTTTTTTTCTTGTAGATTATATTTTTGTCTATCTGGAAAGCTTTGATTCATTTCATTTGGATTTGTTATGAAAAAGTTATGGACATTCTTGTTATTCGGGCAGTTAGAGCATCTTCTTGAAAAAAATAACTTGTAGGATTCATTTCTAAATGCTATTTTTGAAATTTAAAAAAAAATAAAAATTCTCATGGTTTAGTTTACTTGCTAGAACAATCTCACCATTGGGATTAGTATATTTTAATTCCGTCGAAAATATATTAATGTTTTAGATTTTCCTTCTATCTCATATCTACTTCTACTTAATAAATTTTTTAGGAATGATAATTAAGTGTTTTTGAATATTTTTTTTTCCCCTAGACTCTCAACTCAATTCTCCACTAGAAAGATTTGAAGCACAAAACTCTGTAGTGCAAAAATTTTAAGTGAAAAATGTTTAAAGTAAAAAAATCTAGTCCCGCAATGTGCTGAAATACTTGTTTTTTCCACTTTAAACACAGATATCTTGCAATCTGAGCGGTCAAAAATTCTGAAATTTTTTCCACACATTCTCATACTAGTTAGGTATAAGATCCTATGGTTAGATGTGCAAAAAAAAACATTTTTCAAATTTTTTTACTCCTTGCTATAGAAATGGCAGTTTTGAGTGTCTTTTGGCAGAAAAAAGGCCTTGGGCCTATAGGGGTTAAATGGAGCGGGCTTTAAAATGGAGCCCTAACTTAAATGTAAACTGTTTGTACATGTTATTTTTTCATAGCCTCCATCAATGTACAAACTGTGTACATTTTAACTAGGGCACCATTTTAGAGCCCTATGCCATTTCAACTTCAAAATTTTTTAACTAATTCAAAAAAGCATGAAAAAATATGAAACGACTTGGGTTAGATGTCAGTTCAATCTGTTTTTCAAGGAAAATTGACTGAAAAAAATTTCAAGATATTTCACCTCCTCAAAATTCAGTTCCAGCCCTTAAATGCTCCATTCTAGGACCTCCTACCTTACTGTAACTTTGTGCAGGCTTCAAATCAAAATTCTTCTGACCAGAAGGCGCACAACTCCCAACTGAATGACTTGGATTTGAAAGCCTGCCATTGAGGCTATTGTCTTATCAATAATTTTGGAAACGATAATTAGATTATTTACTGTACTTCCACACCCTCCGCAATGAGTTTCGTCTTAAAAAAAACTGCTCCTGCCTGCCAGTTCAGAGAGAATGAGCAGCTGTTGGCAAGAGATGTCGGACTTCCAGCAGAGCGTCTCTGATCAAAGCTCGTCAAAGTGCAACCCCAGCATTCTAGTACAATTTGGGTGCATTAAGCACTAAGAGCAAGCCCAATGCGAACACGGAAAAACGTACTGTATTGAGTTTTTGAAGCGCAGGGAGGCGGACCTCATTCCGTTCCTCCAACTTTTAGAAAAAAATGGCCCCAATGCAAAGCCTGGAAGCCAAACTTCAAATGGACTTTCCGCAATATAAAAAGAAGAAGAATAAAAGATTCTACATTAAAAAAAGACATTTCATGCAAAAAGGGGAGCTTCAATCAATCGGGCACACATTACAAGGCTTGAAAAGGGCAGACATTTATGACTTTTGTTATTGTGTGCCACCTCGCGGGCTCTTCAAATTCTCTACATTTGCCGAGCAGTGGATGGAATTTGGCGGGTCCGGTATTAAAGATAGACCCATGCCGTGTGCATTGGGGCCGTGTTTATTTTTTTGGCACGGCATTGTGCAGTTCCGTGCTTCTTCCAGTACAGCACTGGAGCTGCTCTAAGAGCATCTCCACTGGTGTACTTCAAATTGAGCACGCTACAACTCATTTGACGTGTGCCAGTTGTCAGACCGGCCCCGTGTGTTTTCCGGGCTCCCACCGGAAATGGCCTCCAGTTACGGCAGTTCACAATTACCAAAGTGCTTAGTTATGAGGGCTTATAAATTCTCCTTCGGGCATTGGGTTAGGCACTTGGCCAAAAATCACAATTTTCATTTGTTTAAAAAAAATAGAGAAAAAAACCCTGATTCGCTGTGGATTACATGCAAAGTATTTCTGAACTGCCTTGCAATCAATGTACAGTTGATACAATGCCCGGCCTCCATAAAAAGCAGGTCCAATTACTCCAATCCCTTCTTTTTGTATCAGTAGCGTGCCGTGGGTCAAATGGACAAGCCATGGCAACTTGAAGAGTGGTGACTGAAATATGCTGGGGCCTGCGTTGACATAATTGAAAATCTGCAACTGGTGGGTCTGAAAAAACCAACGGGGCCCTTCAAAGCTCTTGCCGGGGCAGTATGGCGTGCCCCGGTGGAGATGCTCTAAGGTAGTGTGCTCTAGAAGCGAGCGACCTCTTCAAATTGACCCTATATTTAAGTATGAAATGGATATTAGGTGGTCCTTAAATGGACCTCTCAAGCCATTGAGAGAATTGAGAGAAAAGCATTATCTATTGTAAGAGCCAATCATTGGCCTTCATTAACTCAAATCACTTTAGAAGTTGCAAGTGGTCAGATTTTGGAAGACCTAGGGTCACAAATAGGTGCCTACAACAATTTTTTTTGAAAATTCATAAGTAATTCAAAAACGATTCAAAAAATATGAAACCACTTGTGTAACGTTCCGCATTCATTTTTCTTTCTTTGAAAAATGATCAAAAAATATTTCTGTTCAAGGAAACCTGTGAAAAAGGCAGATCAGCCCTTAAATGGTCGCTTTTAGGCCATACTACCTTATCTGTGAAGATACCTTTAGAAAATCTCCCCAATTATCGGGCCTAACAAACCAGTGGTAGTGCCAGGCACTAATACCAATGCCAGGCACTATTATTGGCACGCTTAACAAAGCGGGACGCCCTCACACGACGGGAGGCCCTTGCGTGAGGGCCTCCCACTATACAATTCAACACCATCTGGACCTGGTCTTCAGTTCTAGCCTTTAGGGCAGGTGATACGATTATTTGGAACAAATAGGGGCCCAGCCCTTGTCTGTTCTTAAGAGCTTAACGCTAGCCTCTGGTGGCCTCGTTCCTTTGCTTCTTTTGATTGGCCTCGGGCTTGGCTGTTTTGTTTTTCTGTTTGTCTGCAACATAACATTCAGTAGCCTTCAGAGAGGTTGCCTTTTCCTCTCCGAAGTCCTCATCCACGACTTTCATCCCTACTTAATTTATGTAAGCTTCGGTACCGGGATAGTGACAGTACATTATGGTATTTTCATTTTCTTTTCTTAATTTTAGGACTAGACATACAAATCATCAAATATTGTAGTGAAAGATGTTGGCAAAGAATCCAATAAGTAATACACTAATGCCTTGTTAATATTTGCAATTAATAACTTAGTTTGGGTTCCAATATGAAATATAACTCTATATATACACATGGGGTGGTAGGAAGTAGAGCAATCCATGTGGGATAAATAAAATAGAATTTGTAGGTTCTCATGCACTCATAGTTAAGTAAAAAACAAAGAATTGTGTTAAAAGTAGAATTTCAGACCTCGTTTAGGCATAGTAAAATAACTTTTTTCAAAAAACTTTGAACTAAAAAAGGTTGTTAAATGAAGATAAGTTTCACCTCCAAAAATCCGTTTGGGATTTTGAATCTCCAATCAAAAGTTATGAATAAATTTTGGAGAGGATTTTTAATGGACAATTTTTACAAAGTCATTTAAAAATCCATTCTAACCCCTCTCCAAAATTTATTCATAACTTTTGATTGGAGATTCAAAATCCCAAACGGATTTTGGGAGGTGAAACTTATCTTCATTTAACAACTTTTTTTAGTTAATAGTTTTTTGAAAAAAGTTATTTTACTATGCCTAAACGAGGTCTGAAATTCTACTTTTAACACAATTCTTTGTTTTTTACTTAACTGAGTGCACGAGAACCTACAAATTCTATTTTATTTATCCCACATGGATTGCTCTACCTCCTACCACTCCATGTGCATATAAAGAGTTGTCTTCTCACTTCAAAAGCACAATGCACAAATGGGGTCCAATTCAAAGTGAGTTAATTCTACAATAACGTAGGAATCAATACTCTCAATGAATCCATTAGCATTTTGTTTAAAGTTCCTATTATTTTGTATTCAGTTTTACTTGAATTTTTTTAATTTTCCACTACTTCAGTGTTCAGTCGCAACGCGGGCTCGAAGTTCAGTTCTGACAAATATTGACAACTGTCTGCACGAAATCAGTAGTTACTGATATGTTGCGGAATATACTACACCATTTCATCCCGCGGATGAAATGGTGTGGTATATTCCACACCATTTCATTCGGGGGAGGGCAGAGCTAGTGACTGCTACTGAATGTTATGAATGGAATTCCATTTGTTTCCAAAAAAAAAGAAAAAAAAAAAGAAAAAATGTCGGACTTGTATAAACGGCATCCATCTACTTGTTCCGAGCTGAATTGAAACGGCAGTTGATACGATTGGTGTGTCGGGTGATTAGGAGTAGTCACACCTTCTCTGAAAACAAGATTTCGTTGATGAATGAGCAACTGAGTAGGGAAACTCGGAGCCGATCAGGACCCAAAATTGTTGAAGAAGGTGTGACCTCCCTTTTGTGTTGTTTCGAGGATTTTATAGAAGAATGGATTCACCTCAACTAAAAATATGCAAGCCAGCTTGTAGAATAGCAGGTGTCGCAAGGAGCGCAAGAGAAGCAAGGAGAACATGCTAAAACAAGGAGCGCCAGACAAAAACATTCACTAGAAAAGGCCTTGCCACGTCCATTATTCGCCTCCCAACAAGAAATAATAAACGGTGCAAAGGCTTCACAGAAACAATATTAATAACCCGCCATGCCTCTATTCTTCAAATTTTGGGCGCGATGCAAAGAAGGTGTGACTACCCCTATTGTAAAAAGAAACACTTTGCAAGTTAAGTACTGTGCACACTCAATTTTTGAAATTCCATTCCGATCATTAAGTCAAAAGTTACGAGGATTCTTAGTTTGAGGGCATTTATAGAATCTCTACTCTGAAATAAACTCTGAAGTCCTTTATTTAACTCAATTTTCAATATTTTTGAAAAAAAATAAAAACGTTGGGTGTATATTGTTTATTACTGCATTACAACTGTTGGGATAGTCGGACAGTTTCACGTGTGGTGAGCAGCTTATCCGTTCTGTCTGAAAAGCAGACCTTCAAAGCAGAGATCACGAGCCTCATGAGCACCACATCAGATTGGCTCCAACTATTGGATGTAAGCAGATAACTCCACGGATTCCAGTAAGGTACGTAGTCTACTCTTAACCCCTAAATGCCCAAGGCCTGTTTTGAGCTTCCTGAAATTTGCTCTAAATTGAACAAAAAGATAACATTTTGATATTTCTATCAATTTTTTTTTAATTGTAACCTTACAAATTCAAACTAGACATGTTAGAGATCACATAGGAAAAGAAAACACAACAATATCACTTATGAATTGAAAGATTATAATGTTTGAACATGAGGGTGTTAAAATTAAGAAATTCTTTCAATCCTTTTTTCACATGTCAAATTTAAAAAGTTGGTCACCAAAAAAATATGAGGTTAAAGGGCATGACATGCATAATTCCAATCAATTTATGGCTTCTCAAAATCTACTCTACAATTTTTTTAAATGAATTTTTAATGTGATTTTTTCTCTAAGATCTAGTGTATGTGAGGCTCATTTCCAAGAGCCCTCAACACTACGGAAAGTCAAGATTGCAATGGGTACCCTTGCACAAAATCTTGAATAGAAAAATCATAATCCATCATTTTCAAAATCGGACTTTTGAAGCTAAAGCTAGACTTCAAAAAGAATTTTACAAAAATATAAACTACTGAAAATAGCAACTTAGTTAGGTTTTATTTAACTTCAAAGTATTGCCGACACCAGAATTTGATGCCTCGGGCATTTAGGGGTTAAAGCAACCTTTCAACACGTGATTGCATTTGGTGAAGCTAAACTCCTTCAAACAATTTTCGGTAAATTTTCATACAAACAAAAATGAAATTGACATCTTACGCAAGTCGTTTCATATTTTTTGGATATTGGTGGAATTAGTTACAAATTTTTGAAGTTGAAACGGAGTAGTCACTAAAAACAACCCTCTCTTGAAACGTACACTATTGGTACATTGAAGAAAGTAAAATGTACCTATGTGTTAGAGGTCACATTTTAGAGTAGGGTCACTCAACACTTATCCATACCACTGTAATTATATATCCTTCCCTAATTGGTTGGCTAGCCAGAGAGTATAATTTTTAACTTTTTTTTGTTGGGGGGGGGCACAAATTGAAGAATCAGCTCTCACCACTCCAGTATGTGAATGTTGCAATTACCAGTAGTTAGCTAGCTTGTTACATTTGTAGTGGATCGATCGATCATTAGGCAATGAGACTATGACTATGTGGAGAGCTTACTCAATTGCTTACCCCCATATTAGATTTCATGTTTTTAAAACAACCAATCGGTGGATTGATCATATTGTTGTAAGGCATGTATTTTAGATGGGGTCAAAGTTTAAATCACCAAAATTAGTAAAGAAAACTGGAAAAAAAAATGCTCCAAATTTTGTTTTTAACTTTGAAATGTTTTATGTTACAAGAATTTACCTTGGATCAATTGATGAGTGGTTTTGGCAAATTTTCCTATATATTTTCCTAAATATAAGGTTACCTTGTGAAATGATGCAATTAGTAACAATAGATCCATAACTTTTATAGTTGGGTCTTAGAGGCATTTCACACTGTCCAAAGTTCCAATTATTGTAGTTATGGGCAATTTCGTTAAAATGGCGATATTTTTTTTAAATGGCATGAAAACAGTTCGAAATGGCTGTTCTGAAATCTATATCTGTCTTAGATGGTGAAAATGGCACACTGTCAAAGTGGCACTTGGAATACCACCATTTTAACAAAATTGCCCATAATTCCAGTTCAAGGTTAAATTCCAACTTTCTAGGGTTATAGGAGGTGAATAAAAAATTGTATCAAATGTAGGACTTAGAGAACTTCATAGTGTGATTGTGTGAAGGTCAAAGTCCCAATTCTAAGCCCTAGCTTGTCTCATACTCTCATGTATGATATAATAGAGCAATTTAGTGTCCAAAAATGAATCAAAAAGTCAAAAATTCATTTTTGAAGAACTTTTAGCATCAAATCTGCATTGAACAGATTTGGACAAATTTCAGCCCACGATGATGCTTTATACTGGGTTTTTTTTTTTCCTCATTTTGTATTCAAGTTTTTTTTTAATTTAGATGTCAAGTTGGGTTTCCATTTTTGCTAAATCCAATTTCGTCTCCAAGTTCCACTTCTTTGGAGCCAAAAATCCAAAAAGTGCTACCATATAGGCGTTTGGGAGTGATGATGGACTTCAGATTTGAGATGTAATGTAGAACCCTAAATCCCAATTTTTAGCTTTAAACCAATCAGATTTTGAGAATTTAGTAGAATTTGGGATGTATTGTGAAGTGGGCCTTAGTTTAGAACCTCTCTTTAGCAATTTTGTTATTTGCATATAACCAAGTTTCATTAATTACCATCTACTCCTTTGGGTTGATCTTAAAGAAATAAATTTTTGGTCTTGGCAACTTCATAGGCTTGAGTGGACTTCATAAATACTTTTAAAAGATTTACATCCTACATATGAGCTAAGTGGATGATTGAATTCAAAGGATTTATTTTAAATTTTTATATTTTTTTTGAGACAAGTGAAAGAAAATTCATTGCAAACAAAAATACAAGCTAACCTCATCAGTGTAGCATTGTATGTTCAATTATACAAGGTAGTGTATCTTAATTTGAAATCTTGACTTAATTGGTGAAGCTATTAATATTTGGAAAATGAATTATGCACTAAACAAACAATTGAACTGTGAAGCAACAAGTCAAGTATTACTTTAGTAGGCATAATCCTCTCTTACTAACCTGATCAAGGTCATAAGGGAATGGTAGATACAATTATTGATTCTAAACCACCTTTAATCTTTCCAATTGCACTTAAGTTTGCCTATGGATAAGAAAGTAACAAATGAGGATTTGGGATGATAGATCAAATATTAATCCAAATGTGGCAATAACTTCATTATTTGAATTTTATCCTTCTTGCATTGCATGAAAACTTTTCATTGAACCACATGATTGTTTTATTCACTTGTCATAGAATTTTATCATAGAATCTTTTAATCTTTTTAAATGTTCTATGCATGAAAAAACTTTAAATACAAGAGTAAATTTCTTTCTTGTGAATGCGAGCACTTCTAACTAAGTTACGCTTTGCCGGACACCCGCACGGGTTCAAGCTAGTTTATATACAATATATCGCAACCCTTATCTGCTTAGAATTCCGGTACCATCTCTCTGTTCCCACATCGATCACTTCTAGTTCCAACTCTTCGCCTTCAATCTCATCTTTCAACCAGCAATGGCGTCAAGGATTCTTCTCCTCGCAGCGCTCACACTGGCGATGGCGTTCACAGCACTCGGAGCGGAGTGTGGGCGCCAAGCTGGTGACGCCGTCTGCTTGTTCGGCGCCTGTTGCAGCAAAGATGGGATGTGCGGACGCGGTAAAGACTATTGCGGCGATGGGTGCCAGGAAGAGGCGGGACGCTGCGACAAAGGGACAGTTGCTGCGTCTGCGGAGTGTGGGCGCCAAGCTGGTGACGCTATGTGTTTGTTCAGGGCGTGCTGCAGCAAGGATGGAATGTGTGGGGTCGGGGAAGATTACTGTGGCGAAGGGTGCCAGAAAGATGCCGGGAGGTGCGACAAAGTGGCTGCGGTTTAGTGGAGACTCAATGCGGGAAAGACGAAGTGGCGGAAGTGCAGTACGTAGCACTAGGTAGTGTGGTTTGACGACGAAGTTTTGAATGCCAGTGATAGTTTGCTTCGACTATTCCCAGCTCAGGCTCGAAGGAACTGTGCTCAAGCTCGAAGGACGCTTTGATCTCTAGTCCGGTTGCAACAATGCATGTGCATGTCCTTGTGCAGCAGTTTGAAGATATTTGAGGACTAGAATCACCCTGTGCGCTACATTTGGGGTACTTCAGTGTGTATTTGCATGTATCCTGCTTGGTAGCGCTTGTAGCCCGACTTGAAAGTTCTGTGTATCAGTATGTTTCTGAAATTGATAATTATGTGATCCGAATGCAGAGTGGTCGATCATTTGTGTACTGATTGATTCCCAATGCCGGTGCATGCTCTGTGCATTTAAGGTTTGCGGTGATTTGAATTGAGGTTTAGTTTGGAAACTCAACACTGCTCCAATTTGAATTGAATGTCGCAAGATTACACCAGTTCCTTATTGTGAGCCTTTACAGTGGTCGCGAATTTTCTGAAATTTCTGCCAGTGTGACGAGTAGCATACTGGTTTCATGGACTAAGGTAGAAGGTCCATAAACCAACCATCTAAGCACTGGAACTGAATTTTAGGCAGGTGAAACTTCTCAAAATATTTTTTAGTGAATTTTCCTTCAAAGACAAGAGGAGTTGGCATCTAATCTAAGTCGTTTCATATTTTTTGGATCATTTTTGAATTAGTTATGAAATTTTGAAGTTGAACTACCCTAGGGCTCTAAAACCACCCACCCCTGAAATGTACACTATTGGTACATCAGTGAAGGCTATGAAAAAACAACATGTACAAATTGTGTACATTTATGGGGTGGGCGGTTCTAAATGCCTGAACTGTTCTCGAGCCTTCTACCTTAGTGGAGTTGTCAACCTCCTGACCACAGTTTTGGCTTCTATCATCAAATGTGGATGTCAGTTTACCAATTTTTAGGAGTGTTGGAACAGTGTTGTCAGTGTAGCTACGTGTAGACCCTCAAATCTCCTCACTATCTCACTCTTTAATATCACAGTCTGGTCGTTTCTCAAAAGACGTCCGAAGGTGTACATAAATGATTGGACAACGTTTACATCCTATCCCAGATCTGAATGCTTGTGATACCTTCGGCATGTCTAGCTCGAGCCTGACAAAAAAGAGCTCCAAGTGGACTTGAGAGACAAATAGTGACAAGTGGAGCTTACTTGAGCAACAATGATTTGCATTCATCCTTAACTTGAAAAGGGAAAATCATTTCGTATCATTTCGTATCCAATTGTAATTATTCAAACTGCAGTGTAGTCTAGCCGCTGGGTCGTCACTCGTCAGTGAACCATAAGCAAGATCCACGTGATGGGTGGATTGGGAGCTTGTTGATATCCACGTATTCCATATGCCGCGAGGGCTTCACTTTAAATCAAATTAAACTCAAGTGATTATCAGGGATTAATCCTGGAGCGCCGCGGACGCCATTCCGATGACAATACTGTAGAGTTGGAAAGGGTTCTAAAGTATTTTTTCATCCTCCTTATCCTTCTTGACCTTTGATGTTGGGTTATGAAGAGTAAGGTAGGTATCCTAAACTTGCCACTGACCTTAAAGCGCCATCTTCAGTATGTGTACATTTCCAAAATCAGTTATGTACCTCTGTGAAAGAAACGTTTTTAGAACCAAACTTTGTTCCTTCATAACTTTTGCATATAGTATACAAATGTCGCGTTCTTTGGTGCATTGGAACCTCCTTTCCCTTGCCAATAAGAATATATAAGAATTTGAACAGTCTAATAGTAGTAATTAGGCACAGTAGCAATTAGTGACGATTTAAGGATACCTACCTTATCCAATTGAGTTTGTAGTCTTTCCAATGTTTGTCTTCACATAAATGAGAAGTTATTTAAAAAAAATGGATCACAAAATATGATATTTTAGTGTGTTTTGGGAAGTTGTTGCTCCTTGCTCTAAATCTAAAATTTCTCCACCAAAATGATGTTTTTTGAGTTTGAGTCCAACTAACAAAATGAAGGTCATCTATTCTAGTTTCTACTCCAATTCGAATTTTGAAAAAATTCCTAATATTGAATATTTTATTGCAATTTGAACTTTGGGTGTGTTTTCAATGTCTATTATTTTCTAATTATAGAATGATACGGAAATTGAGTTTACACCATGATGTTTTTCATTGTAATATACACACATGGTGAAATTTTCAGATTTTTTGAAATAATTTTCTATTTAATATGATTTTCCTTCACTTTTTCTTCAAAAATTCTCAAAAAAATCAATCTTCTTCAAAAAAATCTAAATTTTTTGTGAAGTATAGAGGACACGTAATTTCATCTCTAAAAAATAAATATAAACTTTTTCATACATATCTAGTTGCAAAATGGCAACAAATTGAGTCATTGGCAGTGAGGTTTAAAATCAATGGTCATGGGTCCGTCATTTAGGGGTTAACTTAGCCCAGAAGGACGGATGGCGAATTTCATTAAAATGGCAGTATTCCATGTGCCATTTTCACACCGTGACATCTAGGACAAGTATACATTGCTAACATCTAGGTCAATTTTAGATTTCAGAAATCTAGGACTGACATAGATATCAGATCGAATAGTCTGAAAAATCTAGGATTGGTATAGATTTCAAATATCTAGGATAGGTGTAGATTTCAAAAATCTAATATTGATATAGATTGTGGTACAAAAAAAATAGTTTAGATTGTGCGGGCCGAACTGCTAAAAGTGCCAAATTAACGGAGTACCGCCATTTTAATGAAATTGGCCATACAGGCCCATGATCACTGATTTCAAGCCTGTTCATCACTCTCTTTGTTGCCATCTTACAACTAGAAATGAATGAAATTTTTTTATAGTTATGTTTCAGAGATGAAACATAGTTATGTTTCAGAGATGAAACATAGTTATGTTTCAGAGATGTTTCATACTGTACATGAAGGTCTGATTTGGCACCCAAGTAGCAAGTGCCGAAATTGAATTTCCACATCAAATTTTCAAGGTTCTTTGTCACCTCACACCATTCACAAGATGACTTGATTTCTGTTGAATCTGATCTTTGAGTAGGGTAATACAAGTTGTAAAATTCCAAATATTTTGGAGAAAATTTGAAATTATTGTGATTTTTTTTTAAATGAAGAAAACTCATATCAATTGCAAAATGTACTCGAAAAATCTAAAATTTTCACCATTGAGGTATTTATAGTATACACCATCATGGTATAAACTAAACTTATTGTGTCATAATAAAATTATAAAATGAACAAACCATGTTCATATTGCTATTTAAATTATATAAATTTACGAATTTTTCAAAAAAATTCAATTGGTGTAGAATTGTAGAAACTACACTTGATAAGCTCCATTTCACTAGATGGACTCAAATGCGAAAAAACCCATTTTTATAGTTAGAATTCACATCAAGAGTAAATAGCTAGAAATGGCCAAAATACACTACAAGTTTAATCCGTGGACTTTCTTTAGGAAGGTCAATAATATCATGAGGAGGGAATATGCAATACTATTCATTGAAAATGTGCTCAAGCAACCTCCAAAAAATATTTGATAAAAAAATATTTGTTTTTCTATCCTAAACTTAGGTAAAGTCATCCAAAGGACGTTTTGTGTCTTCAACAATATTTCAAGGTTAGAGTAGCTTTGGACAGCAATAAGCCCATGCTCATGTTTTTTGGTCTAAAAGTGTGCAATAAATGTTTGACCCCCCCAAAAAATCTCTTTGATAAGTCATATTTATTTGGGAAAATATTTCCACAAAAATTACTTTTTTTTCTACAAATAGTTCATTGTTTGGGGGACTACTAGCCTTGTTGTTAGTTGGAAGGCAAGATAGCGAGTTGCATCGATGGGAGAGTGGGACAAATAAGAAATTTTTGCAACAAAACAATGACCCTATATTTTGCTAAGATAAATTTAGTATAATTGGTGATGTTCTTAATTATTCATGACCTTCTCAAATACTTTATCATCCTTCGGTCTTCAATTGCCATCACTCATTAGATAAAAACTCTATTGACCCCATTTATTTAGAAGTGGCAATCAAATATTAGACATTGAGAAGATAGTTGTAACTTGTGTAATCTTGCATTTTTTTGTGCACAAGGGGATTGCAAGAAACACTTGTACTCTTTTTTGTCCCCTTGCCTTTGGACAAGTGGTTTTTAGCATACAACTTTTGTATCATATGTCAATTTTACTTGAAATTTGAAATGAAGGTACATACAATAGTTTTAGGCATTGAATAATTTTTTCATTTAAAAAAAAATATTTAATTTTTTTTAAATAGTCCCTAATTGGATGTCTACATTGACCATTTCGAGGGATTTTAGTACTATTTTTGATCCAAAAATACAAATTTGAAGCTCAAAAGTCAAAATTGATAAAGTAGGACTTCTAATAAAGTTATACAAGCCCACAAAGAGATTTTTTTTAAATAGTAAGTTATCCACCTTCTACATGTACTCAAAGTGCACTCCCTTTGTGCAAGTGCAAAGAACACAATTTCTTTTACCAAAGATGAAAATGGTTGAAAAAGAGCACCTTCAAGTTTAGAAAAAATATCTTTTTGAATTTCATTTTGTTGAATATTTTTACTATTTTTTGAAAATCAAACATCAGAGTGTCTATTTTCTTGGCATTTTTCATTTTCCTTTTATGTGCATAATTTTTAGAGATAATTTTTTCTAGGTTTGAATTTTAGAAGAAGTTATATTTTCAATGCTTTACAAATTATCCATATTTTATTTTATTTAAAAAAAACTATTTAGAAGTCACAATACTCACTAAAATAGGCCATTTTGAGCCAAAAATGTAAGTGTTTCTTGCAACAACCCCACATTATAACTTATTCTGACTCTTAGATTCTTGATTGTGCATGATTTAAGGCTCAAATTTAATTATTGAGTGTCTAATAATGCACCCAGAAAATAGGAATACAATGACATTATGCACAAGGAAATTATACTTCTTTGTGTGTAAAATGCATCACGTGAAATGCATCAATTTCCTTCCTTCTTCATAAGTGCTTTGAAGCATTTTCTTCCACAAGGAGGATTTTGAGGTTCAAGAGAGAAATCACATGGGACCACAAAGGATTTTGTTTCTATTTTGTGAGGAATATTGTGCACTTTTCAGTATTATTTGAATATGTTCCAACCTCCAACTCAATTTATAAAATTCAATCTTCTAGAATGTAGATTTATGCTTCTGGGTGATTGCAAGAAACACTTGTCCTATTTCTTGTCCCCTTGCCTTCAAGAATTCTTTTTTTGCTCATAATTTTGGCATTGTTTGTCCATTTGGCATGAAATTTGGAATGAAGGTAGATACGGTAGTTGCAAACATTGATTAATTTTTTCAAATTTTTTCAAATTAGTTTATTATTTTTAACCTGCCCCTGATTGGGTCTCTATCTTGGCCATTTTGGAGGATTTTAGTCCTATTTTTGATCCAAAAATGCGAATTTGAAGCCACAAACAGGACATGTAGGAGGTCTACAAACATTACAAGGGCTAACGATGAGTTTTTATGAAGATAGCAACATGTCGGTTGCACACATGGGGTCAAAATGACCTTCCTTTGCACGAAAGCTATGAAGAGGGAAAAAATTTCCTTCATGAATTTTTTGGTACAATGCGAGCATAGTCTTCTCAAGCAAAATGACTTTTTTTTATTGACTTTTTTTTAAATTACTAAAAATGAAAACCTCCACAAATCCCTTTTCTGCTATTTTCTGCTCCCAGTGACTTTTGCAGTACTTCGTAGTAGTTTGTAGTACTACACAATACAATATAGTACTAAATCACAATTTAGATCTATAGGTGCCTTGAATCGATGGTTTAGATTTGTCTGGGCTTTGCTAAAACGTAGTATTGGTAGTATTGCATAGTACTACCAGTCTTGTGGCCAAAAAATCGCAGTTTCGACGGAAGAACGTGAAATGTTTCTTGCAACTACCCTTCTAAATCTAACATTAATGTAGATATTAGTGTATATAATCAATATGATTTATAGATTTTAGAGGCTCAAATCTCACTGATTTGTAGATATTGAAATTCCAATGTCATTGATTTGTAGATTTCAGAATCTCAAATTTAGCCTCTTTTCTAGATTTCAAAAGTTCAAATATTATTATTTTATTATTTAAAATTTTATAATTTCATAGATTTAAATTTTTTTAGATTTCTAGAATCTACAAACTGAAAAAATATTAGAATTCTATGAATAGAATTCATTATTTACCTTAGAGCTTGACAACTTACAAGTCTTATATGTCCAACTGCCTCATGGTACCCTTGATATGGGACAATTGCATCTTGTAAAATCTACCAAAGATCATGCGAAAAGGACATTGAAATGTAAGATGTGTTAATGTGTTGTGAAAATCTACCAATTTAGATTGCACAGAGGGAGTTTGAAAAAAAATTATAAAGAGAAGAAAGATCACACAAGACTTCTACACTTCACTGTAATCACAAAATAGAAACTCCTGGGGAATTTTTAGAGTTCTCCCACTTTCACAAGGGAACTAATAATTTCCTTGTGATAACATCTTACTACTCCCATGGATCATGGTTGAACATTTTGTTTTCCATTTAACAAGGTTCTTCTCATAATGAGTCATGGTATTTGAGAATGTTTAACATTTATATCTAATTGAGACTAGTTTCTAAAATTGGCCTCTATTGATACTTGCCAAAATTTAAAGTTTCTGTTTATAAGAGCCTAGGATCGATTTTGGATACGTCTATTTTTTGCACTTTGAAATTCTAAGTTATCCCTATAGACACAATGTCTAGAAAAACTATATTAATTCCTAAGTGCCTAAGCCTTTCTAAATGTATTTTTTATATGAAATTCAGTAAAAAAAAAACAATTTGCTTTATTGGGTAATAATTAAAAGCCCACGTTAATTATTATCCAATAAAGCAAATTGTTTTTTTTTTCAAAATCTAACCGTAGAGATGTTTAAAGAACTTGGTTATTAGCGTATGTGCCAATTTTGAGTGTGAAATTGCATAGGAGTTATGAGATTATAACAAGAGGAATTTATATATCCTATTTTTAGTATGTTGCCGTTCCCTACAGTGTTTGAGAAATTTGCATATATAAATTTCTTGGAATTGGAGGTGACATGAACTACTAAAAAATGTGTTAGCATTCTAAAATTCACTTCCAAAAATCTTAAGTTCATATGAAAAGCTATCAAACTCATTACACAATCTACCTTGCAATTGTTGAAATGCAATTTCTTTTATAAGTAGAAATTGCAAGTAACTCTAAATCAACACTTGCATGTTTAAATTTTCAATGGTAAAAATCATAAAAACACTTTATAATTTCCATTGGGACCATTATCAAAGCAAATGGATAGTACAATTTTTTAGATCTCAAATCAAGTGAAAGTGGCAAACTTTGCTTAAAGTTGGGAAATGCTTTTTCAAACAATTTTGGATGCAAGGTAACAACATCTAAAAATTTCCAAATAGGAGTGACTATGGTTTCTAATATCAAGCCATAGGTAGGAATTAGAATCAAACGGAAATTTTAGATTCTTTGGTCCAAAATATACTTTTTGGACAACTTATGAATAAACGATGAATTTTCAAAGTGTTGAAAATTTGTATCCAAAATCGACCTTAGACTCTTATGAATAGATGTACGTTTTTGGCAAAAATTTGTAGTGGTCGTTTTTAGAATTAGGTCACACTTAAGTGTAGTTATCATAGTTTTTCTAATGACTATCTTTCTTTCGCAGGAATTTCAATAGTAACCACAAACCTCAAATATGCAAAATCGATGTTCACATAGGATGGAAGAATCAATACAATTTCTCTGATATTGATCTGATGACTTTACAAAAGAGTCTCATTTATAATAAAAACAGTCCCTGTATATTTTGGTGAACCTATTAAAAATAATTTAATTTAACCTTAGAGCGCTGCAAGCCAAGGTTGTCATATTAGACGGACCGTCCGCCTGCTCGTCCGTCCGATTCGCCTGTCCTGTAGAGATGTTGCCCGTTCGATGTAGTCAACGAGCAGCTGACTTTTTGTGTCAGTAAAAATAGTCGACATGGATTTACCTAGCGGACACCTGGCTTAATTTGGGCGTGGACACAAGTCGGTCGGGCACAAGCATAGACGCAAGCCGGTTGGGCGCAGACCCAAGTCAATCGGACGCGGACGCAGGGTTTGACTCTGCGCTCGGACAAAAATCGGTCGGTCAACAAGGAATGCCATGTTTGCAGAGACCTAGCTACATGACATATTGAAGGAAAATTTTCGGACAAATTTTCGATGCACTACCCGTCCAACATGTCTGGTTGTCTCGTCAGGGCCGCCCGTCCGTCTGGGACGTCCGGTGACCTTGACCCGTCCAATGTGACAACCCTGGTCAGACGAGTACGAGTACCCGGGCTTGATTCCAAGTGTACCAACAAATGCTTTAACTAGGTTAGATGCCCGGTTGCAAGTCCTTGAGAAGCGGAGTAATTTGCACACTAAAATGTTCTTGGACTCTGTGGAGGATGATATTATGTTCGCAGCCGGTGAAGTATTCAAATGGGCCATCAAAAAACAAGGTGTGGTGGAAGGACAGGTTCTTCACTACTTCGACAAGAATCCCAAAGTAGCTCGGATGGTCCTGGTATGTTTTCTCTTGGTCTTGGTATGTTTTTTGATTGCCTTTAGTCCTTTTTCTAGTTATTTCTAAATCTTTTTTTTGAATGACTGTAGTTATCATGCCGCGTTTGGAGCATTTGGGCCAAACCAAGGTTGTTATATTAGATGGATCGTCTGCCTGCCCGTCCGTCCGATTCGCCTGTCCTGTAGAGATGTCGCCCGTTCGATGTAGTCAACGAGCAACTGATTTTTTGTGTCAGTAAAAATAGTCGACGTGGACTTACCTAGCGGACACCTGGCTAAATTTGGGTGTGGACACAAGTTGGTCGGGCACAAGCGTGGACGCAAGCCAGTTGGGCACGGACCTAAGTCAATCGGGCACGGACTCAAGTCGGTCGGGCGCAGACGCAGGGTTTGACTCTGTGCCCGGACAAAAACTGGTCGGTCAACAAGGAATGCCATGTTTGTAGAGACTCGGCTACATCACATATTGAAGGAAAAATTTTGGACAGATTTCCGCTGCACTACCCATCCAACACGTCCGGTTGTCCTGTCCGGGCTGCCCGTCCGTCTGGGACGTCCGGTGACCTTGACCCGTCCAATGTGACAACCCTGCTGCAAGCGCCATTCTGTGGCATTTTATTGACAACACTGTGAGATGAAAAGAATTCAAATGTGTTTTTTCATCCATATTTTTCTTTGTTGGCCTTTCATGGTGGGTTATGAAGAATATTCAATTGTGTTTATGGTCCTACAAGTGTTTGTCGATCTTTATGTAAATGAGAAGTTAGTTTAAAAAACGGATCATAATATTAGTGTATTTTGGGAAGTTGTTGCTCCTTGCTCTAAATTTGGAATTTCTCCACAAAAATGATATTTTTTGAATTTGAGCCCAACTAACAAAATGAAGGTCATCTACTCTAGTTTCTACTCCAATTTGACTTTAAAAAAAATTCCTAATATTAAATGTTTTATTGCAATTTGAACTTTGGATGTATTTTCAATGTCTATTATTTTCTATTTATAGATTTACATGGAAATTGAGTTACACCATGATGTTTGTCGGGGTGTTTGTCATTGTAATATACACATATGGTGAAAATTTCAGATTTTTGGAAATAATTTTCTATTTGATGTGATTTTTCTTCACTTTTTCTTCAAAAATTCCCCCCAAAATTAATTTTCAAAAAAAAAATCTAAATTTTTTGTAAAGTAAGGAAGACATATTAATCCATCTTTGAAAAATAAATATCAAATTTCTCATACGTATCTAGTTGCAAAATGGCAGCAAATTGAGTGATAGGCACTAGTTTCTACTCCAATTTGAATTTTGAAAAAATTCCTAATATTGAATATTTTATTGCAATTTGAACTTTGGGTGTGTTTTCAATGTCTATTATTTTCTAATTATAGAATGATACGGAAATTGAGTTTACACCATGATGTTTTTCATTGTAATATACACATATGGTGAAATTTTCAGATTTTTTGAAATAATTTTCTATTTAATATGATTTTCCTTCACTTTTTCTTCAAAAATTCTCAAAAAAATCAATCTTCTTCAAAAAAATCTAAATTTTTTGTGAAGTATAGAGGACATGTAATTTCATCTCTAAAAAATAAATATAAACTTTTTCATACATATCTAGTTGCAAAATGGCAACAAATTGAGTCATTGGCAGTGAGGTTTAAAATCAATGGTCATGGGTCCGTCATTTAGGGGTTAAGCCATCATTTGACGCTTAGAATATAATGAATAGGTATTTGAGGACATGCATGGGGCACAATAGAAACAAACTAGAGACAAATTATTGACCAAATTTGTTCAAAATTAAAACCATATTAGGGACAACTAAGTAGTTGCTACCATGTCGCATCCCTTAGTGACATTTACCTCTTCAAGCTCATCCAAAGTGCTACGGTAGCACTTTATTTCTAGTAATACCAAGGGTCACGATTTTTAACACTATTATGCCCCTTCCCTCAATGTTATATTCCTACTCTAGTCATTGGATTCTCATTCTCTACGACTTCCATTACTTAACTCCATTTAAGACAATAGGCATATCATTTGATGACATGGGGCGGAACTTCCATTGATGTCCAAGCACTTGGTGGTGGTACTACTCACCACCAATTTTAATTGCCCTTCAACAATATCCAACTTCCTACTAGGCCCAAACAATCTCACTTTGAGACTCTTCTTGAAACTCACTTTGGGATTCATTATTCGGGACTCACATCATGGAAGTGGAATACCATCCAAACAATATCAAAGAGTGCCATAGAGCACTCCACGGTAATACAAAGGCGGTAGTGAGGCTCCGCATCACTAATCTCACTACCCGTGGCTACTATAGCTCACCATAGTACCACCCCTCCTCATATTACTCTCTATAAAATTTGGCAAACCAACCTTCTTATGGGTCACTCAAGAGACCTGAGAAGTCTTTTCCCACAAAAAAAAGTACCTTGATTTCCATGCCTTAGTCGCAAAAACAAGCTTTAAGGCCTCCCAACCTAGCCATCAAGATAACTTTTAGCTCAAGACTAAAAATCAAGACTGCAAATCCATTTTCGTAATCTAATCTTATTGTAAATCACCATGGACTATTCAATTTCTCAAATGCAACAAGTATTGAGCAACTTACGGCCTTCCAAAGGTTCAAGCACTATTAACCGCGCAAGGACCAAGGCCTTTTTTCTACTCAAAAACACTCAAAACTGCCATTTCTATAGCAAAAAGTAAAAAAAATTGAAAATTGTTTTTTTTTTACATCTAATGGTTGGATCTTAAACCTAACTAGTATGAGAATGTGTGGAAAAAATTTCAGAATTTTTGACCGTACAAATTGCAAGATATCTGTGTTTAAAGTAAAAAAAAAAGTTTTTCAGCGCATTGCGGGACTAGACTTTTTGACTTTAAGCATTTTTAACTTAAAATTTTTGCACTACAAAGTTTTGAGCTTTAAATCTTTATAGTGGAGAATTGAATTGAAAGTCTAGGGGAAAAAACAAACAAACAAACAAACAAACTTAATTATCATTCTTAAAAAAATTATTAAGTAGAAGTAGGTACAAGATAGAAGGAAAATCTAAAATATTCATATATTTTAGATGGAATTAAAATGCACTAATTCCAATGGCGAGATTTTTCTAGAAAGTAAACTAAACCATGAAAAAAAAAATTGAAAAATTTGAAAAATTGCATTCAGAAATGAATCCTACAAGTTATTTTTTTCAAGAAGATGTTCTAACTGCCCGAAAAACAATAATGTCCATAACTTTCTCATAACAAATCCAAATGAAATGAATCAAAGCTTTCCAACTAGACAAAAATATAATCAAGGTCATATTCATTAAAATGAAAGAAGGTGACCTCTCATTTTAATTTTGAGATTATATTTAGTATGAAAAAGAGTTCAATAATTTGAGACAATTTGATAAATTGAGACTGTAATATGCCAAGAGAACTACAAATTTAGGTACGTATGAGAAACAACACCAACACATGTCATTCTACACACTACAATTCCATATTTTATGTCGATATATGGATCCATTGCTAAATTCACGTGCTTTTTTTGTCTCTTCAAGTAGACTCGCTTCGTATTTTTACAAGGAAAGGTGTTCCAAATAATTCAATGACACTCAAACTAAGATCATTCATAACAAATAAATAATTATTAGATTGGCTACAAAAACATTCTGCATAATTACAGATATAGAAATTCAAAAATATTCATTATAAATGATAAAAGTGCATGTGTCCTTCTAAACAAACAAACATGGACATTTGAAATACAAGTAATAAGGAGAAAAATACTCCATATAATATAGAAAATAACAATAAATTCAATTTTCTTATATTAAAAAAAATACACAACATCCATTTCCAGTATAATCAAATAAAAATCAGCACAATGTACTAAAGAAAATTGCAAACGAAATCTTACTACTTCTTCTTCCTTCCTATTTTTTTTCCCATTTTCTTTTGGACATAAAATGGTAAAAAAATAACCTATCAACTTTGAAAATCCACACAAACTCTCTTTCATACCTATTTTTTTTGTCCTTCATATTTGTTTCCTTCATTTTTATTTTTATTTATTTTTATTTTTAAAATACCTAAACTACAAACAACTAATACTCCTAAATAATGACTTCCTATGCCTATAAGCTATTCATCTTCGTGCCGAGGATGCTTTCTTCCTTTCAGCAACAATGTTGGCCTCCACGGACTCTTTGATGATGCAGATTTGCGTTTTTGGGATTTTGAATTCTGGATCTACCGTTTCTGCTCTCATGCGAGGCTTCCAAGCTGTCATTAGGGTATCCGTATGATTCCAACTCGAGGAGACCTCTGTGTCTTCACACCATATATTCCCTTTTTAGTGTCCCACCCAAGATATGTATCCTTGTCAACGTGCTCAAATGACATTGGCATCTAGTACTGCAAGTGAATGAAATTGATATGCCCTGGATCCGGACTAGGGTTTGACAAAGCTCGAGCAAGCCAAAACGGGCGACGGTCACCATCCGCAGGACATACTGCAAGAAAATAACCGGCAAACACATCACGACCAACACGGAACAAAGCACGTGGACGGTCACGCTTCTTTCCAACAAAGGGTGCATCCTCTGCAAATTCTTCACGCACACTGCCGTCCTGTAGGAATTGGTTCAGGTATTGGTCTTCCTCTTCAGTGGTGACTATTGAATTCGGCCAAAATCCATCCTGCAATATATCACGTGCCACAAGTGGTTCATGCAAAGCGCTTCTCACACCTTCCCAATACTTCATCACTGGCTCATTCTTCCTCCGGAACTTCCCAGACAAGTCTTGATTGGCCATTCCAGACCACACAACAATGTACCCGTCTACACCCTTACAAACCTCATCGAAGCCCTTCATCACTTTAGGTGACAAAGGTAGAGGGTTGCCTCTTGGCAATTTAGGGCGCCCATCAGCTGTCTCCTTCCACAAGCGAATCCCCCCACCTTCCTTTGGCAACCAATCAATGTCTGTACATTGAATTTTGTACTGCATTAAGGGCCACCCATTTGAATCTTTAAAGAACTTGAATTGCTGGGCCTGTGAATGACCCATTAGAGATTCATCCCCTGCATGCAAGTACCCCTCTACAAACTTTTTGAAATCAGGAACCTCTTCAATGAGATGAGGAATTACGGGTTGCGTTTCGCAATCCATGAAGGACTTCATCAACCTCGGAACTGTGAGATAGTCATTAGTCTTCAACATGCTGCTCCAACGACCAAATAGAGCATCAATGTCCTTGTGAGTGTGTCCAACAACAAGGAAATTCACGTAGACCTCACAAAAAACGGCTTTGTATACAAGTAGAGAACAGAATGCAAAAACCCACCGGTTTTTGTTGTCACCTGCACAATTGTCAAGTTGTAGATTCAATGTTGGAGGAAGACATTGGGGTTCAACCACATCCTCAAAACGAGGGGGGAGAGATTCCACACATATTTCTGAGCCTTCCAACAAGGCTTTTGACAATGGATTAATCACATCCACGGGAAACAAGTGGCGCGAGGAGAATTTCGGTTTAGCCTCAAGATCTCGCAACAACTTCGCAATAGAGCCCACGGTGTGATTAGAGTCCGCTGCAAAGATGTCTAAGCCATAGTGCGCATATCTCACATCTCCATGCCCGTGGGCTATCATGCCCGTAATAGCGAGAGGCAACTTCATCAATGAATCGGTGCCCTTGTTCTTGTGAGAATAATGGGGAGAAGCCGTCTTTGAGTGATCCATCTTGTCATGAATTATGGTAATAACCTTCTCCGGATACTTCTCGGACACCGCACGGTTTGTATAATACAGCTCCCTATGAGCCTGCTGTCTATTGAGGTGAACTTTCAACTGTATAGTCCAAAACTCTTGTGCCCGTGAACGTGGAGTACAAGCGCTCCTGAGTTGCATGAATCTATCGCACTCGGCACAACGAGCAAAATTGTCACCACGAGCTTTTGGAGAGTATTCCGGAAATGAAGCTGGACGGATGCTGCTCAACCCGCTTGCTGAAATATGTGGCAACTGAAAGGTTGAATTGACGTTGTTGATCTCCGGCAAATGGTCCTTCCATTGAAATGATGAAGCCAGGACCATGGATGGAACTTTCTCTCCGGACTGAAGCGTCCTTGATTTGTGAGGCATCAGATCCGCTTCCCTCTCAAGAATCAATCGAAGTGTGGCCGTCGCTTGTACGGTTTGAGTCCGTGGCTTCTTCAAGCCAAGGTTACCATGGTGCAATGGCGGCTTATCAAGTAACGCCATGCCCTTGTACCTATAAAAGGTAGCTTTCGATATCCCATGAATGGTGCACCAGGCAGTGGGGCAAACTTCATGATGTGACAAAGTGATCATGTCCCTCCCATTGGCATCAGAGTGGATTTGCTTGTGCACGTCAAGGAGACGCGATTTACGTAATTTCACTCCGCCGTCCACATGAAGAACGGACCGAATGGCTTGAATCTACCCACGCGGAAACGGCTGCAAACAGTTCTTCGGACAACAATTCTTGGTAGACACTTCAATGATTGCCTGGGGGGTGAGGAGAGCTTCTCTCTTCGGAGGGTTGTTTGGTTCTTTCCTCTCTCGAGAACTATCATAAGAACGAACTCCACTTCGAACGTGCCGGGTAGATGCAATGACTGCGGCCTTGTATATAAAAGTCTGATCATGGTCATAAAGACTGGCACCGTTGAGATAGGTCCTCGATATCAGCCAAGAGTGCATTGACCACATCCACTGCGACGGAACATCGGCCTCACAAAGGGACTCCGCAATTTGAATTGCGACCCGGTCGTCTCCAAGCAGTTTCCCGTCCATATCAATGACAAGGTCTGCATCAACGCTGTGGCAAATTCCTTTTGCCACCTCCTTCCCAGCTTCATTTGTCAATGTCACGCACTTGGTATACCATGAAGCACGAGGGATGCCCTCACAGGGTGCCACACCCGCCGGCAAAGTTGGCACCGGATCTACAAACCCGTTTGCGAAAGGATTGTCCATTCTGCAGCCAGTAAAATCAAAATAAGTTAAATGACAAGAAGCGAAGACATTAGACAAGTAGTACATTATTAAAATTCAATGAGCACTGTACCAATTCCATGAGCACCTGTATACAATGAATTCAATGAATACTCTAAGACATCACATGAAAAACCTGAACTGTTTATGTAGTTTTGAGTGATGCCCTTAGATCTGAATGAATTGCTCACTCACCCTAACTAGATTCTGCTTTGCTGACATTACAATTACAGTCAAACTATATTACCTCACAGTAGAAAATAAATCAAAGCAAAAACCCCTAACAATATGACCACATTATCTTCGACTCGAACATATACTCTAACAAAATTATCTTAAAATCAGATATAACCAGTAGAATTAACATACATAATTTATCACAGATTGGAAGATAAATCGGTGGAAATATTAAATACTCTACGACTAGATTACCTTCGACTCGAAGATGAATAAGTGAAACTATTTCTCACACTCTCACTAATTTATCTTAGACTCGAAGATAAAAAAGCGAAAATTTATTTTGAACCTGACTATTCTACCTTCGACCCGAAGATAGAAGAGGTGGAAATGTTTCTCACACTCTGACGATTTTATCTTAGACTCAAAGATAAACTAACGCTACAATGTTTTGGAGGGAAAGATATTCTATCTTCTATTCGAAGATTAAGAGGTGGAAATGTTTCTCACACTCCGACAATTTTATCTTAGACTCGAAGATAAAACAACAGTGATATATTGTAGACGCTTACTACACTATGTTCAGCTCGAAAATAAAATATATACACATTCCTCATACTCTCTTTATATTATCTTAGACTCGAAGATAAAGCAACTGTGAAAAATTTGGGACCGTCACTACCCTATCTTTGTCTCGAAGATAAAGATTTAGATGAATTTCTCACACTCTTACTATGTGATCATAAACATGAAGATACAACAATGCTATAATATTTCGGACTGAAACTATTGTATCTTCCTCTCGAAGATGAAGAGGTGAACTTTATTTTCACTTTGACAGTTTATCATAAACTGAAGGATAAAATAGATGTAAAATATTTTGGAATCCCGCTATTCTATCTTCGGCTCGAAGATAGATATGTACATGTATTCTCTCACTCCCACTATTTTATCTTAGACTCGAAGATAAACCAACGGTGAAATTTCCTAGACAATGAATATTTTATCATGGACTCAAAGATGAAGACACCTATATTTTCTTGCACACTCAATATTTTTATCTTCGACTCGAAGATAATCTACAAAGGTGAACAGAGATATTTTCACTAGTTTATCTTTGACTCGAAGATAAACTAGTGAAAATATCTCTGTTCACCTCTGTAGATTATCTTCGAGTTGAAGATAATGTACATATTTACTAGACGAATTATTTGGTAAATCCATGAGGCACTGATTTGTAGACACTGAGGTATTGTCATATTTCTTAACAGACAAACATTTATCCTCGAGTCGAAGATAAAATTGATTTCATGTATATGTCATATAAATCCTTCATCATAGGTTAGCCTGTAGTATAAACATACCGGAGAGAACAATATTCAACTCAAACTTCAAGTGGTTTAAACATTCATGGCATCACGTTTATGTTCGAGTCGAAACTATAATATCATTTGAGAGTTTTCAATATCCTCGATCCGAGGATAACTTGTACTCCACGTCGTGGACGGAAAAATCATTACTTCCGCTATTTACGACGTATAATGCGGTCCTCAATATGCATACCGAAATCAACACAGAAGTCAAGAATTTCCTCTGAATGATCAACACAGAAGACAACCCGATCCAAATCAAGCAGGACGACCAAATCTTCGGATCCAACTATAGCACTACGTAGTCACAGCATTTGTACTCGGAAGTGCTCAGTATGAAACCGACGGAAATGAACAACAAACAAAACAATAAGCTTATGAGAATGAGAGCGAAACTCAGGCCCGTAGATTGTAATGGTTCCGGAAACACTAGAAGAAAATCGTGTAGCATAAATTCAAAGTCTGCGCCGCAGCGATGTTTGCAACGGTGATGAAAGAGAAAAATGGAGAAGAATTTGGTTGAGTAAATGTGGGGCTCGCGGGGAGAGAGACGATGCCTGGATGGCGGGACAATCTAGGCAGGAAGTTCTGGAATTTGAACCGTTGAAAACTTTCTAGGCTTAGGGGGGAAGTACCTCCTCGGTTCAGGGTGCGTTGACATTATAATCATCCATAAAAAGGTAAGCGGTGGGACTGACAAATGTACTTTTTTATATTTGAAGGGCATCTTCCATCTTCTGCATATATAAATAGAGGGAATTTAACTTCGCCACTACTTTGCCAACCACATTACATTCCGGAATGTGGATTACTCTTAGATTTGGCATTTGTCCAATTCAAGAGTTTGTCGTGGCACCTTGCCTTGGACCATTGACATGAAATATTCTCTTTTTTAAGGTTGGGCTACAGTGTGTTTGCGACAAATGCCAGCACAAATTATTCAAAATCATGCGGCTAATGTGCAGCGGCCACAAAGAATGGGGTATTCATATCTAATCTATTTTGTAGGGTGGGTTTAGGGTTTAGGGTTTAGAGCTTCAGGCTTCCTTTAGGGTTCAGGGTTCAGGGTCCAGGATTCGGGGTTTAGACTTGCTTTAGGGTTCAAGGTTCTGGGTTTAGGCTTCCTTTAGGGTTTAGGGTTTTCGGGTTTAGTCTTCCTTTTAGGGTCTAGGGTCTAGGGTCTAGAGTCTACGCATAGTATTTAAAAAATCCAGAGTAGGGTATAATTTAACCCCTAATTGCCGAAGGCTTGTTTTGAGCTTTTTGGATTTTGCTCTAAACTGAACAAAAAACCAACATTTTGATAAATTGAATCAATTTTTTCGGAGTTGTAACCGTACAAATTCAAACTAGACATGTTAGAGATAACATAGGAAAAGAAAACACAACAATATCATTTAAGTATTGAAAGATTATAATGTTTTATCATGAAGGTGTTAAAACTATAAAAATCTTTTAGCCTTCTTTTTGCATGTTAAATGTGGAAAATTGGTCACCAAAAAAATATGAAGATAAAGGATCTAACATGCATAACCCTAATCAATTTACAGCTTCTGAAAACCTACTCTACAATTTTTTAAAATAATGATTTATTAATGTGATTTTGCCTCCAAGGTCTAGTGTATTTGAGGCACATTTCCAAGAGCCCTCAACACTGTGGAAAGTCAAGATTGCAATGGATAGTTACCCTTGCACCAAATCTTGAATACAAAAAATTAATCATAATCAATCATTTTAAAAATTGGCTTTCTAATACTAAAAGTAGACTTCAACAAGAATTTTTTAAAAATATAAATTAATTAAAACAGCAACTTGGTTAGGGTATATTTAACTTCAAAGTTTTGTTGACACCAAAATTTGGTGCCTTGGGCATTTAGGGGTTAAATTAAGGTTCTGATTTAGTTCATGTTTGCTGTAGTCTCTATCCCAACTATTTTGTCTAATGGATTTTCAAAAATAATGTTGACATTTTACGCTAACTGCAATGTTGCCACTAATTCATAATTAGACATGTAATGATTTGCCTACACAAAAACTACAAAGGTAGAATTCATGGAATTCTTTTCTTCATTCAACTTTGGTTGATTTACGATGCTTGGCTTGAGAAGTAAATATTTCAATTTAGTTGTTCTAAAATACTACAATTTCAATGAATTTAAAATTATATGAAATTTGGAAGTGGCTAGAGTATATGTAATTAATCTACTTAAAAGGAACTAGTATGGAAAATATGACTAGGTACATCATTCATTAGAAAAAGAATATGACCAGGTACAATGATATGGCACGATATTGGGAATAAAAGGCCTAGTTCTTTTATACTAAATTGTAAGAATGTTTACAGCATGCTGAAATTCTTCTTAATTCATTCCCATACAAATATCCAATTGATATTCTTGGACATTAAAATACAAGCCATCCATTCATTTCCAATTTTTTAAATTCAAGTAGACATGAATGTGACATGGATATATTAAATAGAATATTTAAAGGATTTTGAATCCTATACATATTTGCAACTTGCTCCAATCTTATTTTGTCCTTCTTTTGGTTACCAGTTTCATGACATTCGGGATTTTGGTTCTTTAAACTACAGTGCATGGCCAATTGTTTTTTTTTTCTTTCTCGTAGTGTCTGTTAGAAAATGGGGCACTAAATTTGATGTACGCATGAATTATTAATTATTGGAGCATTTACAACTTGTACATTTTCTTGGGCCTTCTTTTGGATACCAATTTCATGACATTTGAGATTTTGGTTCTTTAAACTACAGTGCATGGCCACTTTTTTTTTTTTCTTTCTCGTAGAGTGTGTTTGAAAATAGGGCACTAAATTTAGTGCACGCATGAATTATTAATCTTTGGAGTATTTACAACTTGTACATTTTCTTGGGCCTTCTTTTGGATACCAATTTCATGACATTCGGGATTTTGGTTCTTTAAACTACAGTGCATGGCCAATTGTTTTTTTTTTCTTTCTCGTAGTGTGTGTTAGAAAATGGGGCACTAAATTTAGTGCACGCATGAATTATTAATCTTTGGAGTATTTACAACTTGTACATTTTCTTGGGCCTTCTTTTGGATACCAATTTCATGACATTTGAGATTTTGGTTCTTTAAACTACAGGGCATGGCCAATTGTTTTTTTTTCTTTCTCGTAGTGTGTGTTAGAAAATGGGGCACTAAATTTGATGCACGCATGAATTATTAATCTTTGGAGTATTTACAACTTGTACATTTTCTTGGGCCTTCTTTTGGATACCAATTTCATGACATTCGGGATTTTGGTTCTTTAAACTACAGGGCATGGCCACTTTTTTTTTTTTTCTTTCTTGTAGTGTGTGTTAGAAAATGGGGCACTAAATTTGATGCACGCATGAATTATTAATCTTTGGAGTATTTTTAACTTGTACATTTTTTTTGGCCTTTTTTTGGATACCAATTTCATGACATTTGAGATTTTGGTTCTTTAAACTACAGTGCATGGCCTATTGTTTTTTTTTTCTTTCTCGTAGTGTGTGTTAGAAAATGGGACACTAAATTTAGTGCACGCATGAATTATTAATCCTTGGAGTGTTTACAACTTATCCAACCGCCATTAAATTTCATGACATTTCTAGTTGGATTCTACAAATTGTGTGACATGGCTTATTCTTAAATTTGTTTCTCTTTCAAAAGTGAGGGGCAAAACTTTATTGTCCTCAGTCATGCATTCTCTATGTGAGGATTACCCGGAACTTGCACATTTTTATCCCTCCTCCAAGTGCTCCTAAATTTCATGACATTTAAGATTGGATTCTATAAAGCAACTAATACTGACAGGGCAATCCATGGTTTAGGCTGAAATTTGCTTTCATTCTTGTAATGAAGGAAAAAAAATGAATTGGCCATGGATTTGCTTGTCCTTGTAGAGTTCATTTACAACTTTGCAAATTTTTTTACCCTCTGAGTCGCCAACAAATTCCATAACATTTGGGGTACATGTCTACAATGACAATGAAACTACAAGGCAGTCTTTCAATTTTGTTTAAACCAACCAACGAATTTGATGACATTTTGGATTATATTCCTCGAACGACAGTTTTCTTAGGGCTTATTCATTTCTGTAGTCATTCGCGTATTAAAAAATAAAGGGCACTGGTTTAAGAGGCCGGTGGACACTAAATGTGAATTCAATTTCAACTTCCACGTTTTGTTTAACTCCCTCCCCCAAAAAATGAAACATTTACAACTCTCACATTTTGTTTACCCCCCCAAACAAAATGTAGAACCTTTACAGCTTTCACATTTTGTTTACCCCCAAAAAAATTATGTGGAAGTTGTAAAATTTTCTAACATTTACATTCCACAAGACTTTTGAATTTGTAAACCCTTTCTCTTTTATTTACTACGTGAATTAAAAAATAAAACAATAAGCCATGCCTTCTAGTTTAGGGAACTCAATTCCAAATGTCATGAAACTTGATGGTGATTGGAGGGGTAAAAAACATATGCAAGTTCCAAATGTTCCCCACATTCAAAGTCTATAAGCCTTTCAATTTTGTGCCCCTTCTTTTAATGTGGGGATTATTCAAAACTTGCACATTTTTTCCCCTCCTCCAATCGCCATCAAATTTTATGACTTGAGCATGAACGCATGAAGCTCATAATTTAATTTGTTTTCAATACTAAACCACAAAACTGAATCTGCGATGACCTTTATTAAACATGTACAACCTTTGACATGAAAAATAAAAATAAGAACTTACTTAGTACATTGTGCCCTTTACTTATGAAATTTTGAATTGGATTTCGTTAATAGTAGCAAAATGTGTGGTTCATTTTTTATCGGACTGGAATTGCACATTTTGGAGGGAAAGAAGTGATCACTTCATGAAGATGTAAGTAAAATTATTTATTCCTAAAGAACTTCAGTAGAAATTTAGAGGCTTTTTCAATGCGAAAAAATGATTGCAAGCACAATTGCCTTCCAATTCAACATTTGATGGGGCTCTTCAAATCATTTATGGCTTGCACATTAGACGGTACCATTAAGAATGCGTGCTGGCTCAATGTCAGTGGTTCTTCTCATCATGAATGCTACTGAATGATTTGGCATGAATATGAAACCATGGCCTATAGCAGTTGGAAGTGAAATATTGAACAAAGTTTAATCATTATGAGAATTTCAAAATTCAATTGTATCTTATCATTGTACAAGGTCATGATCTTTTTATAATAAATCAAGTACCTCATACAATTACACATAGTTCTCTTTAAATTAGGTTAAATACATATACTGCAGGCACTTTCAAATTCTATAATTATAAATGCATGGAAAATGGAGTCTTTCAAAACGAGTACTAAATTGAATTACTTCAATACATCTTAAATGAACCGAAGTTTAAAGAAGAAAAGAACTCCATAAATGTTAGGTTCGCAGTTTTTGTGTACGTCCATTATTGCAATCATGTCTAATGCATCAGTGTTGACGTTGCAGTTTGCCTGAAATGTCAACATCATTTTCAAAAATACATTTGATAGAAAATGCAACGCATATCCATTTCAAATCCACTCCTATGTGAATTAGAAACAATTGGGAATGAACAGAGGCCCTATAATTAGTTTAATGTCTACAAAAAATGTAGAATGTCATGGATATTTCTATGTAAATGATTTTACAGAAATTGTAACAAAGTGTACAGTTCAAGGAAGTTCAAATTCAAACATTTTTGCAAATTGTAAACACTACAAGGATTAATAATTCATGGGTGCACTAAATTTAGTTCACCATTCTCTTATTTGTACAACGAGAAAGAAAAAAAAAATGATTTAGCCTTGCGCTGTAGTTTATTGAACTAAAATCTCAAATGTCATGGAATTGGAATCCAAAAAAAGGCCAAAAAAATTCTACAAGTTGTAAATGCTCCAAGGAATAATAATTCATGGGTGCACTAAATTTAGTGCCCCATTCTCTTATTTGTACGATGAGAAAGAAAAAAAATGAATTAGCCAGGCCCTGTAGTTATTGAACTAAAATCTCAAATGTCATGGAATTGGTATCCAAAAGAAGGCCAAAAAAAATTTACTAGTTGTAAATACTCCAAGGAATAATAATTCATGAATGCACTAAATTTAGTGCACCGTTTCATAACATACACGACGAGAAAGAAAACAATTGGCCATGCCCTGTAGTTTAGAGAACTAAAATCTCAAATGTCATGGAATTGGAATCCAAAAGAAGGCCAAAATAAATGTACAAGTTGTAAATATTCCAAGGAATAATAATTCATGGGTGCACTAAATTTAGTTCACCATTCTCTTATTTGTACGACGAGAAAGAAAAAAAAATGAATTAGCCAGGCCCTGTAGTTTATTGAACTAAAATCTCAAATGTCATGGAATTGGTATCCAAAAGAAGGCCAAAAAAAATGTACAAGTTGTAAATACTCCAAGGAATAATAATTCATGGGTGCACTAAATTTAGTGCCCCATTTCCTAACACAGGCTACGAGAAAGAAAAAAAAATGAATTCGCCACTCCTTGTAGTTTAAAGAACTAAACTTTCAAATGTCATGGAATTGGTTACCAAGAGAGGGCCCTAATAGATGTTCAAGTTCTGAAGAGAGATAAAAGGGTGCACATGATTTAGTACATTGTATATTACTAGGTATTAGGGAAGCTCTTAGTTTAGTTATTTCAAAATTTTAGACACTATGAACTAACACCTAAGTCCTTTACTACATTTTGTTGCATGTTGTTTGCTAACTTCTTATAAGTAACCCACTTGTGCAGAAAGTAAAAGTGTTAATCTTTGTAGAAAACATCTAAAATAGAAAAAATAATTTTAATTTAATATTCACTCAATAGCAAAATCATGATTCTTTAAGTCCAAAATAAAAAATGATTTAACTACGTTTATGTGGCCATTGCTTTTTAAGCTCTTGGTAAGTCACTAAGTAAGTTCTAAAAATGTATAAAGGAAAACTTAATTTTCACCCTAAATCCATATTTACTGATCAATACACACCTCCAAGGGCAATTGCAAGCTAGGGTGACACAAAAAGGACTGTCACAATCCATTTTTTTCTATTTTTACTTTTGTTTTTGAAGATTAAAAAAATATGGTATGAATATAGTTAAAAGGACTCATTTCTATGTTTTATATTAAATATATTACAACCTTCAATAGGTGAATTACATAAATTTTTAACATTTTATGTGTTATGGACTATCTGAGCGTACGATATTAAGGACAAAAATGCCAAAATGAAAAATGATTTGACTATGAAAAATGATTTGTCTCTAAATACGAAAGGTCTTCTACGGTATTAGGCCTTCTTCTAAGTGCTTCTGCAATTTATAGGGGGGAATTATTTATGAATACGATATAATGAAAGAGGTGATTTATAAATCACTAGTTACAACTTGAAAGGTTAAAGATTGCAATTTGTGGACGAAGATTAAACAAAACAAAATAAAACAAAACAAATACTCTAAGTTCAGGTATCGGACCATAAGAGAACAAAACAAAACAAAAACAATTTAGAAAGTCTAAGTGAAGGTACTAAACCATAAGAAAATAAAACAAATAACACATTTTAAGGTACCAAATACTGAAGCCCTAAGCCGTTGCTACATCCAAAACAAAAGTCAAAGTCAGTTTTAAAAGCACAAATAATTCTAACCCTAGAACTTTTCCATCGTAGTAACAAACACGAGAACAAACACCACAAAACCAAGCTTGTGTACCCCTCCTTGTTGAGGGCTTTCAAATGGTATCAAGAACATGGTAAATTATTGACACACGGTTTAAAAGATATATAATTTATTATAATTTAGTAATTTTTAAGATCCAAAAATAACTCAAAAATTCTTAATTTATCCACTGTAGATCATAACGCCACGAAATTCCGACAGTATCAAGCACGTCGTGGGGTGATACGCACTCACCGGGAGATTTGAACATGAAAAACAAAACAAACAAATTATTAAAACAAAATAAGCAAAGAATATACCATGCAAACTTAGAAGACTAGTGTAGCCCTGTGCCCTTGCTAAGGTAGGAGGTCCATAAAGCGACCATCTAAGCGTTGAACCTGAATTTTGGGGAGGTAAAACATCTTGATATATTTTTCAATAAATTTTCCTTGAAAGACAAGAAGAAATGGCATCTGGCTCAAGTTGTTTCATATTTTTCGGAGCTTTGTGTTATTAGGTATGAAATTTTGAAGGTAAAAAGCCAAAGGGCTGTAAAAGCAACCACCTCCTAGAATGTACCTCTTTTGTACATTTTGGTAAATTGAAGAAAGCAAAATGTACCTGGGTGTCCTGTTCGGTTCAAAATGCCCGGTCGTAGTTCGAGCCTCCTACCTTACACCCAAGACAAAATTGAAAGTCATTTTAAAAACAAAAAATAACTCAAAAACTGATAAGTTTTCCACCGTACATCCCAATGCCACGAAATGAAGCCCATGCACCTCTTCTAGCGGAGGGCTTTCTGACGGTACCAAGAACGCTATTAGGGGACGCACGGTCTGAGAGATCTCAACGTGACAAACAAGAAAACAAAACAAACAAACAACCTGCCTTAACCCCTAAACGTCTGGATTCATCTCCAAAATTGACGATTTGAGAAAAACCATTATAAACTACAATTTGGAAGAATATTTTGGAATTGGTATACAAATGAAAGCTGTAGATTTTGATTTTTAAATTCTATCCGTATGGTTAGATCTACTAATGCTATCACCAATCTTTTTCTATAAATTTTGAAAAGAAAATTTTAGGATTCCTTCTAAATTCAATTACAAGTACAATATTATCATTTTTTGAGTAAAACTTGTTGGAATGGATTTGAAATAAGGTTCTCTTCATATGGTGATTTTTTGAAATTTTTGTGACCTTTACATCTTTGACCTCATTTTTGCACATCTAATTTTGAACTAAAGTCAATGCAAATTGACCACTTGACATACTTCCACATTTGTAATTTTAGAAATGTATATATTCTAGTAACACCAAATCCAACCGATGGATAGGACAACAACTTGATAAAGTATCACCAAAAATTAGGATGACTTTCATCCAAGCAGGAATGAGACAGAAACAAGGATTTGAATCTGTTCATCGTCTAGAAAATGGACGTCGGAGCGCTCTAGGGTTAAGGTATGGATGTGTAGCGGACTTGAAGCATGGGTTTGGTACCAAGGGTGGAGGTTTGGGACCCACCCCGAGGTTCCGCACCAACCTCGAGGTTCGGCACCGATGCGGAGGTTCGGCACCGAGCCTGCCTCGCATTTGGCGGCTCGGTTTGGGATCGGTGGGTCGTCTCCCTCCTGCGGCGTGCTCGAAGACCGTGTCCAGTTTTAGTTTTTTCGACGTTTGCCGAGCTTGCGCGCCGATGCTGTGAGTGAGCGGTTTAGTTTTGTGAGTGAGCGATTTAGGAAGCAAGACGACGTGGTGAGTGAGCGAGCGCCCCCGACCTTGCGAGCTGATGTTGTGACTGACTGAGCGAGCGACTGCGTGCTGTGAGTGAGCGAGCAATTTCTGAGTCGTCTCGCGTTATTTTGTTACTATTCATCTTCGCTGCTGGCATTTGGGTTATGCGCACCATTCACGGTTTCTTGAATTTGCAGTCTTCAATTGCAGAGTTGAGATTTGAGAGTTCAATTTAGATTGGCAGATTTGAGTGAGTTGAGTTTGAGGGAGCATTCGTCAGCGACTGCAACGACTGTGGGAGCATTCTTGAGAGCGGGGTTTGGTGTTGCGGACAACACGCACTGCAACTTTGGAGAGTGACAAATTCGAAGGAGCTGGTTTCTTTTCTCGGTAAGCAGCAAGTCCTTTCTTTTTTATCTCTCTTGCTTTTCAATATTAAAACTTCTTAAAACCCTGTTTCGCTCAGATTGTTGACGATGCTTGCTTAGTAATTGCGGAGCTTGTAATGGATGTTGCAGTGCTTCTGTTTTGAGTTTAATGTGGTAGGATTTAGGTTCTGCTGCTAGGGTTTAGGGTTCAGCTTGCCGCCTGTAGACAGATGTTGCTGTGCTTGTTTCTTGAGTTCAATGTGGTAGGATTTAGGTGGTTGAATTTATGATTTGCTTTTGTAGTTCTCCCTTTTGGTGAAGGTCCTTTTTTTGTTGCTGTAGTTATGCTTTGCTGCATTTTTGTTTCAGAGTCAGTTCAAAAAAACAGTGTTTTTCACCAATCATGTTGTTTTCAGTGCATTTGAATTGTAAAAGGAAATCTCAGTGTCCCTAAACCAGTGAATTTGTTTTTCTGCAGTTTTAGGTGATTGGATTTTGATATTGGAGGGCCACAGCTGCAGAGCGCACTAGGTTCTCATACCAGGTTTGTCATTCTTCTAAAATTGCAAGACGTTTTAGACCCATAATTCTAAAATTCACACTCGATTTTGGTACTCAGACTGTGTATGCAGGTGTTGTGCTTGTAAATTAGGGTTTAGGATTTGAGATACAACAGAACTACAAGTTCAACGTCCATAACTATCTTCGGGTCGAAGATACTTAACTTCGACCCGAAGATAGATTAGGGTTTAGGTTCCACTTAAAGTGCAGATGTGAAGTTCTATGTTTATAATTATCTTCGGGTCGAAGATAATTATCTTTGACCCGAAGATAATTATCCTCGACCCAAGGCTAAAAAATGCATTAAAGTATTACTGCCGTGAAGCTCTAAAAATCCTCAACCATAACCATCCCCGGGTCGAAGACAATTATCTTCAACTCGAAGATAAATCAAAGATTACGGTCCACATATATTGCTGATACCAGGTCCCCAATCAGAAATTATCTTCGGCTCGAAGATAATCATCTTCGACCCGAAAATAACAACTGCTACCAAGTCTAACTCCCACGAAGATGCCGAGCTCTACGTCCAAGACTATTGTTAAGTAGAGGACAATTATCTTTGGGTCGAAGATAACTTCGGACACAGAAGGAACGCCTAAGAGAAAATGTCCAAAAAACATATGAACCACAAAGGGAAAACAACCAACAATATAACCAAAACTAAAGGCATAGAGAACCCACCCTAGGACAAACAAAACGAAAGGAAATCACGAGAACCAGCCAACCTTATCTACACCCAAAGCGAAGATCACGACAACAAACGAATACAGGGAAACCAAAGTCTTCTCATTAGGCCGTCAGCCATAGACATACGGCCCAACATATAAACCCCAAGAACCCTGATCAGAAGCCGAGGTCTGTCGGTCGTAAACGCAAGCCATATTATCTTCGACCCGAAGATAAAAGATAACAAAATAGGAAGCCGAGTAGACACAGAAAAATGAGAAGAAGCTCAAAACATTATAATTGTAGAAAAATAAATTATCCTCGGCCCGAAGATAAAACATATTAACAGTGGTCTAATTCCTATTCCTACAGAAATTATACACGATAGAGAAAATGCAGAAAAGTTGACCAAATAAACTAAACATCAAAGTCAAATTCTGCATCTTTTGAAATATAAAAGAAAAACAGAGTAAATAATCAACTGTAAACGAAAACATTTATCCTCGGGTCGAAGATAACTATCCTTGACACATAGTTGATAGAGTCGGCCAAATTAGAACCGTGACAAATCCCTCAAGAACTAAATGAATTTACTGAGTGCTGCTACGTCTTGATAGAAGTACAAAAAACCAAAATGACAAACAAAAGACATTGGTGGTGTATCCGCTTATCCTCGACTCGAAGATAAAAGTCAAACAGACGCAAAAATACATACAAGCAAGGAACTACTACTCATAGAAATACTTTAAAATGTCAACTTTTGCAGTTAGTATCTTCGTACCAAAGATAAGACAGTAGACACCAAACTGTCAAGCAAACTATAGTCGTACAAAGCTTCTACGACTGAGCTCCTAAACAAATACTTCAATATCCTCGACTCGAAGATAGACCGGAACGTAGAAAACTTACAATTCCATTCCTCACATGCAGAAAGATAGCAGAATGGAAGAAGAGCCAGAATATAACTACTCGGCCATGGTTCCATTCTTGGAGCCATTCAACAAATGGCTAGGGGAAGGGCCCTTCTTTAAGAGTTTTGCTCCCATCTACGGCAAGCTGTGGCAGTTCAAGCCTGTCATGGAGTCGTGGACGTTCAGTGTGAATCAGTCAAGGGACTACATCTACCTCCGGTACCGCATGAAGGGGACCGGAACGTACGTGAACTGGAACCTCAACGAGAAGGTTTCACTCGTCGAGCAGCACCAGTCAAAGTATGTTGTTCTGACATTGCTTGCAGTGGACGACAGGGGTGAAGAGATTCCGCACAGTCACTCAATCATTATGCACGAGGATGATGAGTGCGGAGTCTTCGACTTCGATAGCCTTGTGGCAGAGCTGAACGTCGCCAATAATGAGAAGTTGGCAGACGACTTGCACAAGATGTTCAGTCCATGGCAAAAGCAGGACGTGGAGACAGCGACGTGCACAATCAACTACATATTCCGGAGGTTGGAGAAGCATGTCCAGCGAGCAGCCCGTAAACACCGAGGAGGAGCTCAACAGCCAGCAGCCCCACCAGCTGAACCCCATTCAGCTTCCACCGGTCGTAGAAGATCTGGGACCCGGCGTGGCGGTCGTGGTGGAAACCAGGGTGGCAGCCAAGGTGGTAGCAGAGGTACCAGTCAGGGCGGAAGCAGAGGCAGCGGCAGGGGAAGTGTGCGAGCAGAGCCCCAGAAGAGGAAGTCCACCGAACCCGTAGCCGGTGAATCAAGCGGAAAACGTAGAAAATCTGTCGCGGAGCAACACCCCACAACGGTTGGAAGTTCCGGATCCGCCCTCACTAATGTTCAACCGGGCCAGCAGGGCGAACTCCAGCCAATTGCAGACTTTGAAAAGGTGGCTGCGTACCAGAAGAACTTTAGAGAACAGAACAGCGGTTGTTTTCTTTTCGAAGAGAGGGCATTTCTGGTCCACATAAAACAATGCTGGCTGCCCCGACCTAAATATGTCATCCAGAAGTTGGAACCGACTCTCGTGGGTGACAAGACAAAAGAGCTGATCAACCTCCCCGACATGAAAGATCGGCAGACGATATGCTTAACACCGATAGACAAAGACCAAAAACTGCTCAAGGAACGTCCGAAAGACTGGAAGTCAATTCAGGGCGGAAATTTTTTCATCATCAACGGCCAGCATAGCATCACTGCCGCGAAAGTGTTGCAAAAAGGCGGAGTGGATGCGGAGAGGATGGTGGAGCTTCAAACATGGCAGGCAAGAATCGTCTGGAGCAGAGATCCAGCGACGCTGACAGAGATATCGAAGTGGTATAATGCTGCAAACCACATCACCCACAGCCAGCCCACATGGGGCAACTAGATCTCCGCATGCAGAGAAATCTGGCTCTCTTATGGGCGACCGACGGAGAAGGCTACCGATCGAGCAACGCGGGGGAACTTAGCCGAAGTGTGCCTGGTTGCGTACAAAGTAAAAACAACGAGGGCAACCTTATCTTCGGGTCGAGGATAACAGTTACTGTCATAGTCTGCTTGACCTGATTAAATTTTTGATGTCATTGGTCATGAAACAAATGAAACCTTCATTATCTTCGAGTCGAAGATAAATCCCTGGACTAAGCCTTCTTGTTCTATTCTCGTTCTTTTGCAGAAATTTGTCGATGCCGTAATAATCCGCTTCCAGAGCATAAACCCGGAGAAGGACGGCAACCTCGTGAAGAAGGAGTCGGATGTGAGTCACAAAATCCAAATGGTCACCCTGGCCAACTCTACCTACAGGATGTGGGACCAGTTCATCAACAATCACATGGCGGGTTTACTTATCGACCCTCACACGATGAAGCCACACAACCTGCCGAAAACATTTAAGCCAAGGAACTACACGCTGAAGAAGGAGTTCTTCAGGCACCTGGGCCACTTCACGGACAGGGACTTCAGAGATTACATCGTCCATCTGCTTGGCCTGACACCCGGGCGAACTCTGCCATACCAGAAGCTCACCGTCCACAGAGTTCCTCACTTGATAAAAGACTGTTCAAGCGGACCAGACTGGGTGGAGCGCAGGAAGCGCAAGAAGGTCATCACAGAGGAGCTGATGGCCGTAGATCCGACCTTGAAATGCAAGGACAAGAATGGAGACGTGATCGACAGGGCCTGGAGGGATTGGAAAAGAAAACACCTCTTCACGTCCGCGTCATGGGACTTCCTCCTCAACGCACTGCCAAACAACTTCTTTGTGAAGAGGCTCACGAACGAGGGGAAGTTGCGGAGGGCGATCGACTACAAAGAAAAGCCGTTTCTGACAATCTATCCCATGTTCCAGCGTTTTGTGAAGATGAAGAAACGCATGGAAAAACCAGAGGGCGATGTCCAAATCCGTGGACACGAATTTTATCCCCAGGCGTTCTGCACGAGCCACATCTGGACGTACCACAGTCGAGCGCTCCCCATTGCAGTCATAGACTTCCGACAGGTTCCTCGGCCAGCTCCAGGATCCGGGGATCCTCCACCTGTCAAGACTCTTCTGAACTTCCTGCTTAATCACTTGAGGCCTACTATGACGTGTCCGGATGTTTGGATGTGGGTTTTCGGGAACGAGTACGACGAAGAAGCGGCCGTTTTCTGGGCAAAGGAGAACATGAAGCTCTTTGTCATGAAACGGTCCACGTACGTTCCATGCAAGGCCAAGCATCTGGACGGCCAGAGCAACCGCGTGGTTGTTGCTCCATTTACGCTCCTGTTCTTCTTTAAGAAAGGAGACGATGGTGCGCCCAAGGGCATTGACGCAATGCAGAAGGAGTACAGGACGTCTAGCAAACCGTACTACCATGACTTCTGGAAGCACCTGGAGGCCAAGCTGAGAGTGCACAAGAGCAAACTCAGGATGGAGTTCTACATAGACATACTCCAGAGTTTTGCCGTGAAAGGAGAGAACGTGATCGGCATCTACTGTGGATCGAAGTTTATGATAGCGGCTAAAGTAGACATCCCGCACTTGTCCTTGTTTATCCTCGAGTCGAAGATAAATCGGCCTGCCCATCACTGGGAGAAGTTTTTCTTGTTGGTTATCATTGACCAGATGCAATTCCTGTTGTTTACTTGGTTGATTGATCTCTCAATATTCCAAGTCTGCTATCTTCAAGTCGAAGATAATGTCTATGAGATTCCAGCTCTGCTACTCCTTGAACATACAACAAAATTGCTAACGCTTCAGTTACGATGTACAGATGTATGGACTCTTCTGCTATGCAATTGAAGGGAGGCAGGAGACTGACGATTACCGTGCGATGGTGGGGAAGCACGGGGGGGGGACAGACCTACACGATTTCCTTCACGACAACTCGCCCTACCTCGCAAACTATGTGCGCCCGCGACTTCTCGGGACCCCAGACCTGAACTCGGAGTCCACTAACTCACCAGAAGTAAGTGAGAATGAGGAAGGGAATGATGATGAAGAAAGGGCTGAGAGAGAATATGCAGGTGGCGAGCAGGAAACCGAACTCGGGATCAACGAGTTCGGGTCAAATGAAGATGCTCTTGGAGAGGAGGAACTGGTGGTCTTGGCCGAGAGCTTTGAAGTGCAAAATCGGGGAGAAGCATCGGGTTCCGGAGGGCCAGAGCAGTCTGACGCAGAGATTAGCTGGAAAGAGAAAGGGAAGGCCCCGGAGGATGCAATCGACTTGGAGTACGACAGGATTGACACGTACTCGGACATGGAAGACTTTGAATACCTCGAGGCTCAGATTGATGATGATGGGCCGTCTGGGGTCGACAAGTCTGCGGATGCTCTAGGGGGTGATCCGCAAACTGGAGCGGATCAAGAATCCGGGGGACCACCCGCAACTGCAAAGTTAGCACTTCTGCCCGTGAAGACTGAAAATAAGGAGTTCTGGGCTGTGAGGACCCAGGCTAAGGCTGAGAAGGAAGAAGCCAAGAGGCTTGAGAGAGAACGGGTGAAGCAGGTGGAGGAGAGGAATCGACGGCAAGAGGAAGAAATTAAGCAGCTTAGGGAACAGCTGCGGGCTTCATCGCAGGGCCCTTCACAACCGGGAGGCAGTGATGTCCAGGGCTTGGGCGGGTCCTCGCAAGTCCTCGTTGACGAAGGAAGATCCCAAGATTATCTTCGAGACGAAGATAATCCGATTCCACTTCCGCCTCCTCGTCAAGATGCGGTTTTTCCTCAGCCCCTCCAAGCTCGAAATCCGGACACCTCTGTTCCCGTGGAGGCGTCGCCTCTCGTAGAAGCATCCATACCCTCCCTTCCCGTAGAGTCGACGGAGCATTGTGTCCCCGTTGAGATGCCGTGCCATGATATAGCTCCGCAGGGGACCCGCGCAGATGATAGTTATCCTCGCCTCGAGGATAACTCGCAGCAGCCCACTGGCGTCGAATCGCAGTCAGAGTCCATCTCGGAGACGCAGGAGGGTGAAGTGGATATTGAACCTGTTCTCCCTTCGATACCGTCAGGAATTCCGCATGGGCCGTGGGAAATGGAGAACCCCCCCGGACGACGACGACGAGACTGTGGGCTACTTGAACGATGCTGAGGCCATGGAGACAGATCAGGTACCCTCTCCTCAATCTTCAGACCCTTACGATTATTCATGAGTGACTCAATTGCCGTCTGCTGGATGTTTGATGTGGATTCCATCTTGCCTTCGTTTCCTGGTCGAAGGCACTTATGTCCGTGGAATCTGACTTTCAGGGGGGAGTGGACAGTCTTTGATTGTGTGGCGTCGACAATCGATCCACATTTGATTGCCTCTTGTAGCATAGTGTACAGTTAGGAACGAACGGTAGTTGGCACTTGTACATAATCTGCTAGAGATCAGCACGCTTCCTTCCGGATGTATCTTAAAATATTTTGAAATAAATATACGCGACACTCATTCAATGGACTCGTGTCTAATGAATCGATCTTGTCCAAGTTTGTGCCCAGCCCAAAAAAATTAGAAGTGTGCACCGTCCGTTGGCAATGAGGCAATCACTTAACGGAGGGGTTCTACAGTCGCTTAGTGGGAATCTCTGCTTGTCGCCATTTTATGGCTCTCATGAATCTGCATTTCAACAGGTAACCGCAACTCTCTTGTGTTATGCTTGCTTCAGGTAGTACAGGCCGGACATGGAGAGAATTTGCCGCGGAGAGTGTCCTCGGTAGTGGTCGCACCGCGACAGAAGTGGTTGAACATCGTGTTTGACTTGAACGGGGTGCTTGCCGAGTGCATTAATTAATCAGTCAGCATACAAGAGTAAAACAAAATACACGGTCGACGATAGGGTCTTCAGCGATAAGCACCCCACCATTATTGGCCATAAGGCCGTCTTCGTTCGTCCAGACTTGAGGGAATTCCTAGACGAGGTATCCAATATCGCTAATCGCGTCGTAGTCTGGAGCTCCATGGTGAAGAAGAACGTGGAGCCCATAGCAGGATTCCTGTTCCAATTCTGTAGTAAGTCAGAACCCTTCGACATCCTAGGACAGGAAAAGTGCCGGGTGGTCCAAACCGCAAAGAACCAATTCCTTAGATACGGTAACGATCCCTTCAAGAGCCTTTTCCTCAAAGTGCTGGAAGATCACTTCTTCCTAGATCCGAACGATCCTACGGCTTTTAACAGCGACAACACTGTTCTCATTGACGACTCCCCCTTAAAGAGTGTCCTCAATGAGAACGGGAACGCCATATTCCTCGAGAGTTGGAATCAATACCAGCGGAGGGACAAGGTTCTGATGGAAACATTCTTGCCATGGCTAAAGCAACTCCACGAGGACTGTCCACCGGGTAGTCTTCGGGGGTTCGTGAACTTGAACCGGATTGGCAAAAGCCCTCTGTCGCGAACCTCGTACGGTGCTAGCAATCTCCTACACGGATTGAGGATGTGCGCCAGATACTTGGGGACGCGTTTCACTCTGCCCGGGATGGATTTAGTGATAGGGCCGGAGCCCGAGCCCGAGAGCGACAGAAAGGACTAGACTTCCCCGTGTCGCCGTAGACTCTAGGATGGATTATACATTTTGTAAATGTGGATTGTTTTTGTATATGTAATATGGATTGTATCATTAAAGTTTTGAGAGTTCATTCCAACTTGTGGCGTCTCTCTTTGTCTCGGGGGTGTTGTTTTGTATTCTTGGATTGGTGTGATGTTCTGCATTGCATGTGATGTCTTCGTTTATCCGTGGGCCGAAGATAAATGTTTGGGGCTTCTATGCAATCGGGGGTGGCTTCAATTCGGAGGATCCGAGATGCCTATGCTCAAACGGATTCAGCCTATGACGAGGAGCCTCTTGTCTGGATCGGAGGCGTTGCTCTCGAGGAGGTCCGGCTCGGAAGGGGGAGCTTCTTGGCGTCTTCATATTTGAGGCCTTTCGTTTTCGGCTCTGCCACGGACGTGGCTTCGGCGGCCATAGACTTCTCCAAGGGAAATGTGGAAGAAGGCGTCGTCGACAGCCCGCCCAGTCGAGGACCGGTCGGGACCCCGATCTGCTCGCCGTCGCCGATGAAGTGGAAAGACTCGACACCTAGTCGACTGCGTTCGCAGTCGCCAACTCCCCGTACCCCCAACGCTCCGCACAGGAAACTGTATGCGAGCAACGATGGACATGCTGAACATCTTCGCCTCGACGATGCAGCACTGTCGCCGGTCGCAGTTGGGCATGACTCTCTCCACGTTGGGGATCAAAAAACGAAGTTGCTTTCCAATGATAGCAGTGGAGGTCGGACATTGCAACGTGGAGGCATCGTTGAGTCCCTCCGCCAAAAATCTGGGGGGAGCGGTTCCTTGCCTTCCCCTGTACCTATTTTCAGCAAACCAGTTTTGAAAAAGCATCAGCAATTAAATGTCTCACGTTCAACTGCTTCTGCAGATCCGTACATAAACACTATCCATAGGTTGCCGCCAAGACCGCCTCCTCGAAGTTCTAGAACTCTTTCCAGCGATGATATTTATTCTCGAATCAAACGCAAGCGGCGGAGACAAGTCAAAGACATACTGAAGCTGGGCAGTTGTAGCCCCTTCCGGAGTGCAACTGAATTCGCGATGCCTTCCCGACGCGAGGATATTCTTAGAGGGTATGCCAAGCAGAAAGCGCTGGAGGCCGAGAAGGAAGCGTTGGAGGCAATCAAGACCACTTCTTCCAGCGAGAACAAGCATGTTTAGCAGAGTCGTTCTTCTTCACAATGGAACTTCTCAGGATAACAATCATTACTATTAATAGAATAGCCATTGCCGTACACAAAATGACCATTTTTAGCAAGGTAGAGCAACTCATGTGCACATAGCCTCTACTATTTTCTCACCAAGTCTTTAGAATTAAGTAGATGTCACTTCCTATGATTGAAGTGAATTATATAGATAAGTGAGATAAACTGTTTCATATGTACATGGGTTCTCAAGTAAATTCATGTCCGTCAATGTAAAGTGGCCCGCTTTTAATAATGTCACATACTTTTTGTCTAAGAATCATGTAGTGTTTTGGAAATGTAACATGCTTCCATCTTCCTTTGTACTTATAATGTCTAATCTCTTAATCGTATTATTTTAGTCTTGCCTATATTTATCTTTGACTTTAAAAAACTTATCTTTGAATGAAGGGACTTAAGGTCTAAAAATGACCAGTTTCCCTCATTTTAATGAATATGACCTTAATCTATGAGAAAAAAATATAATTTTTTTTTTGCTTGGGACTCCTCAATTCTCTCACCTAATTTCTTGCAAGGTTTGGAAAGTCACCTCTAGCAATGTATCTAGGGTACTGGTTTACATTTGGTATCTTTAAGAATGAGGGTATTGGGGTCGAAAGTTATTTCGATTTGATTGAAACTATTCTCTTACTATATCAACATGAACTCTGTGTTTCTACCAATGCACTGGTATGAAATAGACCTCCAAGGTTTGCATAATAGTCTGTTATGCACAATGGTATTATTCAATTTAAAAAGATATAAAATGAATAAAATGTAACTCATGTTTGACTTTGAATGTCCATTACATTGTTGATATACAGTAAATGAAAAGCAAGTGTCTATAAGACACTCTAAAATAGAGATAAAATCTGTTCTCAAAATATCTCAAAATATCCATTTAGAACCAATACTTGAAGCGGATTCAAACATCATGTACTAGTGCAAATATATTATTAATGATACTCTTAGTGCTTCTTAATTTCATTGATGGTACATATATGCACTTTAGTTTATAAAAATTGAAACATCCAAAATCGGTTCACCTACTATGATACTTTCTAGAAGGATTATTATTACATCACTGGTTTTGATCACTATATGGAAAAATTGATACCAGGTGGAGTTTGGGTCGAGATACCATTATTGAGAACCATTTTGATATCCGGATTGCACCCATACCCACACCCAACACTAGTCATGACATACCATGTCATTAAGGAAACTTAGCTAGCACGGACTACAAGCAAAGACTACCTCCAATACTTGAGGATAGATTGTGATATATTTTGGCATGGTTTAAAGGCTCCAACACATTCCTTTTTGGATTTTACAGTTAATGAAGGGTTCAAAATGAGGTCAATAGTAGGCAAGTTTAGGATGAGTTTTAGTGGTCTACAAATTTTCTACTTTGAAAAAATTATGGTGGAACCCACATGGGTGGTCCAAAAAATATTTATGTATTTTTTTTTTTTTAATTCATGGTTTCCATTTGCTAATATGGAAAAAATATCCCCCCACCTAAGATACCTTGCAACTCTTCTAAATTCCTTATTTTGATGGTTTTAGATGTTTTCACCTTAGTTGAATCAAATTTGGAGGGCAGCTGGTTGTGCAATGTTTGAGAATAGTGCTTGTGGTTTGAACAAACAAACTAAAGCACCACATAACTTAACATCGAAGGACATCGTCAAATGCTGCAATTTTGCAAACTGCCCGTCTTATCATCTAAGCTTAGAACTCTTTATTGTCACACAGAAGTGCACATGATCATAAAGACTCTTCCGGTGTTCACTTGGAAGGTGACAATATAGAAGGGTCGGTTCTCTTCTTGCCCACCCTAAAAATCCTAAACTCACTCCATGAGAAGGCAGTTGCATGGACTGAGTAGAGTAGTTTCTGCATGAGACCAAATTACACACATTTCGTACCACCTCCTTAAATTTGAAAGCGTTCAGAACGACGACATTAATTAATCAATAATTTTACTTCTATGAAAAATACAGACTAGATTAACAAAAATGACTGTACACGTAGCATTTGTACAACCACCATCTGAGCGGCTCGCAAGGCCTATACAGTCTTGGATTCATGAGGCTAATCCCCAACTAACCGCTGAAAACAAAGAGTAGTCTTCGGCAATACAGAAAAACGCTCCACATGCGAACATCAGAAGTTGCAGGTACTGATGATTCAAAACACTATGAGGCCGAAGGATCATCAATAAGGCTCTTAACCAACGTATTTCCATTGACGAGCTTCGTTGTCGCTATAATGAAGTCGTACTTCATTCCCTCCTGGATCAATTCAAGACCCAAGATTAGTGCTCAAATAAAAACTCATATGAGATTTTACCAATTATTACTCGGCAAGCCCTGAAACAAACGACATCCCTTACTTCTGGCAAAGATAGGTATTAAACATGTCTACAAAATAGCTTCCAGTATACTTCAGTTCAACCTCAACTGCATTCGTTGTCAAGGGTGATCAACGGAGTCATACTGGAAACCAGCATATTACTAACATACTACAAAACTTGCATTGTGCAACCAGTACTTTCTTGTTGAAAGACGGCACAGTAGCATCTTGATTATTGCATTCAGGCTGATCAGCATACATATTACTGGATAGATGGCTATTGAGACAAAACCTGAGACTCAAGAAACCGAAGTGCGGAGATCTCCGCAAAAGTAACACCTCCAATGAAGAAGACCAGAATTACACGTCGGCGAGCATCTGTGCCTGGCACACTGCTCCATATCACGCCAACAACATAATAAGAGGACCTCAGCAGGAGTCAATCAACGTGCTAAAATTTAATACGTTAACTTGTTCCAGAAAGGAATCAGATATCAACCAAATTGATACCTGTCTGTTGGGGGTATCGCCTCTCGCCTAATCATGTTCACTTCCTGAATCATTAAGAAAAAATTGAGGTCAATATTCAGACTTTTACAGGAAAACGAATCTAATACTGTGACATTTCAGGAAAAAAATCAATTCCAGACTGCATCAAGACTGCATCTTACAACATTGATCCATGTAAAAGAATCTCTACGCGTCCTTTCTAATGACAGTGAGAAGAATTAACCTGATTTTTCTCAAATCTCTCAAATGTTGATCCTGGGAGCAAGCGCAAAAGTTCAGACTGTCGCCTGCAGCAGCGAAAATAGCTGGGTCATCATTAGTACGTAAAAATAGAACCAACCTGACAACCACGCAATTCAACACCGAAATCAGCACCAGAAGCATCAAGGATATGTGAGAATAGCGCACCATTCACCCCTCAGGGCATTTTGCACAAGACGGATACTTAGAGGAGCATATCCTGAATAAACGTACGAAATGTCGTCTGGGCTGCTCAACCAATATCAACATAGTCAGAAACATGAAGAGACGGAGTTCGGTTGATGAGAATAGAGCGTCATGTAGACTCTAGAGAAACAAAATAAATAACCAAGTAAATGCTTGATTTGGTGAAGTCCCTGAATAACGTATGGCAACCCATCAACTATGCACCGTTTGGAGAGCAAGTGACTCTAATCCTCACATCACATATGGTCTTTGTAAGTTATTTCCTGGTCCAACAACAGATATACAAGACAATGAACTACCTCATGTCATTATTTTCTTCCGGTACTAAGTTGAAACCCTTTTTAACAGCTTGCCAGTTACTCTTTGCTTCCTGCAGCATTAACACGCTCAAGTTCAGCACATTCGAAGTATAAAGTCTATGATTCTAAGAACAAATTCCAAACTTATGACGTTAACCGCTACTAGCCTCCTCCTAAAATAATAAGGGTGCAAGGACATACTTGTTTTGTCACCAGGCCAGCCTTCTCTAAATTGCTTAAAGTGAATATGTGCTCAAAGCCATAACTGTGCAAGACTTCTCTCCTGCACCAAAAAGCAAGTCTTCCTCAGACGATAACATTTGCGTCTATTTCAGGGGCGACCAATGTATAGTACAGTACAAATTATTCGAAACTGAACCACATACTATATTTTCAACGAACGAAACCAAACACCTCATGTAACACATACATACACAAGGGCAGCAACATGAGTACTTTGAAACTGGATAATGAGTATGGCCAACCGAAGAATGCTTTTGAAAATTAAATAGTGAAGAGACGACCATTTCATTTACCTGATGTAGTCAAAATGTTTCTTAGGAAGGCCGTTATTAGTGACAGATAATAAAATGAGAAGACGCAAGACACTCTCAATTTGTTCTTGCCTCTGAATCATCTCTTCCACATATGTAAATGACCTGCACAATAGAGGGTAGCAGACGTCATCAGCCAGAGCATATTTTTTACTGGGCTTCAACACGCCTTCAGTAAGTTCCAAAGAAGATTGCAATGGAGCACATCAAAGGTCTAGAAACATACGCATCATAATTTTCACCTTCCACCAGCGTCTGCTCCATACTCAACCTACTCAAGAATGTTGGCTTTGTGGTAAACTTCGATAGATGTTGTGCAATATTTACATGTCTCTGCGCGGTCCACACACTGACATCACCTCACAGCACCCAATGAACCCATGAGGGCATCGAAAACAACATGAGGCACACAGTTTCTCATAAAGACAAAGGTTTTCACCATTTGACGTCTCAAATTTCATGGTTTCACATCAAAGCCTAGACATGGTCAACAGTTAGCACAATTTTGGTCATCTTCTTACGTATCCTACTTCCAAAAAAAAGTCCAGGAAAGATAGCTTACTGTCATTTCAGGAAGAACATTCAGCTTTTTCACGAAGTCTTTCACGTCTGAGATAGACTGATTCTCCTGGCCACATTACAGGACAAATTACAATATAAATAATTGGTCTATTCCAAAAACTTTTGCAGTTACAAATTGAATTCAGCTGTTCAATTCATTGCATTAGCAAATAGGCAGACGTAAAAAGGAGGCAGTAACTTACTGCGTTGGTTACATCCGAGTAATCTTGTTTTATGCTCACAGCCTTCTGGCGCAAAACCTGCCATGTCATGTGCAGTATGTCAAAATTCCAGTTTTGAGGGATAAGAGTAAGAGAAATGGCTACATGAAACCAAAGCCTGGATTGAAGAGAAGAATAACTAATCGAATCATCTGTCCAACTTCTTGAGAAAATCCAGCTGGCAGGACAAAATTTTTAAATCCAGTGCCCCACATGCCGATCACATAGTTGCAGAAGTTGAGCGTAGGCAAATACCCGGGATAATTTGAAGAATTGGACGAAACGCAGCATGATAGCTAGCAAGGTCAGCGGATCCAGTTCGACTGTAGATATTGTGAGCACAACTAAGAGCATACAAATGAAAAAAGTTTGTTACCTGGCCAACAACTCCAAAGTTGAGATCTCGAAGCTCCCTGTACAGCTTGTCACTGCAAACATAACTCCCAACCTTAGCTGATATCAAATAAGTATCCCAGAGATTAACGAAATAAGATATATGCCAAAAATTTGACAAAGAACTGAACAAATCAATCTAAAAGAATGTCAGCAATACCTGGAGTTAAGTGGCACTTTCACCTTCCTAGTGCTAGCCTGCGAGTTAGGCTGAGCTCCCATAACAATTGGGTCCAGCTCTACCGCCCCATTGTTTATCTGTATAAACTGCAGCCTCGTGCAAAATTTCAACTAGACGTTAACCCAAACGAAATCCATCAATTTCGAAAAAAAATACATCCGGGAAGCTATTGTGTCCAAGTACTTTAGCCAAGACGGTGAAACGCAGATGTTTTCAACTAGATCAGTCATTAAAATAGCGTAGAGAGCAAGCAATAGATTTAGATATCATATATTGAAAGCTGCGCAGTATACTGGAAGTTACATGGAAGTGCTCTATCGATGCAAAAATATGAAATTTATGTAAAAACTACTATTGGAAAGAAGTAGCACCTCATCAATGACGCCCTCGTATGTTAACTGTGAGCACATGGGTGTTACCATGTCAACCTGAATACGACGTCATCTTCTCTCAGTATTGGAACACTGCATCTAAGAATCTGGAAACGCGATCTAATCTAACAAAAAGTCGGGAATAAATTCATTGCCTAACGAGTATGGTAGAACCAAAATCCAGAATCTGTATAATTGCAGACAATGTAGGGAATTGCATTATACCTTCCGATCAATGAAGATAAGAGTATCTATCTCAGGAGGTCTCGCCTGGACACAAAATCACCAATACATAGTAAATTCTCCATAAATAAAGCACAACAGTGTCCCTCTTTGCTTGCACGTTACAGGATTGCAATCGCACTGAGCTCGAACTGAGTATCCTTGGTCTGCTAAGTATGCACTTGGTCTGCTGAACAGACATGATAAGATCCGAACCATCGGGGAAACCAAACTTTGGATTTCAGAACAAACACAGAAAATAGCAAGACATTGAACTACTGCTTAGAATCCGCTTTAGAAAGACCAATTCAAGAAACTCGTAAGTGGGGATTACCGATGCAGGAAGAGGAGGCGGCTGCTCTCGTTGCATTCGAAGAAGGATTTCCGAGACTTGGTTAGCTGCCTTGCCTTTTCCTTTTACATTCGGTATCACGCCATACATCTCCTGTTATACCATACTAAAGACTATTAATCTTCAATTGGCACGTTCGGGAGAAGACCCCAAGCATGCACATGAAAAATACTCCTGCTAAGCGATGCAAAGGCTCAAAATCGGTAGGTACCTGAAGCTTCGTAAGTGCCCGTGCAATATACCACAAAGAACTTGTATCTCCATCCACTTTGGTTTCCTGAGAAGGAAAAGAGAGGTCACCACCCGAGAGGTCAAGATCGCTCTGATACTGGGAGAGATTGAAAATGGACCACAGAGATGCAGAGCTAGTACCTTGAACGAACGGTCCAGTTCCAAAGATAATATATCCTCATCGAAAGGGATGAAGTACAACGGATATTCCCCGATGGTCACGTTTCCAGTAGCCTTCACCTTCTCTAAAACCTGTGCACAAAGAACAGAAAAGTCGTAGAAACATGAAAGTCAATTTCTGCTGGAACAAACGGCATTCTTCAAAACTAAACAAATAGTTGATTTAAACGCACTCGTGAAAGGAAACTGCGCAATATTGAATTCCTTATCAAGCGTTATTCAAAATTGGCATGCCACCCCAATGTCACAAAGCATATTTGTTGTACTGTCAGAGGAATCAGAGGAATTGTAATCGCAATCGAAAAAGACAATGAATGCTGGATTGCCAAACACCTAGACGTACGCAAGGATATAATATACTAGATGAGGACTCCAAAAAACATTGAATATCTCAGAGGAAGAAGAATCAACAGTATGTACGGATAGAAGAGCAACCTTCTCACAGATTATGGTTCGCCGTGGTATGAAAATGACGGAGTAGCTTTTCTGCAGCTGTTGACTATTCTCGCGCTCTATGTGTGCAGCGATTTGCCTCATCAATGGCATATGAGGTCGTACTAAATAAATTACGTTCTTGCACTCTGATAGTACAGGATCATTCTCAACATAGTACAGATTCTCAACTCCATGTTCCTGTTAGCACATCGGAAAAGTCAAACTCGTCAAAAAGCATAACTAGCGCTAAAGAGATTTGCAGCTCTAGAATTTTTCAGACGACTTTCGCTAGATGTAACATTTATTACATAACTCCATACATCAATAGACTACTGATTCAGTGCACGAAACTTTGAATAAGTAAATCGTAGAACTACATTGATTGTTTTAACGCCAGCACATCAGTCTGAAGAGTCACAAATGGTTAGATGCATCCAAATCTACAGGAGAATTAAAATCAAGTAGCATACTCTCAGAAGAGGTGAGAAATACCTTGAGAAAAGAAGTTTGCGCGATAAGTGCAAGCGGTCCGCTGAGCTGAGGATCCAGCACGAGCACCTTCTTCCCTCGCATCTGCCAATTTTGAAATCAAATCCAGCTCAGAAAACTGCCGATGCCACTCGGCAATTCAGGAACTCAAAGCCTAATTTCTGAAAATCCGTGTTCCATGCACACGATGCTGTTTCTGCAATACCTAAAGCTCAAGGAAAAAACACCGACCTACGAAAGTCCCTTAGGAAATACAACCGCATTGCAAGTGTAACCTAAAACACTCATCGTGACAGAGAGAACTCACAGAATCCAACACTTCTCCCAAGTCCCTTTGCGCTTGCTCCCTGCGAGACGGAAAACAATTTAAAAATAAAATCAATAAGACACCTCCTGATTGCACCACATCTCGAAAGAAAGACAAGATTCAAATCGGAAGCCTGCGACGACGAATAGAAGATAGATTTGAGCACCTGAGAGTGGAGAGATTGACCGGTCCGTTGTCGAGGATCGGAAGCTGCGCCATGGTTCTGCGCTTGGAGAGAAAGGAATCCAATATCGCAGGGTTACTACAAAACGAGTTCTCTGCGAGAAAATCGATTTCTCAAAGCTAAGATCATTGGGCTCCTCGTCCCATGGATCGATTCTATTGCGAGGGAGACGAGATCGGAGACAACCAGCAGGAAGAGCATGAGAGCTCTGCAGAGAGGGGTTTGTGGAGATTGAGGTCCGCCGTGCCATTGGTACCCTGTGAGACAAACTGGAGACCAGCCGACAACAATATCAATAGTACATCAAGGTACATGTTTTGCTTCAGTGCTACGTCATCTGCATACCGTATATCAGGACAATAGAAACCAGTGTAAGGTAACACAACCTATTCCCGCCCCTTTTAAGAAATTTGCCTTTTTTTTTTTGTTAACCCCAAAAAGATGAATTGGCCACCATGAAAATCAACCTTTTGGGTAACACATGAACCATTGCTTAAAAAAATCCAAGACCACTCACTGAAGTTCAAACTATTGTGCAAGAACATTCCTTTTCACATAAAATTTCAAGAATAAACATTTGCACTTCTATCCTCTCTAGAATCATCCATTAGACACTTGGTATATGTGGCGTCATTCTAGTCTAGAATTAAGGTAGGAACACCTTCAACCAAGCAAATGTCTATGACAAGCTCTTATTTTTTAAATCACATAAAGACAATTTTGCAATAAATTTGGGAGAAATCTAAAAATGATATTTGATTATAATATGCAAAAGTTGTAAGAGGTCAAAGTTGAATTGGTAGATTTTCTAAAATCATGCCCTATCTTCAATGTTCACACCTTGAAGAGAGTACAACAAGTATCTACATTTTCTTTGGGTTTTTTAGGGCTTGATTTTAGAAACATGCTCGGAGTTGGGTGATCCTATCTTACCAAGAGTCATAATTGATTAGTTTGTGTTGATTAACCTTTTGGAGAAAAAATCAATAAAAAAAATTTATCTCAAAATTATTTCTTTTGAATTAATTTTTCTTTGAATATTTGAAGTGAAAGGTAGTAGCTATCTATTGGTATTCTTAAACATGTACTAAAATTGTTCTTTAAAAATTAGGAATCCAAAGATGAAAATCCATCGATCAATATCTCAAAAGTTGAATAGACTTCATTGGAATTGCATTATGAAGAGTTTACTTTTAGGTGAAAAAATAGGTTGTAAGATTAGAATGGTGTGTTCTACCTTACATATATGGTTTCCATTTGGCCATTCCTTAAAACAATCTTGAAGACCCAAGAATTTAGGCTCAAAACAAGGAATCACCCTTAGCTTTGAGTGAACAAGGGAAGATAGGCCTCTTATCTTTTAGAAAAATATTTTTTTCAGATATTTATGTTCTCTTCAATAAAATAATAATATTATACAATTGGTGAAAAATATATTATATTATCTTGCTTCAAGGAAGATTATACCAACCTCCAATTTCATATCAACATTATAAGAATGCAAAACCTTGTATAGAATAATTTGGCTCCACCGCTAAATGACAATCAAATTCACTAAAAATTATCAATGTTGTGTAGATGAAAATGCATCATACTACCCACCTAATTTAGTGAAATCTTCAATTATAAGATCTAGTTTGTTTTATTTCTGACTTTATCCAATGCAAGATAGGGATGTAGGTTATAGTAGGTTATAGAATTCAAAATAGGGGAGGTATATAAATTGGAAGGTTGTATAATTTGTATTATATGAATTAATTTGTAATATACAATTATAGATGGTTTTTAAATGGAAATTTACTTAAGTGGTCAAATTTTTTGACTTGAGTTACAAATAACATGCCTGAAGCAAAAAGACTCAAAAAGACTCAAGAAAACTATATCAAAGTCCTAAAAGTTCATAAACAAAAAACATACAAAAGGAAATAGAAATTTATCAATTGATGACACAAGAAAAAAATTACCTTTGTTGTTTCTAAATGTTTATTCATTTGAATTCTTTTAATATAGGATTGTATTTATCAAGTACATTTTGTTTACAAATATATAAAAGTTCTTCAATCTTGGTAATAGATACATTGGGTTTTACTTATCAAAAAACATATTTATCATGTGACTTAGCCATTGTGCTAGAATATTGCAATTTAATAGAAATACATATAAACTAGACCCCGTGCATAAGAAGCCAATATGAATTGGAGAAAAAAGGGATAAAAGTTGTAAAGTTTTATGAGGAGTTTCTTATGCTTGACATGAATCAACCCATTGTGGAGAATAGAATGGTGAGCTAGACACATGGGAGCTGGGCAGTGGGACTATGGAAAGAAAATGGATGATATGGGGGAAGATATAGTAAATTATAATAATACCCAGAAAATGCACAGATTGCATCTTTTAGGTGCATAATGATAAACATGTTGCTTTTCCTCCAATTCACACATGAAAATAAAAAAGAATACATGTGTCATTCTCCCACTGGTTGTTAAGTTTTTTTAAAAATTTTGGAAGGGGCACACATGTAGTTCTTCTACTAATTGTAAAACTTTAAAAATTGTGCTTGTGAATACCCACCCCAACTCCAACTTTATTTGCACCTTGTTTGGACTGCAATCAATATGGGATATCAATTTGTCATATTTATTTTGCATATATCCTTATGAATTTGTTTGGATTCATATGTATTCCATCTATATTTTGCATTTGTACGTTTTCTGAATTCCAAATTTCATATCTATACTGTGTATCCATATTTTGTATTTGTATTCTATATCCATATTTTATATTCCAGAGTGCCAAACCCTAACTATTGGATGGCCAAGATCATCTGTTTGATGGCCAATTAATGGCTATCTTTTTTTTATCTGATCAACAGAAGTGGAGGGGGGCAGAAATTGCAAGACCAGGAGGTGACATACATCTTTTGGGTGCATAGTGGATTAGTGGATGCCCATCCTTGTTTTTTCAATGTTGAACCAACTTTCTCATTTATTAATACGCGGTCTCTCATCGTCTTATTGTGTGAACAATTTTCATCGTTTTCAAAAAATTACAGATTGAACTCCTTTTCAGTTCCAAACTGATAATAGAACTCTTAATGAATTCACTGCTATTTAACTTAATTGATGGATATCTCTAATTGGTCACCAGGAACAGATAAAGATTTTGATGTACCACCTTCAAGTTTATTTGCATCTACTCTTAAATAAGGTAGGTATCCTTAAACCGCCTCTAATTGCTACTGTGCCTAATTACTACTATTAGACTGTTCAAATTCTTCTATATGCTTATTGGCAAGGGAAAGGAGGTTCCAACGCACCAAAGAATGCAACATTTGGATACTGTATGCAAAAGTTATGAAGGAACAAAGTTTGGTTCTAAAAGTGTTTCTTTCACAGAGGTACATAACTGATTTTGGAGATGTACACACACTGAAGATGGCGCTTTAAGTTCAGTGGTGCATTTGGGATGCCTACCTTATATGCAGACACACTAGAAGCACTCTTGAAGATGGTAGAGAAAACCACACCTTTGTCTTCGATCACAACAACGGCATTTATCGCGGGCTAGACCGTAAAATTCATCAAATAATTCTTTTGTTGGAGACACATCTTCACATTTTGTAAGTCTGATAATTGCGTAGATTTTTGCACCCACAGTGCACGACTCCAACCCACGGCACTACCCACCCCATAGTACAGTACTTCCTCAGAAAAGAATACAATAGTCATTTCCCTTAGAAATATCAATCTTCAATCTTATGCTGAGGTTGGCCCCATCATTCAAATTAATCTCACTAGAAAGATGAGGCCATGGCTTTGTTTCCACGAGTGTCCTATTTGTCAATCACATGCTCATGAGGAACTTTTCCTCTGTAGACTGAGTCGCACACAATTTGGGGAATTGGTCTTTAGGGATGTAACTTAACAACAAACCAACCTGAACCAATCTCCGAGTGAGTCAGACAGTCACGATTTCTATATTGAATATTGCAATAGAGTCAAGATAAGTAGAGAAGCCTAGGGAAATGAATCCTTGACATCATTAACAGTGCTAATTCGTACTAAGAGCTTCTCGAACGAGTGTAAAGTATCCAGCAACTCTCAACTTGAATTGGATAAACCAAGAATACTTCTCCACATCTTTAACTTAATTATCGTGTACACAAAAAATCTCACAAGAGGTAGTTCGGAGTACGCAACTTAATTCATCTCGAGATGGCCCGCATTGACGAAGTCCTCAAATCCGATCTACAACGTGGACTTCCTCTTACATGGCCTGCTTTGAAATTTCATAATTGAGCATTCTGGATCGATGGGGGTCGACATTTTGCTCTCTTTTGTAGATTGCTTGTAGGCAAGGTATGGCTGCTCTTGAGTGAATTGGTGCTGCTGGCCTGTTGGGTACTTCTGTGGTGAGCTTGCTGGCCGGCCGCCCTGGGGTGCCAACATGAGCCTAGCGACGTAGAGTGATGAGCCGGCGCCTTTGATCGAAGGAGATAGAGCTGAATTGGGAGAGATGGAGGAAATTGATGTACAGAAGTTGCCGCGGAAGGAGCTTCTGCAGCTGTGCGCCGAAAATAACATTCGCACGGCGGGAGTCAAGGTAGAGTACCACTCGGTCATTTTGCTTATGTAACCTCAAGTTTGATGTGCTCTTTCTATGTAATCGTCCATCGACCTTTGAAGCACTTCAATTTGCCAGTGGCAATCGCTACTGTGATCATTAAAGTTTCAGGAATGTAACTCTCTGGAGACAGGGCAATAGGTCATCGATTGACGCCACACCATTGAGTACTTGCACGGTTTCAATTATGCTAATCCTTTAGGAAATGGCTGTCTCATACAAGAGGAAAGAATTCGTCTTGATAATTGTCCTGATATCACTGCGTTGGTTGTGGATTGCTGTAGCAAGATGAACTCGTTCGTTTACTGCAAAGGAAATTCCACCCTCCAGCAATCGATCCATCCAGGTACTTCTTTGAAATTTAGAAGTTCAACACCATCCACATCCTCACAGCACCAGCCTTTGCTTATTGATTCACTTCAGCTCAGAACTAGTACTTTCAAGCGGCACCTAAATGATGCGGGATTGGTACGTTTTGTAACAGGCTCTCGACGAGGACACGTAGTCAGATAAGTACTAATTCTCCAATCAGCTCACCAAAGGGCAAAGAAAAATCTACGGAAAAGACTCTGCCAACGCCAGGATTGACCAGCCAAAGGCGGGGCCTTCGTGCTCTTGTCCTCGTGGTAAGATATCATAATTCTTCTGTGTCAGTCCCCCTTTTCGGTAAGGAAATTTTCAACCTCTATAACATCGGATAGTAGGTGAAGTACTTGCTGCTGGATTTCCATGATTAACCATGAGTAGCACATATGTTCGAAAGTAGAAGTTTTCCAAAGTGAGAAGCTAAAACCTCCTTCATCGATTCTTCGACAACCTCGTGAATCGTGATCCATTTAACAGTTCCTTGAGCAGACATTCAATGCTGCAGTAGTCTCTGAGGATATTTCTTATGTAACACATAATGCTGTTTTCGGATTCAGGATGACCCCTCGCTGAAGGTTTCACCCGAGTCGAGCCCTAGAAAGAATCAGCACTCACCAAATCCAGCAGTCCTGCCCCGCAAACCGATTGGGACGAAGCCAAATTCGCCACCAGCACAGAGATCGGATCTTCTGCGCAAGAAGGTAAATGCTTTGACTGCAGTCGGCAAGCTGCAAGCCCAGGAAAGAGGTCGGCTGGTTCAGCAAAGTGATGGCTCTTCTGTCAGGGGCCGCAATAATGTGGCTGCTGCTGCTCCAATTGGAAAGCAAGCACAAGATAGGCAACCGCAAAGAAGTGATGGAGCTTTTGTTAGAAGTCGCAGCAGCATTACGACCATTGGCGCTCCAAAGAAATCCATCAGAAGCGCATCCATGGAGCCGGCCAAACGCCCTGGTACCGGTGAGCGAGTGAAGAGAAATGAAGCTTCACGATTCAAAGCGCAGACGAGCCCTAAGCTTAATGCGGCCTACCTTGAAGCTGCTGCAAAAAGGAGTCATCCTCGGGCATCTGAAGGTGCAACTAGTGCCACTGCCACAGCTGGTTCGCGTAGCGACTTCAGCTCACAAAACTTCGATAGTGTCTCGGAGATTGCCACAGATGCTGGACATCATGCTATGTCCGAAGACTCTGATGCTGATGATGGTCGCAGCGTCACTAGCGTAGCCAGTGAGCCTGCTTCAAGATTTGCTTCACAGTTTCATTCTCCTCGGGCGATTGAAGGTAGTAAGCTTGGTCGAGGAGAATCTCCATTGCGGAATAGTGCACACGGAAGAAATAGTTCCTTTGATTCCAGTAAAGCACCTGGAGGAAAAGATTCAGATACCTCCAAAGCAGAGATCTTAATCTCTCCTCTATTTATAGAAGATGATACCGCCTTCAATTTTGTAGGCGACGCACACGAGCATGAGATAAATTCGTTCTTAAACGCCGACATCGTTATTCCAGAGGAGATCACTGCGGCAGAGGGATCACTCCAAGTCCAAGATTTCGAGCAGGCTCGTACCGCTGAGATCTCCACAACAGGGTGTCAGAAGGAGGACATCCTCGCATCTGAAGAGAGCTTTGCGAGGAAGCAAGATGCAGGCAATTCAATGGGAGCACATGCACATACAGCAGGTCACTCTGAATCTGCACCAAGCGATAGTTTGCCAATGGACATTCGTGCGACCGCGCCTGTAGAGGAGATTAGGGCGGGGATTCAATTGCCAGAAGCAGAGGACGAAAATTCCGTTCCACATTCCATTGAGGTTTCACACCCTGAAGAATCACCAGCAACATTAAGCGATCAACACGAGAGGAAAACAACAGAGGACTCTGTTTCTGAGGCATCGCAATCCACAACAGAGAAGGATACATTACTCTCCAAAAACAATTTCAACGCATTTGCAGCAGAAGAAGGCCAGATAAGTCTCACAAACACAGAAAAAGGCGAGGGGGACGGGCTGATTGAATCCACTCACAACGAAGAGTCTCCTAACGATGGCGAGATCTCTCCAACAGCGAATGTTCAACTTGTTAGTGATGAGCGCTCTCCTTTGCATCAAGAATCCCCTGATAGCGCAAGTGCGCCCTCGACTAACGATTTACAACGCAGCGGCAAGGACGACTCCATCACTTCATCAGACGAGAGCCGCGAAAGAGATCACGGCATTTTCGATACTGCTCCTCGGCCTCACCCCGACATGGAAAGGCCGTCTGCGATCACGCCACAGAGAGTCGACCTGTCGCAGTCAAGTCCCATACTCCATGACCTCGATGCTGCTGGAGAGCAAACGACGGTGCGGTCTCCTTGCGATGAGCTCCAACAAGATTTCGAAACCAAGCTGAGACGTGATTACGACAGGGTAAGTTACAGTCGTGCAGTGCAGTCGTGCTTGTGCAGTCGTGCTTTATACAGTAGAAAGCAGGGCTTCTTTTTTAGGCTTTCAGTTTGGTGCCAGATTGCACCAGGAAAAAATAATTTGGCTTAAAAATGGCAACATATCGTGAAGTTTTTGGCCAGAAAATTTCGAATTAAAAATAAAATCTTGGATGAAATTGCCAGATTGTGGACAAAAATAGAATTATGGACATGTGATATGTGCTAGTGTGATGTTTTCTATCCAATATGTGGATGAATGTTGAAATTTAGAGAACCACTATAAAATTTTATATCGCCACTTTGACACTTCATAAAAAATGAAAAAAATGAAAAAAATGAAAAAAAAAACTTACTAGAAAGGAATCTAGTTGCACAGATGGACCTAATGACCCAATGACGTGAAATTCACAGAAAATGGAGTTCAGAATATTAGCAATGATTTTGAAAAAAATGGAATTAACCCTAGAACATAGCGGCTACCATTTTGAGTTTCTTGGAATTTGCTCTAAATTGAACCAAAAGTCAACATTTTGATAAGTTTCATCAATTTTTTAGAGTTGTAACCATACAAATTCAAACTAGATATGTTAGAGATCATATGGAAAAAGAAAAAAAAACAATATCATTTATAGATTGAATAATTATAATGTTTGGTTATGACGGTGTTAAAATTGTGAAAGTGATCTGAAGTCTTTCAATACTCTTTTCACATGTTAAATCTAAAATTTAGGTCACCAAAAAAAATTGATTTAAAAGGACATAACATGTATAACCACAATCAATTTATGGCTTCTCAAAATCTATTCTATAATTTTTTTAAATGAATTTCTAATGTGATTTTTCTCCAAGATCTAGTGTATATCAGAGGCTCATTCTAAGAGCCTTCAATACTAGAAAATCAAAATTTTCAATGGACACCCTTGCACAAAATCTTGAATATAAAAATCATAAATATTCATTTTCAAAATTGGATTTTTTATTCTAAAAGTAGACTTCAAAACAAATGTGTCCAAAAATAATAATTTGATGAAGTTTTATTCAACTTCAACTTTTTATTGACACCAAAATATGGTGCCTTGGGCATTTAGGGGCTAAAGTATTCAATTGAATAATCAACAAAATATTCTAATTATAGGACCAATCTTAGGACCAATAGGAACCTTTTAGGTCTGCAGTATCCTTCTAGAATTAACCTTTTGCAAATTTTACGTTCTAAACTTGTACCATTGCAAATTTGTAGGACTTGAAAATATAAAATCATCAAAAAAATCAGAACTCTATTATTTCAAACCATTTTGCTTGAATTCAATTTTGATATAATAGTCTATTTTCTGTAAATTTGACATTTAATGCTCTCTTGTATTTATAGCGAAGTCTTGTTTGACTTGCCATGTATAATTTATTGTCAAGTTAACTCAATTAGTGTAAAAGTGTGAATAGTGCAACACTAATTTGAGTGAATGTGGTCTAATTAGTATTGAAAATTTGAATGACATTTACATGAAAGTTGGATGGGTTGAAGATAGCTGAAAGTGGGATGAAAATTGAATTACAATTTTATCATCTAAGATGGTATGTAAAGAGTGTAGACCCCATCATGTTTTATTTAAAATACTATAAATTTTCATATTAGCATGATTGGTAAATTTGTATAATTTCCAAATTAGTGTGAGTTATTGCCATTTATGATAGTTGTATCATTGTAATTAACTTCAAGTGTAGTGAAGTAACTTTCCCTTTAATTAATAGATGAACACACTTTAATAATTTGTCAATCTTTGTTAACTTGAGATATGTAAAATGTGAAGTTATACTTGTGGAAGTTATTAATAATAATATTGGAGTAAAAGACAAATAGATATGAAATTTTGAAGATGTATTTGAAATGTGTACTATAAGTGCAACAAAGCCTTCAAAAAAGAAGATAGATGCATTCATTTTTGTTTTTTTGAGGATTTAGGGTGCTCAAAAATGATAGATATAATTTAAGAGTGTCTACAATTCTTAATTTTTACATGTAGAATGTATATCAATAGTATAAACTTTAGAACTTTTTCCAAGTAAATTCTAGCCCTCCGTACTAACACAATCCCTCTAATTAAGGAGAAACTACTTGATACTTCAAATGTTAAGTAGTATTAAATTGTCTTTAATTTACAAACATTTTTTTGATTACAGGATGGAAGCATGAAGAATACCATTATGGACAACACAAGCGCGAAGACCCCTCTTTTGCAACATAAGGAAGAAAAAGGGAAAACTCACGTCATAAAGAGATCATTTCCAATGTCAATATTGCATTGGTGTTCACAACTATTTTCAGCAATCTTTGGAACACGGAACCAATGCTAATCAAGGATCTTGAAGTCATTTATGTATAGTCCAAAAATGTAAGTGAGACTCATCTACATTATATAAGCATGCTTTATCAACTCATTGGAATGTATTAATTATGATTTGTAAAACTTAACCATTTATTTGAAAACCTAAAGTAACCTATCCTAAAAATGTAATTTTGTTGATAATACCACTAGCTAAGGATATGAACAATTTTTTTAGAGTATAGTGCTAGTATATGGAAGAGAATTACAATCATTACTTTTTTGCAAGTTTTTCTAGTACTTGAAAGTTAAAGTTGTTGGTGACCTCTTATTAACAATGGATTTTATTAGTCTACTATCTTTGAAATACAACTTCTATTACTACTAGTCAAAAAATGCTTCAACTTTTTAAGTTGAAAGGAGGTGATAGAGCACTAAGCTACAAATCAAGGGCATCATCACAAAGTTTAGACCCTATGGTTTGTCAATAGTTATCATGTGGTTATTGTTGTTTCATGGATTCGCACGTTAATTACAATTTATCGCATCATTACGATGCATTACTTCGCATCATTACAATGCATTACCAAGTAATGCATTGTAATGATGCGAAGTAATGCATCGTAATGATGCGATAAATTGTAATTAACGTGCAAATCCATGAAACAACAATAACCACATGATAACTATTGACAAACCATAGGGTCTAAACTTTGTGATGATGTTTCTCAAAGACAAAGTTTGGGAACCATGCCTTCTCATTTGTAACTTAGTGCTTTAGAATTTCCAATGGTAATTCTATTTGTTACTTTTAAAAATTGTAACAATTTAAGACCTTTTATAATTCCCTTTTAGAGCTAATAATTTCAACTCATATATTTCAAATATTGTTTCTTTGGGAACACATATAATGCTAGTAGATTTGATTTTTGAAAAAATTGCAAAAGTTGCATACCTTTTAGTAGAATGCCTTTTCAACTAAATCTCTCATTAAAATGCTAAAACAATGTTAATTGTTGACAGGTAATTTGGGAGGGTCTCAACTTGATCACCTTCAATAGATTGAAGACAATCAATGTCCTTGGAGATTGAAACTCCTTGTAGTTAGAATGTAACTTATACCATCTCTTCAATCTTCAAGGTCATGCTCTCTATTGTCTTTTGTAGAAATCGCTAAAAACACATAGACTGCAAATATTCTTATAATAGACTTTTTTTTTATATAATCTTCTTTAGTATCACTCCTTATATTTTCTCACCAAACTTATTTACTTTAGAATTCACTCTATACCCTTACAATCACACTTTTTTTATTCTAAAAGAACTTGAATATCTCTATGATGATATGATATTGTATTTGAATTTTAGAATACAAAACATGCACTAAAATATGATAGGACATATGCCATTGGATTGAAAATTCAACAATGGACATAATTCATTTGGATGTCATTTGAGTTTCCATGTCTTATCATTTTTACATACACCACTTTATAAGTAAAATAAGTATCGATTTTGCAACTTCTCAAACGTGTAATAGATGCACTAATGATCCAAAGTATTGTAGTGATTGCCATATGTCATTGGACCAAGCTCAATCTAAATACAAATTTTTGTCATTTAGACTACCATTTACTTCAATTCTTGCACCTTCTATGTCAAATACACAAGAAAAAACATATTGCAAACAAAATTGTGCTTTCTAGACTTGAAGGTCGCTAAGGTAGAACACCCCATTCATGGTCCTACATCCATCCCAAAACCTATTTTTTCATCCCAAAGCACCCCGTTCATGATGTAATTCCAACAAAGTCTACTCACCTTTTGAGGACTTTCAACCCTTGAATTTGTACTTTTTGAAGAACAATTGTAGTACATCTCTAAATACACAAAATTATAGGTAGCTACTACCTTTCACTTCTAATATTCATAGAAAATTCAACAAATATAGTTTTGAGACAATTTATTTTCTACTAAGTTTTTCTCCAAATGGCTAATCACCATAAACTAATCAATTATAACTCTTAATAATAGAAAAAGGTGAATTTTTTAAAGGGACGGGAATAGGTTGTATTACCTTAATGACTATCTAGCATGTTGCAAGTTTGCAACAAATTCTAGAATGCAAGATGTTTCAAGTGTTGCAAATGTACTTTAGCGACTTATGTTCATGGTGATGGCTACCTATGATGTTTACCATAAGTACACGACAGGGGCGGCACTACTCTATTGAATATTTTATTTTTTGAAAAATAAAGTTTCGTAGATGCCAAAATAGAATTTATTTGCCAATATTCCTTTTTTCACCATACAAAATTTAGTTTTTCAAAAAACTCATTTTCAAAAAAAAATTCGGCATCAACTTTAGAATTATTTTCTGCCCTGCAACTACGGTAATAATACAGATAGAATTGTACAGTACTGTACAGTAAAACAGATGGTTAGTTAACTACGTTCCTACACTTCCGACATACAGTCAGGCCTACAGTGCAGTACCTTCCGACTGGAGAGCCAACTGACTCAGACAGACAGCAAGGGCTCAACAAGGCAGGAACCCCGAAACCCTAGCTCTGTTCCCAGACCCGATCGGTCTAGATTCAGACGACGGGAGTGCCGCGATCGTTATGTGAGTTTCCGAATTTCGAGGGCGCTATAAACGCCTGCAGATTGACTCAGTCCTCATGAGCTCCCATTGGTGCTCCTTCTTTGCGTCTCCAGAGCTTTCTGGCACCGTTTTTGGCTTGGCAGGTGGTTCGACGGAATTGCCTGTGCACGATTTGTAGTTTTGTAGTTGCGATGTAGTCCTTGGGACTGGATTCTTTGATTCTTGCGCTGCTGGGAGAGATATTCTTGTGTGTTAATACGCTAAGGCGCAGAGCGGTGGAATTTGGTTTTGGTTGTCGGTATTTGTTCCTTTGTTTAAGTTTTATTTGTACCTTAGTGTGAGCAGAGGAGTGCTGTTTTTAGTTTGAGACATTTATTGTATTTTGCTCATAATATTTTTTCCCGGGAAGAAAGAGGATGTCGTGACGATGTCGTACCTTGAAGCTGCACCTGATTTGGGAGATTTGAGAGGACTGTCTGATATGCATCAGCCTCTAGATGACCACACCAATCCAGGTGTCTTAGACCGTCAGAAGAGACTTAGCTCAATGGCGCTTGCTTCAAATGGGGAGAACCCGAATCAGGTTTACCCGCACATCTTTTTCCAGTTCTTCTGCAGAGTTTTGTTCCAATTATCGTAGTATGCTTCGAGTTGGCATTGAGAGCGTTTGTTGATGGATTTGTCTGTTTTTCTGAGGTGGACTATGTCTGTTCTTTGTGTCAGCCACTGTAAGGTGACAGTATTCTTGGAAACAAAATAAGTAGTACCAAAATATTCCAGCTGCCTGAAGTGCTGAACTGGAATGCTTATGTTTTTTCTGAGATTCAAGTATGGGAACTGTGGTGTAATTTTTCCGTTTCCTTTCCATACTTGAGGACATGCTTGTAATTTGTTCTAATAAAGAGTGGAGGTGCGGGGAGAATACAAACAAAAGTTGTTGAACTTTAGAAAAGCAGTACCTCGCCATTGAACCAAAGGGTCCAAAATACAGCTGCCGCACCTAGTTAATGAAATCGTCGACGTGCAGTTGCAACCAATCACATTACTTGCATCTTTACTTCATTTAAGGCAAGTATGTCGAGTAATGGAGCATCTAATTCTGTCTCAGATCTCAACATATCCGTGAGCCTCAAAGTAGGCTGGGTTTCGTGTTTGTTTCAGGTCAGTCATCTGGTTGATATTATTGAGGCGGCAGAGTCGGCAATTCGTACTCAGGTTAGTTCAATAGATCTTTTGGAAGGATGACTCATATTATATTGTGATTTGATGTCACCTGTTTTCTTTCGGTTTCTTTCTTGATATGTTTAAACTAATCCTTTTCCTTACGTTTGCACATTTATAACCCTGAAGTTTTGTGCACGACACTCTCGGTCCTCACTTGAGATTGAAACATGCAGGTTGAAGAAAACGAGGAGTTGAAATCTGCTTTGGAAGCGGCTGAAAAAGAGCTGTATGCTCACGTAAGTAGACATACTTGCTTGCTCGATTGTAAAGTGAATAAATACAATGACGCTGCGTCGAAGTCTCGTGCCAATTTTCCTCACCTACGGAATGCCAAATGTAACCTGTAACGTTTCTTCCTTTCAAGTGTCTTTAGCGTTGGATCAACTACCGTTAATTATGCCTCTCTAAACTATGATTTGCTTCTTGTAAGTAAATCTAATTCTTAACCTATCTGGAAGTCTTCCAAAGAGTGCTTGGTGAGCTCATCGACTCTCTTGCTCCGCCTGACATTATCTACATTTGACCCTTTTGCAAAGCGTAAACAAGATATGAAACGTTTATTCTTATAAGGGGATATGGTGGCGAGCACTTTTATGACCAAATTCAAAGATAAGCACTCGGTACAGATTTATAAATTTACCACTCCGGTGTGTGTCCTCAATTGATGTTCATTAGACAGTCTGTTCCTAGTATACCTCATTTATCATCATTTTTTTTCCACATTTTACAGAGGATTAGTCAGCAGAAACAAGGTGCATCTGAGAGTACACATCCATCCTCACACATCCATCCGAGCAAGGCATTGGACATCACGGATGGGCATGCAGGGACGATTCCTCTGATCAATCATCAAAATGCGTTACCTCCCTTGGCAGGTGTCCCATCTTCGTATCCTCGGCTAAATGGCATCAGCAACGGTAGTGGAAATCACACTCCCCCTGGCAGTGCCTTATTGGGTGCACATAGCAACGGATCGTCTGCTGGAGATTCTGGTCATTTGCTTCCGCATTTGAGTTCGCCATCCACCTCGGCTTTGCCATATCCGTGAGTTCTCCCTAGCATTTCTCAGGTTGGGATACTGAAGATACTTTTATGCCAGAGGTTGTTTTGGACTTCTGCTAAAGAAAGCAAAAGTCTCATTGGCATTCCCCCCCTGATGCAAACAGATGCCGATGGTTTTGACAGCCGCATATGATCAATTTATGCTTTTAAATTCAGAAGGTCGCTTACTAATGGTTTCCACTAGTTCAAGTTTTTGTCGACGTTGTAATGTAGGTAGCTAATGAAGCACGTGAATGATATCTTCTACGTCAGAACATTCAAACTTCTTTTCTGTTGATGAAGGACATAATAAGATCCTTGCATTCGTATTTGCCTTGACGGCGTTGAATCATCAATTTAAGTGTAGCCAACAAGTGTGTTCATCGGTACTGGGAGTGGGTTAATTGCCGCTCAATTCTAGTTCGTAACGAAGCTTTCTATTGGAGGTAGAGGCTCAACCGAAGTATGTGAAGGCCTCTGTCCTCCTGGGTAATTTAAGGACAACAATATATGTTGTGGAACAGTCGGAGAAGGGACGTTGAGGCAGACCATCGAAATCTTTATCAGGGGCAGGATTTGCCAGATTCCAACAATCACAGTGGCTATCACCGCTCACAGGTGCTTTCCTTTGCGAGATGTGATTTTTAATTCGTCCTATTAACAAATGAATCGTGGCCTGTCCCCACAAAACTGAAACTAAAATGTGTAGGTACTATTCTTGGAGAAAATGTAAGGACATTGTTTTGGGCTGTTCTTTTTTCACAGGATTTGATGGTAAGAATTCCAAGATCTTCGGAAGATGAAGAATCAATCCAAGTTTTAACTCGTCGCCTGAGGGATGCATCCGTGAAGGTATTGTACTGCAATTATATTCTGTGTGCTTTAGTCTGCATCTTTAGATATGTTCATTGAGTTATCGGTGTTCGAGGATATCGACGCGTTATTGATTTTGATAGTTGTATTGTCAGGTAGGTAACGTGCCATCTGCGCAATTATGTCCAATTATGCTCTGCTGCATGTTGTTACTGTTTGTTCCCAAATAGCACTCTACAAAAAAACAGTAAGATTATTCGAATCTTACGTGTGCTCAGCACTGTTGCACTCTTTATGCAGGAAGCTCAACACATGAATGAGAAGAGGATACTCGAGCGTCGAGTTGCAGAGTTACGACTGGTTGGTGCCTTGTGAACCAATATCTGGTTGTCCTTTTACAAATTCAAATTCAAATTTGGAATCATCCTATTGCCCTTGTTTTATTGTTTACTCTTCTATGTGGCAGGCTTATGACCAGCAGCAACAAGGATTGGTAGATGCAGCATCCAAGGCCTTGTCTTATCGGCAAGACGTACTTGAAGAGAATTATCGCCTTTCTTTCGCTCTTCAGGTTCATTTCTCTTGACATATGCCCTATCTCTTTGTCGGCTTGCAACAAAACTTTGTACGACATTGATCCCTCAGCTACTTCTGAACAAGAGCATATTAAATTTTATGTGACACCTCAGTATGTGCTTATCTCCGTGTTATTATAAAATTTGAGTTTGACACCATTGTCTTTGTTAGCTCAATGAAGCTGCATCTTTTTATCATTTTACTGCAATTTCCAGCCATTCATATATTTCCATGATATTGTAGGATTCTTCCACTTAACGTTTTCATAGAATTTTGGTTTTATTCTGCACATTACAGTGCATTTTGTGTGATATGTAAGCTCTTTCTAGACACCTCTTCGGATGGTAGGACATAACAGAGGACCACTATGGACATTTCAGGTGGCAGAACAGGAGAAGACGATATATGTGCAAAATCTGATGCCTCTGTTGGCTGAGTATGACTTGCAACCTCCTGTCTCAGATGCACACTCCATGGTCAGCCACATTAAGGTCTGTGATTAGCAACCAGTAGACATCGCTTTAGAGTCCTGCCTGGGGTCCCTCTTCTGTATATCACATTTAATTACTCGTTAGTAGCTAACAAATTTGCAGTAGCTATATTATAGCCTCAAATTTGTTCATCTCGTTTTTGCTCCATTATAGATGCACTAGAGGATTTGGTATTTTGGTGTGGAAGGGGATCCAAAAGTTTGTACTGATGTTGATTTTTCCAGATACTTGTCCAAAAGCTACGTTCAGAGTTGGAACTCTACGAGGTACGCTTTGAATGTATCTGAAATTATTTCTTTTCCTCTGGACATTTCTCATATACCAAGTTGTCATTTTGGAACTCGCCAGATGATTCTCACTCTGTTGTTACTTACATTGTAGAGTAAGGTGAAGAACTCACAATATTATCTGTCTCCCCGGCAACCGTTATATCAACCTCCCTCATTGTACACTCCTCCGCCTCATTCTCCTTCATACCAGGTAAATGATGCTGGGTATATTAGGATGCTCAACTCTCTTTCCTGTTGATTTATGTGGAACCTTTACTTGACCTTCATATCAGCTGTTGTTTTAAAAGTGTTTTTTTTGGTCTTAATGAGTCTTGGTGCTCTTCTACACGCGATTATGTGTGATGTCGGTGAGGGTCTTTGTGAAGTTCTAAGTGTTTACTATCATATTTTTCTTACTGTAGTTTGCTGGTGAATAGTTCTCGATGATTTTGGCGTGGTAGTTAACAGAGTCGGGGGTCCATCATTGTTAAGCAGACTCATGGGTTAGAGATGGTGCCCCATTATACCGAAAGACCAACATCTCCAGTACAACTGCCACGAACAGGACGACCTGGTTGGGAGTCTGGCATGTCTTCTCCTCGGTTTGCAGGGATGCGCGACGATACTCTGCATAACGAGGCTATTGATGATCAAGAGTAAGTTGCTCTTCACGTAAATAAGATGAACATGGGTTGATTGCTGTATGGTTTTTTTGAGGAAAGACCCTGCAAGTAGCTACATTGTGCTTGATAGGCAATATTGAAGGGATTTCATGCATTCGTTCAGAGCGCAGGCAGATGCACGGGCCCTGGTGCCTCAGGACTCGGTCAACTCAAGGGTAAGTGAAGGCTTTGATGATTTCGACAATGATGAAATTACTTACGAGGGATCACAGACTCCCGTTCATTCCAAGCCAGGAATTATTACTCCTGAAGTTGTTCGATCACCTCCTCAGCTTCCACCATTGCGAGAGGAAACTGCTTCTCCAAGTTTTGAAGGTAATGCTGAATTTTATTGTCTATCGCGCAACCTAAGAATCTTAGAGACTAGCTCTCGAGTTGCTGGAACATCCTGCTGCGGAGTCTGCGTAACATGTGAGGTTGTTTGCGCAGATAATGACCCTCCTCCAGGAATTGAAGGCCTTCGAATAGTAGGAGATCCTGTTTTAGGTGGCCGACTTACGGCATGTGGCCATCCTGTCAATGGCACTTATTTATGCATCTTCCAGGTCTTTGCAGTGCTATCTTAGTGAATTTGTTTGGTCTTTGTTTTGTTATTGATTCGTACATGAACTTTTCTTTTGGTTTTTTTTTTTGCTCGGAACCTGTCTTTTAAGTCACATTTTCTTTACGGGATTTGGTTAATTTGTTTTTCTTTCAGCCAAAGTATGTAGTCTTGTCATAACTCTCGAATTCAGCGTCTCTGTTTTACAAATGTTAGCCCGAGAGGGTGCTGCATTAACTTACACGTTGACTGACATCAATGTCCATGCAGTGGGTGCGGTTTTATCAAGATGGAACTCCTTTGTACATTGAAGGTATATTTCGGGGGTTGTGTGTAATTTATAGGGTGTTTTGCACTTCATTTGCCTTTGAACTTTGTCCAGAACGTATCAATAATGGATAGTTTATTTATACCTGTCGTCATTACCGACCGCATAAAGAGTTGATCGCATCTCTCCTGGTTCAAGTCCTGAAAGTGAATTACTGCCAAAGAGTTCCTCTTAGTGAGTATACAATATTTTATTTTGAGCCAATTGTTCTCCATCTCACGTGATTTACACTTTGTCTTTTCAGGGGCAGCACAACCAGAATACGTTATCACTGCTGATGATTGTGACAATAAAGTTGCTGTTGAATGCGTACCCATGGATGAGCGTAACCGCAGAGTGAGTATCTGTGTCTATCCGAACGACCTTCAAATATACAACCTGCAGACCTTTCATGGAATATGAAGCTATAACACATCGTGACCTTGTTGACAACTCTACTTAATGGGGACTGAAGTTGCCCTACTTTGTTTGACATAGTTTACAGCAACCTGTTTCGCGATAATGTTATTATGAGGCTGTTTTCAAGCTTTTCTTAAGTTATTGACTCGGATATGCAATGGTATGTAGGGTGAATTGGTGAAAGTCATGGTTAATGATGGCAGATGCATTGGCCGAGGTACGTTTCTTGCGAAAGTACATGTGTGCATTCTGAGATAGCTATGTCCATTTCTATGCTTTCTATGCTTTCTATGCCCATTGTGAGATAATATAACTCAACATGGAGAACTAGATAGTTATTTGAGTCATTTCAATCATGATGAACATAGTATGAAGAACGTATTTCCTCGTGGCTTCTTGCAGATTCGATGATGCAAGATCAAATAGACGCATACATGACTAGTGCTCAAGCTCCTTTTGAAGTGCACCTGTTGGTATGGGACATGCATGCACGTCGGACGAAATTTTTAGCATATTTGTCTTCAGAAAAATTATGAAAGATTTGATGAATTGACTCTCTTCTCTGGCGCCATTTCGATACATCCAGAACTATTCAGAATGATTCCGAACTTGCAATGATAATGACTTCTACTGAAATTCTACCATCTTTACTCAGGAAGGGACATCTGAAGACTCTTCTGAGCCAGCATCTTTGGTACTGAGACGCTCCACATTTGAATTGCGACGCAGTAATGGTCGAAAGCAGCTTCTCAATGAGAAATACTCATCCGCAGTTTCTGTACGTTCCATGTCCCCTCTCTAATCCGTTCATTATTGTAATTGGATGCATACTTGTTCACAAATTGATGCACTTGTTTCGAAATTGTGCAATCATATTTTCCCGGCAATAAATGTTCTGGGGTCCTTCATAAACTCCAGATCAAAGTACCAGTAGGAGAGTATCCGCAGTGTACAATTACTTGCCACGACAAAAAGGAGATTGATCTTGAGCTGCGGGATCCTCGGTTAGTTCTACTAATCATTTGCTTCTACGTTTATGCCATGCTTGTGTCGAATTCATGACTTGAGGATCCAAACAAGAATAAGTTGTAGCATTGACACCGACTTCTACAATAACTCACCGTCTTAAATGTGATATTTATTGCTGAAATGTATTGTGAGTGAGTGCAATGAAGTGTTTAGACGACAGCAGACACAATTGTACAAAGCGCCTGTTGAGTGCTTGAGGTCAAACAAATGAGCTATGATTAATATAATGTACGTAGTAGTAATGATGCGCTGTACATGTTGGAATTTTCTAAACGAATATTCTGTTGTGGTAAAATGCAGGGCTCGTGACTTAGCTGTGCTGACTTTCCGCGCATTCTTGAAGGCAGTAAGTTTGCTAGAGCTACGACCTTTTACCCATGTGCATACGGGAGCTTTTTGAATGCTATTAGGTTGACTTTTCATCGCGTTCATCTTTAGATCTTCCTCCCCATGCTACAGTATGTGTGCGACTCTTTGAATTTTCATTCTGTTCAAAGATTTGTTGAGCTTCTCTAATTGTCTGTACAGGCTGTTGATGAACACAAGAAGAAATCCAGACGTAAATGGCTGCGCGGTTAAGATCCAGCCACTGTAGAATTCTTCTCCAGGGGTCCATGTGAGGGGTCGGTTTTGAGTTTCTTTTATGTTGTGTATGTATTTAGTGCGGATGTACTTTATTAGGACATTGGGCATTGTAGGACCTTATTTGTAAGCTGCATACATTTTCTTGAAATCATTTTCTTTAAAGTAATCACAGTTCAGAATACATTTAGCATATGTACCAAGTATCATTTTACTTATTTTACTTTAACAATATGCCATGTAGGACGTGGGGATTCAGCTCCCTGCTTTCTTCTCGATGATACCATTGCGTTATTGTGTTGTCCTGGAAACCTTCAGTAGGCATCTGAAAGTTACGTCCTTGTAACTTTGTAAACCCTATTACCGGTATCCTTATAGATTCTGAAGCCTGATTCTGTCGAAGTTGTGATTCCCAAGTCAGGGTCCTACTTCCTCAATCATGAGCTTGCTACTTAGCGTTGAGTTTCATCAATCTGGTGAACTCGTTCGCTTTTAGCCATGGCTATCGTTTCCTTCGGAGCTAATTATCCTTCTGCATCAAAGATTATTAAAAATAAATTGCGATAGTGTGGGGAATTGAAGAATCTCTTAGATTTTTCTAGTCAAATCTACCAAAAAAATAAACGTGTGGCATGAGCAGGCAAAGTAAAAACATAGGGGGCGCCTCATTTGCACAAAGGCATGGCTGCAAGTGAAATTCACTTGGAAATAGTTCGTCCTACCTTACAACTTTCAAAAGCATAGACTGCTTTTACAGATAGTATTCAACATTTTGATGAACTCCCCACCAAAAGCTAACAATCCCTGCTAAGTTCCTACTAGTATGCCCCTACAAGGAAACTTTGATTGAAGCCCTCTCAAACTCCCTTCGCACATTCTTCTCCAATTCCTCCAGTTCACTCGCTCCTGATGAAGCACGCGAAGAAGAATTCTCACTTTCCCACACGCCGACACCACGAGACTCCGGTAACCGATTAATCCCAACAAACCCTAATTCATCACTACTTGCAGCTTCCGCTCGCCCAACAAACCCTAATTCATCTCCAGTGGAAGCTTCTGCTACTCCACGAGTCCCACCCTCATCTGCACCCGAACCTCCATCCCTGTTGAGGTCGCGATAGAACGAACGCTGAGCATCAGTGGACGAGAAGCTGTGAATCGAGGAAGCCAATCCGTCCAAGCGCACTCGAGCTTCCTCGTCTCCGATGAAATTCTCCCTCAAGGAAGCCGGCAACGCTGCGAACGCACTGCAGAGACCCCGCGCCACGCCCCAAGTGAAGCCTGGAGTGGTCGCCTCCGCGTACCCAGCATTGAAACCTTCCTGTGCGGAGGAGTTTTTCCCTTCCTCCACGCCATCCCGGTAACCCAAAGTGTGGAACTGGCTCTGTCGAGCTTGCCATTCGTGGTCGAGCTCCGAGGCTGATGAGGGGCGGCCCGGGTGGTCGCCTTCGCTGTCTGAACCCCAGACGTCGTCATCGAGCATGATTGCACCAGGGCTACGTGATTCGGGACCAGGAGAATGATGACGAACTTAATTGCTGTCAATGTGAATTCCAGTGAAGCGCAAGAGTGTGCGGCGATGGGAGGAACAGTCCTCGCACTGTGAAATTGAAAGGAAATGCAGGAAATCCACCAAGGTTGCAAAACATTTGGGCACGATCATAAAGATTTGAGCAAGCGAGCAATAGTGGCACGATTCGTGAATTGCAAAAGAAGAATGTCACAAGGCTCGGGCGACCGAGATGGGCCAACGACAGACGAATGATGAACGAATGATGGACGAACGATGCGAAACCATGGATGAAAGGTGGACAAGCGATGGACAAAATCTAAGTTACACGAATTGTAGAGGAATGTTAAGCGATTTACGTGAAAATAGATGAACTTGCAATAAGTATTTGAATAGTCATGGTGTGTTTTAGTATAGAGCAATGCCCAAGGAGGAGGGGATTCCGGAAAAAAATGCGTCGACGAGGAGGGCGGAGCTTGACAAGGAGGTGTATTTCTTCCCACAATCTCTGACAACAAGGATATTGCCCGACATAAACTACTGCCAAGAAATTAAGAGAATAGAATGAACGTACAAGATGAAAAATGGATGTTGGATGAGAAAGTCGTAATGCCTGATTATGTGGGCAAAACTACGTAATTGGGCATTACAATTTGATTGTGAACTGGAACCCACTCACAAAATGAATGGATGATTTTCTTGGAAGTGGTTCACATTTGTCTTTTGCATCCCCTGTTTGACCCACTTTGAATACACATCAAATTCTTTTCTAGATTGCATTTGAAACATCAAGTGAAAAAGATATAAGGTATCAAAGGACCTAAGATTAGAGGACTAAAAAAAATGAACAAAATTTTATAAAATATGAGTGAAAAAATATTTGTCATAAGCTACAATAGAAGGGGTTGCATGTAAGCAAGGTTTCAAGAATTACAACAACTACACATGACAAACTAATAGTTATGGATGTAAGGTATGTATACTCCAAATGGTCCCCAATCCAATTGCGGCCTCTATTATTGGGGCCTATTGTGCTGTCTTTGCATTCTAATGTAGTAAACTTGTAAAAGATTGACATTATGACAACTTCATAGTGGAATTGGGATTGAAAGGGGTGGATTTTAGTTGAATAGTCACCGTTTTATAACTTCAAGGAATATCCCATGTGGTTTAGGCACATAGGCAAAGGTTCCTTAATTATTCCACAATTTGAATGGATGCTTTTAGTAGATTACCAAAGCAACCATGTAAGGAGTCCAAAAAACTACGATAGAATCCAAAAGTATAAAAATAGTTCCTTCTAGGAACAACAATGGAAAATCATATATTTTTACTTTGATAATTTATAATGTATATTTTTTTACTGGACATTGAGTTGACAAAAATACATATACAAAACTCTAATTTTTCATTCTTTTGCAACAAAAAAATTGTAAATCTGTTCAGTCTAAATATGTGCAGTGATCAAAGGGCTTCCAATGGATATACAATTTATACCTCATATAGAGCTTCATCACTCCAATCTATTTACACCTTAAATGATGAACTGTTTTATTTTATTTTGTTTTGTTTGTTTATTTCGGTGAGATCTCTAGAACTAAGAACCCCCCCCAATCATGTTCTTGGTAGAGTTGGCAAGACCATTGTGAGAAGGGGTGCATGGGCTTTGTTTTGTGGCATTTGGACCTATGATGTGAAAGTTATTGAATTTATAAATTTTTATAAATCAAAAAATTAAAAAAATTCTTTTACTTTTATTTTGACTGTGACAACATCACAAAGTACACTAGTAGTCTTCTATACCTTAATTATAAGTAGTTTATTTTATTATAGTGAGATCTCCTCGACCATGCATCCCCCAGGTTGTGTTCTTGGTATCATAGGAAAGCTAGCTCTCTTCTAGGAAGGTTGTATGGACTTTATTTCATGGCATTTGGACCTATGGTGTAAAAGATATTGAATTTCAAAGTTCTTACAAATTAGAAAATTAGAAAATTACTTTTACTTTTATTTTGGCTTCGTCGTTGCACACAGTACAGAGTATGTCTTAACTTATATAAGGTAGGAGGTCCTAAAATTGCTCATTTAAGAGCTGAAACTAAATTTTGGAGAGGTGAAACGCCTCAAAATATTTTTCAGTGAATTTTCCTTGAAAGACAAGAGGAATTGGCATCTAACCCAAGTCGTTTCATATTTTTGGAACTTTCTAGAATTAGTTACAAATTTTTGAAGTTGGAAAAAAGTGGTCATTTGTGGTCATCAAAAGTGAGCACCTCCTGAAATGTGCATAGGTGGTACATTCAAAAAAGCAAAATGTACCTTTGAGTCATGTTCGCTTTTAATGCCTGCTCCGTTTTACAGCCTCCTACCTTAGAGCTTGCAATCTTGTCTTGGTGGTAACTTAAGTTTGCAAGACAAGATTGCAAGCTAAGTACCACCACCGTAGAAAATTGAATACAAAATCCCTGCGATAAAGTCCTAAATCTAGGAAAGTCTGGATTCCAGATACCCTGTCTATACCCGGCACTTCGCTGGTCAATATCAGTTTCCTAGCTACGTCGCATTGTGCAGATCCTCGTCTCCAGCCTGCGAGGGCTGGTCTTCAAGATTTGCAGACCCCGGTGCGGAGTTGCGGGAACCGATTGGAGCTTACCAGAGCTCCCGCCGGCTTGTTGTTCCATTCCTCCACTCCGATCGATTGCTTTAGTTGTCAGATTGCAATTACAATTTATGATTGTCGCTTCATGTAAGTCTTGGTGACTTGTAGGGTTGGGTTGGGGAGATTTGTGCGTAGCTTCTTAGGTGTTTTTTTTCTCTCGAAGTATCTGTCATTGGTGTCGCTGCGGAAGTGTCGGTGAGCTTTTTCGGCAGTCGTAATGTCGCCCAGCCCGAATGCTCGCGATGAGGTTCGCAAGAAAGCGTACAAGCATGCAGTGGACGGCGATGAGGCGCGCAGAAAGCGTGAGGATAAAGCATTGGATATTCAGAAGTCCAGGAAGGATGAGAGTTTGTCGAGGAGGCGGCGAGACGGTACGCCCTCGCAAAATTCTGCGACGACAGAGAAGCAGGTGAGTCGTGGCTTTCTGAGCATTGGATTATTTGTAGTTGGTAAACCCTAACTGAGGTCATGTAAGGATTTTGATATTCCCTAATAATTTAGTTTTTTTTGGTAATTGAAGTGAATCTATATACTGTTGTGTTTCTATCACTGGACACTTCACTCAATTCTTTGTGAGGAGTGATTGCGTGACAGCTTTACATTAGGGTTTCCCAAACATGTCATATGAGAGAGGTGTGAATATACCCGTGAACGCTCTCTGAATCATCCAGCCGTTTTTCTACGTTGTTTGCAGAATGGATCAAGCGCTGTTCCACCTGCAGCTGCATCTTCATCCCCCGGCACGGCAGAAGTAACGGGTAGGGCCGAAATACGAGCCTCATCTAGCACTCACGGGAAGGAGGAGAAAAGTACTACTCATAATCCTGACTCTGCAGGAAAGTCATCAGAAGTGAAGGCCCCTTCGAAGGCTCCAGCCTTGAGCTTGGATGCGCTTGCCAAAGCCAAGAGAACCTTGCAAATGCAGAAGGACCTAGCTGAGAAGATGAAGAAGCTCCCACAGGTAAATATCTCATTCGCTACGTTCAATGAAAGACTTACTCAGCAGTTGTTTCTTTGCACTTCGGACTCAAGTATGATTTGCATATACTAAATGAAGAATTCTAAGTTTGATGCTCCTGCAGCTGAACAAGACAGGAGCTGCACCCACGACCTCTTCATCTGCATTAACCCCAGGATGGCTCACGTCAGCACCAGGAGTACAAACAACACCTTCTCAGTTGAAACAATTAGCCATGCCGATGCCAGGGGTGGTTACTCCAAACATGCTGGGGATGATGCCGGGAATGATGCCAGGAATGACACCAGGGATTATACCAGGGATGCCCGCTGCCGGAGCTAATGTAGCAGCCCTGGCCAATTATGAAGCCGTGAAAAGGGCTCATGAGTTAGCATTGCGCTTAGGCTTCCATCAGATTCCTTTCGGTGTGCCTATAATGCCGACTATGATGCCCACAAATTTGGCAGACGATGGCAGTTCAAAATCTGTGAAGGCACCAGTTCTTCGTCTTGATGCGCAAGGTAGAGAGATTGACGAGCATGGTAATGTCGTGGAGCGCTCGAAGGCTACCAACGTCAGCACATTAAAGGTACAATTCCCCTTACGCTTGTCATTCTTGCGGTCGTCCTACATAATGTGCCTAAACTTAAACCCTAGCCCGTAGTCGTGAAGTTTCCCTTAATTTGTGCTTCGAGGATTTCAATGGCTACAAGTTTTAGTTCCACTGTGTTTTCTGCAATGCACCGACCAACAATGCAGTTAATTGGCTGGTATGCGGTAATTAAGTGATAGTCTCTGCTCACCGTTCATACTTTTCTCAGGTTAATATCAACAAGCAGAAAAAAGAAGCATTTCAAATACTGCATCCGGAATTGGAGGAAGATCCTGTTGACGATCCCTTTTTCGATGAGCGTGTTGCATTTGATAAGAAAAAACTGGTGCGACCAAGAAGGCCTACTTTTCAGTTTGTAGAGGAAGGAAAATGGAGCAAAGAAGCTGAAATGCAAAAGCTTCGTGTAAGCAACATTACCTGGCCTTTTGCTTGTCTTTTATTCCATTACCACCCGTCAGTACAAGTGTTACTTTAATTGGCAGCTTGAAAAGAAACCGGTGTGGATGGATTAGTATTGTACTGAAATGTGTGCATTTATCTCGCAGGCACAATATGGGGAGGCAAAAGCCAAAGAGATGAAAATGAAGCAAGCAGCTATGTCCAAGGTGAAGCCAGAAGCTGACATCAATCCTAATTTGATTGAGGTTGCCGAGAGAGTCCCTGTTAAAGAAGAAAAGATCAAGGATCCTATACCTGATATCGAGTGGTGGTGCGTAGTAATCCTCCCGCCTTGTCACAATCTCTTTGCTTGTAGCCATTTTGTGTGTAGAATTAAGTTGTACACAATACGTGGCTTGGCTGCCCTGATATTGACATTGCATTCTTTCTTTGACTTGCAGGGATAAAGTGTTTTTACCTTCACGTAGTTACAAGGACATTGACGAGGGAACAGTGAAGGAGGACAAGAATGCCTACCTTGTTGAGCATCCTGTCCCCATTGAGCCACCTGCTGAGCCAGCCCCTCCTCCCCCTCAACCTTTGAAACTCACCAAAAAGGAACAGAAAAAATTGCGAACGCAACGTCGTCTAGCAAAGGAGAAGGACAGGCAAGAGATGATCAGGCAGGGTCTACTGGAGCCTCCAAAATCTAAGGTCAAAATGAGCAATTTGATGAAAGTTTTGGGCGCTGAGGCCACACAGGATCCAACGCGTATGGAACATGAAGTCAGGAGTGCTGCTGCAGAGCGTGAGCAAGCCCATACAGATAGGAACCTGGCTCGCAAACTTACACCTGCAGAGAGAAAAGAGAAGAAGGCCAAAAAGCTCTTTGACGATGCTAGCACACTGGAAACAGTTGTTTCCGTGTACAGGGTGTCGGACCTTTCCCACCCACCGACACGCTATAAGGTGGACAAGAACGCTACTCAGAATCGTCTTACTGGCTGTATAGTTATTTCAGAGGGAATGTGTGTAGTAATTGTGGAAGGGGGTCCGAAATCCATCAAGCGCTATAGCAAACTTATGACAAGAAGAATAAACTGGGAAGCGGCTGTGAAGGAGGAAACTGAGGACGATGCAGAAGATGCGCCTCGCCTTACAAATAAATGTGACTTGGTTTGGCAGGGTAGCGTAGCTCACCCCAACTTTGACAATTTTAAAATCGAGCAGTTTCGGTCAGCTGCAGCAGCTCGAAAGTTTCTCTCAGATTACAAAGTTGGGCATTACTGGGATTTTGCATTGAACTATAACGCTGAAGATTGATATCGTGTCTCAACGTACTGTTCTGGGACCTGATAATATGTTCAAATCTGCAAAGTGGGACTGCTGGAAGAGAGGAGTTACTATGGGATGATTCTCATTGACAATACCTGGACATGCCCGACAATCTTCGGTTGCAGTTGAATGCAGAGAATGGTGTTTAGTTGGAACAATGACTGACATCTGTGAGAAGTAACAAGAGAGGATTGAATTCTCTGTTTACATGTATTCCGTTTCATCTGGTGAGCAACCTATGATCCTATGGTGTTTTGTGGCAATTTTAGTTGTGATCTTTAGCGCAAATTATGTCTAGCTTATCTTTCTATCTAAGCGATATGTGATTTCTATTTGAATCCCTGCTTAGGGTTGCTGTGTAGAGAGGGACAAGTAGGGCTGGGGCATAGGCAGTTGTTAGAGTATTCACTATATATACTGATGAAGCCATCGTGCTGCGTTATGCGGCCCAGCTTACGATGACGGCGACGGGCATGGATCTCGGCTATGGCCCCCTATGCACCTCTTGGGAGAACCACTTCGAGCTCTACATTTGCCTGTCAGGGGTGTCTGACACAGCCATGCCGAAGCATATGTAAGCAAAATATCCCATCAGGGACAGGAATTATGATGCAAGCCATGTCTCTTTGGAAATGAATTTGGGTCATCCATTAATCTGCACTTGATTAGGCTTTATTTGAGTAGAGAACACATTCAGACTCTAATTTTTGGTCTATCTCCAAATCATCAAGGTGATGTTCTTCTTGTAAGCCTTTTCCTATGAGCAAATTCTGAGATGTTTGGTGTCATTCAATATAGAGTCCCTGATTATGTCCTTTTTTGTTCTATGGTGTTGGGATGAATCCATGAACTAATATTTTTGTGCACCGTTTCTGGAAACGTCTAGGATTGTTTTGTTAAACTGGTTGAACTGCCACATCCACGATGTTTCTAGGACCCGCATTTTGGACGAACTTCTGTCCGTAGCAGTGTAGGTTTCTTGTCACAAACCTGCTGTCGTTGAATTATGAAATTTTTTGAGGACTCCGGAGCTGTGATCATTTTGTGTTTCGACTGTATGCATTGATTTATCGTGTGCCAGTTAGTTGTGAGAGATAATAAAATGATTGAGACCGCTTATTAGAGAACTACTTGAGGTATTACTCTTCTTATATCTATCTATAAGTCGGTTGTGTGGGGGCATTGAGTTTTCTCGTCACTTCTACAGTGCAGCGTTTGTCATTGATGTGCATCGTATTTCTGGACAAGAGTGTCAAACCATAACAGGACCTGACTATATGTTTGGAGAAAATATGTGAAGCCCTACAATTACTATTCTGGGCTTTCTAATCAACTATGCTATACAAATTACTTGACTTTAGTTTTGTTGTTGAGGCTGGCTACTTGGATCGATCTGTGATCAGGTCTTGACATGGTGATTCGCTGCCTTCACCTCTACAGTATGTCTTTGTAATTTTGACGCTATGCTGGGACCGTTAAAGAATTTGTCTCCTTGGTACGAGTTCTAAACTATCTTCTGGTGTGGTTTATTTAGGCAGCGATTGGAATTATACTTGCATTTTCCAATTTTCAACTCTTATGATTCATTTTCTATCCTATGTATGTGAAGCTTGTACTCTTTTTTATCTATTGCCGGCACTAGAACGCAGGATTAATTTTACAATTGCATATAGACAACCTCAAATGTCCAATGCATCCGTGAACTCTCATGTACATTACAATGGTTAAATAGGATTTTACAAATAGGATTTAGGAAGAGCATTATTGTAGAGAGTCTATCCTCATATTTAACCCCTAAAGCTTCTTGCAACTTGAAATGGGTTGTGAGAAATTTGGGCATCCAAAATGAAGTACTGGAGCAATAGATTTCTTTTTCTCTCATTTTTTTCTTGAGATTAGAGACAATCAAACTTCCATGGAATCTAATTTTTTATGACAATCCAACAGTTGAAAAAAAAAGGTTATTTACTTTGTTTTGGGCTTGAACTTGGGTAGGTAGAACACAACATTATTTTGCTTTGAAAATGTGAATACTTCTTCCTAACTTGAGCCTCGATTCAAATATGAAGTTCCTTAATCTTTCTTGCAAAGGAGATTTGAGTTATGAGGCTTGAAAGCCTCACAAAGCCACATTGTCAAAAGCCTAGGCAATCTTGAAAAAATCCATTTTGTTCCATTTTGCAAGCTATATTATCATTCATATATTGTCCTTAGACCCCAAATTTTGTATTTGTAACCTTAATACTAGTCAAATTTTAAAAAAACGAAAAAAAAAGTGATTTATAGCCCCTTGTTTAGAGAGTGTTGATTTTTAATAGTTTTGTGAGTACTTGTCAATTCCTAATCCATGAATCTTTAGGAATTAAATCACTATTTGGTAATCTCTTGAACCTGGCAAATTCTCTCGAACCACAGATTTATTTGATTAGCTTTTTATAATATATTCCTTGATTCTATCTCAAAATAAATCTATTATATTCCCACAAGTCCTTCACGAGAAACCATGGATTTATTTTTAAGATAGAGGGAGTGTCTATTATTCAGTTGTGAGCAGCACTTGTTGCCACTCATTGATCTTTTGAACCCCGTTCCTTTCTGAGTTCAAATCTTGCTTCATTTGAAGATCTTGCTTCATTCCAAGTGACCTTGTTTATGCATGTGGAAATATTTTTGGAGTGAATTTTTTCTCTATTGTTCTAGGTGTAGTCCATAACATTGTTAATGGGAGGCTTTGGTTCCCTAACAGACTAGGGATAATTCCCCTTGGATGTGTGGGGGGAATTTTAGTTAAAATGTCAAAAAGATTTTTGGTTGGGCACTCGTTGGGTTGTCAGGTTTTCAGCGTGTTTGATCAGCTGGCCCCATCTTCAAGCCCATCCCTTCTAGCTAGATGGAATTCTATAAGGCATTTTTACAATATGTTAGGAACTTCCAGGCTTGGGGGCTTCTGCTCTCTATTGAAGCAAAAGGGATCCCCCAGGCTTGGTTAACAGTGTTATGCCCTGTCTAGCCATTGCTCCTTTGAATGCAGACATCACCCCTTTTCAATCACTTGTGCACTTGATTTTGAAATTTTAGTAACTTTATTAAAGCATGTACGATTGCAAGATTTATTTATTTATTTTAAAACACATGGACAATTTCCATTGCAAGGGAAACATTACCCTAAACCAAAGGACATGGTCTCCGGTGAGAAGACTACCATTCAGATTTTTAAGCAACCTAACAACCAACCAGACGCAACACAAATCAATCCATACCTACTGCTAACTAGGAGCAAACCAGAGGTATCACCTAAAGGCTCCCATCTTGGAGAGGGCCTTGTGCCACCTAATCTCCATATGTGACCGGATGCCAAAGAACTCGGTTTGCAACAAGTGTTGCCAAATCGTTGCAGGAAGATTTCAAGCTTATATGGATACAATTTGCAGAGTTTGGGAGTCATTAGCAAGGAGATCTAAGCTTGGTTAGTCTATGCCTCCCAAAGACATTGTTCAAGTATAGTGGGAAGCCCTCATACGAGGACTTCCCGTCATGTGAGGGCCCTGCCTCAAAGGCGAGGGCAAGAGCCCGAGCTTGCGGGGCAGGGCCCTCTCATGACGGGAGGCTCGCGTGTGAGGGCATCCCGTTGCGTTAACCCCTAAAGGACCAAGGCCTTTTTTTTGCCCAAAAACACTCAAAACTGCCATATCTATAGCAAAGAGTAAAAAAAATTGAGTTTTTTTTTTCTTCATATCTAACCGTAGGATCTTACACCTATCTAGTATGAGAGTGTGTGGAAAAAATTTCAGAATTTTTGACCGCACAAATTGTAAGAGATCTGTGTTTAAAGTGAAAAAAACAAATTTTTCATCACATTGCGGGACCAGATTTTTTGACTTTGAACATTTTTAACTTAAAATTTTTGCACAAAAAAGTTTTGAGCTTTAAATCTTTATAGTGGAGAATTGAGTTGAGAGTCTAGGAAAAAAAAAATTCAAAAAAACTTAATTATCATTCTTAAAAAAATTGTTAAGTAGATGTAGGTACGAGATAGAAGGAAATCTAAAATATTCATATATTTTAGATGGAATTAAAATACACTAATTCCAATGGTGAGATTGTTCTAGAAAGTAAGACAAACCATACAAAAAAAAAATTTGAAAAATTTGAAAAATTGCATTCAGAACTGAATCCTACAAGTTATTTTTTTCAAGAAGATGCTCTAACTGCCCGAAAAACAAGAAAGTCCATAACTTTCTCATAACAAATCCAAATGAAATGAATCAAAGCTTTCCAGATAGACAAAAATATAATCTATGAAAAAAAATATTAAAAAAAAAATTTCAAATTTTTGTCCATTTTTTTTTGTTGCCTAGGCTGCCTGCCGTCCCCTATTTTGAGCTTATTTGGTCATAACTTTTGTTCCCGGGCACCAATTGTGAATAAATTTATATTCCCACAAAGCTTATTAGTTGTTCTATCTCCAAAAAAAGTTTCAAAAAATCACCACAAAATTTCAGCCCGTAGATACCTGCCCGAAAACGCATTTGTCCCCCGAACGGACAATGGTCCTTTAGGGGTTAAGCCCGCGGGAGTGCTCTGGTAATAGTGCCTGGCACTGTTACGAGTGTCTAGCACTATTACCAAGGCATTATGCCCCATAATCGGGCTCCTTTTCTCAAAGGAGAAAGCTTCAAAGTGCTTAACGCTTGCGGTCAGGCCATGGGGACTTGCTAAAGCATATGGCGGTGCGGTCCAATCAAGAGAACCAGATGATTGATCCCCTAAAAAGAGACCACATTGAGGCACCATTCCTTAGCCACTCGGAAGCTTAGAGCCTAAAACACAATGTTGCCATGTGAAGGAAGGCCACCGATTAGCCATGGGAGGAATTGCCAATATGGTATACAAGACAAATAGCGCAAAATCCCATGTGTTAGGTTTTAGCACAATGGTGGAATCTTTGTAACATAGTTTCATCTAAATTGGCGTTACAATTAATACAGTTGGCAATGAATTATTTTAATTTAATTGCTTAAATATGTAGGGAACATCCACATGTACATCTTTCATATTAAAAACCTCCCCATTAAGTAGCAAAAATATAATCTATGAAGAATTTGATGTGAGGCATCATTATGACCAAACTTTGTAAAATAGATACTTCAATGCTTTAATAAGTAAAAAATAGGAAAATTTTTAAATAAAAAAATAAAAAATGACAATTTGTAGCAACTCTATGGAATTGATCATTCACCCAAAAAATCACCAAAATAATATTTTACATGTTTTAAAATGCAAGTAGAAAGAAGCTCACTTTGTAGACTTCTACACAATATCTAATTACCTATTTGTAAAAATCCTTTAAACTATAGCTTAAAGTCTACTACAAAACCATCCCCTCTAAATTTCAATGCCAAAATTCTTTTCTTTGGATATTATTTTGTTAAAAAAAAATCCAAAATTAGCAAGTGTGATAAAAATTGGGGGATATTTTTGGACAATGAAATTTTCCAAAAATCTAGATAGGGTATATAATAGTCATGAGTACCTTCCTATAAATTTTGAGTCATTTTGATTCAAAACACAAAAGTTATGGCCAACAAAAGAAATCAACTAGACATGAGAGAAAATATTATAGGTGTTTCTTGCAATCACCCTCAAATTCAATAATCTAAACATCTTTTTGTAATCACATTCAAAGCACTTTCGTCCCGACTTTTATACAACATGCCACCTACAATGTTGAATCTAAAAATAATATTATTCCATATTAATACTATTTTAAGATATCAAATTGATTTTTCTATATTGATTTTAATGGAAGTGTTTTTACAAATATATCATATTTCTTGGCATACTATCAATACAAGGATTAAATTTTTTTTAATAAACCAATTATTTTCAATGAATATCATCATTATCAAGTGATTAGTAAGTTTGTGAAATGAAATTTGAAACTTAATATTTTGTAATGTATAAAAAATAATAAAATATGCTTGAAAATCCATTTAATTGATCCCTAAAGCCCTAGTGTCCCCTTAGGAGACAAAATGGATTTTGAGTAGGCTCCTATGGTTTCAATTTCCGTCATGATTTTTTGACACTTTTTTTGAAGATATAAAGTTATGCCACCCTACGCCCAAAATGGATTTTGTTAGGTCACACCTAAAATATCCCTAAAAGTCAAAATAAAATTTTTAAATTTTTATTTCTCATAGAAAGTATTTTAGTCTACTTGGAAATATTTGATTCATTCTATTTGGACTATACTAAAATTGGTAAATAGTGTTGGCTACACTAATTGTCAATAGCAATACTAATTGTGATTTGCAAGGTTAGTGTTAGAACATTATTTACCCAGTCTAACACTATTTTAGCTCTATAGTAAAATTTGATGAATAACAGAGAGAGTCAGAATTTTTATGAGAGTGCATTTAGTGTTAGATGGGAACAAAATGAAATGCTAAAATAGACAATGAGATGCTGAAATGCTGAAATAAATAATGAAATGCTAAAATAAATAAATGAAATGTTGAAATGCTAAAAAAATGCTGGAAAATGCTAGAATGCTAAAAAAAATGGCGACGAAAAACAAACAAACTATTTTTCAGAGGAAATAGAGGAGAGAAAGACAAATCCAATGGTGTCATCCAATGTTCAATCACATACATAAAAAAAAAGATATAGGCGACGGAAGTTTGAAATCAAGCGGCGGGAAACCATGGAGCAGGAAACCACAGAGTATTACCCCCCCCCCTCCGTGGAAGGAGCCTCTTTCAATTGATGGACCGGAGAGCTCCTCCACCTCTTCTCTCCAAGGCAGCCTCCACTGCTCCCCACACCGGATAAGGGAAGAGCGGGGCAAGCAAGCAAGCAAAAAAGGAAAGTTTTTTAGAGAAGGAATTGGACGACGAGAGGCGGAAACAATAGTATCCCAAGGAAGGGCCAGAATTGGACGATGGGAGGCGGAAATTAGAGTTTTCCAAGGAAGGGTCAGAGTTTGACAGTGGGAGGCAGAAATCACAGTTTCTCAGGGAAGGGGTAGAGTTTGACGGCGGGAGGGAAGCGCCCCTACACTATTTACACATAAGTTGGAAAATAGTGTTGGGGGTAAAAAATAGGGAATAATACTAATTATCACCCAACACTATTTACCAATTTTAGTATAATGATGAGAAAGTTGTGGAAAATTTTGGTTTGGAGGCATTCTAAGTAGCTACTAGGAAAAATAACTTATAAGATTTATTTTTGAATGCAATTTTCACAATTTAAAAGAAAAGAAGTTCAATAAGGTTTAGTTTTTTTATGAAAACAATCTCACTATTGGAATTATTGTACTTCAATTCCATCTTAGACCTATTAACAATTTAATTTTTCCTTCAATCTCATGCCTACTTCTACTTAACAATTTTTAAAGACTAAGAGTAAATATTTTTATTTTTATTATTATTTTTCTAGACTTTGAACTCAATTCTTTAATATAAAAACATTTAAATTCAATATTGGTAGTTCAAAATATAAGCAAAGAAGATTCAAAGCCTCAAGATTGAGTTAGACAAGGTCCAAAAAAAACAATTTTTTCATTTAAATTGCAAATATCTTGCAATCCATATGGTCAATGTTTTTGAAGTTTCTTCCATACAATCTTATACTAGTCTAATGGAGGATCTTATGATTAGATATGCAAAAAAGAGAATTTCTAAAGTATTTTATATTCTACAATAGAGATGACAATTTTGAATGGAATTTGATGGAAAAAAGGCCTTGGAACTTTGGAGGTTAATATATGAAGAAACAATGCCAAGAAATTCATTATCATATTAGAGCCCATAACAATATTTGAAATACATATTTAAAACGCTTTTATTGATAAAAACTATTTTGAACTAATACTGATATCATTTCAAATTTTGGGATTGTATTTTGAAATTTGAATTTTTATTTAACCTATTGCATTTCTTTCATCAATGTTGAAGCATTGTAGTTTAATTGAATTTCAGAAAGTTCTTGAAAATGTTGTTTTGAAAAAAAAATTAACCAACTTTGTATGACTATAGTAGTATTGACATGAAAATATAGGTTTAAATGTATTTTTAGATTGAAATTTGGTATAAATGTAGAAGTAAATCAAATAGAAAATATGAAAATTGAACATTCATATTACATATAAAAAAAAGAAAGTGAAACAAATATTGCAATAGTGTTGTGATGGCGACAAAAGGAAAGGTATCAGCCTACACAATCTTTCTTGTTATGGCAATAGGAACCATTGCCCTTGTGAGTTTTCAAACTTTAAAGGAGAGAAAGAATTTAACAATTCTTTTAGCAGCTAAAAACAAAAAGATTGATGATCTCAATTACCGATTTGAAGTAGGTTCTTTCAATCTTGTCTTTTATATTAAGTAGTTAATTTTTATTGTTAATGAAATTTGAGTTCATTGATATTAATCAAAATGAGTTTATTTTCTAAATTTTACATGAAGACTCAATATTATATATACAATTACATAAATTATATTATAAATTTATAATATTTTTAATTTACAAAAATAAACTTTTTGTATTTACACTTCAAGAGTCTTGAATTATTTTGAAAACAATAATCTATTGTTAAATCACCATTAATTATTTTCATGACAATTTTTTGTTTAAGATTATCATTATTAAAAATTAGAGATTTCAAAATAATATATTATATCAATCTTTAGAAAGTATAGTACAAGTCTTTTTTGGGAAAAAAGTTAAAACTTAATTTTAATAAATAATATGATTGTTATTTGGAGTCTAATAATATTAGTGTATTAATTTTTAAATTGATTATCTTATTGATATTCTTATATTTACTGGATGATTTTTTAATAGGAGTTATTAGAAGCAACAAAAAAGACATTGATGCAATTAAAAGAAGAAAAAGAAAGCCTAAATCATAAAGTCAGAGACTTAGAAAACAATAATATGATATATCATACTTCATGTAAGCATGATAAAGAAAAATGTGAAAATGAAAAGAATGAAGAAGTCCAAGATTTAAGAGAGATTCTTCAAGCAAGAGAGAGTGAAATTATCACAAAAAATGAAAAAATTAACCAATTGAAACTTGACAATAAGAATGTTGATGAAAAGAAGGTAATAGAATTGGCTCAAGAAAACAATTTTTTGGAAGGAGGTCTTGAATCTTTCATAGGAACTATAGATGACATTGGTGACAAAACCCTTGAAAATTCCAATCTCCAAAATATAGTAAGAAGTAAGAAGGCAAGTGAAACTAGAAGTCTTATTGACAAGAGGTACTTTAACTTCATAAGAATATTTCATTTCTATCAAATATATGAGAAAATAAATCAAATTATTCAATATTTTAGACCTTTTTAATATCGCATAAATAACATTTAGTATTTTAATAGAACTTAAATCTTTCAATGTGTCTTAAAAGGAAATATGAAACATATTTAATCTCTTTAATTTAATGGAATTAAGTTATAGTATTTATATACTAATGTAGTACAATGCAAAATCACCTAAATATATTTATATTTTAAATTTAATATAATTGAGCTACTATTAAGATATTTGTTATATTCAGTGAAGCTCTATAAGCTTCATTTAAAGTATATACATACAATATTAATATTAGTACCATAATTTTATTTGTGACTTTTCTAAATAGGAATATTATAAATGAAGATGATGTAGAAGACACAAAAAACCACAAAGCTAAAGAAAATATGATCAATCTTGAAGAAAATACACTTACAACTACTGCAATGAATAGAAATGGAGACAATACTATTAAAGAACTTGACAGTAATATACAATAGGTTGCTTTTGATATAAAAGTAGATAACAACAAATCATATGCACAGGACTGAAATTTTGTTACTTCATTAATCAATTTGATCCAACTGCTAATTTGATTTTAAATCCAAAAGTACAATATTTATTGAAATCAAGATAATTAAGTTTTATTCTTCAAAATATTTTGAATTATTTGGCAACTGACAATGACAACAAAAATGATCAATTTTGTGGGATTCATTTCGTTTTTTGCAGTTGAAGATTAATGTAACATGTAGTACTAATCTTGTAAGCATATGGTTCACAACAAACATGATTGTCATTGTGATGCTACAAACATTCTAGCTTGGAGTTTCCAAATATTGTGTAATTTTCAAATGTTGTGCACTATTTGAATATTTTATATGTAGGTTGCTCTTAAATGAGCCATAGTTACTAATGTCATTCAAATTTGAATCAAAATTTCAAAATGCAATTGAGATTAATAAAAGAATACATTTGCAATTTGAAGATAGTTTAGCTTGAAATTGGAAAGTGTGCACAATTATGTGATCAAGTAAAATTTTTATTTACCCATGCAATTAAAACTGAATATGATTAAACATAAATTACATCATGCTCAATTATAGTTGCATGGCTTAAGAAAAAATTTACTTAATGAAATATCTCAAGATAAATGAGATTTCACATGAATTTGATATTTTTAAACTAATAATTCTATGAGAAAGAATTTGATATATATAGCATGTCACATATGCACATTAACTTTGGAAGGATGCTGAGGCCAAAAAATGGTTGATGAATGACTTTCAAGATTAATATAGAAATGAAGAATGCACCTTTTAATCCATAAATCAGACCATGTTCAACAAAGCACTTCAATTGGTCATATGTGTCATCGTTTTAGAGTAAGCTTATTTTAATACAAAATTTGTGATGAGATTCTAAACACAACTTGAGATCTTTTACATTTCCTTCTACAATATTGTTTATTTTCAATATTTCTTTTAAACTACAATAACCAACTTAGAATATTTTTCAAAGTGAAAAGCAATATTATATCAAACTATATTAACAAATAATACTCCGTACAACAATTGGAATGGAAACTTTTAAATGTATAAATTCTTTAACATTACCTCTAATATTTTTATTATTCTTAAATTATTCTAAGATATTACTATTATAGAATGAAAGAATTGTTGTCACATTGTAGCATAACAAATGTAAGAATGAAAATCTCTACCATTGAATGACATACAATGTAAATGTCATAATAGGTAAAACCATCTTAGTTCAATTGAAGTCTAGAATATAAATTGCACTTTGCTCTGAGCATGAAAACCACTACTTACTCCTCTTTGTACAGGGTCTCAATTATGATTTTGCCAAAAGACTTCGATACTGACGCAAGCAATCCTAAAAATCATGCTTAAGAGACTGGAAATCCATAACATTCAGACAATCAGCCTCCGCCACTTCAGCCAGGCCCGATGATGTCGGCACGCTTCACCGCTTGCTCAAGAATGGGGCTGATAGCTTCCTTAAATGCTGAATCAAACTTCGATTCCGAGAACCGAGCAGCTCGAATTCTCGCTGCCTGTGCTATCTCCATTCTCTCATTTGCTGGCATTGTCAGCACATGACACATAGCATCTGCAAACTCAGAGACACTACTAGCCAAAAACCCTGTTTGGCGTCCTCCTTCACTGAGCACAATATCAAGTTTTGGGCCTGCAGAATTGTGGGCTGCAACAAAACAGTGTCACCGTCAAGGAAATTACACCATTGGCAATTTTCAATATGAAATCAAATCTAGTATTTCTCTGCTTTTAAGTTAGGGGGTGATCAATTCAAGTCCCTTCGAGACAGAGCGAAATCGATGCAGCTCTTACCAATGGGAACAGCTCCGGAAGCCATATACTCCACCACAACGATCCCGAAGTGTTCATCAGTCATGGCGTGCAGACCTGCGATTGCGCCCCCGAGCAACTCCACCAACTCCCTGAATTCCAGCACGACATGCATTAATTTATCACATATCAGCAACGCTGGAATGTATTAGCATGTTTATCTTCCACAAAAGCAGCAAGGCTGCTGAGAAATGAAGGTAAAATACAGGGATCAAAAGCGCAGGCACGCTCCAGAAGAAGTATGCCCTACGTGTCCAACCTAAAATAAGAAAGTCCACTTTTCGAAGGTGCTAACTTTCAAAACGTATTTCTAACGTCCAATGATACAAATTGATACAATTTTTGTTACGTTCCTTGAAGAACATATTATGCTACTACAACGTGCATGGTTATTGGTAGTTCAAAAACATAAGTAAATATTCTTAATAAGCTCTGATTATTTACTAAATCACAATAGATTAACTCATTCAAATCACCCTCCGAACCGCACTGAAGTAACGTTTTGTGAAAGATTAGTGTATGAGGAAATCGACTACTAAGAAATTGACGAGTTTACATCAGAAATTGATTCCACTTACGTATAAGGCACGTTGAGGCAGAAATCCACGTTCTGCTCCAAGCCCCGATCTTGACATTTCAGTCTCAAGGACGACACTCTTTCATCATCTTCCTGATTACGACAGCTTCCAACCAGCTTCAAGCGTGCCTCTGTATTATGAAGAGAAAGCTGCTCTAGTGCCGATGCAAACGCTTCTAGCTGCAGCTCATGTGCCTGCATCAGACGCGGCATAGAACAGATGTGAAACTGCTCTAAACAATGCTTTTGGAAACTTTTTCCTAAAATCCGGGGAACACAATGTAGACTTCTGAAATGCCACATATAGAAATACGTTCAACACTTTTAAGTTTACACTGCTGAAAGGGATTTCAAGGTTACCAGAGAGCTTTGCCAAACTTACCTTCTCTTTGCGAAATTGAGCAACAGATATGATGTACGGATTCTGTGATGGTCGTTCGAGTGGAAGCGCCTGCTTGCCCAGAGAGTAAGTATGCAACAGTCAACACGTCTGCAAGCCAATAGCGCACACTGACCTCAATCCCCTACGCCCTCCATTAAAAATACTTGGGACTTTCAATTGGCAGCATTCCTGCTAGTCAGATGCCCAGTTTCCAACTTGCTCCACAACTCCTAAGATACAATTCAACGGTAGCCGGGCTCCCGATTAATATGAAGGGTCAGGTTCTCCAAACATCAAAGGCTCTAATGCTGTATGCCAGCCGATCCTCATAACAACATAGCTGGAATGATTGGCATACCCAAGTTGAGTAAGAAAGCTGCCAAGGGTACCTGGAGTGAGAGTGTATCACAAGGTGGGTATACTAAGAAAGTACGACTAGGTCTCTTCCAGATGGCGTTGATATGACCTCGTGTCCACGATGAATTCACCAATACTATGTGTGCACATCGCCCTGCTAGTCCATAAAGCTGAGCCACTATTCTGTAGTACAAAACCTTCATCGACGATAGAAAGATGCTGCAAATTCAAGGACCAGAAAAATTACGTTCACGAAGCACGACTCCAATCACGAGCAGCACAAATCTCCGGAATTTCGCCAGATACCGTACATTTAAAGTAACTTCGCAATGAAAACCACAAGGCAGGTCAGAGAAATTAACAGATATCACCTACCTGCGAGAAATTCGAATATCATTATTATAGAGAGATGCCCGGCTACGGACTCGCTCTAGCATATCCGTGCTGATCGTCGGGTAGTGAGTGTAACACACTACTAAAGACCCCGCCGCTCGTGCAAGTACGTAGGTAAAAGCATAGCCACTGGTATCCAGAAACACTAAAGGGGTTAATTTGGTCAATGCTTCCCATGCCAGTATCATAGAGCCCAAGCTCTGCCCTATGATTGTGAAATGGGGATAAGTCTTCTCCTCCACCCACTTCCTCCTTTCCAACTTCACCACCTACAGCAACACACTCCATGCGTTAGTCAAATCTACGTGGAGCGTTACTTACATAAAAATACCGAAAAGGATAAGGACATAAGGCAAAAGATGCCGTCTCCTAATCCGAAACCAGCTAAATAGTAACTCATCTATTCATGCAAGTGGCGTGATAATATCTTGGCCAATTGCCAATGACCATTGTTTTTTGAATAAAAATTGCTTACTGTCAGTTCTAAGGGTCTCCAACATCCCATTTTGAAATTACACAAAAATTTCATACGTATAGATAAAACTCTGATCTCAACAGATCTGGCTTTCGTACCCAAAGTGGTACAGCTGCAAACTTTGAAAATTCATAACTAATTCAAAATTATCCCAAAAAAATGAAGCAACTTGGGTTAGATGCAGCTTCCATTATTCATTGAAGGAAAATTTACTGAAAAATGTTTCAAGCGGCCAGGTCTCCAAAATCCCGATCGTTGAATAAATGAGCACCTTCTATCTTAATCAGACTCATAAACGACAATTGCGGTACACCAGAAGAGGAACGCAGTCGTAAGGCAGGTCTCGAATAGTGAGTCAAATTGTTTCCAGCGGCCAGGTTTCCAAAATAGCGACCACCTAATAAATGAGCACCTTCAATCCTGATCCGATTCATAAACTAAAATTGCGGAACACCAGAAGAGGAGTGCAATCTTAAATAACCAGGCTGCATCCAATTCCAATCTCAAAAACCTAATTCACAGAATTTCGGTGTTGCGAAGGAGGTAGAATAGAGTACCTGAGGCGGCTTCCTAAGCGTGACCCCGAAGCGATCCAGAGCTCGCGCAGCCAGCGACTCCGGAGTGGCAGGATCGCCCGTGTACACGACGACGTCCAATTCGGGCGCAATGTCCTGGATGGCGCGCACGGCGCACCACAGGACGCGCTCGCCTCCGCCTCCGTCGTTGGTGAAGGGGTGGAAAAACGCCACGACGGGCTTCACGGCCCTTCTGGCCCGCGCTGCCGTCTGCCAAAGCACCGCCAGAAAGAGTAGCGCCGCGCCCACGGCTGCCGACAGCAGCCATCGCCACAGCTGCATTGCGCAGCGCCCGACCTGCACGACCGCTCTCCGAGAGCCTGCACAACAAACACAAACAGTCGTCTTCGGCGTCTGAGTGCTGCGCCTGGAGTGCATTCGCACGGACTCTCTCGACAAAAGCCACTTTCACAACTTTTACTTTATCGAAGCTTTACTTTTTCGTGACTTCTTTTACTACTCTCCACTTTGGGGTATTTCTGGTTTCATTTTCTTTTCATTGAATGTGCGTTTGGACTTTGGACGGAAGGGAAGCAATACCTCTTCTAAAACCAACCCCTACAAATTCTTGCCTAAATTGCACAACCTCATGAAAGTTTAGGGTTACTTTTGAAAACATCTATTTTTTGTCACTTTGATAATTTTATAGTTTATCCATATGGTGTCCAAAAAATGTGTCAGAGGAAAATTTAGAATGCTATTTTGATATAGCTGCTTATCTTTGATCATTTCTTCGTCTTCTTCATTTTAATGCTTTTATTAGCCCATCTTAACCCCTAAGAATTCTTGGGAGGGAGGGAGGCAAATGTAGATTTAGAGCTCTCTACCCAATCTCCCAATTTAAACTTTATCCTATATGCTTCCCCCTTATACATCCTATACACCCTAACTAGGGTTTGCTATTTGTCCAAGATCACTTGAGCCATTTTGCATGAAATTACCATGAGCCTTTTATAGTACCGTATTTGTAGGACAAGTTTGGAAGAAAATAATTCTAAACATAAATGCCTTGAGATTTGGGAAAAAAATCTTGTAAAATAGTTCTATTAGAAGCATTTGCCACACCTCTATTTTTTTTACAAAAATGTGTCAATCTTGCCTTTCAGGAGTCTCAGTAGCAGGGTTGGTTCCTTGTAACTGCTAAAGTAGGTACACCCAAATGTGCCACTAACCTTAAACCGCCATCTATACTCTTTGTACATCTCCAAAATCAATTCTGTACCTATGTGGAAGAAACCATTTTAGAACCAAACTTTGTTCCTTAATAACTTTTGCATACAGTATCCAAATGCTGCATTCTATGGTACGTTGGAACCTCCTTTCACTTGCCAACAAGAACATATGAAAATTTGACCAGTCTAATAATAGTAAGTAAGGTAGGAGGTCCTTAAATGGACCATTTAAGCTCACCTACCTCATCAATGACAGTAGTAGATTTTTCAGAGAATATGTCACCCCTTCCTAGATAGGGGACGCATTTAGAACCCGCTCCATTTAAGGACCTCCTACCTTAGATTCAATAGCAAAAAGTGACGGTTTTGGGTGTACCCATCTTACAAGTACCACTCTCACATGGGGTCTTCTGCATCGAACTGTCTCTCTAAGCACTACTGCTCAAGCTAGTGCTCTAGCTTCTCAAGCTTCTCAGTGTTGTAAGCTATGAAAGCTGTGAAGGGTGAAACCGGCGGCTACTGTAAGTTGTAACACAATTCTCTGCACATGGTTGCATCCCACATCCGCCCATCAGATTAACCAACTTCCCGCATTGCCAGCGGAGTCCCCTTCGCATTTGCATCTTCAAAGAGATTTGCAGAATTGGATTAAGGAAGTGGAGCGATGGTCGGAAAGATGAAGATGGAGGGCGAGATGCTGGAGAGCGTGCTGTGGGGGTCGCATGAGATTCAAGCTCGCGTTGCCGAGCTGGGACGCGCGATCCAGAATGACTTCCAGGGACGTCCAGTTGTGATTCTCGGGGTAAGAATTACACTCTGCTCTCCTTCTCCTTTTCACAGGATTTTCTGGAGGATTCAACAAGTCAGGGCTCTTGTTGCGAGGTTTTTTAGGGTTTAAGGATTAGGGTTTAAGGTCTGTCGTGCTTTCTGCTCCACTTCTTTTTCCAGTCTTTGCAGGATGATTGTCGATTCACTTCCCAAGCAGAACCTTGACGGCACAAATGCGTTTTGTGGCAAGGATTTTAGGGGTTAAGGTCTGTCGTTCTTTTTGCTCCTCAGTCTGCTTTCCCCAGCATTTCTGGGGTCTTTGTAGGAGGAAGAATAATGCTCTTTCCAGGCAGAACTTTGACGGTTTCATGTGGAGGCCATGAAAGGGACTTGATCAATTTCTCTGCTTTTGGTGCACATCCACATCAATCAAGTTGGTTTCCTGTTGGTCTTTGCTGCAGGTGGCAACAGGGGCGTTCATGTTTTTGGCAGACTTGGTACGACATATTGCACTTCCTTTGCAGGTGGACTTTGTTCGGGTTCAATCATATGGGAATGACACCAAGACTTCGGGTGTAGCCACCATCACGACCGACTGTAAAGTGAACCTGGAAGACAAGCATATTATTGTGGTATGTCGCCAACTTACCACTATCGTAGACATACATTGTGACTGCACACTTTCCCTACTGCATACACTAAGTAAGTACATACCTACAGCTCAAAATAATTGCAAGAAAATTTATTCACATTTTAAGATTTGCAAGGAAATGCACTTGTTTTAATGAACTTTTTGGATATTCATCACTAAATGCATCGTAAATCACAAGATACACGTAATTCTTGATCTAATTATCTGGTGTAAGGTTTAAGACTCAATCATCAATAGTTGTCGGAAGTTTCAAATCATTTAACTCAACATTGAATTTGCTAAGCCATTTTGGAGAGTGCGGTCAATGGCATGCCTACTACCGGTATGCGCTTCCAATGTTATTAAGAATCCACTGCTGAAGAAGATTGTGCGCACTGTAATCTTGGCTTCCTTGCAATGTGACGTGCTGCCAGGTGGAGGATATAATAGACACCGGTATCACTCTTGCCAAGCTGGTGAGCCATCTCGCAACCAAAGGAGCGGCCTCTGTTTCAGTGTGCGTGCTGCTTGACAAAGTTTCCCGCCGTGTAGTACCTCTTAAGCTTTCAGGCGTGGGAAAATCCTACGTGGGGTTTGAGGTACATACAGTCAGGCTTTATCTCTTCTTCTTTTGAAACCTAGAGGAGAAATCGCAGTCCTCAACTCTTCCCTCAAATGCAATAGGCTTTGATGTTAGAAAATTGAGAGGCACATCCGAGACTATAATGGACTAGATAATGCTCGAGAGCCAGGAGACGAAGGAGGGTTATTAGACATAATGCCAAGTTATTTCTTTGAATCTCGAATTTTGACTACTTTTTGGACTAGATCATGCTTGAGAGCCGGGAGACTCGAGCATTCTCAAACTTGCCAAGTCGCTTTACTCTACTTAGAAGTTCATATATGTAAATTCTGGATGATCTACGTTTTTTGTTGATCTAGGGTCTCACAATGAGCAGAAAGATTATGGGATATAGTCCTCTATGGACTAGTCAATGAGACAGTGACAACATATTCTTGAATACTGGACTTGGTGTCATGCTTTCAGAGCATGGCATGTGAGATTCTTTCTATAGAGTTTCAATTTTGTGTGTTACTAGTATCAATCTTTGATAAATGTGTTTTTTAGCACGCCAGCCAAGCTCACTCCTTGTTTTTTCTTGTTGGCAGTGTCCAGACTATTTTGTAGTTGGTTATGGAATGGACTTTGCAGAACGATTCCGCAGCCTTCCCTGCATAGGAGTGCTGAAGCCGGAGGTTTACCAAGAAGCGACAAACTGAATTGAGCGTTGATAACTGTGGACTCTGCGGCAACCGACTTAAATGGGCTGTCAGAAATGAACCGATCGACTCCCTTCTCCAATTTTGTTATGCAGGTGCAGTGGTTTTGATGAGCTTTGGCATGTCACGGTAGATAAGAAGAGGACCTATCTTTCATTGATTTATTTCTCAGCGTTCTCATGAAGCGCTGGTGTTCTTGTGAATAAACTTATATTCTCATTACATCTCTCTGGTTTGCTCATCTTCGAGAGAGGGTTCATTTCATTCTCGAGTACCGTTAGTAGTATGGCACTGTTTGAGAACAGTATCGACTCAACTAAAGAGGTATTAGATCAAAATCATGCCAGATTTCAACAAATCAGTTGAAATGAATACTTTGACATATTCTCTTGTAGCAGAAATGAGAACGTCATAGTGACATCTTTGGCGTTCATTGATTTGAATAGAGATCAACCTCTATCAGGTAGGAGGTACATGAAGCGCTCAAACTCTATTTGTACAGTCGGGTACAGGAACCTTACAAATTTCAGTCAGTTTTCACTAGAAAGTTCATCAACTTCATAAAGCTCTAGCATGCTCAAAAATGAACCGATTTTGGAACCACAAATTGCGTTGGAATTGCAATGAAGTGCACTTCAACTTCATAACAAGTGAAAAGGAATAAATTCAAATCATACAACAATTTTAATTTCTTTTAAACACTATCTACCATTTCATAAGGTACCCTTGGAAGGTGGTCAAAGTTTTTTTTGCAATGGGGTGAAGAACAAGCAAAAAATCATACAAGCAATTCAAGTGGTATGAGGTCAAGTATCTCTTTAAACTTGGAGCGCCGCAGGCGCCATCTCGTGGCGTTTCAATGACATTATTGTGAGCTGGACCAAATTCAAAAGCAATTTTTCATCCTCCTTTTCCTTGTTGACCTTTCATGTTGGGTTATGAAGAGTATCCAATTGAGTTTGTAGTCTTTCCTATGTTTGTCTTCACTTAAATGAGAAGTTATTAAAAAGAACAGATCACAAAATATGCTATTTTAGTGTATTTCGGGAAGTTGTTGCTCCTTGTTCTAAATCTGAAATTTCTCTACAAAAATGATATTTTTTGAGTTTGAGCCCAATTAACAAAATGAAGTTCATCTACTCTAGTTTCTACTCCAATTTCAATTTTGAAAAAAATACTAATATTGATTATTTTATAGCAATTTGAACTTTGGATGTATTTTCAATGTCTATTATTTTCTAATTATAGAATGACATGGAAATTGAGTTTACACCATAATGTTTGTCATTGTAATATACACACATGGTGAAATTTTCAGATTTTTTGAAATAATTTTCTATTTAATATGATTTTTCTTTACTTTCTCTTCAAAAATTCTCAAAAATATCAATTTTCTACAAAAAAATCTAAATTTTTTATGAAATAAAGAAGACATGTAATTTCATCTCTGAAAAATAAATTTAAATTTTTTCATACATATCTAGTTGCAAAATGGCAACAAATTGAGTGATGGTTAGTGAGGTTTGAAAATAGTAGTCATAGGTTCAACATTTAGAGGTTAAGCAATTGTAGAGGTTCATTTCTTATATGTACCATTGAATACAAGTTGTAGCTTTCACAAATGTTGGCTACACAAGATAGTACATAGTGTATAGAAAACATCAAACTCTTTGTATGATTTTTAATTACATATGTGTTTGTAATGATGATAAAGTAGACTCAATGTGATTCCAACGCAATTCGCAATTCGCAATTTTGTTCAATTTTGAGCATAAACGGGCCTCCCAAAGTTGACCCAATCTCAATAGGATGCAAAAATTCGTAAGGTTCATGTACCTGACTGTACATTTTGCTTTCTCATTGTACCAACAATGTATAAATAGTGTACATTTTAGGAGGTGGATGCTTGTAGTGACCATTGTGTTTTAGCTTCAAAAAATTGTAACCATGGCCATTCTTGACCCCCTCTCCAATCTTAGAGTCTTTTTTTCAAACCCATTCCAAAGCCCCAACGTGTTCATAATCCAATTAAAGTGAATTCCATTCATCCCTTGGATTCTTACTTTTTGAAGAACTTTTGGACAAGTCTAGAGACACTATGTGCCTACTACCCTTTTACTACAAATATTCATAGAAAATTCAAAAGAACAATTTTAAGATAATTTTTTTCCACTTTTCTCCAAAAAGCTAATCAATACAAATTAATCAATTATGACTCTTAGTCAATTATAACTCTTGAAGGCAAAAGGGGGACAATTTCTTAGACTGGGTCTCAATACTTTAACTCCACAAAGCTCCAAAAATATGAAATGACTTGGATTAGATGTCAATTCCATTTGTTTTTCAAGGAAAACGTACTGAAAAATATTTCAAGACCTCCCCAAATTAATTTCCAACTCTTAAATGGGCACTTTATGGACCTCCTACCTTATTTCAGTTATGTATATGCAAGTCTGTTCAATCTGGTAGGTAGGAAATCCAGATGAAAGTTCTTCGGATTTGTGAACTGCAAAACACCCTCAATATTATTACTACTAAATTTAATATAAATCTCAGGGTTCAATAATAGATTATTTATTTACTGAAATAGCTTCACCAATACATTATCACCTCATGTCACGCCAGTAATCATTTGTGATCAATGAGTGTACTAAAGTAGGAGCGATCAGGCATTTTGCATTACAAGAAGTTTCAGGCCTCAAAGAGGCTGTTAGCAGATGATTTTCGGCACCCCTCCGGTGCAATTATAGAATAATTAAAATTTTATTTTTTTATTTTTTTAATATTATTATTTTTTAAAATATTTTAAAACAAATATTAAAAATAAATATATATATTAAAAAATAAAAAATTCTGACGTGGCACTAATAGTGTCACATCAGCACCCGAAATCAAATAATTTTTTATTTGAATTTTTTCTGCAATTGCACCTGGGGGGGTCAAACCTCACGGCCCCTTTGGGGGCTGAAATTTCTTGTAATGAACCAAACATGACACTGAGCTGAGGAACATTTTGCTTTCTTCAATGTATTAGAATGTACAAAAGGTGTACATTCTAGGAGGCAGTCGCTTTTAGAGCCCTATGACATTTCAACTTCATAATTTTGTAACTAATTCCACAAAGCTCCAAAAAATATGAAACAACTTGTGTTAGATGCCATTTCCTCGTCTTTCAAGGAAAATTTACTGAAAAATATTTCAAGATGTTTTACCTCCCCAAAATTCAGTTTCAGCGCTTCATAACATTCAGTAGTAGTCACTGACTCTGCCTTCTCCGGAACGAAATGGTGTGGAATATACCACAACATTTCATCCAAGGGATGAAATGGTGCGGTATATTCCACACCAAATCAGTAACTATTGATTTGGTACGGATAGTTGTCAATATTGTCAGACATCACTTGGTGCCCACGCCGCAACTATACACTACTAAGGTAGGTACATCCAAATGTACCACTGACCTTGAACTGCCATCTTTATTGTATGTACATCTCCAAAATCAGTTTTGTACCTATGTAGAAGAAGTGCTTTTAGAACCAAACTTTGTTCCTTAATAACTTTTGCATACAGTATCCAAATGCCATGTTCTCTGGTGCGTTGAAACTTTCTTTCACTTGTCAACAAGCACATATGAAAATCTGACTAGTCTAATAACAGTAAATAGGCTCAATAGCAAAAAGTGGCGGTTTTGGGTGTACCCACCTTAGTGGCAAAAAAAAAAGTTCTAAGTAAAACTGAAAACTAAAACAATAGGATCTTTAAACAAAATGCTAATGGATTCATTGAGATTATTGATTTCAGTGTTATTGTAGGATTACTTCACTTTGAATTGGAATCCATTTGTGCATTGTGCTTTTGAAGTGAGAAGACAACTCTTTATATGCACATGGAGTGGTAGGATGTAGAACAATGCATGTGGGATATGTAAATTAGAATTTGTAGTTTCTCAACTACCACTCATAGTTAAGTAAAAAGTAAAAATTGTGTTAAAAGTAAAAATTTAGACTTCATTAAGGCATAGTAAAATAACTTTTTTCAAAAAACTTTGACCTAAAAAAAGTTGGTAAATGACAATAAGTTTCACCTCCAAAAATCCGTTTGGGATTTTGAATCTCCAATCAAAAATTATAGACAAATTTTGGAGAGGATTTTTAATGGACATTTCTTTTAACACTTTTAAAAATCCATTCCAACCCCTCTCCGAAATTTGTCCATAACTTTTGATTGGAGATTCAAAATCCCAAACGGATTTTTGGAGGTGAAACTTATTGTCATTCACCAACTTTTTCTAGTTCAAATTTTTTTGAGAAAAGTTATTTTACTATACCTAAATGAGGTCTGAAATTCTACTTTTAACACAATTCTTTGATTTTGACTTAACTATGAGTGCATGAGAACCTACAAATTCTAATTTGTTTATCCCACATGAGTTGCTCTACCTCCTACCATCCCATGTGTATATATAGAGTTGTCTTTCCTCTTTGAAATCCAAAATAAGCTTTTGATTGCAAAGACTAATAATGCATTAGTGGATCACTCATTGGATTTTTGGCCAACATCTTTCACTACAAATATTTGTTGATTTGTATGTCTAGTCCTAAAATTAAGAAAAGAAAATGGAACATATCATAATGGACAATCACTATCCCGCTACCGAAGCTTAAATTAAATATGTGGGGATAACAGTCGTGGATGAGGACTCTAGAGAGGAAAAGGCAGACTCTCTAAAGGCTACTGAACGTTATGTTAGATGATCGCTTCATGGACCTCCTACCTTAGGTTAGTTTTAACTACTGTAGACAACATGCGTGCAAATAGAAAGTGCTAGTTCATCTCACACCACAATCAAGAGAATCACAACTCACATTATTCAATACACAACAATCAATAGAACCTCACCTCACACATTTATCAATAAAATCTTGTCAAACACAACAATCCAAGAAAATCCCCCACAGGGAATCAGTACAATCTCGTCTCACACAACAGTAAACACAATCTCGTCCCTCACAAAACGAGCAATGCAGTCACATATTATGAAGTGTACAAAATCTGCTATATGAGTGCGGTCCACACACAGCAATGGGAAAGTGACATTCAGACATGAAAAACATGTGATAGCACTTGGCTCCTTTAAAAGAGTGTGAAAGGCTCTGCAACGTACCTAGAATAATATACATATAAAGACTCCGTAAGACACGACAAGCAGGCTCATGGGCTCCAAGGCAATGAAAGATGGAGCATAGCAGAAGGTGAGGTTTCCAGAGACTAAATGTGAATATTCTAAAAACAGGAGAAAAATGACGCAGTCAAGGGGGAAGCAAACACACATGTCTTCCCGGATCTGAGACAACTTCCACATCAACTTCCAATCCTCCAGCATTTGCACCTCATCTTCGAAATACACCATAGAAATGTTGAACCTGTACCAGATTCCATTGCATCAAATCAGTATCAACATATTCCATAACTTGGGCCCTCTCCTGCTCACAACAGTAAGATAAATGACTCATGTAGGCACTAAAAGTGACTCCTGTTCGCCATCTAATGCGAAAAACAACAGTGTCCAAAAACCTAAAAATACGCGGTAAAATATATATATATTACTCCAAGTCAATGAGGATTGCAAGGTGTTCCCCATCTTCCTGTCTCATGATCAAATTAATCGTATATTTCCCATGCTTAAAAAGACCTGCTTAGAGCATCACCTGCTTGAGTGTAGACCCATGGCCTCCAATATGCTGGAAAACCCGTTCATTCCTCCTCAGGGTGAGCTCCTACCAGAGTAAGCAACGTCCACCGAGTCAACATGCAAGACCACATGTCTGAAATGGATAATTTAAATGGCCCCTAGATTCCAATAATCTCCGAAACTTCCAGACCCCCAACATCAGCGGTGTTGAAGACTGCTCAGCCATGTCGAATATGGAGTATCCTGGTGGTGATCAGGGTTAAGGTATTTTGGCGTCCTCTAGTGACTCGGCTAACGTTCTGCTAGGATCCTCTGGGCACTGGTCGTCTTCCACACCAGGCGTTGTGAGCATGGAAGACAGCTTCACGACGCTAGAATTGCAGAAAAAACACCGCTGGTTGTTCAAAAGATGGCGAGATATGCAACGCTGGCATGACTTGTGATTGCACGGCAAGAAAATTGTATCCACTTCACAAGCATAGCAAATGGTGCAAGTTTCCTCCCGGTCCATCATTGCTAAGCCCCCTAGAACGTCTGCAATAACACCCAGCTCCATGATTCAATACTATTGCGTCCTCAACTGAACTTCACAGAAGTGAAAATAAGAAATATTTCAACTCAAATAATTCCAGAAAAGAGTAACATTCCAAGAAAGACAAAACTTTCGATGCTCTTTACATTATAAGTTAGGAATACGCAAAGATGCAAATCACACTAGGCAGCGATGAAAAAAGAATTAAAAGGCATGCCCAACAAAGTAAGGAGGGTTATCTACCTGAGCCTGAATTTAATGAAACAAAATCGTCTGACGAAGCAAGTCTCCTCGCCTCTTCTGCGTCAACCTCGAGCTTTGAAACAAAGTACTTCAGATCCGATACTCTTGCAATCGAAGGATCGCCTCTGAATGTCACATCCTGAATTACACCAACTCAATCATAAAAAAAAGGCACAAAACTATAAAACAGACATAACGGTAATGTCAAGAAGAGTCATGATAGTCATATTCGAAAATAAAAATCAACCCTACACACTTCCACTAAAAACAAAATAGCACAAATATCCATAAAACAGGCACAATGAACAACAAAGAGGAGAAATAAGTAGCAAATAAAACGGACTGAACGATAATGAACTATAATTAAGGACAACCATCGGGACCATACAAATCAATTCAACATAGCACCACCTCTCGCTGTTTCAGAGAAGTACGCCCTGCTTAGTACCTACATCACCTCCGGTACTATGGGATAGAACCTTACCCAGCTGTAGTCTACCAGATACTGGAAATTCGAAATCAATGCTGCTGAACTGTCCACGCCCGCCAGAACGCTTGGCATGTCGTAGGCCATACCGGGATTTTGTGCTGAACTGCCATTTCTTAGATTCAGCACAATCCCTACCAATGGAGCCAAGATCATCGCCCTGTTGACCTTCTCGATAGATTGCCCCTGCTGCAGCCTCACAGTGCTGAAACCACAAAAAACACAATGCACAAAACTCCATCAAAAGTCTAAAAAAACGCAACATCTAACTGAGGAGCTTTCCTTTCGTCACAAACTGAGGGTTTCAACTACAATGACAACCACAAGATGTTAAGCGTTCCATCCCAAAACTGAACCCAGCCACTTGCACACCTGTCAAAAAAGTGCGCATCTGCACTCAATGTGGTGTGGTTCAGCACGAAAATGATCAGCTCACAAAGTCGGACTAGGTTGATTTCCGGTCCTTCCAAGAACGCGTGTGGCAACTCCTGCGTGAAGAACTCCAGAATCCGTTCCAAATTGCAAGACAGTTCGAACATTATGGTGCATTTCTTTTGCTGCAAATCTGGCACCTGCTCACAAAACAAAACAAAACAAAGCGTTCATACAATTTGAACTGAGAAAGCCATGAATCCTCAGTCCGCTGCCTCTTGAGGAATGCATGCCCATGTGTATCAAGCATTCCATACCCCCAATAAAAAAAATCAGACACCATGTTCACTCTAGGAGTGCCGACCATCACACACCAAAAATCTTCCAAAACACTAAATACGAAGAAAAAAAAGACAACATGAAAAATGTTCCCGAACACACACCGACTGAATAAAACCTACCCTCCCAAACCACTGGGGAACGAGAGTTCATTAAAAAACATATACCTGGCGAAAGTCTGAATGTTCCTGCATCTCTTTGATTGCCACTGCAAACTCAGTTATCGTCCAGTTCAACGTGTTGAAAAGACGATTCAGAAAAGATGCCAACAGCTTCTCATCATCCATACACTTCTCCTTCAGTAAACGCTGCCACCAAATCCAAACAACATATCAGCCTCCCACATCAATCCTGCACCTCAAAAATAGTTCTCCAGATCCTTCAACAACATCACCACATCAACGTCCCCACGCTCATTCTTCCACAACAGTCACCTCTCGACACCCCAACACTTGTTTCCACCTACCTGGAAGTGCGGCGAGAACGACTCTCCGTGGGACAAACATTTCGACGCTCCGAAACCGGAGCCCTTGCACAGCCGCAGCAAGATGTTCGAAACAGGAATCCAGAAGCGGTTGTCGAAAGACGCCAGTAAACACCCCACCATCCCCTCCCGAGCGGCTTGGCTCCGCTCGAATGCGACCACGTGCTCCTTGTATTGCACCAACACCGATATCGACTGCAGCAAAATATCTCGCACATCCGAATTCGCTATTCTCGAATCACTAAAATGAGTCACCAAAAACGTCACCTGTATGAAAACGACCATCCACAATCCACAACAAATTTTAAGAAAAAACTACAGCACGACACCATATGCCACTCATTGTCGGAAAAACAATCCCGAACTTCTCCTCAACGAACTTCGAGACTCGAAACCATACAGGGGCAGCAACATTACCAGCGGGGAAAGGCCTTGCTGCAAAAGAGAAGAAGGCGTCACAAAATGAGGCTCGCTTCTTCGCAAAGCATGAAACGAATCCACCTGCTCCAACAAACATCCACTTCTCGTCAACACACCACGACGACAAAACTCTCTCACCTCTGGAAGAAAAATCTCGCCGCAACGAATGCAATCACTTAAAGGCAACTCCTGCTAAAGAACGGGCAGAATGAAAGGCAGAAAGACAAGACGGACTTCGACGTCCCAGTGGCCACGCACCAAAGTCTCCACATAAAACTCCGGAACGAAACTGAACAGGGGATCTCTTTTGCTCAAAACCAACAGCAACTGCACCAGCCACATGCAAGTCGCATACATTCCCCTCAGCTTCCATCTTGCAAACATCGTCACGCGGTACCTGCACGACCACGCAAACTAAATTGTCAATCCACAATACGCGCCAATCATTAAAATCTCCAGATCACCACATCACTCACTGAAATGCCACCGCACCCTCAAAAACAACCACAACACGGACAGAAAAACATCCATTGCTTCCTCAAGGTAGCAAGTCCGACATACCATGTACACTTCCGCACACATTCGATCAAGTCCTCTCTGTACACTGCTCTCGCTTCCTTCAACCGTTTCAAATACTCGCTCGACATCTTCCCTCCCTTTATCTCCCCCCGTATCTGGCGATCTGTGTCCTCCAGCTGTGCATTCGATTGCATCTGGTGCTGCGTGAAGAAGGAAGCCTGCACCCCCAAAACAGATCACAAGGTCGTTTCAAAACATCCTCACAAATCCCGTGCAATCATGACTACCACATCCCGGAAACCTCTTCCATAGAATATGAGATCCCTCAACGGCCCGTCAACTGACAACAGGCCGCTAAGAAAGGTCACCATATCCAAGTCACTAATCACACCACCGAAGCAACACTGGAAAAACACACGGAAGACGAACCATCCCACATGGAACAGATACCACTTAACGCCAGCCATCAGAAACCATCTCAATGATAACCTCCAAATTCCATACCCGACGCTACCTCTGACCCGAGCCCACAGCAGAATTCAAAACAAACGAATCTAGACAAATAAATCCTCGTAGACAAACGCTAGCGCTGGTCAGCTGCATTGCACTCGACCAAAGACCTCCGATCACGGCGACACTCGGGCACATGCTCACCTTCTTGAAGTTCTGGGCCACCCCCAGGTGGTACAGCAGCAGCATGATATCCAGAAGCTCCTCCTCGCGGATCGCCTCCGAAAGCTCCTTGATCGGCTTGAACCCTTGACGCTTGTAGCTCCGAGACACAGGACCTCCCTCCAAACTCATGTCCACGCGACCGCTCGAGCTCGCCTTCTCCTCCACGCACTCCTCGCAGCTCCGACTGCTCGAGTAGTTGCTGCTGATCGGACTGCTCGCCCGCTCGCTCTCTCCGCCCGCCGAGCTCGCAGCGACCATCTTGCTCGCCACCCGCACGGGACTCTTGCTGTCGCTCACCAGACCATTCAGCATCACGTCCGAGCAGCACGCAGGCTTCAGCTTCCCGCCGTGTCGCACCACGTGGTCCCCTTCGTCCATGCTGCTCTCCTCCCATTCCACTTCCGCCACCTCCAACCCCACCGGAAACGTCTTCACCAAATGGCTGAACGTCCCGCCCAGACGCGCGAAGTCCGTCGCGCTCGAGTCCTTCAGGAAAAGGCTCACCGGGAAGCTCCGCTTGCCCACCCTGCACGTACCGACCAACCTCGCCGTCAGAAGCACATCCAACAGTCACAGCCACCACGAAATTCGATACCTCAACACAAATGGAGCAGGCCCATAACAGGAACAACGCAAGCGACAAAAGGCCACAGCGAAGCAGAAGCTCGAGGCATTCAAGATCAAGACTCGGATGATGGAATGTCAGAATAGTCCAAATCACCTGTGAAGAAAACCCAAGGCGTTGCTTTGCTCCTTCGTGCCCTCGCCAGTCAGCTTGCCCGAGGGTCCAAAGCCTTCCGACAGCAGACGCAGCAGCACGCAATACGTCGACACCAGCACCGAGTTGTTCGACAGCCCGGCGGGAGCCATGCTCCTGTTCGCCCCGCGATTCTTGCACACCAGGTTCTGCAGGAACCTCCGAAACACCACACCCGGCACGGGCTGCGGCAGCTCTGCACTCGGAGGGGGAACAAAGTGCAGGAGGCGACCGCACAACTCCCATTGCAACTCTTCCACCTGCGTGCAGTAAATAGGCTTTCTCACATGAATGCAGGAATTCAACAGCCTTGCCAACACCAACAGGAAAGAACCAAAAGAGATCAACCAAAATCACCTCCATCGCGACACTCAGACACGAAAACACAACTCATTACCATAAAACATCAGGGGCATCAAAAGCGGCACGAAACACCATTGCCACGGAATTCAGGCAATGATCCAAGTACCACAAGATAGACTCGCTAGCCCAACTGGACCCTCACAACCAACAGCTCGTTGCAACACATGAAACACCCTGACAACGAGAACACCAGGTAAATTACCTTCACGATCGCCTTCGACAAGGCGGTGGCCGCGTAACGCATCTTGCCCTCCGAGCACATGTCCTCGCGAGACCCGGGCCACCACACCACAGGCATCAGACTCTCCAAGTCGTTCATGTTCGGGCCCTTGCGAGTCAGCAGACCTTCCAGGCACGAGTCGAAACCTTCCCACGTCCACCACCACACCATGAAGTCGTAACGCTCCAGCACATGGCACGCCAGCGCCAGGAAAGGATACGGACCAGTGTAAGGATGGTCCGCCAGAGTGAGCAGCGAGGTGCGACAACCGAACGACAGCGCCTCCATCACGCAAGCCACCAGCGAGACTCCGCTCACGCGATGCTCCAGACGCGGCAGAAGCAGGTCCAGCGATGCATCCACGCTCGGCGCGTCGTGCGGGGCCTCCGCTCGGTAAGTCTCCAGCAAGAACGGCACCAGCGCACCCCAGATCACGTACTCACACGGAACCTTCGCGTCCCCCTCCGCCATTGCGCCCTCGCCGAGGCTCGGATCCTCCACCAGCAGCGGCACCAGCAGATCGCAGATCTCCCCGCCCGTCAACAGCACCTCCTCGTCCGTCAGCGGAGCGAATCTCCGGAGCCTGTCCACGGGAGTCATGGCCGCCGCCACCTCGCGGCTCCCCAATTGGACCAGCCTCTGCAGGCACCCCAGCAAAAACTTCGCCCTCGCACATGCCCAATCACCCTCCTGAACATCCACATCGGCGTCGGCACATCTCGGAGGCGGCTGAATCGACTGGAAGCCCTGCACCGGGTACTTGAACGGACGACCTCCGAAATTCAGCTCGCAGCGCTCGCCTTGAGACAGAGAAACGGCGGGATAGTATCCGTCCTGGGCCTCCGCCGACCGCACGCCGTCGTACGCCACGCCCAAGCACAAGCCGTTCCGGAAAAATACGATCTGATGACGCTCCAGGTCCAGGCAGCACCCGATCACGTCCCCCGACACCCACTGCTGACCGTACGCGGCGTGGCTCTCGCTCCACTTGCATACGCGCTTCCCGTCGTACGCATACGAGTCCGCGGCGTCGCCCACGCCCTCCTCGTTCGTGAACGGGCACGACAGCGTCGCCCACCCCAGCTGCTGGATGCCCGCCGTCCCCAGAGTGACCTCGTACATCCACCGACCCTTCCACACGCACGCATTGGCCCGCGCGCTGCTGAAGACCGTCTGGCTCTCCAAAAGCAGCAGACGCTTATCGAAACGGATGTCGCCGCAGGCGCCGTCACTATCCATCACCACGACGCCCTCCCCGAACGGACTCTCGCGAATGAACAACCCCTCCCTCGCAGTCGTAGAGGCGGAGGACTCCCCCGTCCCTCGCATTGCCACGATCTGCGAACGCAGAAACGATCGCAAGCCGCCCGCATCGATCCTGGCCTCCTTCACCAGCGACACGGGCTCCGCAGCGCCGAGAACGTGCGCCAGGGTGCGCTCCAACCCCAATTTGCTGCACTCATCATGCACACAAGCAGCTGACACCACCACGCCGCTGTCGCTGTCGTGCACGTCTAGGAGCGCAGCCAGCCCTGTGGACCTCCCTCGCTGCAGCTGATGGAGCCCTTTTCGCAGACCTCCATCCGCCCACATCTTCCCCACCCGCAGGCCTCCGGCGTCAGTCACCTCGGGTGCCGGCAGGTCACTCCACTTCGCAATTCGAACATTCCACGCATCCAATTCCCAATCCTTCGAGTTTGCAGCCCAGGCCAGACGACCTCGTTCCTTCCGTTTCCCTCTCCCTCAGCCGAGCCTGCTCATACCACCGGAGTCATACCACCGTCCTGTTGGCGACGCCCACGAGGTTGGAAGACTGCACTCTTCCCTCTCATGACAGTGCGCCAGAATCAACGTCCCGCCTTCAATCAATGCCTTCTATCACATTCCCAATTCCTGTACTCGGCCGTTCCGAAACACGACACATCCGTCAATATCACAAAGCAAGGGGTTCCCACATGTGCAGACACACGACACTGTCAAAATGGCAGCTCTCATGAAACCAAAAATTACGAAGAATCCCACAGCCTTCAGAATCACGTCTCCGTTGAGGGCCTAAAATTTCACATGTCACCCCATCGTAGCAGAATTCTGGCAAGCGAGTGTTGCCACACGCTTCCAAGCAAGCAATACTACACACACAGACACATCTAACCTAATCCTCAAATCCCTCCCCATCGCCAAGAACCTTCCACACACAAACTTGCGCAACTACTGCTCGCAATTCCACAACACACAATCTCCCACCTGTGGGAGAAATTGTAATCGGGCCACTCTCCACAACGCAAAAACCACAGCACGCCCGAAATGACCCCCAAAAAATCAAGATCGCTTTCGCAACGATCATGACCAGCAGTCGTTGAGTCTGCTCAAGTACCGTAACCTAGACCCCAAAAGAAAATAAAGCAATCCCCAACTAGGCTTGGCAACTCCAGAAGCTCATCCGACTCTCAAGCTCCCCTGCTCTGCTACCTTCCTCCCTTGCCCCTCCTCTCTCTCCCCGTCTTCACACGCAGAAAAAGAAAACAATCCTCTGCCTTTCATCATAATAACAACCCACCCCCACCCACCCACCCCAAAAAAATCCTCTCTCACTCTCTCTCTCTTTCTCGCTCATCACCAAAACCACCCTGACGCCAATTCAAGCCCAAAATCACCCTCCCAAATCACCTTCAATCACGAAATCGATCAAATTGCAACTCCACAACCAGACCCTGAAATCGGAGTTTTAAAAAACAACGGGACTTATTATCAAAACCAACAATTAATCCCTACCCCAATCCGCTTCGAGCACAGGACGCTGTCAAATTCCCCACCCCACCCACCACCCCTTCCCCGGAATCACGACACGAGCAAGAGTAATGCTGGGCCTCGTTTTCGAAACTCACAATCGACCTGAAGAGATTATAAGTTGCGCCTGCTGCTGCTGCTGCTGTGTCACGCTCCATGATCCCCATTGCATGTTGCTGCAGCACCTGTGCGACGACCAAGGGTTCCGGAGAAGCGGGGAGTTGAAAAGCAAAGAAGAAGACGCCAAAGAGATTCGGCCTGATGAGATGGGATCGTCGGTGGTGTCTTCCCGAGAAGACGTAAGGACTATGAGCGAGGAGAGATGCGGCGACCTCCTCCATCACCACGGGCTGCGCCATCTCCATTCCCCACCACGAATGAAGCCAGGCGCGGCCGGACCCGCCCCCCACACCGAGTCGTAAGCTACGTTTATTCTTTCCCAGGTCTCTGGCGCCCGCGTTGCCTGTCAGGCTTCGTGCAGGAGGCTCGCTGCCCCTAGTGCTGCCGCTAGTACCCCTGTTCACACTCGCCGCATCCGGCGTCGCATTCGATCGACGGAGGGCGCAGCCACTCGCCGTGGTGCATGGCTGGCTGGGGCCACGCTTCCAAGAATGAGGAAGGCAGGGGATTGGCTGGCAAGGAGCCGGTAGAATTCTTGTAGGAGGAAAGGGAGGAGGCTACTTTAGTAACTTAGGTAACTTCCGTGAGATTCTCATGGTGATTTCCATGACAACGTAAAAACATTGTATAACCAAGCAATGGTCCTCCCCATTGCTGGGAAGGTATTATGCCTCCCTAGATGCTTGGGAAGAGACTTTATGTTAATTTAAAGATTGGGGTTGGCTTAGAAGCCATCAATAAAACAATTTTGTTCAATGAAGGGGTCCTTCTTTTCAAGGATGCAAGAGGGATCTGTCTCATTGGTGAACAATGTTATGTAAACAACCTAAATCATTCTTCTTTGGATATTGGAAGAATTTCTCTCTTACTAGAATCTTGAGAGTGAATTTACTAGTTTGATCCGCAAAGAGTCATTGGTTGGTTGGGAATTAAGTTGCAATCATTAGAAGAAAATTGCATTTTACTTGTCGAAAACTGCGTTTTACTTGTCAAATCTGCGTTTTACTTGACAGAAACTGCGTTGTATTCAACAGAAAAGTATGGAATCGGTTTTGTTGAGTTCTCCTTTTGTAACGCAAAATTTTGCATTCCAACGTTTCAACGCAGAATTTTGACAAGTAAAATGCAGAATTTTGTGTTAGAATGCAAAATTTTGGGTTACGAAGGAAGACCTCAACAAAATCGATTCCTTACTTTGCTGTTGTATACAATGCAGTTTTTGACAAGTACAACGCAGTTTTCTTCTAGTAAATGCTAGTATCATTGGCTAACTAGGGAAGTTCTATAGAGTCATTGGCTAGTTCAAAAGTTGCAAAACTAGAGCCATCTGCTCTCTGGAGGAACAAAAAGAAAATCCTAGCATTGATTAATAATATTTTGTTCAAAAGTATTGCACTCTTGTAGAATAGTAGGGTCCAACAAGAGTTTATGAGAATAGAAAGAGCAAGTAAGATACCTTTAATTTTTTTTAGAATTGACATATATTAAAAATTTGTTTAATCCTGAAATGTCAAAATAGCCAAAAAAAAAGTAGTCAATGAATGATTAAAAAAGACATTGAGGAAACAAAAAATGCACCTATATCTTCATTCCAAAATCTAGCAATTTTCTGTTCACTACCTCAGTTATTGGACTCATCTATCACTCTAGGGTTAATTCATGTTTCTACAACAAACTCCACATGGAAAATGGGACTACTACTCATTCAAAAAATTGTTTAGTCCTTGTGCCTTTAAAGACATGGGATAGTCCAAATTTCAAAATTATTGAGACTACTACTTATTCAAAAAATTGTTTATAATCTTTGTACCTTTAAAGACATGAGATAGTCCAAATTTCAAAATTATAAAGATGTATTAAAAAATTGCAATTCAAAAGAATACTTATATGATAAATTTCAAAGAAAAATGATAAAATATGATCTATAGACAATATCATGCTTTTAGATCAATGGAGCCCTATACTAACAAAAAAATTTCAATAAAATTTAAAGCCAAAAAATGAAAATTTCTTTAGTATTGATTACAAATTGAAAATTCTTTGTAACTTTTGCAAGAAATGTTTTTCTATAAGGTCAAAATATTAAGTTTAAACTATGGTGAGGTTATAAGATTTTTATTTTACTTATTTATTCAAATTATTTTTGAAGGATCATTTGAAAAAAAATTGTTTTTTGAAATATGTATCCTACAAATGTAAAAGAACTAACACAAGAATTTGCGAACATTTAAATGGATGAAAAAATCAACATTCTATGTGCTTAGAATTTGTTTGCGGTCATTTGTTGTTCAAAATTTAAAACATTTAGTCCTTTAGAGATTAAATGTCACACTTTGTCTAAGGGATCATCCTACTATACTAATAGAAATTATATAATTTTTGTTGAATTTTAAAAGTTAAGACTTACAAGCCTCTAAATTGATTTGACAAAGATCTATAGAGATTTTTTTGTCTTTAATGGTTGAATTATTTCTAAAATTCATGTCTAACATCTTTTTTATATTGCAAAATTTAGAAATTCCTAAATTATAATATATTTGTAGTTTGGTTGTCAACATTGATAATGACACGAGTCTAGATTTTACACAGAGATCATAGTAAATCACAAAAAAAAATCCACTTATAGAGGACATTGGACTTGAGATTAGGGGGCATGAAAATTTGGGTTGGAGGCAAGTGTTTTCTTGAATAAATTAATTTCAGATTCACTACCTACCATAGCTTCCTAGCAACTTGGGCAGCTTTCTACATAATAATTAATTAACCCCTAAAGGCTAGTGGATATTTTGGAAGAGGAAAAGTTTAAAACAACCAATTTTTGATGCATCGTCTAAAATGAAAAATTAAAACTTAAAAAAAATTCCAATCTCACAAAAGTGTATTAAAGAAGTAAGGCAATGCATGGAAAAAATTTTAGACTATTTGACTGCATGGATTGAAAGATTGTAACGTTTGAAGTGCGAAAAAAAAATTATTCTTGCACTAGAAGAAAAATCTACGACCAAAACAACCAAAATTTGTTGTTTGCACTTGTTGTTAGAGTCAAGTTGTTTTGGTCAAAATTACACTGAAATCTATTGATTTTTTCTGTTGATTTAGTCAAATTTCAAGGAAAAGAATTTTTTTTAAATAAAAAAACCCTTCATTGCCCATAATCTTCATGCAGTAGCAAAAAAAAATTCTACTGCCCGAAAATTTCAGGCAGACACAAAAATCAGTCCATAAGGTAGAAGGCTCATAAAGTATATATGTAAAGAGAAAGAAAGGTCTATGGTTAGCATTTCAGGTTGAAACATTTAAAATAATTTATACCAAGAAGAAAAATGAGAAAGAAGTCAGTGGCAATTTTCATTGGAATTTTCTGACAAAAATTGAATTACATATCATGATTCATAGAACAAAAAGGTACGTAGGTTGCTATTTATGTTCCTAAACTGCTGCACTAAGCAATCACAAGATGTCTTTGAACAGAACAAGGACATTTGAAAAAGTAATGAACAAGGTCCTTTGGATGCCCATGTCAGCCCTGAATGCGATGATTTAAAGTCCACAAATCCATTGTTACCCATGTGAATCTTGCCCATTTTACAACCTAATTAGTCCCTCCTGTAAGGATTCTCTTGCTATTCAAAAAATTCTATACATAATTCAAAACAGTGCCAAATATCCTTCCAACTTGGTTGAAGCAAGTCATAAAAACATTTAAAGAAATCCTTAAAATGTCCACTTTTTGTCAAGTAAGAGCATACAATGTCAACAAAAACAAAGAAACCGTTGGCGACAGCAGGATTCTAGCACCTGTGAGCTCCTAATTTGTCACTTGGAACTCATGATCTTTTTTTTTCATTTTTCATGACTTTAAGTCAAGTTTTATATACAAAAAGCTCTCAAAATAGTATAAAATCAAAATAGGTTTGTCACATGCCATTATTGTATTTGGCCCTAAATAGAGTATTTTGCCCAAAGTAAACCCAAGCCCCGCATGTGAATAGATAGAAACCTAGAATTTGTGTAAATAATAGATCTATAGAGTGGATATTGTCCAAATTGCTTAAACCTATTGTGCATGTGACAAACTGTGGTTAAATTGGTCCGAGGAAACCTATGTGAAAATCCTAAATTGATTCCCGAAAAAAGATTTCAATTTCCCAATCAATTTTGTAAAATAGTAGAAACTCCAATTATTAGCCTAGAGATGTTACAAACTCAAGACGAACTACAGTGACTCCAAAAATTGAGTCTATACATCAAACAAACGATTTCAAATGACAATGCCGCAAATATGAGTGATCAAAATCAAAAGTTGTAAAAAGAAAAATTGTAGAGTACAAAGTACTACACAATACCATAATAAAAAAAAGATGATTTCAATTACAACAAAGTAGAGAAAGATATTGAAGCAAAGTATATACATAGACTCAATTCTTGCACTACACCTCAAAAATCACTTAAAAATTTGTCCACCATCCTTTTGTAGCCAAAACAATTGCAATTCGATTAGGCATGCTAGCATACAATCTCTTACACTCTTCTAGACTAATGGAAAAAAAAACTTCTTGCACTCACTCCCATAATTGAAGGATACCACTGGGAGGAGTAGAATAAGAGTTCAATCCCCGTTTGAGTGAAGCCCACACATGTTCAATAGGATTTAGGTCAGAGGATTGTGCAGGCCACTCTAAAACACAAAATGATTGCTTTCCAAACCAATCTTGAACAATCTTCCCCGTATGCACGCCAGCATTGTCCTGTTGGAAAATGACTTCTTCAAGAATGAACCCTAATGTATGCAATATATTGTACAAATCTTGCTCTAAAATTGCCATGTAGCCTCTAGAATTCAAACGTCCCTGTACATTGTGCAATCCTCCCAATCCTCCCAATCCTCTACAAGTCAAACAACTCCAAAGCATAATGCTACCTCCACCATGTTTAACAGTTTGGTTTACAGCACGCACATGAATGTTTTTTATTATTCTCAATTCAACACCATGTCCTCCCATCTGAGTTGAAATGACTAATTTTTGTTTCATCACTAAACACAACCCCCTTCCAATCACTCATTGACTGTCCAATCTTTGTAGGTTTGAGCAAAACGAAATCTTGCTTCGATGTTCTTCTGACTCAAAAAAGGCTTCTCAATCTTTGTAGAAGAAGACAATCCTTGTTCTCTCAACGCATTCCTCAAGGTATTGTCACATATTTCTACACATGTCTCCCTCCTAAGCACTTTTGTAGCATCTGTTGCAATTTCTAAACCACCTACAGTAACTAAGCGTGAAGCATATCGCCTCTCCTACTCTGTAAGGACCTTAGGACGACCTCCTCTAGACAATTCTAAGCTATGAGAAACACTAGTTGAAAATATGCTATAAATAACTTATCCACAATGACTACAGCAGTCACTTTGCAGTCATTTTGTAGTCAATGTGGACAAAAAATGACTGTTGCAGTCATTAAGAACAAGTCATTTAGGACCTTGTTTTCTACTAGTGAAACACGCTTTCTCACTCTATTCACTATGGATTGTAATAAACCTACTCTCTACAATCTCTCTACTGTTTCTCCCCTTTTCTATCAAGGCTACAATATTTTGCTCTTTGTCTCTAGAAATTGGCCTCATCCTCCCTTACAACCTCTACAAATCACAAGAAGTGCTCAACACAATCTTGCGCAAACCCTTAGAAAAAAAATGATGAAATTTCACAAAGAAATGCAAACGTACGAGTCGCCGAAGAAGGTTGCAAAGAACGCCGCAAAAACTGAGTTTGTGCATTCCCAATGTATTTGACTCTCTCACAAAAATCCTATTGGAGTTGATGATGTCATCATGACATCATCTCAAAGTCAACTTGTAGTTCTTTTACATCCAAATTTTACATCTAGTAAATATGTCATTATTTCTTTGTTAAGTGGCTCTAAACGTGCTTATTTGATGTATAGACTCAATTTTTGGAGTCGCTGTAGTGGAGGGCATCTACGGTTGAAGGACAATGTTTTAGAGTTGAAATCATGCTCTAGGCTAAACGAAAAAATTGGTTTGCTAAGATTCCCCTTTGCGTGAAAGATTCATTAGTTGCCAATAATTAAAGGAGATAGCGGGATTTGATTCTCCTTCTTCAAATGTGTAGAATAAAAATATGAGCCTATATATATATTGTGGAATTCCATGAGAGGTTCCATAAAAAAATTCAAAATTTTCTGATACTCAAAAGATTGTCTTCCGGATAGTCACCGCCAAAACCTACAACAAAAAATTCTTAGAAATTATCCGAATTGCAGTAAAATCTCACTAAAAATTAGTATAGTTTTTTTTATACTAATAACACGCTCCATTAAGTTTCATGAGATTCTGACATTTAGAAGTATCCTAACTAGCAAGATTCTTCAAAACTAATAAAATTGAAGAGAGTTCGTGGTGTTTAGGAGAGCATACAAATCTAGAATGAGGTTGAAGTAGAGGCTTTTTTACTCCCTCATACCTACTAAAGAACCTAAGTTAGTTACTTTCTCTGGAAAAGGTAAACTCTAATAGTTGGATTTTGATGAGGTTTTTGCAGCACTTGGTGAGAAGGGAAAAAATTTATATAATTAAAAAAATAACATTTTAATGCCAATGGCACAACTTATTTGTGATTTGGAGTCTTTCTCCCAAAGTTAGATGTTTGGACCAAAATAAAAAGTAAAAAATCTAGAAATTGGAATAAAAATCCTAATTGATAAGTTTATTCCTAGATTAATGAGAAGGGTGCCCTTGGAAAATGTATATAAAGGCATTTATTCCCCTCTCAAAACACCTTTTGTTGACACTTTGACTCCATTGGGTCCATTTAGTTGGATTTTGACCATTTTTAGCCAAATCACCAAAACAATAGTTTTTGGAGCTTTTTATGCTTCATTTTTGGTCTTTGACTCGGGGGGGTCACTTAGAGTGTCCATTAGAAAACACGTGCGAACAAAACTTTAGACCCCCTATATTATATCCTAAAATTTAAATAAAATGAAATAAAAAAAATATGACTAGATTTTCCTACTTCAAAAGTTTATGTTTTGAATTATTGATATTTTTATTTGTTAATGATAATTAGTTACAAATTTTTGAAGTAATTAGATACACTGTACAACTGAAAAATAACTTTCACACCCCTATATTATATCCTAAAAAATTGTCTAAAAAATGAACAAAAAATTCCTAAAAATAGCTCTCTATTGAAAGTTCATTTTGAGTTGAGTATTGATGCAATGGTCATCTAAATGTGATCTCTATAAATATTTGAGTTGAAAAACATGCCGTTTTAGGCCATTTTCAACCTCTTGTACAAATCATTTCAACTATTATTTTAGTTTGAAATTTTGGCAATAGAAACCTATAGTCATTATTAAGCAACCCTCAAAATTTTAAGTTGAAATTATAGTTCATTAGAAACCACTTGTTCGCACGTGGTTTGTAGTAAAATACTAGGTGCCCCCCCCGAGGTCTTTGAGCAAGCATTGAAGGACATTGATGTCGCTTCAAATCTTCTTTCTTTACACACTTGGTTGTTTTAAGTTCTTGTAATTGGCATTGTTGTGTTTTATTTAAGTTTTTTGTACTTTTGTATTCTTGTACTATTCCTAGAGTTATCCCTCTTCATACTTTGGCTGCTTGGAAGAACCTCTAATGTTTCATGAATTGAGTTTACACTAACTTGGTTGTATTAATTTGGTTGTATTAACTTGGTTGTATTAACACTTCTTGTTCTAAGTTTTGTTGTACCACGTTTTGTGAACTAATATGTTTTGTAAATTGTTATTATACTTACTCACTTTGTTATAGCTTTCTTTTCTCCTAGAAGGCAGAGCTTTGACCTCAAAAGTTTAAAACTGTTTGTTTATTCTCTAAAAACTTCCTAGATGGCAAAGCTTTGACTATAGGTGTGTTAAAAAATTCCAAAAATTATCTTGATTTGGTCCCACAATTACCTCTAAGCCTTAGTTTCAAAGCTTATATTTAGTTTCCAAATATCCACATTGATATAATGTGATTAGTTTTCAAATATCCAAGAAAGTCATTGAAAATTAGAACCCACCCTAGCCCTCCAAAGTCCAAATACCAAGAAGTAGCTTTAATTCCAAGTCACCTTTATATCCAAACACCACCAAATTTTCAAACTATACGCCTCAATCTTTTAAAATAAGCCCTAATGTTTTCCAACAAACCTTAGTCTTTAAAATAAGCTCCAAAGTTTTCCAACAAACCTTAGTCTTTAAAATAAGCTCCAAAGTTTTCCAAACCAAACCCTAGTCTTTAAAACAAACCCCAGTTTCTCAACTTGAGCCCTAGTTGCTCAAAATCCACCTCTGGAGCCTCGAGATCCCCTAGCTCCCTGATATCTAGTAGATAGGGTCCGATATGGGCTAGGTAGGGTCGAGGTCCAAGAACCAGAAATGACAACGGGTATGAAAATCGGATGTTGGCCTGTCCGGAGTGGTTTCTGGTTTGATTGAGGTTGGTTGTGGTCTGATCTAGGCCGGGTTTTGGTCTGTTTGGGCTAGTTTCTAAAGACTACCAACCTAATCTAAAAATTAGGCATAGGAAAAAAAAACATAGTCTAAACTAGTCAAAATAGGGAAGAAAGAAGGATTAGTATGAAAGGGATCAAGAGAAGAAAATTAGGAGCATAATCAAGTTTAAAAGAATATAATAGAGGCTCAAATAAAAGAAGAATAGTTAAATTTTGCTTGCAACCAAGATAGATAGAAATCCAAAATTATAGAGACACCGTTTTAACAGGAGAGAGAAGGAAGTTGTATAATTGTCAAGAGAAGATACTTGCAATTAGAAGAAGGACGTGACAATTTAGGTGTTGAAGTTAGCAATGGAATAGGATTAGGTGGAAATCCAAGAGAATTGCTTTGAACCATTAGAAGTTGGATTATGCAATAATTGACTAGGATAGGAAGATAGGAAGCTTGCAATTGTCAATTATTTTATTGGTTTTGAAGCTGATATTCTATTCCATTAAAAAGTCAATTATTAAAATAGCAATAATGAAATAGAATAGTACTAGAAGGGAAAGAAGTGGAAAAAAAAGACAAGAAGAAATAGGAAGAAGGGGAACTTAGAATGAAGTAGAAGTTAGTTTGAAGTTCAAAAATTTATATTGAAAATTCTATAAAATTAAGTAGTGAGCAAAAATTCAAAGTAAAGCAAGATGGAAAATGAGAACGCATTTGAAGGAAATTTTTATCACCTCATCAATGACATTAATAACGAGATAAGTTCATAAAATTTCAACCTTTTCATTGAATGTTTTAATAAAAAGTTTTAAACCATAGCCAAATTGTAAGCTAGATTCAGACCATTAGGAGTCGATTTGATTTCAAGTTTAGTTTTAGATACTTATAAAATAGATCCAAGGATTTTTGAAAATATAGAACACTTAGAAAATAGAGTCAAAACGAATAAATTATAGGAAAATGAGGTTTAGGAGCTAGAATGGATGAAATTTAGTACATTTCATCCAAAAAGTCTAAGAAAAAAAACATAGGTAGTAGTAAGAACTCAGACTATATAAGTAAAACTAGAAGTTAGTTTTGAATTAGAAGTTGAACAAAACTAGTGGATAAAGTTTGATGTATCACCTAGCGATCAAACTTCATCCATAGATAACTTTCATTAGAAAAGTTCAAACTTGAAGTAACTTAGCATTTTAGATAGGTAAAATCAAGATCTTTAAGGAGCAAGGGTCAAAAGCCTAAAAATAATAATTGAATAGGAGAATTCTAGTACTTCAAGAAAAAATAGATATTAAGTTAGAAACTTTCAAGATAATCAAGGAAAAAATTTAGATTTAGAATCTCATAGAAGAAGTTTAGAAAGTCTAAGCCTAAATCAAACTTTGAAAAATACCAAAAAACCTAGAAGATATCAAAGGATGAAGTTTGAAATGAAAAATAGATGAACTTAAGTAGAGTCTATCTATCCAAGTCTGAACTTAGGATTTAGATATTAGGTGTCAACTTAAACCTGTAGCAAAAATACCAAGTCAACTTAAAATTAGGAGTCAGTAAAAAAGGATGGATGAAATTTAAAGTGCCATTTTAAAGGCTAAACTTCATCCGGTCATAACTTTCCTTAGGAATGTCAGATTTCAATGATTTTTATGTTTTTAGAATTGGCATCATTGATCTTTAATTTAAGATTGATAAATTTAGACTATAAATTGTTGTCCTAAAAACCGCATTGGCCTTAGTTAGTTAGGTCATTTGACTTAAATTCATGTTTCATATTATATTTTGTTGGTTTATCTTGCAAAAATACATCCAATGGGCACTTAAAAAAGATTCATTATTTAGAAGATTCAATAGACAACGCCTAGACATCCAATAGTATAAATTTCACATAAACAAATAGAACCTAGTTATGCATGTTTGAATACCAAGGGTATTGAAATGCTCACAACGCCTTTAGCGCCCTCCCCAACCAAGGCACTTTGCCGATTCTCCATTGATTTTGCCAACATGTATGAATTTTCAATCTTGGTCCCTTTAGTATCTCTCATCCATCCACTCCATTTTCCAACCGTATAGGCCTATAGGGCTACTTTTTTTACATTATTTTCTATTTTTGGCTCTTTAATTTTTTTGCATCTTTATTACAGATATAAAGTGTTTTCCTAGTCTTCTAGATTGTGCCTACTTGAATCGCCATCTAATGCTTGAGTTTGCAAAATTACCTTGATCAACACCGTGTAGTCAGCAACGGAGGTTTTTCACATCCTACAAGCACATATAAGTCTTTTTGAATCTTTTGTTCACATTTGTTTTTGTTTTATTCTCTTTCATGTATAAACTTTGTTGTCTTCCTAATCTGCAAAGCTTCTTTGGTTGTTTTGCAGATTTGGTGGCAACAGTGTGGAGGATTTCACCTTGCTTCTATAATGTCTATCTCTTTTTTAACTGCCGATAAGTCTTTTATATACTCATATTTATTTTTGAACTTGAAATGATAGCCTTTTTCTATTTTGATTGCATTGTTTCTTGTCAACTTATTTTTCAGTTTTCTATTCATATAGGAGCAAGGCAGTAGTAACTAACTCCCGCTACAATGTTATTTGGAAGTGATAAAGGTTCAAAGAAGGGCAGAGGTGGCCGCTGCATATTTAAAGTGTGCACTACATGAACTTGTCAAAGTGCATGACACTTCCTCCATTGTTATGTTGTTGGTCTATGTGAATTAGATTTTGCACTTCCACAAAACCCAGGAAACAATAGTATAGGGGTTCTTCGTTCTAGGGAAAGGTTTAATCAGTCTAACGTTTTATGACTAAAAGTCACTTACAAATAGATTTATATTTACAAGTTTAGTATAATATTATATCACTTTTATTCTCGTGTGAAATTTGTTGGCCAGTCCATTACCAATGTACGTATAAAGTCCCAGTCCTATATAGTGTTCTAAGGGAGGTCAAATCATTCTTTGTCAAATAAATCAGGTTTTGTCAAATGAATCTTATATAATGCATGCACTAGGACGTAATCATAATAAGATAGTATTGATAAAATAGTATATATATAATTCGTTCATTATACCTTTTTATGTTTTTATGTCAAATAGTTCAGTCAATCTACAGTTAATGCAATCATGCAAGAATGACTAACGTTTTCATATTCTATGTCAAATGATTCTTAGTTGTGCAATGTATGATGATGTCAAATATTTCTTAATTCTTTTACTTTTGTTAAATTATGTCAAATGAATCCAAACCAACAAGGGCTAATATACAAACATAATATTGGAACAATTCATAATTTGATCAATCACATAGATTCCATGTCCCACATAAACATTTCACAATTTAGGAAAATATATAAAACATAAGACTAAAATTAGAATACAAATAATCAACAAATCACCAAGACCTCAAAAGCGTGGAACAAAAGTAAATTAATTAATTTAATAATTTAATTATTAAAATTATTTCATGGCTTAACCCTCGCAGCAAGTCCCTTGACCATGGACAAGAGAGCCCAAGACCGTGCACTGAGACCCAAGGCCGTGGGATCAAGAACCGACCTACAAACCGAATCCCTAATCTCCTTCCCGTAGTTACAAACTTACTACCGCGGTCGGCGGCTAATATCTTACTCAATTATTATCCAATTCAAGAAATTTTAGTGTTTGTTTTGACTAATTTTCTCTCCTCTTTTCAACGATATAAAATACGCCTTCTAATTCCTTCTAGATCAAAAGTTATTGCAATTAGAAGTTCGCTATTTCCATAAACCTACGACTGCCGCGATGTCCGTTTGAATTCCAATCACAAATTTTAAATGGATTTGACCCAATTTAGTTACGATTCTTGCTCAGGAAATGTGATACATAGTGGAGCTTAGAGGATTGTACTGATTGGAGAACAATTTGAGATTCGAAATTTATTTTTTTCGGTGATCTCCGCAGCACAAGTTGTAGCATCAAATTTTTGGCAACGGATTTCAACTCCGATGGTCGAATTACGCTTGGCTTGTGTATGCGATCTATCAGACAGATTGTTGCAACCCACCAGCGATGGATTTCAAGACAAAATTTTGTGATTTGGCAATTTGAGAAGAGGTCAAAGCAGGTGCAAGCCGTAAGTCGCCGGGGCTTGCTATTCCAAATTCAGACTCTGGATTGTCAAATTTCATTGAATTTGTTTGTACAACCGATTAGTCTAACCATCGCATCGCACCCAAGCTATGAATTTGATCAGTTCACAGAGTTTCGATGAGGAAGGCCACCGCTCGCGTAAGTTGCCGCGCCTGTCTGGAACGTCTCGGCAATTCAATCCAAAATTTGTAAACTATCAATTCATCTTGTCGTTTAATTGCTTGTTCCGATCTCTCCAAGGAGTACAAGCGAGCACAAGGGCAAACAGAAAGATTAACCAAAAAGGGAGAAAACTTACAGAGATTTTTATCGTCTTCACCCAGCTTCTTCTGCTACCAATCTTCGCCGCTGCTCCACCTTTGCCGATGCAATCTTTTAGCAAACTCCTACTTCCTTCGATTCTGAGTCGGGTGGCTTCAGTGCTCACAAGGATGCAGCGGCATTGTTCAATCCGGTTTGTTCCCCCACTCTCTACACCGATACACCAATCCCGTCGCACACACCCCAATCTGCCTTCTGGTGCTTCGATCAACAATTGCTCAAACCCGAAGGCAGCTCTCTCCGAAATTAACCCTCCAGCCTTCACGTTTACAATCACCGCTCATGTTCCGCTCGCTGAGGCTTCGAGCTCCAACACTTCTTCCTCAGGCTTAAAATTAATTAATTTTAATAATTCACTCAGAGTTTCCTTCCACTCTTACAGTAACAGTTTTATAATCACACAATCACAAATCTAAATTTCACCGTTTGAATCCTCACATAAATGTACAACAAAATTTATAACATAATACCCAACTCCTCACAACAATTATGAAACTTACAAACAACAATTCACAAGAAATATATATTATATAAAAATATTGGGTCTTACAAATGCCATCGTTTTTATTTTTTTCTAACATTTTATAAAGAACAAACAGTTGCAACTTTGAAAAGGTGCGACCTAAGTCACACCTCATTCATCCAAATTTTTATTTTTATTTATTTTTATTTTTCATCCATCCTTATGCATGTAATCCTATTCACACTATTAAGTGTAATTTAATTTTACTTTTAACTTTATCTTTAACCTTTTCTAATAAGGGGTCCCTAATAGCTATTTTTTTCTAAATTTATTAATTTTCTAAATTTTCTTTCTACAGTCCAATACAATAATGGAGGTCATCCTAGTCGATTGGATTTTTTGCAATGAAGGTATGTTCTTTGTATTTTTGTCTCGCATTTTTGCACGCCTCCACTATAGTACTATCTTTTACTATCTTTGCAAATCTATAGTATAACGCCACAGTAGGAAGTTTTATCACTAAGCACAAGAGCATTTGCTTTTATAACAACATGTAATTTCTCTCTTAAAGCTCTCACATTTTTTGGACTCCATAACTCCTTGGACCTTTTCTTGAACCTTGTTATCTCTGCCCTAGCTTCTTTGAAATGTCACTTGTTTGTAGTTAAGTTTAAATCTTGCATTCATTACATAATATTATTGACAGTTAGGCAAATCTATTGGTACCTCGTCAAATATTTTTTGCACTTCCGTTGATTTTGTTTTTCATTGCTTCCGCTGATTTTGTTTTTCAACTTCACTTAAACATTCTTGGCTCTTTGCATTAATTGATGTTCCATGAATTTATCTATAATTAACTTGTATTAAGCCCCATTTTCATATCTATTGCGTTCAAATTGATAGGATATATGTCTGCCGTTTCAAAATTCTTTGTAATATTTTTTTTATGGATAAGGCTTTCTTCAATGTATGTGACACCTATTGAATTAGCTTTTTTTTTATAGATATTTTTTCTTTGTGATTCAACATCCATTTATCTTTATAGGTTCTAAAAGACAACTTCAAAAATTAAAGTATATGATGTCCAAGGGCTGCAAGGCATGAAAAGTATGAGAAGAGAATGTGAGTAAATCTAATCCTCTTACTTGTGCTAATATTATAATTTTCAAAGTGACATGAGATCTATTCATCTAGAATGAGTAAATGCTTACTAAATGAAAAAAATGTCATATAACTTAGAAACGATAAATAAGAAATGAAACATCCAAGCCTTAAATAAGTAGTGGGTCATCCAAGCTTTAGGCTGCATAGCCATCATAGCACTTCTCTTGCTAGTTTTTTGAGAAAGTTCATAGTTCTTCTCTTGCCTTTTAAAATGTAGAAGTTAGGCTAATAACAAACATTATTTTGCTTTGAACATTGATACAAGAAAGAATAGCTAGCCACTCTTTTAAGTTTGGTATTACAATGTGTACATTTTTTTACCTCCTTTTAATAATGACAAAACTTCATCCATCTTTTTTTGCGTGAACATTACTTTCATCGCAGTTTCAAATCTGATGTGCTTCATAATTGTGATTGTTGTAGAGCATTTGTAGATTGTCATAAAAGGTGGCTACATAGATTTCTAGTTTTTTTGCTGTAGGGACTAGAGTTTTCTCATGGCTAGTTCTTCATGTCTTTTTTTGAAACACTTAATCCATCCAAAACTTGACACACCGTTCTTGAAAAGGGTGACTTCAGCTTGTATAGGTGTAATCTAGGTTTTGGCCTAACAAAAATTCAGGACCACGAACTATAAGGGAGTTATAATGAAGGAAAGGTCAATTTGTCTATCGTTAATGTGTCTGAAGTCACTTTGTTTTGTAGTTTTAGTGGAATTTGACTTCTTTTAAGGGATTTTATGTTTAAATCACACAATAGTACAAAATATCACTCTTATTCCCAAATTTAAATCAGTCCATCCCAAATGCTATTGACCTTGAATGTCGTCACAATCCTATCTAGTAAAGAAAGTGATTTTGGACAAATCGACAGGCTATGATCTCAATTTAATCATGCAAATGCACTATCACTTAATTATATAACAAGATTTATATTATAATTAATATTATTATATTTATATATAAATATTATAGTAGTTCCTTAATTATCGTGATATCTTTTTTATACGTCAATTTATCTTTGTATATCCTTTTACTAGCCTAATTGCTCATTCAGGATGCTTCCTCGGGGGGGTCACTTAGAGTGTCCATTAGAAAACACGTGCGAACAAAACTTTAGACCCCCTATATTATATCCTAAAATTTAAATAAAATGAAATAAAAAAAATATGACTAGATTTTCCTACTTCAAAAGTTTATGTTTTGAATTATTGATATTTTTATTTGTTAATGATAATTAGTTACAAATTTTTGAAGTAATTAGATACACTGTACAACTGAAAAATAACTTTCACACCCCTATATTATATCCTAAAAAATTGTCTAAAAAATGAACAAAAAATTCCTAAAAATAGCTCTCTATTGAAAGTTCATTTTGAGTTGAGTATTGTTGCAATGGTCATCTAAATGTGATCTCTATAAATATTTGAGTTGAAAAACATGCCGTTTTAGGCCATTTTCAACCTCTTGTACAAATCATTTCAACTATTATTTTAGTTTGAAATTTTGGCAATAGAAACCTATAGTCATTATTAAGCAACCCTCAAAATTTTAAGTTGAAATTATAGTTCATTAGAAACCACTTGTTCGCACGTGGTTTGTAGTAAAATACTAGGTGCCTCCCCCGAGGATGCTTCAAACAAATTCTATAACTACAACAATTTGTCACTAGCTAATGTAGAGTCATGGTCTGTTAAGATCCTCCTTGTCGACTCTTCATTCATCCATCCAACTTTTCCGGCTGTCAGCTTCCCAGCCTCTATGACAGTCGAATCGTCTGGTCTATTTGTATTTGTTCTTTCCTACAACTTGTCTTTATTTCAACACATCCATAATCTTAAATTACAATGAAAATGGATGCAATACAAATTTTCTATTAGCTAACAGTCCGCAAAGTTGTACTAGGCTAAAACTAACTCAAATATGTCAAATCAATGATTAAAGTTTAAAGAGAATCTTACAACCAAACGATGCGATTTTACAAAATCTATATTCTCTGTATATTATCCAATCAACCCTCAAGACAACCAACTAGTGTTTTTATTGTAGTATACAACATTAGCAAATATTAGTACAATCAATAATTAAAGAAATCTCGTAAAAACATTGACACATTTAATCACTAGTTAATTTGACTGCAAGGATAATTCAAGTACTAGTAGTATTCTCAATTTGCTAACAACAAATCGATTAGTAGTTGAGATTTAAGATCCAAGTTACTCACATCTTCAGTCAATTAGTTCATTTTCAAGTTCTAGACTTTAAACAGATCAAAAAGCACAATCCATTACTCAAATTTGTTCACTTGTAATCCCTTATCAATAGAATTAAATCTCTCACTCAATTTGACTGTAAACTTCGAAGAATTATCAAGACATTCTGATCTCATTCTTATCAATACATAAGGACGGTGTGTTTTACTATTTGTTCAAGTAATATAAATTGTAATCAACTCTCTTCAACAGACCCTTATCAAATCAGTGTGTCTTTCTAATATTCACACGCAAAGATTAATCTAAACCTTCTAATTTTAGCTATCCAGCCTTAATTGATCATAATCAGTATAATCACATTCAGTCATACAACAACGAGAATTTCAAGCCTTCAGTTAATTCAATTTAAATTATCAATTTTAACATTTGATCGTATGATGACTTCTGGTTTTCACAGTGACTGTAATTACACTCGAACAACCCAGCCAGATTATAATCAATTATTGAACATTCAATTAAATTAGTATACAAGCGTATTACAATTATAAATCAACGTCTCACATAATCAAGTTATCCAGTCATTAGAGAAAAAATGAGTCCTCTGGAGGGCTGCTCCGGAGTGACATGCTAAGCTATTAAAAAGCTTGGCCTGTCACTCCAGTATTGTCTTGCGGTGAGCAGTCAGCTTGGCTGATTGCTCGCCAAAATCGCAATTTTTTTTTTTTTTTTATATAATATATATATATATATATATATATTTTTTTTTTATAATTTTTTTAAGATTAAAAAATAAATAAATAAATAAAATTACTAGTAATTTTCGGTTCCTGCGCCAATTCTGCTGCAGTTTCTGCCGGGCGGAAATAGGGGAAAAAATATTTTTTTGGTCAAAAAAAAGTAAATTTCAGGGTCCTCCGGAGGGCTGATTTTTTCTCTAATGTCATGCGCAATACTAGATGCAAATATACACTGCCTATACTTAATAGACCCCTTGATCGTCAGTCAATTCAAATTAGATTTTTAGTTTCAATGCCAACTAGTTCAATCAATCCACATTCCACACAACAAAGATTATCACAATTCTATTTCAAATGGATCACAAAATTAGAGCTTGATCACTTACACACAAGCTAAATGAATATAAATATTTATGCAAATTACAGACATCATTACTCAGTTCATTCCTCACTCTTCTGATTTTACAAATGTTACACAAAACACAACAGAGGAACTCCTTGTTCACAAGTAGCTGGTGGTAGAATCCAATCTTCAATGCCAATATGATTTGTCAATTACTGCCAACGAATGCCAAGTTGATCGCTCAAAATGTACACGCTCACACCACCAAACACACAGAACACTTACACAAACGTCAATTTGAAAAATTATATATATATATATATATATATATATATAAACTATGAAGGAGTTCATAAGTCTGTATTACACAAAAGAAAGTTTTTAATGTTCCATCTGATAGCTTCAAAAAGGAAAGAAAATTGTCTATATACTTTTAAAAGGTGACAACTATTCAATTTGAAAAGGTGAGTTCAATTTTAACATTTCTCAAATCTTATCAATTCGAACCGGTTGCAATCTATTTGAATTAACAATTAGCACGATTTATCTTATCCTAATGGAAACAGGTGAGTTAAACTACCTCATTCACACTTAGAAAGGCTATTAGACTGAAAATTAAAAAATCAAATTGTCTACAATAAGTATTCTAACCTTATCTCATAATTGGCTTATTGTAAGTGGAAATCCTAAATTTTGAAGTGTAATCCTATAAAGATGTCCTTTGAGACTTATCATTGAAATGTCATGATCCTTAGTCGCTTGTATAAGAGGTAAACCATCATCTATACCAACAATAGTATTGTTTAGCTATTGACTTAATTAGTTTTCATTTAGTTTTCTTCTCCTATTAGATTTACTTTGTTGACGTTGAGGATAGAGTTGCAAGTCAGAAGAGCGCAAAGTACTTGTATCTACCTAAGCCGGTGCAATTTTGATACTTACATTGTCGTTGTAGCTTTTTTACCTCTCATCGCTGACGGTGCGCTGGCTGCAAATGTCGAAACCACTTCTAAAAAATGTGTATTTAAATCAACAAAAAATCAATAAAAAAATATTGATTTGGTTTGTCAATTCTTTGTTGATTTGAACGTGTTGACTTGGACAATATTCCACAAAAACTTGTTCATTTTTTTGTAGATTTAGTAATGCATGAAAAAAAAATTGTTTATCATTAAAATTTGTTCACACAAAGTTGTCACATCAACAAAGGCTTTATAAAAGATTCCAATCAATAAAGAGCAATCTATCACGCGGCAGGCCAAGTAGACAGTCGTCACACAAGTAGGTCAGCCACCACATGGATAGGTGGGAGATTAAGGTTTGAATCCTAGACCTCATGGATAACACTCAAGAGTTAGATAAATCAATACACCATGCAAGAACTTACTTGAACTTAAGAGATGTAGTATTGCATTTAGCTAATTTTTTTTATTGCTTTCAATTGATTTGTAAAATTAGCAGACTTTAGAGGCCGTTTTGGCATAGTAAAGCAATTTTTTTCAAAAAATATAAACTAATATAAGTTGGAAAGTTAATCTAGCTTTCATCTACAAAAATCCATTTGTGATTTTGTTTTTACCAAAATGTTATGGACAATAATCAAAGAGGATGTTTGAAAATGTAAAAAAAAAGTCCATCTCTAAACTTCTTTGAATTTTGTGCATGACTTATGATTAAAGGCTCCAAATGTCAAACAAAACTTTGTAGATGAAAATTAGCTTGATTTTTTTAACTTTCTCAGTTCAAAGTTTTTTGAAAAAAACTATTTTACCATGTCAAAATGGCCACCAAAGTACTAAATTTAAAAAACATTGAATTGTGAATGAATAAGTTAAAAAAATATTCTTTCATTGTACATTGAACTCCAATTATGGTGATTTCAACATTGCTCAAATGACAAAAACTTATTTAAAACTTTATAAGTCAAAATAAATTAAAAAAACTGTTGATTTTTTGTTAATTTGAACATTGTACAAGACATTGTAGTATCACAATCAACAAAAAGTTTATAACCTTTTTGTTAATTTTGGCCAAATCAACAAAAAAATGTAAAAACAGTCAATACAGTACCCAATTCAATAAAAATTTGGTGATTTTTTGTTGATTTGGATGTCATTTTCTAGTAGTGACTACGAAGAAAATTGTAACATGAAACTAGATTTGCATACTGAGATTCAACAACTCAAGGAACACCTTTGCAACTTGTGATTCTAGTGGGAGGCTTGTGGGGCTCTAGGGTTAAGACGGAGATGCTTTCGATCCTTGGACCATAGTCGAAATTCTCACCCAACGAGCAAATAAAAAATTGACTTTCAAAGAAAAGAAAAAGTCCAAAATTAATCTTGTTATAGGCTATAAAATTTTCACTAGGTGCTTGTAGGCTCATGTTTGTAGGCTCACATTCTAGCGTTGTTGAGATGAAAATTATCAATGTATATGATAACGAGATGCCTTGCAAAACATTGAGTATTTGCTATACGGCCTTTGGCACATCATATTGTTAAAGAATTTATAAATGAAAATTAATTTCAAAGAATGTTACACTAATTAGTCCTTGAGTTCTACAAGTCCTATCATAATGAAAGCACAAGGCTTAGATAACAAATAATAATGTCAAACAACCACTAGACTTGAAGGGTTAAATTCCTTTCCTACTTTAATTATTTTTTATTTTGAAAATCTATGAGTTCTTTAATTTTTTAAGCATTTAACAAAATTCTACATAAAAAAAATATACAAAATTTTTTTATTAGTAATTGCTTTTACAAAAAATTATACCATACGGGGGAATTCTATATTATAAAGTATGTGATTCATATTCATATATTAATTTTTAATGTTAAAAAAAATTTACAAATTGTTTGCTAATGTGTTCTAATTTTTATTATTATTAAAAATTAGTTATTAATAAAAAATAATGCCATATGATTATGCTTGAAAAATTTAAAAATGGTAGGTTACCAAAGTATCAAGGTGGACATAGACATTTCACAAGCAAAAAGTGCATAGTAAATGCAAACACAAACTTATTGTAATGAATATGGAATAATATGCACTAGATTCATGAGATGGTATAATCTTTAATAATATTTGATTCTAATCATATTGGAATATCATTTGTAAAATCTCATTTTTTTTAATAATAATGAAATCAAAATGATATAATATGATTATGTTAATTTAAAAAAATCATAGTATCTTATTTTGAAGATCCATTTACAAGTATAAATGGTAGTCAACAAGTACAAAAACTAAAACAACTTTAGAAAGACAAAAAATTTCAATGTATATGGTGAAGAGACCCCTCATGAAACATTGGATGTTTAGAATACACTTAATTAAGGTAGTCAAACTTATTAGTAAATAGTATCATATTACATAAACCATGATAGATGTATTGAAGTACTGCAGAGTCCATCTAATGAATAAATTACAATATCATATTTTTTAGAATATAAACTTCATTGCTTCCAACTATATTTTTAGAAAAATCAATAATAATAATAAATATAAATATAAGATTTATTTAATGTTATTTCAAGATTATATGTCTTATATGAGAATATTTTAATATAAATTAGATACTTAATCATCACATGTAAATTTTTGTTCCAAATTTGTATTGAAAATCGTGTTTCATCCAAGGTTCATCTCAGAAAATAACAATAATTATATAACAATTTTACAGGTCTCGTCACTAAAACAAATTAGCAATTATAAATTGAAGTTGATTTACGTACAAATGATGAAAGCATGGCTTATGGAATCCACAACTTCTATTTGAATTCAGATTTTGATTGAAGAATTGACTCCCAAGCATGGCCAAAAAATAGAATTTGATTTTGTACATCATTTTAAAAAGGATGGTTGGACGTTTGGAGGTCAAAGAATACAAGTAAAATATTAAATTTTTTTATTCAATGGCATCATATTATATAAACTATGAATATATTGACTATGGAGGTTCTTTAGAGTCCATGTTATGAACATATTAGGATGTTATATTCTTTCTATTTTTTTTTAATAATATTATTATTAATAATAAATAAATAATCCATCATTTAGTTGACATTGCTTATGGAAGATTATTTATATTATTTTAAACCTAGACAGAACCTTTCTATTACCTGATATTTTTGTCTATCTAAGTACATCTTGAAAATGCTATTATATATGAGGTTCATCCAAAAAATTATACCAACCATAACCATTCCATAGATCTTGCCTACATAACTAATCTGTGATTTTACATTGTAGATGAAAACATCAATGGCAGGAACATGGCTCATGGGATCCGGTACCTTCAATTTAAAAAAAAATTAATTATTGACTGATAAATCAGCAAAGAAGCCAAGGAACATGCGGGCACAAGTTGATGTCCATAAAATCTGGTATGAACTAGATCAACATTGGCCACATGCTTGATTTTTTTGTTAATTAACCCCTAAAGGACCAAGGCCTTTTTTCTGCCAAAAAACAATGATTATACATCTAACTAGAAAAAAAATGTGCAGAAAAAATTTCAAATTTTTTGACCGCACAGATTGCAAAATATTTGCATTTAAAGTGAAAAAAACAAATTTTTCAACACATTGCAAGACTAGATTATTAACTTTGAACCTTTTTAACTTTAATTTTTGCATTACAAAGTTTTGAGCTTTAAATCTCTATGGTGGAGAATTGAGCTGAGAGAGTCTAGGGGGAAAAAAACTTCAAAAAAATTAATTTTTATTCTTTAAAAAATTGTTAAATAGAAGTAGGTACAAGATAGAAGGAAAATTTAGATTATTAATATTTCTAAGATGGAATTAAAATGCACTAATCCTAATGGTGAGATAGTTTTAGCAAAAAAAATAAACTATGGGGAATTTTTTTCGTGAAAAATTATAAAAATTGCATTAAAAAATGAATCCTACAGGTTATTTTTCCAAAAGATGCTCTAATTGCCCAAAAAACAAGATTGTCTATAACTTTCTCACAACAAATCTAAATGGAATGAATAAAGTTATAAATAAATATATAGACAAAAATATAATCTATGAGAAAAAAAAATTATAAATTCAAATTCAAATTCAAATTCAATTTTTTTTTTGTTGCCCGTTCTTTCCTATTTTCAGCTTACTTGGGCATAACTTTTGTTCCCGGGTACCGATTGAAAAAAAATTATATTCCCACAAAGCTAATTAATTTTTCTATCTTTAAAAAAATTCTAAAAAATCAGGACAAAAATTTAGTTCGTAGGTACCTGCCCAAAATCCCATTTGTCCCCCGAAGGAACAATGGTCCTTTAGGATTTAACCCTTAAAGGACCCATTAGAAAAGATTTCAGCCTTCAACAAGGCTGCAAGTTTTTCACCCCCACGGTGCAATTATGGGGAAAAAAATTAAAAATTTGAAATCTGAAGTGGCACTACTAATATCACGTCAACACCATGTCAAATTGGGATTTTTTTTTCTTTAATTGCACCCGAGGGGGGCCGAAAATCAAAAACTGGCAGCCTTTTCAAGGGCTGAAATTTTTCCCAATGCATTGTCCCTTTGGAGCCCAAAATAGATTTTGGGCAAGTTCCTATGACCTCAATTGAAAGAAAGTTTTTTTTGCCCAGAAATGCTGCCCAAAGTCGGGCAACGACCAAAAAATAGTCACTTGAGCGCTTAAGGGTTAAGAGAGTCAATTTTAAGATACTTTTATGGTGGTTTAAAAAGACTCATCATTTAGCTATAGATCAAATAGAGTTTGCTAATGGATATCTTTTGTGTATTGAAAGATCCCATCTACAAATGGTTTAATCATTTCCAATAATATTCACTTTTTTAAATGCATAAAAATTACAAATTGTATATAATCTTGATTTCTATGCAAATTTTTCCACATTAAGATCTGTCTTCCTATGAAGAATATGTGTAATAATTGGCAATTATTGAAGGTGTTCAAATTGCTGAAATATGAAATAATATATATTTACTTTAAACTTGGCTTAACATCTAAAGTCTTGAGGAGTTTGTTTGAAATTTTGGTGATTTGGGGTAGGTTCTAATGTACTATACATAATTGTAATATTACAATTTTTTTAAAGATAATCCCTAATTGTTATATTCTATGTTTGAAGCTTTGTTTTATATAATTCCAATAAATATCACAAAATTTACAAGAATTTTTTCATTATAATCTTAAAATAATCAACTAAATTAATTAATTAATTTTTTATTTAATTTATCTATTTTGTTTTGGTTGGATTGGATTGCATCTACACAAATCAAGACTTTTAGTCATTATATTTTGGTAGATGAGATGAAAGTTTTGAAGACACTTCTATGTTAAAATGGCACAAATTTGAAATTTCTTTAAAATTCAATTTTCAAAATTTTCAAACAAAAGCAAATGGTATACTATTTCCTATGATGATGCGAACACCCTACCAAGCCCTATTCCCCCCGACCTCAATAAACCCTCACCATTGGATCTGAGATAAATAAATTGAAAGTACCCCCATGCCGTTAGATTTGAAAGGAAAAAAAGCCATCAGGAATACAAAATACAAATATGGAATATAGAGTACAGAGTATCAAATACCTACAACATATGAAATATGTACAATATGCACAAGTATCTATATATACCCCTACAAAATATGGATATGAATTATATGAATACATATGAATGCATACATACAGTCTCATTTATCCCCTGTGGATTGCAATCCAAAGTGCTTCTTAAACAATACAAATATGGTGTGGGGGATAGTTGAACTAGTACCATTGATGAAGTATTTTATTCAGAGAATTACATATGTACCCCTTTGAAGTCTCACAACCAATAGTAAAAAGATTATTATATCCCTTTTAGAGTTTTTGGAAAAGCTAAACCACCAGTTGCTGACTGCCACGTATATCACTTCATTTTTTTATGTCTGCTTTTCAAAGAAATGAGCACTTCTGTCATGTGTGCCTTACTCTCGACTCAAGAGACAACATACAGCTCAAGTGTACTATGTTGCTTTTAAAAAAAATTTACTATTGATATTTGGATGTTTAGACTCACTTCTAGATTAAATTTTCTAAAGGTATATAATTTATTTTCATTGCATATTAATTTTGATTTCAAAATTGCAAATATATATGCAATGATATTATCATACACTTGGTCTTGGTTATAAGAGAAGCATGTATCTTGAGACCAAAACATCCAATAGAAGCTTGTCCAATCTATAATATTTTTGAGGAACAATTCAATCAGGTGTGTTTGTAATTTAATTTGATCAAATTGTACATTCTTCATCAAGTGGTGAAAGTAGAAGTGTGCTTGTTTATTCAATGCCATTGCCATGCCACCTAATTGTTCAACTAATTTTGCTTAACCCCTAAAGGTCACAGACTATGTTTTCACCAAAACCGCTCCAAAACTGCCATTTCTAATACAAGTACCAAAATTTAGAAAAAAAACATTTTTGGACACATGTAACCGTAAGATCTTATAGAACACTAGTTTGAGAAGATGTGGAAAAAAATTCAAAATTTTCCACTGTGCGGATTGGAAGATATTAGCGTTTGAATTGACAAAAACCCTTTTTTTTCCCTGCGAAAATCCGGTCAGCTGCACTTCACAACACTACAAGAAAAAACAGTGTCTGATTCAACATGATAATCAACTTATATATGTTAGTTAGGACAGTTGGTTAGGACATCTTGATTCGGACAAAAATCAACAGACATATGTTGATTTTATATCTTCATTTCGGTAAATTTTTAAAAATATTATTATTCGATAATTTGCCACATAAGCTGCCACATCAGCAAATGCTGCCACTTAGGCAGGACTGCCACATCAGCAACTAGCAAATTGGTACCAAATATTTAATTAAAGTTTTCATAATGATTTCTGCACTTTAAAATTAACTTTAAAATACTCAACACTATATTCGAAGTATTTTCATATATATAGCAATTCAACTTTGAATGCCAAAATTCACCACTATATTACAATTAGTTCAATGCATGTAGCAATTATACTTTGAATAGGGCTTACCTTGACGGTAGAAGGGAGAGAAGACAAGGTCTTTATACAAGTGGAGTGGTAGGAGGTAGGACAACCCATATGGGATATGCCGTAAAGTGAGGATTAGTAGTTTAGTCAAGTCAAAAGTTGGAATTGTGGTTAAAAAGCAGAATTTCAACCCTCATTTAGGTAGCGTAGAATAACTTTTTTCAAAAATATTTGAACTAAGTTAATGTGTAAAATCAAACTAACTTGCATCTCCAAAAATCCGTTTGAGATTTTGATCTTTTAATCAAAAGTTATGGTCAAATTTTAGAGAGGGGTTGGAAGGGACTCATAGTTAACAACATAAATTAGAATTGTGGTTAAAAAGCAGAATTTCAGCCCTCATTTAGGCAGTGTAGAATAACTTTTTTCAAAAATATTTGAACTAAGTGAATGTGTAAAATCAAACTAACTTGCATCTCCAAAAATCCGTTTGACATTTTGATCTTTTAATCAAAAGCTATAGTCAAATTTTAGGGAGCGGTTGGAAATTGTCAAAAAAAATGTCCCTTCCAACCCCTCTCTAAAATTTGACCATAACTTTTGATTGGAAGATCAAAATCTCAAACGGATTTTGGAGATGCAAGTTAGTTTGATTTTACACATTCACTTAGTTCAAATATTTTTGAAAAAAGTTATTCTACGCTGCCTTAATGAGGGCTAAAATTCTGCTTTTTAACCACAATTCTAATTTATGTTGTTAACTATGAGTCCCTTCCAACCCCTCTCTAAAATTTGACCATAACTTTTGATTAAAAGATCAAAATCTCAAACGGATTTTTGGAGATGCAAGTTAGTTTGATTTTACACATTAACTTAGTTCAAATATTTTTGAAAAAAGTTATTCTACGCTGCCTAAATGAGAGTTGAAATTCTGCTTTTTAACCACAATTCCAACTTTTGACTTGACTAAACTACACTAAATAGGGTATTTAGTGTTGGATTACATTTAGTGTAATTACCACCCTACTTGACCCTACACTAAATGTCAATTTTAGGACGATTAGTGTAGTGCTAAACTTCAATGCGCCGCCTTTGCCTTCTCTTCCCTTCTACCTTCCTTTAATAAGTTCTAACACTAAATGTAAACATTTTCAGATTTCAGATTTACCATAGAGTATATTTAATGTTAGAAATTACATTTAATGTTACTTACTTTAGTAGGCTTAATGATATTTAGTGTCATGGTTCGCAAATAGTGTTGCAACACTAAATACCCTATTTAGTGTACTAATCCTCACTCTTTACGGCATATCCCATATGGGTTGTCCTACCTCCTACCACTCCACTTGTATAAAGACCTTGTCTTCTCTTCCTCCTACCATCAAGGTAAGCTCCATTCAAAATATAATTGGCACATGCATTGAACTAAATGGAATAATTATTTTGGCTTACTTCTAAATAATTATTTTCCGCCAACCTTGCCCTACTATTACATTATGAGTGAATATGAAAATGATGTTTAGAGGACTGCTGAATCAACTGAGCAAATTTTCTTTTTGGTCAAATCAACATAATTATCTTGATTGATGTTTAGAGGACTGCGGAATCAATTGAGCCAATTTTATTTTTTTTGTAATCAACATAAATGCCTTGATCTTCTGTTGATTAGGGCCCCTTTTTCTTGTAGTGCAAGGTCACATTTGTATAAAAAAATGCCCAAAATGGTGGTTACTCTTTGGATTCATTCTTCTAGGCAAGTTGGCTACATGCTTGAAAATTTTTAGATCATTTGGAATTGCACAACATATAGGAAAAAAATAGTAAGTAGAAAGAAATAGAGAATGATTCAAAACACTAAATTGTTAAGAATTTATTTATGGAATTGAAAAATGCCAATCCCAACAGTTGTAATGTTGTAAAAAATAATCTACATCCAATGTTTTTATTTTTGTTCAAAAATATTGGAAATTGAGTGAAATAAAGGACTTCAAAGTTAATTTTAGAGTAGAGATTCCATAACTACCCTCAAACTAAGAGTCCTCATAACTTTTGACTCATTAATTCAAATGGAATGATTTAAAGCTTTCCACGTACATATAAATCTAAAGAACCAATTTCAAATTTTTATTTTTAAAAAAAATGATTTTTAAAGAGTTTTTTTGAGCTGCCCGGACTGCCCGCTGTACACCAAAAATTACATATCATACAATAACTTTTTAACTATGTAGTCAAAAGTTATGAAAATTGTTGGGCCTTAAAGCTGCTCCTCAGACGCATCTTATGTGAAAATTTCAAAGAAAAAAAATAAAAACTCCACTCATAATGAGCTGCCCAAAATTGCTATGTTGTCAAAAAAACGATGTTTGGACCTTTAGGGGTTAATTATTCACTACTTTAAAGCCTCTTACTTGCCCTCAACCAAGCATTTTTCTAAATTTTGGCCCCCCAGATTGCCTGCAATGACATTGAAAGGTTAACTTATTGTCATAGGTATTTTTCTCATTTACTTTTCAAATGAATTTTCATCAATTGTCATAAATTATGAGCCTTAAAAAAAAAATTTAATTCATGTTGGTTTTTCACTACATTGCAATGTTTGAAAAATATTGGATTTTTTTGAGAATTTTTTGAGAATTTTCTCCATATTTGAATGGATGAAATTGTCAAAGTTCACCCTAAATTTTTTCAAAGTATGATAATGTTGCCATATTTGGAAGATTATACATATATTTGGATGAATAATTTTTCATCCCTAAATGAAAGATTGAGTTTGAATGTACTCCTTGAAAGAGATATTATGAAATAAACCATCACTATTGAAAACAAAATGTACCAATGTTCCTTGTCAAGAGTAGTTGCACGCTATAGGGGAATGAACCCCTAAGCTTTGTCTTCACTTTTTTTGTAACAATATTTCCACTTTTAGATTTCTTTTGTAACAACAAATAAGTAAATTTTTGCCAAGATTGGTAGTCCCTTCAAATATTGTTTTTTTTCCAATAAGTAAAACTTTGACATAATATATAATGGAAATTCTTTCTACTTTTGTATACTAGAAGACTTGCAAATGGTTAAAATTTAATATATAGTGAGTTGCACAAGTGAAGTAGACAAGCAATCTACCATCACTTAACAAATTTAGGTGATCTACCTTTTTTATAAGATGAAGTTTTTTGAGATTGGTGGAAACATATTACAATAAGTGATGTGGACATGCCAAAAGATTTATGAGTCTGACTCCAAAAGACGAACCTTATAACAATACTTTTGGTCCAAAGACCATTACAAATGAAGTATCTATTGAGAATAGTTTGACTATGTGCCAAGAAGATACAAATGCCTTGCCCTGGCACCCCCTAGGCCTAAAAATCCCTCGTTGTTAGATACAAAATGAAATAAATGAAACTACCTCCATGCCATCCATCTAGTTTTTTTTTCTGAAATCTGATAATGTTCAATGAGAGTCATTGGATCTGAGAAGGAAATTAGGGCCCCCTCCCAAAAAAAAAAAAAAATTGCCGTGGATTTCTAAAAAAACCAAAGTCGTTGATCATTGTCTGTGGAACAAACGATCTTGGCCATCATAATATAGGTACATAATGCAAATACGGATATAATTATACAATTTGAAATAGAGAAGATGAATATGGCTATGGTTATAGAATCCGAAATACAAAATACATACAAAATACATATGTATTCACACCTATCCTCTTGGAAAATTTTCCATAATCTGTACTTTGTAGGTGGGAGGGATTTTGTAGCAAATTCATCAAGAAAGGTCCAAGGTGGGTGGTTGTCAAATCAACCCTAGCCTAGGTCCATTTCCATCATAATGTACTTGCCCTATTCTGTATAGAATGGTAACTTAGGACTGTGTACAATATTTAATACAATCTTAGATACGCAGGCTACCATGACAAACATTCCTTGATTTGACAAAATTGGATCACACTTGCTTTCACAACAATCCACCCTTGTAGGTTTGTATGCTCATTATCATTGCTACCAAAATGCGAGGCCTCCATTTGGACTTAATAAAATGCAACACTAAAACCTGATATTGATGACACAAAACGTACACAATCAAAGCCTAGAAGAATCTAGTATTGATTTTGGTACACCTACAAAGAATCAACTTAGATATTTCATACCTTATTCATACAATGTCTAAATCATGAGTGCTAAAATGCATTGGGGAGTCTTCTTTCACTCACTTGTCAATAAGACCTATTCCAAGCAATTTATGTTTAGTAAATGAATTGCTATTAGTGTCAATTAAGCTCCACTTACCTTGTTTGGTAATCACCAAACAAGCGCAATAATTGATCAAATGAGTCCGGGCGTCGCCACTACAGGCAAAGAAAGCAAGGGCACTGACTCTGGCGTCATTAATAATTTTTGCACCATGTCAAAGGAGTTGGAAAATAGCCGCGTTCACACATGAAAGGGGAGGGAGTAGGCACCTTACCTTAGTCTTCCCCTCTTCCTCCCATCGTGGAGTCTGCCTGTGCTGCGTTTTGCTCGTCGTCGTCCGTTGTGAAGCTCTCGTGCGGAGACTCCAAGGCCGCGAGCGAGCGGTGCGGGCGGGGCTTGTGCCCAAGTTGTTCTTTCTTTTCCTCTTCCTTTGCTGCTGCTGCTGCTGGGAAGTGACTTCCGCGGGCTCTGTCTCTCGGGTGCACGCGCGGCGGTGGCGCTGCGGGGTGGAGCGCGTGGGCTCTGGCCACGATGTTTTTGTTCGACTGGTTCTACAGTGTGCTGGCCACCCTAGGGTTATGGCAGAAGGAGGCCAAAATCTTGTTTCTAGGCTTGGATAACGCCGGCAAGACGACCTTGCTCCATATGCTCAAAGATGAGGTACAGCCAGCCGCCGGGGGTGGGGTGGTCGGGCTCTGGAGGAGGGTGCTAGAGCAATTCGTGTCCGCTGATGTGTGTGTTTGTTCATGGTTGCGGTGACTTGTTTCGTTGTGTGAATGTTTGCTTTTGAGGGCTTCGAGACGACGTTCTTGATTGGAGGCGAGTGCGTGGGAGAAAGATCCGGAGTTATGAGCGAGTGACGCTATGTTGTTCCTTTTCTTTTGTGCGAGTGGAAGTTCCTCTGCGTGCCGTTTTGTTGGAGAGGGTTAGGGGGAAGAAGTGATTGGGGTTTGGAGTGGATTCGCTTTCTATGAGTTTAGGGACGCGATCTGGAAGGGATTATCATTTGTGAGGCAGAGTGTTTGAGAGGAACTGAATACAGGGCTTTGAATTTGTTCTTACGAAAGCACTTCTGTCTGTGGCGATGCAGAGGTTGGCGCAGCATCAACCGACGCAATATCCGACATCAGAGGAGTTGAGCATTGGGAAAATTAAGTTCAAAGCGTTTGATCTTGGGGGTCATCAGATCGCCAGACGAGTGTGGAAGGATTATTATGCCAAGGTCATTTTCTCTCTCGTGGTGTTTCCTTTTAGATGTCAGCAGTGTGTATTGTGCAATAGGTTCATTGCATGTCAGAGGACAAGGTCCGTGTGACGGTGAGATTTGTGGTGAGCCTATCCTCAAGGATCTGCGATGGCTTCTAAGCGCTATTGTGGAGTTGCCTTTTGTTTTTCCCCTTTTTAAATAGATTTCCTATTCTCTGGTTACTGGTTATCAGCATGGGCAATGATTTGACGAGGCTGCTGTAGAATTTATGGGTTGTTAATTAGTGCAATTAGTTCTTGGGTTCCTTTTGGGCAAATTATTGTTTGGACGTATTCTCGTTTTGCTTAGTTAGGGTTACAGACTATAAACGTGTGACCTGTTTGCTACTTCGTGAAATCTCTTTAGAAACTGTTAGCTTTTACTTTTCTTCACGCATTTTGTTCTTTTTCTTTATATACCTTATCCAGGTAATATTCTAGAGCTGTGGTGGCACAAATAGAATCGTAGTGCACCATGCACCATGACGCGGGTCCATTCTAGGGTTTCTATTTGTAATGCTTCTTATTTCATTGGCAGTGAAGAACCGAATGAGGTTTGAAGTGTTGGATGTGAGTCTGCTCGCTGACAGTGTGTTTTATCTTACAGGTCGACGGCATCGTCTACTTAGTTGATGCAGCTGATAAAGAGAGGCTTTCGGAGTCCAAGAAGGAACTGGATGCTCTATTGTCAGATGACTCTCTGGCGCAGGTGCCTTTCTTGATTTTGGGAAACAAGATTGACATCCCGTATGCAGCTTCAGAAGACGAGTTACGGTATTCATTGGGTCTCAGCAATTACACGACAGGAAAGGGCAAGGTCAATCTTGGGGAAACGAACGTGCGACCTATTGAAGTTTTCATGTGCAGTATTGTTCGAAAGATGGGCTATGGTGAGGGCATCAAGTGGATGTCCCAGTACATCAAGTAGACATGAGGAAGGTTCTCACGTTGGAGGGAAGGCCTGGAGTTTACAAGGTCTTGAGTGGGGAGATTAAGGTTAAGATTGTTTGAATTTTATGTGCAGTTTCCGTTTTGAGGTGGTAGCGTACTGAGTTTATGGTGGGACTCATTATGGTGACTCCTTACAGATTCTAGACGTCACATAGTATTATTTAGGACTCCGATCCGCAGATGTTAGACCGTTACAGTAGTAGTGCTCGCGTCATGCTGTAGGTGGCAGTTTCTGAGAGATGCCCTTTGAAGTAAGGATTTTTTTTGGGTTCCTGCGTGCGGATGACCAGTTCGTGGAAACCTTCCAGGTGCACGAAGTGGTTGTTCACGGTATAACAGATCCAGCTCCTTACGGCCGTGTAGTAATTGCAGAGGTGGAAAACAGGTGCAGTCAGTAGGGCTCTCTAACATCTGTTTGGCCATTTGATCACGCTTTTATACCATTCTGTAAAGCCTATTGTTTTCAGATAAACTCGTGACCACTTTCCCGGTCTACTGCGTGGGGCTGATGACTACTTGACTAGCCGCCATGACTGGTAGGCGGGCTACAGTAACTGGCACAGTGTTTTCGTGTCGTATGTGACAGTTCCTGTCGTTGCATTCATTCTATTTGAGCAAAGTGGAGATTAATGTTGGGTCCTCCGCTCAGGGTTATGAAGTGTGATGTTAGCAGGAAGCTACAACGATGTTTCCGAGTGGAAAAAGAATCCCAGGGCAACGTGGGAATGGTGGGAGGCATCTTTCTTTCACCGACGACGTCCGGCATGCTTTGATTCCTGGTTTCCTGGTTGTTGGGACGCAAAGCGCGCTGGAGTGCTAGCCCCGGGGGTTGTGGCAAGGCTTCCACGAGGACTCCACACACTTTGACTGTTGTGTGCTTTCCAGCCTGTGAGCTTCCAGAAATCCAGGTGTTGTCTGGATAGCGTGAACCGATCGAGTCACGCTTGCCATGCTAGCACTGCACTTCGCCAAGTCGCCATCCTGGACCAGCCAACTGCATGACTGGGCCTGGTGGGTGAGGTCGAGGGACCTTGTTCCGACCAGTGTTGTGTTTTGAAGGGAGCCCACTCTTCATACGAAACGGTGGCACAGTTTGCCATTTAAGGTGGCAGCACCCATTCCCGTTCGTTTAAGCAATTCAGCATAGTTGGAGGCACCTTTTGCCAGAAAAAGCCTTTTCGCAGTATTGGCAATTGAAAATCATGAATTTAAAAAAAATAAAAAAAATAAAAATTGGATAAGGCATCTGTTTTTTGTGAATTTTTGAAGTAGAACTTTGTAGGGCACCCCAAACGGCATTTTAGTTGAGCTACCTAAATTCTGGCACACTAGTCTAAAAATTTAGCAAGTACCAACCACAATTAACCCTTAAAGGACAAAGAGGTGACCTTCAAAATCTTCTTTTTGCATTATTGTGTGAATCATAGGTTTAAAAAATTGCAAAAGCGCTCATTGAAAGTCAAACTAATGTAGAAGATCTTCCCTTTTCACAACAAATTTTGAGGATGAATAGTTGCATTTCTGTCCTAAACAATTTAGTTCCTTTTCATTCATTATTCACAAGATGGTTGCGTCAACGATTAAGGGTTAAGCATTGGCACGGTTTCGAGGTACTTTTGGGGATCCTTAAAGGGATTCTACAGTAAAACAATGGGCCTACAAAATGGTTATGGTTGTTCCTACCTTAAGTTCAGTTCGGTTTGCAATACCAACCACAATTAAACATTGGCATGGTTTTGAGGTACTTTTGGAGACACTTTAGTTCGGTTTGTAGGGCTGCCAAAATATAAGATTTCGAGACGTGGATTGTAAGAATATATGTAATTAAAATAAAATTTAAAACAAATTGAACCAAATTTCATTGAAATACAATAAATCAACATAATATATTGAAGAACTTCAAACTAAAACAATTCTAACATTCTAGCCCAATGTAATCTATTCAGATGTAGGTGCCATGAATTTGTCATGGTTGGTCTAAGTTTATATTCAACTCAACTATCTTACTTTGTAGTAATTCATGCCATTGTATATATCAAAGATGCCAAACCAATCCATATCTTGTATTTCCTATCTATACAAGGATACGTTTGTAAGTTGCATTTAGCTCTCCAGATTAAAATTATTCACTTGTTTTTTCGAGAGGCCACATTCTCATAAGGTTGTGTTTCAAAGAACTATCACTATCCTTTTGTTAGTTACAAGAATATGATAAGTACCTTATTTACCCCCTCTTCCTTTGTAGGGATCTCTAGGAATGTTACCAATATGACCATGGTTAAACTATCGTTGTGGAATGTCTTCAACTTTATATATGCCATGATATAGTTGTAAAGTAATTGAGCATTTAGTAGATGGATTTGAGAATATTTGAGATGATTCAAAGATACAACTATTCGGGACTTTAAGGGTTTTTTATATGTAAATTTTTTAGAATTTTTAATTTTTAATTTGTCTACAAGTAAAAAGTAACAGATAATGGTAAATTTGGTTTTATTTGTACACATGCTTTTAAATGAACAATTTTAGATATTATGTGAAGACAATAGTGCTTGAGTTGCACAAATGCAAGTGGGTTTTGTTAAAAGTGATCGAAGTAAACCTTTTGATCCAAAATATTTTAGTTATATCCATGACTTGATTAGAAACCAAGCACTTGAAAGCAAAAAGATTATATCAAGATTAGATTATTATCTTAATATGCTTGCCATTATAGTTGAATAGTCAACTAGTGATTAGATGGGAATCCTTTCTACAAATAGGAAAAGAATAATATTTATCTTCTCTCTCCTTGTCTATACTTCAAAACCTTCTTTAAAATCAACGCTCATTTATTATTGCATACTTTGGTTGTTACTACCTTTTGTGGTTTTGTTTAGTTTTCTATTCCTAACAAATTCTTTGGATTTTTGACAAACCATAATTTTTTACAATTATTTGTATGTTTGGTCCTAAAAATATCAAAAAATGAAGCACACTATAAATGTACTACCATTATCCTAGTACTAAAGCTTACACTAATGATGTGCGGATGAATTTTGTGAATGAGGACTCCGGAGAAGAAAAGGCAATCTTTCTAAATACTACTAAATATTATGTTTGCCAAGGATAACAAACTTTGTGCAAATCTTTACTACATTCATTAGTACAATACTTATAGCTCTAGATTACTTGGCCTAGACACTACAGTCTTGGGAGCACTAAATATAAAATGAGATGTTTAGAATGAGAATGCAATAGTTAGGAAAATTGTCTACTATATTTTAATTCCTATTAGTCAAAGCATTTAGATTATTGACCATGAATAGATTCAAACACTTGTTTCACTCACATTCAATTATATTTTTCATCCATTAGTCCTTTGAATTCTTGTACTTATTGTATTAATTTAGATCTTCAAACTAAACTATGTAGAATATTTTTTAATGATAGCATAGGTTAATGTCAATTAGTTCAAAAAATAAGGCCTTATAAATAAAATATCATTATAAATTTTTTCCACCTTGAACATTTGTACCTCCAAAAAAAAGTCAAGGAAAAATTGTTGATTCATTCGTTTAATATCGAATTTCAACGAAAGTGTATCAAAAATTAGTTTTTAAATATTAGTAATGATTATAGGGATCTAACCATGTGAATATAATCTATAATCTATATGCAAATATCTATAAATTTATTTTGTATTGAATTTTATATTGGTCATTCATCAAACCTATTATGAAACATCTTTTAAAAAATACTCACATAATGATTTTAAAGGATTAAAATCTTAGATTTGAGTGTATTCAAGTCTTAAGAAGTCACCATTTTGAGGAGTGACGTTGATCTTGAAATGATGGGATTACAATTTTCAAGGAGCTACAATTTACGTTCTCATAAGTCTTCAAATTGTGATGCATCAATGTTGCACCTCGGTTAGATTTTAAAAAGAGATTATTCCTTCTTCTGAACACACATATAAAAACTTAAATTAATTTCATTTAAATTTTTTTTACTTTGTTGGTCATTTTTTGTAAATAGAATGGTTTTCCAAAGATATTCATGCACTTAAAGTGTCCCTTACTATATAGCATTCTTTAGCCAATTAACAATATTCACCTTTGATTTGGAATATAGAGAAGTAATAATAAATGATATAGAAAGTGCATACATAGAAGTCAAGATTGGTGAATTGAATCATGTCCAGTTATCTTTTGGTAAGAAAATTTGGATTTGTATCTTTGGCGAAGGAATAAATTTTTTGCAAGAGGATGCTTAGAGGGGTGATTGAAGAATGTTATGTAAATACCACCAACATTACGGCAAATTAGAAATGGAACAACATTAAAATCTACGACACTGATATTTTATATTTGGCACTCAAAATGCTAACCTGCTTGATATACTTTTCAACAGCACAAGTGTACAAGAGTAAATGAATGAAGACAAGCAAATGAATCTGAACATTATTATTTGACAAATAAACTACTGTAGGCTTCAAATTACAATTATTAATTTGAAGCCTACAGTAGTTGAAGGCCCCGTAGTTAGAAGCCACATTAGGCACTAGTCAATATTGAACTTCTCTTAGAGTATAAAACTTCTCTTATTAGTGTATAGTCCCGGCACTTTGCACTAAGAGAGGTTCTACTGTATTCCTATCGAGTGACTGTGAGAGGACGATATCTGGTATTTCCGGAAGGGTGACCTCACGATTGACTTCTGCTCCGTTAAGCCAGGAGAACCACCAGAACAACTTGATGAAAATTGTGTCAGATTCAATAGACCGAATCCAATATAACTCTATGAAATGTACAGTTCAAGCTCAACTAGAGAAGAATTTTAAGCATTCAAAGATTCGACAGCAAAGGCTGAATAGTTGCAATTAGGGCGACTTAAATTTAGAGGCAAGTGACCAATTAAAAGAGGAGTTTCGCTCTGCTTTGCAAGGGACATGTTTGCTCATGGGTTTGGTGTTGGAAGTAGCGAAACCTACAAGTTGACAATGATCTACCTGTTGGTTCAAAATCAATTACCTCTTCAACTATGCACAACTCCCACTGACCATCAAGATAGTAGAAGATTAAATCAGATGTTTTCGACATGAAACTAGATTCTACCACACCCCTCCACCCAATCCAAGACCAACTTGGGAAAGGGCAGGAATCAGCATTTCCATCAGACGATCGTCTCTCTTCTTTTAATTGATCGTTCGTCACACCACCACGAGAGCATTTTGCTGAATGAAGATGTTGGGAGAGCCCACAGGAAACAATCTTGGCCAGCTTCTCTTTCCAAAGCATTGAGAATTCCTCTAAACGCATCAAGGCCATCACTTCCATTCGTCAACTTCCGCCTACAATATTCCTTGACCAGGTTTAGATAAGCCTTCTCGAAGGCTTTCTGAGTATCCAAAGCCCAAAGAAGGCGAGACTGGTCACTAAAACAGGGATGATATACAGTTGGAGGTCGCAGGGTCTCCTAGAAGCTGTCTTCACACCATGTAGCTTTCTGGCACTCCCAATACACTTGCTACTTGGTGAATATCAATGTTCTTCTCGAGAAAATATTCTCTTGCAAAGTCCACCTTCGCTCACAATATACAGAGTCTTCGAGATACTAGACTTAGTCATCTGAAATTATTTCCTTGGTCCCCACTGGGTCAAGTGTTCGCAGTAACGACACACCATTGCCATTTACCATGAAAGGCTCTTGTTTACAACGTACTTTGTGCTTTGAAAATACCAGGAGACCTGCATCTGCATTGCTACCTGAAGTTGAAACGATCGTCATGGATGCATATGCATAGATTGAGTCCATTTGAAGAATGAACTTCCCTTGATCGGCTTTATCATCTTGCCTAATGCAGAGACAATCAACCCAAAGATACTGTTCTCCAAGGCTTTGAGTCACTTCTATAGCATCATCAATGGTCGAAAGGACCGCCTCTCTAGTCAACATCATTGGTTTTCGAAATCGGTTCTCAGTAGATTTCCCAAGCTCGGGCATTAGCTTTTGGCCAAGCTCATGCTTACCCCAGACATAGCTCAGCGCCACATAACTGCTATCATCCTTAATAACTACGGAGTATGTCCTTAACACATCTCTCTGTGACATCGATGAGTCGAAGCCAAGTAGGTCGAGTCCCAGTGGAGCTTAAATTGCAAGGGTCGCCATGGTTAGCAGAGCAGGTCTTTTTCCATCCCGTTTTCCATTCGTGGAAAAGTCGAGTATCTGCAAGTAATGGCCTAATACGGTCACTATATGCTTGCTCTGGTGCAATTTCTTCCCAGAACCACCATTGCTGACTCGCAGGGGAGGCTGGCTGCAATACTGAAACTGCAGTAATGGTCGAAAAACATTGCATTCGTCAGGATCTGAACTATTGAACAAGACACGGATGCGATTGACAGAATGCGTCATACTATCAAGAGCATGATTATTGAGAGCATCACCAATCTCTCGTTATGCCGGCTAAAATCAACCCAATGGTTGCCGAGAAATTGGCCATCCTGGATATCAAAAATATCCTTGTCAGGTTTTCCACCCCTCCATTCACAGTAGAATTTGGCGACCTCTCTGCAGAGAACACAAATCTCCTCTCGTAGGATCAACCGAATGGGATGGCTAAATTAATTAATCTACGGGAAGTATGTTTGAAGCCAACTAATCCGAAATTGAAAGTTCGTTTACAGAGCTTGCAGAGCGTTTCCGAATCTGAAGGTCCCGATTCTCCAGTCACGCCGGCTGTCAAAGAGATCTTAGTTCTTCCTTCTTCTCCATTCAAGCCCATGCTACTGCTCTCTAGAGCCGGATTCCACACCGCAACTTAGTCTCCAACGCACATCCAAAAAAAGGAAAGCGTCCAAGTTTTGAACGGACGAAGTCTTGGTGACATGCTTCAGATGCAGAAACTTGATCTCTGCGCACAAGACCAACAATGCATATAACCTTAGCCTTTCGCTCGGAGAACTTGATCCTCTCAAATTTAGAGTTTAGAGTTTAGGGTTAATCCTCTGAAGACAGACAACTAGATTGTGATAAGACCACCGCTTGGAAACCAATAACACCACAACCCTTTCCATTTGCAGCTTTAAGATAATGCTAATCAGTTGCGTCACAGCATCAGCCACCAAGAAATATGGCGACTGGGAAAAGTGGACAGTGCTGCAAGTGGTTAGGAGGCAATAAGCGGTCGGACATGTTCTGAGCTTAATTAATTTCGACTGCTCGAATTTCAGATCAAAGGCAAGGGAATTGAACAACACTTACCAATCCTCGACATGAATGCTTGATGAACCCATACCGCGAACAGTCAATGTTTCTCAAACCTCCGCATCCGTTACCATGAGATTCTCAAGCAAGCAGAAGATTCTCAGTCCGCAACTTAATCGCCCTCCTGCAATTTCTGAAAACCAAATAGTTCAACACACTGTGAATCAGTGGATTCACCTCTACGACCAGCTCACTGGTCGTGTGGAATTCTTTTTAAGCACTACAATTCAAGGAAGTCGACCAAACTAGTGATGCGATTGAGGCTTAACGTTTGAGCAAAAGCATCCACCGCTTGTTCAACAATGAGGACCTGTTTGGCAAATTGAGCCCCGAAGATGGCACACGTTCAGCAGAAGAAGGATCAATTCGCTCCATTTGAGCGGGACATGATTTCAAAGTCTCAAATGTAGACAAAAATGTAATCTTTAAGAAAAAGATTAAAAATAGAAGAAATTCAAAAATTTGTGCTTTAGGGTGGCTTCCCTTAACATTCAAAGTCGGTACTTGATTTTTGAGGAAAAAACGGGTCCTGCCTGCAGAGAAGGAGAGAGGTGGCGCGAAAGGGGAGAAGGAGGGAGCCGACTGGCAGAGAAGGTGAGCTTCCTCGCTGGTTCGGAGGTGGGGCCCGCCTCTGCCCGTACGACGTCGGTCGCACAGGACCCTCACCTGGTCTCATGTGCGCAGCTCTGTTCGTCGACCATTGTAAGTTAATCAGCTGAAGCGTGCGTGTGTGGTCGAGTTGTGAAGTGGAACCGCGAAGTTTCTAGTTGCTCGCCCTCGAGGTGTTTTGGGGGGAAGAGAGGAGGAGGGGATGTCGTGAACCTGGACTTTGATTATAGCCAGCGTGTGAAATATGAATGTTAGGGTGTGTTCAGCTGGTGTTCTTTCTTTGGAGTTGAAACTATGTCGTTGATTGAGAAGGGGTTTGTGCTTGTCGAGGGGAGTGACTTTTCTCTTTTGATGCTGATAGCTGAGTTTGCCGTGAGGTTGCGTTGCGTGGTCGCAGCCGTGGTGGAATTCCAAAACATATTTTTTGTAGAACGATGTTTCAAATTGATGATTATAACTCAGAGCTGGACTGCGGCACCGCCCTCATCATCCCCGGCGCAACTAATCGGCATCTTATTTGTTGAGGATTGGTGAGTGTGATGCCATTCCTGCTTGCATTTTCGAATTCCAAGCAGGAGAAGTTCAGTCAGATTTCGTCCGACCGCTCAAGCTGAAGCGTTTCAAACCCTCATATTAGTTCAACGTTCCATCTGTGGCAGACTATTCTATGGGCAACTGAAAGCAGTGAGAGTTGGAGCACCTTGCTAGTCGTCGTTTGAAGAGCATGCAATACGGAGGGCTTGGTTAAGGCCTGGCCGTTCTTGGTGTCTTGGCGTATCTCTATGTGGGGTTGAGAACATCCACTGCTAACTAGTGTGGGAGGTGAAGTGGTGTTTTGGGGGGGTGGAGGGAGGAGGAGAAGAGTGACTTCAAGATTCGTAGATATTTTGACCTACCCCCAACACCTCGGGCATGGATACCGGAGCTCTATGTGACTTTTGTAACACTATCGACTTCGGAGCAGCTGGCTTCTATGGATCAGATTTCGACTATGAGGGCGTACAATTTTCCAAAAAAAACACTCTTGACAGAATCTTCGAAAATTCGAAGCGGTGCATGTTTTGCAGGAAGGTTGCTGAATTCTTTAATGATTGGCGGCTCCGAAAATTTCCCGATCAGGCTCTCGATCTTAGGAAGGTTCGCGCTTACGTTGGCTCGCGCGTTTCAGAGAGCTTGGAGATCGACGATGAGGAGTACCCGATGGGCTCTCTCATCTACATCGACGTCGCGATGAAGGTTAAGAAGCCACCTCCTTTGCAAGGTTGTTTTCATCCTGTACTCACATTTCGAAAGTGCAGCCAGCATCTCCTGAATGTCACATCTATTTGCGATGGAGGGTCTCTATTTGATTGGGAAAGAGGACAAGAGCATCAGGCATATAGTGGCCGTATTAGGCCGTTACTTGCGGATACTCGACTTTTCCGCAAATGGAAAGAGACTTGTTGTACTAATCACGATAAACATTGCAATCTGATCTTCACGGGGAGGCGGCCCCGTCGACTTCGACTTGTCGATGTGGAGAAGAGGTGTGTTATAGATAACGAGGATGGCAGCAGTTATGCGGTGCTGAGCTATGTCTGGGGTGAGCTGCAGCTAAATAAACGTTCTAAGAAAATGCCGAAGCTTACAAGACTTACTGAGGACGATTTCCAAAAACCAGAATCACTGACAAGAGAGAAGGTACTCTCAACCATTGATGACGCCATAGAAGTGACTCGAAGTCTTGGGGAAAAGTTTCTTTGGGTTGATTGTCTCTGCATCAGGCAAGACGATAAAGTCGATTATCAAAAGTTCATCCCTGAGATGGACTCCATCTATGGATTTGCTTCGGTCACAATTGTTGCAGCTTCAGGCGACAATGCAGATGCAGGTCTTCCCGGTATCAGACCAAATTCACGAAGTCGCGAACAAGTGCCTTTCACGATCAAGGGCGTATCGTTATTAGCAACACTCGACCCTATTAAGGAGTTCGGTGCAGACAACACTTCCTATCTGGGAGAATGTGTTTGGAATAGGTGAGGTTGGACTTTGCAAGAGAAGCTTTTCTCTGGAAGAGCGTTGATATTCACCCCGGAGCAAGCGTACTGGGAGTGCCAGCGAGCCACTTGGTGTGAAGACGGGCTCTGGGAGACCGAGAAATCTTCAACCATTTATCGTCACAGTTTGTCTGATCACGGCATGGGTGCAGAGGAATTTCGCCATCCTTGGAAGACAGCTGGGTACAGCTTCGACATTATGTATGGACAGCTGGTGGAGGAATATTCAGCTTGGGAGTTGAGTTTTGAACGTGATGGTCTCGATGCTTTTGCAGGAATTGTTCACCATTTGGAGAGGCATGCTGGGCAGAGTTTCCTTTGGGCTCTTCCAGTTTGTCGCCTGAGCATGGCGCTTACGTGGCGTCCTTATTCAGAACCAGGTACACTAAATAGGGTATTTAGTGTTGGCAACACTATTTGCGAACCATGACACTAAATATCATTTACCCTACTAAAGTAAGTAACACTAAATGTAATTTCTAACACTAAAAGTACTCTATGGTAAATCTGAAATATGAAGAGGTTTACATTTAGTGTTAGAAGGTAAAAAAATAATTTGTAAAGAAAAAGATTAAAGACTTGGAAAATGATGGAAGGAGTAGAAAATGTGGAAAACATGTGCAATAAAAGAAGTCTTTGAACATCAAATAAGGGAAAAAAAAATTAATATTTAGAGCCAAAAAAATACAGATTTCATACTTGGGTTGGAACTTGTTGTCCATGGAAGTATGGTTCATGCTTGGCTATAATTTCCTGCAAATGTGGAAAAAGTTGATTGACACTCCAAGTGCCATCAACACCCAAAGCCATACCCGATCTAATCATAGCTTTCCTAGCATATGACAAATTATCACAATCTACCTCTTTGTTCACATCCTCAATGCTATCCGCAGCCAGCTGTAGGAAAAATCTTTTTCCTGGATTTGTGAGTTTTCTTGACCACTGCCCATCAACCCGAGGAGTATTTTGCCAAGCATTGGTTGCAATGAGCTCGGCCTTTTTTGCTTCCCATCGCTTGGTCCAAGCATCCTTGACCTTGGAAATGATGAATGTATCCGCCGGTTGACACAAATGTGTAGAACAAGGTGGCAATTACCTAATAGTGGCCTGTTTTGCTTCCAAAACAGCCGATAATGCTGGGGTCATACTATGGCCTGTACAATTGTCAACCCAAATGACTTTTGTACGGCCATGAACATCAGCTTGGAAGGCTCGGGGTTCAACAAAAAATTCAGCAAAAAGTACTTGGTCTATCCAGCCTTTAGGCCTAGATCTGTAACATACTCCTGGAATATTGTCTTCCAAGCCCCGAATAGGGTAACTGCTGCTGGAATTGGTAAAAATCAACATAGGGGCTTCAATCATTGATCTACGCCCCTCGGAAATTCTAATGACCATGGTCATAGAATCTCCCCCCGAAACCACTTCGGCATACTTGACACTCGTGTCTCCTCTAAATCCCAATGTCCGACCATTGTCTAAATTTACAACAAAATGAGTTTTGTCAATGTTTTCCATGAGATTTTCATCGAAAACACTGGCTTGGAACCCTCTTTGTAGCACATCTAGATGGTAAGCTGTTGCCCTCTCAATTTGTAGTTCCTTCTCGGGACTACAAGACAATCGTCCCCTTTGTGACAACAAAACAATGTTGTGCACATGCATAAATTGTTGAACCCAACTTGAGGTCAACTTGGCCGTGAGTAGGACATCGTCCTTTGGATCACGAGATTTGGCTGTATATGGAGAGGTAGGATCTAATAAGATGGTCATAGCGAGCTCAATGAGTAATTTGGATGAAAATTTGACCCCAGCTTTTCTAAATTTGTCAAATGCATCCAAAAGTATAGGGTAGATCCAAAGTACCCATTCAGCTCGCTTGGGCCCACGACCGAGAGCTGCCTTTGTGCGGAGTTGTTTTCGCCTACCATCCTGGCTCCGACTCCATGAAAGTGGTGGAGATGTGTTGTCCGCCTCTCCTTCATTGCAAAATTGTTGACGTTGAGCCCACCAACGGGAAGCGCGAACAAGGTTGGCACTCCTTTGAGCTTGAAAATGCTCGGGAAATGTATTGATTGTCCGAATGTAGAGCCCAGGAAAGCCGTGCACAAGTTCATCTTGAACCATCCAAGTGATGATGCGTTTGCGAACAGCAATTGTAGAAACTTGTTGTAAGCATCGGGGTGTGGAATTGTGTGGTGGGGTGTCGGCCATGGCGGATTCCTAAAATGGGAAGCAAAAGATCAGCCCAACATTGACAGGTTGCATGAGTAAAAAAAAAAAAAAAAAAAGGTCGACGGATCAATGAATAGGGGAAAACAAACCTGGATGAAATTGCCGCAAATTGCTGAAATTGCCACAACAAGGAGCGATCGGGAGCGGGAATAGGCGGGAAATTCAAACCGCTCACGAGAGGCGGGAATGCGGGAGTATAACCCACCCACCCCCTAAAAAAATTCACTCATTCCAGGAATTCTAAGTGCGGAGAAGCGGGAGAGCAATAGAAGAGAAGAAGCCAAGCCGTAGGGAAGGTAACCAAGTTGGAATGGAAGAGAGGCCCAAAAGGCAACATACAAGGTAAGGCCGCAAATGCAGATTGCAAAGGAAGTCCAGGGAAGAAGTCCAAGGAAGGAGATGACAAAACTGAAGACAACACAAAGGCGGCGCATTGAAGTTGAGCACTATACTAATCATCCTAAAATTGACATTTAGTGTAGGGTCAAGTAGGGTGGTAATTACACTAAATGTAATCCAACACTAAATACCCTATTTAGTGTAGTGGAAGAAAAAGAATATTAGAAGACGCGACGACCAATATATGCCCTTTTCCAAGCTGGTCTTGGGTTGGATGGGTGGGGAAGGTAGATTACTCTTTCTTGGTACTCAATGGCCGTTCCGTTCCGAAAACAGTCGACTTGATCATCTACTATCTCGATGACAGCGGGTTGCCCACAGTAGTTCAGGCAGCTGTTGCTACTCAAACTCGTTCCCAGGCTGGTTCCAAAAGAAGAAAAAGAAAAAAGAAAAAAACTTGTTCCCAGACGTTCATTCGGAAGGATGACGAGAGGACCATTATTACCCTCGAGGACATACCAAGAATCGTCCGTTCCCGTTCCGAATCTTCAAATATTTTATGCTTCTGGAGCAACACTGCAAATTTGCACGTCCGATATGAGGTGGACGCACAGCATTTAATCCTGTCCCGCAATGGCAATATCGTGCCTAAGTTTTGGTAGCATGAGCCACTACTTCATCCACATCTCGATGAGCTATTTGAGTTCGTCGTTGTCAAGAGTATTGATATTGACCCGCATGGAGATTGCTTAGCTTCACTACTCGTTTCTTGGGAGGGTGGCGTAGCTTATCGGCGGGGACTGGTATTCATCAAATATTCGGAATGGTTGGAGCTTGACAACCGAGTCTGGAAAATGATTTTTCTTGGCTGAGGATCTTCCAAGGGATTACCCATCAAGTCCATCCATTTGTGAAAAAGTGTTAAGAAAGCACTAGCAAATTCTCGTACGTTTTGAGCCGCATCACGATGACCCTGAAGTAGTCTGGAGTTGTTTTCTCGAATTAATTCCACAATAAAAACACATAAGAACTCTACATAATACACACTCTGACATGATATGAGCTTCAAAGCTACATGCAAAATTTGGCCCTTAGCACCAATGAAAGCAGAAATTCAATCTACTTGAGTTTGGTGAATAAAGCTGATCATCGATGGAATTTGTCACTTTGATGAATGTCAAATAAACTGAAAACTAGGCCTAGAAGTGAGTTAGATGTTGGAGCTCTGAAACCCACTCATGTAAATCCTCCAGCTACTCCCTAGCTACTCTCAAATTGGTTGGCACAAAACCTGCTAGAGTATCCTATGTGCAACATGTATCCTTCCATTTGACAGCAACCTGGCCTTCTCCGTCACCCACTCTGGCAATGGAATTTAGAGTTTTGCATTCAAGAAGAAAAAAAGTAAAAAAAATGATTTCATCAGTGCAACTTATTGTTTCATAGAAATTGCCTTGGCCCACGTGATCTGCGGATCTCGCCTGTAAAGGCTTTACACCTATGAGTTGTTGTAGAGTTAATTGATATCCATACTAGTCTCTTTGAATGTGCAATCGAGTCTACAGATCGATGTTCTTGAAGACTCAAGCTACTACGTAGAATGCTCCCTTTTTCGATCGTCTTGTTTTAGATTGTGTTTGCAGGTATGCATGTATGGGGTACGAAGTACCTTTACTATCAAAACAATGTACAGTACAACGAGGTGGTGTAAACTAGATCCAATTCAAAATTCTTTTATGTCAGCTTGTATGTCGAAACTGTCTTGCGCTCTCGCCCTCTCAATAAACCACAATATGAAAAGAAGACCTGTTCACTTTGGATTCAGGCTAGGGAATGTTTGCATCTCAACCCTACCAAGTAACCAAAACCTGAACTTGTTGCCAAGTTAGCAAACTATCAACGCAAGGTCGAGTAAAGGATTGATCCCATCTGCTTACCATTTCGTGGAGCTCCTCAACTCCATACCAAGTATGTACTGTAGAGAGAGAGAGCTCTGGCTATTTTTCAACCAGGATGAATCAAGAGCCCCTTCATCCTTAACTAGATGCTGCTTGATAACGCAAGTACTGTATGCAAATGTTGACGTTGTTCGGTTTTCACCATTTTCGTCGGCACAAAAGTTGACTCAGTTGATGTAACCACGTTTGCTTCATTGAAATGGTCAGTCACAACGAGCCATATCATACAGCCTTGCTTATTAGTGCAGAAGTACTCTAAGGCTCAATACTCTGGGTTTGGGTTTTCGAAATCGCACTAGAATGATTGACTGGAGTTTTTAGGTCGGAGGGCCAACGTTGATGGATCGGAGCATCTTCTTATTTTTTGCTAAGGCTGTTGGAGTTTGTGCTGTAGCGTATTGATGTGCCTTGTTAAGGATTACCAGTCAATACATAATATGAGGATACAATAAAAGATTTACCGTCATGAATTTTGATTGTACAGAAACTTAATGTAAGCCCTAGAGATGAGCTGGAGGAATTGCAGAGAAAAATTCAAAAAGTTGTGGTGTACTGTGCGATCAATAGAAGAGTCGTGTTCATGTAGGATTCAAAGCAAAAAGAACGGCGAGAGTGATGAACAATTCTTTTGCAAAAGTTCACAAGGAAACTCTTGCGTCGGCCAGTTGCCGGCTTATCTGCGGCAGCACTTCTACAGTAGTAATCTTCCACTTCTATAGACTACTTAGCAGCATACTACCTACTCAAATCCAATGCACATCAAGAATTTAAATTGTGAATAGGATATTGGATATGAAATTGTTTGATTTTTCCTATTCATGTTTCTTTGGTTATTGCTTCTATAGGAGTCTACTATGGCAAAACCTCATTGTTTTTGTACAAATGAGAGTTGAAAATTGTACTGTAATTCTATCTTATGACTAAAAATTCTATCCAAATTTATGTTTTAGAACCGATTAAAGTGGTTCTTTTTAAAAAAAATCATCTGCTCCATTAACATGTCCATTACATATAATATAATGACTTTTTTTCACTCTTATTATTGTAACTCTTTTTAACTCTTATTATTATATGTAATCTTGCAATTTTACTTGGATCAATAGGAATTTCAGATATTGCAGGAAGCTAGTTAGAGATGGAAGTAAGTTAGAACACAAGGACGTTGTATTGAAAACCAAACTTATTAAAAACCGTCAAGCGGTTGGCAAATTTCCAAGATGACAAAATGACGAATTGAGAGGGGTTCAAAGTGGTTGCTTACAACCTAATTGATTGATGTCCAACCCAAAGTAGGTCACTAATTCCCTCCTTTTCAATTAAATTGTCTTAATTAGCAAGTTTTAATTAGGGCTGACAGAGGCCTAGGATTATGCAAATGGCTTGGCCAATTCTAGGCGTATGGAAGTCTGTCCAACGTGCGCCTGGGACTTGGAGGAGAAGTCTTCGGGAGACAAAGAAATGTCAAAGCCCTCACTTATTGCTAGGCCACTTGTGGCTCACTGGTGGCTCTGTAAGCTTTCTTTGCCTGTTGCAATGAAATTCCGTTTCATTTGTTTCATAAAAAAACATGCTCCCTTGTAGAAGAAGCTCGCTCACGGTTACCACCTCACAGAGATGAAGAATAACAAACCAGCGCAATGGAGCTTCAACTTCAAGCTTGAACTTCTCTACACCACATAAGCTTGACTCTCATTCATCTCCATCACTCAAATTCTTAGCTTTCGTGCTCGTCCTGTAATCCCTTCTTTCAGTGTGTATGGGAGTTGAGAAATTGTTCAGAGATCAAGCCGTAACTGAAGTCTTCTGCTGTTGTGATTGTTGGGAATTTCCCCATCACAGTTCTCAGCTTCTTGTGTGAGATCTTCATCACCAGAACCTTACTTTCAGTCTGTATGAGAGTGGAGCTTTAAGTTGTTTGGAGAGTTAGAAATTTCTCCTTTGAAATTCTCAATTACTCTGCGATCTTCGTCATCACATCCCTGATTGCAGAGGTTGAGCTTTTGTCGTCTTGAGAATTTCCCCATCACAGTCCTCAACTTCGACTGTGAGATTTTTCTTCCTTGTCTTAATTTCCAGCCCCACAATCTTCTCAGGCTAGAAATACTACCCCTGCAAGAGCTTCAAATCACATTTGAAACGGGCCTCGTCCTTCTCGGAACGGACTCTCGACTCCCTAATTCTCCATCCAGAATCACAACAGACTCTTGGGGTTTTGCTAGGACAGCCTTGTAGGTTCCGTTCAATTTGTTGGGTTTCGTTCAATTAGTCGCCATGGGCAGGTGGGATGAGTACTGCACGGTATGTGGCAGTCCTCCTTTCGCCCCCTCCTTCGACCCGGACAACGTGGTGGGGGGCGAACCACTGCCCCCCCCTGCACCCAATCCTGCAGACTACACCTGGCTGGGTTCTTTCATCGGCATTTCCGACAAGGAAGAACTCATCCCCTTAACTTCCTACGACGACCTCGCCAGCTTCGACGTTCAATCTGACAAGAGCCCTTACGCCTACTTTTGGATCGGTTACCGCAACGAAGACTATATTGATGTAGCCAAAGGGTACGCCTGCCATGTTACATGCTACAACTTGCTCCATCAAGAGCTCAATTACACTCTCAAGCACGCAGATGTGCTGCCACTCCTCAACGATAAGGAGGCTCAGCTCAATACATTCTCGTGGAGTGATTACGGAGGACTGGTAGAGTATCCCGAGCAGTACTCTGACGGCATGGACGTGCAGTTGGTGAAGGATGGGAAGCTGTGGATGCTTGAAGATCCGAGTTGGGATGCGCAGAACAAAGAGAGGATTTTGCAGCTGTGGAGGCCACTGGTGGAGAGTGGGTTTAAGAAACCGGAGGCGCGAGTTGGCGACGGGAGTAATAAGGCGCCGGAGATTGCTGAAACGAACACGGACGAGTCGAAGGCTTTTTGTGGCCTAAGGATAGATGGAGTTTAAGATTTGAAAATCTCGATGTGACGGTTTTGCAAATTTGTTAGTCCCGGATTAAAAAAAACAGCTTGTTTTGATCATTTATCTTATAAGATCAATCCTTGATCAATATCCCTATTTTCGGATACAAATCTAGTGTTGGTGGTGATGTAGCAAATATACTGTACTAGTGAGAAATAACTCCTATCAATTTTTAATTTTGTGCGAATTGTTCTTGTAGTTTCCAAATCCTTTCTAGAATTTTTGTACATATTTTTTTGTATTTTATGAGAATATATTATTTATCCCGGTTCATTTGCATGAAACTAGTCAAACAGAAAGTGTGGATTTTAAAGATTTAACCCCTCAAGGCCCAAGGCCTTTTTGGGTTTAAAAACATCATTGCCTTTGAAGTGATATAGTTCAAAATGGTAGTAAAGTATAAAAATCTCAACCGTACAATCTTGTAGTGTATGTGTTGCAGATGACGTGAATCAAATTTGGAGTCATTTGACTGTGTAGATTGCAAGATTATAATGTTTTAGTGTAGAAAAAGATGCTGAAATTTTCCTAGAAACACATTTGGAGGTGAAATTCGATTTCTAAACCTTTTCAAATAAAAAAAATTTAAACTACAAAGTGATTCAAAATCAACATACAAACACATTGGTGAAAAAAACCCATCATTGAATTGACTCATTGTGTCTGCAAAACGGCTTGCAAATGTAAAAAAAATAGCAAGAAAAGTTGCAAAAAACACAACTAGGGCTGAACCTTCTTCTACTAAAATGCTTCTCAGTCACTCATAAATTCTTGGATTGACATGAAATTTTAGTCACACAAACTAGACTAGTATGTGCAACTTTTCCAAAAACTTTTATTGAAATTGGACATTGTATGAAGAAGAAACAAGCCGCCAAAGTTCACTGTAATCCAAAAATGTCAGGGTTTTGAACTTCGAACTGCTCCCAAACATTCAAAACAACTTGGATTGACATGAAAATTCTACCACAATAACAAGACATCAAGGAAAACAAAACCCAACAAATTTTATTGAAAACTAACATTGGATGAAGGAGATACAAGCCCCCAAAGTTGCAGCCTTCAAATGCAATTTGGTGACCTGAAATTGAACCTGTGAACTTCGATTGGCTTCCAAGAAATCAATACATCTTGGATTGATCTGAAACCACATAAACTAGAAGAAAGAGCGCAAAATTTCCAACAAGTTTTATTGAATTCGGACATTGGATGCAAAAGTTACACTACAACAGCAGATGTGGCTTAATTGACGGAACTAAGCCACATCTGCAACTTTGGGGGCAGATGTGGCTTAATTGACTTTGATGTGTCGGGTGAAGTAAATTTTTTTGACTTTACTACCACGGCACTTTCAGTAAAGTGCTCACTGACATTTTTAAAAATTGTGTGGGCCTATGGGACGACACGTGGATAAGTGAAAGTCAGACACGTGTCCTCAGCAACCTAATTTTGGATGACTGTCCTAGTTGCTGATTCGGGTTCACGTCTCGCTTTCAATGAAATTACGTACACTTTAAATTGGAAATTAATTACAATTGCATTTACATTGAAGAAATAGAATTGCATAAGCTGCCACAAAACACTGTATAGTGCATCACGACCTCAAGAAAACATGTTGTGCAAAATGACATTGAAAGCTTCTGCCAATTCGTAGTTCCAATATTCCAAATACATATAAACTTTCTGACAGAAAATACGTGGTCTTTGTAAGTCTACATTCACATAAGATTCAGGCCATATGCATTGCAACATGCACCACTAAAATGCTACTGTTCCATTTCCATTTTATTCACAAATATATCTTTCTAAATTAGCGTCCTACATCATACAAAATGGGACCTGCAAAAATAAAAAGGTGAACCACTATTTGCATTCAACTAGGTGTTCCAAATCACGCCTGCATACTATATTTACTTAAATCTGTTTTCCTTTCTTCTTCGGACGTCCAGATCGCCGAGGGCCTTCAGTTCCTTCCAATTGCTATCTCGCTCCACCTTCCTGCATAATTCAAACCCATTCATTACTAACTCATTTCACAACTTAGCTTCTACCACTTCCTTAAAAAAACAGCGTCACTTCTACCATCACTACATCACGATAACAGATGACAGAAACATCCATTTGAAGTTGCACAAATGCTTACGTACTTGTAATTCGCGGGAATTATTCTCTCTTGCAGCCTCGTCAACTGCGTTTCCTGCCCTTGGAATTACATGCTCTTCTGTACCGCCCGTAGCCAACATACTCGCACTCTGACGTCCTTCAAGTGCTTCCAAACGCTGCATCAAACTCAGTACCAATGGGTGGTGCGATACTTCTTCACTAGACAACATGGACAGCCATGCTGATCCAACTCCTGCAGCGCTTAACCCACCACCTCCCATTGCAGCATTCACTTCGTCTCCTGCATCATGTGGACGCTCATCTGCATTGTCCTGGCCACTACCTTCTTGAGAGGCATTTCCAATTGCCTCAATCCTCCGTGGAATACCCAACATCAAACCTCCAGCATCTTCGATTCCTTCCATTCCAGTGCGGCTCTTTTTTCTTCCTCTGGAACGGCTACCGTAACCCTTATCTCGAGCCATCTCAAACCTTATTTCTTCTGGATCCGGCGACCTCCGTAATTTCCTCCTCAATCTCTCTCGTACGCCCACTTCACCTGAGGGTCCAGTTCTACCAAAGTTTACCCTGCTAGCATTGGCTCTACTGCAGTTTTCGGATTTCCTGATTGACGCTGGGTTTTCGAGCTGCCTCTTCAACGTATTCCACGTCCGATCCGACAACAGCTCTGGTTTAGCTTCTTTGTTCTTTATTTTTTTCCACAGCTCAATTCGCCTCAAAGTCACTCCTCGTGCTACCACCTCCTTCAGACATGAAACCTTCATGGGATGACTATACTCCCAGGTTTCTTGTATCCTCTCGCCAATGTGAGCCACAGCACCCTCAGGTTGTCGATTGATGTTCCCTATGGCAGGGTCCAATTCTCTGGATAGTAACATCACCTCCTTCCTCCAAGCCCCCACGCTTACGTTATACGACGTCTGAGTAAACTCATCTACTAAAAGAAAATTCTGCCGCTTGCCTTCCTTGCGACGTCTCTCGCCTTCTCGATCCCGCGCAGACTGGGCTTGCCTCCTCTCTTGTCTTCTTGTAGTCTCTTCTTCATGAACATATGCATCCACGTCCGACACACCATTGTAATCTTCAAGGCCCATATCCTCCATTGCATCGGGGGCTCCTCCTTCGTCTTCACTATTGTCACTTTCATTGTCTTTGGATCATCGTTGTTGAATGAAAACCGCTCAATTGGTGCCTCCAATGGAGGATAACGAATGTCATTTCCATCTTCGATGTCGGCTTCTTCACGTTCGTTATACTCTGCCTACAAGACCTGTATGTTCATCTCATTATAATTATATCTACTTCCACATATGAGATGGTGTCGCAAGGTAAATTTTTGGGTTTTTGTAAGTTATCTAAATCTTGGAACGGAAACCGTGATCTGGGATCCGGATTCAAGTAGGAGGTAACCGATAACCGGAAATTAACTAATGGAACGGAATAGATGACAATCCGGATTTGATCTGAATCTGAACCGGATTAGAGTTAGAACGGATCTGAGTTGGATCGGAATGGGTCAGGAACGGATTTGGTCATGATGACAGATCAGACTATATATGGGCTGACCAATCCAGTGGCCACTCTTTTTCAATCTTCATTTGCGGAAATCTCGCTCCAGCGCGTACTTAGCCTCTCTTCCCAGCGTTTTGCTTTCTTGTTTTGAGTAGGTTTGTGTGTGCGTGTTAGTGTGTTAGGGCGCGCAGCGCTTTAGTGTGCGTTGCAGGTTTAGAGGTACTCCGGTTGAGATCGGAAGAGCGAAGGTGAGAAATGGGACGTGCGGCTAGGAGAGGGAAAGGTAGCCTCAGTTAGAATCCGGTTAGCACAGTTCGTGTCCATGCCTCAGCTCCGTAAGAGTAGAGCAGGGCCGTCCAGTTCCTCCGCAGCAGAAGTAAAACTCCGGAAGGTGTGTCCGGTTATTCCAACGGACGAGAAGGAAAAGGACAACCTGATGGAGGATTTGGCCAAGATGGGCTGCGGAGGACTGATCGATAAACCCTGGGGGTTTCGGGAGGAGCAGATGATTCGAGAGTTACTCGGAAAGCTCTCCAACCAGTTTGAGAGAACTCTCCGCGGAAGTCCGGGCAACTGGACGGAGGAGATGTGGAAGGCCGTGTATGAATTCCAGTCTGGAGGTCGAGGGATGGCCTCCTCGAAGGAGGGTTACACTCGGGGGAAATTCCGGTGCGACGTGGACTCCAAGGATGGGCACGCGGTGGCAGACTGTCTGGACGACCGGCATCGGAACCTTCTCCAGTTCCTGGTTCCGATCATCCACCCGGAGAAGCCGACGAGGGTGACCATCGCCATCGGGAACCTCATTTTCGGAGCCCTGAGCGGGGAACGGAAAGTGGACTGGGCCAGGGTTTTGTTCGACCTGGTCAACCGGCTCATTCCGAAGATCGGAGGAAGTAGACCGACTCCGTTGAGTCCCTACCTCGTCCATCTGTACAAGCACCATCAACTCCTCACGGATACGGAGGAGAAGGAGTGGAAGATGCATGAGTCACTCCTGAAATATGGAGAATCGGAATCGGAAGAAGAAGAACAGGAAGAAGTATCCGGTTCCGAGGAGGAAGAAGAGGAAGAGGAGGAGCTACACCGGCCGCAGCACAAGCGGCAGAAGACGACGCCTCCTAACCGGAGAGGAACCCCAACCCCTCCGGTTGAGACCTCCAGTCCAGGGAAGAAACCGGTTTCTGAAGAACCGGGTCCTTCCGGATCGGATCCGACGGATCCGTTCAACCAGCTGGTCAACATCCTGAGTGATGTGCGAGCAGACTGGACGGTGAAGAAGCTGATTCTGAATCAGATCAGCGAGCTGGTGGGAGCACCAGTAAACAGCAACCTGGCAGGAGTGGTTGCAGATTTTATCTCCAGCCCGGATGAGATCCGGAAGCAAGAGGCGGAGATCCGACGACTCCAGGAGGAGAACGAGTCGTTGAAGATAGAAATGTTGCTCCTCAAAGAGGACATGGCTACCACCCGGGAGATGGCAGAGGCTACCCGGAAAGTAGCGGAGGATGTGAAGGCCACATTTGGAGCGACCGGAGAGGCTTTCACCAAGTCAAAGTTGTTTGACGAGGGAGTCCTCAAGGAGAAAAAGATATCCGGGACCAGGTTGGTCCGGATTTTGACAGACTACTCCGAAAAGGTGGAGTTAGTCATGATGGACGCACGAGAGGCTGCAAACCGGATGGAGGAGAGCAGCAGGAAGCTGAACGGAGTGACGTTGTCACGGTCGTTCCATCTGTCCGACCTTTCAATGCCCGGATCTTTTCCGAACGTGGGCATTCCAACGGAAGGAAAGGATCGGACTCCCCAGTCAAAGAAGAGTGGGAGGAAACTCGCGCACACCATCAACCTGGATTCGTCACCGGATCTCCCAGAACGTGAAACAGGGGAGCGGAACCGGAACCTGACGGACGTTTTCGAGCAGCTTGGAACGGAACCGCCTAGAAGTTCCACACTGAACCCGGGGAAAGATCAAAGTATGGATCTGACCCCAGATCAGGGTGAGGATCAAGAACAGAGCGTGCACCAAGGCGAAGACGAAGTCATGGACGAAGGAACGGATCAAGGAGTAGATCCGGTTATGGTAGGGTAGTTAGGATTTTAGTTGTAAATATTTGTTAATTAGGACCGGACCGGATTTGATCCGGATGTGCCTGGTCTGGATCGGATGTTTTCCGGTCTGGCCGGCTCGGCGGGGACCGAAAGTTCCGCGCGGACTTTCCGGGCCGCTTTTTGTTGACTTTTGAGTTTTAAAATGTATATAGTCAGTCTCTGCGAAGGAGACTGGGAGTCTTTTCCCTTGAGTTTTTCATGCATTTTCTATTGATTTCTTGTTATACGTCTCTCCCGCGCGTGGCAGGGCTGTTTTGGTGAGGAGTTAGGAAAATGTGTGCAGATTCTAGAGAGATTTCTCCCCTTGGCGTGTTTGTTTTGCTCTTATGTGCATGTGAGTGGGTTTTCTAAGTGTTGGGAGCGGATTTCAGTTCCTCAGCGCCTCTACAGTTCACGATTCCGGGCGAGAAAGCCGTTGTTAGGCTAGGCGGATAGGGGAGGAGTCCTTAAACGCGCTAGAACTCCTGGATAGGAAATCCGGTTGAGTGCCCGATCTCCCGTGAGGTCTCGCCGCCCTAGTTGGTAAACGGAAGAACTTTAGTTGATGTTGGAACGGACGAGTTCGCTTGTAACCACCTAACTCTGCATGGAGGGAACTTGGCATCAAGGTCGTTGTAGTATGAGAGGATCGTACGGGGGGTCTTTGTGTGACCTGCCAACCGGATCGCTGTCCGGGGGGCTGTGAGAGATCAAACCGGATCCGCGCTAGTGTAGGAAGTAGTGGATTAGAGAAGTGGGTCTTCAGCCACTATAAGTCACGGAAGGAGTGGCGGGCCTGCCACTCTCAAAAGCAAGCGGCGAACCCTCTGATGGTGAAACAGAGGCTAAACTAAACCGGAGTGGAGTTAGAGTACGTGTGTGAGGACCGGATCGGATCGGTCCAGAGGAGTTCCAGGATCAGAAGTGTTAGGATCCTGGGTCGTGGAAGTTTTACGGGACCGAATAGCTTGACAGACCGGAAGAAATAGAGAGAGGTCTGGTCGTTGTTTTCGATGTGTTGTTGTTTCCGGTTTTAGATCTAGGACCGGAAAGGAGAAATTGGATACTGGCTGAGCTTAAGTTGGGAATAAGGCTAGACACTTCACAGAATCTCGTGGGTTCGATCTTTAGAGTCATTTTGTTATGCTTTAAAGTGGTTTTTGGGAGTATAACAGGGAATTCGCTTACTCTGTGCTGCGACACGCAAAAATCTGGCGCCGTTCCGGGGATTCTAAAGCTGTCAGTGTTCGTTCCTAGTAGCAAAGTCAGTAGTTGTTTTATTTTCTGTCTTGTCTTTTCCGGATTGAGATTTGGTTTTTGACTAAGAATCGGATTTCGTATTCATGAGAAGAAATACAGGAAGTGAAAGAAGGTCTGAGCGATTGAAGCAGAATCAAGGAGAATCGTCTGGACCTGGTTTTAGTGATCCGGATAATTCTGATCCGGGTGACCAACCGATCTTTGTACTTGCGCCCGGAGAGCAGATCGAAAGTCCGAGATCGGGGAATACTCCGTCAACTTCTGAACGAGGCTCTGAACCGGAAGGGGAAGAACTGGATTCGGAAGAGGAAGAAGTCATGACCCGGTTAAGATACAAACGTTACAAAGGCAACGGTAGCCAAGATGCGGACGAATGGCTGTGCGAGTTTGAATCGACTGCACTCGCCAACCAAGAGAATGAGGCGGCCCTGCGAAGAATCTTTCAAGGATTGCTGAAGGGGGAAGCTCTCAAATGGTACCAAGATGTTCCGGATCTGATCCGGAATAACTGGGATCAGCTGAGAACGGACTTTCTGCAAGCTTTCCGGGAAGTTGGTGGAGAAGCCAGAGCTTTGGGCCGGTTGAGCACATTGACGATGAAATCGTCCGAATCCGTGCGAAGGTACGGGCAGAGAGTGAAAGCTCTCATGCAGAAGTTAACCACTGAGATTGCTCCTAGTTTGCAGGTGGAGTGGTACGTTGCCGGATTACCCGAGTCAATGGGATTCCTGATCCGACAAACGCGCCCGAGAACGCTCAGAGAGGCCATGGATGCTGCAACCAATTACGAGAATTCAGCGCAGTCACTCCGGAAGTCCCTGAAGCGGAGCGAAGAGCAAGCCAGAGGAAAGGGCAAGAAGATCGACCGGAAATCGAAGCATTGAAAGAAAGTCTCAGACTCGGAAAGCACTTCTGAGTCGACCGGATCGGAAATCTCCGATTGGAGTTCATCCAATTCGGATACAGAACGGAGTGTTTCACCTCCCCGACGTTCGTCCAAGAAGGGGCAGAGTCGAAAGACCGTTGTGAAAGTGAAGGCAGAGGAGACGGATTCTAAGAAGGCAATCAAGAAACTCCAAGACACATTGGAGGCGATCAAGGTCAACATCGCAGAGAACCGGAGACCAAGACGGATTGTCCCGACTTCCCGATCCAACGTCTGGTGCGGAAGGTGTGGTGAACCGGGTCATTACCCGAGCGAGTGCCAAAGAACCAACCCGAAGCACGTTCACTTCGTGTATCCTGAAGAAGAAGAGGTGTACTATACCATGGCACCTGAGGAAGAGGAGGAAGTTTACCAGATTCAGCCAACTTATGGGAGAGGGAAAGGGATTGCTGTTCCGATCCGATCCAACATGCTGAACCGGAATTTCCTACTCGGTCCTAGTCAAGGGGTCATGATGCAGCAACCGATGCGAGCGTATCCGGATAGACAAGTGGTGATTTGTTATGGCTGTGGAGAACCGGGACACTATGCCAATAACTGTCCTAACAAGGGAGTAGCTCAAGGTGCGCCACGAATCCTTCCATGCCAGAATTGCCAGGAGTATGGACATCCGGAGGATCAATGTCCAAAACCAGTACAACCGCGACCGGTTTACAAGCAAGTCCAGATTCTTCCCAGGGAGCAGACCGCACTCAACTACGGTCACTCTGCTGGAACGGAGAATCCGGAGAAATGACGGTGCGAGGTGGAGCTGCCAGGAGGAGCGGAGAGCGTGGTCAACCGAGTATCGACCCGCAGTTCCACCAGGAACCAATCCGGTCGTACCATTAGGAGTAGTAAGAAGAAGTCGAGAAGGAAACCGGAATCGAGTAGCGATTCGGATCGTCCTTCTCCAGAGCCTAGACCGGAACCAGAGGTAGTTCACTCTGAGGAAGGGGTAGGCAGTAACCGGATTCCGATAGATATCAGTGCAGAGATCCGAACGGAAATATCTGGACCGGATATATTACGGAATCAGAAGAAGGTTAGTTTTAGTGACACACCGGTGATCATTAATCCGGATGTAAATATGCATGAGTATAACATCATCCAGGATATAAAGGATCAGAAGGCGAATGTCACGATCGGACAGCTCCTGCATGACAACGTGATGTATCAGAAGCTGATCCGAGACGCTTGGACCCGGAAACGGAGGAAGAAGGTGAAGCTGCCAGCGGTCGCAGTTAACTTTTCTCAACCGGAAGATTCCGGAGCTCCAGAAGTCACTGTGGAGATAGAAGGATGTGCGATCCCAAATGTTCCGATCGATGGAGGATCGGGAGTGAACTTGATGCTGGAGGATACAGCATTTGACTTGGGATTCACCACCTTCGAAGCCACGGAACAAGTCCTCAGAATGGCGGACCAGTCACGAGTAAATCCGGTCGGGAAACTTTCACAAGTTCCAACCCGGATTGGAGGAAAAGACTACCTGCTGAATTACGTTATTATACGTGTTCATAAAGGTAGACCTTTTCCGATGTTACTCGGTAGACCCTGGTTATATTCCGCTCGAGTACTTGTGGATTGGGGTGCCAAGGAACTGGTGGTAGGGAAACCTTCCAACCGAATTCCGTGGACCACTGAGAAGCATTTAGGAGAGATGAGTGATTCGGAAGGATACACGACGGACTGGTCGGATCCGGAGGATTCCGCCACCAGTTATTTCGTGGATCCATTCGAGCACCAGTCCGAGACGAACTATGGATTTTCCGAGGCTGTGTTAGAACATCATCCGGAAGAAATCCAGAAACCAGTGGTAGAAGATCGATCTCTGGGAGAGTCGAGTGTTCCGCTCACAGCCGAGTGGATCGCTCAACAGATCAGGACCGGAAATCTACCGGTTAGTCAGAGTGAAACAAGAGAATCCGGTTGGGGAAATTTAGCTTCTTTTCCTGAGGAAGCTTACGAGGAGAAAGTCAAACCGGTTGTTTCACCCACTGAGTATGAGAAGGAGAGTATTGAACCCAACAGGAGTTTTTACCTCAGTAAACTCTTGAAGGATACGGAGAAATCCGGTTATACTAAACTTCTGAAGGAGTATCTCGACGTTTTTGCTTGGGAGCCATCCGATCTGAAGGGCATTCCCCCTCATTTAGGAGAACACCGCATCGACCTGACAGAAGGATCTGTTCCGGTTCGACAGCGACAGTACCGGCTCAATCCCAAGTATTCGTTGATGGTGAAGGAGGAAATCGATTGGTTGCTGGAAGCAGGATTCATTTATCCGGTCCACAACTCTGAATGGGTTTCTCCTATCGTGGTGGTTCCAAAGAAAGTTGGAGCGGATGGGAAAGTCAAGATCCGGAGTTGTCAAGATTTCCGGAAATTGAACGCAGCAACGAAGAAGGATTACTTTCCTCTTCCGTTCACCGATCTTATTCTAGACCACGTTGCTGGTCACGATTGTTACAGTTTCTTAGACGGATTTTCCGGTTACAACCAGGTGTTCATCCGGTGGTGCGATCAGCTGAAGACCACATTCACAACGGAATGGGGGACTTATGCTTTCACCCGGATGCCATTCGGCCTGTGTAATGCACCCGGAACGTTTCAGCGACTGATGATGGATATTTTCAAGGATTTTCTTCGACATTTCCTTGAGGTGTTCATAGACGACTTTGCGGTTTTCAGTAACCGGGAAAGTCATCTCGAGTGTTTGAGGAAGACATTCCAAAAATGCCGAGAAACCGGTTTGAAGCTACATCCGGGCAAGTGTTTTTTCGGGATGGGATCCGGAATTTTACTTGGTCATGTAGTGAGCAAGACCGGATTACAGGCTGATCTGGAGAAAGTGAGAGTGATGCTCACTTTGCTACCTCCAACCTGTGTTAAAGAAATCCGTGGATTTCTTGGATGTGTTGGATACTACCGGCGGTTCATCGACGGATATGCCAAGAGGGCTATTCCGCTCACGGAACTTTTGAAGAAAGATACGGAATTTGTCTGGACGGAAAAGAAACAACAGGCCTTCGAAGATTTGAAGACCCAGTTGTCCAAAGCTCCGATCCTTTCCGTTCCGGATTGGACGAAGGAGTTCCATGTTACTCTCGATGCATCCGGTTGGTGTCTGGGTTCGATTCTCTGGCAGTTCGACTCAGAAAGGCGTGAGAATCCGATTTACTATGCGAGTAGACAAATGAGTTTGGCTGAACGGAATTACACAACTACAGAACGAGAGGCGTTAGCAGTGGTGTATTCCTGTAAGAAGTTCCGACACTATCTACTCGGATACAAGGTAATTTTTCACACAGATCATGATTCTTTAAAATACCTTGTCAACAAACCGGATTTGTCAGGCCGGATTGCTAGATGGATTTTGCTTTTACAAGAGTTTGACTACGAGGTTGTAGTGAAACCGGGAAAAGCAAATGTGAATGCGGATTATCTGTCAAGACAGAGGGGACAAAAATCCGTAGCAGATATTTTTGCTCAGTTTCCGGACGAGTTCCCGGATACTGTGGAAGATCCGATTGTTGTAGAAAACCAGGATCCTCCTTTGGTAGAGGTCTTTCACCTCAACAACGGAACTGTTTCAGAGTATCAAGATATCATAGATTACCTTGTGAAATCTAGATACCCGGAACAGATGAGTGTAGAGGAAAAAGAAATTTTCCAAAGAAAAGTAGCTCCTTATACCCTGATTAGAGGAGTGCTTTTCAAATTAAGAACAGATGATATTCTCAGGCAATGTCTAGAACCTGCGGAACGGAAGAAAGTGATTCAAGCTCTTCATGCCGGAGATTCAGGAGGACATTTTGCCTTTGTCAATACAGTGAACCGGATCCGATCAACCGGATACTGGTGGCCGTATTTACACAGAGATGTTAGGAATTTTGTTAGAAGTTGTGATCAGTGTCAGCGGACAGGAGCACCCTCCTTCCGAAATCACTGGCCGCTGACTCCTATCATTCCCCTAGCACCTTTTGAGAAATGGGGGATAGATTTTATTGGACCTATTTTTCCGGTCAGTACACGGAAAAGGAGGTACATTATTCTAGCCACGGATTACACGACCAAATGGGTAGAGGCCAAGGCAACACGGAAGAACGATGCGGAAACTTCAGCAAACTTTCTGTTTGAAGAAATCCTCATGCGTTTTGGACACCCATTGGAGCTGGTCAGCGACCGGGGAACCCATTTCCTCAATGATGTCATCGTCGACCTAACGAACAAGTATCTTATCAAGCACCGGAAGACGACTCCTTACAACCCGAAAGCGAACGGATTGACGGAGCGGGCGAACGGGATAGTTGGTAAGATCTTGAACAAGATGGTTTCCGCTCACAAAACGGATTGGGATCGGAAACTACCTTCAGCGGTTCATGCGTACAACACCACAGAGAAGACTACAACCGGAAAAACTCCGTACTTTTTGGTTTTTGGTCAGGAGGCAGTCCATGGAGTGGAGTTGGAGGTGGAAACATTTCGAGTCATGGCAGCTCGAAGTGCAGTATCAAGGACGGATACTCTTCCAAGACTTCTCGCCATTGAAGAACTGGAAGAAATCCGGAATGCAGCCCTGGAAAGAACCCTGGGGGTGCAGAACAAGCGCAAGGAAGATTACGATCGGAAAATCCCAGCGGATCACGGAATCCGAGAAGGAGGCCTGGTTCTTCTCTATGACAACCGTCATAAAGACTTTACGGGTAAGTTACATACTCGCTGGATGGGACCTTTTCGAGTCAATCAAGTTTTCCTAAACGGATCTCTGCAACTCCAGAATCTGCAAGGACAGTGGCTTGATACCCGTGTGAACGGATCGAGAGTGAAGAAGTATATCGAGGCTTCTTCGTCAGATTAGGATTAATAGTGTTCGCGAGGACGCTCACAGATGAGGAAGGGGTAATGTCGCAAGGTAAATTTTTGGATTTTTGTAAGTTATCTAAATCTTGGAACGGAAACCGTGATCTGGGATCCGGATTCAAGTAGGAGGTAACCGATAACCGGAAATTAACTAATGGAACGGAATAGATGACAATCCGGATTTGATCTGAATCTGAACCGGATTAGAGTTAGAACGGATCTGAGTTGGATCGGAATGGGTCAGGAACGGATTTGGTCATGATGACAGATCAGACTATATATGGGCTGACCAATCCAGTGGCCACTCTTTTTCAATCTTCATTTGCGGAAATCTCGCTCCAGCGCGTACTTAGCCTTTCTTCCCAGCGTTTTGCTTTCTTGTTTTGAGTAGGTTTGTGTGTGCGTGTTAGTGTGTTAGGGCGCGCAGCGCTTTAGTGTGCGTTGCAGGTTTAGAGGTACTCCGGTTGAGATCGGAAGAGCGAAGGTGAGAAACGGGACGTGCGGCTAGGAGAGGGAAAGGTAGCCTCAGTTAGAATCCGGTTAGCACAGTTCGTGTCCATGCCTCAGCTCCGTAAGAGTAGAGCAGGGCCGTCCAGTTCCTCCGCAGCAGAAGTAAAACTCCGGAAGGTGTGTCCGGTTATTCCAACGGACGAGAAGGAAAAGGACAACCTGATGGAGGATTTGGCCAAGATGGGCTGCGGAGGACTGATCGATAAACCCTGGGGGTTTCGGGAGGAGCAGATGATTCGAGAGTTACTCGGAAAGCTCTCCAACCAGTTTGAGAGAACTCTCCGCGGAAGTCCGGGCAACTGGACGGAGGAGATGTGGAAGGCCGTGTATGAATTCCGGTCTGGAGGTCGAGGGATGGCCTCCTCGAAGGAGGGTTACACTCGGGGGAAATTCCGGTGCGACGTGGACTCCAAGGATGGGCACGCGGTGGCAGACTGTCTGGACGACCGGCATCGGAACCTTCTCCAGTTCCTGGTTCCGATCATCCACCCGGAGAAGCCGACGAGGGTGACCATCGCCATCGGGAACCTCATTTTCGGAGCCCTGAGCGGGGAACGGAAAGTGGACTGGGCCAGGGTTTTGTTCGACCTGGTCAACCGGCTCATTCCGAAGATCGGAGGAAGTAGACCGACTCCATTGAGTCCCTACCTCGTCCATCTGTACAAGCACCATCAACTCCTCACGGATACGGAGGAGAAGGAGTGGAAGATGCATGAGTCACTCCTGAAATATGGAGAATCGGAATCGGAAGAAGAAGAACAGGAAGAAGTATCCGGTTCCGAGGAGGAAGAAGAGGAAGAGGAGGAGCTACACCGGCCGCAGCACAAGCGGCAGAAGACGACGCCTCCTAACCGGAGAGGAACCCCAACCCCTCCGGTTGAGACCTCCAGTCCAGGGAAGAAACCGGTTTCTGAAGAACCGGGTCCTTCCGGATCGGATCCGACGGATCCGTTCAACCAGCTGGTCAACATCCTGAGTGATGTGCGAGCAGACTGGACGGTGAAGAAGCTGATTCTGAATCAGATCAGCGAGCTGGTGGGAGCACCAGTAAACAGCAACCTGGCAGGAGTGGTTGCAGATTTTATCTCCAGCCCGGATGAGATCCGGAAGCAAGAGGCGGAGATCCGACGACTCCAGGAGGAGAACGAGTCGTTGAAGATAGAAATGTTGCTCCTCAAAGAGGACATGGCTACCACCCGGGAGATGGCAGAGGCTACCCGGAAAGTAGCGGAGGATGTGAAGGCCACATTTGGAGCGACCGGAGAGGCTTTCACCAAGTCAAAGTTGTTTGACGAGGGAGTCCTCAAGGAGAAAAAGATATCCGGGACCAGGTTGGTCCGGATTTTGACAGACTACTCCGAAAAGGTGGAGTTAGTCATGATGGACGCACGAGAGGCTGCAAACCGGATGGAGGAGAGCAGCAGGAAGCTGAACGGAGTGACGTTGTCACGGTCGTTCCATCTGTCCGACCTTTCAATGCCCGGATCTTTTCCGAACGTGGGCATTCCAACGGAAGGAAAGGATCGGACTCCCCAGTCAAAGAAGAGTGGGAGGAAACTCGCGCACACCATCAACCTGGATTCGTCACCGGATCTCCCAGAACGTGAAACAGGGGAGCGGAACCGGAACCTGACGGACGTTTTCGAGCAGCTTGGAACGGAACCGCCTAGAAGTTCCACACTGAACCCGGGGAAAGATCAAAGTATGGATCTGACCCCAGATCAGGGTGAGGATCAAGAACAGAGCGTGCACCAAGGCGAAGACGAAGTCATGGACGAAGGAACGGATCAAGGAGTAGATCCGGTTATGGTAGGGTAGTTAGGATTTTAGTTGTAAATATTTGTTAGTTAGGACCGGACCGGATTTGATCCGGATGTGCCTGGTCTGGATCGGATGTTTTCCGGTCTGGCCGGCTCGGCGGGGACCGAAAGTTCCGCGCGGAATTTCCGGGCCGCTTTTTGTTGACTTTTGAGTTTTAAAATGTATATAGTCAGTCTCTGCGAAGGAGACTGGGAGTCTTTTCCCTTGAGTTTTTCATGCATTTTCTATTGATTTCTTGTTATACGTCTCTCCCGCGCGTGGCAGGGCTGTTTTGGTGAGGAGTTAGGAAAATGTGTGCAGATTCTAGAGAGATTTCTCCCCTTGGCGTGTTTGTTTTGCTCTTATGTGCATGTGAGTGGGTTTTCTAAGTGTTGGGAGCGGATTTCAGTTCCTCAGCGCCTCTACAGTTCACGATTCCGGGCGAGAAAGCCGTTGTTAGGCTAGGCGGATAGGGGAGGAGTCCTTAAACGCGCTAGAACTCCTGGATAGGAAATCCGGTTGAGTGCCCGATCTCCCGTGAGGTCTCGCCGCCCTAGTTGGTAAACGGAAGAACTTTAGTTGATGTTGGAACGGACGAGTTCGCTTGTAACCACCTAACTCTGCATGGAGGGAACTTGGCATCAAGGTCGTTGTAGTATGAGAGGATCGTACGGGGGGTCTTTGTGTGACCTGCCAACCGGATCGCTGTCCGGGGGGCTGTGAGAGATCAAACCGGATCCGCGCTAGTGTAGGAAGTAGTGGATTAGAGAAGTGGGTCTTCAGCCACTATAAGTCACGGAAGGAGTGGCGGGCCTGCCACTCTCAAAAGCAAGCGGCGAACCCTCTGATGGTGAAACAGAGGCTAAACTAAACCGGAGTGGAGTTAGAGTACGTGTGTGAGGACCGGATCGGATCGGTCCAGAGGAGTTCCAGGATCAGAAGTGTTAGGATCCTGGGTCGTGGAAGTTTTACGGGACCGAATAGCTTGACAGACCGGAAGAAATAGAGAGAGGTCTGGTCGTTGTTTTCGATGTGTTGTTGTTTCCGGTTTTAGATCTAGGACCGGAAAGGAGAAATTGGATACTGGCTGAGCTTAAGTTGGGAATAAGGCTAGACACTTCACAGAATCTCGTGGGTTCGATCTTTAGAGTCATTTTGTTATGCTTTAAAGTGGTTTTTGGGAGTATAACAGGGAATTCGCTTACTTTGTGCTACGACAGATGGCAAGGTTTATTTAACCACATCAAGGATTCATTACATTAATCTTCACAATAACTAAAAGATAGACTACTTTTTCTAAAGCAAAGCAGACATAAGATGCCACAATTCAGTTTTTAAAAAAAACCCACTCACATCCATGTCCAATAAATGATTTCGAGCCGTCCCACATGTCAATCCACCGTCCTGGGAATCCTCAAATTGACCACTACCAAAAGATTGGGGTACCGACCCACTTCGGGAGATAACACCCTCTGCACGCTCAAATCCTACAGGTCGCTTTCCACTCCTCCTTTGCAAATTCTCTGAAACTGGCGACTGAACCTCGTCCGTGTTAGTCAAATTCACTGAAGGATGGATTGGCGATCTCCTGCCGAACATACTCCTCACAGGATCTTCTTCAATACTACCTCCTGGTTGTTCCCCATGTGCAGATTGTGGCCGCCTCCTCCTCACATCCACAGCAACGGCACCTGCAATGCGTGATGGCCCTGAAACTAAACAATCCACGGCAATTTACCTCTCTCTTAGCCACTTGCAATCATAAAAATCAGAAGCAATCACTGTGACAACACTCCACAGCTACGCTCTCCGGTGTAAGACATGAGTATCCAAACTCTTCCTATGTACCTCATGAAATCAAAAAAATTGTGTACACTCTACTTCCTAAAAAAATAATTTGTTGGTCCACAAAGCAGACCGGGATGAACCTCACCTTCTGTGCGTCTAGTGCTCGTCTTTGCATGGATATTGGGAGTCCTCCCACCTTCTGCAAACTGACGACTCTGTGTTGAAGACGAAGAAGCACGCCCCAAATTCTCGCCGCCTGCTGAATCGCCTCCTTGTTGGGCTTCCATCCTTTGGGACAAAAAAACGCTACTGCTGCCGCCTTTGGGGATTTCTTTTCCAGCATTCCGAGGAGGAACAAAACGCTGAGAACTACCGGTTGGAAGATCGGGGGGGGGGGCGAGAAGATGATGCTTGAATTCCTCCTGGGGACCTGGTACGATGCTGGCTCCGTCCCCTTGATGATGCACCGCGCCCAACTGCAGAGACACCATGGGATGCAAGTGCACCAGGAGTACATGGATTCGAGGTCCCATGTTCCGTCCTCTTGCTCCCTGAATTAGACGGCGTACTGGCAGCACTTCCTCCTTTTCTACCGGAAGTAGGAGGCTCTTTCCATTGGACAAAAGCCTGTGCTGATCTTCGGGAATTACCTGGGTTCCCCATGCCCTGCTTCATTGTGCACACATAAAACTTACATGACATACAAGTGAGTGTAAGAAAAACAAAAGGGTGAATGCACGGTTGACGGGCTCAAAATCGTGTCACAATGTTGAAAACCGCACTTATCAAGTTTTCAAATGCATGTTTGGGTACTTGAAAAAAATTTTAAAAATAAAAAAAGTTCATCTTAGGGTCTTAAACTTGATTGTAAATACAACTATGTTGTTGAAATTTTTTGAAAGCATCTTATGAAAGTGTAGGGGACTTTTAAAAATACATGGGTGTAACAAATCTGTTGTCAGCAATTTTTTCAAGGACTTTTTAAAGATGGTTTAGGTACTTGAAATCATGCAAGGAACTATGATTCTAGTAGGTGTTTTAGTAAATTTTTAAGAAATTATAATCTTATTGTGTAAACATGTATTGAACGTTTGTAAAGGACTTTTAAATGGCTTTTCAAACCCTGGATTTTATGAAGTCTTTTTCTCCTTAGTATTGATTTATTTTTCCATTTTTTTTTCCCTAGCTGAATGATTTTATGAGTTCTAAATGCGCTAGAAGAGGTACGGACTTTTTGATAAAATATAAATTATTTAAGTCCAATAGGGTCACAGCTTACTGTGATTACCTGCAAACTGAGATTGGGTGGGAAGCATCGGACCGTTGATTGGGCTGGATCATCAATGACTGAGGTGCAATAAACCCTGATGGCCGATTAATGAACCCTGACAGCGTTACAGCTCGTAAATGAAGCTCATAATGGTCGCCTTGGTTGCCTCCCGCGCCACCTGTGATTCAAAAATTTCCGGTTAGAATTTCGTTGACAGCGCGAGGTGTGTGTCTGTGAGGTGTGTGCCTGGTTCAACGTTCACATTGTTGTTGCAATTCAAGGTTGCAAAGTTGTTGCGCGAGCTCTGGTAGTGATTTAGGGTTTGCTATGCAAGGTCTATGTTTGTTCCCGCTGTGCATTTAGTTTTGAACCTTTTCATTCTTGCAAGATCTGTGAGTGTTGCTCCCATTGCGGTTAGGACATGCTTGCTACTCGTACTCAAAATCCATTGGCAATGGGAAACCGGGAGAATGAAAGTAGACGTTTAGGCCAACAGAAATCGAATAGACCTGAGAGAGTTATTGAAAAGCATCACCGTAGAAATAGAGAACGACAACAAGAACATCGTGCGCAGAAAGGCGGTCAGATGCTTGCAGGTGTGTTAGAAAATCATGGGGTTGTTGACAATGTGCCTTCACGGGAAATTAGAAGGGGTGCTCAACGTATCTTGCAATCCATTGATGAAACTTTGCAAGACTTTCCCACTCCAGAGGCTAGAGGCCGTGTTCTGCAGAGAGTTCTAGCTTGTAGTGTTTCTTCGGGTTATTTGATGTCTTCATCACTTCCATTGAATAGTGAAAGTAGGGTTGAAAGAGATATTGTGAGTGGGCTTCAACAATCTCTTAGGGAGGTTAAGTCTGCTAAAACTTGCGCGCAGTTAACTTCCAAATATGCTATTCTAACTGCAGTTGTTAGTTCCGGCTGTAGCACGTCCATACAAAGTCAAGCCCGAGCTCTGCAGATACATCCTCGAAACATTACCAAAGCCATAGTTTGTAGGAGTGCCATGGAATCAAGCTCTGTTTTTAAATGGACGCTTTCAGTCCGAAAACGACGATCTAATGTCCTGTCTGACTGCACTAAAGCAACAATCGCATTGTGGTGGGCAGGGGAAACTCGCAATAGTCCAATTGCTAAGGAAGTTGTTCGTTTGAGAATTGATGTCTCCTTGTATGATGTCAAGCCTAAACAATATCTAATGGAAACTCAGGTATGTGCCCTGGACCTTCTCGGTATTCAAATGTAGCGACTTGTTTTCTGACTCACTAGTTCCTTGTCATCCAGGAGTCTTTACCATCTTCGTTTCTGGCTTTAGGGTGTTTGAAAGTTGCCATTTGCTTTGGAAAACTGTACTAATCACTTCACGTATGCTGAACTTTGTACATGTTACGGGATGCAAATTTTGGCTGATCTTCTTCTATTTCTGGAATGGTACCCTAAACTCAGGTAAGCTTCTTGACTGTAGATGTCTTGTGATTTTTTTTGCTTATTGGCACTCTTGTCATTGGGGGGACTTTGCACCTTCAATACTACAATCAAGAATGTATGATGGATCAAATGTGGTTCTAGGTCTTTTTTGAAATTTAAATGTGAATTATGGGCTAGGGTTGGGAACTCTAGCTTGTTGTTGAGGTAATCGGGATGACTCTGAGCTATTCAAATTGGACTTTCTTACCTTCAGGTTTAGGCTGAAATGGATCAAATGTGGTTCTAGGTCTTTTTTTCAAATTTTAATGTGAATTATGGGCTGGAGTTGAGAACTCTGGCTTCTTGAGGTAATCGGGATGACTCTGAGCTGTTGAAATTGGACTTTCTTACCTTTGGGTTTAGGCTGAGCTAGTGGGGAGTATTAGTGTATATATAAGGTTTAGGAATTTGTTACTATTGGTGTTCATTGAGGTAGTGTAGAGTGTTGGTGTACATTACGGTTGGACATGGGTTACTGTGGATGTTCATCGAGGGTATTCAGGGTGTTTTTGTACATTAGGGTTTAGAATTTGTCAGTGTCAGTGTTTGTCGAGGTAGTTTAGGGTGTTTAGGTGAATTAGGGGTTGGATATTAGTCATTATGGGTGTTCCTTCTTGTGTTCCAGGTATTTGTGCCTAGTAGGACTGTTCATTTGTTACTACGGATTTAGATTGAGGCAGTTTAGGGTGCTTATGGACACTAGGATTGTGAAGTGGTCATACTAAGAGTCTGGTTGTTCCTTGAGGGTGTTTATATACTGTAGGGTTTATGTACTGGACATTAGTGGGTTCAGGGTTTAGGGTGAGGCAGGTTAGGGTGTTCATGTACAGTTGGATTCGTGTACAGTTCGTGTTTGTGTACATTTGTGACTGGAGATTTATGAAGGCAGTTTAGGGTGTTCAAGAGCCTATGCATCCACTCATATTGTGTATATCGCTCTAATTCCAATGCTGTGGCTCTTTGCACAGATGGAGTTCTACCTTAGGTTTCAGAGAGCATACCCAGAAATCATTATTTGCAAGAGGTCCTTCGACTTGCTGCGCCCTTTCTGGGTGAAAAGGCTGAAAGAGCGGAACACTTGCTGTTGCATTTACCACGTTGAAATCACGGAATTATTTGAAGCGCTGAATAATATGAGGCTAAAGTCGGGGCTGCACGCTCCTTGCACCTGTACGTGTGACTGTGAGGAGATTTGCTCGTCCTTTGAGGTAAGTGGCAACGGCTGCCAAGGTAAGGAGGTGAGGTACACTGGGACCACTGAGCTTTGGGAATCAATAGTATGTCCAAAAGATGAGTTTGCTGAGTGGCATGTACGGGATTGTTTGTTTGGTTTGTGCGACAATTGTGGTGTTGATTACTTGCCGGTGTGCCCCATTGAGGAAGAAGGAACCTCTGGCATTAAAGTTTCTTGGAAGAAATTCGAAATGAAAACCATTATTACTACCAAAGGGGAAGAGAAACAGAAATTACATCTTGCTTACAAGTCCACTACATCTGATGAGTTCATAGACTATTTGAAGCTGAAATTGCAATTCTTTGTTCAACATAACTTTGTTGCTAGATGGCAAAATCAGCAGTTCAAGAAGAGTTTGGAGAATATCCCTATCAATGGAATTATCTCTGTAATTGATTTTGCTGAGAATTATAGCTTTGAGATACAAAATGAAGTCCAATCTATGCATTGGCAAAATTATCAGGTCTCCATTCTTGTCCAGATTTGTTGGACCAGAAATCCTAACCCCGACCCTACTGATCCTAGTACAAATGCATTGATGAAGTATCACTTTTATATTTCTGATGACAAAAAGCATGATTCTTATTTTGTGCAGCATTGTTTGGACTTGCATTAGAAAGATTTGCACCAATCAGGCTTTCATCCAAAGCAACATTGGATTTGGTCTGATGGTTGTTTTTCTCAATTTAAAAGTAAGGTACCATGGTACTATGTGAGCCGCTACCCTCATTTGACCAGTGGCTGCATATGTTGGTGGAACTTCTTTGGCTTAGGGCACGGGAAGGGACCACATGACGGAGCTGGAGCCGTTGTAAAGCGATTCATCCGTCAAGCTCAACTGGATCGTGAAGGTTCTGAGCTTGCAAATACCGCCCAAGTTGTTGAGATGTTGCGGGAAAAATTGTCCACCAGACCATAAACATGTTACACTGGGACAAACAGAAGAGATGTGACCCGAGTATTTTGGCACATTTCAAAGGTGACATTGGCTGCAGAACGAGAGACTCCCTTCAATACCATGCCCATTGCTGGAACCCGAGATTTGCACTCCATCCGATCTGTAAATGCTATTTCCACCAATAGGTTGCTCACTAAAAGCTTGTCTTGCTTTTGTTGTTTTTGCTTGGATTGTAAGTGGGACAAATGTGAAAATTTAGAGTGGACACTTGGGTGGAATGTAGAGGTACTAATTCCTGACAATGTAGTGCATGTCCGAGTAGCTATTTCTAATAACTTTGATGGCAGCTTGTGGGCACATTATGGTGGAGATGGGGAAGACCTAGCTGGTTGCATTGAACTTGGTGAAAACTTTGCAACCAATGCTGAAGAAGACAACAATGGAAATGTGGATTTCGAAGTTCTAATGTGCACAAAGCCAGCCTTTATAGTCCAGGAATCTTTCACTTGCCCTTGGGGTCAAGAATTCTTGGTGGGAGATCTATGTGTGGGTGGATTGTATTACCAGCGTTACAGTCGAGACACTCGAAACTATGTGCTTCTTCGGAAGTCTCAAGTTGCTCATCTTCATGCTTGCCAAGTGAGGGTAATCAAGTTCCCCATGGAGCCTCAAGATTACAGAGTGTCAGGCAATGACGTGGTCTACAGACTAGGCTTTCATGTTGTTGCTGGAATTGAGAGTGCCATTACTGCTCTGGAGTCCTAATTGGTTGTTTTTGAGGAATTCTGAAGTTATTAGATGTTATTTTGTGCAAGTCTTTGAAGCTAGTATGGCTTGAAATAGTTTTGATTGTAAATTGCTTTAGGTAGGCTAGAGTAGGACAGTCATGCTGCAGGGGGCAATTAAAGAGGTTCATATCCTCCGTGATTGATCTTGCATTTTGATTCAAAGAAAAGTTAAATGCATTTTAGTGTGCAAGTCAGACTTGGACAATACTTTGTTGCAACAGCGTGGTCACTGGTCCACTTGAATAAAGTGAAAACACTTCCGGGATTCAGGAGAGCAGAGAGTTTTTTTAAATTTGCCTTAAACACGTCCACATTTGCTTTAACCTTGAAGAGCATGATACTGGTTGTTAAAATGTTTGCAGATTGTGATTGATTGAATTTGCCATATGCAAAAATCTCCAAGTTGATCCATCCTTATTGATTTAATATTTGCACCATGACTGGATTCATCCTCGTTGATTTCAAATTTGCATTTACATCAATCGCAAAATCTAAGTGCAGAAGCAGGGCCTGGAACTTGTTCACTTTTGGCGATTTTGGGATTCAGACTGGGGTGTTGAAACATTTGCACGTTTTTATTAATTAGCTTACCATATGCACTAGATTTCGGCCAGATTCATACTGATCTTCAATTTCAAATAATAATGACCCTAAACCCAAGATACTCACTTGTAGTGAAGAAAAGAATGAATAGTTGAACCACCAAAAAATTGTGAATGTTTGAGATCTAGAAAAGGGAAAAGGTTTATAGAGTTTAGAATTAAAATAGGGCTTTCTCATGACTTAATTGATCAATCCTTTATTTTTGACACAAAAATAAAGTGAAAAAAATGGGTTGTATAAAAAAAGCCCTCTCTTATAGTCTAAGTGATTGATGAATCCTTTATTTTTGACACAAAAATGAAGTGAAAAAAATGGGTTGTATAAAAAAAGCCCTCTCTTAATCTCTTATAGTCTAAGTGATTGATGAATCCTTTATTTTTGACACAAAAATGAAGTGAAAAAAATGGGTTGTATAAACAAAGCCCTCTCTTATAGTCTAAGTGATTGATGAATCCTTTATTTTTGACACAAAAATAAAGTGAAAAAAATGGGTTATATAAAAAAAAGCCATCTAGATCATAGTCTAAATCAGGCCTTGTAATTATCATAAAATTCCCAAGTCCAAAGTGGATTTATTTATTTTTCCAAAAACTTTTGATGAATTCAAATTGAAAGATTCAAGGAGCACCAATAAAAATGAAATTGACATTCACAAATAGGGATGAACATTAGTTTATCAAAAATGAAATAAAAAATAGAGAAATGTGACCTTTCAAATTCCTATAACAAGTGGCGCAGTAGAAGCTAATTTAAAAGACCACCTTGAACTGTGTACACTTTGAACTTCCTAATTGTCCCATACTGTTTGGCTTAGGCCAAATCACCTCCTATAAGAGGACTTGTGGGGAGTGATCAGACAACCCGGAAGACCAGGGTAACCTACATTCACAAATCATTGTGATTGGAAGTTCAAACTAGTCTTCCGAACCCCCCTCCATCTTTTTGTTCAAATTTAATTTATGTAGCCTGGATTAACCAAGTCTGTAAATTGGGTGGATACTATTTAAATTTAATTTATGTAGCTTGGACTGTCCCAAGTCCCTAAAATGCATGGATATTATTAAAAATTTAATTTATAGAGGGATTGGCCAAAGTCTCCAAGTTGGATGGATTTTGTGTAAACTTAATTTATGTGTAGTTGGCCCAAGCCTTCAAGTCTTTCATTTATGTTAAATGGGAATTTGAAAGGTCGCAAATTTAAAATATATTTGATATCATTTTTTCTACTTAGAGAGTGTTTTTTTTTTTTTAATTTACACCCCATTTCTTTCACTTTTTAAATTTTGACCCAAAAATAACTTAGGATTCATCACTTTTATGAAAAAGACTTTGAATTGTCACATTCAATTTTTTGGGGGTACAAGCTCAATACCCTAAAAATAATCTTGAAACACATCCACATTTCCATATTTTATTTGTTCACTCATGTGAACCAAAGAAGCCCGGTCCCTAAACACTTAAACATTCCAATTTTGTTACCCTAAATCATAAAATTGAATCCTTCTTAGGCTCATTATACAAATAAATTCAATGTAAAGAATTTCCACTTTATTTCCACTTTCCAGAATTTACATTTAATTTATGTTATGGGAATTTGAAAGGTCTATATAATTAGCCTAAGGATTCAATTTTATGATTTAGGGTAACAAATGAGGAATGTATAAGTGTTTAGGGACCGGGCTTCTTTGGTTCACATGAGTGAACAAATAAAATATGGAAATGTGGACGTGTTTCAAGATTATTTTTAGGGTATTGAGCTTGTACCCCAAAAAAATTGAATGTGACAATTCAAAGTCTTTTTCATAGAAGTGATGAATCCTAAGTTATTTTTGGGTCAAAATTTAAAAAGTGAAAGAAATGGGGTGTAAATTAAAAAAAAAAGCACTCTCTAAGTAGAAAAAATGATATCAAATATATTTTAAATTTGCGACCTTTCAAATTCCCATTTAACATAAATGAAAGATTTGAAGGCTTGGGCCAACTACACATAAATTAAGTTTACTCAAAATCCATCCAACTTGGAGACTTGAAGGCTTAGGCCAATCCCTCCATATAAATTAATTTATGCAAAATTTATCCAACTTAGAGACTTTGGCCAATCCTTCCATAAATTAGAATTTTAATAATATCCATGAAATTTAGAGACTTTGACAATCTAGGCTACATAAATTAATTTTTAATAATATTTATGCATTTTACACACTTGGCACAGTCCAGAATTGTTATGAAAATTTAGAAATTCACAATTCTATACTTTTAATTTGATTTTTGATAAACTAATGGTCATCCCTATATTTGTCAATGTCAATTTCAATTTTATTGGTGCTCCTTGAATCTTTCAAATTGAATTCATCAAAAAGTTTGAAGAAAAATAAATAAATCCATTTGGGACTTGGGAATTTCATGATAATTACAAGGATTGATTTAAACTATGAGAGAGGGCTTTTTTGGTACAACTTATTTTTTTTACTTTATTTTTGTGCCAAAAATAAAGGATTGATCAACCACTTAGACTATAAGAGAGGGCTTTTTTTATTTTCCCATTTTTTTCACTTTATTTTTGTGTCAAAAATAAAGGATTCATCAATTATCACTTACACTATGAGAGAGGGCTTTTTTATACAACCCATTTTTTTCACTTTATTTTTGTGCCAAAAATAATGGATTGATCAATCACTTAGACTATAAGAGTCTAGGGCTTTTTTTATACAACCTATTTTTTTCACTTTATTTTTGTATCAAAAATAAAGGATTGATCAATCACTTAGACTATAAGAGAGGGCTTTTTTTATACAATCCATTTTTTTCACTTTATTTTTGTATCAAAAAATAAAGGATTGATCAATCACTTAGACTATAAGAGAGGGCTTTTTTTATACAATCCATTTTTTTCACTTTATTTTTGTATCAAAAATAAAGGATTGATCAATTAAGTCATGAGAAAGCCCTATTTTAATTCTAAACTCTATAAACCTTTTCCTTTTTTTGGATCTCAAACATTTACAATTTTTTGGTGGTTCAACTATTCATTCTTTTCTTCACTACACTACAAGTGAGTATCTTTTGGTTTAAATGTCATTATTATTTGAAATTGAAGAAGATCAAGATGAATCTGGCCAAAATCTACTGCATATGGTGACCTATTTAATAAAACGTGCAAATGTTTGAACACCGCAGTCTGAAAGTCCCAAAATCGGAAGTGAATAAGTTCCAGGCCCTGGTTCTGCACTTGGATTTTCCGATTCATGAAAATGCAAATATGAAATCAACGAGGATGAATCCAGCCATGGTGCAAATATTAAATCAATTAGGATGGATCAACTTGGAGATTTTTGCATATGGCAAATTCAATCAATCACAACCTGCAAACATTTCCAACTTTTAATTTAAAGATTTCATAACGAATACACTCAAGCCTGAATCCCAGAAGCCAACAATTAAGTGAACAATTTCCAGCCCTTACAAGTTACAACTTCACTAGACTATTGCAGCTAATTTTGGTCCAAATTTAACTAAGCTGGAAAAGGCAACAGAATCAAGCTCCAAATTTATTTCAGAAATCAATCACAGAGGAATTGAACCTCTTCAACTGCCCCTCGCAGCATGACTGTCCTAATCTAGCCTACCCTAAACAATGTACAAGCATTACTAACTCAAGCAAGACTAACTTCAATGACTTGCCAATACATGGAAGCTCATGGACTTCACTAGAAACTACTAAAATGTATAGTGAAATGCACCTTCAATTCCATAATAGACACATAATGTAAATACTTACACTTCCAATGTCATAAGTTCATTACTAGCTAAATCATCGTAGCAATACTCAGTTACAGCAGTAAGACTATAATAACTGGATGTGGAAGTCTATGATTAAGTAGAGCATCCTAAAACCTACCTAAAAATTGTTTAAATATATCACAAATGAAATAGTATGGAATCACAAACCAAAAAAGCAGCTCATCACCAACAAAAGGAAGCTAAATCCCTAAACCCAAAAAGGATCCTAATTAGAGGGCTTTCCCTTTTGTGTTCCATGTCGTGTAGTTCGTGCCATTGAAATGCGTTCATGCATAGGAGTCTTTGGCTTCTTGTGCTTTCCTGACAACTTCCCAGCATGATGAACTTTTTCACTCGTACCTCCCAGATTCTGGTCACCTGCAACCACCTTCCTCATCTTATGCACGGTAGATCCTCCACCTGATACGTCTGCAGCCTCTGAACCAGACATAGAACCCTCTTGCGATCCACCTTCAGAAGCCCATTCGTCATCTTTTCCTTCAACTGCAGGCTCTTCAGTTGTAGGGGGCAGCCCTTTTTTCATAGGAATCCGCCTCCGCTTGCCCTCAAAATCTTCCGGTACAAGATTACCAACCTCCTTCTGAATGTCAACTTCTTTTCGCTTCTTCCCGGGGTCAGTTGCAACGATAGGTTGTTTCAGGGGCTTCTGCATCCCACTCCCCTTGCTTCCAATAGATGGACTCACGGTACCAGATCTGGCAGGCAATGCTGACTCCGGATTTGAGCAAGGGAGACCTGTTTGCTCTAAATCCAGAGGTAAAGAAAATTCGAGGTCCATTAGTGAATTCTCAAGATGTAATCTGAATTTGATTACCTCCAAGGACCAAAAGATGTAATCAAACAGGCCTCAATCACATTGAAGGTCAAAAAAATGCAATGAAACGTGATTTTAGTAGCTTCAAGTGCCGAAAGATGTAAACCACAGGCCCACCGAACCTTTAAATTTCAATATACGTGATCTATGGAGATTCCAGCAGCTAAACAACCTTGAAGCTTAGAACTTTTGTAATGAAAGCAAAGTTTAGATGCTGTGAGTATCAACAAATGGAATTGACCAAGCCCAATCTCTGTACAATTTAAAAAACTGAGCCGCAACAAGAAATTAGTACCTTCAATTACCAAAGATATAATCAAACCCAAACCGCAAAACTTCCAGTTCAAAAAAATGTGATCCTTCAAGATTTCAGTACCTTCAAGTACCTAGGGATGTAATTCAAAGACCTTAACAACCTTGAACTTCAACATGTAATCAAAAGAAAATTTGAAGTACCTAAACAACCTTCTAGATCAATACTTTTATTATCAAAGTGGATTTCACTAGCTTCTAGTACCAGCAAATGGAATCGACCAAGCCTAAACGGCCTTAAACTTCCAAAAAAGTGATGAAATGGAAATTGAGTACCTTAAAGTACTGAAGATGTTATCAAACGTGACCCTAAAACCTTGAAGATCAAGAACATGTGATCAAACAAGATTTCAGTAGCTTCAAGTACCCAGAGATGTAATCAAAAGGCATAAATAACCTTGAAGTTCCAAAATAAGTGATCAAAGAAGATTTGAGTAGCTAAACAACCTTTAAGTATGTAATTTCATAAAACAAAGCACATTTCAGTAGCTTCAAGTACCAACAAATAGAATTGTAGGTGCCTGAATAACCTTCAAGTTCAGCAATTGTTACCAAACGGGAACTTAGTACCTCCAATTACCGAAGATGTAATCCAAGGAAGCTTAAACAGCCTCCAAGTTCAAAATATTCAATGAAACAAGGCTGTAGTAGCTTCAAGTACCCGAAGATGTAATCAAAAGGTTTGAAGAACCTTCAAGTTCAACAAGAACCTTCAAGTTCAAGTTCACAAGACATTCAGTGCCTAAAGAAGTTGGAAGTTTTGAAATTCGGTAATCAAAGCAAACTTTAGTAGCTGCAAGTACCACCAAGTGGAATTGCAAAGGATGCCCTAAACCTTAAAGTTCCAAAATCTCTGATGAAAGTGGATCTCAAAGCCTTCAATTACAGAACAACGTAAGCAAGGGGGCCTAAACACCCAAAACCCCAAAATGTGTGAACAAACGTGAATTCTAGTACCTTCAAGTAGAAACAGATGCAATCAGTGGGGAAAAAATAACGTGCTTGTTCAGGAATATGTGATCCAAGGAGATATTGGAACTCACCTTCTTCAATGGAGACGGTAGAAGCAAGTTTTGGTCGTTTGGCCTTTCTTGGCTTATAACCAGATTGAATCCACCAAGTAGGATGCATTTCCTGGCCACAGTCCTTGAAACAACATTTTCTTGAAGTTGAAAAATGGGCATTGGCACACCAAGAATGATAACCATGTCTACAGGATGCTATTTTACAGTCCCATTCAAGCTCAAATGATTTGCCACAAAAAGCACAAGGATGAGAGATAACACAACAATCTGAAATCCCCGTGAGAGTGCTGTCCAAGGTACCACCCTGCCGTGGTCGTGGAAGTGGAATTTCGAGATGATGCCCAGTCTTGAACACTTGCAGCTAGCTCTTGACGGCTTCCCTTTGTCGACCTAAAACCTCCAAACTCTCCCTTGCAGCATTTTCTGCAATTACAGCAAACCTTGCTTTCTCACTCGCCTTCTCGTGCTCCACCTCACCGTCACTTAACATTTCAGAAAAGATATCAAGCACTCCCGATTGGGCATCCAATTTCCTCTGCAAAGGACCAACGCTGGGCAAACTGTCAAATTGGACATCAAAATTCTCAGGCACGCTGGCCTTCAGGATGTTCAAGTCAGCTTCTAATTGTTGAAGTTTTGCGGAGGTGGTTCGAAGCAGTAGTTGCCGATCGGCCAATTGCGCATTCGCACGCAGCAGCTCCGAAGCACTTTGATCCTTCTTCTGTTTCAGCACCTCCAAAGTTGAAGAAATGGCAGTCATTTCCTCGTCCAAGGCACTCAAAAATGTGGACCACTCGAGAATTACGCTGCTCGTATCCAATCGACTTAGCGCACTTGGAAGAGGCATGTCGACAAGGCGTTTCTTCTTTTCCGAGTATTCACGCTTGACCTCCACGCTACGAGTCACGTTTCTAGGGGTTTCTTCATCGTTAGTGTCAGAGTCAAGGTACACAGTTGTGGTGAGCGCAGACAAGGACCCTAAACCTTGAGATAACTTCCTTGCCACCTTCTTTTCTCTCCTAATGCGATCTCTTATGCACCACTCTGCAAACACTGCCCAATTTACAAGTACGGGAGGGTCTTTCTTCATACAAGTGAAGCCCCGTGCCTCTGCCTTGTTGATGCACCGTATCCCTGGCACCACCGTCTTCTGGTGACAGATCATCCAAATTTTTTTGATCTCTTTACAAACTTCCTCATCAAGAAACCACACGAAATCATTGACTGAATACCATTACAGACATACCTTTTCCAAATCGGACGAAGTTACCGCACCACGTACCTTAAACAAACGAATACAATGTCAGTGAAACATATGTCATAAACACATAGTTTATGAGGTACTGAATGGGAGTCCTTATCCATCAATGTAAAAGACATACAATGCTAACCACGGTCAAGTTATTCATAAAATTCTTGGATGCACCACAACATCGCCTCAAAATTTAACTAACTACATAAAAAGACTACTTGCACATATTCATTACATCTTTATTCAACCAGAATCATTTTTGAGGGGTTTTAAACCTCTACAACTCTAAATATCCTAAACTAAGAATTCAAAAAATAAATAAAACAAAATTCATGTAATTAAATTGGACGTAAATTACTTACCGCAGCTGTTAGACTTCGTGTCCACACGTTTGTCGTCTTCACTCTGTGGGACAAGTTCGCTACATCAACCTTCTCAACACCTTCGCCACCTATGCGCAAAGAGTCTGATTTTATGCCGCTTGTGTTTGACTGCGATGTAGACAATGAATGAAGCGTGCTCTAAATCAGAGCATTCCATAACGTCCATAATATTTGTAACATAGCAATTGCATACCATAATTTTATTGACTTATTTATTATGGACGATATAGTGATACCGATTCCAACTACATAGCATTATGGATTTTACATAAAATGGAAAGTTGGAAATAAAATAGCTCTGGCACCTCTCTACATATTTCAAATAAATCCAAGCATCAAAAGCAAAATAAATTATCATCAACTGTCTTCCCACCTCCAACAACAGAGGATAGGCCGTCAGCACTATCCGTAGTTGGTATAATAGATCTTCCTTCACGTTCCACTTCAAATATACAAACAACATCATAAGTGAATAAAAGATAGGAACAACACACCTAACATCTGCCCGGATCTAATGCAGGGGTTTTCATTTCGAAAACCAAATCAAAGGAATTCATCAACTACACCAAAAACAACAACATGGAAGACGGAGGTCACGCAGGCAATGGCGTTCACCAATAATTTTAGTGAAGGACTCAACACAGTCGACAATGCATTCCTGGTTTCTGCATTGCCTAAAACACTGAAGTCCTCCTCTGTTGACTCCACGAACTCAGTTTCTTCGCTCTGCAAACTCTTTGAGTCCTCTGCGTACAGGGACTCCAGACTTGATGAGCTGCTTCCTCCTTCGCTGTACGATTCGGAGTTGCTAGCGTCGTATTCCTCCCCGCTACTGGATGGTCCAAGAGTTGTTGGTGAAATGCTCCTCTCCGCACTTGGCCCGTTAGAGTCATCGCCTTCTTCCAAGTCATTGCGCGGTATAGATGGAGTTCTAATCTCCCCAGTGAGCAGCGCCGTTTTCGCTTCTTCCAGTGCTGTTGCATTTTGGGCTGCGTACTTGCACATGTTTCTAAATCAGCAACTCATCTGGAAGCCCAAACCCCACTCCGAACGTGGCGGCTTGCCCATACAGGATGAAAATCAAGGTTATCGAAGAAGAGTGCACTGTAGCATGCAAGTACATCATCGACTTTTCATCCACTGTTACCCTAATATTACCTAAACCCTGAAACTTTGTCAAATGCGTGTCAACAACTTGTGCCCACTCTTGTCGCCGTCTCAATTTCGACGATCCTCTTTTAGCATGGCAGCTCAATCACAACCAAAACAGGTGCCACTTAGTCGGGAAAGGGCCACAATTTCAGTGGCGATGCTAGAAATGGCCTACCCTATAAGAACTACAGGGTTTACTATAACGTCAAGGCGGGAATCCCAAGACGAAGGACGTCTTCGCCGCAGCTCTGATGAAAATGCGTCGACACTCAGACACATAGAGTCAGGTATGTTCAACCACTTACAGCGCTTTTTGTACGCCCGTCAATTTCCTCAGCATAGCTTCGTTCTCTACAATTGTTTTGTATTGCTTTAATTCGTACTGAGGGACCTTCATGTTCTAATGCGGAAAGTTTGATTTCAACTGCAGGAACCAGTGCTACATCTGAAGAAGGTGGATCTTGCTGCCGAAGGAGGTGGCTTCCAAGTCACTGTACTTGTTTGTGGTGGAGAAGCAACCCGATTTCATATGCACTGCGTCACCCCCTAAAGAACGTTCTACAGGTACAATCCGCTTCAAGTCCTTACATTTCCTTCTCCTTTGAATTGCATGGCTTCCTCATACTTTGGCAGAGAGTGAACACAAAAAATGAAGTTACAAATTGTGAAGGAAAAAACCCTAGTGGCAGTCTATTTGTTGCTCTTTTCTGTCTCCTGTTGATGTGAGTCCCTGCACCCCAGCATTAATAGTAGGGTCATCATATGGAAAATTGCAACTATCACATCAATTGGACATGGTGGGAAATACATATTAATAAGCGATTCAGATCCTGCATAGGAAGACGTCAAATAATCCTCTTTGCAGTGATTTGATTTAGATAACATGAAATTATACTTCCATGCTCATCCGCTGTCAGCATTTCATGACAAGCTCCCCAAGGTCTAGAAGGTTAAAGTACTCCGGATTGTAATAGATCGCCGTCAAGTTCATTTTTTTGCAGATATCTCAGAAGCAATTGATTATAAAATTTGTAGTTACAACGTCATTGTCTTCTTGTTCCACATGTTCAGACATCTAATTCCGCAAATACTACTATCCGGTTTCATGTCAATTCAATAGATTAATTGGCCACCACGTTTTCCTGAATAGACATGATCGTAGCTAAATGCAACTAGTCTCTCCAATTAAATTTCACCGCTATTCAAGTCAGCTCATTTACAAAATCGTCATTTCCAACTGTATAGTTGTGTAAAAAAATGTGGAATTTAATTGGAGAGATTTCTACTATGACCAGGTTGGCTGATGCTCTGTACTTGCAAAGCATGTTGGGAGGATAAAATATGGTCGGAAGTGACAGAAGCATCCCCGGGGCTGACGGCACTGAGGACGGCCGTCCAAGTGCCCTTCCGTCTACTTTCCGTAAACCAGGTCCTTCCATGATACGCCGAAATCGGGATGTCGACGTTGAATTACCATCCGAAAAAAAATTAGATGAGAGTGTAGACATTACTCGGAACGTAACCTTGCTCAACTGGAAATCCGACGTAGTGAAAAGGAGGAAGAAGCGTTATAGAGAATTGAGGCAGATGCTTCTGGAGTCACTTGATTTGGGCCGAAGAGCACAATCGCTGTGCACTTCGCTTGTACATATGACAAGCACAGAAACGATGGCCAGTTGCGGAGAAGACATAGATGACATTCTAGTGGATACAATTCTCAAAAAGGATTAGAGTATTTGTATCCCTGTAAAAAATCTCAATGCCATGTTTGATGCGCTTGAGATTTTCCAACAGGCAACGTTTTTTGGCTTCCACAGTAATATATAAGATTCTATGTTTCATGGTCTATTACTATTGACCGCTCAAATTTCTAGTCCTTTTGCATCATACGCTCTATGACATATGATGTTTCTTGTACGTATTTGTAGACAGTTTAAAGGTCCCGTTGTCCTCATGGGTTAATAAATTGGACTTTCCAAATATTTATTCTCACCATCCATTGTGCACCAATTCCCTTTTGGACGGATGGACTCACATATTGATTATTTTCAGTTGAAGATGTGAGAATGATTGTTACTTGTGCATTTGAATGTGTGCAGGCTTTAGGGTACATCGTGCATTCCTTATATTGTTTCTCGGATTGTCAATAAACAGTGTCACGAAGGTTGCAGCTTCTGAAGTTGCATCCAAGTTTCTATAATTCTTCATTCTCAGTATACTCACTTGAAGAAGCTAGTAACCTTATTTCATTATGTTTGGTACAGGTCCAGAATGCGGAACGACCGACTTGGATAGGCCTACCACATAGAGAGAGCCCTCGCCGCAAGGCAAGGCATTACCAGATATCCCTGCGGGTGCCAAAAATGCCATGGTTTCAAAACCCAGGCAGTCCAAGTGGTGGAGACACATGACAAAAAATATGGACGTGATAGCTACTTGCCTGAATCTCTTCTGGTGAGCTCTATAGCCAGCTATATCCATTTAGTTAATAAGATTGTACCTTTCATTGGAATAAAACCCTTTTGCATTCGGTAAAGGAGAGGACATACAAGTATCTCTTGTCAATTTAGCATGTAAACCGACTAATTAACCCAGGCCTATATCCACTCTCCTGCATTATGACTTTGTTATTTTGACGATCAAAATCAATTTTGATTAAGTCTTTTAACGCAGCGGAATCCAAACTGAGGTCAAGCAGTGCCGCTAGATGAAGGCTCTACATTCGAAGATGAAATTGACGAACAAGATGAGTACCTGGATGCCAAGGACTATGAGCACTTCGAAGAGGGCCCCCCAAATAACGAAGTGAACTTTGACAAAATGGCCAAAAATTATTTTGCTCGGGCGGATGAAATTCACCGACAGTTCACTGAGGAATCGAATGCTGAACTGGATTTCGAGGACTTGTCTTCGGAAGAAGATGAAGCAGACAATTCCGATGTCATGGAGGACTTACTACGACAATTGGCTGAGCCTCTATTCCAGGGATCCAACACTAGCAGGTTACAATTCAGCATACACTACAAGAAAATGGGTACTTTCGTGACTGCAGAGGAATGACTGCATGTCCGGTTTCACTAGAAAATGACTACAATTCTCTAATTGCACCATCTGTGGAACCAAAATCCGTCCCCAGTCATTTTGGAGTCGGCACGGCGACTACGGGATGAACAGTTGACAGAAAAAGGCCGCAGGAGCGATGTTCTCGTTCACTGCGTCGTCAACTTATTGGCAGGAAAAGAGATAAATCCAACATGGCCGGCAAAGTTATTTTTGAGTCATTTTTCTGTCATAAATTTGACTAAGCTTCACTTTTGAACGACTCAAGAATGACTATTGAATGACTGGCACAACTCCTTTAGAGACCCTAGTTAGTTTCACGGTTTGGACCTCTGCCCGTACTAACACGGGTAGGTAGTCCTTCAAATTTTACAAGCTGGGAAAAGAAATGGAAAACTTTCAATTTATACAAAGCCATTCTAACCCAATACACCACACCGCACTACAATTGCAAAATCAATAGGAGTCGTTCCATACTACAAAATGACTACACCAATTGATACAATTTTGGACATTGAACTGCTGAGACAATTCTGACGTGTGGGGTCGCATATATCGCAACTGCGCCACCTCTACGCTGTCACTGGAAAATGATTGCAAGCGACTTTGCAAGGACTTTTTGCAAACTAATAAATTACAATGTGGTCACTACTCTAATTCTTAGCCTCTAATACTACAGCAATGACAACTTCATATCCTTCTTGAGTTGATAAGTTCTCTTCCACTGACAATTTGATAGTCCCAACTAGATTAACTACCTCCGCTGTAATAAGCATCCATTGAGGAGCGGTCACCCTTGCAATCTCTACAGTAGTATTAATAAAGATGTCCTTTGTGTCTTAGCAAATGACTGCTAGTTAACTACTTATAATAATCTAGAAGTGATGGGCTACTGATTTCTTGTTATCCTCATTTCCAAATGTAGAACTATTGGATCTCCCTATTAGAATCACGTTTATCATGCATTTTCTGACCATTGCTATGTTCTTGCACTTATTAAGGGCACCCCGAGCATCTACAGCAGCACCTATTGAAAACAATTCCCACAATGAACCCTAATGTTCCTCCTATACTAATAGGTTCTCCTTTGCCGATAATTCAATGGCGTCTACCACTCCTCCATGGTTTACTTCCTAGATGCAACTACTCCGTTGATTGTAAGCAACCCTAGGGACAAGGAGGACAAGGCTCACAAACATTACAGTACTTTTAGGGGACTCTTTGAATGCTACTTTGTACCCTACACTCATGTGACTTCAATATGACTTTGTCATAGTCATTTAAAAGTCGCGGTGAAGGATTGTATTGCGTAAATGACTCAAAAATGACTAACAAATGACTTCTACACTATTATCAACTGGACACTCAGCCTGGCATTCCCACATACTGCACATTCAACAATTCTGGAGGACTATTGACATCATGGGTAGTCATCATCATACTTTCCTTGCATGAAATGAGGAATCCTAGAACAACTATATATGTCTATGTTTTGGGGAAGTCAAATAGGTGACTCTAAATCCCTAATATTCTTCATGTGCCAGTCATTTTCAATCCATTTAGCAAATTTGTCTATAACTTTTGATTTGAGGCTCAAAATGTGAAATGGATTTTTGGAGATGAAAGTAAGATTGATTTTCTAACTTTTATTAGTTCAAATTTTTTTGGAAAAAATTAATCTACTATACCTCGATAAGGTCTAAAATATTATTTGTAACACAATTCCTGCATTTTCAATATCCCACATGGTTTGTCTTGCCTACTACTACCCCACTTCTATAAAAGGCTTGTCATTTCATCTATTCATACTTACACACTAAGCCATGCGAGTCATGCAAAATATAAAGTATGGTGTATGTTGTACGGTGTATTGTATAATGTATATGGCATATTGTATATATGATGTATTGTATTTGGTATATTATATATGGTGTATTGTATTTGGTATATTGTGTATGGTGTATTTCTATGGAACTTTGAATGTATCCATATGTGATTGTAGAATGACTAGTTCCCTTCTATTTGTCATTATATTCCTTTTTGTACACAATGCATCGCCACAAATTAAAAATGTTTCCAAAAAATGATTTTCCCTGTCCTTGGAAAGTACCCTAAACCCTAAATCTATGTCACTTCAGAACAACTACATGCGTCACTTAAAAATGACTAGACAATCTTAAAAGTACATCCTACAAATGACTACAGAATGACTGGACACGTGTCAAAGCGTCATTCGTTCGTTGAAGATAAAATTGCAATAAATGACTGGACACGTGTCAGCCCCGCATTGGTCGACACAACTCCCTCACAACTGCAGAATGACTGTAGAATGACTCACGCAAAGGTCCACGTCAGCAACAATCGACCAAATTTTTCAAAAAATGGGCAACTGCCCGGCTTTTTTAGAAAATTTTGTCTCCAAACCTGAATGCCACGTAGACCCTCCCATCCGTTCTTCATCCAAGGCCCCATTTGTTGGTGATATTAGAGTTGCAGTCATTTAAAGAATGACTTGTCTACTATGACTGCAGGGCCTGAAGTCGCAGCGGAGTCAATTATGTCCGGAATGACTGCAAAACTGTCATTTATCGCAGTCATTTATACCCCTGTTTGTTTGTAGTGATAATCCTTATGTCATTATGCACATTATTTTCCATTAGCCATCATGGTTTGGACAAAATCCCTACATTTCTAAAGCATGACGTGTTGCCGTCGGACAACAATTGCCCAAAGAATTCCTATGAGATGAAGACCCTCCTCATGAAACTTGGCCTTTCTCACGAAAGTATTCATTGCTGTGCCTGTGGCAAAATATTATACTGGAAAGAAAATGCTGATTTGGAGAGGTGCCCCAAATGCCAGAAGTCAAGGTACATAGATGGGTCGAAATCAATCCCTATTAGAGTTCTTAGATATTTTTCGTTGATAAAGAGATTGCATAGAATGTTTCGTTGTCCTGAATTGGCAAAACATATGAGATGGCATTCTACAAATCGCTCAGAGGATGGAAAAATGAGATCTGCTGTAGACAGTGAGCAGTGGCGTTTCATTGATGAAAATTTTCCAAGCTTCAGCAGGAACGAACGAAACGTCAGGATGGGCCTTTCTTTGGATGGCGTGAATCCACATAGCCTGCAATCTTCAAAACATTCAGTGTGGCCGGTTCTCATGGTTATGTATAACCTCCCCCCCTATTTGCTAACCAAAATTTTTTTCATATGCTTGACTATTATTATCCCAGGTCCCAAATCTCCATCAGAAGACAACATTGATGTGTACTTGCAGCGACTTGTACAGGAGTTGAAGAAGTTGTGGGTTGGAGTTCCAGCAGTTGACATGTCAGAACCGGAAGGACCAAATCGTCATTTTAAACTGAGAGGCATGCTTATATGGACTATAAATGACTACCATGCCTACACTCTAATTTCAGGTCAGGTTGGAAAAGGTTACGCTGGTTGTCCTGTTTGCGGGGAAGGAACTTTTGCAGAGTTTTCTCGGGAAGCAAATAAGACAGTATACCTTGGTCATCGTCGATGGCTGGGCCAGAACCACCGTTGGAGAGCTGCAAGAGCTGCATTTAATGGTCACCCAAACTTTGATCCCGCTCCCCCTGGGCAATGTGGACAAAGTATAGTACGATGTGGAGCAATGAGGGAATCATACCTGTAGTGTGGTGGTAGTCGAAATGGTGACCATGATCCAGTGAAGAACACCGGCGTGAAGAGGATCAGCATTCTTTTTCAGCTGCCTTATTGGGAGGTAGGGCGCGAGATAACGTTTCTTGCTCCTTTTTCCCTTTTCCAAATATTATTTTTGTTTCATACTATTGATTTTCCATTATCAATTGCATTTAATTCCAATGGAATTTTAGAAATTCCAGTTCTATGCCAAGAAGAAGCAGTAGTGCATTCCTTACATGTCTACGTATTTTATGACTTTGACTGTATTATGTGACTCTAAGTGATCATCTGTAGATTAAATGTCTGCTTGGTTGTCATGATGTATGATTGTGCTCCACAAAGAGTTTGCGGGACAGTCTCTTTATGTAGTTTAATGCAGGTTTTTTGCCGGTTGGAGATTCACATTGCAAGTTCGTAGTTTTAGTCGAATTGTGGAACTAGTAGAAGAAGCAATCTGGATTTTGAAGAATTAATCACAGTGAACTTTTGTTTTGGTATTTCAGTGCTGTAGCAATATAATTTGAGTGTCTTATTGGAAGTATGAAATTCTGATTCTGTGTATGATGGTGTTCACAGAAACTCCCAGCACGCCATCTCTTAGATCCAATGCACTGTGAAAAAAATTTATGTGAGAATTTTTTGCGCACTCTTTTTGCAGAGACTGATGGAGTCAAATCCAGAGAAGACATGCGTGTCCAAAACATTTGTACACATCTTCATCTACAACCGAACCGGGATGGAGAAACATTTTTTATGCCAGACGCATCTTACGTGTTGACAAGACCAGAGAGGGAGGAGATCCTGACAACACTTAGGGAATTGAAGTTCCCCAGTCAGTATGTTGGGGCGCTTAAGCGGAGAATCCAAGACGGGAAGTTATCTGGGTTGAAAACACATGATTTTCATATTCTTTTGGAACAGGTATTGCCATTGTGCTTGAGGAATATAGGGAACCCAAAGGTCATTGGAGCAGTCATGCGTGTCAGTAGATTGTTCCGAAGAATATGTTCAAAAGTGATAGACTCAAATCAGAAGGTGCAGATGTTAGAAGATGCCGCTGAAACTATCTGTTCGTTAGAAAAGGAATTTCCACCTTCCATATTTGTCATCATGATGCACCTTCCTATACACTTGGTGGAGGAATTATTTATTTGTGATCCTGTGCACACGCGTTGGATGTACCCATTTGAGAGGTACATGAAAGGATTGAAAGGCTTTGTAAAGAATAGAGCTAGACCAGAAGGTAGCATGGCATACGGTTACTTGAGGGAGGAATCTATCGGATTTTTGAACGAGTATCTATCAGAATACACTCCCACGACTAAGAGGGCATGGGATGATAACGAGGAAGCGACTATGTATGACGAAATTTTGGAAGGTTCTAAGCGTGACAGAGTGATGCCATCGGATTTCCTAAAACTGATCTATGGGTTTGTGTTGGACAACACTGAGTTCATGGATGTGTATAGAAGGTACATCCCTAAAGGCATGTAGGAAATCATTACTTAGAGGCATTGTAGAATATACATGTTAGTTTAGATTTGCTTGGATTGTTGTTGGTTGTCATGAGGTCTGTGAAGTTGAGAAATTATTGATTGTGATTGAATAGTAGATAACAGATTTTGGGGTGGTTAGCAATTTTATTACTGTTATTTTGAGCATTTAGTACAAGCTAGAAAGTCTATTGAAATGGTCAATATTGCAATTGGTGATTTATGTTTCCTGTGAGGTCTTGGAACAGGAGATACGAAGAGGCAGTCAGCGAACGAAGTCGAGAAAGAGAACTGTACCGTCGTGAACAACGCCGTCGCGGAAGGCGAACCAGGTTTGCTTATCCCAGAGATATGCAAGCATTACCTGAATTCTCAGTGTGGGTTCTCGAGGAGGTTCGTCTGGAGGAACAATCTGGGGTGGTCGTCGATGCCGAAGTCATGGACACTGCTAGGGGGCCCTTGCCAATCGCCTCTTCATACAAGGCAATGTATGCCTTTGGGAATCATTTTCGAGTATTGAGTGCTGAGCGTGCTTTAAAAACAGCAGACAGTGGTGTGGCTGCAACGTTTCATCAAGTGTGCAGGAACGGTCTTCGTGATGCCCAGCAAGTGAACGCTGAAGTAGAGTACGTTGGACATGTAGAGGAAATATTAGAATTAAACTGTAGACGTCATTGTGTAGTTGTGTTGGTGTGTGATTTTGTGAAGGCAAATTACGCAGGAGAGAATGCCACCATTAAAAAAGACAAGTGGGGCTTCACTTTAGCAAATTATGAAAGAAGGCCAGGAATAATTTGTCGAGACAGTTTCGCATTTCCGAAACATTGCGAACAAGTTTTTTACTCTGAAGCCAGGGAAGCACCCGGCTGGCGAGTGGTTCTGCGAAAAGAAGTCCGTGGCAGGCGCGTATTGCCAAGCAATGAAGAGGCTGTGGAGGCAGAAATGTTTGACATGGGGGTCGATGAAGATTTTGCGGAACTACGTCCAGAGTGGGAAGTTGGAGAAGAGGCTGCGCCAGCCGTCCAAACAGGGCAAGATGTGTTGCTACAAGAATTTCTTGTACCAGATAGACAGAGGGCTGGTCGCGGAAGGGGTCAAGCCGCACCTCGTGGTGTGGGTCGAGGTAGAGCAGCTGTCCATATTCGTGGTGCACGACGTGGTGGGCGTGGTGGACGACAAGGGGTAAGGCAGGTAAGAGTTGCTGCAGTAGTGAGGCAGGTTGTAGTCGAAGAGGAGAATAGTACTGGCGGAGACTCTAATCAGGATGAAGCGGAGTTATTATTTGCTGAGAATTTGGCAGTGGATGGTGGGGGCCGAAGTAGAGTTCGAGAAGGTGACGAAGATGTTCGACCGCGAAGGAACAGGCCTCGAACTCATGCGGATGACGAAGACAGTGAAGTAGAAAGCGCCAAGAATGAAGAAAACAGTCAGAGCAGCATGAGAAGTTCCTCATCGACATCAAATTCACATGAAGACGGCATTGCATTGGTAAGTTCTTGTTTCATGTAAACTAAATAGTAGGAGTTTTTTTTGGGGGGGGGTGGAAATTGAGCCTTACGTTGGAGCACTTCTGAATTTTTTTGAAAGAAGAAGGAGACCAGTTTTTACATTCATGTACGAGTTTTTAGTTTTATCCACGAACATAATATTAAGAAGTGAAGCCTTGCAGCACGGCGTCATAATTATTTTTGTATAATTCTGTCCTTGTGAGACTTGAAGCAAGTTTGAACAGGGAACAGGAGAACCATACGACATGGGGAAACTTGAAATTCCGGTTGCACTTGGTAGTGGCAGTGGATAAGTATGAATGCATTTGCGGGTATGTTCGTGTGGCAGTATATGTTTTCAAGATTTCTAATTAGTGGGTGCAGCTAAAGTGAATGCAATAATCATATTGAACGTTTACTATTGCAGGGTGTATGAGTTCTAAACGGACAATGGCATGGAATCACCGCTGAACGGAGAATCGAAGCCGTCTTTGAAGAAGAGTGAATGAGACCATGGGATGTGGAGGTGAAAATAATGAGTTGCATAGTGAAAATTCATGCAAAACGCACTGTGCTTCGACAGCAGATGTGGTTTGGAACTGAGGTACAAGAATCGTGAGAAAGAGGAAGCAATCCGTGTCGTACGAGTAGATTTATGGGAAAAGGTTGTGTAGAGAAGTGAGGCTCATACCGAACTTGCTCTTAAAGTACCGAGAAACTGAGTGATGAGGATGAATTTCAATGTGTATAAGCTAGACTTCTGTATTAATGTCTAGTGAAAACGTTATCAATATAGTATAATAGGATTTGGAGATATTGTACGATTGAAAAGAATTTATGAACTAGTTTTATCCAATGTGATATTTGTTTTCCTTTTCTTTTCTTTAGAGTGTGAACACATTTGTGCACCATCATGAAGCGGAGGATACTAGTCACGAACTAGTATCAAATTTCTATAAACCTTATATTTTGTGTCTTTTTAGCGCCATGGATGTATTGAGTACTTTGGATTTTCTGTTATTTCATTAAGTAATGAGGAATGTGTCCTCTCTGCGCATTAGTTCGTATTAACAAGAACGTGATGCAGAAGTCTAAAACCGGGACAGAACCCTTTTTTCGATCAGCATTGCAGGTGCTTAATTTCCAGAATTCATAGAAGGCCGAAATTGACGATCTGAACGAGGACGGTACGCAAACCGGTTAGCAGGAAGGCAAGTGACGAGAGGATGAATGTAAAATGATCGATGTAGAAGCCAAACAGAATCTGTCCACCCTCCACAGTGGCACGTGGTACCCTGTTGAAAATGGAAAGTGACGAGAAGTTGACAGAAAATTGACAGAACGTCCAGACCTGTCGAATGATCCCCTGAGGAAATCGTCATTCGTTGATTTCGACAGAAATTGGTCAAATATCTGTCATTTAGGACAGCCTTTCCTTGTAGTGTTACAAGACTTTGAATTGGACTTGAAACTCTGTGAGGCCTTTTTTGGGCTCCTTGGGCGTTGAGGGGTTAAGTATTATTTGAGAATTTATGTAGACAAAACGTCACCTTGAAGCACTTTGTTTACCACCCAAATGTTTATTCATGTTAAAGTCTATGTCAAGTTCTAAAGAATCTAAGAATATCCTAATCAAACAATTGGTTGGTACAAATGTCTAAAAAGCATACACAGATTGTATGCACTAGGACTTGTATGCAATTGGGAGGGAGATAGGGGGGAGGCGGTACACCTTATGGCATGTCCAATCATGTTTATTAATTTTGGAATGCCTCTAATATACCACTAGGTGTATTTCCCCCCCCTTCCCCCAAAAAATAAATCCATTCTTATAAGTTGTCATCTTAATATATGAACCCTTTGTGCCTAGGGGTTCCATGCCAAATGCAGCACCCAAATTAAGAACCTTGTACAAAAAAATGGTCCTATAGTCCATGTAATCATGAAACTAGTAAGTAAAATGTAAAATCTTAAAAGAAAAAATCAATTGCTCATCATTCTACAAAATTTCATCCAAAGTTAGAACTACACTCTTAAAATTAGTATAGTTTTTTACAATGATCAAAGATGAATTGAATTATCAAATTGATCTACTTGCAATACAACATTAGGATTTAAATCCAAAATCCTCAAGAACAAAGTCTCTAAAAACTCTTTGCTTGTAATACACTTATACATGTAAACTCAAAACAAACTTAGCAAAGCAAAAATCATACTCTGTAATAGACATCACCCCTCAATTAAGAGATGTTTAGACTAAAGTTTTTTGAATACGATGGAAGAGGAGCTTGAATGCTTCATATATTGTGTTTGTTCTATCTTGTTTACCAATTATTCTATATTTTGTTGCCTACACAATGTGGCAATTTTCAATTGTGTTTTGGACATATATATATAGATTTAGCTTTTATTATTCATTTTTTTGAAGAATTTAAAATGAAATAAATTAAATCTTCTTATAGAAGTGAATAGGCCCTTTACGGGCATTTAAGTTTGATCAACATAAAAAATTTAGGAACCTTCTATATTATTTTTATTTTATTTTATAACTATGCTTTTCAGCACTCCTGGCCATTTGGGCTATTAGTTTTTGTTTTTGTTCCCCAAAAATAGGTGCCATATGCTTACTCAACATTCATTTGGGTTCTTTAGGATTAAAAAGGGCTATTTTTATATATAAAAAACACTAAATTTGGCTCTATAATCCTTAATGTCATGTGTAAGGATGAATTGCATTTATAAAGCTTTCATCTATGCCAATTCTTCTAGCCTATGTATCTGAGCTTGACCAAAGAGGCCTTACATCCACTTATTTAAAGGTAAGAGAACCAATTTAAGCCCATGTGACTTTTTTGTATCACATTTGAAAATTAGAAATGTACACTACTATTACATAGTGGCACAAATTGAGTGCTTTTTAAATTGTAGCACAAGTAGGAGCTCCTACCCTATGACTTGAAGGTTATTGGCATAATGAACAAAAAAAAATGATGAATTTGTACCTTATTCTTTTTTTTTTGCATTCATTACCTTACCACTAAGAAAATGAGTAAAAAATGGATGAAATCGTTGAGTGCCTTTGACAAAAATATTGGTTTTGCCAATTTTTAGATAAAAAATTCTTACAATAGGTAATTTTATAGATGAACGAACACCTCTAAATGATTCTAACCATTTTCCATTAAAATTTACATACATGCATTCCAAGAGATTTGGGATGGTCTTTTTGAGTAGATAGTCCCCACATTTTCAAACCCCAAAATTTTCATATTCCAACAAATTTTGATATCCCAAACCTTTTTATATTTTTTATATTTCATCCCTCAAATGAACAAAGGAAATATAATCAATGTTTGCATCCGTAACATCAATATTTGTATCCATATCCATATCTATATATCTAATGTAGACCTAAATAAATTTATTTTTCCAAGATTTATTCAAAGGGGGGGACCTTGGTGTTTTTGAGGGGACATGGCTAGTTTGAGTAGATAGTTGCTCTAAAGTAAAAACATCCAAAGCCGTCCCTGAATTCATTCTTGACAACTAGACTTCTATTGAAAATGCTTCTAAAAGTACAATTAAACCATTCCCATACTTAACCCCTAAACAAGACTTGTGATCCCTAGATAATCACCTACAAAATCATATATAATTGGAGAAAGTTGAATCTATTATAAAGAATAATTTTTTTCATTAATATTCTTTATCTCTAAAACATTCAAAACAATTATATAGGTGCTTTGTTAGTAACATTAGCATTGAAATAGGAGATGTTTATGAAATAGAAATTATTTTATTAATATTTATTAGTGTTTATTTCGGAAACAACAAAAACAACTATAAATTAAAAGATATAGTCTATTTTAAAAATACTTGTAATTTAAACCTAATGTCTAGCTCTTTTTTATTCTTATATAGAAATCTTTGGTTAATTCCAATGATGCAAAAGTGGATATGTAAGGAAGACTCTTGTTTTCTAGGCAATCAGAACATCCTCCTAAAAATACCTTTTAGGAATCTTTTCTTATTTCAATTTTCACAATTTTTTTAAACAAAAACCTCTATATCAATGTAAAGATTACTTGCCTGTATAACAATCTTACATTTGAATTGACATGTTTTGATTCCATTTTAGAACTAATAATAATTTTAATTCCCCTTCCATCTTGTACCTACTTCTCATTTATAGTTTTTTTAAGAATGATTTCTTTTTTAGTCTTTTTCTTAGAGTTTCAATTCAAATCGTAGCACAATTTTTTAATCTTTTTCGTAGAGTTTCAATTCAAATTGTAGTTTCAATTCAAATCGTATCTCTAAAGTACAAGGTTTGAAGACTCAAATAAAATAAGTAAATTCAAAGTTTAAAAATTCAGTAAAATAAAGTGCAAAATAATATTTTCTTTTCAATTTGAACACTAATATTTTACAATAAATGTGGTCAGAATGTTTGAAATTTTTTTGCACACATTTGCATGCAAATCTAATGCAAGATGCAATGCAAGGTGCTACAATTGAATATGCAAAAATAATCCAATTTTTGGACCAATAGTTGCATTCTTCTTCAGCATCCTTCTTGTTAGGTTAAGATCACATTTCCTACAAAAACATTTTAGAAAAGCATGTTATACTCTTATTTATTGCAATACACTTGAACACATTCAGTCTGCCATAGTTTTGGAATACCAAACCAATGCTTTGGAAACTTGTGGAAAAAATCTATGATTTTCTTATCTTTTCAAGTCAACAAATCTCCAAATTCCACATAACTAAATTATGTGGGACAAGGTAGAATCTTTCCAACATCTTCTTGTAGGTAGCTAGAAGTTGAAATATTGATCACCTTTAGTGGAGGTTTGGTTGCAAATCCTTCATTTCTTGAATTAAAATTTGTACATGTTCAAAGGATAGGTCCTTCCAATAATCATTGTGCATGTTGAATGTTACTTTGAATTTGTAAGCTTGAATTGATGATAGTTTGATGATAACATCTTTCATGCTTGTGTCTTAGTGAACGTGCTTTCTATTGCACTATAGTGAATGTCATAGATATCAATGGAAATCTTGAGTCAAATTTTAGTCCTTGAGACCATCATTGCTTTGTCAGGATTTCTTTCGGATTTGGTAGCATGTTGTTGTAAATTTTTTTTTGCTACTGGTTACGTTTTTTGCAAAAATCCAATTTTTAAGTAACTATAAGACTATTTTATCTTAATCCTAGGGTTCTTAAGTGAGTGAGTAAAATTCTTCAAGGAACAAGTGTTAAAAATCTAAAAATAGTAACAAACCAAAAATAGTTTAGTCCTTTAAGTAATCAAAAATTAGCAAAGCAAATTAGGTTAAAGTTCATCAAGTAAGAACTTAGGTTTAGAATTGGATAGAAGAAACTTAGAGAAGTCCAAAACTAGTTCAAATTTAGGAAAATGCTCAAAACCCTAAAAATCAATGAATGATGAAGTTTAGACTAAGGAATAGATGGAGTTAGGTTGAATTCATCCATCTAGGGCCAAATCCGGTTATAAGGAAGTTAACCTTAACCTAGATCCATAGCAAAAATCTTGAATCAAATTAGAATTAGGAACATAGAGAAAATTGTGGATGAAGTTTGAAGTACTAATTAGCGGTCAAATTTCATCTAGTTATCACTTTTGCTATGAGTATTAGAATTCAATGAATTTTATGTTTTTGGAATTGGCATAAGATTTTCTACAACTTAAAATTGCTAAATTTAGATTGTCACCACCTTTACTTAGGAAACCATAGCATTGTAGTTAGTTGAATTATTTAAGTATTCGTATAGTTAGATTAGCTTTTGTTGTCTCTTTTGAAAATTTGGGCACATTTAGGCACTTAGAGAGATCCATCGCAGCTTGGAAGGCACAATAGATCATGCCTAGGCACTCATTTAGCATAGAATTTTTCACTAAATTAGAATTTGATTGTGTTCTTGTAATTACCTAGGGTGGGTAATTATACGCCTACACCAGCTAAGCAACAAATTCAACCCCAACTAGTGGCACAAGAATGGTGCTAAAGTTTTTAGCCCTTCTCCTTTTTTGTTGTGCTAAATGGGACTAAAATTAGGGCTAAACCATCCGAGTTTTGCTCCAGCTATTGCGTCCAAAGTTCCAAGTGCTTGGCAACAGAGGGACCCCGACATGAAGAGGTTGTGGAAACCCTAGTAGAGGGTGTAGAAGTGGTCAAAACAGGCCAAATAATAACAAGAAATACAATTCGTGTATTTTTTGGAAACTCCGCGCACAAATCGATTTCTAATTTTCAGTAACACTAGATTAGAAAACATGGCTAGCAACTTATATAAGTAGAATTACAGTTGACCAATGTCAGTATCATAGAGGTCCCAAAGTCACCGCTTAAGGAATCTATCCTTAGCTTTGATGATGAAGTTTAGCTACATGCACTGATATACACAAAAAAGTGATAACGTTGATTACAAATGGAGGCTATTATTTGTCTAGAGATAAGGTTGGCCTTTTTGTAGTTCACAGGTTGAAGAGCTGAATACCAATTGGTTATATTGTATTGACCTACTCCTATTGAGCCCTAGAAAGGCTCAACTTATGAGGGATTTTTAATGAATGTTTGTCCCATTTTGATCAAAGTTGTCATATCGGACGTTTCAGGGTCACCAAACGGATTAAACAGATGGACGGACATTTTGGACAACTTTTAGAGTTTACGGCTTCAAATTTTGCCTAGTAAAATTTATTTTACCACAATTTACCTTCATTGCGTGATTTAGCATTCCATGCATGCGCAAACAATAGAGGCGGGGTGTATGGTGTGGGCGGAAACATCAGTGTGTGGGCGCGGACATAGATAGGCAAGAACTTAAAAAACCTATGTGCGGACATATGGGTTTGAGCGGAGCCGTTGTCACACAGACATAGATAGGCAAGAACTTAAAAAAAACTATGTGCGGACATATGGGTTCAAGCGGAGACGTTGTCGCGTGGGCATGGACGTAACACGGCGGGAACTTATAATGTCTGGGCGCAAACTTATAGAAGAGAACAGGGACACAGTTATTTGGGCGCAGACTCAGTCGAGCGCGAACATAAGATGTCTAGGCTAGGATGTATGGGTGCGGGCGGTTACCTCTCTTGCACGAGCATAAACACAATTAGGTGTGGACATTACCTTTCCAAGCTTATCCTAGTATTTGAGTCTATGAGAACTGTGCATCTTACAAGTATAAACATTAAAAACAAGTTATACAAGTTCCATATCCTTCAAAATCCTTTGAAGGTTTGTAAGAGCAAGTCTAGTTGTGAAAGCATGTCCTTGACCTTATCGATTTTCATAATGGAGAACACCTTTGCCAAATGTGTGGTCCTTGAACCAAATGACATGACCTCTCTAAACGCCAGACACAATACCTTCATGTAGTACTTAGCATCAAAGCCATGAATACCATCTTTCTGCTGGAGAAACTGGGGAAGCCAGGCTATTGTGCCACTCAAAGTACCTCTGGAATCTTCTTCCAATAAAATCAAAATAAAAACGTAAAACTGCTCAGCATAGTACAATTGTGCTTGAAATATGAATTCTAAATCACCGTCTTTGAGAACAATGTCTAGACACGGTCTCGGAGACTTTGATTCAAGAATAAGAGTTATTTCTGGATCAATGTTTGGCAACAGGGGATCAGTGACTGGAATTTTCTTGGCAATTGCTTCTAACTCCAATTGTAGTTCTTTAACGTCAGAGAGCAAATCTAGGATATGAACAAAATCTAGCAGGGCAAATTCCTTAGCAACATACACCACCTTCTCGCGGAATTGCAGTACATCGTTGAAAAGCATCTTTAGATGCTATGCAAGTTTCATTAATATTTTTGATTAGAATGCAGTAGGCCTATATTCTAAAGTATTATTTAGATTTCAAATAATTGATTACAATTGATATTCAAGGATAGTAATTGACAGAAGATGACCACAAATGACTGCAAAAGATGCAGATGGTAGAGGACTGAAAATTTGATGGCAGAGTCACGTAGAAACACACTTAGAGTACAAAATCTAATCTGAAATCAAAACATGCTTAGAGCACTTATATTTGTAAAGTTTGCATTAAGTGATCCTTTGTTTTTCAAACCATGAGGTAGCCATAGTTTTGTTGGCAGATGAGTGAGCTCTATAGTATCATCATCTTTGCAAGTACTTAATCCTGCAAGTGCAAAAACAACTTGATCCTGTCCAAATGCAGCGGACAACAAGATATTGAACGTGGTAGGGAGCTCTTCAGAGACCATCTATACCTCTATGTTATTAATACCTCTAATTCATCAATACTTCTCCAAACATCTCTAGTTCCCTCATCCCCTAGTAAAATGCGCAAAAAAATAATAAACTTCCTCCCTCTTTTGATTCTACTTTGCACTTTGGATAGAAGATCATTTCCTACATTTAGACTATTTTGTAAAAGCTGTTGATCAAGAAGACGTGGTTGCATGGTAGGATCAGAAGAGGACGTCATTGAATCAATCGGCCAAAGCTAAATGATTAAGTAGAGCTGGCAAGAGAAGCAACAAGTGCGACAAGTGAGACTGACATTAGGAGTAGAATTGGGCCTCTAGAAGGCCTCTTCCCTTTGAGCAAAATCAACTCGAAATATTAGGCGGACTAATTCAAACGGTTGAGATCATTTTTAGAGCCACATCCCAGTTTGGAAATAGCTTTCAAAGATTTGGCACCAAATTTTAATTGCACGTAGCACAGTGAACTCACGGTCTTTTTTGGTTGTGGTGGTTCTGGCATGCGGTGCTCCTAGCGTTCACTGTACAAATGTTACACTATTGCATTTGAATCTAGTGTTGTAGCTCTAACATTTTACAGTAGCTTAAATTTAGAATGGCAAAGAATGCTAGGTATAAGTTGTCTGCTACTCTGAATGCAAAATATGCACCTCTCATTCACCGCAATCGCATGCTACACGAACAAACACCAAAACTAGAGTTTCCAATTTTACGTGATCGTGGAGAAACAAATGTTGATTTGTGGACCAATGGTTCAATCTATCCAAACCATCTTGCCTCAAATCCTTGCCCTAGATTTTGAACAATGAATGAGTTGCTAGAGTTTGTGGAAGATGGCAAATGCGGGCTATTAGGATATGTTGAGAATTTATGCAAATCCAACACTTCAATGTAGTACTGTTTGCTTGAGGTTGAAAGAGAAATTTTGTCAATGAGAGATCAATTGCAAGTTCTAATGCATACCGTAGGAGAAGGAGACAATTTGCTCAAATTTTGCGAATCTTAGGTGCAAAGATTAGCAGAGCAAAATCAAGTCTTATTGTTGGCTAATGAACTGCTGAAAGGCGAGGTTTCAACTTTCAACAAAGAGAATCACCACATGGTCTCTACGTATGAAGATCGCCTGAGAACACTCAATGTTGAAATTGCTGACCTGATTGAGAATTGATGGCAAATGGAACTAGACTTTTGGATTGAAATTGAGTCTCTTTAAGAGTGTCACTTACAAAAGTTATCTCACTTATCTGCAACAGCATTAGAGCTCAAATGTACAAAAGATACTTTGAGGCGCCGAGAAAATTGTCTCTAAAATCTAGTTAAGATCCCCTATGGCTATCGTGAAGCACCATGAGAGATAGGAAAGATTTATCGACCTTAGCAATGGGTAATGGGCATGCAAAGCGAACCATGAGACTAGCACAAAGCATAATTGTCCCTGCCACATCACAACATGTTCATTCCTTAAATAATGCTTCTAGCTCTCGATAGAGGCTTGTGATAGCAAAGACACTCAATTGCAGCTGGGTAAGGTCCTTGCATCCATGTTGTCTCAAATAGAAGTCACGGCAATCTGCAAAGATCCAAAGTTGAGTGTTGTTGGTGTACATATGGCAAATTATTATTTGAACAAAATTAGTGAATAAGTGGGAACAACTGACATCTTAGAAACATGTGATCAGAATGGTATTACACATTCTGGCTACGGGGTTTATATTCAAATGCTTCAAAAGTGCCACTCGTATTGCTGGATGGGGCCTTTGAGTTGGATGTTGGAGCACCATATCACCCACTACATGGTGAATACTTCTTATGCAATGCTAATCCATTTAGTTATATAGCATCTTGCTGCTACTCTGTTTAGATAAAACGGTCAAGACCAAATCTTGTAGCTCAAAAAATTCACAACCAAAAAATTCATGGACTCTGGAATGTTTCCCTAATTCAAAAGTGCAATGAATAGTTTTGTATCACAATTGAGATGCCCCAAATTAGTGTAGTTATATTTTTGAATTTGAATGTTGATCCTGCCGATTTTGATCACTTTTTCATCCATCACGTCAATGAGACACTTCATCTGGTCCGTCTCTCTGTTCATCCATCTATCAATAGAGTCTACCATGTGGCTCTTTGCCAGTGATCCAAGAACCTGTTATAGGATTTTGCCCAAGGGCTATAACGTGCTTCCTAGGTTGCTCTTTGAGCGACACCTAATCCCATTGGTGGAAGAAAGCATAAAATTACCATATAACTATTGCAATCCCCATGATTTACTGATTTCTATCTTCCTACAGAACATAAATTTTACATTGCCTTATATTGCTCCAGGACATGCACAAAATTGCTTAAGTGGTCGACTATTGGTGGTTCTATCATGATGTGATTGGCAAGCATTTTGGTAATTTGCTACAAACCCACAATTCATTTCTTTGTATTTGATGTAACCACAATTTTTCTATAGGCCACACTACAATGGACGGCCTTTCTAATTAACCTTGCGGTTGCCCACAAATTCAAAATTGTAACCAAGATAAGAGCATTTGCAATGCACACAAAAACAATGCCTGTATCGGCACTTTATTGAGCAAAAAGTTGTTTGTAAAAAAATTGTGCTCCAATGCAACCATTATGGCTTTAGGCACTTCCACGGTCTCAGTATGCAACCTTCTGGGTCTAGCAAATTTCCAAAATGTGAAGGGCCCGCAAGTTGGCTCCAGGTAGAAATAATCATTATTGTCAATCCTTTTTTGCATTGTTAAGCGTGCCAATCAATTCAAACTTTCCTTGTTTCAATGAAAAGTCTTTTTTAGTAGAGATTCTTTTCTTTCTTTTTATAATGCGAAAAGTCCATTTGATGTTTGGATTGCCGGCTTTGCATTGGCGCAATTTGTTCTTAAAAAAGCCTTGCACTATAAAGGCCTCATGGAATGTCCCCGTGTTTGCCGATAGAGGGATTGTTTACAAAGACCACATTGTGGATGCTTGTCGTAGCACAAGAAAGTAGAATCCCTCCAGTAGAAGTTCTAAAGTGTTTAAAATCGTCTTTTGGATGACTCGTGTATCATTCCCTCAGAGATCTGTATCGAACTTCTATAGTGATGACCGGAAACAGATTCGGAAATCACAACAACCACAAGCGAACCGGATTCTAAGACGGAAAGCTAAAAATATACAAATGATTTCTTTCCATCCGGTTGGGCTATCTCACTTCAGTCCTAATCCGCTCAACAACAACAGGGAAGTGTCTCTACAATATACCACTCCCTTACTCACAAATACAACTCTGACTCTAGGATTCGAAAACGGAACTGGAAGGAGTGTCGCTACCCTGTGCCTCTTCTTGTTTCCGCTCCTGGATCCTCAAAACAAGTAACCGGTTTGAAGTTTAGCTTCTATGTCAGAGGGTTCCGCATATTTTAGTTAAGGAAGGCGGCGTGAGTTCCTACCCTTCGATATTTTAGAGTGACCGAAGTTTCACTAAAAAGAAGAAAAATAACAAAACACAAAAAGAAATAGGATTTCGGTTTCTCCTCACAACTAATCCGGAAGCTTAATCCGGATCAGTAGGTCACTCAGGAAACCCCTACTGTCCTCACAATACTACAATGACAGACTTTCCCAACCCAAGTTTCTAGACGGAGTCGCTACTCGGACCGGAAACCGGATACATGAAACATTCGGGGGCACTCATCTTCTTCCAAAACCTGCAAACATAGCTACCCGCACAAGTAATGGTTCTAGCATTACCGGCATACCAACCTAGCATCAAGACTTTTCAGACCAACGCTTGGGATGTGGAAATCAATACGCTTCGCAATGGAAAATGAAAAAGAACACAAGTGTAAGACAAAATTATCCTATCAAAGCCCGGGATTGAAACTAACGTCAACCCCCTAAATACCCACCCAAAGGAACCTCAAGAAGGCCCCCCTGGAAATCCTAACTACAGACCAAAGAATGACACGCGTCATTCACCCAATCTTCAAAATCCTAACTCTAAGTGCTAACTGCCTAACAGCCGGTACTTTTCCTAGAAAACCGGATCTTGTTGTCCAAATACATGCAGCCGGACAATAACTAAACAGTGACTTTCTTTTACTTTCTTCCACTTAACTGAACTCCACCTATCTTTTACTTTCCTAAACTGAACTTTAACTGAAGTCTACTTGTTCTTTCGAACTACAAAAACCGGAGTTCTACTTAACTCCTTAACTTAACTTCTAAAAAGAACTCTTTCTACTTCCTCTGCCGCTTGGCTGGTGTTGGTGTGGTCTTGGCCACTCCTTTCCTTGCTGGCTGCTACTTACTCCTAGTTGCCTTGGAAGCTTTCCCTTTTGGCGGAGTTGGAGGTTTACCTCTACCCTTTCCATGCGCCGGTTTTGATTCCGGTTCCGATTCCTCTTCGCCTTCCTCACTCTCCTCTCCTGACTCGGACTGGTCCTCCTCCTTCTCCGAGGTCTCTGGCGATTCACCTTCTTCTGATTCGAGCTCGATTGTGGGTGATGCCTCCCTTCCTCGCTTGGAAGTTTCTTTCCTTTGTGTTCCGGCTGGCGGCTTGTTTGATCAACCGGAAAGGGTACTCTGTGGCGTTCCCTGATCCGGTTCTGCAAACTTGCTCTGACTCCGGGTCTGGGATCCGGGTGAAAGCCCTTTTCCGGTTATCGTGTCAATCTTCAACTTGGTCTTGCTGGATAGTGTAGTCTTCTCCTCCGGTTCTTCCTTCAACTTCCGGTTAGCTGAACCTTTGGACGGTGTTGCCCTACTCGAGGTCTCCTTCTTCAACTTTCCGGTTGCCTTTACCGGTTCCAGTTCCAACTGGAAGCCCGCATTATCCATGACCTCCCTCAACTCAAACAAGGTATGCTCCATCTTCTCATAATACGACACCAAAACCGAAACAACCTTGGGCCCCATCTGAGATCCCTCCTTGAGAACCTCAGCCTCAAAGAGTTGGGCTTTGTTAAGCACCTCGCCCGAATTTGCCACAAATTTCCGGATCCGGTTGAGAGTTTCTAAAGCTTCAGCCGAGAGCTGTCTACCTTCACTCTCAGACTTCTTCCCTAACTCCTTCTTCAGATCCTTTATCTGAACGGTTAGACTAGCTATCCAGTTTTCTAACTTCAGGGTCACCTCTTTATCACTCAACATTTTCTCTCGGATGCCCTTCAGTTCACTTATAATCACCCCTAGAGGGTCAATAGACTTTGCCCAAACCGGATCCTTACTAGCCCCCTCGCTTGCTACTTCCTTGCCTTTCTTATGGGGCTCCTCCGGTTCCACATCCGGTTCTGACTCATCTACAGATGCCTCTCTCTACTCTTCCGGTTCCGGACTGATGTCGTGTTGCAACATCATGACGACTGCGGACTTGTACTCAGTTACCTCCTTTCCTCTCAACAAGTCATTATGCTCATACAAATGGAAGAGAAAAGGAGACAAACTGGAAGGCCTTGACTTCCTTATCATCGCTACCATCTTCACAACAACCTCCTTCAACACTAGTCCCCAACTAACTTTCCTCTCTCTGGTCAGCGCACCAAATATTGTCTTGGCTATGGTGAGATTGGCCCGGGTAGGACGTTCCAGATTCAGAATCAAAACTAGGAACTCTAGCACTCTCCTATGCCTTAGGTTGATACAATCCGCCACGGCATAGCCATCCTTGGGGTGGACAGGGTTACAAAACTTACCCCCCATCAAACTCATGTTGTCGTCCGGCCAATCCTTCCTCGTCCTTCAGAAAGTTGTAGACCTCGCTCCAAGTATCCGAAGTCCATCCGGCTGGCAGCGACCGGATCGTATGGTGCCATTTGCTTGACTGCTTCTTGAGCAGCTCCCCCACCATCGACTCGTTCTTCAGGTTTCATGGCCTCCGCAGGAACCCATCACAACCCAACTGTGAGCTCCCAATTTGTCACTTGGGACTCGTAGAATTATTTTTTTGGAAATTTGCAATTTAAAGTTGATAAAAGTATACAAAAACCCATAAAAAGAGTGTAGAACCAAAATAGGGTTGTGTCATACCCATTATAGTATTTGGTCTAGATTTGTGTTTTACTTAGAATCCCTCCAAACCTGGCCTAAAAATAGTATAGAAATAACGGAAAGGTTAGATTTGGAGGATTTGAGTCACACAACCCTAAAAGGGCTAAATCCCACCATGAATGTGGCGATTCAAGGCTAGGTTGGTCCGAGGGATCCACAGCGAGGCCACTAGGTTGGGTCCTAGAGTTAGATTTAGAATTCCCCATTAGATCGATGAATTCCCAAAATCCCGATTGTTAGCATGTAGGAGCCACTCACGCAAGACCGGGCCCGTGGAGGAATCTACAGCCCAAGGATGGTATTCTAGGGTGAATCCCATGCCAGGAGTCCAACGGCGAAATCGGTTCACCAAGATTCCTCCACCTGCAGAAGATTTCCGCACCATCGCTAATTCGAGGAGATGGCCAGTTTTAATCTCCATTGACCAATTGTGCCAGGTACGGAAACCCACCCGCACGTCTTTCATGCGACTCCCTGAGAGGTCACGTGAAAAATCCCGGCATCTTCCGACCTGCAGAAGAACCTTTTCCGGGTGGTCAACCCTCCTAACCTCCAACGGGAATTTCATGGAAATTACCCAAGTTACAATAAAATCTCACTAAAAATTAGAGTAGCTTGTTTTATGTTAATAATGCGCTCCATGAAGTTTCACGACATTCCGATAGCGGCAAGTACCCTAACCGGCGAGATTCCTCGGGAATTAACCACGTGGCGGGGTCTCCGCCACGTTGACCGGCATCCCGGGCCCATACGATGGCGAAACGAAGTCAACCAAAAGTCCTTCCCGACTCTCTCGCACCTACCGGAGACCCTAGGCTATTCACATTTCTCAAAATAGGAGACCCTCAAGATCTAGGATTTTACCACGATTTGGTTTTTAAACTAAATTAGCCTACGATGGGTTTTTGCCCTCGATATGGGAGATGCAGGGATCTTGGACTAAACATGGCGATCTGGATCCAACGGCGCAATCCGTTTGGCGATTGGAGCTAATCTCCAAAAGTTAGGATGTTGGTCCAGCATAGATGGTAGAAGTAGAAATTTAGGATGTAGGATGAAAATCTTTGAGGATGAGGATGAAAATCCCCGTTGATAAGGTTACCTTAGAGCTTTAGAGAGAGGGGTGAGCCCTTGGGAAACCTATATAAGGGCCCCATTTCTCTCTCTAAAAGACCCCTTCACTTTTGTTTGGGTCCTTGGGTCCAATTTGCTTTGGATATTTTGGCGTTTGAAGCCAAAAACCTCTACGATGTTTTTGGAGCACTTTTTTGCTCCATTGTTGCTAGATTTCAAGCTTTGAAGGTCCTTGGGGGTCCTTCTATCTTGCCTCGTGTACTTCTTGTGCGGTTGTTATACCCTTGTTACGAGTTAAGAGTCCTTGTTTCTCTCTTGTTGTACCTTTGTGAGCTAACTTGTGAGTTTAGGAGTCTTTTGGGGTCTTGTCCTAATCCTAAAGTCACCCCCACCGTACCTTGGCGATGCCGCTTTGAGGGGCCTTTAGCTTGTGAAGTTGTGTGTCTTTACGTGTACTAAAACGTGTGTTTTTCCTCACTTATGTGTCCTCACCCTCTTCTAATCTTTCCCTTGTTGCGTGGACCCCCCCTCGGGACGGCGAAGCTTTGGCTTTGTCACATGTGTTTCTAAGTTTGTCTTTTCTATCTTCTTCTAATATCCCCCTTATTGCGTGGACCCCTCAAAGCGACGGCGAAGCTTTGAACTAGTGACAACGTCAAGTCCTACAGTGTGTGTTAAAATACTCTTAGACGGCGGAGCTTTGAACCCGTGGAGTGTCACAAGTCCTAAAGTTGGTGTTAAACCCAATTTTACGGCGAAGCTTTGAACCTCCATAGCCTTAGATTCCAAAGTCTAGTTTCCAAGACCTCCTTGGAGAAGTCCAGAGTTTAGCTTCCAAGATATGTAGATTGTCAACAATTTCCGGCTCTTTGGCAAAACTAGCCTTGCTTTAGTTTTTAATACCTTAGAGTTATGGTGCAAAAAGTCCAGCTACCCTTAGTTTTTTGCAAATTCCAGCTACCCTTAGTTTTTTGCAAAGTCCAGCTACCCTTAGTTTTTGCAAAGTCCAGCTACCCTTAGTTTTTTGCAAGTCCAGCTACCCTTAGTTTTTTGCAAGTCCAGCTACCCTTAGTTTTTTGCAAAGTTCAGCTACCTTAGTTTTATTTTGCAAGAGTAGTTTTTTTTTTAGCCCATGTACCAGTCCAGGCCATCAAACCAGCATTAGTCCAGGCCATCAAAACCAGCATTAGTCCGGCCATCAAAACCAGCATTGGCCAGGCCATCCATCGGAAGCAAGCAACCAGCCAGGCTGGTTTGTTTATTTTTGTATTATTAAAATAAATAAATTAATTAATAAATTAATTAATTAATTAAAGAAAACCCCGACCCCCAGCCAGCCAGCCCCTACCGACCAGCCGGAGGGCCAGGCCGTGGTGGGCAGGCCGTGGTGGGCAGGCCGTGGTGGGCAGGCCGTGGTGGGCAGGCCTTGGTGCCCCAGCACCGGAACTCTCTTTTTTTGACTACGTTTTTTTTTGTTTTGGGATTTTCTAAAATCAAAATAAAACCAAAAAGGTTGGACGGATTATTGGCTAAACTAGGGGTTGGGGTAGGATTAGAGTTGACACAAAAAACACAAGGGATGAGGGAAGAAAAAGTGGAGAACCCTTGCACCTGCACACACTCTCACCAAGCACACCTGCACACACTCTCACCAAACACACCTACACACAGTGGAAGGAGATTAGAGAGGGAGGAGATGAAGTAGGCAAGCAAAAGTGGGAGACAATAAATAGTAGCCTAGGTTAGGAGTAGGTAGGCTTAGGAAAGGAAATCTTGAGAATTCATAGTGACCGATGGGAGGAGGATTAGGATGACACAAAGCCAAGTTGTGTCAAAGGGTAGGAAGACCATTTAAACCCTTCTCGTAGTTTGAAACCATAGTGTAAGACTCATAAAAGCTAGGTGGAATAGTGCTAGTGTAGAAGAAAGAGGAAGAAAGAAAAGAAAGGAGGATGGGAAAGAGGGAGTTTAGATCATCAAAAATTGTAATATTTTCTAAAATAAGCGGTGAGCTTGGAAAAAATTCAAAACAAAGCCAAAGACTACCATGGAGCGTGAGGATGTACACGTGGACGTGGACGAAGATATTTCCGACACCGGTAGTGAAGAGATGAGTTTTTAATTTAATCTTTGATGTTTCTCCCTAATTAGCATTTATTTTCCTAATCAGCCCTTAGAGCGCGATTAGCATCCGAGATTAGTGCAAATTAGAAGTTTAGATTCAAAAGTTGATAGATTAGGACTAGAGGTTTCCAAAAACATATTACACTTAGGATTTGGCTTTAAATCGACCGCGTTAGGCTAAGTTAAGCGGTAGGGGGTAGAACGGGGGAATTTTGATTAAATTTCATCCAAAAAGAACCATGGACGGAAATTAGGTTTAAATTAGAAGGAGAATTTAGGATTAAAATTAGGGATTAATTAGCGGTTAGAATTAGAATCAATTTACATTTCTTAAAGTTAAAATTCTAAGGTCAAAATCTAAAGTTAACTTTGGAAGATTAAAAAGTAGTATTAATTTGGAAGTTTAACTTAGGGGGTTAAAATTCCCAGTGAAACCTTAGGGTAGTTTAGAAAAGGAAGTTAGGGTTAATTAGGAGTAAAAAATCCGAGTTAGAAGTAGAAATTAAAAATAAAAACTTTAGACTAAAATTAGGAGGTAGAAATTACGAGTAGAAATAGGAGTTAGATCTTGAAGTTAGAAATTCGAAATAAGAGTGAATGTTAGAGGTCAAAAGCTAGAGTAAAATTTAGAAGTAAAACTTGGAGTAACATTTAGAGTTAATCTAGGATTAAAACGATAGGATTAAATTGGGAAGTAGAAAGTCAAAAGCCTAAAGTCAAAAGTTAAGGTTAAATTTAAAGGTTAAACTTTAGAGTCAATCGGGAAAGTAAAAAGTTAAAGTGAAAAGCTAAGAGTAGAAGTTAAAAGTTAAAAGGTAGTGGTTAAATTTTAGAATTAATTTAGGAGTAAAAACCTAGAGTTAAAAGTCAAACCATAGAGTTAAAATTCAAGGGTAAATTTTGGGATTAATTTTAGAAGTAAAAATTTAGAGTTAAAAGTCGAAAACCTAGAGTTATACATAGAGGGTAAATTTAGAATAAAATAGGGAAGTGAAAACTTGAAGTTAAAGTCAAAATATAGAGTTAACTTTAGAAGGTAAATTTTAGAGTTAGTTTAGGAGTAAAAACTGGGAGTCAAACGTCAAAACAAAGTCAAACGATAGCATTAAATTTTGAAGTTAAATTCTCTAATTAGTTTGGGAAGTTAAAAAATCTAGAGTACACTTAGAAGTTAAAAGTTAGAGTAGGAGTTGAAACTTTAGGAATAGCTTTTAAAAGTAGAACTTCTAGGTGGAGTTTTAAAAACCCAAGATAGCCTTAGAGGTTCATGGAAGGAACATAGGGGTTCCCCTTTTTACGTAGTTAGGGACATTAGAAATGACGCCAACTACCCAGTCTATCCTCGACATAGGATAGATAGTTAGAGAGTTAGAATTTTACCATTACCCCTGAGCATTGCAGTTACCTTGTGAGTTACTACATGCATTCTAATTATTCGCTGCCATCCACGACACTTAGGAAACGTTAGCAAAAAAGATCCATTGCTTGGAAGGCACAGTGGACCACGCTCACATCACCCCCATATATTAAAAAATGTGGATAAAGGCATAGAACCTGGTCGGTGTTCGCTCTATTACCAAGGGTGGGTAATCTAGCGCCCACACCAACCCTTTCAGATCCTCCCTCAAGAGCGCCATCTCCTTGACATTCTTTCGGCAGTCCGGGCACTACTGACCGAAGCTTGAATGAAGGTGACTCCTCTCCTGCTTCAGCCTTCACCATGACTCTGACCAACGACTTAGATTGACTACAAACCCTAAGCTCTTCCTGCCCTAAAACAATTGTGTACTACTTGTTCTCTCCCACAACAACAATCAGCCTCTCAACCGCTTAACTAGAACCGGAATCTCAAACTTGCACTCCTCCAAACTCTGAGCTCCAAACTCTATTGCAAACATTCATTCTTAACCGGGAAACACCAAAATGAAAAGATAGAATGCGGAGGCTTCTACTTGATCCCTACTTCTCTCCTGACCGTCCAGTTCCCCCGCCGTTGGAACTAACCGTTCTCATCCACACCGGAAAATAATCTCCGTTCAATGGCTCTCTAGTTTTCCCGTTAGTGACTGTTGGCTCCGGTTTCCGTTCCCGATAACCGGTTTGACCGTTCCCAAACTCCTAGAATCCCGGTTAGGATCCGACATAGGTTTCCGGTTTCCGGTTCAAGACAGGAACAACTAAGATCCATCTTAACCATTTTATCTCTTTTAGAAGATCCGATGGTTACTAATCTAAAATTCTACTAAAATATGTACATAACCCTATAAAACAACGAAAAAAATTGGAAATAAAATATCTTTAACCTAATTCCATTACAAAGTAATAGAATTTGGCGTTACAGGCTCCGACAATACTCTAACAATGAATTGTCGGCAAAGCTTCAGTTGATGAATTATACTTCTATTATGTACAAAACGATTCAATAAAATCTAGCTTGAGTAATGGACAAAGAACAAAGTGCTGGCTGATAGGAATGTGAAGCAATTCTTAAGTTTACATTCTATTGATTTGTTAACCCCTCATCGCCGGAGGGGACGATAAACGTCCACTGCGAATTGGAAAATGGTCTGTGAAATTCATAGATGGTGAAGATTCAGTGGTTCAAGTTTTTGATTGAGTAGTTGGGCGGGTTGTCTGCCACAAAATCAGAAAGGCTGATCTGAAATTGGGCGAGGTTGTTGGATTTTGAGCTTGGATTGGCTGGACCTTGAGGTTTTGCAGGGCCACTTTGTCTTGCACTGTTCAAAGTGACTGGAAGGTGCCGGTTGCCAACCATTGGCGCCTGACGAGCTTTGGATTCCCTTCTCGAGGACAGCTCAGCTTGATCAAAGTGGGCCGTTTCGTCATTACTATTCTGTTGCAATTGTGTACTTGTGGACCGGCTTGTTTGTATGTGAGGCTCCTGCCACTTTGCATCCAACTATGGTGATGCAGCATGGTTGTAGTGAATTGCAGTTGCAATGTCTGAGTTGTTTTTCAATGAAATTATCTTTTTCCGGCATTTTTGAAGCATCCGTAGTCTTTCATGAACTCCCGGTCTTTTCTCGACGTGAAAGGTGACTGACGAGTCTTTCATGGTTTCCATTTGTTTTCCGACGCCCTTCGTGGCTCTGGAGTCCTTCACGGCTTCCATTTTTTTTCATGACGCACTCCGACAATCCTGTGTATTTGGGCTCCTCAATTTGTTTCCTCAGCATCCACCATATTTGAGCAATTCGAATTTATTCTTGCTCGTAACTACAACCCAAGTAATCCCTCAGCAATATCAGTGAAGCCTTGAATTATCAAGTGTCGTCCTTTCGTCCGGCCAGTCGTACTCTCCCAATCGCCGTGACACCTGAATCTTTGGCTCGCCAGGTACGACATTCCCAACCGCCCAGTTTCCCCTACCTGTGACATATTTGTGAACCGGTTGTGACCCGTGCAAGATGAACTCAAGCGGTGGCTATCTGGTTACCATGTGCAGGCGCACTGCCATTCACTGCCAAATCGTGCAACTGCTATCGCCATTTGTGCTTCAAAATTTTTGGACGCAGTTGGTAGTGATCATCCCGCCCTACCCACAGAGTCTTGTGGCAAAATTTGAAGTCCTTGTTGTTTGATTTTGCCTCGACGTGCCGGAAAGCTTCACAAAATTGACTCGTCGCTCCAAAATACCGAGCCATCAAATGTTCTAAACTTCGGATGTAGCGGTGTGATGGTTGATTGGAGGGCACTTCCCAAAGCTGCACTGAGTGGACTGCCGCTTTCAATGGTGAATTTTGGCAGCGCCTTCAGGATTGACAGAACGAGCAATTTTTGCGGACTGCTCAGGCCTTGTGAGCTCCCCGAAAACGCTTTTCCAGTCCCGGCGGTGAGGGGTTAAACAAATTTCAGTTGACATTCAATTTGAACCATAAAGTGTTGTGTGGAATTTTAGAAGCTGATAATGTGGCTTCTCAAGGACTTGAACCTCGGTGAAGTGTTTAGGGCCTTCTCCCGGCTGCAAGATGAGGTACTTGTTAATGTTGTAACAACATGGCAGACACTAAGTGTTAAATGGATGACAAAGAATCCTTCTATGCAAGACAAAAGTTAATAGATGTTCATCCTTGGAATTTTGTGTGAAAAGGGGAGGACTTGCATGCTTGTTTGACCTCCAATGAGTGACTTCTATATGAATAATTGCATGTATAAATTTCCTATGGTGAAAGTCATGAAAATACGTTATACTTTCCGTTGGGTCCATTTTCAAAGCAAATAAATAAGTACAAGTTTGTAGATCTCTAAATCAAGTAAAATTGGCAAGCTTTACTCTTCCACTGATGGGACATATATGCAATGAGGACTTCTCAAAAATCAAATATTTACCAATAGTTAAAGATAAAAGCTTCCAACAATTAACCTTCAATACTATCCATAAAACAATTTAAAACAATGAAATGAATTTAACTGCCCACATACAAACATGCCAAAATTTTGGATCGACTATATATAATTGTTAAGCAATGAGGGGGTGGCTGAATGAGTGTAGACAAAATAGCAAAAAAATCATTTGAAACATAAACAATATGCAAGGGCACCTTCTATGCATTCAGGATACTTCATTTTGTTAGTTATATTCAAAAGCAAAAACAACCATTTTAAATGTCAAAATCAAATTTTTAAAATAAAAGTGTTCAAATGTATAACATTGATTCTTATTATTTTTTTTCAAAACAAAATCCTATACAAAATTATAAATGAACTAATATAGTCTGAGTAATGGCAAAGCATGCTCAATTATGAATCATAGAAAAACCGCAAGTAAAATCTAAGTGTCAAGATGTATAAGTAATGTAAGTGGTACTAACTTGCAATTGCAACGATACAATTCTCTACTTTTCTATGCATATTTCTAAATGTTCAAGGCCTTTATTGAATCTTTTTAGAGCATATTATGAGGCTTTTCTACTGCAAGGCAAAAAAATCCCTTAGAGTTGATCCAATGGGGAGTAAATGGGACACTAACCTAGTCTGCCTTTCAAGCAATGGACTCCTAAATGTTTTTTTGTTTTTTTTTAATTAAACGACCCTAAGTGAAAAGAGGGAAGCACCCCCAAATCATCTCAACACATGTTTCGGAAGGATAAACTAACCTCCGAGATCAAAATCACAATAAAGACGCTCAATTTGGACCCTAAATGAGCTAAATTGCACCCTAAAGACTAGTCACAGCACACTACATCTAACCAAAACAACCCAATTCACATGCATTGCCTCCAATTTATACTTCAAGTTACTGTTCTAAATTCAATATTACAACATCCACGTCTTTTTTAACAATTAGAATGGTCCTTTTGTTTTGATTACTTAACCTATAAACCTTAATCTTTGCTCCATTTGGACAACGCTTCCACCCTTACTTCAAAATCTGAAAAATGAGACTTCCTAATCATGCATTCTTTTTTAGGCACCCAATCATGCAAAATTGTGCCCTAATTTTTCCCTAACAAGAACTCCATACATGCCAATTGTGATCACTCAATCAATGTTGTAAGACCAAAATAGGTTGTAATTAGTATTACAATAAATTTAGTATTGTATTTAAGTATAGTACCCATCAAAAAGAAACCAAAAACAAGGGCCACCGATCACAGCAACTGTGGCAGCAGACCACCTCTCACTTGAACGGCCACCGTTGTCTCAATTGTTGTCTAAACGGCCCAAAACTAAATTTGTTAGAAGCCTAACTTAGCCTCACCTTTGCTCACCAAATTTCAGCTGTAGAATCCTTGTAACACTCTCAATATACTTCCTCAAAGTTGTTTCTTCCAATTGTAGTGGCAGCAGACACTCCTCCACAAAAATGGCCACCATCGCCTTGATCTTTGTCTAAATGGCCATAGACTAAGCTTGTTGGAAGCCTAACTTAGTCCTTCACTTGCTCACCAAAATTTAGCTGCAGAATCCTTGTGAAGCTTCTAAAATGCTTCCTCAAAGTTGCCTCTTCCAATTTCAGTGGCAGCAGACCCACCTTGCACAAAATCAGTTGCCCTTGCCTTGCCCGCCCTTTAAATGAGTCAAGTTTAGGCTTTTTGGAAAGCCAAATTCAAGGCGCATCTTTCCATCAAATTCAGCTCCATCCGAATTGCCATGCTCTCGCTATTGCTTGCCAAAATTGGTAGTTAAGATCTCACTCAAAATTCTCACTTCATTCTCAAGCATTTTTTCATCTGACCTCCCAAAACTCCACTTTTCACTCATTTTCTTTCATAAAATGGTGAAACCTACTCAACAAATTATTCCTAGTCCTCCCCTCCCCTAGTCATCAACAATTCATTCCTAAAACGCCCACAAATTACAAGAAATTGCTTTCCAAATACACACATCAAGAAAGAGAGCCAAACAAAACAAAAGAGCTTTCAACCCTAGTCTCCCGCCTTAAGAGTCAATAATTTAGAGATTAATCCATTAAAATTTCATCCCCACACTACTCTATTGAAAATGCGCTAAATTGCGGGAAACCACAATAATTTACTATAAAACACACTACTTTACTGCGAACCTCTCTAATTTACTGTTTTTTTCACTATTTTAGAATGTCTTTTACAATGTTAGTGTTCTAATAGTTGTTCTAACTCTACTAATTTGCTTTGTATTTTTTATATTTGCATCTTTAATTTCCAATTCAATTTTAATACAATTTTCTTCATGTAATAGTTTATTTTCAATTTCTCCACATCTAATTATTTGTTTATTTAATTAAATTCTCATTTCTTACTTAATGTCTTTTTTATTTAAGATTCCTAATTTTCTCTAAAATTCCCACATCATTTTTTGCTTAATTGCAATTTCTAAGTTCATACTTTTGTTATAGAATTTGTATTCCTATCTATTAGAAATTCCATTAGTTCATGATTATAAGTTGAATTCATCCAAGTAGTAAATCCTAACCTATAATTTCATCTAAATTGTCTAACTTTGTCTAATTCTACGTTGTGAGCCAATGTAGTGGCTCACACATATTCTAAACAAAAACAAAATGCCAAAACTTTAACAACTTCAAGACCTATGTAATTTCAAAATTTAATCCTTTGACATCTAAATCATTTTAGAAAGTTTTGTTCCTCTTTGCATATATCTTTGTACAATTATGATATTTATCTCCATTTCATCAAATTGGTCAAAAGGAGGTTGTGTTTGTAAAGATCAAAGCATTATTTTAGATGAATGAGAAATTAACCCCTAAGGACCAAGTCTCCATTCAAGGAAAAATTGAAAGTCAAGTATAAAGTGATGATGAAGTAGAAAATGAACAGATGTTTTTATAAATTTGATTCAAGATGAAGTCATTCACCTCCCTTTGTAATAATATTAAAAAAATTATGATCAGATGTCTACATCAAGAATTATATTGCCAAAAACATCTAGACATTGACAGCAATTTGGGCATCTTTTGCTAAAATCTTCATCTACTTTTGAAATTTGGCATGTGTGAAACTAACATGATATATTGTGCAATTGTAAGAAGAAAACTATTTTTAGTGCAAAAATATCATACCAAGAGGAATCTAAACTTTACAAACCATGTCGGACAAGTTTGAATGAAAAATATTTTTATCTAACTACGAACGCTACAGTCTTGAAATATGCACCCTCAAAATTCATCAAATTTTTTCTACACATTTCAAATGCTTGTCACTGAGTTTATACTGTTTGGATTTCAAACAAAAATTTCTTCATTTCACAAGAAATCACCAAAAAATGACTAGTGTATTACCAATTTACTTGACCTCCTTGAATTGCAAGGTGATTGTAAGGTAACATTAGAGGAGATTTGAGCCTCTGGAAGACAATTTTAGGGTTGTTCCCGTTGCTGGGAACCAGCCCCCTGCTGTCAAAATTTATAAAAAATTAAAAAAAATTAAAAAATTAAAAAATTAAAAAATAATAAAAATTTAATTAATTATTAATATCTGGCATGGCAATCTCTCGGCCACTTCAAATTACAGTTCCCAGGCCATTCCCAAGGCGTTCCCATAGCCGGAGAACTTGCAGTCTCTTAGATCCCTCAAATCTCCTCTAATGAACCTTTATATGCTTCCAAAAGTTTGCATGAGAATACCTAACAAGATGTATTACTCAATGGTATAAAGGCTCAATTTTGTGCAAAGAAGAAATTTTACTCCAAAAGTGTTCTAAATCTACTGACTTCATTTTGAACATGTTTCATAAGATATTAAGATTAAAATGAAGTTTTTTTAATCATTTCAAACATTATAAATTTTTGAATCCTCACGGTCAAATGGGCTGAAATTCTTTCCTTACATTGTCACAATCGTGTACTATACTGTTGTACGATTGCAATTAAAAAAAAAAATTATTAGCAATTTTGGTCAATGCTCTCAAAAAAGCAATTTTTGACAAATTCTCCCCAAAAACACTTATAGTAGTTTAGGGGTTAAAAGGAGAAAACATTGTCCAAAAGCATTGTCTTTGTCATCTAGAGCATGAACTTTGAAGCACTTCAAGGTTAAACTTCAAAGGCCTTCCCTCATCCCTTGATTTGAAGTTTTGGTATTGATTTGTAAATAAAAATTATATATTTGGAATATAAATTACATCTATTTGTTTAGATTTATAATTATTTTTTCCAATATTTGTAAATATATATTAGAACTTAGAATTGAAAATTCTTCCTACAACTAATTACATCATAAATATTGATAATTTAAGAGTAAAATTTGCTATAGTAGATTCATTAAGATTAGAAAAATCTAAATAATGTATTTATTTTCAAAAACATTTTTTTATAGTACTCATTTTTGAACTACAATAGACATGATTTTTGACTTGACACTTGACATTTAATCCTCTAACATTTTTGTGAACACTAAGTGTCCATTTGGATGACTTCACCTAAAATTGTAGAATGGAAAAAATAATTTTTTCATCCAATTTATTTGTGGAAGTTGCTTGATTACATTTTAAATGAATATATTATAAATTCCTTCATTATGATATTATTGACTTTTCTAAAGAAAAAGATGCTTAATCCAAAGATCACCCTTGTAGAGTATTTTGGTCATTTCTTGCTATTTACTCTCAATGTGAATTTAGCTATACAAATGATATTTTTTGAATTTGAATCCAATAAATGAAATGAAGCTTACTAAATGCAATTTTTGTTTTAACTAGAAGTTTTGAAATATTCATAAATTTCAATATTTTATAGCAATATGAACTTTCGGCCTATAACCATGGTTAGTTGATTTCTAGTTTTAGAGTGACATACTCCCTCTGTCCCACTAAAAACCTCCAAAACTCTTCCCGTTAAGAAATTAACTATATTTTCAATCAAAGTGCCAAAAATACATTCATTCAAGAATAAATTACCCATCCCTTAGATCTATGCAAAATCTCAAGCTTAGACACTATCATTTAGGCATCCAAAATTCATGTCAAAAGTGTGATATTTGAACATATTTTATAATTGCTGTCAGCTCTGTCATTTTAGATGATTTAAAGGGTGGTGGCTGCAATGGGATTGTAATGACATGTTCTCCAACCTAAATATCCAAAAATAAAAAAACTATCCCACTTTATGATCAAATTTTAATAGCACCAAAGTAGTCACTAAATAGGCTGTCAACACTACTATTTGACAAAGAAATTAGTACAAGGTCTCTCATATCGCCAAGGCCAAGCTTGCAAGGCCATGGGAATGCTTTTTGATTGTCTCACTTGCCCCCACAAGGTTGTTCAATGTAACAAACACTCACTAAACAATCAAAAACACAAAAATGAGCTTTTTAGTGGGACAAAAATTTTGCTTGATTTGGAGGTTTTTAGTGGGACAGAGGGAGTAATAAATTTGGTTTATACCATGATGTTATACACTATAATGTACATCTAAAGTGAAAATTTCAAATTTTCAAGTATATTTTGTATTTAATGTGAATTTGTTTTCAATTTTTTCTTAAAAAATTCACAATAATTTCAAAAATTTCTTCAAAATTTGAGATTTTAATGGCTCATAGTAGACATACGATTTCAATTTACAATATGAAAATGAATATAAAAATTTTCATTCATACTTAGTTGCAAAATGGCAACAACAAAGTAATGGACAATGAAGCTTGAAATCAATGATCATAGGCACATCCTTCTAGGGTTAATGTACTATTTATAGTGTTAATTAAAAATACTTTTAGAAAATTATACCATTTAAGTGTTACTCAATCAACACAAAAAACAAGGAAAGTTTATATAGATGCAAAATACTTTCTTTTGAAACACAAGGGCACTTTGTACTTTGTCCATTGTCAAAGTAGACTCTAAAATTTATGGGTTGAAAAGACCTATCAAGAAAAATACAACAATTACAATTTATGGATAAAGAAAAATACAACAATTACACAAATGGATCAAAAATTTATAATGTTTGATTGCATAGCATTAGGAATTTGGAAGTTGTTTGAAGTCTTTCAATCCTCAATGTACATGTCAATTTACACTTTCAGTAATGTAAAAAATATGAGGTTAAAAAAAACATCAAACATAACTATAAACAAATTGTTCCATTTCAAAATCTAATCTAGAAATTATTAAGGGGACTTGCAATGTGAACTTACCTAAGATATAGTGTATTTACAAGCATAAGACCAAATCACATTCTTTAACTGTAAGACTAGAGAATCAAGTGTTCCAAAGGACCCTTTCCACAAAAACTTGAATAGACAGATCACACAACAATGCATCTCCTGAACAAATTACACCCACTTACAAATCCTGGTGACATTTGAGGGTAGAATGATCACAATGAACACCTAATAAAATGCTTAAATCTCCTGCTCGCTTGCTCTCTCCACAGGATCTGAAGGAAAACAACTAATTAGATGGTCTATAGGAATACAACTACTGAATCTTGGCTTTCAAGGGTTGCTGCTTCCTCATCATCGCCCGATGAGCAGAGTTCTTCATACCCAAAAAGAACAGTAGAGCTCCGAAGAGAGACAGATTCTGCACACAAACCAGGATATTGTAAGCATATTGTTTTACATAAAACGAGGGAAACACCTTGTTGACCACACAAAACCAAATCACATTCTTTAACTAAAGGAGATGTTCATCAATCAAGAACTCCCGTTAACCATCAATCAGGAATGGCTACTACGTTAACGGGAGTTCCTGATTAACGAAATAGTTTATGATTAACTAAAGGAGATGTCCATCAATCAGCACTAGCAATGGCTATTACGTACAAATACATTGACTTGTTCCTGCTAATCACAAGGACAAAGAGAAACCTTCTTACTGTGGACTATTTTCCTGACTGACGCTGTGTCTCAATCGCATTATCGTACCCGGTCGTCGGTCGTCAGGGTCGGCAAAATATAATTCTAAAAGTGGATGTCGAAATTTTTGATAATTCTTTTGTATAGACGAAAAAGGAATATTGCAAAATATTGGTAGAATATTCCTAGTTTTCAGCAGAGAACCCGCCTTCCGAGTACGGTAATTCCGAAAGGACCAGGATGCCAAAATTGGAGTCTCCTGTTTTATAGCAGTTTTGAGTAGGTCATACGGGAATTTCCTTCTATCCACTTTTATTTAATTTTTGGCCAACAAAAGCACTGTTCTTCACTGATTCAAATCATAAAGAATTACACCCCATCTGGATTATATTTTTCACAATTTGATCAACTGAAGTGATCGATTTCAAGCCAAGGGATCCTTTAAGGCGTAACATTAAGTCGAAGGCTATGCAACAGAACATCAGTGAGGACCAGAGCCTTTAGACGGTTATTGGATATCAACCTCACTTCTAGACTAATTTAGGTCAGTCTGATCTTGGATATCTACAGGTCTCTAAGAGCACGGTCAGGACAAGGTTATGAGTGAGACAAATGGAACCAGGCGAGATTTCAAGAGAGAAAGTACCTTCAAGAATGAGTTTAATTGGTGCAAATAGTCACCAGTTGAAATGTCATAGTTGTAGAAGTCATGCATAATCGGTGTCACTAAAGCAATTAAGGTCAGCTGCAATCACCACATTCATAAGAACAGCATTCAAATATCTGCTTCCCAAAATTACAGGAAGAACATCTCGCTTGTCCCTCACAATAGCACACAAGACCCACTAAATTCATTTTTCTGGACGCATGGACTTGTAACCTTGAAAGTTGCTGAAGTGGCCGAACTCACTCTCCCTGAACCCTAGGGTTTTTGAAGGTGGTCTCCATTCATTCTCTCTACATTGCTATGAAATAGTATACTAGAAGATAATAATGACAGTAGCTAAAACAACTCAACTAGGCTAAAGATTCAACGTTTCAAAAAGAAGATTGAATCCATCAGTGTAAACAGTTGCTGATATAAACAATCAGATCCACACATTATTCACGTTCAATCTATCCTGAATCTCTACTACTCCAATGGAATTTGAGGAAGTAAGCTGCAATATATACTAGACAACCGGAGGCCGGTACGATCTTTGGCCATAACCCTCTCACCTCCAGACTAAATCAAGACCGTCACATTTGGAGATCTACAGCTCTCCGAGAACGCAGGGAGGACAAGAAATATGACTCAAGACCCTCCTCTCGTTCAATGCATCAGAGGTGGCGAAGAAAGCGCAAGAGAGCGTTATGGTATCTTCAAAACAAGCAACATATCCTATTCTTAAGTGGGCAAGATTTACAATCAAGATGAGGCGATTCTAACCAGTAAGTAGGCGCCCAAGCTGCTGCCCATGGTGAAAAGAAGACCACCCAGACCCTCCAATGCTATGGCGATCATCAACAAGTGCTTTGTCTGCAACAACGGCACCAAATCACACATGCGGCACATTTCTTGCTCCCTCGAATTCCCGCTTGAATTCAATCACAATCGTAATTTACACAATGAATTATAAATCATATTCATGATTTATAGATAAATGAAAACTTAAACCCTAGAAACGAACTTACTAGAAACTAATTCTTCAAATATTGCAGGCAACCGAGGACATAGAAAAGGGCTCACATGTCCAGGAACAAATCTACCTGACCAATGATAGAGGTACATTGCAGAACATTCTATAACCCAGAGATTTGTCCACAAGCCTTCTGTGACACCGCACCAAACGACCTAATATCCCTCCCCTATATTCCTAGGGAGGGATTTTAATTAATGTGCCAACTGATACCTTAATAGCAGGGACCCTATTTGCAGGAAGGAAAGGCACCTTGCAAAACCTGGTTAATAATGTTATGTATCACATATTCTTCAGGCGGGATATTGATTAAAGTGGCCACTGGCACCAATTTCCATGAGAAGCAAACGAACCCTGCTACACCTTGTTAATGAGGTTGTATGGATCAGAGAATAGAATTGGATCTGCACACGCACCTGAACGCCTGCAGGAAGAGTCAAGTGGAGGTTGAGAGCCTCATTGACGCTCTTTAGGAACAACTCAAACTTGGGGTCCAATGCAATCAACGCAGCTCCCCCATCCTGGCCGAAATCTTGGATTCTGAAGCTCAGCAGCACACAACCATCACATGGGACACACATCAGTAACCACTTTCAAGACTCCACACAACAAAATGACACCTCCACATTACCCATCCAGACAAAAGTACCTTAAATGGACACCATGGCCACCTTACATGATGGCTGCATATTGAATTCGAGAATGCACAGAGCATTAAAATCTAAACTAGTGTCCGTCTCAGGTCATGTACCAAGTAAACTTTGAACCCCCATAACTTTTGCATACACTATTCAAATAAGCCATGCTAAGTTGCTTCAAATCTCCTTGTAATCGCTAACAAGAACAAAACATACAAAAATTGACCAGTTCAGTATGGAGAACTCCACTCAATGCTTACAGTAACCGAAGTAGGCGTAGTTTTCTTAACAACATCCACCCGCAATCACAGACAGAACCCCAGACAGGAATTCAACGAAAGTTGCAAAAACATCCAGAAACTAAGTAATCTTACCAACAATTACCTCGCTAAAAAATTGCCACCACTCAAAAACAGAGTCAGAACTCAACTCTAAAAGACCTAATAACCCCCAGGGTGGGCAACGCGAGAGACGACGGTGCATGAGTGCCACTGAGCTGCGCAAGTAAGTTAAGTTTAAGCCTGGTTCAGTTCCTCACTTCTGCCAAGCAGCCAAGATGAAGATGGCGGAGAAGCTCACACGCCCAATGAACGACATGAAGCCCATGTTGGCGGCTCCCCCAGTATTCAAAAACCCTCCGTCCCCGCCCCAAGAATCCCCTGAGCCTTCAAGCCGACATGTGGCCCTCGCCCCCTTTTTCCTAACGAAAGATTAAGCTTGTTCGATCATCCCGGTTTCCTCTAGAGTCCAGTTTAGCCACAAGGACGGTGAACACACTCCTGCTCCTGCACGGGAGCATCCGCACCTCACTTGCTGGAAGTCGGATGAACTCTGAGGACGAAGCTCATTAGGCAGGAATCAGTAAGCTTAGGGGTCTCCTACTACTCCCCTGGGAAATCATTTCATGGGGGCCTGCTTGCCGGGCTTTTTGTAGGACAGGCGCCTGGCTAGTGACAGTCCTACAAGTCGACGGAGTCCTGGTCAAAGGACGGACCAAGGTCACCGACCCTACAAACGCCAGCAGGGCCTCCAGCTAAGCATGACAGGGTGGACTGTGTGTTGCGGCTTTCGCCTAAGGTAGGGGAGGCAACCCATTTCTGATCACTTAAGCAATTACATATATAAAATACTGGGGAAATTTTCCTATGTGCAAAAATAGAGTTTGGAAGGTTTCCATAATTTTCCAGATTTTTATATCTCAAAACATAAATACTGTGAATTTTTTAGTGGAAGATTTTGTTCTTCCCATACCGGTGATATGGGGCTTGCTATTTCCGACCATGGACTGAAAACAAAATTGACCAAGGGGTGGTTGCAATGTTGAGTCTTGTGGCCAATCGTTATGTGCCACAATTGCATCGGAAACCACACTATAATTAATCATTGTTCATCTCCTCCATCACGGAAAGTGAACAGTATACATAGCCACAATGGGGCACTGATCAAGAATGGGTTGCCTCCCCTAGTTTGCTCTTCAAGTGATCATTTAAGAGCTGATTGCCTTTTTCATAGGTTTGCAAAAACATGAAAATAATTTTCACTCATTTTTTTAAGAAAGAAAAATAGATGCCAAACGTAATACAAATGGTTTTATATTTTTTAAAGCCTTTTTGAATTAGTTATGAACTTTCAAAGATTTTTGTTGTAGGTACCTATTTGTGACCTTAGGTCTCCCAAAATGCGTCCACTGCAACTTCTAAAGGTTAGTGATTTGAGGAAATCAGGGCCAGTGATTGACTCTTGCAATAAAGAATATTTTTTACTCAATTCAAGCAATGGCCTTAAGTGGTCGATTTAAGGACCACTTCACATCTATTCAATAGCTTTTTAAAGAATTGATTTCAAGAGGATGGTCAGTTTTAGAGCAGTCCATGTTCAAAAGCTTACTAGCATCCCTTCTTTTTTACATTTTGAGAAAGTGCTAAGATGGCAATCACTTCAAATTTGGTGAAGCGAATGTTGTATTTCTACATTCATCCATTTTTGGAACCCAAAAACACTTTTCAATCATATTCATGCACTTTTTCATCCAAATTTGGCGACTTCATCTACATTTTAAATAAAAATTAAATTTTTTTGGCGAATACAGATTACTTTTATTTGGCAAAAAACAAACATTTATTTTGAAATGGTGCAACTGGCCTTGTGGTGCCAAAAAAAAGGGCTACTTATGAAGCACACCCATTCTTGTCTGTGTAACCTATTCCGTCATCATGTACAAGTGCAGTACATTTAAAAAAAAATTGTGTGCCTTTGCTACATACTCATGGAATGCAGTAAATGGATAGGAATGGGTGTGCTTACCTTAGTTACATCACCTAAAAGAAGGGGGGAAATTCTAAAAACACGTGTTGGAAGTAACATTGTCAATTTTTCTTTTTAATATGTCTTCCAACCTCTAAAAAATTAATTTAATTTTTTTTTATATATTAAAATTCTAATATTCACAACATATTTACAATAAATTTCAATGTATGAGTATGTATTCATTCTTAGATTTGAATTTTGAAAAATGCAAATAAGGAGCCAACTAAAATATAGTCTAAATGCAACAATGAGAGCCCATGCTAACTAAAAATAAGGAACTAACCTGGGACAAACTTTTGAATATTTGAATTGAACTAAAGATGAAAAAAAAATCAATAAAGCATTAGCTTTTAATTAAAACTATATACCTAAAGTTATATTTGTATTTACAATGCATGTTGAAAGTTTAATAATCAAAAGACCTATATTCTTCATTCCATCAAAATTCTTAAGATGTTTATGTAAATTCTTTTATAGCTTTTGATTTAGCTAGGACCTAATAGATGAATATGAGCATGCCAAAACATACTAAAGATGTTGTTTCTTGAAAATCAAGCACTTATAACTGTTTAAATTTACTTTAGTAAGTTGTAAGTCCTAAGTCAATGCATGAGCTCAACTATAGCAATGAAAATCCTAGGAAAAAAAATTCAAACTTTTTTTATGACATTATGTGATTTCATCTTTAACAAATTTTGTAATCAATTTTTTTGAGTTTTAATTTATATTTAACTATTGTATGTTGAAGTCTATTGATTATGCTATTGATTTGGTTTTGGGGGAGATAGTCAATTGTCACCTAATTTTTAACTAAGGAAAAAACAAAGGCATATTCAATGTACAATATTTAAATATAAACAAGGCATGTTCATTTGGTATTTTCTTCTATTCAATATAATAACATCTTTTAAAAGTACAAGCCAAGAAATTATCATTTGTTTTAACAATACATTTTTTTTCTTATTATTTTACTTAATGGAAAAAAATTGCAATATTTCACCACAATCAAACTTCAACAAGGTATTAGGGATTGAATCATTGAATGCATTAACATTTTGAAGACCTTCAACTAATTTTTATGAATACATGGTGAATATTTGTCTTCTATCAGTAAAAAAAATTAATTCAACTTTGAATCATACCATAATAACACTTTCACTATTTATAATAAAAACAAAAATTTGGCTCATTTTGTCAAAGATTCTTTTCATTAGTTCTGAAAGCTTCAAGAGTTGCATGAATTTATTATCAACTTCCAACTTTTGTATCTTTTGCCTTCAATGTTTAAATAGATTAAATAATTGGGTTGGCAGAAGCTAAAAGAATAGAGTATAGTGGCCATTGAATTTTCAAATATACATATTTGAAACAACTAAAACACAACACAAAGGCTAGGAATAAACTTGAGGGACAATTCCCTTTTGTCAAATGTTGATTGAAATGATTTTTGACTCTAAACCAAAAATGAGGAGGCTTTGCGTCAACAAAAACTTCCTTGAGGTAATTTGAATAGCTACACTACTTTGTCCTACTAGTTGGTGGGGAATTAGTGTCACCGCAAAATTTTATTTTGAGGAAATAATAATAGTGTAGTAATATTCCAACTTGCACTAATTTGAAGTAATGTGACTTTCATTAATTAGTGTTGCACACACAAATAATCAAACTTTAGTCCACCACCATCCACTTCTCACTTCTCACTATTAAGGTCGGTACTCCAAACCACGACTTTTTGCTATTGTGTCTAATTACAATTATTGAACTAATCAAATTTTTATATTTTCTTGTTGGCAAGTAAAAGAAGGTTCCAACGCATCCAAGAATGCAACATTTGGATATTGTATGCAAAAGTTATGAAGGATCAAAGTTTTTTTTGGGTAGATGTTCTAAATTCATTTCTTCAATGTATGTACATATTGATTTTGGAGATGTACACAAAGCAATGATGGCAATTTCAGGCAAGGTGCAATTTTGGATGTAAGGTAACTACACCTAAAACTGCACGCTTCCTAAAATTGCGCACTACAGATTCTTGCCAAAAATGTACTCACACTATTCATGAGAATCTACGATTGCTTTTTAGGAACACCTATTTTTTAAAATTTTAAAATTTGTAGTTTATTCATACGGTGTCCAAAAAATGCATCTTCAGATAATTTTAAATTCCCTTTTCACTACCAATAGGACCCCACAAAAAATTTCCACTATAATAATGAGAACCGTGTTGAATTGCTAAATTGAGCGATTTAAGGTGTAGTCACCTTACCCACCTTAATTTTTGAGCACTGATGTGAGATCTGCAATGAATAGACTCTTAACCCCTAAAGGACCATGAGTGCAGATTTTGAACAATTAATGAACGGAAACACGTCCCAAACTTACCAAAATGCGTTTTTTCATCCATCAATTTTTTTTCAATTTATAATAGTTCTTTAACATTTGTACGGTTCAAATTATCAAGATTTTGCTTTGCAAATATTCTACAATTCAAAAGGTATCGGGAGGTCTAGCCTCAAAAAGTAACTTTTTCAGTTCAAAAAATGACCCTTCAAAAATGACTTGAATCAAAAAATCAAATAAAAATCTTCAAAAATCACTATAATTAGAACTCAGTATTTTAAACTTATTAGAAAAAAAATATTTTTAAAATCATAAATATTCAATCTACAATTAATTTTAGAAGGAATTTCCAATTTCTGGCTTCAAATTTTATTGAAAAATATTGGTATGTGTTTTTGTTGATCTAATCGTATGGATGTGATCTATAAATAGCATTTTACAACTATTGTTTGAGCGTCATCATTAAAATATTCTTCTAAGTTGCATTTTATAACAGATCTTCACAATTTTGGAAATCTGGACACCCCTCCAGTCCTTCAGGGGTTAATTTTTGCCATCCTATGTTGGTTGAAACTGTTTCCGTCTCACTCTTGCACACACACTACTGTACTCTCCTCGGACAAATCAGTGTACCTGACTTGAAAATGGAGCCAAAGCAACTGTGACACAGCCTCTCGTAGTGTACCGGCTTGTTTACACGTCAGGTGACTCACGTCCCCATATTTCGAGAATCCCGGAATGACCTTCCTACGAACTTGCCATGCCGGGCCCTCCACCTCCACCTCCATTTGAAGGCCACGGCACCCAGGGAATCAAATTCCATTCGCCCTTTCTATCACAATCGGAATCCTGTAATTCCCACCAGTGTTCGGAAAAAACCGGCGGTTAGTTCAAAGTTAGCCGGTGGATTTGGGAAAAAAACCGGTTGTAATTTGAAATCACCGGCAAAAATCCGGTGAAAAAATCTAAAAAATTTCTATTTCCAGTAGAAAATAGAGAAAATAACCGGCCTCAATTCTTCAAAAACCGGTTCATTATGAGAACTGAAGGAAATTAGCCGGTAAAAGTCAAAAAATTTCCCGAACACTGATTCCCACGCAATAAAAGTGCGACAATATGAACGAACCAGAGCGGCGGGTGCCGCCCCAGGGGTCCAGGAGTCCCCAAGTGGCAACGCAGAAACCTGCCTGAATTGCAGGGGTTTCTCAGGGATTCCGTTCAGGTTCAGTGTTCCCGGTGGGAATATACCGGCAGCAGCTTGTCCACTCTGCAGGGGTCTGCAGGGGCCCGGAAGCCCGGCAGGTGTGAAACGGGACCCCCCTTCCGCCCCCGAAGAGGGGCAAAAGGAAAAGGGGATGCTTGGCTGGTGGAGAAGTATGGTATGGTGGCGCGACGGCCGCGACCTGCTTCGCCGCATCCGATGCGAACACTCGGGTTGTTCCCGCGAAGCCTGTACAGGCCCCCAGCCCAGCTTGCCTCCTTGCTTGTTGCGCCTCCACACGTCCAGCGACAACTGCCGTTGCAAGCACACGCCAAGGAAGAAGACGCGAGGCGAATTGAAAGCCACTCAGGCTTGTGGACACACACGTGATTGATTGTCGCTCCTGGTACGTGAGTCTCCTTCGTCTCTCCAATTCCAGTGTCGATTTCTTCCGCTTTCTAAACACTTAGCACGATTTTGAACCGATTGGTCCCGATTTGGGATCAACGGGGATTTTTTGGGATGAATTTGGCTTGAATTCGGGAGAGTTTGGTTTTGGGGTTGAACGGCGTTTTGTGGCAGAGGAATTTTTGTTTTTTGGGCTTGGTATCGTGATGATGGAGTGGGGAGGATTGGCGTTGTGCGTTTGTGGTATGCAATTGAGGCGAAGAAGAGAAGGGAGGACAGAGGAGTGGAGGGGCGAGGTGAGAGCGGAAGTAGCAGCAGGGGATTTTGAGAGCCGGATGGGCACATGTGCACGTCCGTCTGGGGTTGCCAAGCATCGTTGCGAATTTCGCTTCTGTTCCTTCCTTTTTGTGTCTTGGTTACGGCACCTTGCTATTGAGTAGGCTCAACGGATGCGGTCCATGATCGTTGCGAAAAAAAAAATCGTTGTTTGGGGTCATTTCGGCCTGTTGCTGGTTTAGAGTCGTGTGGGCTTGCCCGATTGCGAATTTTCTGTGCGGCGGGGATGGTTGGGTGGGGAATTGAGACGATTTTTGATCGACAGTTTTGGACGTGGCGAGCTTCTAGGCGAGGAGGTGGGGGATTCGGGGATTAGGTTAGACGTGCATCTGTGTAGGAAGTGGGTGGCAGCACTCGCTCGCCCGAATCCTGGTGCGATGGCGTGTTGACATAGGAAATTTAGAAGCCTGTTCTATTCGGTGTGGGGACGTGGAAGATCGAGAGCATGTGATTCATACATCGCAAGCTTAAATTTCGTGAGAGCTGCCATTTGGGCAGTGTTGTGTGTCGTCACATGTGGGAAACCCTTGTGTGTTGTAATATTGAGGATGTGTCTTTGGAATGGCCCGTGTGCAGGACCTGGGATGTGACGGCATGCATTCATTGAAGGTGGGCATGTGACTTGAGACGATTGTATCGTCTGGCCTGCTGGGCTTGGACAGCGAGGGGGCTTCATTGGCATGAACAGGCTTAGCTGACGGGAGAAGCAGGGCAAGACGGGGCAGAGGTCGACTGGGTGAGGGCATATATCGCGCGGAGGCTGCAAGTCCGAGGGGCTGGGAACTGGATGCGTGGATGTTCGAATTGCGAAGTGGAGCGACCTGCCGGCACCCGAGGTGACTGACGCCGGAGGCCTGCGGGTGGGGAAGATGTGGGCAGATGGAGGTCTGCGAAAAGGGCTCCATCAGCTGCAGCGAGGGAGGTCCACAGGGCTGGCTACGCTCCTAGACGAGCACGAAAGCGACAGCGGCGTGGTGGTGTCAGCTGCTTGTATGCATGATGAGAGCAGCAAATTGGGGCTGGAGCGCACCCTGGCGCACGTTCTCGGCGCTGCGGAGCCCGTGTCGCTGGTGAAGGAGGCCAGGATCGATGCGGGCGGGTTGCGATCGTTTCTGCGTTCGCAGATGGTCGCAATGCGAGGGAAGGGGGAATCCTCCGCCTCTACGACTGCGAGGGAGGGCTTGTTCATCCGCGAGAGTCCGTTCGGGGAGGGCGTCGTGGTGATGGATAGTGACGGCGCCTGCGGCGACATCCGTTTCGATAAGCGTCTGCTGCTTTTGGAGAGCCAGACGGTCTTCAGCAGCGCGCGGGCCAATGCGTGCGTGTGGAAGGGTCGGTGGATGTACGAGGTCACTCTGGGGACGGCGGGCATCCAGCAGCTGGGGTGGGCGACGCTGTCGTGCCCGTTCACGAACGAGGAGGGCGTGGGCGACGCCGCGGACTCGTATGCGTACGACGGGAAGCGCGTATGCAAGTGGAGCGAGAGCCACGCCGCGTACGGTCAGCAGTGGGTGTCGGGGGACGTGATCGGGTGCTGCCTGGACCTGGAGCGTCATCAGATCGTATTTTTCCGGAACGGCTTGTGCTTGGGCGTGGCGTACGACGGCGTGCGGTCGGCGGAGGCCCAGGACGGATACTATCCCGCCGTTTCTCTGTCTCAAGGCGAGCGCTGCGAGCTGAATTTCGGAGGTCGTCCGTTCAAGTACCCGGTGCAGGGCTTCCAGTCGATTCAGCTGCCTCCGAGATGTGCCGACGCCGATGTGGATGTGCAGGAGGGTGATTGGGCATGTGCGAGGGCGAAGTTTTTGCTGGGGTGCCTGCAGAGGCTGGTTCAATTGGGGAGCCGCGAGGTGGCGGCGGCCATGGCTCCCGTGGACAGGCTTCGGAGATTCACTCCGCTGACGGACGAGGAGGTGGTGTTGACGGGCGGGGAGATCTGCGATCTGCTGGTGCCGCTGCTGGTGGAGGATCCGAGCCTCGGCGAGGGCACGATGGCGGAGGGGGACGCGAAGGTGCCGTGTGAGTACGTGATCTGGGGTGCGCTGGTGCCGTTCTTGCTGGAGACTTACCGAGCGGAGGCCCCGCACGACGCGCCGAGCGTGGATGCGTCGCTGGACCTGCTTCTGCCGCGTCTGGAGCATCGCGTGAGCGGAGTCTCGCTGGTGGCTTGCGTGATGGAGGCGCTGTCGTTCGGTTGTCGCACCTCGCTGCTCACTCTGGCGGACCATCCTTACACTGGTCCGTATCCTTTCCTGGCGCTGGCATGCCATGTGCTGGAGCGTTACGACTTCATGGTGTGGTGGTGGACGTGGGAAGGTTTCGACTCGTGCCTGGAAGGTCTGCTGACTCGCAAGGGCCCGAACAAGAATGACTTGGAGAGTCTGATGCCTCTGGTGTGGTGGCCCGGGTCTCACGAGGACATGTGCTCGGAGGGCAAGATGCGTTACGCAGCCACCGCCTTGTCGAAGGCGATCGTGAAGGTAATTTACCTGGTGTTCTCGTTGTCAGGGTGTTTCATGTGTTGCAATGAGCTGTTGGTTGTGAGTGTCCAGTTGGCCTAATGAGTCTCTTGTGGTACCTCGATCATTGCCTGAATTGCGTGGCAATGGTGTTTCGTGACCTTTGTGCCGCTTTTGATGCACCCGATGTTTTATGGTCATGAGTGGTGTTTTCGTGTCTGAGTGTCGCGATGGAGGTGATTTTGGATGATCTCTTTTGGTTCTTTGCTGTTGGCAAGGCTGTTGAATTCCTGCATTCATGTGAGAAAGCCTATTTACTGCACGCAGGTGGAAGAGTTGCAATGGGAGCTGTGCGGTCGCCTCCTGCACTTTGTTCCTCCTCCGAGTGCGGAGCTGCCGCAGCCCGTGCCGGGTGTGGTGTTTCGGAGGTTCCTGCAGAACCTGGTGTGCAAGAATCGCGGGGCGAACAGGAGCATGGCTCCCGCCGGGCTGTCGGACAACTCGGTGCTGGTGTCGACGTATTGCGTGCTGCTGCGTCTGCTGTCGGAAGGCTTTGGACCCTCGGGCAAGCTGACTGGCGAGGGCACGAAGGAGCAAAGCAACGCCTTGGGTTTTCTTCACAGGTGATTTGGACTATTCTGACATTCCATCATCCGAGTCCTGATCTTGAATGCCTCGAGCTTCTGCTTCGCTGTGGCCTTTTGTCGCTTGCGTTGTTCCTGTTATGGGCCTGCTCCATTTGTGTTGAGGTATCGAATTTCGTGGTGGCTGTGACTGTTGGATGTGCTTCTAACGGCGAGGTTGGTCGGTACGTGCAGGGTGGGCAAGCGGAGCTTCCCGGTGAGCCTTTTCCTGAAGGACTCGAGCGCGACGGACTTCGCGCGTCTGGGCGGGACGTTCAGCCATTTGGTGAAGACGTTTCCGGTGGGGTTGGAGGTGGCGGAAGTGGAATGGGAGGAGAGCAGCATGGACGAAGGGGACCACGTGGTGCGACACGGCGGGAAGCTGAAGCCTGCGTGCTGCTCGGACGTGACGCTGAGTGAGCTGGTGAGCGACAGCAAGAGTCCCGTGCGGGTGGCGAGCAAGATGGTCGCTGCGAGCTCGGCGGGCGGAGAGAGCGAGCGGGCGAGCAGTCCGATCAGCAGCAACTACTCGAGCAGTCGGAGCTGCGAGGAGTGCGTGGAGGAGAAGGCGAGCTCGAGCGGTCGCGTGGACATGAGTTTGGAGGGAGGTCCTGTGTCTCGGAGCTACAAGCGTCAAGGGTTCAAGCCGATCAAGGAGCTTTCGGAGGCGATCCGCGAGGAGGAGCTTCTGGATATCATGCTGCTGCTGTACCACCTGGGGTTGGCCCAGAACTTCAAGCAGGTGAGCATGTGCCCGAGTGTCGCCGTGATCGGAGGTCTTTGGTCGAGTGCAATGCAGGTGACCAGCGCTAGCGTTTTGTCTACGAGGATTTATTTGTCTAGATTCGTTCGTTTTGAATTCTGCTGTAGACTTGGGTCAGAGGAAGCGTCGGGTATGGAATTTGGAGGTTTCCATTGAGGTGGTTTTCTGATTGCTGGTGTCAAGTGGTGAAGGTGTCTTTCCAACGGCATGATTCTTGTCCTCGCTGCTTATCCAGCGTTGCTTCGGTGGTATGATTAGTGACTTGGATATGGTGGCATTTCTTAGCGGCCTGTTGTCAGTTGACGGGCCGTTGAGGGATCTCATATTCTATGGAAGAGGTTTCCGGGAGAGTGGTAGTGCATGATTGCACGGGATTTGTGAGGGTGTTGTAACACGTCTTTTTGTGGTGGTATTTTTTTGCAGGCTTCCTTTTTTATGCAGCACCAGATGCAATCGATTACACAGCTGGAGGACACAGATCGTCAAATACGGGGAGACAATTCGAGTGAGTATTTGAAACGGTTGAAGGAAGCGAGAGCAGTGTACAGAGAGGACTTGATCGACTGTGTGCGGAAGTGTACATGGTATGTCGGACTTGCTATCTTGAGGAAGCAATGGATGTTTTTCTGTCCGTGTTGTGGTTGTTTTTGAGGGTGCTGTGGCATTTCAGTGAGTGATGTGGTGATCTGGAGATATGAATGAGTGGCGCGTATGATGGATTGACAATTTAGTTTGCGTGGTCGTGCAGGTACCGCGTGACGATGTTTGCAAGATGGAAGCTGAGGGGAATGTATGCTACGTGCATGTGGCTGGTGCAGTTGCTGTTGGTTTTGAGCAAGAGAGATCCCCTGTTCAGCTTCGTTCCGGAGTTTTACGTGGAGACTTTGGTGCGTGGCCACTGGGCCGCTGAAGTCCGTCGTGTTTTAGCTGCCAGTTCCTGAGTAGCGATTGTCTTCCTGTGATTGGAGTGGTAGTCCAGAAATGCTTGTTTGAGGTGGAGAATGGTTGCCACAGTATTTTCGTGGTAGTGTGATGACGAGAAGTGGATGCTTGGTGGAGCAGGTGGATTCGTTTCATGCAATGCGAAGGAGCGACCCTGTATTTGTGAAGCCTTCTTTTCTTCTACAGCAAGGCCTTTCCCCGCTGGTAATGCTGCCGCCATTGTATGGTGTCGTCGGTGACTGACAATTTTGTGTAGGTGGATGTTCGTGACTGGTTTTGGAACTATGATTTACTAGTTGGTTTTCCCAATTTGATGTGGTTACTGGGGATGTTTGTTTTTCCGCAGGTGACGTTTTTGGTGACTCATTTTAGCGATGCGAGAATAGCGAATTCGGACGTGCGAGATATTTTGCTGCAGTCGATATCGGTGTTGGTGCAATACAGGGAGCACGTGGTGGCATTCGAACGGAGTCGAGCAGCTCGGGAAGAAATGGTGGGCTGTCTGTTGGCGTCATTCGATAACCGCTTCTGGATTCCCGTGTCGAACATCTTGCTGCGGCTGTGCAAGGGCTCCGGTTTCGGAGCGTCGAAATGCTTGTCCCACGGAGAGTCGTTCTCGCCGCACTTCCAGGTGGGTGGAAACAAGTGTTGGGGTGTCGAGAGGTGACTGTTGTGGACGAATGAGCATGGGTGTGTTGTGGATTGGTGAAGGATCTGGAGAATTTTTTTGGAGTTGCAGGAGTGATCTCGGAGTGTGATATGTTGTTTGGAATTGGTGGCAGCTTTTACTGAAGGAGAAGTGCGTGAGCGATGAGGAGCTGTTGGCATCGTTTCTGAATCGACTGTTCAACACGTTGAACTGGACGATAACGGAGTTTGCAGTGGCAATCAAGGAGATGCAGGAACATTCAGACTTACTGCAGGTTTGTGACTTTGGAACATGTGTGGCCAGCAGAGGGGTTTGGTTGTCAAGTTTTCTGACATGCTTGTTAGATCTGCGGAGCCTCTCTAGTTGTCGGTAGGTTTGTGATGCTGCTCCGTTTCCAGACGAGGAGAGTTTTGTGAGCAGCAATTCTCCCCTTTTCATGCTGTTGGTCGGGGGGTGGCATTGCGTATACTGAGTGTAGTGTCCGATTGTTCTTGCCAGCACATTCAATGTTATGCTCATGGACATGCATTTCTATAGAGGGAGCGGACTGTGTGTGCATGACTTTCTCACTTGCAGTTGGTTGAATTTGACGCTGATTTTGTTTGTGGTCTTGTGAGCAGGTGCCAGATTTGCAGCAGAGGAAATGCGTGATAATGTTCGAACTGTCTTGCAATTTGGAAAGGATTTTGGAGTTCTTCACGCAGGAGTTGCCACAAGCGTTCTTGGAAGGGCCGGAAATCAACCTGGTCCGACTTTGTGAGCTGATTTTATTCGTGCTAAATCACACCACATTGAGTGCAGATGCGCAATTTTTCGACAGGTGTGCAAATGGTTGGGTTCAGTTTTGGGATGTTGGGAATGCATAAGTTCTGGTTGTTTTGTCATGTTTAGTGACGGGGAAGAGAGCGGCTTAGTAGTATGTTTGCGTCTGTGTTTTGTAAGAGTTTTGATGGAATTGTGTGTTGGTGTTGTTTCAGCACCGTTAGGCAACAGGGGCAGTCTCTGGAGAAGATCAACAGGGCGATGATCTTGGCCCCTTTGGTGGGGATTGTCCTGAATCTGAGAAATGATAGCTCAGCTGAAAGTCATGGCAGAGTGTACGACATGGCAACTGTTCTGGCTGGCGTAGACATTTCAGCAGCGGTGATTTCGAATTTCCAGTATCTGGTGGACTACAGCTGGGTGAGGGTCAATCCCAGGGTTCCGGTTATTATTATTTCGTGTATTGTTTTTTGGTAATTTATCAGGTTAAAATTGTGTAATTCATGCTTTGGTTACTGACTGCTCGAGTACAGATTGTTATTGACGATTGTTTTTGTGTGTTGTAGGATGTGACGTTCAAAGGTGATCCTTCAATCGGAAGAGTATCAGAGTTGACGTACTTCGTTTCGAAACTGAAGGCTGAAGCGGAAGAGGCGAATAGGGTAGCTACTTTTGATGCTTTTACTTCAGCGAATTCAGGCTCAGGTGGAATATCTTTCATATCTGTTGTGCCTGTCTATCAGTTTCCAGTTGCGTCATATACCTGTTGCTACACCATTCTCTGTTCAATGCTTCGGATTTTCTTCTTGGATGTTCTCAGTCTGGAGGTTCTGTAGGTCTTTATCTGCGTCGTAACAGAGTTTCAGTGAAATTTGATTATTTCAGGACAACATCTTAAAAAGAATCTTCTCCATGATTCCTGGGAGGTCTCTCTATTGTCACCGTGAGCATATGGAGCCCTCCCCATGGTGTACGCGGAGGTCTCTGAATGATCGCTGTGACCATAAGGAGACCAGGAACCTATTTTTTTTCTTCTTTTTATGATGTCAAAGTTTCTGTAACAGTCTAATTTGACTTGAAACGTTGTTTCGCTCTTATTAATGGTCCGTCGAGTACTCTGTGGCGCGCCAGAGTAGTAACTCGTTGCTGAATTTGTCGCAGACGTTCTAGGGAGCTTTGCAACAATGGATCGAGAGGAAACGTGCACCATTTGCTATGCGGGTGAAGTGGACACAATATTCTTACCTTGCAAGCACAAGTCATGCCAGCGCTGCATATCTCGCCATCTTCTGAACAACCAGCGGTGTTTCTTCTGCAACTCCACCATCGTCAAGCTCTCGTCCATTCTAACAACTCCTGGCGTGCAAGACGACGAGTGCTCAGAAGATCCCACCAGAACCTTAGACGACGTGCTAAGGGACGCCAAAATGCCCCAACTTAGGAGAGGGTCATCGCCTCGGCTTCATCCAAGATGACACACCCCGTGGTCATGAAAACAGATGATGTTGATGTCAAGTTGGGAATCTGTAGAAGAATGTATGAGATTACAATGGATTCTAATTCCACTTAAACTGACCCATGTATAAGACATTTGGTCAGACGTATTGACGTGTTGGATAATCTGGATGAAGCACACAAGGTGACTTTCGATCAGATTTGGAGGCCATGGGGAGTCACTGAAGCAGGTGATACCATGTGGCGGATATACACGGTTAAGCAGATTATACGACTTATTTAGTTACATAGATATCCAAGTCATTAGCGGGAGAGAAAAACTCATCTGAGAACCGTTAGATGCGGCTCTCGGTGAGTCGACACTGTATTTCAGTTTTGACCGATTATTTCTATACCGTTACTTTACCCATTGGATGTGGGACAGAAGTTGTGCTACTATTATTTAGAGCTTAGAAGTAATAGGACGGAAGGAGAGGCTATTTGATATGGATGTGGATATTGAGTTGATGCAATGGAACCTGGTACAGACCCCGGTATAATTCGCCGGTAACATTCTGCGGTGTTTTTTTGTTTTTTGTTTTTTGGGGGTGGAAGAGATTAATTCGTATTTTGCTAACAAATTTAGCCGCCTTCTGCATTTCTGGCCCTTTGCTCATGCAGGGTTGGTGGTTTTCCAATATTTCTTTGTTTAGCTGGTCCATGAGAGGATGGCATCGAGTTTCACATTCTGATGTGTGGGACTGTACATCTCTAGCACAACACGGTTTCTGTTACGGAGTACTCCGTATGTTCCAAGAGGGTAAGGATGCATTTGCGCTTGTCAAGCGTTAATTGTGCTTAATTAGAGTTCAGACATGCATGCTCGACCCTTTAAGGTCCCTCAGTGGCCTTTAATGTTCTACATCCGTATTTTGGGGTTTAGAAACTATTATGTCAAACGATGAAACTACTTCATTGCTGGCTGGGTCTAGAGTAAACTTAATAATCACCGCACAGGCAAAATTCAAATACTTCTCCACACTTAAATAGTGACTTGAGTGCTCTGAAATTTGATGTGATTCTTAATTGTCATGTTAAGATCCACCTTCAAAAAACAAAATGCAAAAAGGTTTGTTCCTACAAATCTTGTAGCAATATAATGGCAATGAGTTTGAAATCTATACAAAAAAATTTGACAACCCTTACCTGCAGATTGCATGGTCATTAGCAAAATTTTGATCCCATTGCGATACCTGTGCAATGATTGGCCTATGTATTGTCCGGTGATTAGCTCTGTCCAATGAATGACAATTTTACTCTACATATTGGGTTTTTTTTTTTTCAAGATGTCCGATGAATGACAGTTTTACTCTACATATTTTGGGGGGGGGTCCTTTAGGATTTTCAGTGCCTAATAGCTCCTGACTAATGGTGGTTAGTGTGGTCATAGGGAAAATGCCACGTGACTTGTGTTGCATGTTATAATTTTGGCAAAATCTTGTAAGCAATGACAAAAATGCAAAAAACATCCTATCACTACAAGCACTAAACATTGGCAACATCCATAGCAAATAAAAGGAAATGAAAGTCTTATGAAACACAAAACACCAAGTGTAGTAAGTGGGCTTAGCAACTCGCTTAGTAAGCACTCCTTTACTTGCCCCTTTGTTGGTGTCAAAATCCTTTTTACATTGGCAAAATCAATGGCCTTCTCTAAAGAACTAATGATAACCTATAGGAAAAATTTACAAAAGAAAAACTTACAAAGGAAATGAAGATGTTTATCTATGCTTTGACACACATTTGGGACAAACCCACCAACCCACAAAAAAATTTGCAACAACAGATTCAAACAATTCTTGTACCATTTAACGAAACAAATATTATATAGAATCACAATGACAACGTGCTTGGTGCTTTTGCACAACATGCATTTTAGTCCAATTGAAATTTATAAAACGCTAGAGCCAATCCATCCATGGATGTATAGCAAGTGACATGGTGTACAATTGTACATGTGATCCTTCTAGATCTTTCCATCACAATTCTTCAAAAGTAATATTCCCGACTTCAGCCACAGATACACAACTCCCATATTATATTGCCTTGATTATAATCATTTATTATGCATTTTAGTCCAATTTCAAGGGATATAATTTTTTCTCAAGGGATTTAATGTAGAAAATTCTTGTAGCTTTTTACCATGGAATTTAAAAATGTAATTATATATATGAAGTGAATATTCTTTGGGAACAATAATAGCATTAACCCCTAAAGGACCAAGTTGCGTTTTTTGGCAACATAGCTAGTTCACTACAAATGGAGTTTTTATTTTTTTTTCTTTGAAAGTTTTACACAACATGTGCCCAAGGAGTAGCTTTAAGGACCAACAATTTTTGTGACTTTTGACTACATAGTTAAAAAGTTATTGCATGATATGTAATTTTCTTTGAACTTTGGGCAGCCCGGGCAACTCCAAAAATTTCTTTCAAAATGACTTTTTTTAAAAATGAAAATTTGAAATTGGTTCTTTAGATTTATGTATAAGTGGGAAGCTTTGAATCATTCAATTTCAATCAATGAGTCAAAAGTTATGAGGAGTTTAAGTTTGTGGGCAGGTATGGAGTCTTTGAAAACCATAATAAAATGAAAACCCCCAGAGAGGCTTGTTTTTAAAATAAGTAGCTTATTGCTATCCACAGAAGCTGTAAATCCTAATCTCCATGATGCCCCTTCTTCAAGCTATACATCCAAAGCTCCCTTTTGACATTTTGCACCATGCGCTCTGCTAATCCATCAGTCATCAAGATGATCTTTTTGAAGTAGTGCAATAATCAATCATCGTTTATTCACATAAGTCTTGAAACTCCCCAAGAAACTTGCATACTTGATTGGTCAATACCTCGGTTAGAATTCCAAATTAAAGCTACTCAACACACAATTCAAAAATAAATAAGCTTCTTGTTCACTAAACTTGTTAGGCAATGCCACCAACTCAATCTACTTGCAAAAATGTTCAATCATCACCAGTGCATAGGCTTGTTGTATTGTGGAATCACTGGCAATGGCCCCACAAAGTCTAAATTCCGTCTATATACTAATCCCATAATTTGCAATGGTTGAAACTAAAGCAATGGAGTATTAAATGATACCCGCACTCTAACACCTCTCTTGCATTTGATTATCAATTGTTGAATTTACATTTGCATACCTTGCCACCAATAATGAAGGGTAATTGCACTAAACATACTTACTATTAAAACATATGTGTGTATGTGTATATATATATATATATATATATATATATATACTTATTGACAAGTAAGAGACAATTCTAATACTCTTAACCCCTAAAGGCCCAAGGCATTTTCTGGCTCCAAAACCACTGAAAACTGCCATTTCTACTGCGATCACTCCCTAAACCAAAAAAAACTTTTTTTTTAGAATCTAACCGTAGGATCTTGTACTTCACTTGTCTCAAATCATGTGGTAAAAATTTCATGAAGTTTGACCGTACGGATTGGAAGATATTAGCGTTTGAAGTTGGAAAAAGAAGTTTTTTTGAACTCTAGATTGCAATTTCAGATGACTTTGACGGCCATTTGTGGATTTTTTTTGCACTACACACCATAAAGTTAAATTTTTTTATGTTGAACATTTGAGTTGAGAGTTGGGGAAAAAAATTTTAGAATGTCAAAACTTGATTTTCACATATAAAAAAATTGTTAAGTAGAAGTAGGTCCAAAATTGAACAAAACACTAAATCTTCAATAGCTCTTAGATGGAATTAAAAAACCATAATCCCAACGGTGGGATTGTTCTTGCAAACAAACTTAACATTTGCAAAAAAAAGAATTTGCAAAAATTTGAAAATTGCATTCAAAAATGAATTTTATAAGTTCTTTTTTGAAGAAGACGCTTAGGTTGCCCAAAAAACAAGATTGTCCATAACTTTCTCATTCTAAGTCCAAATAGAATGAATCAAAGCTTCAAATATAGAAAAAAACATGATCTTTGAGGAAAAAAATCAAAAAAAAAAATTCAATTTTTTAAAGTTTTTTTTTTCTTCCCGGCGAACTGCTTTTTTGACTTCGGGCGGCATAACTTTTTTTCCCGGGCACCGATTGAAAAAAAAATTATATTTTTGGAAAGCTAATGTGATTTCCTATCTTCAAAAAAAGTTTCAAAAAATCAGGTCAAAATTTCAGGTCGCACGAGCCTGCCCGAAATCCCAAGTGTCCCCCGAGGGGACTTTGGGCCTTTAGGGGTTAAGTATGCATTATTTGGACACTATATGAATACGTCATGAAATTTCAAAATATTATCTCTAGGTGTCTTAAAACGTGACATTAATCCCTCCAAGGTTCTCATGTTCCTCTTGTCTCATCTTGTCTCATTTTGTCTCATCAACTTTGAAGTTTGAATGTGGCTTTTTGGTCCCAATATCAGTGTGACATTTTCAACAATGAAGATTGATAATCTTACATGAACAACTACTTTACTACATTAGGGGTAGTTACAACCCCTCCGAGGTTGAGATTTTCTCTGAGATTGAGATTCAGGTGCATGAAATAGAGAGCCAATGGGAAGCCTTGTTATGTGGAAGGGTTGTGACACTCCATTTGCAATCAGGATGAAATCTCAAAGAATGGTTCACATGCAAGGAGGGTGGAGTGGGGTAACTGTGCATGATGAAGCCGGTAGAAGGAAGATAAAATCAGCGAAGTGGTGAAAGTACGCCGGGTAAGGGGTGAAACTGCGGAGCAAAAGATAAAATTTTCTTCAAAAAAATGTCATCGAAGCCCCTTTCTTCACCTACGAAGGAGAAGAACGACACACCCAGAACTTCCAAGGTTGAGAAATCCACCAACCACGGCAAACCAATCACCAGCTTCTACACGTCCAATCTCCAAGAAGGGAACGATTCTCGGAGGAACTGTGACTACCCCTATTGAATGCAACTAATGCAGTGCTAATATTTTTCATAAAATTGGTTCACCTTTTAGAATATTCCTTGAAATCCTTTATTTTCCTTTGAACTCATTACTTTTTTCCCCTAGAAAAATAATTCCTCAATTCCTCAATAATACAACTCCTTTATTTTATTTTAGAAATGTTTTTCGACAAAACTGCAATTCGACTACGGCACTGAGTGAGATTTCCAAGTCACAGGCAGCCAGAGTCCACCAAGTTTCGCCTGCTATCATCAAAGCGCAGTCGTTTCTTCAAGACTGTCAGGAATCAAACGAAGGTTCCAAAGTGATGAGCCGCCTTTGACGCACAGAAAACAAAAGCCACGGAAAGAGACGCAGCCACGCATGAATGCAGTCATTGCCGTAGAACATGATTGCCTTGTACTGAAGGACGAGATCTCGATGATTCAGCCATCATTCGTCCCGTCCTCACCGGAGACGCCTGATGACAAGTTTTTTCTGTTTCCCTTTCTTTTTCCAGCTGGGTTCAGGATTTTGACGGGTTTTTTCGGAGAATTCCGTCGCGTGACTGAATTTATTTAGTTTTTTTGAACCAAGACGCGTCTTTCTCGCCCCAATGGCCTCCCTGGTTACCGTTGCGATCCAGGGCAAGCTAAGCAAGAGTAGTCATGTTGCTCGCTGGCTTTCAGGTCCCTCTGCACATTTATCTTTCACGACCAACCGCTTGCATCTGAACAGTGCCAGGAGCTTTCAGAATCCAGACGCCGCATTTTCTTGATCGATCGGATCGAGCTGCCAGTTCTTGCCATTGTTTTTGCGGCTTTGAGCTCGTTTCTAGGTGTAAGTCTCGATCTTTCTCATCGCTCCGCGGTTTTTAGGTTCTTGATGATCTTGCGAAGTTCGTGGATCTGTGTTTCGAGATGCTGAGGGAGAACTTCACGTTTGGCTCATGGTTTTTTTTAATAGTTGATCGATGATGTGATTGAGTTCGATTTCAGAGACTGCTGATTGGTGTAGTCACTTTGGGCGTTGCAAGTAAGCTTATATTTTCAGGCTGTTGGATGCTGATGCTCGGATTTCTGATTGTGGACATCCTTAGGAGGCGGAGTTAGTTTATCTTAGTGATCGAACGTAGTTTGTGATTTGTCCTATTGAAAATGTAGTGCGCATGTCTGTTTTACGAGCGATTCTGGCGTGTTGGTTCCCGTAATTAAGTGGGTGGACGAAATGCCGATGATCTGAAACGAACGAGTCTCGTGAGCACGGACATTGACTTTTGCGCTGGACGTGAATAACTATAAGTTTTTGAACGATTTGGTCAATAGTGATAATTGTCGTATGTTTTAGGCACTTACCCTTAAGTTCGAGTTACTGAAAAATTGGAGTGTGCTTTCTCTCAACCCTTTTTGAAGTATACAGTGTTTTCTATGTCGGGTTGATATTTGGATTTCTGTAACGTTGATATCTGGCAACCACGAAATCTCTTGATGTCGATTTGGAACTGTGTGATTGGATTCAATATTCGCTGAAGTTCTCCGGGGGTAGGACGGCAGGACTAGAATTGGCGTGCCGAGATTTGTTAATTTTCCCTAGTTCTGATGATGAGATTTCGAAGACAGTGATGATGAGCTTTCCAGAACAATTTAAAATGGATGTAGTATGGTGCTTCGATGAACACTTCTTGTACCTTCCGTATTGTGACACACTACGGTTTTACAGGGAAAAGGATTTTGCGAATATGGCGAGACCATTAGTTCTTGCCGTCACACTAATATTCTACATCATCGCCTTCGGTCTTGCTATTGCAGCCATTGAGAAACGAAGCAAGGTTAGCTTTTCGCGAGCTACTTCTCCCCCTCATTTGCGTATTGCATTTAATTCTGCGTTAAATATCAGGAAATAATCTCAGGATGTTGAGAATAGGTTCCATAACGGTATTACTCTGGTAATTCTTGCGTATACGTTCAGTTTGACAGTTGATCTTCATGTTAAAGAGCTATCAAATTCTTGCCTGCACGCTTTTGAAGAACTTGCTTATTGCTGTGAGAGTTGACCTTGAGATAAAAAAATCAGTCATTTGGTTTAGAGTTCTGCGGTAGTGATTATATATTTCCAACTTCTCTAGCATGTGTTTTCTTCTTCGTGTGTTCGCATCAATTGCTGAATCTCTAACGTATCCTGAATGGGTGATCGTATCAAGGACATCAGCTCGTACAGAATGCAATTCGTCGTGTGACTGACGATATTCTTTATCTGCAGGCAAGTTACTCGGCATTTGATCCTAAAACAGAGCTTTTCAAATGCGAGTACACCTCTGACATATCAACCGGTTTGGCTGCGGGATCTTTCCTTTTCTTGATGGTCTCCCAGATCATCATCATGCTGGCCACACGCTGTCTCTGCTGCGGAAGTGGCGTAAAGCCTGGAGGGGCTAAGACTTTCGGTGTTCTGATGTTTCTACTGTCGTGGTACGCTTATTGTTGAGCTTCCTCAGTTACATTTTCGGGCTGCTCAAGCACATAGTATACACATTCATCATGACGTCATCATCATCTTTTGGCAGGATGAATCGGAGGTTAATATAATTGTTATGGATGCAGGTTGTGCTTCATCGTAGCCGCTGCAGCTCTCATTGCAGGTGCCGCCCAGAACAAAATCCAAACCAAAGGCTATCACAACTTCTTCGGAGACAAAGTCACTTGCCGGGAAGTGACGAAGAGTGTGTTTGCTGCTGGAGCTGCCTTTGTTTTTCTCACTACAATATTCAGTGAGCTGTACTACGTCCTCATCTCGAAAGCCAGGGAGCGACCGGCATGGCAAACGAATGGTCCCTCCGTGGGCATGTCTCCGTACCCCTAAATTTAGCTCTAGCTCATGTTAAATCCTAAGTTCGAATTATTTTGGCGTTTTCCTTATTCGATTAGCCACTAATCATATTCATTCCACTAGATGAATGTGATCATTTAGGTGACAATTTAGAATCGGAGTTTAATCAGCGTTGTAGGTTTATTTTTCACATTCCACTCTCAAGAGTGTGCACATTCATATGAATCGGAAATTTGAAAACAATTGATCAGTACTTACGTGAAGTGTCTGGACAATCCAAACACAGATTGTGGTATAATTGGAACCTTTTTTGTTGATTATATTTTTTCTTCACTGATTTACTGAATTTAAACGCAGGTAGAGGTTGTTATGTTTTCCTCCAGACAGTTTTTTCAACTGGATTGCGTAGGTCCTAGTAAACGAAAGGACTACCAAACGACATGTCCTACATGTCTGCTGGTAGTAGCAACAGGTAGCCCTCCAGGAGCTGGAGACAGTTCAGTAAAGGAATTGCGAATCAGTTACATTTCCAAACGTTTTGGCTTTGCACGCAAATACCATCGTTCGAATGGACGCGACGGTTACTATGTCAATTGACCCTGTTCATAAGCCCTACTATGGTCATTCTCATTCTGCCCCAGAACTTATGCGAGCTGATCCCTGATTGCTGTTCCTTCGTACTTGTGCATCATCGAGAGGTCGGGAGGTCGAGGGAGCCCAAGCTTTCAACTGAAGACTGCTTAAGTGTCCGATTCTGACAAATTTGTGCTCCTAACTTCTCAGTGGACAGGTATAATCCAGCGTTCCGTTTGAAGAGGCAACATCCTCAGGTACGTCACTAATCCCGCCAGCTAGCTCGTTCACCATGTCGTACTTAAATCGTAAGGATAAATTGAATCCGATGGTGGAGTCGTTGTACTACCAGAAGCCCGCCGGGCTCGTCGTCAGGAGAATGGAGAGGACCAAGGAATACGATGAGATAGAGCCAGATGGTCCATGGTCGCACGCCGATAACGCACCACGGGTGCAACGAGAGGCCTCTGACTCGAACTGGATAATGAGCAAAGAGCGAATGGAGTACCGCCACAAGAAAATCATTGAAATTCTTGATGATATGATTCACAGACTGCCCAAGGAGAGTTTTGATCATTTCCTTGAGAGGGCCTACTCTACTGCTAACCTAGCATTGAACAGAGCTAACAAAGCCATCACTGGTGACGAATGCGCAGACATGGGGGATAGGTGGGTCATGCGTTTTGTCAGGGGTTTCAGGTTGCTTTCCAGGTCTACTGGCGTGGGATGGAAAACGGAGGAAGAGTCGTTGCTCTTCAAGCTGGTACGAGAGGAGTGCGACATGCTCACCAAGCAAGACGTTCAGTTCACAGACTCACGGTCGAGTGTTAGGGTGAATAAGAGGCCGTGGGAGAGAGAAATGGACGACAGCCATCCCACTGATTACAGAGATAACATTGGCGACCCTTCCAAGTTCAACGCTTGAATCAGCAACCGCACCCATTCTTCAACTCTTGTATTGAAGGTGTTCAATATAAGAGCTAATTTTTGCTTACGTCTGCGCCAGTGCCCTAGTGCTATCTTCAGCGCATGTCGTTCATTCGAAACCCACCGGTCTAGTGTCCTTATCTCTTTCAAATGAGGTCGCTCGGTTTGTATTCGACAAGTTTGTGGATCTCCGTTGATAAATTGTCTTTCATCGTTGTCCCGTTAAGAGTTGTCACTTCTTTTTGTGATTAAACATGTACTGGTGAAAAAAGGAACTGGTTTCAATACAGTATCCACTCACGGGTCAAAATTATTTCAGGAGGTTTGAAATCCCTTTCTTGTGAACTTCAAGAATATTCTAATTAGCTTAATAAATTGAAGATTTCATGAACACTATAAGCAGTTTATTGATAATGTTGTGATTACAATTGTTGGGATTATGAATCACAAGTTTTACAACCCTTGCTCTGTCCTCTTAAAGCAGAGAAAGACATAATCCCAGCTTTGGTGAAGAATCCTTCATGTTTCATAACCATGCTTGGCATTGAAATTTGATTCCCATTATCCCAGTGCTAGTGTAAGGTGAAGTTTCATCATATTTTTGCAATCCATGAATTCATTTTGATGGACTAATGGATTCGAATCTCAGTAGATTCTAATTTTTAGGGGTTGTTGATTTTGTTCTCTTTCGGTAGAGGGATGGCAATATGATTATGCTTTGGGGCATACATATCACTAAGTTAACCTTGCCCAGACAGGGTGGTCAGAAAGTCTCCAATGGAAGTTTTTTAGGGTTTACATAAAACAAATTTATGCACATATTGGTTAATTGCATGGTTGATCAAAATGGTAGGCCTGTTGTTTTAAAGTTAATCTTGTCACTATTCATAAACTAAGTCTTGTGCTATTGCATTTTTTGCAATTTGCAAACGAAGTAAGCAAGTAAATGACTTGAAAATTTTATTTACAGTAACATGAAATCCCCTTGATGGAATCTGATTTGCACAAGCCCCAATTCCAATGTATAACTGTTGAAATGAAAATGCTAATTTAGCTCCATAATGTACATCATGATGTGAATCATTAATTTCAACAATGAGTTGTGGTTCAAGAGGGCTTTTCTTAATGTAGTCCATCGTAGATGTAACTTATTTCAGGACTAGGCTTCAATTTTAAAGTAGCAACGAACACCATATAGAAGAACCTAGATCTATTCATTCCTTCTCACATCATAATAAAAAATAGAAGACTTTTATGCCAAAAGTAGCAGTCTCATCTATTGCTCCTCGTTAGTGATGCAGTGTACATATTTGAAGGTGGTAGAAATATGATTGGGTTGGGCAAAGTGTATGTAGCCACTCATCTTTGAATGGAAATGAACTATTTGTCTATTTTCTTCTACAATTGCATAAGATAATCACACATTGTCATTAAAAAATTTCCTCAACAAATTTGGTTCTTCACCTAAGAAGACCTTTCAACATTCGCTACACCAATCTCCCAATAAACCCACCCCCTACATTTGGTAACTGCTTGAAGGAATGCAAGTCATTAGAAGGAAAATTGAAACCTCAGTGGTTGTGAGGTCAAAAGTCGATCATGTCAGTTCCCACATCATGTCATGTGCACCATGATGTGTCAATTTGAGAGTTGTTGAATGAATTTGCAAGGGCAATTTTCTATTGTTGATTCCGCCTTTTATCAATAAACTCCATTGATGCTCTTTTGACATTCTTGTTTTCAGTCTCATTTTTCATCTGTACACATTGTCATCAATGCTGCATGTCATCTATACATTGCGACAGTGGAAAGTAGCCTGATGTTGGGAAGTAGTCCGATACAACAAATTTTTTAACGTTCACTTGTGGTCATGCAACACGCATCCACAGGTTTCAGGGAGGCGCCTCGGTGGCAACTCTTGTTTTTTTTTCTCCTGTCTGAGTGGCTCCTTGTGATTACAGAGCAATGTGGATTAGGCGACATCATTTTCCATTGTTTTTTACTGTGCTGGCGACTATTTCCGTTTCATTGTTGCAGTTCTGGTGAACTTGCGGTTCCAAGTTTAAAAAAATTTCACTCAGGGGAGTCGAACCCCGGCCACAAAGGCCTTGCTCGGATGCAATGAGTGAACCCACCTACCCCCAACCCAGTTAGTGAACTGTTTTCAAAAAAACTTAGAATCCCAAACTTGCCGGATTAATGGAAACAGCCTGCTTACATCTTTGTTCCCCGTCGCAGCGCCTCCTTCCGCCACGAAGTAATAGCCTTAGTCATAGGAAAGCTTTCCAAAGTGAAAAAACCCTGTGAATACAATTTCACACAAGTATCCACATGCCCTGTAAGGCAGTTTCGCAATTTCGACTTCATAAAACTCAAAGTCAAAAACATGTGTTCGTCCTCCACACTGCCAAGGACTGCACAAATTGCAATTTCGGCCAGTTTAATGAACTCCGAGAGCTGGTTAAGCATCAATGCGTGTGGCCAATACGAATCTAAACTTTTGTCAAAGGATTTTCATCCCGAGGTTCTTCCAAAGCCCCTTTAGCTTGGGCCTTCATAGTCAACTTAAACAAGGACATCTGCAACGTTAAGAGCCTCCCATCAAGAATGGGATCCACCTGATGGTAGTTGGGCTCCTCCTCAGTCTCAAAATTCACCTGCTTCACAACTACAAACTGAGATTTCAACGTAGCCACATGCAAGGGGAACAAGCCGTCGCAATTATCTTGCAACCAGTACTAAGGAAATACTATTCCCAAGGCACACATGAGCTCAATGTGAGGGAAGCGGACATCAAGCTCCAAGCTCAACATCTCAGCCGCATCCTTGCACTGTGACTTCACAGAGGTAGCCACTGCAGCCAAGTCGTCCCTGGTAACTAGGAGCTTCTTCCCCGAGATTGCACACAGTGAGTGTGCCGGATAAGTGTGGTCCCCAATGCGGAAAGCAAGACTCTTCCCCCCGTGTTAAGATTAGTCACCCACTCTTGAGAAATGGAGTAGGAGTGATCATTGAGAATGTCATAAAATATCTCGAAGTGCTGTTTTTGCCAAGCTGTATCCTTGTTGCTATACATCATGTACAGCTCGGCCTGACAAATCTTCACTGCGGCAATATAATCACCACAAACACGTGGTTAGACTGTGCAAACTTCATCAAGTAATTGATGGAATCCAGCAAGGGCATGATGCAGCTCAAGCCCAATAAAGTATCGATGTCACAAAGCAGAAGGTAATTTTGCCTGGCACTATCCCTCGCAGCAGCCTGCTTTGCTGTCAGATCAGGCTCCTTAACAACTCCGTCCTGACACATTTTGACAAATAAAGTTTTGTACTCGCCCATAACCCTCTTCAAGGGTTCAAGCAAGGAGATCCATTGTGTTTTCACGTTTCTGAGCATGCGATTGCCCTCTATTTCCACTAACTCGGCAAGATTTTGAAATTCTAAGGTACGCTTGGAACTGTGCTTGAAATACGCATACATGGCCTGGCAGAGCGCCTCAAGTTTTGCCACAATCGACAAGTTTGATAGAGGTTCCACTGCCAAGTTCGTTTGATGAGCCATGCAATGAATGCCGAACATGAATGCAGCCAAGTGCTGGTGCATTTGCACCGTAACCCCATTACGTGACCCCTGAAAGACTGACACACCATCTGCACCGAAACAAACTAGACGGCTAGCTACTTTGGCTGCATTCAGAGCATAGTGATGCAAGACCATTCCCTGTATGGTTTCTCTCACGGCCTGAGCCCCAGTACCATGTTCAAGTCAGCTTAAGGAAAGCAAGATAGGTACTCTTTTGAACCCTACACAAATGTACAAGTGAATCGACAACCAAGACTGTGAATCAATCGTACTAACTTTGTCTGCAGTCAACGAGAAGAAGCGAGCTTTAGATATAAACTGCTGTGTGTGATCCACCAAGGTTTTTGCAAGCTGATCGGCCATTTTCCACCCCGCAACAACACTCCAGTGCTTCTTGGAAAAATCTGGAACGAAGAGAAGCTCCAGTAACCCCCGAATATTCTCGTACTGAGACAAAGGTCAGCCCTGCATGAGCAACCAAAGCACGCAGCGGAATTGAACAACCTTCCGCTTGTGTTCACGAATCATCCCGTGCGCCACCTGTTGCATAATCGTATCCTCCGCCTTCCCCAATCGAGCAAAAAAAAATTTCTCATTCTTGACATGCACATTATTCGTGAGGAAATAGTGATCACTTGCCTTTACCTTCCCGAATGAAGTAGTGGCCTTTCTCCTGCCAGCATGCTTCCACAATGAATCAAGTTTAGGAATCAACAATTTCTCTCTCCCCTCAACCTCTGTGCACACTTTGCAACGAACTTGTCTTATGGTGCCATCTTCCCCAAGGACGCTCTCCGCCCATGGCAGACGTGCAATCTACGAATCTTGCCACTACCTATTCATTTCATATTTCTAACACCGTTTGCGGGCCAAATCATGGGCCGGAGAAGCCTCCGCTGGATCAAGCATGATGACTTCGGCTGCGCTGAAAGGAGGCACCGGCGGAGAATCTGGCGTGTCAATATCTTCGAGAACATGAATCGCAAGGGTGCCAAGAAGCACCGGTGATGACGACTGTCCCTGCGTGGTACAAGAAATCACGTCAACATCACTCCCTGAACCTTCCAGTCTACCCTCATACAAGAACTTCCGCATGATAGACACACGGGGAACCATGAATTTGCGAGAAAAACACAACTGCAAGAAAAGAAATAAGGCCATATTCATTAAAGTGAAAGAAGGTGACGTCTCATTTTAATTTTGAGACTATATTTAGTATGAAAAAGAGTTCAATAATTTGAGACAATTTGATAAATTGAGACTGTAATATGCCAAGAGAACTACAAATTTAGGTACGTATGAGAAACAACACCAACACATGTCATTCTACACACTACAATTCCATATTTTATGTTGATATATGGATCCATTGCTAAATTCACGTGCTTTTTTTGTCTCTTCAAGTAGACTCGCTTCGCACTTTTGCAAGGAAAGGTGTTCCAAAGAATTCAATGACATTCAAACTAAGATCATTCATAGCAAATAAATAATTATTAGATTGGCTACAAAAACATTCTGCATAATTACAGATATAGAAATTCAAAAATACTCATTATAAATGATAAAAGTGCATGTGCCCTTCTAAACAAACAAACATGGACATTTGAAATACAAGTAATAAGGAGAAAAATACTCCATATAATATAGAAAATAACAATAAATTCAATTTTTTTATATTAAAAAAAATACAGAACATCCATTTCCAATATAATCAAATAAAAATCAGCACAATGTACTAAAGGAAATTGCAAACGAAATCTTACTACTTCTTCTTCCTCCCTATTTTTTTTCCATTTTCTTTTGGACATAAAATGGTAAAAAAATAACCTATCAACTTTGAAAATTCCACACAAACTCTCTTTCATACCTATATTTTTTTGTCCTTCATATTTGTTTCCTTCATTTTTATTTTTATTTATTTTTATTTTTAAAATACCTAAACTACAAACAACTAATACTCCTAAATAATGACTTCCTATGCCTATAAGCTATTCATCTTCGTGCCGAGGATGCTTTCTTCCTTTCAGCAACAATGTTGGCCTCCACGGACTCTTTGATGATGCAGATTTGCGTTTTTGGGATTTTGAATTCTGGATCTACCATTTCTGCTCTCACGCGAGGCTTCCAAGCTGTCATTAGGGTATCCGTATGATTCCAACTCGAGGAGACCTCTGTGTCTTCACACCATATATTCCCTTTTTTAGTGTCCCACCCAAGATATGTATCCTCGTCAACGTGCTCAAATGACATTGGCATCCAGTACTGCAAGTGAATGAAATTGATATGCCCTGGATCCGGACTAGGGTTTGACAAAGCTCGAGCAAGCCAAAACGGGCGACGGTCACCATCCGCAGGACATACTACGAGAAAATAACCGGCAAACACATCACGACCAACACGGAACAAAGCACGTAGACGGTCACGCTTCTTTCCAACAAAGGGTGCATCCTCTGCAAATTCTTCACGCACACTGCCGTCCTGTAGGAATTGGTTCAGGTATTGGTCTTCCTCTTCATTGGTGACTATTGAATTCGGCCAAAATCCATCCCGCAATATATCACATGCCACAAGTGGTTCATGCAAAGCGCTTCTCACACCTTCCCAGTACTTCATCACTGGCTCATTCTTCCTCTGGAACTCCCCAGACAAGTCTTGATTGGCCATTCCAGACCACACAGCAATGTACCCGTCTACACCCTTACAAACCTCATCGAAGCCCTTCATCACTTTAGGTGACAAAGGTAGAGGGTTGCTTCTTGGCAATTTAGGGCGCCCATCAGCTGTCTCCTTCCACAAGCGAATCCCCCCACCTTCCTTTGGCAACCAATCAATGTTTGTACATTGAATTTTGTACTGCATCAAGGGCCACCCATTCGAATCTTTAAAGAACTTGAATTGTTGGGCCTGTGAATGACCCATTAGAGATTCATCCCCTGCATGCAAGTACCCCTCTACAAACTTTTTGAAATCAGGAACCTCTTCAATGAGATGAGGAATTACGGGTTGCGTTTCGCAATCCATGAAGGACTTCATCAACCTCGGAATTGTGAGATAGTCATTAGTCTTCAACATGCTGCTCCAACGACCGAATGGAGCATCAATGTCCTCGTGAGTGTGTCCAACAATGAGGAAATTCACGTAGACCTCACGAAAAACGGCTCTGTATACAAGCAGAGAACAGAATGCAAAAACCCACCGGTTTTTGTTGTCACCTGCACAATTGTCAAGTTGAAGATTCAATGTTGGAGGAAGACGTTGGGGTTCAACCACATCCTCAAAACGAGGGGGGAAAGATTCCACACATATTTTTGAGCCTTCCAACAAGGCTTTTGACAATGGATTAATCACATCCACGGGAAACAAGTGGCACGAGGAAAATTTCGGTTCAGCCTCAAGATCTCGCAACAACTTTGCAATAGAGCCCACGGTGTGATTAGAGTCCGATGCAAAGATGTCTAAGCCATAGTGCGCATATCTCACATCTCCATGCCCGTGGGCTATCATGCCCGTAATAGCGAGAGGCAACTTCATCAATGAATTGGTGCCCTTGTTCTTGTGAGAATAATGGGGAGAAGCCGTCTTTGAGTGATCCATCTTGTCATGAATTATGGTAATAACCTTCTCCGGATACTTCTCGGACACCGTACGGTTTGCATAATACAGCTTCCTATGAGCCTATTGTCTGTTGAGGTGAACTTTCAATTGTATAGTCCAAAACTCTTGCGCCCGCGAACGTGGAGTACAAGCGCTCCTCAGTTGCATGAATCTATCGCACTCGGCACAACGAGCAAAATTGTCACCACGAGCTTTTGGAGAGTATTCCGGAAATGAAGCCCGACGGATGCTGCTCAACCCGCTTGCTGAAATATGTGGCAACTGAAAGGTCGAATTGACGTTGTTGATCTCCGGCAAATGGTCCTTCCATTGAAATGATGAAGGCAGGACCATGGATGGAACTTTCTCCCCGAACTGAAGCGTCTTTGATTTGTGAGGCATCGGGTCCGCTTCCCTCTCAAGAATCAATCGAAGTGTGGCCGTCGCTTGTACGGTTTGAGTCCGTGGCTTCTTCAAGCCAAGGTTACCATGGTGCAATGGCGGCTTATCAAGTTTTGCCATGCCCTTGTACCTATATAAGGTAGCTTTCGGTATCTCATGAATGGTACACCAGGCAGTGGGGCAAATTTCATGATGTAACAAAGTGATCATGTCCCTCCCATTGGCATTAGAGTGGATTTGCTTGTGCACGTCAAGGAGACGCGATTTACGTAATTTCACTCTGCCGTCTACATGAAGAACGGACCGAATGGCTTGACTCTGCCCACGCGGAAACGGCTGCAAACAGTTCTTTGGGCAACAATTCTTGGTAGACACTTCAATGATTGCCTGGGGGGTGAGGAGAGCTTCTCTCTTCGGAGGGTTGTTTGGTTCTTTCCTCTCCCAAAAACTCTCATAAGAACGAACTCCACTTCGAACGCGCCGGGTAGATGCAATGACTGCGGCCTTGTATATAGAAGTCTGATCATGGTCATAAAGACTGGCACCGTTGAGATAGGTCCTCGATATCGGCCAAGAGTGCATTGACCACATCCACTGCGACGGAACATCGGCCTCACAAAGGGACTCCACAATTTGAATTGCGACCCAGTCGTCCCCAAGCGGTTTCCCGTCCATATCAATGACAAGGTCTGCATCAACGCTGTGGCAAATTCCATTTGCCACCTCCGTCCCAGCTTCATTTGTCAGTGTCACACACTTGGTATACCATGAGGCACGAGGGATGCCCTCACAGGGTGCCACACCCGCCGGCAAAGTTGGCAAAGGATCTACAAACTCGTTTGCGAAAGGATTGTCCATTCTGCAGCAAGTAAAATCAAAATAAGTTAAAGGACAAGAAGCGAAGACATTAGACAAGCAGTACATTATTAAAATTCAATGAGCACCGTATCAATTCCATGAGCACCTGTATACAATGAATTCAATGAATACTCTAAGACATCACATGAAAAACTTGAACTGTTTATGTAGTTTTGAGTGATGCCCTTAGATCTGAATGCATTGCTCACTCACCTTAACTAGATTCCGCTCTGCTGACACTACAATTACAATCAAACTATTCTACATCACAGTAGAAAATAAATCAAAGCAAAAAACCCTAACAATATGACCACATTACCTTCGACTCAAACATATACTCTGACGAAATTATCTTAAAATCAGATATAACCACTAGAATTAACATACACAATTTATCACAGATTGGAAGATAAACCAGTGGAAATATTTAATATTCTATGACTAGATTACCTTTGACTTGAAGATGAATAAGTAAAATTATTTCTCACACTGTCACTAATTTATCTTAGACTCGAAGATAAAACAGCGAAAAATTATTTTGACCCTCACTATTCTACCTTCGACCCAAAGATAGAAGAGGTGGAAATGTTTCTCACACTCTGACGATTTTATCTTAGACTCGAAGATAAACCAACGCTACAATGTGTTGGACCCCAGCTATTCTATCTTCTATTCGAAGATTAAGAGGTAGGAATGTTTCTCACACTCCGACAATTTTATCTTAGACTCAAAGATAAAACAACAGTGATATATTCTAGACTCTTACTACACTATCTTCAGCTCGAAGATAAAATATAGGCATATTCCTCATACTCTCACTATCTTATCTTACTCTCGAAGATAAAGCAACTGTGAAAAATTTGGGATTGTCACTACCCTATCTTCGTCTAGAAGATAAAGATGTAGATATATTTCTCACACTCTTACTATGTTATCATAAACACGAAGATACAACAATGGTATAATATTTTGGACTGTGACTATTGTATCTTCATCTCGAAGATGAAGAGGTGAATTTTTTTTCACTTTGACAATTTATTATAAACTGAAAGATAAAACAGTAGTAAAATATTTTGGGATCCCACTATTGTATCTTTGACTCAAAGATAGAAATGTACATGTATTCTCTCACTCCCACTATTTTCTCTTAGACTCGAAGGTAAACCAACGGTGAAATATCCTAGACAATGAATATTTTATCCTGGGCTCAAAGATAAAGACACCCATATTTTCTTGCATACTCAATATTTTTATCTTTGACTCGAAGATAATCTACAGAGCTGAACCGAGATAATTTCACTAGTTCATCTTCGAGTCGAAGATAAACTAGTGAAAATATCTCGGTTCAGCTCTGTAGATTATCTTCGAGTCGAAGATAATGTATGTATTTCCTAGACGGATTATTTGGTAAATCCATGAGGTACTGATTTGTAGACACTGAGCTACTGTCATATTTCTTAACAGACAAACATTTATCCTCGAGTTGAAGATAAACTTGATTTCGTGTATGTGTCATATAAATCCTTCATCATAGGTTAGCATGTAGTATAAAAATACCGGAGAGAACAATATTGAACTCAAACTTCGAGTGGTTTAAACATTCATGGCATCACGTTTATGTTTGAGTCGAAGATAACTATAATATCATTTGAGAGTTTTCAATATCCTCGATCTGAGGATAACCTGTACTCCACGTTGTGGACGGAAAAATCATTGCTTCCGCTATTTACGACGTATAATGCGGTCCTCAATATGCATACCGAAATCAACATAGAAGTCAAGAATTTCCTCTGAATGATCAACACAGAAGACAACCCGATCCACATTAAGCACGACAACGAAATCGTCGGATCCAACTACAGCACTACGTAGTCACAGCATTTGTACTCGGAAGTACTCAGTATGAAACCGACGGAAATGAACAACAAACAAAACAATAAGCTTACGAGAATGAGAGCGAAACTCAGGCCCGTAGATTGTACTGGTTCCGGAAACACTAGAAGAAAATCGCGTAGCATAAATTCAAAGTCTGCGCCGCAGCGATGTTTGCAACAGTGATGAAAGAAAAAAATGGAGAAGAACTTGGTTGAGTAAATGTGGGGCTTGCGGGGAGAGAGACGATGCCTGGATGGCGGGACAATCTAGGCGGGAAGTTCTGGAATTTGAACCGTTGAAAACTTTCCAGGCTTAGGGGGGAAGTACCTCCTCGGTTCAGGGTGCGTTGACATTGTAATCATCCATAAAAAGGTAAGCGGCGGGACTGACAAATGTACTTTTTTATATTTAAAGGGCATCTTCCATCTTCTGCATATATATAGAGAGGAAATTTAACTTTGCCACTACTTTGCCAGCCACATTCCATTCCGGAATGTGGATTACTCTTAGATTTGGCATTTGTCCAATTCAAGAGTTTGTCGTGGCACCTTGCCTTGGACCATTCACATGAAATATTCTCTTTTTTAAGGTTGGGCTACAGGGTGTTTGCGACAAATGCCAGCACAAATTACTCAAAATCATGCGGCTAATGTACATCAGACACAGAGAATGGGGTACTCATATCTAATCTATTTTGTAGGGTGGGTTTTAGGGTTTAGGGTTTAGGATTTAGAGCTTCAGGCTCCCTTTAGGGTTCAGGGTTCAGGGTCCAGGGTTCAGGGTTTAGACTTGCTTTAGGGTTCAAGGTTCTGGATTTAGGCTTCCTGTACGGTTTAGAATTTTAGGGTTTAGTCTTCTTTTTAGGGTCTAGGGTTTAGGGTCTAGGGTTCACGCATAGTATTTAAAAAATCCAGAGTAGGGTATAATTTAACCCCTAAATGCCGAAGGCCTGTTTTGAGCTTCTTGGATTTTGCTGTAAACTGAACAAAAAACCAACATTTTGATAAATTGAATCAATTTTTTGGGAATTGTAACCGTACAAATTCAAACTAGACATGTTAGAGATCACATAGGAAAAGAAAACACAACAATATCATTTAAGTATTGAAAGATTATAATGTTTTATCATGAAGGTGTTAAAACTATAAAAATCTTTTAGCCTTCTTTTTGCATGTTAAATGTGGAAAATTGGTCACAAAAAAAATATGAAGATAAAGGATCTAACATGCATAACCCCAATCAATTTACAGCTTCTGGAAACCTACTCTACAATTTTTTTTTAATAATGAATTTCTAATGTGATTTTTCCTCCAAGGTCTAGTGTATTTGAGGCGCATTTCCAAGAGCCCTCAACACTGTGAAAAGTCAAGATTGCAATGGATAGTTACCCTTGCACCAAATCTTGAATACAAAAATCATAATCAATCATTTTAAAAATTGGCTTTCTAACACTAAAAGTAGACTTCAAAAAGAATTTTTCAAAAATATAAATTACTAAAAACAGCAACTTGGTTACGGTTCATTTAACTTCAAAGTTTTGTTGACACCAAAATTTGGTGCCTCAGGCACTTAGGGGTTAAATTAAGGTTTTGATTTAGTTCACGGTTGTTGTGGTCTCCATCCCAACTATTTTGTCTAATGGATTTTCAAAAATTATGTTGACGTTTTACGCTAACTGCAACGTTGCCACTAATTCATAATTAGACATGTAATGATTTGCCTACACAAAAACTACAAAGCTAGAATTAATGGAATTCTTTTCTTCATTCAACTTCGGTTGATTTACGATGCCTGGCTAAAAGTAAATAATTCAATTTAGTCGTTCTAAAATACTACAATTTCAATGAATTCAAAATTATATGAAATTTGGAAGTGGCTAGAGTATATGTAATTAATCTACTTAAAAGGAAGTAGTATGCAAAATATGACTAGGTACATCATTCATTAGAAAAAAAATATGACCAGGTACAACGATGAGGCACGATATTATGAATAAAAGGCCTATTTCTTTTATACTAAATTGTAAGAATGTTTACAGCATACTGAAATTCTTCTTAAATCATTCCCATACAAATATCCAATTGATATTCTTGGACATTAAAATACAAGCCATCCATTCATTTCCAATTTTTTTAATTCAAGTAGACATGAATTTGACATGGATATATTAAATAGAATATTTAAAGGACTCTGAATCCTATACATATTTCCAACTTCCTCCAATCTTATTTTGGCCTTCTTTTGGATACCTATTCCATGACATCTGAGATTTTGGTTCTTTAAACTACAGGGCATGGCCAATTTCTTTCTTTTTTCTTTCTCGACGCAGTGTACGTTAGAAAATGGGGCACTAAATTTAGTGCACTCACGAATTATGAATCCTTGGAGTATTTACAACTTGTACATTTTTTTGAACCTTCTTTTGGATACCAATTCCATGACATTTGAGATTTTGGTTCTTTAAAGTACAGGGCATGGCCGATTCATTTTTTTTTTCTTTCTCGTAGTGTACGTTAGAAAATGGGGCACTAAATTTAGTGCACTCATAAATTATGGATCCTTGGAGTATTTACAACTTGTACATTTTTTTGAACCTTCTTTTGGATACCAATTCCATGACATTTGAGATTTTGGTTCTTTAAAGTACAGGGCATGGCCGATTCATTTTTTTTTTCTTTCTCGTAGTGTACGTTAGAAAATGGGACACTAAATTTAGTGCACTCACGAATTATGAATCCTTGGAGTATTTACAACTTGTACATTTTTTTGAACCTTCTTTTGGATACCAATTCCATGACATTTGAGATTTTGGTTCTTTAAACTACAGGGCATGGCCAATTGTGTTTTTTTTTCTTTCTCGTAGTGTACGTTAGAAAATGGGACACTAAATTTAGTGCACTCACGAATTATGAATCCTTGGAGTATTTACAACTTGTACATTTTTCTCGGGCCTTCTTTTGGATACCAATTTCATGACAGTTGAGATTTTGGTTCTTTAAACTACAATACGTGGCCAATTGTTTTTTTTTCTTTCTCGTAGTGTATGTTAGAAAATGGGGCACTAAATTTAGTGCACTCATGAATTATGAATCCTTGGAGTATTTACAACTTGTACATTTTTTTGAACCTTCTTTTGGATACCAATTCCATGACATTTGAGATTTTGGTTCTTTAAACTACAGGGCATGGCCGATTCATTTTTTTTTTCTTTCTCGTAGTGTACGTTAGAAAATGGGACACTAAATTTAGTGCACTCACGAATTATGAATCCTTGGAGTATTTACAACTTGTACATTTTTTTGAACCTTCTTTTGGATACCAATTCCATGACATTTGAGATTTTGGTTCTTTAAACTACAGGGCATGGCCAATTGTGTTTTTTTTTCTTTCTCGTAGTGTACGTTAGAAAATGGGACACTAAATTTAGTGCACTCACGAATTATGAATCCTTGGAGTACTTACGACTTGTACATTTTTTTTGGGCCTTCTTTTGGCTACCAATTCCATGACATTTGAGATTTTGGTTCTTTAAACTACAATACGTGGCCAATTGTTTTTTTTTTCTTTCTCCTAGTGTACGTTAGAAAATGGGGCACTAAATTTAGTGCACTCACGAATTATGAATTCTTGGAGTATTTACAACTTGTACATTTTCTTGAACCTTCTTTTGGATACCAATTCCATGACATTTGAGATTTTGGTTCTTTAAAGTACAGGGCATGGCTGATTGTGTTTTTTTTTCTTTCTCGTAGTGTACGTTAGAAAATGGGGCACTAAATTTAGTGCACTTACGAATTATGAATCCTTGGAGTATTTAGAACTTGTACATTTTTTAGTAGAAATATATAATTAGTTTAATTTGTACAAATGTAGAATGTCATGGACATTTGTACGTAAATGATTTTACAAAAATTGGACCATTTTGTAGGATTCAAAGAAGTTCAAATTCAAACATTTTTGCAAATTATACCGTTTTATAGTCCATCTCGATATGAATTAAAAACAACAAGGATTAGATTTAGGCTCTATATTTTAATGTCCACGAAATTCAAAGGACTTGGACATTTGAACGAAAATGATTGATAAAAAAAAATTGGACAAAGTTGCAAATATTTTTAGGATTCAAAATTCACGATAATTATCAACAATTTTATATATTCATTGAAAAATCCATCTCTTTGTGCTCTAAACAGAAATTGTAATGAACGAAGGTCCTGTATATTATGAATCCTTGAATATCTGATGTCAAAGACTGTCTTTCGTACGTGACTGATTTTAAGAACAATTGAGCACGTTATAATTATTTATTGAAATTCACAAAACATGGGTACATAATACATGAGTCCGCTGAATTTAGGGTCCCGATTTCTTCAACTTCACAGTACGAGAAAGAAAAAACAAACAATTGGCCACGTATTGTAGTTTAAAGAACCAAAATCTCAAATGTCATGAAATTGGTATCCAAAAGAAGGCCCAAAAAAAATGTACAAGTCGTAAGTACTCCAAGGATTCATAATTCGTGAGTGCACTAAATTTAGTGCCCCATTTTCTAACGTACACTACAAGAAAGAAAAAAAAACACAATCGGCCATGCCCTGTACTTTAAAGAACCAAAATCTCAAATGTTATAGAATTGGTATCCAAAAGAAGGTTCAAAAAAATGTACAAGTTGTAAATACTCCAAGGATTCATAATTCGTGAGTGCACTAAATTTAGTGTCCCATTTTCTAATGTACACTACGAGAAAGAAAAAAAAAACAATCAGCCATGCCCTGTAGTTTAAAGAACCAAAATCTCAAATGTCATGGAATTGGTATCCAAAAGAAGGTTCAAAAAAATGTACAAGTTGTAAATACTCCAAGGATTCATAATTCATGAGTGCACTAAATTTAGTGTCCCATTTTCTAACGTACACTACGAGAAAGAAAAAAAAACACAATCGGCCATGCCCTGTACTTTAAAGAACCAAAATCTCAAATGTCATGGAATTGGTATCCAAAAGAAGGTTCAAAAAAATGTACAAGTTGTAAATACTCCAAGGATTCATAATTCGTGAGTGCACTAAATTTAGTGTCCCATTTTCTAACGTACACTACGAGAAAAAAAAAAAACACAATCGGCCATGCCTTGTAGTTTAAAGAACCAAAATCTCAAATGTCATGGAATTGGTATCCAAAAGAAGGTTCAAAAAAATGTACAAGTTGTAAATACTCCAAGGATTCATAATTCGTGAGTGCACTAAATTTAGTGTCCCATTTTCTAACGTACACTACGAGAAAGAAAAAAAAACACAATCGGCCATGCCCTGTAGTTTAAAGAACCAAAATCTCAAATGTCATGGAATTGGTATCCAAAAGAAGGTTCAAAAAAATGTACAAGTTGTAAATACTCCAAGGATTCATAATTCATGAGTGCACTAAATTTAGTGTCCCATTTTCTAACGTACACTACGAGAAAGAAAAAAAAACACAATCGGCCATGCCCTGTAGTTTACAGAACCAAAATCTCAAATGTCATGGAATTGGTATCCAAAAGAAGGTTCAAAAAAATGTACAAGTTGTAAATACTCCAAGGATTCATAATTCGAGAGTGCACTAAATTTAGTGCCCCATTTTCTAACGTACACTACGAGAAAGAAAAAAAACACAATCGGCCATGCCCTATAGTTTAAAGAACCAAAATCTCAAATGTCATGGAATTGGTATCCAAAAGAAGGTTCAAAAAAATGTACAAGTTGTAAATACTCCAAGGATTCATAATTCGTGAGTGCACTAAATTTAGTGTCCCATTTTCTAACGTACACTACGAGAAAGAAAAAAAAACACAATCGGCCATGCCCTGTAGTTTAAAGAACCAAAATCTCAAATGTCATGGAATTGGTATCCAAAAGAAGGTTCAAAAAAATGTACAAGTTGTAAATACTCCAAGGATTCATAATTCATGAGTGCACTAAATTTAGTGTCCCATTTTCTAACGTACACTACGAGAAAGAAAAAAAACACAATCGGCCATGCCCTATAGTTTAAAGAACCAAAATCTCAAATGTCATGGAATTGGTATCCAAAAGAAGGTTCAAAAAAATGTACAAGTTGTAAATACTCCAAGGATTCATAATTCGTGAGTGCACTAAATTTAGTGTCCCATTTTCTAACGTACACTACGAGAAAGAAAAAAAAACACAATCGGCCATGCCCTGTAGTTTAAAGAACCAAAATCTCAAATGTCATGGAATTGGTATCCAAAAGAAGGTTCAAAAAAATGTACAAGTTGTAAATACTCCAAGGATTCATAATTCATGAGTGCACTAAATTTAGTGTCCCATTTTCTAACGTACACTACGAGAAAGAAAAAAAAAACAATCGCCCATGCCTTGTACTTTAAAGAACCAAAATCTCAAATGTCATGGAATTGGTATCCAAAAGAAGGTTCAAAAAAATGTACAAGTTGTAAATACTCCAAGGATTCATAATTCGTGAGTGCACTAAATTTAGTGTCCCATTTTCTAACGTACACTACGAGAAAAAAAAAAAACACAATCGGCCATGCCTTGTAGTTTAAAGAACCAAAATCTCAAATGTCATGGAATTGGTATCCAAAAGAAGGTTCAAAAAAATGTACAAGTTGTAAATACTCCAAGGATTCATAATTCGTGAGTGCACTAAATTTAGTGTCCCATTTTCTAACGTACACTACGAGAAAGAAAAAAAAACACAATCGGCCATGCCCTGTAGTTTAAAGAACCAAAATCTCAAATGTCATGGAATTGGTATCCAAAAGAAGGTTCAAAAAAATGTACAAGTTGTAAATACTCCAAGGATTCATAATTCATGAGTGCACTAAATTTAGTGTCCCATTTTCTAACGTACACTACGAGAAAGAAAAAAAAACACAATCGGCCATGCCCTGTAGTTTACAGAACCAAAATCTCAAATGTCATGGAATTGGTATCCAAAAGAAGGTTCAAAAAAATGTACAAGTTGTAAATACTCCAAGGATTCATAATTCGAGAGTGCACTAAATTTAGTGCCCCATTTTCTAACGTACACTACGAGAAAGAAAAAAAACACAATCGGCCATGCCCTATAGTTTAAAGAACCAAAATCTCAAATGTCATGGAATTGGTATCCAAAAGAAGGTTCAAAAAAATGTACAAGTTGTAAATACTCCAAGGATTCATAATTCGTGAGTGCACTAAATTTAGTGTCCCATTTTCTAACGTACACTACGAGAAAGAAAAAAAAACACAATCGGCCATGCCCTGTAGTTTAAAGAACCAAAATCTCAAATGTCATGGAATTGGTATCCAAAAGAAGGTTCAAAAAAATGTACAAGTTGTAAATACTCCAAGGATTCATAATTCATGAGTGCACTAAATTTAGTGTCCCATTTTCTAACGTACACTACGAGAAAGAAAAAAAAAACAATCGCCCATGCCTTGTACTTTAAAGAACCAAAATCTCAAATGTCATGGAATTGGTATCCAAAAGAAGGTTCAAAAAAATGTACAAGTTGTAAATACTCCAAGGATTCATAATTCGTGAGTGCACTAAATTTAGTGTCCCATTTTCTAACGTACACTACGAGAAAGAAAAAAAAACACAATCAGCCATGCCCTGTAGTTTAAAGAACCAAAATCTCAAATGTCATGGAATTGGTTTCCAAAAGAAGGTTCAAAAAAATGTACAAGTTGTAAATACTCCAAGGATTCATAATTCATGAGTGCACTAAATTTAGTGTCCCATTTTCTAACGTACACTGTGAGAAAGAAAAAAAAAACAATCGCCCATGCCCTGTAGTTTAAAGAACCAAAATCTCAAATGTCATGGAATTGGTAACCAAGAGACAAAGGGCCAAAAAAAAATGTTGAAGTTCTGAAGAAAGATAAAAGAGTACACATGATTTACTACATTGTATATTACTAGGGAAGCTCTTAGTAATTTCAAAGTTTTAGACACTGTGAACTAACACTTCAGTCCCTTACTACATTTTGTTGCATGTTGTTTGCTAACTTTTTATAAGTAACACACTCTAGAATAGAAAATATAATTTTAATTTAATTTTCACGTAATAGCGAAATTATGATTATCTAAATCCAGAATGAAAAATAATTTGACTACATTTATGTGGCCATTGCTCTATAATTTTGGTAAGTCCCTAAGTAAGTTCTAAAAATGTATAAAAGAAAATTTAATTTTCAGAACAAATCCATATTTACTAAATAACACACCTCTAAGGGCAATTGCAAGCTAGGGTGATCCAAAAAGGAGTGTCATAGTCCAATCATTTTTTCCTATTTTTACTTTTGTTTTTGAAGATTAAAAAAAATTTGGTATGGATAATTATAGTTAAAAGGATTCATTTCTATGTTTTATATTAAATAGATTACAACCTTCAATAGGTGACTAATTTAAAGCATGTTATAAGTTTTGAATGTTTCATTCTATGCCATTATATTTCAAATTTATTTTTAATGAATTTGATTTGAGGGTACGATAGGACAGAAGTGCCAAAATGAAAAATGATTTCACTATAAAAAATGATTTGTCTCTAAATAGGAAAGGTCTTCTACAGTATTAAGGCTTTTTCTAAGTGCTTGTGCAATTTATAGGGGGGAATTATTTATGAATACCATATAATGAAAGAGGTGATTTATAAATCACTAGTTACTGCTTCAAGGGATAAAGAATGCAATTTGTGAACCAAGATTAAACAAAACAAAATAAAACAAAATAAATAGTCTAAGTTGAGGTACAAAACCATAAGAGAACAAAACAAAAAACAAACAATTTAGAAAGTCTAAGCGAAGGTACCAAACTATAAGAAAATAAAACAAATACGACAATTTAAGGTACCAACTACTAAAGCCCTGTGTCGTTGCCACAGCCAAAACAAAAGTCAAAGTCAATTTTAAAAGCAGAAATAATTCTAACCCTAGAATTTTTCCACCGTAGCAAGAAACACGAGAACAAACACCACAAAACCAAGCTTGTGCACCCTCCTTGTTTAGGGCTTTCAAATGGTATCAAGAACATGGTCAATTATTGACACACGATTTAAAAGATATATAATTTATCATGATTTAGTAATTTTTAAGATCAATAAATAACTCAAAAATTCTTAATTTACCCACTGTAGATCGAAACGCCACGAAATGAAGCCTATGCACCCCTCTTCGCCGAGTGCTTTCCAACAGTGACAAATATGCCACCAGGGGACGCACAGTCTAGGAGATCTGAATGTGACAAACAAAATAAACAAAATAAAACAAATATCCGAACTTAAGAAAATTATGGATTAACGTAGGCCTGTGTCGTTGCCACACCCAAAATAAAAAAAATGCCATTTGGAAAACCAAAAAAAAGTCAAGAACCCATAACTTTCCCATTGTAGGTCCACATGCTACAAAACCAAGCCCGTGCATTTGTCCTGACCGAGAGCTTTCGAATAGTACCAAGAACGTGAGAATTTGAGACACAGTTCAAAAGATACATAATTTAACGTGATTTAGTAATTTTTAAGAAAAAAAATAACCGAAGAATCAATAATTTCCCCAGGCACTGTTGGTCCCAATTCCATGAAACTAAGGCCGTGCACCCTTTTCCACCGACGACTTTTCGACAGTACCAAGCACGCCGTGGGGGAATACGCGCTGTTTGGGAGATCTGAATGTGACAAACAAAACAAACAAATTATTAAAACAAAATAAACAAAGAATATACCATGCACACTTAGAAGACTAGTGTAGCCCTGTGCCGTTGCCACACTCAAAACAAAAGTGAAAGTCATTTTTAAAACAAAAAATAACTGAAGAATTGATAACTTTTCCACCGTACATCCAAATGCCACGAAACCAAGCCTATGCACCTCTCCCGACCGAGGGCTTTCTGACGGTAGCAAGCACGCCACCGGGGGACGCACGGTCCGTGAGATCTGAACGTGACAAACAAAGAAATCAAAACAAACAACTTGTCTTAAGGTATGCATACCGGACCTAAAGCATGGGCTTGGTACCGAACGTGGAGGTTTGAGACCCACCCCGAGGTTCGGCACCAATCCGCAGGTTTAGCACCGACCCTGCCTTGCATTTGGCGGCTTGGGTTGGGGTCGGTGAGTCGTCTCCCTCCCTGCGCTGCGGTGCCATTTTCGTGTTCCTCATTCGCGTTTCGGTTTTGTGTCTCCTCGCCGAGCGTTTTTTTTTGTTTTGAGTGATCGGGACAATCACAAATGTGTTTCCGAGCTTGTTTTGCGTGAGCGAACTTGTTTCCGAGCTTTTTTTTCCGTGAGCAAACTTGTCTGCGTGAGTGATAAACAAAATCGCGGCAGACAAACTTCCACGCTGCCGCTCCCCCCATTCGCGGTCTTCTGAATGTGCCACCCTAAACCGCTCGCCACATTTCCAGAGTTGAAGTTTGCTGCTTGTTTTGGGTAGGGAGAGTTGAGATTTGGTGTTTGTAGGAGAGTGTACTTTGTTTACGACAGCAGGAGTTGGCAGTGCGACTTCGGACAACGACAAAATTCAAGGAGCTGATTTTTTTTATCAGTAAGCAGCAAGTCCTTTCTCTTTTGATTTCATGTGTTTTGAATTGAAGAACTTGTTGCACTATTTTGCTCCACTTGTTGACAATGCTGGCTTTCTGTCCACGGAGCTTGTACAAGGATCCTTTTCAGCTTATTTTGTGAGTTTAATTTGGTAGGATTCAGGTTCTGCTGCTAGGGTTTACGGTTCAGCTTGCTTGTAGGCGGATGTTGTTGTGCTTGTTTATAGAGTTCAATTTGCTTGGGTTATGTTTTGTTGCTGGGATTTCATGTGCTTGTTTACATAGTTCAATTTGTTGGGATTTATGTTTTGCTGCTGGGAATTCATGTGTTTATGCATTTGAGTTGTAAAAGGAACTCTCAGTGTTTCATAAGCAGTAAATTTGTTTTTTTGTAGTTTTCTGTGATTGGATTTTGATATTGGAGGGCCACAGCTGCAGAGCACAGTAGCTGGTCATACCAGGTTTGTCATTCTTCAAAATTTGCATGACGTTATAGACCCATAATTCTAAAATTCACGGTAGATTTTTGTACTCAGACTGTGTGTGCAGGTGCTATGCTTGTAAATTAGGGTTTAGAATTTCATTTACAAGCGAACAACGGGTTCAAAGTCGATAACAATCCTCAGGTCGAAGATAATTATCCTTGACTCGAAGATAAATATCTTCGACCCGAGGATAGATTAGGGTTTCGGATCCACTTAATGTACAGATGCCCAATTCTAAGAATATAATTATCCTCGAGTCGAAGATAATTATCTTCGACCCGAGGATAACAAATGTGTTAAGGTATTATTCCAGTGAAGTACTCAAAATCCTCACCCATAACAACAACCAGGTCGAAGAAAATTATCTTCGACCCGAAGATAAATCGCGGACTATGGTACACATACACTGAAGATGACAGGTCCTCAGTCCGTAATTATCTTCGGATCGAAGATAATTATCTTCGATCCAAAGATAAAAACTGCTACGAGGTCTAACTTCCGTTAAAATGTCGAGCTCTCCGTCCATAATTATTGCCAGGAAAAGAACAATTATCTTCGAGTCGAAGATAACTATGGACACAGAAGAGACGATTAAGAGGAAATATCCATGAAACATACGAGACACAAACGGACTACAATTAACAATATGACCACAAATAACAACACAGAGATCCCAACATAAAAAAACAAAAAGAAATCACAAGAACCTCACAGCATCGTGTAAATTCAAAGCAAGGATCATGATGACAAACGAATACAGAGGAAATAAAAATATCTCAGTAGGCCGTCACGCAATAGATATGTAGCCCAGGAAATAATATAAAGATAAACCACCAGAACTCTGATAAATACCAGAGGCCAGTCCTCCGTAAACGCAAGAAATAGAAAACACAGAAGAAGCACAGAACTTATAATGGTAGCAAACTAAGTTATCTTTGACACGAAGATAAAATATAGCAACACTGGTCTCGATACGATAGCAACTACAGAGGATAGCGAAAATTGCAGAGAAGCTCAGCAAACAAACAAAACACCAAAGACAAATGCTACATCTACTGTAATATATAACATTAACGGACTAACTTATGAATTCTAAACCAAAACACTTATCCTCGGGTCGAGGATAATTACCCTCGACCCGAAGATGACAACGTTAACTAAATAAAATCCCCGACAAATACCATAAAACTGGACGAATTTATTGAGTGCTAATGCGTTCAGACAGAAGTACAATATACGAAAACGACATACAGAAGACATTAGTTGTGTATCCGTTTATCTTCGACCCGAAGATAAAACACAAACGGACGTAAAAATAAATACAAGCAGGAAACGATCACTCACAGAAAATACTTTAGAATTGTCAACGTATGCAGTTATTCTTGTAACTAAGATAAAGCAGTGGACCTCAATATACAAATAAACGGTGCTCATAGAGAGCTGCCAGACTTAAGCTTCTAAAACAAACTACTTCAGTATCCTCAAGTCGAAGATATACTGCAATGTACAAACACTTACAATTCTGATTCCCGCATGCAGAAAGATAATAGAATGGAAGAAGAGCCGGAGTATAACTACTCCGCCACGCTTCCGTTCCTAGAGCCATTCAACAAATGGCTAGGGGACGGGCCCTTCTTCAACCATTTTGCTTCCATCTACGGCAAGCTGTGGCAGCTCAAGCCTGTTGTCGAGTCCTGGACCTTCGGTGTAAATCAGTTGAAGGAGTACATCTACCTCCGGTACCGCGTGAAGGGAACAGAAATGTACGTGAACTGGAACATGAACGAGAAGGTTTCACTTGTCAAGCACCACCAGTCGAAGTACGTTGTCTTGACATTGCTTGCACTGGACGATAAGGGTGAAGAGATTCCGCACAGTCACTCTATCGTTATGCACGAGGATGATGACTGTGGAGTCTTCGACCTGGACAGCCTTGTGGCAGAGCTGAACGCCGCCAATAATGAGAAGCTGGCACACGAGCTGCACAAGATGTTCAGTCCATGGCAAAAGCAGGCCGCCAGGGCAGCAGCACGAACAATCAACTTCATATTCCGGGGGTTGGAGAAACACGTCCAGCGAGCAGCTTGTAAACATTGAGCAGGAGCTCCACAAACTGTAGCCCCACCTGTTGAACCCCTTTTAGCGTCCACTGGTCGTGGGAGGTCTGGGTCCCATCGTGGCGGTCGAGGTGGGAACCGGGGTGGTAGCAGAGGTACCAGTCAAGGTGGGAGCAGAGGCAGCGGTAGGGGAAGTGCTCGCGCAGAGCCCCAGAAGAGAAAGTCGACCGAAGCCGTAGCTGGTGAATCAAGCGGCAAACGTCGAAAAGCACTCACAGAGCAACGGCCCACAACGGCTAGGAGTTCCGGATCCGCCCTCACTAACGTTCAACCAGGTCCGCCGGGCGAATTGTAGCCAATTGCCCATTTTGAGAAGGTGGCTGCGTACCAGAAAAACTTTCGAGAGAATAACAGCGTTTGTTTTCTTTTCGAAGAACAAGCATTCCCGGTCCACATAAATCAGTGCTGACTGCCGCGACCTAAATACGTCATCCGAAAGTTGGAACCAACACTCGTGGACGACAAGACGCAAGAGCTGATCAACCTCCCGGACATGAAAGACCGGTAGACGATATACTTGACTCCGATGGACAAAGACCGCAAACTGCTGAAGGACCGTCCGAAGGACCGGAAGTCAATTCAGGCCGGAAATTTTTTCATCATAAACAGCCAGCACAGCATCACAGCCGCCAAAGTGTTGCAAAAAGGCAGAGTCGACGCGGCGAGAATGGTGGAGCTGCAGACATGGCAAGCAAGAATTGTCTGGAGCAGAGATCCAGCGAGGCTCACAGAGATATCGAAGTGGTACAACACAGCAAACCATATCACCCATAGCCAGCCCACCTAGGGGAACCAGATCTCAGCTTGCAGAGAGATCTGGCTCTCCTACGGGAGACCGGCGGAGAAGGCTATCAATCGGGATACACGAGGGAACTTAGCCGAGATGTGCCTGGTGGCCTACAAGGTAAAACAATGAAGGCTTCCTTATCTTCGGGTCGAGGATAACATTTACAGTCTTCGTCTGCTTGATCTGATTAAGTTCTTCATTTCATCAATCCAAAACTTAATGAAGCCTTTATTATCTTCGGGTCGAGGATAAATCCCTGCACTAAGCCTCCTCGTTTTGTTTTCATTGCAGAAATTTGTTGACGCCGTAATAATCCGCTACCAGAGCATAAACCCGGAGAAAGATGGAAGTTTGGTGAAGAAAGAGTCAGACGTAAGCCACGAAATCCAAATGATCACGTTGGCAGACTCCACCTACAGGATGTGGGACCAATTCATCACCAAATACATGGCGGGTTTACTGATCAACCCTCTCACGATGAAGCCACACAGCCTGTCAAAAACATTTAAGCCAAGGAACTACACGCTGAAGAAGGAGTTCTTCAGGCATCTGGGCCACTTCACGGACAGGGACTTCAAAGATTACGTCGTCCACCTGCTTGGCCTGACACCCGGGCAAACTCTGCCATACCAGAAGCTCACCGTCCACAGAGTTCCTCACTTGATAAAGGACTATTCGAGCGGACCAGACTAGGTGGAGCGCAAGAAGCGCAAGAAGGTCATCACAAAGGAGCTGATGGCCGTAGATCCGACCTTGAAGTGCAAGGACAAGAATGGGGACGTGATCGATAGGGCTTGGAGGAATTGGAAACGGAAACACCTCTTCACGTCCGCGTTGTGGGACTTCCTCCTCAACGCACTGCCAAACAACTTCTTTGTGAAGAGGCTCACGAACGAGGGGAAGTTGAGGAGGGCGATCGACTACAAAGAGAAGCCATTTCCGACGATCTATCCCATGTTCCAGAGGTTTGTGAAGATGAAAAAACGCGTGGAGAAACCAGAGGGGGATGTCCAAATCCGTAGACACAAATTTTATCCCTAGGCGTTCTGCACGAGCCACGTCTAGACGTACCACAGTCGAGCGCTCCCCATTGCAGTCATAGACTTCCGGCAAGTTCCTAGGCCAGCTCCAGGGTCCGGTGATCCTCCACCGGTCAAGACCCTTCTTAACTTCCTGCTAAATCACTTGAGGCCTACTATGTCATGCCCGGATGTATATATGTGGGTTGTCGGGAACGAGTACGACAAAGAAGCGGCCATTTTGTTTGCAAAGGAGAATATGAAGCTCTTTGTCATGAAACGGTCCACGTACGTTCCATGCAAGGCCAAGTGTTTGGTGGTTGTTGCTCCATTTATGCTCCTGTTCTTCTTCAAGAAAGGGAACGACGGTGCGCCCAAGGGCATTGACGCAATGCAGAAGGAGTAAAGGACGTCGAATAAACCGTACTACCATGACTTCTGGAAGCACCTAGAGGCCAAGCTCAGAGTACACAAGAGCAAACTGAGGATGGAGTTTTACATAGACATTCTCCAGAGTTTTGCCATGAAAGGAGAGAACATGCTCGGCATCTACTGTGGATCGAAGTTCATGATAGGGGCTAAGATAGTCATCCTGGACCAGCCCTTGTTTATCCTCGAGTCGAAGATAAATCGGCCTGTCCAATACTAGGGGGGACTCCTGGACAAGCTTTTCTTCTTGGTTATCCTCGAGTCAAAGATAAACTTGTTTTCATTTACCAGATGCTATTTGTATTGATTATTTCGTTGACTGATTTTTCCATATTCCAAAGTCTGCTATCCTTGAGTTGAAAATAATGTCAACAAGATACCATCTCTGCTGCTCCTTGAATATAAAATAAAATTGCTAACGCTTGAGTTACCTTGTGCAGATGTATGGACTCTTCTGCTATGCAATTGAAGGGAGGCAGGAGACGGACGATTACCACGTGATGGTCGGGAAGCACAGGGGGGGAACAGACCTCAACAATTTCCTTCACGACAACTCGCCTTACCTCACGAACTACGTGCGCCCGCGACTTCTTGGGACCCCTGACTTGAACTCAGAGTCCACAGATTCTCCAGAAGGAAGTGAAAATGAGGAAGGGAATGAGGACAAAGAAGGGGCTGAGAGGGAAGACGCAGGTGGCGAGCAGGAAACCGAACTCAGGATCAACAAGTTCGGGTCAAATGAAGATGCTCTTGAAGAGGAAGAATTGGTGGTCTTGGCCGAGGGCTTTGAAGTGCAAAACAAGGGAGGCGGACGAGGGCCACAACAGTCTGACGCAGAGTTCAGCTGGAAAGAAAAAGGGAAGGCCCCGGAAGATGTAATCGACTTGGAGTACGACAAGATTGACACGTACTCGGACATGGAAGACTTTGAGTACCTCGAGGCTCAGATTGATGATGCTGGGCCGTCTGGGGTTGACAAGTCTGCGGATGCTGTGAGGGGTGATCCGCAAACTGGAGCGGATCGACAATCCGGGGAACCACCCGCAATTGCAAAGTTAGCACTTCTGCCCGTGAAGATTGAGAACAAGGAGTTCTGGGTTGCGAGGACCCAGGCTAAGGCTGAGAAGGAAGAAGCCACGAGGCTTGAGAGAGAACGGGTGAAGGAGGTGGAGGACAAGAATCGACGCCAAGAGGAAGAAATTAAGCAGCTTAGAGAACAGCTGCAGGCTTCATCGCAGGGCCCTTCAGGATCACAGCCTAGAGGCAGCGATGTCCAGGGCTTGGGCGGGTCCTCGCAAGTCTCCATTCACGGAGGAAGATCCCAAGATTATCTTCGAGCCGAAGATAATCCAAATCCACTTCCACCTCCTCGTCAAGATGTGGTTCTTCCTCAGCCGCTCCAAGCTCAAAATCCAGACACCTCTATTCCTGTGGAGGCATCGGCTCCTGTGCAGGCGTCTGTACCCTCCCTTCCTGTAGATTCATCGGAGCCCTCTGTCCCCGTTGAGATGCCGTGCTATGATACGGCTCCGCAGGGGACCCCTGCAGATGAGAGTTATCTTCGAGGCAAGGATAACTCGCAGCAACCCACTGACGTCAAGTTGCAGTCAGAGTCCATCCCGGAGGCACAGGAGGGGGTAGTTGATATTGAACCTCTTCTCCCTTCGGTACCGTCAGGAATTCCGCCTGGGCCATGGGAAATGGAGAACCCCCCCGACGATGATGACGAGACCGTGGACTATGGGGATTACCTTCAAGACGCTGAGGCCATGGAAACAGATTAGGTACCCTCTCCTCAATCTTCAGACCCTTATGATTATTCATGAGTGGCTCAATTGCCGTCTGCTGGATGTTTGATGTGGATTCCATCTTGCCTTCGTTTCCCGGTCAGAGGCACTTATGTCCGTTGAATCTGACTTTCAGGGGGGGAGTGGACAGTCTTTGATTGTAAGGCGTCGACAAACGATCCACATTTGATTGCCTCTTGTAGCATAGTGTACAGTTAGGAACGAACGATAGTTGGCACTTGTACATAATCCGCTAGAGATCAACACGCTTTCTTTTGGATGTATCTTAAAATATTTTGAAATAAATATATGTCGCAAGGTAAATTTTTTTTTTTTTTTAAGTTATCTAAATCTTGGAACGGAAACCGTGATCTGGGATCCGGATTCAAGTAGGAGGTAACCGATAACCGGAAATTAACTAATGGAACGGAATAGATGACAATCCGGATTTGATCTGAATCTGAACCGGATTAGAGTTAGAACGGATCTGAGTTGGATCGGAATGGGTCAGGAACGGATTTGGTCATGATGACAGATCAGACTATATATGGGCTGACCAATCCAGTGGCCACTCTTTTTCAATCTTCATTTGCGGAAATCTCGCTCCAGCGCGTACTTAGCCTCTCTTCCCAGCGTTTTGCTTTCTTGTTTTGAGTTGGTTTGTGTGTGCGTGTTAGTGTGTTAGGGCGCGCAGCGCTTTAGTGTGCGTTGCAGGTTTAGAGGTATTCCGGTTGAGATCGGAAGAGCGAAGGTGAGAAACGGGACGTGCGGCTAGGAGAGGGAAAGGTAGCCACAGTCAGGATCCGGTTAGCACAGTTCGTGTCCATGCCTCAGCTCCGTAAGAGTAGAGCAGGGCCGTCCAGTTCCTCCGCAGCAGAAGTAAAACTCCGGAAGGTGTGTCCGGTTATTCCAACGGACGAGAAGGAAAAGGACAACCTGATAGAGGATTTGGCCAAAATGGGCTGCGGAGGACTGATCGATAAACCCTGGGGGTTTCGGGAGGAGCAGATGATTCGAGAGTTACTCGGAAAGCTCTCCAACCAGTTTGAGAGAACTCTCCGCGGAAGTCCGGGCAACTGGACGGAGGAGATGTGGAAGGCCGTGTATGAATTCCGGTCTGGAGGTCGAGGGATGGCCTCCTCGAAGGAGGGTTACACTCGAGGGAAATTCCAGTGCGACGTGGACTCCAAGGATGGGCACGCGGTGGCAGACTGTCTGGACGACCGGCATCGGAACCTTCTCCAGTTCCTGGTTCCGATCATCCACCCGGAGAAGCTGACGAGGGTGACCATCGCCATCGGGAACCTCATTTTCGGAGCCCTGAGCGGGGAACGGAAAGTGGACTGGGCCAGGGTTTTGTTCGATCTGGTCAACCGGCTCATTCCGAAGATCGGAGGAAGTAGACCGACTCCGTTGAGTCCCTACCTCGTCCATCTGTACAAGCACAATCAACTCCTCACGGATACGGAGGAGAAGGAGTGGAAGATGCATGAGTCACTCCTGAAATATGGAGAATCGGAATCGGAAGAAGAAGAACAGGAAGAAGTATCCGGTTCCGAGGAGGAAGAAGAGGAAGAGGAGGAGCTACACCGGCCGCAGCACAAGCGGCAGAAGACGACACCTCCTAACCGGAGAGGAACCCCAACCCCTCCGGTTGAGACCTCCAGTCCAGGGAAGAAACCGGTTTCTGAAGAACCGAGTCCTTCCGGATCGGATCCGACGGATCCGTTCAACCAGCTGGTCAACATCCTGAGTGATGTGCGAGCAGACTGGACGGTGAAGAAGCTGATTCTGAATTAGATCAGCGAGCTGGTGGGAGCACCAGTAAACAGCAACCTGGCAGGAGTGGTTGCAGATTTTATCTCCAGCCCGGATGAGATCCGGAAGCAAGAGGCGGAGATCCGACGACTCCAGGAGGAGAACGAGTCGTTGAAGACGGAAATGTTGCTCCTCAAGGAGGACATGGCTACCACCTGGGAGATGGCAGAGGCTACCCGGAAAGTAGCGGAGGATGTGAAGGCCACATTCGGAGCGACCGGAGAGGCTTTCACCAAGTCAAAGTTGTTTGACGAGGGAGTCCTCAAGGAGAAAAAGATATCCGGGACCAGGTTGGTCCGGATTTTGACAGACTACTCCGAAAAGGTGGAGTTAGTCATGATGGACGCGCGAGAGGCTGCAAACTGGATGGAGGAGAGCAGCAGGAAGCTGAACGGAGTGACGTTGTCACGGTCGTTCCATCTGTCCGACCTTTCAATGCCCGGATCTTTTCCGAACGTGGGCATTCCAACGGAAGGAAAGGATCGGACTCCCCAGTCGAAGAAGAGTGGGAGGAAACTCGCGCACACCATCAACCTGGATTCGTCACCGGATCTCCCAGAACGTGAAACAGGGGAGCGGAACCGGAACCTGACGGACGTTTTCGAGCAGCTTGGAACGGAACCGCCTAGAAGTTCCACACTGAACCCGGGGAAAGATCAAAGTATGGATCTGACCCCAGATCAGGGTGAGGATCAAGAACAGAGCGTGCACCAAGGCGAAGACGAAGTCATGGACGAAGGAACGGATCAAGGGGTAGATCCGGTTATGGTAGGGTAGTTAGGATTTTAGTTGTAAATATTTGTTAGTTAGGACCGGACCGGATTTGATCCGGATGTGCCTGGTCTGGATCGGATGTTTTCCGGTCTGGCCGGCTCGGCGGGGACCGAAAGTTCCGCGCGGACTTTCCGGGCCGCTTTTTGTTGACTTTTGAGTTTTAAAATGTATATAGTCAGTCTCTGCGAAGGAGACTGAGAGTCTTTTCCCTTGAGTTTTTCATGCATTTTCTATTGATTTCTTGTTATAAGTCTCTCCCGCGCGTGGCAAGGCTGTTTTAATGAGGAGTTAGGAAAATGTGTGCAGATTCTAGAGAGATTTCTCCCCTTGGCGTGTTTGTTTTGCTCTTATGTGCATGTGAGTGGGTTTTCTAAGTGTTGGGAGCGGATTTCAGTTCCTCAGCGCCTCTACAGTTCACGATTTCGGGCGAGAAAGCCGTTGTTAGGCTAGGCGGATAGGGGAGGAGTCCTTAAACGCGCTAGAACTCCTGGATAGGAAATCCGGTTGAGTGCCCGATCTCCCGTGAGGTCTCGCTGCCCTAGTTGGTAAACGGAAGAACTTTAGTTGATGTTGGAACGGACGAGTTCGCTTGTAACCACCTAACTCTGCACGGAGGGAACTTGGCATCAAGGTCGTTGTAGTATGAGAGGATCGTACGGGGGGGTCTTTGTGTGACCTGCCAACCGGATCGCTGTCCGGGGGGCTGTGAGAGATCAAACCGGATCCGCGCTAGTGTAGGAAGTAGTGGATTAGAGAAGTGGGTCTTCAGCCACTATAAGTCACGGAAGGAGTGGCGGGCCTGCCACTCTCAAAAGCAAGCGGCGAACCCTCTGATGGTGAAACAGAGGCTAAACTAAACCGGAGTGGAGTGAGAGTACGTTTGTGAGGACCGGATCGGATCGGTCCAGAGGAGTTCCAGGATCAGAAGTGTTAGGATCCTGGGTCGTGGAAGTTTTACGGGACCGAATAGCTTGACAGACCGGAAGAAATAGAGAAAGGTCTGGTCGTTGTTTTCGGTGTGTTGTTGTTTCCGGTTTTAGATCTAGGACCGGAAAGGAGAAATTGGATACTGGCTGAGCTTAAGTTGGGAATAAGGCTAGACACTTCACAGAATCTCGTGGGTTCGATCTTTAGAGTCATTTTGTTATGCTTTAAAGTGGTTTTTGGGAGTATAACAGGGAATTCGCTTACTCTGTGCTGAGACAATATACGCGACACTTATTCAATGGACTCGTGTCTAATGAATTGATCTTGTCCATGTTTGTGCCCAGCCCGAAAAAATTAGAAGTGTGCACCATCCGCTGGCAATGAGGCAATCACTTAACGGAGGGGTTCTACAGTCGCTTAGTGGGAATCTCTGCTTGTCGCCGTTTTATGGCTCTCATGAATCTGCATTTCAACAGGTAACCGCAACTCTCTTGTGTTAAACTTGCTTCAGGTAGTACAGGCCGGACGCGGAGAGAATTTGCCATGGAGAGTGTCCTCAATAGTGGTCGCACCGCGACAGAAGTGGTTGAACATCGTGTTTGACTTGAACGGGGTGCTTGCCGAGTGCATTAATCAGTCGAAGTACACGGGTAAAACAAAATACACGGTGGACGATAGGGTCTTCAACGATAAGCACCCCACCATTATTGGCCATAAGACCGTCTTCGTTCGTCCAGACTTGAGGGAATTCCTAGACGAGGTATCCAATATCGCTAATCGCGTCGTAGTCTAGAGCTCCATGGTGAAGAAGAATGTGGAGCCCATAGCAGGATTCCTGTTCCAATTCTGTAGTAAGTCCGAACCCTTCAACATCCTAGGACAGGAAAAGTGCCGGGTGGTTGTGAGCTCCTAATTTGTCACTTGGGACTCGTAGAATTATTTTTTTGGAAATTTGCAATTTAAAGTTGATAAAAGTATAAAAAAACCCATAAAAAGAGTGTAGAACCGAAATAGGGTTGTGTCATACCCATTATAGTATTTGGTCTAGATTTGTGTTTTTTACTTAAAATCCCCCAAACCTGCCTAAAAATAGTATATAGAAATAACGAAAAGGTTAGATTTGGAGGATTCGAGTCACACAGCCCCAAAAGGGCTAAATCCCACCATGAATGTGGCAATTCATGGCTAGGTTGGTCCGAGGAATCCACAGCGAGGCCACTAGGTTGGGTCCTAGAGTTAGATTTAGAATTCTCCATTAGATCGACGAATTCCCAAAATCCCGATTGTTAGCATGTAGGAGCCACTCACACAAGACCGGGCCCGTGGAGGAATCTACAACCCAGGGATGGTGTTCTAGGGTGAATCCCATGCCAGGAGTCCAACGGCGAAATCGGTTCGCCAAGATTCCTCCACCTGTAGAAGATTTCCGCACCAACGCTAATTCGAGGAGATGGCCAGTTTTAAATCTCCATTGACCAATCATGCCATGTAAAGAAACACACCCGCACGTCTTTCATGCGACTCCCTGAAAGGTCACGTGAAAAATCCCGGCATCTTCCGACTTGCAGAAAAACCTTTTCCGGGTGGTCAACCCTCCTAACCTCCAACAGGAATTTCATGGAAATTACCCAGGTTACAATAAAATCTCACTAAAAATTAAAGTAGCTTGTTTTATGTTAATAATGCGCTCCGTGAAGTTTCACGACATTCCGATAGCGGCAAGTACCCGAACCGGCGAGATTCCTCGAGAATTAACCACGTGGCGGGGTCCCCGCCACGTTGACCGGCATCCCGGGCCCATACGATGGCAAAACGAAGTCAACCAAAAGTCCTTCCCGACTCTCTCGCACCTACCGGATACCCTAGGCTATTCACATTTCTCAAAATAGGAGACCCCCAAGATCTAGGATTTTAGCACGATTTGGTTTTTAAACTAAATTAGCCTACAATGGGTTTTTGGCCTCGGTACGGGGGATAGGGAGATCTAGGTCTAAACACGGCGATCTGGATCCAACGGCGCAATCCGTTTGGCGATTGGAGCTAATCTCCAAAAGTTAGGATGTTGGTTCAGCATAGATGGTAGAAATAGAAATTTAGGATGTAGGATGAAAATCTTTGAGGATGAGGATGAAAATCCCCGTTGATAAGGTTACCTTAGAGCTTTAGAGAGAGGGATGAGCCCTTGGGAAACCTATATAAGGGCCCTATTTCTCTCTCTAAAACACCCCCTCACTTTTGTTTGGGTCCGTAGGTCCAATTTGCTTTGGATATTTTGGCGTTTGAAGCCAAAAACCTCTACGGTGTTTTTGAAGCACTTTTTTGCTCCATTGTTGCTAGATTTCAAGCTTTGAAGGTCCTTAGGGGGTCCTCCTATCTTGCCTTGTATACTTCTCGTGCGTTGTTGTACCTTTGTTACGAGTTAAGAGTCCTTGTTTCTCTCTTGTAGTACCTTTGTGAGCTAACTTGTGAGTTTAGGAGTCTTTTGGTGTCTTGTCCTAATCCTAAGGTCACCCTCCACCGTACCTTGGCGATGCCGCTTTGGGGGGCCTTTAGCTTGTGAAGTCGTGTGTCTTTTACGTGTCCTAACGTGTTGTCTTTTCTCACTCACGTGTTCTCACCCTCTTTTAATCTTTCCCTTGTTGTGTGGAACCCCCCCTCGGGACGGCGAAGCTTTGGCTTTGTCACATGTGTTCCTTAAGTTTGTCTTTTCTACCTTCTTCTAATATCCCCCTTGTTGTGTGGATCCCCCCTCGGGACGGCGAAGCTTTGGCTTTGTCACGTGTGTTCCTTAAGTTTGTCTTTTCTACCTTCTTCTAATATTCCCCTTGTTGTGTGGAACCCCCCTACGGCGGCGAAGCTTTGAACTAGTGACCACGTCAAATCCTATAGCGTGTGTTAAAATAGTCTTAGACGGCGAAGCTTTGAACCCATGGAGTGTACAAGTCCTAAAGTTGGTGTTAAACCCAATTTTACGGCGAAGCCTTGAACCTCCATAGCTTTAGATTCCAAAGTCTAGTTTCCAAGACCTTCTTGGAAAAGTCCAGAGTTTAGCTTCCAAGATTGGTTACGAGTTTCTAGGAAGATAGTGACTATCCCGTAACACTTAGCTTAGGTGACCGTTCTAAAAATTTGGGGCCTAACTCCCCGGACGGCGAAGCTTCGATCCTGGCCCTAATCCCCTACTAAAAATCCAATTTAAGTTTGTGTTAGTGGGTTCCCCTAAGGGAACCCGGTTGTGTGGATTTTTGGGAAGGGCAGCTAGTACCCCGGACCAGCATACAGCCAGCATACCGGGCCAGCATACCGGTCAGTATACAGCCAGCCATACCAGACCGGCATACCAGACCAGCCGGCAGCCAGCCATACAGCCAGCATACGTCGGACAGTCAGCTTGACTGAGCTGAACATCAGCATTGGGCTAGTCTGTTTGATTGAACTGAACATCAGCCATCGGGCTAGTCAGCTCAGCTAACTGAACTAAACTTCTGGATTTCCATAACTAAACGGGACGATGCCCTGCGGGGCCCCAACCACCCTTTTTTTTATGCTTTGATCTTTTAAAGTCTGAAATTTTGGAATCCAATTGGGGAGAGGAAAAAACTCAAATTGAAACTTCAAAAACACAAGAGAAAGGGGGGGAGAAATAGAAGTTGCCACTCCACGCGCCACCTGCACAAAAACATCCGATCCATTTTGCATCACCACTCACACCTACACACAATGGAAGGAGATTAGGGAGAAGGATGTGTTATAGGAGTAGAAAGGAGAGAGACGATAAATAGTGCCTAGCTAGGAGATTAGGTAGGAAATCTAGAAGAACTCCTTGCGACCGTTGGGAGGAGGATTAGGATGACACAAAGCAAGGTTGTGTAAGAGGGTAGGAAGAACATTTAAACCCTTCTCGTAGTTTGAAACCATAGTGTAAGACTCATAAAAGCTTAGGTGGAATAGTGCTAGTGTAGAAGAGAGAGGAAGAAAGAAAAGAAAGGAGGAAGGGAAAGAGGGAGTTTAGATCATCAAAAATTGTAATATTTTCTCAATAAGCGGTGAGCTCGGAAGAAATTCAAAACAAAGTCAAAGACTACCATGGAGCGTGAGGATGTACACGTGGACGTGGACAAAGTTATTTCCGACACCGGTAGTGAAGAGGTGAGTTTTTGATTTAATCTGTGATGTTTTTCCTTAATTAGCATTTATTTTCCTAATCAGCCTTTAGAGCGTGATTAGCACCCGAGATTAGTGCAAATTAGAAGTTTAGATTCAAAAAGTTATAGATTAGTGATAGAGGTTTCCAAAAACATCTTATAATTAAGATTTGACCGTAAACTGACCGCGTTAGGCTAAGTTAAGCGGTAGGGGGTGGAACGGAGGAATTTTAATTAAATTTGATCCACAAGGAACAATGGACGGAAATTAGGATTAGATTAGAAGGAGGATTTAGGATTAAAATTAAAGACCAAATAACGGTTTAAAGACCTAGAGTTAAATTAAGATTTTAATTAGGGAAGTTAAAATTCAAAAGTCGAAATTTGGAGTTAACTTTGGGAGGTAAAAAGTAGAGTAGGAAATAGAAGTCAAAAGTAGAATCCACTTAGGAAGTAGATTGTTGAGTTAGAAATAGAGTTAAAATTAGAAGTCAAAACCCTAGAGTTAAAAGTTGGAATTAAATTTAGGAGGGTAACATTTAGAGTTAATCTAGGATTAAAACGATAGGATTAAAGTTGGAAGTAGAAGTCAAAAGTCAAAAGTCAAAAGTTTAGATTAAATTTAAAGGTTAAATTTTAGAGTCAATTGGGGAATAAAAAGTTAGAGTAAAAAGCTAAAAGTAGAAGTTAAAATTTAGAGGTAGAAGTTAAATTTTAGAGTTAGTTGGAAGTAGAAAAATCTAGAGTCAAAGTGAAAACGTAGAGTTAAACCTGGAGGTTAAGATTGGGGATTAATTTTAGAAGTAAAAATTTAGAGTTAAAAGTCAAAGACCTAGAGTTAAATTAGGAGTAAAAATCTACAGTAAAAAGGTGAAAAGTTAGAGTTAACTTTAGAGGGTAAATCTTAGAGTAGTTTAGAAATAAGAACATAGAATTAAAAGTGAAACTTAGAATTACCCTAGAAGGTTCAAACTTGGAAGTTAGGAGTTGAAGTTGATTTAGAAGTAAAAACCTAGAGTCAAAAATCAAAACATAGAATAGAAGTCGGTAGTTAATACCTAGAACCAAGCTGAAGAAGTAAAATCTAGAGTTACATTAAGAAGTTGGAACTTCAGGGGTAGCTTTTAAAAGTAGAACTTCTAGGTGGAGTCTTAGAAATCCAAGATAGTCTTAGGGGTTCATGGAAGGAACATAGGGGTTCCCCTTTTTACGTAGTTAGGGACGTTAAAAATGACGCCAACTACCCAGTCGACCCTCGACATAGGATAGATAGTTAGGGAGTCAGGATTTCACCATCACTTTAAACATCGCAGTTAACTTGTGAGTTACTACATGCATTACTAATTATTTGCTGCCATCCACGACACTTAGGAAACGTTAGCAAAAAAGATCCATTGCTTGGAAGGCATAGTGGACCGCGCTCACATCACCCCCATATATTAAAAATGTGGATAAAGACATAGAACCTGGTCGGTGTTCGCTCTATTACCAAGGGTGGGTAATCTAGCGCCCACAGTGGTCCAAACCGCAAAGAACCAATTCCTTAAACACAGTAACGATCCCTTCAAGAGCCTTTTCTTCAAAGTGTTGGAAGATCACTTCTTCCTAGATCCGAACAATCCTACAGCTTTTAACAGCGACAACACTATTCTCATTGACGACTCCCCCTTAAAGAGTGTCCTCAATGAGAATAGGAACGCCATATTCCTCTAGAGCTGGAATCAATACCAACGGAGGGACAAGGTTCTAATGGGAACGCTGTTGCCATGGCTAAAGCAACTCCACGAGGACTGTCCACCGGGTAGTCTTCGGGGGTTCGTGAACTCGAACTGGATTGGCGAAAGCCCTCTGTCGCAAACCTCGTACGGTGCTAGTGATCTCCTGCACGGATTGAGGATGTGCGCCAGACACTTGGGGACGCGATTCGATCTGCCCGGGATGAATTTAGTGATAGAGCCGGAGCCAGAGCCCGAGAGCGACAGAAAGGACTAGACTTCCCCGTGTCACCGTAGACTCTAGGATGGATTGTACATTTTGTAAATGTGGATTGTTTTGTGTTTGTAATTCAATTGTATCATTAAAGTTTTGAGAGTTCATTCCCACTTGTGGCCTCTCTCTTTGTCTCGGGGGTGCTGTTTTGTATTCTTGGATTGGTGTGATGTTCTGCACTGCATGTGATGTCTTTGTTTATCCGTGGGCCGAAGATAAATGTTTGGGGCTTCTATGCAATCGGGGGTGGCTTCAGTTCGGAGGATCCAATATGCGTATGCTCAAACAGAATCAACCTATGACGAGGAGCCTCTTGTCTGGATTGGAGGCGTCGCTCTCGAGGAGGTCCGGCTCGGAAGGGGGGAGCTTCTTGGCGTCTTCGTATTCAAGGCCTTTCGTGTTCGGCTCCGCCACGGACGCGGCTTTGGCGGCCATAGACTTCTCCAAGGGAAATGTGGAGGAAGGCGTCATCAACAGCCCGCCCAGTCGAGGACCGATTGGGACCCCGATCTGCTTGCCATCACCGATGAAGTGGAAAGACTCGACACCTAGTCGGCTGCGTTTGCAGTTGCCAACTCCCCGGACCCCGAACGCTCTGCACAAGAAACTGTATGCGGGCAACGATGGACATGCTGAACACCTTCGCCTCGATGATGCAGGGCTGTCGCCGGTCAAAGTTGGGCATGACTCTCTCCTCGTTGGGGATCCAAAAATGAAGTTGCTTTCCGGTGAATGCAGTGGAGGTCAGAGATTGCAACGTAGAGGCATCGTTGAGTCCCTTCGCCACAAATCCGGGGGGAGCGGTTCCGTGCCTTCCCCTGTACCTATTTTCAGCAAACCAATTCTTAAAAAGCATCAGCGATTAAATGTCTCACGTTCAATTGCTTCTGCAGATCCATATATAAACACTGTCTATAGGTTGCCACCAGGACCCCTTCCTCGAAGTTCTAGAACTCTTTCCAGCAATGATATTTATTCTTGAATCGAACGCAAGCGGCGGAGACAAATCAAAGACATACTGAAGTTGGGCAGTTGTAGCCCCTTCCGGAGTGCAACTGAATACGCAATGCCTTCCCGGCGCGAGGATATTCTTAGAGGGTATGCCAAGCAGAAAGCGCTGGAGGCGGAGAAGGAAGCGCTGGAGGCAACCAAGACCAGCTTTTCCAGCGAGAACAAGCATGTTTAGCAGAGTCGTTCTTCTTCACAGTGGAACTTCTCTTGATAACAATCATTACTATTAATAGAATAGCCATTGCCGTACAAAAAATGACCATTTTTAGCAAGGTAGAGCGCCTCATGTGCACATAGCCTCTACTATTTTCTCACCAGGTCATTTAGAATTAAGTAGATGTCACTTCCTATGATTGAAGTGAATTACGTAGATACGTGAGATAAACTGTTTCATATGTACATGGGTTCTCAAGTAAATTCATGTCCGTCAATGTAAAGTGGCCCGCTTTTAATAATGTCACATACTTTTTGGCTAAGAATCATGTAGCGTTTTGGAAATGTAACATACTTCCATCTTGCTTTGTACTTATAATGTCTAATCTCTTAATCGTCTTATTTTAGTGTTGCCTATATTTATCTTCGACTTTAAAAATTTATCTTTGAATGATGGGACTTACGGTCTAAAAATAACCAGTTTCCCTCATTTTAATGAATATGACCTTAAATGCAAATCGGTGAAATGCAAAAGAGAAGATGAGTACTCATCTATTGAAAGCTAGCCCAATCTTCCCAATTTGTGGTGGATGCTGACGTTCAAGAACGCCACCTGCAAAAACCACCACCCAAGTACAAAAAACAAACAAACACCTATAGAAATTCCTAAATTTTGCACAATGCCAAGAAGCACACCAAAATTCTCTCATCGCAACGTGCTAAGTCACCTTCTTCCTTGCCGTGAGAGACGCAAAGCCACAAACCTCACATTGTCAGCAAAACTTTTGCACGTAAAACCTAAATCAACTAAACTGCCATGGATTCCCAGATTTTGCCCATTCAAGAAAAAAACAAGCTTTCAAGCTTAAAGGCGACCCGAAACAGCGCACCCAAAATCTTTACACCCTACACTTGCTCAGAAAGCTTCAAAGGCGCCAAATTCAACTCTCAGCACATTTATCTCCACCATCGCTCATTAATCACGATTTCCTAGTTAAACCTGCTTTTCACCTAAATTGCAACTGGCGACCAACTCCAATGGGACCAAGCGAGAACTGGCGAATGATATGCACAACACAGTGAAATTTCTTCCACAAGAGCAGGCGAATTCGTGCAGGAAGCTCTCGCATGGCAACATCAGACAAGGGGAAAAGAAGCACTTGGTGAAGGTAGTAGGGTTGGTAGGCTTTAGGGTGGCGATGGGGACCAACCTTGGGGCGGCTAACAAGGCACCCAAGGCTAGCTTGTTAGTCGGCCTCAGGCGAAATTTTTTATTTTTTTTTTAAAATTGCCCTATGGGAAATTTGCCTACCCGTTTTCCAAGTAGGGATTGGCGATTATTCGCCACTAAAATTTTCGTTGGTCCAATATTGGACTCAATTTTCTTCTATTAAGTATTCTCAACCTCTATAAGGACAAAGGATTCATGATAATAAAATGACCCAACACAAGGGAAAGTATGATGTAAATGGTTAAAATCTTGATTTCTTTAGAATGAGTCTAAAGTATTGCTTGTGTGAAATGCCATTGGTGTCGTCTTCCATTGGTCTAGACCCAAGCAAGCCAAAGGAAAGGAAATGAAAGAACGCAACATTAGCGGGAATCCATTTGGGTAATGGTGTCCAGCTGCGGCAGAATCTTGGTGTACTCAAAACTCTGCAACATCTCCTTGGGCGGCCAAGGAAACACGGTGGGATTGCGGCTCAGCTTGGCATCCAACGCCAAGTCCCCGCCCTCCACACGCTCCACACACTCTTCCCTCAGCAACTGCAACACTAGCTCCTCAGTGTCCACGCCCCAACTCACCCCCTTCACCCGCTGCTTGGACCTGATCGATCCCAATAAAAGATTTACAATTTAGAATTCGTTTTCTTTTCCTTGGAACACAGAAATGGATATGACATTATGAAATGACACAGTCAAGACACAGCCTGTTTCAATAACTAATTAACTATCTTCATTGGACACTGAAGTCGGGAATTGCTGAGCATTCTTCTACTTCCACAGCTTCTATTGATGCATTACTCGGTTATTAATGAGAAGATAGCAATTAAGCTCAATGCACAAGCTCAATATAGATGATCGTATTTGTTAAAGTTTCATGTTTACAGCGTCAAAACATTGACATTCAAATGCACAATATTCTAAAACCTAGGATTGGCATATACTCCAAGCACAATCAATGTAGTGCCACTTTTCATGGAATTTGCCATTAATATAAGCATTTGATAGAATCACGATGGTTTGAGTGATTTTGGTTTCTAGAGGTAGTAAGGGCATACTTCCATGTAGAAAATTTGACTAAACTTTGCATAAAAGGCAAAAGATTTTCAGGAATTTGACAGTGGAAATGTGCAATATTTGCAAGGAGAGAATAAGAATTGTTGGCTGACAAAATTTTAGGGAGAGGATCTTGAACAGCAAGGGAGGCAACTTTCTTGACTCTCGAAAACAAATTTTAGCATTGGACTTGAACTTCTGGGTTGCTTTTAGTTTGACAACAAGACAAAGCTACTCCTAAACTATAGTTTCTTCTTGCTCACATAGAAGTATAAACATCATGAAACTTGGCAAAAACAATTCCAATTTTGAAAAACCTGAAACTTGGTTTCTCATTCCGATATAGTATGGATGTTTGCACAAACAGGTCTCTAAAGAATGTCACAACTTTCATGGAGAAATCTAAGAATCATTGCCAGAAAATTTCTTGAGCAACAAACCTGCAACCCATGAATAATCTGAACACGAATCGGTCCAACACATGGATGTACTCATCACCAATGTGCATCCACTTCGTCTGCTTCAGCTCCAACTCTGCTGCAGCATAGCACCGCCGCATGTACGCGCAAAGTGTTTCCCCGCGGATCCTTGGAACCGAAGTTTCCATCCATTGTGTGATTTTCTGCTCTCGGAACTGCTTCCGATGGTTGACGGGGATGGTGCGGAGAGTTTCATGGGTGTCCCAGTCGGGGTTGTTGGCGCAGTGGCGGATGTCTCCCTCGCGGTACATTACGACGTCTGAGTGTTGGTGAATGGGAAGGTCCCAGTTGCAGCAGTGCTCGGAGTTGGCCACATTGTGGTACTGCCCATCTACCTTTCCCGTACTGCAACCATCTTCAGCCATTGCAACAATTCTTTGGCGTTGATACTAGAAAACTACGAGGAATTCAAAAATTACAGCAAAATGTTTGAATCAACACGTTCAAATTGACTAAAACGTCCAAATTAGCAAAAAAATGATAATTTGGACTCATGTTTGAACAATTTTTGTTGATTTTGACATTGTTTTCTACTAGTTAACTTTGGAAAAAGATGCTATCTAGGATATATCCAGGTTATAATGAAGCCAATCTCTGAATGTGGAGGTGATGATGATGCTATTCAAACTCAAGTTTGTGCACTAAAATTTGGTGAGGGAAAGTCCTGATTCTTTACACTTTTCATGATGATGTTATTTGTGTAGAAGTGTGAAGAGAAAAGGCTTCTTGTTAAGAGTTGTGACTATTGATCCTTGATGCTTTCAAAGAGTGTTTCATGGTGGTACATGTGTCGTTTAGGTGCAATACCCATTGGACCTAGAAACCCACAAGTTTAGAGGAGGTTTACATTTGAAATTGTAACATTCATTTTGACCTAGCATTCAAAACCAAATTTTTATCATTTTGATGAAGAGAATTCAAAAAGAGACAAAGTTAAAGTGTACGAAAAAAAGATAGCACATGTATGAGATGAATTTTTTTAAGTATTCACTTTTTACATCCATTAGTACAAATGGTACCTTTAAATTTAAAAGTTTCCAAATAGAAGATGAGCAAAATTGGGCAGTGAGGGACGAGGATGGATAATGGGGAGCTGAAAAAATTACAATCATCACAAAATTTCAAAAACTCCCTCATTACGACATTTTGATAAATAGAACATGAATCTACACCAATCAGAGAGTTTTGTATGTGCGCTTGATCCCTCAACACCGCCTGCAAACGTTAAATTCGCAACAATTCACGACTTTGGCACTTTTCAAGGTGAACTTTCTGCAACATGAATCTATACCAATCCTATTTTTTAGAGTTTTCTGCAGTAGAATGTCACGGACTCACGGTTTCAGAGCTTTAAAATAACCAATACAACATTCATTTATGTATCAATCGTCTAATTCTTGTCACTGAATGGATCCTGGCGTTGAAACCAGCACAAGAAGATCGTCTTCGTTCCTTCATTGCTACTCCAGCTTTACTCTTGAATTCCCACTTGGATCCTACGACTGCATCAACTCCGATGAGGGAATTCAGTGGCACAAAATTTCCCTGTTCGCCATTTTTCCCAGATTCCCCTGTTCTCAGTGCAAAATCACCTGGAAATTTTAAGTGTTCCCCTTTTAGATTTGGAGTTTACATAACACCAAATGTGTGAACTCACTGGACATCATGATGCAAACCACCAGTTCCAACACCCTTGCTAATAATACCACATGGAATTAATCAAACTCATGTACTAACATCACAACATTGCAAAGCCACTTTGCTAAAGTACACAATGTAAGGTAGGTATGCCCCAAATCATCCCTTTTTACATTTGCGTCCCCTATCTACATTTAATTCACATGTCAGCCCACAAGTCTTTGATGAGTATAGGTACAGGACGCAATTGGGAAGGATCAAATTTGGACATTAAAGAAGTCAAATTCGCTAAACATGTTGCACAATGAGCCAACGTCGGATCAATTGCCATACCTCACCTGATATTACAACACTCAAATAATATTCCGCAATCAACCAATGAACAAGAATCTCCTCATGAACAAGTGTCTCGAAACACTAACCAACCCATCTCTCCGCCTACAAAAATAAAAATGAAACATATGAGACAAAAATAACGTAACCAGAGCTAGCCTGGTAACCAATGTGCCGAAGTATACACTCATTGACGGAAAAAATTCGGTACGTGCCGAAGAACTGGAAGTGATCATAGCTCACACGCTCGACTGTGCAGCTTGGAGCTTGGCTTCGGAGAACATGTATAAAGCTCGAGAGCGTATGTAAAGCTCCTCCGATGGCGAGTCACTGCTGTTTGCTCTCCATTCCCTCCATCTCCAGATCTCAATGAATAGGGAACATGGCATCCTCAAAGTCCTCCTGTTTAGTGCTTTCAACAAAATGGCTATATATCCAATTCATCAAGCACAGAAAAAAAAAAAGAGCTCTCCCTTTCTCCCTTGAAAGACATAGCCTCCTCAAAGTACTCCAAAACTTCCCCATCTTGACGAATTGTGAAACATAGCCGCCTCAAAGTCCTCCAATCATTGCTTTCAATAGACTGACTGAAATCCATCCACCATAAGGAGAAACAAGCAGCTACACCACGAGCGTCACTGTTCCTGTAGCACTGCCTTGTTTTTCAAATAAGGTAGCTCCTCAAACTTCGTCAGGGTACGTTCTGTCGATGCAAAGTCTCCTCCCTTTGGTCCAGAGTCGACAAACAAGGAGACGGAGAAGTTCGCATGGAGAATGCACTCGAGCTTGTCACCTAACCCTCTGTTTCTGGTGCCTAAGAGAATAGGGATGCAGTTCAGAATCGCACAAGTTTGCTGAAACGTAGCCTTCCGTTTTCGGTGCCAAGAGAATAGGGGTGAAGTCTAGAATCCAACAAGCTTGTGAAACAGAACCCTCATTTTTTCGTGCCAAGAGAACAGGGCTGAAGTCTAGAATCCAACAAGTTTGCGAAACAGAACCCTCATTTTTTCGTGCCAAGAGAACAGGGCTGAAGTCTAGATCCCAACAAGTTTGCTTGAACATAACCCTCCGTTTTTCGTGCCAAGAGAGTAGGGGTGAAGTCTCAGGATCCAACAGGTTTGTTGAAACATGCTGCGACTCTCCCCAAGTAAACCTCCAGCTGCTGCTTGCTGAAAATTCTTGTGAACCTAAACAGTGGACGATCGGAGGAGATTGGTGTCATGAACCTCCCCAGAAGCTTCCATGTCCGGAGACGAGCAATTCGTGTTGCAAGGATGCGCCCCAGCCAATTCGTGGGGCTCTCGAGTGGCCAAGAAGGAGTGGTACGCATCGAGCATGCTCTTGTACAGCGGCTCCGAGTGTTGTAGTGAGTACAAGCCACATCCGTCGTCGTCCGCGGCGTCGGACGTCTTGAGGGGCAGGGTCTTGGGCTTAAAGGCCGTGATGGCGATGGCCAGATCGTTGGGGAACAGGCAGTGCCACCAGAAGACGTGCAGCAGCGTGGACAGGAAGAGCGTGAACACTGTGGCGGAGGAGATGAGCGAGAGGGAGACTGCGAGCGCCCGCGATACCCACGAGGTCGCGACGTGACAGTACTGGAGGGAGGCGATGGAGGCGGCTGTCATGGGAAACGTGTATGCCCACCATGCGATTGAAAATCTGCATGGGGTCCCCAAAAAACCACATGAGAACAAACTCTTAACAATTGCACTCTACACATTTGCCAGCTACATTGATTGCTCGGTGCTACAAGGGACAAGGGACAAGGCTAAGAGCCTCTCTTAGCCTAGATGTTTGTTTAAAATCTGCCATCCCCTCAAAAATCCACATTCAAAACATGAGACCACGCTCCTAACATCTGCACTTGAAAACATGATTCAACTACATTGATTTTTTAAGTGCTACAAGGGAAAGGGACAAAGCTAAGGGCCTCTCGTACTGCAGCTGCTTATTAAAAAAATTCCGTCCCCTCAAATCCACATTCACAACATGAAAACAGACTCCTAATAATTGCACTCCTTCACCTTGTTCAGCTACGTTGATTAGTCAGTGCAACATGAGACGAGGGACATGGCCGTAGCTTCTTGTTTGTTCAAAATTATGGATTTGTGAAAATCTGAGTACTGCTTTTGCAATGCTCTTACGATAGACATAACATTACTCAGCAATTGAGTTAGGGTGTCTTTGAAAGTTGTTAAGGATTGTAGTTAGTTTGTTGATCTAACATGATACTCCGTACTAGGCAACGACAACGGTAATGTCCCTTGGAGTACCTAAAGAGAGGAGGCTCGAAAGACATTTTCGACAGTGAATTGAAGAATTTTGAGTAGGCCCTTACTCAAGGTTACTCAAGGTTACTCAAGGTTATGGACTAGATAACTTGAAAGTAGAGCTGTGTGTAATGAGAGATAACATGTTGAGCCACAGGATTGGCAAGGGAAGTTATTTCCATAACAAGGCTCTACTTTCATCTTACCGGACATAATCTCCAAGGCTGGATCATGTTCAACCATGCTCAATCAAGGGTCCAAAAGGAAGGACACCGTAGAAACGTAACACATTACCACTGACTAGACAGCTTAGCGCTATGTTTCTGAAACAGTCTAATTTCATTTGAAAATCTTGATCAGTTCACAGCATTAGTGACAAAGGAGGGAGACAGAGGGAGAGAGATAGATGACAGGATGCTTAGCATTATACATCTGAAACAGTCTAATTTCATTTAAAATCTTGATCAATTCACAGCATTGGTGGCAAAGGAAGGAGAGACAGAGATGGCCGGGTGTCTGAGCTCGAACACGTACTTGAATCCCCGGAAGAAGTTGATACGCACAGTGAGAGACAAGTACAAGAACAGCGACACGAAGAACACGAGCCTCGACACATAGTCGAACTCCCCGACGATCCGCATCCACGCCACGCTCGCGGCGCTCGGCGCGGCCACGAACAAGAAGAACACGGGATGCAAATCGCTCGGCAAGGTCTCATTCGTGGGCAGTCGCTGGTACAAGGTCACGAACAGCACCAGGTAATGAGCCAGCCCCACTGCCCAGAAGAAGAGCGCGGGTTCCTTCCACCCCACCAAAGCCGCCAGCGTCGACCCCACGAAGTTCCCCACCACCGACAAGTGGGTTGTTGGGTTCGCTACTTTCGACAAACGACGCTGACCACCGGACAGCCATTGTCCGTAAATCTTGAGCTCCATGAGGAAGATGGGAACCATGAAGCAACACCAGACGGCGGGGTGGAGAGTGGTGGCAATCCGAGGGGGGACACCGATCGCGAGAAACATGGATGCGATCCAGGGTGCGAAGAAGAAGTTTACGCGTACGGGGTGGTGGTATTCGCGGCGAACGGCCTCGAAATAGTAATGCACCTGTTGGGAGTCCGGCTTGGTCAGTTCTACACTCAAATCTGATAAATTTCCACCGTGCCTACACAATGACATTCTAGACTTCATCCTGGCCTGCACACTTGTTACAATATCATAGAATGTAGCACACTTGTCACACACTCAAACTCTGTGACAGTGAAGAAGTTGGGACACTAGTTTCACTACCATAGACTATACCACACTCGTCACACATTCAAACTATGTGACAGTGAAAAAATTGAGACCCCAGGTGGTAAGATTAAAGAGTTTCAAGTGTATCTGCCCATGGGTCTGATTGTAATGTAAAGTCTCCATTCACCTTACAGCAAGGGAGAGATTACGAGTGAACTTTGAGCCTTTCCCAACACAATCTAGAACCTTGTGTCATCTAAAATTTTGCACATCTATTCTGTGTTAAGCTAAAAATCCACTGCCAAAAAACTAAATGTCGATAGATTATGTGATTACAAATTTAACACGAATCAAAATTCGCCTGCATGGTCAATGGAGTGTGTATGGTTTCTGGAGTCTCTACTTTCGTCTTTTTTCAGATGAAATTCGCTTGGATTTGCGCCCACCAGCCCAGCAAACAAGCCAACAAAAGAAGAAGCAAGAGTAATTCACCTTGAGCAAGTACGTGAAGAAGACGACCACGAAACAGACGAGCGCCAGACACCACAAGTAGAAGTTAATCTCAAGCGGAATCTTTAGAAACGCGACCTCAGGCACTTGCGCGAGTGTCTTCCACAACATGGTCTGACTCCCGAGACCCAACGCCACTCCGAACGTCCCAATCGGGAATCGCAAGAGAAACGGCCACTTCTCATCATGCGGCAGCAACAGATTCTCCTTATCCTTCACATCCTCGAGCTCCGGTCCTGAAAGAGCGTCGAAGTAGCGACCCGCACTCAACGCCGTCTTCATGCCTCCGCCATTCTCTTCCTCCTGCAGTTGCTGCAACTCAGAAGACTTCGATTCCTCCCCGTGGTCACTCTCTTGCTCGGGGCGTCGACGTGAAATCATGCGCGAGAGATGGCGGCCCAAGGGACCCGAGTTTTTTTCCAGCTTCTCCAAGGGGCCAGAGAATTGTCGGGAGCGCGTTTTGAAGAGATCGTAGGTGCCGGGAGTATCTGGAGATCGAGGGGAGCCAGCTGCAGTTACGGATTGTTCACGGAGGCGTGAGAATGGTTTTGGTTCGGGAGGTTTGAATCTGCTGGGCGCGAAAGAGACCCCCTTTCGTGGTAGAGGTGCAGAATGGGTGCATTGCTGCTGCGGCTGCTGCTCTTGGTCCGACACTGGCATTGTGGTGTCTTGTGTGGCCATGTTCTCCTTCTGTTGCAGCTGCTCGAAATCGTTAGAAATGCGAATGGCGACGGCTTCTCCGGGATTGGCAGGGCGAGCGACGTTGATCGGTCGCAATGCGATTTGGAAGGTGGGGTTCGAGATTCCGGCCATCTCAGTGTCACGATCTCCGTCCATCTCTTCAGATACTCTGCATTAGAGGCGCCACTGGAGCAATGTCGACAGAGACAGAGAGAGATTGAGCTACAAGGACGTTCAATCGTCTTGTAAAAGAGTCTGTTCCACAAACCACAGGAGTCGTGCGCTTTGCAACCCTAACTTCTTTCAAAAGGAAATGTGTCAGCAATGACTGACTTCTTTAAGAACGCCGAGAATGCCTGCCTCTGTCAAATCCCTGCAGTTCCCAAGCCTCGTGAAATCCTTTCTGCTCGCTCTACAATCATTACTCTCCTCAAGATCGCAGTCACTGCAAAAATCAACCTCCACACCCATCAGCATTCTCTTTAAACCTGTCTAATTCTGTACCCCAATTCGTTGTCAACACACAGAGTCTCCAAACAAAGAATTCACTGCTAATTACGATGAACAATACAGAGGACAATGCTGGAGCCCTCAACGAAATAAACTCCGAGACTCAAACAAATCACTGTAAACAACACCATCCCATACAAAAGCAAGCACGTACGCACCTGCATTGAACTCGCAGGAACTGTCAAAGCTCCTTCCGCTGCCGCAAGAATCAGCTGCCTGAACTTGGCGCGCAATCACTACAGTACTAGTACAAATTTTGAAGTTGTCTGTGTCGTCACAGATGCAGCTAGCTGCTAGCTTGTGACAGCAATGAAAACGCGGAGTGATTGCGAGACAGAGCACAGATCATTTTCGACTGCAGGAATTGTAGACAGCAGCAAGTGGAGTAGGCAAAACTTGCATTGCCAGCAAGTGGCGGGATTCATTTGTATTCCCGTAGACCCAAAAATCAGGCCAGAAAGGTGAAGGCTTTGGTATTGGGAGACGGGGACAGGCGCCAAGCGCGGCGCTGATGACTGACCGGGTTGGGACTTGGGATTTGGGAATGTGGTTTTGCTGTTGGGCTGACGGGGATTTTACGTCGGGGTTTGTGTCGAGTTGGCAACGGCGTGCACGGAAGCATGTGGAATGCGGAGGAAATCAGGGGTTGCGGCTGCGGGATCTCGCGGCTCGGGGCTGCTGGTTCCTTGTATTTTTTATTATTTGAAAAGAACTCCAGCCTTGTCAATTTAGGCTGGCGTAACTTATTAACCAGCTGCATTTTGAAAGTCCAACCTGAGTTTTTCGTATAGTTTTTATTTTATTTTAAATGTTTTATAGTTTAACTAAGAAAAATGTAGCTCCAATAATCTAATATCTACTCCATTTTATCTTTTTTCAAAATTGTTAAAATTATAATTTTTGTGACACTTTGAAGATCGCAATTTGAAACTTAAAAAGTTTTAAAATAATTTTTTCCCATATGTTCAAAAAAAAAAAAGCTTAAAAATACACCACTTATGAACTTTCTCTACTGAATTTCTCTTGGTGTGAGCTCAAGGAGTACACCAATTACACCATGATGTTTGTCATTGTTACTTTCATTTTTCATAAAAATTTCATATTATTTTAAGCATTTTTGTAATCACTATGATGTTTACAAAGAATTTTCTTTAAAAAAATCATTTAAATTTCAATTTGATATTTCTAATTTAAAAAAATTTAAAAAAATTTAGATATATATTACTACACGTGGAAAATTTAAAAATTTAAAAATATATATTTTAATGTAGAAATCTAACAAAGTTTGACCACGCCTAGATATGAATTGTCCTTTCATCTCATGTTTTACATGAAGTTCTGAAGAACAAAATGTGGAGGAAGTCATCGCACAAACAAAATACGAGTTCCATTGAAATTGAAGGCCCCATTATACTTTGGACCAACCAAAAAATCAATTATTCAAAGCTTTCTTATTGATTAAGGTGTAATGCTTCTAAGGTCTTTGTGAATGGACATAACATTCTTTACTAGGCTTCCTACACTTTTACTGACAATTACTTCAATAGTTTCAATGTTGGAAAAGTACCATTTTATAGGATTATCAAATTGAAGTACCAACTATCTTTCACATTGCATCTAGGATCTCCTTCAATTCTCAATGTACTTTGAATCCAAGTGTCTTGACTTCTTTCAAGACATAAGGTAACAACATCCAATTGTGACCTACTAACTTGTTTGTAAACTATCCTATCTAAATACTTGCCTAAAATGTACAACCTCTATTCATGAGAGCCTAGGGTTAAATTCAGATAAGCCTATTTTCAACACTTAGAAGATTCATAGTTTATACATAGAGTCCAAAAAATGCATTGTAATAGAATCTAGAATCCCCTTTCAACTACCAACAAGATCCAACAAAAGCTTTTAGAGTTCAACAATAGGAACCACCCTTATTTGGACGCATTAAGGTGTTGTTACCTTCCTTAAATTGTTCTATGAATGCAAACATCTTATTGATAATTTCACAACATATAATAAAAACAAAAAATGATTTAGATTCAGTCAATATCCTTGATAATGGGGTCAGTGCAACAATGCTACTTCTCCTTTCCCACAAGTGCCAATCAAATTCTAAAAGGATGAGTGTCAAAGAAAGATGTCAGAAGATCAGAGCATCTTAGATACTCTGATTCTTCCTTAAATAAGGAGATGGCTCCTTTCAAGGATGTTGTAGCATAATGTGCCAATGACGGACCCAATATTGAAGAAGCTTTCAGCAGCGTTCCCTACAGTGCCAAGTCTTTGAGAGAACACCTCGTCGGCATTTTCTCACACAAAAGGAAATGGCCAGCACAGGTCATTGCACTGATCAATACAGACCCAGTCAACCGGTGATGAGAAAAGAAAAAGAGTTTAAATAAAAATATTATAAAGCATTGGGCTCGACTCGATAATGACCAAGAATTTGAGTCTCCAACTCCCGAGCGACCTCCTGCTCTCGGCCCAAGACGACCGACGAGTGACCAGCTCCTGGTATTCTGGACAGAGTCACGTTAGAAAATTTCCTGCTGAGAGCAACTCCACATTCAACGGAGCACGTCGCATCTGCTTCTCCATGAATAACATGGACATGCCGGCCAGCTCTTTCAAGCTCTTTCATAGAGTGCTCGATCACAAAAGGTCCAGCGCAGATGGTGTTGTGGAACATCTTGAAGGCTGAACTATGGCTGTGCTGCATGTAATCATGTATGCAGGAAGGCGGCATTCTGCACACACGGGGCTCACATGATGAGACATGGATTTGCAATACCCAAATTTGATGAAATGCATGAGGTAAGTGTACCCAAGACCAACGGATTGAGGGATCTTACATGTATGAGTGGTACATTGTCTTAGTTTTGGGTGTGCCTACCTTACAATGAATACATGACATTGACGTCCAATTGTCTTACCTGTTCGGCAAGACTACTTGACCTCAACATGGTATTCGGTAAAGTTAGATTGTTCACGAACGTTTAGTCAACATATAATCGAAGATAAGCATGATGCAATTCACAAAGAGGCCCCCCACAATTCATAGGGAGGCCTCCATATGAACACCTCCTTGTAAGGTGCCGATGTCATACAACTAATATGACAAAGATTATCTTAACAACAAAACGGAGGAGGTCAAGCTCAAGAACCTGCTGCCTAAACGTTTGGCGAAGAATGTCATGAGCGGGATCCAGAATCTGTGATGCTTGCAAAACACAAGGCACACCACTCTTCCCAAATGCTCGTACCAGGACATGAGTGAGTGGACAAATGCGAAAAAGGGCCAGATCTTCTGCGGTGCCACATTGCTCAAAACATACGATGCAGGCGGCACACCTGGTCTCGTTGGGAAATATTGCTGCACACAATGATTGTTAACAAAAAGTTCAGCCATTTTCGTGCATTACATTAGTGTGAAGTCCAGCCATCAGGACGGTCATTATTGGATAAAAGCCACACTCCCACATATGTTAATTGCTTCAAACAGATAATGTCCTCACATTAGTTCTCAAACACTTTCTCTTGACCATAAAATTCTTGCGAACACCTTGGGCTTAGAAAGAATCAAGGTATCCAAGATGCTCTACTTCTTTGGCATCTTCTTTCTTTGGCACAAATCCTCTCACATCTTGAGTTCCAGAATGAGTTCCAGAATCCAGAGTAAGCGTTGGTACTCGAGCAAACTATTTTTACTGCCAACCACAGCAAAAAGATGGTGGGCGATCAACACTGATTTAGAATGTTAAGACACATTCACAGCAAACGAAATAGGGCAAGCAAGCCACATCAGAAGCAACTTACCGGCGCAAGAATTGTGATGGATTTTACAGCATCTGGGTCATTCCCAGCCAAGGCTAACGCAATAGTGCAGCCCATGGAGTGCGCCACCAGGTGAAACTTCCGAATTCCATATTTCTTCAGCACAGATCTGAAACAATGGTCATATTCTAAATCTTAAGAGTACATCTATCCACTCTTCAAGTATATGCTGCAAGTTCGTGATCCACCCAAATTTCACACAGGATGATCACATTCTACAGTAACAATAGCATGACATCTTTCAAGAATAGCGTAAACTTAAAGTAATATGCGGCAGTCATGACAAATCAGAGCACAGCTAAAATTCTGACATTCTCGCATGTGAAAATAATGATATGAGAAGCTCTCAATTGATCAATTTGAGCTCGACTTAGCAAAACAGGGTTCCCAGAAATTCCTCTGATGCCAATCCAAAGGTGCTCAATAAGGGTTCTCTAAGGTAGGCACACCCAAGATTGTCACGGGCCCCAAAAGCGCCACCCTAAACTCCTAGAAAAAATGTACATATTGATTAAGAAGATACACACTACCTCAACATTTGAATAAGCGGCACTCTTAGAACATCAACCGATAAAACTTTAACCCTTTATATCTTTTGCATAGAGTATCCAATGTCACATTCTTTGGTCCATTGGAAACCTCTTTCATTTTTCAACAAGAACATCAATAAATAAAAATTGCCCCATTCCCAACAGACGTCGGATACATATTCAAGAACCAGAGTACATGCCAGAGATGATATCAACACAAAGCTCCAACGCACCTTCGGATCATGTCCACGTGCTCGGCGTTCGTGTACGACGAGTCATCCGGTCGGGGGCTTTTGCCAAACCCAAGCACATCCACAGCGAACAAGCGGTGCGAGGATCGCACTTCCTTCGACAAATGGGGCAGCACCGTGTCCACCCAAAACGACGACGACGACAGAAACCCATGAAGGAAGATCACATTGTGCACGGCTGCTGCCGCATCCAAGTCCTCACCATTGCGTACAGCGAAATCTGCACACCAGGATGGCTGGTTAACCCCGAAAGCATTCACGGTTCTGAAACCACCAATTTAATTGATCATGTTTGAAAAATAGGGCCAAGTTTTATACCCCTCGAAATCAGTGTAGAACATTGCATGGGTTGGTCAAAAACTAATGAAAATTAAACAGACAAAAGCCCTCATATAATCCACTCAGAAGCGCTAAACATCATGCTCCCTGTCCATCAAAATCACTCGCCTAAAATTCGAGAATTGACGCCATAGACACCACAACAACGCAATTAGGTTAACTCTTAAAGGACCAGGGATTCATGGTCATAAGATGACCATTTTGATTGATCATAATGTGAAAAACTAATAGTTCAGATGGGACCAATGTAATCTCACCGGAATCAGAGCAGACAATTGTATATGTAAGTCAAAAAAACAAAATTTGAAAATTGAACAAAAGAAAGCCTCATATGACCTTACTCAAAACCTGGTCCCCTACGCTGAAAACTCCCCAAAGGCAACCTCACAATTAAACACACGCCTTGATAATAACCATGACCGTAAAGCAGTTTCTTTCGAGTATGAAAAATACAATTCAGGCCGGGTCAAAGTGTATATCACCAGAATCAGTGAAGAGTATTGTATCTGCTGGTCGAATTATACATAAACTTGAACAAAATAAAATCAGAATAAGCCCTACTCAAAACTGCTGAAAATAACATGACGCCTATTAGACCGTTAAAGGTTAAAACCCTACCCTGAAAACTTGAAATTAGCATCCCAACAACCTCCAAATTTCGGCAGTGTCACACACACCTTGATAATCAGCATGAACGTAAAGCAGATTGTCTCGTGTGATCCAAGCAGTGCACGTCGCGCACCCGCAATCGGACCAACTCATCCCATTCCTCGCACTCCTCTTGTCCACCGATCTCGTCGCCGCCTTCCACCGCCACAGAGCCTTCTCCTCAACAGCAGCCTCCCCCGCCTTCCGCCCTCCCCACTTCCTCCGCCGCTCATAGAGCGTATGACTGGGCTCCGTCCAAAACTCCAGCGCTTCCTCAGTCCCAATCGCCTGCTGACTTGGCGGCGCAGCACAATGGCAAGGCGGGGAGGCGTTTTTGTCCAAATGCCGATCCAGGAACCGAAACACGGGACACAGCAGCCAGTCTGCCAAGTCACAGAACCCGAACACAATTGCATGGATCGCCGTGTGAAAGAATCGCAATGGAGAGTGAAATGTCTTCATCTTCCACCTCTTCATTCCGAAATTCCTGCCAATTCTTCCAATTCTTCAGGGTAGGGTTTTACTCTGTAACGATCCGTCTGAATTCATTGTCTGAATTCATGCCCAGTGCGAGTGAAAGCTCTAACGACTCGATCTGACGGTTCCTGTATTGAAGAATGGGACTCCGGAGTTGGGTTTTTTGTTGAGTTCGGTGGATTGCGACCTGATTAAGACAGTGCTCGCAGTGTGGTGATTCGATCGGGAAGGAATCGCCGTGACGGCGACAACTTGCGGAAAGATGGCGCGTGTTTGGGGTGACGGCTGTTGCTGTTGTGGGTCAGCTGCCTCGGGGTGGTGGCGAAACACTGGAGCAGTTGTTGTTTTTCATTTTCGGAGATACTTGGTTGTTTCTTCAATACTTGGGTGATACTTGGTGATATCTATATGAAAACTAGATGATACTTAGGTAAAATCTGGCTAATGGTCCTAAATACACTACACTGAATAAGAATATTAAGGGGACCAAAAAATTAAAGGGACTTACCTTGTGGTGAATGTATGTTGAATGAAATCAGTGAACATGTGTGCATGAACAGTGATGTGGCGGTAACCAGTGAACATGTGCAAATATTTTTATTGTGTGAAAATGTCAATTTATTAGTATGGGTCCCCTTAAAACCCCTATTCAGTGTAATATCCTGACATTTTTGACCCCCCAAAATGAAAATTTCCTTTACAAAAAATAGCGAACATCTTTTTCTTTTTCTTTTTCTTAAATCACTTGGCTAGCCAACATCTTTTGGGTGTAGCCAATTGGCAAAAAATCGTACATAGAAAAAACACTGCTCGGGGTTCGAAACACGGGAGACGAGGTGGCAGGCACTTAAAAGGGTGACGTGGCTGTGTAGGTGGCGTTATGTGATTGGTTTGCTACTGGGCTGTTTTTTCGCATGAAGGAATGAGTAATGACGCGGGAAGGTGGCGGGAATGACGTCAGGGAAGGGGTGCGACATTGACTAACGGAGGACACTGTAGAGCACAATTGAAACGTTTGCGACGGCTGTCCTTGGTTCTGGATATATTTTATTTCCAATTTTATGTTCGAAGCAAACGGAAAATTGGTGCCACTATGAAAATAAAGTGCAGCAGCCCTTACGTATGCTTTGGTGGTGATTTGTTTTGTTGCCAGTGGCATTGGAATCAACGGATCACCACGTGTTTCAAAAGAACAAATAAATGAGGTATCATTTCTATTGTTAGGTAGCTACAGTACACCAAATTTCAACCATTTTATGAAATCACACAGTTTAGATTCTTGACTAAAATGTAATTCCACTACGGTATTCATGAAAGTCTATGGTTGGTTACCTAACATCTTATTTTCAGCATTTTGAATTAAATTCGTAGTTCACTCATACCGTGTCCAAAAAATGCATTCTAAAAGAATCTAGAGTCCCTTGTTGACTTCCAACAAGATCCTACTAAACTTTTTTCAATATAGTAATGGAAACTGTGTTGAATTGCTTACTTGTGCAATTTTAGGTGTAGTTACCTAAACCGTCTTAAAGGTTTTTAACTATATTTTCACCAAAAACGCTCAAAAATTGCCAGTTCTAGTACAAGTAAAAATTTGGCCACATGTAACTGTAGGATCTTGTACTATGCCGCTTTGAGAAGATGTGGAAAAAAATTTCAGAAATTTTCAGTGTGTAGATTGCAAGATATTAGCCTTTGAATTGACAAAAATCCTTTTTTCAGCCCTGCAAAAAAGTAGACAGTTGCACTTCACAAGGTCACATTTGTATGAAAAAATGTTCAAAATGGTGGTGCTTTTTTGGATTCATTCTTCAAGGCAAGTTGGCTATATGCTTGAAAATTTTCAGATGACTTGGAATTGTGCAACATATAGGAAAAAAATAGTAAGTAGAAAGAAGTAGAGAATGATTCAAAATACAAAATTGTTAAGAATTTAGTTATGGAATTGAAAACTACCAATTCCAATGGTTGTAATGTTGTAATAAACAATCTACATTTAGAGGGGGATTCTGCAAAAATATGGAAAACTGAGTTGAATAAAGGACTTCAAAATTTGTTTTGGAGTAGAAATTCCACAATTGCCTGCAAACTAAAACTCCTTACAACTTTTATCTCATCAATCAAAATGTAATAATTCAAAAATTTCCAAAATTTATTTTTCATTTATAAGACTTTCAATGGTGTAGTTGGAACTTGGGATTGGCGATACTTCAACAATTGCACTTAATGAGGTTACAAATTCATTCATCTAGGGACAAAATAGAATCATTGAAGTTGTCAAGACCTTCAATATTCTTGTTCCTTTCTATGGTCCAAATGTAGATGGTATCACTTTTACTTCCATACACTCTTAGATAATTCAAGAAGTGTTCAAAAACTTAATTCAATGAAATACATTGTCCACACTAGTGATGTTTTTTTTGCCAACAAGAAGCCTTCCAAGTAAACATGAATTCGCACTCAAATAGGAATATTATAATGTTAAGTGGGGTTAAATTATCCTCACTAGGATGGAGAGGCCAAATTCACCCAAAAATTCTTCTCTCAAATCTCAACCTTCAATCATATTAGTATTATTTACTCCTAGTCTCAAATTGAAATATTCCTTTTTGGTGTGAATATACCTTAGAAAGTTGCTTTACCCCTTAAAGACAGGCCCATGATCACTGATTTCAAGCCTCACTATCCATAGTATTGTTTGCTGCTTATTTGCACCTAGATATGAATGAAATTTTTTTAATTTATTTCTAGAGATTGCTACAAGTAAAAAAAATTGAATTTTTTTTAAATTTCTTAAGGAAAAAATGAAGAAAATTCATATCAAATATCAAATATACTCAAAAAATCTATTTTTTTTTTACCATAGATGCATATTGTAGTACATAACATCATAGTATAAACCAAGATACCGTGTCACTCTAAAACTAGAAAATCAACAAACTATGGAGATAGGCCCAAAGTTCATATTGTTATAAAATATTGAAATTTACGGATTTTTCTAATTTTCTAATTGGAGTAGAAACTGCACTCAACAAGCTTCATTTCATTAGTTGAATTGAAGTTCAAAAAAATATTGTTTTTATGGTTAACCCCTAAAGGACCATTGTTCCTTCGGGGGACAAATGCATTTTCGGGCAAGTACCTACGGGCTGAAATTTTCTCCTGATTTTTTTAAACTTTTTTTGGAGGTAGAAAAGCTGATTAGCTTCACGGGAATATAATTTTTTTTTCACAATTGGTGCCTAGGAAAAAAAGTTATGACCAAATAAGCTCAAAACAAGGGAAAGGGGGCAGCAAAAACAAATATGCAAATTTTTTTTTTGAATTTTTTTTTCCTCATAGATTATATTTTTGTCTATCTGGAAAGTTTTGATTAATTTCATTTGGATTTTATATGAGGAAGTTATGGATATTCTTGTTTTACGGGCAGTTAGAGCATCTTCTTGAAAAAAATAACTCGTAGGATTCATTTCTGAATACAATTTTTGCAATTTTTCAAAAAAATAATTTAGAATGGTTTAGTTTACTTGCTAGAAAAATCTCACCATTGGGATTAGTGCATTTTAATTCCATCTAAAAGATATTAATATTTTAGATTTTCCTTCTATCTCGTACCCACTTCTACTCAACAATTTTCTTAAGAATGAAAATTAAGTTTTTTTGAATTTCTTTTTTTTCCTAGACTCTCAAATCAATTCTTCACTATAAGCGTTTAAAGCTCAAAACTTTGTAGTGCAAAAATTGTAATTTAAAAATGTTCAAAGTCAAAAAATCTAGTCCGGCAATGTGCTGAAAAACTTGTTTTTTTCACTTTAAACGCAGATATCTTGCAATCTGTGTGGTCAAAAATTCTGAAATTTTTTCCACACACTCTCATACTAGTTAGGTGTAAGATCCTCTGGTTAGATGTGAAAAAAAAACAATTAAATTTTTTTTAACTCTTTGCCACAGAAATGGCAGTTTTCAATGTTTTTTGGCAGAAAAAAGGCCTCGGTCCTTTAGGGGTTAAAATGCACATCAAGAGTAAATAGCAAGAAATGGCCAAAATCAACACTACAAAGATGATCCATGGATTAAGTATCTTCTTTAGAAAAGTTAACAATACCATTATGAGGGAATTTGCAGTACTATTCATTGAAAATATACTCAAGCAACTTCCCAAAAAATATTGGATGAAAACAATTTTTTCCATCCTATAGTCTCAAGTAAAGTCATCCATCAGACACTTAGTGTTCACGGCATCCTTCTAGGATTAATGGCCTCCAAAATACCATGGTTAATTCCATCAATCGTAGAGGAAACATACACATTTAAGGTTTTCCAAGATTTGGACCTACAAAGTGCAACTAATTGAATTTCAAATAGGTATTGCCATAAAAAAAAGTACACAATATAAGAAAATAGCCCCCCAAAAGGAACTTGAAGGTAAATTGTAGTAGCAACGACACAAGATTGTTTATATGAAGACAGATGAATTGCACTCAGTTTAACGGTTGCAAACTTTGCTCACATGTAATTTCTTAAATTTGACTCTAATAAAACACAGGGCGCAAGAAGCGACACTAATCAGATGTAACAAAAGCCTACTCTTTCGCAGCCCGTCATGCAAATTTGCCTGCAGGCAGTCGGCATCAAAGTAGGTTGATTGTCCTCGCCCACCTTGTGCAGCACCTGAACAAGAAACGAGAAAGGGCATCCTCTGTTCCGTCCTATGCCTGAAAGAAATACACTATCTTGCTGATAGAAAGAATGGAGGTAAACTCAGGAGGAAGACTATGTGCGACCACGGACAAGATATTTTACAGCTATGAGTCAGAGAACATTCGCAGATCTGAGGCAGTAATGGCGTGCCCCTTTCCGTCTACGACCTGAGTATCTCTTCCTCGAGTTCCAGTGCCAAATGTTGCTCCCTACCCACTAAGATATTGACGTGATTGGCTCCAGGTATTATTGAGAGAGATACATTTGAGTAGGTTTCCTTCAAGTCTACGCTGCACTGAAGTGGGCAGATATTGTCGTTATCGCCATGGATAACCCTGACATGTTTTCCTGCTTTCTGCAGGGCCTTCATACTCCACTCCGTGGTATAAGCGCCAGAACATATGGTGTTGTGAAAGTTGTGCCAAGCTGCATTGTGCGTATGCTGCATGAAATCGTGGACGAGAAAATATGGTACTCTGTTAATTCAAAACCGGCCTCCTAGTTAGATTCAAAACCAAGAATGTCGAGCCGAATCTCAAGAAGACTTGACTTCCCACACTACTATGCGGGGAGGAAAAAGGCGAATTGTGAAACCGTCATTTCAGACAATTAATGAGTTCCTAGGAAGCACCAAAAGCTGTTAGCACTGAATAAGAACTCTGGACTGCTGGGAGAATCAAACAACTGACCTCCATCTTAAGATTTTGTTGCAGGTGAATGACAGGACGGGCTCCCAAAACCAGTGATTTTTGCAGACGACTAGGCAAACGACACGGCCCAAGTGCTCATACCACGACATGATTGAGTGGCCAAGTGCAACAGTTGGCCATATCTTCCTCGGCGCCACTTGCTTTAGCAGGTAAGATGATGGTTGGCTGCCAGACATCGCTGGATAATATGGCTGAAACATAAGATGAAACTTTTTCATTAGTGAAGTACAGATCTTTATCGTCGACAGGCCATCAATACACAAGCCCAACTTCGCTCACTCTCGTTAACACAGAAGACTCCACGATCGCACAGACCCCTCCAACAAGGCAATCATCGCAGCGTTGCATTTATCCAAATTCTTCAAGATTTACAGTTTGTAAAGCAACTTGGAAGCGATAACACAGTATCCTCTTACCGGTGAGACAAGTGTTACTGAACGAACAGCACCGGGATCTTGGCCTGCAAGGGACAAAGCGATGGTGCAGCCCATGGAATGCGCAACAAGGTGATACTTTTTGAGCTTGTAACGGTCAATTACAGATCTGCATCCATGCAGACAAATTTAACCCATAAGATCACGGAATAAATACATCATGCCAATGGTAAACAAAAGAAATGTTCAAACGACGGGCAGTAAACAACAAGCGAACCGCAAGGCAGACCTGCGAACTTGAATTATTCCCATTGGTACTTTAAGAAAGCAGCACGAAATCAGGAAGTGATGCTTACTTTCGAATCATTTGAATGTGATCGGCATTTGAATAATGGCAATCGGTAGGCTTCGGGCTCTTGCCAAACCCCAGTACATCGACAGCAAACAAGCGGTGCGTGGACTTCAAGTTATCTGAAAATACAGGGAACACTGTTTCCGACCAGATCGAGGAAGACGATAGAAATCCATGGATAAAAATCACATTGTTTTCAGAATCGTCGCCGTCTTCGCTACTTGATACCGCTGCCCCTGCAAGATTCGCAAACATTGTAGAGCTTAATTAGCTTGAAAGCAGGCTTGAAAGCAATCTTCCATTTCACTGGCGACGACTGAATGCCGTAGCTGAACTGTGTAAGAGCTCCTTCATTGACACACGGTGAACCTTAACAAAAAATCATGCCATGTAGTTTCTCAATGCTTGCCCTTTAATGATGATGAAAATTAGAAATGGAATAGAGCTTCAAGGAACATATTCATGTAGAATTCAAACAGAACAAAGATCAAAATCGGTCCGACACAAGTAAATAATACAGAGTACCAGTTAGACCACAGAAAATTAAGATGTTAAAGAAAGCTAACCTTTTCCGCCCAAACGTACAAATAGATCTTCGCTCGTATGCCATGCGGTGCAAGTGCAACAGCCACAGTCAGACCACCGCGACTTAGACGACGAGGTTCCAGGTGAATTGTGCTGGAAGACGGTTTGTCCACTACTCAATTCACATGATGAAACTCCTGTGTCTGTAGAATTTCTCTTCTCCACATTCAACACTAGCCCCTTGTCGGGGTTGACAGAATCACAAATCCTCCTCAGATCCCTACCGGAAATGAGGTCCGCGCATCTGGATTTCAAAGGCTCTGATGTATCTGCACTAAGGCATCGGTGCAGGGTGAGACAGTGCACACGACTGCTTCCATGCTTGTGTCGCCTACCATAAAGTGTACTTGATTGTCCTCCCCAAAATTCACAATCTGTGACAACAGCTGATCCCGAGAGTGCCAATTTACTGTTGTCTGCTTCAAAGTTTGAGAGCTCTTCGTGACAGTAACAAGAAATTTCTCGTCTATCTAATGCCCAGTCCAGGTATGAGAACACAGGACACAACATCTGATCCACGAGGTCGAAAAATCCGAAAACAATAAGACTAGCAATATGGATAAAAGAACTTGTCAGAGTCGACAGCAGCGCTCTGGCAATCCCACGAGTACGAAATTCCGCCTCCATGGTGCAAACTGCAAAGTTTCAGGTGATCGTAGCACTGTCACACTGACATGAAAACCAGCTACAGCTTCCCCTTGAAACTTCGAGACTCTCAGCAAGCGGTATGCACACCTTAACTACAACAAAAAATATAAACTACAGACTACGGTTAACTCTCCTGCTTCGTAGAGAAGGACTGCATTACACCTCAAACAGTGACTCTCCTGGTGCAATCGCTACTGGAGTGTTAGATGAGTCAATCAAATCACTGACACTGCCGACACAGAGCAGCCTATAAATTACAAAAATCCGTCCCACAAGAGCGCCGCTTTCAAAACAGATCGTTCACGCGTTCACGCGTTACGACGTCACGGTGAGGTGGTGGACGTGGGAAGCCGTCTACAAAAGATTAAAATCCTCTCTTGCTCCGGCTGAATTTAAAAAATCAAGAACCAATCGTTCCTGCTCAAGATTAAGCAATCCACGCCTTGCTCAAAACTAAGTTAAAACAGTTTCTTTCAGCTCTCGAGAAAAGAATAAGAAATGCTCCGTAATCCAAGGTTGCAACTCTGGAGCAATCGCAAGAGTTGAGAATATCAACTTCCGCATTGGTCAAGCCCAAGAACCAGGCAACCATACCCGTTAAAGATTAGGCAAGCTGCGCGTTGCTCGGAGTCGTCATACTCCAAGCCCTGGACAATCAAACAACACAAAGCGAAATGATCGAACAGTCTCTTTATCTCTCGAGTCTGCTTGGAATAAGGTGCGACGCAAGCCAAGTACGTTTATAAGTTATTCCAATGTCGCCACAACAATTGCAAACGCAAATTTGCAGCAAGTCGGCTTTCTGACATACAAACAAACTGTCAAGCTCCGCCTCGGGGAATAAATCTTTCAAACTAAAAGAGAGTAAAGAACACCAAAGAATAAACAAAGATTAAGTTCAACAATGCTTCTAAACTTTGGAAGGAAATTGATTTTTACAACAAGCGCAGTCGTCCATGGCGACGTGCACAAGCTCACACCACTGAAGCTCGCCCGGGAGTTCAGGACTGAAGCAAATGCGAGGCAAGGCAACAACAACCGACTGGGTTCCTTCGCCGCCCGCTAATTTGAGGTCCACCCATTTTCGTGAAGTGCTATCACCGTGGCTTGGAAAAACACCCATTGGCCAGCGATTTTTCACTACAAATTCCGATTTCTTTTATTCGTGAGGGTGCAATATTAGTGTTGCTTGCAAATAAAAAAATTTATTCCTTTGGTTCTTTCGGTTCTTGTGCTCTCTCGTTAGGTTGTTATTCTCGCAATCTCTTCACTGTCCAGCCGTTAGGCTTGGCTGCTTTGTACTCTGTTTAGCCCCTAAAGGCCCAAAGTCCCCTCGGGGGACACTTGGGATTTCGGGCAGGCTCGTGCGACCTGAAATTTCGACCTGATTTTTTGAAACTTTTTTTGAAGATAGGAAATCACATTAGCTTTCCAAAAGTATAATTTTTTTTTCAATCGGTGCCCAAGAAAAAAAGTTATGCCGCTCGAAGTCAAAAAAGCAGTTCGTCGAGCAGAAAAAAAAAACTACAAAAAATTGAATTTTTTTTTTTTGATTTTTTTCTCAAAGATCATGTTTTTGTCTACATTTGAAGCTTTGATTCATTCTATTTGAACTCAGAATGAGAAAGTTATGGACAATCTTGTTTTTTGGGCAATCTAAGCGTCTTCTTCAAAAAATAACTTACAAAATTCATTTTTGAATGCAATTTTCAATTTTTTTCAATTTTTTTTTTTTGAAAAGGTTAAGTTTGTTTGCAAGAACAATCCCACCGTTGGGATTATGGTTTTTTACTTCCATCTAAGAGCTATTGAAGATTTAATGTTTTGTTCAATTTTGGACCTACTTCTACTTAACAATTTTTTTATATGTGAAAATCAAGTTTTGACATTCTGAAAAAAATTCCCCGACTCTTAACTCAAATGTTCAACATAAAATTTTTTAACTTTATGGTGTGTAGTGCAATAAAAATCCACAAATGGCCGTCAAAGTCATCTGAAATTGCAATCCAGCGTTCAAAAAACCTTCTTTTTCCAACTTCAAATGCTAATATCTTCCAATCTGTATGGCCAAACTTCATGAAATTTTTACCACATGATTTGAGACAAGTGAAGCACAAGATCCTATGGTTAGATTCTAGAAAAAAAGTTTTTTTTGGTTTAGGAAGTGATCACAACAGAAATGGCAGTTTTCAATGGTTTCGGAACTAGAAAATGCCTTGGGCCTTTAGGGGTTAATGCAGTGGGTTCTCCCATTTGTTAAAATAAATAATTAAATTCAACTAGACAATGAGAAATCAATGGCTTTGCCATGAGAGGCTCTAAGGTAGGCATCCCAAATGCGCCACTGACCTTAAAACGCCATCTTCAGTGTGTGTACATCTCCAAAATCAGTTATGTACCTCTGTGAAAGAAACGCTTTTAGAACCAAACTTTGTTCTCTCATAACTTTTGCATACAGTATCCAAATGTCGCATTCTTTGGTGCGTTGGAACCTCCATTCCCTTGCCAATAAGAATATATAAGAATTTGAATAGTCAAATAGTAGTAATTAGGCAGAGAAGCAATTAGTGGCGGTTTTGGAATACCTACCTTATCTCCTTAGCATTGACCTGCATTTTGAGTAATGTTCCATTGAAACTTCTTCACATGTATCTATCACTACAAGATTTCTTCCTCCTTTGAATGAAGCCATCAAGATTTCATTCAAACAGTGGAATTTGCTCCAAATAGTTGCAATCTTCAAAAATGGATTCTTTAACTTATAACCTCTAAAGGACTAAAGAGCCTACTTTGGATTTTTTAGGATGTATGCAAATCATCCTAATCTATGTGTGAAGCATTGTTTCTTGTCTTATATTTTGATAAATATTACAAAAGTTAGAAGAACTTTTTCAATTTCAATGTCAAATTAGGCAGCAAAAAATGTATTAAAAAAAAATATTAATAAATTTAATTGGATTTTACAGATTCCCACCCATCCGAAAACATTTGAATCATTCAAATCCAACCAATGAAGTGAAAGTTATGAGAACTTTTATTTTGTGGGCAATGAAAGTAGAAAAATATGTAAAGTCATCTTTTGTTCTCAATTTTGAAAATTTTCAAATAAAAACAAAGAAAAGATGCCTATTGTTTACTAGAACAATCATTCTCACCATTGGAATTAACAATTCTCAATTTCTTATAAAAGTTATGAGCGATTTAGATTTTTCTTTCATTTAACACTACCTTCCACTTCATAATTTTCTTAAAGATGGATATGAAAGTTTTTTTGGTTACATACATTTTCAAACCAATTTTAAACATACTGAATGACTAGAATATTCAAATTAAAAGGACATATGTGGGCTTTTTTCGAAAAATGTTGAAAAACAAAACTTCACCTTTTTGAAGGGCTAAAAAAGCCAACATCTTAAAATTTAAGCATACATAACTTACAATTGATGGGAATGTTCATTCTAAAAGTTAAAGGCACAATGAACTTGAGCAAGTAAACCAAAGGATCCTAAGGTTGAATTTTTTTTTAAATAGATGAAAACTGTAGCCTTGCTTTGGAGACAACTATTTTGAAGCATTTTGAGCCTCTAAACATGAAAGAACTTTAGGGGTTTAGGAAATAAGGAGCCCACTTTAAAATTTGGAAAAATTTGGACCAACATCAATGATAAAAAATTTTGGAATAAAAAGGTGAAAAAGGGGTAAAAGAAAAGGGTAAAAAAAAGCCTGAAAAAGAAAAAGAAAAAGGTAAATGAACACATATAATTACTAATTCCACTAGGATAGACAGCACAACTGAAGTACCGGGCATCCATTGTCCATTGCTAAGAGAAGAAGCTTCATTGAGCTTCACCACCATAGTGAGATACTGAAAGGACTCAGACTACTCCATAGGGCAAGGGGTGAACTGACCCCTCGCTCATCCCCGAAGAAAAACCCTGAAATTTTTTATTTGCCACACATGATAAAATTTGCAAATTTTGAATTTGTATCTGCTACGAGAAGCCCCAAATTAGGCATGAGAAGTGTCCAAGGTAAACTATTCAAGCACAAAAGAGTTAATTGTAAAGTGTGTGCAAGGCGGGACCAATAGCCGGAGTTTGGGAAAAATACGGGACCAAACTCCCTGGAGCACCCAAACTCAGGTCTAATTGAGTTTGGTGCCGTGTTTGATTTGTTCTATTCTTAGTTAACCCCTAAATGCCCAAGCCTTTCCAAGAGTGTTTTGACTATGAAAAAAGAGCATGGGCTTATAGTTAATCCCAATGAAGCAAATTGCATTTTTTTCAAAATCTAACCGTATAGATGTTTGAAGAGCTTGATTACTAGTATGCATACCAATTTTGAGTGCGAAATTGCATAGGAGTTGTGAGATTATAACAAGAGAAATGTATGCTTTCTATTTTTAGTATGCTGCCATGTTTTAGAAATTTGCATATAAAAGTTTTTTGAGATGGGAGTGACATGAATGACTACAAATAATGTTAGCACACTAAAATGCACTTTCAAAAAACTTAATTTCACATGAAAAGCTATCAAACTTATTACACAATCCACCTTGCAATTGGTGAAATGTAATTTTTTTTTATAAGTATAAATCGCAAATAACTCCAAATCAACACTTGCATGTTTAAATTTTCAATGGTGAAAATCATGAAAACACTTTACTCTTTCCATTGGGACCATTTTCAAAGCAAATGGATAAGTACAAGTTTTTAGATCTCAAATCAAGTGAAATTGGCAAAAGTTGGGAAATGAAGTAAAAATAGGAAATTTTACTCTTCCACTTTGGATGAAACTTTAGGAAAGCCACGGATGAAACCACACCCACAGTACAGTTTTTCACGAAACTCAGTCCTTTGTTATAAGGTACTCAAACAATATATTGGCTTTACCAATCATCCTCATACATTTAAAAACATACTCCCTCTATCCCAAAATGATATCCCTAAATGATTTTCATGTTGAACAAAATGTTTTGGATTAAGGCTAAAAATAGCATTTAAAATTTATTATTTTGTGTTGTAAGTAGAGTTCGATGTACTCCTATTGCCCTAGAAACTTTGAGTTTTGAAGGTCTTTTCAAAGTGCAGTTTTGGGATACTAAAAAGTGAAATTCTGGGGGCATTTTCAAGGAACATCCATGGGCAGTTAATCGTTGAATGTGAAGGAGTAGACATTTTGTGGGTAGTCAATATATCATAGGTCCAAAATCATGTGTAGACCTTTGTTCCGCCTCCAAGAACTTCATCCCTTTCAATCAGACAACACTAAAAGGGATGCAAAAAAATAAGAATGAATAGTGTTGGTTGATCCCTTTAGTCATTTCATTTGTCTTTTGATTGATGATTGCATAGATGGAAGGAGAACTACTACTCGGAGTTGTTTTGTTGGTCCTAGATTGCAATCAAAAGCTAAATGTGACTAATTTACAACGTCAAAAAGTGCAATAAGAAGATCGTTTTGGGACAAAGGGAGTACGAAACATGTAAAAGAACCACTCATCTTCAAAAAAAAATTTGATAAAAGACGGATTTCTCTATCTATGTATATTCATAACCTAGTCCACTTGCCTCTTACATGCACAATAGCTCACATTTGGTGTGGCATGGTTTCATATATCTTACTCCACTCCTGAGTAGTGAAAGATTCGTAAATTTCAACCATACATGTCCAACAAACCTTTTGGAGGAGACGGATAGCGGTTGAGCTTGCGTTTCATCATCGCCCATAAATGTTTGATTGAGTTGAGGTCAGGAAATTGTGCCCTCCTGGTTTCCATCAACTCAGCCAATTTTGTGAATTCTAAATCTCTCTTTGGAGAAGCATCCATGACTCTTTGAATGAAGGACCTCAATGATAGCCAAGATACCGGTCTTGAAAAGAAAGGGTCTTGAATTCAAGCATATGCCACCAACAGTAGCAACTAAAGGATGTACAAACATCTTACAAAATTTGTTGTGCACACTGGTTGTACAAATAAGTCAAGGAAGCTATTGTAAAAATCTGCGAGAAGTGAAGCCTAGAGCAAATACTGGAAGATCCATACTTGAGTTAGCGCTAGTGTTGTTTCTCAAGAGTTGGTACTTGGCTCCCATGAAGGGTTCCATGTTCTGCATTTGTGCCCGCATTTACCCAGTGCGTGCTCTGCCAAGAGAAGGTGACTAAAAAGACTAATTGGCTTCCACTGGATGTGGTGAAAATTCCCAGTTAGAAGGGACCAGTTTCACCGCGGTAATGGCAATTGAGGTTTAGGAATTAAAGCAGAGGTGCTCAGCTTACTCATATCTGAACTGCTGGCATCGAAGTTGCTTCCAGTGGTTGCACTACCGCTGCCTTTTGTGTGAAAATCTTCTTCCATGGACTCCCATGTCGACGAGTATTCATGTGTCGGCAATGGTCTAATGCTGTTGAACAAATGCGGCTCCAGAATGCTGACCACAGTCTACACGACCCAAACCAACAAATCATGAGTTGCAGTGTCTCTACCCCAAAGAAAAAAATCTGTAATCATCATATCTCTTTCTAAATATTTCCAGACTACAATCATTGACATATTCCTTACCTAGAATGCGTCTATTTCTATAACCTACATGACAATTCATCAAGAACTCACCCTTTAGATAGACCCCATCATATAACTCATTACTATGTCTCATTTTAACTGGACTCAAGAACATTCTAGATTTTTTAACCATAGGGGGGAGAGACAAATGATAACACAAATGTGAAGGACTGTTGAAACGACAATTCAGCAGAGAAAAGGGAAGTGGAGCTGGTACGAGACGGAAGTTACCTTCATTGAAGGTCGATCGTCTTTATCAAACAAAGAGCACTCTAGGCCAAGCTCCGCCATGTCCTGAAACATATCCTTTGGGTAGTCATCTCCAAGCTTTGGATCAGCAATGGCTTCTATTCCTCCTTCTCTGAGCCTTGGCTTCACCTGCCACAAGTACAACCATTATACAATCAGCTAAAGCCTGGACATGTAAGGCTGAGCCACAGAAATAACTTAGATACGTGGATAGAAAGAAAGCTACCCCTAATAGGGCAACCAAGGGCGGCACTCATTACCTATGTCCATGCGGCATAGATAATAGAACCACCCCAAATAGACACTTGATTCACAGAAAAATCCCAGCACAGGGGGAACAATGCTGTACCGGACATGGCAAAGTGCACTATACACTATGAAGCGGTACTGTTTTTTGGGGGTATGAAAACAGCGACATGAGTGGAAAATTCAATCTTTGCGGATAAGCTAGCCAGGCAGATGATCTTACCCATTCCACCAGATTGAACTCAGATACTCTTTCACGGTCAATTGCTCTCTGGCCACTGACCAGCTCCAGAAGCACCACACCATAGCCGTAGACGTCACTGGCCGTTGTCAGTTGTTGGCGAATGAAGTACTGAGGATCAAAGTACCTGCCCATTGAGAGAAAATAAAGTGAATCAACGTCATCACTCCAGCTGCAACAAGGACTCAAGAATAGCTCGTGAGAGAATCGGAGCCATGGTAAATGCTGTTTAGCTCATTATCCTCTGAATAATTCTAGTGAACCTGCAACGCACTTAGCATTCTTGAATAGTAGTGGCATGGTACCTTCTGAGGATAATTGCCTTTTTGAACTAATAGTTATTTAAAACAAATTCTTGCCAAATTGGCGCTAAAGTGAAGTGAGCTTTTGGCTTGAGGAGCTCTCACTTGCTCAGCTCAACTTTACAAAACATGATGTCCAAAATTCCTTTCATGCCAATTCAGCATCTCTCAACAAGGGTTCTCTACATTGTTATCCAGTCATCAGATTAGAGAATTCAATTGTGAAACTATATTAAGAGAATAAAGAATAGAAAGAGCGTAAGGAACTGGTACCCTGCAGTGCCAGCCGGTCGAGTGGAGACATGGGTTGCTAATTCATCCGTGGCTCTTGAGATGCCAAAATCAGCTACCTTGGCTATTAAGTGATCGTCCAGCAAAATGTTGCTTGGTTTAACATCTCTGTGAATCACTGGTGGGTCCTGCATTCATTTCACGAACGATTCAGTGTCAAACTCGATCGTAGCTGTAGCAAATTAACTCTATTTTTATTATTCGTTAACAATTGTGAGAACCTTATTCACATGCTTTACTTTCACAATATAAATCAGACATCTAAGACAAGAGAAGGAATTTCTGTTGGAGAGTGATGCAAGGTAGTACCGCAAAGGAATGGAGGTAATCCAAGCCATGAGCAACGCCTACTGCTATTTCCAACCGGTTGTACCAGCCCAATCCCTTGCTTGAGCCTTTTGGCCCTGTGAAAGTTATAAAATATTCAAGAGTTAGCTTGCACGTACAATATCAAGTTCCGTCAGCTCAAATCTGTGGCTCATTGACTTTCTCCTGTAATCATAAGAGGTACGGAATGTTTCAACTTACTGAAAAGGTGAGCGTGAAGGTTTCCTTGTCTCATGTACTCGTACACAAGGATCTGCACAGCATTGACTGATGTCAGAACCTCAGCTTTGCTGTCTCTACCCCCCAAGAAAAGGGACTATGTTACAATGGTTTCAAAATGTACAAAGTTCTGGTGCCCAACGAAGAGGATTAGAAGCATTTTGGAGGCCCATCATTCCAACTAAAGCATTTGGGACGCAAGTACAGGAACGGTGACATTTTATAATTGAACTAAATTGGAGAATACTGGGGAGTGTATTGAAGATTAAATGAAAAGAGACATATATGAAATCAATACATTTCTGCTTGGGCCAGAGACAATTGAGAACGTTAAGAAACTGCAACTGAGATGCAAGTATTATAATCAAAAATTTGATTTTATGAAATAGTGCTTCATGTGCAAAAGATGGTTCAAGGGAGAAGAGATTAGAACCTGCAGTCCAGATTCGTCGCAGAAGCCCTCCAAGCGCACAAGATTCCTGTGATGAAGCCGACTGAGCAACAGCACCTAGAGGAACCACAAGTGACAGTTGAATAAATTTTGCAATCCAATTGACAAAGATACCAAACAACAGAAGTACTCATACACAACACTATTCCGTTGAGAGATTCTATTTAGATACGGAGCGGGAAAGCTCAAGGTTAAACTAACCCCTCAGGGATTAAGGATTCACGGTTATAACATGGCCTAATCGATTGATCATACTGTGAAGAATTCAAATGGGGTCCACACATTATACCAGTAAGAATCAGTGACGAACATTGCACATGATGCTGAGAAAATAAATAAAAATTGGACAAAAGGAACTCTCCTCCAACCTATTGAAAACATGAGACTCAATTTGGGCGTTAATTTGCAGCATTCATCACTTTATATTCTGGAAGGGTATGCAAAAACTAAGAAATTTATGCACAGCTTATTAAAATGAGAGGATAGCCTGGCTGAAGACTTGGAGCTCTAACCTCATTTCGAAACTCTGCCAGGCCTTGGCTGCTGGAGACGGTGCCTGAAGCGCGCTTGATGGCTAAAGTCCGGCCATCTTTGAAATTTCCCATAAACACCTTGCCAAATCCGCCCACCCCGATCTCATGCGCCTCGTCAAACCCGCCCGTTGCATTGGAAAGCTCGGCGAGCTTGAAACGTTGGACGCCAGGAGGGGCTTGCCAGTTGGGATCATAAAGCTCTGTTGACACAGGAATGGGAAATATTCAGTGCTGCTGCATTTGGGGCTATTCTGACATTATTTTTCCACAAAAACTACAACATTCCTTCAAACAATGTAAATAATCCTCCACAATTACGGTATGCGGTTTACGGGTTTAGGGTTAGGGTTTAGAGTTAGAGGTTTTAGGGTTTAGCGTAGTGGTTCATTTGTATGGGCTATGGCCAACTCACCTTCAGCTAGCTGTAGGTCGAAGCGACCCACAAGCTTGGCGCGATCTTTTTTGCGTTTCGACAACACGCAAAACACGACAGCAACAATGACCAGAAGACCCAAAACTGAACCAATAACTCCACCTACGATGGCCGCAGTGTTCGATGACTTCTTCGAAACTGAACATAGTATTAGTGCACGTCAGTAACTGAAAAGTTTTAAGAGCTCCTCAAGAAAGTTGAATTTTCTCACAATCTGCAAGCAATTACATCGAACTCATTTACAAAGGCCAGCAAGACTCTTGGCAGCTGGGAAAAAGCACCACTGCGAGTGCGTATATACCTCCTGGTTTGCATGTACAAAGAGTACTGTTGTCGATCAGTTGGTTTACAGGACAAGGAGGACATATACCTGAAGGAACATTACAGACAAGTGTGAAAATAATTTCTTAAACCATGTGGATATCATTCACCCCAGAAAGCTTAGTTGTCTTCATATCTTGGCAAATTTCATAATTTTGCTTGAGGAAAGCTCCTGAAGATGCTCACCATTTGCAATTAGAGGATCATTACAGTCGTACTCACTGGGCGTGGATCTGCACGTGGCTGATTTGCGGGTTTGTCCTGCGAAGCAGTTCGAGTCTACATCCCATTTCTTTTCACTGTATTGGGAATGGATTAGTAAAGCAGGGTTTCCAAAAAATCCTGCCACGAAATTGACGTAGCAGATTAAGTGTACGCATGCACATGATTATTCAGAAATTTCAGGGTGAGTTTTCACTTACGCCGGGACGAAATTCGCAGGCATCGTAGGTAATGCTCCTGTAAGGTAGTTACAGTCTAGTTGCCTGCAAAAGAAACTAGAATTATGAGCAGCTGTGTGCTTATTGCAACATCACCATGGGTTTCAAATCTGGTCTACGAAGATATATCATCAAGGTGAGAGCACTCACACATTCTTCAGCAAGGGACTTAAGGAACTCGTAGGATATGTTCCTCTCAGCGTGTTTTTATCCATTTGCCTGCCAGACATGAGGGTGACACCATCAGACTATAACTAGCAAAATAAATCATGCCTTAGCTTAAGCGAAGCACGTTTTATAATGTAAGTATTCAAACGGGAAATATCTTCTCTTCTGTGCATTTCGCTGCTCTCCTCTGCCACAATGCCTCAATGCCTAACTGCTAATAGACTTCGAGTAGCAATTTATTGTCAAACCCAAATTAAAGACGAAACAATCGTTTGAAAATGTAAAAAGTAATGATGCTCAATGAAAATGATAATCAAAATAATTATGGAATGAGCATCAGAACATACTGCATGGGATGCTCACTGAGAAATTTAAAAAAAAATAGTAACATGTCGGGTCCCCACAACTCTAAAATATGAAATTCATTTCTTCTTATGATTTGAGGCACGTGGTAACAAGAATAGTGGCATTCTATGATTGTCGAATATCACTTTGAAATTTTCAAATAACATGAGGATTACAGTGAGAATTATACGGAAAATCATAAGGAAAGAGATCGACATATAAGAATGATACATTTCGAGGTACACTTGGAATTAGACACTTCTTTTCTAAGCTCATTTTGCACTAGAAATAGGCAGAAGTTGAGGGGAACAGAACTTACAGATCTGTAAGATTAGACAGAGTCCAGATCCATGATGGAAGGTCTCCGAAAAGGTAATTCAGCGAAAGCCTACTGCTTGGCACAACAGACACACAAATCAACTTGGTTATGTCAGAACGGTTTCTGATAAGTGAGTACAAGTTAGAGTCCAGATTGTAGCTTGAAATTTCTGAGACCAGGAAAATATGAGGAAGCTAGAGGAAATTAGACCCTGGTAGGTTTGGTGCAAATCAGTCCCTCATTTTCAATTATATTTTTTTAAATAGGAATCAAAGTACTACACAGCAGGGCAAGACTTACAAAACATTCAGCTGTGTCATATTTTTCAATGAGTCGGGGATGCGCCCAGTGATTGTATTGCCGTACAGGCGTCTGGCAGTTGCGTGACAAGGCAAGCATTTCTGCAACGTCAGCAATGAATTTGGTTGTGGCAAGAGCACTGGAGAAACCCAATTCATATTATTTCAATTTGTAAGCAATTCGATCCTCTCTTAATTTTCACGATTTGGATTAAACTAGACAGTTGCAAAATGCCCCTTCAATATGGTGACTTCCTGAGAAACTACAAGTAAAGCAGAACGCTATGACCTCAATTTTGAACCCTAAAAATTGCTATGAAGGTACAAACCATCACTAATTCCAATGCAAAAAGTTAGAGGCACTCACAAATTCGTCATGCGGTTTAGACGTCCCATTTCGGAAGGTATGCCGCCCCAAATTTGGCAATCATGCACATTGCTTCATCCACAAACAGGTTTGAGAGGGTAAACCCTAAGATAACCGTCCCTCATAGACAATGAACATTATGAGAGAGAAAGTCACGAGAATTTGATTTCAAAATGACAAAGGAAATGGCAGGATGAGGGTGCTCACAACAACTGCAAGTTGACAAGGTTCCCAATCTCTGCTGGAATGTTTGAGCTGAAATTGTTGGGCCCTAGACTCCTGCCCACTTAAAAATGTCAAACTAAGTGCATAACCCTAGTACTAACTTAAATGATCTAGAGAATAGACGTGAAGAACAGAGAAACACGAACACGTGTTCTTCAAAGCATAGAACTGACGTAACATTCTCGAGTAGTATTCAATTTGCATCCTCTCCACTGTAACACAGTAGAAAATGAAGCACTAGGATTTAAGAAAATAATAAGATCAAAACCCAATTATGAAGTAATTTATTCCATCATCTGTGCAACTAGTAGTCAAATGAGCCCACATGCAAACATGCTAAGGTTCCAAGGACTGGATGAAAACGAAAAAATACTTCCAATGTGAGCCACATTTGCTGTTGCAAAAATAACATAAGCCCAAGAATGTGCACAAAAATTATCTACATTCTTGTTTTCAGCTCACTTTTCAACGTTTCCAAGGGCGACCAGGGATAAGCTCGAGAATGCTATGAAGTTGAGCCAGAAAGCAACTATATCAAGTTCAGGGCACTCAAAAGTTCAGCATACTTACAGCTCCCTCAAACCTCGCAGATTCCAAAGCGAGGGTGGAAAGCGTCCCTGGAGATTATTTGACGCAAGATATCTGCCAGACAACGCTGTAGCTTGTCATTCAAGTAGCTAAACATACCCACTCACATAAAGATATCTCTCGTGTGAAATGTATGCTTCACTGAAATGCTCTATCCAAGTCCGTTTGATCAAACTCACAGTCTCTGGAGATTTATGAGGTTGCCAATTCGAGCCGACAGTGGACTTGCATTAAAATAGCAGTTGTCTATTTGCCTGCACCATGAAAGAAAATTTGTAAATGTCATGAAACAAAACCGCCCACATTGCATTGAGAAGGCTACTCGATTCTCCATACGAACGAAAATGAAAATCCGAGAGATGGAGTGCTCACAGCTCAACTAAGGTAGTCAAATTAAATATGACTTCAGGAAACGACCATCCTCGGAGACTCGATGAAAAATTTCTGCACAAACCTCACAATGTACGTAACTAGGTTAGTGTTGTCAAAACCAGCTCCTCATGGAGAAACCTGTTGAAACCTATTTAGCCTCATCTTGGACATCTGTCAATGGACGTGAACACGTAGAAAACATGAACGAGATGCAAGAAAATCCTAGCATGAACTTTTCCCTCCTAGAAAACCTAATCATAAAATCTAATTTCAACGCCATTGAAGGCAGTTTCTAAAGTAACCCTGTCCATTGTAAGCATGTGGAGTTATTAAGAAAAATTCTAGGGTCTGGGCTGTAACTTCAACACTTACAGAGACTTGAGAGAGGTCAAACTAGCAAGCGGTGCCAAATCTCCTGTTACAACCGGTGATATTGTGCTTTTGAGACCGCTAGCATCGAGATTTTCCAAGAAGGAGAGGTTTCGGATGGCCTCCGGCATTTTCCCGTTCACTCCCACAGTTGACAAGTCCCTGTTCTCCAACCCACAGCTCTTTCGTGAGTAACCAGATAGAAAATAGCCATTTAGGGTGACTTGAAACCCTTAAATAGGAAGAAACTCCCTCCAGCAAAAAGAGGACTGCTAATCTACGACCCAGTTCGCAAGGACTTCACGCGAACTGCAACAGCAAGAGGCTTCGTGGCTTTGCGTGATTTACAGCGTAATGACATGGTTGCCGGGCGGGTCGCACGTGATGCCCAGCCACGAGTTCAGACATGGGTCCGTCGCTGCGGTCCAGTTGAGAGTACTGTTAAACTTCCATTCATTCCCTATGGTCAACAGCGCCTCCTCTGGAATTAATCAAGCACAAACGGCGCTTGTTAGCATCAAATGGCGAGGCCATGGCCAAACTGGAAAACTATTCTAAGGAACGAAACTAGCTAACATGATCGAGACATGGTTGATAACTGCTCGCCCTGGCTAACAAGCATTCAAACTTCCTTGACAACAGGCTTGGGAAAATTAAGCAGCTAGCTAGTGTCGGATTGGTGTTGTGCTTCGGTGTTACGTACTTTCGGTGGCGTTCAAAGCCGCATTTGAAAGAGATAGAGTGGCCATCAACAAGAAGGCCAGAAGAAGCCACCGTGGCCGACGACGAGGTTGCAGCCCCGCCATTGGAGCCAACTCCAGTTAATCAGCGTCTACGACAACCAAGAACTCTCGTCAAAACTACTTCTTCCTGTTCCTCTTCAGGGAGCCTATCGAGCTTGCTTCCAACAGACGCCCGAACAGACGTCGACAGCAGTTTGTACGCGTTCCAACTCCCAAGTCCTGAAAAGCTTGTTTGCTTTTAAGGGTACGCCCGTGTCCGAAAGTTGCCTCTTCTTCTCTAAAAGAAGTCGACAAAGTTCCTATCTATCTGCTAGAATTCTGCTATATGGACTGATACACATTCAAGAGTGCTAGCTGGCTTGTACGTGAACCGTCGTTGTCAAACGCAGCAACGACACGGACTTGTGGCGACTTTGGCAACCCAAAGCGAGCTCTCCCAACTACACGAAGGACGTTGGTACACTAATTCTACATTCCCGCAGATCCGTCACGAATCGGAACTTGATTCTCCACGTTCGAGCGAGCTGTGCGCTTGGCAGTGATAGCAAGCTCCTGATGAAAAAGAGACACCACGGAACCCCACGTCAACGGAGGGGTCCTGTCGGACCGTGCAGGCAGCTAACGCAGTTCGTTGATGCCTCAGTCTCCTCTACTACTTCGAAAGTTTGGGAGTACGATACGTTGTCCTGAACGGTGCTGCTGCTCCTGCTTATTATTATTATGCGTGCAGCTAGTTTACTTATCTTAACCAACAACTGGGTCCGATCAATCGATCGATGTGATCTTTGTCGGGATACCTAGCTCCCGAGACCACGGCATGAGTAAGTACGTATTCCGTATGACATATCCGCGTACGACCCGTACTTCTGCATGAATTTCGTCATGCATGTGCTAGTTTAGCAGTTGGGCCTCCTCTTCAACTCTCCGCGTGCGTCAGTGGGTGAGCTGCCGGTCAATTCAGGGATGGCAAGGAAGTGAAGCTAGCTACTGTACCAATTGCAAGCCCAGCTCGATTCTACTTCGTCTTCAAACTTCGTCTGTCTGTCTTCTTTGCAATTGGTACGGTCTTAGTCTTGTTTTTCGTCCTCTTCCTTAAATTAATTAGATCAGCGTTCTTCGACTTCAAGTCGTGACTTCGATATCACAAGCATCATACCTGGCTGTCAGATGCGCCAGAGGTAGTTGTTGTTGCTCAGGACTCAGGACCTCATTCATTGTTTGGCAGAGCGATGGTCGCCACCAACCGGCGAGAGGAAGGGGTCGATTTTTCAACACAGCATTTGCGTGCAGCGTTGGATCCGCTTGCATGGCCTCCTCGCTGTCGTCGTGTGAAAACGGCTTCTTTATTTCCGGTTTGGGAGACTGTGCAGCAGACGGTGACTGAGCTTCACTGGGTGCACTTGGGTCTTGGGGTCACACGTGGTCAGCGCGGTCCGGGAAAATAATTCCCCTGCAGGAAATGCAGGAATGTATTATTAGCAAGGATGATGAAAATTGGAAATTTTTCATTCGTTTTCGAAATTATCATTTAAAATATACAATTTACCCCTAAATGAGTGAAAAAGCCCAAATTGGACTTTTCCATTTTTCGGGCAAGCCATTATAAATTATTTTTTCAAAATTCAAAATTATTTTTATAGGAATGTATCTCATGTTTCTAGCTTTCTAGGACTCTGATATGTACCCAAGGTGAAATTTGTTTTAAAACTCAAAGCATCGCCACTCTTGCTCTGAATACTAGCCTCGCAATATGGCTTGTTGCGGGCTCCATTCTCCTTCCAGGCTCCACCTTCCCCACCCTTGCTCTCCATATCTCCAATAACTTCGCATTCTCATTGGTGGGAATTGCTATAGTGCTCCAACTTTTCTAAAAGGAGAAAAAAACATTGTCAGACAAGGAGAATCCAAGCTTGGAGAGAAGGAGAGCAGGCCCTGGAGGATTGCGGGTTGATGACATATTTGAGCGGGGCCGGGCTTTAACTTTTGGAATTTGGGGCAAGAGTGGGGGCAATTTCAGAGCACGGGCCTTGGATTTGAGCGGGCAGGGAGCAATCCAGGGCAAGGGTGGCGATGCTCTCAACTCAAACAGCCGGGTTCTACAATGTTATGCGTTGTGGATATTACAGTATTTGGTTGTTTGTCATGTTGTTCACAGGGTTGGGTGATGAGCCATTCCCATTTTCCGTGTATTGGAAATTGTGACACAGATTATCTGCAGCACTGGCTGAGTTCCACAAAGCAGACATGCTGGAATTAGCTGTGGGAGCTTTTCCTTTCTCTACAGTACGGTAATAAGCTTAAGTGTAAATTACTGAAAATCTAAGTTAGAGGAGAGTAAAAAGACTCAAAAATCTCCGTCATTCAATGTAAAGAGCAGCATCCATGGCAGTCAATGAGTGGCTAGGTTTGGGCGTAGGGCACGTGAGCCAGTTAACCCTTAACTGCCTCAGTGACCATATATGGTCGAGCTGAAATTTCAGGCTCATTTTGGTATGGGCAGTTAAATTCGTTTGACCGTTTTAAAATTTTTTTCGGGCAGTTTTTAGGGTTAACTATTGAAAACTTTCATTTTTCACTGCAAAAGGTAAACATTTGATTTTTGAGAGGTCTTCAAAGCCATATATGTCCCAAAGTGGAAGAGTAAAATTTCCTAATTTTACTTCATTTCCCAACTTTTGCCAATTTCACTTGATTTGAGATCTAAAAACTTGTACTTATCCATTTGCTTTGAAAATGGTCCCAATGGAAAGAGTAAAGTGTTTTCATGATTTTCACCATTGAAAATTTAAACATGCAAGTGTTGATTTGGAGTTATTTGCGATTTATACTTATAAAAAAAATTGCATTTCACCAATTGCAAGGTGGATTGTGTAATAAGTTTGATAGCTTTTCATGTGAAATTAAGTTTTTTGAAAGTGCATTTTAGTGTGCTAACATTATTTGTAGTCATTCATGTCACTTCCCATCTCATAAAACTTCTATATGCAAGTTTCTAAAACATGGCAGCATACTAAAAATAGAAAGCATACATTTCTCTTGTTATAATCTCACAACTCCTATGCAATTTCGCACTCAAAATTGGTATGCATACTAATAATCAAGCTCTTCAAACATCTATATGGTTAGATTTTGAAAAAAATACAATTTGCTTCATTGGGGTTAACTCTAAGCCCATGCTCTTTTTTCATAGTCAAAACACTCTTGAAAAGGCTTGGGCATTTAGGGGTTAAAGACGCGCTAATTACAATTGTGCACCAAAATACTTAATTTGGGTTCATTTTCGAAGGTTCAGTTGCCGAAGAAGCTTCTTAACAATGTTCGGAACAATTACCGAGAAAATAGGTTAGGTTCATAGTTTATAGACGAAGATCATATAGATTATAGAAAGTCAATGTTCACACAGAGTCTTCACTCAATGCAGTGGCATTGGTTCTAAGTTACAGCAGGTCACAAGACGGAATTAAAACAAGATCTTTCGGCATGAAAGGATTTTTTAATTTGCATCAATTGGTTGAAATACTTGCATTGGTTGAAATACTTGCATACTCGCATAGATATCTTAGATTAGATAAGAAATTGGCAGCTTCTCATGTCATTTCTTTTGGAACAAGCCTTTGAGACTTCTTACTTCTTCAATTTAACCCCTAAAGGCCCAAGGCTTTTTTGCTGCCAAAACCCCATCAAAACTGCCATTTCTATAGCAAGGAGTAAAAAAAAATGAAAATGTTTTTTTTTCACATCTAACCGTAGGATCTTAAACCTAACTACACTAAATAGGGTATTTAGTGTTGGATTACATTTAGTGTAATTACCACCCTACTTGACCCTACACTAAATGTCAATTTTAGGACGATTAATGTAGTGCTAAACTTCAATGCGCCGCCTTTGTCTTCTCTTCCCTTCTACCTTCCTTTAATAAGTTCTAACACTAAATGTAAACATTTTCAGATTTCAGATTTACCATAGAGTATATTTAATGTTAGAAATTACATTTAATGTTACTTACTTTAGTAGGCTTAATGATATTTAGTGTCATGGTTCGCAAATAGTGTTGCCAACACTAAATACCCTATTTAGTGTAGTATGAGAGTGTGTGGAAAAAATTTCAGAATTTTTGACCGCTCAGATTGCAAGATATCTGCATTTAAAGTGGAAAAAACAAGTATTTCAGCACATTGCGGGACTAGATTTTTTGACTTTAAACATTTTTCACTTAAAGTTTTTGCACTACAGAGTTTTGTGCTTCAAATCTTTATAGTGGAGAATTGAATTGAGAGTCTAGGGGAAAAAAATATATTCAAAAAAACTTAATTATCATTCCTAAAAAATTTATTAAGTAGAAGTAGGTACGAGATAGAAGGAAAATCTAAAACATTAATATATTTTAGATGGAATTAAAATTCACTAATCCCAATGGTGAGATTGTTCTAGCAAGTAAACTAAACCATGAGAATTTTATTTTTTTTTAAATTGCAAAAATAGCATTTAGAAATTAATCCTACAAGTTATTTTTTTCAAGAAGATGCTCTAACTGGCCGAAAAACAAGAATGTCCATAACTTTTTCATAACAAATCCAAATGAAATGAATCAAAGCTTTCCAGATAGACAAAAATATAATCTACAACAAAAAAAATATCAAAAAAAAAAAAATCAAATTTCTGCCAAATTTTTCTTGTTGCCCGGATTGCCCAGTTACGAAAAAAAGTAACATATTTGGACATAACTTTTGACTCCTATTTCCAAATGTCCTGAAATTTAGTGCATATGAAAGACATTCCTCGCGCCCACCTTCTACTAAAATTTCAGCTTAACATATGAAAATCTCTAGTCACACGGACCTGCCCAAAATTTCTATACGGCCAAAAAACGCATGCCAGTCCTTTAGGGGTTAATCCTCTCTTCATTTTAGAATATCTTATACACTTGCCACATTAGCATTGATTCATGTAAAACACTTATCACAACTTACAGGATATTTGGCTTCCAATCCACTTATCTCCGAAGCCGTTAGATCAAGGGAATTAGCATGACTTCTTAGAATTAGCGTGGCCAATAGCATCTTCCAAAAGTGCTACAGTAAGAGATACTGTATCTTTCAAAACTGTAGATTTTACTTTTAGTGAAAAAACTGTGTACAATCATTGGAACCCCATATATAGTTTGGTTTAATGTACCGACTGTCTGTATACAATTCTGGTACAGTTCTGTGCAATTAATAATTACTGCGGAGACTGCTGAGGTCGGTTTCACGAGACCCAATCTCATTGACGAATCTTCTAAAAATAAATTTCTGAAACTTTCAAGTTTTAAATAGTATATCAATGAATATTTCTATTCCTAAAAAATAGTCCACATTGTGATTGGTACAAGCCACCGTACAGTTACTGCTTGTACGTAATTGAAACGGTCCACCGAATTTTTCAATCTGATTTACTCATCGGAATGCTCCAAAATCCTCATGTCGACCTTTCGAACACCATCCTCATGTCGGTTGTCTCGAACCTTGGATTGCCCATGTGGAACACGCTATTTCTTTCTCATCACAGAAGTTAATGAAGCTTATTATTATCATAAGCTTGAACTTAGTAAGTCATCAGGGGCTGCCTCTGCTGACTGACTGCTGAGTAAGAAGTCCTCCGAGATTCTGAATTCAGAGTCTGGAACCTGACAAAGTCTGAACGCATCAAGTGGTCTCCACTGACAGGTGAGTCCACACGAAGTTAAGTGTACTCCGTATACCCTAAGTGAAGGTCAGATTCAGACATAAATTAAGTATTTTTTGGGATCTCTAAATTTTTGAAAATATTACAAGTGAAATTTTTGGAAGATTACAAGTGAATTTCTGGAATATCTTAGAATATACCACCTGTTGAATCCCTTTGCGCCTGAAAAAGAAACGAATTTGGCACTCTACTGCCAAATCAGACCTTCATGTACGGTACGGTATGATTTGTTTGTTTTAATTTTTTAATTTTTCGAAACAAATGGAATCCATTGCAAAAGCATCAGTTTAGTTAATTAGTATTTCTTAATGGTCATGGGTGCTCAAAAAGTTATTGTTTTTCTGAACAAGCACTCAAGGGTACACGGCAGCAGTGCTGCAAACCATGTTGTATCTGACTCAACTTGACATTAAAGTTCATACGTTACAACAACGGAAGCTGTCAGTCCTGCTGCAGCTCCACTTCACTTGGAGGCGTTGCAGATTCCACATGGAATCCGCATACCGACAGTCACTGTATACCTGACTGTGTCCTCGACAGTAGAACCTCTCTTAGTGCATACTGCATACTGTGTTAGTGCATAATATGCACTAAGAGAGATTGTACTTTGAAGCCTTTATTGCTCAACAGTGCTTGGAGGCCTTCTAGTTAGAAGCCATGTGGTTGGAGGCCTTGTAGTTAGAAGCCACGTTAGATAGTGAACAGTACTGAACCTCTCCATATGCATAAACCTCTCTTAGTGCATAGTCCCAACACTATGCACTAAGAGAGGTTCTACTGTACTTCACTTTAAGGTCGGTGCCCCCCAAACCGACACTTTTTGTTACTGTGCCTAGTTATTGTTATTCGATTGGTCAAATTTTCATAGTTTGTTGTTGGTAAGTGAAAGGAGGTTCCAACGCACCAAAGAACGCAACATTTTGATACGGTATGCAAAAGTTAGGAAGGAACAAAGTTTGGTTCTAAAACAAATTCTTCCATGTAGGTACATAATTGATTTGGAAGATGTACATAGAGTCAAGTTGGCGGCGTAGGGTCAATGGCGCATTTGAGGGTGCCCATCTTAGTAAGAATGTTGCCACCAAGCCTTGCCAACAACCTCAGCAATGGAGGGCCTTTGTAAAAGGTAGTTTTACATTTACTCTAACTTGATCAACTTTGACTATAGCCTTAGATAAATCGGATCCAATTTTAATGGGTGGTTGGTGCAAAGCATGGATTGATTACGACACCGCCACATCTCATATGGTAGTAAGTGCCTTGCCACTAGTTGTTGCCATAGTCAATTGTAGTATAAATGGTAGCAATGTTCTAAGAGCTTTTCCAATGCAATCTAGAATTTGGCTTGCCAAATACTGATCTACCTTATCACTATTTTGGAATTGGAAATTGAATTTTCTTCACTGGAAGCTCATTCAAAAGTATTTTGCATAGATGTAAGGAAACTTGAATTTAGACTTCGGACAAAGAAATTCAATTTGGAGTGCGAAGTGGATTGGTACTTGTAATTTGCCAATACCACTATAATTCTTGTCTTTTAGCTAGCTTACGAAGTGGTTTATTTTCTTTCTCCAATATTTAAATTTGAGTTACCTTGTATCCATGCATAGTACTTTTAAAAGCTCTTCCAATGAAAAAAATTCAAATTCAAATTCAAATTATAAACCAGTCAAAAGTTAGAAATTCATTAGGAAGGGCCTATTCCAGTTTGCACTAGAATTGTTCTAAACTTGAAAGGATGCAATACACCTCAATTGCCTACACCTTTAACCTTTAATTTGTAAGTGCCCAAGCCTTTCCAAGTGTGTTTTTCTTATGAAAATAGAACATGGACTTATAGGTATCCCGAGAGTTATCCCGAGAGTTATCCCCAACGAAGCAAATTTTTTTTTCTCAAAATCTAATCATATAGATGTTTAAAGAGCTTGCTTATTAGTATGCATACTAGTTTTGAGTGCAAAACTGCATAGGATTTGTAAGATTATAACTAGAAAAATGTATGTATCCTATTTTTAGTATGTTGCCTCTCTTCACAATGTTTGAGAAATTTGCATAAAACACTTTTTTGGAATTGGAAGTGACATGAACAACTACAAATTGTCTTAGCACACCAAAATGCACTTCCAAAAACCTTTACTTCAAATGAAGAGCTATCAAATTAATTACACAATCCACCTTGCAATTGTTGAAATGTAATTTTTTTTTATAAGTAGAAATTGCAAATAACTCCAAATCAACAATTACATGTTTAAATTTTCGACAATAAAATCATGAAAACACTTTACACTTTTTATTGAGACCATTTTCAAAGCAAATGGATAAGTACAATTTTTTATTCAAGTGAAATTCATTGGCAAGCTTTACTCAAAGCCAAGAAATCAAATAAAATTGGTAAGCTTTATTCTTCCACTAATGGTACACACATGCCTTTGCGGACTTCTCAAAAATAAAATATTTATCATTTTTCAATGAAAAGTAAAAGTTTCAATAGTTAACCGTCAATATTGCCCGTAATAAAAATATTTAAAATGGTCAAAGGAATTTAATTGTCTAAACAACAATGAGCTTGAAATTTTAGATCAACCATAAATAGTCACTTTAGTAGTTAGGGGTTAAAGAACGTTGAGGTCAAAAAGTGGCCGATGGATGATTTCATTGTTCATTGTAGAAACTAAGAATGCACTATTAGTCCAATAATCAAAGCATAATTATAGTTGTAGGGGCAGTGTCCTTCAAGGGTTAAAATTTTTTATACTGATATTTCTTCCTCCTTTTTTCTACTTTCAGAATATGGAATCAGTTTTAAATTTGATGGAGAATTGACTCCACAGGAAAGGTCCAATTGACGAGTGGACTTATTTGTCCACAGAATGGTTCTGTGAATGTGAGTATGTGACTACAAGTCAACAAAAACATCGACCAGGCGGAGAGGATATTTCCAATCCATCAAATTATGAGAGAATGTGTTGTAATCTGATAATTGGGCCTCCCTATCTGGAAAACTCAAGGAAAATGTATTTGCTGTAGAGATTGTGACAGACAAGCATAAAAGGATTAATTTATGCCTTTTGTGAATAGAGCAACTATCTAAGTGTAACTTGCTTATTGGTTAGTCTTGACTTATTTGGGGTCATGACTTGAAAATCATACTTGAAGTAGAATATTTTGCCTCTAGTCATTAGTTTTGATAAAATTTTGACTTTATCGGTTCTAGATCAATGGGGAGGAGGCTTTGCATTGAAAAAATTCAAAGGGAGTTTGAGAAAAATGAGACAATGCTAGAAAGACAGAGCCTAGCAAGATTAGATCCTACACTAAATAGTGAAATTGGGTTGCCTTAACAATTAGGTTGCCTTATCCCAGAGAAGTTACCTCGTGACTAATGCTTGTCTAGATGGAGGCACATGCCAATCTCTAATCCTGAGCCACAAATCAGTGCACTGCATCCTTCTAAAGTAATTGTACATAGTGATATAGTGTTGAATGTCAAGAAATTAGTGTGGGGCAAACTAATTTCACTATTCAGTGTAGTGAAATTGGATGGGGAATGCCATGATCCCAACTTTCTGACCATTCTTACAATAGTGTCTTCATTTTTGTCTCCCTAGTAAAATAATTATTGAGTGCATTTTTGACATTCAAGCCTAATAATTGAGAACAAATGTTAAAGACATGAAAGTTTGGTTCACATTACATTTATAAAGTTACATTTACCATTTTACTATCAAAATAATTAATTAGGACTTCTCATTGTGTACATGTACATAAACGCCAATGATTGTTGTGTGGAATGAGGGATATTGAAATTCAAATGAATTATTAAAAAAATTCAATCATTAATTAAATAAATAATAAATATTTACTTCAAGAGTGTAAATTGTGTGGAACTCCTTGTAGTCTTTAGTAAGATCTTCATCCTCAAAAAAAATTTACAACTCATGATTTTTACCACAACCAAAATAGTCAATGTTCTCCTACATTGGTACATTAAAGAAAGAATTCTTATATGAAGCCTTAGAAAGAGTGCACAATTGCAATATTATCATTATTGAGTCCATGTAGTGGAAAATATCAATGTACAAAAGATCCTCTAAAATTCATAACTTCACAATAAGGTAGAAACACCCATTAGCATCCTTGTTTCCATTCATGTACAAACACCCATTAGCATCCATGTTTCCATTCTTCTACCTTAGACTATCACTAAATCTATCTAAGTCTATCGGTAGACTTCCCATTAATGTGTCCTTGAAATGTTTAATTCTAATTCGCTTCACTAACTCAAAGGCTCCAAGTTTTCTAGGATGTTGGTGAACCAAGTGTTGGTAGTTACTGTTGCCACAGCAGAAAGATTAATAGAAACAAGATTTACGTGAGGATTACGCCCCACTAATGCATAGACTCTAAGATACAAACCGTTCCTGAAATCTTTCTATGTCAAACATTTCAATGACATGGATCTTCTATTCTCAGGGGTCAAATTCCATTGTATGCTGCTACTCTATTTGAGAAGATTAAAGGCTTCAACAGACCTTCCACTGTTCAGTACAATCCCTTAATTCAAACCAGTTCATGATGTCATCACAATTGCCAATCATGAAGAAACTGATTGATGGAAACTTATTGTCCAAGACCATATCAATGTTAGTACTTAGAAGTTGACCCCTACTTACTGCAGTAATCACTCGGAAAAAATTATAGACCACGTTGCAAAATTGAGATTATTCATAGTACTTGTAAATTACTAAAGGACTGACCAGACTCACTGTTACACCTGAAGGCCCTGTTCTTAGAAGATACCTCCAGAATGCTGTAAATTCAAGGGAACAAATGCATTAGAGGATCTCAAAAGACAATGAGTTTGGCATGATACAAGTCCTGCGTGAGTCTTTACTAGCAACTAAATCTATCAAATGTGTTGAGCACATTGGAGCTCTGACCCTCTGTATCCGTGGGAAAAATCTCTACAGCCCTGCTGAAAGCTATTGAATCCCCAGCAAGGAAATCATATACAAGATCCCGGTTGTCTAACTCTACTCTCAGGCGAGCCCCAAGTGACTCACAATTCGAGCACAAGGGTGCACCAAGGCTAAATATAAATGTAGACCATCTCAGGGAGAAATCTACTCCCCCTAGCCATGATGACATTCGTCACTGACCTGGCAATCTGGTCCGACAAAAAATTTGATATGGTACAAAAGTCTCTTGCCACTGCTTGAACTGGTCGCGTAAGCTACTCAGACCAGACGAAATTACAGGTTGCTCTGTTTCACCTGCAGAGTGTCATTGCAAACTTTTGAGCGTACAATCCGGAACACTGTTTTCTTGGAACGTATTTCGGAATTGGCTAGGAACGGCATAAGAAAACTGCATAACAAGAATGTGCTAGGAGTGACAGGAAAACAACCAAGGCAGAAAGAAAGTGCAAGAATGTTGCTCACTTGATGCAAGGAAGGGTAGCTGGATTGGACAGAGATGTGAATCCTTCAAAACTTTCTGTGCAGAAGTGCCATGGTAACCATCTGCAAACGTTCCAAAAAAGTTGCCAAGAGCATGTTTGTCTAGAACAGAGGTCGGTCTTCCTTCAGTTTGAGACAAGCTTCCTCCAAGATCATTAATCTCCTCAATCGCCATTGGAGAGGCCATATTCAAAGCTTGTCCTCTGATGGGCTTTCCAGGAAAGCCTGGCAGAATCGATTCCCTATCTGAAATCTGGAACTGAACAAGATGACTCGTGTCAAACCCTCCAGTGCCTACAGAGATGTTATTCCATGCCTCTACGCTGTCAGCCAAAGACAAATCCAGTGCCGGCTCTCTGCAATTCATCTCTGTTGTAAGGGTATATAAAGCATGTCGCACATGATCACAACCCTCCTGAATTATACTGCGACGAGCTGATGAAGATTCCTGTGTGACGACCGACAAATGTGTATCTTCCAAGCCAAAATTAGCCTGCTGGTTTCTGCTTCTGCCTTCCGATGAGAAACCATCCAGCAAAACTGGAAGGGGCACAGTTAACCCCTCAATAGATGATCCTACATCCTCCTCGTGACTATTACTCTCAACAAGAGAACCCTCGGGTACCTGGGAAGTAAGCAACATCGATAAATACTTCCGTTGATGATGCAATCGAACATCTGCCGGCATGCCCGCAGCCAGCTTTCCCAGACCAGCTGGTAAATATCTTCGCAGCACGATATGAGCAATTTCGTATCTGGCTGGTAGTTAAGTGCTAACCAAAAACTCCGAATAAAAAATTGTTTCAACCAGCAGTATTGCAAACAATCGACTGAAGCAATAGCAATTTAAATGAGCTCCCACTACAACTTTCTCTAGAAGCTCCGCCTTACCAGTCACTTAAAAAAGGATACATACTAAGAGGCACATTCATGTGCTGTAGTGCTTCCGCCACTAGTGCCATTACTTTCTCTCGATTGGAATCCTCATGCAACTTGAAGAGAAAACCTGGCTTCCCAGCCTTGGACAAACGTTGACTGAGAGGACTCCATGGTACAAGAGCACATTGATCTTCCGGTGCAAGACCAGACTCCATTGTTACATCATCAGGCTCATGGTTGTTCTTGGAAGGTTTTGAGTCACCGGACCGAGGAAGCCCGGACCCATTCCTGATATCTGCTCAAAAGATAGAAGGGAAAACCCATGATGTCTGAAACATAGCATTTCGGACAAGGAGGTGAAATATTGCAGATCAACTAAATATGATTCACATCTTCACTGAACCTAAGGGAATAGTTTCCTGACAGAGGATCTGATGCGTCACTAGCCATTAGTACAGACACCAATAGCTTTTGAAAGAGAAAGACAGAATTCAAATACGATATCCAGCCCTAGTATCCGATGCACAGCTATTCCGTCATCCACCTCAATGAAGAAAAAGTGGAAGCAACAATATGAGGAACAGCACTGAATAATCAAAGGACTTTTCCTAACATCCTGGTCTCACTTGTAGACTGCAAATTTAAGGATACAGTTGAGAAAACATTCAAGCTTGGTGACATTGCATCTCTTAGATCTGCTCTTGATGCCTGTTTCATCAAATCAGGGATGCCTCGTAAGAGAAAAAACTTGAATAGAAACAAAGACTACAGAAGCTTAATCTTAGAACCTGCAAGTAAAATCTTCATTAGATCTATTGATCTTGTCACATATGTAACATGTACCAGTTGGATCTGCATTGGAGCTTCGCATCGGAGATGATTGCGAACCGGCACTACGAAGCCTGTCTGCTGCTTGGAACTGCTGTGCAAGGATATCACCCTCACCAGTCAGCTGCATTAGAGAAAACCCGCGGCAATTACACCGAAGGTCTTCTGCCTCCTCTCTGTACGTATTTTGACAACTCTGGGGAAGGAGTACGAGACCAGAAAGGCGATCCCACATTCTCTTTGAGGAAAATGCTTTGCTGATGTCTTGTTGTAAAAAATTCATACTAGAGTCCAAAATGGTAGCCCAACTGTTCCGGCTTCCTTGAGGGGCTACAACTTTGGATGGAAGGCCCCAGGCATAAATCCTGTCATCTAAGTGAGAAGGCTTTGATGTTGATACCAGACCGCTTGGAGGGGGTAAGCTGGGTGTCGGGTGAGGACCGTAGCAGAAAGCCTGAATATTACCAGAATGAAAGGAGGCCGCCAGTATGACCTTTCCTGAGCAACAAGCGAGGACAAAAGAATGAGTACTAAAATTCAAGCCACAATGCAGTAAAGTAACAAGCGACGAATAGGGCTAAATCTTCACAGGGAGTAGTATATAAATGCATAAGTCCTTCAAATAGAGTATCAGAACAAATAAGGAAAGCAAACTACGTTCTCGTAGAACGAAAACCTTAGGGGGAAAAAGAGTAGGATGTACGCTGAGACAAAAAGACTTAAAAAGTTACCTTTATCAGAAGGTGTTACTGAGCCCTCTTGGCTTGTTGAAGGAATAGGACACATAGCAAGTACACTAGGAGGTTCGGCTTCCATACCATGAAGCCACTGAAATACAGAACAGATCATCCCACCAAAACCCTAGGGTCAGAATTAAATATATCCGCTTTGATGAAAATGAAATTAAGTGTCCCGTGTAATTCAACAGATATTCCAGAGATACTTGAGTACCTGCAAGAGTGGGGTCTGCGGTTGACGGGTATCAAACAATATCATGTGCTTTTTTGTTGAGATACAAAACTCGTACGAACCATCGTGAACAGCTCGTGCGAATGACAAAACAACTTCACTGGCACCTGCACGATTCAAGTAGCCTGCTGTGCGACCAAGCCCTGGAATTCTTGCTACAACAGACGTATTAAAATTTTGGACTAGATGTTCTGTACTTGTAGACGAACCCCCGGAATGATCTGCTGGACTCCCATTCTTAACCCTGAAGTCCAGGAGAGATACTTCTCTCGATCCGGCCAATAGAAGTGTCTTTGGATGCCATGCATACTCGCACTGCCACCACTCAAATGGATTACTGACTGGATGCGGTTTCATTCTTTTCTTTTGCATTGCTATTTTGGATCTTGGTTTGCTGATCCGTCTCGTCCGAACAGAAAATGAAGTCGACGAGTTTAATGGTTGGGGAATATTATACGATGCTTTAGCATTCAGATTATTGGTAGACCAGCCACGCTGGAGGTCAAATAAAAGAACTTCTCCGGATTCCAGAACAACAGCTGCTTCACCTTGAATATGTTGATTCCAAGCTACCTACCAAGGAAGATTACATAAGAGTGTTAGCATACCCGATATGATTCTAGTTTTGAGTGACAAGGCACTCGACAATCCTCCAGTTCCAGCAGGACACTGCAACCTTGTTAAGAGGGGCACATTTCCAGCTCAAACACTAGGGACCTTGAAATGAGATGGAGAGGTCAACTAGGATTTGCAGTGGTGAGGTAACCGAAAGCGTCTGACTCAACTCATAGCGATCCTGTAACACTGACAGCAAACGTCACAAGCAATAAACAGGTTGCAGAATGGGCAGGTTGGAAGGATTACATGTGACACATATTTCCCAAAACTGGCTGCCGTAGGAAGTGCAAATTCGATATCTGATCCCTGTACCAAGATTTAAAAAAAATTTAGAAACCCCAAATAAGGATGTGTTTGTAATAACAGTGACACTCCTCATTCATTAGAATTGACCATGATAGAAATCCTAAAGCAAGCATGAATGGTAGTGTCGAACTTGCTCTTGTTGAATAAAACCGTACGTGCATACTTCTGACCAATATGGCCGTGAAATAAAAGGTGACATCTCACCTTGCAGAACCTCTAAAGGATATCTTAACGCTAGAACAAACCCAATCGAATTCACGCTTACGTTGAAAAGCTGAATCTAGTTATTAGTACGGTTGTCTGATTGAAAGCCAAGTTGAAATTATGTAGGTAGATAACAATAAATCCTTCCTACAACACTTAAGCCTTCATTAGTCATTAGTATAGCTAAGAGATTTCACTAAGAGTACCTCTTGATTTGCTTGAAGAAATTGCACCTTGTACAATGAGCGCGCAGCTACCAGAAAACCACTATCAGGATCCCACGAATCTTTTCTGACTGCTGAGAGCTGCAAACGTAAGTACTCCATAAGTTTGAATAGCTGTCAAGGGAAGCTATATAAAAGCACCACCTCAAAATTCAAGAGTAGGGAAGATCCAGATAGTCAGACCTAATTCGGCTATCTACTTACTATAGAGAGCGGTCTCGTGCGAATAACTTCCCTGTTATCATGTCTCAATTCTGTATTAACGGATTATTGTGCATGCTTCCTGCAGAGTATTTCATGATTCAAGGAACATATACGGCCAAGGAACCCCAGGTGTGCGACAATAGCCACAATCTTACCAACAGATACAACTACCTAGATAATGCCCATTAGCATCTTAACATCTATCGCTTGCAACGTTATTCGTATAGCGACTAGCATGAATACCTGAAATATAGATTGCCGCAGAGGAATAGAAGTGTTCTGTAGGGAATGATGACAGGCAGCATTGGTAGACACATGCCACTTTTTGACTGTGTCCCTAGAGCAAAGCGCACCGCCAATGCGGTCCACATTATTACCTGTAGGAAAAAATAACGCATAATCTCCATCTCTGCACTGGCAATACACGCACCCCGCATGAAGAACTTCAGAAACTAAAAGTGATCAAGCTATAATCACTTCAAGTCACAAGCCAGATGCACCTCAACAACGAGACATATGGCGACAGCTAATTCTGAAGGCAAACAATAAATACCTCCACAATCTGCAAGCGGTTGCCAAGAATTTGAGAACTGTAGGCACTGAAGGACTTCCTTAATACAGTGTCCTCTTGAATGTGCTCTTCCAACAAATCTTCAGGAACGTACGCATCCCCTGCAAATGACAGAAACTCCTCTTTTTGCTGCAATCAATCACGTTTCGAAATCAATTTCAAAAGAGGAGAGCATAATTTCAAGCACTAGCTGAGCATCAGAATATGTAGCCTCTAAATTGATACAGTGTCCTCTTGCAGGCGCTCCTCTTACAAATCTACAAGAATGTACGCACCTCCTAAGAGCAACAGAACCTTCTCTATTTGAAGCTGAAAAGAGTTTTTTGTGAATTGAATTCAATAAGTACTATTTGAAACGCTAGCTGAACATTAGAATATGCCGCTTCTAAGTTGATATCGTACTATCCACAAAAAAATCATCAATGCACTGAGTTCAAAGAGTTTGCTTCCGAAACGCGGCATCTAATTCACCTCAGAAACGCTTGGCATGAAGCTTTCAAACCGCGGGAGAGGGCTACTCGTAGAGAGAAGGCGCTGCGGCATTCCATTTCCATCGAACATCAACGGTCCCACTGCAACACATTGAAGACGTCAAAATGCTCAAAAAACAACACTTCATGATCGCAAAGCCAGAATGATCCACCTCCACCAAAATTTAACCAAAATGCGGTTCGCTCACATGGAATTGCAGCGGCACCGGTGAGAAGCTGCGGAGCCGGAAACACGGAGCCGATACACCAGGGCGCTCCTCCTCCGCCCGGCCATGGCTCCATCTGTGTGTACTCTACAAGGTGATCCAAAAGTCCCGAAAATCCCCTTCCTCTTCCACAATTCTAAGCCAATCCATCTCCATCCTCGGCCTATAAATGCCAGAACTGTTGAGCATCGATTCGTCTTAGGCTCTGCGATTGTACGCGCCAGGATATGGAAATCAAAACGACTCGGAATTCAAAACGACTTCATAATGAAGCAGATTGTCCAGAAACCAAGACAGCGACGTGAACTACCAAGCGTCCATAAACCCTAAACCCTAGCAAAACCTAAACCGCTCGGTGTGAACGGGGGTGGCCCACGAAGCTCTCATTTACTTCTGTCATCTTGTTTAACCCCTAAATTTAACCCCTAAAGTCCACACATCCCACAAAGTCTTGGTCAACCTTGTTCATAACTATATAATCATTTTTGGTATTTGATTTAAACTAAAAAAATAAAGCTTGACAAGATCTCTTTCTACTTCATCTTGAAATTTTGAAAAAATTGAAAGAATTATTGCAATTGCAAGCTCAATATGATAGAATTCAAATAATATAGTATGCTTTGTTTTTCATTCATATTTTCTTCTTTTAAAATGTATTTGGAATTTAAATTGAAAATTAAGTTTTTCGCTCTAAGCTTCATTTATGGTAAAAATTCTAGATTATTCTAATATATATTATAATTTATATAATTTTATTTGCACCTTTAACTTCAAAAAATCACAATAATTTGATTTTTCCATCAAATTTTTTGAAAAAAACAAAATACATAGAAAATACATTTTTTGACTAGCAAAAATATCTAAATTTTGTACATCAATTAATTAAAAAGATAAATTTGGTTTGATAGCCAAATTTGACTTCAATAATTTGACTTCAATAATTTGACTTCATGTAAAAAATAAAATAACTAATTGAAAAAATTTCACACAAAACTCCATTGCTACTTGCACCTCTTGAAAAAATTTCAAATAATTTTGTGTCTTTTTTTTTTCCTTCTTTTTTAGCAAAAAAAATGATAACAATTACTCCCTCTGTCCCAGAATGATCTTATTGTTGGATAAAATGTTCCGGATCAATGTTGAAAATAACATTTTAAAAACCCATTTTGAAATGTAAATAGAGTTCTATGCATTCCTATTGTTTTAGAAGTTTGAGTTTTGGATTAATTTCTAAAGTATAGTTTTGGAATTTTAGAAAATGGGATTTTCTTACCGTTTTGAAGGAGCACCATCGCCAATCATTCCTTTGTTCCCGCGATGTCTATGGTCTTTTCCACGTTGTCTATAGCATTAGTCAAGAAGTAAAAAAAATTAGTTACAAAAGAAGAACAATGTAGTGAGAAGAAATATTCCACAAGCAACTCAACAACTTCTCTGGGTTTGATACTTTGATCCCTCTAATTCTTCTCATTTTGATTTGACTTCTAATGTAATTCAACCAATTAAGAGCAGTGCGCTTTTTACCGACCAATCTCATTTCCCAAATTCCACATGAGATAGAAGCTTGAGACACATGTGGGTTTCACTAGATATGTTTGGATTTTCCATATACAAGTATTAAATACATCTCACTATTATCTTTATATTATGTGGACCCTTCCTCGCACGTTTCAAACATAAAGATTATTTTGGGACAAGAGGAATACAATTTTTCATGAAATAAGTTGAAGTTTCTCATAAAGATATACAATTCATAGTTTCAAGTAATAAAAATACAGGATTGATATTTGAATACAATCTAATAGGTTACATTTAGTTTAGACAAAATGTTTGACCAGTTGGCAATGGATCTCATCAAAGACTTGAAGGATGATCAAGACCAAGAGTGTCCAATGGATGATTTCACTATTACATGTAGAAATAAAGAATGCAGTCATTGGTGCAATAATTAAAGCATTTTGGTGACTATTTTGGTCATAGAATGCCTAAGGAATATGGATAATGTTTAATCCCTTATCCTCTAACGGACTAGGCATTCAAATTTTGAACAACGAGTGAATATAAACACAAGCCAAGCACGAAAAATATATTTTTTCATCCATCAATTTTTTTGAAGATTCTTGTTGTAGTTCTTTAACATTTGTACAATATAGATTCTAAAGACTTTGCTTTGAAAATATTCTATTGTTCAATAGGTACCACCTTCCTAAATTGGAAAGTGTGACATAAAATCAAGGAATATATTTAGACAATAAAACATTTTTGAAATGTAGAAAAATACTAGCAATGGTGTATAACAACCAAGAGTACCTTACTTATGAATCTTGAGTCTTTTGGAGTTGTAACGCAAAAGTTATGGCCAAAAAATAAATCAACAAGCAATGCATGATAGAAAAGAAAACAATTATTTCTTACAATTGCCTATATAGATTGCATTAATACGGCCAAATCAAACCCTACCCAATATTTTCAATAAAATTTGAAACCACAAATTGAAAAGTCTTCCTAAAATTGACCATATATTAAATATTTGTAATAATTATTCACTAGATTTTTTTAATTCAAAATATTAAATTATAATTATGGAAATATATAAGGATTTTTTAATCTTTTTAATTTATTGAAGTCATTTTTGGAGGGTCATTTTTGGAATTAAAGAAGTTAATTTTTAGGTTAGACATATTTTTACCTGTTGAAAGACTATAGAAGATTTGCAAAGGGAAGTTTGAAAATTTATACCATACAAACATACGATGACTATCACAAAAGTCTAGATATCATAGGATTGAAAAAAATGAAGATTTTGCATATTCAAGAGATGTTTGTGTTTGTTTCCTATTCAAAATTTGAATGACTACTATAGGGATTAAAAGAGGCTTAAAGAGCTTGGATAATGTTCAATAGTCAAAAAGTGTTGAATTACATACCTACGATTCTATCTCATATGTAGATTTGTTGTCAAACATCATAAACTAAACATATGCTTTTGTAAAGTATTAGTCCCTCTATCCCAAAATGATTGCCCACAATTTTGTTGGTATTTTATTGAGCCAATTTCATCGATCATATTGTGAAAAACATAATTCAAAAAGTTTGCAATTTTTTTATCACTAGAATCAATGAAAAATATTACATGTGGCCATTGCAACCTAAATAAAATTAGCTACAAGGAAGTCTCCATATGACCTACTCAAAACAACTAGAAAGATGACATTCAAAGTGGACAATCATTTTGGGATAGAAGGAGTATCATTATGGTACAAAAGACTACTTCATGAATCGTGGGTACAATTTTCTTTATAAAATCAACAAATTTAATATTGACTGAAAGACTACTTTATAAATCATGGGCATAAACAACAAATTTAATATTGATCCAAATACCATAATTGTTAACAAAGCCAATCTATAGGAATAGTTTGCCTCAATTTCCTTCTCTTCTAGTTACTAATAAAAACATTCTTCCTTCTTGCAAATTTGAATTAGTATTTGATCAGTGATGATTATGATTTTTGTATGTTTGCACAAAATATCGTTACTTAATTACGTCACATAAAGAGTGACAAAGCTTTCCTTTGCAATAAACTTTGAAGCATGATTCAAATGAACTTGAAAATTTTATTAGAGATTGTTGTCTTTAAGTATAATTGTACCTCTTATTTTTTTTTTAAATTAAAAAAATCATTTTATATTTAAAAATGAATTTTGCTAATTTGTCACACTTCAAGGTTTATGGGTTTAGAGAATGTAAAAGTACTTAAAATTAATGATCTATAGTTGAAATTTTTGTGGTCTATTCCCACACCAGGTAGGCATGTTCCTACCAACGTGTTTTTTTGGGTGAAATTTTGCTCTTGTCAAAGGGTTTGAGCCCATCAAACTCAGTCCCTCCAAATTTGCACTAGTGCTCTTAAGGCTTTTGGCTCATCCTTGTCCAAAAACCCCCCGCTGGTTCCTACCAACGCGCATCTAAAAAAATATTATTTTATATTCTCTACGTTTGTGCGAATAGGGCTTCTTTAAAAGTACACTTTTGAAGATCGAAAATGGTTTCAAGCTCATTCTTTTGGTGAAATCTCTTTACCATGAAGTCCTCCTACATAAACAGTTTTTATTTTCTCTGTAAATTACTTTCTCTATTTTTTACAAATTAAAACATCAAAATGTCTAATTTCTTCAAATTTTTTGTCACTCTATTTCATAAATAACTTTTGACCTATATTTTTTGTAGGTTTAAAATTTTGATAATATGTTATTTTTAGTATTATAATAATTATCCTCTTTATTTTATTTTATTTTAAAATGTTTTTTCCAAAAGGTCATAGTATAGTGAATACTACCCCAAATGGTTCACTATTGATAGGTCATTATTGCAATCATCCTTTTGCACATTTTACATAATAATAATATTATAGATAGAATGCATTCAACCCCATGTCACAAGCGACTATTTGTTGCAAAATAAAAACACTCAATTAGTCTTCAATAATTGAAGTCAAATCATCTTCAATAATTGAAGTCAAACTATAATAGGTTTGATGTGTTGAAAGTGAGGCACTTCAATTGATTGATCGAACACTCTAATGTTCAACGATTGTAGTGCACGTTGTCTTGTCAAACATCGTGACATGTCGTTTAGGATGGCTAGTAGCTTCCTTCCCATTAGTCTAATAGGTAGATTTTTAGAATATATCAAGAATATTTGAGAATATTAAAAAATATTCTACAAGCATGTCTAACATATTAGACGCATATCCAACATGACGCCGTTCAACAAATGTCCTACAAAACAGACTTGCACCCAAACATGTTTGATAAAACAACTCCAGTGCAATGCATGTAGCAATGAACTATTTTCAATTTGTATCACTTGTCTCAATTCCAAATAGAAGAAACTTATCAAATAATAATAATGATAACAATGTTGGTCCAAAGACCATGGTTGACCTTGAATGACTTGTCTCTTGAGGTATGGGTGGTGAGAGTGAGGTCTACCTTCCTTTGGACATCCTTGAATGGGAAGACACAAAGACACTAAAGTCTTTCCACATTAGTAGTGTAACAAGAATATATTTGTTCCAAATTTGGTCCACAATACATGGGCAAGACTTGCATTCAAGATTTCTAAGTTACAGTGAAAGGAGTCTTTAATAAGCTTGATTCATGGAAAGCAAAAGGGTCCCCTGCATTGAAATTCAAGTTCAAGAATGTTATGGTAGACTCTATGAAGAAAGCATGCAAACTTTAAATCATTATGTACACCGACTACAGCAGTAGAGCACTGAACCTGAGCTTCATAACTAACTTATCTAAGAAAAGTGTGGAAATTAAGCGTCGATGCATGGGCAAGTGTTGGCGTTCACTTGCCCTGCCAAAGCAGCGAGCCATCGCAATTGCAGAGCTGCGGAGTGAGTCTGCTAGCTCGAGCACTGCGTGCGATCACCGCGGCCGCCACTCTCGTCAAGCTTGCATCCCCATTTCCATCGCTATGGCCATACAACACCACCGAGCGACCAATGATGTCTGCCACGGTAATCCTGTCGTTGCTTGCATTGCTTTGCACATGACCCTCTTGGTCCACCCACAACGATCCCAAGTTGCCCAGCTCCACCTCATTCGAGTTTTCCTCCTCCTGCACCTGCACACATCCCATGGCAACCTCTTATGCAAAGCAATAGCTACCCTCGAGAAAGTAATGTACGTCGCTGCAATTCTAGCGGAACTTAATTAATCTCAAGGATGCGCGCATACTCTCAAATGCAGTTGTCATAAGTAGCTCAATTTGCTAAAGACAATGCTCAATGTACTACAGATTCAAATTTGACCCTCTGATAGTTGCAGTTTTGTAGCTATAAAATCAGGGTAGAAGTTTTGCTAATTATGGTCACATGCATTTGCGAATACTGCTCAATGGAGAGCTTTCATTTCTGTAGAGGTTGCCACCAAGCGTGAGAGATGGAGGGCATGGCCAGGTCCCCATCATTCCTGTTCTTCCTATGGTGCTTTTCTTTTTTTAACCTTTGATTAAGCAAGATCTCACAAACCTGAAGTGATCGATGTCCGATCACATGATTCAAATAAAATCTCGTTATAAAAATGAGAGAAGGGGAGCATGGCCGGCCATGTCTCCATCCTGTTATTCTTATGGTGCCCTTCTTTTTGACCTTTGATTAAGCAAGATCCAACCAGCAGAGGTCATGTCCGATACCATGATTCACACAGAGCCTCGTTACGAAAAGAACATCCCTCGCCACTGACATCTTGTTTACCATAATGAGGCCCTTCAATTCACAGGCAGGACATAGCCATTTTGGAAGAGGCGGTGAGTTACAAGCAAACCTTAAGAATTCTCTTCTCTCCAGTTTCTATTTCGATACTCAGTTGCCGAAGATGTGCTCTCTTCACCAGTAGACCACCAAAAACCATAACACCGACACTGAGATTATGCTAGGAAATTCAAATTTCGAGGATGGTTGTAGAAAAAGAGCACGTACAGGGGCGACGGAGCTGGGGTAGGCAAGTGGGAAGTCGTAAGCTGGGCCGGTGCTCAAAGGGCCTTGCGTGAGGTCGCCGAACTCATGAACGCTCCAGCCATGGGCACCGGGAGCCAGGCCGTCGATTTCCACTTCAATGGCGCATTCTTGCAGTGCGTCGCTCGCTTGCGCGAATCGCACCACTCCGTGTACCACTGGACCTTTGAATTCCGCCACTGCCACTGTCATCGGCACACCTGCATTCCACGCATTCCCACCATTATCGATGAGAAGCATGACATTCCAAATTGATAAGTTCCCTGAAAATCTTTGATTCTACAAACAACGATGGAATATGAAGAACCCATATTCACAAACAGAAAACGGCGAGGGATTCGGTCGATCGATCTTACAAGCGGACGAACTATTGAATTGCTTCTCGGCACCGACGGGCTCCAGATACAGTTTGCTAGGTTGCAAGGCGCCCAAAACCTCCAGAACCCGAAGGTTCGGCTGCTTCGAGAAGCTTTCTACATTTTCTGATGCACAAAAATTCAGATCAATCACTGGTGTCCTAATATTCGCAATCGCAATTGATCCATGGCCAATGTGATGTTCTAGCTTACCGGTTGCCGCATTCTTTATCACTCTCATTGCAGAAGCTTTCTGGAACGGAGAACCCGAAGACGTCGTCCTGTTACTCTCCCCACAGATTCTTCCCTGCACAACCAGCACCGGTGAGCATTAAGAGCTAGTCGAGCTAGCTCCTGCCAATTCAAGAATTTCATCCTACCTCAGCATGCAATGTGACAAAATTCGGCAGTATATGTTTCAAAAGGACAGAATGAATGAAGCTCACCGTGAAGTTGCTGGAACTCAGCGTCGAAGTGAAGGCGTCCGCGACAGTTGCAAAAGGCATGACGACGAACTCCGTTCCAAAATTGCAAACTTGAGAAAGTTTGTAAATACACCGCAAAGGAATCGATCGATATCAACTGTTCGAAATGTGTCGTGGGCCACGGGCTTAAATGTTCACATTCAGGAAAGCCGGCATGGATGGACTCACAAAGTCACAATGTTGTCATCAAACTTTGGACGGGTGGGTTCGAAATCAGACTGGTAAACGATAATTGGTACTGCATTGGTACTAGCTACTGCAGATAGTGTACTGCCAGGTTTACTACACTGGCGTACTAGCTTATACGACATTGTACTAAGGAGGATGGAAAATGTACTACGCCCTATTAGTCCACAATCTCGTTTGGAGTTTCGACACACATAGCCTGAGTATGTTGATTGGCTCCAATTCGATCGATTGGAGAGAATATTTTAGATTCTCTGGAAACTAATTTTAAGACCTTGAGTTGCTTCTCTGCTTTAATAATCATTAGAGAAAATTTGGGGCCTCCGAAGAGCTGCTCCGCAGCCCTCTGGAGGACCCTGAAATTTATTTATTTTTTGCAAAAAAATCAGTTTTTCTCCTATTTTCGTGCAGCAGTTTCTGCTGTGACAGTGGCGCAGGAAACAAAATATACGAGTAAAAAGAAAAAAGAAAAATTCCGATTTCTGACCGTTTCGGCGAGCAGTCAGCCAAGCTGACTGCTCGTCGAGGGCCAGTTCTGCAGTGACAGGCCAAGCATTTTAATAGCCTGGCATGTCACTGCGGAGCAGCCCTCCGGAGGGCTGGTTTTTTCTCTAATGATACACCTAAAAGCTTCCAAATAAACATATTACTAGAATATTGATGGGCAATATCATTAAAATGGCGGTATTCCGAGTGCCATTTTCACCATCTAGGATAGGTATAGATTTTAGAACGGCCGTTTTGAACCACCTAGGACAGGTATAGATTTACAACGGCCATTTCGAACTGTTTTCATGTCATTTAAAAAAAATATCGGCATTTTAATGAAATTGCCCATATTGCAACCTTGTGTTCATGTTGGATTTTGTTGGTAACATAAATTAGACACTAGAGTTAATTATAGAGGTCATTCCCAATTGTAACAACAATGTCAAAGGAAGGTTTAACTAAAAATAGTACAAAAGAAACACAACACCAAACTCCATTAGACCCTAGTTTTGGTGCTCCAAAGACTTTTGTCCTATGTTTTTTTCAAACTCTGACTCCTTAAGTACACATTAATTTTTACAATTAACTCTACTTTAGTAGGAAGATTTTGTGAATTCTTAAAATGTTGATCATAGGTGTGTCCAAAATCAATTCTTGTCACTTATGTACATTTTTGGCTAGAATTTAGCTTGGGTCACAATTAGATATAGGGTAATTTACCTTATATAATTTAAATTGAAGATGTAAAGGAGTAGGACTCTCAATACTATCTAAGGGAAACCAATAGAGCACTTAAAACCAATAATATATATATTGTTGTTGAACATTCAATGTCCCTATATGTAGGATCTTGGTACATATTGTCATTTTCCTTATTTTGTTGTTTTAGATATGTGCCTCAATTACACTACTTCTTGAAAACAAGGAGCTATTAATAATACAAGAAGATATGTTTCCGTAGCACTGACTTGTTTTATGAATAAAGTTCTACTCAAACGTCTTCGCATGTAACTTCTCTCAATGCAAACCCTCTCTTTCTTTAGTCGAAAGCCAACAAATGGGTTTCTAACTACAATTCGTCATTTTTTGCACTTGGCCATATAAAATTGCAAATATAAAGTTACAAATGTCTACAACTTTATATGTAAAAGTTATCCAATGTTCAAATCCAAAGCTGTGTGGGCTATTTGAGGCAGGGCATGTGCAATTAAGGTAAACTAGCCCATGGTGGTCAAATGGCCCATGATGGACACCTAATGACCTCATTGTGTTTTTTCAGACCACAATCAATGCCTTACATGGTAGTTATGGAGTAATTAGTGACCTCAATAGGTACTTCCAACTTTTCAATGTAAAATTCTTTGTAAAAACTGATTTTTTAGGTCTTCCATGTTTGAAAATGTTGTGATTGCATTGGGTAGGAAGATGACCATATTGGATTCGATTTTGTTGGTCATGAGGTGGCCTACAGACCCCTATGGGCTGATCACTTCAAAAATTCAGATTTAATTCATACTTGGTCCAAAAAATATAATTTCAAATGTCCTCACTATCTCTCACACTTATCTTTGTGTGGAAAAAAAATTGAAAAATTTCAGCAATGGCATGAGGGTAGACTCCAAAGTTTGACCACCATGGCTGGTTTACCTTACAGCGTGTGTCATTAGAGAGGGACGGTTCGGAGTGTACTGCAGTAAGCTCAGCAGTACAGCTCTTCCCAGTTTTGTACTACGGCAGGTTCTGCAAAAGATCGCGTTGGGCGTGTGCTCATCGTCTTCAGCCTCCCCTTCCAGCCTCCCCCACCTCTCGTCTTTGCATTGCCTGGCCTGTGCTGCGCGCGTGCTTCACCCGAAACAACTGAATCTCGATCGAGCTCTTCATTGCTCGCTCGCGTACTTTACTTTGTAGCGGAAATTAGATCAGTCGCCTCTGCGTCGACGCCGTCAGCATGGCAGCCATTCCGTTGCCTTTAAGCACGGTGGAGTTGAGACCCCCTCCTTATGCATTGGTGAGTGCAAAGCTCCAGATATCTTTGGGATAATTTAGAGGCAATATATTTCTGGCTAGTGTGACAATGCAAGCAGTACACAAGCAAATTAATTCAGCTAGTTGTCTGATCACACAGGGAGATTCCCTATCGATCTCTGCTACACGGATTGACAGTTTGCCAGGAATTGACATGCATAGGAAATTTGTCAAACTTGGAGAAATCCAGTGTGGGGACAATCGTCTTTTTGTGTCTATGCAAATTGGACAAATGTCCTTCTGCGTCCAAATTCCATTCCTAGTGTATCCTAATCTATCACCACTGGGCATTGACTATGAAATCCTTCAAAAATTGCATTGATGAGCATTTTTTTATTTCTCCTGTGATGTAATCTATGCTTCGGACCAAATTGCCATTCCCAGGTGCCAATTTGCCAGCTGACAGACGAAATTTGTGTCACTGATGTTCTCTGTTACTTTGCCGCTTTTCCTTGATTGCCCCCACCCGCTCCTAGTGCACAAGCATCTGAAAACTCCTGATATTTGCCGAAGGAAAACAAGGCTATTAGAATATCGATGTCCCTGTGTGAGCTGCAGACCTCCCTACTTACTGCTCAGATTGAATGTGACCTTGTTTTGTGCAGGACGCCCTGGAACCCCACATGAGCAAGGAGACATTGGAGTTCCACTGGGGGAAACACCACCGAGCTTACGTGGACAACCTGAAGAAGCAGATCGAGGGGACGCCTCTGGCCACCCAATCTCTGTCAGATATCGTGAAGGCGACGTACAACAACGGACAGCCCACGGTGCCCTTCAACAACGCCGCGCAGGCGTGGAACCATGAGTTCTTCTGGTTGTCCATGACGCCTGTGAACGGAGGGAAGCAACCGGCCGAAGGTGAGTTACTCAGCCTGCTCAAACGGGACTTCGGGTCGTTCGAGAATTTCGTCACGGAGTTCAAGCAAGCAGGAGCCACTCAGTTTGGGTCTGGGTGGGCGTGGTTGTCGGTGGCGGAAGGCAAGCTTGTGGTGGAAAAGTCGCCCAATGCTATCAATCCTCTCGTTTTCGGCCACGTTGTGAGTACTTCCTTGTCTCGCCATGAATACTTCCAAAGTTTTGGACTTTGAAAATCAATCTGGCTTGCTAATTTATAGTGTTGCACGACGGACCTCATGTAAGATCAGCTGGCTTGTGGTTGCCGAATACTGAAACTACAGTCTTGATGAGGAAGTGCATGCGCTTCAAGTCTCTCTACATAACATCAAATGCTCGGTTGTTGTCGAAGTTCGAACGCTTAATGGAGCCCATTATATTGTTGAAGACATGACAACCAAGTATTGGGTGTAGAGAGCATGGTTTTAACTATCACATGTTCTTGTCACAGTTATCTTGCATTAGAGTTAGAGTATTCTTCTAATTAGACCCTTAATTCAATATGATTGAACAGATCCAATTGTTGAGGTTATGTGCAATGATGTGAAAGATAAAAGTGGCGTAGAAAATAACATCCCATGTAACATGTATATATGTGATTCACTAATGTATGTGGTACTAATCAAGTGGAGTAATTATTGCAAATTTCAGCCAATTCTGGTGGCCGATGTTTGGGAGGTACTTTTCTTACTTGCACACATTTGAAGAAAGATTATTATCATATATATTCAATTTGTACATTTTCCTGTTAACGGAGATTCAGAAATATATTGTTAGTAGAGCTGCACTTGTTCCTAGCCTGACGATGTAGGGCTTGAGCACTTTGTGTGTTACAAATAATAATATATTGATGACGGGATTAATGCAGCAGACCTTGAGCAAAGAAAAAAACAGCAATTCATTTGCACAATTCTCAAATGTGTAGCTAGGGTAAGCTTAAGGAAAGCGAAGTTTTTGCAGATTAACAAATGTGTAGCTAGGGTCGCCCATTTAAGGAAATTGACGTTTTGCCAGATTCACTTGACCAGTCATCCGTACTTTTCAAATATTGAAATGAATGGTCTTTACTGATTGATGGAATGTTGGGGCTTGGGGTGGGCGTGATGGATTTCCAAATGCAGCATGCGTATTACCTTGACTATCAGGTGAGCAAATTGACCTCATCATTCTTTCAATATGTCTACTGTATCATGTTGATGAAATATGAAACATAGTGATTGCATTTTATCGTGCCAGTCTAACTAGCTCTTCTCCTAAATCCAACCAAATTTGCTCTGTAAGTTACTCAATGAATACCAGTAGCTATAGCTCCTCATATGTGTGGAGGTTGTGTGGAAGTGTTGATATTGGGAAACAATCTGACAATCTGACAATTTTGTTAAATTGGTGGTAATTCTTGCGCTTCTTTTTAGAGATTTGTGTAGATTTATGTCAATTCACAAATTTTGGTGCCCACCAGAAGTGCACCAATTTAACGATATTGGTGAATGATCTGAAATGTGCAGAACCGACGCCCTGATTACCTGACCACCTTCATGAACGAATTGGTGTCATGGGATGCTGTGGCGAAGCGTCTGCAGCTTGCCCTGCAAGAGAGTTAGAGAATTTACGTGATAAAAAAAGCATTGGGTTTTGTGAACATTCTATTTGTTATCCAGAGCATATTAGGTCAATAATTCTGGATGTTTGTATTGCAGCTTCAAAATTATAATATGAATCTTAATTCCAGAGAGTTTATGACCTTAATGTCTTTCCTTTCTTTTTCTGGAAGAAAAGTAACCATCAAATTAAAGTGGAAGAAACAGAACAAGGATCCCAAGAAAAATGGGTTAACTTCCACTTAGGAAAGTGGAGACTACCGGAATAGAAAACCTTCCTACAGTACCAAGTGGAGCTAAACTCCTCCTTTGCGCTCGTTACTGCATGAATCAAAGTATTTGAGGATGAGGCTCCTTCTTGCCATCCTTGCATGAATTGCATCCCTCTATGCCAGATGAAAAAACTTCAACACATTGAAAGGCTCCAACTAGAAGATCTTGTAGTTTCACGTGCACCAAATCTGCTAGAGGGTTGCCATGGACATTAGAGAAAAACTAAACCCTTTAGAGGGCTGCTAGAATGTGACAAACCAAGCTATTAAAAGTTTGGTCTGTCACACCAAGCTGACTGCTGCGGTGAGCAATCAGCTTTCGCAATTTTATTTTATTTTATTTTATTTTAAATTTTTTAATATTTTTTTAATATTTTTTTTAAGATTAAAATATATATATATATATATATATATATATATATATATATATATATATATATATATATATTCTTACTCGTAGTTTTCGTTTCCTGTGCCACTGTTGCAGCAGAAACTGCTGCGCGGAAATAGGGGAAAAACTAATTTTTTTGGGAAAAATAAATAAATTTCAGGGTCCCTCGGAGGGCTGAGGGAGCAGCCCTCAGGAGGGCCCAGATTTTCTCTAATGACCCTCAATACATCTCAAGCGTGCAATGGAGTCTCCTTGGAGGGGTAGTCTCCATGACTTTCTTTTGATAGATATCGCGCATGAGATGTTTTTGGGGGGCATTGGAGGGCCTTTTAAGGCATTAGAGAAAATCTGAGGTCTTTGGAGGGCTGCTCCGTAGCTTTCAAGGACCCTAAAGTTTGTTTGTTTTTTGTTTTAGGAAATTTTTCCCCCTATACCCGCTCAACTTCCGGTAGTTTGTCGGATGACTGTCACCAGTTCAAAATCCAAATACAAATGTTCAAAAAGCAGGGTTAAGGTATTTTAATTCACCTTAATCCTGATTTGTAAATAAATTAAACTCGGATACACCTTGCACACTAAATAAGTTGTGGAAAAACAACCAAATGTTTAAAAATATTCCAATGACCATCTTCCTTTAACCCCTAAAGGACCGAGGCCTTTTTGTTGCCAAAAAACACTCAAAACTGCCATTTCTATAGCAAAAATTTAAAAAAAATTAAAACTGTTTTTTTTTTCCACATGTAACCATAGGATCTTACACCTAATTTGTATGAGAATGTGTAGAAAAAATTTCAAAATTTTTGACCGCACAGATTGCAAGATATCTGCGTTTAAAGTGGAAAAAACAAGTTTTTCAGCACATTGCGGGACCAGATTTTTTGACTTTAAACATTTTTAACTTAAAATTTTTGCACTACAGTGTTTGGAGCTTTAAATCTTTATAGTGGAGAATTGAATTGAGAGTCTAGGGGAAAAAAAAATTCAAAAAAACTTAATTATCATTCTTAAAAAATTAATAAGTAGAAGTAGGTACAAGATAGAAGGAAAATCTAAAATATTCATATATTTTAGATGGAATTAAAATGCACTAATCCCAATGGTGAGATTGTTCTAGCAAGTAAACTAAACCATTCCAAAAAAAAAAATTGAAAAATTACAAAAATTGCATTCCGAAATGAATCCTACAAGTTTTTTTTTCAAAAAGATGCTCTAACCGCCCGAAAAACAAGAATGTCCATAACTTCCTCATAACAAATCCAAATGAAATGAATCAAAGCTTTCCAAGTAGACAAAAATATAATCTATGAGAAAAAAATTCAAAATTTTGCAAATTTTTTTTGCTACCCCCCGTCCCCACACATTCCAAGAAATGGCATAACTTCTCGCTCAAAGGTCCGATTTCAAATTTTTTTTTGCCACGTACCTCTCTCAATTCTTCATGTTCACAAAAAGTTTCAAGAAATCAGGAGAAAATTTCAGCCCGTAGGTACCTGCCCGAAAACGCATTTGTCTCCCAAAGGGACAATGGTCCTTTAGGGGTTAAAAACTTTTTTTATGACAATGTCTAACATTTATTTCATGGACATTTGGTGGTAACAAAGTTGAAAAGAGAAGCACTTTATACAAGTTGGATAGTAGTAGTGAATACAATCCATAGAGGATATGTAAATTAGGCTTAATAGGAGCTCAACCACTCATAGTTAAGTTAAAATAAGAATTGTGTTAAAAGCCAAATTTCAAACCTGATTTAGGCATAGTAGAATAACTTTTTTCAAAAAACTTAGAACTAAAAAAAGTTGGGAAATTGAACTTAATTTCATCTCCAAGAATCTATTTGAGTTTTAGAGACTCCAACTAAAAGTTATGGACAAATTAAAAAAGGGTGTTTGAAAATGTTCAAAAAAATGTCCTTTCCAACCCCTCTGAAATTTGGCCATAACTTTTAATTGGAGTCTCCAAATCTCAAACCGATTTTTGGAGAGGAAATTTAACTTGATTCCCCACATTAATTTATTTCAAAGTTTTTTGAAAATAATTAATCTACTATACCTCAATGAGGTTTGAAATTTGACTTAAATATGGGGCGGCCAAGCTCCTATGAATCCTAATTTACATATCCCACATGGATTGTTTGACCTACCACTACCTCACTTGTATAAAGAGGTTCCTCTTTCCTATTCTAAACACACTATCAAAGGTAATCCTAATTGAGTAAATTTAAGTGGATTTTTCAAAGCAAATAACTTCAAAAGCCACTTACATTGTTTTAATTAGACTTGATTGGATAATTTGCTTATTGACTTCAATTGAAAACCTTGTTTAGTATTGGCCTTGTTGTTTTTGGAACCTGGAGTTTATTCCAATAGTCAACCAAGAAAAAACGACATAAAGCTTGTATTGGCCTTTTTATTTATTTTGGAAGTCAGGCGACAAGCTTGTTCTTATTGACCAATTTCACAAAATTCACAATGGCTGACTATGCACTTCTGACAATTTTTATAGGAGACCTATCTTCGTTTTAATAGACTGGATGGTCACTCTGGAGCAGCCCTATGGAGGCCCTAGAATTCTTCTAATGGCCCATTTGCCATGCTGTAAACCAACCACTGCTAACCAAAATAAAATGTAATAATAAAATAATAAAATAATATTTTTTGGCATGGTAATCTCTAGGTCACATCAGATGGCTAATTTGGCACAGTTCCCATGTTACCCATTGCCCAAGAACTTGCGACCCTTTGTAGGTCCAAAATCTCATCTAATGACAACTTCTAAAATAGATCATCTTTAATTTCAAATTTGCTTTAGCTAAGTTAACTAGTCTTTAATGTCCAAATATTTTTTATTATTCTATTAATCTAAATTATTTTTATATTTTATAATAATAGATTGTTTACCTTAATTTCATGAAATTGGTCATAAAGAGTGCGATTTCATATAGATTCAAGCTAGCATTACACTATAATACAAACAAAAGTTAGAAACCAATCAAATACTATCCAATATGCAGAAATTATCCTAAAACAAATAAAAAAATGTTCTTTACATTGCCTCTTCCCCAACTCTACAATCATCATACCCCCTTCTACAACTCTAATGATTGAATTATTTAACTTTAAACATATTCCTCTTCAGTTCTCAAATTAAATTCATTAGTATAGAGACTCCTCTCTTACAAAAGGACACAGTCTATTATCACTCAAATCAACTTTCAAAGCCCAATGTGGGACTCTAATTAAAACAAACAGACTCTTTATGTATATCAACTACTTAGAGTAGTTGGAGTCGTTTCTTTTTCCAAGCATTACTTTGGATGAATGAGGAGTTACTTGGACAAAGCATAATTTAGTAGAACTATTTTTATTATTGAAAATACTTGCTAAAATATAGATTTCAATATAATAGAGATTAATCTTTATAACATCATTGAAGATTTATGTACTCATGATTAAACTAGAATCAATTCTTTTTTATACGGAGTAGTAAAATGGCATCAATATACCAAATGGTTAACGCACATTGGATTGGTTATGTCATTTGAATGCCAACTTCATACTTAGGTATAAGGATGATCTTAGAATAGTCAAACTAACCAAGTCATTTTAATGTCAAAATTATACATGTCTATTCTATATTAAAATGATGTTGAAATTATTGTTATTTTGATATTAATTCCTTATATTAATTGTAAGCAATACATATGTATCATTTATTCTTTTCAAAGTAGATTCATTTTTTTATTCAATTAAAGGGTATTAGGAAGGTGGAGATAAGCACTGTTGAATGCATAAGGAAGTTACCTATTATAAAATGTTGATGGGTTCTAATAGATATATTCTATACTTTTTATATAAAAAATTAAAAGTTTTTTTTTTTTGCATTACAAGTGATGACCAATTTATTCATTTTTATTTTTGAAATGTTAAAGTCTAACTTGAAACCCTTATCAGACCCTTATCAAATAGTACATTTGGAAACTTAAATTTTTTTCAAATTTTCAAATTCAAAGTTTTAAGTTAATAATTTATAAGTTTCCTAGTTTACTATTTGCATTGGTTTCAAGACTTTAAGAGAAGTTGAATTTTTTATCCTATAACATTTTACAAATTTATAATATAAGTGCAAAAAAAAGGAGGATCTACCTCCTCAAATCAATAGTATCTTAATGCATTGTAGATGACAAGAGAAAAAAAACTCAAAATAATTGAATGGCTTAAAAATATAAAGTTTTCTGTCTTCATTTATGTTTGTGTCTTCTTCAAAAAGACCCAATGCTTTGCTCTCAATTTGACAAACGAGCTCTCTATATATAACAATGAAATCTACCTAGCTCTAAAAGGGGGTAATAAGATAGCCTTGTCTATCTATGCCCTATAGGCATAATTAGTCAAACTACATCCAACAAATTCTTCATTTTCAATGGTCTTTTAGACTAGTATTCTTATAATAACAATGCACAAACCATCTCTTGACTACAAATTTTGGCAATAGAAATAGAAATCAAGAAAGGTTCTAAAGTTTCTTAAATGTAGAAGATCATTATTAATATAATTTTTTTTAATAATTTCAAATACAAATAATAAAAAATACAACATTCTTGAATTATATTATACTGAAAATCTTTTATAGACTTTTTCATAGATTTGGTAGTTCATACTAAGCTTCTTATACTAAAAATGCCAAAAATATACTTTCCATGAATTTTCAAAGTTCAGTTCTTCTAAATCGATATGGCCCAGCTTTGTAAAGAAGTTTTCAAGATGGATTGTACGAATAATTTCCAAAATTCAAGCCAAATAGTCATCTTTTTTCCATGCAAACTTCAAAGAAATCATGTATTACTCCCTTAAGGACAAGGGGGATTCCAAATTTCTAAAATTGAGAAGATGTATTATTAAATTAAACTTAGAATAATAAAAAAATTGATGACATTCAATCAAAAGTATAAAATATGATCCATAGATCATATTCACATGGTTAGATCAACTATTAAACTAAAACATTGTAATTATGATCATTTCTTAAGATTTGTATTTAACTTATTTATTCAAATCATTTTAGATTGTTCAATTTTTGAACTAGAAAAGTTATTTTTTTGGTCAAATATACTTATACTTCTTGAATTATAGAATATTTGTGAAGAATTTTTTTGAAAATCTATATTGTATAAATGTAAGAAGATTGACACAAGAATCTACAAACATTTAGATGAATGAAAAAAACAAGATTGTGTGTTTTGGGGATATGTTTGTATTCATTTATTGTTCCAATTTTGAACTAATCTAATCTTTTAGGGGCTAATTATGACCACATAAGTTTTGCTCAAAATCTTTTGTTTTGGTTGAAAAGATTATGATCTTCTATTACATCATGATAGATTGACAAAAATTGTATATAAATTTCAATAAGAACATAAGTGCCACTAAGGTAAGAGGCTCAGAAATGGAGCATCTAAGGGCCAGTCCGCCTTTTTCATGTATTTCCTTGGACGGGAATATTTTTAGCTCATTTTTCAGACATGGAGATTTTGATGAGGAATCTAATCCAAGTGGTTTTGTATTTTTCCGAGCAGTTTTGAATTACTTATGAATTTTCAAGTGAATTGGGTCTTAGGTCCCTATTTGTGACCCTAGGTCTTTCATAAACGGTTCACTTGCAATTCTAAATAAAAATGGGGAAAGCAAAGAGAATGATTGGTTCTTGAAATTAATAATGCTTTTTTCCTTGATTCATTCAATGAATACACTAGTCAATTTCAGTACCAACTCATGTCCATTTCACAGCCAGTTATAGGATTAGTCTGCAGAAAAACGTAAGTTAGAATTTGGTACACAAAGAAAAGAAGTTGAAGTTCAGCCCGCTCTGTTTTACAGTCTCCTACCTTAGTATAGACTCCTCAAAGTCAATTGTAAGATCTTAAGTGAACAAACTCTTCATTTATGCCAATCCCTTATGGATTGGAGTTCCTTCCTTTCTCTTTTCAAAAAGAACAATGACAACTATCTTTCATGTCATCAACTACCATCTCTTTATTTTTTTGATGTATTGTATCATTTGTACATGACAAGAGTAAATTCTTTGAATTGATCTTCTTGGCTTTTTTTTATTTTCAACACAAATCTTGGTTTTAAAGTTGCAACTCAAATCAAAATTTTTACAAACTAAGTAAAATTTTTACTTCAAATGTCAAAAAGTGCCCTTCCACTTTGTTTGATTGGTCAAATCAAAATTTTATAATACAAATAACTAACATACAATTCTCAATTTCACTAAATTATCCTAGTTTTCTAGTAGGAAAGGCAAAAAACTAGTGTTGCTATCTAATTTTTTAATTCTAAATTAGTATAATAATATTGCAACTTGCAATGAATTTGAATAGTGTGAGTCGGTAAATGAATGTCACACTCATTAACAAGGAAAATCAATGCAATGCCCCCCTTCCATTGCATTTTTTGAGCTATTTATTTATTTGTAAGAATTAATACAAAAAATTTGTGAGGGAATATTTGGTACAATATAGTCTCCCTTTCGCAATAGATAAAATCACTAAATTGTTATAAAATCCTTTAGAAAGTATTGGTCTATTTTGGATGCTGAATAAATGTAAATACATTTGAATGAATACATGATTTATCATCTACATTTGGTATGCACATCATCTTCCTCTATGTCTACATAAGTAAAGAGCTTCATGACTCCAATAACCATCTTTTTTTTGCACATGGGGCTTTATGGATTATTGTAATTAGTCAAGATGGGGCCGCTAGGGTTTGGAGTTTCATTTTGGGGGGCTATTGTTTAGGGTTAGATTTTAGAATTATTCCATAAAAGCCCCCCTTAGGATTTGCAGTTTCATATTGGGAAACAATTGTTTAGAATTAGATTTTAGGCTTATTCCGTGAAATCCCTTCCTTTAGGGTTTGGGGTTTCATTTTGGGGTGTAATTATTTAGGTTTAGGTTTTAGGATTATTCTATAAAAGCCCCCCTTAGGATTTGGGGTTTCATTTTGGGGGGCAATTGTTTAGGGTTAGGATTTTGCATTATTCCATAAATGACCCTCTCTGACTAAATTCCAAAAAAATCCCTTCCGCACAGGACAAAATCTTTAAAAAGAAAAACCCTACAAATTTCATACCCCATCCAAATTCTGAATGAAATTTCAACCACTGTAGCCGCTGTCTCTTAGACGGATGAAGTTTGTTACCTCAAGAATTTCCCTGAAAGCTCCGACTGCTCCTCGGTACAATTTCCCAGAGTCACAGTCTTCATCCGACTGACATAGTGCATCCAATACCGAGTCAAAACAAGGAGTGGCAGGCGGTCGAGCTTATAGTTGCATGACGAACCTCTTCAGCCAAGAGTGAATGTAAAAACAAAGACCCCCTATTTTGTGTCGTGTTAAATCTGTTTCTATATAGACCTATCATAGGCCTCTGATTGCAAATGTGAACTCAAAATTTGCAAATTTTTTCATGCGTTGCACATAAAAGGTTCCTGCGTTTTCCCCAGGGGCAAGAAGCTCGTCATATATACAACTCTAAGCTCGACCCCTGTCGAAGCTCCTTATGCTATGTTTCTTGTCCTAGCTAGTTGCACAGGACCGTAGCTTCCCGCTGCTGCGTGTGACGTCCAAGTCAGGAGATTCTGCGTGCTATCCATCTATCCATAGTCTGAATCACGGGCTCAGGGTGGGCTCAGGATATGGTTATGGAAGAAACAGTAGTTCTAACAACGACGTGTTTGAAATTCCTTCGCTTCACGCACACCGGGACGCAAACGAGGATAACGCCACGCACTATACTCTGGCTTCAGAGTAGAGTTTTGCATGCATTGCTTCAAGCGACATGGGCCGATTCGCGTTAACTCTAGGTACGTGTCACATTGCATGCCCTGGGAACTCTAAGCACATGGAACGCGAGTGACCCACGAGAAAAATGTGGGAAATTCAATGGATGCCCTAGCTGCATTCGCGGTACCGATGCCTGTGCATCTCTGACATGGACGCCACTATAAATTGAGCTGAGAAGTTCATCTTCCCATCACAGTCTTCTCTTGGTCTTGATCCCACCCTAAGCTTCTAAGCGCTGTTTTGGAGTAGAACTTGTGAAGATGGCCATGGATCTTTTGACATTGACTACACGGTTGGGACAATATCGCTTATGCTGTCATTTTGCATGTTGCGTCAATTTCATCATTTTGCATCATGTGTGAACGTTATTTCGCTGTTTCAGACCATGCAAGGATTTTCATTGATCGTACCATCAATTTCGAGCTCGTTGGAAGTGCCATTCTGATAGAATTCAATTTCTGTGCTGAGTGGACGTTGATGTACTAGAGTTTGCTAGTGCAATTAACATGGGCAATGTGCTACTGACCATGACAAGTCTACATCAATTGTATGAAGCATGTATGTTTGATTCATTTACAACTAGCTTTACTCACCGATGTACGTGTGAATGTTGGTGAACTCAGATGGATATCATGCTTGTTTCTTGTGGCGGCGATTGGAGGAGAAATATTCGTCCATGCTAGAGAGTTCGGTGCTGTTGCAGCCAACAGTGCTGCAGTCGAATCTCTCGGAAGGATAGTCTACCTGCCGAATGTGAACCTGCAGAGCGACCACAACTCGGACCCGTTGATTTTCGATGCTAAGGATATGAACCGCATTGCTCAGACGTCCAAGAACTCGTACACCGACATGAACGCCAAGTGGTTTGAGAGCAGCGACAAGTTCAAGCAGTCGGTATGACATGCATTCAATCTTTCATTGGTCAATTTCAGTTTTAAGTTAATCACATAATAGGGTCACGCAGTACTAAAGAGTACTGCTCCTCAACAGTGGTGATGTTGGTTCACTGGTTGCAGAATTTTGTTAAATCAAAATCTAGGACTTCATAGAATACGCTTCCAGTTCTAATGGAAGGAACATTACGAAGTGTTTGATTGAATCCAATGGTTCTCAAATTCTCGAGTTTCCGTGAAAACAAAAAGATAAGTCCTTTGGCATCGGCTGCGCATTCCTGATAATGATTGCTACATGGCAGCAGCTTGTAATGTAATGTGTGCTGCATTGTACGCAGATCGCTGCGGAGATGGGAGTGAGCGGAACTGCAAAGGGAGTGTCTTTCAGCGTGGAATCCGAGTTCAGCAGAGTGACAGGATCTGAGACCAATGTGAAAGTGGCCGAAGTGCACGCCATGCGCTTCCATAGCAAGACCTACATCCCTCGGGGCTCCGACCTCAATGACCTCCAGCTCAAGGACGGCTTCATGAAGGACTTCCGCAGCTTGCCCGTGTTTGTGAAAGACTCACATATGGACAGTGCGTGGTCGCCGTTCCGCGACTTCATGAACAAGTGGGGGTCGCACATCGTGTACGTGGCCTACACGGGCGCCGTGTACCAGAGCTGGAGCAGCGCCAGGTCGGAGCTCCAATACAGCCAGTGGCAGATGCAAGCGAAAGCGTGCGTTAAGGCTGAGGGCATCAAAAACGTGGGCGCGCTGGAAGCGTGCGCCGGCTATGGCCAGAGCGAACGCCAGGATTCTGCTAAACTCACCACCACCGACACCAAGCGCATCAAGGGCGGTACCGCGGAGACGCGAAGCAAACTTGCCAGCAGTTTAGCGACTCCCGAGCTCCTTGAGAAGTTCTTGAACGAAGAGGATGTTGACCTGCAGCCGGTGCGCTACGAGTATCTTCCCGTCTGGGATTTCTTACGCGGCCGCTCGGACCGCAACGGCGACGATGATAAGCGAGCTCTCGGACTTCAGGTTTATATCCAACCCGAGTGGCAGTGTACCATATTGATTTCACAGCGGGTTCATCGTCTGGGATATGCATGTCTCCCTTAGCATTTGCGATAGTTTGCTTGACGAGTTTGCAACTAAATCAGCTGATGTGATTCTTATCCAAGGCATAAGTTCGGAGATTGGCTGAATGATATTGACGCTTAAATATTGCTTTGCAGGCGTATTACGAGGGGTGGAAAGCGACGGGGTGTCCTCTGGTAAGGACGACCGGTCAGTCGAACGACGATGCGCAGCTGATGGTGCCTGAGTACACTTCGTCGAAGCAGCACACGGGTTATTACCTCTGCATTCGCCGCTGCAATGGTTGCCATAATTACAACGATGATTGCCACTACGACGCCGGCAGTGCTTGCTGCCGGTCCTACGGACCGTCGACGCTGCGCCGCGATTCGACCGACCGCGTGAGCCGTGCTACTGATTGGTACTCCGGATGGTGCGACTGGGACAACGGCTGCAAGTACTTCGCCGGCCAAGGGTGTCTGTGCTCCAATAGTAATGAGGAAGCCGGGTGCAACTACGACTATCCAATGAACCCCAAGGATGCGTACTGGCTGAAGTACAAGATCACTTGGAACCAGCACTCGCACAGCGTCGACGAGGAATATCCCGCAATTGCTAGTGTTGTCGATGCATAGAGCCTTGACAGATGAGCTTGCAACGGAGTGTTCTTGCCCACTTTCCAGGGTAGCGTCTGGGTACTACTTGGGTTTCACCTAGACATTATTCGAGAAGTGGACAAAGGACACAGTTTTGAGAGTGCTTGTGAGTGGATAGATCGATCAGCCAATCGGTCAGATACGTGCGTGGCGACTGGTTTTGGTGATGGTCCGTGTTATAAATATTATACTCAGGAATGTGAAAATGTTCGGAGGTAGTGATCTGGAGCGGAACTTTTATGCTTGAGCAGCACCGCATGTACTGATCTATATATACCAAATAAAACTTGTGAAGAATTGAGGCACATGTGAAAAGCATGCCTTTCAATTCTCTATCAGTCGTTTTGTATACCTGGTATTACTATGAGTAAATACGAGACGTTTTCTTCTTCGAGAGCCAGAGTTCTAGTGTGGTTAGGACGTTAACTCGAATTGTTCCAGTTGACATCAGTCACGTTTAGTAAGCTAGCGTCCACTACCTCCAGCAATTAAAGTATGTAACGTCCACATCATTTTCTCATTCATTGCTCAGATGGTCAATTTCATTAAAATGGCGGTATTCCGTTAATTTGGCACTTTTAGCAGTTCAGACCGCACAGTCTGAACTATTTTTTCTGTATCAAAATCTACACCCGTATTAGATTTTTCAAATCTACATCTGTCCTAGATATTTGAAATCTATATCCATCCTAGATTTTTCAAACTGTGCGGTCTGATATCTATGTTTGTCCTAGATTTCTGAAATCTAAAGCTGGCCTAGATGTTAGCAATGTATACTTGTCCTAGATATCATGTGTGAAAATAGCACATGGAATACCGCCATTTTAATGAAATTGGCCATCCAGTGCTCGCATGCAATTTAATGCTGCAGCAACGATGGGGTAAATGAATCCACAGATGCCTACACTTGACGACGGGGTTACGCATAGCGAATCATGCAACTGAAAAGAAAAATTTAAGAGCAACTTAACAAAGAAGGGAAAAAATGAGGATATAAGTCTTGATTCAACTCTCAGTGTGCGTCTCAGTAGGCTTAGGAAAATTGCGCCTTCTGGAAGACGACGCTCTGCTGTACGAAACGGTTTTTCTGAGTTCGGGTGCACTTCGTCCTGCTGTCGCCCTATCGAAGGAACGTAACCGAGCTACTCTTTCGGCTTTGCTGCCGGGGCTGGTTGCGGATCAGCTTAGTACATACTACATAGTGTCCAATGCTCTAATATTATGGGAAACATAACTTGAAACGTCAATTTCGTTAAATTATTAAATTGGTAATATTCCATTACTTTGATGCGGGTCAAGACGTTTGACCTAAACCCAAAATCTATACCTGTCTTAGTTTGAGGCCTGAAATTAGACCTTTGGGAAGATATATGTCATGACTATCGGCAGTGTGGATATCGCCAATTTAAGCAAATTGATTCACTTGACCAGTCATTCATATTTTCTATTATTGAAATGAATGCTCTTTACTGATTGATGGAATGTTGGGCCTTGGGGTGGGGGTGATGGATTTCGAAATGCAGCATGCGTATTACCTTGACTATCAGGCGAGCAAATTGACCTCAAGTCATTCTTTCAATATGTCTAGATACCGTATCATGTTGACGAAATATGAAACATAGTGATTGCATTTTATTAGTGCTTGGAATCAAACTAGCTCTTTGAACACCTAAATCCAACAGAATTCGCTCTGTAACATAGCATAGCAGTTGAATATATGTGTTGAAATTGGGAACCAATCTGACAATGTCAATTTTGTTGAATTGGTGGTATTCCACAACTTTGACACTTTTAGGACGTGCAGTAGACTAATTCTTGTGCTTGTTTTTTAAGGTTTATGCAGATTTATGTCACTCACAAATTTTGGCACCAGAATTTGCACCAATTTAACGAAATGGGTGAATGATCTGAAATGTGTGGCAGAGCCGACGACCAGATTACCACCTTCATGAACGAATTGGTGTCGTGGGATGCTATGGCAAAGCGTCTGCAGCTTGCCCAGCAAGAGAGTCAGAGCGGACTTTACACGACTAGAGTGATAAAAATAAATAAAAAATAAAAATTGGTTTTTTAACATTTCTCTTGTTATCCAGAGCATATATGGGCAATTTCATTAAAATGGCGATATTATTTTAAAATGGCATGAAAACAATTCACAACAGCCGTTTTAAATGTATACCTGCCCTAGATGGTTTAGAATGGCCGTTCTAAAATCTATACCAGTCCAAGATGGTGAAAATGGCACACTATCAAAGTGGCACTTAGAATACCACCATTTTAATGAAATTGGCCATATATTAAGTCAATAATTTTGGATGTTTGTATTGTAACTGCAAACTATAATATGAATCTTAATTTCAGAGAGTTGTATGTGTTGGTGCCCTCAATGTCTTTCCTTTCTTATTCTGGAAGAAAAGTAACCACCAAATTAATGTGCAAGAAACAGAACAAGAGGTCAGCTAGGATTCCAAACAAAATGACTGAGTTTGCATTGGCAACAAGAGTTGGGGTTAACTTGCACTTAGGAAAGTGGAGACTACCGGAATAGAAACCTTCCTAAAGTATCAAATCGAGCTAAACTCCTCACTAAGGTAGCTTAACCCAACACCAACCCCTAATCCAATACCACACAAATGTAAGGTCTTCATTGATTTTAGAGTGAGAAAGTAAAACAGGGTGATTGCATGAAACACTTGTACTATTTTCTGTCACATGTAGCGTGATGATTAGTTTTTTGGCCATAATTCTTGAATTTTGACTCCAAATGATTCAAAATTCAGAGACAAGGTACTGATGACTATTATACACCTTGTCTATTTTTTTGGAATTTTTTAAAATGTTTTACTATTTAATAATAGCCCCCGATATTATATCACAAATGCCAATTTGGAGGTTTATAGTACTATTTAGTACCCATAAAAACGAATTTGGAGCCGAAATTTGGTAGAGATGGTCTTCTAGTAGACTTGTAGCTATTGTCCAAAGGAATTCTAAAAATACTTAATTTTGTATGGTGTAGAAGTTCACAAATTGAGTCCCTTTCTACTAACATTTTGAAGCATGTAAAAAATTATTTTGGTGGTTTTTTTGGTGAATGACCAACTCCATAGAGTTGCCACAAATGTCCAATTTTTATTTTTTTTAATTTTATTTTTTTCTTACTTTCTACTAATTAAAACATCAAAGTATATATTTTCTTAAGATTTGGCACTTTTCTAGTTTACCTACTTAGAGAATTTTTTAATGAATTTTCTTTGGTGGTTACCTTCATCTTAAAGGTGCATACATTGGCCATATTTTTTAATTTTAAAAAAAATTGATTTTCTAATTTTAAAGTACTTCAGAAAAAATCATGAGTATTATTACAAAACGCAACAAATAGTACAAGTGTTTCGTGCAATCACCCAACAACAGTACATGTTTTATTGGGAAATCATTGGAAAGTTAAAGCATGCACTATGGTCACATATTCTTATTCTAAAATCAATGAGGGCCCTACATTTGTGTGGTATTGGGTCAAAGGTTAGTGTTGGGTAAAGCTACCTTAAGCTTTCCCTTGCGCTTGTCATTGCACAAATCACAGTATTTGACAATGAGGCTCCTTTTTGCCATCCTTGCATGAATCATATCTCTCCATGTCAGATGAAAAATCTGCAATATATTGAAAGGCTACAACTACTAGAAGCCTTATGAATTTTTTTTGGTTAAAATGGTGTTATTCCATACACCATTTTTCTATTCATTTACTTCTTTAGCTCTAAAGTCTAAGACTACTATAGATTTCAAAACACACGATCTAAATGTAAAAGTGCCAAGTTTGTGGAATACCATCGTTTTCATGAAATTTTGGTTCCTTATGGTTTCTCGTGCACCAAATCTGCTAGAAGGTTGTTGTGGACCCTCAATACATCCTAAGTGTACAACAGAGTCTACTTAGAGGGGCGGTCTCCATGACTTTCCTTTTATATGTGGGTGATTGCAAGAAATACCTGTCCTATTTTCTATCACATGTTCAATGTGGAAGTTGTTTTGTGCCATAAGTATTGCAAAAATGATTGAATGAACATAAAATTCAAATGCAAGCTTCTCAATTTTTTCAAAATTAATTCAATAGGTGAGATTGAATTTTGAATATATGTCACATATGTAGTTTTCGTGGTTTTTAGTATTGTCGAGTACCTTTTTTGAAGAACTATATTGTCAGATTTGGTAGGCTAGCTCTTCTAATAGAAATACACCTTCCCATGATCTAGGGATTTCCAAAAACATGTTCCAAGTGTGTTTTACATTGGCCTAAAGTGTGCTATATTTAGATTGAATTTATATTGAATTAAAAATGGTTTTTTTGTTCTAGCTTTTATCACCATACTTTGCTCTTAGTTGGCAACAATGGCCGTTTTTAAAATAATTTTTTCAAGTTTATTTTCTAATTAAAAAAAATATGAATATAAAAATCTTGATTTCTAGGGTAAATTGTAGCTTGTGGCTCAAAATAGTACTTTGGGTACACAAAAAGAGTCAATAGTACTAGTGGGGCTTGTAGAATGTTCTATCTACCAATATAAATTTTTTTTAAATGAAAATTGAAGTATTTTCATCCATTTTTGTCATCCAATGATAAACATCACATGTTGTTAGAATAATAAATTTGAAATCCAATTGACCATTCAGATTTTATGTTCTATGCCCTCTATAGTATTGAAGGTGACTTATAGTACAAAAAATACTAAAAGGCCAAAAATAAAAAACGCAACAAATAGTACTTGTATCAAAACAACTTTTGAAATAGGGCATTTTTAATTTGCCTTAGTTAATGCCCAAATCCTTTTTATAATTTATTCATCTAAATTGCTTATATATTTTTATAATGATAGATTGTTTATTTTAATTTCATGAAATTGGTCATAAAGAGAATGTGACTCTCATAGATTCAAGCATTACACTACAGTACAAATGAAAGACAAAAAACAATCAAACACTTCTCAATATACATAAATTACCTAAAAATAAATAATGTTCTTTACACTACCTCTACCCTGACTTTACGCTCATCACCCCCCTTCTACAACTCTATTGAATTATTCAACTTTAAGCGTACTCCCCCTCACTTTTCAAATTAAACTAGTCAGTATAGAGTCTCCTCTCTTATAAAATTATTTAGTCTAGGTATCACTAAATCAACTTTTTGGAGCCCAACGTAGGACCCTTATTAAAACAAATAGATTCTTTATATAAGTAAATTGTTTAGAATAGTTGGAATTATTTCTTTCTTCAAGCATTTCTTTGGATGACAAGTTATTAAAATGAAGCATGACCTAGTAACAATAGGTTCATTGTATAAATACTTGCTAAAATATAGATTTCAAAATGCTTTTAATAAGGAATAATCTTTAAAACATTAGTGAAGGTTTACGTGCATCACTAAACTAAAGGCAACTCTTTTTTACGATAAAATGGCATCGGTATACCAAATAGTTAAATGTACATTGGATTGGTTACATCATTCTAATGTGAACTTCATAGGTGCTAGAATGATTTTATAATAGTCAAACTAACCAAATTGTTTTAATGTCAAAATTACATATTTCTATTCTACGTTAAAGTGATTTTGAAATTGTCGTTATTTTGATGTTAATTCTTTATAATTCTTGTGTGCAATACATATATATCATTTATTTTTTTCAAATTATAATCATATTTCATTCAATTAGAAGATTTTAGGAAGGTGGCAATGAGCATTGATGAATTCACAAAGAAGTTATTTATTATAAAATATTGATAGTTTCTAATAAATGTATTCTATATTTTGAATAAAAAACTAATTTTTTTTTTCTTTCTACATTACGAGTGATGACCAATTTTTTATTTTATTTTATTTAAATGTTAAAGCCTAACTTAAAACCTTTACCACATACAAAGTAGTAAATTTGGAAATTTAGTAAATTTTCAAATTTTCAAATATAAAAATTTCAAATTCAAAATACTGAATTTATAATTTACAAGTAACCCTAATTTTTTAGTTGCATTGTATTGAAGACTTTAAGTGAAATTGAATTTTTTATCCTATAATATTTTATAAATTTATAATATAAGTGCAAAAATAGGAGGGTCTACCTCCTCAAATGTATAGTGCCCTAACCGCCATTGTAGATGATATGACACATGAAAAGACAAGAAAAGCTCAAAATAGTTGAATGGCTTAAAAACATAGAGTTTTGTGTCTTAGTTATTGTTTGTCTCTTCTTCAAAAGGATCCAATGCCTTATTCAGAATTTGACAAATGATCCTTGGCTATGTGTGTATATAACGGAATGTTGTACCTAGCTTCATCTATCTATGCTCTAGATGCATAGTTAGTCGACCTTCATCCAACAACCTCTTCATTTATGATGGTCTTTTAGACCAACATTATCATTATAACAATGCATAAAACATCTCTTGACCATCAATTTTACCAATAGAAATAGAATTAAAAAAAGGGTCTAAAATTTTTCTTAGATGTTGAAAATCATTGTAAATATAGAATTTTTTTTTACTTTGGAACACAAATAATAAGATATATAGCATTTTTAAATTACTTCATGTTGATAACCTCATATAGCCTTTGTCATAGATTTAGCATTTCATACCAAACTTCATATACTAATAATTACAAAATATATTTTCTATGAATTTTCAAAGTTAAGTTCTTCAAAATTGATTGGACTAAGTAACTTTGAACAAAAAATTTCAAGATAGATTGTACAAACAATCTCTAAAATTCATACCAAACAATCACCTTTTTGCATGCAAACTTCAAAGTAGTCATGTAATAATCCCTTAATGACCAAGGGGGAGTCTAAATTTTCTAAATTGTAAAGATATATTATAATATTGTACTCAAAATAATAATAAAATTGATGAAATTCAATCAAAAGTTCTAAAATATGACTTATAAATCATTTCCACATGGTTAGATCATTTATTAGATTAGAACATCAAATTATGATAATTTTTTGAGATTTTTATTTTATTTATTTATTCAAATTGTTTTAGATGGGTTTGTATAGAGGTTTGTATTTGAATTGGAAAAGTTATTTTTGAGGTCAAACATAACTATATCTCTTGAACTATAGAATATAATTTGCAAAAAAATGTTTTGAAAATCTATATTTTTTAAATGTAAGAAAACTAACACAAGACTCTACAAACATTGAGATGAATGAAAAAACAAGATTGTGTGTTCTCGGGACATATGTGTGTTCATCTGTCATTCCAACTTTGAATGTCTAATCCTTTAGGGGTTAATTGTAGCCCACATAAATTTTGCTCAAAATCTTTTGCATTGAATTGGTTGAAAAGATTATAATCTTCCATTACATCATGATAGGTTGACAAAAAATTGTATATGAATTTTAGAAAGAACATAAGTGTCATTCGTGCAAACTTTTCAAAGTCAATTGTAAGATCTTAAGTGAACAGACTCTTCATTTATTCCATCCGCTTATGTATTGGAGTTTCTTTCATTTTCTCTTCAAAAAGAACAATGACAACTATCTCTCATATCATCAACTATCATATCTTTATTTTTTTGATGTATCATTTGTAAAGTGACAAGAGTAAATTCTTTAAAGTGATCTTCTTTGCTTTTGGGTTTCAACATGTTTCTTGGTTTTAAAGTTGCAACTCTAATCAAATTGTTTAAAAACTAACTAAATTTTTCTACTTAAAAAGTCAAAAAGCACCTCTCACTTTGTTTGATTGGTCAAACCAAATTCACATAACACAACTTACTAACATATATGAGTACTTTTCAATTTCACTAAGTTATCTTAGATTCCTAATAGGGAGGACACAAAACTAATATTTCTATCCATTTTAAAATATATATACAACTTGCAATGAATTTGAATATATAGTGTGCATTGGTAAATGAATATATGTCGCACACATTAACAAAGAAAATCAATGTAATGCCCTCCATCCATTGAATTTTTTGAGGTAATTATTTATTGGTCAGAAACAATACAAAAATTTTACAAGGAATTATTTTGTACTATATATTCTCCCTTCAGTTTTGTAACGGATGAAATCACTAAATTGCTACAAAATTGTTAGAAAATATCACTCTATTTTGGATGAATAAATGTATATGCATTTAGATGAATAAATGAGTTTTCATCTACATTTAGTATGCAAATCATCTTCATCCATGTCTATGTATGTAAAGAGCTTGATTCCAATGACCATCTCTTTTAACACAAGGGCCTTCATAGATTATTGTAATCAATCAAGATTAGTTGTTGTTTTTGCACTATAGCAGTACACCATGCCAAAAATGAAGGATGATCCCTCCAAATTTAAACCATTGTCATTGTGCCACAACAGTGGAGTTTGGTTCCAAGGCACCAGGAAAAAAAAAAACTAGTTAAGATGGGGCCTCTAGGATTTAGGGTTTCATTTGGGGGGTAGCGGTTCAGGTTATAGGCTAAATTTTTTTAGGGTTAGGGTTTAGGATTATTCCATAAAGACCCCTCTAATTAAATTCCGAAAAAATCCCTTCCGGCTCCAGACAAGTTCTTTATAAAAACAAACCCTACAAATTTCATAATCCATCCAAATTCTGAAAGAAATTCCAGGAAATTCCACCACTGTAGATCTGTCTCTTAGACGGATGAAGTTTGTTACCTCAAGAATTTCTCTGAAAGCTCTACTCCTCGGTGCAATTTCCCAGAATCAGTCTTCATCCGACACAGTGCATCCAATACAGAGTCAAAAAAAACAAGAAGAAGTCCAATTCATTTGTTTCAAAAACGAAGAAAAGAAGAAGAAGTGGCAGCCAAGGAAAATTGTCCCATAAGTGTGAATAGGACCCAATCCCACACGACGACACTCATTTCCTGCATCCAAGGAGGTGCGAGAAGACCCCGCCTCGCCATAGCTGGCTTGGTAAGTACATAGTCAGCTCCGTCAATCCCACAACGTAATTACCTCGCGCCGGCCATCGCCGTCTCCATCTTCAACATCGTCACCTTCACCATCACGACCACCTTCACCTGCAGTTTCATCAGCATGCACTCGATCATCTTCAACAATCCAAATTCTCCACCTCCAAATTAATCTTGTCTTGATGTCGACTTGACTTGACTTCCCCCCAACACGAACAATTCATTCTCCACAACTGCCAGGAAAAGCTCGGCAGCTAGCTGCATTATTGGGCACCTTCCGCAACGCGTCACCTCGGGCGGGACGCACGACAATGATGAGCAGGAATCCCCAAGATGACAATGTTGGTGGTGAATTGACGAGGGTTGTGACTGTTTGAGCATTGCGAAGTGGTCAGAGAGAAGAGAGATTGAGCCATGATTTTGCGACAGCCGAATTGGGCGCACGGCCTGTTGGCCTCTGGTGCGGCGAAATTGTCGGGGCAACAGGGGCAGCAGGAGCGTGAGGAGGAGCAGCAGTCACCCGTGACGGAGCTCGTCGTGGCGTTGTCGGAACAGCGAGTGTACCGAGAGGTGGTGTGGACGCTGAAACGAGGCTTACGCGATGCGCGATCGGAGTTTTCGTTTGTGCGTGTGCGCGGATTGAACGCGCTCGCGAAGTTCGTGGCGTCGGCGGTGAACGCTGAGAAGCTGATCGAGCTTTTTCGGGAGAGTCAGAGCTCAGGGGAGCTTCAAGGTTTGTTTTGGTCTTTTTCTCTCTCTCTCTTCTTTCTTTTCGCTCTGTTGTTGCAGAATTCCTACGCGGTTTCTTGGGGGTCGACTTTCCTGCGGAGGGCAATTCGTTCTTGGATAGTCGCAGGTACAGGATAATGTACTAGGAAGGTGAATTCTGGAGCGTCGTTGCGGAAATCAGTAGATCTTGAGCTGCGGAAGCGGGGGAGGGAGTGTTGCTTTTCCACGATTAGTCTCAGATTTGAGTTCCGTAATGCTTGGGCTGTAGGTTTATTTTTTTTACCATCGGGTTCCAGATTTGAGGCACTCAGCATGATTTTAACGAGGGTGCTGAGATCTTGAGGGACCTGGTGGAGAAGAAAGCAGATCTTGAGAAAATTGCATGTCACAATTGAAACCGAAAAGCAGGGGAGTGGTTGTGGATTTGGGATTATCAACCAGCTGCCCTGTAAATTACAGGCCTCATTGAGATTTTGTATAGAGGTAATTATGCAAGGCGACAGTGCAAATGTGTTAGACTCAGCCACCGCATATTGGTGAGACCGCAAAAGAAAGTAGGAAATCACAACATTTGTCACCCAATTCTTGGTTTGCATTTTCCTCACTGCGTTACGTGAACCCTCGCTGTGTGAGATTTTGTTTAGTTAAGGATAACGCAAGATCTCCAAGGTTCTTTACGGTCGCGAAAGGGGTCATGTCTTCTTATACGAGGTTGTCGGTATTTGCACATCTTTCTTGAAAAGATTGCCACCACTGAAATTTGAGCGCCTGTTGTTCTCTGAGACAACAATCTTTGTTGAGTTAGGGCAACAGTCTGTGTCATAGTGTCTACCTCGGACAAGAGGCGTCAAAGGTAGCATTCACTACCTACGTCCATGTGGTATTCGGAGCAGTATGCTCTAAGAGTTCCTGGCCATCTCATCTGCAGTTGAGTTCAAGAAACATTGCTTTGGGAGGGTACCAAATCTGTTTCTTCCTGCATGAAAACTTGGGAGGGTGGAAAATTATTCACTCTTTATTGGCTCTGGACCAAAGGGGAGGGGCTTTGCATTGACAGAAGCTACATTTGAAGGATTTCGAGTAGGACCTTACCAGCGAGCCAGTACTTGAGGGACAAAGCCTCTTGTACTGTAGCTGCTTCTTCACTCTTTATTCACGATAGTCCTAGGTCCAAAATTCTTCTATCTTCTCCATTTTGCAGGGCAATACGTACAGAATTGCTTTGAAGTGTGTCTGTTTTTAAGGTTGTTTGGAACAAGAATCTCATGGGTGGTATGCTTTATGGATGTTCTGCCAGTGGTGCCGGTGTTGTTTGGATACACATTGGCTCCACGGAAGCGACTGGCCAAGAACCTCAGCATCCGCGCAGGTGCTGAAGCTAGTTCGGCTGTCGAAAGCTCTCCTACAAGCGCTGAGGTGGCTCTTGCACTTCGTGTGTTGGAAGGTTGCTGCCTGCTGTACAGTGGTTGCCGAGTCCTTGCTACCCAACATGCGGCTGTCTCGGTAATGTCTTCGTTCTCCGACTTACATTTCCTTGTTTTTCCCATTTTTCAGTCTTCACGGTACTTCTATATTCTCTCTGCTCTTAACCTAATGTTGGGAGAATTCCAGGTGCATTGCGTTGTTGACATTGTCGCCTTTTCTTGATGGCAGGAACTTATTGACTTATTCTTAGCTGGAGGGCCATCAGTGCAGAGCCCTTGCTTAGATGGATTGCTTGCTATCATGTTGGAATCCCCGTCCAACCAAAAGGTACGCCTCTCTAATTTTTTTCTCAATTCTATTGAATATGCACTAGAGAATGTATCATTGCTTTCATGAGATGGATTACCATAATAGACACTAATTTTTGTCGGTGAATAAATCCAAAGAGGTAGAAACAAACAAATTATGACTCTTTCACTTGTGGTATGTTCTTGACTATCAAACTCTGTATTTCAGAGTTCGTGGATTTATTAACGCTATGCCACTTCCCTCGTCTATGAAAATAGCCTTGTTGTTCTTGAATATGATCAATCTTGACAAAATTATGCGACTAAAAAAGTACCTGGCGATGTTAGAAAGATTATATTGACTTTCTATTGACGAGCAATGGTCTCTTCCAAGTGAATAGGCTCCTAAGCGTTTTCCCTACTCACGAAGTGCGAATGTTAATTTTCTGATGATTACAACCGTTATTTCATGTATTGTGTTATTGTTGTCCATGTTTTTGTTCTCATATTCTGAATACTGTGACAGGAGTTTGAACGGGTGCATGGTCTGCGCAAAATTGCTGAGATGCTAAGAAACAGTCATTTGGATCCTGGCATTCGGTAAGCCAGCTACCGTTCGTCTCTAGTGGGCTGACCTACCAAAATTTGGTTGTGTCTTGTTAATGCTTTCTTTCATCTCTATATTCCCATTTAGCCCGATAGTGCCTGAAGCTGTTTGAATTTTGCACATTTTTGCTTATATCTTCGCACATATATATATTTTTTACCTCTACTGTATCAAACTGATTGGTCGTATAGATTCAAGTATTACTTTGGATGAATGAGAAGTTATTTGGACGAAGCACTGCCTTGAAGGACTCTGTTCATCTTCAGAAAGAAAGTTTTTAGTCATTTGGCTTACAGAGCTGCAATAAAAGTTGTCAGATTTTTAACGGTGCACAACCCTCGGAAAACTTTCGTTTTGCATGCTGATAGATGTACTACGTGACCAAAAAAACCCTTCATAAGAGAGTGACTTTTTGATATATGGGAACTGACTGAAACTCAGGGACTAGTTCTTCAAAGCTTTTTTCTGATGACACGCCTCCATTGAAAATTTTCTATTGTGGTGCAGACTGAGGATTGCGGAGTTCATCGTCATCTTGATCAGCCAAATCCTGCCAAGTTCAAGCAGAGGCTTTGGTCTAGGAGAAGGCCCAAAGCCTGCATGGATGACCAAATGGGCGCAACAAGAGCTGGTGGAGCTTTTAGGAGAAGAGAGCAGTGCTGTTGTTGACGACATCATGGACGCTGGCCGCCACAAATTCTCCGACCAGGAAGACCAGCGAACTTCCATGCTTCGCTATGCCCAGGAGCTTCTACACTTGGCATGTTGAAATTCTGTAAATTGTATTTTAGACATTGATTCAGTACCATAGCTAACTTAACCCTCTGGTGCCAACGTGGATGTTGGACAACGGGAAGAGGGAGTGTAAGTTATTTGTCCCGGAATAACACTCGATCGGTATTTTTTGTATTTATTGTCTCATTTCTTGAGTGCATTTGGAACTTTACACTTTGCTTTCACAGTCATCCTTGCTTTTGAAACCTTTTAATTTCTGTGAAAGTTACTCGAGCTCAGTCAGTTACACTACAAAATGTGTCTAAGAATTTAAGACACTCAAACATGCACTTGAAATATAGAGAGCATAGAGTGCTATGGTCGCATGGATTTGGGGAATTGAGGCATGGACCCTGATTGTTTTGTATTCATGTTTGTTTTCAGTACAAATATTCCGCTTGCTGAAAAGAGGTCCGACTTTCGCTAATTTCATAATAAATACTGGCTGACATCTAAAACCAAGCAAATAAATCCACCGACTGTGCAATTCGGAAACGGAAGTGTTTTCAAAATTTATTGACCAAACCGCATTTCACATGTCAATTTCAAAGTAGTGAGAGTATGCTGCACATGAATAATCTCACTGATTTGAAAATTCCATGGCCTTAAACGGAAACTGCTGTTGTAAGATTCCACTTCGATTCAATCCTCGATCGACAAACAATCCGATCAATCCGAGGCTAGAAACTGGGGAGCGGTTTCCCAGCAAGAAATCTTCGGAACACTTGCAAAGCTTGGGAAGGTTTGTCTGCTGGAACCATGTGACCAGCATCTCGCACAGTCACAAACGTCAATCCCTTGTAAACTTGGGTCCATCCTCCAACCTGCAACACGGACCAATCCGACCATCACGTCGTGAGGTTCGATTTGTGTGGAAAAATAAAATACGGAGTGTAATTTGAACCCCAAAGTCCAGAAATACTGGCCTGGTTTTTATAAATGATCGCCATTAATTATAAAGGATAAACTCTGACTAGTGGTGAAAATTAAAGTTGAAACTCTTGAGACCCGATTTGATCAACGTTCGAAGAGGACTTGAGAGTGTTAAGGATTACCTGAGTAGAGTGATTCCATGGATACCATGGCACATCGACAGTCAAGTCAAGCTCTCTCAGCCAGTATCGTGTTCCGGTTGTTGGCACTACACCATCGATGTCTCCACTGCGCCAACAAAATTTCAATTATCAATTGATATGAAACATTAATTGAGGCAAATTGATACAAATTAATGATCTGCATATGGCCCATTCTGAAATTTGCATGTGGTCCATTTTGAAATTTACATGAGGCCCATTTTCTGATAGTTTGGCATTTGCAACATTCATTTATTTGTTTTCCAACTCTCTCAAAGTAATTTGTTTTTTAAATCAACTTTTGATTTTTGGATTTAATTTTGCCGACTGAGTACTATATGTTGCAATTGCACATGATTGTCTCTCAGTCAATGACACTACTTTCTCTGAAAAAAAAGCAGCAGGAAAACACAATGTCATGTCACTAATGAAGCTATGCATGAGCGCACCTGTAAATCCAAATTTTGAGACCTTTTGTAAGCAGGTACCGATAAACAGGCAACATGGACTCCACTACGCTTGTCACACTGTATTGACTGTTGATCGTCAGACTGCAGTCACATGAACATTACGGCTCCATCAATACCGAAAACATTTTCACTTTACAACAAAATGACTCATTAGTAATCAGCAACTGAAAAAAATAAAAAACTTGGTCCAAGTTTTGCACAAGTCATGAAATTACCTGCATTCCGTCCAGTTGATATCGGGCTTTACATGAAGAGCAGCTTTCACCTCGGGCAAGTTGAGATACGGCGTCGTTGTGTCCGGTCCACAGAAGTTGGAGTCTTTCAAACCCAGGAAGAAACTTGGCCTCTTCTGCAATTACAAGGGCACACAATGTCATGCAATGTCACTCCATTCATACACTTGGTTGGACTTATTATATTTGCATTTGAAACATGAGTTGGCTAAAGTATGAATTTCATAGTCACTAATCTTTGATTAAAAATGGGTTTGTTTGTGTAGTGTCCCTTTGATAGAGTTTTATAATTTCCTTCTTGGAATAATTGCTTAAGAAATCATTAGAGATTAAAATTTGATGTCAAGAGAGTTTAGCTCTTGTACCTAAAGTTATCTTCTCACGACTCTATATTTGAATCTCTAATGAAAAGCATACTCATGCATTTTGGTTTAAATGTATAAAAAAATCAATTGAAAAAAGGGTGACTATCCTCTACTTTAATTGCACCTATACTATCCTTCACCCTCTAACACTTATTTAACCCATGAAGTCCCATTGAATGTCCCCTTGGAGGACAAATTAAAGTTTGGACAAGCTCCTATGATCTCAATTTTGGCATGTTTTTTCAAAACCTTTTTTTGAGAAGTCTTTTTTGAGATATAATTTTTATTTTGATTGGTGCCCAAGAGCAAAAGTGATGATGCTACAATAAGCTCAAAATAGTCAAGCCCAAGTAGTAAAACAAAATTTCAAAAACTCATAATAATTGTTTAAGAAATTTGTTTCTTGTAGATTATATATATTTTATTTTACATAGAAAGATTTGATTCATTCCATTTGGATGAGCAATATTAAACTAAGGATCAATGATCTTGTTTTGTGGGCAATCATATCTTCTTCTTGTGAGAATAACAAATTGAATTCATTTTTTTAAACTCAATTTCTACAATTTAATTTTTTTTTTTAAAAAGGGATTCGCAAGGTTTTGTTTGTTCATTAGATTTATCTCACCATACTTGAGATTAGTGTGTTTCAATTCCATCTCAGACTTATTAATGATCGTAAAGATCAGTTGGTTTAGTCCAAGATCCTATCAATAGATTTAAAATGATTGCTTTTTGCAATAGAAATGGCAGTTTTGAGTGTTTCTTCATGGAAAAAAAAGGCCTTGGAACTTTCGGGGTTAATGATCTAGAACATGGACTAACTTTAGAATATGGACTTCAAGCCACTTTGAGTTTAAAACCAATGCCCTATTTGAAAGCAATGAGGGGAAAAAAAAGCTTGGATTATTCAGTCAAGGGTGAATGCTACCTTTGTGGTTACGGTGGAATCATTGATGCTTGCCGAGTTGCAGTTCCCCGCGTAGATGTTGTAAGCATCGATTTCCGCCATTTCAAGGTTGGAGGCATGGTTGGCAGCATTTCGGCACGCCACACTTGTCGAAAACCCGACTGCTGGCTCCAGTCGATAATCACAGCTCTTCTGAATCTCGTTGTAGGTCTCATCGGAGATCAAAGAATGGTGGTACCAAAAGTCCACAGCGCCCTTGTTGTCGTAGTAGGAATCCGTCCACGGGTTCCCGATCTGCCGTACCCACATGATCAGTGGCAAGTTAATTACTTCGAGAGGATTCGATCCGTATCAATGGCTAGAATCCCGAACTTGAACAATTCACAGTCTATTCATGGTTGTGCAATCAGTTCAAATGGTACGTAGTTTTATTGCATTGGAATTGTCGAAGAAGGGGAAGAGAATTCAAAACCAAATGAACATAATTAATGCTTATAAGGGAATTGACTATTATCAGCTGAATGAAAGGCATTCCATGGATTTTCCTACCTCGTTGCCCACCACTCAAGCTCTTACTTGAAAAATTAAATGGTTACAAGGAGTTCGATACAATGAAAGTTATTGATGAATTTTAGATTGGTAGAATTGGTTACGAACTGGGAGGTGATGACTGTCTGTGTGGAATCCTGCGTACCATGAAGCCTTTGAGATTGATTTTCTGCGCTTGAGGGATCTTTTGGTTGTGGAGGAGAATCTTCTTCGCTAGATTGGGTGCATAATGACCTAAAGCAATCACACTCCACACAGCAGATGGAATTTTTTAGTCACTAAATTTTGACAGACGAAGGCTTTGGAGGAAGAGCAAGACAATTTAGGGAAGGCAAGGCAATTGCATTGCATTGCATTGCAAGGCGGGGAGGTTGTAGGCATTACCTGCATAGCTCTCACCAAGGAGATAAACCTCGTTCTTCTTGTACTCAGGAAACTTCTTAAACCATCCCACGACGAAAGCTAAGGCATCAACAGCTGCGACCCACATTGACTCAGTCTGTCAATGACCGCACTACCTGAAATTGATCAACACTGAACTCTGACAATTTTCAAAGGGAACGAAGTTAAGCTCGGTGATCAAGAAAGCTTCATTCCACATTGGAGAAAGAAGGTCAGTCTTGGAACACCAAGTTACTATAATGTCGGAGCTTGGTGCCAAATGCTCTCTCATGAGCACTACTTTTATTTGTCCTGTTTTAGTCTATTACGAAATTATAACCTTTTGCAAGGCAGGAACATTTTTACCCATTCTATATTTTTTAGTGTTATTCATATTGAAGAATCTTCACAAATACCATTGGTAAAAAGATTATTCCTTTGAATTTTCTTATTATCATATGTAAGCTCATTTTGTAACACGCACCAGCAGGACAAATAAGTATAGTTTGGTACCCATATGAACTTTGGGCACCAAGCTCTAAGCTCTAAATTTAGATCTATAGTTTGGTGCTCCAAAGTTAACCTCCTCTTCTACTTCTTTCATTTATAGGGTGGATGGCAGTTTCTGATTTCAATTGCTGTGAAGAAGGCCAGTCAGAATTTCAGTCATGTGAGCAATGGCACTAATAATACAATTTTAACTTAAAACTGGCTCTGCTGAACTTTCATCACGAATTGGCTGTTGCAGTAACAATTAATACAAGCAGTTCGTACCTGTGAGTTCGTCATCCAAGTAGTTATAGTCCGATGTTGTATTTGAATATGAGTACCCAACTCCAACTGGCGAGTCCACGAAGACAATGTTCGAAGCTGTACATAATCAATTCCATAGCAACCGGTCAGGTTCAGTTTCCATACCAAGAGTTTTAATATTTTCAAAAAAAATTACAGGAAATCCGCCCTATCTAACTGACTTCCATGGTTTATTTTTAATCCCCAAGTGCCTAATTGCCCAAAAAGTTTAGTGTCTGCTTCCATACTTAGAATCATTGAAGTATATGCTCGTAGGTAAGTTTCAAGGAAGGTAAGTAACAAAATGTGTCAATGAAGAGAAGAAGTAGTATCTCTCATTTTAGAACAATAGAAACATGCTTCAATGGGAGTTACAATAATCGACTGTTTGCTTCCAAAGTGGACTACGTGATTAGAGCTTGGATACTAACTTTGATATTAAATGAAGGTTACCAGTAATGTAACAAGCTTAGAAGCAGGAGGGAAAGGTAAGCAACGACTTGGGTTGGGTTGGGTTGTACTCTCCTTTTTGCAACGAAAATATATCCTTTCATTTGCATCCAAAAAAGAAAAGAAAAGAAAAAAGTAAGCAAAGAAATGAACGCAGCCAGGGTGGATATGTTATTGAGAGAGTTATTGCTTACAAAAAAATTTAATTCAAGTTGACAGCAACAGCAGGTCATATAACAGTATGCACGACTCTACTAGTCTACTATGAAACTCTCGAGGAGGAGTCGGGTTTTTTTTCAATGAAAGCGGCCGTTCGAAATTAATGCGAGTCAAACCAAGTCAGAATCTTGTTGGAAGTCCCGAGTGACAGGTTACCTTTGTTCCAGGCGTGTTTGTTGCGCACCAGTCCTGAGCCTTCATTTTTATTGAAGAAAGGACCCAATTCCGACATTGCACCTGCTCCTATTGATGAACATCCTGGTCCTGTCATCATCCCCAACAACGACAGACAACTTCCAACATTTAATTGTGCTTGGACCTCTCATCAGACAGTGAGTGGCTTCCTCCCATCACATACTCAGTCACTGACAGCAGGAAAAAAATAAAAATCAATGCCCAATGCAATCCTCAATTGGAACATTTCATCCTCCACTCGGCAAACAAACAAACAAAAACAGCAATTCGCCAGCTAGGGTAGGTCATATGCATAATTTCTTGTCTGGTACCGCTCACCCCACATATTGATAATAATTCTTCACATCATACTTTCTACGACAGCTGCCAGCCTTTTAATACTCTCAACTGAAAAGCCCGTTCACAGTCAAGAACTCAAGGCATGTTGAACCGTCGCGTTCTATTAATCTTTGTTGTGTTCCCTTGCTACAGGCTTGATTTTCAAAAAATTAGAGATTTCCAGGAACTTTTTAAAACCACTATAAAGATCAAGTTCGAATCTTCTCCACTATGATTCCTGCTGAGCAATGTTCACAAATGCAGCTAAATTTAGCTCAACCTCACCCCACCCTACCCTCCTAAAATTCATAGCTACAGAAAATGTGAGTACGGGCGTTGACTTTCTACACGTTTCCCAATGCTTTAGCACTAATGAGGATCACCGCCATTTGGGGAGGAGGTCTCCATTAACAGCGATCATACTGAAAACGTCATCATATAATCTTTAGTTAACTATGCTTCTAAAACTAAACGATTCTCAAGTGAACCCAATAAGGACGAAGAAGTACATATTCGACCTCATTAGTTTAACTCAGCCTGTACATTTTGAAGAGTTCACTTAGCCCATGAAATGAAAGGACTGGTAGGCCGGAGAGATATTGTCAAATGAAAGACCGGACTGGAAGGACCGCAGGAGGGTTTCTATATCTGGGGAATTTGAAGACTTTGAGTAGGGAAGTAGTTCATGTTTTCAGCCAACACATACAATTAATTAATTAATGTTCTTCAATCTTCACTTAATCTAACGATGAAAAGCTTTTCCCCATTTACTGTATATTATACTATCTACAGATTAAGCTGGAAGTGGGAGCAGGGGGAGCAGGGGCACCTCCATTGAACCAGAACGAGATGGGCAGTTCCGAAGCATGCTCGTGATCCGCTTGCACAAACCAATAGAACAGAGCACGCCCGTTCCCCTTGTGCACCGTCACGTACCCCGCGTACTGCTGGAACCGCACTCCCGGTTGCCCGGGCAAGTTCTCCACTCGCTCTGAAAACTCCGCTCCCTCCACCACCACCCATGACGATTGCAACAACAACAACAATTGCAATGACAGCAAGAAACAGCACATGGTTCGACTTCCTCTGGCGAGCCCCATTTTCTTCATTACTCGACGTCTTCCTCCCAAACTCACAACCACGTAGGAATACTCGCAGCCCGAATCACAGTCGTTCTAAGTTTGTAAACACGTAATGGAGTCATAAAAATTGTATAATCCCAGAATGCCACAATGCACGTCCGGGAAACTGCAGGTACGTCGATGTGTGTATACGCGCGCAGATATATTGATTGATGGATTAATCAATCTCCACTACTGCTCTGGATTCTTGCAATGAGAAGGTTCACAGTTCCTGGAGTGCTGCAGCACGGCAGAACAAGAGCAAAACATAAACCTTAGCTTTTGCATTAATATTTGACAGTTTTCTTATACCTCTGCTCCCTTTAAATCCACCCACATTCTGCTATCCCGCCCAGCAGAACGTATGATCAGCTCTTTTGATCTCCATCGGTGCTCGCCACCATTCCCGATCATTTCATACACGGACTCGATCGACGTACGTAACATCCAACCGACGTCTCTATATGCCTCTTGATTCAGTCACTTGGTACATTAAGAGAGCCGCCTTGGTCGACAACTAACAACAATGTTGTACATACAAAACCGAAGCTCGCTCGCTCTGGCAACTACGGAATAATAATATGCACACACGAAGATCAATCATGTAAACGCTTCTCGATCAGTTGACATTTTTCATAGTTCTTTCCTGGTCGGTCTCCTCCACCGCCAGCTTTCTCCACGATGTCCTATAGATTAATATTCGTGCTTGCTATTCTCCAGTGCTGACTGACTCCGGCCGATATCCTCAATCGATCTCAACATATTTCCAACGGACTATATATATTTGTATGTAAGCCTCTTGACCTATTGATCATTCCTTCAAAGACCTTCAGAAGCTTGCAACAAATGGAAGGGACGACGCAAATGGTGGATATTATAAGCATAACGTAATCCAACCCTAGCAGATTTAAGTACGTTTTTGGTGTACCAAGAAGCAACAGAATGAACGAGCTAGTGGCCAAGAATTGAAAGAGTGAGTGGAAGTGCGTACCGCTAACTAGTGCAGCCGGTGCACTCGGCGGGCTCCGTGCAACTGAAGTGACGAGACGACTGACTCCTTCAAAGGAATTGAATTGAAGAAGTCAAAGTGAACGCATGATCGATAATATATGACTTGTGCGGACGAAGGCGATAGAATGCTGCAGACAGGAGTGGAATAAATGAATGAACGCATGAATGCATGAGCAGAGCCTGGCTGCCTACCTGCGGCAGAGATATGGACTATTTACTGAGGTTGCAATCTTCTGTCTCAATGATCTTGCAAGCTAGGAATTATTTTTGTAATTACTGGGATGTGCTCGATCTCTGAGTGGCCGAAGGACGTTGTTGTCTAACTTCCTTGGATTATGAGACTGATTACGTCCACTCACGCCACTACAGGAGCGGTGACTAGCTATCAAGCTAGCTAGGTATTGTAGTATAGTCTCGTCATTTGTATATGTACGCTTCGATTCAACTCACGTCTGCGTTAATTAATTTTCTCGATTCAGTGACCCCCTTCAGTTGACGAAGGCATGAATAGTTGAATTACTGATTGATTCTATTGCCGTTGAAAATTCTCTCATTAATTAATTAATCTGCACCACGCTCCATCGATCTCTGGCCAGTACTACTGCAGAACAACGCAGACGCTATTTCCTTTCTAGTCCTCGTGAAATCAATTATTAGCTCCTGAGTTTGCTGCCCACCGTGTCTGTCTGTCTGTCTCGCTGTCTGTCTCCCGAGTGTGCATTTAATGAAAATTGGCTTTCTCCAGGCAGGGCAGGGCGAGCTTCAAATCTTCAATCAGTCAAGGGAGACGTACTACACGTCTTGAGATCGTCAATCAGCAGTTTCAGAATTTCAGCACACAGCAGCCACTCGTTTTTCAACTTCTGATTTTCGCTGTGTTCGCTCCAAAAATTTGGTTGCCGGTCGATGGTCTGGGAATTTTGGGTAATGTCATGTTTTTGAGTGTTAGGGTAGCTACAACACAATTTTTGGCCATCCATAAGAATTTTGCACTGGAATCCAGGTAAATTATGGCATGTGCTTCCTTGAAAATCGCATGGTCCATTTTTTATTTTGAAGTTGGGGATATTTTGAAGTTTTAGCAGAGGTTACGGTTGCTTTTTTATTTTTTATTTTTTTGAAACAAATGGTCAATTTATTCCATCGTAGAAGGAAAAATTGAACACCAAACAGAATCCTAGCGAGGCAAAACAGAAATCAAGGTCGCAGTTCATTAGGGATATTCATTCTTTGAGCACTATGAAGATTGAAAAGAAGAAATCTTCATAGTACAAAAATGAAGTCTGAAAAGAAGAATAAATTCTCTTTTGACTATCAACAAGACCTAACAAACACTAGCGCATTTCAATAAATAATAGGATCTATGCTCAACTCATTCATACGATTTTAGGTTCAACCCTTATTCATACGATTTTAGAGGAGTGATATGTCAGACATCAGGACATTCTTTTGTTCAAGTCCACTGTAAAACTTAGAGTCAACTTCTGAAATTGAACAGAGAAATCATACGTTGTAATGCAATACTAAGTTTGCTGATTCACTGATTTCTATATACCCACGGCACTGTGTGTCTGTCAGCTGAAAATCACTCAAATCATCAGTCAATGCTGTTACGAAATTGAGTGTTTGCTTAAGAGGTTTTCAGTCCTCTTGGAATTAAAGAGAAATAAATTTCGATCTCTGTCTCATGATTAGAAATTTACAAGGTCACACACAATGATCTTGAAAGCAGGAGGCTTTGATGCTCGCTCACTCAATACTGCAGCAATCATCAGCTTCATTATCACTCAGGAAAAAAACCCTAAATTGACCCGTTTTTTTGTCAATTGTTTTTTTGTTTTTTTTGACACAAATGAAATTGGTCAATTGTTTTGAACATTGTACTGTACAGTGTCAATTTGAACCACATTCTGTAATAGGCCGGTTAAAAGTTTCAAGGCACTTTGTTGCAAGCCAAAAAAACAGCATTTTCACAGCTGTTTTCAAAGAGGTTCGAGACCAATCGCACAATGACCTGTGCCATTTTGTGGTCAGTCAAAATGAGAATTAGTTTGTGCCAAACCTAACCCCAATGTACTGTACCCAGACCGAGCATGTAAACCCCCTGGTCACAAACTTACCCATGACTTTGTGCTGGCATGGGATTTGTTGACATGCTCGCTAGCAAGGTCACTCATGTACACACAGTACAGACTATAATAAATTCAGTCCTCTGTATTCACCAGTCACTGTGAAGGCTTTTGGTGCAGCCAAGGATTCATCACACCTATCAAGCTCCACGGAAAAAAACATTGAAAAACATCCTACAGTCTATGTAGTGTACATAATTATGTAGACCTTGTAATTTCAAAGATGAGTTCATCCAGAGTGATCCGGAAGCAAATCGCTTGATGTTTGATGTTTAGCATTCTAAGGGCATCCGGAATTGGAGGAAGGAAGCTAAACAGACCTGGTAATTGCACAAGCCGGGCCAAGTTGGAGCTTGTTTGATTGCCAGGGCTTCTCCGTGCTCAAACTTGCCTATGCTGAGCTGTCATAACGTATCCTATTTTCAACTCTGGAAATAAAAAAATTGAATTGTTTTACCTCTCTAGGCTATGGGACACATAACATTTAGTAGTAGACATGGGCATTGCCTTTTGCTCTATAGGAGATGGTGTCGGATATTTCACACCCAACAATCTTGATGCTCACTACATTTCTTTTGCATCCTCCACCTGTCTACTTAGCTACTGATGGAGTACTATTGGATGTGGAATATCCCACACCATCTACTCTAAGTCAAAGTAGCCCCAGCTGGTTGGCTATTGAATGGGTTTGATTAGGCATTGACATAGGGATCCAATCAACAAATCTTGCAGTAGAGATATCTTTTGGGGGCTTCTTTTTCATTGCAAAATTTCATTGCAAATCTTTTCTTGGGCTTTGAAAATTTCACCCAAGAGCATGTCCACCAAGGGATAGTAGCATACAACCTTATCACTTTTGGAAAAGCCAAAGTGTAGTGATGTCCAAAACTATGCAACCACTTCCTTTCAGTTGCCAACTACATAGTTCTAGGTGCCTTTTGTATTAATAGGGGGTAATAATCACATTGGATCTGTCTTTAATTTGGCTACCATGGTCCCACCTAAATTGTGACATTTTTAGTAGCAGGAACAACCTGATTGAAGTTACCATAAGCAAGTGCCATTTGTGGTTGTAAGATTGATATACAAACTATTCCAATGCAACCTCACCAATGGCCATTATGCAGAAAATCTAAATTCGTCAATTTTGAATGAAAGTGCTAATAGGTATTATCAAGGTGTGAAAGTGATGGTCTAGGAGTGACTCAACAACCACACCATTAAGGTCTTATACCTCTTTGGTGTAAGACCTTTGTCTTTTACCAATATTGCCATTTGGGGACCTTGACATAATGATATTGTGCCCATATTAGTTGAGTAAATTGAACATTATGGATGAGCTTTGTCTTAGGTTTGGAGTGGTCTCTTGATACTTCAATAATTCATACTTGTTGGAAAAATATGATTTAACGTTGGTATCACTTTCTCTCATATTTGTGGAAGTCCTCAAAAGAGATGAAAATTTCCCATGGCTGATCCAAAAAATGCGGCACACTGAACAAGGGTTCTGGTGACAATCATACTTCATAGTTCCCAGTCTCTACTGAGTCTCTACACCTGCGGCATCCAGAACAACATCATTCTTGGCATTGATCTCTCACTCTCTCATGTAAGCCTTGTGAGTTAGTACTCCCTATGGGAAGGGGCTGTAAAAGCGATCTGTCTCTAAAAACGATTTGGTAGATTTTGCCTCTAATATGTATCAGAAGTGTACATTTCAGGTGGGGGGCGCTTTTAGAAATCACTGTGTTTTCAACTTCAAAAATTCATAACTAATTCCATGAATGTCCAAAAAATATGAAACAACTTGGGTTAGATGCCAATTCCGTTTTTCTTACCACAAAAATTTACTAAAAATTGTTTTGAGGAGTTTAGCTGCCCCCAAAATGCAAATCAGCTGGTAAAGGGTCGGTTTTACAGCCCCCTCCCATAACTACATTTGAAACTCAACCATCTTTGGTGCAGTTGAAGAGCTTGCCGCACATATGGCATCCAACCTCTGATAGTGACGGAAGTCACGGAACTACTACGATCCAAAGTAAGACTCAAGATGAGGTAGGAAAAAACAAGAACTAGGGGCAGGGGCTACAATTGTTTGCATTTATTCATTTGCCCTGGTCCAGTGTCTACATGTCAGGACATCATTAATTTGCTGCGCAAACAGGGTAGTAAAAAGAGATAGCCAGCGTGGCAACAAGTACTCCCTCAATAATATGTCATCCAATCTCTATTTTCCATTAGAAGAAGAGTACCCTACTGTACGCTTTACACATGGGTGTGGTGAGCACCGCCCTGCCCTTAAGAGATAGATTATCCACTACTGATAATTTAGCTTTTAAACCATTTTGCATTCATTGCGTAGAGAAAATGATGAAATGCAACCAAAAGAATTAAGTTAGTTCACAATTGGGTAATATAAGAGCCAAAGTTGACATGTTCACTTATTAAACCGATGGAAACAGTTACCTCCACCTTACTTATTTGTTGTCAAGCAAACTTAAGAGGCGGGTGTTTCCATAACTTCTGTTTCAGTTAACTCATCAGTCATCACTCAAAATCGCAAGTGCTGCAAAGTTGGCAGAATGGTGGTGTCCTGAACCAATAATTGACACAAACTTTTTCAGGGTTGACTTGGTCTGCATTGAATCGGAGATTCGGAGCTGTGCACATACTGTGTTTATTTGGAGCACTCTGCAGTCAACAATGAGGACTGAGGTCTGCTTTTCGTGGCGGTGGGTCTCTCCAATCCAAAGGAAAAATGCTGGAGTGACCATACTCGTAGTAAGGCTGTATTGTATTGCCAAAATATAATGTTGATTATTACTTTTTCAACTTTGAAAACATATTGTGATTGTGGCACCAATTAAGGTCAGCTAGCTATGGATGTTGAATCTCTGTCCCACGTGAAATCACTCGTTACCTGGCACAAGTTTGTAACTTTGTAACCTTACGAATCAAGAGGTATTGTCTTGTTTACAAATTACACCAAAGAAGACTAACTCTGACTGTGACTGTGAGTTTGTTGAGATGATTCTGTGAGTTATTGTGTGTGGACATTAAGATAAAACGGAAATTCTGCAAATGAGCGTCTTTAGAATTAGGCAGAGTGGCCTTCTGGCTAGAGTGTGCGAGCATGTTTTGATGCATGGTTGAGATTCAAATTTGTGCAAACCTACATTGAGTTAGTTACGCTAATATTAACAGCGTTAAGAAATGAATTGTGTATTAGTTTTTTAGTGTTTTTTTTAAACAAATGAAATGGAATTTCATTGCCATATGAATGTATTAGTTTCAAGACAAAGCCAGCCAGCTCTCCACTCACACTCACAGTCTCACACCTGATCCTCTGTTCCTCGTGAATGGAAGCAATTGAGACTTTGCAAAGTTTGTTACAAAGTGTTCCTCTATTCAGTGCCATACAAGTAATCTTTGATCAATTGATGACTTTCCAAGATCAAAGGGTAACTCAGTAATTGAGGAATGAGAATTTTTAGATGGGAAATACCGTATGTGAAGACATCAAGGCAAAAAATAATTTTCTTTGCTAGCATGAGCCAATGAGGTGAATCTTGTGCTGAAAGAGTATTGTTGCTATTCACAGAGATTTAGGCCTTGGAAAGGCAAGCACATCAAAAAAGAAAGCAACATTTTATAGCACTAACAAGCTCCAAAACTTCCTTAAAATTCTGGTCATTGGTGTTTTTTTGCTCATGAACTAAAATAAATATAATTCTTTATTTGCACATCAGTCTCTAATTGATGATCCAGGATGTGCTACATGGTTCTCAGACAAAGGTGCTAAATTCATTTCATTTTTAAACAATCTATCAACTTCATGTCTCCATGAGCATCATTTCTAATCAAAGTTTGACAGCAGTGTGCATCAATGCTGCAAAATGGAGACAAACCTGCAAACTCTTCACCACATCCATGCTCACTCATTGAAAACGATTAAAATCAACATCTATTATATATACATATATACATGATATACAGTATTTCAGTTTCAATGCAATCTATTTTTCTTTTTCTTTTTGACACAAATAAAGGTTAACCTTTACTGCAAGAAATAAGAGTACTCCGTACAATGCAATCTTTTGACTCTAGTGAGAATTCAGGCAGCCAATTAAGAAATATGACGCTTAACTTACAGGCTCTTCCCCAGGCAGTTGTACTGCATCCACTGTCTGCAGTTGATAAATCTAACAGAAATCTCAATAAAGACTCCGAACATGCAGAGAATTAAAGGCTAACCTCTGACAGAATGAAGTGGTTTATTATAGTTGAAGGCAGTCCATGTTACCCTTCTGCAGTCAGCCAGCTTCAAATCTTCAATCCATGTACACGCATGACATCAATATATGTATATATTTTTAAGACAATTTTCTCCCCATTCTTATCATTATAATTCATGATTTCTAATTTGATCACAGGCACGGGGCCTCTCCACCACTGGATCACCACACATTTTGAGTAAGCTTACGTACAGATGAGAATGATCAAATTAGATGATGAACTAGAATGGCATTTGAATGGGAACATCTGGAGGCTTGCTCAGTGAGGTACTAATTAATCGATCAGCTTAGTTAGGAAGTACTTCTCCATTTGAGTGAGCTCAGCTGGAAGTCTTGCTGCAAGTCAACAGGCTGCCATCACAAATTGGTTGGACATCCTGAGCAGGTGGGCGAGTGAGCGAGCGAGCACTATTTCGTGCATTTGGGACCAATTGTGACCCACATCCAGGACACAACAATGAGTGATTTCCTGTCATGCAGGGAGCTTCACCACGAGCGGATTTCAGAGATGGATGGATTATCATTATAGATACAATAATTGCCACTAACTGTTATACAGCACCACCACTTCTTTAGCACATTCAGGGCAATCCCACCAGATACGATAAGTTATGTATTAGATAACCGACGAGCCGCGGTAGCGGCAAGTAGGTTATCGGACATAACCGGTTGTTCACTTTTCAATCACTTTTCAATTACAACCTTTGATCTTCATGATCCAAGGGTGTAGGAAGCAAGTTGAAAGAAGAGAAGGTTATGAGTTGCAACTTGTAATGGCAATGGTGATGGGTTGCCAATGGGATGGTGCCACATGAGTGTTGAAAACTCAACAACCGGTTATGGTATCTGGGAATCGAAGGTCTCAGCATAACATCCTTCAGACCGGCTTCCATGTGGAGCGGGGGCTAGTAAAGCCCAAACCTATTTGTGGTCAAATTGGAGTTCCAAAAAAAATGGACTCCCATTCCACTGCTGATCAGTGGGCTTTACCGGCCGCCGACCCCACATAGAAGCTAGCCCTCAGAGCATCATTCCATTGTGCACGAGTGGAAACAAGGATTGGAATTCTCAAATGGAGGGGCGTAGACCTCATTCTATTTTGGTGACTTTTTAAAAAAAAATGGCCCCAATGCAAAGCTGACAATCCAAACCTCAAATGAACTTTTTACACATCATAAAAAGGAGAGTAAAAGATTCTGCATTAAAACAAAAGATTTTGCATGCAAAAAAAAAGAAGGGAAGGTTTGATTTATTGACACACACAACAATACTTGAGAAGGTATGACAATTATGAATCTTTTTAATGTGAGCCAGTTTTGGAAGGAAAACGATAGGGCCAAGAATAAAGAGAGACCAATACCGATTGCATTAGGAAGTATTTTTGGAAATTGCCCCTCCATTATGCCTTTATTATCCAAGAAGTCGGTTCCGTTGCAGAAGCTCTAAGGCAAACGGCTCTTTTTAAAAGGGTCGTAGCCTTTTTAAGTGTGGTCACCAAGTCCCAAATCCAGTCGTTGGGAAATGGGGTGGCACCCCTCTGGGTGACTTCCGCTTGCGATGGAAAACAATTTTGCTTTATGAACTTACAAAGAAAGAGGCAAGACTCTTATGGCTCCTTTGGTACAAGGCGGTGGCTGTGAATTACTAGAAAGGGAAGATTGATGGGGCATTGGGCACCCAGTGCTCAATGTGCCCTAAACATTCAAAAGAAACCATATTACATCACTTTTGGGAGTGCGTCTCTATCCAATATACATGGCAATGGGCCATTTCCATCATGAATGTGTTGTTGGTAGGAGAAGAAGTACAAAGTCCTTGGCAACTTCTCACATGGAGACAAGATGTATTTTCAATGGGCAAGACAACTGAGTTCAATTCAATTACAAGGATTTGGCTCAAAGTGCACGTGAATATCCTTGGGGCACTTTGGATTGGTGTTAGAATGATATGGGTAGTCTTCAACTCCCAAGTCTAGACCTCAAAGTGTCTACTACACCACATTTGAAGCAGTCTCCTGAACCAAGGGAGGGTCAAATGGGCCAACATCTACAACAAGAAACAATCATGATCCTTGGCAATGCAATGTAAATTATTAGATACCTTGCCACATAGTCACAAAAGTGCTAATTTCTTTGAAAACTAGACATGAAAAAATGGAAGGATACATGTGTCATTTAGCCACCGATGGTTAAACTTTTCCAAAAACTTTGAAAGGGGTATAAAGTTTTTTTTCTATTGGTACACATGTAATTCTTTGTACAAAAAACTTCATCAAATGTGCTTGTTAAATTCCTCCCCCCCTCCTATTTATATTTTTCAAGAAGCAATTTGCACTACAATCGCTATGGGATAAATGGGATTGCCGTCTATATTTGTACAATTTGTATTTGTATTTTGTATACATATGTATGGATATGTACTTATCCTATATATTTTGTGTGTGTCATATGTATTATGTATTCGTATCTGTATTTCATACCCCAGACGGCTTTTTTTTTTGCATATCAATGACATTTAGGGGGGAAGTCCTTATTTCTTTTTGAGATCCAATAGTGCTCGTTCAACAGCGTTTCATTTTGAAAAAAAATACAAGATCAATAGAAGGGTTGCTATCATGTGAGCATAGGAGTGTGAGTCCATGAGCCTAGAATACTACACACCTATGTTATAGGTGTATATACTATAGAAACTGTCTATGCTTATAGGATATATATGTTACAAATACCCATATTATAGGTGTTTATGATACATACACCTTCTATAGTGTGTGGTATCTATATTATAAATACCTATATTGTAGGCTCAATGCTCACAAGCTCGCATTCTTAGGCTCACATACTAGCACTATTGGATCAATAGTATAGGGGGGAGTTTCAATTTTTTAATCTAAGATCCGTCGATGGAAGATTTCTCAAGTCGGGGGGCATGGTGGGGGGTCATCAGTCTTTTGGATGCATAGTGTGAAGCATTGGTTTCTATGCGAGGATGGATGTTGGGCAACTTAGGTAGGTTGCTATCATGGCCTCTTCTTGGACTATGCCTTTGAGTTGCTTGCCTTCTCTCATCTGTCGGTCAGGTCTGTCCTTGTGGTCTTTGTTGTGGTTCTCTTGGTCTCTCCTACTGGGTCACTTACAGTATGTCTGGTAGGCTTGTATTGAGCCCTTTGCAATGAAATTCAGTTAATTTTATTTTTTTTTAAATTTTTTAAATTTCTTCATGGCAAGTGGACAAATGAGCAAATAGGCAAATGCAGCTGTATACTCATGCATTAACCTCGAAAGGATCATTGGCAGCACACTAAATCCTCCATTCGAAGTGGGACCAGCAAGGTGAATTTTGTATTTTGGGGGGGTAAAAGTAAAAAAAAGCCCCCTAGTTTTAGCCGTGTCTAGGGTATGTTGTAGTCCTATCCTAGCTAATTTGGGGTCTTTGATCGCAAATATGAATTCAAAATTTGCAAAAACAAATTTGTGTGAAAAATAAAAAATTTCTTCATTTTCCCCAGGGGTAAATTTGACCCGCAGGGCCCACTTTGAATGGAGGATTTAGTGTCCTCCGGATCATTGTCCCTTCGGGGGACAAATGGGATTTTGGGCCAGTATGTATGGGCTGAAATTTTGTCTTAATTTTTGAATTTTTTTTGTAGATTAGAAAAATTGATTAGCTTTGTGGAATATAATTTTTTTTTAATTGGTGCCCAAGAACAAAAGTTATGCCCAAATAAGCTCAAAACACAGGAGAGGGGGCAACAAAAAAAAATTTGAAAATTTGAATTAATTTTTTTTCTTGTAGATTATATTTTTGTCTACATGGAAAGCTTTGATTCATTCCATTTGGATTTTTTATGAGAAGTTACGGACAATCTTGTTATTTTGACAATTAGAACATCTTCTTGAAAAAATAACTTGTAGGATTCATTTTTGAGTGCAATTCATTAGAGAAAATTTCAGGCCATGTTTGGGTTGCTTGGATGCATGAAAATGTGCATTAAGAAAAAATATCAGTCCAAAAAGGCCGTCAAGGAATCTATAAGATGAGTAGTCAGCTAGTGTGCCCCGTCAGATTTCAAGTAAAAAATTATTTTTTATTATTTTAAAGAAGATCCAAAAATAAATAAATAAAAATAAAAATATATTTGCACATTTGCCGAAATCCTAACGACCCTCTACGAGAGCCAAATTTCTTACAATGTTTTACAATTTTTCAAAAAAGAAAGTTTCACATGGTTTAGTTTGCTTACTAGAACAATCTCACCACTGGGATTAGGGTGAATGCAAGAATCACTTAAAGCGTTTTGTCACACCCTAGTTTTTTATTTTCTTTTTGGCCATAACTTTTGTGTTTTAGCTCCAAATGACTCAAAATTTATAGGGAAGCTACTCATAACCATTATACACCTTGCCTAATTTTTTTGTAATTTTCAAAAATAGTTTACAATTTTTAAATAGCCCCAATAATTTCTCACAATGGGTGATTTAGGGTTTTTTTGCACTTTCTTTAACCCAAATACATGAATTTTGAGCTGAAATTTGGAGAGAATGGTTTTCTAGTAGACTTATAGCTATTGTCCAAAATATTTTTTAAAATACTTATTTTTATGTGGTGTACAAGTCCACAAAGAGAGCTCCTTTCTACATTTTTTCAAAGATATGAAACATTATTTTGGTGCATTTTTTGGTCAAAACCCATCGCCAAAAAGTTTTCTCAAATGAAAAATTTTTAGATTTAAAAAAAAAAAAAAAATCCTATTTTTTACAAATTAAAATGTTAAAAGTGGTATTTTCTTCACCGGTTTTAGGGTGAATTCTATGTCCAAAATTCTAGTGGCTGCAAGAGAGAAACTCTCTTGCAATCAAATTGTCTTCTCACTCAACGTAATGGATGAATTCTTGCGTAATCAAAGTAAGAGGTTGTACAGCTATGTTACTTGCAACTTGATAAATAAAGGCCCACCAAGTGTATTGATAGATATGAGTCCCTTTCTAATGATTCATTAGAAATTGGAAGTCTTGACTTAGATAGGGGAATAGTGCAATATTGAAACAATGTAATGGTGTGAATGTAATATTTTAAGAAGCTATTAGTGTGATCGTCTTCAATTTTAGAACATAACCAGGGCACTCCATGACAATGTTAGTTGAAGGAACAATTGTGCAACCCAAGAAGCCTAAAATGGACTAGATTTAGTTTCTTAGCACTTTTGAGTAAGCAATTTGGTGATTTCAAATTTATTTAAATTTTGGACCGACTCATGCACTGTTCTTCACCAATTCTAGTGACATAGCATTTGGTTTGTCTGAATTATGTATTTTCATGATATGATCTATCTAAGTGATCCTTTTAATAATGTGAAATTTTGGCCCTTTATGCTCTCAAGTTTGTAACCTCTTTCTATAAGGTTAAGTTAATATAACTTGCAAATCTGAATTTGTAGGCGATTGGATATGAAGTGGAAATCATGCAGCTGCAGTGGCGTTGGTTGCGAGGATGCAGGGAATTCTGGCCTACATAGTAGTGCCAGGCAATGCACCCACTTGTAAGTTGAAAAATGTGGAGCGTTATGGAAGCCTCATCACTATTTGTAAACCAACGCTTGAGTCGAGGGAGCTCGCAGCTGCTCGTGTGCAAGAAGAAATGGGCATTGTCTTGGTTCATCCATTCAATGATCCTCGAATTATCAGGTGAATATAATGATATATATATTGTAACCCCATCTAAATCAATGATTTTTCACAATATGATTGATTGAAGGGACCATGTTTAAAACCAGGAATCCTATGTTCTTTAGTTGCTGATGTCACTTATGAAATGAGAAGCTTTCTGAGAAGAAAATTGTTGTGCAAGTTACTTGTCGATAATGTCTTCAATTCACTTGCATCAATGATGGACAATGTCTAGGGTTTGTAACTACCCAAATTACATACCGGTATAGATAGTTTACCTTGAAGCTAAGAATTGATTATTCTCTTAACCCCTAAAGGACCGTTTGTCCCCTCGGGGGACAATTTGGGTCCGGGTAGGTTCCTATTGTCTCAATTTGTAATAAAAAAAATTGGAGATTTTTTGAGTTTGTTTAGTTTTGCAAGAGCTTTGTGGATATATAATTTTTATTTAAATTGGTGCCCAGGAGCAGAAGTTATGGCACAATAAGCCAAAAATAGAGATTGGTGGGCAGCCAAAAAAAATCCTAAAAAGTCAAAATAATTTTTAAAAAAAAGATCCTAAAATATTATATTTTTATCTACACATGAAGCTTTGATTCATTCAATTTGGACTTGTGATGAAAAAGTTATGGACAATCTTAGTTTTTTAGGCAATCTAAATATCTTCTTGAAAAAATAACCTATAGGATTCATTTTTGAATGCAATTTTTACAATTTTCCAAAAAAAATTGTTGGACATAGTTAAATTTGCTTGCTAGAAAAATCTCACCGTTGGAATTATTGTGTTTCAACTCCATCTTAGAGTTATTAATGGTTTTGTCTTTCCTTCATTCTTGAACCTACTTCTGCTTAACAATTTTTTAATGAGTGAAAATTAATTTTTTTTTTCTGAATTTTTTTCCTATATTCTCAACTCAAATATGCAACATAAAAAGTTTTAAAAAAAAAAATCATTAGTACAAAAAATATAAGCTAAAAAGATTCAAAGCCAAAAAATCTAATCATAGAAGGTGTAAAAAAACTTCTTTTCTTCACTTTGAATGCAAATATTTTGCAATCCATGCGGTCAAAGTTTTTGAAATTTCCTCCATACATACTTATACTAGTCTAGTATAAGATCCTACAGTTAGATATGCAAAAAAAACAATTTTTAAAGTTTATTGCTCTTTGCAACAGAAATGGCAGTTTCAAGTGTTGTTTGATGGAAAAAAAGCCTTGGTCCTTTAGGGGTTAAAGCATGTTTCCATTATTTCGAATGTAGGACATGATATCTTCTCTCCTGATACTGTGTGTTACCGCCCTTGCAATCTTCTTAGATGGTTGTTCCAGTTTTTATAGTTGTGGCCGTATCCACTTCTGACCATTTGGGGACGTGGGGGTTAATGCTGCGGAATTGTTTTGTGTGATGGTAGTGGGCAAGGCACAGTAGCGCTGGAATTTTTGGAGCAAGTGCCGCAGCTGGAAGTCATCATTGTTCCCATCAGTGGTAAACGTATCCAACAGCACATGTAATCTTCATGACTAGCAATTTAAATGGCATAGCAAATTGTAATTGTGGTGTCATACACTATTTTGCCTGATCCCCCTACAGTACGAAAACCAAGATCTCTGCAGCTTCAAGAGCATGTGCTCAAAACGGTTTTGCAGGTATTAGGATTGGCACTTTCTTTCAGATTTCTTTTCTTAAAGTTGCCATATTTGTAACTATTCTTGAGAGCTTTTGTTCAACACCTCTGAATTGGCATGAAATTGAATCCGACATTTATTTTTGCTAATTTGAGTTGGTTAGAGCTCTTCAAGCCAAGAAGCCATTGGTTTCACATGCGAGAAAATGTTACAATTTTTGTTGATTTTCTCTGATGGACATGACTTTGCTCTAAAATAACTCTTACTTGACAATGTTTCTTATGAAGTGCCATGCAACTACTACTCAAGAATGCTATGTATACTGATTGACAAGAGGAGGTCTAATATCTGGAATTGCCCTTTCTGCCAAGGCTCTTAAGCCCAGTATCCAAATCATTGCAGCCGAACCATCAGGAGCAGATGATGCAGCTCAGTCAAAGACTGCTGGGCATGTTATTCCCATGCTGCGTCCCAACACCATCGCAGATGGGCTACGAGCTTCACTGGGCGACCTTACTTGGTAATCTCGGTCAATTTTCTTTCTTTTCTCCTTAGCAAATTCAGTGAAATCTCTTCTTCTAATTTTTGCAGTGACTCTAATGTTGTGTTGTGACTACGAGGGTAAATCTCTAACAGGTAGTTTGATGATTGTTCGTCTGCAGGCCCGTGGTGCGTGATCTTGTAAGTGAGGTCATCATCGTTGATGACAAGGATATTATTGAAGCTGCGAAGCTGTGTTTTGAGGTCTTGAAATTGGCCGTGGAGCCTAGTGGTGCCATTGGACTTGCCGTTTTGCTATCCAAAAGGAACAATTTTCTCCGAGGGAAGAACGTAGGTGTAGTGCTTTCAAGTGGAAATGTAGACCTGGAATCATTATAGGCAGCTTGGAAGCAAAAATCTTAATCTTTTCAGAGAAATATACTATTTGTGTCGAGCACTGTGTTATCTGATATATTGTAGTCCTTGTGTATCCGTGTCTACGAACTAAATCAATTCTGTTGCTTTCTGAGAGATTGCAGTATTTGATGTTTCTCGAACAAATTTCGTGCGCTTCATTGCCATTTCAATTGAATTCTTTAAATTTCATGCTAGAGACACGTAAACTTTAGCAAAGACCATAGAAATTTCAAGAAAAAGATAATGCAGAATCCATCAACCTTATTCACGTTTAACACACCAATTCAAAAGTATCGCTAGTGTCTTTCTTCACTCGGAACAAGAAAAAATGATACATCTACAAATGTATTCAGAATTTGTAACGTTGAAATTGCACCTGAGAGTGAATTTTCAAAACCTGAAACGCGGAGATGAAATGGTTACACAAACTAAAAATGCTAACCAAAAACAAAAATGCTGAATGTTGAAATGAGCGGACACGCAAAGTCTAATCAAAATTCTTGCAAGAGAAACATACACCCTACCCAGGATTTCTAGGAGACGATGAAACACAAAAATCATCAATCCAGCCCGTTAAATGAACAGAGCCATGAGTTGAATGAATGGCTAAGCAGCTCTAGTCTAAAGCCTTGCAAGAGACTCAAAAACCTGACACTGATTTAAGGAAACGATTAACTGCAGAACTCATTCACGGACATTAGATGAGTTTTGGGGGTCGGGAGGGCCGTTTCAAGCCCGTTTTTGACGCTAGCCCCCCTCGTAGTTTCATGGAATGGCTGTTCCCGACAAAAAAAAATTTAAAAAAAATTTAAAAAAAAAATTTACATTCTTGAAATGAAAAAAAAACAGAAAAAAAATTCATTTTTTTTTTTGAAAAAAAAAATATTTTTTTTTTGACGTGGTAGTCGCTCGGCCATGTCAACGAGCTGCCATGGCCCTGAATTCGGCAGTTTCCACAGGCTGGGAACACGCAGCCCTCCACAGGGCTAATTTCTCATCTAATGCTTACTATAATTCAGTTTCAAATTTCGCATTACCAATCCAAAATCACTGCTGATATCTTTCTACGTTCAGAGAAAACAAAATCTCCAAAGGTTGAACTCCAAATTCGTAACATTGAAATGGCACCGCCGGCCGATTTTCAAGAATGAAAGAGAGAGTTTTCGATCCATACCCATGCAATAATGCCCGTGGAATGTGTCCAGCCACGAGTTCAAATGAGAGGGCATGCAAATTCTAATCTAAATTCAACAAAACAAATTCTCGATCTAAATTCTTGCAAGAAACACATAAATCCTATCCAAGATTTCAATCAAATGATCAACAACTTAATCATCAACCTTGTTCTATAAATCTCAAGATTTACATACCAATCCAAGATCATTGCCGATGTCTTCCGGGAAAACAAAGACTCCTACGAATGAACTCCAAATTTATAGCATTCAAATTGCGAGTCAATAATCATAAAGTGAAAAAAAAAAGATTTTGATCCACACCAAATTCGTAAATCCTCCTCGATAAGCGCAGCCATGAATTACAATAAGCGGACACGCATGTCTAGTCTAAATTCTAGCAAGATTTCCCCGAAACACTTACCGACAGAAATCATCAACCCTATTCTTCCAGTCTCAAATTTCACATACCAATCCAAAATCACCATCGATGTTTTTCAACAATCAAGGAAAACAACCCTCCTACAAATGAATCCCAAATTTGGAAATTGAAATTGTTTCAGCCAGCCAATTCTTACAACTTGAAAGTAAAACCAAACTGCAATGCACCATGACATCACCAATTCTTACTGACAAACACTCTTAGTGTGACTGACTTGTGAATAATGGTAACAAAAATCTCCGTACCTAAGAACAATGTTTCGAGAGAGATGATGTTAAATACCACATCTCAAGCTTCACTCTCATCTTCCAACAGCACTCGCATGAAATTCTGTTTGGCCTTAAAGTCTTCATCTGATGCTGAGGTAGAGCTTCCCTGAAAATCTATAAACTTTAGTGCCCCTTGGGATATAAGGACATGCTCCAACTTTACATTGTTGTGCAATATTCCATGATTATGAATATCATCCAACGCTTCTAAAACTTGCTTCTTCAGGCTACGTATCAATGGTGAAGTTCCAAACTTGGAAATCCCTTTGTCTGATAAAGCCATGAATACCATGTTACAGTGGGCCATGCATCCCACTGCATATAGAGTTGGCACACACTTCCCTTGAAGCGGTTTCAAATACTTGTAGCCTAGTTGCTCTATAACAAATGGCTCTCTCGCCCCCTTTATCCGAAAATCAAAGAGTTTAATTGCAGCAGGTAAACATCCAGCAAGCACTCCCTCCAGCACATTGCCATACGTCCCCAATCCAACTACTTGCCCAATCAAACCCAAATCCTCAAGCTTATAGTCTAGTAAGAAACTGAAGGCATCTGGAGTTTGGAAATCAACAGAGAAATCTGAAAGCTCAACCTCAACAAATCTCTTTGTACGTGTTCTTGGACATTTTCCACCAGCCTCCAAGCCAATTGTGCTCTCTGGATGCGTCCTCTTCCTTCCCTTGGCGCTTGTACTAGTCACTCGAGGTAGCGTCATGGTATAGCCCCGTTTAGGAGTAAAAGGAACAGATGCTCTTGGTAGCAACTGCTTCACATTTCTCTCTCCATGTGCTCGAAACAAAACAAAAAGAAATGCAATCAATAGAGATTCATCAACTAAAATAGTTGGTGAAAACTCTAGGGTCTTATCCAATACATTGTCTATTCTCCTAAAAAATATGGTTTGGTTGTAATTTGAGATGAAACCATACTTACTTTCATCTAAAACCATATCCCTATACAGTCGCTGCACTGTCTCTATTGTTTTTGCTCCCTTCTTTGTATCCTGCAATACCTCAAGTAGATTACCTGCCCCTTGAACCTCCCATTGCCAAGGACCCTTTGCTTCACCATTTCCATACACTCTATGAGATAACTCCATCTGCTCTCCTACACCTTGTGGGGCAGACAAATCAAGAATAACCATATCTGTGTAACTATAACTGCGATCACTCCCACCTGATCTGAAGGCAAATGGGACATGTAGGTGATCACCATAAGAAACCCGCATTTTAGGTGATGTTAGCATAATTTTAGGAGACGGATTTTAGTGGACGTCCGAAAAAACAACTTGTGTTTTTATGTCAATAATAACGTCCACTATAACATCTAGATGTTATAGTGGACGTTATTATTGACATAAAAACACAAGTTGTTTTCTTGGACGTCCACTAAAATCCGTCTCCTAAAATTATACTAACATCACCTAAAACGCAGGTTTTTTATAGTGTGAGCAACCAACATCTCAACAGCTGGAAAAAGAAGGGTTTCCAACGCACCTCTTACACCAACCTCATCAACACATGGTGCTAAAGTGTAAAGGTTTGTTGGGGACACATACTTTGGTGTCTCATTGTCCAACATTAGGAGAATTGCACCTACATCTTCTTTAAAGTTTGGCCACTCCTTCAAATTCTTGAACGTTCTTGCAGACACAGGATCAGTTTGGGTGCTTGAGCGACGTTGGGAGGTTCACATAGGGAGCTCTGGCATTCTAGACTCCGCTAACTGCCTGGCTGTAAGGAATACAAGGGTGAAATTTTCCATTTCAACCCCAACTACACAACTGATTCACCTTTTTAAACTTGCCTATCAAACATATGCAATCCAAAAACCACAATTGATTTAGTGAAATGTTTGCAACACCAAACAAACCTTTGATAAATCTTTTGTATAGTATTAGATAAATCGATGTCAAAATCAAACAAATTCTCCCTTCCAACACACGCAAATGATACAACACATTAAAAACCCTCACTAATAGCAATGTAAATGATGCAGAAGGATAAACGCTCAGTCTATCCGTTGGAGTGAGGCACGTCTCAAATACAGTGACTACAATTGCTTATCAGGATATCATTGCGATAGTAGAATCTTCTCCAGACAATCTCAACAGTAATAGAACTTCTCTGTATTTCAAAAAAATAATCCAACTCAAAACATACGATGACTATAACCACCCTGCTATCTGAGTGCGCTGCACCATCTGCTGGACTTTAATCAGGTCATCGACACTTGATCTGTTTCTCCTGCAAATTACAATTGCAAGTCAAATCGAATTCAATTGGAGTGAACATTTTGAGTGATTAGGGTTTCGGGTTAGAGCCCCTTGCTGAAATCGTGAAAAAAAAAAACTCTGACGTGGGCATCCCAGCAAATGCAACGTCCTGGCAAAGGATACACCAGAACTTGTCAGCAATAAATCAATCTGCAATTGATAGGCTATCTGAAATTCGGTTAGAGAGGAGCAACGAAAAAATACGCACCTTGCTATCCCTTCAGAATCCACGGTCTTGACAATCCACCAGCCACGGCCTTGTCAGGAGATCATGCTACTCAAAAAAGAATTTGGAGCTGAAATATCCAATGAGGAAATCTCCAGTCAATCAATGTTGTTAGCTACAATTGAAAACAGGTAGTCGTACAAAGACTACAATGAAAACTGCAATCTCGTTTAGGCTCGACAATGAGACACGATCGGATGAAAATCCCACAAGCACCGCTTAGTATAGCAAAGAGACAAAAATGCACGCTCTTCCATTCTCCACACGTGGGGCGACAACCGTGTTCGTAAAGCCGTCGAAACAAAATTCCATTTACAATAAATATCAGATCATTTCTCATAATCCTCACTCCAGCGGTCAGACGCTCGTAACAGGAAGTATGATATTGAAACCCTAATCGCGAAGTGCAGCTTCAAACTCCAGATCTTTTGTCCGCGTCATCACGGGCTCACTGGGTGCACAACATGCTGAGCATACAAACGAAGATTGTAAGGCTTAGGCTTTACGTCGGTCGATCCATACTCCCTTAGGAACTCTGAGAAGAATCATACACCCAAGAATCTGCTGCACTCGGATGATTATTCTCAAAATTCCCTCGAGATCGTTGACTGCCCTATACCTCATGTTGCTAAATTTTGTCGGGACAGCAAGGATTGCCAAGATGAGCTACAAGCAGAACGTAACAAAATCCCAGTAAGCACAGCAAATCCTAGAATAGACCCAACATACAGAGTTTGTGCATTTAGGGTTTGAAATGCTTACCAATGAAAGCAACTCGCAACTACGTTCGAGGCCACCAAAGATGTTTCTTGGGCGTAAGTGAAATTACACACCTTGTAAAGCTCTGCATACACCACAGAATACCGCACTTCTAGCATTACAGTAAAGACTCCACAACTTTTTCCAGAATGAAACAAACTTTTCTGTGGCTATCAAATTTCTACTACAAGATGGTAGAGTATTTACACGCTGTGTGGTGACATCTAGAGTTCTTCTTATGGTCTGGGCACACTTGTGCTTAAGGCTCAAGGTAAAGCTCGTAAAATGGGAAAAAAAGAGACGTGTGTTCAGACTTCCCATCGTGTGCTAATGCCGAGCCACAATTGAGGGCCACCTTTCACTGAGAAGGAGGTTTGGTAACAAGAAATAACGAGGACACTGTAGTTCAGGAAGCAGTCACGCAGTCATAGAAAATAATGGAGAAAGCGGCATGGAGAAAAAAATTCGTTTCTGGGGACTAAAAAAGTATTGGTATTCATGGCAAAGGCGACCACAGCGGTGCTAGTGCGAATTAGGGAGTATTAAAAAAAGAAACTTGAGTGAAAGCAGGGACCCTTTAAGGTAATTATGTGTGCCCAAGAAGACGAGCGATGTTTGTCAAAGAGACGCAGAGAGAAAAGCAACAGCACGCACTACAAGAAAAGGGGCCAATATGCGACTGGGGAAAAACGACTTCCTGTCCACAATGACTAGAGAACGACTATGGCTCCCTAATTGCACCAACGGCGTTAGCTTCACAGCCTCCGAGTTGTGCTGCAGTCGCAGGCGTGACTGTGGGATGAGAAGTTGACAACCGCTACTCTTCATCCGCAGCTTGTCGTCAATTGCGTCGTCGAACTTTTGACGTGGACTCCCTGAAATCTACCAAATGGGACCTAGTTGCAACAAAGTAAAGAGTTGACTGCAGGGGCGACTACGTGCTACTTAAGAATGACTCCGTAACGACTTTCAAGTGACTGCGCAGGAGTCATTTGAAGTCATTCGCAATTTTCACAGAAAGAGCTGGAAAGAAAAAGCCACCTTCTTTACCGGACACTTCACATTGTCTTTTGCATGGACAAGTTCATTCCCAATTTTTAAAAAAATTGTAGATCATTCTCTCTTTCTGTTTTGCCTTCTTCTTTATATTCTTCTGCTATTCTTTACTCATTTCACTTTGATTTTCAAAATTCCCTTTTTAAAAATTTTCCAAAATTTTGTCCCTTTAATTCAATTGTCTTCCTTCCCATTTTTGGGAAAAATGGTTTGCAGTTGTGTCATCTCTTGTTCTCCCTTTTCCAAAAAATAATTCAATTACAAAAATGATTTGTAAATCTTTTTCCAAAAAGAGAAAGAATTAGTTTTCTATTTCCTTCTTTTCTTCTATTTTTCTATTGTTGTTGTATTCTTCAGCTGTCAATTTTTTTGGAAATTATTTATTTCGTTCCCATTTTTTTCCCCCATTTTTTCCTCCTATTTTTTCCCCAATTTTGGGTCCACTTTTATTTCCTATTTTATTTTCCTTTCCCCCCCTCTTTTTTTCCAATACCTTTTCTATTTTGTGCCCATTTTTTTCCCCATTTTTTCACCCCATTTTCTTCCCTTTTTCAAAAACAAATTTCTATGTGCCACATTGTTTTTTTGTTATTCAATTTTTCCCTTATCTCTTCTCTTCTTCATTTTTTTTAAACTTTTTTTTTTTTTTTTTTTTGATAACAAATGGAAACCATTGTATTAAGTGAAAAAAGTAACCGCCAAGCCCAAGTTTTAAAACTTTTCTTTTACTTTATCTTTTCTTAACTCTTTGTTTATCTTTTTAAGTTTATTTCTTTGACCTTCTTTAAAAAGAAAAAATTATTCTTTTCTTCTCTTATAAATCATGCATCTCCAATGGCCTTTTTGTTTTGTTGGGGTCTATTGTTTTCTTTGTTGGGGTCCACATTAAGATTCATTTACACTCTTATTAGGACAATAGCTATGATTTTGGTCCATTTGTGTTGGTAACTTTGTAATATTTCTAGACATTTCATATGATTCAAAATAGATATTCCTGAGGTCCCAACATAAAGGCTGGAAGGTGTTCTCATAGTCCTAAAAGCAATCGTTAAGTCCCGTTCTCCTCTTACATGGACAATAACATTGCTTCTTTGGTGTCGTTGTAGAATGACTTCTTGAGACTGCAGAATGACTTTCTACAACTGCAAAATGACTTCTTGAGACTGCAAAATGGACTGAAACATCTCAGATTACTGAGCAGCTAATCAACTACTGCTTTGTTGCTTTGTGCAATGTAATGCATTATGTGCTTTTCAAACATCTGCGTACCTTTAATCACACTTCCTTTGCATCTCCAACACATTTTCATCATGGGTTATATACAAAAAGGCAAGACAAAATTTAGAGAGGATGTTAGAAAATGTCAAAAGAAAATATCCTTTCCAATCTCTTTCTCAAATTTGTCCATAATTTTTTATTTGAGGCTTGAAATATAAAATGGATTTTTGGAAATGAAAGTGGGGTTGATTTTCCAACTTTTTTTAGTTCAAAGGTTTTTGAAAAAAATTAATCTACTATGCTTAAATGAGATTTGAAATATTACTTGTAACACAATTCCTGCATTTTACATATCCCACATGGTTTGTCTTGCCTCCTACCACCCCACTTGTATAAAAGGCTTGTCATTTCATTTCTTCATACTCACACATTAAGTGCCTTTGAAAGCCATGTGACACATGCCAATTACAATGTATGGTATATGATGTATGGTGTATTGTACATGGTATATGATGTATTGTATATGGTGTATTATGTATGGTATATTGTTGTGAAACTTTGAATATATTGATATGCGACTACAGAATGACTACTCCCCAAATAATGGGCCCTACATTCCTTTTTGCAAACGTCATGTTAATTTTAAAATGATTGGAGACATCAGCGACAACATCACCTAAATCCTAAACAAACATCACTCCAAAACGACTGCAAAATGACTTTTCAATGACTCAAAAACGACTTCCTACGTGGCCGTCCACGTCAGATTCATCAGGGGTCAGTCATAACTTCAGAATGACTAAAAAATGACTAGCCACGTGGATGTCCACGTCAGATATTTTAAATGTCCACATCAGATGTTTTAGAGGTCTACGTCAGATGTTTTAGAGGTTCATGTCAGATGCTTTCCACATGGCAGCTCTACAGACATTTCCTTAAGTCCAACTTTCTTTATCACTTCATCCATTTTTACATCCAAGGTAGAAATGGATGGTGATAATAGACTGTAGTCGTTGTCCTAAACGACTTGTCCACAACGACTCCAAGGCCTCTAAGTCGTATTGCAGTCATTGTGTCCACAACGACTGTTTTTTAGTCGTTTATTGAAGTCGTTTTTTCCCCCATTTTCTTGTAGTGACGTAAACCCTAATCCTCCATCCACAAGAACATGGTGTGGACATTACTGAACTCTACAAAACAACATGTATGCCTACAACTACAGTACACACAGCCGTGACAGCTGATTCTATAACCTCTCGCAACGGCTTCCACAGCGTACGTACAAAGAGCAGAATTTCGGTCTTCTCACACACTGCCTGTAAAATACTCATATCTTTTACTGTTTTTGTCAGTGATTCGAAACCGCTCTGTCCAACTTCAAGAATACTTCACGTACGCGGCCTTTGCTTTACGACGCCCACTCCTTTAAGCACTACTTCCACGCCGAGTTGCCGACTGTGTTCGGCCAACTCCAAAAAACAATTCCTCCACAAACCGAGCAGAGAAATCAAAATGACGAACACGTCCACCACAAAGTCACTAGGCCCACACATGTGTTGAATTTCACGATCTCAGAGCCCTTCCCTTTTCGTACACATCAGCGTCACCTGGGTTTTCATCTCTTCTTGCTATAACTCAGCTTCGGAAATCCCGAACCTGCGCCTAAATATGACCAAGCCTTTCCTCCTTAAGCTCCCCCTATTTAGCCCAATTTTTTGTTCTCAGTACTACCGTAGCCAGAGGTCACCTTCAGGGAAAAATAACTAAAAAATCTAGTGCTGAATTTTTTGCTAATTTCATGATTGTAATGCCGAATTTACAATTAATTGTCAAGATATTCTGCCAAAATCCCAATTAATTCATGGACAATTCATTCATTCAATTGCCAATTACCTCATCAACTCTTGTCGTTGAAGAAGTAGGATGAAGTATTTTGAAGGAACTACTTCACAAGCTACTTGTGTCAATGGTTGGAAGAGAGGTCATTTTTACAATGAATTCCAATGTCCATCATGAATCCTCAAAAGGTATGGGACAAATGGAAGAAGAGAGCTTAACCGCTCAATGCAATTGTAAAGCAGAAAATTATATTTAATGTGGAACTTCAGACCTCATTTTGGCCTAGTAGAGTACTTTTTTTCAAAAACTTTTGAACTAAAAAAAGATGGAAAATCAAGCTAACTTTCATTTCCAAAAATCTGTTTGAGATTTCAAGCCTTCAATCAAAAGTTATGGACAAAAATCTGAGAGGATGTTTGAAAATATCAAAGAAAATGTCCCTCCAAACTTGATTCAGATTTTTGTCCATAACTTTTGATTAAAGGCTTGAAACCTCAAACGGATTTTTGGAAACAGAAGTAAAGGTGCTTTCGCACTTGGCGCTAAGGTAGGTGTTATACATCTGTGTTACGTAAGACTGGGGGAGGGCTTCCACACTTGCGGCTATGTGTATTGCCGAGCCTACGTGGAGGCGTAGCTGGCAATCGCTAAAAGCAGTGTAGTTGGGCTTCCGCAGCAGTGTTATTTTTTAAGAGAAGTGTTAAGTGCAGGATAAATTTTAGCAGCTGATCAGGCAGAAATGAAGATTCTAGATCGCAAGCAGCGGTGCTACGTAAAGGGGCCTTGAAGGCACGATTAAGTTAAAATGGCGGTTAAGCTGAAACCCTAGCAAGCGCGCTTGCCCCGACATGAAAGAGATTAGCTTTGCGTTGTCGAAGCTGTGTCAAGCTTCGCACGATTCGTCCAACTGCTCAAGCATTCAAGCTTGGTGATCAAACCTTCACTGTCCAGCCTCGGCATTCTCAAGCGTGAGGACCAATTAACGCATGGAGGCAGTTCCTTCTTCCAGAAGAATTCATTTTCGACGACAGCTTCTATCGGCAGACTCAATAGAAATTCAGACGCCCTGGGTGTCGATTACATTGCGCGCCAGTGAATAGTTCAGATTAGTAAGTAGGCTAGACCGGCAGCACTGTCAAGCAGATGAGGTCTGTCTCTTGCACCTAGCAATCGTGAGCCTGACTTTCGTGATTCAATTTCGGATGACGACACTCATAGGATTTCGCGAAACTCATGACTGGGTTGTGTTTGTGCGTAGGAAGCGGGAATCATGGAAAGTTGTCCTGGGTCACTTCCAAATCGCCTATCGATTAACAATACATTCAAAGAGTGTTAGCCCAATCCTGAATCTCAAGGAGAAAAACACGGCCAAGTTAACTGCGAGGATTTCAAAACACCAATATATTGCAGGTCTTGAATTTAGTATTCATCAGCAAACTAAAGAGCAAAAGAGAGATTTGCACAAACCTTGCTTGACAAGTAGGTCATGATCTCCCAGGCAGTTGGTAACCACAGAACGCACACTATTGATGTCGACGCTCAAGAGGGGAAGTGGACAGTCCCAGCTTTCACCGTTCCTAAAGGCACCTTGTGTGAACAGGAAGGTCGTAACTATTTTGTACAGTAACTGCGCCGTCCATCCAGCTCAAGAAATGTACCACAAGCTCAAACTTTGCAGCAGTCGCCGTTGGTTGACCACTTTAGCTTCCTGAGACCGCTGTTTACAAACGCCAAGTGCGAAAGCACCTTAAGTTTGATTTTCCATATTTTTCTAGTTCAAAGTTTTTTGAAAAAAACTATTCTACTAGGCTAAAATGAGGTTTGAAATTCCACATTTAATATAAATTTATGCTTTTGACTTAACTAGGTAAAAAAGGTTGAACTTGTACTCATAGTAGTTTACATAACCCATATGGATTGTCTCAACTCCTACCTCTCCACTTGTATAAAGAGACTCTCCAAGCATGCGTTCTCATTCTTCTACAGTGGAAAATACATCCTTGTGATGATGTGCCAAAATTTTAAAAATCCATTGACTTCAATGCCGAATTTATTGAAAATCAATTTTGGGGATGCCGAAGTACATTTTGAATTTTAAATAATTATTCGGCATTTTGGTGCTGAAGATGACCTCTGGGTACGGTACTGTCACTAAGCACAAGTGTGCACAGACCATTATTCAACAACAGCGCTGGAGCCAACATAAGAGAATTCTGTCGTCTAACAAAGCCAAAGGCAAGCTGGAAAGGTGTGTAACCTGCGCCGCGGCAGCCTTTTCCAACAAATAGCCAATCAAACTTTCGGCTTACTACACAAACACATCTTCAAATCCCAAAAGAACTAGAGACTCTCTCCACCACACAAGCCCGACTTGGAGGAGGAAGAAGATGCCTACCTACCCTGAACCATTGCGAAGATCTCTTTATGATGTTGTCTAAATTTTCTTGAAATAGTCTTATTTGAATGAAAGACATTGTTCTAGTGGAAATGCAACTGAGTTTGCGAAGTAATCAATTTGGATATGTCTGAACGTTGAGTGAGAAAAATGGGCCGCAGGTAAGCCATATGGTTTGTGCAGTGTCCTTGGCCACAGACTTGGTATCCAACAGTGTTGCTCAAGTCCCGTCCGAGGCTCAGTGACAAACCACGTGGCTTAGAGAATGAGGATCAAAGGGCAAGGCTCGATTGGAGGTTCAGAGACTAGTTTGTCGGTTCGTTGGCAAAAAAAGAAAAATGACTTCTCTTTGTATTCTTGTTCTTACCTTCCTTGCTTCAAGTACTTGGCTCTAAAATGGACCATCTAGTTGTAACAAAAGAATCACTCATGAAATCCTAAAATCAAAACATGATGATACTTTGCTTGCACTCAAGTTCAAAGAAAATTTTGAAAATTTGCTTTTCTATATATACAAAAATGTATTGGTGATAGTACTGGTGAATCTAGATGGAATCTAAAACTCGGACTCTACAACTTACATTTGTATATCACTTCCAAAACACTCCTCCAAATAGCACTTAATAATGATTTTTCTCAAGTCATCAATTTTGGAGAACACTCAATACGTTGAGGGGTTAACCCAGAAGCGCCTGGAGCACCATTTTTTGGCGTTTGGATGAACAGAAACTGAATTGGAGAGAAGCTGAAAGTGTTTTATCATTCACTTTTTGCTTGTAGACCTTGTATGGAGGGTTATGAATAGTATCCACTTGAGTTTGCAATCATGATAATGTTTGTCTTCACATGAATGAGAAGTGAGAAAAAAAAACGGATGGCAAAATTTGCCATTTTAGTGTATTTTGCTCCTTCCCTAAGTCTGAAATTTCTACTTGAAAATGATGTTTTTTGAGTTTGAGCCCAACTAACATAATTAATGAAGTTCACCTAATCTAGTTTCTATTCCAATTGGAATTCTAGAAAAATTCGCAATATTGAATATTTTATTCAAATTTGAACTTTGGATGTATTTTTGATGTCTTCTACATTCTAATTCTAGAAGGAAACAGGACTTGAGTTTAGACCATGATGTTTGTCACTACAATGTACACCCATGGTGAAATTTTGAGATTTTTGAAATAATTTTCTATTTGATATGAATTTTCTTCACTTTTTTTTCTAAAGTTCTCATAAAAATCAATTTTCCTTAAAAAAATCTAAAATTTTTGTGAGGTAAAGAAGACATGTAGTTTCATCTCTGAAAAATATTTAAAAAAATTTCAAACATATCTAGTTCAAAAATGGTCACAAATTGAGTGCTGAGCAATGAGGCTTTGAACCTGTGGTTATAGGGCCGTCCTTTAAGGGTTAATAGCGTTCCAACAAAGCATGAATTGAGACATTTGATTATTCGTTGAAGACGAGATCTCCATTCCAATCACAGAGCAATTGAAGAGAAAGAAGGGCAATGAGTACCGAGGCTCAAGTTGGACTCAAATCTGAACCCAGAGAGTATGGAAGGCCCCATGCATACCTCCGTGTGAGCATGACAGATCTCCAAAGCCTAGAGAAGAAATAGCTAAGTAAATTCAGAAACGCCAAGAAAGAGGCTTTGCTTGAATTTGGTTGAGATTTCTACCTTGCAATATTATGATGACTTCCGACCAACACACAATTTTGATCTTGTCTCCGCTTTACTAATAAGTCTAGTTGAAAGCTATTACAAAAAAATCATAGCTTTGCAATGGGAAGTCAATTGACTGCACGGACTGAATTTATTATGTAGAGAGCAAGATAGATGAAGTATCTTACGAGGAAGGTAGAAGGTGACACCTATTCAAATTCTTGAAGAAAAGAATACAACCAACCAGCAAGAAATATTCTTGCATTGATCAATTTAAAACGATGACAAAAATCAATAATCGTAGCAGAGTGAAGTTATCATTAAGATCTGAACTTGAGAGAGACCTTCTTCCCCTCTACTACAAACTTTGAGCTCTTCAGCAGCTGCATCATAAACACAAGAATGCTATTAGACTTAGATTGTGGAGCCAAATACAATTTAAATAACACTTAATGATGCATGGGTAAGACCTGAAAAAGTAATTTTCCAATGATCAAATAAAGTTGAGAAGAAATTGATACAGATGCATCACAAGGAACACTGAAGTGGCTTTTGCATTCTACGTCATATTCACAGGCTTAAAAATGGTCAACATTATAATCATCTACCTTGTCCCGGAAAGTATCCACGTTGTCTTTACTTGAGAATAAGCCAGTTGAAGCCGTCACTCTTTTTTGCAATCTTTTTAAGCTCATCTTCTCTTCAGGAGCCTGTTTGTCATAAAATTCAAGAATCCTGGTTATCAACTTATACATAATAGGTGTATCATGTAAGCAATCAAGCCAAATTCAATAATTGAAAATCTATCATTCAAATGCTATTGATTTCCAGTCATTAATCGATAGATGCAAATTCTATAGGACAGCCTTGGCAGTTTATAAACTAGTATTGAACTAGTAATCTTTCTGGAGAAATTCAACAAAAACTGACATTATAGAAGTAAAACTTCACATAGTGGACAATTGCTCACAAAGTAAAGAGATCCTTAAGAATGCAAAGATTCTTACGAAGAAGATTACTAGATGAATAAGAAAGGGGTAGACAAATTCAATCCACAGATTCTCAAAGACGTGCAAATTCTTACCTCTGAGAGGAACTGAGCTACTAGCTCCTTCAACTTGATTTTAGCACACTCTTGCAAGGGGCTTTTGCTTCCCGATGTTTCATCCCTTTTCCTCTTCTTTTCAAGTTTCACAAGCTCACCTTGACTGTCACTAGTGACTGCTTCTTGTGCTCCATCCTCATCGCTCTCTTCAATATCAACAAATACTTTCTTTTGACCTGGACGTGATGTAATCTTAACTCCTTCAATCTTCAAAGACCTCTTGCCTTGACCTAAACCCTTCTTCCCTGTTGTAGCCTTGTCCTGCAATCAAATTCAAATAGATTCCGTGAAACATACTAAAAATTCAACCTAGGACAGTGACTTCCAAAGGTTGACAAATCCAACATACGTAGACGATGAAATGACGGAGACTTCCTGCTTAGACTCTGCGACCATCTGTGATTTTAGGAGGAGGTCTCCTTTGATGAATTGAAACATCAATTGTGTCGTGTTTTAATACAAAGACTAGCTCGTGCAATGTTGAGAACTAGAGCTACTACTGGTAATTTCATGTTCTTGTTCATGACAAACTAAACCACCTTCAAATGACAAGTTAATGACAACTCACGTTTACAAGATTATACAGGTTTTCTTGGTCTTGCTCGGAAAACTGAGTTCGACCATTCTGTCTTGGCCTTTCTCCATTAATAGTCTCCCGAACCTTTGATCCAAGCGCCCCACTTCTCACAAAACCATACTTAGTGCCCCACCAATCTACAGCTATTTCTGGTAGGGGAATGCTTTCTTTGCATTCCATTTCAACAAAGGAGACTTCCTCCTTAGACTCTGCGACCTTAATTTCCGCTGCAACAACTCAAATGTGACAGCCCAAGTTAGAAAAGAAGGTACAAGCGGGAAGAAAAACAGCGGCTGGCAAGGTGGTCATATAATTCATGACGGGGAAAACTTTGAAGGATTAGAACAGCATGGTTGTAACCAAGACAAGCAGGTCTATTGATTTACCTTTTCCAACAAAAATTGGCGGAGTCTGTCCAAAAGTTGCCTCATCTTTCTTTCCTCCCTACCAATGGATAAGCACAAATTAGAGTCTTTCGTTACAAGACACATTGTGCACTACACAGAGAATCAACGCCTGTTCACAACAATAAGGACTTGGAAGGGAACATCAGATATTATTGTGTTTAGCACGATTGCTTTTAACGAGCACTCTGATCATAAACACTCGCCTTCACTCCTACTAAACAAAAAACGCAACCCTACGCCACAAACTTTTTTTTAAAAACCCACAAATTCAAACACTCTCTCATCCACACCCTACACCCACTCCAAAACACCCACAACTACAAAAACAAATCAAAACAAATCAAAAACACCAAACACTCCCACCTAAATTTAAACACCCACTCCCATCCACAAATTCAACCATCCACCCATGAAACCCATAAATCCAAAAACGCCCAAATAACCAACCCTACAAACGAAAAACGCAACCCTACGCTATTATGGATGAAGTCAGTCAGCCAGTTGAGTCTACTATTGGGGTTAAGAGGGAAGCGGAAAGTGGATCCGGGACTGGAGCTAGTGCAAATCCTCCTCATGGGCCAGAGCGTAAGAAGGTGTTGAAGATAAGAATCAACAAGCATGGAAAAGAAAGTAATGATTAACCTTTTTGCTTTGTTTATGCTCGCTGGCTGGAAGAAGGAGCATACTAATACACTGACGCATCTTTTGCTTTGATTTCTCAGTCACGGAGGTAGTGTGTGAGACGGAAGGAGTGGAGGAGAATCCTAAAGGAAAGCCTGTACTCGCACCACAATAGTCTCCAACACCATGTGCAGCATCGAAAAATCCTACTGATAGGTATTTTGTTACATCGTTGTCTGCTGTGAAATTAGAAATATCAGCATGTGGAATATTTGTTGAAGTATTGTAGGATTGTTTTAAAGAAGTCAATTGCTATTGAACACATTTATTTTCACACATTTATTGTCATTTCTTGATGTAGGCTTGTTGTGCCAGCTAAAGCGCCACGGAAAAGTAGTACCACCAAGGCTCCTCGCAATGTTGGAGGCAAAGCTTCTGCTTTAAAAGGGAAGGGGTCTGGTCAACGTAGTTTACTGTCTTTTTTCAATAAGAAAGTATAGCGACATAGTTCTAGAAATTAGCCATTTTAGTTGCCCAGCTTTTGGTGTTCACAATAGGGTTTGACAAGATCTGATTCAATTACACCTACAATATTTTATCGATATTGTCAAGATTGTCTTCAATAACACCATTACAAAGTTTAGACCCTACGATTTGGCAACAATTATCGTGCGGTTATCGTTGTTTCATGGGTTCGTACTATAATTGCACTAACTCAGTGTATTTTTACGCACTGAATCAGTGCGAAAACAATGAATATCAATAGCGTACGGTTTATGTACTTTAACTATATGATTGTTGTGCAGTTTTGACACAACAATTGTATAGTTAAAGTACATAAACCATACGCTATTGATATTCATTGTTTTTGCACTGATTTAGTGCGTAAAAATACACTGAGTCAGTGCGATTATGGTACGAACCCATGAAACAACGATAACTGCACGATAATTGCTGCCAAATCTTAGGGTCTAAACTTTGTGATGACGATGTCTCCGTGTAACTAGAACTTGTGGAAAGGTGAAGATTCCAACTTCTATAACGAATCTGGTATAATGTTGTTTCTAAGATACATATAATTGTTCAATTTTTTTTTTATATTAAGGAGAACTTTCATAAACTTAATACCTAGGAACTTCAATAAGTATCCGTTCCAATGTTTTGCAACAAGCCAATGGATAATATTTGAAGCATTTGAAGCATTTGTGCATATGAAGAATTGCGTTTGTAAACATTCAGGGGTCATTACACCACATAACTTTGGAATGCCCCTGGTAGGAGACCGGAAATTATCACCTCTGTATATGAATTTCTTATGGACAATCATTCAAAGTGGGGACTGTGGACCTGTATAGAAAGGCCAGTGGAGAACCTTTTTCTCAACCAAAAAAGATTGGCCATAAACATGTAGGCCAAGGCGGTCTGCTACCACTAGCTAATAAATCCAAGATAAATGGTTTGTTGTTGGTTAGAAGGTTAAGTATTGGAGATGGGATTAGGTTTTTAATGGTTAGTGCATCATTTAATTAAGCACAAATATGAAAGCATGTGGTAGTACCACTCTAGACATACAGGGACTCACTGCTAAAAGAGCTTTAAGAGCGGGAATGGCGGTTGGCCGGTTCGCGGTATGTGAGACATGAGAAATCACCCAGTGGGCGAGGGTGATGCAGCTAAACAAATAACGTAACAAGCGCCATCACCACACATAGAACGCCCATGGACAAGTAAACTATTGCAAGGAATAGATTCTTCTCACCAAGAAAGCTGGTGGTGGACATCACGAGCCTCTTCATGCCCTTTAACAAGTAATAAATATTGTACAAGGTATCAATGTCCACTTGGATTACCTGCCCAGGCTAGCATGCAAGTTACACTGCATATAGCTTCCTAAATCTTGGCATGGACGAAGGCTGCATCTACAAAATGAGGTTCTTGTCTTGGATCAATGGAAACCTGGGATCCAAGACATCGTAAGGAAATGGTGGGCACCGTGCTTTTACAGTAACTATTCAAGGACTCAAAAGCAAGAATATAGAGTGCAATCCGAGGTTGTAATTGGAAGACACTACAGTTCAAAGTCCTCATTCATGACAAAGGCAAAAAACAACAAAAAACCAAGCCAATTTTACTGTAGTAGAGTGAACATAAGCCTTAGATTGTTGAAGAAGGATGCATATATGATCATAGGCAGCTGCAGATGTGGAATTCAAGGAAATCCAATACCGTAACCAATGCTATCTCACAGATTTTGTCTTTTGAAAGGAACAGTACTGTACAAGGAAGCACGTCCGTTCCTTCAGTTTGCCATGAAATTTTGTTTCATTTGGTTCAAAATAAAAAAATAAAAAAATAGGGTCAATGGCTGAATGGGCAGGACTGGGCATGTGGAGGCTGCAGAGGTGTCAGGGATTGCAACTGAGCGATTAATTAAGAAGTTAATCGTCCCAGTTGTGGGTCAGTTAAGTTAAGTTCGACCTGAGTGTCATCAGACAGCAGTCTGCATAACTTAAGCTTAGAGTTGGAGTAAGTTAGGAGAAGATATGGTGCCACAGTGCCAATTTATGAATCCCAGTCTTCATTAATATTTTTTGCCAGGCTTGGCGGTACACAGCTGATTTGGATCAACCTGGCCTTGGCAGACAGGCAGACGCACAGACCATTCTTTTTTTGTCTCTTGAAAGTAACCTCAGAACTTTTGTCTTTTGAAAGGAATTTCAGTTAAAAAATTCATAGCAACTGAAGGAACGGACGGAGACAACTTCTGCTCCGGTGGTATTCACTTGCCTCGGTGGAAATTGACCCCTTCTCTTTCGTCCAACCTTGATCTGCTTCCTTGGGACCTGGATTAGTATCCTGGTCTTTGCGGTTTTCGGTAATTAAAGGCTATAGTTTTTTTCAAAAAACAGAGTAACTGAGACAAGTTATGTCCGATTATGAATTGAAAACCCTCGAACAATGAAAGCAGATAAGGTAAACATACTGTATATACACAAATCTTAACCTTGCCTTCTCCAAGCTCCAAATGGTGATGCTGTAACATTCTTAGCAATTTACTGTTATTCACCCTAATCTTGATGCAACCACAAAAAAAAAGACTCAAAAGTTTGATAATCACAGTCTAGAGCGTGCATAGCACTCAATAATTGAATAGTGCATGTCTTCTTCTTATAACTTTCTTTACATCCACGTGAGATGAGTTCAATATTATGCACCCAAAAAAATCTCAATTCCGTTTTCAAAGGTGTCGAGGCATTTTCTCAAGCCAATGTTATGAACGTTACATCCTTCCTGTCCACATGGTCCAGATAATGAACTTTCTCAGCAACCTTCAAATGCGGCAAATCCTTCTGGCAATTTCGTTCCAAAATTTGTCGAGTTAGACCCTCCAAAATATTCTTCTTCATCTTGGCAGGAGCTCCAGTACGTGGGATGCTAAAACCAATATTCCAGGCTTGTGAAACCACCTGTACGATAAGAAGGATTCATTGTCTCTTGAGCTGCAGCAAACTTACTCGAGCAAGATTCACCGGAGTGACGGCCGTTTCAGCTCTCCAAGTAATAGTAGCACCTAAAAGACCAGGCCAAAATACTTCAGTCTGTGAGATTCGCTATACTGCATCTCGATCCATTGCTATGCGGTAAGTTATCTTCACATCTCTTCCACTGGCTTTTGAAGTGCCTTGTGTCTCGCTAAGTTAACTTATCATCATTGATCGGACTCTCGTAGCCGACTGTTATGCAAGACTGACAGACCAGTCCTGTTAGATTGCCTCCACAGTCTGTAATAATAACAACCATATGAAACCTTAGTCTTTTCTCTTAGGCAAATTAATTATCAACAAATGATGTCCCAGACTTGGAACCTCAATCTAGCTACCTGCTAAAGCCAACAAGTAACTTATTGGTACAAAGGCTCATGTTCCAGGCCTGTACTGAGTGTGCACATTCAACAGCAAATACTCAAAAGGTCAGATGACTGTCATATCTGCACAAACAGCATTCATTTGATCTGGTAGCAGCTGAGCAGTAATACATTTGTTCAGGAAAATTTACCCTATTCATTCAGAAGGTTAATAAGATGATTACTATGGGGTCTTGGCAACGGGACGAGGGCTCAGTAGACAACGAAAGCATTCGCTCCGAAGGCGAAGATGAATTCATAGTGAGCGAAGAAGACGACGCATACTGGGATTACGACGAAACAAGTCCCACCCCAAGATCGATCAACATCCACAGGATCGAGGAAAGGAAAGCAGCCCTCTGGACGTGACGCGGACGCGCGGCAGGGTGGGCCGGGCCGGGGCGCAACCGCCCTGATCGGAATTTCAACAGCTCGCCGAAAGAGTAGCTCGGTTACGTTCCTTCGGCAGGACGAAGTGCACCCGAACTCAGAAAAACCATTTCGTACAGCAGAGCGTCGTCTTCTAGAAGGCGCGCTATTCCTAAGCCTACTGAGACGCACACTGAGAGTTGAATCAAGACTTCTATCCTCATTTTTCCCCTTCTTCGTTAAGTTGCTCTTAAATTTTTCTTTTCAGTTCCATGATTCGCTATGCGTAGCCCCGTCGTCAAGTGTAGGCATCTGTGGATTCATTTACCCCATCGTTGCTGCAGCATTTTGCATGTGAGCACTGGGCAATGGATGAGAACATGATGTGGACGTTACATACTTTAATTGTTGTAAGTAGTGGACGCTAGCTTACTAAACGTGACTGATATTGGAACAACTCGAGTTAACGTCCTAACCACACAAGAACTCTGGCTCTCGAAGAAGAAAACGGCAGTATATATATCACAAGGAACGTTTTTAACCCCCTGCCGGCATTGTCCTGAAAATCCCCTCCAAAGAGACATAGAAATGTTACAAAATTGTTGTTCATATAGGGATGTGGCCGTCACAGGGAAATGAGAGACAGGGAATTTTAATGGGGAAATCTGTGCATTTTGTAGTGTTATTTCAGTTGAAGCCATGTCCCCACCTCCAAATAAACTCAATTTGTAAAATCAATATTGTAGAATGCAGATTTATGCCTTTAAAATCTAACTTTATGTAGATTTTAGTTTGCATAATGAATACAATTTCTAGATTTTGGAAGCTGAAATTTGAAGGATATGAAGATTTTGAACTTCCATTCTTATTGAGTTGGACATTTTAGAATTTTGAATCTAGGATGTTCTCTAAATAAAATTCCAGGAGTTAAACAATATTAGTAGTATGTAGATTTCATTTGTTTGAACATTTTCCTGAGTAGATTGTAAACTTTCTTAGATATTTAAAATGTACAAACTCTAGAAATGTTAGATTTCATAATTGGATACATTGGCTAGGAAATTGACAACTTAGAACTTTTATATGTTCAACCTAACGGTATCCTTGACAATCAATATGGGACAATTGCATTTTTTTAAATCTACCAAATATTAGGTGGAAACACTGAAATGTAAGATGTGTCAAAGTGTTGCAAAGTCTACCAATTTGGATTGCACATAGGGGTTTTGGGGGGAATTTATGAAAATCCCTGCAAAGAAAACCGACAATTTCCTTTTGCATAGAATTTTTTTAAGATCCATCCATGATGACATTAGAATACCAAGAAACATAGAAACTAGGAGAAACTTGCAGGGAAAAATAACGGAATCTGCAAACCAGTTGCAGGGAATTCCAAAAGAGTCCACTGTGTATATACATTAAATACTGTCTCGTATTTACTCATAGTAATACCAGGTATACAAAACGACTAATAGAGAACTGAAAGGCACGCTTTTCATATGTGCCTCAATTCTCCACAAGTTTTATTTGGTATATGTAGATCACTACATGCGGTGCTGCTCAAGCATAACTTTCCGCTCCAGATCACTACCTCCGAACATATTCACATTCCCGAGTATAATATTTGTAACACAGACCATCACCAAAACCAATCGCCACACTCTTCTCGTTTGTCACATATCTGACCGATTGGCTGATCGATCTATCCAGCCACAAGCACTCTCAAAGTGTTCTTTGTCCACTTCTCCATGTCTAGGTGAAACCCAAGTAGTACCCAGATACTACCCTGGAAAGTGGGCAAGAACACTCCGTTGCTAGCCCATCGGCTATCAAGGCTCTATGCATCGACAACACTAGCAATTGCGGGATTTTCCTCGTCAACGCTCTGCGAGTGCTGGTTCCAAATGATCTTGTACTTCAGCCAGTACGCATCCTCGGAGTTCATTGGATAGTCGTAGTCACACCCGGCTTCCTCATTACTATTGGAGCACAGACACCCTTGGCCGGCGAAATACTTGCAGCCGTTGTCCCATTCGCACCATCCGGAGTTCCAATCCGTAGCACGGCTCACGCGGTCGGTCGAATCGTCGCGGCTCAGCGTCGACGGTCCGTAGGACCGGCAGCAAGCCCTGCCGGCGTCGTAGTGGCAATCGTCGTTGTAATTATGGCAACCATTGCAGCGGCGAATGCAGAGGTAATAACCCGTGTGCTGCTTCGACGGAGTGTACTCCGGCACCATCAGCTGCGCGTCGTCGTTCGACTGACCGGTCGTACTTACCAGAGGACACCCCGTCGCTTCCCACCCCTCGTAGTACGCCTGCAAAGCAATATTCAAGCGTCAGTATCATTCAGCCAATCTCCAAACTCATGTTTTGGATAAGAATCATATCAGCTGATTTCGTTGCCAACTCACAATCCCAACTATCGCAAATGCTAAGGGAGACATGCATATCCCAGACGATGAACCCGCTGTGACATCGATATGGTACACTGCCGCTCGGGTTTGATATAAACCTGAAGTCCGAGAGCTCTCTTATCGTCGTCGCTGTTGCGATCCGAACGGCCGCGTAAGAAATCCCAGACGGGAAGATACTCGTAGCGCACCGGCTGCAGGTCAACATCCTCTTCGTTCAAGAACTTCTCAAGGAGCTCGGGAGTCGCTAAACTGCTGGCAAGTTTGCTTCGCGTCTCCGCGGTCCCGCCCTTGGTGTCGGTGGTGGTGAGTTTAGCAGAATCCTGGCGTTCGCTCTGGCCATAGCCGGCGCACGCTTCCAGCGCGCCCACGTTTTTGATGCCCTCAGCCGTAACGCACGCTTTCGCTTGCATCTGCCACTGGCTGTATTGGAGCTCCGACCTGGCGCTGCTCCAGCTCTGGTACACGGCGCCCGTGTAGGCCACGTACACGATGTGTGACCCCCACTTGTTCATGAAGTCGCGGAACGGCGACCACGCACTGTCCATATATGATTCTTCCACAAACGCGGGCAAGTTGCGGAAGTCCTCCCTGAAGCCGTCGTTGAGCTGGAGGTTATTGAGGTCGGAGCCCCGAGGGATGTAGGTCTTGCTATGGAAGCGCATGGCGTGCACTTCGGCCACTTTCACATCGGTCTCAGATCCTGTCACTCTGCTGAACTCGGATTCCACGCTGAAAGACACGCTCTTTGCAGTTCCGCTCACTTCCATCTCCGCAGCGATCTGCGGACAATGCAGCACACATTACATTACAAGCACACAGCTGCCATGCATGTATCAATTCATTATCAGCAATGCAGCCGATGCCAAAGGACTTGTCTAGTTGTTTCCACGGAAACTCGAGAAGCCCACTCCTAGAATTTGAGAACCATTGGATTCAATCAAACACTTCGTAATGTTCCTTCCATTAGAACTGGAAGCGTATTCTGTGAAGTCCTAGATTTTGATTTAACAAAATTCTGCAACCAGTGAGCCAACATCACCACTATTGAGGAGCAGTACTCTTAGTACTGCGTGACCCCATTCTGTGATTTGCTTAAAACTGAAATTGACCAATGGAAGATTGAATGCATGTCATACCGACTGCTTGAACTTGTCGCTGCTCTCAAACCACTTGAGGTTCATGTCGGTGTACGAGTTCTTGGACGTCTTAGCAATGCGGTTCATATCCTCAGCATCGAACATCAACGGGTCGGAGTTGTGGTCGCTCTGCAGGTTCACATTCGGCAGGTAGACTATCCTTCCGAGAGATTCGACTGCAGCATTGTTGGCTGCAACAGCACCGAACTCTCTAGCATGGACGAATATTTCTCCTCCAATCGCCGCCACAAGAAACAAGCATGATATCCATCTGAGTTCACCAACATTCACACGTACATCGGTGAGTATAGCTACTTGTAAATGAATCAAACATACATGCTTCATATTGATGTAGACTTGCCATAGTCAGTAGCACATTGCCCATATTGCACTAGCACATCTGTTGTAAGTAATCTAATTCTAGTATCACTCTTTGATCAAAGAACAAGTAGAATGTAAACTCTCTTTATTTGGTAACCCACATTATACAGATTAAGTTGTGTTGCGATTCTCTAGCTATCCTCAGAGCTCTGATATGCGATGCACATCCTTCTCTCTCTCACAGACACTCTCTAACTGCAACAAACGAACTAACTGATGCAAACAAGAATGCAGGACTAAAAAGGAGAGATGACTAAACAGAGGATGAAACCCTAAGAGTGAATGTGGATGGATTTCATCCACCAATACTCCCACACATCCATTCACATTCTACGTAGAATTCCTCTGAACACACTCCCACTCATTCTCGTGGAATGTTCGAATGCCCATCAACTGTCGAAGTCTCTGAAAAGAATCTCGAGGTAATGCCTTTGTGAAGATGTCAGCCACCTGTTCAGTTGTATGAATGTATTTGAAATCCAGCAGTTTATCTTCGTAATATGTCCTGATGATGTAATACTTCATATCAACATGTTTCGTTCGTTTGTGGTACTCAGGGTTTTTGACCAAAGCAATAGCCGCTTGATTGTCACAATAAATCGTGATGGGAAGTTCCTGGGTGCAATCTATTGTTCTTAAAAGTCAACATAACCATATGGTTTCTTTTGTCGATTCAGCCATTGCTACCAGTTCGGCTATTGTGGTTGAGTCTGCGAAACAGCCCTATTTATGGCTTCCCCAGGCAATCGCTGTTGATCCCAAAATATAGACGAAACCAGTGCGGCTCTTACGATCGTCTAGATCACCACCAAAATCAGCATCTGAATAACCAATTAAGCGTAGAGGAGGAGTCTGACCAGTGTAGTAAAGACCGAAGCATTGTGTGCGTTTGAGATATCGCATGATACGTTTAACAGCTGTCCAGTGACTCTATTGGGGCCTCTCTTGGAAAAGTGATACTTTGTTGACAGCGTATCCAATATCTGGGCGTGTGATGATCGTATTGTACATTAAACAACCAACTGCTTGTCTGTATGGAACATCCACAGGTGGATCTTTGATATTTGTATTTTTCCAAAGCCTAGCGTGGGTATTAGCAGGTGTCGAAACCTCATGAGCGTCTTGCATACCGAAACGAAGAAGAACATCTTGGATGTAGCGTTCTTGGTGAACAAAAATTGATCCCGTTAGTGGACATTGGTTGATTTGAAAACCAACAAAATAGTCCATCTCTCCACGGGTTACTTTGAACGTACTTTCTAAATAGACCAAAATGCTCTCAATATAATCTGGATTTGTAGAGGCTATGATGCCATCGTCTACATATATACCCAGTATTGTATGCAATTCCCCATGGTTCGAATAGACACAGCAATCAGCTTCACTGACGATCAGTCGAAATTGTTTAAGAAAAACCGATATGCGTAGATTCCACTGTCTGGCTGATTGGCGGAGTCCGTAGATGCTCTTTTTGAGTCTGCAGTAATGTTTAGGATGCTTGGGATCAACGTATCCTTGCAGTTGGACCATATAAATCTCTTCGAGAAGATCACCATTTAGAAAAGCAGTGCCAATGTCAAACTGACGGAGATGCATTCTTCTAGTGGCTGCAATTGCAAAAATTGCTTGTATGGAATCATAGCGAATCATCGGTCAGTAAGTCTCAGTAAAGTCAAGTCCACGTTTTTGAGTAAATCCCTTTGCAACGAGTCTTGCTTTAAATCTATCCGCGTCGCCATTAGGTTTGTACTTAACCTTATAGACCCATTTATTTCGAACTGCTTTTTGATCAGAAGGTTTCTGGACGAGCTCCCAAGTTTGATTTTCCATTAAAGAGGCATATTCCCGATCCATAGCATCTTTCCACGATGTTGAATCAGAAGATGATACTGCATCATGGTACATTTGAGGTTTCTGGATAGATTCTCCCACAAGGGCAAGCAAAGCATCTGAAAGACGTATTGCATCGTGTTGCATGGGATCAAGTCGAAATAAATCTGGCGGTTCTGGCTCTTCCGATAACTCAGGGAAATTTGCGAAATCCGGAAGACGAGGCGTACTGTGCAATAGCTCCTGGATGGATCTGAACCTAGGATCACTAGGTTCATCATTTGCATCATCAGGTTCCACTATAGAAGAGTCCACCTGTGAGGATAAAGCTCCCACTGCTTGTAACAAAACCTGAGAGTCTTCCGAAGGACTAACGGGAAGCTGAATAGGCAAGATATCGACATCGATATTGACAGGGGCATCGTTAGGGCTTGAAGGATTCGACCAACTCCCACTGCTATTCAAATCTCCCATAGTCTGATGTGAGGTATGACTAATAACCTCAATCGGACGTTGAAGATGAATACCAGCATCAGTCATAACAGGTAAAGAGTCAATAGGTAGATGAACGTATTCTTGACGGCCAGGGTCCGGAGGAAAATGCTGAGGGTACTTACCAGAGCATTCATCGATAATATAATCTGCGCTCTCGATAATCTTGTCAGTGATCGGATCCCAAAAACGATAAGCACGGCTTGTTGAAGAGTAGCCCACGAAAAAGGCTTTGAAGCTTTTAGGATCGAGTTTCGTCCCTTTGTTGCTTGTTTACGAAAATCCAGGCTGAAGAGCCAAAAATCCTGTAGTGCTTGACTGAAGGTTTCTCTCGAAACCAATGCTCATAAAGAGTCTCAATACCGAGTTGGCGATTAATAGTTCTGTTCAAAATATGAACAGCTGTGTTGACAGCTTCAGCCCATAGTTTCGTGGGTAGATCCTTAGCATGAATGATACTTCGTGCCATTTCCATAACAGTGCGGTTGTCTCGTTCAATATAGCCATTCTGTTGTGGCGTGTAGACAGTACTAGTTTGACGAGAAATGTTCTTCTCTTCAAGATACTGATTAAAAGCATCGTTTAAGAATTCCGTGCCTTGGTCTGTACATAAAGCAAGGACGTCGTTTCCTGTCTGTTGTTTAACCATTTTGACAACTCATTTGAAAAATGGGAAAGCCTCAGACTTTTGCTGAGCAAAATGGACAAATCTGTAGGCTGTTGCATCGTCCTTGTATAAGATATAATACAGGGATCCCTTTAAGGAAGGAGTCTTAATCTGTCTCCCAGAAACATCGCCATGAATAAGCTGACCAGGGACAAGGGATCGAGGTTTACCAGGATCATGCTTGTAATTTGACTTGTGCTGCTTGCCGAGACAGCATCCTTCACACGGATGTTGTAATTGAATATTTTTATCCAATTTGAAATCACATAAACTGCCATTACCACTCATCTTATGAATGGTGTCGATGTTAACATGTCCCATTCGCGCATGCCAGAGAAGAAGATCTCTATCATCTTTCGATGAACTGGCAATAAGAACAAGATCACCGTCACTAGAATGAGCCGAGGAGATCAGGCTCAAATCACCATCAGGGGAATGAGAGAGAATCGAGCCAGAATCAACATCAATAGTTTGAGACGGGATTAAACCAGAAATACACGCTTCCTCTGAAAATTCCGATACAAGATGAGCAGAATCAAAAATTTCACATGTCGATCTCTGTGTCGGTTGTATCACCATAATTGATAACTGATATAACTTGCAAAATCTGATGCCCTCCAGAACCTTTTTTCCAGAGAAAGTAATAAACTCACATCTGCCAAGAAAAGTGACAAAAGAAAGATTTCTCTCGGATACAAGGCCAACTGAAAAGAGGTTGCGCTTGAGTTTAGGAACAAACAAAACGTCACGCATAATTCCATTGTAATATTTGCCATCAACAAGACAATTTATCTGGATATCTCCTTTCCCTCTGACCCATAGCTTTGTGTCATCAGCCGTTTGAACAATATGCGTACCTTCCGGGATTGATTGGAAAGTAGAAAACCACTCAATTCTGTCGGTCATGTGTTCACTGGCACCACTGTCCACAAACCAAGCGTCAATATATGAATCAGTTGAAAAAGCATAGCTCGATATAGTTGATCTGACCATAAAAGCAAAATCATCCTTTGAAGAGGATTTAGTGTCATCATCGGAACTGCTAGAAATATGCAAGCTCTCCACAAGATTCGCCTCGCTCAATCCTCCATCAATTTTACGAGGATCTTTGCCATTGGATCGTTTCCTTTTCGGCTTAGGGCAGTCAGCAGACCAATGACCGAGCTCATGACAATTGTAGCACTTAGTACGTGCCTTCAAATCTCAAATGTAACTTAAATCCTTCTGGTGCTGTTCTTTCTTTGAGAAAGGATGAGAGCGGGAACCTGAAGCAGAATGGGTGAAGAAGGCATGATCTGCTTTGTGATCTCCTCCTCCTTGCCGATGAAGCAAACTCTCGTGACGAAGAAGTCTCTCTTCTAAATTGTCAACCGTTTGGCTAATCTCAGGTACGTTCGACCAAGCCGCAATGATACTATTGTAGCTCGGAGGGAGACTGTAAATGATTTTTGAAATTATCATTTTATCAGGGATAGTGTGACCTAAGTCAGCAAGTATCATAGACATCTCAGTGATGTTTTGAATGTGCGATGAAATGTCATCACTACTCTGCATCTTGTAATCAAAAAACTTGCCTTGAAGTGTAAAGACACTTTCAGGAGTCTTTTTAAGGTGTAGGGAACAGAGTTTCTGCCACATCGCTGCTGCGGTATTACAGCTAGTCAACTTACCGAGGATTTTCTGCGAAATCGATTTGCTAATGAACATGCGCGCGTTTGCGTTCTTTTCGTCCCACGTATCTATCTGGCTAAGTTCGTGAGGAGTAATATTGTCAGAATCAACTGGAGATGGACGCTTGTCAAGACCAGAAACAACACGCAAAACTTTCTTAGCCTCAAACACTATCTCCATGTGATACTTCCACACGGAAAATTGCGTTCCGTCAAACATTTTGACAGGAATTTTATCGTGTTTATCCATGAAAAAGAGAAAATCAAGAAAATCAAGAAAATCAAGAAGAGTGAGAAATGCTACAGAAAACGCATGCGCTCTTGATTGGGAAGGCTGCTTGGTAAGCTTAAGCTCCTACTCGGGAAAACTACTCAATAAACTTAAGCTCCTGCTCCGGGATCTAAACCACCGGAAGGCTGAAAAACGGAAAAATGAAGTTGAAAACGAGTAACTAAATCCGCTGGAGGAGGAATGGAAAATACTACGTCATTTGGCTGGAAGTCTAAAGAAAACGGAGGTTGAAGAATTGTCTCAATAGGAACTTGGATAAAAGCATCAGAGAAAGAAGTAAAAGAAGTCATCGCATCTTAAATGTCAAGAACTATCAAGCTCATAATTCTCAGTAGTCAGAAACTAAAACTAAAAATACACACGAGGAAGATGTAAAGGTGCACAGCAGCGCTTAGCGCTTAGGGCCCATAACCTGTTGTAAGTAATCTAATTCTAGTCTCACTCTTTGATCAAAGAACAAGTAGAATGTAAACTCTCTTTATTTGGTAACACACATTATACAGATTGAGTCGTGTTGCGATTCTCTAGCTATCCTCAGAGCTTTGATATGCGATGCACATCCTTCTCTCTCTCACAGACACTCTCTAACTGCAACAAACGAACTAACTGATGCAAACAAGAATGCAGGACTAAAAAGGAGAGATGACTAAACAGAGGATGAAACCCTAAGAGTGAATGTGGATGGATTTCATCCACCAATAACATCAAACTCTAGTACATCAACGTCCACTCAGCAGAGAAATTGAATTCTATCAGAACGGCACTCCTAACGAAATTATTGGTACGATCAATGAAAGTCCTTGCATGGTTTGAAACAGCAAAATAAAGTCCACGCATCTGAAGTTGACGCAACATGCAAAATGACAGCATAAGCGATATTAATTGTCCCAACCGTGTGGTCAATGTCAAAAGATCCATGGCCATCTTCACAAGTTCTACTCCAAAACAGCGTTAAGCTTAGGGTGGGATCAAGACGAAGAGAAGATTGTGATGGGAAGATGGACTTCTAAGCTCAATTTATAGTGGCGTCCATGTCAGAGATGCACAAGCATCGATTCCGCGAATGCAGCTAGGGCATCAATAGAACATCTCATGTTTACCTTGTGGTTCACCCGCGTTTCATGTGCTTGCATGCAATGTGACACGTACCTGGAGTTAATGCAAATCGGCCAATTTCGCTTGAAGCAATGCACGACCATGTGTCCATGTCCAAGCATGTCGAACAAAACTTTACTCTGAAGCCAGAGTATAGTGCGTGGCGTTGTCCTCGTGTGCGTGAAGCGAAGGAACTTCAAACACGTTGTTGTTAGAACTACTGGTTCTTCCATAAACATATCTTGAGCCCATACTACACCGTGATTCAGACTATATACAGCACGCATAATCTCCTGACTTGGATGTCACACACTGGGAGCACCTGGTTGCCAGGCTTGGGTGCGGGCTGCGAGGCACCCGCAGTTGAAGCTGAGGAGGTGTGCGCCTGCATGCCCGCGTGATCCGCAGGAACTTGCCACGCCAGGCAAACACTCAGTCCGCGCAGGAAGGAAAATCACCTTGTTGAATACGTAAGGTAAGAGGTTTAGAAATGGCTCATTTAAGCTTACCCAACTCATCAATGAGTTTGATAGATATATGTCACTCACTCCTATATAGGGGACGCATTTAGAAGCCGTTCCATTTAAGAATCTCCTATTTTAGCGTTGGTGCTACAGCCTTCCGACACCAATGAGGGTTGTTATTTAGTCCGTAATTTTTTCCTTGGTATAAAACTCCAAAAGCATTAGTAATGCCATTGTATCTTTTGAAGTTTCATCAGAGGTCAATTTTCTCTTTTGAGTCTTCAGTAACCATGAAAGGGCTACAAGCCCATGAGAAAGTTATTCAAACTTGAAAACCATCTATACCTTAGTTTAGGTTGTTTGTTTGGTTTTGTTTTATTATATTTGTTAACATTCTAGCAATCTTCATGAGGGGTGCACAGACTTTGTTTTGTGGCATTTGAACCTGCGGTGTAAAAGCTATTGAATTTCAAATTTCTTATCAATCATAAAATTAAATAAAATTATCTTTTATTTTGAAAAAACCATAACTTTCACATCGCATGTCCAAATACTACAAACCAAAGCCCTTGCTTGGATTAGGTTGTTTGTTTTGTTTGATATGCTGAGATCTAATAAACCGTGAATCTTCCAATTGCATTCTTAATATTGTTATAAAGCTCTTCAAGAGGAGTGCACGGACTTTGTTTTGTGACATTTGGACCTACAAAGTGAAAGTTATTGAATTTCAAAGGTTTTGTGAAGTAGAAAACTAGATTCTTTTATCTTTTGTTTTTTAAAAAACCATAACTTTTACATTGCATATGCAATTGCCACATCATTAGAGAAAATTTGGGGCCTCTAGAGGGTTGCTCCACAGCCCCTCCGAGGGACCTTGAAATTTACTGTTTTTTGGCAAAAAAATTAGTTTTTCCCCTATTTCCGTACAACAGAAATTGCAGCAACAGTTGCGCAGGAACCGAAATTTACGAGTAAATTTTTTTTTTTTTTTTTCAATCTTAAAAAAAATAATAAAAAATAAAAAATCGCAATTTCTGACAGTTTCGGCGAACAATCAGCTTGGCTGACTGCTCACTTCGGGACAATTCTGGAGTAATAGGCCAAGCATTTTAATAGCTTGGCTTGTCACTCCAGAGCAACCCTTCGATGGGCTGATTTTTTTTCTAATGTTACAAAGCCCTTGCACTTGTTCATGCGTAGAGCTTTCTATTTGTGCCAATTTTGTGGCATTTGGACTTTGGACATATTGTATAAAAGCTATGGATTTTTTTAATTAAAAAATTGATTTAAATTATCTTTTATTTTATTAAATCCATAACTTTTACATTGCATTTACGCTACAAAACAAAGCCTTTGCGCTCTTGTATGCATGAAGCTTTCTATTTGTGCCAATTGCATGACATTTGGACCTATGGTGTGAAAGTTATGGATTTTTTTTAAATTAAAATTTTTTTTCACATAATCTTTTATTTTTTTGAAATGTAACTTTCACATTACATGTCCAAACATCAAAAAACAAAGCCCTTGCACTCTTTGTATTTAAAGCTTTCTATTTGTCTTAAGAACGCAACCTCTCATACTACAGTGTGAAAGTTATTGAATTTCAAAGTTTTAATGAATTAAAAAATTAAAAAAATATTTTTACTTTTATTTAGGTTGTGGTTATTTATTGCAACGTAGTCCCCTGGCCGTGTTCTTGAAGTGTTGCAAAGCTCTTTGCAAAGAGGGGTGCATAAACTTTGTTTTGTGGTATTTGACCTACAATGTGAAAGTTATTAAATTTGAAACTTTTTATGAAGTAGAAAATTAAATTAAATTATCTTTTATTTTGGAAAAAACCTAACTTTCACATTGCACGTCCAAACGCCACAAAACAAAGCCCTTGCACTCCTTTGTGCATTAAAGAATAAAGATATTGAATTTATAAAAATTTACAGATTCAAAAATTAGAACTTTATTTTTACTTTGACTTGGATTTGGCAATGGCAAGGGGCAACTATTCATTCTAAAGTAACATGTTGAACAATTGAGAATGTTGTAAAATCCATCTCTACACATTTTTGCCTAAAATGCAAACCCATTGAACATAAATGCTTTTGGTTGATTTTTGGTACACCTATTTTCAGCACTTTAAAAATAGGTAGTTAATTCCCACGGTGTCCAAAAAATAGAAGCTAAGGGAATGAAGAATCCTTTTTCTATTTCCAATACCATCCAACACAAACCAAGGCAATTTAACAAATACAAGTATACAAAGTATATTCAAATGCTTATTTGGTTGATTTTAGGTGTAGTTTCATTATATGCTTCCATATTGCAACTATATATTATTTATTTATTTATTTTCTCAGAGTTGAATCCATATGTCTTCTATTGGCGTCTCAAACATTTGGATATTTTGGTGAAGAATTAAAATTATAGTAAATGTTTGAATAAAAATTGGAAAAATTCATATCAAATTCAAAATAAACTCAAAAATATGGAATTTTTACCATAGGTGTGTTTCATAGTGTATAATATCAATACATTAAAAAAATAACATATTTTTATGTAGAACTTAATCAATGGCTGTAATTATAGGCCCAAAGTTCAATTTAGAATAGGAAGTAGGCAATCAACTCATTTTTAATTGCAAAAATTCCTACAATTCAATATATCTTTGCAATTTGAACTCTAAGCCTATGAACATGGTTTGGTGATTTTTTAATTTTAGGTTGATATGGTAATTTCATTTATACTATGGTATTTTAGACTATTAACTCTAATGTATGGTGCAAATTTTAGAATGTTTAAACATATTCTAAATTTGATACTATACTTTGCACTTTTCCTTGAAAAACTTGTAGTAATTTTAATTTTTTCCAAAATGATCTAGAATTTTTATTACTTACAAACAACATGTGCCTTCATCACTAAAAAATAAACAAATAATCCATTCATTCATATGCAGTTGTAAAATGAGAGCATGCGCAGTAAATGGATTTAGAGTAAGTTTAAATAAATGATTATAAAATTGTTCTTTTATAATTAACCCTAAACAAAGAATACCTACCACTACCATAATCAACTACAACTAAATTGTCCATAAATGTTGTCCACAAGGTGATTGCAAGAAACACTTAGTACTATTTTTGTCACACGTAGCCGGCTGATTTGTTTTTTGAGCATAACTTCTTCGTTTTGGATCCAAATGACTCAAGATTTGTATTGGAAGTACTCATAACCATTATACACTTTGTCTAATTTTTTGGTAGTTTTAAAAAATATTTTACTATTTAAAAACAGACCCCGATATTATGTCACACTTGCTAATTTGGGGGGTTTTAGTATTATTTAGTACCCAAAAAAACCAATTTGGAGCTGAAATTTGGAGGAGATGGTCTTCTAGTAGATTTATAGCTTTTCAGGAAAGGAATTCTAAAAATAGTTATTTTTGTATTGTGTGGAAGTCCACAAAGTGAGCTTCTTTCTGCTTGCATTTTAGAACATTTGAAATATTATTTTGGTGAATTTTTTGGTTAGTGACCATCTCCATAAAGTTTTTACAAATGGACAATTTTTATTTTATTTATTTATTTATTTTCCCTATTTTTAACTAATTAAAGCATCAAGTGTCTATTTTCTTGAAATTTAGCACTTCTCTAGTTCTCCCACTTAAAGAATTTTTTTATGCTTTTCCTTTGGTGGTTATCTTCATCTTAAAGATATATACATTGACCATATTTTTTATATTTTTTAAAAATTATTTTTCTAATTTTAAAGTACTCTAGAAAAAACCACAAGTTTTCTTGAAAATGCAACAAATAGTACAGGTGTTTCTTGCAATCACCCCACAATTTTGTGGGCTTGTATTAATAATCAATTTTTGTAAATAACATTTTTCAATAGGGCATGTATTTTTCTACAATGGCATTGTACAAGGGCCTATTTCTTCTTTTATAACATAAAATTAACGGAGAATTTTGAATTCAAGATTCAAAAGTGAATGTAGAGAGTCTTGATACTTTCATGACATTTTTAAAATGAAAGGAGAGATATTCTATAGTTTTCAATAGTCTCCAAGACTAAAGAAGACACTTTCAAAATGTATCATGTAAGACTTTTTAGTATATTATGGGAGTTCACAAGTCCTTGCTCTTCAATTTAATTTTGGTCAAGAAAATTCTTGTTTTTGAAATTGAACCTTTCTAATAAAAAAAACCCTAATATAGTTTAGTTTGTATGTAGATTTGAAAAACTATCATATATTCAAGTTCACAAGACATGCATCATTTTGGAAGAATTGTCAACTAATAATAGAATTATCCATTGAACCTATAATGTTGTGGATCTCAAAAAGTGTCTCATGAATGACTTTCAAGATTACCATAGGAATACAAAATGCAATAATCCATTCAGAAATTGAGTTAGTTGTAGTTGATTATGGTGGTGGTAGGTATTCTTTGTTTAGGATTAATTATAAAAAAACAATTTTATAATCATTTATTTAAACTTACTCTAAATCCATTTACTGAGCATGCTCTCATTTTACAACTACATATGAATGAATGGATTATTTGTTTATTTTTTAGTGATGAAGGTACATGTTGTTTGTAAGTAATTAAAATTTTAGATCATTTTGAAAAAAATTAAAATTACTACAAGTTTTTCAAGGAAAAGTGCAAAGTATAGTATCAAATTTAGAATATGTTTAAACATTCTAAAATTTGCACTATACATTAGAGTTAATAGTCTAAAACACCATAGTATAAATGAAATTACCATATCAACCTAAAATTAAAAAATCACCAAACCATGTTCATAGGCTTAGAGTTCAAATTGCAAAGATATATTGAATTGTAGGAATTTTTGCAATTAAAAATGAGTTGATGGCCTACTTCCTATTCTAATTTGAACTTTGGGCCTATAATTACAACCATTGATTAAGTTCTACATAAAAACATGTTATTTCTTTGTCATAAACTACATAACATGTTCTACATAAAAACATGTTTTTTTTGTGCATAACATGTTCTACAATTTAGTGCATAAATGTTGTCCACAATTTTGTGGGCTTATTTGCAGATAATCAATAAAATTGTCTATAAACGTTGTCCACAAATTGTCCATAAATTTTGTTTGATTGTCCACAGAATTGTCCATAAATGTTTTTGGTTGTTATCATTACTATAGTGTAAACAAAGAATAAAATGAGAAATATAATTACAAAAATTTATTAACTTCAAAGTTCAAAAACTAATACTTGTATGCATAAAACTCCTACGTTCTTGATTTTTATCTTTTGACGAAGTGTGTAGTACATACTTTGTAGGTAAATAATTTGCCAGAAATTTGCCAACAAATGGCTATATATTTGCAATTTAATTTCTATTGTCCTAAGGCCTTTTTTCCATCAAAATCTGATGAAAACTGCCATTTCCAGTATAAAGAACAAAATATTTAAAAATTGGATTTTTTTTTAATAATATTTAGCTGTCGGATCTTGCAATAGACTGGTATGAAAAATTTGGAAATTTTTTCAGACACTACAATAGCACAGATTGCAATATACATGCATTCAAAGAGAAAACATCATGTTTTCAAGCTCTGTGGCAAATTACTTTACAAGACTTTGTATCTTCATAAAGTAGTGAAATTAGGTTGCCCCACACTAATTTCTCATATCTAACACTTTCAGACATGGTCAACTATAGTCTGGGGCAACCTAATTTCACTATTTTGTGTTGTTAACTTAAAAAGTTTGTGCAAAACTACCTAGTATTTTGAATTAAAATTTTTTGCCATGAAAAATATTGTTGAGAATAAATAAAAAATAAAAAACATAACATGACATGATTTTCATTCTTTAAGAAAATATTAACCCCTTAAGTTCCTTGACTATGTTTTCCCCCAATACGCTCAAAAACTGCCATTTTGAGCTAAAGTAACAAATTTTGGAAAAAAAAACATTTTGGACACATGTAACCATATGATCTTGTAGTATGCTAATTTGAAATGATGTGGAAAAAACTTCAGAACTATCCACTGTATGGATTGCAATATATTAGCATTTGAATTGACAAAAATCCTTTTTTTTGCCTTATGAAAAAACGGGCAGCTGTGCACTTCACAAGCTCACATTTGTATTAAAAAAATATCCAAAATAGTGGTTACTCTTTGGATTCATTCTTCAAGCCAAGTTGGCTACATGCTTGAAAAATTTCAGATCATTTGGAATTGTACAATATATAGAAAAAAAATAGTAAGTAGAAAGAAGTAGAAAATGGTTCAAAACACTAAATTGTTAAGAAGTTAATTATGGAATTGAAAAATGTCAATCCCAATGGTTGTAATGTTATAATACACAATCTACACTGACAAACAAAACTGAGTACAGATTTGGAACTTTTTCATTCAAAAAACTAAAATATTGCCAAAAATTACACTAGCCTTCATAAACTTGATTTTTTTTTAAGGATATTGGCAATGATATTTTTAATTTTTTTGGATTTGTTGGAGCCATTATGTGCACCATGTGCTCTAGTATTTGGACAAAAAATTGAACCTAAAAATGCATTACACGTCTATGAACTATATAAATTGAATACATTGCCCATTTCAACAAATATTTCAAATGCAAGGGCATTAAGATATAACAATGGTCCATGTTGCAACTGATAGTCTCTCTACAGTGGCTAATGCAATCCCATGCTCTCAATTCCAAAAAAACATTCAAATATTGTAAGAACGAAACATCATTTGTATGTTTGTCAAATTGTTTATATTTTAATTTCTATAAATGTCAATTTCCTTCAATTTTTATATACAACAATTTGAAATGATGTATACCAATATGCTAAGGCACAAAAAGTTTTTTTGGAGTTTTAAAAAAACATTGACAAAATATAAAGTAGTTCCCAATTATTGTGTACAAAATTGAGTTTTAACATGGCTAACTTTGAAATTAATTTTCTTTCACATCACAACTAATTTTCTCGTGAGACTTCCATAGTAATGTGTTACATGTTGCACACTACAACTTTCGTATGTCAACTTTTGGAATTTGCCCATTGATGCTAATGTTATGGTTGTTTGAATGAAAAAGTTCCAAATCTGTACTTGGTTTTATTTGTCAATGTACATCCTTCGATTTTATTTTTTTTCCAAAAATATTAAAAAATTGAGTGAAATAAACAACTTCAAAGTTTATTTTAGAATAGAGAATCCATAACTCCCTGCAAACTAAAATTCCTCATAACTATTGACTCATTGATTGAAATGGAATGATTCAAAGCTTTTCACGTATATATGAATATAGAAAACCAATTTCAAAATTTTTTTTTGTGAAAAAAGTGATTTAAAAAAATCTGCCTAGACTATTTGGCTGAGAAATTTCCGTAACTTTTGTCTCATATTCCAAATGTCATAAAATTTTGTTCACATGAAAGATGTTCCTTGTCCACAACTTCCATTAAAATTTGGGCCTAAAATATGCAAATTTCTAGTCACACATACTTGCCCAAAATTGCTATGTTGCTAAAAATAGCAAGTTGGTCCTTTAGGGTTTAAGTACAAGCAAGTATGTTAGAGAGAAAAGAACTAAATCAATAATAGTGCTAGTTTAAAGATGGAATTAAAACACACTAATTGCTATGTTAAGATATTCTAACAATTGAAGTGAATGCTATGAAAAGTTTTGTATTGAAAAAATGTGCTAATTAAGCTCAAAAACAAATCCTATACAATAGTTTTAAGAAATTGATGCTTTGATTTCTTGCAAAACAAGATGCTCTATAACTTTTACGTCACCAATCTGAATGGAATAAATCAAAGCTTTCTTTACAATCAAAAATACAGTCTATGAAACACAAATTCTTAAAATTTTAATTTAAAATTTATGTGGATTCCTTTTTCTATCCCTCAAGTTCAATTCTAGTTTCATTGTGGTATAACTTTTGCCGCAAGTCACCAATTCAAACAAGATATACATCCCCGGAAAGCTAATTATAAATTTTACTACCTTATGACAATATTTCAAAAAGTTTCACCAAAAATTGAGCTTATAGGAACCTACCCAAGATTCATTTAGTCCCTCGAGGGTACAATGAAACTTTAAGGGTTTTAAAAAACATTAAACAAAGGTCAAAGTTGATTTTTTTATCTTCCTTTTGGTCACTATAGATTGGAATAATCTAAGATTTTGCAAAACAAAAAGGAAAAAATCCAAAAATTAAAAAAAATTTAAATTTTAGAAATGCTTTAGAATTCAAATAGAAATGAAAACAAAAAAAAACAAAATATTATATGATTTGGATTCTTACACATTGAGCTTGCAACAAGATTAATTTACTAATTTTTTAGATTATTCCAAGAAAATATAATGAAAACAAACTATTGACTTGTCAAACTTCATTTGCTTTGCTTACAACAAGTGCAAAAAATATATCTTTTATAAGCTACAATTCATTTTGGCCAAAGGGCTTCAATATGGGGGGATTAATCTCTTGGATAGCAGATTCAGAATAGGAATATTATTTAGAGAGCTTATACCCAATCATAGTGGCTTCTACACTATATTGTTTCGATTAAAAAAAAGAGCATCATAATCTTTTCTTGCAATTTTTTCAATTTCTATTAATTTCATATACTTGCACCAAAAAAATGCTTATGATTGATGAGATTCATTTTTGTTCATATAGTTACTTTTTGTATGCAAATATAATCTTCTTTTTTAATTTTTTATTCCAGAGTCACATTCTAATATATCTATGTTTTGAATAAAATAAAATAAATAACGTACTTCTACCTTCAACAAAAGAAGACACATCCTCCAAGGTAAAATAAAACCTTCTATAAAATTCCATAATCAATAGTTACACTTGTAATGCATCCAACATAATTCTTTTGAAAGACTTTGTTGTTAATCTTTAAGGAATTCATATTCTTTATAGTATCAAATTTTAATAATACATATGAATGGATGGGTTGTTTCAAATGAATTCCATATTTTTAATTTTCATTGCATTTTAATGCCTAAATGTTTTTGACTATGTTTTCACCAAAACCGCTCCAAAACTGCCATTTCAAATACAAGTACCAAAGTTTAGAAAGAAAAACATTTTTGGACACATGGAACCGTAGGATCTTGTAGTAAATTGGTTTGAAAAGTTGTGGAAAAAATTTCAGAAATTTCCACCATCTGGATTGCAAGATATTAGCATTTGAATTGACAAAAATCCCTAATTTGTTCCTACGAAAATCCGGGCAACTGCACTTCACAAGGTCACATTTGTATGAAAAAATGTTCAAAATGGTTGTCACTCTTCGGATTCATTCTTCAAAGCAAGTTGGCTACATGCTTAAAAAATTTCAGATCATTTGGAATTGCACAACATATTAGGAAAACGCAGTAGGTAGAAATAAGTAGAGAATGAGTCAAAATACTAAATTGTCAATAATTTAGTTATGGAATTGAAAAATACCAATCCCAACAGTTGTAATGTTGTAACAAACAATATACAACCAATGTTTTTATTTTTATTTTAAAAATATAGAAAATTGAGTTAAATAAAGGACTTCAAAGTTTATTTTAGAGTAGAAATTCCATAACTATCCTCAAACTAAAACTCCTAATAACTTCCATGTCATTAATTCAAATAGAATGATTCAATGCTTTTTATGTATATATAAATCTAAAAAAACAATTTCAAATTTTTATTTTTTTTAAAAGTGATTTTTAAATAATTTTTCTGAGCTACCCGGACTGCTTGCCAAATGCGGAAAATTACATATCATACAACAATTTTTCAACCATGTAGTCAAAAGTTATGAAAATTATTGGGCCTTAAAGCTACTCCTTGGGCACATGTTGTGTGAAAATTTCAAAGAAAATAAAATAAAATTTCCATTTGTAGTGAGCTACCCAAATTTGCTATGTTGCCAAAAAATGTTGTTTGATCCTTTAGGGGTTAAAGTTGCCATATTTACACCCATGGGCATGCATAGCAAAGTTCATCCACTTATTCAACAAAATTCATCCATTTTCACTTGATTTCATCCAAATATGCAATGATATGCATCCAATTGCATGAAGAAGTTCATCCAAATTTCCAACAGAAATAATCCAAAATTCATCCAAAATCGTCCCAACATTTGTATATTTATATTATTCAAATTATATTTGTCAAAAAATTATATTTGTCACTCCTTGAGTTGCATTAGATTTGTCCATGAGTCATGAGTATGTACAAATGGTTGAGAGCATTGTCTGTGAATATTCAACTAGTGGTGCATCTAGAATAAACCGGCCATTTACCTCACGCATCCAATCACCGCACACCAACACCTTCCAATGACCAAACACTAACCGTACACCACCCCTCCAATGACCAAACACTAACCGTATACAACCCCTTCAATGACCAAACACTAACTGCACAATTCAACTACCAATTCAATTGTGATGGGAACAAAATTTTGATCACCGCCCAATGACTGCACACCGTGCGGTCATTGGTTGCAAGGAATTTTTAACTAGATTTGAGCTTCATCACCTTCAAATCGCAATAAAATTTATAGGAAGAAATCTTTTTACATTTTGTTTTTTGAAGGTGAATCTTAACATGACATTTAATAATCATGCAAATTTCGAAACATGAAAGTCTCTATATTTATTGAAGAGAAGGGTTTGAATTTTGCTTGTGCAGTGACTAGCAAATTTACTATATCTTTGACAATCATAATGGCAAATTTTGGGGTGAATGCAAGAAACACTTGCCGATTTTGTTGCGTTTTCACAATACTCATGAATTTTTTTGGAGTACTTTAAAATTAGAAAAATAATTTTTAAAAAATTTAAAAAATGTGGCTAACGTATACACCTTTAAGATGAAAGCAACCACCAAAGGAAATGCACAGAAAAATTCTCTAAGCAAGAGAACTAGAAAAGTGCCAAATCTCAAGAAAATGGATATTTTGATGTTTTAATTAGTTAAAAATAGTAAAAATAAATAAATACAAGAATGAAAATTGTCCATTTCTAACAACTCTAAAGAGATGGTTATTCACCCAAAAAAAATCCAAAATAATATTTTATATGTTACAAAATGCAAGCACAAAGAAGTGCACTTTGTGGACTTCCACACCACATAAAATTAGTTATTTTTAGAATTACTTTGGAGAATAGCTACAAGTCTACTAGAAGACCATCTCCTACAAATTTCAGCTCAAAATTCATTTTTGGGGGTACTAAATAGTACTAAAACCCTCCAAATTGGCAAGTGTGACATAAAATTGGGAGCTATTTTTGGTTAGTAAATATTTTTGAAAATTAAAAAAAAATTAGGCAAGGTGTATAATAGTCATGAGTACCTTACTTATAAATCTTGAATCATTTGGAACCAAAATGAAAAAGTTGTGGCCAAAAAACAAATCAGAATGCAGGGTGATGGCACAAAATAGTACATGTGTTTCTTGCATTCACCCTTTGTGGGATCATATCAACTTTGGTTAAATTGAAGAAGGGATTATCATAGAAGCTCACCTCTAGTGGCACTCTTGCAAGTCAACTGATCTTCTTTTTTGACACAAATGAAACGGAATTTCATTGCAAAGGATAAAATACAAAGACAACTAGCCACTGGTGGCATGGCTGGATAGACTCAGAGGACAACGACTCCCCACCCAACACGACACAATTGCACTCACTATTTCTCTAGTTTCGACTCCCCACCCAACACGAAATTATATTTTTTTTTGACAAAGTATGAATTTGTACAAATTCTTGAAATGTGATGTCCATCATGGCCCAAAAGAGTCTCTAGACTACCCCAAAACCAACAAAAAGTGCACTTATAATGGTCAACTTACTTACGTAAAGAAGTCATAGTATTTCCTATTGTGGAAGCCTAAAAAAGTCACTTCCTAAAATGAATTTACATTGAAAAGTTAGAAGTCCTAATGAGATCACTAATCACTCCATTATTGTCACCTAAAATTCATTGATTGTGGTCCAAATCTCATATATTGAACCCCCTATGTAATAAGATCATTCCCTAGGTATCCATTATGGGCCTTTTGACCTTAATTGGTCGTTCTACCTTAGTCTACTTGAACAAAATGTTGTTTGGATTTAAGGTTGCTACACCTAATTGTAACTAGTTCCTAAGACCATTCCATATAAATTCTAGCTTGTCTAAAATATATTACCTCTATTCATGAGGGTCTAAGTTTGATTATGGATCTATTTAAGATTTCAAGGACTTTGAAAATTCATACTCGATAACATATTCATATGGTGTCCAAAAAATGCATTCTAAGAGAATCTAGAATCCCCACTTTTGAGTATCAATAAGACTTAACATAACTTTTGGAGTTCAATATTAGGAACCATGATCAAACCTATATTCGGAAGGATTTTTTAGGTATTGTTACAGTACTAATAAATCTTTCAATATTTTTTAGTTTGGATTTGAGGTTAATCCTTTAAAAACTAAAGAATACTTAGAAGAATACTTTGATAATGATTCTAAAACAAAAGTTGTCAAATATGATTCACAAATCTAAATCTATCCTATTAGATCTACCACTAATCCACTATAGTAATCAATGAATGGCCAATTTCATTAAAATGGCGCCATTCTGTTACTTTTGGCACTTTTAACAGTTCAGATTGTGCAAACTGTTAAATCTATGCCTGAAATTTAGGCTTGTCTTAGATTCTTGAAATCTACATTAGTCCTAGATATCTGAAATCTATATCATTCTTAGATTTATTAGATTGCACAGTCTGAAATCTATACCAGTACTAGATTTCTAAAATCTAAAACTGTCCTAGATGTTTGTAATGTAAACCTATCCTAGATGTCACATTCGCGGTTTGGACTGTGCGGTCTAAAATTTGGCACATGGAATACCGCCAATTTAATGAAATTCACGATATAATTTTTAATGAAATTTGAAATCGAAAATTAAAAATTCCTTCTAAAATTGATTTTAGATAAAACATGTATACTTTTCACAAGATTTTGTATTCTTTAAGTTCAAATTACTAAGTTCTAATTATGATAAATTTTCTAGGTTTATGGCGAATTTCATTAAAATGGCGGCATTTCATGTGCCATTTTCAAATCGTGACATCTAGGACAGATTTACAATATTAACATCTAGGACAATTATAGATTTCAAAAATCTAGGCCAAAAATAGATATCAGACCGCGCGGTCTGAAAAATCTAGGACTAGTTAAGATTTTAAATATCTAGGACAAATGTAAATTTCAGAAATCTAGGACTAGTATAGATTCAGGTACAGATAAAATAGTTCAGACTATGGTGTCTGAATTGTTAAAAGTGCCAAAGTCATAGAATACCGCCATTTTAATGAAATTCGCTATGTTTGTACTTTACTTATTCTTCAAGCAATTTTTAATGGATCATTTTCAAACTCGAAAAGTCACTTTCTGAGGTCAAGCATACATATTCCTTTTAACTATCGTATATTGTAAAGAATTTCTTTGAAAATTTTAAAAGTATTTCACAAATATTCGCAAATATTTAAATGAATGAAAAAACCAAGACTCTTTGTGTGCTTGAAACATATTTGTATTCATTTTTTTTTCAAAATGTGAATGTCTAGTCTTTAAGGTCCTTAACCCCTAATGACCACTTGTCCCCTTAGAGGACAAATAAAAGTTTGGACAAGTTCCTATATACTCAATTTTTGCCATGATTTTTTGAAACCTTTTGTAGACAAACAAAATTCTAAGCTAGGTTGTCCACATCACATAACATTACAATGTTGGAATGTCATAATAGATGGTGGGATCCAAATTTGAAGTTTGTCGATCATATGGAATATACTAACTATTTGGATGAAGTATCATAAAATTATCTAGAAAGGACAACATAAATTTGACTAACATGTTAAAAATAGTGATACATTTGATTTTCCATTCATGATTGTCATAAAATAGTGAAAAAGAATCCTAAAGCATTTAGAGTTTAGGGTGTAGGATTATGAAAACTTTGTTGGAATCTTGACTTGTCATAATAAATGTAACATGACATCATAACATAAAAAATCCACGTCATATCATGTTAAATTTGTCATCTTGATTCCAAGTGCTTTACATGCATATAGTTTTTACCAATTTCAGACTTAAGATTTAGAAATTACAACCATTTTTTTGCAAAACGGAATTCAGTTGGCTAGTTAGGTGTAGAAACATTCCTTGACTTCTCCAATAGATCAAATAACTCTACAGTAGCAAAGCATCCGGTGAAAAAGGGGACAATGGAGCTAGAATGTTGCCCGGTAATAAGCAAACCTTTGACATTCAAGCATGGGATTGGTAAATTGGTACTAGCCCTTTTTTTTGGCACCACGGGGCCAGATTACACCATTTCAAAATAAATGTTTTTTTTTTGCCAAATAAAAGTAATCTTTTTTCGCCAAAAATTTTCCATTTCTATTCAAAAATGTTAATGAACCTGCCAAATTTGGATGAAAAAGTGCATGAACATGATTGAAAAGTGTTCTTTGTCCAAAAGATGGATGAATGTAGAAATACAATGCTTTACCAAATTTCAAGTGATCGCCATCTTGGCACTTTCTCAAAAAGAAAAAAAAAAAGGGTTGATTGGTACATGAGCAAGGCACTGGAGTTCACTCTCATGGAACTACGTTAGAAACAAGCCGGAAATGTTAGGGAACATATTGAGTCCCATAATTGATGGATTGCTCAATGTATTGCCCAATGTCTTAGTTCCTTTCATTTTCACATTAGCCTCCGGTCTGTTTCTTTCTTGGTTTTCTTATTTTTGTCTTTGTCTTGTAAAGGAGCAATACACTTTTCAATCTACCACTAAAATTCTAATTATTTGAAAGTACCGGTATGAGGCCAAAAAAAGTGTCTGCAAGAAAGGCAATGTAATGTCAATTCTTGGGACATCGGCAATTTTTGTATTGCAAGATTTTCTTAGGCACGTTCCATGTCTTTGTTCCCCATAATTATTGGTGGAGATATGCAGAACATGATTTTAAGTATGATAAAGTTAGAAATTAAAAATCTACGGTGCAAAAATTTCCACAAACAGCAGTCAAAGTCACCTAAAACTCTCCCGCAAACTCAAAAACATTTCTTTCACTTCAAATGCAAAATCCGGTATTTTGCAACTTGTACTGTACAGTCGAACTCCACGAAATTTTTACCAAACACGGAGTGATTTTAACCACGTGTTCTTATCAGTCCAGATAAGAACACTAATCCACTCCACTGACACTGGCTTGCAGAACAAACCGACTTCTAAACGCACTCACATGTGTTCACAGCTTTGACACGTGAAAGTTATCTGACCATGGACATGCTAAGAGATCTCAGTATAAGGCAAAGAGGATATCCAAAGACATTAAAATTTGCAGGACGCGAATTCTTCCAACGCGAATTCTTCCAAACCCCGAACACAAACAAGTCATTAGGTGTTTTTTGAAAGCGGAAGAGAAAAATAAGTAAACTTGAACAACATAATTAACCTTCTCAAAAGAAAGGTTCCTCAATTCAAAAAGTCAATCCAAGACAACACAAAGGAAATTACATGCAGGCAACAGCCAATGCCTTGCAGCCATGTCTGGAAATCCCCAAAAGCAACGCATATGATCAGAATATATGCCTATGCCGCACGCATTCATCTTCATAGACAGATTTCACATCTGGCTTGTTTCCTGAACACATAAATGTTGAAGGCTGTCTAAAATTTCTAGCAAGCAGCCTTGGCTTTGACAACTCCTAAGAAGACATAGGAGATCGAGGAGGCTGGTCAAATCCTCCTCCCGAAGGTCGAGCTCGCCTGCACACGTACACAATACTTGAGAAATGCATCATGTGCAAATTTGCAACTACATTCAAGCCCCACTAAAATCCCAAGATATAGAAGTCAAGTATCGACAAGATGTAAGTCAACAAAATGAAAAACAAGTTATGATTCTACCTGTGGTCAGTTACAGGGGATCCTCCTGAGGCAGCAGCATCTCGGGGCTCATCTCGGGAGTGCTTGCGATGGCCTGACGGGGATGCCCTTCGAGCCTGTGGAGAGGGAGACCGCTGCCTCCTGGGAGGAGTGGCAGGTAATCCAGCAGGGGTCCTTGACCGCGACCTAGATGTAGATCAATTGTGCCAAATGCATAAACCACTTCATGCCGAACAAAGGAGGTACGTTTACATAAAATGTATATTAGATACTGCAGTTTGGTTATAGGAGAAATTAACTTACCGTGCAACATGACCATCCCTGCCGTTTGTGCGAGGCTCAACATCTCTTACACGAGGTTCGACATCCCTTCCGCGCGGCTCAACATCCCTGGCACGAGGCTCGACATCCCTTGACCGACGAGGAGGGGATACATCTCTCCTAGATCTTGGAGGAGCCAAGGGAGATCTCTCTCTTGTTCGCCTCCTGTCGGATCTCACTGGAGAGGGTGAACGAGAAAGGGCATTGCCATGACGACCTGGAGAGGGTGTTCGTGTAGATCTGACTGGCGGTGTCAATGATCTAAAATTACAAGCAACAGAAGAAATTAGGACATGACAACGTTTGAAACACTAGAAAAAAGAGACAATACCTCAAGATTACTGGAAAGCAGAGCACATTCATGAAAGCAATTAAATGAAGTTCGTTCCAAAACTCCTTACCTTGATCTGCGACCACCTCGAGGGGATGGGGAGAAGCGTCTTGGTGACCGTGAGCGTGAACCTGAAATTACACGACGATGAGTTAAGCACGTAGCCTTGCAATTTCAGCAACCCATATTGTAGGCCATCTAGGTTTAATCTACAACATTGTTTTTTCATGTTAATCATAAACATCAAAATTACCCGAAAGCATTATTATTTTCATTGAATTCAAAGGACATTCTCTTTTCACGATGGCAATATCATACAATATAAACCGGTACCATATTTTCAAATTCCTAGATGGGATTAAAATAGTATTATTATTGAACTACATCTTCATACAATTGAATTTTTAATATCTATAGAATAGGAGACAGAGGATTCAATTCAATATAAAATTATAAAATCGTCAACTAGATTAAAGTTTCTGATTGTCTACTGCATCCAGAACAAAACATGAACATGGCGAGGAAGTGCCTTACGTGCATAAGAGGATCGCGAGCCTCTGCGGCCCCCTCCAAAACCAGGACGGCCCCTGCATAACGTAAATGATTGGGACTGCGTTACTACTGGTAAACAACTCTACTCATTGCAAGTCCTAGTTCATCTACGATGGACGACTTTCATGATTACTGTAGAAATAATAAAATACAAGAGCAGATGAGAAAGCACATTAACCCTGAAAGGACAAGACCTATTACCAAGGTACTTTACCAAAAATGATTCAATTTTTGGAACAAAGGTTTTCTTCATTTCTACAGTAATCTTGAAAGTCGTCCATCGGCCGCTAATTGGTCCAAGCGTCCTTCCAGTATTAAAGAAATTGTAAACCACCCATGGCCATTGAACTCAATCACAAACAAAATCACTCGGTAAAGGATCCGCACCTGACTCGTTCCTTGGTCCTCATCTCCTGGGGCTTCTTGCGATTCTCCTCTGCAAAAACGACAGTTATTTCTCGACCAGAAATCAGCTGATGGTCCAAACAGTATTGAGCTTCAGCGGCATCTCGAGGTTCCAAAAACTGCACGAATCCAAATCCTCGTGGCTGCCTGCATTTCCCCAGAAATCAAAGTCACTCTTCAGCCAGAATAGAAAAGATTAAAGCAAAATGTATACTAAAAAGCTCTTAAAAACTACACGATCGTTCCTGGTTCGAAGGAAATAATATCGCTTGTGATAGACAAAATATATCACTTCATTAATATTCACAACCTGAAAAAACAGACCATAATTTTCCCTAGCACAAAAAAGAAGAGACCATATTGCAACCAGCACATGAGGTTCAAAACACCACTTTGCTTGCATCGAACGTTGAAAACATACACCTGCCGCCTACAAAACGATTTGGAATTTAAAAGATTCCAAAATGCCGAACTTAACCTCCCACCACCATGGCAGTCTCGACTGCAAGATCAGGAGAAGGCACAAGCCTTACTTACCAGCATATTTCAAAACTTAGTGCTGGAAGACTGACACAAACCCTTGGTCGTCATAACAAAGTTTAAAATGGAAAAGAAACAAAAAGGTTCTTCATCTTAATCAATTATCAGAGCAAAACACCTGTCATCTTTTCTTGGTCTGCACATGAATATAAAAAGAATCCTTTGAGAACACCAGTGATATTAGCAGCTAACCTTGTGGCATTTTAAGAGCCACAATCAACGCCTTATTATAACATGGAAGGACCCCTTTTCTTCCTTTTTCTTCCACATCTTCCAAAAACATTTGTGGGTAAGCATTGCACTTGTTGCTTGGACTTTACTCCAACTTCCAATGCGCTGAGGAAAATATCATTAACTACCTTCACCTCTTGGGCCATCGACCAACTCTATCTTCACTTCAATCACTTCCAACTTTAAACTTCACTATCTTGGATCCATGCGTGAAACTTCAGAAAATCTGGGAACTGGTTTTCTTCATGTAAGCTTCCTCTCTACAGCCCCTTGTAAAGCCAAACTGTTAGGTAACCAACAAAGTGGTTAATTAAGACTTCTTCAAATACTGCCGACCTGTGTGAACACCACTTACGTGGGTTATACGCTCTGAATCTTATCGATGATTTCAAAATTTCCCTTAGAGAACTAGATTGCACTATAATAGTTCAAATATTGGCTACCACGTGGAGTGCGAGGGATGACTGACTCTTTCCTATACCCCCAAAACGAAGAAATAACCTCTAGTGGACCACGACTGAACCAATAAACCCTTCTTGAGTCAACCCGCAAGATATTGCTTCCGAACAATCAAGATTAATGCAGAAATGCCCTCTGCCAAAAGTCGACCGCTTCTCCAGTCACAAAAAGACGCCCTGATGAAGAGACTGTCCGATGTACACCGAACAGAAATTCCATGAAGATACTTTTCTCCATCTCAAATGATATAGAATAAAAAATTCCTATTTGAAAAATCCTTACCGACAAAAGACTTCGCGATGATACCCTGCTCAGTACTATGTCAATGCCATCGTTATAAACCTGAATATAAATGCCATTTCGACTACCATTACTTCACATCACGTACCCTGTGTAATAATCCCGGGGGAGATATACGTCCTTGACTACCCCATATCGTTCGAACGGGATCCGGAGATCTTCGGCACTGCGAACATAAAAAGTTGTGATGCTCAGAGACAGACAGGAGTGCACACTGAAACCTAAACTGCTCTAATCCGACAAACAACCACATTCACAGATATCACTGAGAATGATTACCCCTGAGCGCTTAAAAGGCCCAATGTGAACAAAGCCATATCACTAGGAGCTGATATGAATCATTTAGATGGCAATACATAACAATATAAAGAACAAATTAGTACCTACACTTTAGAAAGGTGATAAAATATTTCAGAAGTTGCTGTAATTGGTTGCGAGTTTCTAAAGTGGACTTCCTATATTAGTTCGGACACAGGAGGATTAACACCTGAGTCCCAAATGGCCCAAAGTGACTGCATCCGTATCTATACAAGTTGAAATAAACCATTTAGGAAGCTTCAAAGAAGTTAAACAAATGTATGAACAGAAGAAAAATAATAGCTTACAATTTATCACTAACTTTCAAAACAGGAAAATTATATTTTGAAAGTTAGTAAGCTTATGGTCAACTATTAGCTTCCAACAAGTCATTTCTATTTTTAGCTTGGGCCCTTAGGAATTACAGTACCTGCAATCTCGTGGAATATTCCGTACTAAGAGGCTACTCGGTTCCGTTTCGTCCCGGCCGTAACCTCCACGACCACCTCGAGGACTGGGACTGCGTCTTCTGCTACCTCCTCCATGGCTCCTTCGTGGAGGGGGGCTGAGTCCAGGGGGGCTACGTCCTCTCATGGTGAACCTGAAATACAAACATTCATGAGCAATCCATGCATGAGTTGCAACATTATCTCCTTATGCACCATCATAAGCACGAACAACATGGATGACATTAGAAAGGCCTCTAAAACGAGAACTAAACCATTTCATCCATGAACCAAACCGTATCATCCATTAGTATGTCACCAAAATAGCATACCATGCAAAAAATCATTTTTTAGTTTAATATTGTATACTTGGTTAACCTCGGTACCACTTGGGACGTTTGAAAGAGAGCAAGAGAAAATTTAAGTGGACGGTCATGGTCAACAGGAGATCCAAAGCTCACAAAATAGGGTTCCAATCTTAAACATCAATAGAAACAGCAAAACATGGTGTTCATATCAACATTATACCTAGGAAATAGGGTATCATACATTAAATAGAATAAACAGCGTTGGTTCAAACACCAATCATATACCAGGAACGTGCAAAAAAAAAGTACAAAAAACGTGAAAAAAGGCACGGAAAACAAATAAACAGCGTTAAAGCTCAAGATCAACAATCTATCCCAGACGCGCACGATTCACAACATTATATTTGCACAAAACGAATAACAGCAAATAAATCGACTGACAACAGAAAGGCCGCTAAAACGTGACCTAAAAGGTGAGCATACACAATCCTAAAACAAGACAAAAGAGTACAAGAACATCGCCAGGAAGACAAGGAAACTCAAACCACTGCAGTATAACAAAACCAGGCCTTCGCTTCCAAAACCTAAATGGACGCAAAAACTCTTAAACCCACGAATACACGCAACGAAAGCGCCGCCAAAGAATATCAGAAGAGTGACGAGTGAGTGCCACCCTGCGCGGCCGACAAACAACGAACTGAGAGCCGACCGCGCAGTCGCGACTGAGGAGGCAACGATACCGAATGAATCGCTTCCAAAATGCAAGCTTTAGAAAGGAAAGAACCCGGCGAAAGGGACAAGGAACGGGCAAAGGATGTTAGTAAGGTCGTGAAACCTACCGGCGGCGATGGAACGCTTGAGAGTGGCAAGAAGAGGAGAGACCGAGCTGCTGCTTCTGCTCCTGCTGCAACAACAAAATGAACTCTGGCTAAAACACGGCGCTTGGAGGCAAAGACAGAGACAACGGCGGGCCGGGATGAGCTTGTTGTGGATGAATGATGGACAATGAAACTCATCCGAAATCGGGAAGCGGCAATCCTTTTCTCTCATCAATAGGGGATTAGGGGAAGTGTCCATTTGTAGCGTTCGACATCTCTAATTTCATTGAGTTTGGAGATACGCGTGGGGAGGAGTCATACCTTCTTCACTTTGGTTTCAATTCTTGAAGAATGGGAACGTGGTGCTTTCTCGTTGGTTGTCCATGGTTTACAAAGCTCCCATTCTCTGAGAATTAAAAATGCCCAGTCTTTACCTCCAAAGGTGAAAAAATGGGCTTGAAGAAAATTTCTTCGAGATTTTTTTACCTACCATTCATTCTCCGCATCACAAAGTTGGAACCCTACAAAATGTCAATGATTATCGTGTGGTTACTATTGCTTCATACCTTCTTCACCTTGGTTTCAATTCTTGAAGAATGGGAACGTGGTGCTTTCTCGTTGGTTGTCCATGGTTTACAAAGCTCCCATTCTCTGAGAATTAAAAATGCCCAGTCTTCACCTCCAAAGGTGAAGAAATGGGCTTGAAGAAAATTTCTTCGAGAATTTTTTACCTACCATTCACTCTCCAAATGTCGCTTTCACCCTAGTAGCGTTGCTAGCATTCACGCTCACCCTAGATTTGTTCCCCAGATTCTTCTAAAATGCACCGTCAAATCCTTTTTAGTTGCATCGGATCTTCACCACAATCTCATTTTATTGAGAGCCGACATTGACGCTACATCAATGCTTCGAGAAATCTGCCGCTACATTGATCTTCCTCATCCTAAAATCCATTGTGCTGAAATTGATCTTCCTCCCTCAGGTGGACACTTCTCTTGAATTTGCAATCTCCATACTCCACACACCAAAAAGGGTATGTCACACTTTCTTGTTGCACAACAACTTCCTATTGGCTCCTATTTTTACTTTTGAACTTTTCATTCTTCATAGGAATTTCATTTTTAGAAAAGGTGTAACTACCTCTACTTGTAATTCCCTCTAATGTTTGACAAGCAACACTATCAAGGAAACTACACCTATTGTTGAAATTTTAATTGTAACATATTTAAAAGTCTTATAATTCATTTCGATTCTATAATCTAGGTGTTGCCTCATCTTGGAATGCCTAATTGACACATTTTGGATTGTTTTCATTCTTTCAAGCACCATTGTATACAATATACACCAATTTGTTTTGTTCAATGTTTTTAAGATTCTTGTGATAGTTTCCTAGCATTTATTGTGAATTTTCAAAAAATTCCAATGACAACCATTAGATAGGAGTTGATTTACACATTCTTTAGAGGTGGATTATTGCATTGACGTATATATTATAGGGTCCACTACTTGATTTTGAAAGGCCATAGTGTTCATTTGAAGCCTTAACAAAGAAAATGGAATTTTAAAAACTATGCAACTAAAATTAAAGCTTGGAGGGAAAGCCCGAGGGAAAGAATCTCTCTATTGGTGTATACTATAGTGTAGAAGGTCATGGTGCATATTTTTTATTGTGTCATTTTAAATCAGCACTTTATATGGTTGCAAATTCATTTTTCAAATTTTTGGTTAATCTTTCAGAAAATTTTATATATTTTAAGTGGAATTATAAATGAATATCTAAAGAATATAAATGAAAAATTGATTTCTAATAGAAAACTTGTACTTTCTGGTCTCCAATATCTGTGTAAAAATTTCCATTGCTAAGGTCTCCCAACCAAAAAATGGGGCTCCAAAACCTTAAGTTGAGAGTCACTAGTAGCATGGAGAGCAACGGAGCTCTAATTTGTATTTATTCCCAATGGCAAAAAAAATTTAGTAAAGCTAATCATAAGAGCATAGGCCACTTTTGAATACACTTATTTCCAACATCAACACATCATCATCAATACAACACCTTAACATTTGAGCATCATCACTTTTGGAAATTCATGTTATTAACTCATAAGGTGTCCAAAAATACACAAAAAAAGAATCTAGAATATTGTTTTATTTCTAACAAGAATGAACAAAATACTCAAAAATTTAATTACTTATTTGGACACAATTATTTGGAAATTCTCCAATTAGGTGCATGCACACAACATTGACAAATTCAATGAGTTTGCAATAAGTGTGTCATTAGGGAGCAGGGCTTTTTTTTTTAGCTTTCTGGTGCCAAATTGCACCAAAAAAAAAATCTGGCTAAAAAAGGTTATAAAAAATGTCAAAAAAATTGGATGAAATCGCTAGACAACTTTGAAATTAAAAAATATATTAGATGAAATCGCCTAATTGTGGATGAAAACCATACTATACATCCAATAAGTAGATGAATGTTGCAATTTGGAGCACCACTATAACATTTTATATCGCCACTATGGCACTTCTTCAAAAATGAAAAAAAAGCCCTGTTAGGGAGCATTCTATGTATTGACGTTTTTGCATAGATTGTCCATAAAGTCTCTTGGAATAGATTTCAAAATTGAAAATGTACACTAATGATACATTACAATAGTACAATTAGGGTTATGAGTAATAAATTAAAAAAAAATTGAAGTTTATTGATTACAATGACAACCTTTTGATTTAGCAATTAGAAATATTCAATAATATACATTTCAATATTGATGAATATAGGGTGCACTAGATGTGAAAAGACAAATAGACACAAGTTGGACATAGAATTTTGAGAGCACACAATTGAAGTCATAAAACAAAGCTAGAACTTGGGCAAAGAATTGTGAAGCCACATTAGAAGAGATTTGAGGGCTGGGAGGGGCCGTTTCAGGCTGTTCTTGCAGCTGGGAATAGTCAGAATATAAAAAAAATAATAATAATAATTTTTTTAAATTAGTAAAAAAATATTTAAAAAATATTATTAAAAAAAAATATTTAAAAATTATTTAAAAATTAATTTTTTATTATTTTCTGACGTGACACTCTCTCGGCCACGTTAGATTACTGCTCCCAGGCTGTTCCCAGGGTTCTCAGGGCCAGATAACTCGCGGGCTCTTAGAGCCCTCAAATCTCTTCTAATGCGTGACTAAAGTCATGGAATGAAGCCACATGGGTGTAGACACTACTTTGTGCTCCAAATAATTTTTGTGTCTCTTCACCCACAATTGTGTTATTTTAATAAATAAAAAATTTAACTGTTGAAAACTAAAGAGTTATTTAAGGCACAAATTTATTTATAAATTTTTCTTATTTATTATGGAGTATATTTCATTGCCAATGGTGAGAATGTTTTAGTAAGACTAATCATAAAGGTTGCATTTTAATACACTAATTTTCAACACATCAATATAATATTTTAATGCAACACATCAACATTTCAAAATGTTCACTTTGAAAATTCAGGTAATTTATTCATCAATCATAATAATAGTTTAGGATGGAATTGAAGGACTCAATGGTAAGATTGTTTTAACAAGCAAACAAAACCTTGTGCAAATTTTTCTTTCTTAAAATTGTAAAAATTGAATTAAAAAATATATCCAATACATTAATTGTACAAGAAGATGTTATGACTGCCTTCAAAATAAGATGCTCTATAACTTTTACAATACTAACCCAAATGGAATAAATCAATCTTTCCATATATAGACAAAAATATAGTCTATAAGAAATTGAAGGGGGTGCTGCTAAAGTTCAATTATTTTGAGCTTCATGTGGCAAAACTTCTACTACCGAGCATTAATTTATGTAAAAATTGCATTCTTTAGAATCTAATCTATTTTACTATTTTAAAAAATAGTTTCAAAAAGCATGCTAAAAATTGAGATTATAAGAACCTAACTAAACCCTCAATTGTTCTCCAAAAGGACACTTGATACTTGAAAGTAGGTTTTTATTTCACTACTACAATAAATCACCTATGGGTTGAGTTCAAACTTTGACAGGTAAACTGTCTCAAATCAAAATCTATAATTCACCCAAATGATACCAATTGCATTATTTTGAAGTGCATAGTTCTATTCCATCAAATCAACAAGCTATACTTTAAATCTACTTATCACAATTCCAATTGTCTAAGGTCTTATAGCTTTACTCCAATTACTTAAAGACCGCCTCGCTTATTTTTCCATCTTAGGATCACCCGAAATACAACCTGGCTTAATCTCCCTCACAACAGCACTTGCATCTTTATCTACTAAAATAGTGCTCATGCTCTTAGTTTTGCAAACCATTGTTGCATAACTTCGTTGACAACAAAATTTGCAATTCCTCTCTATTGGTTTGGAATAGCTTTTCTTCACCTCCATGTCATCCATCATTTGTATCATTCTTCTATTTATAGCCACAACAATAACTTGCAAAGTAATCTTTTCCAATTGATTTTGCCAACCATATATTCTTTAGGCCATTGCAAGAAAGAGTACATCTCTTTTTGTTCCAATTTGGCTTGTTTTCAGTTAGTACTACAAGTGAGCTAAAATTTTGAAAGAAAATAGATATTTTGACGTTTTAATTTGTAAAAAATAGGAAAAACAATTTCCAAAGAAACTAAAAATTTTTCATTCAAAAAGACTTTATGGAGAAGAAATTTCATCAAAAAAATCAATCTTGAAACCATCTTCAATGTTCAAAATTGCACGTGTATGGGAGCCCTCTTTGCATGACTGTAGAGGACATAATTTATTTATTTTTTAAATACCCCTTGGTAGAAATATGACTTCCTACTATGGAAATAGACCATAGAAATCTCATCTCTAAATCATCAAATTTGGGGACTCCATAGTACTCAAAATTCTTAAAATCCAGAACGTGACATATTCATTTAATTGATTTTTAAATATATATATATATATATATATATATATATATATATATATATATATATATAATTTTAAATTTCAAAAACATATGAGATATGATTACACCCAAGACATACATCTCCAATAAAAATTTCAAGTTCATGCAAGTTATGGTTCAAAAGTTATCGCAAAAGAAAGCTTCCACACTCTCCTTGTGACAAATAACCAGTAGTGTTCTTTCTTGCAACGACCCCTTTATAATTTTGAAGTTATCCCAATTAGATTAATTTCTATAATTATTACGATTGCAATTTTATATTGTTTAGTCTAAATTTCCAATTACTTAACACATAATCTCCAAAGTATTTTAATTCCATGTTCCTTCATTTCACATCTCCAATTAATACAAAACTCTCATCAACTCTCTCATCCAGTCATCCATAATTTATCCCCCACTCTTAGTTTTCAATCTAATTTCACAACATAAATCCTTCGAGTCACTCAACACACAATCAACTCCATCCAACTTCTCCTATTGGTAATTTTCCTATAAATGTGCATTCTACTATGACAGGCAGAATGGTTGGTTTGCCTTGTAGATATTTTTGAAAAAATTAAAATTCCATACAAAGAAAAACATGAGTAATGAAGAGAAAAATTAAAATTTTATTATTTTGACAAAGTGCAAATTTGTCATGAATTTTTGAAGTGTGCTACCTAATTGCTCCAAAATAGTTTCTAGGCTACCTCAAAACCACCCAAAATTGTACCTATAATGGTCATCTTACCACCTAAAGTAGTCACAATAGTTCCTAACATGGCCACAATATTTCCTAATATGGCCATGAATAGAAAAATAAAAAAGTTAGTTGTTGTAATGAATTCACACTAGAAAGATAGAAGTTCCGAAAGCAGTCACTAATGACTCCATCACCATCACCCAAGGCATTGATTATGGTTACTAACCAACCTAATGAAGTTCTAATCTCACTTATTAGCAAAAGTCTACCATGGGTTGATGTAAGACTATAATGGAAGATTTTCTCGGTGTCTGCATTGGGTGCTTTGCTTGTTATGGTCTAGTTTACCTTAATTCGCATTCATTTGCATACAATCAAAATTCATCAAATCTTTACTTAATTTTTCCAACAATGTTTGAGAAATATTTGAAAAATTTAGGCTAAAAGTTGGTTAGTTAAGAGTATGTTCAGCCAAGCCTTGATTTCATTCGGTTCTTGCCTTTTTCCATCTCATAAATCATAAAGGCGGTTATTTTCCTTTGGTAGTGAATTTGAATTGGCTAATTTTTCCTCATTTTATACATGAATCTGTTTAATTTCCACTTATGTGGCACATGAATTGGCTGAATTTCCTTCCACAATTGATTAAAACCGGTCAATTTCCAAAATCTATTTTCTACAAAATATTATATAAGTGCATACCAAAACTTGACAAAAATGAAATGTCTTTGGCAAGAGTTCAATCTAAAAGCTCCTTAACATATTGAAGACCAATGACTTAGTGTTAACGAAATGCAAAGCTCACATTCTTAAAAGAAATAGGGCTTTGTATTTTTTAAGGGCTCCTATCTACTACATGCATAATAATTATCAAAATTGAAAATCACCAACATCAACGTTACCTTCCGGCGCCTCACTTTCACTTACACCAACAAGATTCAGTTCTGGTCTTTATCTCAAAGTTCCTTTGTCACAAATTGTCAACAATAATTGTACAGTCATCATTGGGCATTGCTTTTGGGTTACATTCATTCATTTGGAAACACTGTCACAATACAATATTGACATTCATTAATACCATGCAGTATAGACATGTCATTCATATTTGAGTTTGAAGTGCTAAAGTTGCACGATAACTATGCATGACAATATATATATGACTTCAGTGGTTTAGTAATGGACAACTAACTTCATGCAGCATGACTACTTATTTAAGACATATAAAGTTTGTGTAATAATTACACAATATCATGCCCGTGCATAGTTATTGCACTAACATTGCATTTTTTTATTTTCACAATTTTAATACTAAGCCAATTGAAAAGCAAGAATTGTGTTCGAAGTAGAAATTTAGACCTCATTTAGGCATAGTAGAATAACTTTTTTTTTAAAATTTTGAACTAAGAAAAGTTGGTAAATTAAAATATATTTCATTTCCAAAAATATTTTTTAAATTTAGAGTCTCCAATCAAAAGTTGTGGACAAAGTTCAAAAATGGGTTGAAAGGGACATTTTTTTTTAAACATTTTCAAACATTTTGTCAAACATTCTCTCTAAATTTTGTCCATAACTTTTGATTGGAGGGTCAAAATCTCAAATGGATTTTTGAAGATGAAGGTTAGATTCATTTATCAACTTTTCTTAGTTCAAAGTTTAAAAAAACAAACTATTCTACTATGCCAAACTGAGGTCAGAATTTCTACTTTGAACACAATTCTTGCATTTTCAAAACAAGTTAACAATGAGCGGTCAAGCTTTCATCTTTAAGTTATCCCATATACTTTGAGTGTTTATTGAATGGATTTTAGTATAAAGAGGGCCTTTCTACCCTCCACTCTCACCAACTTCCAATGAAGTGAATGCTTCACATTGCTATCAAGTTTTTTGGTGGCCTGTTGATGGATTTAGTTCAATCATGTGGTACCATTACTAAAATTTTAACTAGAGTTTATTAGAATGTATACTAATCAACTATTGACAAACAAAATGCAAGAAATTTATAAAAGACAAAAGTTACTGTTGATTAGAATGGTGATCAACAATTGGACATTGATAATACTTTTTAGAACATTGATACCACTTAATAAGTGTTATTGCAGTAATAACAACAATGACATTGTTGTCATGGATTTTTTGTGTACTTCAACATACAGAAAATGCACAATAAAGAATATACATTTTCATACATAATTTGTGTTTTTTGAGTATTTATGATTAACGTGTAGAAGTCACATAGTTAATATTGATTACAAAGTGGTGCCAATTCTTTGCAATAATCGTATGCATTGCAACGATGCAATAAGTTTTAAATTAACGTGCACACCCATGAAACAAAAGTAACCACATGATAATTGTTGACAATTCGCAGGTTGTAAATTTTGTGATGTTGAATACAAATGCTTAAATTTTCGTGAACTTTTCCATAAAACAATGGCCTCAAATAAAATTGGATTAGCATTATTGCTATCTAAACCTTCTAAAGCAACACACAGGACACTTTCAAGATTTTTTGTTTTCAAATTATTCCTTACTTTAGACTTGATAGCATTTTCAGCTGAAAAAACCCTCTCACATGTGGCACTACTAAAACATTGAATTCTAGCAATTTCAGCAAGAATAAGAAGATTAGGATACCTCAGTTGAAGTGAAGGACTCCAAGATATGTGACTCCATAAGTCACCAAAATCCTTGTCTTACCATTCAATGGTTGCTTGAAGTTTGAAAGCAAAAAACTCCCTTTTAGCTATTGAGAAATTTATTATAGCTTCAAATTTCTTCCCATGAAGCTCTAAATCTTGCCCACAATGACCACATAATACATCCAACTCCAAAAAATCCAACTAGCTAAACCTACTTGTCTGATAGGCATGTTAGAAGGATTCAGAATTTTAAAAACTCTTATAATTCCATTATCAAGAAATCAACTCTCTAAAGCAACACAAACATTTTGAGCATAAGATTTTTGAAAGGCAAGGGCAGATTCTAAATCATAATACATAGATCCACGAATTTCAGTTTGCAATCTCTTCATATAACCTCCAGGTGGTCCAAAGGCAATTAGAATATGATAACCGATACTCTCATTAAAAGTGGCAGCATTTAAATCCGTAGAATTGTGAATAAATAGCATTTGAATTTATGCAATTTCAGTCTTAATGAGAGATCCAGTACAGGAGACATCAACAAATATGTATTGAAAAACTCTTTAAAGGAGAGACAAACTATGCAAAATATCAACCAAAAAGTGTAAAATATAAATCATTTTGAAAGATCTTAACATATTGAACAAGATGGGGCTAGTGCCATTATCTTCTGATGTTGGTTTGTCACAAAAATTAACCAAAATACTCTTCAAATGTCACATAGGGCTGTAATTGTTTGCCACCTAGACAACTATAGGATTTTATGAAACCTTTTAAGAGTTTTTTGAGAGTCAAATAATGCTTTTTGTAAAGTCTGCAAAGAGGATTTTCTCTCTGCAGACTTCTTAAAATGTGCAACCACTAAATTTATGAGGTTATCTATTTCATTAGACAATAATGAACACCTACTTCCTTTAGCTGCCTCTAAACAGGCCAAATCCGTCCTATGAGCAACATAGTGTACAACAATCAAATGGAGATTTACCTTGTTTTTTAGCTGTGTTGCAACTCCAACTCTAGATTCCACCATCACAGATACTCTGGCATTTAACCCAAAGCATAGGAATTTGTTGAAATCTAATCGCCAATCCTTCAAAGTTGATATTAGAGTATCATACATGAAAGTAGCATCTTTTTTCCCATATAAACATTCTATCAACCCTAAAAAAAAACCATGCAGGCATTGCCCCTTCTATGAAAGTAGCAAAAACAACCATATGGCCTATGACAGAAATGCCTGTAGACTCATCTATCATAATTCCACAATATGTAGAGTCTTTAATCCTATCAATTATTTTTTTTGAATCACACACTATAAGAAACCCCCGTTTTAGGTGACAAGCCCTAATTTTTTATGACGGATTTTAGGTGATGTCAATGTTGACAATCCAAAATTTTTATATCAACAAAAATGTTCAACGTAACATCAATGTTGATATAAAAACATTGGATTGTCAATATTGATGTTACGTTGTACATTTTTGTTGACATAAAAATTTTGGGTTATCAACATTGACATCACCTAAAATCCATCATAAAAAATTAGGGCTCGTCACCTAAAACGGGGGTTTCTTATAGTGACACTTGATATTAAGAAAATTAGTTCATAATATGATTTTTCATCATGGTATAAATTTTTAGTAATAAGTGCATTTATAGACACAAGTAATTTACACAAATTAGAAAATTTACAAAAAGACAATGTTTCTTTACCTATAAAGTAAGCTGCCTTAAAAAGGGCAAGAATTGCTTCATCACATGTCCTATTGGACTCTAAAATGATCTTTTTCATAATTTTTTGACAGGATTGGGAGGCCAAGTTAACCTCCCATGCTCATCAGACCTAGCATGATCTTGGAATGCTGAGATTTTTATGTTTATTGAACCTTGTTTTGCAAAAACAGATTTACCACCCTTTTCTTTACATGTCTTACAAAAAACCTTACCAAATGAAGCACTAAACTCAATCCAATCAAATTGTGTATATCCTACATCCTTTCATAATTTTGATGCTAATTCAATAGGAATTAAGGTATTATTGTTGTTAAATGAATTAGTAGATTGTGATGCTTCAATTAAGGCCACACCATTTTTTTTATTGGGTTGCAACATATTTCTAATGGTCCTCTGATGCTTAGCCATATTCTAAGTACAAGTTATTTAAAAACCTTATAAAAATGTTGATTAAAAAAAAAGGTCATGAAAATCACAACAAAGAAAAAAAAAATATTAAACCTTAAGATCAAATTACAAATTACTTAGATTTTAGAAACCTTGTGAAAATGTTGATTAAAAAAAAAGGTTATGAAAATCACAACAAAGAAAAAAAGTGTTAAACCTTAAAATCAGATTACAAATTACTCAAATTTTAGAAACCTTACAAAATTGTTGATTAAAAAAAAAGGTTATGAAAATCACAACAAAGAAAAAAAAATATTAAATCTTAAGATCAAATTACAAGTTATTTAGATTTTTGAAACCTTATAAAAATGTTGAATAAATTTTTTTTAATTAAAATCACAAAAAAGAAAAGAAATATTAGACCATGAGGTCAAAAATTCCAAGCATATAAGCAAAGGTGAAGGGAAAAAACAACTCCATGAGTACATAGAAGTCGCTCCATAGCCAATGTGAAGGGAAGCAACAAATCTTTGACACCTCAAGCCTTCTTCCAAAAATACTCAAATTGGCTTCCACAACAAGCAAAAAGATTCCGTTTCAAGTACAATACATGCCACTTTAAATCAACAATGTCAAAGTCGCAATGAGCAGCTAAATATTTATACTAGGAAGTCCCAGGGATTCTATCCAACAACAATATATAAAGAAGCTAAGATGTATCAAATTAAAGCAAATATTCAAGCATTAGAGTAGTTTACCTTCTAGACATTTTCTTGTGCTACCTCCAAAGCCCAATTTCTACAATGAAAAAAAGACCTAATCTATTACTAAGATAAACCATGAAACAACTGTAATAAAAGTTCTAATTAAAGGATTAGTGTACACTTGATCAAGCAATTGGTCTACTTCAACAAAGATGAAAATCTTGATATTCCTGTTGTATGTAAGTGAAGCATCCAAAGATAGCACCTCAAAATCAATGTAGCTAGTGTAAATTTCAGTATCTTACACAAAACATTTGTAAAAATGTGATTGGTAGTTATAGATCTTTATTGAGGATATACTAAATCATTGTTGATCCACCAGATTCAACATAGATTCAGTGTTCTCACCGGGTCAAGCATTTGGTCTGCTTCATCAAAGACTAGGATCTTCATATTCTTAGTGTAAGTGAAGCACCAAAGACAACACCGCAAAATCAATAATGTTGATGTAAGTGTAGCACCCAAAGCACCACAAAATCAACAAGAAAGCATCCAAGTGATCCAACGCAATTTGACGCATCCAATTCCACCAAGTTCCTCACGACAATTAACAAGGGAGATCCCAAAGTTGATAAGCTCTTCACAAATTTGCAAATAAATACAAGCAGTTATACACTAGTTTCACAAGAATTCGACTAGAATGCAAAAAGGCATGGAGTAGGAGGCAAGGAGCAAGCTGGGCTGGGAGGCGGGGTGTTAGAGAGGCAAGAAGCTGTTGGTGGCGGCTAACCCTAAATCCACTGTTTGAATTGATCCTACTACCCCGAACCGGCTATTTTTGGATTTTTTAGATAAAATCGGGCCATACCCTCGAGATACCCTCTGATATCCATTTTTCTTCAATTCCGAACAACCAATTTTCGGCTCATTGTGAAGCAAAGGAGGTTGTTTATCTTCAGCAATTGATATTTTTCATCCACAGTAACTCGATCAATTCCAATAGACACTCACATATACACAAGCATCATTATATATACACATAATTGCAAATCATCCTTCTATTCATTGGTCAAATATGAAAATATAATTGTTTGACTTTGAATGGGAAGGAATTTCTGCCAATGTTGAGGACAATTGAACAATTGGAATACCAAAAGCCTATGAGCCTAAGCTTCCACAAAAGTTACAACTACCAATTAGATGTGAAACCTATTAGCATCTTGATCCCTTCATTCCCACACATAATTGGTAAATACTACATATAGACCTCAAAACTACTCTCCTGAATGGTAATGGCTACAAGTTAACCTAAAAATCACCAATCGGCCAAAAACGAAAAGTATAACTCTAACTATAGTATTTTACTAGTTATAGAATTATTCAAAATAGAATGATTGAAAGGTTTTTGAACAAACATCAATCCATCCAATAAAATATAGAAAAAACAAGTGAATTTAAAAACAACTCACTAAGGTGCTTGCATTGAGATGGAAATTGAAAGAATCTTATTATGACTTTTGCAATAAATTCCTTCAGAAAGATTTTGGCTAGAATTTTGAAGAAACTACTGCACATGATACAAAATTTGTTAGAAAAATAAAATTTAACCTTCAAAAATAATCACTTCCAATAGAAGTTGTTCATCAATGTAATCAACTCACCTCTATGACTATTATGGCTTTACTTCATATTTTGTTTGAGTTTGTTGATCCATTGCATACTTGTTTTCCAACTTGTTATGAAGACCATTCTTTCTGAATTTATGTGAGGGTCAAATTCATGCTGCCAAGTGTTAGATCAAAGCATTATATATGCATGCAGTTAATAGTTATAATAACGCCACATATAACGCCACACCTCTTCTAGAGAGTTGCATACCATACCTTTTCATATGGTATATAATGTTGTCTCTTACTTTCTTACCTTGTATTACTATCACTTTTGTAAATATAAATCTTTTATACTGTTTTTCACCTATACGATATTAGTTCACACATGGTATTAGAGCTCATGTAGATGCAAATCGATTGGAGCCATGCACTTTTTTTCAACCCCTAGAGCCAAATATTCTAATGAGGATGTTTTCAATTTATTCTTTGTAGTTCTAAAAAGATATATAGAAGTGAAGTAGAAACCAAGTTATGAGTAATTAATGGATTCTTTCAATTCTTGATTGAACCAATCGAACCAATACTTCCAGAACTTGTAGAAGACAATCAATAGGTGGAACTTGCAAATACTATATATGGAATCTCAAATGCTCCTGCAAGTTTTTTTGATGCATTAGCCCACTTCGATGAGCTCAACCCTCAGTTCTTTGCTGATGAAGAAAGTTTTATTGAGCCTTTGGACGTTTGCTAAGAACTCTAGAAATGGAATAATGACTTTTATTTATTGACGGTTTAGCTTTTGGCAATCTTAGTATTCAATTCCTATAGAATTTTTCTTTGTAACTTACAAAAATATTTGTTCCATTTTGCTTAGTTGTAGTTTCTTTGAAGAAGCAAATTAGGATTCTATTGAATCTTGCAATGGCTTCATTTTCAATCTCAACATCTTGAGCATATTCCATTGTCCCTTTCAATTGCATCCAATTATTCCACATGGAGTATCAAAATCAAAATGTTTCTCATTTGATCGAAACTTTAGAGTGTGGTGAATGGCAATGAAGTTTCTCTTGGTTCTACCAACCTCAATAGCCTTGCAACATGGAAATTGAAGGACTAGCTCTAAATTCCACTCAAACATTCTCCTCTACTATAGTAAAAAGCAGTTAATTTCTCTACAACCACTACACTAAAAAGGGTATTTAGTGTTGGCAACACTATTTGCGAACCATGACACTAAATATCATTAAGCCTACTAAAGTAAGTAACATTAAATGTAATTTCTAACATTAAATATACTCTATGGTAAATCTGAAATCTGAAAATGTTTACATTTAGTGTTAGAACTTATTAAAGGAAGGTAGAAGGGAAGAGAAGGCGAAGGCGGTGCATTGAAGTTTAGCACTACACTAATCGTCCTAAAATTGACATTTAGTGTAGGATTAAGTAGGGTGATAATTACACTAAATGTAATCCAACACTAAATACCCTTTTTAGTGTAGCAACTTCCAAACTAGTATTGGGATTGCATTAAGCAACTCTATGAGAATTTATAACTCATAATTTTTTGGATTGATATGAAATTTTATCCACACAAACTAGACTAGTATACGCAACTCTTATAAAAAAAATAATTAGAAACAAATACCGTATGAAGAAGAAACAAGCCATTGAAGTTCAATATAATCTAATAATTTTGGGATTTTGAACTTTGAATTGCTCCCAAACATTCAAAACAACTTGGATTGATATGAAAATTTTACCACAATAACTAGCCTTTAAGGAAAATATAACCCAATAAATTTTATTGAAAACAAACATTGGATGAAGGAGATACAAGCCCTCAAAGTTGCAACCATCAAATGCAGTTTGGTGCAAATTGAACCTTTGAAATTTGATTGGCTTCCAAAAAATCATTACGTCTTTGTAGAAATAGGATAATTCATAACTTCCTTAAAAACTACCCAATAGTATATTAAATTTGTTCCTAGGGAGAATTTCAAATAGGATTTTATGACTAGTAGATTATCACCAACCAGGAGCACAACTATAAGATTACAACTTGGATTCTCACCAACTTAGTCTAATTACAAATCTACACTCCACTCTTAATGGCCACAAGGAATAAGATGACATTAACTTTTGATTCGATTCTTTTCTTTTTCTTTTATCTTTTCAATTTGAAAGGATGGAATTTGCTGACTTGCAGCTACTCAACAATCTCTGGTTCAAGCTTGGTCACTATCCCTACTCGGTTTTGTCTTCTTCCACAGGGACAATAGGACCTTTTCTCACCAACTTGGTCTGCAACTCTCTTGTTGTACAAACTGTTTCTATAGAATTACTCTTACTACAAAATTCACAAATCTTACCTTCCAACTTGGTATTTTGCTTCTTATTCTTCACCGTATCCATCACTCAATTTTATCTCTATTTCCTATTTGGCTTCAAATATCTTCACTCTCAACACTCTTAGAATATCAATCAATCATTATTTTCAACTTGATAGGTTTGCTTCTTATAATTTCCATTTGGCTTCTTAAACGTTTACTTCGAACCCATACATATTCACCTACTCACAGATTCACTGGCTTAGAGTTTCACACCAAGCAAAATAATTTATCATGTACTTTCAATGTATATCTCTTTTAATGGATTTCTAATTCAGAATGTACATCTCACAAACTCGGATTTAATCACAATAAACAATCAGGAATATCACGTTTCCAATTTGGTCTCTACATGTATACTTCACACAAACACACCAACTGAGAAACAAATATACACTCAAATTTCACATTCAACACATCCAATTTGAACAGCAAGCACATGCAACATTACACATAATCAAAATATTCAATTAAAACTCAATTATCAAATTTATTCCACAGACTACAACGACACCAACAACCACGCAACCAACTTATCCAATTCTTGCTGCTCCAACTTGGTACACAGACCAAACACAACACAATTACAGTTCACTCACACAAATTCATACACACAAAGCTTTTCCAAATCGGTACAAAACACATCAATCACAATCAATTAATTCACAATTTCCATACATACGACTCATACACTCAACCAATTTAGGCAACTTAAACTCCAACTTGTATTAATCCCAAGAAAAGTACATGAAAACAACCTATTTGGAGGCTGGACTCGCACTCGCTTTCTCTCTAGCAGTGGGTCCCAATTCAAATTTGGACAATATCTAAATACCCTCAGAGAGACAACCATTCAAATCCGATTTGGAAATCAAAGCACCCCCCCTTGCCATCCTCATTCACGTGACAATTCCTACCAATAATCTGCTGTCGTCTTCATTTTTTGTTAGCTTTTCTTGTCTATTTGACTCTAGAGTGTAAATAGGGTTACTCTTTTGTCTTGTTTCCACTTGCAAGTCTAATAGATGTGTGAATATTACTCAAGACTTGGAACGGTGGAATTCTCTAGATTTAAAAGAGTCAATTTGCCATGATACGAAAAGGGTCAAATAGCCTAGGTAGCTCTTCCCGTGAAGAGTTGTCTTGCAGTTTTGGGACTATAAGTCCAAAGGTCGAATTTCACTTTTTTAGTTCATACCAAAGTTGTATGACTCACCTGTGAACTTTGCGCTTATTTGAATATATTTTGTGAGCCTTCAATTCGTCAAATTGCCTTTTCTGTCTGTGTGAGCTGTGTCTATTTGCTAGAGTGCGTTTGCTTGATTGAGTGTGAAGTAATTGATTGTCTAATCGGCTGTGCTGCGACGGGTGAGGAGAAACGAGCTGGTCTACTTGGAACGGAACGGCAAGTTGACTAATTCCTTGTGTGTGAATTTTGTGAGTATTTGAATTGTATGGAATTGACTCGCTTGTTAATTTGTGATACAGCTTGTGTATATACGGAGTCATCGTCTACTTGACTGGGCCTGTGAATTTGTGACAGTAGACTAAGTAGAGAGTCTCGTCAATTTGATTATGTACTACTGTGAAAATTGCCGTGAATGTGGAATGGTTATGAAATTAATTAAGAATGTCTTGAAGTGTAAATTGTGAAATACTGGTCTACTTGACTATTTGAGAAACTATGAATTATATTGAGCAATAGAATTGTGATCTATGAGTCAAATTGTCTGATTAAATTAGATCAAGTATAACTATTTGTCCATTTGACTGCGAGTAACATTGTGTATCAACGCTGAGTTACCGGTCTATTTGAATTGTGATCTATTTGTCGAATGCCATAGTCTAATCGACTGTTTGTTATGGCTGTGAATGTTTGACGATAAATTGGATTGAATCCAGAATGTTTATATGGTGTATGAAATGAAGTTCAACCTATGTCAAATTGGTTGTTGAATTAGTCTCGAGTTTAATTATGAGTAATTTGAGTATGGAGTCTGTAAGTTTTAACCTGTGTTTGTGAATTGGTTTGTGATTACTATGGAAGATCAAGCATGGTCGAATTGACTATGGCGAATTGATACACTAAGCGGGCTGACTGTGGAGTGTCCCAGTTACTGATGTCAATTTGCCTGTGTCTCCGTGTGCATGTGTGATCAGTTTGTTTAGAGTCGAATTGACAGATAGAATTTGAATATAATTTCAATTATAAGAATTTATTCCAGTCATACTGAAAGTCTACTGCGTTTACAGGGAAGCATTGTCAATTTGCCATTGCATCTTGTATAATTGGATCATGTTTAATATCTGGCAATTATCTAACGGATGCAAGTTCAATTGAATATGCACATGTCACTGAGTTAGTTGACCGGCTGAGAATTTCTAAACACTTGCTGAACAGTTTGTTACTGCTTTGGTTGAAGTCCGAACCAAGTCTAATTGACGGGAAAACTGGTTAAGTCTAGTTACTGGTTCTAAATTGACTGAGTCTAGTTGCCAATTAAGGGAAGCTGTAAGGCAAATTGACTAAATTCAATTGTAAACTAGATAGAAACTATTTACATTTGAAGTTTGCCATTGTGTCAAATCTCATATTGAGCATATTTAGTTGTTGAGATTTGTTCTTGTGGTTGTTAGTTTGGTCCAATTGCAAATTCTATAGTACTAGTCAAGTCGACCATGTAGCTTGTAGTTGGTAGTAAATTGATTATGCATTAGTGAATAGATCAAAGGGTGGCTATAGGTCCCATTTCTTTATGGTTTTGTTCATAAGTTATTAGCAAGTCAATTGACCTACAAGACATTGAGCAATTGGGCTGACGACAAGATTGTTCAAAGAAAAAGGGAAGAATTATTCTTTTCCTTCAATAATTAAGGAATCTTTGTGGAATTGCTAGAATAAGGAGAGAAAGAAAAGAGGATTGAATTCGATATACTTGCAAGTTATTTATATACTATTATTAAGTGGCTAGAGCATACATTCACAAAGACAAATTGACATTCCCGGACAAATTGACTTGGTATTTGACGTGAGCCACACACTAGGCAGGACTGGGACGCCATACATTGTGTCTTATATTTAGCATTTGGATTTGGACTGTGAAAATTGACATTAGGAATATTTCCTTGGGTTGTTGTCTATAAATCAAACTACAAAACAAAGTAAACAAGTATCCACAATACAAAACAAGTGACTTTAGTCATAAAACATCAGACTTATTGACCTTTCCTAGAGGAATTACCCCCCTATATTTATTGTCTTGGGGTTTTGTTGAGTAGGCAAAATCTACATTACATCTGCCTATCAATCAAAGCAAAACTCCAAATTGGAACCTCAAAATCACCCAATTAACACCTGAATTCAGCTTTCATTGGTTAAAATTCCACTTTTACCACTCCCCTTAAGAATTTAAGCATGACAAAAACAAAATCAAAAGTTCACACAGTCTACAATCTTGGATTGATTTGAAAACTTTATCACACAAATTAGAAGAGCGAACGCAAATTTTCCATTAAGTTTTTATCAAATTTGGACATCGGATGCAAAAATTATAGCACTTTGAATTGGATTTAAAACTATATGAGGACACTTTTGGTCTCCTTGGGCGGTTAGTGGTTGACCCCTAAGGCCCTAAAGAATCACATGGGCACCAGGTGGCTTCTACAACTACATTTGTAAAAATTCAAAATGTAAATTTCAATAACAGTCTGTAAATAACAAAAATACCTTAGACAATTTCTTCCACTGAATCCATCAATGCAATTCAATCAAGAAATGATTGACTACGCAATTTCTGATGAATTTTTGGAGAATAAATTAGGTGGTTTGGGCCGTCACCACAAATTCTCATACCTTTTTCCATGCTTCAAAATGATTTGAAAAAAATTAGAACTCAAAATCATGATGATATAAACCTAAGGAAAAAATCAGAGTTTTGGAGCACTTTTGAGCATTCCAATTTTAGCATTTTGATTTCAGCACATGTACAAATCACCACCTAACTGAACATCTTTCATCAATCCTGTCAACAATGGCATTTTCTCAAAAATTGTGTGATTTTGTTGATCTTATTTTTATAGAAAATTTACATAAGTCTTCTTTCATTTCAATAATGGTGGTTTTCAAAATTATTCTACACAAATGATGATTTATGCTTACTACAAGAGCTAGTTAAGAAAACACGACCTACCCTCAAAACCCTTTGGTCCTTTATGGGTTAATATGCAACTTAAGATTAATAATTTAATGATAACTCTCAAACAATAGTTGTATACTATGACCTATAGATCAAACATCCATATGCTTAGATTAGCTAGTATACAAACCAATCTTTTTCAATAAAATTTAAAGCCAAAAATTAAAAAATTTCATGGAATCAATTGTAAATTGAATATGTGTGATTTTCACAAGAATTTTTTTCTTTTAAAGATTCTTGAAGGTTTTTATTTTATTTTTTTATTCAAGTCATTATTGAAGGGTCATTTTTGGAACATAGAAAGTTATTTTCTTAAGCCATACATACCTACTATTATACTTTGAATTCTAGAATATTTGCAAAGCAAGGTCTTCAAAATCTATATTGTATAAATTTTAAAGAACTATCACAAGAATCTAAAAATAATAATGGATGAAAAAATGCATATATGTTTGCTTTAGATGTGTTTGCACTCATCTATTGGGTCGTTGCAAGAAACACTTGTCTTTTTTTTGTCCCCTTGGCTTTAGACAAATAGTTTTTTGCTCATAACTTTTGCGTCAAATGTCTATTTTCTATGAAATTTGAAATGAAAGTACACGTGGTAGGTTTAGACACTGATTAATTTTTTTCAATTTTTAAAAATTAGTTTATTATTTTCAAACTGCCCCCAATTGCATGTCTACATTGGCCATTTGGGAGGTTTTTAGTACTATTTCCAACCCAAAATACAAATTTGAATATAAAAATTTGGATACCAAGACTTCTACTAAAATTACACAAGCCTACAAAGAGATTTTTTAAATATAATGAAGTGTCCACCTTCCACATGTGCTCAAAGTGCACTACCTTTGTGCATGTATAGAGTATATAATTTTTTTTCCAGAGATGTAAATGGTTGAAAAGAAGCACCTTCAAGTCAGAAAAAATGCCTTTAAAAAAAATACTATTTTCTAAAAATCAAATCTGAAAGTGTCTAATTTTTTACATTTTCCATCATTCTTTGAATGTGCATAGCTTTTAGAAATAAATTTTTCTAGGTCTAAATTTTTACACACGTACTATTTTGAATGCCTTATATATTATTTATATATTTTTTCATTTAAAAAAAATTATTCTGAAAGTCACAGTATTCCAGTACCGAGGTTGTTTTGCACCAAAACTAACCGGTGTTTCTTGCAACTAATGGATATTTTGTTAAAATGGCAATATTCCACAAACTTGGCACTTTAGGTTTAGACCATGTGGTTTGAAATCTATACCAGTCGTAGAAAATGAACGGAAAAATGGCGGAAGAATATCGCCATTTTAACCCCTAAAGAACCAAGGCCTTTTTTCTGCCAAAAAACACTCAAAACTGCCATTTCTATAGCAAAGAGTAAAACAAATTGAAAATTATTTTTTTTCCACATCTAATTGTAGGATCTTATATCTAACTAGTATGAGAGTGTATGGAAAAAATTTCAGAATTTTTGATTGCATAGATTGCAAGATATCTGCGTTTAAAGGAAAAAAAACAAATTTTTCAGCACATTGCGGGACTAGGTTTTTTGACTTTGAACATCTTTAACTTCAAATTTTTTAACTACGGAGTCTTGAGCTTTAAATCTTTAAAGTGGAGAATTGAGTTGAAAGTCTAGGGAAAAAAAAATTCAAAAAAAATTATTATCATTCTTAAAAAAATTGTTAAGTAGAAGTAGGTACGAGATAGAACGAACATCTAAAATATAAATATATTCTAGATGAAATTAAAATGCACTAATCCCAATAGTGAGATTGTTCTAGCACGTAAACTAAACCATGCAAAAAAAAATTTGCAAAAATTGCAAAAATTGCATTCAGAAATGCATCCTACAAGTTATTTTTTTCAAGAAGATGCTCTAACTGGCCCAAAAACAAGAATGTCCATAACTTTTTCATAACAAATCAAAGCTTTCCAGATAGACAAAAATATAATCTACGAAAAAAAAAATATTAAAAAAAACATCAAATTTTTGGATTTTTTTTTACTGCCAGGCTACCCCCCATCCCTTGATTTGAGCTTATTTGGTCATAACTGTTGTTCCTGGGCACCGATTGTAAAAAAAATTATATTCCCACAAAGCTTATTCATTTTTTTGTCTCCAAAAAAAGTTTCAAAAAATCACGACAAAATTTCAGCCCGTAGGTACCTGCTTGAAAACGCATTTGTCCCCCAAAGGGACAACAGTCCTTTAGGAGTTAATGAAATATCCGTTAACTACCCCATTGTTGAAAGTTTGAATGTTTGATCTTTAAAGGATTATTGGGATTCAAAGTCCAAAAACCTAGTAAAGCAAGGTGAAAAAAAATCATTTTCATTTACTTTGAATATTAATATCTTACAATCTACATGATCAAAATATCTATAAAAAATTCACAAATTTTTATAGAAGTCTTATGCAAGATCCTAAGATTGAATATATTTTTTTAAATAGAAGAATCCTCATAGCTCTTTGCACTTGAAATGGTAGTTTGGAAGGGTTTTTTTTGGTGAAACATAAAGTGGAATAATCCATCATGGGTATAATTGAGAGTCTTCTTTCAAGCCATTGCTAATTTTTTGTTTTCAAATCCCACAACGACAAGTGTGAAAAACGGTAAGAGCAATTGAAATTGTATTTTTTTGACAAAGTATGAATTTGTTATAAAATTTTGAAGTGTGTTGCCCATTATGGCCCAAAAGAGTCTTAGACTACCCCAAAACCAACAAATAGTATCCATAATGGTTATCTTTTTCACCTAAAGTAATCACAATATTTCCTTATATGGCCACAACACGAAGGCCTAGAAAAAGTCACTTTTTGCCTTGAACTTATATTCAAAAGGTGGAAGTTCCTATTCATTAGAGAAAAAATTTCAGGCCTCTGGGAGGGCTACTCTATAGCCCTCCGAAGAACCCTGAAATAGTGTTTTGGGGGGCTAAAAAAATGTTTTTTGTCCTATTTTCGCGCAACAATTTCTGTTGTGATAGTGGTGCAGGAACCGAAATTCTCGAGTAAAAAATTAATTAATTGATTAATTTTTTTAATCTTAAAAAAGTATTAAAAAAATTAAAAATTAAAAAAAAATCTGCAAAATCTGACTGCTCCGGCGAGCAGTCATACACTTTGACTGCTCACCAAGGGTACTTTTCTAAGTTGACAGGCCATGCATGAAATAGCATGGCATGTCAACTTGGAGCAGCCCTCCCGTGGGCTGACATTTTCTCTAATGTGTAGTCACTAATCACTTTATTATCATCACCTATTGTAAGACATTGATTGTAGCTACTATCTCAATCCAATATAGCCCAAATCTTATTTATTGAAAAAAGACTCATATGGGTCATTCCCAAGATGTTCGAAATGGATCTTCAGTCCATAATGGGTTGTTCTACCTTAGTCATAAACCTTTAAGAATAGAAAATATTAGGAGAGGAGTCATAATAGGGGCATACTTAGGACAAACAAAGTTCTACTGTTTTAAAAAAAATTCTTTCAAAATCTATTGAAGACATTTCTTTGGCCCGTCTCATTTTGATATATTTTGATGAATCTGAAATTCTATGAGTTGTAAACATGTGATTGGATAACTTTCACATGACTGTCATATTCTGAAGACATGCAAGTTAATTGTCAGCAATGAGGAGCATTCAGCACTCAGTGAGTACGTTAGTTGAGTGAGCACAATAATGTCCGGGGCACATCACCAGCTCCATCGAATGAAACTGTAGGCATGATACTGAATTGAAAACGTGTCAAAAACTGTGATATTGGCACACTCACTGATCGAATTCTGGGTGTGGATTTTATTGCAAAGTTGTGAGGCCATTCTAAGGGTCACTTCACACTACGTCCCAAGTCCCAAGTCTCATTAAATTCTCAAAATCTGATTCAGTACTTTATGGGAGTTTTGGCACCAAGAAAGTGGGACTTGGAGGTCGAATTGGGTTGAAAGTAAAAATAAAGAGTACCTCGGCCTCTAAGTCCGCACTATTGTTTTGAATGTAAAATTAGGAGAAAAGCATTGTATTATTGGTTGAAATTATGTCCAAATCTGCCCAAAACAGATTTGATGTTGAAAGTGCCCAAAAAACAACCTCTTGACTTTTTGACTCATTTTTTGGGCACTTGATTGCTTCACATTATTGTACAAGAAACAAGTTGGGACTTTGCCTTCACACAAAGACTATCTAAAAAAATCTCAACTTTTAATCAAATTGAGCTATATGTGGTGTTTGTAAAGAGATAGAGGTTGGAAGGTCAATTCTTGATTTCACCTTATTTTTTCATCTCACCTCAAAAAATGAATGTACACAAGAATTTGATGAAGTAATTTGTAGTTACCTTCTAACACTAATTGCACCCACACAAATTCAAATCTTCATCAAATGAAGTATTAAATGTGCACAACAACAAGCTGGAGATGTAAAGGTTAGAAGATGACAAAAGGGGTGAGACAAAATAGGAGCAACAAATATAAAAAGAGTGAGGGTGCCGTGGTTTACTTACCGTAGTCATCCTCCATTCTCTTTTGGACAGACCTCGAGATTTGCTGATCTTGGTCTAATTTACTTTGTAAGAGAGATTTGTGTCTGATCGATAACCAGCTGACTTGTCGCTCTGTAGCTGGACCGGGTATCTACAATACAGTAGTGCATAATTGATTACCTGGTGGTGCCAGTCCTCCTGGAGTTCGGTCATTGAAAATTTGATTCGACGCGGTAAGCCGCGCATTGTCTGTAGCCCGACTGCGTGCCCAAGTGCAGAGCCACTGCAAAGGCTAGGCATTGCCGTGTCGATCTGTAGCCCAACTGCATGCCCAAGGACAGATCGCGTCACTGTAAAGGGTACGTAGGTCGTTGGCATGAGTTTGGAATTACAGCCAGAGCCACTGTAAAGTACTTGATAGAATCAATCGATCGTAACAAACGTAGCGTAACAATTACAGTACCGTACGCACCCATGTTAAAACATTGAAAAACCAACAACAGTGGGAGCCTGGAAGGTTGCAGCAACATGGCGTACGTAACATTGAAAAACCCACACCGGTACTAACGATAGGTTGAAAAGAGCGGAAAGGCCGACGACGACGGGTGTATCAAACAGGATCCTGTTTTATATGTAAACAGGATCACGGAATCCTTAGTTCGAGATTCCAACCGTTGTGCACTCCTGCAAGGAGCTCGAGAGGTCCGGATAGCTCAAGAAACGTACAAAGGAATATTTAACTTAGTTATAAATTAATTAATTGATATGTGGGGTGCAAACAGATCCCGCATTATCCACGTCTACCTGAAGCATGAAACAACGTCGAAACAGGAGGGACGACTTAGCTTGTCCGCTGCAAGTGGGGTCCGAAACTGCGAATGAATGACGGACACTACATGTCACTACCTTACAGGCGAAGCTGCATCGTAATTGGAGGACCCTAGAACGTGATTCGAATTCTCTGTAACTTACATGTAGTGAGAATCACTCACGGAACAGTACCTTCGAGCGGAGGAGTGGGGGAGGGGGAACGTTTTGAGTATTAAGGACTAGGTAATTGCAAAGCAGGCCAAGTTATAAAAAATAATTGCCTAGGACCTATGGAGCTGCGGATGGCAAGGTTGGTACTAACCAGCGATTATTTTTGATGACTTGGCCTACTTTGCAATTACCGGACATAATGTCAATGTAGGAGAGTTGAGCCGTTTGACTTTTTTGATTGCTTAACCAATCAAAGTATGCCACAATGGCAAAAGTCTCTTGCAATAAGATTATGATAGGTAGATTTACACTCACTTTGTTAATACCCATTGGTAGTAGTAGAGATTTCTCTCAGATTTTTCTCACTACCACACCAATGATATTTTTACTTGATATCCACATTGTTGAAAATTTGCACAAGACAAGCAATGAACATTATGAGTCTTAATCTGCCTCTCCTCAACCAATCAAAACATGCCACGACCACTGCCAAACTCTCCTGCACTGACATTATGAATTGATCACTGTTCCAGGGTTGAATTAATAATGGCTATGCTACGGTCATTAATAACATTACAATTGCAGTTCTATTCTAATTCCACGGCCAGCTCCCCGTGTCTCATTCTGTTTGTCTGCTTGTGAGCTTGTCATTCATTGCCTCCAAACCCTGTTATGTCACTTTCGTTGTCATTTGACGCATCCACGCGTGCAATGGCTACTGACCAACCCAAGTGACCATTTTCAGGTAGTTGCCCCTCTTTTTTGAGGTGCTCGTTCTCAAATTTTGAGCTTTTTTTCTCTTAAATTCAAAATTATATCTCGAAAATAGACTACATTATGAATCCAATGGCAATAGTTTCATCAAATTCCAAATTAAACTCTGCCTTGTGGAATTTTTTAAAGTTGAGTGATGTGAATGTAATTCACGGCTCATGTTTTTAGGTTTAGTTTGGGCATGGACTCCAAAGTCAGTCAACCAATGGGATTGTTGCCCACCTAAAAAAGGGCACACCGAAGGAGCTCAAAGAAAGGATAAGTGTATCCAAACTTGTTTTTTTTACAAAAACTGCTCTCGTTTCAATGACCATTGTGCATTGCAAGCTCCATCAAGAATTGCAAAATGACTAGAATGTTGTGAAATTTTACATGCTCCTTCAAAGTGCATTGCCCTATTTTTCCATTGACCCAAATAAAACTTCAAACTAAAATATTTACTAAATTGTATGGTCAAATAATCAGAATTTTTTTAAGGTGCTTACTCTCAATGTGAACTACAAGATCCTACAATTATATTCTATTTGATCTCAAGAAAAAATTAGCAAACAAATTGCCCAAGTTCTTAGTAGTTTTGGCTCATTTTGAATGTATACCCCCCTTAGGTCATTAGAAATTAAGGTGGAGGCACCTATTCCCATCACTTTAAGTAATTCCACGTACTTTTAGGAGGAATCAACACATTAAATTATTTTTAACATATTAGCAATTGAAAATCATGAATTTTCAAAAAAAAAAATTAAATATCTTTGGATATACTATGAATTTGAGAAGTTCAAATACATGATGTACCCCAAACACTTTTTTGCAAACATATACGTATGTTGTATATTTTGAACTTCCTATATTTACATATTTTCAAGATTGAGTTAGGCACAATGTTGAAAATGGGTGCTTATATTTTAAAAGCAATGTTTTTATTTTATAATAGTAAGCCCTTTGTGCCCTCTTTTAATTGTTCAATATTTGGAGGGATCAAGGAAGGGGCACAAAGTTAAATCTTTTGACAAGAGTAATATATCACCCACCCACCCACCCATCCCTTGATTTAGATACCTACATAATCCCATCCTACCCTCACTCTTGATTTGATGGTCATGATCTAGTTGGGAAGAGAGAGTTATGTCCAATAACTAGTTTGGACATACTACTTTTTGTCAAGCTGTTTAATACATAGCCTTTTTAATCTTTTGATCAACCCAAAACGGTATAAAAACAACACCTAGTTAAAATTGTCCGAATTGGGGTCTGAATAGCATTTGAACATAATTCAAACTAATACTAAATTGTCTAAATTCTTTTGAGATCTCATTGAAGGTCAAAAGGATTTTTAATTGTATTTTAGTTTTTATTTTTGAAACATTATATATGAATACACTATGTATTTTCAAAATGTTGAAAATAAAAATGAAACACTCTCATTTGTCAAGAGCTTATAAATAATCAAAACTTGACTAGCCAATCAAAAATTGTTTAAATAAATTTTTAGTTTTTTGGCTCGAATCTAAGGTAAACAAACCTATTACCACACTTTCATCCCTATTTTGCCCTTATGTATCCAAAGAATTTATTTCTAAATATAAATGTATACTACAACGAAGGAATTGAAATGTGGGTGGCATTAGGCTATTTCTCTTCAAGTGAAAATCAGCCTTGAGCCTTAGAGTGCTCATCCTTAGTCCAACTAGAAACCACCATGTGAACGCCATGATGAAGGAGCAATTCCAAAAAACACTCCCTAATGCAATTGGTATATTGGTCTTTCTTTATTTCTAGGCTTGCCATTCTCCTACTCAAACCTGGCAAGTTGGTGAAATATGAAGAGCTAGCAATTTGGCTCACAATAGGAAGATTTGTAATTGTCATACCGTTTCAAGCGTTTTTACGTATGTTAATAAATTGAACCTTCACTTTTTTGCATAAAAATCTTTATTTAATATAGTGTCTTTTTCTTTTCTTTTTTATAATTCAAAAAAGTTTATTTGAGGTTTGGATTGTTGGCTTTGCATTGGATCAATTTTTTTATAGTAACCGAAATGGTATGAGGTTTGCGACCTTCTACTTGAAAATTCCAGTACTATCCATATTTCTGATCAATCATGCACTAACGGGATGTTCTTTGTAAGCTTTAGCCTTTAGCACACCGAAGTCCAATTTATGCACAACGAACAGATTGAAATTCACATTTCTTTCTCATTACTAGGATAAAAGTCATCCTAAATTGTAGAAAATACTTTATCAAGTTGCTATTCTATCTGATAGTTGGATATGGTGTTAATAAAGTAAATATTTTTCAAAATTATAAATGTGGAAGTATGTCCAGTGGTTGACTAAGACAAAATTGCATTGACTCTAATTCAAAATTGGATGTGCAAAAATGAGGTGAAAGATTTAAAGAACACAAAAATTCCAAAAAATCATCATGTCAAGAAAACCTAATTTCAACAAATTTATTCAATAAATGATGATATTTTGCTTGTAATCAAATTTTGAAAGAATTTTGAAATTTTTCTTTCAAATTTTATAAAAAAATATTGGCAATGGCACTAAAAAATCTAATCGTATAGATGGAATCTAAAACTCAAAATCTAAAACTTTTATTTGTACATGAATTCCAAAATATTCTTTCAAATAGTACTTTATAATGATTTTTTTTCAAATTGTCAATTCTAGAAAATACTTTGTACGTAAAGGGGTTAAATGACTAGAATCTAGAAATGCTCTAATTTTAGTGAGATTTGCCAATGTCACAAATTATATGAGGGTCGTTGCAAGAAAGGGTGTTCAAAAAGCGTAGCGTTTTCTATAGGACTCATTTTTTCTTTCGAGAGGGTTTTAAAATTAGAAATTCAATTTTTTTTAAATGTGAAAAATATGTTTAATGAATATACCTTTAAGAAGAAGGTACCCTAGGAAGGAAAAGCTTAGAAAAATTCTCCAAGTAGGCAAACTAGAAAACCGCTAAATCTCATGAAAATAGTATCGATCACTGTAATTTCACATTTTTATTTGTAAAAAATAGGAAAAGAAATTTTAAAAAAAACTAAAAATTGGCCATTTGGAAAGAGTTCATAATGATGAGAGTTCACCAAAAAATCAACCTTAAAACCATCTTCATTGTTCAGAAACTGCACGCAATGAGAGTGTTGTTTGCACTCATGTGGAGGACACAAAATAATGTATTTTTAGAACTCCTTTGGTAGGAATATGATTTCCTACTATGTAAATAGACCATGAAAATTTCAGCTCTAGATCATTAAATTTGGGGACTTCTAACGTAGTAAAAACCCTAAACCTTACACTGTGACATATTAGCAAAAATGATTTTTAAATATAATTTTTTTTTTTTTAATTTCTAAAAAATAAGGGATCTGATTACCATCAAGTTAGGCATCTCCAATAAAAATTTCATGTTCATTGGACTTGTGTATCAAAAGTTATAGAAGAAAACAAAAAAGTCACTCCCATTGTGACGGGAAATAGGACCACCCTTTCTTGCAATGACCCACGAAGACTACTAGAATCAAGGTAGACTACTAATTGTATGTGCCCATTAGAAAAAATTTAAGGCTTTATGAGGGCCGCTTTCATGCATGAAAATGTACAATTGTAGAAAATATCAGTTCAAATTGGCTCGTAGAGAATCTTGCCAATGAAAGTGAGCTTGTGTAGCCCATCAGATTTTCAATTAAAAAATTATTTATTTATTATTATTTTATTTCATTGTATTTGTACATCCGCCAAAAGTCAAACGGCCCTCTATTGGGCCTAGATTTTTTGTAATGCCTTAGTAGAGACGACTATGTTTTTCTTTTATTGCGATATAGTGCTAGATTGCACCAAATTTTTTTTTTGGGCTATTAACCCCTAAATGCCCAAGGCCTGTTTTGAGCCTCTTGGAATTTGCTCTAAATTGAACGAAAAGCCAACATTTTGATAAGTTGAATCAATTTTTTTAAAATTGTAACCGTACAAATTCAAACTAGATATGTTAGAGATCTCATAGGAAAATAAAACACAACAATATCATTTAAGGGTTGAAAGATTATAATGTTTGATCATCAGGGTGTTAAAACTATGAAAATCTTTGAGCTCTCTTTTTGCATGTCAAATCTAAAAAGTGCAAGACCAAAAATATATGAGGTTGAAGGGCCTAACAAATATAACCCCAATCAATTTATGACTTCTGAAAACCTACTCTACAATTTTTTTAAATGAATTTCTAGTGTGATTTTTTCTCTAAGATCTAGTGTATTTGAGGCTCATTTCCAAGAGCTTTCAACACTACGAAAAGTCAAGATTGCAATGGGTACCTTTGCACAAAATCTAAAATAGAAAAATCATAATCAATCATTTTCAAAATTGAATTTTTGATGCTAAAACTAGACTTCAAAAAGAATCTTTCAAAAATAAAAACGACTAAAAATAGCAATTTGGTAAGGTTGTATTTAACTTCAAAGTTTCTTCGACACCACATTTGGGTGCCTTGGGCATTTAGGGGTTAAATGGCAACAAATTGTGAAGTTTTTTACTAGAAAACTTCAAATTAAAAAATCTTGGATAAAATCACCAAATTGTGTATGAAAATAGAATTATGGACATGTGATATGTGCTAATGTGACATTTTCTATCCAATATGTGGATGGATGTTGAAATTTGGAGCACCACCGACTATAACATTTATATCACCACTTTGGCACTTCATACAAAATGAAAAAAAAGAAGCCCTGGCCGAGACGACCTCCTGGACTCACCAGTATTCCGGTTCAATACAGAGTACCAATTGCCCAGAGCTTAAAACCAAGGACCCTCGATCAAGTTCCAATTCTTTAACAGTATTTTACTTAGTCTTCGCCTCTTCGGGTGCTATACATCTATGAACTATAAAGATCTGACATGATCCTAAACTTCACTGAACTGAAATCTGCCATTGACACACATTCCATGAAGGTCAGCAGAGCTAGGAATCCTAACCGTGTCGACCGCGCCATGCATCTGCAGACGCGATCGAGTACCAGACTGTTTCCGTGTTGTTGATTTCCGGGATGATCCGCCACTTGAGTGCGAGCTAGCTAGCTATAGATGCCATAGGTCAGTGCTCATCCCGCGTCGCTCCAAGACTTTTGTCTGCTTTTGGCGTTACTATGTTGCGCAAGTACTTTTTATATATGTGTGCAGAGCTAGCTAGTTATGGAAGCTAGTACGGTAGCAGGAATGACTTTGTAGGTAGCTAAGTGGCTGAGGAGCGCAAGGGTGAAGCTCTTGTCAGTGATTACATCTTCTCTTTTATAAATTCCTGCCGACAGATCGACCGATCAACCGTCGATTCGTGGATCGCCAGTTGTGCCGACTGTTGATATATAGCAGCTAGGCGCCTTGTTAGTTTCGACTTGGGTTTTGTTCGGTTAGCGGAGTTTTGTTGCGGTACTAGCTAGCTATAGCGTTCGTGATCGATTCAAGTTAAGTCTGACCCGCGTAGTACGACTTGAGTCGTCGTCTTCGTGGTCTTCGGAGTTGGCGTGCCCGCGACGTACTGGGGACGTTGTAGTTCGGAAACCTGAATTTGTCAATACTTTTATGAAGCTCTGGAATGACTCTCTTCTATTCGGATTTCCGAGTCGGTTGTGAACTGTAATTTCTGGGGAAGAAGGGAGTGATCGCTTGGAGCTTCCATGAACTGTAGCGGCGCCGAGGGTTAATTCAGCGTCATTCCAAGTCGGCGTGACCTCGATGGTGGCCACGATTTGAATTGGGCATGAACGAAACCCGAGGTTTCTAGCTAGCGTACCCAGGGGCTTAAGGATACGCGCGAGTCGCCATTAAAAAATCATCAATTTTGACAACCGACTGTCGCCATCGACCTTAGAAGTGAGTTCGTTTGACCATCGACTCTTCTTTCGGCACTTCTCTTTCTTAGTTTTTCACATCCGCGTCGTTCGTGAGGATGGTCTTCGAATGCGCTGTAGAAGTTCGGTATCCTTGCAAGCTTGTCCGGGCCGTAGTCAACTTTTCTGATTTCTACCCTGTCAGACTGTTCAAAATCAGTGGCAATTTGTGACCATTTGTCGATCAATTCCTTACCCAAGTTGGCAGTTGTGCAGAATGATTAGGTCTTTTTGCTCACAAATCTTTGACTTCAGAGCTTCTCTAACGTTAACGCGAAGTTCGAGTCAGTGTTGATATCGAGACATCGTGGCGCTTGTCTCAAGCTGATCTCGAGCGCGTAGTTGTACAGATTCCATTTCTCGTCCAACATATTATGGTCACGTTAGTGAAATGAAATTGGCTTGTTTCAGAGCGCCAAACTTATGACCTTGGGTGCTCTCGGAGTTCTTAGTAGTAGGAGTCGTGTAGGTTTCAGACGGGCGTCTGGAAAAGTGCCAATTATCTCTTGAACTTCCGTCACCTTAGTTAACGATTTTCGTTGAGAATCTCGCTTGCTGAAAATCATGGGTGTTGTTCTAAATTGGCAGGGAACGGGTTTGTGAAGCCGGAAGCGCACTGGGAGGTAATATTGACCGACAGAGTTTGGAATGGGCGAGGAAGTCCTCGAATCTCCCACCACATCGCCGTGAGTTAATTGATGAACCATGAGCTGCTCATTTATCGAGATCATCCGCCGGCGGAAGAATTCATCAGGTCGTCTCCGCCATCCGGGGATTGAATCCGACCCGCAAGGCTACGTACATCGCGACCCCAAGCCCGCAGTAGGCATCTCCTCAGTCTCCCACCCAGGCTTCCCCCAACCAACAGGCGCCAACCAATCCTCCACCAACACCTTACGCGCATTCACCCTCCCAGAGCTCAAATCTGCCACCAAGAACTTCGCCGTGCACAACCAGTTGGGCGAAGGCGGGTTTGGCCTGGTGTACAAAGGCAGCATCAAGCAGTCGGAGGAGAAAGTGGAAGTGGCGATTAAGCAGCTGAACACCTCCGGGCTGCAGGGGCACCACGAATGGGTCACGGAGGTGCATTTTCTGGGAATGGTGGATAATCCCTACTTGGTGAAGCTTATAGGGTACTGCGCGGATGATGATGAGAGGGGGATTCAACGGTTGCTGGTGTATGAGTACATGCCGAATAGGGGACTTGATGGACACATCTTTCAAGCAGGAGCGCCAGCGCTGTCGTGGCAGACGAGAGTCAAAGTGGCGCTGGGGGCTGCGCGTGGGCTTGCATACTTGCACGAGGAAAAGGGGGTAAGTGAATCGCCCGGCTGCTCGTTCCAGTGCCTGTTTTGGTCAATAATCGTGGGTTCTGGAGTCGTCGCCTCCGTAATGGCAAGCAAGGACTTGGTGGTAAAAAAAACAATAAGTTATAAGAAAAGACAAATTGCATGTTAGTACAGACCGACCGCCACTTGCTAATTATTTTTGGTAATCGTGGATTTCAGTTTGCCATTACCATACAGAATGTCAATGTGCTAAGTGGTAAGTTTAAATTATAACTAGATTCGATCCTTCTAAATTTTACTTTTGGCACCTAACTGTAGGATCTTGAAGATCGTGTTGCATTTCTCCTGCTTCACATTCTCAGTGGTCAATACTAAGTTTGACAGAACGTCATTTTAGTCAAGACTTTAGACTTCAAATTCAATATTGCACTTTGAACTTTAGGATAAGTTTGTGGATTTGAACCTCATTGGTTACATTACTTGCATATCCTCAAAATCTAGTTCTGTAGTGAGTAGTAAGTAAAATTTAGAATAAGATTAGCATCATGGTTTCACACATCTGAGTTTGAGAGATTCCATGAAATCAAAATTCTATTCTTCTGTTAGGGTTTATTGAACTCATGGAACTCAGGTGTATGAAACCCATTATTAAAGATTCTAATCCTCCTCTCAACCACGGAGCTTTCAAAATCTTACATTGCCATTACACAATCTGAATGTCAGTGTCGTTCACCAATGGCAAGTGTTTGGAATCAATGTATGCTTTTCCAAATAAAAGTGTTCCACCATATCGTGCTGCGCCCTCGGTAGTTGGTGTCCATGTAATCAGTTGAAATGATGCTGAGTGTGATTTCTGATTGACATGAATCGTCTGGATCCCTCTCCAGGTCATCTTTCGTGATTTCAAGACCGCAAACATATTGCTGGACGAGGAGTTCAACCCGAAGCTTTCGGATTTCGGGCTCGCCCGACAAGGGCCAGACGCGGGCAAAACGCACGTCACGACGGGTGTGAAGGGCACCTACGGCTACGCGGCGCCAGAGTACATTCAGACGGGGCATTTGACATTCAAGAGCGACGTTTTCAGCTTCGGCGTCGTGCTCCTGGAGATTCTCACGGGCCGGCGCGCCATGGACAGGAACCGACCACGGATGGAACAAAGATTGCTCGAATGGGTGAAACCCTACATCAACGACTCCACCAAATTTCACCTCGCCGTGGACCCCAGGTTGGTAGCCCTCTACCCGACCAAAGCCGCCGTGAAGTTCGCCACCATCGCCATCCAATGCCTGGTCAAGCAGCCCAAGGCACGGCCCAAGATGAACGCCATCGTGGAGGGTTTGAAGAAAGTCCAGGACATGACCAATCGATGGGAAAACAATGGTTCCACTCCCTACGTCACATTGCCAACTCCTCCAGAAACTCTTATCGAAAACGCCTACAGTTACAAACCTTCTCGCCAAACAAGTACGTTCACCACCCGAGACACCGCCCGAGACAAAGCTCGTGACAGAGCTCGAGACGCTGGCGACAACGCGAGACAGGCTGTAGCTTCGTGGGAGAGACCCAATCCGCCGGCGTTTCCGTTACCTTCGATTGCGAGTTCGATAGAGCGTCCCAATGCCGCGACAAGCTCAACGAGCTCCGAGGAAGGAGCGAAGTCGCCTCGAGGAGCGAGACGACCTCGAGACCATGCACTTGCAATGGAGGCCGTCATGCAGGGTATCCATCAGGGTGTCCATCAGATGCCTGTGTATTATCCGGGTGTTCCGCCGGAGAGGGACGTGAGTCGGGATATCAATCAGAGGCCCGTGCATTACCCGAGGAAAGTAGAGAGTGCCGGAGGGCAGGGTACTAGGTCGAATTATACCCGGCATGGGATGGATACGAGATATCTTACTCCTGCTTAGTTTTGCTTGCTGGGGCATTTGTGTAGTATTAACCCTTTATGGTCCATGGTGTGACATTTAATAAGTAGAAATAACCCATTTATAGTTTCTTGGATCTTAAATGGTTGAGGGAGCCTGTAGTAAAAAGTGATTTTGAGTAGTAATGGCCTTTATTAGCTACACCAAAGCACGCATTATGAGCATGTTGTAAAGGTTCAAATCCTTATTAGTTGATGTGATAAGTTAAAATTGACATCAGTTCAGATTCTAAGGTATATACATCCTTATTGTCAATATATACTTATCATGCAAGATATTAGAGTATCACATGAAGATATAGGCACATTTCAGGCAGAAATTGTGAAAAACTGTCACTTTTTAGGGCAAAGAGAAAAAAAAAATTGAAAAAAAGACCGTACAAATGTACAAATTTGTACTAGATTACTATTTTTTCTTCACATTTTTGACATTTGCATCTTTTATCATATGAGTTACATAATGGCTTGCCAAATTTTAAAATTAAAAAAAGAATTTTGCACATAATGTCATGGTTGTCCAAAAAGTTTAGGGCAATATAATTTTTTATCTAGGCATCCAATTGAAAGAAAATTATATTCCCAATAAGGAGGTACATGTTCGCTCTTGGTGTCAAATTTCGTGAACTTCATACAACATAACTACCCAAAATCTCTTGCATACGTTGATTGGTTTCTTGGTCTTTTAGAGATTAAGATAGGATGTTTGTTCTTATACAGTAATAGGATTTACTAAACTTCACTAACATAGGAAGGATATTGGATTTTTCAATGCACAAGTATTAATATTAATTTGGTTGGATATATAGAAATGTTTTTAGAGTACTCATTTCAACATTTCAACATTTTGAAAAATATTCATGCCATTTTAAGGACCCTATACCACTTTAGAGGCCAAAACTCATCCATATTGTAGGATGAAAATGGATGGATGAAAATTAGTAACTATCTATGAGTTTCAAGCTTTTTTTTTTAATCATTGTCCAAAAATTGGATTTTGAAATTCTTTGGGTGAAGTTACCTAACATAAAATTGGCCTAAGAAACATTAGTCTTATCATTAGAGATGTCACTCAAGTTGGCTTTTGAACAAAATCTTTTTTGCTATTTCAATTGGAATTCTTGTGATTTGTACTACGGAGATTAATAAAAATTTCAATGGGAGTAATATTGCCATTTTTGGTTTAATTTTCTATAATGGTCTAATAGTTGCTATAAGTGATGGTCTAATGGCTAAGTGATCTAATGCATTAGACCCTTTGGCAAGCCATTTGAGGTTGATATATAAAATTTTAGATGAATAGATGACATTTCATCATTATTCTACATATTTCAACCATATTTGTAGTAGGCTTGTCAATTATTGAACAATACCTATCATCCAAACAAACCACCGGACACTGTCATGAAAATTTCTTTAGCAATGTAGAGGTGTTCCACAAGTCTAATTTGTTGTAAGTGATGAATTTTTGATTCACTAGCACCAAACAAGAGTATTTATTTGATAACAATGTCCAAATGTAAAGGGATGACATCATTTTTAGAATGGTCTCAAACCAATGTTGCTTGAATGAGAAAAAAATCACAACATTCAAGTTCAATAGAGCTGGTTGTAGAAACCAGTCTACATGTGCAAGTTAATTTTGAAATGTAGTCTTAGCAATAAATGCACCACTTGGTCTTGAGTTAAGCTCTAAACTTGAGATTCTCATCCAAAGTTACAATCTCTTTTCCCACATGTTGCATGCTTGTGAGTTCTCATTGGTGGAAGCAAAACTAGAAATGAAATTCTAAAGAGCTCTACTGTAGAACCTCCCTAAATCGATCTTCCATAAGCCAATAAACCTCTGTAAACCAATCTTGTCAGACCGGTCCCAGACTGGGCCATATAACAAAGGTTATGACTAAAAATGACCCTCCAAAAGCCAATAAACCTCCCTAACGTAATCTTGTCAAACCAATCCGGGACCGATCGACTTAAGGAGGTTCTACTGTGTCTTGGAGTTTGATCCCTAGTTCTTTGTACTCTGAAAAAAAAAACCCAATTTCCTCTCACCTTCTGATTAGCTCCAAATCTCTTTTCAAATTCAAAACTCGTCTCAAAGCGCTTTTATTTTTATAGAAAAATATTGCTGACACGTTGCTACATAAAACTAAAAAAATGACACAGTAGTGAAATATCCATGATATTTTGCATATGCATTGTAGTTGCTATCTTAGAAAATTGAAAAAAAACAAAACCCATTATGTCTTTCAAGTCACGTCGAGCCCATTGTTTTGACCCATTGTGAGGCCGACGAAGCTGACTTTCAGTTGGCCGTGGTTCATACTGAGGGCTAACAGTATTGTACTGTACTGTACAGTTGCTCAGGGTAAGCCTCACCAGGCATCACAGGTGGAGGTAGTCCTTTGGCAGTTATTAAATTATAAAATATTAATTGGAAACAAGCAGCCACGAGAGGCTCGTCGTCGCAGCACAGGCTCACTAAGGGTACGTTCTCACTTGACGTTAGCAGACAGCGGTTGTAAAGAGATAGTTCAGTCAAAGAGCGAAGACAGTTGCCATGGTGAGCATCGTGGAAAGTCCCTCGCATGGGCGTTACAGACTGGGTGACTCCATTGCTTTGCAAATGACGAAAGTGTTCAGATATGGCGCGGTGTTAGAGTGTTAAGTGCGGTTCTACGGCGCCAAATTCGTGCGTTTCCACACCAGGGGTTGCTCTTATGCGGTAAGATGAAACATGACGATTGTGAAGGAAATTGACAGAGCACTGAACACGTCCTGCACGAATTCGCAAATTGGGCGAGGAACTTCTGCACGTCGACGGCCACTCAGTTACGAAATCCACAAACTTTCTTCACAGCAACTCTCTGCGCTACAGATTGGTGATCAAATGCTTGTCCTCATTGCAGCAATTTGTAATTGAGGCACCGAGTAATGCAGCCGTCCACGTTGATTTTCTCTGTTCAATTCGATGGCCCGCATGCGCAACAGGGCTTCATTGCGAAGAATAAGAAAACAGTGAATCGTCGTTTTAACTTAACGGGCCTTCCACGGCCCCATTAACTTAAACCCATTCTTAAACTCCAAAATCTACGTTATCGCCTTGAAGCGCTGCTATTTTAATTGCGTCGCTTAACACTTGACTCCGACCTAAGACTCCTCGTCCCATCCAGTTGCCACTGCTCTTTGCGCCCGCCAGCGCAGCGTCCACGCAGGCTCGGCTTTTACGAAAGAACGCTGGTCTGAAAGCCCCTTGCCTGTATTGTCTATGACCGGCCTCTACTACCCAGGGCTTCTTTTTTTGGCGAAATTTCGCCAGATTCTAAGTTCCTCTGACAGGTTTCAGCCACTGTGCCTGGCTCCCTCCAAATATTCACCAGCCAACGGAGGGCACAGTGGGATTGCGCTGTTCATCTACAATGCGAAAAAAAAAGCCCTGCTACTACCCCGCCTAGCAGCAAGTGAGAACGTACCCTAACTTATTGCGGGACGTTAAATCGTGCCAACCAAAGTGGGCCCGCCCGACGTGGCGCGGGGGCTGGACCTTGGGCCCGGGCCACGCCTGGCCGGCCCACTTCCGATGGACTCCGACCCGGCACAACGTCCGCTCCCATCGTGACCTCGACGAAGCAGCAACGTGACCTCGACGGAGCGCCAGTCGACGGAGGCGGAGTCTCTTGAACTTCCATCGCTTGTACTGCGTCGTGTTTGCGTTTAGGGTTTGCGCCGTTGTTGCTTTGCCTGTGGTTGTTGCAGTTTGGAGTATGCTTGTGGTCGTGCGCCTTGTCTGCGCCTCTTCCGCGCCTGCTGCACGCCTCCTCCGCAGGCAGGTTTGTAGAGTGTTTGTTGCATTTGAGTTAAAAAGTGCGGATATTGACCAAGATTCCGAACTGAGGTTCAAAATCTGGTGCAAAATTGAATTATCTTTAAACTAGTGTTGAAGCAAGTTCAAGCAGAATTATTTGATTGATTGAGTAACTAAAAGTTCTGAGAATTATTGAGGATGTTATTTTGGGCTCTGTCGTTGTGAGTTAGTGAATGAGCTTCCAACTAATTTTCGGAGTAACTATGTCGATGGAAAAATATCTGGGTTGACAATTGTTGAATTGTGCAGGTTTGAAGGTGCTAGTCGATGCTAGCTGTCTATCAATATTGCGATCATGACTGTGGAGTTTGAACGGAGTTTGAACTGTCTAATATTTGAGCGCGCAGAGCATCTATTTGGAGTGTGTTTAGGATTTGTATTGTCAGTGCAACTGTAATCAGTTCAGTTAAATGTATGGCGGAGATTTGGAATCTCCGCATATGTTCATAATATCTTTAATTTCCTGAGAAAATCAGGAGAAAGGAGCTGTGACTTTTTAACAGTTACTTTCTCAAATTCTTCTTCACGCTGTAATCGCAATTTCTTCTTCATGTTGGCCTTTGGTCATAATCAATGTGCATGGAGTTGATCGACTCTCACAAAATGTTTGGCTTCATTGTATGGCAAAATTTTATGTCAACCTCAATTAAGTGCTAGTGTCATTTTTTGATGAGCATCAAATGGATTTGGGCATCACGTCATTCACACTTATAAGTTTAGTGTCTTGCATCTTGCATCGTTGAAAATTTGTAACTAATTCATTGTGATTCCAAAATGGGTATGCAACCAATTCCATTATGATTCAAGTGAAAGTATCTGCCTGCAAAATTAGATTGTCAATTATCATTGCATACCCATTTGGTCCCCGTCTGAAAAGAACGGCATGCTTGCGGTAGCTTGGATGTTGTTGGTCAAGAGCCCAATTGTGGGTTCCATCTTATGAGCTTTTGTTCAATCTCCTTAACCAACAAATAAGAATATTGCCAAACCTTATCACCTGCTAGCAAAACCATGGCTAAGCAAGAAGAACCCAGCATATCTATGCAGCCGCAGGACATCTTGAACAGTGTCTCTGCACCAGTCGATTAGCACTATGCAAGAAGACAGTGTGCAACCGTATTGATCCCTGCACCAAAACTCCAAGTACCAAGTATGTATAGAAGATGAGTTAAGATTAACCAAACTCAAGTCATCGACATAATCTGCGAATTGGAAACTCAAATCATGTTAAGTACAGAAAATAGAGATAAAAGCAAACCCCAATGCTAGGCACCACCCTCAACCTCCTCACCAAATCATATCACTCCCATTTCCCAAAGCAAGTTAGATTGGTATGCATTGTAAACTGTCTATCACAAACCCTATGTTTGAGCACCTGTCTTGTGTGCAGGTGCAAGTTCTTCTACTCCTTTATCTTTTGTAGTCGTTGCTGTCGTGGAGCAGGCGCAGACAAGGCGCACGACCACAAGCATACTCCAAACTGCAACAACCACAGGCAAAGCAACAACGGCGCAAACCCTAAACGCAAACACGACGCAGTACAAGCGATGGAAGTTCAAGAGACTCCGCCTCCGTCGACTGGCGCTCCGTCGAGGTCACGTTGCTGCTTCGTCGAGGTCGCGATGGGAGCGGACGTTGTGCCGGGTCGGAGTCCATCGGAAGTGGGCCGGCCAGGCGTGGCCCGGGCCCGAGGTCCACTTTGGTTGGCACGATTTAACATCCTGCTAACTTATTTAAGTAAGATCATGCTCTGACTCTCCGTCTCACAATCACTGTACATGTAACTTAGATTATGTAAAGGCAAAGCACCTCCCCTTCTTCTGTTCCGGTCCGTCCAGAGCCAACAAATGGAGGGGTGTGCTTTGACATTTTCACCATTCCTAGCATCTACGGTATTTCAGGAAATAAAAATCAACTTCGGGTCTGTTCCCACTTGGTGCTAAGCCGGCAGTGTTTGGTAAGAAACTGCCCTGAAACTGGAAGGGCGTTCAGACCAGAGAAGTTCCGTAACCTCCGAGAGCCTACGTGGGTGGTGATGTGGAGCTGAAATAAGAGCGGTACTACGGTCAGTAATGGCCAAATTTTTTTGAGGTGCGCATTATTAGAGTTAGTTTCCAATCTTCATGAAAACTAGATTTCAGTGAACTTAGGGCGGTCTTTGTTATTGTGGGTCACGGAGGCCCATTATGAAAGAACCAGCGTCACATCGTGGGCCTAAAGGTGCGACACTAGGAATAGTCACGGCTTGTTCACCTCAAAGGTGAACAATGGATATTGAAGTGGTGGCGGTGTAGGGTTGGCTTCACCTCGATGGAATATTCTTAGCATGACAATGATTGTTCACTCCTAGCATCCACCTCCGGAGGTGAAGATTGGGAGTGCGTTTTCAATAGCACGCTAAGAATGTTCGTTTGTTCTCTCAACTTTCAATTACCTCCGTCCATCTCCGTCCATCTTGCCATTATCCATTATCCATTCTCAACATTCGAATAAAGAGGGTGGTCACGGCTTCTTCAAAAAACATGGCTTCTCATTGGCTAATCCAAACCCTCTATCTCCATTGTTCACACGCACCTTGAACAAGCCGTGACTACCCCTACTGCAAGCAAGCAGCTGCGCACTGAGGAGGACCTGCATTGCAGACATTGTAGCACCTTCGAGTCTTCAGAATTCGATGGAATTGTAGCTTTGAGTGTCTGCAAGGAGACCAACTACTAGGCGACGTTCAATTGTATAACCAGCCTCGGCAGTTCAGGACGATTTCATTGGAGGTCGCGTACTATCACCAAAGCTCCTCTGATGTGCATCACTTGGAAATCCTTTCGTGTTCAATGAATGACCTCAAAAATTCAGCAGTAGCTTCTCCTTCTCTTTTTACACAGTTGAATTGAAGCTTCGATGTGAAACAAGTCACTGTGAGAACCCTAAATCACTGAATTTCTCCCCAAGCACTGGATCCCAAGTCCAATTTGCCATTTGGTTGCAATTTGTTCCTTCCTCCTCTGCATGACAATCTCAAATTACCGATTCAATTGAAGCACTGAAATTCAAATCTCTCTCGTCTCTTCCCGCAATTCTCTGCAACTCTATGAAGCTCACAAAAATTCCGAGTTCAATCTTTTGAACATCACGCAATCTCCGTTAGCAATTCAGATTAGTTAAACTTATGTAATGCCTCGTCAATCTCTTCAAAAAACACGGGATTGCATAAACGCTTCAAAATCCATGAAGCAAAATCGTTCATGCAATTCAGCATACAAGGGGACTAGATACAGTTGCAGGCGCCCATTACTTTGACGTGGTAGGCAAACCCATAACACCCCCGTGAGTGTGAACAGCAAGTAGCCATAACTGTAAACTCTATTCCATACCACAGCTTCGGTTGCTGTTTCAGTGTGAACCCTCAAATGGATTTTTGACGTGCCTATGCTTAGCCAAGAATCTGCACTCCTATCTAAGGCCAGGTGGGAACGGACCCTTATGTTTCTGAGCACCACTAGGTTCGATTGAGGTCCGAAATACTGTAGCTCTGCCTCGGTCCATTGCAACGTGTCACAACAAAGAGAGCTATCCTCGTCCAACCACTATTCCTTCTGGACATACTGTACCTTACTGTGACAATACTCACCACCAGCACACAATGAAGTTATAGCACACAATGAAGTTCGTGAGAAAGACAGAGCTCTGGCCCGCCTCCCGCAATAACTTCGGCTACCAACTCACAAAGTCACAAGAGTCTTCAAAACGTTCATCACCATGGAACGAGTCAACATCCAATACACGTACGATGTAAGCTTGGAAAAGACGTAAAGTAGTTTTCGATAGTGATTGACCTCACAGGGTGTACTGAAACTCAATAACAGATCGTACGATTCTCTGATTTCTGAAGCTACTCCTACCGGAAGAAACAGGGAGTTCCTGCAGTAAACGCCAAAACTCAACTTTTCCTCGCTCGTGCAGCTTTGCTTTTTGCTAGCGCCGCTTCACGCTCTGCAGCCTGCCTGGACAATCTCTCAGCCCTCTCTTGCCGTTCCCTTTTCTTCTTGTCATCAGGAACCTTCTTCCCGCCGCTTTTCTGCAAGGCAAAATCAACACCAACTTAGTGTCTAGAAAGATTTGGACCTACGGGCCGGTTTACACTTCCCCAGATAAGTAATGAGGACAAGAAAAAAGATGAGGCCAGACAAGGTTAGACAAGAAGTTGAACTCGTGGGACAAGGGGGTAAGACATTAAGCCCTAAACGTAACAGCTAGTCAGAGGAGCCAGTCAAACAATACATTTAACAATTCATTAATCAATATGCTGCCATATCATTTACGAAATTGATAGTATACGTCTGCATTCCTAAAAACGAAATGTACATCAATTTGTAGAAATTAAAACATTGCTAGGGTTAAAATAAATGGCAAAGTCTGCATTCTTAAAATGTTATGAGCATCATTTTCGAAGGTTAAATAAATGGCTTAGCTAAGGTGGTTAATTCCACTGAATTCGAATGGTCTTGGTGTAAACCCAAGAGGGACAGGGAGGGGGCTGAAGTGTCACCGTGTAAACAACTATGTCATTTTATCATCCATTGTCAAGATTCTTTCCCATGACCTTCCGAACAAAGTGTAAAGCTGTGAGGCTCTTAAGGACAACTTTATAACTTTTGACCGATCACATTGCTAATTTTCTTAAAATATGGTTGAAATGTCCTGTAAATGGAAACCGACCCAAACGAGTCCTATTTCCCGGCAATGTTTCCACAATACACAAACATGCAGTAGAAGCGCAAACCTGTGTGGACGCTTTAGAGTCTCTTGCACTCGTGGCTTGAGGACGACTTCCGGTGCCTTCTTCCCCACTCGGAGTTGGAGAAGGTCTGGGATTTCGTGCTTCCTCCTGCTTGGCCTGAATGTATTGCTCTATCCTTGCCTTGCTAATTGCCTCGAACTGCACACATTCATCACCAAATCGTTGTTTAATATTCTCTATTCGGCAACAACTTTCCTCAAGACGCTCCAAGTATATGATAGGAGGAAGAGGCCCTAGCAAGTGATCTACTATTACTAGTTATAAAAGGACGGGAAGGATTACTTGAAATCTGCTTGGTTGATAATATATCATAATAGGATAGATCGCCATTACTGAAGTAAAGCTTTGGAAGAGAGATGTTATTAAGCTGCAGTACTGGCAGATATTGAGATAGAAGGCAAGTTCAAGCAATCAACCTGCTGATCTCGCCACTGTTTTTCCCATGCAGCGTCCAGCAATCCTCCATATATTCCTTCCTGGGTTCGTAGTATGGACTCCATCTCTTCCCTCACCTGAGGATCACCTAAATCCGCAGTTTTCCAATCTGCTTCTGACAAAGGAAGTTTCATATCCTTCACCACAAATAAAACTCCAACCAGTCAGATCTACCATTAAAAACATATTTCCACTCTTACACACGAAAGTTTAGTAGTTACAGCAGTAGATTTAAATCCAAAGATCCTCACATTGCGTACCCCAGACGTATACTTTGAAGGTTGTTTTGAGTTCCATGACATAAACTTTTGGACACTGCAGTCATACAATCAACAAGCGAACATGCAAGACGGAGACGAACACAGCAGGAACGGGTAGACTTACCACCCAATTTGCAGGCCTTGGAGGAATTTGCAGCTGATCCACTTCAGCTTGAACTTCTTGTTGAGCTTTATAATAAGCTACATTTGGTACTATGACAGGGTCCAGCCTTGCTCGATCTGGATTTATGTTCATTAAACCCTATTTCCCATGCATCCCGACTTGTTATTAGTCTTCCACCGAAACCACCCCGGGCATTTTTCAGTTTAATTTTAAGAGTACATAGCTAGGAATCAAGAAGGACAAGAAAATTTCCAAAGGTTCAAATGTATCGAAATTCTCAAACCTCTCTTCAATTTCATACATGAAAATTTGCATATGGTAAGAAAAAATTCTGTTACAAACCTGTTGTAAAACCTCCCAGCCAGGTTCTCTTCTTTCCACCTTCTCACGCAGTTCATCATAGCGCCTCTTATCCTATTGTCATAGACGATAGCTAGGAACAAGTTAGTTACTATCGTCAAACAAGGTAATCAGCTCGTAGGCAAATACTGTAATCAAGAATAGCTGAAAGTTCAAAAATCTGAGTAGTTGTACTACAAGTGATGCTTAAAAATCACGGGGACTTGGCAGATATTACATGGATGGACCAAAAAGTAGGAGAAAAGCTCACCTGATACTCCCACCACATTTTTTCTTTAACATCATCATCATACTCCACCCCGCTCTCAATAGCAGGCTTCTCAAACATCATCCATTTAGCCAATTCGGGATTTGCCATCATTCGATCATGGGTCTGCAACAGTGACCGTATGTTAACCTCTAGATAATCAAATTCAACGTCATTCGACAACCAGGAGGAAGCTGCAGGAACAGAATACCCTTAATGAGAAGGGACATGGTTTTGCATTCCTAATAGACACAGAATTGTATGTAATCTGCTCTCGCAAAGGAAAAGTTGTTGATACTCAAATTATACCTCAGTTGGAGGTGTCGTCTTCCTGTACACGTTCCATGCTTTCCAAGGAACATCCATTATCTGCATTCAAGAACAACCAGGACATTGACCCGTAAAATGATATGACTAATAACGAGAAGAAATCAGTTGAAGGAGATAATAGCATGCAGCCAAACTAATCCATAGATCTATTATGGCCCCTCCATAGAAAAGAACTCAAGTACAAAATCCAAGAACCTAGTTACAGTCGGCAGATCTCAGGAATGGTGACTTACGTCATCGAAGTTCATTTTAGGTTTCCATGATTCGCCTTTGCACTTCTTACATGTCATAACCCCCTGCAAGTCGACAAGCATAGATCACTAAAATTCCCTACCAACACGAGGCCAGGAATGCAGCCCACAACAGAAAGATACAGAAGAATACTTCCGCGGTGAACTGCAACCCACAACCACATATTTGCCACTAAAGTAGAGATAACAAACTGAGACACGTACCCACTTGCAACACTGTAAAATCTTGGAAGATGAGTGCACATTGATTTGGAGAATGTACAACACCTTAAGATAAGCACGTGTGCCAGTTTTAGGTCATCTACCAATAAAACTACCCAAAAAATTTGAAACCTTATAATTTTTACATAAGGTATCCGAATAACACACTGTTTCGGAGCATTGAAATCGTCTTCTCATTAGCGAATATAAAATTTCAACTCTCTAATAATGGTAACTTGCTCAGCGCTTAAAGTATTTCCTTTAGGTGCGGTTAACCCAAATCCATTAGAGAAAAATACACAAAATGATACAAGACGCCGATCCCTGGAACTTACCGTGCCATCACAAGTCGGACATTCACGGCGAGGCAAAGGAAGGCCCGAATTCACAGATGCAGGAACATAACCCATATTTGCACTGCCACCTGCAATTGCCGCTGCCAAGCTCTGAACGGATTCACCCTGGCCTCTACACCATCGATTACACCAGACTTCAGTTACGTTGATAAGTAAGTAATCAGATATTTTGTTGTCTAAATCTCAAATTACGCACGGACTGGTTGTGAATCATACACTCCAACCTCCTATTTCCACTCTCCTCGAGCCCTATTTTTGATAATTAAGCTGGAGATAACAAGCATAAAAAAATTCATTGCATGAATGACACCATATGATATGTTATTGGACCTCCTGGGCCCATAGTACACTCCTGATAGACACTTCGCTTACATGCCCAGCACAAGTTCTAAATTCTCAATGCGACTGAATTTGTTCAATGCGACTTACCCTCCAACATCAGTGACAAAGTACTGTACCAATCCCTTCCCCGCGCACATTGTGCAGCGCAACCCTTCCCAGCCATTGCATTCGACGCATTCCCTGCAAAAACAGCTACATTAATAATTCTGCTTGACCTTGGATATCTCGCACACCACAAAGAGCGAGAACACTTGCCCCGCCCCCCCACCCCACACAGATAGGACACTTCTTTCAAAACCAGGTCACTGAATTCTTGCATGAAATCTTGCCATCAACAAGACACTTAAAAAAGCCCCAAATTAATGAAACATCTTCAATCCTGGCTCTCAAATTTTCCAAAATGCCAACCTCTTGCCAAACACCTTGCCAGCTCCATCCAATGCAATAGCCGCAGTTCCTGAGGCTGCCACGACCTGCGCACACGCACAATTGTATCAAATTCCGAATTGAAGCACCACAAAAGAAACCCTAATTAGCGAATGTCACGGAATGCCTAGTACCGCAACAGAGAGGGAGGCCACAGATGAAATGAGCTTGGGCACGCCAAAGCCAGCTTCCGCAGCATCACGAACGTCCCATGAAAACTCCAAGGCCGTGTCCTTGACTGCGCCTACAAACTCGCCCGACCTCTGCTTCACCACGGCCACCACCTTGTCGAGATTGAGCTTATTCATCGTAAAACCCTAAACCCTGATTCCACCCGCGGTATCAATTCTTCACACACAACTCGAATTCGTCATCTGTCCGCACACACCCAAGTGACCCAATTATACAACAATCAATCCCATCCAGCTCTTGTTTTCTTGAGCGATACTGTGCCAGAAAGCACAACTGCTTCGTGAAACAAAGGCGTAAGGCAACAAAGCCCCATTCCGGACACAAGTTTGGATAAGCCCATTGCAGGCAAACTTCTTCCTGTGGTGTACATTTCACACCATACATGTACATAACAGACATAACAGGAAGAAGCTCTTATTTAAACTTGTGTCCGGATTGGGCTGAGTTACCTCATAGGAAAATTATTTTTTATTTTATTTTTTGGCCACCTTGGCCTTGCCAAGTTTGTCATGGTAAGAGCATTGCCACCAGGGTTTTTGTTTTTGTTTTTGGAGAAGTGCTGAAGTGGCAACATACGAGAAAATGATGTAGCCAAATATTTTAGTATTCATCTATATTTTGGATAGAAATATCTTTTCATCCACATATTTAGATGAGTTTCATTTAAAGTTGGCAATTTCATCCAAAATTTAAAAAAAAATTGGAGCAATTTGGCATTATCATCCAATTTTTCTTCAATTTTTTCCTATAGGCTTGATGCAACACATTTTTTTTGAGGCATTTGGACCTTATAAGGCCCCCCAAAAAAAACATTGATTGCCACCCATCTCCCCAAACAAGGCTGGGAAATGGGGTGGCCGAGCCTTATAGCTCTCGGGTTGCTTCCATCCCCCACTCATCCCCGTCCTCAAGGATAAGCCAAACAAAATCAATCTCATGCATTAATGACTTGGCAGAATCAAGAGCCAACCACCATGCGAATTGATTAAAAAATTGTAAGAAATGAGGTGTTCCGGCCTACAAACCAACAAACCTAACAAGATCAAGCAAGGATCAAAGCATGGCGAGGACGCTTTGGAGAGAGAATTTTGGAGTGACCGGTCTCTTTTTGTCCTCAGCCGGGTCTACGGTAGACCACTTTTCTTGGCTTGCCACACCCAAGCACGGGTCGGGAACTTTCCCCGTTAATGAATGGCAATGTTTTAAGTAAGTTTGGAGTCAGAAAGCCATAGCATGCCATTTTATTGTCACCTTGCATCTATGAATGTAGACTCCATTGACAAATTGACAAATGTTAGGTTACAACAACTTGTCCACATTGCCGGCATTATTCCTATTCATTTTGGATATGGCATCCAATACAATAAGCATGCCACCTATATCCCAAATTCACCACTCTTCACTCTTTATAGCATGTGATTCACTCGCTCCATGGCTTAATTTATTGACCGCATTGCCTAAAATATCTTCATCAATGTGACCCGACTTCCTCGCCACTTCATCTTCTACTCTCAAAAACTAATTTGCTCTAAATCTTCAGTTGCTTGTACAACAAATTTTCATTCATTTTTGTATGAGCAAAATTGTAGAAGTTTGTTGTGGGATTGCAAATTGGGCAATTTTAAGGTTGTGATTGTATATTGGTGTATTTGCAATCCAAATCCAAAGACAAATTGACGCCACTTTGGTAGTTCAATATGGAAAGTGAGTATATTACTCTATAATTTTTCATCTCTAAACTTTCATCTCATTTGTGATTGCATTTGCATCAATGATTATTTGTGATATGGTTTGATATTAGATTCATGAAAGGGAATGTCAAGTACAAGTTCTAATATTTATGGTATAAGATGTTAAATTTATAACTCATAAGGAGTCTACAAATACATTGAATCTAACTTCCAATGTGTGTGTTCACAATTGGTAGAGGGTCATTGCCAAAAGATTGTGAAGACATTGTATAGGTCTACACTTCCAAAGGTCAACCAAAGAAACTATGGCTAGCAAATGTGGTGACACTAATCAACAAATCTTTATGTAGTTAACAACACAAAAGGCAATGGAATATCACAGAGGAAGGCCAACAAAGTTGTCGCCGCCAAACTTTTTATAACTAGTGCATGGTTACATGTGGAGGATACAAGGGTTTGTTTTGCAAGGTATAGAATGCAAGAATTATCGTTGTTTCATTTTCTATAAAGCCTTTATTACCATGCAACCACAATAAAATTAGAAGAATACTAAAAATCTCATTCATCAAAGTCAATTGGCATATTATCAATATTTTCACCAATTTTTTTGTAAGACTTTCACTACCAACAAGGAAAGTAGATAAAAAAAAGACTTCATTTATACCTTTCAAGATTCTTATACTAATTGACCAACTTTTTGTCATCTAGTGTGCTTCCTTTGCAATTTTCATTTTAATCTAATGTACATACAATACTCACTACCAGACAATTAAGAAATCAACAATGTTCTAAAGAATTGAAATGGAATGACCCAAATCTCATACTCCATGAGTATTATTACTATCTTGGGGGGAGACCATTGGTGCAGTAGAAAATGGCGTGAAATAAAAAATAGGGTCAATTTAATTTATTGAAAATAAAATTTAGAATTTTTTAGATATACTATAGGGTTTGAAATAGGTCACTCATTCGATTGTAAATAAAATAGGGTGGAACTTATAAATCCTTGATTTTAGAAAGCAGTAGAAAATAGATTGTAAATAAAATAGGGTGCTACCGTGCTAGACTAAGGATCCTCTAAAAAGTATTTAGTAGGATCAGTAGGATACTAGAAGTATATGAAGGATGGATGTAAAATTCTGCACTTTTGAAATCCAACGCATGCACTGTGGAGGAAAATATTGTAGTTGTGGTTATGGGCATGAATCTTCTGATGCTCCAATGGTTGAGTGATGCAGAGATGGCACTTCCACCTACTGTAGATCCGGTGACTGTTTCATTTTTGGTTTTGGACAGCGCAGGTGCCAGCTTTTACGCAATCATAGTATTCATGCTTAGGGTTTAGGATTTCGCGTTGCAAGTTGCTCTGTTCCTTTGTAATTTTCAATCCTTGCACTAGTGTGGGAAGGGCGGTTTAGGTTCACGAGAGTTCACATGATCTAAGCTTTTGGATACTTGCAATTTTTGGCCGTGGTGCTTGCCTTAGGCTTTGCTACACCGTCTACAGGATTTAGAGTTTTGCTTACCTCCAACAGTTTTGAAGAAGTGACAAGCGGTTTAGGGCGGAGCGATTTGTGGGGTCCTACTACCTTCATGTGCCGCAATAAGTTCTATGTTGAAATCAAATTTTCTTTAGCATCCTGCTCCATATATTCATGTACAAATGCAGTTTCAGTTAGATTTCATTTGGAATTTCCTATCGCACATTCGGTGATTGCTGATTCACTTCTTAATTAGGGATTAGGATTTTGAGATGTTTTGCAAATCCTATGATTGGTACTTCAGTTTGCCGTTAGGATTTAGGGTTTCAATTTGTGTTGCTAATCCTGTAAATGCTGTGAATATTGCTTCACTGCCAACTTAGGTTTTTGTGTCCAAGTCTTTTTGTTGTTCCTGCAACTGCTGCTTCAATTTAGATTCAGATTTCTATTTCCAATTTGCTTTGAAAATCTTATGGATGCTCCACTCCAATGGAGTTTGCAATTTGTTTCTCATTTTGTTGTAGTCCCAATTCTCTGTTCCATCTATAATTTCTGTTGCAAATGTTATTAATGCGGCTGGACTTTGCGGTGCATTTAGTTGCTTTGAATTTGTTGTCTACGTCCTTTGAATGTTAATTTGTGACCTGCTCGTGGATTTAGGGTGATGTTTAGGATATGTCTGCATTTGTAGTGAGAACTTGAAATGGGGTGGAAGAAAATCAAAGTGCACACACTTACTGATGAAGGTGCACCTCCAAAGTGCATCGGGACCATGAAGGGCAAGGATGGAGAGTCCCTAGTTGCACAAACACATTTACAACATCAACATTTTGTCTACGTTGTACATATACTCCAAAATTGCAAAACCTATGCGCAACATCCTAAAAACCACAGTTTCTAGATGGGTCCTAAAAAACTGTAAAATGCCAGAAAATGCTAGAAGCTGACGGTGGTTGGGATTACAGAAAATAGCTGCTGCAGTAGCCAAAATCAACAACATCTGAAGGAAACAAATGGAAAAGACCATTAGAGGAGATTTGGGCTTCTAAGAGCCCATGAGTTCCCGTATTGTGGGAACTCTGCAAGATTGTTGTGACACTGCCGCATGGCCAGTTTGACATGGCCAAGCGACTGCCACGTCATTTTTTAAATTTTTAAATTTTTTTTTAGTATTCTTTTAGCATTTTAATTTTTTTTTTAAATTTAATAATTTTTTTTTTCTGACAGCAAGGGCTGGTTCCCAGCATTGGGAACAACCCTGAAACAATCTTTCAGAGGCTCAGATCTCCTCTAATGCCTTCATCTAAAACTGCCACAAGTTGCAGGGGTGATTCACAATGTTGGAGAAGGCTCCAACTAGCCATTGTCAAGGATCTCCAACTAGTTAGTCTTTTGTTCCTCCAGGGCCCAACGCAACACCTCCAAGTCTGCCACAGACTGTAAGTCTTCCAGTCCCATTGCCACTCTACACAATTCTTCTGGATCCCAATATTGGAAATCAAACTTGAGAACCTTCTTTTCTTCTAAGCGCACTCGTAAGTCAACGTACAAGTTGGCTACAAATTTCTTATGAATGTGTATTTGAACACAAATGCAATGCTAAAGTTTTTGCGGTTCGCTTTTCTTGTGTTTGAATGCAGTCTTGTATTTGAATGCAGTAGTATTTGGGGATTCAATGTCTTTGCGCATCTGATCTTTTGTGTTGGGACCTTGTTATCATTACTATGCTCTTCCATGTTTGCAAATTCTGACTTTTGTTAGTTACATTTTGTTTCCTCTTTTGTATGTTTTGATGTCAAGTGTATAATGGCGTTTTTATAGTTTTGCTTTGGTTGCTACTTGTAATAGTAAACACCTTGCATTGCTGCTTGTGACTAATGTTTAGATGCATGATATGGAGTGAATGATGTTCACATAGTTGCTTTTCCAATGAATAGTATTTTGTTTAGTATTTGGTAGTTCTATAGTTTTCAAAAAAAATAGGGTGCCAAAAAATAGTCCCTCCATCCATTTAAAAAAAATAGGGTGCTGAAATATACTCATCAGTAGCTTTTTTTCTACACATATGGTCAGGAGGAAAAAAATACCTATAAGCACTGAATCGATAGAATAATTTTGAATACAATGCACTCAACAGTCTTCAGATCATAATCAAATTCACAGTTCTTTATTTATAAAATCCTTGAATGGATCAAGATACATGCTTCGTTTTGATGACTAACGCCTACTATATCCATGCTGCTTGCACTTCCCAGTTGAAGTGACCTCCCTCCCTTCTTCCGATGCATAAAAGCCTTCCCTCTCTGACAGCTCACTTCTAATACTCCCTGCTTCCACCGAGCCTCCACTCTTCTGATCCCCCCAAAACCCTCTTCCCCCTGCTCCACCTGGTTCCTGCTCACTTTCTACTGCCTGGTTCGTTTGAACTTGGCTCCTTTTAACTTCAGCCCGTTTGGTAACTGAAAGCTGTAACTGAAAACTAAAATGGAAAACCTAACTGGTACCAGACCCGATGGATGATAATAGATGGTGATCGCTTCTATTGATGAAAATCAATTATCATTCAGCTTGTATGTCGAGATTATGGCGAGTCAAAATTAGCCGTATCACTTTCCTCCCCAGGCTCAGAAGCCGAAGTGGCGAATTGAGTCTGCTCATGGCGGCATCTATACAGCTTCAATTTAGATCCATTGTACCACTTGCACAGGATGACCCAATCAGGAGTGCTCAACTTATAAGATCCATTGTCACAACTTTTGAAAATCACGTAGGGACCTTGCCATTTTGGACGAAATTTCTGGCCGTGCTGCTTAATAAGCCATTGATCTATAAGCATCACCAAATCTCCACGGTGAAACTTCACGAGTTTCTTTGCAGCATCATGTCTAGCCTTCCTCCTTCGTTGTAAAATCTCATAATTTTGCAAAGCACTTCGTTGCGTTTCGTCAAGGGACGATGCTATTTTGCGTGCGGTGAGCGTAGAGCATAGAGCGGTGAGCGTACTTTTGCGAGCTTAGGCACCCCCCAAAAGGGCATATTCTACAAAAGTAAAAGTAGAGGATAAAATCTAAGGGGGAAAACAGATTAAAAATAAAAACTGAAGTACAATAGTAGGGCCCTATAGCTGTGACGTTGGTCGAATGGGAGAACTGATTGACTACGCGTGAGCTCCCAATTTGTCACTTGGGACTCGTAGAATTATTTTTTTGGAAATTTGCAATTTAAAGTTGATAAAAGTATAGAAAAATCTATAAAAAGAGTGTAGAACCGAAATAGGGTTGTGTCATACCCATTATAGTATTTGGTCTAGATTTGTGTTTTTTACTTAGAATCCCCCAAACCTTGCCTAAAAAGAGTGTAGAAATAACGAAAAGGTTAGATTTGGAAGATTCGAGTCACACAGCCCCAAAAGGGCTAAATCCCACCATGAATGTGGCGATTCATGGCTAGGTTGGTCCGAGGGATCCACAGCGAGGCCACTAGGTCGGGTCCTAGAGTTAGATTTAGAATTCCCCATTAGATCGACGAATTCCCAAAATCCCGATTGTTAGCATGCAGGAGCCACTCACGCAAGACCGGGCCGTGGAGGAATCTACAGCCCAAGGATGGTGTTCTAGGGTGAATCCCATGCCAGGAGTCCAACGGCGAAATCGGTTCGCCAAGATTCCTCCACCCGCAGAAGATTCCCGCACCGTCACTACTTCAAGGAGATGTCCAGTTAAATCTCCATTGACCAATCGTGCCAGGTATGGCAACACACCCGCACGTCTTTCATGCGACTCCCTGAGAGGTCACGTGAAAAATCCCGGCATCTTCCGACTTGCAGAAGAACCTTTTTCCGGGTGGTCAACCTTCCTAACCTCCAACGGGAATTTCATGGAAATTACCCAGGTTACAATAAAATCTCACTAAAAATTAGACTAGCTTGTTTTATGTTAATAATGCGCTCCGTGAAGTTTCACGACATTCCAATAGCGGCAAGTACCCGAACCGGCGAGATTCCTCGGGAATTAATCACGTGGCGGGGTCCCCGCCACGTTGACCGGCATTCCGGGACCATACGATGGCGAAACGAAGTCAACCAAAAGTCCTTCCCGACTCTCTCGCACCTACCGGAGACCCTAGGCTATTCACATTTCTCAAAATAGGAGACCCCCAAGATCTAGGATTTTACCACGATTTGGTTTTTAAACCAAATTAGCCTACGATGGGTTTTTGGCCTCGGTACAGGGGGAAGGGGGATGTAGGACTAAACACGGCATTCTGGATCCAACCGCGCAATCCGTTCGGCGATTGGAGCTAATCTCCAAGAGTTAGGATGTTGGTCCAGCATAGATGGTAGAAGTAGAAATTTAGGATGTAGGATGAAAATCTTTGAGGATGAGGATGAAAATCCCCGTTGATAAGGTTACCTTAGAGCTTTAGAGAGAGGGGTGAGCCCTTGGGAAACCTATATAAGGGCCCCATTTCTCTCTCTAAAACACCCCCTCACTTTTGTTTGGGTCCGTGGGTCTAATTTGCTTTGGATATTTTGGCGTTTGAAGCCAAAAACCTCTACGGTGTTCTTGGAGCATTTTTTGCTCCGTTGTTGCTAGATTTCAAGCTTTGAAGGTCCTTGGGGGTCCTTCTATCTTGCCTTGTGTACTTCTCGTGCGTTTGTTATACCCTTGTTACGAGTTAAGAGTCCTTGTTCTCTCTTGTTGTACCCTTGTGAGCTAACTTGTGAATTTAGGAGTCTTTTGGGGTCGTGTCCTAATCCTAAAGTCACTGCCCACCGTACCTTGGCGATGCCGCTTTGGGGGGCCTTTAGCTTGTGAAGTTGTGTGTCTTTACGTGTTCTAACCGTGTTGTTTTCCTCACTTGTATATTCTCATCCTCTTCTAATCTTTCCCTTGTTGTGTGGACCCCCCCTCGGGACGGCGAAGCTTTGGCTTTGTCACGTGTGTTCTTTAACTTTGTCTTTTCTACCTTCTTCTAATACTCCCCTTGTTGTGTGGACCCCCCCCACGACGGCGAAGCTTTGGCTTTGTCACGTGTGTTCTTTAACTTTGTCTTTTCTACCTTCTCCTACTACTTCCCTTGTTGCGTGGACCCCTCCTCGGGACGGCAAAGCTTTGGCTTCGTCACGTGTGTTCCTTAACTTTGTCTTTTCTACCTTCTTCTAATATTCCCCTTGTTGTGTGAAACCCCCCACGGCGGCGAAGCTTTGAACTAGTGACCACATCAAGTCCTATAGTGTGTGTTAAAATAGTCTTAGACGACGGAGCTTTGAACCCGTGGAGTGTTACAAGTCCTAAAGTTGGTGTTAAAACCAATTTTACGGCGGAGCCTTGAACCTCCATAGCCTTAGATTCCAAAGTCTAGTTTCCAAGACCTTCTTGGAAAAGTCCAGAGTTTAGCTTCCAAGATTGGTCACGAGTTCTAGGGAGAGAGTGACCATCCCGTAACACTTAGCCTAGGTGACCGCTCTAAAATTTGGGGCCTCACTCCCCGGACGGCGAAGCTTCGATCCTAGCCCTAACCACTTACTAAAAATCCAATTTAAAAGTTGTGTTAGAGGGTTCCCCTAAGGGAACCCGGTTGTGTGGATTTTTTTTGGAAAGATAGCTAGTGCCCAGACCAGCATACAGCCAGCATACCGGGCCAGCATACCGACCAGCATACAGCCAGCATACCGGCCAGCATACAGCCAGCATACAGCCAGCCATACCGGACCGGCATACCAGACCAGCCGGCAGCCAGCCATACAGCCAACCATACAGCCAGCATACATCGGGTGGTCTGTTGACTGAACTGAACATCAGCATCGGGCTGGTCGGTTGACTGAACTGAACATCAGCCATCGGGCCAGTCGGCTTGGCTAACTGAGCTAATTTCTGGATTTCCAGAACTAAATGGGACGATGCCCTGCGGGGCCCCAACCACCCTTTTTTTTTAATTTTTTGATCTTCTAAAGTCTGAAATTTTGGAATCCAGTTGGGAAGGGAAAAAACTCAACTTGGAACTTCAAAAACACCATAGCAAAAAGGGGGGAAAGAAATAGAAGCTGCCACTCCACACGCCACCTGCACAAAAACATCCGATCCTACTTGCATCACCACTCACACCTACACACAATGAAAGGAAATTAGGGAAAAAGGATGTGTTATAGGAGTGGAAAGGAGAGAGACGATAAATAGTGCCTAGCTAGGAGATTAGGTAGGAAATCTAGAAGAACTCCTTGCAACCGTTGGGAGGAGGATTAGGATGACACAAAGCAAGGTTGCGTAAGAGGGTAGGAGGCTCATTAAAACTTCACGAAGTTTGAGACTAGAAGTGTAAGATCACCATCACCACGGTTGGTGGAATAATTCGAGAGTAGAAGGAAGAGGAGGAGAGAAAGAAAAAGAGAAGGAAATGGGGGGAAAGGGTTAGAACATCATACTTGTAACGTTTTCTTTTCTACAACTTAAGCCGTGGGCCTTAATAAAATAAAATAAAGACCATAACACAAAAAATAAAAGAAGACAATCGCGAGTGGCCACCATGGAGCACGAGGACGCGCATGTGGACGGGGATGACGTCATTTCCAACACTAGCAGTAACGAGGTGGGTCATTAAACTAATCCTAGTCGTTTCTCCCTAATTAGCATTTGTTTTCCTAATCAGCCCTTAGAGCGTGATTAGCATCAGAGATTAGTGAAAATTAGAAGTTTAGATTCAAAAGTTGATAGATTAGGAATAGAGGTTTCCGAAAACATCTTATAATTAAGATTTGACCGTAAACTGACCGCGTTAGGCTAAGTTAAGCGGTAGGGGGTAGAATGGGGGAATTTTAATTAAAATTGAACCACAAGAAACAATGGACGGAAATTAGGATTAGATTAGAGGGAGGATTTAGGATTAAAATTAAAGATCAAATAGCAAGTTAAAAACCTAGGATTAAATTAAGATTTTAATTAGGGAAGTTAAAATTCAAAGGTCGAAAGTTGGAGTTAACTTTGGGAAGTAAAAAGTAAAGTAGGAAATAGAGGTCAAAAGTAGAATCCACTTAGGAAGTAGATTGCTGAGTTAAAAATAGAGTTAAAATTAGAAGTCAAAACCCTAGAGTTAAAAGTTGGAATTAAATTTAGGAGGATAACATTTAGAGCTAATCTAGGATTAAAACGATAGGATTAAATTTGGAAGTAGAAGTCAAAAGTCAAAAGTCAAAAGTTTAGATTAAATTAAAAGGTTAAATTTTAGTCAATTGGGGAGTAAAAAGTGAGAGTGAAAAGCTAAAAGTAGAAGTTAAAAGTTAGAAGTAGAAGTAAAATTTTAGAGTTAGTAGAAAAAATCTAGAGCCAAAGTGAAAAGTTAGAGTTAACTTTAGAGGGTAAATCTTAGGGTAGTTTAGAAATAATGACATAGAATTAGAAGTGAAACTTAGAATTACCCTAGAAGGTTAAAACTTGGAAGTAGGAGTCGAAGTCAATTTAGAAGTAAAAACCTAGAGTTAAAAGTCAAAACCGTAGAGCTAAATTTAGAAGGGGTAAATTTAGAATAGAATAGAGAGTAAAAGTCTAGAGTTTCATTTAGAGGTTGAAGATTAGAGTAAGGGTCGAACTTTAGAGTTAGTCTTTGGAAGTAGAACTTCTAGGTGGAGTCTTAAAAACCCACAATAGTCTTAGAGGTTCATGGAAGGAACATAGGGGTTCCCCTTTTTACGTAGTCAGGGACGTTAGAAATGACGCCAACTACCCAGTCTACCCTCGACATAGGATAGATAGTTAGGGAGTTAGAATTTCACCATCACCCTGAACATCGCAGTTAACTTGTGAGTTACTACATGCATTACTAATTATTCGCTGTCATCCACGACCCTTAGGAAACGTTAGCAAAAAAGATCCATTGCTTGGAAGGCACAGTGGACCGCGCTCACAACACCCCCATATATTAAAAAAGTGGATAAAGACATAGAACCTGGTCGGTGTTCGCTCTATTACCAAGGGTGGGTAATCTTGCGCCCACACTACGGTAATAGGCAATACAGGGCGGTTAAATGGTAAAGGGTTTAAGATTCATTGAATAAATTGAGGAGGTACCCTATGGCCGTGGACACCCTATGACCGTTGCTATCCTATGGCCGTCAATACACAATAACCGTTGTTACCCTATGGCCATTGTTACCCTGAGGCCACGGGAAGAGATTCTTCAAATAAACAAAGGTACCTTCAAATATTATAATACCATTAATCCAAATAGAACCAATTCATTTTCTTTAACCCCTAAATGCCCGAGGTTTGTGGGGAGCTTCTTGAAATTTGCTCGAAATTCAACAAAAAATCAACATTTTCATAAGTTGTACCAATTTCTTTTGAATTGTAACCGTACAAATTCAAACCAGATATGGTAGAGATCACATAGGAAAAGAAAACATAACAATATCACTTACACACTGAAAGATTATAATATTCAATCACGAGGGTGTTAGAACTATGGAAAATTTTCAATTCTCATTTTGCATGTGAATTCTAAGAAGTTGGTCACTAAAAAGATATGAGTTTATAGGGCCTAGCATGCACAAACCTAATCAATTTTTGGTTTTGAAAAATGTATTCCACAATTGTGTTAAATGAATTTCTAATGCGATTTTTTCTCCAACATCTAGTGTATTTGAGGCTCATTTACTAGAGCCCTCAATAGTACCGGAAGGCAAGATTGCAACGATAACCTTGTGCAAAATCTTGAACTAAAAAATCATAATCCTTCATTTTGAAGATCATTTTTTTGATCCTAAAACAAGACTCCAAGAAAAGTTTTCCAAAAATATAAACTACTGAAAATAAAAATTTCGTTGGATTTTGCTTAACTTCAAAGTTTTGGAAGCACCCCAATCTGGTGCCTCAGGCAGTTAAGGGATAAAAACCTGCAACCATGGCTGTGTCTCCATCAATTTCAGAAGAAAATGAAAATTATTGTACATTTCATAATGTACTAAAGAAAAAAGAAATGTACTCCGACAACATCCATTTAAAATTTTTTTTATTGTGAATGCATTCACTGATGATAGAGCAAACAGATTGCAAGAAATTTATGAATACAGTGAAGATTGAAATCATGGAGACTTCACACGAAGAACTTCCTCAAATTTTGGAGGTTTCCAGTTTTAGGGTAGCGTATGTCAAATTATTCCTCAGTAATAGAGAGCGTAGCCCAAGCCAGAAAGACTTTGATGAATAGATATATTTAAGGTGAACAACCAAATTCAATTGCACTGAAAATGGATGCTACGATGAACCATGACATCGACATATACAGACGCTGAACATTACAAATGGAAGCAGAAGATGTATGTGGGAGAAAAGAATTCAAACAACAAATCCGGGAGATATTGAAATTATGAAAAAGAAAAAGTGGAGGAACTGCCAGAGGATGCTGGACTTGGTTCCATATCAACGTCTGCCTCGTCATCAATGAAACGACAGACACGTCTACGAAAACATCTACCACTGCGAGAGGAGGTCGGAGAAGATTCTGCAGCCTGCAACTTAGCGACGTCTGCGTCCCACGGTGCCATGAAATAGTCTTTGGCTGAAGAACGGGGTAGAGTAATCACTCTGAGCAAAACGAGTTCGAGTTAGTGAATTGATCACAAACAGAAGACAAAGAAATTTTAGGATCAAGCAGGAGACGTACTTACTAAATCTGTTCTTTTTAGTGATATGGCGAATAGGAACGTCCAGTGCAATCTCTGGTGGAGTCTCGGAAGCGGGAAGTTGAACTGTAGCTATAGCTTCGACATGGTGGAAATGTTGCAACTTAGCCCGGAAGATGACGGTGTCGTCTTTGAGGGCCGCAATATGTCGTCCAATAGCTTTGCAAGCTCGAATAGAATTACCTGAATTTGGATGAAGGAATTTAGTTTTGTACATGACCCGGTAAATGAGATAAATTCTTCAAGAGAGAATAGAGTACTCACCCAGAGAAGCAAATGCATCGAGGATAATGGATCCCGGCTTCGTGAAAGCCTCGATCAGCATTTGCAGGATAACTGGATCCTTCTCACGGGAGCCTCTCCACGGAACAGATCTATTTATGGATTGGGAGGCCGCAGAAGTGAAATTGAATAACACATCAGATTCTGCAACTCCCATTCCAAACTCCGCTAGTGATCCATCAGCCGCTATCATGAATTTGCTAGTATCCATGGCCCGGTGAATGAAGAGCTGAATCCGGAATCCTCTGCTCTGCAAATGGAGATTGCAATAAGATTGAATTAGAACAGGCAAGCACTAAAGTACAATCCACTGAATTCAATAATTGATTTGAGGCAGTAGTTACCTTATTTGCTGAGTTGTAATACGATGCAGAGGGTAGGTCATTAATTCCCCACCATTCTCGATGCAGAATGAAGTTGTAGCCGTTTGCATAGGATAGCACATCAGTCCGGATCTGTGGGACATCTGGGACAAACAACAGAATTGCACCTGCACCGTGGAGAAAATGTTCGGCAAACTCAAACACACTTTCAGTGTGTTGCTCAGAGTACTCATTCGAGGCAGGGACATCGCTGGGGTTCTCAGAAATGGATGGCACCCAGAGGCCATCTTTAAAATCGCCAAGAATCAAATCAAAGTCACTATGCGGACAAGACTTATTTAAAGACCCGGCACCGTCTTCTTTCTTCACCTGGACATTACAAAAGATGGACTAGATTAGTTGAAATTCACATAACTAAAATGCATTGAGAGACCCATTTGCCTCCGACCGCGATGAAAGAGAAAGACTGTCTCACTAACGCGACATGAACACAGAAGGAATATAAGAAAGTGCCGACATTCCCAGTGATTCTGAACCGTGAAAGGCAAAGCATCAAAACAGCAGCAAACCATAACTTAGCAAGCTAACGACGAATACATAAGTCAAACTGGTGATTAAGAAGACAAACCTTGAGAACAAACTTGTTGACCGTCTCGAGGGAAGAGTGCACCTCTGGAAGAGCCTCCATAATCTGAGAGAGGCTAGAATTTTGAACACACACTAAAGATTTGAGGGCAGATCTAGATGACGAAGCTCCTTTTCGAGAGGCGATTGTGCTCTTCAACTTCTGCGTGACAAATGACAGTGGGGTCGAGAGCGCATGAAGAGCAGCAATAGGAGGATGCTGAGCACCACGAGGAGTGAGCTGCGGAGCTTGGGGCTGAACCACCTCCAGCACTTCCATGTCCGTATCCACATCCAATGGAGTAGCAGACGGTCCAGCAGCCTTCTTGGCGCTCCCCACAGCGATGACATCACTCTCTTGTATGGCAGCAACATCTGAGGCAGCTTTCTTCTTCGCTTCTTCCTCGGCCTTTCTCTTTGAGCCCCTCGTCTTCTTCACAGGTGCCTCCTTAGGCGCTGTATCATGAACCGTCTACAACCCAATCAAATCAGGCTGCACCTTGTTCCTCAAATCAATCTCAAAGGGAGGAGGATTGTTCAGAGGGCAGTCAATGTACCACCCACAAACTTCCCAGTGCTCCTTCTTCCACTTCCTGGCAATCTCATCCGATATCATGCAATTATCGGCATGTCTGTCCAAGTAGCTTGGGAAGAACGACGGCATCTTCGATGTGGCGTTCCGTGCATACAACACAAACTTGAAATACCGATAGAGAACCCTGGCCACAGCTTGATCCAGACCAACTTGGAACTCCGGAGGATGATTCTTGTGAACTCCTTTTCCATCGAATTCATAAGAAAATGCAGTATCCCAAAGCTGGATACGATTGTGCTCCGCATAATCAAGGATGCTCAGAATTGGACTTTCCCCAGGTGGTTGGTAATTGATCGTGACATCCAGCTCAGAGAGAGCAGCATCAAACAGTTCCTGCACAGAACTTGCCAACTGCAACACGAAATTAGTAACAGCATTCAAGAGGCCAGGATCGAATTCAAGGAAAAGAACAAACTGTAAATGGAGGTACTTGAGCCCACCAAGTAGCCTTGTGAAGCCAGTCAGGAAAAGCATGATCAGGAAACTTGTTTTTCGGGAACCTCATTGGTTCCCGAAGCAAGGCAGGTTTGTTCCAACGCTCCAGCCATTTGACTTTCATTGCCGCGTCCATAGACGAGGTTGACAGATACCACAATTTCTCTTGGGACATCTCTAGATCGTCTTCTCGGTTCTCATAGTGAACCCGAACTTGCTCCAGAAATTGCGGTGTTTGCCTCGGATCAGCAATGGGAAGTTGCTTCTTTACGTTAGAAGACATATCCTTCTTCACTTTATCCACAGCCTTCCCAATGGCATCATAAAGCTTCCCTGTGGTCCATTCACTTGATTTCTCGGGATATTTCTCCTTGAATCTCCTGGTCGCTTGAGCTACTGCGTCACCCAACTCTTGCTGCAAGACAATAAACAACAAGACAAAAAGAGTTACTCGTGGAAAATAAAAATGAATCACGGAGCAAATCAAAGAAGGTCACAACCCGAAGCACTAAATGGAATGAAGACGAAGGATAGAACTAATTAAGGTTCTACAAAGTTGGAGAGCCGACTTGATCAGCAGTTCAAATTCAAACTGAGGGTAAGAGTGCCCACATTAGAAGCGTTCCAAACATGACAGTGACGATCGGAGTGCCGACATCGGCACCGGCTAAAAATAAGAGTAAAAATTGGAGAGCCGACCTGATCAGCAGTTCAAATTCAAACTGAGGATAAGAGTGCCCACATTAGCAGCGTTCCAAACATGATAGTGACGATCTGAGTGCCGACATCCGCACCCGTTTAAAATAAGATTAGAAATTGGAGACACGACTTGATCAACTGTTCAAATTCAAAGTGACGGTAAGAGTGCCCGCATTAGCAGTGGTTCAAATATGACAGTCACGATCGGAGTGCCGACATTGGCACCCATTTAAAATAAGATTGGAAATTGGAGTGCCTACTTGATCAGCAGTTCAAATTCAAGGGGACAGTAAGAGTGAGAACAATAAAAGCATTCCAAACATGACAGTGACGATTGGAGTGCCGACATCGGCACCCGTTTATAATTAGATTGAAAATTGGAGATTTGACTTGATCAGCAGTTCAAATTCAAAGTGACGGTAAGAGTTCCGACTTTAGCAGCGTTCTAAACATGACTGACGATCGGAGTGCCGACATCGGCACCCGTTTACAATAAGATTGAAAATTGGAGATCTGACTTGATCAGAAGTTCAAATACAAGGTGACGGTAAGATTGAGAACAATAAAAGCGTTCCAAGCATGACTGACGATTGGAGTGCCGACATCGGCACCCGCTTAAAATAAGATAGAAAATTGGAGACGTGACTTGATCAACATTTCAAATTCAAAGTGACCGTAAGAGTTCCGCATTAGCAGTGTTCCAAACATGACTGTGACGACCGGAGTGCCGACAGCGGCACCCGTTAAAAATAAGATTGGAAATTGGAGACCCGACTTGATCTGCAGTTTAAACTTAGAATAAAGATTAATTGTCTGATATCAGTTTAGGTTTCAAACAAGTGAGATGAGTGGAGTGCCGACGTCGGCAGCGGTATAAAGTGTGAGTAAAGATTGGAGATCCGACCTCGGCTCCGGTTTAAAATAAGAACAAGGATTGAAGTGCCAACGTCGGCACCCCATTTTCGAATTCCTTAAGCAAACAAAAGTCGTCATGAACATCAATCCAACTTAGAATCACTCAAATCCTTCAAGCATAAAACAGGATTGTACCTGATAGAGAACACTAATTAGCCCGTCGAGCGTCAAGGTGTACCAAGTTCGAGTCTTTGATTTCGTTTTCTTCTCCGCGTCAGCTAGCTCTTCCTTGGTAACTAGATTCTCGTAATAGGAAAGGGGTTGACCCGCAATATTCTGAAGCCTGTTGAGCTTGTGTACGAGGTTTAACTTCACGTCACAGGTCTGGTTTCGCCTGCTTGAGCAAATCAATGTAAGAACTTGATATCTGACATACAATTAGCAAATCAGCACGAGAAAAGGTCTATGGCTCGTGGATTACCAGTTCACTTGGTGCAACGCGGTGAGAAGTGGCCCGATCTGACCCTCAACCTCCAAGACAATTGATTCAACCGCATAATGCCATGACGGGTCATCCCCGTGGTCTGTGAGCTCCCAATTTGTCACTTGGGACTCGTAGAATTATTTTTTTGGAAATTTGCAATTTAAAATTGATAAAAGTATAGAAAAATCCATAAAAAGAGTGTAGAACCGAAATAGGGTTGTGTCATACCCATTATAGTATTTGGTCTAGATTTGTGTTTCTTACTTAGAATCCCCCAAACCTTGCCTAAAAAGAGTATAGAAATAACGAAAAGGTTAGATTTGGAAGATTCGAGTCACACAGCCCCAAAAGGGCTAAATCCCACCATGAATGTGGCGATTCATGGCTAGGTCGGTCCGAGGGATCCACAGCGAGGCTACTAGGTCGGGTCCTAGAGTTAGATTTAGAATTCCCCATTAGATCGACGAATTCCCAAATCCCGATCGTTAGCATGCAGGAGCCACTCACGCAAGACCGGGCCGTGGAGGAATCTACAGCCCAAGGATGGTGTTCTAGGGTGAATCCCATGCCAGGAGTCCAACAGCGAAATCGGTTCGCCAAGATTTCTCCACCCGCAGAAGATTCCCGCACCGTCACTACTTCAAGGAGATGTCCAGTTAAATCTCCATTGACCAATCGTGCCAGGTATGGCAACACACCCACACGTCTTTCATGCGACTCCCTGAGAGGTCACGTGAAAAATCCCGGCATCTTCCGACTTGCAGAAGAACCTTTTTCCGGGTGGTCAACCCTCCTAACCTCCAACGGGAATTTCATGGAAATTACCCAGGTTACAATAAAATCTCACTAAAAATTAGACTAGCTTGTTTTATGTTAATAATGCGCTCCGTGAAGTTTCACGACATTCCGATAGCGGCAAGTACCCGAACCGGCGAGATTCCTCGGGAATTAACCACGTGGCGGGGTCCCCGCCACGTTGACCGGCATTCCGGGACCATACGATGGCGAAACGAAGTCAACCAAAAGTCCTTCCCGACTCTCTCGCACCTACCGGAGACCCTAGGCTATTCACATTTCTCAAAATAGGAGACCCCCAAGATCTAGGATTTTACCACGATTTGGTTTTTAAACCAAATTAGCCTACGATGGGTTTTTGGCCTCGGTACAGGGGGAAGGGGGATGTAGGACTAAACACGGCATTCTGGATCCAACCGCGCAATCCGTTCGGCGATTGGAGCTAATCTCCAAGAGTTAGGATGTTGGTCCAGCATAGATGGTAGAAGTAGAAATTTAGGATGTAGGATGAAAATCTTTGAGGATGAGGATGAAAATCCCCGTTGATAAGGTTACCTTAGAGCTTTAGAGAGAGGGGTGAGCCCTTGGGAAACCTATATAAGGGCCCCATTTCTCTCTCTAAAACACCCCTTCACTTTTGTTTGGGTCCGTGGGTCTAATTTGCTTTGGATATTTTGGCGTTTGAAGCCAAAAACCTCTACGGTGTTCTTGGAGCATTTTTTGCTCCGTTGTTGCTAGATTTCAAGCTTTGAAGGTCCTTGGGGGTCCTTCTATCTTGCCTTGTGTACTTCTCGTGCGTTTGTTATACCCTTGTTACGAGTTAAGAGTCCTTGTTCTCTCTTGTTGTACCCTTGTGAGCTAACTTGTGAGTTTAGGAGTCTTTTGGGGTCGTGTCCTAATCCTAAAGTCACTGCCCACCGTACCTTGGCGATGCCGCTTTGGGGGGCCTTTAGCTTGTGAAGTTGTGTGTCTTTACGTGTACTAAAACGTGTGTTTTTCCTCACTTATGTGTCCTCATCCTCTTCTAATCTTTCCCTTGTTGCGTGGACCCCCCCTCGGGACGGCGAAGCTTTGGCTTTGTCACACGTGTTTCTAAGTTTGTCTTTTCTACCTTCTTCTAATACTCCCCTTGTTGCGTGGACCCCTCCTCGGGACGGCGAAGCTTTGGCTTTGTCACACGTGTTTCTAAGTTTGTCTTTTTATCTTCTTCTAATATCCCCCTTGTTGCGTGGACCCCCCCTCGGGATGGCGAAGCTTTGGCTTTGTCACACGTGTTTGTAAGTTTGTCTTTTTATCTTCTTCTAATATCCCCCTTGTTGGGTGGACTCCTCAAATCGACGGCGAAGCTTTGAACTAGTAACAACGTCAAGTCCTACAGTGTGTGTTAAAATACTCTTAGACGACGGAGCTTTGAACCCATGGAGTGTCGCAAGTCCTAAAGTTGGTGTTAAACCCGATTTTACGGCGAAGCTTTGAACCTCCATAGCTTTAGATTCCAAAGTCTAGTTTCCAAGACCTTTGTGGAAACCTCCAGAGTTTAGCTTCCAAGAGATGTAGGTTCCTTTGTATTTATCAAGTGTAGTGTCTTCTCAAAGTTTATCTAGTTTAGTTGTTTCCCAGGGTCTTAGTGAGTTTAGTACCCCCAAGGTTTTATTTCCCCCTAGCCTTAAAATAGCCTTAGCAAAATTTCAGTCCTAAAATAGCCTTAGAGAATCCCAACCAGCATCCCAATCAGCGATCCCAACCAGCGATCCCAATCAGCATCCCAACCAGCGATCCCAACCAGCGATCCCAACCAGCATCCCAACCAGCATCCCATCAGAAATAAAATAAAAAAAAGATTTTTTTTATTTAAAACCCGACCCCCCAGCCAGCCAGCCGGGAAGGCCAGCCAGCCGGGAAGGGCCAGGCAGGCTCTGGTGGGCAGCAGGCTCCGGTGGGCAGCAGGCTCTTCCAAAATTTTGATTCCTTTTTTTTGTCTCACGTTTTGGTTCTCTCAAACCAGAACACGAACAAAGATAAAGCAAACTCAAGGAATGTTGGGCTAATTAAGTGCTAAGCAGGGGTGAAGCAGAATTAGGGCCAATACAAAAATACGAAAGGGAGGAGGAAGAAGAGAGCGAAGCACCACCGTACCTGCACACGAAAACGGTCTCTATCACCACTCCCACTTACACACAATGGAAGGAAATTAGGGAGAGGGATGTGTTATAGGAGTGAAAAGGAGAGAGACGATGAATAGTGCCTAGCTAGGAGATTAGGTAGGAAATCTAGAAGAACTCCTTGCAACCGTTGGGAGGAAGATTAGGATGACACAAAGCAAGATTGCGTAAGAGGGTAGGAAAGAACAATTAAGCCCTTCTCGTAGTTTGAAACCATAGTGTAAGACCCATAAAGGCTTAGGTGGAATAGTGCTAGTGTAGAAGAAAGAGGAAGAAAGAAAAGAAAGGAGGAAGGGAAAGAGGGAGTTTAGATCATCAAAATTGTAATATTTTCTCAATAAGCGGTGAGCTTGGAAAAAATTCAAAACAAAGCCAAAGACTACCATGGAGCGTGAGGATGTACACGTGGACGTGGACGAAGTCATTTCCGACACCGGTAGTGAAGAGGTAAGTTTTTTATTTAATCTTTGATGTTTCTCCCTAATTAGCCTTTATTGTCCTAATCTGCCCTTAGAGCGTGATTAGCATCCGAGATTAGTGTAAATTAGAAGTTTAGATTCAAAAGTTGATAGATTAGAAATAGAGGTTTCCGAAAACATCTTATAATTAAGATTTGACCGTAAACTGACCGCGTTAGGCTAAGTTAAGCGGTAAGGGGTAGAACGGAGGAATTTTAATTAAATTTGATCCACAAGGAACAATGGACGGAATTTAGGATTAGATTAGAAGGAGAATTTAGGATTAAAATTAGGGATTAATTAGCAGGTAGAATTAGAATCAATTTACACTTTTACTTTTTAAAGTTAAACTTCTAAGGTCAAAATCTAGAGTTAACTTTGGGAAGTTAAAAAATAGAATTAATTTAGAACTTAACCTAGGGGTTTCAACTCTCAAGTCAAATCTTAGGGTAGGTTCATGTAAGAGTTTAGAAGTTGATTAGGGAGTCAAAAATTAGAGTAGAAATAGAGGTCAACAGTAGAATTGAAAATCAACTTAGGAAGTAGATTTTTGAGTTAGGAATAGAGTAAAAAGTAGAAGTCAAAACCCTAGAGTTAAAAGTTGGAATTAAATTTAGGAGGGTAACATCTAGAGTTAATCCAGGATTAAAACAATAGGATTAAATTTGGAAGGGGAAGTCAAAAGTCAAAAGTCAAAAGTCAAAAGTCAAAAGTTTAGATTAAATTTAAAGGTTAAATTTTAGAGTCAATTGGGGAGTAAAAGGTTAGAGTCAAAAGCTAAAAGTAGAAGTTAAAACTTAGAGGTAGAAGTTAAATTTTAGAGTTAGTTGGAAGTAGAAAAAATCTAGAGTCAAAGTGAAAACGTAGAGTCAAACCTAGAGGTTAAAATTGGGAATTAATTTTGGAAGTAAAAATTTAGAGTTAAAAGTCAAAAACCTAGAGTTAAATTAGGAATAAAAATCTACAATAGAAAGTGAAAAGTTAGAGTTAACTTTAGAGGGTAAATCTTAGAGTAGTTTGGAATTAAGAACATAAAATTAAAAGTGAAACTTAGAATTACCCTAGAAGGTTAAAACTTGGAAGTTAGGAGTTGAAAGTAAAAACTTAGAGTCAAAAGTCAAAACATAGAATAGAAGTCGGTAGTTAATACTTAAAGCCGAGTTAAAAGGGTAAAAGTCTGGAGTTTCATTTAGAGGTTGAAAATTAGAGTAAGAGTTGGATTTTTGAATTAGTCTTTAGAAGTAGAACTTCTAGGTGGAGTCTTAAAAACCCATGATAGTCTTAGAGGTTCATGGAAGGAACATAGGGGTTCCCCTTTTTACGTAGTTAGGAACGTTAGAAATGACGCCAACTACCCAATCTACCCTCGACATAGGATAGATAGTTAGGGAGTTAGAATTTCACCATTACCCCTGAGCATTGCAGTTACCTTGTGAGTTACTACATGCATTCTAATTATTCGCTGCCATCCACGACCCTTAGGAAACGTTAGCAAAAAAGATCCATTGCTTGGAAGGCACAGTGGACCGCGCTCACAACACCCCCATATATTAAAAAAGTGGATAAAGGCATAGAACCTGGTCGGTGTTCGCTCTATTACCAAGGGTGGGTAATCTTGCGCCCACATGGTCCCTGTTAATTATGGGCAGCCAGGCCGCAAGCCAATGGTTGCCGTCCCAGACAAAAAACATTTTCTTCGAGAATTGCTTCCACTCGTCTTCCTTCTGCAGCTCCCTTTCAAATTTGTCGTTTGCAACAACCCATAACGGACTCCATATGGCCACATCCTTGTCGGTGACATCTTGAGTTTTGCCCTCGTTGTCCAGCAAGGCGACATTAAATACACCATGCCCATCCATATATCCAGTACTCACAAAATGAGCGCCCAGTGCCATGACGTCATTCTTTAAGTACGGGCGAATAGCAGCCAGAGCTCTCATCCGACAGAGCGGAGTGTTCAGTTTCGACTTCTCCTGTGGCTTGAAACGAAGCTTGTCCAACACAACATTCGGATTGACGGACTCCTGCACGACCATCTTGTCCATTTCCTTGTTGAGCTCCTGGGCTGTCATCTCCGTCCTCGCTTTCTCTGCCTCGTGAGCGTCTTGTGATGTCTCGACATCCTCATTTCCCACTTCCTCTGCGAAACAAAATTAATTAGCAAGAGGAAGACAAAGAACATAACCTGACAAAACTGAGTCAAGGATACGCACCCGACTCGTGAATGTCTGGCTGTGATGAAGCCTGCAGCCCGCTTCTTCTTTCAGGATCCGTCATACCCTCTGTTTCACCTGCACAAAAAATCTGAACTTCAGAAATTCGCTTCTCCAAAGGAAATTAACTCCGACAAATATTCATAAGCACCCCCTTGGAGGGAGTGCCGATGGCGGCACCCCCTCTTAGGGGATGCTGCCAAGTCCGGCAGCACCCTCTGAGAGGGGGTGCCGCCATCGACACTCCCTCCACGGGGGTGCTGACCGCGCCATTAGCACCTCCTCAGAAGAGGTGCTGATGGCGGCACCCCTTCTGAGGAGGTGCTAATGGCGCGAGCAGCACCCCCTTAGAAAGGGTGCCGCCATCGACACCCCTTCTAAGGGGGTGCTGTATGAAAGTGCAGCACTCCCTTAGAAGGGGTGCCGATGGCGGCATCCCCTCTAAGGGGGTGCTGCCCGCGCCATGAGCACCCCCTTAGAGGGGATGCCGATGGCGGCATCCCCACTAAGGAGGTGCTCATGGCGCGGGCAGCACCCCCTTAGAGGGGATGCTGCCATCTAAACGATGCTAAAGAAGGTGTAGAAGTTTACCTTCCGTGGTGTTCGTTGTTCCCTCTTCGTTGCCCTTGTTCCCGCCTTCCGTTTGCGCTTCCTCCATGCTGAATTGGGGCGGATTTGACTCTTCAGTGTCAGCGCCCGATTTCTCCGCGCACTCCATTGTTTGGTTCTCCTTGGCTGTACCTGCAATGAGGACGTCAAAATGTTTAATCAATCCGCATGCCAGAACATTTACGTGGACCGCATGAAGGACCTAAATCAGACGGAGTTCGAGCGATGTTTTCATTCAGAGAGAGCGCATTAAAAATCAAATAGAATCCTAAATCAAACGGAATCTAAAACCAGACGGAACCAGACGGAACCTAAATCGTACGGAGTTCATTCGGTAACCTACATCAAACCGAGCGCATGAAACACCCAAAAATCAGACAGAGCAGAAGAGGAAATCCAAATCACACCGAGCTTAAGAGCAAACCAAAATCTGGCGGGGCGCAGTGCCAAACGAAAATCTCACGGGGCACAAGAACAAACCTAAATCTCGCGGGGCGCAGAGCGGGAATCTAAATTTGGCGGGCGCAACCCGAACTCTCAATTCTTTTGGTCGCGAACTAGAACCTAGAATTTCTCATGAGCAAGTAGAAACCTAAATCTTTCGGGTGCACACCCTAAACCAATATCACAGCGGTCGCGAAGCAAAATAAAAATCTGCCGTGGCTTAATTGGAGTCGCATACCTCACGGGACGCAAGCCTAAACCCAAATCTGTCGGGCGCAAGTTGAAACCAAAATCACACCTATCGTGAAGCTAAATCCAAATCTGTCGGGCGCAAGCTAAAACCAAAATCACACCGGTCGTGAAGCTAAACCCAAATCTGTCGGGCGCAAGCTGAAACCAAAATCACACCGGTCGTGAAGCTAAACCCAAATCTGTAAGGGCGCAAGCCTAAACCCAAATTTGTCCGGCGCAAGCGTAAACCCAAATTTGTCGGGCGCAAGCCTAAACCCAAATTTGTCTGGCGCAAGCGTAAACCCAAATCTGTCGGGCGCAAGCCTAAACCCAAATTTGTCTGGTGCAAGCGTAAACCCAAATCTGTCGGGCGCAAGCAGAAACCGAGGTCTCACCGGCCGGGAAGCTCAAAATCACATCTGACAGCGCCTAAGGGCAACCCCAAATCTCTCGGGCGCAAGCGGGAACCCGAATCACATCGTCCACGAAGCTTAAACCCAAAACTAACGGGGCGGGAGCTGAAACCCAAAATCTCTCGGGCACTAAGCCGAACCCCAAATTTCAACGGCCGCAATGCGAAACCCCAAATCTGACGGGCTCAAGCGGAAACCAAAATCTCACCCGGCCACAAAGAGGGAACCCGAATCTCACTGGCCTAAGCGGAAACCAAATCCTGTCGGGCGTAAGCTGAAACCAAAAGCTCTCGGCGCACCAGCTCAAACACAAATCTGACGGGGGCAAGCGAATACCATAATCTTACAGCGCGCAAATTGAAATCAAAATCTCACAGAATTCTCAGCATTTTCCTTATTGAATTTGGCGTTTGACTCTAGGAAATATCCTTAACGGGCTCAAAATTGTAATCTTTTGCAAGCATGCCTAAGGCAGTCAGTTTATTTGGTGCAACAAGCTTCGTGGGAATGAGTCTCTAAATAAATACCGGCGCAAACCTCTCAGAACTCTCGTGTCCTGCTGGGTGCTACCACTGTCAATCGATCATGAAGTCATGCAAATAATAGTCTTGCCCTTTGAATAGATACAAACGGGTCAATCGGAACACCGAACTCGCGCTGTAAAACCCAACGTTTCTCAATAGACTCAAAACTTAAATCACAGTCCCACTGATTACTCAACTCCTGGTGCGATCAAACTATGAAGCACACCTTCAGTGTAACTCTGAACGAAAACAGGCCCGCTCTTCTCTTCCCAAAGTTGTGAATCCTCTAGCAACTCCCACCTGTAATGAGTATGCAGTGAATTGATAAAGACTGCGCAGACCTGATCATTGCATGAACCTGAGATTATGGGTTACTCCCCCTACTCAATGAAGAAGGTAGTGGTGACAATACCTTCAAGAATGCAAACAATAATGTCAGTAGACGAACCAAAAATTTAATCGTCACATTACCTTGCTCTGGAGTGGTCTCTCTACTCGATCCTTCTGCACGGTGGTGAGCACTCTCATCAGGTGTGCTTCCACTTCCGCTGCTAGCTGGGGATGATTTCTCTGGAAGTCCTCGCCCCATCCTGTCCTCTACAATTTGTGCAAGGCTACCTGAAGGAAGACCCTGAACTCCGCTAACTGATGGTTCTCCGCTACCAAATTCTAGAACTCTAACAGTCTCTCCTGCAGAAGCTATCCTAGCATTAGATCGCAACTCCCTCATGATCCTAGACAGCTTTAGGCGCTTCGGATTTGTAAAATACAAAGCTTGTCGTTTTTGTCTCCTTGGCATTCTGAAGGGTGCAGGAATTTATTCCCACTCCCCGCAATACTAATTACCCTATTCCTATTTATGTATCATAACAGCTATTTACGTATTATTCCAAGTGCTTGCGCCATAAAGACTATGTTACGCAGCCCAACCAGGTGCTAAATCCTTGAGACATGCCAACAAGCAAGGATGATTAAAGGTTTAAAGCTCAAGTGAGAAACACTGATGGCATCATTCCATTTTGGTAGGCCGACGATGACTAATGATAGGTCGGTCCCTCCGAGTCCATGGCGCTGTCAGAACTCATTCAACATGGAGCTTAATATCATTGAGACAGTTTCCGTTTTTCGGGATTGGTCCCTCATCTAATTTGCAGGTTTGAATATTCTGACACTTCTGTTGAAGGTTGTCCACAGGCAGGTTATTAAATGGAATAAACCCTACTTATGGACCAGCGGGATCCTAATTACATCTGGAGTAGTTGTAGCTAATCAAAGAGCGGTCCCCTATTAAAAAATAAAGTAAGGGACTGCTCTTCCGACCACGCATACTTTTAATATCTAGTCAAATTAGATTATTGTAAATCGTGCAGCATCCGGAAATCTTCCCGGTTGCAACTGGCTGCGGGTCTGACAGTGTTCACTATAACTGGGAACGGATACTAATTGAATGGAACGTGTACCACAAAGTTCGGTTCAATACTACATTGCCTTAATGAACTACTAAGTGGCGGCATGTCTTTAGTTATGAAATGAGTACACTTTATTGACGTACTCCTTGAACTCTACCTTACTTATTCAAGGAATACAGTAGCTAGATTTTACCTGGTCCTCTCTTTGCACTTAGGTTGCATGTTTGTTGTATTGCCTCCTCAAGAGTTTAGGGTATCATGTCTACCTTGGAGGATGCCATCTCCAATGCGGTTGTAATTCGAGGAGATGGACTAGCAATGCCGATTTCTTTTGTCGTGGGGGAGGATGGTTTTGCTAGAGTTACTGGTTCTCGTTTGGCTTCCAGGTTTCAGATTATGGAAGGTACTTTGCATCTGGATTTGGACGTCATTAACGCAGTCTCGAGGCAGGTCTCTCACACTGTAGCGCAGATGTCATGTGACTCTCTTGGCGGTGAGGACTGGTCTTTGTCACCCGGAAACTATCGCGTGTATGGAATGAAGGACAATACGGTCGATTGTACAGCTAGACGGTCTTCTAGAGCATCAGAGGTCACCCCAATGCTTCAGAACGTTAAATTAGAGCATGTCGATGGTCCAGTGCTCGTTCTCAGTGATGATTCTGATAGTGACTGCATCCTTTCGACGCCTGACTTTACTGCTCCCGACCTTGTAGGACCCCCGGTCGTGCACGCACCTTCCGTTCTTGAGTCAGGTCCCTCCCGTCGTTCAGGTCCATCCAATGCTAAGCCTCCCTTGCCACCTGCTGAGAGTATAGTCCACTGCCTACGCTAGTTAAATACCAACAAGGGCGCTAGGTCAGTTCTTAGCAAGTTAGATTACAATTCAATTACGATAGAGAAGGTAGAACATCTGCCACCAGATTTTAATGGTGATATTATCTTCGAGCTCCCTCCAATGGGGAAGTATCCGCTATCCACCAAGGCCGGGCAACTGCATGGCATGGATAAAAAGGATGACGGACACGCTTGGACTCGAACGACTACTACACATATCCAATCAGCATCTCAACTGTCATTTAGATTGTCCAATTGCTTGGGACATCTACGTTGCACGAATACTGATTGCGAATATGGAAGTCGCCCAAACCGTTTGTCTCCGTCAAATGAAACCGAGTGGGAAGGTCTTGCCTCCTCTGCCTTCATTCCCGGATCTGATTCCCCTTCTAATTCTATTGTCGTCTGTGCCCTCTGCCTTGTGAAGCCTACTTGCTTAGATAGTTGCCCTGCAAAGATATATTATGTTTACGGTCCAAGTCACATGACCTGTGCCTGTATCCATCTTGGATTTCATTCACATCCTGTGAAACAAGGAAATTATCGAGAATCAGCTGCCAAACTCCGTAGTCTTATTGGCGAACATGTAGAAAGGGCGCCATCAGCGACAAACTCTGCCATCGTCCTGGAGGCGACGAAGGAGTACCTTGGCGAATTACTTCTATGTCCAGAAGGTGTACCTCAGAAGACTCTAGCAATTGAGGAACTACTCCCGGTCCTTGACAAATGTAAGCAAATGTCGTCTCCAAGTATTCGTAACGAGGTGACTACTTTCCGATACCTTCGTCGTTTTGGAGTCCTAGATAGCATCACCAAACTGAGAGGCTCCAGCAACTGGGCCTTCATCCAGGAGAACAGGTTCCCGGGACAAGGAGCGGACTCTAACAAGGTCTTCATTTTCAAGATGGCGGAACTGGGCTCGGGAAGTGGGGTCGACTTGGTCAGGCGTATGCAACCCGAGGGTGACTTGGAAAACGCGTGGATGATGTTCGATCATGTCAAACGGGTAAAGTCTTGGACCACAATGGCTTGTCACGTCTATGACGCTACATACTGCCGCATCATGACTATTGCTGTTTGTGATATGCAATCTGAAGATGTGGCAGCTCAACAAGTGTTCTGGAAGAATCTGAATGCTGTGTCTTCTAGGCATGGTATTACTAATCCAAATTTCAAAGGGTTCATGGCGGACAGTGCACAGGCAAACTGGAATGCTGTACGTATTGTATACGGTTTTGGTGAACCAACAATCCCCATGGCCAACCGCGAGAGGACTTGCCTATTCCACTGGACTCAATCTCTGGAAAAACACACGAAGGCAAATATCAGAGTAGACCTGCAGGATCAGCATCGATCGCTCTGTAAACAATACAAGAACTTTGTGTCGTTGGAGGAGGCTCAGAGTAAGTATTTGGCCATCCGTGCATGGTGGTTATCATCTGGAACTTCAACTGATGAAGGACTTCCAAGACTCGACTTATGGCTAGCATTCTGGCACTATCGATACCGCCAATGGGGAGGATTCATGGAACTGGTAAGTGCAAGGTTCAGTTGGTTCATCTCTTCATTTCGCCCCATGCAATGGCCATGCCGATATCGGCACTACTCCATCGCTGTGGCACTTCTTGTATCTCTTCCTCCGTATTCGTGAAGTGTTTCAAAGTCCTGGTCCTCGTTTCAACACTCATCGTGTAGGATTGTGTGCAGGACCTTTTACCAACCAAATTGGCCGAGATGCCCTCATGTAATTTGGCGGAGTCGGTCCACAACAAGTGGTTGCAACAGTCCGGCAAAAGAGGAAATGATCTGTACGTTGCTTTCGTCGATGACATGGTCAGGGCATTCATGCAGGTTGTTGCCTACTACCAATTCCTGAAGGGTGGAAAGCCAGGTACTGGTCTGGGGAAAGAAGAACTACGTCTTCGTATAGCCCAACGCACTGCTCAACGCTCCGGAAATTTGAAGGTTCTTCATGCCGCCCTCGCCAATATGCCTGGTGCTGACATCTTTTGCACACGTGATCCGCATCTGGAAGGGGAAGAAGTTTTCGTTTCCTTGAAGCGAAAGGCAGATCTCCCCCCAGAATCAGAATTCGACTCGCACCGCCCTGACAAGATCAGTGTCTCCCGCCCGAGGCGCAAGGCACAACGGCTCAATCCGGTGATTGTTGATCTCACTGCCGAGGACCCACTGTGAGCTCCCAATTCGTCACTTGGGACTCATAGTTTTCTTTTTTCTTAGATTGTGCAATTTATGTCGTAATTATACACAAAAAGCCTTAAAAAGAGTGTAAAACCAGAATGGACATGTTACATACCAATATGCCCTTTGGTCCTAAATAGCCTTTTCCCCTTAGAATAGTCCTAAAACCCACTTGTAAATAGGTTGGAGCCATAGAAGTGGTGGGAACTAGAAGGTTTGAGGGTTCTTACCCAAAATAGCCTAAAATCACTATGCAAGTGACCAAGCTGGGCTAAATTGGTCTGAGGGAAGTCTAGAGAGATTCTTAGGTAGATTCCCCAAGAGAGGTTTCAGTTTCCCCATCCCATCGACGAATAGTAGAAACCCCAATTGTTAGCTTGCAGGTGTCACTTTTGCAAGACAGGCCAGTGGAGGAATCTACGGTCACCGGATTGTGATCTTGGTTCTAAACCATACCGGGAAGTCAAAAGCGAAATCCATTCGCCAAGATTCCCCCGTATGCGGAAGATTCCCTGACTACCGGTAAACCAACGGAGGTATCTTTTTGCCCTCCGTACCAAGACATGCAAGATCAAGATGTGAACTTGCAAATCTCTTGGGAAACCCCATGAGAGGTTCCCCAAGAAGTTTCGGAATTTTCTGGATTGAAGAAATACTCCTTCTGGACGGTCAACCGCTTAAAACCACGATGGGAAATTCACGATAATTACCCAGGTAGCGGTAAAATCTCACTAAAAATTAGGATAGGTTCTTTTATGCTAATAATGCGCCTCAACGAGTTTCGTGGTGTTTCGATAGCGGGAGACGGCCAAATCACCAACATTCTTTCGAATTATTCACGTGGCGGGATTTACGTGGAGTTGACCGGCGTCCCGGGAGCACACGAAGTCGGAACGAAGTCAACAAAGGGTCTTTTCTTACTCCCTAGGACCTCCCAGACCACCCTGGCTAGTCACCTTTGTCAGAAAAGGTAACCTCCAAAAAGTAGATTTTTACCTCTTTTACTGACTCCAGTTGGCGATAGTTTCCGGTGGGATTTTGGCGTTGGAATAGGGGGTGGAGGGGCCCTAGGACCAAAAATGGCCTTCTGAAGCCAATGGCGCAATCGGTTTTCGATTTGGAGTTAATCTCCAATAGTTAGAGTGTTGGACCAGCGTAAAACCCAAACTACGTGAAAATCCTAGTAGATAAGGATGAAAATCCAAGTTGATAGGGTTACCTAGGTTAAAAGAGGGGAGGTGAGGGCCTTGGGAAACCTATAAAAGGGCCCTCATTTCTCTTCAAAACCACCCCCATTCATGTTTTGGGTCCGTGGGTCCAACTTATGTTGGATTTTTTGGCTATTTTAGCCAAAGGCACTTCCACGGTGTTTTGAGCACGTGGTGCTCCGTTGTTGTTCTATTTTCAGCTTTTGAAGGTCTTGGGGGTCCTTCTTTCTTTGTGTCTATGAGTTTTGAGTAGTCTTGGGTATTATTTGGCTTATTTTTGAGTCACTTTGGTCACTAACTTGTCAGTTGAAGCACCTTGCTTGAGCACTAACTCGCTTGGGAGCACCTTGAGTTTTGTCCTGATCCTAAAGCTCCCCCCGAAGCGTCTTGGCTTTGCCGCCCACTGAGGGGTCTTTAGTGTTTAAGGATTGTGTCTTTTTTTTAACCCACGTGTCCGTATTAACCTCCGAGTGCTTCTCCCTTAGTGGGAGACCTCTTTTGCTCTCTTTAAGGACCCGTGGTGTGTGGTCCTCCCCCCCGTACGGTGGAGTTGTGGGCCCCCCTAGGATCGTTACGTACTAACGGTCTGGGTCCTTCTTTGAAGTTGGTTGTTGACGTGTGGCTTCCCCCTTAGACGGCGAAGCTTTGATTCCACTAGTACCTAAGTCTTAGAGTTGGTGTTAAAACCAACTCGACGGCGAAGCTTTGACCTCCCCCGGAAGTCACGTACAAGGTTTAGTTTCCAAAACCTCTTGGAACTAATTCAAGGTTTAGCATCCAAAATCCCCCTACGGGCTTAAATCGAGTCACTTTTTAATCCAGTTTAACTTTGCCTTGTGGGGAGCCCGGCTAGCACGCCTGGGCCCTCCCTAAAAATCCCAGCTAGCCAAGCCCCAGCCGACCAGGCCTTAGCAGCAGCCGGGCCAGCGCAGCAGCTGGGCCACCGCAGCGCCGGGTACCGCATCCCCGGGTATCGCAGCAGCCGGGTACCACAGCAGCCGGGCCGCCGCAGCGCCGGACCACTGCAGCAGCCGGGTACCGCAGCAGCCGAGTACCGCAGCCGGGTACCACAGCAGCCAGCCACCGCAGCAGCCGGGTACGCAGCAGCCGGGTACCGCAGCGCCAAGCTCCGCAGCAGCCAGCCACCGCAGCAGCCGGGTACGCAGCAGCCGGGTACCGCAGCGCCAGGCTCCGCAGCAGCCAGCCACCGCAGCACCAGGCCGTGGCCAAATTTTGGTCTTCTCGTTCTTTCTTTTCTTGTCCGTTTTTTTTGGCAATTTAGGCTCTAGGGAAGGAGGAAAAGAAAACCACAAGTGACCGGAAAGAGGGAGTCAAGGCCAAAATCGGAATAGCAGAAGTAGAAATTAGAATAGTAGAAGTAGAAATTAGAATAGTAGAAGTAGAAATTAGAATAGTAGAAGTAGAAATTAGCATAGAAGAAGTCGAAATTAGCACGGAAGAAGTAGAAATTAGCCTAGTAGAAGTAGAAATTAGCCAAGTAGAAGGATGGAAGCAAAATAGTAGAGGTAAGGGTTGGCCAAACGGACGTGTAAGCTAAGATCTTGTAGGGTTAGAGAAGAACTCGTGTTAAAGCACCAAGTAACCTGCAAACTCACACAATCACTCCACGCACAACTCACCCAAGCTCTCCACACACCATAACCAAAAATCTTGAGCCTTACGAACAAGGAGGAAGATGAAATAGGAGAGAAGCATGCTAGTGGATGGATTAGGGGAAATCTCAACTAACAAATTTGGGCCATTGGGAGAGTAAGCGTAAGAGTAAAAAAGAGTGTGCCCAAGGCGTAAGAGAAAGGTCAACCGCGTAAACACTTGGGAAGACGAAGGTGTAAGAGGCGTAAGAACGAAGTCAACATGTAAGAACTTTGGAAGACAAGTTGGTTGGTGTAAGAAGGGGTGGAAAGAAAGAGAGGAAAGAAATCCCACCACATCTACCACTTTGTTCTCAAAATCTTCCCCGATTCAAGAATCACTCAAGGAGCCAAGAATCCAAGCGGAAGGGACAAGGCCGAGGGGGGGAACCTCGACCGTTTGATCCAAGACCTCCAATACGAGGTGGGCCCCTAAAAAACCCACTCTTCCGCGTTTAACTTTGCTTTGTCAAGATAATTAGAAGGAGGCCGAGAGTTAGGGTAGGCAAGAAGCAAATTCAGGTTAGAATTAACCTTAAAATCTTATAGTAGAGGGCTAGGGGTTTCCGAAAACCTAAAACACGTCCGGATCCGAGCTAAAACGAAGGAGTTATGAGCGGATGAAGTTAGGGAGTCATGTTGGATGAAACCTAACAAAATTCATCCAAGAGGAACAAAAAAGCTAACATAAAAAGAGGAATTAATTTAGGAACCGAAGGTCAAATCAGAATTTAGTTTTGAAATCAGGGTTAGCCCTAATTAGCAGATGAAGTTTGAAAGACCGATTAGCGGTCAAACTTCATCCATGGATAACTTTTGATAGGAACATCCAAACCTAATGTGATTAGTCAAAGTAGAAAGCTAAAATCAGGATCTCTTTGGAACAAGTCGTAAGTTTCTAAGATTAGTACATTAGTAACCACACTTAGGATCCTTAAGTAAGATTAGAAGGCGGATTAAGGACGTTTAAGATTAAGGTTAGGCTAAGTATAGATTTAGAACATTTTAGGACAAGTTTAGGGTAACCCAAACTAAACCCAGCTTAAGGAAATACCTAAATCCCAAGCAGTTAAGAAGGGATGAAGTTTGGAACAAGTAATGGATGAACCCTAGAAGATTTCATCCATTTGAGTCAAGACTTGGTAATTAGGTTAACATTAGGGGGTCAGGCCCATAGCCCAAATTCCAAGTCAAATCGGAATCCGGAGTCCATAGAAAAGCATGGATGAAGTTTGAGGGACCGAGTAGCGGTCAAACTTCATCCGTCCATAACTCTCTCTAGGAGAGTCCAAATCAAACCAGCTTTACACTTTTAGAGATGGCATGAGGTACTCTTTCATTTAGGATAGATAAGCCTAGACTAAGATCAACTCTTCTCCTAAACCACCAAGCCCTCCTAGGCTTTGATTCAACCTTAACAGTGATAGCAATTCCAATTAGGGTTTTGTTTTGTTTCTTCATTACCCAAAATTAGTGAGTCTTAGGAGTTTAGAAAAGATCCATTGCTTGGAAGGCACAATGGATTGGCGCTAGACACCCATAGATCGAGTCGGAACAGTTAACTACCGAGAGCCTGGTTGTGCTCGCTTCTTTACCAAGGGTAGGTAAACAAGCGCTCACACCCACCAGCTGATCTCGAACTCAGCCAAGGAGAAGGTACTATTCCCACACTACAGTCACCATTGACTCACTCTCCGGCAAAGCATGTCAAATCAATCGAGGAGACTGTGTGCGATGAGCGGCAGTGGCATATTGCAAGACTCCCGAAGACATCCACAAAAGCTTGCTTTGCTCTACAGGCCAAGACCAAAAAGAAATGTGTGGTAAAGATTGTGCAGGACAATCGAAGTACAGCTGCCCCAACTTACACCGGAATGATGGACAATTACAAAAAGGTCAGATTGGAGAACATGCAGTTCTTCTTCTGCAATGATGACATCAATCGCTGTGTCAATGGAACTTGGCGGAAATGGGTACTCTCTAAACCTGTCGTCTCTGATATTTGGCCTGTTAAGGTAGGCACAAACTTGACAAGGAAAGAGATTCTAAGTCTCGAAAACGCCGGGTTCAACCTCATGGAGCGCGTGAAGCTGTCCCCTCGAAAGTTGTTTGGGGAAGGCATTTCTGCAAACTTGGGCGACTATCCTCCTCTAAATCCTTCAGATCACCCCACCAAGCAATACGGGAAGAACATTCGGAAGAACCTTGCCGCTCCAACAACGAAGCACCACAACAACTGCACTTCTGCTCTGTCCATTGTCGGGGAGATCTGTAGTATTCTAATGGTTCCTCCTCCGGCTCTCGGCTGCACTGTTACATTAGAGTCCAGAAATATTTCTAAGGTCTCCAGGTATTTACTGACGATTGGGCAATTCCCAAGCTGCGACTGCCCATCGTTCAAAGACATGTCACAGAAGTCACTTGGCAAGCGAGGAGCATGGACGTACTGTAAGCACCTATACTACATATTCTCTATTGTTTGTGGGTTTGATCCGGAGGTAAATATCTTTATGCATGCTCCTAGTTTCAGCTGGAATGAGATAAAACAGGTTCTACAGATTCTGCTACTAAAACACTACGGTGCATAGTGAGCATGAATAGTCCTGTTATTGCAGTGTGATCCTCTTCCCTACTTTAAAGAGAAGGAGGTGAGACTTGAAGGGCCACCGCCAATGTTCCTGAACGCAGCTGTTGTTGTTGTTTGCTTGCTCCAAAATCAAACCCTATAGAAGTTCCAAGAGTATTTTGCAGTCATCCTCTCAATGCATGACATGAGTTTGTACCCTAAACCCTAAGCGTCTCTCTCATATCCAAGCCTTCTTGGTTTTCTGAATCCCTGAATCCATTTCCGTTGTCGGGGCCAACTGCGGTTGTCTTCCAAGTGTTTCGGAATCACCATGAACTCTTCCTTAACCATCTCTCCGCACACTAAATTGTTTGCGTAAGCCTTCTAAACTCTAAACATAAGCTACACCACTTTAACCACTCCCTAAACCCTCTACCACCACTATAACCGCTCTTCCGCACTCCTCCGCGCCCATTCTGCAACATGTACATCCCCTAAATCTTGCAATCCCCTAAACAATACCTCCTCATTCCCTCTCGGCTTCCCTTCCACTCTTCTTCTCGCTTCGATCCACAACCACAGATATCATATCTTCTCACACCCGAAACCCTTATCACCACGGTTATAGGACCCTGTGACTAATATTTGCAACTTCCGTCTTCTAGATGGTACATGCACTGACAAAATAAAACTCCTCTCCACCATATTTCTGCAACCTATTCCACGGTCATAGGTTGCAGTAATATGGTGGAGAGGAGTTTTATTTTGGAATACTCCGTGGTCATAAGTCCATCATTATTTTAAATTTTAGGAGTATTCACACTTAAAATTTTCTATAACTTTACTTTATCGCCTGTTTCTAAAAAATAAATAACTTCTACCGCTCTACGCTCACAATTCTATGCTCTACGCTCACAATTCTATGCTCTACGCTCTACCCTCGCATCTCTACGCACGCAAAATAGCAATCCCCTTTCGTCGAGCTTCTCTAACATAAGGATACGATTACGGATTGAGTCAGTCTCACCTAAGTTGTGACGCACCACAGTTCACAAAGAAGGAAGTTCCAGCTCAATAGGCACCATTGCTTCAAAGCCAAATGCCAATTGAAAAGGAGTGAATCCCGTGGCAGTCTTATGAGCCGTTCGATACGCCCAGAGCGCTTCGCCAATGTGTAAATCCCACTCTCTTCGCTTTTCCAGTATGACTTTCCCGAGTATATTGGTTAGTACTCTGTTGGTTTTTTCAACCAAATCATTAGCTTGTGGATAATAGGGGCTGGATCTTCGATGTTTAACGGACATCTTTTTTAATAGCTCAGTCACTAATTCGTTAGCAAAGTGAGTTCCTTGATCAGTCACGATTTCAAGAGGGCAGCCATACCTGCAAATTATCTAGTTGTACATAAATTCCGCAGTGGCTTTTTGATTACACTTCTTGACTGCTGCGGCTTTGGACCACTTAGTAAGATAATCGGTGGCAACAATGAGATATTCATTGCGTTTTGCTGTAAGGGGAAGAGGACCAACGAAATCGACACTCCATTTCTCGAATGCACCCGTAGGAAAAATTGGATGTAGCTCGGTATAAGGTCTAATTCTTTTCCCATAAGCTTGACATTGTGTACAACTCCGACAATGGTGAATACAATCGGCAAAGAGTGTAGGCCAAAAGTACCCAGCTTGGAGGATTTTTCTGGCGGTTATGTCTGAAGCAAAGTGTCCACCGCATGCTCCTTCATGAGATTGCTGCAATATTACTCTTGTTTCTTTTGGTCTCACTGCCTTTCTTAAAATTCCATCTTTTCCAGCTCGATAAAGCTCCCCGCCGATTAAAGTGTATGGAAGACTCCTTCGTCGGATATTGCGGCGCTGCTATGCATCGAGCCATCTGGTAACGTCAGGTCTCTCAGGTAATTAATAATGTCATTGTAACCGAAATGTTGTGAGCCTAATGCTACTCTGATAGAATAACACTCTGCATCGTCAGATAAAACCCCGGTTTCTTCACATGGATGTTCACCGAGCTCCAACAATAGATTAGCGTGTCTTGCTCGCGTACCTTTCACGGTCTTAATTTCGAGATCATAAGCCTGTAGAGCAGCCATCAATCTTACTGCTCGACCTTCTGGATTTGTTTGTTGGACTAATTGTTTTAAACAATCAGTCTCACATTGCACGAGCGTCGAGAACGAGCTTGATAGCAAATAATGCTTAAACTTGTTGCATGCATATAATAATGCTACAACTTGCTTCTCTGATGACAAATATTTGAGTTCATAGGTTGTAAGAAGTCTGCTCACGTAATATATAGGGTGTGCTCTTCCAGAATCATCATTGTATATTAACACTGCCGCCACTGCATGTTCGTTGGGTGATGGATTTATGATAAAACGTCGTGCCCAATCAAGTCCTTTTACTACAGGATAATTGGCCAGTTGCTCTTTTATATAATTGAATGCTTTCACTTGCACGTCTCTCCAAATGAAAGGGCTTGCTTTGCTAATCAAGGAGCTGATTGGTCTCCCTATTCCTGCCAAGTTAGGAATAAATCTGTTGTGATAAATTGTCATGCCCCAGAGACGTGAAACTTGCTCACGAGTAACAGGTTGTTTCATATCAATAATTCTTTGTACTTTGTCTGGATCTACTTTAATTCCTTCGCAAGAGACAACATGGCCTAATAAGTGTCCCTCTTCAAAGCCTAATTTGCATTTCTCAGGGCTCAGCGAGCATCCATGTTCTCTCAATCTTTGAAATACAGTACACACATTTTCAAGGTGATTAACTCGCTTTCCATAGACGGCAAAATCATCTAAATAAACTCTTATAAATTTACCAATAAAGGGACCAAATATTTTAAGTTGAAGTCTTTGGAATGTGCCTCCTGCATTACAAAGCCCAAATGGCATTCGAAGATATGCATACATTCCCCACGGGGTTGTAAAAGTCGTGTATAATACACTATCTGGGTGAACTTTTACTTGGTGATAACCCGCATACCCATCGCAAAAGGAATACAACTCATGCCCTGTAACCTCGTCCAGCAATTCATCTATATGCGGTAAAGGCTGGCGGTCTTTTTTCGTGAAACGGTTGAGAGCTTTGTAATTGACACAAACTCTCCACTTGCCTCCTTTTTTTGGCACAATGACAATGGAGGACACCCACTCGGTATTCTTCACCTCAGTCACAAAACCACCCTCCAAAAGTCTGTCCAATTCTGCTCGAAGCACAGCCATTCTATCTAGGGCCATCCTCCTTTGCTTCGCGCGTACAGGCTTCACATCTGGGATTAGTTCTCTCCGATGTTCATCAAGTGTAATGGCAGGTAAATCCAAGTGTTTACTTACAAAAAGATCAGCATACTCGATGACCAACATTTCCAATTGTAGTCGCTCTTATTCTGACAATGTTGGCCCGCATTTGACCATTCGTAGCAACTCCTCCTTCCTAGTGGGAATGATGTCTTGATCTTCCAGATGGGGCATAGACTAGCTGATCATTTGGGGAAGGACGTCTATCGCATAGAGTTCAGCTTCTGAGTCGTTGTCTTCGCTGGAATCGGTTGGAGGGTCAGTACTCCATGACGTCTCATCTGTTTCATCAGATTCTCCTTCGGATGTAATATTTGAAGAGCTCGAGATCGATCCAGGAACCACCTGGATACTCATTCTATTGAGGGTTGAGCCTATCTTCATGCGTTCTTTTTCCCAATAATTGACCGCTTGAACTTGGCGCAGCCATGGTCTTCCAAGGATCATAGGATAGCCTCCCTTACTAGTTGATATGTCAAGAACATGGAAATCAACTTTAACTGTGACGCCGTTCACTATGATTGGCATTTGGCAAATTGAACCAAGAGATCGAACACACCTTTGGTCGGCCATTTTTAATCGTAACGTGGATGACTTATCAGGTTTGAGCTCAGCTTCATGCATGAACCAGCTTGACATTACATTCACTGCACTCCCTCCATCGATCAAACACCCAGCTATTTGGTGACCATTCACTGTTGCTTCTACTTGCGGCGACTTGCAGTCTCTTTGTTTTATCGGCGACGTGAACTTCCGCCACTAATCGGCTACGTCGGGTGTTGATTCCCTGACGTAACTCACGGCGGAGTGATGGGCACTTAGCCACCAATTGGCCCACAGTTATATTTGCCGTCTGGGTACCAAGATCTTGCAAGATGGAGTATTCTTGCTGGCCTCAACTTAAAAGCAGGTCTTCATTGCCTATTTTCCTCCTCGAGCGTCCAGTCAAAACATGCTTCTCTGATTTTGATCTTTTACTAATATGTTGCTCGAGGTCTTTCAACGGACGACTTCTCTTGGTCATCATGATTTCTGGCTCAAACTCAGTCACACGATTATTATCCACCAATTGAAGAAAATTAACCTTAGCTAACTTGCCGTCTGGGTATCCAAGAACAAACACTACCAAAAAATTTATCTGATTTCCAACTTGAGTAAAATGACTCCATTTCTTTGGACATTTATTTATGTCAATTCAAACAAGTTTTAAATATGTATTGAATCACTTCTTCTCCACCTTCAATTAGAAGGCATGTAATCTAAGTTAGATCCCACTTTGGCACACCAATAGCCCAATAGACACTAACATATCCTACCTTATGACCGTTGGAAACCACAAGATAGTTAGCATCGCGGACTTTATGAAGTTGACATGAAAGAATATGACTTCTAAGGTTACTTATAAAAAAAATTCTTCAAATGATTGCAGTATCTTATCTCAATCACTTTACAGTAACGTACAACCATTTTCTAGTAATAAATATGAAAATGATTTAAAAATAGCTAAATACTGGAATCTTCTTACTTAATTACTTCTTCTTTTTCTATTTGCAATTAAAAAATAACTAATTAATGATTACAGTAGTCATTAATACAACACCTGCTTAACAAACATATGACTTCTCAATTGACTGAAAATGACTGGACAATGACTAGCAATTGACTAAAAATGTCTAGAATTAATGTTATGTCAACTAAGAGATCGTCTGTAGCTTGTACCATGTTAGCAACTACATCGGACGGCGGTTGCAAAATTATACTAGAAGAAAAACGTATCGGACACAACTGGCTATATGCAACTAAGTGTCCTATACAACTATACTACAATGCAGCCTTCTCTATCTGCACCAAATCTTACTTCAATATTTTGTGTCATTGTTTTACATCATCAGTACATTGTTCTAGTCGCAAAGTAGTCGTAGAATGAAGTGTTATATGTTGTTTTAGTCTCAATAGTCGCAAAGCAGTCGTAGAATGAAGTGTAGGATTACAAAAGTCGTACTTGAGTTCAAATTTAGAATGAAGGTGAGCTATTTTCCATTCAATATTCATCATAGTTGTCGATGTAGAGAAGTCTATAGTCTATGGAATCCACCGTGTTGATTTGTAGTTGCAACTAGGAAACAACTACAAAACAACTAGGAAACAAAAACAACTGTAAAATGACAGTAGTTGTTTCCTAGTCGTTTCGTAGTTGTATCCTAGTCGTTTTGTAGTTGTTTCCCAATTGTCTTATATCAATTATTCCATATCAATTGTCAAAAGTACCATTAGATTAGGTTTATAAGACTTGTAAATTGTTGTAATCTTATATTATGAATTCCGTAAATAGAAATCTAAGATTTCTACAATGTGTCTAGATATTTACAAAATGTAGATTTTTACATCTTGTAAATTTCTACAATTTGTAGATTTCTATAATTTATAGAAATCTAAAAATATTTGAAATCCAAGAAATTTTTAAACCTGTAAAATCTTTTAAATATCAATATTTGAATTTTTGAAATCTAAAAAAAAAAGCTAGATTTGAAATTTTGAAATCTACAAATCATTGAGATTAGAATTTCAAAATCTACAAATTCTACAAGTCACAAACAAGTCGCAAATGAGTCACAAATGAATTGTAATAAAGTTACAAACAAGTTGCAAATGGAACATAGACAAGTCGTAATGAAGTCACAAACAAGTCGCTAATATGTCATAGATAAGTCGTAATGAAGTCACAGATGAAGACTTCACAAACGAGTCACAACCACATCACGTAAGTAAATACCACACCAACAACCACGTTAGAAGAATTCATCGATGAAGCTCCAAGTAGGATGTCAAATTCTCAGAGTTTTGCAACTACAAATTCTACATGCGACTTATCGACTGCAATTACAAGCCTCCAACTTATCACCAGTTGCAAATGGGTTATACAACTCAAACCAGTTGCTCTTGTAGAAATTCTTAATCTCAGATTCTGTGAATTGGCCTCAGCCGAATTACTTTCCATTACAAGTTGGTAAGGTTATATACATTGTTGATTGAGTCTATTGTTAGTACTAACTAGCTACCATAAAACTAGACACTACTTCAGATGTTTTGAGTACCACTAATTATCTTGTTAATAACAGATCACCACTAACTTGTATTAGTGGAGGTATAGTACATCAGTTACTACTTACTAACTATGTCATGCCCCTATCTCCCCTTGGGGTGCCCAAAGTGTCTTGGTGAGCAAGGAGGACTTTGAGGTGACTCCCCAAGCCTTGCAATAGACTAGAAAGGGAGTTTTGTGAGACTCCCGATTGAACAGGGCGCTATTGCGCCCAGGATTTGTAAGATGTGGTGGATTGTCTTACATTCTTGAAAAGCACTTGAGAATACGCATCCAACCGTCCTTAAAATGCGTGATTTGGAGTTGTGAGCTAGGAGTTATGGACGTTCAAAGTTGACTATGTTCCGGTGGCGACCAGGACACTTAAGGGATAGGAGTGAGGGTTTTCAATGATTCCCTCAAGGAATTATGGCATGTAGCATATCATTGGAAAGCTACGAACACAAGGAAGCTAGAATGACTAGCATTACGAGGTTCTAATCTATGAGCCAAAAGTTATGGCCAAGAGAAGGGCCGTGGTGAAGGTGTGACGGCTCCCCCGGTGAACCCGAATCTTTGGAAGGCCATAACTTTGTGAGATCTTATCCAAATGGGACGAGTGAAGAGTCCACTGGCATCTACTCGTCGCTTAGATATCTAAAATGGGCTTGCATGTGGTATTTGAAGCTCTTACCGCAAAGTTACGCCGTTTGAAAGTTTGGGAGTCCAAACAGTGACGAAACTTGGCCATTTCGGGTTGGAAATGGGTGGTCTTCCAAAACCCAAGTGGGTTTGGGGGGTACCTTCGACCCACAAGGGGAGATCTGTCGAATGCCACAGAAAGTACTATAGGAGGGGTTGGTCTCCCTCTTCACTCCCTTTTGGAGCCTTGGTGAGTCTCGGTGAACTCAAGGTTGGTGATGTGACTTCACCACTGGTCTAAGGCACTATGGGACACTTGTGTTTGTATCCCGAGGCACCGGTTGGGTGGAGTCCCGCTCCTTGTTAGGCCACACTCGATGTGTCCCAAGTTGTGAGTCCCGGTTAGTCATGTTGGAAAAGTAGCAAATGCAAGATGGACTAGCATGGAGTGGGGTGATACTCAAGGGCGGTTAGGACCGTGGTGAGTAGTGCCACCATGAGTCCTTATACATTGAGATGGAAGTTCCGCCCCATGTTACCAAGTGACATGCCGGGTGCCACAAGTGGAGTGCGTGTTAGTAGTCCCGATGACTGGGACTTAACAAAATGAGTTGGAAATGAAGACTAACTTTGTATGTGCTTGGCAGGTGCAGTGTTAGGCAGTTTGTGACCCAAGTGAAGTTGTGAAGTTTTGCCAAAGACAGTTTGGTACTGTGAAGTATTATTTGGGTCGCGACAAACTAATTTAGTTACGTTACTATGCGAGATGGATGAGCTCTCTCGTGGATGAATAAAGCCTGGCCAGAGTCTTTTACAGTGACATTCAACAGCTCTTTGTAGTCGCAAAATCCCTCATTTTCTTTTAGTGTTAGCGGTATCCAGTCACCATTTACATCCATCCCATCAGACAAACAAACTATCACATTGGATGACGATTGCTATATCAGCAGTTCCTAGTCACCAATCACATTCACCTTAGTAGACATGTTGTACACCATAGCCCACATCAACCACACTGTCCAATACAACAGTCTTGTCAACATCAAAGGCTGATGATCTTCCACATCAACAACTGGATGAAAAATAAAATGTTACAAATAAATCGCTAGTGAAATAAATGACTTCTACCTTAATTGTTTTAAGTTAGAGGAATGCACCAAGTGAATTAAATAAATATTCTTCTAAAATTTGTTGGGCTATTTCAAAAACTTGCTCCGGCCACTATTCACTCCATTATGCCTTAATAACAGCTCTTGCAAGAAAACACTCACATATTGCATGAAATAATATCCATGGCCCTAAATTGTAAAAAAGGCTCTAGTCATTTTCTAGTCATAGACACTACAAGAGAAAGAGGTGTTTTAAGTAGTGTCCTAGACATCACGTCTTCTAAGTAACGTCTTTTAAGTAAGTTTTTAAGTAAAATTTTACTAAAAAGATTGTCTTTTTAGTAAAATTTTACTTAAAAACTTACTTAAAAGACGTTACTTAGAAGACGTGATGTCTAGGACACTACTTAAAACACCCCTTTTTCTTGTAGTGAGATGTCATAAATGATTGGTTTTGCAGTCATTAATTCCAGTCACTGATAGCTTTTTTTCTATTATTGTGTTCCCAAAAAGGACTATTTGGTCCTTTAGGGGTTAAAAGAAGATATCAATATTGTATTATATCCAAGGCAATGGTTGCATAGCAATTGGTACTCATATGCATTTGCTTTAAAACTTTCTAATGTATAATATTGAATCAAAAAGTTGAAAAAATTTGAGAATGATCACATTAAAGCTTGGTTTGCAAAGAATAGAATTAAGTGAATGTGGAAACCAAAAAATAGTGTAATTATAATCCATCTTCATCTTATTTTAAATAGACCTTCAAAAAATATATATATTCTCAAGAAGTACATTTATCATGTATTTCAAAATCTAACTATTCAAAGCATTTAAGCTTCTTAATTGTTATTTTTTAGGATTTAAGGTAGTACAAATTAGTTACAATTTGACATGCTAGGACTTCTAGTTGCCTTAATTTAAACCACTTACATGGCTATGATTTGTATTCATTGGCATAAAATTGTATTCAATGAATGGGCAACCACTAATTAGACATATAAGCACTTGGCATAGTTTCACGATATTCAATGTTATGTTTGAGCACCTTCAACTCAACAACCAACAATTACTTGGCAATAATCTTATTGTATTTCCAATGTGCTTGTGCTGGAAGTGTGGAGCGTAGCATCTTTTGTTAGGAATGTACGTTGCTTGTGCTAGAATTGAATGCACCAGCTTGTGTCAGAATTGTATGCTATTTTATAAGGAAATAAATACTACAGCTTGTATTATATTGAAAGTGTAATTTGCTTAGTTTTGAATTGAACGCTGCTAAGGTTCGAAATATACTTTGTTAAATAATAAGGTCTATTGTCGCAGAGTGTTGACTTGATTAAATTGAATGTTGTTGGGTTGAAAAACCTTTGCGTTGGAAAAATGTTGGGTTTCTTATTACAACCAAATTCAGCCTAGGATATGAAGGTGCAAAATAGTAAGGTGTACCATCTCAAAGTAAAGATAAAACCATTGGGCAGAAGTCATGTCATATATTTCATTTTATGAATTGGATAAAAATTACAACCATGGTACGTCTTAAGTTAGCTTTAGTAGTCATAACACTAGTTTGGTGTACTCTCCATTAACTTGTCATCTTCAAAACACGAGGCAGAAAATAATTAGGCATTTGATTTTCTTCAACATAAAGCAAGAGTAAACTGTGCAATTCTATGAATAAGTTCTACAAAGCCATACAACAGTCTTGCTGCTTGCAAATTTTGTTGATGCATGTAGAGTTTTCAATTGCGTAGAGGTCCGATTTTGTTGTTGTTGTTGTGTATTCCTTATACTTGCTGGAAATATTTACAGTATTTCATTTCTAATACTGATGTAGTTTGTGCTTTTGTGGCAGCATGTGATTTGTCTCCAACATAATGCCTTGTTCAGGAAATGCAAATTAGGCTGCTAACAAATGCTTGACGATCCTAAACTTGGTGTCTTCCTTAGAAGAATCAGAAGAAAATGAAGATCTCCATGTGGCACCGCCCCTCAACACAAAAGAGTCCACTTTCATCAACATGTGACGTGATCCATTAGATGCTTCAAATCTACTTCTATGGTTGCAAAAAAGACCAACCGATTTTTGTAGCATTTTCTATAGTATTCATTTTTTCTTTCAGGAATATTGTATAATTGAAATAAAAAATTTAAAAAAATGTGAATTTTTTTTTTAATATATACACCTTTAAAAAGAAAATACACTCAGAAATAAAAGCATAGAAAAAGTCTCTAAGTAGGAGAACTAGAAAAGTCTCATGAACTAGCAAAATTTTAGGAAAATAGACACTTCTATATTTTAATTTATAAAAAATAAGAAAATAAATTTTAAAAAAAACTAAAATTTGGAAATTTGGAAAAACTTTATGATGAAGAGATTTCACCAAAAGAATGATCTTAAAACCATCTTCAATGTTTAAAAATGCAACGGAGCTTTGTTATTACACTTGTGGAGGATATAAAATAAAATATTTTTAAATTCACTTTGGTAGAAACATGACTTCCTACTATGGAAGTAGACTACATAAATTTCAGCTTTAGATTATTAATTTTTGATACTCCCTAATACTAAAGAAACCTAAACTACAAAGTGTGACAAACTAGCTATATTGAAACTTAAATATAAAATTCATTTTAAGTTATTTTGAAAAAAAAAGATCTAAATACTATCAAATTAGCCATCTACAATAAAAATTTCAAATTAATCAGGTTCATGCTTCAAAAGTTATAGCGGATGATAAGAGAGTCACTCTCATTGTGACACAAAATAGAACTGGTCTTTTTTGCAATCACCCACTTGTGAGCCCCTAAGTTGTCACTTTGATCTTAGGATTAATTTTTTTGCTTTTACTTCTCTTAGTAGAATTTATAGTCAAAAAGTCATTAAAAGAGTGTTCAAATTGTAATTGGCAAGTCCCTACTAATATGGTGATTTACCTCTAGAAGCTCGAAGTGCCTAAGCACTCCAATTCTTTGCTTCTAGGATATGTTAGTTGTTTAAAAGTTCAATTAGGCGTTTGAGAGAAGATTAGAAGTATGAGAGATAGCTATGCCTAAAAATTGCGCGATTTCCTTAAAGATTAACCAAATTTGCAAGTGCATGTGAAAGAGCTTGGCAAAATGAAAGTTAGTAGTTTGCTATTGAAAGTCCTTTTAGCCTTGGATACATTTGCAGTCATCCAATTTAGAAGTTGCCATCCATTTCGAGAGAATCGTGGAAAGCTATTTAAATATTGTTTGTAGGTAAAACTTCAAACAATATAAAGGATGGCATGACCAAAGATTGAAAAAAGGTATTTTTGACATGAAAACATTCCAAAAGCTTAATTTGAATCTCTAAATGGTAAATCTGAATTTTTTTCTTATTTTGTGGTTGATTGATTTTGTATTTTTTGACAACTATTGTGTATTTTGAGATTTCATAATCAAAATATAAATTTACTCCATTTCCCATGCTGACGTTGCTCGTGTGGGGGCTTTTCGTACTGGCGCACGAGGAGTTGGTTTGTCCCTCCACTTGGTCTTGACAGAGATTAAGTCCATGGATATCTATGGCAATGTCAGGTTAGTCCTTGCTGCGATCCTCGAAGGTCGTATGTTTCAAAAAAAATATAGAAATTTAAAATTTCCAAATTTTATCATAGGTGGTAAATAATAAGTTCTAATGTTTTTTCTAGAGTAAAAAAGGTAATGATGGGGTGAGTTTTAATTGATTCCTTCCAATACCTTCAAGATCCTATTTGCAACCTCTATCTTATACCATTCAAAACCAAAAATTTAAAAAGAAATATGAATCCAATTCAAATGAAAGGCCAATTCAATTTCATTACAAGTTGTGAACAACTGACAAATATAACTTTGCATAACATCCTTTAGGACTTTTCTTTGTTGGAAGATATATCTTTTCACATGAATACTTTCTATTGTAACTTCTTATTTATTTTCAATGCCTAAGTGGTTGAATCCCTTCATTCTATAATGCACCACATGTATTGTAAGGTAGTCTTCTATTGAAAACATTAGAGCAATCTCTATATTTGGGAGAAAAAGGGAATCCCTTAACATTGCTTAATCCTAAAAAGACAACGCAGACAATAATAGTTCAATTGACAAATGGAAAGCTTTGGAGGGGATAGAAAACAACTATTTTTCATCCAAATTTTTTTAATTCATTGGGAGGAGTAATATGTAGGTGTAGGCACTAAAATCTCCATGAATGATGTAGTAATAATTTTAAAGAAATTTTGATTCCCAAAATATGGATCACCAAGTAGTATATTTTGGCAAATTGTACTCCTTTCTTTGAATTTGAATTAACCCCTAAAGGACCGTTGCCCCTTTAGGGGACAAATGCATTTTTGGACAGGTACCTATGGGCTGAAATCTTCCCTTGATTTTTTTAAACTTTTTTTGGAGGTAGAAAAGCTGATTATCTTCACAGGAATATTATTTTTTCACCATCAGTGCCAGGGGAATAAAGTTATGACCAAATAAGCTCAAAACAGGGGACGGGGGGGAGCTCAGGCAGCAAAACAAAATTTGCAAAAATTTGATTTTTTTTAAAAATATTTTTTTTCTCATAGATTATATTTTTGCCTATGTGGAAAGCTTTGATTTATTTCATTTGGATTTGTTATGAGAAAGTTACGGACATTCTTGTTTTTCGGGCAATTAGAGCATCTTCTTGAAAAAAATAACTTGTTGGATTCATTTTCTAAATGCAATTTTTCAAATTTTTCAAATTTTTTTTTTCAATGCTTTATTTTACTTGCTAGAACAATCTCACCATTGCGATTAGTGCATTTTAATTCCATCTAAGATATATGAATATTTTGGATTTTCCTTCTATCTTGTACCTACTTCTACTTACTTAGCAATCTTTATAAGAATGATAATTAAGTTTTTTTGAATTTTCCTAGACTCTCAACTCAGTTCTCCACTATGAAGATTTAAAGCTTAAAACTCTATAGTGCAAAAATTTTAAGTTAAAAATGTTCAAAGTTAAAAAATCTAGTTCTGCAATGTGCTAAAAAACTTGTTTTTTCCACTTTAAACGCAAATATCTTATAATCTATGCAGTCAAAAATTTTGAAATTTTTTCCACACTTCTTTATACTAGTTAGATGTAAGATCCTATGGTTAGATGTGAAAAAAATAACAATTTTTTTACTCTTTGCTTTAGAAATGGCAGTTTTCAGTGTTTTTTGGCAGAAAAAAGGCCTCAGTCCTTTAGGGGTTAAAGCCCAAAAAATGATCTTTTAGAAATTTGAAAACAACTATTGACATGAAGCTTATCAAGTCTAGTTTCTATTCTAATTTGAAAATTTTAAGAAATCCTAAATTTAAATGTTTTTTTGCAATTTGCAATTTGGACCTATCATGGAGTGTTGATTTTTTAATTTTAGAATGAGACAATAAAAAATTTGCAGCATGGAATTTAATACTATAATTTATACTAGTAGAATTTTTTTTGAATTTTTAAAACATATTTGTATTTAATATGAATTTTTTTCATTTTTTTCCAATAATTTTCAATAATTTCAATTTTTCACAAAAGAATTTGAAGTTTTCATAACATATACTACTTTTGTCTCAAAAAAATCCATGATTTGTAGTGGGAAACTAGTTAGAGTACCACAAATTTATTTTGAGATAGAAGGAGTAGAAGATATGTAATCACATTTTTTAAAAATAAAGAAGAGCGGTGTAACTAAGAGTCTCTGTCCTAAGTAAACAACAATATTAGTTTATGGATAGCAGATAGTTAAAATTAAGCAAAAAAAATATAGAATCATTAATAAGCAAGTTTTTTTTTAAATGAAATGAAAAAAATTCGGACCGTCCATCCGACTAGTCGGTCAAGGAAGTGGCACCTGACCAATCGAAACCCCCCTTCTGACCAATCCTAGTGGCGTTGCATAGTGTATATGCAATTAAAGATGTCCTCAAAAAGCAACATTCCTCAAATAACCCTAAATATCTGCACCCAAAAAATGTCTTTCTTGCCAAAATTTTGAACTTTGGTAGTTGAGTGATTAGGAAAGAAAATATAAGCGATTGAAAAAACATTATTTTTGAAGGAATTATACGATTATAAAAAAAATGTTATTTTGTTGACTTCTAGCTTAGACTTTGATCTCACTTTCGGGAGGTAGAATCCATCTTGGGAAGTTGAGCTTTGGAAAGAAAAAAGCGGTGAGATAGGAGAAGCCACCAAATGTAGAAAAAGCTTGGATCATAGCGTTTTCATAATTGTAAAAATTCATTGTATTTTGGAGGAATGTCGGTAGTTGGAGACATCTATATAGATAGGATTTAAAAACTCAGATTCACATACCATAGTCAATGGAAGTCGATGCCATAGTCTTTAGCCAAAAAATAGAGCCAATATGAAATTTTATTGATTTCATAGGTAGTTGCAAAATGGGAGCATAGAGAGAGAGGAAGTTTGAAGTTTGAAAAAGAGGTCATAGGCCCGTCCTTTCAAGGTTAACCCCTGAAGGACCGAGGCCTTTTTTCTGCCAAAAAACACTGAAAACTGCCATTTTTAAAGCAAAGAGTAAAAAAACTGTTTTTTTCCTACATCTAACCATAGGATCTTACATCTAACTAATATAAAGAATTGTGGAAAAAATTTCAGAATTTTTGACCGCATAGATTGCAAGATATTTGTGTTTAAAGTGGAAAAAACAAGTTTTTCAATACATTGCGGGACTAGATTTTTTGACTTTGAACATTTTTAACTTAAAACTTTTGCATTACAAAGTTTCGAGCTTTAAATTTTTATAGTAGAGAATTGAGTTGAGAGTTTAGGAAAATTCAAAAAAATTCAAAAAAACTTAATTATCATTCTTAAAAAAATTGTTAAGTAGAAGTAGGTACAAGATAGAAGGAAAATCTAAATATTCATATATTTTAGATGGAATTAAAATGCACTAATTGCAATGGTGAGATTGTTCTAGCAAGTAAACTAAAGCATGCAAAAAAAAATTTGAAAAATTTGAAAAATTGCATTCAGAAAATGAATCCTACAAGTTATTTTTTTCAAGAAGATGCTCTAACTACTCGAAAAACAAGAATGTCCATAACTTTCTTATAACAAATCCAAATGAAATAAATCAAAGCTTTCCACATAGACAAAAATATAATCTACGAGAATTTATTTTTTTTAAATTCAAATTTTTGCAAATTTTGTTTTGCTACCCGAGCTCCCCCCCCCGTCCCCTGTTTTGAGCTTATAAACTTTTATTTCTGGGCATCAATTGTGAAAAAAAAATATATTTCCATAAAGCTAATCAGCTTTTCTACCTCAAAAATTTTTCAAAAAATCAAGGGAAGATTTCAACCCATAGGTACCTGCCCAAAAATGCATTTGTCCCCCGAAGGAGCAACGGTCCTTTAGGGGTTAATACTATCACAAATGTACCCAAACGGATGCTCATCTACTAATGTATGTACACAAAATAGTGAAATTAGGTTGCCTCATACTAATTTCTTAACATCTGACACTATAGAAATATTTATTGTTATGATATAAGAATGCACTACTTTTGAATTAGACACTGTTGTAATTGAGGCTCATGAACCTCCGCATGCACAAATGAAAATATTTGTAAAAGTATTTGTTGACTTTGATGGCTTGTAAAGTATGGAGTAACTTTCTTGGAGTAAACCAACCTAATTGTAAAGCAACCTCACTATTTTGTGTTCAGTAGATAACTTTAAACCCATCTCCACGAATGGATGAACGGGAATCTGTGAGCAACGAATCAACGATCAGACAACACATGTACTCCGAAGGAAGTGCCTAATTTTATTAAAGTTTCGATTCTTCGACTTGCAGGGCTGTTATCCGGTTCATTCTTGCTGGCGGTGGTCCCTGACGTGCGCGCAGAAGTCAGAATGCTCACGTGTTATCTGAATTTTAATAGAATTAGATAATGGATACGTGTCTCTCCAGCTACTCAATTACTGTAATTATTCATACTGTACTTCGTCGGTAAGATCAATTCTTCAGAGAAATGAAAAGAATCTTTTCCGCCGAGGACTGGTCCCTCTGGTTCTGTGTACTGTTTCCCCTGCAATGGAAGTGGTCCATGTGTTTCAAGAAAAAAAAAAAAAAAAATCATGCAAAATATTACCCCAAGTTCTAAGATCAGGCTCACTGTAGGAATTGAGCAAGTCAAAATATTCAGTACGTGACGTAATTGATGACTCAGACATCAGAATGATCGGGTCATCGGGTCCCAGCCAGGGTGGACGAGTCATCCTTAGTTTGTTTTTTAAAATTGTAGGGACGAATTGAAGAAAGTTTTTTTTTTTTTTGAACAAATGGAACGAGCCATTGCATTAAAAAAACCCACCACATTACAAATCAGCCAAACCACAAAGGTTGGACAATGAAGAGATAAGAGCAAAGAGCAAAAGAGAGGAAACAAAGTAAACTACGTGAAAGAACAAAGAGGAGGCCCTCTCTTGTTCCAATGGATAGTAGTACCAATCTTGCTAGCAATAACCGGAGATTTGAGCCAAATACTATTAAATTTGGCCCAAATTTTGGATCTATCTCTAGGCCTAGAACGAGCTCCAATTTGAGCTTTAAGATGGGCAGCCCTACCAGAATCAAGAAAAGCATCCCAAAGAACCTACTGAGAGACTTCAGGCGGCCAAAGGTGTTGAGCGAAGACCTTGTTGTTGCGGGCAATCCAAATGGTCCATATCACCAAGCCACGGATTAAGGTCCAAAGAGTCTTGAGTTGAGTCTTGAATTGAAGAAAGTTCAATTGGAGAGCAAACAGGCAGGCCGGCCGCCCCAGGCACCTATTACGCACAAGCGGTGCAAGGGCTCATTAGAAAACCAACTAACCTTCATATCTCTGCGCTCACACATCGGGGAGTCGTCCTTAATTTCGAAAGAGGTCGTTGAATTGTTGGTTTTTCAGGCCTGTCCGCCTGTGAGCCACAATTCATATGGCGTCGGCCTGTCAAAAGCAGCCTGTCTTATCAGGCACAGTTTCGAAGAAGGATTCAGTCATTGACTTTTATATTGAACAGAATGGACGCCTGGCGTTGCGGTGGCACGGCAGGTGGGCTGGTGGATTTGCTAAGTACTGTTTCTTTTAAAAGACCGACGAAGTTAATTATGACTGTTCAGACCCTATCTTTGCACCCCATGCACTTTGTGTGACGAAGTCAGAACTGGTTTGACCTGCAACATATGAAATGGTTGCTGTTCTTTTAAAAAAAAGAAAAAAACAAACGAAATGACAGCACAGTATGTACATGGTCCCTTTTTCCAAAAAGAAACCGTATGAAATGGCTCCACAAGGCAGACCGAGTGGCGGACACGCCTGTCCGGCAGGCCGGCGGGGGCCACAGTAACGCTGTCTCCACCGCAACTCCGCAAGAGGTGACAAAAGGAGTATATGATTATATGATCGTTTGGACCCCCAAAACAAAAAAACAAAAAAACATGGTGTACCGGTATCCTCCGTTAGGAATTACGGTCGAATGAGCTAGCAACAGTGAGTTCTAGGGCTTCCTTAAAAGCCCTAAGCTCTCCTTTCTCATTAGAGAATGCATTGTTCGCTTGACAATGGAATTTAATCCATTTTTTTCCTTTGAAAAAAATCGTTTAATTATGTGCCAAAACACAAAGTAAAATAAATCGAAAGTCAACAAAACTAGGGGAATTGAGGCACCTTCGATGACCTCCACTCAGCAATTTCAGTGAATTCGTTGACATCAGTGACGGACTGGGTATAGGAGAGGGGTCTGGGGCTAGACCAACATTTTTGGGGGCAATACAGCCCATAGCCTACATCAACCGAAAACAAGGCCCCAATGAATGACAGTAAATTTGGAGAGATGGTCACTCGTTGGCCCTTTAGGAATGCTAGTGTAGACCTCTTGCTGTAGAAACGACGCCATGGAAACACAGTGTAGGAGACACCGAAAAAATTGCACGGAGACCTAACTCTTCCATTACTACAGAGACCTATTGTTTTTTGTGCTAGAAGAGTAGGGATGAAGTGCAAGACTGCGAGGGAGTGGGGATGTTCAATGACTTTGCTCGAATCAACTCACTTTGTGAGTGTTAGTGATGAGGACTGCAACTCAATCACTCCAGCTGCAATGAGATTTATAGTGCTCGCCAAAGGTGGTTTACCGATGCACTAGGGAGTGGATGAATGATCTGATAGTATATTGCGCGGAGATTTCTGCGCTTACCTGGAGCAGCGATCTGCTGCTGAATCTTTCTTTCCTGCTGTAACTGCCACTTGCTTACCGATTGTCGCGGTCTTTCGATGATTACTTCTCTGTTTTGGAGCTGCTCTTTCACGATGAGTGTCAAATCGTAGCGCCCCGTGCTTAGGATGGTGATGGCGGCCTGATTGCTCTTGAGATGTTGTCATCACTTGTGTTGCGCAGATTCACGTGTGAAAACGGTGGCCTGCGTGGGTGAAATGTCATTTTCGTGCTTGATGAAGTGTATCATCTCGTAAACCAGTAGCCTAGCTATCTCTCCACCTACAGTCATTTCATTTTATCACATCAAAGTACCTTATTAGGTGGTACTCTATTCACGCAAACCAAAATGTTCAGGAAAGACCGAAGAATTCTATACCTGGATAGCCTCGACTCCCTCGAGAGTAAGCTTAGTACTAAGTTCGTTTCCCTAAGGAATACACTTTGTAGCGGGAAGAGGGCTCACCATCAGCTGGGGATCGCAGCTGGTCAGGGACAAGAGTAGTAACAGTGGAGAACAAAAGCGTGGAATTAATGTCTGGACAGTGGAAGAAGCAGGTGCTGCGAGTGGCAGCCATCAAGGGCAAGGAGGCTCACCATGGATCCAAATCTCACAGAGAGGATACGGTGCTTAGCAGAAATGCGCAAATCTTCATGCCTCATTTGGGCGGTCGTAAATTTATATCTTCTCGGTCTCCTTCCATTTTGCGCAGCTCTTAATTCTGAAGGTAAACTTGTCCAACTTTAGGCTGACAATTATGTAGTTTTGAATTATTTTCTTTCAATGGAAGGGTAAACGTCACTAGGATGAAATTTAACAACAATGTCGATGACGGACCTATGCAGGATTTGCGCTCGCTGACTTCCGAAATAATGTCCTAGATCCTTCCAGAGTGCTCCGCAGCTGGAATTATTCCGATGAATCACCTTGCAAGTGGAGAGGCATTGTTTGCGACAATGTCACCAACCATGTCATCAGAGTGTACCAAACCCGTCATACTTCTTGTATCTCGCTCGTCAGAAATATTAAATTGTTTATCCAATCAGGTTAGAAGCATCTTGCTGAATTCAAATGTGTACCTGATTCTCTTTGTTGTGCGCAGCAACCTGCCAAGATCTCGCTTGAGTGGTACGATCAGTCTTCAGCTCACAGAATTGCCCCAACTGCGTCGCTTGTAAGCCTAATCATCATATCGAATTTGCAATGTAAATGGTGCAATACCATTTCTTCAGAATAGCACTGCAGTTTTTTGGATTGTACTTCGCTTTCAAATTTCTTGATGGCCGACCTTGGGAAGACAACATTGTGACAGGGGCCTGCATTTCAACAACCTCACTGGAGTTATTCCGTCATCGATTGCGAATCTAAAATACTTGCGGGCCCTGTGAGCATTTACAATTCTAACTTCTAGGCATGGTTGAAACATTATTGAAAACAGAATGGCTATCGACTGTTGAGGTTCTTGCAAGCAGGATTCGTTAATCTGAATTGTCACGTAGAAGATCATTCTCCTATTCACTATATTGCAGGTACTTGCACCAGAATAACCTGACGGGATCGTTACCTGGTGCATTAGGTGTCATGCCGGCTCTTCGAATATTGTGAGTTTCTACGTTCCCATGTATCTTGTGTGGTGCTGCTCCTCGTTTGCACTAACTCTAGTTTGCCACGGCAAGCTCTGAAGACAGTGGCAAGTCCACAGTGAAGCATGACTTCATTTGTTATTAATTGTATAAAACCCCTAAAGCACAGACGAAATGATTAGTCTAATGCAAGTTCTTTGCCGAACTCGTGATACTTGCTAGAGATGTTTCGGGCAACAAGCTGGAGCACTCCATTCCAGCAAGTTTTGCTAACATGACCCACCTCAAGTTCTTGTAAGCAGCGTCGACCCATTTCCAAAATGCATAATTTTAGTTTGTGGATAATGTAGTTCATTTCCTTGTTTAAATGCCAATGTTGAAGTGTTGAACATGAGCAATTGAAATTTGAGATTTACGTAATTTGTTGAAGAAAACTTAACTGGAGAGCTGCTTTGCTGACTTTACCAGGAACTTGTCTGACAACTTGCTCTCCGGAGAAGTTCCAGGTGGAGCTATGCTTAATTTCTCAGCATCCTCGTAAGAGTCTCAACCGTTGTAGCATATTTTAAGATGACATCTTTCAAGACGCTGCTGGTGTGGAGATTATAGTACGCTCATGTTACATTCTTGTGATCACATTACAGCTTTGCAGGTAACAATCTGCTTTGTGGGAGCTCCTTGTTGGGCTTGCCTGGGTGCGGAAAAGGTCAGTCCTTATTCCTCTGAACTGGTTTGCGTTAGCCTTAGGTTTTCAACAAGCGTAATCTTCTGTGCAGTACTGTTTGACAGCCCCGGCAGCAGATTGCTGCAGCACTGCCACTGCCTTTTAATAGGACTAGTTTGGTTGTAGATCTGGAAACGATTCACATTTGTCGTAAAAGTGACGGTGCATGTAAAACCAACCCTCCCGAATAACTGGCTATGATATTCGGTTGCAGGACATCAGTGGAGTGTTTGGAAAATCGTGTTACTGGCAGTTGCATTTTTCCTTTTCTTGAAGATAATAATCGGCTTATTACTCCTCCGTCGTTGCCTGCGACGAGACAAGAACCGCCAGATACACCTCGGAAAAGGTTAGATTACTTTGTACTTAATAAACAGCAATCTTAAGGACGAAGGCAGAATTGTACTGGTTGAGACATTTGATGACATTTGATATTGAACCAGAGGGCAAGCTAGTGATGTTCAAAGGAGGGGACGATCAACAAGCCGGTCCAACCTCAAAAGCGATGCTGAAAGCTGTTCGCAAACTTAAGAAGAAAGACATCGTGGGAGAAGGTGGTTATGGAGTGGTATTCAGAATGGAGCTTCGAGACGGGAGGGTTTATGCAGTGAAAAAATTGAAGGACGGCTTAGAAGCTGCCCTTGGCTTTGAGAATGAGCTGGAGACACTCGGGGAGCTCAAGCATCGCCACTTGGTAAAGCTCAGAGGATATTGCGTTTCACTCACTTCAAAGCTCCTGATTTACGATTTCGTCCCCAACGGTACCATGGATCAACTCTTGCACCGTAAGTAGTTCCGAATATTCCTTCTCCTGAAAATTCTGAGGCAACAATCAGCAAGTTCAGAAAATTCATGAATTCGTTGGTGCACTAGTGTATCATCATGCGCTCATTTCGAGTCAAATCGATCTACTTTCTTGGCAGCACGCACGGAAGAAGAGAAAAAGATCCCAGTGGACTGGGCAACCAGAATCAAGATAGCTTTCGGGACAGCTCGGGCGCTGGCCTATTTGCATCATGGCTGCCGACCTCGTATAGTACATCGTGATGTAAGCTCTACGAATATACTATTGTCTGAATCCTTCGAACCGCGTCTCTCTGATTTCGGCTTGGCCAGGTTGCTGGAAAACAACGAATCGCATGTCAGTGTGACCATTGGAGGGACATACGGCTACATTGCACCAGGTGGGTTTTAACAAGAGTAGTGTCTCGTTCACAGCTTTTGGTATAGGCCCCAGCCCCAACCTATCTTTGAATCGTTACGATGTTGCATTCATTGAGCAGAATAAGAGAAGCCTTGAGAATGTGAGCTCTCTCTAACAAAATGATTCTGTTAAGCACTAAAGAACAAAGAAGTCGGTGACTTGCCTGACTCAAATTCTGGGTAGTGCAGAGTATGCGCAAACCGGCCAAGCAACTGAAAAATCCGATGTGTACAGCTATGGTGTCATTCTGCTGGAGCTTCTCAGCGGGCGCAAGCCCACAGACACTTCGTTCACTGAGGAAAATGTCAACCTGGCTGGTTGGGTAAATTCCTATCGCTCAAGAGCCTGCTTGGTTTGTCCCAGTGTGTTGATGATCGAATTATAGCCAAGATATATTAAAATTTGAACTTGACATATCTCTCTTGCGTCCAGGTACGAAGTTTGCGGGAGAACGGTTTGCAGCTGGAGGCGGTGGACAAGTATCTGAGAGAGACAGCACCGCACGAGGAGCTCGAAACAGCTTTAGAGATTGCTTGCAGATGCGTTTCACTTGCACCGGATGAACGCCCACCAATGTATAAAATCGTCCAATTTCTTGAGCCCCTCGGTGATTTCGAGAGTGCAGCATCGGATAATTTTATGCCTTCCACCGCTGGAAACTCCCTGAGGATATGAAGTGTAGAGCCAGCGCAAATGTTGTTTTACGCAAGACTGACCGACTCTCATCCCAAACTTCGAACCCTGAACCTGTCCAAGGCTTGAGCGCAGTATTGTCGCTGCGATACCATTAAAATGTTGCGATACCAAATTCGTGGACAGCCAAGAGCTTTCAAACAGAATGAACAATCGTCTTTTAGTTCAATGACTTGACATTGAATTTTAAGGATGATTCAGTTTGAAAGGAAAGGACAGAACTAATTGCTTATTCCTGCTCTCATAGAGCAAAAAGATTTCCATCAGTAACAGAGTGGTGCGAAATAGAAATTCTTTGAGCCTCACACTTTGTAACCAGTGACGGTTCCCCCGCGACCAATGATCTCACCCATGCAAAACCAACCGTAGCATTCGACCAAAAAGAGGAGGCTGATGCCTAAATCTTCAAGCTCGAGATCGTTTCGGTGTGTGAGCTTGACCTTGAGATGGTCCAATTCTTTCCACATTTCTTGATAGCGAACCGGCAAGCTGGCCAGTCGCGTATAGAATAGTTGTTTGGAAAGTTCCTAGCATCACAAGCAGACTTTCGGTCATGCAACACAGAACAATAGAGGTAACAGAGTGGTGATAGGAGTAATTTTTGATGTACTTGCCTGAATTCAATGAGCCATGTATTCTACTTAACAATCGGCTTCAGATCGCAAAAAGGTTGCACAATCTAACAGCATTGAATGTAAAGGTTTTTGCCCTTGATAACAGACGATGATCAATGTTCCGGGCACTTGCCTGGCATTTCTCCACGGTAGGATGATCAGCGACGTAATGCTTGTTTTTTTCCAACACTTGTTTATTGTACTTGCTCACCACCTCCGTCACGGTTGCCACCCTGGTTTGCAGCTGCCGCAACAGCGTTGCCATGACACTGCTCGTGCCTCTCGCCTACTATACACAAACAGCCGTGTGAATCAAAGTCATAATTTACAAGACTGTCTGAGGCAACTTTACAAGTAACTTCAACGATTTTACAAACGCCCCATTCTCTACGAGTCAGAAAACAAGAGACTGTCTCATATACGGTATGTTAGCTAGTGTCATCTGCTAAACCGACCAGCTCGCAGTTAGTTATACAATGTAGTTCCGGTTTCAACGGTAAAAATACCTACAGATCATATAATTGCGGTTTCTTAAAAGAAACCCTAAACCTCGCCAACAATTTCCGATCTACTGTAGAAATTTTGACACTCTCACGATGAACCTTCTGGAATGATAGCAGTTGTACAACATGATTTGCACATTTCATTCACAGGTAAAAATTGAATTTACTCAAAAAAATTGGGATCAGGATATAATTTCTGAGAAATTTTAAAACTCGTGTTCGACTGTAGGATTAAATCCCTAAGTCGAACATCAGAGAATAATTCCGAGATAATTAATGATGTGCTAATCTACACACATTATCGTCTCTTAGACCAGCGAAAATTCATGATATCTTCACAGCTCACTCAACGGCAATTACCAGTCTACCAAGAATTTAAGAGCAAATCAACCTCCTGAAACAAGAACGCGCAAGGCTCATAAATTAACAGACATTATGAATCCAAATGCGATATCTTAAAGAAATAAAATAATTATCCTCAAAAGACTCATAATCGTATACCCCGGGAGCAAATGAGAACGGTTCAAGAGCTGCGAATACGCCTTGACTTGAAATTTGCAACCCTAACTGGAAGCCGTTTATGCGGAAAGCGCAACGTGGAAGTTTTTGTGGAAACAAATGAGGCATAGATCCCTAAATAAAATAATGAAAGCTCAACCTTGACTTCATTAACGGTCTGCGACGTGATTGCAATAGCCAGAGACGGAGACGACTGCCAAGAGAAGAACATCCATGAAATAGAGGATGACCAATTCTACAGTGCAAAGATGACCTTCAGTTGACGAATGAACAAAGGGACGAAAACTTTGTGAGCGTGAAGTCATCCACATTCTTCGTCTCTTCCGCAGAGGCTTGAGAATTGCAGGGCACCCTGACTTGATGAAGTTCACCTTAACCCCAAAGTGACAAAGAGGACAGAAAGTGTCCTCAAAGGTTTCGAGTCCAGTTCAAAGTGCTGTAACTTTTGCATTCAAGGTCCAAATTCAATAAGACTTGTTGGGAATGTTGCGTTCTACCTTCTAGTTTGTATGGTAAAATTTTCAGATCAATCCAAGATGTATTGATTTTTTGGAAGCCAATCGAAGTTCACAACTTCAATTTGAGTTCACCAAATTGCATTTTAGGGCAGCAACTTTGGGGCCTTGTATCTCCTTCATCCATTGCTCATTTTCAATAAAATTTGTTGGATTTTGTTCCCCTTGAAGTATACTTATTGTGGTAAAGTTTTCATGTCAATCCAAGTTGTTTTGAATGTTTGGGAGCAATTCGAAGTTCAAAATCCTGCCATTTTTGGAGTGTAGTGAACTTTGGCGGCTTGTTTCTTCTTCATACAGAGTCCATTTTCAATAAATCTTTTTGGAAAAGTTGCGCATACTAGTCTAGTTTTTGTGGCTAAAATTTCATGTTAATCCAAGAATTAATGAGTGACTGAGAAGCATTCTAGTAGAAAGAGGTTCAGCTTTGGATGTGTTTTTTGCAATTTTTCTTGCTAATTCTTGACATTTCAAAGCCGTTTTGTAGATACAATGATTCAATTGAATGAATTTTTTTTTCACCAATGTGTTTGTATACTAGTTTTGAATCTTTTTGTAGTGTAAAGTTTTTTCATTTGAGTAGGTTTAGAAATCAAACTTCACCTCCAAATGTATTTTTGGGAAAATTTCAGCATCCATTTTCAACACTAAAACAATATGATCTTGCAATCTATGTGGCCAAATGACTTCAAATTTTGTACATGTCATCTACAACATGTACACTACAAGATTGTATGGTTGAGATTTGTATAACTTGAAGACATTTAGATCCATAAAGCTTCAAAGCAATGATGTTTTTGAACCCCAAAAATTGAATGTCACTTTGGGGTTAACCCTGTAAGGATGAGCTGGTCACCGGGAAATCATCCTTTTTTATACCGAGTATGAATCATCTACTATAAAAAATAAAAATAAAAGTACTCATTGGAGGTCAAACTTTTGTGCAAGATCTCCCCTTTTTGTGCATAAAATTTCAAGGATGAACAATTGCACTTCTATCTTACATGTAAGGATTCTCTGTCATCCATTGGACACTTAGTGTCTGTAGCAGTGTTACAGGGTTAATAATTTGCCCTTAGAAGTGGTTATATATGATGTACATAAGGTCTTACTCACTACCAACAAATTAGAAGGTGTTGTTTGTGACAACGTTTCTAACACTTCAATATCAAAAATGAAGTTTTAGTTTTAGACAATAGAGTGTTGAAAATGGTATTTTTAAAAGTGTAATACAATACCTTTCGACATTTGAAAAAAAATTGATATGTAGATTCATCCTTTAAATTTATTGGCTTTAGACCGCAGGGGAGGAGGCTTTGCATTAGAGAAAAAACCAGCCCTTCGGAGGGCTGCTCTGCAGTGACATGCCAAGCTATTAAAATGCTTGGCTTGTCACAGCAGAACTGGCCTTCGGTGAGCAGTCAGCTTGGCTGACTGCTCGCCGAAACGGTCAGAAATTGGATTTTTTTATTTTTTTTATTTTTTATAAATTTTTAAATATTTTTTAAGACTAAAAAATAAAAAAATATATATATTTTTTTTTTTTTTTTACTCGTATATTTTGTTCCTGCGCCACTGTCGCAGCAGAAATTGCTTCGCGGAAATAAGGGAAAAACTAATTTTTTTGCAAAAAAAAAGTAAATTTCAAGGTCCTCCGGAGGGCTGTGGAGCAACCCTCCGGAGGCCCCAGATTTTCTCTAATGGCATCTACAGAAGCTATTGTGAGGGGGGGAGGCTTTGCTTGGATAGAAGCTATTGTGAGGAAGTTTGAGTAGCTACCTTACTTGAAACTAAGCGAGCCACTTTAACCCTCACCGCCCAAGGGGACCAAAAGTGTCTTCAAAGTCCAATTCAAAGTGCTTTAACTTTTGCATCTGATGTCCAAATTCAATAAAACTTGTTGGTAAATTTACGCTCTCTCTTCTAGTTTGTGTGGTAAGATTTTCAGATCAATGCAAGATGTACTGATTTTTTGGAAGCCAATCAAAGTTCACAAGTTCAATTTGAATTCACCAAACTGCATTTGATGGCTGCAACTTCGGGGGCTTGTATCTCCTTCTTCTAATTTTTTTTTTCAATAAAATTTATTGGGTTATGTTCCCTAAAATTCTAGTTATTGTGATAAAATTTTCATATGAATCCAAGTTGTTTTGAATATTTAGGAGCAATTCGAAGTTCAAAACTGTGACATTTTTGGATTATAGTGAACTTTGGCGGCTTGTTTCTTCTTCATATAGTATCCGATTTCAACTTCTTTTTTGGAAAAAGTTGCGGATACTAGTCTAGTTTGTGTGGCTAAAATTTCGTATCAATCAAAGAAGTTGTGAGTGACTAAGAAGCATTTTAGTAAAAGGAGGTTCAGCCTTAGATGTGTGTTCTACAACTTTTCTTGCTATTTTTTGATATTTCAAAGCCATTTGTAGTCACAGTGAGTCAATTGAATGATAATTTTTTCTACCAATGTGTTTGTATGTTGGTTATGAGTTACTTTATATTTTAAAGTTTTTTCATTTGAGTAGGTTTACAAACCAAATTTCACCTCCAAATGTGTTGCTAGGAAAATTTCAGCATCCTTTTTCAACACTAAAACATTATAATCTTGCAATCTATGTTTCTGAATGACTCCAAACTTGATTCATGTCATCTACAATACATACACTACAAGATTGTATGGTTGAGATCTCTATACCTTAGTGACATTTAGATCTATAACACTTCAAAAGCAATGATGTTTTTGAACCCAAAATGGCCTTGGGCTTTGAGGGATTAAAGATTCAACTGAAATGAAAAGAAAGAGATACTATTCCTTCATCACTTTTTCCATTTTAGTTCCACCTTTTCAATAGGAATAGAGCCTCTAGTAGCATAGCTACTTGTTTCATACATGATCTACATTATGTAAATATTTGGACTTTCTACATTTATAATGCCCTACAAATTGTTCAATCAATCATTCCCACACTAATTGCTAGAAGAGCAATAATTATATGTAATATGGTCACAAACAACTCTAAAAGATTCTTTCCCTATGCTAATCCTCAACTAAATGTGAGAAACTATGAGTTGAATTATGATATTTGCCTTCTGGATTGAATATTTCTGAAGGTGAAAAGAATTAAATGTATCATTATATTGCTCATGCTTTCATAGAATATTCTTGACTAAATAGGCTCAATCAAATGGTCTCTCCTAACCAAGTCCAAGGGACTAATAATGTTGTTGCACTCCAAGAGCTATTCAATGCTTTAAACTTCATTATCTTGATAATGAACAAAGTGCTTGTAGGCAATGTTTGGTCCAAACACCTTTTCATTCATTGAAAGTAATTTTTTAGCCTGTAAAAGATATCTTTATATTATGACCAAAACATTAGAGTTGGATTTTCAAAAGGAGTTGATCAAAATTCCAATTTTGGCCTTCTTTTTCTAGAGAGCCAATTGAGCATATCTCCAAAAGAGATTCTCAAAATTCAAAAGATTTCAAAATCTAGTTCAAGAGATATTCAAAATGTAGCTCTATCACCCTCTCATGTCTATGTTAAAGAGAACAATTGAAAATTGAACAGTTTTTGAATTTACTAAGGTAATTGCATCGCTAATTGTGACTAGTTCATTTGCAAACATGATCCATTTGGTTCTATGTCTAAATTGTAAGTCCTATGAATCTAAGAGCCTTAGGTCGATTTTGCCGGTGCACCTATTTGCAATGCTTTGAAAATTCAAAGTTTATTCATGGTGTCCAAAAAATGGTTGCAAAGAAAAGCTAGAATTCCCTTTTGACTTCCAACTAGATTCAATAGTAATTTAGACAATTCATAATTTATTCATACAATATCCAAAGAATGCATGCAAAAGAAATCTAAAATCCCTTTCAACTTCCAACTAGATCCAACAACCATTTAGGCAATTCATAGGTTATTCGTACAATGTCCGAAGAATGCATGCAAAGGAAATCTAGGATTCCCTTTCAACTTCCAACTAGATTCAAGAATATTTTTGACAAAAATTCACAATTTATTCATAACAGTGTCCTAGGAATGCATGCAAAGAAAATCTAGAATTCCCTTTGGAATTTCAACAAGATCCAACAATAATTTAACCACAGTTTAAAAATGGGAACCAAGCTCAAATGCTTATCACAGTAGAACCTCTCTTACTGCATACTCTCTTAGTACATAATATGCAGTAAGAGAGGTCGTATTTTGAAGCCTTTATTACTGAACAATAGTTAGAGGCCACATTAGGCAATCATGGTCAGTACTGAACCTCTCTTAGTGCATAGTCCCAACACTACACACTAAGAGAAGTTCCTTCTACTCCGTATTTGGTCAATATCAGGTGCAGTTACCCTTAGCATTGCATAGAACGTTGTCAATTCCCTGCAATGCTATATATCCTTAAAGGACGAAGGGGTTATGCATGAGGCAAACGGTTGAAGTTTGAGGCAAGTCAAGAACCAACCGTACCTGCCATCCTCCCTCAATTTTTAATGGACTGCATCCCTCCCCTTGTTGATTGCTGTCTCCTCATGAATCGTCACGACTGATGTACGCGAACTGTGGAACGGGCTGTGGAAAGCCTATCCTCACTCACTTACGCATGGTAATCTTGCCCACTTGACGTGCAAGAAATCGAAAAAATTTGCCAGCGACGTGCTTAATGCGATCATTCCACTACTTTGCGCTGTTTTTCCCTCGCCATGAGGTCCCACGAATTTGAATCCCGACAATATGCACACGTGATAACTCAATGTGCTTTCAGCAATGTAAGCACTCTTTGTCGCATCCCTCCCCTTGTTGATTGCTGTCTCCATATGAATCGTCATTCGGAATGGGGTACATTGTGCAGGCGGAGGTTCTGTACAGTGTTATCCACTGCATGTACGCTGATAAAATGGCTAGCTCCCTGTTGAGTTAACGACCATGCAAGCGAGAAAAGATCTCAGTAAATCTCGCATATGGTCTGCAGCGTTCGGGTATATACAGTATACCACCAACGGGAGCTTCGATCTTCACAGCTCCACAGTTGGCTCTTTATAGCTTTCTAGTCTGACTGTAGCGGCGTTTTTCGCTCGATCTCCATAGCGGGTGAGAATCGTCTCGATAAATTGCAGTGGAAGTTGTTCGATCTGCAGCTATGGCGTTTGCGTCGACGACTGGAGCCACCTGCAGGGGCTGGGTTTCGGTTATTGTGTGTTCGATGATGATCTTGGGGGGCGTTGTGCAAGCCGCTGACCCGACCCCGTACAAGACTTCTGCGTGGCGGACCTGAAGTTCGACATTATCGTGAATGGGCTTCCCTGCAAACACCGAAGCTCTGTCACTGCAAAAGACTTCACCTTCACTGGATTCCGTGAAGCAGGTAGGAAGCCGGTCCGGTCGATCACACTCCCGATCGAAGCCGTCACTAACGCTGTCGATCTGTTCATATCTCTGTCATGCTCTAGGTGACTCGAATCTGGATCCTAGTTGTAATTAACCTGGAGTACATGCTGAGCAATAGTACTTTTAGTATTAAGTGCTTCGTGCAGCGTGAGTGTCACAATTTTCGCGCAGTATTGTTCGAACCTCAATCAGTGAGCATGGAATTGAGATACCATGTCTAAGCTTCGTGTGAAACTCAGTTCAACTGCCATACCTGCCTCCACTTGTAGATTATAAGCAGGTCTCATGTAGATAATGGTTTTGAATGCTCTTAATTAATTGGTTTCTGATAACTAATTCATGAATTATAATATGAAAATAATGTGTGATTGTGCATTTGTGCCACCTCTAGAACACCCGATTAAGATTTTGTACATTGTAACTTACTAACTTCAATTGTTGGTGACGGACTGCTTGCAATCACATAATGTGTGTGCCACTCGTAGATCACCCTAATATTGCAAGGTTTATTGCATTCAAGGTTTATTACACTGATATTAAATTAAAGGAGTCTCGATTCATATATGTGATGCAAACTAAAAATGCAGGTCCTTCGTCTTGTAGTTCAAGAATGCCATGATCACGGCATTAAAACATTGTACCTGCCAACACAATAATTTTCATCATTCATTTAATTGCCCTTTTTCCAATTGCCTAAAAATGCCCAAAAATGAGATACCCGAGCAGTTTTTTCTTCTGACAACTAGGAGAGCTAGCTCTAGATTTATGCGGAAATGACGAATTTACAAATGGATGTAGCTAGAATCGGGATCCTCCGCTGCAATTGTATGCCACCAGTAGAGACAACTTGAACTGGAGACATCATTCTAGCTAGGGGTCCCTGTGATTTAATTCGGAAGGGCTGTTCCCGAATCATTCTACGTACATTCGACCATTCCCTGAGCTCTAGATAGATTTGCCAATTCTATTGAATGAAAAATCACCATTAATTAACTGCAATCCTTGAACTCACTGATGATTAATTGTGTTGGCTTGATCGATCAGACTCGGACCCTTCAAAGTCTCCGACGGGTGCGATCGCTGCCCTTGCAACCCCGGTTCAGTGGCCTGGCGTGAACACGCAGGGTGTGTCGCACGCTCGCCTGGACTTCGACGTCGGCGGCGTGATTCCTTTCCACACGCACCCTCGCGCGGCCGAGACGTTGTTCGTGCTCAAGGGCAGCGTGTTCATGGGCTTCGTGAGCGACGACAACGTGCTGTATGCGGCCACGCTGTACCAGGGCGACGTCTTCGTCTTCCCCCAAGCACACCTGCACTTCCAGACCAACGTGGGCAAGGAGCGCGCCATCACCTTCAACACGCCCACCTCGCAGAACCCCGGCTTCCTCACCGTCGCCACCGAGGTACTCCGGCTTCATTCCCTTGCACTCTCCAAATCCTTTCATCCTGTAAGAGTCTTGTATATATCATTAGACGATGATGTTATTTTGTGTCTCGATTTCATCAAATTGGTTGTAGAGAGAGCTAGGCTGTCCTTGAAAGATTCAAAGATTACTTTGGATGAACAATGAGAAATACCTGAATTAGACACAAGTTTGCCCCAAAACATTATGTTCATCAAAATATTGACTTCATGTCTATTTTGTTAAATTGGCGATATTCTATTGTTTTGGCATGCTTCAAGCCATATAGCTTGAACCCAAAATCTGTACTTGTCCTAGTTTGTGGCCTGAAATTAGACCTTTGTGAACATATGTGTTACAATTATTGACTTGAGGAATATTGCCAATTTAAAGAATTTGACATTACTTTGGAATTCTACCTTAGAGGTTACTTTGCTACCATTTATTAACAAGTATAATACCAAATTTTTAATTCCAATATTCTTTGTATCCTTAGGAAATTTCACCTAATTGCAAAACTCTTAGCGTTGAGCATGGTTTGAGTTCCTAGAATAGTTAGTTTGTTAGCAAGTCAAAGAAGGTTCTAAACTTCTAATGCATCAAAGAATGAGTTTTTTGGATACTTGTGCAAAGATTATAAGAATTTTTAGGTAGATGATTGAAAGTCATTGATGTTTTGATGGAATAAATTCACAAAAGCAATAGTTGTGCAAGATTTTGAAGTGTTTCATTAACAACTAAAGGACCGTTGTCCCTTCGGGGGACAAATGCATTTTCGGGCAGGTACCTACGGGCTGAAATTTTCTTGTGATTTTTTGAAACTTTTTTTGGAGATAGAAAAACTGATAAGCTTTGTGGGAATATAATTTTTTTCACAATCGGTGCCCGAGAAAAAAAGTTATGACCAAATAAGCTCAAAACAGGGGACGGCGGGCAGCCCGGGCAGCAAAAAAAAATGGACAAAAATTTGAATTTTTTTTTTTTAATATTTTTTTTCTCATAGATTATATTATTGTCTATCCGGAAAGCTTTTATTCATTTCATTTGGATATGTTATGAGAAAGTTATGGACATTCTTGTTTTTTGGGCAGTTAGAGCATCTTCTTGAAAAAAATAACTTGTAGGATTCATTTCTGAATGCAATTTTTCAAATTTTTCAATTTTTTTTTTATTGCATGGTTTAATTTAGTTGCTAGAACTATCTCACCATTGGGATTAGTGAATTTTAATTCCATCTAAGAGATATTAATATTTTAGATTTTCCTTCTATCTCGTACTTATTTCTACTTAACAATTTTTTTAAGAATGATAATTAAGTTTTTCTGAATATTTTTTTGTTTCCTAGACTCTCAACTCAATTCTCCTCTATAAAGATTTAAAGCTCAAAACTTTATAGTGCAAAAATTTTAAATTAAAAATGTTTAAAGTCAAAAAATCTAGTCCCGCAATGTGCTGAAAAACTTGTTTTTTTCACTTTAAACGCAGATATCTTGCAATTTGTGTGGTCAAAAATTCTGAAATTTTTTCCACACATTCTCATACTAGTTAGGTGTAAGATCCTACGGTTAGATTTGCAAAAAAATCATTTTTCAATTTTTTTTACTGTTTGCTATAGAAATGGCAGTTTTCACTGTTTTTTGGCAGAAAAGAGGCCTCGGTCCTTTAGGGGTTAGTAGAATTTGCAATTAGGTGTAGTTACCATATCCATCATGTCAAGTTCCTTTCTATGTCAAGATGCAAGTGGGTGTGGCAATAGACTAGAACAAGAAATCTTGCCAATTCAACAGTGAATAGAGGTCAATAGATAGAATATTCTATCTAAAGTACCATTGGAGAAAAGACCACAACAGATAGGTCAACAATGTTTTGCTTTTCAGATTGAATATGTTTGCTTGAATTTTAAGCCATGATATGCTCAAACATCCACACCCAAGATTGTTTTGAATTATGCACTTCTTCCAATCAGTCATTAATCATTCAAACGCTTCAAGGAAATCTTGTGCTATACAGTGAGAACATAAAAGAATGCTCAATATAATTGAGTCTTGCAATTGTAGCATAGTTATTCTTGCGGAATTACTTTGCTTCTCTTATATAAAATAATGATAATACTACATTTTTTCCTCAAGCACTTCAAAGTTAACTGACGATCAGTGATGCATACATATGCAGATCTTCTCGACCAATATCACTGATGGCGTGATAGAGAAATCCTTTGGAATTGATAAAGCCACAGTGAAGTTGCTCAGGGCATCGTATCCTCATTAGTTGAACACACACAGCTTCCACCTCCTTCAGTCTGTGGGCTGAGAATCCTACAATCTTTCAGAAGAACTATATTTATATGTTTGGATTGGAAAGACAGGGTCTAGTACTAGCTGAGCTCTGTACAGTAGTGTGAGTTTACTATAGGCATCGTGAGCTTTGGTTTGGTTTGCCAAAATGGACTGTTCGAAATGGATATTGAACCTATTCTTGGGCTCTGTTCTTGTTACATATTGCCAAATAAAATAATTCCTGCGATGGATTTACTTATATGTGGCCTTTACAATTTTTCTTGATCTCATTCCGAGTCAGTGTCATTGATAAAGTATTGCTTGCAGGGTTTTAGCTCATGTACAGTACACAGCGTATGTCAGAATATATAGTAAACTTGCCAATCACCGCACAGATAAAATTCAAACCCTTCTCCACATAAATATAGAGACTTGCATGTTTTGAAATTTGGCATGATTATTAAATGTTATGTTCAAAAAACAAAATGTAAAAAGATTTCTTCCTACAAATTTTATTGCAATTTGAAGGTAATGAAGCTTAAGTAAATCTAGTTAAAAATTCCTTGCAACCAATGACCGCACATTGTCCGGTCATTGGGTGGTGATGCAAAGTTTTGCTTTCATCACAATTGAATTGGTAGTTGAATTGTGTGGTTAGTGTTTGGTCATTGGAGGGGTGGTTGTATGGTTAGTGTTTGGTCATTGGGAGGTGTTGTTGTGCGGTGTTTGGATGTGTGCGGTAAATGGCCGGTTTGCTCTACCTTGTTGGTTTGAGAAATCAATGTCCCTTTTTCAAGAAGAATAACTCTGGTCCATGCAGTGATTTAAGAGTCTATTGAGGGTAAGTTAGTTGTCACTTTTCAAATTTATAAGGTAGAAACACCCAAAAGCATCCATGTTCCCATTCTTGTATCCTAAACTACCACTAAATGTGTCTTTAGACTTTTGTTAATGTGTCCTTCAAATGTTGAACTTTGACTTGTTTACGGATTTGAAAGACATACACTTAACTCTGATTCGTTGACTATTGATTTTTGCAAATTTTGATTCAAAGTCCATCTACATGACAATTTCAATGGTCTAGGGAGACGGCACTTTGAAAAATCATAGAAATTACATACCAAATCCAAAAAATCTATTTTTTTTTAATATCCATGATTTCCACTTGCTAATAGTTCAAAAACACTATTTTTAGAAAAGGTGCCTCCAACTGTACTAAATTGCTTATATCGACAGATTTTGGATGTTTCCAAAGTCATCTTCACTTCCTTGCTACCTTAGATTGACTTATAAAATTGTTAGCGGGGAGATTCTTTCCCTGTCAAAGGAGAGATAATCCCCCCAGATGCATGGGAAGGAATTAAGTTATAATTTCCACCATCAGATTGTTAGTTTGTATGAAACTTGGCTTGCATCAAATTGGTTGCCAAATAGATGGATATACAAAATTGTTGAGCTAGTCCAATTCCCATCTAAAGGGAACTCAAAGTCTACAATAATGCATTATATAAGCTATTACTTTTTGTTGACCTAGCGTTGGAGGGCTCCCACTTTCGGGGGGAGCAAAAGGAAACCTCCAATGAAGGTTAATAATGTTACGGATGATGGGTTGGCTTTTTTCAAGTCAACAAAAGTACTTTCAATACCTTCATCTTACAAGTTATAGATATTCAATTCTATAGATGCAACATTCTTGGGTTTCATAATAATGTAGACGCCTTATGTACCATCAAAGCATAAGAATGTGAATAAGACTGTGAATTGGATTGTTATCAAACCATTATATTCTAAAATTAATTGGATGCAAGATCATTGGTCTTGCAAAAAAATTAGGTGACATAATGTGGAACACAATAGATAAAATTTAACATTCTTGATGTAACTAACCTATTGTAAAGTAGCTAAGCATTACGTCTATAAGCAATTAATCGTTAATTTTCCACAATGAAAGGGTGATTGCAAGAAACACCTGTACTATCTAGTGGTGTTTTTTTTTGGACTGCTATAACTTTTGATGTATAGGTTCAATGCCAAAACCAAAAAATGCTTCCTAGAGGTCCTGATTGTAATTGTATCCCTTATTTTTCAAAAATTAAAAAAATCAATTTATATTTAAAATTCAATTTTGTTAATTTGTCACACTTTGACATTTAGGGTTTTTTAGTACTATTGAGTAGTTTAAATTAATGGTTTTCAGTTGAAATTTCTATGGTATATTTTCCTAGTAGGTAGACATATTCCTACCAAAGATCATTTAAAAATACATTATTTTATATCCTCCATAGTTGTGCAAATAGGCCTCCCTTGCAAGCGCACTTCTAAACATTAAAGATAGTTTTGACTTCATATATGGTATATTGTAAATATGTCTATGGTATATTCTAAATTTTTATGGTATATTATAAATATGTCTACCTACTAGGAAATTATACCATAGAAATTTCAACTGAAAACCATTAATTTAAACTGCTCAATAGTACTAAAAAATCCTAAATGTCAAAGTGTGACAAATTATCAAAATTGAATTTTAAATATAAATTGATTTTTTTTAATTTCTGAAAAATAAGGGATACAATTACAATCAGGACATCTAGGAAGCATTTTTTTGGTTTTGGCATTGAACCTATATAGCAAAAGTTATAGCAGTCCAAAAAAAAACGCCACTAGACAGTACAGGTGTTTTTTGCAATCACCCAAAAGCAAAGATATATATGGAGTCACACCTTAATTAATAGATTCTAGTTCAACATATGGATGAAAATTAGAGATTAGAATCTACAATGTCTAGTATCTAAAGAAAATCGATTTGAAATGATAATTGGTTCCTCCAAAAAAAGAAAAAAAGTGTAGAACCTTCTTAGAATTTTGACACCCGTTTTGAGTTATACCAAAGTCTAAAAGTCTAAATAACAACATTCAAGGAGATTTTGAGTTTAGTAGCTATTATTCTTCAATTCCAATATTCTATTGATTTTTTAAACCTGTACTCTTTTATCATATTGTATCTGAGAAGCTGATTCAACATGGCCTTGCTAAAGAATTTTTTTAATATAGTAAATTAGGTTCAACATCAATTTTTTAATATTAAAAAAATTCATATTTTTAAACTCAATTTATATTGAATCTAGCAAGCTACTTTATTTATGTATATCTCACATACATTCACAAGCCATTAAACTCTTTATTGCCTAGGAAATTGTCATGTTCTTGAACTTTTGTTTGAAATATATACACTATTGTTTGTATATATTAATAATTTAACTGTATAGAAGTCTACGTATCCTACTAGAGACACATGTACGTGCTATACAATTTTCAAGATCATTGGTTGGTGCATTTAAAAGATCATAATATTTGTATGAATCATATTTCAAACATGAAAAACAAAATTATTTTGAAATGCTCTAATTTATGGAGCAATAAGTATGTAGGAAAATTATCAAAACTCATTATAAACCTCTTCAACTATGTGTGCACTTGATAGCTTAAAAATGAAATATTGAACATGTGCTTTGTTGTTGCATGGGGTTCCCAAGATGTTTTGCAGTCATGCTTGTTTAGAGCATGCAGTGATTTGCAAATTATTATTCATCGAACAACCTCTTTTAAGTTGTTTAGAGTCAAGATTAGAGTAAATATGAAGAATAGAAGAGTCGAAGACGTATAATAACTTCATGAACAAGTTTTTTGAGAGTAAGTTTTCAAAATTTGATCACTAAAAATAGTGATAAATCAAGTCAAATTTCACCTCCAAAAATTTGTTTGTGATTTGGAGCCTTCAAGCTAATGTTATGGACAAAGTTTAAAGAACGGTTGGAAGGAACATTTTCATACTTTGTCTTTGAAATTATCCATGTAATTTTCGATTAAAGACTCCAAATCACAAATGGTTTTTTAATGGTGAAAGTTAACTAGATTTTCTAAATTTTATTGAAGATAACATTTTGAAAAGAGTTGTTTTACATTCTTTAAATGAGGCACGAACTTACAACAACTGCATTAATTTATTCTATGGGCGGTCAAGTAGTCAAGTCCACACTTGCTTCAAATTATCCCATAACCTTTTAGGATTGGTGAAGAATAATGAACTTTACTATGTGAAGGACCTCTCTACCCCTATTTCTTACAATTTATCACCATTCAAAATTATGGAGCATATGATATTTGATTCAAAATTATTAAGTTTTAGACATTATGTGATTTCAATTTCACTTGATTTTGCTTATTTTATCCAATAAATTCCTCAAATATATGACTTTATTTAAATTTATTTTAAGTCAAACCTAACTAACCCTTGGCTATAATTTTGCTACTATGTAAATGATATTTAGGATTTTTTTGAAATTTTGATTGGTATTTGTCTAGTTTGTTTAAAATTCAACTTTCTTATGGAATATGAATTAGAATATGCTTCCCCTTTTGTTTCTTTTATTAAGAAGCAATCATAATTGGAAAATTGTTGATTGTATTTTTTTCCAATTCACATTACACTATCTAGCCATTTTCCCTAATCATTACTTTACACCTATTGAAACCACTAATACTCCATCGCTAAAAATTGAGCCAAACAACAATCCATCCATAGCACCTTTTATTAGATCAAGTTCAAATCCACCACCTAGGCCATTTTTTGAAGAAGGTGGAGGCTCATATCCACTATAGAGATAGAATGATATTTGCTCATAAATTGGTTGCGTGCTCAGTTGTATGCCATGTCCATGATATGCAACAACTTGAGCATCATGTCCAAGCGTATTTATAAGGTTAGGAAGCTACATTTTGCCTCTTTAGTCTTTAATCCCTTATGCTATGGATCCTCATATCCAGAAATTAGATGTGCCTTGATTAATCCTTTAGCACTCCAACTTCCAATTTCTGGACGACAAACAAATTGATATTCTTAGGTCTTTCTCATTCCTGCTTGGATGAAAGTCATTCTAATTTGTGGAAATACTTTATCAAATATTAGGTCATAAATTTCAAAAACACAAAAATTTCAAAAATCACCATGTTAAGAGAACCTCATTTGAAATCCATTCCGACAAATTGTACGCAAAAGATGATAATATTTTGCTTATAATCAAATTTAGAGGGAATTTTGAAATTTTCGTTTTAAAATTTATAAAAAAGATTTGTGATAGTATTGGAGAAGCTAACTATACAAATGGAACCTAAAATTCAAAATCTACAACTTTTATTTGTATATCAATTCCAAAATATTCTTCAAAATATTACTTTATGATGATTTTTCTCAAATCATCAATTTTGGAAAACATTTTGTGCCTTTAGGGGTTAACTTCATTATAACTTTCAAAATATGCATTTTTGGTATTTGATTTAACTAAATGAAGGCTAAAAAATGTTTTATTTCTATTTCATTTTAAATTTTGAAAAAACCCCAAAAATTCAATGAATTATTGCAATTCCAAGCTCCATGTGTTATAGTCTAAATTACACAATATATGTTTTTTTATTTCATTTGAAAATTTACTTAACTAAATTATGTTTGCCATTCTAACCTTCACTTTTGGTAAGAGATACCAGACTATTCTAAGATATATTCTAATTGATCTAATTTTATTTGCACATTATACTTGAAAGAGTCACAATACTTTGATTCCACCATCCAAAATTATAAATAAATCTATATCTAGAAAAAAAAAGCTTTTGTAAATTCACAACCTAAAAATATCAAACTTTCATGAATCAGTAACATTAAGACTACCGTTAAACTAAGCTTGATGATAGTAGTAACTTGCCTTCAAAGTTGTATTTGAAATTTTTTCTTCTTTTTCTTACAGTGAACAAACGCGTTTGATCAGGCTTCAAGATTTCTAGGTTGAGTTCCAAACTCAGATGGAGTTTTTCTTGAATTTCCGCCAGCAATTCCAACAATTTTGCAAGGAACTGGAAGCTCAGTAGTGCGTGGTGGATTTAATGTTGCCTTCTTGAGCTGCATCTCTTCTACGAACGAGGTGCAGAAACAAAACAGGTTCTTAACTCAATCTTACTCTGTTTTGTTTTTTGGGAGCAAATTTTGGTTTAGGTTTGTTTTCTTGGCAAATGTGTCTTCAAATCTTCGTACGCATGTTTTCTTGCGCCTCAGATCTAGATGAAAACAAGTTGGTCCAAATTGGAATCTTAGATGATTGGAACTTGGTCTTTGCATGCAAACCAAAGCGAGTTTGCTCTAATGGGGTTCCATCTATGTTCGCAAATTCTCCATAAAGTTATTGTCCTGCGAGGTTAGGTCAACTTCTTGGGATTCGATCAATGACTTTAGAGAAATTTGTTTGTAATTCTAGATAATTGAGTGAAATCATGAACTTCTTCAAGAGTGGTGTAATGTGCATGTGACACACGCTCATGTGTTGCCGCTCTCCGTGTTGTTGGAAGTTTGGCCTTGTTTGTCTAGGAAGCAGACAGAGTTGATTTAAAAATCGAGTTTGGAACATATTTGTAGAGAAGCGAGTGGCTGTTCAAGTCTCAAGCAGCGACATTCCTTTGCTGTAGAATACTGCTGCATTTGAAAAACACGTGGCTTCCCATGCCCCATGAAGCCTGTGCATCGAACGAAAGAAAGGAATCCAGGTATGTTATTCACCCAGTTGAATATATTCCAAGATGGAGAACAAAGAATAGCATTGAACAAACTCTCATTTTCTTTATAACTTCCAAAAAAATTAGGCATCATTTTTATAACAAGGAAGAGATTCTACTTTAGAAAAGAAGCATTCTTGAACTTCAATCAACAAGCGCAAATTGTTATTTGCCTGATACTTTTTACTAATCTAGTACCATCTAGTGTTGTGTTGAAAATCACTACAAAATCCACCTCCAGAGGGATGGCCTTGAATGGCGTTCCAATTGATAGGGTAAGGCTGAGCATGACTACTTTTTCAACAATAGCACTGGGAGTGTTCTACAAGTGATTGACATTCTGTTGACATGAGGGTGTTTAGTTTATGGTATCTTATGAGGATTCAAATCTAACCTCATATGTCTTGTTGTTGTTGTCTCTTTCAGGTTGGATTTAAATCTGCGTAGCATGCTTACTGATGGAGAGTACTTACTTTTGCCCCTGATAGAGTGGCAATTATATGCAGGTTGCTATGACGTTTCCGAGGGGCACTTACATTGAAGGCATCTGCTTGGATACATTGATATTCTGTCAGTAGAGCGAAGGATTGGCAATAGTGTCAGGACACGAATGCTCTGTTGAGCTCTTTTCACATGTTGTGATATGTGATAGATTGTCTCCGGCATAGTCCTGATATCCGTGAAGTCAGCAACATGTTTGTGGAAGGATCTCTTGTAAGACCAGAGAGTGCTAAAGGTCCTTGTGAAAAAGAGCAAGGATCTAATTCTGAAACAGAGAGTATCCTGGAGTGGAGTTTAAATGTACAAACCTGCAAGTTGTTACAAGAGGGGCATTGCACATACAATGCTGAAGAGCAGTCACTTGTGTGGCCACCTATGTTGCTGATGCGTCACTGTGCTAACTCGTGCGACGGGTCCTTGAATGAAGATCTTACGTGGTTGAAAAACACGCTGGCAAGCGAGGGGGTGCAAGCAAACAATGTGGCAGAAACAAAATATGTGTGCTGCGAAGGGAACAGAAGCTACCATCTATTTGTGTTGCTCCCAAATGGCCTATCATTTGCTGCTGCAAAAGCTGTTGACTCTGCGTATGGATTTGACTTTGCGCATAAATTTCTCTCTGATATCATTTACCCAAGCTTGAAGGACATGATTGATATTAAAAATGGTCGCGTCCCTGAATTTAATCGTCGGGGTGTTGATGGTCTCAAATATCATGGCAAGCTTAGACAGGCTTGGATGAACCTTGCAGTGGACCTTGTTCGTGGTGATGGTATCTGTGTTGGACGGGGAGTATGTCAGAAATACGAGGCCTTGGATAGTGTGGATGAGGAACTCCTTGGAGAATTCCATGTGGGCGTACAAGTTTTGGAAGTGTCTGACGACTTGCTTCCTTCTCATTGGAAGGGTTCTTTGCGTCGCTGGAGAATGACACACATTTTATACAATGGTGTATCCTTGTCTGAGTGCTTGCGACAACATAAGAAAGATGAATCTAAAGATTTCTTTTATAAAGGTGGCTCAGACTCTGCAACTATTGCACAAGCTGAAGGGGTGTTGAGAGATCAATGCATATCAAGTGTGTTTCCTTGGATCAGCATTTCTAAGGTCAATACAAGTAGTGATGGATGTGGGATCAACTAGCACATAGGTACTGATTCCAAGTTTTGTTCCTGTTTCTTTGTTCAGTGTGTATTTTTGTTCTTATTTTATCTACAACCCGCACATCACAAAAGATCCCTGTTAGATTTACAATGTTCTTGTAATTAATTGTTTCCATTTAATCATATGAAGTTCATGTGAAATTAACATATAGGATAGCATTCTACGATTATGTTCATATGATCATTACAAAGTAGATCTTTTATGCTAAAATGTGAGCCTTTGGTCCTTGACGAGGATTAATGTGTTGACTGCTAATTTTTGATTCTCAGCATTTTATTCTTCTGCAGGATTTGAATGAGTTCAACCATCTTCCAGCTACATATGCCATGACCTGTCGAAACGCGATAGATGACATTGAGAAGAATACTCTCAAAAGTGACAGTGAAGGGCCAAGTCTGCATGATGGAAAGTCATTTGCAACGAAGGTATGACATAGTTTTGATTTAGAAAGTAACAAAATGGGACAAAATGGTTTTTATACTTTATTGTATATCCCGCAACGGTTTCAATCTCTTTCTACATCTAGAGCCTTCAGCAATTTAAGGTAAATATTACCCGTGTATTCATGTTTTCATTTATTTTGTAGCTTGACATTGACGAATCACTGAGGAAGGACGAAATAAAGAAAATAGCTGAGGATACTTCTAAAAAAAGGCTGTGGATGAAGCACTTGGGAACCATCAACAGTTCTCATTTGGCGAGAGATGTTGTAAAGGGATTGACGGTCTTACAAAAGCTCACTGCTCCTGCCAAGAATAGCACTTTACTCTTGTCAATGTAAGTGTAATTACAGTTCACTTCACGTACCGATATTTTGCATTTGATGGCGGTGTCATGAAAGCTGTTACCTTTTGTGGTCCTTTCTTGCAATGAACAAGAATCACATTGCTATATCCACATAATGAAATCTTTGTCCATTTTTTGAGCAGGATCAAAGAAGCAGAAGAAATCGAAATCGGCCTTTTGAACTCTATTGGAAAAAGAGTCCAACATGAAAATAAACACAAAATGGCAATGGTTGACTTTGATAAGGAGATGGAGAGCCTCATTTTAGGGAGAAGGAGTGAACAACACAAGGAACTGCTCCAGGTTTTTCCTCGTATTTGGATTCTTCTTCTTCAACTACGTTTTTATGTGATAAGTTTAAGCTTCAATACACTACTGCTTCCAGTCATGTTTTTTTGAAGTTGCCCAATGCCATTATCATGGGACTGACATTCTTTTGAGTTCATGCAGGAACTTGAAATATGAATGCTAGGCATTTCTCTGCAGTGGATGGTCTTGTTCTAGGTAAGTTCGAATTTCTGGACAATTACGGAAGGATTATGAAGGAGACGGAAAGCGTGCAGCAGTGGCTCGCTCATCACACTGCTAAAGCAACAAACGAGGTAATCCTTGACCAATCCATTTTTTGATATTTGAATTATATTCTCCTCCCATTCTCGTGAGATTCACAAATTGAAATGTTTCCTATCTCGGATGTGTTTCATTAAAAGAGCTTGAGTTGCAAAATTGTAGTATCTAATAAGTGAACATGCTGGAAACCTGACATTGATGGTTTTCCCAAACTCAGCAACATGGAATCGATGTTAATTTGATATGAAATTAATGTTTGTTTAGTGTCACATCAACATTAACTTATTAGCTCTAGCTCTGATTATAGCAATAAGTCTATCCTAGTAAAATGATGTTATTTGTATAAATGGTTGTTATTGTAGAATTGTATGAACGAGACATTTATTTAACAATATTGGCAATAATTAACATTGGCTCAAGATTGTTTACCTTGTTGTTGAACTTAATATGCAATAGACGAGCATTAGTCTCATGCCTAGTAATATTTGAGATGACTAATCCAGGAGAAGAAAAAGTGGGAGGAACAAGCTGCAAAGGCTCGCATGGAGGAGCAGAAAAAGTGGGAGGAAGAAGTTGCAAAGGCTCGCAATGAGGAGAAGAAAAAATGGGAGGAAGAAGTAGGAAAGGCTCGCATGGAGGAGCAAAAAAAATGTGAGGAAATATCAGCCAAGGTGATGACTGAGTTGGCAATTGCTAGGCAAGAGCTGGCAGACCAGAAGGAGGCAATGCCCAAGTGCGCAATTTGCTTTGAGGGTTTGGAGGAGACGGTGGCCAAATGTGGAGAAAAACGCAGCCGAAACGATGTGGCGCAGAGAAAGAGGACATGTTTTACTCCATGCATGCACAGCAGTATGTGTTTGGATTGTGCCGTGGAGGCTTGGGAGAAGTTCAAGAGATGTCCACTGTGCAGCACTCCCTGCTCCTCCAAACCGCAAACCATCTTCATGTGATTCAAGGTTTATTCCTGGGTTACCATTTGGTACTAGTAAATTGCATTTGGGATAGCGGAGGTATTTATTTGTTTGATGTAATCTTTGGAAGTGGTGACATCTACCTTGTATGCCTGTGTATTAGCTCTCCTTTGGCAAGTGAGATGGACCCTGTGCTTGTACGTAGGAAGACCCCCTGAATCACGGGAAAGCTTCTCTTTCTGACATCTGAAAGTTCCTGAAATAGTATTGAAAATCACTTGCAGCAAGGAGGTACAAGTGATTGAAACTAAAGCATGAATTGCTTTTGCTCTTTCAAGTGCGTTAGAATTATTCTGTCCAAATGGACTACTAGGCGAGATTGATGAAATTCTGAGATGTCTGAGGAATTTAGTGATGGTAATGTCTAAGTCCCAGGCAACCACAAGCTGGTTTCTGGAGTGAGAAAGACAAAAAGAAGTCATAATCTTAGATGATTTGGAAGTGAGTTAGGAAATGGATGTCACTAATTTTTTTTGATAGAAAATGAATTGGAGCAATTCGATATGGAAAATTCAATTGCATGAAATATTTATGTGTGTTTATATGCGGGTATGTTTGTCAATCTTTGTATAATACATGGAAATAATTATGTGGAAAGAATTGCAAAAGATGCATTTCTTTTGTATCTTGAACAACACTAGTGGTGTTTGTGGGAAAACAAACACAAAGATGACAAGAGTGAATAGGCTCTTTTTAGAAAGGTCTTTGTGAAGAAATATGGCACACAATACTATATAACAACATTTTTTTTTACTTTCAAGTATAATGGTCAACAATGTTTAAAAAAAAAAAAATAGGTCATTTTAGAATGGACAAGAGGTGACATCAAAATGTCTATAGGTCATGAATGTATTGGGTTGAAATTCAAATCCAAAATATGGCCATTATATGGCCTTCACATTGTAACCATTTTAGAAAAATATTGTAGCAATTTTTGATGAGTTTGATGACCATAATAGAATCCTATTCTATAATTTTAAAGAAACCTAGTGACAATTTAGAGTTCATTACTTAAATTCATACCAACTCATAATTAAAATTCATAACTACGGAGTAATTCATACTTTGTCAAAAAAATTCAATTCCACCATCTACAATATTATTCCCTCTGTCTCAAAATAATACCGGTTTCCTTTGTTAAATACAAACAAAACACCGATATTTTGAGACAAAAGGAGTACTTTGTGAACTGTTTCTCCACCTTTGAAAAAATATTGATACTTCCTCCACCATCCAAGGAATCAGATCAAAAATTGTGGCCACAATAGGGTTACATAGCCATTGAATTGTGAATTACATATTTCTAAGAAGGTGAAACACGATTCTTTCTTCTGGATAGGTGTACGCGCCGAAATACTCGAGGAGCAGCGAGCAAATCATTTGAGAAACCTGAGAGCAGAAATTCTGTTGTGGTTCACAAGCACTACCATAACAAGCCTGTTTTACATGATTCTCTAGTAGCCTTCACTGTAGAGAGCACTGAACATCAGCCACTACATGACGTATATGAGGGGCATACCACTTCACTCGTTCAAGGTGGACCACCTTGACTTCCCAATGTCTATCTGCACTTACAGTATCACAAGCAATCAGTATGAGAACAAAAATGAGCTAGCGTTCGTAAAGGATTCACAAACTGAATCTAGCAACAGATAGTGTGCTGACAGTATACAATAAATTCAAAATTCAAAAAAGATACATCAAACAATGCAACTAGTTTCACATCGGAAGGGAGTCATTACCAAGACCAACTGACAGTTTACTGAGGGCAGAGACAAGGTAATCCAGCCACTGAGCCTCGTTTGTATCTTTCACATTCTCATGCACATGAAGCATCCCTCCCTCGGGCCTGGGAGGATAAAAGACAACCATTAATTTCGATCTCAGATTATAAGATTAAGCTTCAGAAAATTGTAATACAAAATTTTAGTTCATGATGGAATTCGTCATTCACAAAGTATGATCAAAATTCCATATACCAAGGCTAGTAACATGAGCTCAATACTAACTGGCAGCTGAGAATAATACGAAAAGGACAAACCTGAGAGCTCCGATTGCAACACCCCAACTGCCTTCACTGGAGGGTAAGAGACCCAAACACACTCTGTCTGCCACACCCTGCGCCAATCCACTATCCCAAATCAGGAGGTTTCAAAACAATTTCTTTCAAATCCAAAAGTGACTTCCAATGCCGCAAATGCCAAGACTTTATCCTCCGTATATGTCAACAGCTTCCCCAAAGGACACACACGTTATTTAACCTTTGGTGACGTCAATCGATTGTCCCCTTCAAGGACAACACAACGATTCTCTACTCCATTGACCAGCAAATTGTGACGAAGAGCTCCAATCGCATTAGGGTTCCATTCACATGCGTACATCAATTTGGCTCCTCCCCTACGATGCAATGGTAAAACAGCCACATGGATATTGGCATCTGGACGTAGTACCGATAACAGAAATCCAAAATACATGCATGAAACCAAAAAATAGGATATTTGAGGATGGACCTGGCTTTCCTAGACCAAATTGCACTATTGCACTAGTCAAACAAGGTTGCAATTGAATAAGCAAGATTCAGCGAAGTGGTTAGTAACGTACTTGACAAGAAAAGGCAAGACGTAGTATCCAATGCCAGCAAAAAGATCCACAATAATTTCACCGCTACATTTCATGGAGGCCATGCGAAGTTTTTCGGAGACATTCCCAGATGAAAACATGCATTTGGTTGCATCAAAGCAGTACAGTAGGCCGTTTTCGCGATGCTCAACCCAACCATTCTCTCCAAACAACAACTCTAACTTGCTGTCCCTAGTCTTGGTTGCAGCCACTGGTGCCTGGCAAATTCATAGTGAGATCCCTCATGAGCTTCAGCTATCACAACGGCCTTTAGCAACGGAGTCGTCGAAAGTCCTAAGACACATTACACTCCGTCATATACTCCCTCTGTTCTGAATTAAGTGTCCCATTTGAAGATTTTTTGTCCCAAATTAAGTGTCCACTATGTCTTGCATAGCCTGGGCATAGTCTCACGAGCACATTGAACAATGTGTGCATCACAAGGGAGGCGAGTAGGTAATTCCTCAGCACGTTCTAAGTGATCTTTTCCATATGCGGAACCTTACAATTGTTGCCACCGTTGATTTTCATTATTTCGATCATGCAATGCTTCAATGAAAAGAAGACATGGTAAACCTTCTCACAACCCTAAATTCGAAGCCGTAAACCCTAAATTCTAAAGTCTAAACCCTATTTCTTTAACCCCAAACCTCTAAATGAAAAAAATTAGAGTGCTTTTCTTAATCTCATGGACTTTCGTGAAAATAATGGGAAACATAATTGGGGACGGAGGGATTAACAAGATGAATTCCAGTCAAGCTTTTGAATACTCAAGAAGGCAGAAACAAGCTTGGAAATGCTTGCCTGGCGAGCGATGCGCCTTGATCCAAGCGCAGATGTAATGACAGGCCAAAGTGAAGGCCCGATTGAGCTCCAGCTACTACTCGCAAGTGATCCTGCAGGGAGAATTGCCATGTCCCCCAGTCGTTCCCACCTACATGAAATAATGTTCTAGAAAACTCCATGAACAAGCCAAAATTCACTCAAATAGCACTACTGTCCAGCAATAAGAAGGCACATAACGTGATCAACAAACGTCCATGCCAAGCTCCATCTTAAGGTACCCCAAAACGCAAAACGAACCAAGCGCAGTTGCTTCCTCTTTCCTCGATTGCACAATATTCTACTGCACAAATAGCACGTCTTCATTAGAAAAATAGAAAGGTTTTTGGAAACCAGATACATACCTCTTCGGTAACTCCTCCAGCAGAGCTTGTGGTAGTCCTACCTCCTGTAATAGTTTAGACACATCCGCCTCCAACGTGACAGATGGTGAGATTGGACGGTGGGTATCATATGCCAATTGCATCTGAACAACCTCACCTTTAGTTGCAACCAATTTTGATATTAGTTCTTGAGAAAACTCCTGATTCGATCCTCTAGACATAACCGATGGAATCCCGTCATATGTGCCTGCATCCTTCAGATACAAGGCTGCTTCCTCTGTGATAGGGAATGCAACTTGCATTCTTTCATCCAACACTTTTGGTCTTCTCTTCTGATCTAACCACCCCAGCTGCTTCAAAGAATCCTTCCCAATCTTTGCAGTTTTCTTATCTAACATCAAAATCCATGTCCGTTTCTCACAATCATCACTGCATTCGTCTTTGCCGAAGGAATCTCTGTTGGTACCGACCCCAGTTTCACAGCTATTTTTACCCAAAAAAGGCTCCAGGTCCACTGAAAAAGGAACATTGAATTTTGCCCCAAAAGCGAAACAAGCTGCTCCTCCACCAACGACCACCAACCTGGTACCCAAAAGCGTGGCTGTGTGCCTAACTAAAAGCACGTCCAGTGGCGCTTGCATCAAAGGAATACGTCGGCTGACCATTTTCTCCACGTCTAAAATCACAAGGTCAGTTCCATGGTGAGTGATGGGACATCCTCCCAAAACAAGCAACCATTTTCCCACAGCAGTCATGGAATGTGAGAATCGAGGTGTGCCAAGTTCCCCTAAACCCTTCTGCTGAGTCCAGGTATTCGTCAGCAGGCAAAAGACATGAAGATCTCCATATGCACTTCTTGCATCTCGACCCCCAAAGAGGTACAGCTTCTGACCAATGGCAGCTAATGTATGTGAGTATCGAGCAGGTGGCATGTCACCTCCAGAGTTGATACATTTCCATTCCCATGAAGACGAATTGAGCACATAAAAATCGCCCAACACGGTGTTCTGATTCATGCCCCCGAATACATAGATATTGTTGCCTACCCTAGCTGCCGCATGCCTATGTCTGCCAAAGCATTACTCACATGTCAGTGCAGCTCAGTAATCGGATTCAGCATTAAAATTAACAAAGGAGTAAAGAATCACAAAGAGGACCCTCTTACCTTGGAAGGAAATAATCTCCAGTGATCTTAGGAAAATGCCACGAATTTTCCATGAGGTCTAAGACACAGACATCGCCAAGACAAGTACTAGGATCATATCTACCGCCAACTACCACCATGCGCTGGCCTATCATGACTGCGATGTGAGACATCCTTGGAGGTGGTGCATAGGAAGTCTCGAGATACTTCATTACGCCTCTTAAACAATCGAGGACCAATGAGTTCCCTAGGCGTGCATGACGACCGGGGCCGCCGAAACCGCCGTACACAAGAAGAGAATGTTGCCCATTGACCTCTGTGCTCTGTACAACTGAGTGGCTCCAGCAGTGTAACCGTTCAATTGGCTCGCCACGCACCTCTAGATGAGCAGCTGATAAACTGCACCCATCAGATTTGCCCCCTCCTGTAAGTACACCCATCATACCTCTTCAGAAAAAGCCACACTCAAAGATCAACAAGAACTACGCCTCCAAATTTAGCGGTTGAACTATTGCAGCCATCATGCAGTGCTCAACACACCAGCATCTGCAGAGTTTCACCCCTTCTTAAACTTCATCAGCGGCTCAAGTAAATCTCAAAATCCAAGCTCTGCACTGAAACTACACCACCAGCCGAAACAGAAATCCGCTACTGGATGTGCACCCGACACAAAATACGTAGATCGTTCTAACACCACATGCAATCGTATACAAAGCAGAATCACACATAGAGAACAGCAAAATTCTTTGCAAAGAGTACCGTTGCTTGGGGAAGAACTTGGTTCCGTTTTGGGAGATGTAATTTTACTCCGGAAAACACTGTTTCCTTGGGATCTTAGCGTCTGCCCATCACTGATAGCCCCTGTCGTAAGAAACCTCCCATCTTCAAGTATTTTAAGTCGAGCAAGTAATCTCAATTGCCTGCCCTTCAGTGCAGAAATCTTCATCTTACTTTCTTTGTCGATACTAAACTTCTTTTCTGTTTGGTCATGAAAATCACGCGCTCCATTGGCAGAAGTCAATCCGTTCAACCCTATAACTGGTAAGAACTCAGATGGTACATATTCCTCAAGTAACAAGCTCCTTTCTAACTCTGGCAACTTATGTCCGTTCTGATTTTCAACCTGCACATTGTTGTATGGAAAAAAGGAGATCATCAATTTGCCATTGACTGCAAGAGTCACGGAACAGTCTCGTACACTCAATTCAGATGCAAGTAACTTACCTGGTCAATGAATTTAACCAAAAACGAGTCGGTGCGCTGACGATTGAGCTCCATCTTTCTATTAGACAAGGTTGTCAAGAATCGCAAATAATCATCCGTAACCAAAGGGCGACCAGCTTGGACAATAGGCACTTCCAAACGAATCGAACAGCGCACACCCACAATGTTACGCTTTCCCATTCCGGTTATCCCTGATCTCCATGAAATCAACAATCCACAGCACGTCATTCCCTAAAATAGATACAACAGAGTACTCAATTTTCAAAAAGCCAAAACATCTACAACAATTAGTTGACAAATCCAAACCATAAACCATAAATCCAGCGTCTTGCCAAACGAAATTGCAAGAAAATGTCCAGACCTGATTCTCGAAACCCGGCAGAAACGGCACACGCCACAAGCAGCTGGGCATTGGCAGGAGTACGGCATTCGAGGGCGAGAATAAAAGGCTCGAATCGAAATACTAAAAGACCCTCCTCCATAGTCAAGCAATACTTTTTCACACTCTCTAAGACCTGAAAATGATTCCAGACAAAAATTCAGTCACAATCCGACAGTTCTGTGACCTCTGAAAGAATGCGCATCAATCAGAATCCCTACATGGATTCCAATCGAGAATAAAAGGCTCGAATCGAAATATTGATACACTCGGACCTCCTTAATCTGACCGTCTCTTCAGTAAAATTCCGGAATATCTTGCCCACTTGCCACAATGTTATAGACTGGAGCACACTTGTCTTATATTCAAACTATTTGACCTATACTGTGTCCATCTTCCAAGCACTCGCATTAAGAGAATTAGAGTGAAGACCCAACTCCATAGTTACACAATATTCTTTCACAATCTCCAAGACCTGAAAACGACTCCAGACAAACGTTCAACCACAATCCACCAATTCTGAGACCTCTCCAAAAATGCGCATCAATCAGAAACCCTAAACCCTAAAATGAATTCCAATTCCGGACCTCGCTCTCCACGGCGGTCTCATGACTGACGTACACCCAGTCGCCGCCCTTCTTCTTCTTCGTCTTCTTCCCAGCAGTCGGAGCTCCTCCATTGTCGTCGGGTGCGGACTCGGAGAAAATTGAAATGCGGCCAGAGCAGGAACTGGTGGTGAAATACTGAGGGTGCCGATTGATGCGGTCGATGAGAGATGCAATCGGAGCGTCCACGCCCCCAGCTCTAGACTTGTCCTTGACGTCGGAGGCCAAGCCTTCCAGAACCGCTTGCTTGCGATCGTCAAAATCAGCCATCTCTAAAATCCGCGCCCAGACACGGGCACCCTTGCAATGTTAGCAAGGGGAAAAGGTAAAACCCTAAACCTGTGCACTGATTGTATGACAGAGAAACCCTAATTTGGAATACTTAAGCTTAGTGCTCTGCACCTATATCTTGGTCACCCGTGATTCTCTCACTCTTTCGCAATTTCGTAATCGTTCTAAATTTGGATCAATACTGTCATTTGGACATTTAATATTTTGATCCCGGTTAGACAGAAATTATCCTAATTTTGACATTCCATACAAGTTTAGAGCCTGTATTGACTTGTTTTGATTTCGAATTTGGTGACTAATTTTGATATCGAATTCAAGCACTGTTTGAAGTACGCCCTTCTTCATGATTGGAGCGACAGTCACCTCAAGCCACAACGCTTCTCTGTTCCAATGCACATACTCCCCTCCACTTTGTCCACTGTTTTTTTTTTTTTTCCAGTCTTATTATCAAGCGCTAGATGGAAATATACATGCATCCTCACACGTGACATCGAAGAGTAGGTCATTCGGCACTTGTACAACCGAATTACGTTAAGTAACAGGCACTCAATTTATGCTACTTCGATTCATGTGATATGTGAGGGTGGAATTGTAACCTGAATTCTGCTCCCATCTCTGGAGTTACAACTATATTAGCGATAATTCCAGATCGAGCAGCATCTACTGTTGAAACATAAAACAGAGGCAGCGGCTCACTGACATGCTCTTCAGTGCAGACTATATGTAAGTTATAACCGGCCAAGAATAAACGTCGTATGAAAAATCTGAGGCGTAGACAAGATGGTTCAACTGCCTTACTGTGGTGAGGAGACCAAAGTTAGGAGCTCATTAAGTTTGATAGACAGTGAGTGCATGTGGAAGTAGATGCAGCTGATGGTTGCAAAGGGGATAGAGTTTTCGTCCCAATTGGGCATTTTGACATCCCATTGGAAAGCCCTTGACAATACCTTTCCGATATTACGAGTCCAAACTATGATTTTCCATGACTAGGTGCAATAGATTGCAACATAAAAGTGACCGTCTATTGTAAGTCACAGTCAATTACAAATGTCGGCAAAATTCTTAGGAAAAAAATCATGAACTCCTTCCCAAATTCAAGCCCGTGAAGTTTACCGTTTTTTGTTCACCATTTAGCCACACTCACACGTAAAAGGTCATCTAGGTGTATTTGGTCGTCGTCCGTCGCCAGAGCTAGCACAAAGCGGACATGTACTCTCAATCTCAGGGTTACGCTGATTTATCCTAACTCTGCAAAATTAGTGCACTACAAGTCTCTTTTCTTAAACCAATGCCTGTATTAGAGTATCTCAACCTACGAACATTTTAAATAATTTTAACATAGTGTCACTCTGGTAAATCAGTGTCATCAACAGCGAGAGTGGCCACGACGGAGATCAAAAACCATACACGAATATACACTTCCTTCTATGCAAGAAGGTGGGCAATTATTTACAACGAGACGCTTGTGTACAGATTCCAATGGGAGAATACCCCACTCACGAATTCCTGGAAGAATTGATCACGGGCTACATGTGTTCCGATCCTCAGATCGAGGAGCGCCTACTTGTCTCTAAATCGGTTACAAATTCATCACGATTAAGCCTATCACAAATTTAGAGTCAGCGGAATGACTCTCCAGCTCCAGAGGGATCCAACGCCATAACTATCACACTTCTTCATCAGAATCAAGAGATTTAATTCCTCACAAAGTGCTCAGAAAACTAGCAACTACATTACGAGAGGCTCCGTCTCTGGAGCACTGGCTGGTTTTTTCTAGCAAGGTACTTACTCAAACTTCCTCAGGGTAGCTTCTCTGGATGCAAATCTTCCCCTTCAGTCCAAAGTCCAAAGTGTGTCAACAAAGTGGAGCATGGATGATTCTCAAGGTGTGTCCACAAGCAGCTTCGGATCGCCTCGAGAAAGCGCAAGTCGGTTCACGGGCATTAGGTTGGACACCCCTTGTCGCTCCGAAGTCGCTTTGAACGATTCCGACTCTGGGCCGGTGTAGAAGAAGGAAGTCATAGTGCTCCTGTCCTGGGGCTCGCCGAAGCTCGTCGTCGTATCCTCGGACAGAGAATCAGAAGACTCGCGCAGCGGGGACTCCTCGTACACGGTTGGGGAGGAGGATTGCATCCTTGCGTGGCGCAGCTCGGGTTTCGCCTTCAGGATGTTCGCTTCTACTCGAGACCCGCTGGACACAGATTGACCTGAAACGGAACACATCCTCAGTACTAGTTTAATTATGATATATCTTCGATCTGCTGACATCCACTGACACCCCAGACAACCTTAGTTTTATATCCTCAACACCCAATTCAGTTTGACACGACATGCCGTCGAATAAGGAAACATCAATAAAACAATATTGGAATGTTATTTCAACCTCCCTGTTGGTTGAAAGATTTCCATGGTTGTCTTCTTCCTGTTGTTTCAACAGGGGTCGGCTCTAGTGCATCTTATATCCTCACTTTAAATCAATAGAGAACGCTTGATACGGCGAGTTAAAGAATTTCCAGATATCGGTCGCCTATATCCTCAGCTCTTGAACGTCCTCAGTCAATTATACGAACAGAGAAACTTTGATACTGAGTTCCGGAGTTTCCCTGCATCTTTAGTTTATATCTCATCTTTTACACTCAATTCACATCTCCATCTTGTATCCTCTATTAACATCAACTTCAGGAGAACCTTTCATTCTGTGAGTTTTTAGACATCCTCATCGTACATCCTGGTCGTAAATCCTAAGTTCACATCCTCAGCTGATATCCTCAGCTTACACCAACCGAAACCACCTTCAAAAACTTGTGTGTATGCACGAGATTCTTCCATCACATCGAAGTCTGAAGCAAAGGGGCAACGTCTCGAGCGTCTCTTACCTGCAGGGCTTCCCACCACGTCCGGCGCTGAGCTTCCTGCACCAGGAAAGGCCGCCACCCAGGGCTTCACATCCTCCTCTTTGTAAGGATCCTTGCTCCAGGTGGGCTCGTTCCAGGCCGGACTGAGTCCCACGGCCTCATTGGTCTCATCTCCACTCTCTCCACACGAGGCTTCGTACCCATCACTGGTCACACTCCTCCTCACCCCACCCTCCACGGAGCTGTCCACTTGCCCACGCCCAAGGAGTCCGGGGTCACCCGGGAACCGAGGGAACAGAATGTGCGCAGGGTAAGGACCCTGAGAAACAGGAAAGGAGGCCCGTGGATCCCCCGAGTAGGCGTCGTTGGGGCTTCGGGAGCGATAAGGGCTGCGAGACTCCAGAGGTAATGCAGACAGATCCGAGTCGACAGAAGATCTCAGGGACAACGTTCCTGGGGTGTCGGAGCTGACTTCCGGGCTGACTTGATACTTCTTGGGGTGAGACCAAGTGGGTCGGGGAAGTTGGGGAGGCTTGCGGAAGCGGCCGCTGCGACTGGCGAGACGGATCTCACCGGCGCTGGAGCTGTGGAGGGTGCCACTGCTGTCGGTGTCCAAGCTGGCTCCTGCTAAATTGAGGAAAAATAGATTCGTTATGGAGGTAGTGAGAGATACCAGAGTTATCTGTATGTGTGGCTTGCATCTTAGGAGAAGGTGAAGAGTTGCAACTCCGAATTACAACGTCGATTTCGTTGAATGGGCACAATTCCATTGAAATGGCGCGATGGACCCTCCAGCAAGGAAGGAAATGATAAGGTTCAGGGAGCCGGGAGTGGGAATGGGGTCAAAATCCGAACTTAGTGGTGCACAATGTAAATCCTAATTTAGTGTGGAGGATGAAATGCAAATTTGCATATTAATTTGCACATCTATCTGCATAGCAAGCTAATGTAATTGTCAAAACGAAGCATGGAATACCGTTCATTAATGAAGTTGACGTTTTCGTACTCTAGAAAATCTGGGTTAGTTGTTAATACCTGCGGGTGCGACAGGTTCCGTGCCGCCTGGTCGGTTGGGGTGAAGAATGGAGGATTTCGCCCGCGCCCGCGCGGCTGCGCGCGTCGCGTCCTCCGTCGTCACGCGCACAAGCTTCCAGGGGTTTAATCCTGGAACTCCAGGTTTCTGCCTCGATTTCGCAGAGTCGATGATTTTGCCTGCACCGGCTTTGCCTGCTCCCACCTCTAAATCGCTCAAAGCCATTACAGTCTGCAGCAAAAAAGTCCGAGAATGTGACAATCCATAGAAAAGAATGACCACATTCGTTTCATTAGCATAATGTCACAACATTGGCACATCTGGAAAAGAACTCGTCAACTAGGAACTAGAACGATTTGACGACCATCTGAAATCTTAGATGTATAACCGTCAGGCCTACATTTACATTTTAGAGCTTTGAGGTTTGCGGCACACTGAAATTTGCCAAAATAACTACAATACGAGACTCACGGACATCAGTAAAATTCGAACAACTGACTCAGGATAGGACAACATTACATAGAGAATGTTCTGCATGATTCAAAGGGAGGCCTCCAGATGGACACAATCATCAGACAGAGACCTCGGAACAAGCTAATTTTACTCTGACTCCTACTAAAAGGCAAATCCAGAAGTCATTCTGATTAGAGCGATTGCGGTGGAAGGAATTCGATTGAACGGTACCTGATCTTGATCGACAAACATGCGAGGTGGCGTGCAGAACACAATGCGTTTGCTTGCGGCGCTGTTGTAGCCACTGAATCCCGTTTCTGTCGACGTAGCAGGAGATGTGGTCGGACTGGAGGTTCCCCCATTCTCCTCCCAGAACTCTTGCTTCTCGTCTCGAACTGCTAGAATGTAGTCATACGTCGTTATGCCCTGCAACAGTGTCAATTGCTTCATTACTCGGAGCCATCTCATAACCTCGCCATACTCATGACGATGATTTGCTTAAGATCAAAGTGAGAGTCTTCCAAACATGAACTTGTATTTTTTCACACATAAGCTTGATATATACCTTGTGCATGAGGATGAGGTGGAAGCAAAAGAGCTGCGTGAGCGGTGCAGTTGCCAGGAACGCAAGGAAGGTCAAGATTAACTGCAGCACGAAATCAAAAAATTGGTGAGAAACCAGACCCCCAAAAATTTAGAATTCAAACTCTCATATTCTGAAACCCTTAAACCCCACAGACTACCTGGGAATGCAGACTTGGAGCTTTATAGGCAAAAATAAATTATGGTCTCAGAACAATTAGACATAAGGTCTTCATTTTTGCATGTTCTCCTTTCTATGCTATATAACTAATTATGAACTAATTATAATTATATAACTAATTATAACTAACTATATAACTAATTATTTCTTCGCTATTATATTAACTAACAATTTCTTTGCTATATAACCTTGCACAAAAATTATGAAGCACCAAGTGCCCAAGCTAGTCACATAGTAGAAATTGCTTTTCCCAAATACTAGAGTGTAATTCATCCGTTGTAGTGATTTTAGTTTTCAGAGGTAAGGCACTTGAACTCATAACTATGGCTCTCCGAAACACATCATTCTAAGAAACAAGACCATTGAACTTGTGCTCAAAACTCTGAGAATTAGTACTTTCTAGAGCTTTAAGAACTAGGACTTTCAAGTTCTCAAATGGGTTTTGAGAAACGTTGTGAGAGTAAAGGGTGATTCTCACTACCATTTTCAAGAGTGATTCATATATATAATCACTTGCACATAACCATCAGTGATAATAAATACGCTTATGTGAACTACTCTTGAAGATTGTAGTAATATACCGATGGCATAACCCTTCTTTACCTGCACAACATTGGTTCTGAGGTGGGCAACAAGAATCTCGAGCTTCAAAGCCTAGCTAAAAGATACATATGAATCTCAGCTGAGCTTCAGTATTCAGCTGGACACCTCAAAAAATGCTCAGATTCCTCAAAACTGAGCCATTCCTATGCCAGAAAATGTCACGGAATTCCGCCAAATTTAACGAATTCATATGACGATGGTTACTACAGTGGTGCGCATTGAAGTGACCTGGTGGCTACAAGGCAACTGAAGGCTTACCAGCACTGTAATGAAGGCCGCACGGGGGAAGCTCCGGCCAAGCTTATCAATAATCTCTTGGTCAAAAGAGGACTGGTCACTGAAGCAGCGCACCATCACCACGATGCCCACTGCCCACTCCAATATGAGCTTCCAACAACAACAGACGGGACGTTCAATAAATCAGCTCCCAAACATGAAAAGCTCGATCAGATGAAATTTTCCCGAAATCAACGCGACATTCAGAGAATTGAAGCTCATAAAATGCTGACAAGAAGGTGTAAGAACTGATCATACCATCAGCAGGCACGACACCATCAGTGCCACGAAGAGCTTATAGTTCCGTGTCCCCACACAGTTGTTTAGCCACTGCATACATGTCCCAGTACAAAATCCCCTTCGTCAGGTACTTCAACAACTTCTAATCAGCTTTGCCTAATCACGACCAAAGCATTGCCTTATGTTATAAATTTCAGAGTATCTGCAAGCCATGAAATGCGAGGAATAAGGCAGCCTTTCCTACCCGGCAGTGATGATCAAATCCATGCACACACTTGTCACACGCCCTGCAGTGCTTGCTGTGAAATGATATCTGCACCCAATTCAAATCATGAGGTTCTCAGCAACTGTTGGTTTACCTTGCTAAGCCAAGCATACGTGTGTACTCTTCATTTGTAGGGTTACAGACACCAGATTCGGTACAGGAGTACTTCTAGAGAGGACCCTTTCTTGTGTATTAATAAAAACTCAGATGAGAGAGATCAATCTCTGGCCTTATCACAAGTCCTACTTGCTCCATTCAGTAATGTTTGTAATTTACGATGGTCTTTTGAAGTCTTCATCTAAAGCGTCTTCAGATCATCGAATTCGGAGGATGAAACCCTGTCGTATGTTAGGTTTGCTCCTCCATAGTACAAACCTACCAGCTGGACTTTTATTAATGGGTACTTTTTACGTGCATTACTGTAATGGCTTTGCCATTGGGAGTAGGGGTCAACAAAATAGAGAAAATTTACAATCTGGAGCCTGTGCACACGCTGGAGGTACACAAGTGGAATTGCTGACCTTTAAATTAGTCACAGATTCTTGACTTGCAGTTAAGGTGAATGAATTTTTGACTGCAAATCTAGCTATTGCCACCAACAAGCAGATGCACAAGTTGTTGGGTTTCTCGTCAGTAACAGTGGAGACAAAGAAAGAGATGGACTCACATCAGCATCACAAATGCTACAGTAGAGAAGCTCCTCGTCTGAATGCGATTCTGCTGGCTCTCGTTGTTGCCTCTGACAACGCTCCAGTGGCTTGCACCCAGTCGGTTCATGGTCTTCTTCTCGAATCTCTAATTGACTCTGAGAGCTTTTCTTCGGTTCATCACCATCCCTGTCTTCCCCTGCGTCCCCTTCCCTTCTTGGCCCTGTCTCGGCCTCTTTCTTAGGGCTGGAATGCTCCTGTGATCGATAGACACCTGGATCGGCAGGGTCAATCCATGTGCAGGCGATGTAGAGGAAACACACTGCTCCCACCTGTAACGCAAACAGACGCATTAGGACAAACAAAACCTCAGGATTCGACATTTACTTGCAACCTCATATTCATTAACATGGCAGATTGGCGAACTGAAACCTTAAATCTAAAACAGTCCTAGTTTTCAGGGATTTTAGGCATTTGAACGTGAGCAATTCTGGGGCTGTGAAGCACGCCACTTTAACGAATATGACCATTTTGAAACTCAGAAATGAGAGAAAGTAGTAAGGTTAGTCACAAGGTATAATTGACTTACAAGTGGAGTAAAACAACCGATTATCACGAACTCCAACGTTCTAGTGCCCAGGAACGGAGCAAAAAACACATAGAATGAGAAGGCCAGCGTACAGAAGACTGCAATTGCCACTGTCTGCACCACACAAACGCAAATTGCTCTCAAATTCCCGTTGCCATTGGCATAGAATGTTAAACGGTTACTCCTGCAAGCCGAAGTCCCGTACAATTTCTACCAGATTGCACTGAACAGATCACTTCCCTTGGAGAAAACGGATCGTATTACCACTTGGAATACACTGAAAAGCTGAATTGGAGCAGGAGAAGTGTTTCAAAGACCTAATTGAATTCTACGCAATTCAAGGACCCTACTGCTCATTTCCGATCAATGGCTACAGTGGACTCGACTGTTAGGGCAACAGTACTTCCTCCTGTCTGACGGAGAATTTCAAACCTAAGACTGTCGCCCTGTGTACCCACCCACCCCACCCACCCCACTCAACTCCGACAGACGCTACTCCGCTTCCTATCTACTCAATCTCGCCAGTGATTGACTTCGTCAAACCTGCAATGAACCCAAAAAAAGAAAAAAGCACTTGCCTGCAGAGGATGAAACGGAGGCTGCCAGCCATGATTTCGCATTGTGCGCTCCTCCACTCCACAGAAGTGAAGCAAGACGCCTCCTCCCTCAAACACTACTTGCGATTGCCAACATAGATGTGCATGAATTCAAGCTACCAAACTACTTCACTCTTTTCCCTTCCGCTGCAAACACCCAATTACCACCAATTCTCCAACACCGCAATAAAATCCATACACCACTAACCATCCAAGTCACGAAACCTCGACACCCACACGTCCTAGCAACCAGCCCGATCGAGCAGGTCGGAATTAATTCAATCGACCCACACAGAGATTCACATGATCAATCCAGGACCACATTGGAATCGGTCCAAACTCTCAATCAAGTCCACATAAGCTCGATCTGATCGAAAATTACAACAAGCTCAGACAGTCTGTATCAACCTCTATCAACGATCCAGCACCATATCCAAGGCCCTCTCTCTCCATCCTCGAAGAGCTCTGCTCTAGCTCAAGACTAGCTAGTTCCGACAGTCCTAGTGCGCGTCACTCCGACAAAGAAGAAGCAGGACTAGTCGTCTTCCGAGGAGCAATCATTCTGGAGCTTGTCTCTCGATCGTAAAAATCCTCTCTTGCAAATTGCTTGCAAAATTACGTGTCTATCTTGTGATGGACGGTGATGGTGGGCACGTATGGAAGAGACCGCCAGTAAGAGACGCCGTGTGTAAAACTTAGCATTGAAGAGAGTGCGGGAGAGATCCGTTTCAAAAGGGCAAATCCGTTCCCCCATATGAGCGCTGCAGTGCACGAATATAGATCTCTCGCCTATCTTGGGACACAACGGTCTAGACTCTGGAAGTCTGGACTCTGGAGACTTTGAGCCTTGCTGCCTCTCTGTACGTGGGGCCGCCTCTTCTTCTATTTTTTCTGTTTTTCTTTGTTTTGTTTTTGTTTTTTTTATGTTTTTTGAACAAATGGAAGAACCATTGCTGGACCGTCTCTTTGCTAGCTCATCAGCAGGTTAACAGTCGTACTACCGGTAGTCCCTACTTCATGCCTTTATTATTTCTTTTCTCCTTTCGTACGGGATTCGCATGTACCGAGGCTGTACATTTTACCACTTTACAAACTGGGGGATCTAGGAAAGGTGGTGACTTTTTAAAAATTGGCTTTTGAGTATTGGCTGGGAAGGAGAGGAGGGCTTTGCATCGGAAGAAGTCTCACTCAGATTTGTCCTATTAGTGCATGTTGCATGTTACAAAAGGGTATAACATTGTTAGCCAGCATGGAGCATTATTCCTTTAAAGAGGGATAATTTGCCTCCCTAGATGCCTGGGAAAGAATTTAGTTATAATTTGTAGAGAATGATTGGATGGCTTTTGGAAGTTGCAACATTAGTTTCATTGGATGAGTGGAAAGTTGCAAGAGAACCATTGGCTAGTTGGGAAGGTGCCATACTAGGTGGCTCCCACTTCTTGTGGAAGCAAAAGGGATCCCTGTAGCTTTGATTAACAATGTTATGGAACTTACATACAGTTATTATTTTTTATAACTTTTTATGAGGGAGGAACATTTGAAAGTGTGGTATTTGTGACGATTATTCAATATGGTGCAAATACGACAAGTACAAATATTCTTCCCTTGTAAAAAGGGATAACCATATGGAAGTTTATTTTGTACCATGCACTATCGTACTAGGACACACGAGTGTATCTTGAGAAAATTTGAATTCCCACTTTTCGGTAATTGCACCTCATAATGACCCCTTTCTCTATAGACTCTTGTCTACAAAATGTACTATCTTCATCTTCATCTTCATCTGTGAGAGCCTAGGGTCACTTTAAGATACATCTATTTCCAACAATTCAAAGATTCATAGTTTATTTATACAATGTCAAAAAAATGCATTGAAGAAAGGAATCTAAAATCTTCTTTTGACTTTCAACATGATCCAACAAAAAAAATGTTGTTTTGTAATAGGAAAAAATTAGCATTTGCTTATTTGGACATGTTTCGATGTAATTATTTTACTCAAAAAGCTAGTGAGTGCTACAAAGACAAAGCCTCTCGTATCATGGCAACTTGTTTCATTCATTTTTAGTGGTTCAAGAAGCAACCTTTGATAGAGTTTTTTGGATCCTTGGATCTAGATGACATATGCAAAATTTGAATGACGAATTATTTATTCAACTACAAGTATGAACATTCATTCAAAAGAGAAATCTATCATTGTAGGATTTTGTACAAATTTAGTGATTTCATCCCCTAAGAAAAGGGAGATTTATTGTTGAATATTCCCTCCAAAAAATTGAATTGCTTTAGAACAAATTTCCATTTAGAAAAAAATATCTAACAAACCATGTTTCCTAAAACGTGATTGCTAGGTAGATTCATTGTCCATGGTTTTCTTGTATAGTACATTGGTTTTGAGGAGAACGAAAAGTAATTGTCATTAGAGTGATGAAGCTATTTACATCAATGGTCATGGATGAAACATGCAAGATACGAATGAAAATTCATGGATTCATCTACAAATGTGGGCATGTACTTCAAAAAGAATGGTACTATAACTGTGTAAATAATATAATGGTGCGTCTTGTTTCCATAAATATATAATTTATCATAAATTGAAAGTCTATATGGTCTAAGTACGAAGCAAGAGATTAATAGGTACAACAAGATTAGAATTGAGCTTGATTGGGATTGAGCTTTTATTCATTTTATTCAAATTTATTTAAACCATGTCAAACTAATTTTTTTGAAAATTGTGAGAATTGAGTTCTAAAATAGATCCTATAAGTTATTTTTTGAAGAAAATATTTTGATTGCCCAAAAAACAAGATTTTGTAACTTTCTCACCATTAGTCTAATTAAAATGAATAAAAGATTTCTATGTAGACAAAAACATTTTCTATAACAAATAGAAATTTTACAATTTATTTTGAATTTTTGCGATTTTTTTACAATTGCCCAAAACCTCCATTGTGAAAATTGGATAGCTTAATTGTTTCTTTCAAAGCACCAATTGAAACAAAAACTATATTTCTAAAATGCTATTGAGTTTTTCTATCTTAAAAAAAAATCCAAAATTCATGCTAAAAATTGAAAATGTAGGAACTTGTTTAAACCTTGAAGAGTCTCCCAAAGGCACTCTTGGTCTTTTTGAAATCAAAAGGTATTTAACCCCTAAATGACTAAAAAGCCCATATTGGGCTTTTGCATTTTTTTGTATAGGCCATTGTAGAATCACAAAAAATATTTTTTAAATTATTTTTTGGATAGCCAATGTTATATTACTAGCTTTGTAGCCCACAAGTTTTTGCCCAATTTAGGAAAGCCATTGAAGAATTATGAAGTGTATATCTCAATATAGGCATCTAAAAGAATATTTATTTTGATTAATCTTTCTAGTCCAATCATGACATCATATATCTCACTCGTTGAAGTATATTGCATCAAAATTTCACAGTGAAAAAACGCACCAATTGTAAGATAGGCTTACTTTAAAATTTTAAAACCTTAAATTCATGACTTGCACTTGTATAGCTCATATTTCAATTTTTTCTAGGCAAAATGTATGTGTCTTGGAACTTTTTCAAATTGATGAATTGTTTTGAAGTTTAGTTAGAAATCCAGAAAAAAAATTCAAGAAAAAAACCCTCAATAACAAGAAGTTTATTTAGTGTTCAACTTGCTCAAGTTGACAACAAAAAGACCAAATTGGACATAACATTGTATCCATTAATCCAAGTTCTATTAAATTTGTCTTGCATTCAAAACATTCCTTTTGTTCATTTATGTACAAAATTCCATAAGACCAAAAAATCAAGATCACAATTGCCTATCCAAAACTAATAAAAGCCTCTAAAACACTGCTTAGTCATTTAGAAGTTAAGGGTGTTGCAAGAAAGACTTGTACTATTTTTGTCACACCATGAGCGCCAAATTATTTTTCTAGCACAACTTTAAGAATAATTATTGAATGTAGTTGAAATTCAATGTGAAGTTGGCCATGACCATTTTGATCTTATAAATTTTTTATTTTTTGTTTTTTCTAAAATGAATTTTGGTAGAAGGTTTATTTTCAAAAGTATGTCATACAATACTTGTTGTTTTAGGGTTGGTAGTAATAGCTAACATTTAAATGAGATGGTTGCCTAGAAGAAGAATACTATTCTATAAAAGAATCTTTATAATGGTTGTATGAAAGTCTACAAAGTAAGATTCTTTCTTTCTACATTTTGAAACATAAGAAAATATATTTTGGTTATTCATTTAATAAATGACCATCTTAGTTGAGTTTGTTAAAAAGAAAAAAATCTTAAATTCATTATTTTATTATTTTCCTACTTTTTACAAATTATAGTGTCAAGGTACTACATTGTTTTCATACCCTAAGTAGAGGATTGCAATTATAAACATTGAGAAATTAATCATACAAACATTGAAAAATCTTTCAAAAGATTTTCAATAGATTTCAACAAGGTTTATTTTCAACCTCCACTACTCCAGAAAGACCTACTTTGTTCAAAAATATTGTTGTTTGAAAATTCGACTTGTAGTCTACATAGCTTGCCAAAATCATTCATCACACACTTTGAGTCTGTTGTGTCAATAAAGAGTTCACTATATAAACTTTAATTCAATTATGCGGATATACCAATAACAAAGTTGCACACAAACAATCGGATGCAACTCATCCATATATATCTCAACATGACTCTTTGACCATCCACTAGCCACTCTTTATCCACTCTTTGAGTCCTGCAAGATTATAAAATTAACATGCTCCCTCTGTTATAGCATTATAGACTAGTTAATTGCAAAGTAGGCCCAATTATAAAAAGTAATCACTAATTAAGACCTACCGAGCCACAGGTGGTGAGATTGGTCCTAATTTGTGATTATTTTTTATGACTTGGCCTACTTTGCAATTACCGGACATAATCTCAATGTAGGAGAGTTGAGCCGTTTGACTTCGTTGACTGCTTAACCAATCGAAGCATGGCACGAACGGCAAAACTCTCTTCCATTTGGATTATGTTTGGTGGATTGGCACCCACTTAAGTTAATACCCGTTGGTTGTAGTAGTAGAGATTTTTTCTCAAATTTCTCTCATTGCTAGACAAACGAAATTTCTACTTCATACCCACCATGTTGAAAATTTGCACAAGGCAGAATTAAATTAGGACCAAGTACTAAACCTAATGGAAAGAATTTCCAGCCTGGACTCATCTGATATTCAGTTCCCAATGTTTCTCCATGCACCAATAAATCCTCAAGGGTTCTTCCCTCTTCGTCTGTTTACTAAGGTAGGTATCCTTAAATCGCCACCAATTGCTACTGTGCCTAATTACTACTATTAGACTATTCAAATTCTTCTATATTCTTATTGGCAAGGGAAAGGAGGTTCCAACGCACCAAAGAATGCAACATTTGGATACTGTATGCAAAAGTTATGAAGGAACAAAGTATCTAAAAGTGTTTCTTTCGCGGAGGTACATAACTGATTTTGGAAATGTACACACACTGAAGATAGCGCTTTAAGGTCAGTGGCGCATTAAGGATACCTACCTTAATAAGAACAGATTGGGCCGTGCTCTGTCCATGCGTCACACAGAAACAAAGCAACCTAACAGAACAATTTACTAACTCGGTCAGATTCTTCTTCAGCTCCTCAGTCTGATTCTTGAATTTCTCAGTTTCAATTCCTTTCTGTGGAAGAAGGGATGGCGAAGAAGGTTCCAAAAGACTCTTTTTTTCAGATCTAGAATATTTTATCATTTTCAAGAGGTAAAGAAAGACATGTTTGTCGATGTCCTTTTTGAAAATCTTAATGAGGGATTCACTTGTTGCTTTGGATAACCAGGTCCAGGCAATGGACCATGGCACATCGACAAGTGAGGTCTCGCAAGTTGGTTTGGAAGGAAATAAACGACCTTATAAAGATTGAAGGGATTTCGATTTCTCATACCAGTATCAGTGTGCCAGGGAGGATGGCGATCATCAACATTATGACGAAACTGTTTCCTTAGAGGGTTAAGTTTGAGCCAAGAAAACAAGCATGAAGTGCAAGCAAATAGGATGGAGTTCCTAAATAGAACTTCACTGTGACTCCCAACTGGAGGCTACGCATCCTGTCAACTAGGCAGAATCATATCCAAGGTTCCAGGAGCTAGTTTAACAGACAGTCGCCGGGGCAGACAGTCTCCACTTGGGCCAATTGTGCAATGGAACTATTCCACGCAAACTGCAGAAAACGGTCGGTATCATTGTCCACCACGCAATTTCTACTGAGAACCCCTAAATGGCTGCCCGAGGCTGGAGTCGGTAGCATGTGCCAGACACTGGGATTGCAGTGTTAGCTAATAAGGCACGACTTCCAGGCTTAAAAACATTGGGATCAAATCTATAAAAGAACAAAAGTGAGAAAAGAAGGAATGCACCACGAATCACGCAATTGGATTAAGAATTGAATAAATCGTCACTTGCTGTATCATCGCTAAACTAAAGCTCTACCTACCTGGTCCAGATGAAACAGGCAATCTGTGTCCCCAAAAGAATGTAGACCATTGCTTGTGCTGCCCTAATGCTTGCTTGCACAAGAAGAGAGTCAAGGAATGCGAGGCTGCACCCACACCTCCAGGGTTGTAAACTTCAAGCCAAAGCAGTATAAGCCCTCAGCAGTTGCGTAAAGTAAGTTTGGCTATGTCGCTGTTTTTGAGAGTTGATTTCTATTGTAGATTGGTCGCGTAAAGTGTTGTGATTGATTCTGAGCCTCATTATCGTGTACAGGTTGATTCAATAACCAGCCGGTTGGAAGTGGATCGAACAGCAAAGATGTGTTTCAAGAGATTGAGAATCCTGACCGTGCCAAGAATGCAGCACGAGGTTTATGGTCCAAGTCTACCGCCGCTCTGGGCAATCAGTTGCACGGTGACCCGGTTTGTTGCAAATGAAGCATGTCCCACCAAATGAGCCCCTGGTTCACATAACAACACTCTCGCTTCAATACAACCGCTTTCAACTGATTCCCTAATCAGCTCCGAACCCTCAAACGGATCAACAAGCAGCAATGGTACCCAGGTTCGAAAACTATTCTGAGAGGAGACCAGCTGGTTGAGCTAAGTACAACAAACGATGGAAAAAACTCATCTCAAAAGGTCCAATATTAGATTCACAAAGCTATTAATGATAAATGAACATTTCAAGAAGTAGAACTAATGCAGTTGAGATAATGTTAACTAAATAGTAGAAAGTATGATATCAAGTTAATGCACATGCAACCAACATCACACTAATACTCCGTATTAAGTTAACCCCATTTGTATTACATTGCAATTGACTGAACATTAAGTTAAATGAGGACGTCGAGAAGAAAAATAATTACCGGTCAGAGCGACCAGCTCGATCGCTTCCACCCCTTGCACCAAAGCGATCATTATCCCTGGATCGGTCGCCACGGCCACCACGGCCACCACCATAACTTCCCCGTCCACCTCCCCTTGAAAACCGGCCATACATATCTCCGCTTCTCTCCAAGCCTCCAAATTCGGATTCCACCAGCTTAGGAAGCTGCAGAGCAATATGGAAATGTGAGCATCTCTACCTACTGTAGGAGGGAGATCACAAATGTACCAGACTGCAACAAACTAGGGCAGACACACCAGAACAAAATCATTCCACAGTAGTCATTAGCATAAGGAAGTTCAAGCAATGTTCGTGAAGAAACAGATGCTATAGGGTTTTCTAGAGTTCAGAGCCCAAGTAACACAATGCACAACATCCACTCCAGACCCGCACACGAAAGAGAAAGAAGTTTGTAAGAGAGGTACCGATTTGCAGATAGCGATGACCTCTCCTTGAGGGCTCGGCTTTTCCAAAAGTTCCTTCGCCAAATCCTCGGGTAAATCAAAGACTGCAGAGTCCGCTTTGGGATCGTCAACAATCTTGATCTTGCCTACACTGTCAGTCGCTGGTTGCCAAATATCTGACAAGACTCCCATCACGGTACGAGGGGACAAGGGTCGAGACGTCTTGGGCCGCACCAAGCGCAATGTCATCAAGCCCTGTCAAAAGAATCCATTGAGAATCCCTTGTCAACACCAAATTTACCCAGTGGAAACTACAGCATGGAACTTCCTCAGCACACGAGAGAGTGAGGGGTGAGAAAGATCCTAGCAGAATCTAGATGGAGTGAGTGCAGTGCACACAAGAGTAGAACCCCCGAGAGATATTGTAGAAACTTAGCCGTGTTGAACCCTCTCAATTGCAAAGCCATTTCAGGCAGTTTTCGAAGTACACCCTGCTAATTGCAACGAATATAGGTTTTCTCGAGTACCTCTGGGAGTGGATTTTCTAATAGAAATTTTCTAATAGATGTGGTGAATGCACACGAAGCATGGGTGTACCTCTTCGTGAGTGATGAGAGAGCGGGATGCCGGGAGCTGGGAAAATCCAGCCAAATGAGCAAGAGCAGCGGCAAATGCAGTAGGTCCCTGCTCCTTCAAAAGCTCTTCAGCAGCCGACATGAACACTTCAGCTATTTCAGGATGAACACGCTTAATTACCTCGGTAGCACTTTCACTGCTAGCCTTCAACACATCTTCCACTCTAGGAGCACCGATCGTCGTAAACTTGCAACCCACATCTCTTTCAATCAGCCTCATTGTTCGCACTTGCTTGTCGGAGTACATGAGAATGGCTGTTCCTGCCTTCCCAGCTCGACCAGTTCGTCCAGAACGGTGTACAAACGTTTCTGGGTCATTGGGTATCTCATAATGGATGATCTGCAATTTACAGAAGTTAGATAATATATTCACAATTAGGTATCGAACAAGTGGTAAACCAAATTCACAAGTAGGCTGGTAAAGAATGACACGTACCAAGTCAACGTTAGGAATGTCTAAACCACGAGCAGCGACGTCGGTGGCGACAAGCACTGAAAAATTTCCTTCTCGGAAAGCGTTCAAAGTCTTCTCACGCTGAGATTGGGTGATGTCGCCGTGCAAGGCTTCACAACCAAGGATTCGACTCATGGCAGAGGATACTTCATCCGCGTCTCGCTTAGTCTGCGTAAACACAATGGTTTTGCCTCCCTTGCCGTAGACCTGCTCAAACCATCGATAGATCTCTTTAAAATACTATTTATGTTGTTCTTTCTACACAAATAGCTGTTGAAGAGATGGAACATAGGAGCTCACGGGAGAAAGTACTTACCGATATCAAGTCATTCAAGATGGAGCGCTTGGCTTGAGGAACTATTGAGACAGCATACAACTTAATACGATCAGCCAACTTCTCATCACTCTCGCCCACCTGCCACAAGTAAAATCCGAAAACAGCGTCCAGAAAGTCAGAATACATAACAGACATAACATATATGTTTAGATATTCATTGGCATTATTCTTCCTCTATATAACAGACAGATAACGGAGAATAACCCCGAGATCATATCTTACCAAGTCAATGGTCAACGCGTTGTGCAAGTATTTACGAGAAAGTTTCTTCACCCATGAGGGCATGGTGGCTGAGAAAAGCATGCTCTGACGCTGGTTTGGCATCTGCTCCAAAATTTGCTCTACGTCCTCTTCAAATCCGACAGCCAACATCTGATCAGCCTCATCTAAAACCAGAAAACGAACCTCCTCCAAATGTAATGAGCCTCTGTTGATCAAGTCGATTATCCGCCCCGGAGTTCCAACAGCAATGTCTACACCCCTGGTTAACATGCGCTGCTGAGTGGTAATAGAAACCCCTCCGTATACACAGATTGTGGATAGCATCGGTGCCGATTCCATAAATTCACGTTCTACTTGCTTCGCAAGTTCTCGAGTGGGTGCTAACACTAGAGCCCGTGGTGCTCGACCTGACCGCCTGCATTTCATTGTGCACAAATTACTGTTAAAATTCGAAAGAATCAAAATTGTGTAGGAACACTTCGCTTGTTATATATAAAACAAAGGAAACATTTTCGAGTCCTTGAATTTCAAAACAAGGTAGTCAGTACAGACAAGCAAGAGTGAAAACGAAACATACCTTGCCGTTCTGTTTCCCTCATTTTCCAGTAAAATGTTGTTGATGATAGGAATTCCAAACGCGAGAGTTTTTCCAGTTCCTGTCTTGGCTCGCGCAATCAAATCCTTACCTTGCATAGCAGGATCGAGAACTGCCCTCTGTAAAATTCATCACCAAGGAGGTTTAGATAAAACAGTCAGGACCAAACCTTGCAGCTCAAAAACCTCACAACCAAAAATAAATACGTGCTCAGAATGTAAAATACATGGTGAAATACAGGATATGAGGTTCACTGTAGGACGTGTGACCCAAAAAGTGCAGTTACAATGGGTCAAACTATTCCAATAAGATTTCTTACTTCTGTCTAAAAGATTGAAACAGAAGAATAAGTTTCAGCTTACTCGAAACGGGTCAGTACAAAGTCAAGTCCCATTCAGTCCTTGATTCATTATAAAATTTAATCTCAGAAAGAACTTCAACCAAATTATAAAACATGACGTAAACTCAACGTTTATCACAGAAATTGCACTTTTTGGAGTAGCAAGAACAGAAACATGATAAACAAATGTTTTGCACTCTTAACTAACAGATAATGAACATAACCGTATTGCAAACCTTACCGAAAGCAAACCCTTTAGATTGAAAATAAACTAAAATGTAGAATGTACATTGTCTGAACGGGAGACGCTAGGGTCAATTTTACATCCACAAATAATCAGCATTTCTGCAAGTTCATAGATAATTCACACCACCTCCGAAAAATACATCCTATAATGCGCTAGAATTATCTTTCAAAAGCCAACAAGACTCAACAAAAGTGAAGGTCGTTTAATAACAGGAACTACGCTCAAACGCTTACTTAGCTTTCTCAAGATTACACAACTTATTACTCATACCTTATCCACCCAAAAACACCTCAATCCTCACGTAACTATAAGAACCAACGCTCACATTCAACACAAACCCTAAATAGTCACAATAGGAGTTCCAAAATCAACCCCATTAGCACATGACAGATAGAAAAGGTTCGCAATTATCCAGGTACATTCAATTGCCCAACGACGCAATTCAAACAAACGCTCACAGTCCACACAAACCCTAAGTACAGTCACCACGGGAGTTTCAAAATCGCCACACTACCAAACGACACAGACACAAAAAGGTTTGCATTTCTCCAGGTACAGTCAAAACCCAATTCCCACACTCTAGACTCCCGAAATTAGAGTTCCCCTTACCTGAATGGGAAACAATTGCGTAATCCCACGCTTCTCCAACGCTGCAACAACAGCAGCAGAAATACCCAACCGAGAAATATCCAGCTGGTCACCATCGTCTATGGACTCATTATCCACATGCAAAACCTCGGCATCTTCGTCTTCGTCTTCTTCTTCCTCTTCTTCCTCATCACTCTCCATAGTGTACCCCAAGGGAGTCCTTCCCACAACGAAGTCGGTCGTCGCCACAGCACTCGTCTCGGTGGCGCTCTCTTTCAACCCAAGAAACGCCCTCTGCGTATCCCAAGGCTGGGTATTCTCCCCGTGGCTGCTCTTCCCGTCTCGGAGTGCCGAAACTTGCAAGCCCACCTTCTTCAATGGGGTGGCCGCGCATTGTACTGAAAACTTCACTCGTACTCTCTCGCCTGTTAATAACGAGGACGAAGAAGCAAGGCCTAGTGTCTTTTCTACACACACCAGTGACGGCGCTCCAACAAGTGCCGCCATCTCTCCGAGCCTGCTCTTGCGAAAGCTCTCAGGCGGGATACACAACTGCTGCTAATGTGGTGATGGAACCGAATAGTTGGCAGTGAAATTGCGGGAAATCTTGCCTTACGAATGAGATGGAGAAGCTGCAATTGGAAGAAGAAATTGAATTCGTTGGGACTCGAGGTGCAAGGCAGAGCTCCCGAGAGGAGCTGGAGACAATAGGGGTGGGGTTTTGGGTTTTAGGGGATACAAGGGGAGAGCAGAGCGAGGTTGCGAAGGAGGCCGCCTCAGCCAGATTGGAGCGTGGGGAGAGGAGGGCCACAGTTTCTTTATCTGACGTGGCGGATGAAATATGCTGAGGTGGAATGAGGAAGATTACCCTGTGGGATGAATGTTGGTGTGGTTGTTCGTTCCTTGGGATGAACTTTCTCACGTCTCTGTTGGTTGAAGATCATTGGCAACTAACTTCCATACATTAAATTAGGCTGTTTGTTTTGTTTGTTGCTGTTTGTTGTTTGTTTTGTACGTTTATACGGTGAGATCTCCGGAACTGACTGTCTCCTGGCCGCATTCTTAGTACCGTTAGAAAGCTCTATGCGACGAGGTGTGCACGTACAGAAGATTATGCATTCTTTGTTCAATTACTGATATTGGAATTATCTACAGTATTTGATTTCTTTGATAGTTTGTTGGTCAAGCAAGAGCCTTTGAGATGGGCCTGCACCTGTTAGCAAGATACTGCAATTATCAATCAAATTTACAAATCCAGCAGCAGATCAGCAATTGCAACAAGGATTTGAGATCTGCTGGAAATTTGTGCGATGCTTACTTGAGAAGTTCCATGAATGCTCCACTGCTTGCTTCTCATGCCTACACCGATAGTTTCATGGGTTCTCTAACCCAGGGCAGCCAACTTTGTGAATCACCTTTAGAAGTTGTGGCATCAAACTTGTTGTTTTAATATTCTGCAGACTAACTGAGACTAATTGAGGCTGTGGAAATGAATCTTGCGCAGACGTAAACTAAGTGAAGTAGGTGTCGGAGACCTCCAAACCATATTCCAGAAATGGCATTACTGAAGTCAGACAGGATTTTTTTGGTCAATCGATCTGGTTACCATGGTGAGCCATCTCACCGTTCCACTTGAATTGGTACATCAGACATACTCTTTCATTCTACTTATTGCGGCAATAGTTCAGTAAGGTCAACATACATGGACTTAAAATAAGGTAATGCAGGACCAAGGCACTTGAAGGTGGAATACTAGCTGAATATAGCTGCAGCTTTTGTCAAAACACTTTGACATTGAAGAAGATGACGGATGCAATGAAGAATTCCTTATCCGGATCATTGGCCATGGTCTTTCGTCTTGAATTGAACAATCCTATCTACTTAAACAAGGAGAGAAGAGAAGGCCTGTACACCTGAGATTGACATCATCAAGGATTGAGCAACAATCTTCTTGACTAGGCTAGGCAGTCAACCATGCAGGGGTATCTTCTTCCCATCCACCTTCACATAGTGTTAGTGGTAGAGAATGTTCATTTAAATATAGGTTAGGTTAGGATTTGCGTTTGTACGACTACAAGTGAGCTGAAAGCTCTAACAATACTAGTATGCCAATCTATCAGGGTACTCACACAAGTATTGTGTATCTGACTCCCAATTCATTGTAAACTGCTCTCCAAACGAAGAGTCGACTATGGAGTGTAAATTGAAGTTCCAATCAGCCAAGACTTCATGGAATCATTGGTAAGATACAAACTGACTCTTATTCTTCCACTCGACACTATGGAAAAGCTCTACGCATCTCAAAAGTTTTAATCGTCATGGCCGTTCATGTGCGCTAGCAGGCAAATATCTCTAAACCGTCTTTGCCCACAACAGTGCTTTCCTTTCGCACGGCTTCACTCAAGCTGCCGAGACAGCAATGGAGAAAATTGAAATCGCACAAGTGCAGCTCACAAACATACACTAGCAATCTACGTTACAAGAGAACGGATTGTTAATTCCCGTTCTCACAATCTCAATTGCCTTACATTGCGTTCTTTCCAACTCTGTTTGTAAAGACTCTGATAACTCCTAAGCTCTAAGTGCACATTCAACGATTGAAACAAGGATTGAATAATGATTGAAAAGGACAATGTTCAAAATATTTCTAAATTAGAAGCCGAAGAACAAGAGTATTTCTTTTTCCCAAAACATAGCTAGCAATACATTAGAGATAATTATAGAACAAGTTCAAATTCGGCTTCAATTTTAAATCGGTTGCGACTCTCGCAAATAATATCTGATACAATTCCAAGCCAATCCTTACCTCCAATTCTTGTACGTATCCACATGCAGCAGCACTCTGCTTGCATCTTGACACTTCATGCTCAGCTCCTTGAATGCAACAAAGAACGAATTACCTGGTGGACAGCTCAAAAGCCATCCCATAGCTCGCATTGGAGGAAGTGATTCAAGAACTGAGTGCAGAATTAATGTCTTGGATCATAGAAGACTTCCCTGGGCCAGGAGCTTACAGTCCAAACAAGGAAGTTGTCTTGCCTGCTCAACCGAAGGTGACAATTGCAAGCGGCCGATGGCCAAAAGACACAAGCATCTCTCCAGGCCCTGCAGATTACGTTGCGAAGTACAAAATTCCAGGGCCAGCTTTCACAATGGCGAAGAGATATCACCAAAGGTATGAACGACAACTTCCGCGGCCACTTGTTCCGGAGAAGGAGAAGAAACCTCAAAAGACGGTTCCTAACAAAATCATGCACGGGATCGGCCGCGTAAGGATCCATGAGCAACAGTGGAAGTAAGGTCGGACCACCCATTACCAACCAGGGAGCCATTCCCAACCTGGAGGGGGTGCTATTTCCAATCAAGGCTTAGAATGTTTTTCTTTTTCTTTTTCAAAGTTGGGACAAATAAGGTCATGACACATGTCCCAAAGTGTTGTAAAATATATGAGAAATACTAAGCAGGAAAGTCGTTTTCGCTATGATTAGAATTAGAAGACTCTAGTGATTGGCAATGCGTTCCGAAGACTTTTTGGCTCCCAAAATTCATAGTAATGGGGATAAAATTACGAAAAATTCAGAGTCCCAATATTTCTTATTTCTCTACAAGAGAAAAATTTCCATCTCACTCAACTGCTCACCATCTATTCCACAATTGCTTAAGTGATTAGGTATGGGTGGTCTGACCTTAGATCGTGCCGCATATCGTGCCGAGAACAAACGTCGGAGCAAGGTCGCCATTGTTCAGCAACAGCAATGGCATCGCTGGAGCAAAGATGTTGGCTATTATTTGTAAAGGAAATTTTCATTATTTTGGGTCAAAATAGCCAGATTACTGTTGTATTCTAAAACCAGTAGCCAAATTTTACCTAGGTATCACCTAGTTTCATATAGATATCACCAAGTATCACCCAAGTATCACATGAGTATTAAAGAAACAATTGGATCCTTCTCCAAAATCAAAAAAATCACTATGTTGTATCCACTATGCTCTTTCAGCTACGGCTTTTATGGTCATAGGATCTAACTGAAGTGAGTCCTTCTAAGAATTAAAGAAGAAGTGGTTTTGCAAGTTTCTATGGTCAAAAGGGTCATTTTTTTTGGACAATGACTCAAAATTAATTTTTTTTTTTTGAAACATAGACAATCTCCATTGATAATAGAAACAATACAGTGAACCCAAGGGCAAGCCCTCGGTGCTTTTTTTTAAAATAACTTTTCTAAAATTTAAAAAAGCAAGACACGGCAAAACAGCAAGGGAACTAAATTAAAGAACTAGAGCCATCATGGCCCAAGTGAGAGACGGAAGAAAAAAATTAATCCTTTAACCCCTAAACGTATAGAGTGTTCTCCAAAATTAATGAGTTGAGAAAAATCATTATAAAGCAATATTTGGAAGAATATTTTGGAATTGATATCCAAATAAAAGTTGTAGGTTTTGAGTTTTAAATTCCATGTGTACAATTAGATTCACCAATGTTATTATCAATATTTTCTAATAAATTTCGAAGGAAAATTTCAAACTGATTCTTTCTACATTCAATTACAAACAAAATATTATCATTTTTTGAGTAAAATTTTTGTTGGAATGGATTTAAATGAGGTTCTCTTGATGTAGTGATTTTTTGAAATTTTTGTATTCTTTAAATGTATGACTTCATTTTTGCAAATCCTATTTTGAAGTAGAGTCAATGCAATTCTAGCGTGGTTAGCCACTGGACACACTTTCACATTTGTAATTTTAGAAAAATAATGTGCTTTAGTAACACCTAATCCAACCATTAGATAGGACAACAACTTGATAAACTATCTCCATAAATTTGGATGAGTCCTACAAGGATGCTGCAATCACTAATTATCCAATGGATGATAGACAATCCTTCAACGTAAAATAGAAGTGTAAATGTTCATCCTTGAAAATTTATGTAAAAAGAGGAGGTCTTAAAAATAAGTTTTACCCCCAATGAATGCTCTTGGTGTTTTTTAAGCATATGATTCACACGGTACCAAAAAAGACAAGAAAAAAGATTATTTCCACAATGACTAGCCCATCCTTGTAGGGTTAAGGATAAAAAAATCAATTTTTGGCCATGTTTGGGGAGTTTTTTTTTAAGGTTAAAGGTAGGGATTTTTATTAGTTCAAATACTTAATTTGAAATTAACTTATGCATGTCCTTCACTCAATCCAATGATACAACATTTTCTCCATTTAAGTTATACTTCCCACAATATGATCAATCAAACTAATCAATTTAAAATCACAAATACTTTGTCCTCAAAAGATTAATACAAAATCTACCTAATTTTTAGGCCAAGTATATTGATTTTTTATCATTAATATCTATTCATTGTCCAATAGTTTAGGGTTAAAAAATTAGGACTATGCTAAAAATAGAACCCCTTTAACTGAAACCCACTTGTAATTAATATGCAATAATAATTTGAAACAAGCATATACTTAGAAGCATGTGGTTTTGGTTTCCCACATCGAGTGTGCGCTATTTTTTTAAATGTAATAGTATATGTAAAGTTTGAGTAGGCACATTGTAGTTATTCCACAGGTCATGAAATGTTGCATTTCATTTAGGCTTTCTTTCAATTTTTATTCTAAATTGCGTATGAATTTCTATTTCAAAAATAAAAATGGGTTTATGATTTCTGTAGCTTAGAAAACCAAAATCTCAAATTAGGAAAACTTCAATTTAATGATAATTCTAGCTTAGTGAAAAGATTTTGATGTAGATTTGAGTATTATTTGACTAAAGATTCATTTGCCACGTTTTCATTTAAGTACTAATAGCCTAAAAATGGAGCACATAGTAAACTAATAATAATGAGTATGAATCACAAGAAACTTTCAAATTTATTTTAATTTAATTTAATAAATTATTTAGCACCATGAATAAAAAAGTAAAATTATTATAAAAACATGCACTAAAACCTTAAAGATATGTGCACTTTAATCAATCTGTAGGTTCTATTTGGTTTAATTTTGTACACTATTTTGAACTACAGATACATCTCTTAATACTCAAATTATATACAAGCCCCCATGGCACCATACATACACCCTAGTATAATTATATACTAGGGTGTAATTATATACACCCCAGTATATAATTATTCTACCAACAACTTCAAATCCCATTCTTGCTATAAAACACACCTTTTCTACCATTAAAATACTCATTAAAATCAATAACAATCAAACACTCCCTAATATACAGGCCCTACTATAAAAACACTTATTAAAATCAAGCTCACAATTTCTAACCTTCCTTTCTATCTAATCATTTATCCTGGACTACTTCTAACTAAATTCCACTAACTTTTACCTTCCTTGAAAATTTAATGAGCTGGTATAGGGCCTCCTTTCTTATAAAGATACGTAGTCTAAAAGTCACTTGGAATGGCTAAGGTAATCAATAAGGATGGAAGCATTATTTGCAAGATATGTAATTGATGGTTGAATTATAGAAATTGATCTAACCACATGGAGAATTAATCACACGAAGGTAAAGGAAAATTGCATCCGTGTGCACAAAAAAAACTAAATTGTATCCAATTGATATAAACTGAGACAAAGATGATAGGAACAGGTGAACCAATCATCCGCCAAACCACTAATACATCCAACAAACAACCTTATTCATGTCTTAAGACATTACACATGAAATAATTGAAAAATCCATCATATTTCTAACTACTTCATTGAAAAGCGTTTTTAATTTAAATTTTATTTTTTTTAAAAACATATCAACCAAAAAATTTGACTTAAATGGCTTTGTAGAGTCCAATTGCATCTTTGTGCACAAAAAGGCCTAATAATATCCAATTGACATGGGCAGTGATCTAGTATGGATATACCCAAAATGATAATGTAGATGAATGGACCCCACTAGTTTGCTCATTTGGAGCTTCGTGCTGTATGGTGCTAGGTGGATGTATTTCGGATTTAGATTGTGGATTATGGAGGGAATTTCAAAGTAGAAGATGAGAGGTGTGGCCTTTTATAGCGGTTGTTTTTTCTCCTGCCAATTCCATCCACCCATCTTTTTCTTTTCTCCATCTTTGTCTTTCTCGCATTTTTGTCTTTCTTTTACATGCTTACACCATCGTCTTTTTCAATTTGCCCCACATTCAATGTCATGCATTAACTTGTCATTGAAAATGTCATTCCTTATCAAGAGTTGTGATACTACACAATTATTCCAAGAAACCAGATTATGCAATGTCGGATTGAAAGATCTTTACCTTGAAAAAACGCTAGGTTTCTGGTTGCAATCAGATTCACTCCAAGATATAAAGGTGCAAAATAATAAGGTACACCATCTCAAAATATGATAAACACGTTGTTTGCGGTATAAAATCTCATAATATATGAAATGAATAGAGCTTCATATACAAAGGTAAATGGCTTTGTATACAAAGTATATAAATATCACATACTAATACTTATATGGTATGTATAACTTGAGTTTACATATATTCATAAAGATCATGTATACATATCGTATAAATATAAAATATAAATATAAATATAACATATATAAAATATAAGTATCCATACTTGTATATAACATGTATAGATGTATAGATACTATATAAGTTGTATGTAAACCATACAAGTTATATACAAATCCAAAAACCTTGCAAAATTTCTTAAAATTGTAGTCAAACTTCAAATATATGCCACGACCGCTCCATAATTCTAAATCGACAAGAGTATCTTAGCTTTTAAGAAATCTAAAAAAACATAGGACAATCTATCTAAAATTCAAAGCAAAAAAAGATGCATCATGTTTGTTATAGCTTGTTGAAGACCACATTCTCAATTTTGTTGGCAACTGAACATCTCTCCACTTTGGAATATGTTTTGGCCTCATAAAAATCCTAAATACTTTGTGCTATGTCTTTTTAAAAAGATACCTTTATAATATACATCTTCCATAAATATTAGCTCTAAACAATAAAATCTTTGTTCTCAATGCTCCGTCAAAGTTGGTACTAACTATAAGTTTTAGATTTGGCAACTCTTTTACACCCCCTTTACTTCTACACTCATAATTCTTTCAAAACAGATTCAAACTAAGAGTACTATATTTTCTTAGAAAAATAATAATTTTATACTCAACTCATTCAAAACTCAAATCCAAAAACACTCCACCAAACTTCTATAAGCGTTGAAAATTTTGATCCTCAATTCTAAAATGAAACAAACCTTCTTTCACTCCATCACTCATAACTTTTACATCAAAACTCTAAATAGAAATGATTATAGCTTTTTAAAATTACAATAACAAAAAAAACAGTTTCCCAAAATTTCATTCAAAAATTCACAATACAAACTGAGATATCGCTCTCCAAAGTCCAATCTCACAGCACTCCCAAACTAACTATAGAAAAGAAGGGGAAAAACCTCGACTCCTTATCCAACCTCAAGGACCACATCAACCCATGTATAAGCCACGTGGGTATCTTTAGTCTAATTGATTATCCTTTTTGACCATCCTAAAGCCTTATCTACCTCTTCATCTAGCTGCAAAACCTTTTAAATTCACAAAAGGATAAATTATCTCCATCCTTTTCTTCTTCAACTTCAATCATATCAAATAACTTTAGGAAATACTTTTAAGTACAAAATCAAACAACTAGGATGCAACATGCATCTATTAAAGGTAAAAAATAAAATTCAAAGAGAAGCATTATTCCATCTGCAAGAACTTAAGGATGTGTCGAATGTTAGATACGACATCATTTGCACAGTATGTCTTAGTAAAAGGATTGACTTTTCTTTCTAACCAACGTTGATGGCCACAACTTCTTTTAATAAGCTTGACCATGCAACATAATTGACTGACATTTAAACCTTCAAATTTTCTTCGAAATGTCACCCCTTGACTACCGAGTTCAATACATCCAACCTACGATAAGATTACCAACATCTGATTGTCATACTAAATGTTCTTATGCCACTGCTGCTTCACGCAAGGTTACTTTGGCAATCAAAAAAGTTCAACTTCGTCTTATGGACACTCATGCAATGGTGCAAGACCCAATAGCAAAAGAGGTTGATCCGGTAGTTGAAACAAAGGAAATGCAAACTCAGGTGTCGGTTGAAGCTTTTCATCTTGAGACTAAAAAAAAACCCTTCAATTTGACATACTTAAAGTAAATAAATAAATAAATAAATTCATCAAATTGATGAAATTCTTAGGTGGCTCCTTCCACTTTATAGTTTGTTTGTCATACTATTGAGGAAGCGTGACTTTCAAGCCTCTCCAAATGATGTCATTTTTTGCATTACATTATAATAATAAAAATCCAACCAAATAACATATAAACACATATTTTACATAACGAGCATATTTACAATGCAACAACGTGCATGTTGTTGTAGTATTATTTTTTATTTTTATTTCCTTGATGTTTGGACTCATGTATAATCCACCTCAATGTTTTGTACTATTTGAATTTTGTATGTTGTACAACTATAATAATCTTTATTAATTTATTGGGATTATACTACAAATGAATCAACATTTTGAATGCAAAGAGCTCCTAGAAGGAGACATCCTTGTTGGAGACATAGAAGAGGAGTTGGTTCCAAAGTCACTTGTTTGTTCTTACTTTGGACTAAAATCAAGCAAGTTCGGATGGAAGTATGATTCCTAGAGCATTGCCACCACAAAGGAAATACTTTTGTTGTGGGAAGGCAATACTTTTGGGTTCCATCGCATCAACGCAAAAGGCTTTTTGGTTTTTCTAGGCAACACTACAAGGCTCCACCTATGCCATTTTCAAGGTCTTTTCCACCCACACAACATTCAATTCTTTGATAATGGAGGAATCATTTTCTTTCATGATGTCAATGATGATGTAAAACAAGTTGGATACAACATTGCTAAGGGGTGTCACGTGGATAGTACTGCGGTAGTTTCAGAAGAAAGGAAGATGGAACAACAACTCACCCACAACGTCACTATGTGAAAACCATTTTGCATTCTTTTCTCCGTTGATGTAGTGGTGATGCTCTTACACAACGCCCGATGAATAGAAGGCCATCCAATTCCTTTACCAATGGGTCTATGATGTCATTGACATCCTGAACAAGGAATTGACACTACAATTTGTGCGGGGTCTTATCGTAATGTTAGAGGGTTGTAGGATTAATTCAGCTCAATTTCTCATGAGAAGAGAGAGTATCGTGAGAAGTTAGCAAAAAAAAAGGTTCAACTTGTGAAAGAGCATTCTAAGAAAGAAGGTGAGGAAAGTTTTCTTCCATCCACAATTGGAAAGCAACGTTGTTTTGGTCCTAGATCAAAAACAAGGGTAGAATTTCCTAATTCCCTTAAGTTAAACATAAAATTGGAGGGCATTGATGTAGCGGGGGTGATTGAAAAGAAGAGAGTTGGGAAGAATCATGGTTTGTTGGTCTTTTTTGTATGAAAGAAGAGCAATATTGACGATATATTATGCGTAATCAAGGAAAGGGGTGTGTTTTTAAAGAAGTGCCAAGATGCCTTAATTCATAGCATCACTGCCCAAGTAGAGTTGATAGACAAGTTGAGAAGAGTAAGACTTCTACTTGGAGACCGAGAGATGATCGGTAAAGACAGTCTTGTAAAGGTAGAAAAGCTTCTTCAAAAGGAATGTTTGTTGTAGGGTGAGATGAAACAACAGAATCAACTCCTATAAGAGCTTAATTCCGCTTTGTTGGCTTCTCCTATAGACAAGTTTGAGTGTTAAAGGCAGGCCTTGCTGGCTCAGCTAGTGAAAGATGAACACAAATGTAAGGTGTTGTCTTTTCAGAGTCAACAAAAAGCGTAGCAGTGAACAATCCACTGAAATTATTTGCACTTGTGACTCTGACATTGCAACCTTTAATAAAGAGCTTGAGAGTATAATAACCCTAAACAAATAGCTATCCTAGAATGTGTAGGCCTTACAAAGAGCAAAGCTGTCAATTAGTGTTCTCCTCAAGAACATAGAAGAGGGAATTGGGGACTTTTTGTTTCTAAGACCTATCTCTGATAGTCCCAAACCTCCAATAACTTTAGTTCACACTCTAAATGCTTGCCCTGTTTACTCCTTGTAGTATTCTTGTTGGGACTATATTACGGCAAGTTGTGGTCACTATATTCACCTGTAGTACCTTACTAATTATGCCAAATCGGAATCCACTTGCATTTTGTTGTCTTATAAAAAACCGTTTTTGGGCCAGTACAAGGTCGCCTTAGGGAGACGCCCAACACCAATATTAGAAGACGTTCCAAAGAGGTTGGGTGTCTCTGTTGCGAAAGGCGTCATCACCAAAAAATAGGTGATTGAATCACATACTTACTAAATTGTGGTTCATGCACATCACAAAACAACTACGCATGGGAAATCATAGTTCTTTATGCAACAAAAAGCTCTATTGTATAGTTAGTTTTATTTTGATGTTTTACGTTATCCATTAATTTTTCTTTGTTAAGGAGTTTTTTTGGCACATTCTTTGACTAAATTTTATTAATTAAGTATGTCTTGATTGAGGTGTGTAGAAAGGTTTGAAGGCACATGTCCAACCTTAGAGTGGTAGTAGAGTCGGATCAAAGTTGTTTTTAGATAATTTGGTCCTTCTTTGTCCTCATGAAGAGGAAAGGATTGTGACTTGCTGGAAGGGAAGAAGTCATATTTAGGGTGGCATTAGGCAATTTCTCTCTAGAGGCTTAAGTCCTTATCTTAAATATACTAGTTCATTGAACTAAGGTTCCAAAATAACGACTTGATAGACTTTTCATCAACTAGTTATCTGCAAGTCTAGATTAATGTCTAAAAAGTGTAAGATTCTTGTGGCAAGCCATACCGGAAAGTTCTAGGATTTCTATTAGGAGTCATTGCAAAAATCTATTCGAAGAGTCATTTCAGAAATTTACCTAGAATTTTATAAAGTCTGGGAAATCTTTTCAGGATCACTTTAGAAATCCACTGTAAAGACCCATTTCAAGTTCTTGTTAAGAACCATTTTAGAAAACTATATTAGTACAATTGTTTGATGGTCTAGGGTGATTGCAATAAATACTTGTCCTATTCTTTATCTCCTTGTCCTTAGACAAGTGTTTTTTTGCTTATAAATTTTGTGTCGATTGTTTGTTTTGCATAAAATTTGGGATGAAGGTACACGCAATAGTTATAAATATTTCTTTATTTTTTCAATTTTTTTCAAATTAGTTTATTATTTTTAACCTGCCTCCAATTGGATGTATACCTTAGCCATTCTAGAGGATTTTAGTCCTATTTTTGACCCAAAAATACAAATTTGAAGCCATGAATTAGAAATGCTAGAGGTCTACTAACATGACAAGAATTGACAATGAGTGTCTATGAATATAGAAGCATCTTGGTTGCGCACATGGGGTCAAAGTGACCTTTCTTTGTGCAAAGGCTACAAAGAGGGGAAAAATTTCCTACACAAATTCTTTGGTGCAATGCAAGCGCAATCTTTTCTAGCAAATCAACTTTTGTTATGAAATTTTTTTGAATTTTTTTTTAAATACTAAAAATGAAAAGGTCCACAAACTCCATTTTAGCTATTTTCTACTCCCAATGGCTTTTGTAGTACTCTGCAATAATCTACAGTACTACATAGTGTTGCATGGTATTGCAGAGTATTGAATTGACAATTTAAATTTGCAAACGTGTTGCTAACACATAGAATTGGTAGTACTATACAATAATGCTAATTCTATGGCCCAAAATTGCATTTTTGAGTCAAATACGTGAACTGTTTCTTGTAATCACCCTCCATCAAAATTAACCAAGCATCCTCAGATTTCTATAATCAATACTAACCAATAACAAATTGACTTTGAGGTGCCATGATTCTGATACATCTACTTATTCTACTATATGTTTCAAGAAGCACATTGTAATGTCTTGGCTCAAGGGTAGGTTTAGAGACCACTATCAAACATGTAAAAATGTTCCCACTATTCCAGTTGAGTAAAACAAATGAGGCCCCTCGTCCAAGCTTCCTTCTAGATCTTGGTCAAACCCCCAAGTGTCACATGTATAGGAAAAGATCAACGACAATGATCCTAATTGAAGTAAATAATTAATTTGAGGCCTCATTGAAAAGTAACATTAATTTACTACTAGAGTAGTAATAAATTTTGTTGAATAAGATTGCCCTTTGTTCCTTCTTTGTTTGATGAAAGCAACAAGTGCTAATTGTGAATGCTTGTGGACTATTTCCATTGCACAATTATGGTCAAAACATGTTTTGCTTTGGATGCATCCAAGAATTACACTAGTTCCCTCTCTACAAGAACAAAATTGCGAGATGGATAATTATTCACTAGCCCTCCTCTGATACCCCCCAGGTGGTCTTTGATGTAGTAATTAAGATGGCAGAGGGTTAATAAACCAACAAGTGATGTTTTACGGGTTGGTGCAATTCCAACTATGATTGACAAGGCACCCACTGCAGCACTACAAGAGAATAGTAAGTGTTCATTGAGACATTTATCTATAATTTTTTTTGTCAATTTAGACATTTTTTTGTCAATTTTTTGTTAGTTTGAACATTTTATTGTCAATTCGGACACAATTAGTCAATTTGGACATGTGAATTTGGACATTGTTTTCTTGTAGGCCTTCTACTAACCTTTGACATGCAACCAATGGCTATTAAGTAATTAATAACCACCACCCATCAATCTTGTCATTACCTTATTCCTTCCATTTCTTTCCCTCATTTCAACTTCTTGTTCTTTCTTTTGGTCCCCGCCTTTCAATTACACTGTTTTTGTGGCGTCTTTTACTTGTATCCCCCTAAGAAATGATGAGTTCTGAACTCTTTTTATACTAACTATGGGAATCTAGAGTAAACAAATCATTTTATTTTCTGGGAAGGACTGTGACCACACAAATATTGCACATTGTGATTTGGGGCACTTTGAATATTTTTGGACCAATGGGCACCTTCCCTTCCTCATGTGATTAACAATTCTTACACTAAATTTTATGAAACCCAAAATATGTATGATTTAAGGTGGGTACACCCATAACCGCCACAAATTAATATTATGCCTAGTTACTATTATTAGATTGGTTGATTTTCATATTGTCTTTTAAACAAGTGAAAAGAGGTTCCAATGCACTAAAGAATGCAACATTTGGATACAATATGCAAAAGTTATGAAGGGTCAAAATTTGGTTCTAAAAGCATTTCTTCCACATAGGTACATAATTGATTTTGGAAATGCAAAGAGTCTAAAGATGGTGGTTTTCAATGAAGGGCGATTTTTGGGGTGCCTACTGTAGGGGCTATTAAAAAACAATCTTTAATTGCATATTTAAGAGGTACAGGATAAATTATTGATGGTGTCTAAACAATTCCATTCATCAAATTTAGATAAATTGCATGATGTAAGAGCCACACAACAAATTGGGAAAAAAATATTTATAATTGCCTATCTAGATGATTCCTTTTTTTAATTTTATGGAAATAGGACAAAGTTCTAATGGGGATTATAACTAAGCCATGTCCAAAGGGCAAGGGGCATGTAAAAAAGGTCATGAGACAATCCATTTGCGTACCCATACCAAGCTAGCGCCCACACACGATGAGACATGGATGATGAAAGCAAGAAAAATAGTCGTCTGCCAAACCATCCATTTATCCAACAAACAACCTTACTTATGTCTTAAAACATTTCACATGAAATAATTGAAAAAACCAAGATATTTCTAACTACTTCATTGAAAAGCAACTTTTGATGAAAAAAAATAAAGCCATATCAACCGGATTAGAGTGACCTAAATGGCTTTGTGGTGGGCAATTGCGTCCGCGCACAGAAAAACCTAAAATGTATCCAATTGACGTACAATGAGACACGGATGATGGCAAAAGGAGAACCAATTGTCTGCCAAACCACCAATTCACCCAATAAACAACCCCATTGATGTCTTAAAACATTTCACATGAAATAATTGAAAAAACCATGACATTTCTAACTATTTTATTGACAAACATTTTTTGATAAAAATAAATAAATAAAGCCATATCAATCAGACAAGATTGATTTAAATGATGTCCTTAGAGGCCAATTGTGTTCATGCTCACAAAAGAGCTATTTCATTGAACTATTTCATTGAAAAGTGTTTTATGATGAAAAAAGCCATAGCAACGAGAAAAATTGACTTCATCGGATTTGTGGAGGCCAATTCCCTCCCTACACATTGATAGAGTGTGATAGTGGTTTGATTTTTAAGGAGAGGTTTTATTGAGTTGTTAGTTTTTTTACTTCAATTACAACTATTAAACCAAAAATAAATAATAAGTTCAAACACAAAGTAGGATTGCTTTAAGACCCACATCATATTCAAAAATTGCATTAAAGGAAATAGAGAAGTATTATTTTGATGACTAATGTAAGATATAGTTGTCTTATTATATTTTAAAATTGTAATTTGTTGAAAGTATACTTGGAAGTTCAAACTTATTCAAGTGCCCAAATAGTACATGCTAAAATACAATGGTACTCTTTTTCAATTGCAAATGAGATTCAATTAAAAGAAATTAAGTAATAAAAAAAACTCCAACCACTTTTTAAAATTGGCGTAATTAAGTGTGTGTTCATCTTGAGGCAAATTGCTAATTTCAAGTAGTTTACAAATAGGATCCATGCTCAAAAGCATATTTGGAGCGTCATTGGATATATTATATTCTTACAACCTAAATTTTTCAATTCAAAGAGAGTGTTTTTGTGCTTGGGACTTCAAGGTAAACATGTTCAACTTTGAAGAGTTGGAACTCAGGACACTCTAAAGCCCATCATGTTGTACCTACTAAGGTATGAACACCCAAAAGCAATGCTTTTTCTCGTCCCACTATTTCATTAGTTAAATGACAAAAACAGTTGATGAGATTATGTGCAAACTTCGGAGAAATGTATCCCTTGTGGTTTTATAATTTTCCAATGCAAGTTTGCGCAATATTTTACAAATTCTCAGTTGGGAACATATGATACCCTATACATAGCACTAGACTTACCTTGAATGGACATCCTTGAAGTACAAAATGTCTCAACTTTCATTAGTTTCATTCGGAGTTTCATCAAAAAACTCTTCACCTTCTATTGGTTGCTCTTGAAAACTTGTCATGGATTTTTGAGTCACAATGGTGTTCATTCAAGAACATTTTCTAGGAGTCGAGAGAACAAAAGGTGTCTAATCTGGATGTTCTTACTTTATTGGAATCAAAAAGTTCACACCATTTTCTTCACCATTGATGCTTGAAATGGTGACCTTGTTTTTTTGCAATTTTCAATAGACAAGAGTTAAGATTCCATGGCAGAGGTTTTGAGAAAATTCAAAAAGCTTCAAAAAACTAGAAAGAAAGGTGATAAGGTCCAACAGGCTTCTTCTTGTTGTGATGTATATTATCAAAAACCTAGCCCATTGCGAAGCGTGGTAGCACAATGCGAGAAGCATTGGTATGAGCAGGCATTAAAGGTTGCGCAAAGTGGAGATGTTGCAATGCAAACTCTAGTTGGTCAAATGCTCTGCTCGGGCTATGGAGTTCTTGTCAATGTGAGAGAAGTAAGGTAACTAGACCTAATTTTGGCTACATTGGGGCGCTCTACACAATTTTTAAGCTTTCTAATATTGGAGTGGTTGGATTTTTAATTGATCTTGTTGGAAAATCAAAGAGCAATTGGATGTATCAAATAATGCATTATTTAAATATAATTTATAATAATTATAATGCTTCAAGTTCTAATTATTAGATCACTTTGAATTGACAAAAGTTTTATTATTGAGGTGGTGTAAATTCACAAAATCAATGTCAACTTATCATACAAGATTTTGCAATGTGGCATTTGGATAAGTGTCACTTAAATGTGTAATTACCTTAATATCAATTCTATTGCATGTGTTCAACTACATTATATTTTGTGTAGACTATCATAGTTACTTACTTGTTAGCAATGACCTTTTAAATGTTTGAAATTAAAATTTGCAAGCACATTTCTTCAAGAATGTGGAAGATTTGCTTCATTTGGTCTAATAGTAGTAAATATTGTATATACTAATAGATACTCCCTCTGTCTCAAAATAAAACCAGTGTTTCCTTTGCAAAATACAAAGGAAACACGGGTTTTATTTTGAGACAGAGGGAGTATATGCGAGAGTATATGATAAGATATACATCATTTTTAATTGAATATTTACATTCTTTAGACAATAATTATCTTAAATATTTCACAGATATAAAAAAGTAAGCTTCTTTGTATACATCAATTTACTAAATCATAATTGTTAGTGATTAGATGATTTTGTTGTATGGCTTTTTCTAATGGCAAAATTCAATTGCCTAATTCAAGAAATTTTATAATGTAAAGAATTAAACTTTTGGTGCATTTTGGCAATGACAAACAGGGATTAAATTGGTTAGAAAAAGCAGCAAGAATTGACATTGAGGCACGCAACATGTTGACTTCACTTAGGTACATGTATGTTATTTTTAAGAATGGATATTAACTTTGAATTAGCATTTGTGTAATTGTTTTTTCATTTATTTCTAAAAACTCTCCTAAGTCTTAAGTAGAATAGAAAATCAAATTATGCCATTGATCTTGAATCAAGTGAACAAAAACAGAAAACATCAATAGTTTATTTTCAATAGTTTATGTTAGTAGAGCTATATTAGATTAAAATAAAAATAAACAAAAAAATATTATGATTATTTTAATTTTAATTTTTTATTATTAAATATATTTAAGAGGATGTATATGTACCATTCATTGCATTGAATCATTGTTATTATCTAATGGATTTTTTTTTATGGGCATATTGGATATTGTTAGGCTAAAGAATTAAGTGTTAAGACTAGTCTTCCCAGCTGGACTTGGAACATGCTACAGTGAAGTCTAGTCTTAACAGTAGGACTTAAATCGGTTACAATGGTGACGGTTACAGGCCATTAAGCTTCGTCTCTTCGAGCGAGTAAATACTCCGATGGAAGAGTTGTTTCTCACACGAACTCCTTGTAATCTCAAAGACACAAACGAATTAAGAATACACTGATTTCCGAATGATCTCCGGTATCAATCTTCTGTGAACTGCTTGCTTGAGTTTCTTGTTGTTCTCTGGTTCTTTCTGATCAATCAAGCATGGAATTCTAAAGAGTGTCAACAAAACGCTGGTCGATCAAGCGTGATCGTAACATTAGGTTCGTGTCACCTTCTGTCCACACTCTGGGACGAACTCAGAACGTGTTGGTGAGTAAGACGGAGGGTCTGGGTAGACTTCTTTGCACGGTAGCTTCAGGCATTGAGATTTTGGTTTTATGGATGGAGAAGAGCGTGAAGTTGAACATGAACACCGGCCGCCACGAGAAGTTGAATCAGAGTGGACTGAGTTTATTCAACAGCAAATACAACTGGTATTTAGGTCGGCTTTGCCCCATATGGTACAGCAGATTGCGGATCGGGCCACAACTGCACCACCTCCAATCTCTCCTTTTCGTAACTTTCGAGCCACGAATCAAGATCCCCAGGGATCGGGAAGACCCGATGGTGCTAGCACCAGAGAGCGAGAGGCCAGAGTTGCTGATCCGGAAAAGTTTGCGGGGAAGCGGGGTGGGGAGGTTTATAGATGGTTCGCCCAACTGCGGTTGGTATTCACAGAAAAGCCACATACTTATAGGCAGGATGAAGACAAAATAGTGTATGCTCTTTCTTACATGAGCGGGTCGGCTCAAAGTTGGGCAATGCCGCTTCTTCAAGCTCTCGATGAAGGCCGTCCGCATGAATTATTGACAAGTTATGATGCGTTTAGAGCAGTAGTGATCACGGTTTTTGGTGACATCGATCGAAGGGGCAATGTAGAGGATCGCCTCGGAAAGATTAAACAGACCAGCTCGGCGGCTGGATATATCTCCAATTTTAATGAACAAGCTGCTCAAGTCGACTGGAATGAGTCCAGTTTGGTGGCCCATTTTCGTGCAGGATTGAAGGACGAGGTTCTGGATTCGATTGCAACAGCGGAAACCCAACCACGCGGGCTTCAGGAGTGGATGGCAATGGCCTCCCATATTGATGAAAGGTTGTGGGCTCGGTGACAAACTCGGAGTTCTTCCAGCTCTTATTCGTTTCCAAACCGATCACCACCCTCGAATGCAAAACCATCCTCCTTGTCCACGAAGGATTCCGCTGGTCGATCTCAACCGATGCCACATTTGTCGGGCCCTGTACCGATGGACTTGGATGCTGCTAGGGTAAGTACAGCATTGGCCAAGTCTGCTGCAGAAAGATTAGAATATCAGCGTCAAGGGAGGTGTTGGGGATGCGGACAGATTGGTCATGTTCGGGCCAAATGCCCAACCAACCCATCCACACCTTTATCAGTGGCAGCACTGGAGTCTATCGAAGTGCACCAAGAAGGGTCGGGAACAGATCCGTCCCGGGACTGAGGGGAAGCTCCCAGTACCTAGGCCAAACTCAAGATGTGGGCAAATCAACCACGACCAAGAAGACGGGGAGTATTCAAACAAGAGGAATGACGGGTCCATTGTATTTACGAGCCATGGTGGACCTTGGAGCTCATTTAACAATAGACGGTTAGATCAATTCAGTGAAGGTTCGGCCACTGGTGGATTCGGGAGCCACCGGGAATTTTATGCATCCAGATTTTGCTAATGAGTGCCGGGCCGTGGTGCGGCCAAAGGAGTTCCCTCAAGAAGTGAGTAATTGACGGAAGGATTATTAGTTCAGGATTAATCACACATGAGGCCATAGTTGAGTTCAAAGATGCAAATCATCGAGAAATCTTGATAGCCGATTTGACGAACACAGGTCGATATCCTTGTGTTTTGGAAACTCCGTGGTTAGCGCAACATGACCCAACAATTCGTTGGGGACCAAAACAGGTTGCCTTTGACTCGTCCTATTGCAGGGCGACCTGTTTGCAAACGGAAACTGAGAGACCAAGGAGTTCGATTGATGATCGGAAGGCTAGCTTCTCGGGTTCTCAACCAGCGTCCTGCCGAGGAAGCAAGATGACAAAGCAACCAGGAAGCTCAGCTGGTGATTGGGGCGCAAATTTCGCTGCTCCTCGACCAGGGGCCCGCCAGAAAAGGAAAACGCCGAGGAAACGCGGTCCTAGCTCTTTGGAGAGCTCGGGGGCCGTTATGGGAACACGGCAGGTCAATCAAATGAAGGTGCAGGTTCCGAAACACGCCATCGTGTCGGCCGCAGCCTTCAGATTATCCTCTAAAGCAGCTGAGATACTATCAGAACTAGACAATACCCCAACCACTGAAACCATGGATCCCGATTTGGAATCAATTCCACCGGAATACCGAGACTTGTATGATGCATTCAGTGAAAAATCATCTAACAAGCTTCCTGAACATGGAGTATCGGATATGAAAATTGAATTTAAGGACGGCCAGGAACCACGGAACTCATGATTACAACCCATGTCGCCAACAGAGTTAGAGGAGCTCCGGGGATACTTGGAGGAAAATCTAGGAAAAGGATGGATTCGAAGATCAAAGTCTCCCGTTTCCGCTCCTATTGTGTTTGCTCGGAAAAAAGATGGTTCTATCCGAGTTTGTATAGACTACCGGAACCTCAATAAAGTTACAATTCGGAATCGTTATCCATTGCCACTTATTCTTGAGCTCACAGATCGCTTGGTGGGGGCCCATATATTCACCAAATTGGATGTAAGGCAGGCGTACCATCGCATACGAATGGCGGTGGGCCATGAATTCAAGACCGCTTTTAAAACTCGTTATGGGTTATTTGAATACTTAGTAATGCCATTCGGTCTCACAAATGCTCCCGCCCAATTTCAAGCACACATGTAGAATATCTTCGGTGACTTATTCGATATTTCAGTTGTAATTTATTTGGATGATATTTTAATTTTTTCAAGAAACAAGGAAGAACATCAGTCTTTGGTTCGGGAGGTTATTCAGCGTCTTAAAGACCATGGCCTTTATATTAAGGCCTCAAAATGTGAATTTCATCGTACATCTGTGGAATTTTTAGGAATGGTGGTGTCATCAAAAGGATTGGGAATGTGTGCAGATAAGGTCCACACCATTCAAGAATGGCCGGTACCACATAATATTAAGGAGGTTCAATCATTCCTGGGTTTCGCAAATTTTTATCGACGATTTATACCAGATTATTCCCATATTGCAGTTCCCCTCACATCGTTGACCCGCAAGGACCAAAAATTTCAATGGACCGCTCAAGCTCAAAATGCATTCAATAAATTACGAGTACTTTTCTGTCAATCACCAGTATTAGTACATCCCGATTTCGAACGACCATTTATTATTGAAACAGACGCGTCGAACACCGCCACTAGGGGAATCCTCTCTCAGCATGGTGACGACGGTCACTTGCACCCTTGTGCATACCGCAGTTTGAAAATGTCCCCACATGAAAAGAACTATGACATATACGATAAAGAGCTTTTAAGTATTGTATTAGCATTCCAAGATTGGCGGGTATATTTGGAGGGGTCACCACATGAGATTAAGGTAATTTCTGATTATAAAAATTTGGAGTATTTTTTGACCACTAAGCAGCTCAATCGACGTCAAGCTCGATGGTCGGAGTTATTATCTGCATTTCACTTTACCATTCAACATCGGCCGGGGTCCTTCCACTCCAGAGCAGATACTCTTTCTCGACGACCTGATGTGACAGATACTCTGCAGCAGGAATCCCGTCTGTTATTGAAGCTCGCTGCCTTGGAAGCATGCGAACCTGTGTGGTCGGATACGTTAATTCAAGCTCGTATACAGGTGGCGGCAAGGACCGACCCCACACTTCAGCCACTTTTAGCTTACTTTGAGAACGGGCCGGATAAGGCTCCAGCAGACGTTCGCCGCAAGTTCCAAGATTATATGTTCAGGGACGGAGTGCTCTGGTTCCATGATACTATATTCGTTCCGAATGATGAAGATCTTCGCCGTCAGATCTTGCGCTCAAGACATGATGCACCTTCCGCTGGTCATCAGGGGCGAGCAAAGACTCTCGATTTGGTGGCTAGGACTTTTTATTGGCCAACAATGCGGAAATACATACACCGATATGTGGATGGTTGCGATACTTGCCAGTGCTCCAAGCCTTCGCGCCATGCACCGTATGGCCTCCTGCAACCCATCCCAGCGGCACAAGCACCCTGGAAAAGAATTACCATAGATTTCATTGTCAAACTTCCCTCTAGCAAAGGATTTGATTCAATTCTTGTGGTTGTTGACAAGAATACTAAATTGGCACATTTCATATCGACAAATGAAACGGTGGATTTGGGGGATACTGCCAATCTCTTCCTTCATCATATATGGAAACACCATGGACTACCTTCTGAAGTCATTTCGGATCGCGGTTCGGTTTTTGTTTCTAAATTCATGAGAAGGCTCTATCAATTGTTACGCATCCGACCAGCTCCCACTACAGCATTCCATCCTCAAGCGGATGGTCAGACTGAGCGCGTTAATCAAGTCCTGGAGCAATTCCTGCGCATGTTCACCACAAGGCAGCAAGATGATTGGGCTGATTTGTTACCAGTTGCGGAATTCGCTTATAATAACGCAATTCATTTAGCGACAGGGGTATCTCCGTTCTACGCTACTTACGGTTACCATACTTTGATGTCCTTTGTAACCCCATCGACGTCTATGGTTCCCGCTGCTGAGGACAGAATCCGACATCTTCAATAGATTCATGAAGAGGTCAAAGTCATGATACAGATCGCCGGGGATCAAGCCAAGAGGACTTATGATCGTGCTGCGCATCTCCATCACACCTTCGAAGTAGGTGACCAGGTGCTTCTTCGGCATGATAACATTACAACTACTGTTCCTTCACAGAAGCTGACATCCAAGTTCCTTGGGCCCTTCCCAGTCATATTGAAAATATCAAACGTGGTTTACCGGCTTCGATTACCCAAAGCTCTCCGTATACACGACGTTTTTCATATTTCTCTACTGGAGAAATATCGGCCGGACACTATTGTGGGTCGCAAATATACACCGCCCCCACCTATTGTCACTCCACAGGGCGATGTGGAATGGGAAGTGAGAGAGGTCATAGACTCCAGATTGTTCGGAAGATGGAAGAAACTTCAGTATTTAGTATCCTTGCAAGGTTATGGGCCCGAACAGTATTCTTGGGAACTTGCTTCGCATTTGGAAAACGCACCAGAAGCCATCAAAGAGTTCCATCAACGTCATCCACTCCGATGACCCTAAAAGGGGGGTAATGTTAAGACTAGTCTTCCCAGCTGGACTTGGAACATGCTACACTGAAGTCTAGTCTTAACAGCTGGACTTAAACCGGTTACAGTGGTGACGGTTACAGGCCGTTAAGCTTCGTCTCTCCGAGCGAGTAAATACTCCGATGGGAGAGTTGTTTCTCACACGAACCTCTTGTAATCTCAAAGACACAAACAAATTAAGAATACACTGATTTCCGAATGATCTCCGGTATCAATCTTCTGTGAACTGCTTGCTTGAGTTTCTTGTTGTTCTCTGGTTCTTTCTGATCAATCAAGCATGGAATTCTGAAGAGTGTCAACAAAACGCTGGTCGATCAAGCGTGATCGTAACATTAAGTGACTTTGTAGTGATGCCATTTGCAACACCAATCTATGTTTTTAAAAATCATAGAAAATAAAAAACCACAAGTAATGAAATCCACATTTTTTCATTGTTCATAAGATTATTACATTATTTTATTTTATTTTTAACAATATTTTAAATAAAATTTTATAAATAGAATACATTGATTTAAAAATTATATGTATTTAATTCAAAAATAATATTAATATATATAATTTTTTTTAAAATTTATTGGCATTAATAATACTTGCCAATAATAGTTGTGAGATCTCAAGATGTAAAAAGATGTATGCTAAAGAAAGAGGATGTCAAGACCAAATATTTTGAGATACCTTAATTTTTTTAAATTAGATGTTGGTGAAAGGTTATTGTAGCTCCTATCAAGAATATTGTACGCAAATTGGTTGTATGTTAGATAATAATGAGAGTTATTTTTTACATAGGACCATTGACAACCAAAGAAAACAAGTACTCAGCACAAAATTTAAAGTGTTTGAGTATTGTTATTTATATTAAAAGTTTCAATTTCAAACTCAATTATATCTTGAATATAGTTGGAATATCCAAATTTGAATTAATATGGACTTGAATTATACCATTCAACTCTAAAAAAATTGAAACAAATTGTGCAACTAATGTGACTTATAAAATTGGCATGATGTTTGGATTAGTTTCATTAAGTGAGCAATATGATTATATGAATATTAATAGAATCTAATATGCTAAAATAAAAGTTTTGGTATACAAAGTATTACACAATTTGAGAACCAATTCAACTTATTAGTATTTATTCTATAAATAAATGAATTTCATCTTGGTTTCGAAAATTGCTAAAAAATATATCAGATTTGTTTGTTTATGCAATAAGTATTCTAATAAATCTTAACTTCAATAAGATTCCAAACCCATTTTTCCATAAAAACTAGTCAAAATTGCCATTTCTATTGCAAAGAACAAAAAAAATTAACAATTTTAAGTGAAGAAAACATGGTTTTCTGGACCTTGCATGACTTTGATTATAAGACTTTGAATCTTCTTTAATTTGAAATTTTATACATTTTGAAGTTCTAATTTTTTATGTTGAAGAATTGAGTTGGAGTTTTCTTTCAAAAATAAAAAAATATAATTAATTTTCATTCTTAAAAAAAAGGTTAAGTAGAAGTAGGTACAAAATAGAGCAAAAAACTAAATCAAATAAAAGCTCTAAGATGGAATTGAAAATCACTAATCGCAACAATGAAATTGTTCTAGCAAACAAATTAAATCATGTAGAATTTTTTTGGGAAAAATTGTAAAAATTGAGTTAAAAAATGAATCTAAAAGCTTATTTTTTTTAAGAAGATGTTTAGATTGCTTAAAAAACAAGACATTCCACAATTTTCTTATCATTAGTTCAAATGGAATGAATTAAATCTCTCAATAAAGACAAAAATGTTTTCTGTGAAAAAAATAATAGTCATAATTTTTTGACATTTTGTGATTTTTGATGTGTTGCCCGGAGAACACTATTTTGAGCTTAGGGTGACATAACTTTTGCTCTAAGTCATCAATTGAAATAAAAAATTATATTTTCAAATGTTGATGTGTTTTTCTATCTTTCAAAAAGATTCAAAATATCATGTCAAAATTGGGGTCACACAATCCTATTTGAAATCCATTTTGTTCCTGATACGGACTTTAAGACTTTAGGGGTTAACAAGAAAGTTGATATCTACATACGCACCATTTGAGAGTTGAGACTCTTATTCATTGACATTGTAAAATGTAACTATCAAAACATCCATGAGATGTATATTTTTTTTAATTATCAAAGACATTTGTTTGAATGGCATTCATAGTTTTTGGGTACATGGAATCAAAGGCATGAGCTTTAAGTAGCAATTGTAGACAATAATATAAGATTAAATTCAAATAGTCTTTGCACGAACTTTTATAGAATGTTGGAAAAATACAATGTTCAATAAATTTGTCAAAAAAATTCAATCATTAATATTAAACAACCATTAAATATTTTTTACTGCAAAAATTCAGAATAAAAGACATTGCCTTTATATAAATTTATACATTGTGCACTCATTCGTTTTTATGAATTCTTCTAAATTTATTGCATTTTTGGGAAAAAAATTGTTAACTCCTTAAGGATCCACAGGTTGTTCAAGTTTGCAAATATGTATTACAAAATACAACTTCAAAAATAATTTTATGGTGGTCTTTAAAAAAAAATGTAAAATGTTATCTAAGATCACATCCACAAAGTTAGATCTACTACTGCACTAACCATTCAATTTCAATAAAATTTGAAACCAAAAATTGAAAATTCCTTCAAAATTTGTCCATAGATTCAATATGTGTGACTTTGACAAGATTTTTTTCCTTAAATTTAGAATCCTAAAGTGCCAATTATAATGCTTTGAAAATATTTTATTTTACTTATTTATTCAAGTCATTTTTTTGAGCTGAAGAATTATTTTTTGAGGTCAAATCTACTTATATTCCTTAAAGCATAGAATATTTATAAATAATTTTATTTTGAGAATCTATAACTAAAAAAAATAATGTCCTAAACAACTAGCCTCAACAACTCAAAATTGTCCACAACAATTGTAAATGAGTCATTGTGGATAAGTCATCTAGGACTTGTTTTATTCTAGCGCTATATTGTACAAATGTAAAAGAACTAACACAAGAATCTACAAGGTTAGCATTTAAATGATTGAAATAAATAAAACTCTCTATACTTGGGACATGTTTGAACATTTGGTCTTTTAGGGGTTAAGTATGGTTCAACTCCTACTTGCAACTTAATAGTATAATTCAAAAGATGATGATCAAATGGAAGTTGTGGATTTATAATTTTAATCATATCTATAAATTTTAACTTATACAATTCTTATCGACATATGAAATTATAATTTGGAACAAAAAACCATAAGCATATTGTCTCAACAAATTATACATAGTTTAAAAGACTAATTTGAACTTGAAAATGATATTCAACTATGTATCTATAATGCATGCCTTTGTGCGCTTAAAAATAAAAACTTTCTTGTTCAAATTCTTAGAATATCTCTACTAGTCTAACAAAAATTCATCCTGCCAAAATATCAAGGTACTTGTTTAACCCCTTAAGGACCATGAGTGCAAATTTTGAACAATGAATGAATGGAAACACGTCCCAAACTCACCAAAATGCATTTTTTCATCCATCAATTTTTTATGAAGAATCTTATATTAGTTCTTTAACATTTGTACGGTTCAGATTATGAAGATTTTGCTTTGCAGATATTCTATAATTCAAAGGTTATCAGGAGGTCTAGCCTCAAAAAGTAGCTTTTTTAGTTTAAAAAATGACCCTTTAGAATCGATTTGAATCAAAAAATAAAATAAAAATCTCCAAAAATCATTATGATTAGAACTTAGCATTTTGAACTTATTAAAAAAAAACTCTTGAAAAATTTATAAATATTCAATCTACAAATGATTTTAGAAGGAATTTTCAATTTTTGGTTTCAAATTTTATTGTAAAATATTGGTTTGTGTAATTGTTGATCTAACTATATGGATGTGATCTATAAATCATACTTTACAACTATTGTTTGAGAGCTATCATTAAAATATTATTTTAATTTGCATTTTATAATAGATCTTCACAATTTTGGAAATCTGATCCCCCCGGTCTTTTAGGGGTTAAAAAAATGCTACGTCTTTTTCCAACCAATGCAATTTAACTTACACCTCAAGAAGGAAAAATCCAAATTTCCAAGTGCAGAGATACCTTATACAATAGAACTATTAAAAATTGATTTAATCGCAACTTTTAAACAAAAGTTATAAACTGTGATCCACATATTACATCCGTATGGTTGGATCAATCATTGCAATAAACTATATATTTCAATAAAAATTAATACGAAATTCAAAATTCCTTCTAAATATTTTTGTGAATTGATTGATAGTGACTTCTACAAGAAATTGTTTTCTTTCGATTCAATATGTTATGTCCTAATAACAATAATTTTTCTTAACTTGTATTTGAAGTCATTTTGAAATGGCCGTATTTTGAACTAAAAAGATTAATTTTTGTGATGAAATGCATTTGAGCTCTTTGAATCATAGAATATTTTGTAGAGACAAAATTTGAATCACAAGCCCCTACCAAGATTTGGATGGAAGGAAAAATGCTTTTTTTGTGTGTATATGGGGTTTATTTACATTAATTTCATTCATCGTTTGAAATTTGAACATTTGACCCTTAAGGGTAAACTTTCAACCATTCAGAAATCTTTTACTATGCAAAAGCAAAAAGAATCTATATCATTTGTTATGCCAATGTATAATATAATTGTAAAAAAAATGTAGTATGTGTTAAATTAGTAGCCCCACAAAGATTGCTTATCCCTAATAATGATCCTTGTTAATTAGCAATTAATCATAGAATACAAAATTTGAGCATATGCAAAAAACTCACAACCTCTAGGATGTTTTTTTGAAAAGTTAAAACAAAGACCCTAGGGATACATTGAAAAGGCATTGCCACAATAAATTTCCAATATTTTGGGGTGTTTTCAAGCTATAGTGGAGTGTTTGGATCACTGTAATGATTGCAGTGAAATGTAATGTTTTAAAAAATAAAATGTACAAAAATAGATGAACAATATCACTAGTAATTTTTTTAAATATTCAAAGTAGTCAAAGCAATTTTAAGATTTTTAAGATTTCAAATTACTCAATGCAAACAAGAACCAAGTTTTATTTATTAAAAAAATATGTGAATTTCTTTTTACTTTTTAGATTGATTCAATTTATCCATTTATTCAGTTATTTGTCATCCAATGGTTTAATACTTTAGTGTTTTAATCCCTAATTGCTTAAAGCACCACATTGTGATGTCGCCTAAACTTTGAAGTTAAATAAAATCTTGCCAAATTATTTTTGATATATAATTTTGTAATTGAATATCCTTTAAAGTTCATTTTAAACATCAAAAGTTCAATTTAAAAATATATATTTATGAATTTATTATTGACGATTTTGTGCAAAGATATCCATTGCAAATCTTGTTTTTTTAGTGTTATGGGCTCTTGGAGATGAGCCTCAAATACAATAAATTGTGTAAAAAAATCACATTGGAAATTCATTTAAAAAAATTTGTAGGATACATTTTGAGAAGCCGAAAATCAACCATGGTTATGCATGTTATTTGTTCTAACTTCATATTCTTTCACGACCTCAATTTTATATTTGACATGTGAAAAGAGGATTGAAAGACTTTAAATGACTTTCACAATTTTAACACCCTTGTGATCAAACAATATAATCTTTAAATCTATAAGTGCTATTGTTGTGGGGTTTTTTTGTATGTAATCTATAGCACATTTTGGTTTGAATTCATACAATTGCAATTCAGTCTAAAAATTGATAAAACTTATCAAAACTTGGGCCTTTTATTTATTTTTGAGTAACTTTAAGATTTTCAAAAAAAGGCCCTGGGCATTTAGGGGTTAAGGTAAAAGGTCCATAAAAATTGCCCATTTAAGCCTACCTACTTCATGAATGACAATAATAGATATTTCAAAGAGCATGTTCTTCATTCCTAAATAGGAAATGCATCTAGAAACTCGTCAATGAAACCCTGTACCGTTGCTACGGACACTAAGTGACTTACAGATGGCTTCAGCTCAGATTGGAAGATGGAAAAATATATTTTTTCATCCAATTTATTTATTTGGAGGGTACTTGAATACATTTTCAATAAGTTATGATCTTATTGTAATTGCAAAGTCCTTTGTTATGATCTTATTGACTTTTCAAATGAAGAAGATGCTCAATCTACGGATCACGCTTGTAATGTACTTGGGCCATTTTTTGCTATATTCTCTTGATGTGAATTTTAGCTAGAAAAATGATATTTTTGAATTTGAATCCAACTAATGAAATGAAACTTATGTACTTCACTTTCTACTCCGATTGAAAATTTTGAAAAATTCTTAAATTTCAATATTATATAGCAATTTGAACTTTGGGCCTACAAACATGGTTTGCTAAATTTTAAATTATAGAATGATATGATAACTTTGGTTTAAACCATGATGTTATATACTATATTATACATCTACTATATAGTGAAATTTCAGATTTTTTGAGTACATTTTATATATGGCATGAATTTTTTCTTCCTTTTTTTAAGAAATTCACAATAATTTCAATTTTTTTCAAAAATAACTTAAAATTTTTACAACTTGTAGCAAACATGTGATTTCATGTTTGAAAAATTGACATAGTGGTCACAGGCCCGTCTTTACAGGGTTAAGAAAATCCTACCTTAACACTTAAAGGATGAGCTAGTGATAGTGAAAATCATTCCTTTGTTTACCATGTGAATCATTGGCTTAAAAAAATGCAAAAGCATTCATTAGTAGTAATGTTCAGGAAGAGTAGGTGGCTAATTCAAAGTTAGCCGATAGAATTGGGAAAAAAACCGGTTGCAATTTGAAAACAATGGCAAAAAAATGGTGAAAAAATCTCTAAAATTTCTATTTTGAGTAGAAAATAGAGACCATAATTGGACTGTGTACTTGAAAAATCGGCTCAATTTGGGAATTGAAGGAAAATAGCTGGTAAAATTAAAAAAACTTTCCGAATGTTGATTGGAAGTCAAACTATTGTAGAAAACTTCTCCTTTTTACAACAAAATTTTGAAGATGAATAGTTGTACTTTTGTCCTATATAGGAGTATTCTCTGTCATCCATTAGCCAGAAAAACACCCCGTTGGCGTTTAACCCCTAAAGGACCAAGGCCTTTTTTCTGCCAAAAAACACTCAAAATTGCCATATCTATAGCAAAGAGTAAAAAAAATTCAAAATTGTTTTTTTTCACATCTAACCATAGGATCTTACACATAACTAGTATGAGAGTGTGCGGAAAAAATTTCAGAATTTTTGATCACACAAATTGCAAGATATCTACGTTTAAAGTGAAAAAACCAAGTTTTTCAGTACATTGCGGGACTAGATTTTTTTATTTTGAACATTTTTAATTTAAATTTTTTGCACTACAGAGTATTGAGCTTCAAATCTTTATAGTGGAGAATTGAGTTGAGAGTTTAGGGAAAAAAAAAATATTCAAAAAATCTTAATTATCATTCTTAAAAAAATTGTTAAATAGAACTAGGTATGAGATAGAAGGAAAATCTAAACAATTAATAAATTTTAAATGGAATTAAAATGCACTAATCCCAATGGTGAGATTTTTCTAGCAAGTAAATTAGACCATGTAAAAAAAAATTGAAAAATTGAAAAAATTGCATTCAGAAATGAATTCCACAAGTGTTTTTTTCCAAGAAGATGCTTTAACTGTCCAAAAAACAAATCCAAATGAAATGAATCAAAGCTTTCCACATAGACAAAAATGTAATCTATGAGAAAAAAATATTAAAAAAAAAATTCAAATTTTTGTCCATTTTTTTTTTGCTGCCTGGGCTGCCCCCGTCCCTTCATTTGAGCTTATTTGGTCATAACTTTTGTTTCTGGGCACCAATTGTGAAAAAAAATTATATTCCCACAAAGCTTACCAATTTTTCTATCTCTAAAAAGAGTTTCAAACAGTCACGACAAAATTTCAGCCTATAGGTACCTGCCCAAAAACGCATTTGTCCCCCGAAAGAACAATAGTCTTTTAGGGATTAAATAGTTAAAGGACGCTAAAGCCGAATAGTGACCGATGGATGACTTGATTGTTCACTTTAGAATCAAAACATGCACCTATTGGTTCAATAATATTTGCTGACTACCTTCGTCACGGGGGGGTGCTTCTTTCAAGGGTAAAATTAAAAGTAATCTTTTTCGAGTGTTGGATTTTTCATCCAAAATCTCTTAATGTCCGAGGTTTCGCCAGGTGGCAAACTGGCAACGCTCATACTCAGACTCTTTCAGGAAAGCTTACCTTCCCATTAGTCCGGACATGATCGTACATTGTCGTCATGGAGTCGAGAATCTCGTGCTCTTCTTTAGTAGAGTTTCGGACAGATGCAAGCACTGCTCAAAGAAAGTAAGAATTTTATATGCAGGTTGGGAAACGTACAATCTCAGACCGACTCAAATTATCCTTTATATTAATTGGGCTTGCACAACTGCATTGTATCGATCAATGGCTGTAGCTTAGCCCCAGGCGCACAATTGCAAGGATAAGCTTACATGAATTGAAGGAGCTGGGTCACAACTGCAATTGGGAGCCCTGCAACTCGATCTTTTGGCGATGGCGGAGAAGAAGGGACAGCATCAGCCGTTGGCGTGCATCGACTTGGCCTCCCCAAACAAAACTGCGCAGGCCGCGCGAGTCCGCGAGGTATCCATCTGCATTTTGAGTGTAGAATTCTTTATGAGATGAGTTGCAGAATTTTGCAGTGAGGCCTGTACTTCTGAATCAGATTGGAAACCGCCATGAGAGCTCTTAGAGTCAAGGTAATGATACCTAGAATCGTCACTTCCAGCGCTGAGTGCAGTTCCTATTACAGTAGAACCTCTCTTACTGCATACTCTTGTTAGTGCATAATATGCAGTAAGAGAGTTACTAGGTGGGCCAAATTTCAAGGATTTTTTCTGGAAAGTAGTGCAGATGCTATGTTAGTTAGTGGTCACTAATACACCTCTCCAAATGCATAAACCTCTCTTAGTGCATAACTTAGTCCCGGTACTAGAGGTTCTACTGCATTAGACTTGCCTTACCTGTTTAGACTTGGAAGAAGATTCCGATGCTTCAAATATTGCGTTATTTGGATACAGTGTGCAAAAATTGAGAAGTTTCACTTTGGGGGGATAGATTGTCGCTAAAACAAAGGTCTAGGCTTACATCCTCTTGATCAAGATGTACTTCTTTTCTAACGGTTTAAGTTAACAGTTTTTGGGTGTCCCTAGAGTATTCTACTTCCCCTAACCTATCTAATTGGGGCTGTGATGATTAGCAAGAGACAGAAATAACTTTGATTCTTCGGTGGAACCATTCGACATTTGAACGTTGATTGTTCAATATCCCAAATCAAAGCCCACCGGACAGTGAGAGTGACTCCTGAACTACTTAGACAGAGGACTCTAGACATCATTGGAACCTCAGGCCATGGTGGTCACTGGATATGTTGCAGGCATGTGTGAACGAGGGTTTCTTCTACATTACCAACCATGGCATCGACTCAAAGTTTCTTGCTGAGGTCCTCGCACAGAGCAAGAAGTTTTTCACGCTTCCCTTGGAGGAGAAGATGAAGGTGTTTCGTGACAAGAATCAGCGTGGCTACATACCCTTCGAATATGAGATGCTAAATCCAGACATTTCAGCAAGAGGTTAATCCGCCCTTCATATCCTGAGAATGTTCATGGCTACTATTGAACCGATTTTTTTAATCCGAACTGAAAACCCAATACTTAGTGGTGTTTGAAATCGCAGGTGAAACGAAGGAGAGCTTCTATGTTGGCTCTACAATTCCAGGGAGTGACTTGCCTTTCTACGGACCGAACCAATTCCCTTCTTCAGGTTAGAGTTATGGAGAAATTTCCCTTTGTTTTGGTAGACGTTTACAGTGGATATCAATAGGCTCAGCTCTTTCTTATAACAACGGTTTTCAACGAGATTAGATTGTTTCAGGAACTCGAAGACAGCATCAAAATGATAACATTCTTCGGGAGCTCTCCATGTGATCAGTGGGACTGTAGGGAGACCTCCCCCATGAAGCATAGAGAAGATTCCCTTCGTGATGTCTAAATGTTCATGCAACAGTGTAATTTTGCTGAAAGCCCTGGTTTTAAGAGTACTCACAAGGGTCGTGGAAATGAGTGCTGATGCAGAGCTGCTGCCTGGATGGAAAGAAATTATGGAACGGTGTTATCAGGAGTTGGTGTAAGTTGCTTCATTCATACATAAGACATTCCGCTTGTTGATGCATCTTGAAAATTCATGAGTTCATAGGATTTCTTATGTCCTTTGAGACCTTGGATCTACTCAGTAAATTGTGTAGTAAGTGATTTAAAGGTTCATTTGCATACACCTCACCTATCATACTCTGAACAATAAATTTGAAAGGTATGCAATCACAAGCAACGTTACAGCCCTCACTCATTGCAAATATGAATAATTTTGTGAGGTACCGCAGAAATCTCTGTAAGCGCTTGACTTCGCTGATTGCATTAGCGCTCAACCTGGATGAGTCTTTCTTTTACAAGAAAGGGATTATAGACCAGGCCGCAAGCAAAATGCGACTTGTTCACTACTCTGGTTAGTCACTCCAACTACTTCGATGCTTGCTTCTATAATTCATTGCCATATCCGCTAATGTGCTGACAGATACGGGCAGTCACCGGATTCTTAACCACAAAGCTAAAAATAGAAAGTCCACTTTAGAAGCTAATAGTCAATCAGAGTGGTTTTCAAATCGTATTTTGAGTTTTGAACTTCCAAATTGTGAACATGGTTTCTTCTTTTTATGGGTACAGTTTGTTACCATGAGGGTTTCTAAATGGATTATTTCAACTACTGTGGAAATGAAAGTGGTTGTATGGCCATTTGGACACTTAGGGTTAATTGTGACAAGATTTTGATGAAATTCTTTTGTTCATACAGCGGAGGAATCTAACATTGAAGAGGGAGTGTTTGGAGCTGGACCTCATTTTGATTGGGGCTTTTTGACCGTTCGAATTACAGACGACGTCCTTGGTCTTCAGGTCTGCATCGCTTCAGTCCTTATGCCAAAGCTATACTCTTCACTGCGTGTGCCATTCTGAGTCACTTTGCTACGAGTTTCTCATATTAGTGTAGAAGTTCTTCAACTTTGTATACAAATCCTGCACTGGTAAGTTTAGAAACTGACAGTAACCATGCTGCGGTCAGGTATGCAGAGAGGAGGATGCAGAGCCTCAAGTTTGGGAGGATATTCCGCCGATGAGTGGGTGAGGATCATTATCAAAAACCAAGTGCTCATCTGACCTTCTTTTTTAGAAATCGAGTGGACCTTTCACTTTTGTTTCTGTTGTGTTTTCCAGGGCCCTTATTGTGAATGTTGCCCAGATGCTTGAGAGATGGAGTAATGGGCTCTTTCGGTAACAGTACACTTCCCATTTGCATTTCTTGTTTGAATTCTAATTCATAGTACTCCGTTTCCTCCAATGAAGAATGCTCGATCCTTATTTTAGTGTAAAGCAAGGTTTTCAATGACTGTTTCAGGAATTCTAGAAAACATCATAAATAGAATCCTTCCAATGATTCATGCGGAGGTCTTCCTGTGGTCAGAATGACCATAGGAAGAGTTCCCATGACATATAGGAAACCTCAGTGTAACCTAAGAGAGATTCCCTCATGAATCATCGAGAAAATTCTACAGATGATGTTGTCTGAAAGTTCCTGTAAAAGTCCAATTTTACTGAAAAGCTTGTTTAATAAACAGTTCCATACCATGCTGGTGCGTGATCAGATTGATTCAAAGCAATTTTTTCCGTGCAGTGCTAAACTTCATCGAGTCATTGGCAAGGGAGTTGACCATTACTTAGTAAGCCCTCCGCCTTTCAACAGCTTCTGCCTTCTTTTGCCTCAACTTCCGTATTTTGGAGGCAGCACACCCTTAAGATTAACAAGCATTTCGAAAAATCGAAGTCATTACCTGCATGATGTGGCTCCTCAACTGATCAGTAATGTAATGATCGTATTGGTATTCTAACCGTGGCCTTTTCAAAAAATGAATTTTCAGATACCATTTTTCTTTAACCTCAATTATGACTGTGTGGTGGAGTGCCTCCCAACTTGCTGTTCAAAAGACAATCCGCCCAAGTAAGTAAAATCGGTCCAACACAACATGCTTTTGATCAGGCTGTATACCTGTCCATGTCATATAGGCCACTTTCTCAAAGAGGCACCATGGGTAGCACTCACTATCTGTCCATGTGCGTCAGTAATATTTCCTATGTTAATACCTTGTTTAGAAGCCATATTGACAGTAGCACTGATAATATCAACAAACAGTGAACCCTAAACCCAAACTAAAGAAGGTGGAATCAGAGAAATCAGTTATCACATAACAAGTAAGAGACCCACTTCGTGCCACAATTCTAAAGCGACCATATTTGAGCCACTATGTATCAGTAGTGTACATTTCTAACTTTGAAATGTACTCTACTAGTACACAATAGTCACATGCACAAATAGGGTCTCTTACCTTACAATAATCTGGCATGAGCCCTAGAAGGATGTTGAGACCAATAAGTGGTCAATGGATCACGTTCAAGATTATTGTAGAAATGAAGAATGCACCTAATTGGTCGAAAAATCAAATAATTTTTGGCAAAGTACCGTGGTGATATGCCTCACCCTTTCAGGGTTGGTCTTGTAGTACTACCCTCACGAAGACCTTTTCACTTATGCTAGTCTTGGATCAGAAATGTTTTCATCTTTGTGTCATTCAGGAACCTCTTGAGCTTTTCATTAAGAATAGTTGTATTTCGATTAAAATATTATGTAGTAGATAACACTATCCACAATATTGTGCAACAGGTATCCTCCAATCACAAGTGGTGAGTACCTTGCGGGCCGCTACAAGGCGACCCATAAGAATGCATTCGCTTGAAGTGCAGTAATATCGATTTGCTCTCAAGGTGTGGTTGAAGTTAGCTTTGTGCCAAAATTTGCAACTAGTTCCAAAGTGCTCTGCAGCAGCATTGATAACCTCTTTGGAAAGGTAACCGCACTTGAAGTGTTGGAATATGCATATGAGCATATTTCATACTATTAAACTATTTTAGTTTGATCTTTGTTGGATCTTGTTGAGTGTTGACAATTGAAAGAGGATTCTAGATTCTCTTTTGTAGTTTTTGAACATTGTATAAAGAAACTGCTTGAATTCTCAAAATGTTGATTATAACTATATCCAAAACTTTCATGTCTCAGCAGTATACATCTTAGGTGAGAATATTAAACTATCTGGGTCTTTGGGGGTCTTGTTGAATGTTGACGATTGAAAGAGGATTCTAGATTCTTTTTTGTAGTTTTTGAACACTAAGTGAATGTAAGAAATACCTGTACTATTTTGAGTCACACCTTGTGTTTTGATTAGTTTTTGGCCATAACTTTTTGTCTTTTGGTTCCAAATGACTCAAGATTTATAAATAAAGTAATCATGACTTTTATACACCTTGCCTAATTTTTTTGTAATTTTCAAATAGTTTATTATTCAAAAATAGCCCCCAATTTTATGCCACACTTGCCAATTTGGAGGGTTTTAGTATTTTTTAGTACCCCCAAAAACGAATTTTGAGCTGAAATTTGGAGGGGATAGTCTTCTAGAAGACTTATAGCTACTGTCCAAAGGAATTCTAAAAATAATTAATTGTATGTGGTGTGGAAGTCTATAAAAAGCGCTTCTTTCTGCTTGTATTTTGTAACATATAGAATATTATTTTAGAATTTTTTTGGGTGAATGACAATCTCCATAAAATTCTAACAAATATACAATTTTTATTTTATATATTTATCTTTTTTCTATTTTTAACTAATTAAAACATCAAAATATCCATTTTCTTGAGATTTGGCACTTTTCTAGTTCTCTTGCTTAGAGAATTTTCTAATGAATTTCCTTTGGTGGTTACCTTGATCTTAAAGGGATATACATTAGCCATATTTTTTTATTTTCTAATTTTCTAATTTTAAAATACTGCAAAAAAAAATAATGAGTATTGTCAAAATGCAACAAAATCGACAAGTATTTCTTACATTGCTATATGAAGAAATTGTATGAATTCTCAAAATGTTGATTATAAATGTATCCAAGGCTCTCATGTCTCAACAATATACATTTTGGATGAGAATATTAAAGTATCTTGGTCTTTGTCGGGTTTGTTGAATATTGACAATTGAAAGAGGATTCTAGAATTTCTTTTGTAGTTTTTGAATACTATATGAAGAAACTAGGAAATTCTCAAAAAATTGATTAGAAGTGTATCCAAAGCTTTCATGTCCTAGCAATATACATTTAAGTTTTGGCATTATACATTTTAGGTGAGAATCTATGGGGGTCAATTTTGCAATTAGGTGTGGTATTACCTTCCCAAGTTGGCTTGGTTTCTCGTATGGATGACAGTTTGTATCTAATGTTTGTAATTTTAGAAAATTTTAGAAAATTGCAATTGGCTATGCCTCTCAATCAAAATTCACGTTGCCACCTATTGGTTGGTTGTTACAACAAGAAGTTACAATGGATTTGATTAAAAAAAAGAGGGAAGAGTCACTCTTTAGACTATTATGAGGTGTTGGAATATTTGCTTCCAAGCGTTATAAAATCATGGTCGCGAAGGTTTTGGAAACTTGATGCTGATGTACACAAATTTCAAATAAAATCGTAATATCAAAGAAATACGAAGCTAGTATTGAAAGTTTCAACAAGCAATGGGGTCCAAAAGAGATTCAATGACTAAGGTAGGTGACTCTAAAAGCGACACTTTAAGAGCTGATTGCATTTTGGGGGAAGCTAAACTCCTTGAAATAATTTTCAGTAAATTTTCGTGGTAAGAAAAATGGAATTGGCATCTAACCCAAGTCGTTTCATATTTTTTGGACATTCATGGAATTAGTTATGAATTTTTGAAGTTGAAAACACAGTGGTTTCTAAAAGCGATTCCCTCCTGAAATGTACACTTCTTATACATGTTAGAAGCAAAATCTACCAGATCGCTTTTAGAGACAGGTCGCTTTTATAGCCCCCTACCTTAACTTACTTTGACAACCTGCTGAGTGGAGGAACATTGCTGTGCAAACAAAAATCTACAAAAATGAACATTGCTATCTCTAGTACCTTTCCTGGACTTTGTTTGGTTCATTTCATTCTAGTTCTGGAAACGTGCAATGACACAACTGAAGACATTGTGTAAAAATCCACGAAATGTTAAACACCCTAAAACAATAAAGTTGAAATGATTTCTTGACATTTGAGCCACCTTTTTTGAAAAATTAATCTATTTGCCACCCCTACGGTCCTCTGGAGGCAACTCTAGTGCAAATGCCTCGGAAAATGTAATAAAATCCCCAAGCGCACCCAAGTCCAAACTCATATAACCGTAAGAAGAACAGAGCAACTTACTTGCGGGCGATCATGTTCAGTTTCACATAAGATCATGTTCAGTTTCACATAAACAACTTCTTATTCATCCAAAGTAATGCTGGAATTTGTGAAAATCAACCAATTTTTACAACCAGTTTGATGAAATTGAGGCAAGTAATATAATCGATGCAAAAATTCAAAAAGAATTTGAGCGCCAAAGTGTTAAAAGGTTGGTGATAGAGGGACACCGACCTAGGTCCATAACTGTTCATCGAAGGCGACCACAGGATTAATTCGAAATTGTCGGCAGCAATTTGAATCTTGCATCTTCTTCAATTATCTTCTGCTGCAAGAGGTAAGCTTAGAATGGTCGGCACTTCGTACTATGGAATCTGCACCAGCAACTCTAAATCACATCAAGAAATTCCTAGGCTTTTAAGGACTACAACTACTCCAATTTTCAAGCTATGCAAGCGTTTGCAATCCTACTGAACATGCCGTGAGCAATCAAAATCTGGAGCAGAGAGGGTAGTAAAAGAGCCTTGCCTATGCCAGATCCATGTACTACTCTCAGGATGACTAGCCTTCCTGTTTGAAATAAAATGGTCTGTCCTATTTGAAAGCAATTTGTCTGTCCTCGTTGCAAGTTATTATGCAAATTGTCTGCAGTCCACAAACCTTCAAGGCTGCAGACATTCACCAAAGTTTTGTCTGTTCAAGGCTCTCACAGCCTCTCACACATTTTTACGACGATATTGCTTCTGCCACCTATCCGCCAAATTATAAAGGAATAATGTTTCTTTATCGTTGGAAAAGCGCTACCAGTGCAATTGACACCAAAAAGAGGATTCTAACAATCTTGAGAAAGTTTCAAGGTTCCTGTCGAACAATCTCTCCGCAACCTACAACTGGCAACAACAGGGAACCTACGGTGGTAGTAGGGCCTACCTCCGAAACTGCAGTGACGAACTCACGCTGCACGTCTCGTCGACGTCAGTACGCTTACGATCTACAGTATTCCAAGTAAAGTGCGTGACCTCGATCTTCCCAACTAATCTTACGCTTTAAAGATTGGAAACGTGCTACGTGAATCTTGAGTCCCAGATGCGCGATTAGGTCAAATTAGAAACAAAAGAGCTCACCGGCCGGCGGAAGTGTCGGCAGTGTGAGAGAATGACGACAAGTTGCTCCACTAGAGGCATGGCAGCGCCAGACCGATTTATTTTATTTATCATTTCTGGACACAAATTGAACAAATTGAACAAATTCAATTCCAAAGAGAAAACGACAACTGAAGCGCCGGACTGACTGAATTTCCACCTTGCGATCCACGCTCCGCCACTCAACGAAGATGAAGAGCGGCTCCAAGGAAAGCCCTAAAAACAGACGCAGTCACGCAGGGTTGGGGTTTGAAAGCATCCTCGCGACACCTGGTTGAGGACGGCGTCCCAAGTGACGGGACGTCGTTCAGGACGCCGAGGGAAATGAATCGTCGCTTGAGGGGACGATTCTCATCCGTCCGACGAACGAAGCTCATGAACGAACGAACGATCAGGTCCGGGCGTCTTCTTCTCCTTCTTCCTCCCATTGCTGTGCAGCAGTAGTGTTGCAGCGTTACAGAGTGAGTTGAGAGTAGTGGTGCTGCGTTGGTGAAGTGCAGCAGAAGAACTCCTTCTTCTCTTCGTCTTCGATGGTGTGCATTGCGACCGCGTGTGTAGAAATCTGAATGACCGAGTGGCAATTTCTCTTTTCGGAGATTGTGGTGTGGAGGTTTTGTTGACGGAGGACGTTCTTTGAGAGGGAGGAGGAGGCCGGAGGGAGATTGAGAGATTTGTTTGAAATTGATGCGGCGCCGTGGCGTGTGCGGCTTGTGAGAGTTTCGTGAGGAATTCGTGCTGTGGAGGGGAAGTTGGGAGGGAGGTCTGGGTGGTGGATGACGGAGATTCGGAGGAGGGAGAGGAGGGAGAGGAGGTGGAGGATTCAAGGGGGGAAGTGGAGAGTGTGAGGAGGAAGAGAGTCATGGTGTTTCTTTTGTGATTGATGCTCTTCATGCGATAGCTCCGGACCTGAAGCGATCCGCTTGGGTGTCGCGGCGGCCGCCACCAGTTACGATGAGGTTGGCTTCTTGCGCAACGGTCTGACGGAGTTTGACGCTTTTGTGGCTTCAGAAAACGAATGAAGCTCAGATTTTAGATTGCTCAGAAGTGTTGCAATTGAGGAGAGAGTGACGGTCTTGCTGTTTTCTTCTTGAAAAGTTTTGTAGAGACATTGAGGACCGCGGCGGCGTTAGGTGTCGAGAATCTTGTGTGGCGCGGTGACTTTGTGGAAGTGATTTACTGCAGAGGATCTCGTGCGTCGAATGTAGTGTGTCCATTTGTGGTGGAGGCCGCGTCCCGGTGTGGATTTCTTGCAATGCGAAGTTGTACGGTAGAGAGTTGAAGAGAGATTTTGGTCAAGGACGAGGTGGAGCGTTTTTGTTTTCTTTTTCACGTGGTTTGATCAAAACTGTTCTCGAGGATCGTGTTGCTGTAAGTATACAGGCTCTCTAGTTATCTCGGTTGGAACGCTTCAAGGAACCTTCAGATGACGAGATCTGTTTGAAATTTTCACTCGATTGAGAGTGTAGACAGTCCGCAAGTGAGGAGATACCTTGAATTGTTGTGTAATCGTGTCTTCTTGTAGCTAGCTGGATGCTGCCTTAGTGAGTATTTTTTTCGGCAGGACGAGAGTGCTTTTGAAGCATACGTGTAGGTCGGCGTCGTAAAGGTCGGCTGTCTCAATTCGTGGTGAATGTCCGAGACGTCTTGCAGCTTTTACGTTTGGTTGTTTTAGCGGAAAAGATTGAGACCTTTGCTCTTCGGATTTGGAACTTTCAGTTTTTAATCTTGACTCGTAGTCTAGCTTATCGTATTGAAGAAGTTTTTGTTGGTTCGCAGACAGCAGCAGGTTGCTAGCTCCGAGGGGGCGCCTGTTAGTGTTGCAAGGAAAGGTACCGTAAAAAACGGTCGCAGGGAAGACCTCGTTGGAGACGAGAAACTGGGAGATTGCTTGAAACTAGGAAATAGAAGAGTTTTGGTCAAGATACCAGGCAACAAGTTGAAAGTGGCACAACAAGGAAAGTATAGCAATGAGCATGCTCACAAAGTGCCTGAAGTCTGTCATGTCCGGATTGGAGAGCAGGTCGAGAAAGAAGAGGAGGTAATCGAACAGATCCAACAACGACCCATTTCTGATGGAGTGAGCCTACCGCAGTGGGGTCAGAGGAAACGGTTGCGATTCAACAATAGAGTTGATGTCAAAGCTACTACGGAGGATACTGTGCCTGATTTGAAGGCTGTTCCAAGATCAGGCAGGGGGGGCGTCAAGGTAGAGAAGAGTCCAGGGGTGCCTATTGTGCGAATTAAAAGGCCAGCTGCAGTTGTTAAACTTCCGCCATCTCCGGAACTAGCGACTGGGGACAGCAAGAGGTATGTGTTATTCCGCACTGGCACTCACTACCTTCGCCCACTAGTAGAACTACCTCCGACAGACTCTTTATCCACGATGGTCTCTGGGCCAGCGTTCCTCTTCCTCTTCTCTTCACCATTGTGAGGGCATCCTTACTTATTTGATGTTCTCATACATTCTTTGCAATATCTGTTAGCTGATGTATTCTCGGTGTGAAGGACTTCAGAGAGGCGCTACTTGCCTCTTTTCTTCTTTTATGACTGATCTCCTTTTCCTTTTCTTTGTGAACAGGGATGTTGAGGGTACAGGAGTTACATGTACAGCACAGATCATTAACAACCATGTGAACGGCTCTCCCGAAACCGAAGTCAATATTTCTCGAAGTGCAGAGGTGCTCTCAGAGCGACCACTAGTAAATCCTGAGAAGGCCTCCGTAACCCCGGCCGATTCACCGACTGCTCTTCCTGCCGTCCCTGCGAGAACGGAAGATAACGTCCACCAAGACAGAGCAGGTCCTTCTGAAAAAGTAGATATGGATTTGTTCCAGTGGCCCAAGTTTCTAGTATCCTTGTCACGGAAGGAAAAGGAGGACGATTTTTTTGCAATTAAGGGCTCCAAGCTACCCGTCCGACCCAAAAAGAGGTCGAAGCATATGGAGAAGGCCATCACCGTAAGTGGTCTTTCCTCCATCTAGCCAGGGCACGTCGTGTGGTTTATTTCAAGTTCTGCATTATGTTCAATCATCCAGAGTGGGAGTGTGTTGTTTAATTTGGAACTCTGTTCATGGTACTTACTTTTGCATGCTCCCTGTGCGTAACAGTTCGTCAGCCCTGGAGCCTGGCTTTGTGATATTACAAGGGAGCGCTATGAAGTAAAAGAGAAGAAGACTACTAAAAAGGTGGGTCGTGCTTTATGCTATGTTTGTGCTCAATTTAGCTCTATGTTGTGAGCTGTGTCCCTAAATGGTTTCAGTTCTGAACATATTTCAGTGGGATGATTGGCGCTAAAAGACCTCTCCTTGTCACGATGCAGAGACCAAGGGGTCTAAAGGCGATGGGTAGTGCCGACAGCGATTCAGATTAACCTTTGAGAGCCAGTAGTTGTGGCTACCTTCCTGCACACCTGGAAGCCGGAAGTGAAGGTATTGACTACTCATTGATTCTTCAGAGCTGTATTGTTTGTCGAAGGCTGGGAAGACAGTCTTATGACATTAGACCAGAAATATGGAACCTGTGTAACAGATTCAACTTTCATAATTACTTCAAAATCATTCTCGAACGGGTGCTCTCGACCGTATTCTTATCGGTAATGTAGATGCAGTTTTCAGGCGATGGCATTATGAATAGCCAGGTTCAGATTGAAAGATTGAAATCACACTGCGTACTTCAATATGTAGTCTAGTCTAGTCTAGTCTAGGCAGAGGATTCCGTGTACATGTCATTGGTCCTTTCTTACTCACGGAACTTAGTATAAGAGACTTCTCTTTCTTAAACCTTCGGATCGTTATATTGCCCCATTGGCAAATAATTTTTGCGCAGGAAGCGGCAATTTTTTTGAATTCTGGACGTTTTAACTTTACCTGAATCTCTTATCTGTTCCACGTTACAACTTAAATTAGGCTCTTGGTTGGCCTTTCCGGAGCAATAAAGTTTGGCTATGGAGACGTGTTGGTAGCAGCCGTCCTTGAGGTGAGTTGGACTATGTTGATGAAGTGCTGAAGGTCTATTTAGACTATTGGCAGCATGTTCCTAAACACGCTGACCAACGTAAGGGCTTATTTTCTTATTTGCGAAGGATCATAGTATATCCACGTCCATGCCCCTGATCCCCTGTATGTCAGATAACTTATTTCCATTGGCTTCATGATTAGTACAGGCCTTTCTAGTTATCAACGCTCATGTGTCTGTACTTCAATTTTTTTTCAGAACATGTAAGCAAAGATTGCCTATCACCGGACAGATAAGACTGAACTAAACTTCGGTATGCTCAGAATTTGTTCGTGTGATAATAAAGTTCTCTTGTATGCGTGTTACAGCTAGGCCAGTTGTGATATGCATGTAAAGGTCTTTGATACATGTACATTTGTAATGGGAACTCAGTACAAAGGATGTTAACGTAAGTTCAGATGTCAAAGCACTGTCATTGTTTTAAGCATAAGAGCCGACCCCGAGGTTAATCATCCCTCAACAACGTAATTACAGCTAGGCCAGTTGTTGATCAACCTTGTTTGAATAATTTTTTGCTGTTGCGAGTGGATGGTTGTGGTAAGGTCTTTTTGGAAAGTTTCTCAGGAGTCGGAAATTCAAGAAGAGTTGATTTTTGGTATCTATTATTATTTCAGTTTCCTCATCCATAAATGTCTTCTCGATTCAATCATGTTCTAGAATGCCTGTCCGTCTGTTTTCTAGTTCTCTGTTTTTTTACTTGATTGTTTTTCTTCTTTTATCCAGTTTTTCAACTGTGCCTGATCAGGTAGAGCTTAGAGGAGAAACTTCGTTCTCTCAAAAGAGTTGTCATTCACTATCCAGCTCTTTTGAGGCGTGCCATTAAAGACAAAAATTATACGCTTTCAAATTGTTGTATCGTAGGTGTACCAATGCATGGGGAGAACTGGCGTTTAGCTGTGAGTCAGTCGTTCAATTTGTGAAAACGCAAGTTGAATACCTGGTCGAAGTGTCAAACACAAGCAGAGTACCTGGTCGAAGTCTCAAAAGAACTTATTATATTTCAATGAAACTAACTTAGGAGGGATGAAATTAGGGTCCATTCCCTGAAAATGGTTGATTTTGGAGAATCAAAGATTCTAGCCTTCAGAGCTCAGAGTTTCTCCAAAGGCTATGGAGCAATGTATGTGTCCTTTTTCATATCAATTCTCTGCCTTGCATATATTCTATAGGTCAAAGAGAACATGTATGTTTCATCTCAAAAACTAACTTTCTAGGTTAAAAAACATTCTTTCCAAATTGACTTGAAAAAATAAACTATATACAAAAATTTAAATATCCCTCAATTGAAACTTAACATTTTAATAAAGATTTAGTGATTTTCACAAGATTTTAGCATAAACATCTTTGTGGAAATCACTAATTTCAATTTCTAGTCATTTTTGTTAAGAAACTTGAATTCTTGAACTCAAATTTTATTGTTAAATATTGGCTATGGATCCAATTGTGCAAATGTGATTTATTGTATGGATCATAGTTTACAAGTTTAGTTTGAAAATTGTCATTAAAGTTTTCTTCTTAGATGAATTTCAACATAATTGGAAATTTGGGCTACCGGTATCTCTTTGTCTACAAAAGGATGAACCTATGAACATTTTTTGAGGTTGTAAAGTTTCTCACTTTGTTTACTCTCATTTTGTGTCTATGTATGAATAAAAAAATTTATATTCATTTTTCAAAGATGTAATCACATGTCTTCTATAAATTATAAAAAGATCATTTTTTTGGTCAAAAATTGGAATTATTGTGAATTTATAATAAAAAGTGGAAAAATTCATATTAATTGGCAAAATATGTTTAAAGAATTTGAATATTTTTCTCCATAGGTGTACAACATCATGATGCAAATTTTCTTATCACGTTGTTCTAAAATTATAAACTCAAGTGACCATAGTTATTGATTAAAAATTACAATTAAATGCTAAATTCTATAATTTTCTTCAAATTTTCAAAATGGTAAGCTTCATTTCATTATTTGGACTAATTTTTTTAACCCCTAAAAGCCCATTGTCCCTTCGGGGGACAAATGCGTTTTCGGGCATGTACCTTTTTGCTGAAATTTTCTCCTGACTTTTTTGAAACTTTTTGTGAACATGAAGAATAAAGAGAGGTACGTGGTAGAAAAAAAAAATTGAAATCGGACCTTTGAGCAAGAAGTTATGCCATTTCTTGGAATGCGTTGGGACGGGGGGTAGCAAAAAAAATTTGCAAAATTTTGAATTTTTTTTTTAAATATTTTTTTCTCATAGATTATATTTTTGTCTATCTGGAAAGCTTTGATTCATTTCATTTGGATTTGTTATGAGGAAGTTATGGACATTCTTGTTTTTCGGGCAGTTAGAGCATCTTCTTGAAAAAAATAACTTGTAGGATTCATTTCGGAATGCAATTTTTCAAATTTTTCAAATTTTTTTTTTTGGAATGGTTTAGTTTACTTGCTAGAACAATCTCACCATTGGGATTAGTGCATTTTAATTCCATCTAAAATATATGAATATTTTAGGTTTTCCTTCTATCTTGTACCTACTTCTACTTAACAATTTTTTTAAGAATGATAATTAAGTTTTTTTGAATTTTCTTTTTTTCCTAAACTCTCAACTCAATTCTCCACTATAAATATTTAAAGCTCAAAACGTTGTAGTGCAAAAATTTTAAGTTAAAAATGTTTAAAGTCAAAAAATCTGGTCCCGCAATGTGTTGAAAAACTTGTTTTTTCCACTTTAAACGCAGATATCTTGCAATCTGTACGGTCAAAAATTCTGAAACTGTTTCCACACATTCTCATACCAATTAGGTGTAAGATCCTACGGTTAGATGTGAAAAAAAAAACAATTTGAATTTTTTTGTACTTTTTGTTATAGAAATGGCAGTTTTGAGTGTTTTTTGGCAGAAAAAAGGCCTTGGGCCCTTAGGGGTTAAAGATAATTTCTATGGCTAAAATTCACATCAAGTATAAGGAGTTAAAAAGTGCCAAATATACTACATTTTAATTAATGGATCAAATATATTTTTTGTTGAAAAATCTAAAGATAACAAATTGAGGGAATATCTACCATTAAGTAAGAATTTGTTCATAGAGTAGTTAAATTTTCAAACTTGAAATCAATATGAAGAAGCTAGAAATTGCTCAAAAATATATTACATGGTGTTTTACATTTGGTCACTATTTTTTGAAAAGAGACATTTACAATTTCTTGCAGTTAATTACCCATGTACCCAACACCCATCCATCTCCTGAGAAGAGACATCTACAATTTCTTGCAATTAATTACCCACATACCCTACACCCATCCAGTAAATCAAGAACACCTCATTTGCCCCTGCATCTCTAAAATCAAAAAATCCGGATACAAGGATACATATAGAATACATACAAGTATGATATATGGAATGCAAATGTCTAATATAAAATAGTGATATAGTACAATATATGGATATATGTATAGGATACACAATATGGGGATATATAGAATATGGTTGATGTGTTAATTAGAATATTGATATAGTACAACATATGGATACATATACAAGATATAGGATTTGGTTATTAATCTCATATCAATTGCAATCTAACATGTTAAAAAAAACATAGATGTAGGGAGGTAATGAAATATATATATATATATATATATATATATATATATATATATATATATATATATATATATATATATATATATATATATATATATATATATATATATATATATATATATGGGGTCTAAAATGACCCTAACTACCGGATGATGGTGCAGAGGTACCCAAACCAAATGGAATGGTGATAGGTTCAATATCTAGTGTGAAATCTACTTGGCTTTGCCTAACAAAAAAACCTTTGCAGTGTGTTTTTTCAACATATTTGTTTAAAAAAAATTCATATAAGGGGGTTAATAATTCCCTCACTTATTAAATGAGAGGGTGACATTCCCTCACTATCTTTTCAAAAAAGATATACATCTGGTTATACAAGATGTTAAACTTGTCTTACAAAGTAGGCCCTATAAGATGAATTTATCCTTGGGAAAAACGTAGGAATTTTTTGTTTGCCATACATGATAAAATTTGCAAATTTTGAATTCACATTTGCAATCAAAGATCCCAAATTAACTAGGCAAGGTAAAAGAACACAAAATTATCATGGCACACGACAAGGGACTTTTTTTGCAATTATCTTCAAGAAATGTAAGACAAATTGTTGAGTAAAACTGAAGGCTTTGAACATTGAAGTCCCTGCTTCAAGAATGTCATAGGATTATTTTATATAAGGTACCTATACTCAAAATAGCCAAACCTATCCAATTGCGCCCTCTTTGCATTGTAATGTGCACAAAATAGTGAAATTAGGTTGCCCCTCACTAATTTCTTGACATTCTACATTATATATATATATATATATATATATATATATATATATATATATATATATATATATATATATATATAGTGTGTGTGTGTGTGTGTGTGTGTGTGTGTGTGTTGTTACAATAGAAGGATGTAGTAATGCAAGAACCAATGTGTTGCATTGGTTGGTGCACTGGCTCATGGCTCGGATTTAGAGAGTCACATGTGCCTCTATATGGACAAGCAATGAGTCATGAGGTAACTTATCTTGTGAAGGCAACCTAATTGTTAAGGCAATCCAATTTCACTATTTTGTATAGTTGAAACTATATAGGGAGTCCAATTTGAGTTGAAAGGGATGAAATGGGATTGAATAGTCATAGTTTTATAACATATAACATTATTAATCACTATTGAGGGATTCCTTTTGCTCCCCCCAAGAGCAGGAGCTCCTAAAGTTGCAACTTCCTAACCAACCAATGACTCCCGCTACAACTTTCCAATTAGCTTATGATACTAGCATTGCAACTTTCTAACTAGTCAATGACTCTGTAGATTAAACTAAGTTCACTTCTTACAATATTAGTGTGTGAACATGGAAATGCAAACTTACGAGCCTAGGTGTAAGTAGGTGCCCTACAACCATTGAAGTTATCTATAACACACATACCTATAACAGAAGTATCGTATAACCATAGAAGGTGCCTAAAACATAAGTAGCTTATAACCATGCATAGAAGGTGTCAATTATATAGGTACTTATAACATAGGTGTTTAGGCTCTTAGGCTCAGGGATTCAAGATTTTAGGCTCACATGCTAGCAACCTTGAATTCATTTCTATGGATCCAAAAACGGAATGGATCCAAGGGATAGTTGTTTAGGGCAATTAACAATGTTATGAACTTCCATGAATATCCCATGCAGTTTAGACACATGGACAAAGGTCCCTTTATTTTTCTACCATTTGAAGAGGCACTTTTGGATTACCATTGCAATTGTGTTTAGAGAGTCCAAATAACCATAATAGATTCCAAAAGGACAAGAATAGTTTTTTGTAGGGACAACAATAGGAAGCTATGTATTTTTGCTTTGACCACCTATATTGTGTATTTTTTTAATTGAAAAATAAGTTGACCAAAATACTTGTGAAAAACTCTTGAATTTGCCATTCTATTGCAACAAAAAAATTGTGAAACTAATCACATTAAATATGTATAATGACCAAAGGGGATACAATGGCATTAAAGGAAATTTGGAGCCTCCAGAAGACCGCAAGTTCCCAGATGTTGGGAACTGTGGGAACTCTGTGGGAGCACTACCACATCACTGATTTGACGTGGTCAAGAGATTGCCATGTCAGAAATTAATATTTAATTAATTTTTCAATTCTTTTTAATTTTTCAATTTTATTTTAATTTTAATTTTAATTTTAATTTTTTAATTTAATTTTAGTTTTTTTATTATCATTAAAATATTCTGACTGCATATAGCAGTTCCAAGCAAAGGAAACAAGGCTAAAATGGCCGTCCATTGCCGTCAAATCTCCCCTATTGGAATAAATACCTCATCAATTTGTTTGTGTCAAGTGTCATATCATGATGAATAATTACACTTGAAATCAAACTTTCTTGTACAAAACTACTAGATACAAATGAACACCTAAATTCAACCCCAACAAAATGAAAATGCCGCAACCCCGACTTTTAAATGGAAAATGATCAAACAAATTATATTGAATTATGGTGAGTAGTAGAAGGTTAAGAAGGTAGAGTTGAGATCTAATAAAGGTAATACACTTATAGTATTGTAAAGGTGAAGATTTTGCAAGTGGCCAATTTCTAATGAAGTTCTTCCAATTTAATCTTTTAGTACGTAGGCAACGTAATAATGTTATGAATATATTTTCTTTCTATGAATTAGATGGATTTTCAATTTACCAAGGTTATAGTTAATACCCTTTCATTGGAAAATCCATCTAACGCATATAATCTATTGCGTCTCTAAAAAATAAGCAAGTATTTGCATTTTGCTTCATAAACATTTGTAATCATACTAAATTCTCATCATTGATATTGAATTGTAAACAAAGTTGTAGATTTTGAATTGTAAATTCAACATTGCAATTACATTTATAACGAAAATAACCCATGGCAAATACCAACATCTAATATTTAACAGTGCTCCAATCCTATACACAATATAGTAAAAATACTTTCATATTTAATAGTTTTGTATGCACAAGATAGAAAATATTCTACCAATAAAATATTTTCCTCTACAAAGATTAAAAATAGTCATGAAATTGAAAATTTCTTGAGCATAGGATCAAATGTCTCATATAATTAAAAATTCTCTTGTAAACAAGTTATAAATAACTCCAAGGGAGTTAAGTGTGATTGAAACCATGAAAAAACTAATAAAGGATACAATATTCATGAAGACTAAAAATTAGAAAAAGATTAGTTCTAGTGTAGGGGACAAATATTGCAAAAAATTAATTATAAGTAACCTAGGGTTCTATTAAATAGGGCTAATTGATTTTTAATGTAATAGCAATAATTAGTGTCTATAATATAAAAATAATATTAAGAAAAATTAGATTGACAACGCAGTTGTATAGTACAATACGGTACAAGTGAAAACGACATTCTTACATTTCTAAGGAAAGAAAATTCGTTGTTGCTAACTTTGACACCTTCCCAAGGATTAAAAAATTGTGTTTTAACCATGAAAATTTTGGCACAAGATCATCTCTATGTTAATAATATATGTTAAATTTTAAGGTCAAAATACTTTCACAAAGAAAGGTATTTGAAATCTACCAACATGTACAATTGTGAGAAAAATTTCACTACTACCAATCTTAATACTATCCCAAGGGTTAAAAAAAAATTTTGAAATGCAAAATGTACCTGGTCTACCATTGTCAAAAATCCAATCCAATCTATTGACCATTTTCCATGCAACACTTAAAGGGTGCTAAAACAAGCTCAACACGCAACAACGGCGGCAAAGGCTTTTTTAGCGCTAGCCGCAGAGAGAGTCGTAACAGCAAAAGATGTTGCCGCACCGCCGACATCATTTAAAAAAGCCTTTGCCGTCGTTGTTGAGTTTGCATTTCAGATATATATTGGACAATAACTAATGTTGGATATACCTGGAGATTGAATTTTGGTCCAATCATAGTTGGGTAAGCAACTCCACTATAATCTGCAAGGGGGCTCGGATTGTAAATCTATTTTCAAGTTAATTATGTAATTATAATAAGTGAAATAAATTTTAATAATATTTTTTTTGAAAAAAGTCTTAGCTAACAAAATATAATAATTCTAATTTTAATATTATATATATATATATATATATATATATATATATATATATATATAAAATACACATTCAGTTGATTGTTAAAACTACCATTTCAAATATAGTTGTCACATTGGATAGACTGTCCGTTCAAATTGTCCAATTTGCTAGCCCATTTGGAACGTCCGATGACCCTAACCTATCTAATGTGATTGCTTTAAGGTAGTTACATTGTCCGTCCAGTCCGCCCAAACTATTTGATATATTTGTTCGTCCAAGACATCCGAAAATCCCAACTCGACTGATGTTGGGTTGAGAGGCCTTTGCCTTGAGGAAACGTTGGATTTTTAGATGTAACCAGATTCAGCCTAGGATATGAGTGTGCAAAATAATAAGGTATATCACCTCTAAACAAGATAAACACATCGTTTGCAATATAAAATCTCATAATGTATCAAATGAATAGAGCTTCATATACAAAGGTAAATGATTTTGGGGTCCAAATGAGGTATTAGGAGCCAACTTGGACCATAACCATTGCTTTGTTTGGACCATTATTGATTGTGTAACTCAAATTTTTAAGATTTCTTCAAAATAAATATGCTTCATGTTTCATAAATGTTATAGTGTCATGTTTCACTATTATGTAGTCTATGATGTCATCATTTCATCTTAATTAAGTACAAAAAATCTCATGTAACCAATGCTTTTTATTCTATTGTTGAATTTTAAATTAGGTGATTTAGAAACTTTTCCATTGAAAGTGATGATATTTTGAATAGAAGGTGTCATTGTTGACAACTTTAAATAATTTTTAGAACTAATTTTGATGAAATTGATAAAAATTTTGAGTAGAAAATTCTATCAAAATTTCAAAAGGAACTCCAAAAAGAACCTCTTCCATGTCCTTAGTGGCTCCTAATACCTCACTTTGACCCTTTGTATACAAAATGTACAAATATCATATATTGATATTTGTATGGTATGTATAACTTGAGTATATACATACTTGTAAATACCATATATAAATATCATATAAATACAATGTATTAATATATGTATAATACATATAAAATAAAAATATCCATACTCATATATATAAAGTATAGATATTGTATAAGCCGTATATGTAAACCATATAAGTCATGTACAAACCCGAAAACCTTTGCAAAACTTCATGAAATTGTAGTCAAACTTTAGATCTATGCCATGGCCATTCTATAACTCCAAATCAAGAATGTTTTAGCTTTTTGGAAAGCTAAGAAAAATGTAGTACAATCCTTCTAAAACTCAAAGTAAAAAAGATATTGCTTGTTTGTTATAGCTTGTTAAAAACCTCACTCTCAAATTTGTTAGCAGTTAAACATTTTTCCACTTTGGAGTACGCTTTAGCCTCATAAAAGCTCCAAATACTTTGTATTATATCTTTTTTTAAATATGACTTCATAGTATACATCTTCCAAAATTTTAGTTCTAAAAGATAAAAGTTTTGCTCACAATGCTTCTTTGAAGTTGGGACTATCTTTAAGTTTTAGATTTGGAACTACTCCACATTCCTTTCACTTCTACACTCATAACCCTTTCATGACAACTCCAAACTAAGAGTGTAATATTTTTCTTAAAAGCTAAGAATTTTGCACACAATTTGTTTAAAATTCAAACTCAAAAACACTTTAACCAAACCTTTACAAGTGCTCAAAGTTTTGGTCCTTGATCTTAATAGGCAATAGACCCTCTTTCACTCCATTATTCATAACTTTTACATCCAAATTCCAAATAGAAAAAAACCATAGCTTTTTGGAATTACAATACTTAGAAGAACACTCTTTTAAAATTTCATTCAAAAATTCATAATACACATTGAGATATTTCTCTCCAAACTTGCGGCACTCTCAAACTAACTATGAAGGAGGAGGGAAAAGACCCCGACTTCTTATCCAACCTCAAGGGCCACAGTAGCATTTCTTCATTAGTATTTTGAATCATTCAAAATACTATGTAAAAAAAAAATTTAGTTATGGAATTGAAAAAGAGAAATCTTGATGGTCATATTGCCGTAACAAAAAACCTACTTCCTATGATTTTGTTTTTAAAAAAACATTGAAAATTGAGTTAAATAAAGGACTTCAAAGTTTAACCCCTAAAGTACCAAAGTCCCCTCGGGGGACACTTGGGATTTTGGGCAGGTCCGTGTGGCCTGAAATTTTGACCTGATTTTTTGAAACTTTTTTTTGAAGATAGGGAATCAAATTAGCTTTCTACAAATATAATTTTTTTTTCAATCGGTGCCTGGGAGCAAATGTTATGCCATCCTAATGCAAAAAAGCAGTTCGGTGGGCAGGAAAAAAAAACAACAGAAAAATGATTTTTTTTTTTTTTAATTTTTTTTTCTCAAAGATCATGTTTAATGTCTACATTTAAAGCTTTGATTCATTCTATTTGGACTCAGAATGAAAATGTTATGGACAATCTTGTTTTTTGGGCAATTTAAGCATCTTAAAAAAAAAAAACTTATAGAATTCATTTTTGAATGCAATTTTCAAATTTTTTCAGTTTTTCTTTTTTGACGAGGTCAAGTTTGTTTGCAAGAACAATCCCACCATTGGAATTATGTTGTTTTAATTCCACCTAAGAGCTATTACCAATTTAGTGTTTTGTTCAATTTTGGACCTACTTCTATTTAACAATTTTTTTATACGTGAAAATCAAGGTTTGACATTCTCAAATTTTTTTCCCCGACTCTCAATTCAAATTTTCAACATAAAAAATTACAGCTTTAAGTTGTGTAGTGCAAAAAAAATCCACAAACGGCCGTCAAAGTGATCTGAAATTGCAGGAAACAGTTCAAAATTTTTTTTTTCCAACTTTGAATGGTAATATCTTCCAATCGAAACAGTCAAATGTCTTGAAATTTTTACCACATAGTCTGAGACAAGTAAAGTACAAGATCTTATGGTTAGATTCTAAAAAAAAGTTTTTTTTTTTGTTTAGGGAGTGATCGCAGTAGAAATGGCAGTTTTCAGTGGTTCCGGAGCCAGAAAATGCCTTGGTATTTTAGGGGTTAATTTAGAGTGAAGAATCCATAACTACCTGCAAACTAAAACTCCTCATAAATTTCATTTTATTAATCAAAATGGAATGATTCAAGGCTTTCCACATATATATAAAAATTAGAAAAACGAATTTCAAATTTTTATTTAAAAAAAAAGTGATTTTTAAAGAATTTTTAAGATGCCCGCCAAGCAATGAAAATTACATATTATACAATAAGTTTTTAATCATGTTGTCAAAAATTATAAAAATTATTGGACCTCAAAGCTACTCTTTAGGCACATATTGTGTGAAAATTTCATATATTAAAAATGAAAATTCCATTCATAATGAGTTGTCCAAAATTTCTATGCTGCAAAAAAATGGTGTTTAGACATTTAGTGGTTAAGGACTAAGGAATAGTTAAAAATTTTAAATTGTAAAGATGTATTATAAAATTCAATTTAGAATAATGCTTTAATGACAATCTTAAACAATAGTTGTAAAGTATGATGCAAAATTCTTGAACTTTTATTCAAGCTCATCAATCTTAGCCTCAAAACTCTTCTCTTTTTGTGATCTAGCTAACACATGACTTGCGAATTGCATTTTATTATGAAGCTAAAAGTTATGAGCATAATCATGATTGGTACTTCCACAATGATTGCACTTTAGTTGTTGCCTCCTAGGCTTTGCTTCAGCCTTCACCTTAGCCCTTATTTCTTCTTTCTTCTTGGATATCAAAGGCTAAGGCGGATTGTAAGGTACTTTGTATATCATGGATATTTTCTTGGTGTGACCATCTTGACCACAACGCCATCAATGCACATAGCAATTAGGTGTAGTGTTAGCTAACGCCTAAAGGTCGGGGGATTGTTTTAGAAGAAAGTAGTCCAAAAAAGGGTGTCTAAGGAAAGAGAGGAGTGGACAGTAAATGACAATTTTTTTCCCACTTTCAACTATAAGATCTTCACCTTATCTACAATATTTACCTACCTAATAATTTTCACCAAAAAATTCTTCAAATTGAGTGAGATCTATAGGTTCAAAGTTGGGATTTATTATTTTTTCATTGCAGAAATTCTAGGTAGCTACACTTTGACTACTGAATTTGACATGTAAGGAATTTCAATTTGATTGTTACTCCTTAGATTATGGTTTTCATATAAGTTAGGAACGTGCTAAATTTTTTAAATCCCAAACACACTTGTAGAACATATGCAAAATGCCATGATTGTAGGATAGGTTAGGCAAAAACACTTTACATTGTCAATTTTTCTATGCATGAATTCATCATTGAAATCACTTCCCTTGAAAAATTTGAACGGTGGAAACAACAAAATACAAAACCTTGACCCCAAGAAACCATTTTTTTCTCAAAATATAAAGATCTGAAAAATTTGCAGCTAAAATGAGGTCCCAACCTCTTCTGCCTCGTATAGTCGGGAGGGCAGCCCTCCAATGCAGGGTTATCCTCCACAACAGGATGGAGGGGCCTTAATATCCTCCTCTGCTCGCTCCCTCCTCCCCTCCACTTCCTCCCCTCTTTCTCCCCTCTTCTTCCCTTCTTACAAAGCATGCCCTAAATCCCTGGACCCACCCCCCAAAAGAGTCGGAGGGTAGGCCAGTGTCGTGATGTGGGCCGTCTATTGAATAAAAATAGACATTTATATTTTTCCATATTAGTCCTACGACAGGAGTTTAGTAATTAAAAGGTCAATAGGTAGTTATTTTTAAGTTAACTTCTATGTTAGCTTTTAAGTTTTCTAATTGCTTTTATTTTATTTAGTAGACTAAAAATATGGTATATAAAGGGCAATATATTTGATAGTAGAGGGAAAAGGAATTATATTATAGGAGAGATACATATGATGGGAGATAGAGAGATGAGAAAATATATTAGATATATACTATTTGGGAGGTTAATATTTTTATACATTTGATTAATTGATTTTTGATAATTGATTCTTAATACTTGATATTTGATTCTTGATACTTGATATTTGATTCTTGATTCTTGATACTTAATTCTTAATTCTTGATACTTGATACTTGATTCTTGACTATTATTTAAAAATATACAAACATTCACCATAGCCAAAAGCCATGTGCTTTTTTGGATAGACCACAAACTTCGTGACACCGGTTCACTAGCAGATTGCAGAAACAGTTCTGCAGGCCGGCACCTCACTCCCTGCTAGACTTCGGCCCATCTCGCCATGTCAACCTAGTTGGATCCCGCCCCATCCCATCTCCTCACCCCAGTCGGACCCTCCCAAGTCACCCCACAGTTTGATCCTGCCACCTGCTCCGTGAACTGACCCATTTTCAATAGCTCCAGCACCGTAGCATCACAAAAAGTCCTAAGCCATCCCAAACCCCTGTGCTGAGAAGTGCCATTTTGTAAGCAAAAATGTATAGACGTTTTGGAAAGGAAGATGGAGTGGGATAAAATATTATAGTGTCACTAGCAAAAACTACATTCCACTTCAAATAATAAAAATTGACACTTTGAGATAAAAAAATTAAAAATATAAAGGTTTCATTGGAAAAAAAATTAAAAAAATGCTTGTAATAAAACGTTACATGGGCATTGAAAAAAATGGGAGGTGAAGAAAAGTAAATTCCACATCACATAGCAACTTCTAGAACTTGAGTGAAAAAAGAATGGGAGGTGAAGAAAAGTAAATCCCACATCACATAGCAAATTCTACAACTTGAGGAAAAAAATGGGAGGTTTTGGGTAGTAAATCCCACATCACATAGCAAATTCTACAACTTGAGGAAAAAAATGGGAGGTTTAGGGTAGTAAGTCCCACATCACATAACAAATTCTACAACTTGAGGAAAAAAATGGGAGGTTTAGAGTAGTAAATCCCACTTAACATTACAAATTCTACAACATGATTTTACCTTAGGGTCTTGGAGCACGGTTGCCACCATTCCAATTTTGACGCCCATAGTGATACTCTTCAAAGCACCCTTGATTTAGGCACATGAACACCCGATTGCAAGTCCGGCGATAAAAACTACATTTTGGGTCTCCACATACAAATGAATGCACACACACCTCAACCGACTCCGAGTTAGCAAATGGGGGCATGCAGGTTCTTCTTCTTCATCCACCACCTTGCTCGGCCACGCCAATTATGTGTGAACACATCATACAATTGGATCTTGAATTGGAGGTGACTAATGTGTTTGTTCCGATGTCGGCGTCGACGCAAGGTTCCAAGGTAGATCTCGGGGAGTGCACTATATAGTATATTCGTGGGTACCCTGCGTTTAAGCCCCTATAAGATGGGGGCTATGTAGGTAAATTCTTCAGATTTCTGTAGGGCTTCATTTACCTAAATTTCTAAATCATGCTAATTTCATATACCCTTCACTTCATTTAAAAGATTTATGTACGGTATTTTCATATACCTATGTTCATTATAAATACATAACACCAAAAAAAAATTCATACACCTAACAGGGTCACAGTAAAATTTTGTTCTGAAAACTGTACATTCAAAGACTAATGTACAAAACAAGATAAGTAAAAACCCAAATTTGATTGCAAACATGAAGTGTTTGCAATGACGAGTATATTGAAGGAATTTGTACTTACCTACTGAACCACAGTCAAACAGAAACTAGTTTAAGACATACAGTTCTAACACTTCTAACATAGAATTCAAACACTTCAAACATGGAGTTCAAACACTTCAAACACGAAGTTCAGCCAATGACAAAGTATGTCCAACCACAAAGTGGGATAGAACACAAATCATTTACAAACAAGTATCATGGCCAAACACTTAACATCACAAAAGCAAATTTCCAATCTCAAACTAATGCACAACAAAAACTAGTAAAACATAACCCCCTACAAACACATAGTTGTTCCAATGACAAAGGCCTTACGACCACTAAGTAACTCAAAAGATTGAGCATACCAAAACAAGTACTCTCAACACAAGCATGTACGAACAAGTCCACAACAATAATTGAATTGAAAATGCAGTGTGCAACATTTGAGAATGCAAGAACTGGCTGTGTTGAAAAACACATCACAAGGCGTTTACAACATTAGTCAAAAACTAAAGCCTATAGTGCCAACATGTCTGGATATCACGGTCCAAAATGTTGAATGAAAATTCAAGCACAAATGGGATGTACAAGTCCAAAAATCACAACAGCACAAACAAAAATTAGTAGCCTCAGACACTGCTACAACCAAAAAATCCCTGTCATCACGGCCACCTGTACATTGACAGAAACAAACTGCAATGAGGTGCGCTAAGAAAACATACAAATGAATACTAAAATGGACACAATCACAGGCAGAGAATTAGGCCGGTTCACCTACCTCATTGACATGCCGGAGTCACCCACGCATTGGAGTAGTTGGCTTGCCCATCACCCTGCTGCACTTGAATATCAAACTGCCATCCTGCACGAAGAAGACGGCGTAGGAGATGAAGCTCGGGTGCCCTCAAATCGTTCAGTGGCATGGTCTATAGCTTCAGGGGGAGCTCAAATTCCACTCGCCAAGACTTGCTGAAGATGTCAAAGTTTGCATCGTACACCTGCAGCACATTTCGGGACTTCTTGGCCCTTGGAAACTTGAAACCAGCGACCTCTGCGTCGTAGGATGCAAGTCTCAATGCTGCCAGTTGTATAGTCAAACTAGCACGCATCCGGAGCCCTTGAGAAGTAGCTTCTAGAACTGCAAGAATACGGAGGAAACTAGTTTTGTCCACAGCACGGCGATCAAAACGGATCCAAGGGGATTCAAACAACACAAAACGATCCAAAACAAAGTCCAATAGGGCATCATTGCACTATAAGAAACCCCCGTTTTAGGTGACGAGCCCTAATTTTTTATGACGGATTTTAGGTGATATCAATGTTAACAACCCAAAATCTTTATGTCAAGAAAAATGTCCAATGTAACATCAATGTTGACATAAAAGCATTGGATTGTCAATATTGATGTTCTGTTGTACATTTTTGTTGACATAAAATTTTTGGGTTGTCAACATTGACATCACCTAAAATCCGTCATAAAAAATTAAGGCTCGTCACCTAAAATGGGGATTTCTTATAGTGTTGAGAAGAAGCTCGCCACGTGCTCCGACGGACTCCATGACAGACTGAAGCTACAACAACCAAAGGAACACAACTGGGAGGACAGAGGAACAAGGAAACGACCAGGAAACAAAACAAAAACCCGTCCAAAGCAGGAAAAACGAACGCAAAGTTCAGGATTTGGATTGCAATCCCCAACGATTTGGACGAGAAGGCGCAGCAACAGTGACCACCCAAACTCCCATAGACAAAACGCCCAGTGAATGCGCCTGAAGATGCCTCCACTAGTCTCGCAGCAGAAATCCGTGGAGCGCCGCCAAAAACAGACAAGGAGCCACCATAGTGATGCGGAAGACTAAATTTGCTACGCCTTCTCAACCTCAGAATCCTAAAACACTCAGAGAACTTCACAAAACTCAAGAATCACAGCAGCAACTTATGAAACAAAGTCTCTCAAAAAATTGCATGGCAGAAAAAATGGGATACCAACATGCTCCAAGGATGTTGGATGCATTCTAGGATGAGTGAAGTCCTCAAAAAAATTTGATACCTGTCCCTTTGATGTGGCCAACAGACATGAAATTCTAATTGATTGAGTGACAAGTGATTTCAGAAAAATTCGGGCTCAGAATCTACCCAGAATCTCCAAGGCGGCTGAGTCATTTCACAGGGATTTAACAAAATTTTAGGATTGGGCAGGCCCTAAAAAGACTTAAAGAATTTTTTAATTACAAATATGCAATATAGTGCCACCACCAATTTAATGTCAACTACGTAGCACTCTGACACTACTGACAAAAAAAACTTACTATTAGAAAAAACAAGAATTCATGCAGACTTTTAAGTGCCACGGTGACTATAACAAACCATAAATTTGTTATTCCAAAAGCAATTTAAAGTTACACTAATTGACTTATACGGAAAATACATATTCATGGACAAAAAGGACACCTTGCTCATAGAAATGGCAAATTAGGCTTGATTACATAAGGATTTATTCGGAATCCAATAATGGGATGGCGGTTTCAGAGCTGAGGTTCTCACAACAAAGTACAAAAGTGAAGAAAGAAAAGGACGAGAGGGAAATAATAAAGCATATCAAAAATTGTGTATGGGGATATTAGAAAATGGATATCTTGAACCAAAAAAATAGGATACAAGGAATCGACAAAAGGATATATCAAAAAAAAAATCAGGTAACAAAAAAACAGAAAGGGATATGAAAAAAAATTGAGATACGAGGAATCGACATAAGGGTATATCAAGGGAAAAAAATCAGGTAACCAAAAAAAACACTTGGTATATCAAAAACTAAAAAAATATTGGAAATTAAAAAAAAATGTGCTATTATTGAAAGAAAATGGGATATAAGGGACAAACAAGGGGACATTAGAGAACAGAAAATGCATTACTAGAAAACAAAGAATGGAATATTAGCTAAATGGACAAACAAGAAGAACAAATTGGAGGACAAGCAGCTAAAACTAAGAGTCCACAAAATAGGAATATCGACGTGCAAGATCACAAACCTGGTTTTTGTATACAAATTGAACATTCTGATCCAAAAAATGAGATAATCCGTATAGATTCAAAACACAATCCGTGTAGCATTCACAGACCTGGGACCTCCACCTTTGGTGCTGCAAATTCACTATTGTCTACCTCGCCAACAAGGATCTCAGGCACATTCACGAAGGCTCAAAATTATCAAAGCAAACTCGATAAGTACACAAGAAGAAGCCAACGCCGCACTAATGGGATTCAGCATGGAAGTACCTGAGATGAATGCATTCATTCAGAAATTTGAAGCTACCTCGTCTTCATACAGAGTATACAATTAGTTGGAAAAAAGGAGGCCTATGGTACAGGTGGCAATCTAAAATTAAGAAGGAATGAAGTGTCCTAAACTTCATGAGAACTTTGGAAACTACTCGACATTGCCAAACATAAGTTGCTATTCATTTGCTGCACTAGAAACGTATTCATTCAAATTATCAGCATCAGCCCGATCCAAGGTATAAACTCCCATCTTTGAGTTATTGGAAAGAGTGACATTAGTGATAATTGCCTCAAGACTAATCCATTTAGAGTCTGTTAAGTTGTACTTAAATTTATATTGACCACTGGTTTTAGTATAATAGTGCAATATCACTTCAATATTATAAACTGGGACCCCTTTTTTACTTGTACTTACCTCACGATTTGCAAGATCCACAGGCTGCTTCAAGGATCCCCACAAGTTTCCTCCTGCACGCCTACGCATCTTTTGAATTCTGCCTATCCACCAGGTATCCTCATCGGAGACGGAAGAGGTGGAAATTGGCCTACCAGCCTTTGCAGCTCGAGATTTTTCCCTTTTCTTTGTTGCATTTACAGTGGAGGCCCTGGAAATCGTTGACCGCTGGACAAAAAAGATTCCAACGTCTGAGCCAATCCCAACGAAACATGTATTGGAACATTCAGCTGCATTGAGGTAATCTTCACTATTGTTGAAGTACAAGGATTTCTTGACACAAATAAGCCTGTCCTCATTGAGGAATGGGTTACCATTTAGCTGGCCTCCCAATGTGGACTTGAAGATTCTGTTGCCATCAAACTTCACAAATGATTCTACTTTAACTAGGACAGGTACTGTCTGTACATGGTCTTCGTGCTGGCTTAACAACTCCGAGATGACATGGTGGGTTTCACTCTCCAGGACCGTGATTGCTAGCACTCCATCATCTATTAAGTCGCCTTCCAGGTCCTTGGCTGCAGCAGGTTGAAGTTCATCCAATTCCACATGTTACTGGAGCTCCTTCTCCTTAAAATTCAAATCTTCTCGTAAGACCTCCATGTCGCCATCTTCACCACAAACTGGTTTGGAACCTGCAGCAAAGACAAAAGACTATTTGTCGGCTTTCTCTGCAACCCAGGGTTTGTCAAACCAAACCTTATTTCTTGCCGTAGCTTGAGGGTGATTGCATGAAACACCTGTACTGTATGGTTGCGTTTTTTTTGGACCCCTATAATTTTTGCTATAACTTTTAATTTATAGGTTCAATGCCAAAACCAAAAAAACACTTTCTAGATGTCCTGATTGAAATTATATCCTTCATTTTTTAGAAATTAAAAAAATCAATTTATATTTAAAATTCAAATTTTGTTAATTTGTCACACTTTGACGTTTAGGGAATTTTTAGTACTATTGAGCGGTTTAAATTAATGATTTTCAGTTGAAATTTCTATGGTATATTTCCCTAGTAGGTAGACATGTTCCTACCAAAGATCATTTAACAATACATTATTTTATATCCTCCACAGTTGTGCAAATAGGCCTCCCTTGCACGCGCACTTGTAAACAATAGAAATGGTTTTGACTTCATTTTTTTGGTCAAATCTCATCACCAAGAAGTCCTCCCAAATGGCCAATCTTTAGTTTTGTTCAAAATTGTTTTTTCTATTTTCTACAAATTAAAATGTCAAAGGATGTATTTTCCTCTTCACTAGAGTAGTCTACAGAATTGTCCCAAAAAATACATCCTTTGACATTTTAATTTGTAGAAAATAGAAAAAACAATTTTGAACAAAACTAAAGATTGGCCATTTGGGAGGACTTCTTGGTGATGAGATTTGACCAAAAAAATGAAGTCAAAACCATTTCTATTGTTCACAAGTGCGCGCGCAAGGGAGGCCTATTTGCACAACTGTGGAGGATATAAAATAATGTATTGTTAAATGATCTTTGGTAGGAACATGTCTACCTACTAGGGAAATATACCATAGAAATTTCAACTGAAAATCATTAATTTAAACCGCTCAATAGTACTAAAATTCCCTAAACGTCAAAGTGTGACAAATTAACAAAATTGAATTTTAAATATAAATTGATTTTTTTTAATTTCTGAAAAATAAAGAATACAATTACAATCAGGACATCTAGGAAGCGTTTTTTTTGGTTTTGGCATTGAACCTATAAATCAAAAGTTATAGCAAAAATTATAGCGGTCCAAAAAAAAATGCAACCATACAGTACAGGTGTTTCATGCAATCACCCTTGAGGATTCGGGGCCATGTTCAAACTGTTGATCATCCGCTGAACCTCCATCAAGCCCTCCTTCAAGGCTGTGATAACCTCATCATTAGTTAAAATCACTTTGTAGTCTCTAAGGTCAGGCTCCACCTCGTCTTCATCTAGTTTGTGCAGCTTTGTCCAGATGTTCATCTTGTTGTGAGCCCTTGCAAACTTCAAACCATTCCCTCCATATTCTATCTGCCACAAGTGGTTAACTATATTTGCGGGCCCCAGCAATTCCTGGAAGTCATATGCCCTGTCCATCCCTACCATTCCCCCAATCTTAGAGAAAAAAACTTCACATGAGTCACTACCAGTTAGGTGCAATGGCATAGTCAAGTGAAGATAACAATCTCAAAAATGGCAAATAAGTAAAACAACAAAATCGCAAGATAGTTGAACATCTAGAAAACATTGTTGACTCACGAAGTGCAGCTTTGGATTCACAGGTTCAGTATTCCCCAGCACTTCAGGATTCCCACGTTTCATCCAGAGTTTCCAAAGTCGGAAAAAGAAGGACACCTTACTTGCTTTCACAATCCGGGCTCTGAGATCATGACATGGGGAAAGGAAAATGTCAATGTAATCAGCGCAAATCTCAAGGTACATCTCAGTTCCAAGAGTGCGCTCACGAAGCAAATCAGTGGACAAGCAAAGGGAGTGCAGACAACAACCAACTTTCTGAGAACACAATCTTTAAGCACTGGCCTAATTCTGCCTATCTTTTCTATCATAGTCCTCTTGTAGTAAGCCGTGCTCATCTACAGTGAAGCAGTTAAAAACTTGACATATTTGCTAGTGAAGAGCCATATCAACACCTAATCTCAGAGTTCTAACGTTGCTATCAAGCGATTTCAGCAATTTCTTACCGTTATGAATGTAATCTTGTAGCTTCTTTGCTATCATTTACTACTGAGCTGAAAGTCCAGCCCTCCCAATCCATAGTTAACCTTCGACCTTCAGAACCTTGGTAATCTAAAAGCATCAACTGCCGCCTACGTGAGTCCCCGTCATTGGCATGCCCAATAACAAGCCCCACTGCGGCGTAGCAATGCTTGGTCCACAAGTTGTCGATTTTTTGCCATTTTTCTCTTATCGAGCCTGAGTCAAAACAGCCACAAGTACAGCAAGCAACCAAGACTAAACGGAGGAGTTTAGGGTGCAAAGGATTAACAACAATTACTCTAGCAAATCCCCCAACCCTGTCTAGCCTAAACGAGTCTACCATTTTGTTGTAACCTACCTCTCCAACTCCAACAATTGGCTTGTAATCCATTACGCATTTATGATTTTCTATTGGCCCGCAAAACCCAACCAGAGTATTTGACCAGGCTTCCTATGAAACCCGACCCCTCACCTTTGTTTCATCTTCTGCAAGAATCATAGGGATGGGGCCAGAGATGCCATGCGCACCTTTTGCGTCGATGTGGATGTTGGCAATAGACTTGAAAATTTCAGTGTGTTCTCCAGAAATGAATATCACACCCTTTCTAGATTCACTGCAAATGCTATCATAACTCAAACCAACAAAATTGAGAGAAAACAAATCACACAGACGTCGCCCCCTATAGATCCTCATCGCTTGCGAAAAACATTTTGTATTTTCACTATAGCAGCAATGTCCTTCATGAAGTCCCACAATGCGTGCTTCCCTCCAAAGGCTCCAATCTTATGCGCACTGATAATGTTGTTACAAAATTTTATAAGATTATTATTTGAAGAAGCGTTCATGGCACTTTCACGAAGAGTAGGCCGTCTAGCTTTCAACTGTGCAATCCGTGTTCTAGCATGCCCATAGTGCAATTTTTCTAAACGCAATTTCTTTGACAAATTCCTAGTATGTTTACACACTTTGTATGCAGACAAGTAACCTAGCCGTATGCCTCCACCAGTACTTCGGTGCCCCCTTTTAATGACTAATTGTTCCTCTCTTTTGATCCTCATTCTAAAATCACTTTCAAGTGGTATGAGTGTACACTCAGAGCAAGTCAGATTAGGAAATGGCATCCCAAACACAAACAATTGAAAACACTTCCTCCGGTGAAATGCACCCTTGACCTCAATTGGAAGACCTTCAACATAAATTGAGTCACTAAGATGTGGTTCTGGGTACCAATTAACACCAAAATGGCGGTCATATAGCAAAGCATTAACAGCATATGAATGACCACCATACTCCACAATTGGATCCCTAAATCTATAGCACACTAGACTAGCAATAAAGGTTTTATCCACGGATTGAGACACACTTGGCAAACTAGAAGATGAAGCTAGTAGAAATCATGAATGCAGGACACCTTGATTGGAGTGCAAACTAATCGTAGTGGATTCACTTGGACGTCTAGGTCGACCAGTCCTTGCTAGTTGTTTTGCTCGTTGCCGAGAATCTTCCATCGCCTTATGGTGCTTCAGTCCACTCAAATGATTCTGCAAATTCACCTCCAAGTTCTTCCGTGGTGGACACAACACCATCATGCCCCTGCAATACTGGCACTTCACTTTGAACCAGTAGCACCTCGTATTCACCACTGTGAAATTCCTTAGCACTTTGAATTTCTGATGCCCTTCTGGAAGAATAGCATTCACCCATTCCAAGATGTCCACACCCTCCGAAATCAAGTCTCTGTGATCCTCAGGAGTTGAGGTAACTGCTTTACCGATTTTTGCTTGAGATTTCAGGTGGTCCTCAAAATTGATATTCTTTGCAGCACAGTAATTCCTTACATGCGTTGTGCTCACAATGTGCGACCTTCTAAAGTTGTTGAACAAGTTATCGCATTGTGCTTTTGTGTGCTCCTTGGTGTCACCTCTGCAATCTTTCTTGCATTTGATGCACCACAATTTCACAACTCCGCTGCCATTCAAATCAAATGTCTTCAAGCACCACTTGTGATCATTCTCGGCTACTCGCTTCAACTCTGCTCTAAACTTCTTTGCCCATTCCAAATAGCGATCCTTGATCTCATTCGTCAGAAGTTCAAATGTCAGCGTGTTGTTGTCTACCTCAGAAGAATCTGCTGTGCCGCTCACCCTTGACGAACCAACGGGTAGAATAGCTGCTTCTTCGGTGCTAACATTGACTGGCTGAAGTTCAATTCCTTTTTGCACGGCAAGGGAGACCTCCATGGCACCAGTAGTGAACAATCCATCTCCAACTTGATGTCGTTTGTGTGCTTTGAGCTCCCCTTCTTCCAACTGAATCACATGAATTGATGTAGAAAAACGTTGAGGCGCTCCAACTTTTTCCTCACGCGATGTTTATCTTCCACGTCCCAAAAATCAAATGGCCACTCCAAAATGTCATTGCTTTCTAATGTAAATCGCAATGCCTCTACTGTAGAAGCGCCTCCCACGTCAACCTTGCCAAAATACTCTAGATCTCCAGCATTCGTCTCCAAAGTCCACAAGGTAACCATATTTGGAATCGTGGAAGCCATAACCAAAGCAATTTCAAAAAAGTGGCCACCCTAAATCCAAAGACCCTCTATGTTGCCTTCGAGCGTAAAGCCTGGCCTTGCTCCTTTCAACCCTAAACGCTAAGACAAAGTAACCAAAGCAAAATCAGAAAAATCTATTGCCAAAAGCGGAAAACAAAGCACGCAACGGAAATCCTTCCTCACTGCACCCCAACATTGCCATAGATAGTAAACGCTAATCTTCGTTCACGTTGCAATCAACACGGGAAGTAGCACTATAAGAAACTCCCGTTTTAGGTGACCAGCCTTAATTTCTTATGACGGATTTTAGGTGATGTCAATGTTGACAACCCAAAATTTTTATGTCAATAAAAATGTATACATAACATCAATATTAACAAACCAATGTTTTTATGTCAACATTGATGTTACATTGGACATTTTTGTTGACATAAAATTTTTGGCTTATCAACATTGACATCATTTAAAATCCGTCATAAAAAATTAGGGCTCGTTTTCAAAAAGAGGGATTTCTTATAGTGTAGGGTCATCCAACCTCGTCCCTGTCATCCACAAATTCCAGTCACAAACTTTTTTCGTTCATCTGCAAGCTTCAACAACTCCATTGGTACAATACTGCCCAGTAATAAAATCACATACTGCTAAAATACATGTAGGATACAGCTGAGATACAATAGGCATTGGATCCAGTTCTGGATACCACCCACAAAACTATAGTGTTTCTAATATTTCTAATAAAAATTTAGTTTTTTAAATTTATTTTTGGCAAGGCTATTGTAGAATTAAAAAATAAATAAAATTCATTATTATTCCCTGCCCTTTGTTATTTATAAAGCCCCTAAATCCATTACAATGATGCTAATGTATTTCCAAGCCATGTCAAAAATTTAGGACCAACGCAATTATAATAATCCTTTGTTTGATCGCACGTGTACCAAAAAAAAAGGGAGTGCACTCCCCGAGAGGTAGATGACATACATATTCACCACTATTGTGTCCAGTAGAAAATAAAATACTTGATGCCACCACTTGTGTGACCTTGTTTAACTAGAGTACAAAGCTTTCAATTGGTTCGCCACATCCACCCCCTCATATGCGTGGTGTACTCCAAATGTATAGGAGAGGTTTGAATAGGATCCCTTTGGGCCCCATTTCTACGAGGAATTGTAGATACAGATACACATGGGAAAATGATAGGCAAAGCATGAGTGGATATAAGATAAACTAGCTGCTTATCCTTCCACAAAATGCAAGCAATGCCACGGGATTCATGCAATGTCCACTGTAACGTGCCTTGTTGTGAATGGATCCAATTTTGAAACGTCTTTAATTTAGTAGGTAGACCCACACAATTAGACCTTGTAGTGTTGGTGCCATTTATTTCAAGATTGGGCAACTCCATGAATAAGCCAACGCTTGAGAAGTAGTTGTCCATAACAACAGCATGTCCCTTCCCCTCTTAACCCTTTAGGGCCGAGCATGCCAATTTTGGTCTTTTTAAACTGAATTTTGAGAATTGAACACTTTCCTAGCCTTAGTTGCCTGTGAGGTGTGAACAAGATGTGAGGGCACGGGAATTCCGCTTCCAATGAGCCATTGGCCATCAAATTTGGAGCAATAATGATTTGTCTATGGCAATTTGAAGTTGGGATTTCTAAAGTTTCAAAATGCACTGTGGAACATGTTTCTCTATCAAATTTATTTGTGTATAACTAAAGAAAGAATGCCAACTTCACCATACTGTTCATTATAATTTCCTCTATTTTCTATAAAAATTTCATGGTAAAGTGAGCTTTTTTGTAATTACTATGATTTTTCAAAGATAGAAACTCAAAAAAATCTTAAAAAATTTCATTTTTTTCCCAAAAAATATTTAAAAATCAGATCAAATAGAAGATATGCATGGTTATTTGTGGAAAAATAATAATTTAAATTAAATTATAAAATTTTAATATGCAAATTTGATTCCAAAAGAATTCAAGAAGTTGCTTGGGGCTCCTTAGGCCCTAAAGGGTTAATCTTAAATAACAAAGGGTAGGAAATAATAATGTTATAATTTTGAATAATAAAGGGTAGGGAATAATAATCTATTCCCCATTCAATAATCCCATGACCACGTTGGCCTCTCTACAAACTACTGATGGCACTTTCTCAACTCCATAATGAAATTGAAAATTGGCCTTACAATAGATGGGCCTTACAATAGATTTCAAAATTGAAAATATATTTTGAGGAGGAATCCACTAAACACTAAACCATGATTCCCTATTTTTGTGACTTTTTTGGCATGTACTACTAGGCAGGACAATATAACCTTTTGTAACGTATCATCATTTCATCAACGGTAAGATATTTCTCCAAAGTCCACTCATGTTTGAAACTGTCACAAATGTTGTATACAAGCCAACGTATCTGGTCCATCTTGTTATAATTGGGCATGTCTTTTTCCCAAATATAGTTGGAGGAATTTGTGATATATAAACATTTGGTAACATCTTCAAACTGTTACCGAGACAATAGTTTGGAAATTCGGGGACAACAAAAAAAAGATCCTTCTTTGCTCCAATATGTCTTGGTGTTTGGTTGTTTTTTCAACCCCAAGAGAGTGCAAGCTGCTAAATAGGCCTTCAAGGTGCAAACAATCAAAGGCAACTGTCCTTGCTCCCCCCCTTATTTTTCCATGGTCATCCAGTGTAGTTGCATAATAATTAGTCTCTGCTAAATTTTTTGCAAGAGTGTGTAAGGCCAAAACAAGGAAAACAATTGCATAAAAGTGGGCATTGCACAAAAATCTTGCATAGGCCCCAATGCACCTACAAAAAATTTTGATTTTCGAAAGTACATGAAATTAGCCCTTGAGCACGTTGAATCACGAAACCCATGCTTCACACTAAGTGGATTGTTTGGATTCCCTCCTTCACTAGATTCATCCCCTTTATATGCATCCTCACTACTTGATGAATTACTCAACATTGCATCACCATCACCCATTATGCGCCCTTGAACCCGTCTTCTACACTACATCCTAGGAGGGTTGACATATACTTCAAAGCGGTGGTATATTGTCCCCTTATAGTAAAGGTGTTGCATTGCCATGTCCACCGTTGGAATAATCACTACCGTCCTTATTCGGAAAGGAAGGTGGTAAGATAGAAATGCCGAAGGTAGCAGCCCTCCTGAAATTGTCATCATCAATCATTAGACATCTTCATAGTAAACAAAGAACCTTATAAAAAATTAGCCACTTGCATTAAAACCTCCAAAAATAGACTTTTTCAAAATTATGATGAAAGTATTATCTAAAGGTTCTACAACTTTGTGCATGTAAAAGTTTTTCTTAGGCCCACAAGAGAATTCAAGAATTAGATCCTCCAAAATTATTGGCTCTTCTAAAATCTAAAAGAACTTAGACCCTCTATAAATGTAGAACTTGAAACCTCCAAGAAATTTGCATCTTGTAATATCTAAAAGTTCTACAACTTTGTGCAAGGGAAAGTTTTTTTGAGAATTCAAGAATTTGAATTTTCTCCTAAAATCTAAAGGTGAAATTACTTTGTGCATGTAAAGGTTTTTCTTATCTACAAGAGAATTCAAGAATTAGACACTTCTTCTCAACTTCTAGAATTTGGGGAAAAAAAATTTGAATCTTCAAAAATCCAAAGGTGAAATTACTTTGTGCATGTGAAATTACTATTTCAAACGGTCTGGAAAAGTCAATTTTTCTTTTCCATGCGTGAATTTCTATTGCTTGCCCATAAGTGAATTCTAAAAATTTGAGTTCTGAACATACACAAAGAAGGGGGGAAAAAAGTTTAAATACCTTACTTGAATTCTTCCTCCACTAGAGTGCTAGTTCTTCTTGTCCGGGAAGCCGTGGCCTCTCTAACTTGCCGTGTCTGCAACGGTGGGTGGGGTAGGAGCCCGGCAGCCTCCCGGTTCCTCCAAATGTCATCATGCCATTGAGTGCTTCCCTCCGTCGGATGTGGCCCTCCAAGATCGTGGATCTTTGCCTTCCATTCAGCACAGGTTGTCATTGCGTCTAGGATCCGTTGGGCAGTGGAACAGTCAACTGCATGGGAGCCCTCACCCTCCCAATCGCCACCCTTCCAACGCTTAGTGATAGCATTCTCCCTGTCCCGCCCAGCTTAGTATTCTTGCGCCTTTTTTAAAAAAAAAATTGAGAATTGTGCATGAGCTCTTGCAGCCACGCAAATTCTTCTGAGTAGTAACCATTGTCTTCATCTTTATCTTTCAATGCTTCTGATGACACCTCCACGCTAGAATCTTGTGGCGGTACAAAATCTTTCTATAGTATGTCTTGGCTATCGACCAGATCTGAATCTTGCAACCCAATTTGGAAGTCCTCATTGACCTTCTTGTGGTCAAGAGTAGTACTTGTTGTGGGGATTGTCGTGTTTTTGGACAAAGTGTCACTACTCGAGAGATCTAAACTTGTGCAGTCTCCCTGTACCTGCGAGATGTTTTCCCGCAGCTCTTGCAGCCTGGCACTGCGTCTCGGAGGCACATCATTGGAGGCGAGCTAAAGAATGTGAATACAAAAAGTGAGTTACTAAACCCTCAGCCTAATTTTCTAGTTTTACAAAGCATGGAAGTGTATTTTTTTAGTACTTCAATAAACAAAAATGAAGTTAAAAGGAGGCCTAGCTTATCCATTTTCCCTTCTGGAATTGAGGGAGTCTTGGCATTGCATTTTGGGCCAATTTTAGAAGAAATATTTGCAGTATCAGGCCACACTTGCTCCTTAAGAAGTAGAGGAATGTCTAGGTGAAAATGTCGTCGTTTGTACCACCCTAAGCACCTTGCAACTTGCCTATAGAAATGGGGTCATTGCAAGAAAGACTGTTCAAAAAGCGTAGCGTTTTCCACAGTACTCATTTTTTCTTTCGAGAGGGCTTTATAATTAGAAAATCATTTCTATTTAAATGTGAAAAATATGTTTAGTGTATACACCTTTAAAAAGAACGTACCCTAGAAAGGAAAAACATAGAAAAATTCTCTAAGTAGGAACACTAGAAAAGTGCAAAATCTCAAGAAAATGGATATATGCACTGTAATTTCACATTTTAATTTGAAAAGAATAGAAAAAAAATTGTTAAAAAAAACTAAGAATTGTCCATTTGAGAATAGTTCATAGTGATGAGATTTCACCAAAATATTGATCTTAGAACCATCTTCATTGTTCAAAAATTGTACGTAATGGGAGTGATGTTTGCACTCATAAGGAAGACACAAAATAATATATTTTTAGATTTCTTTTGGTAGGAGTATGCTTTTCTACTATGCAAATAGACCATGAAAATTTCAGCTTTAGATCATTAAATTTGGGGACTCCTAACGTAGTAAAAAACCCTAAACCTTACATTGTGACAAACTAACAAAAACGATTTTTAAATATAAAATGATTTATTTTAATTTCTAAAAAATAAGGGATTCTGATTACCATCAAGTTAGGTATCTCCAATATAAAATTCATGTTCATTGGACTTTTGCTTCAAAAGTTATAGTGGATGACAAGAGAGTCACTCGCTCAGTGACTAGCAAATAGGACCCGTCTTTCTTGCAAATTTAGATTGTTTTTGCTAGAAAACGCTTGAGAGTTCATACAAATCCGTGTAGCACTCAATAAATCAAAATAGCCTTGATCCAAAAATTTGCTACACCATAAATTGTAAAGAAGAGGAATCTTTGCCAAAGTGAATAGATACAAGATCTAAACATACATAAGACAAGCTATCTGTCATTGCACAAAGGAAAATTTAAAAGTGCAAATACAAGAGAAAGTGAAGTTGTATTCAAAAACAAACACCATAGCCAAGCAAACTCAAACAACAAATTCAAGATTTCTCAAGATACCTACAAGACTCAATTTGGCAATGAATGTCAAGTCACGAGAGCCTCAAAGTCTAAGCACCCTAAATCCTAATTGATAAGAATAAAAAAGTTAATTTCTACATGAACAAAGACTTAATTTTTACATAAATAAAAAGTTAACTTTACATGTGGATTTTAAATGACAAAAGACCCTTACTTGAGAAGCAGAAAGTAAAAGGAACCCTTCTAATTAATACCTCAAAGTCTAGGTAGCCCTACACTAAATGCCACCCAAGGTAAAGTTTTGAATAGCCTAAAGTTCCCAAACAAGACTAAACTAATGTAATTTAGTAAACTACATCCATCTAATGTGGTATTGCACCTAATGCCATGTTACGTGAAAGTTTAATATTTGTAATTTTTACAAGAGTTTTTTCTCTTAAGTTCAAAATGTTACTTCCAACACAATTGTGTTAGATTTAATACAAAATATGAGCTAAAATGTGTGAGATATCTTCTAGTGTTCTAATCATAATGAAGATTGAAGATTTTAATTATACATTTTTTATTCAAGTTGTTTTTGAAAGGTCTTTTTTTGAACCCCAATTTTTTTTTTTTTAAGGTTAGACCTACTAATATCCTTTGAATTATAGATTATTTAAAAAGAAAATTCTACATAATCTATATCATATAAATTATAAAGAACTAACACAAAAATCTACAACTAAATTGTAGCATGAAAAAGCACATTTTAATATACTTGTATTTGTATTTATTCCTTGCTTAAAGTTTGAACGCCAAATCCTCAAAGGGTTAATGTAGCATATTTGTTTCATCATTCAAAGATATGGGTTGATTCTTAAACAAAATTTTCATTTATCAATCACCATAAAGTTCTTCCAAAACTATAGGAGCACAACAAAATGAGATATTTCTCTTTTGTAGACGTCCATTGTTAGGAATTTGTGGTACTCTTCACCAATTGGTCTTTTGCCGTTTCATTTATGTTGAATTAATAAATCATATTTCTCTTAAAGTTTTTGGAAAAAATTGGTAGGGGATTTTAGATAGTACTAATGTTTCTATTTTGGAATACATTGCTATAATTGTAGCCACAATCTAGCAGTCCCTCTAAAATTTGGCATCAAACATTGGCTACGGGAATAGCCTTGTATTGCAAATTTAAAAAATTTGGGTAGAATTATTCAAGGGTTCGTCCACCCTATCATACTCTTCAACATGTAATAGATTGCTTTTCAATAATATTTAAAAATGGGCAATTGCACACTACAACACACAAAGTCCCATCATGTATTCAAGGTGTACAAAAAAACTCAATTTACACTAGTCTAGCACCAAAAATTGATCTTTGCACCACAAGTGTATTGGCATATCTACCATTTTTTCACCACAGCTAATTTATAATCTTTTTCAACAAATTCAAGACAAATCTATATCTATAATTTGTACAACAAGCACATTTGAAAAAAAAAGTGGAAATATACTCTTTAGATCCTTCAAAATTAATCTTAAATTTTGAACTTCAAAGTCAATTTTATAAATTCAAAAAAATTCCAATAGCATAAACATCAAAAATACAATTCTTCCAATGAGATATTATAAATGTATACAATGCATTGTAATAAAACACCGCTTGGATGTAAATTTTTGATTTGGAGCATTTGGAGATTAAAATTTTTTTTCTTGGATGGTCATATAGCTCCAATCTTTTAAAATTCTTTTCCACTTCAAATTCAATGTGCATTTACTATAGGCATTTTTCAAGTTATCAGAATACCACCTTCTTAAGAGTTTATTGTAACTAAAAATGTTGGATGCCAAAGTTGGCACCCCCACTCAAAAACAATTTTGAATTTAAAATTGAAATTTTCTTCTATGATTAATTACATGTTAAATTTCTCTTAAATGCAAAATAAAATTTATTACAAGATACTAATATTGTAAAATTCCACATATAATAATTATTATTTTAATTTAAAACTAAATTTAAAAAGCTTGTTTTTGAAGGTCTCTTTTTTGAACCACAAAACACATTATTTAACTTGATATATTTTCATTTTTCTAATTTAGAATATTGATAAAAAAATATTATTGAAAATTGTTAACCCCTAAATTTCCATGACTATGTTTTCACCAAAAACGCTCGAAAATAGTACAAGTACCAAATTTGTAGAAAAAGACTTTTTTTGACACATGCAACCTTAGGAAATTCTAGTATAATGAATTAAGAACACATGTTAAAAATTTCAAAAATTTCCACCGTGTGGATAATTGCAAGATATAAACATTAAAATTCATTAAAATCACTTTTTTGGTCCTGCAAAAACAGGGCAGCTGCACTTCACAAGCTCACTTTTCTATGAAAAAATGTCCAAAATGGTGGAGCTTCTTTGAATTTTTTTCCTAAACAAGTTGGCTACATGCTTAAAAAATTTCAAATCATTTGGAGTTGTACAACATAGAGGAAAAAAATAGTAAGTAGGAAGAAGTAGAGAACGATTCAAAATACAAAATTGTTAAGAGTTTAATTATAAAATTGAAAAATGTCAATCCCAATAGTTGTAATGTTGTAATAAACAATATAAATCTTGTTATTTTATTTATTTCAAAAAATATTGAAAATTGAGTGAAATAACAACTTCAAAGTTTTTTTTAGAGTATTAAATCCATAATTGTCCGCAAACTAAAATTCCTCATAACTTTTGACTTATTGATCAAAATGGAATGATTCAAAGCTTTCTTCATATATATAAATCTAAAAAAACAATTTCAAATTTTTGTCTTTAAAAAAAGTGATTTTCTTTTATCTGCCCGGACTGGCCAGTTACAAAAAAAAGTAACATATTAGGCCATAATATCTTACTCCTATTTCCAAATGTCATGAAATTTAGTGTATATCAAAGATACTCCTTGTCCCCTTCTTCTATTAAAAATTTAGCCTAAAATATGCAAATCACTTACCTGTACAAAATTTCTATATTGCTAAAAATAATAGGTTGGTCTTTTAGAGATTAAGCATTATTTAACCTCTCAAGGCCTAACAACTTCTTTACTATAGAGGTTTTCAATAAGTAGTTCCATTTTGATATTTTTTTTGCATATGAATGTGCTTGAGATTTTTAATTTTAACCATACAAAAGTAATGAACATTTTGTCCAATATGCATGGAATTAATTGTGGACAATATTGACCATTGAATTTTTAGATTATAATAATTTTAGATGATCAACTTATAGGCAAAAAATGTAGCTTTGGAAGAAGAAAAATTCAAAAAAGGATGAATAATGCTTTTATACCCTCCAAAAAAATTTAATTGGAATCTAATGCAAATTTAGTATTTTTTAATTTTAAAAAATGAGAAAAAAAAATTCTCTCTCAAATTTTTATACATTTTAAAAAAGAAGGATTTGAAAGCCAAAATTGACCAATTTAGATCCTACTAAATTTTAAAAATTTATATATATGTCAATTTTTGAAATCTAATGATTGATATCATTAGCACACTATTTGAAACATCTTCAAAAATTTGGAATCATTTTAATTAGTTTGTATCCTGGATCACACCAGATTGGATCTTGTATTTCTAAAATTTCTAAAAATACAACTTTGAAAGAATTTCCTCTAGACCTAATTTGTTTGTGCAGACCAAAGACTAGAAATGTCCAAAAAAAATAATTTCCATCTCCACTATTCCTTTTAGTATTAAATAATTTATATTTGTTCTCCTTTTGTAGAAAAGTACATTTCCTAAATAAGTTTTAAAATACTTTTCACATTAAAATTTCAAAAATCAGAAATGCGACAAGTATATCAACTCGTTACTCTACAAATTACTACAAAATAATGAGATTTCGGTTTCACCCTACCAGGAATTTTCCATTGAAAATTTGAAAAGGACACATTTTGTCTTCTTATTCCTTGAGGAATTAACCCCTAAATGCCCAAGCCTTTTTTTGAACTTCTTAACGTTTGTTCTAAACTAAACAAAAAGCCAAAGTTTTGATAATTTTGTCATTTAAAAAAGTGTAATTATTTCAATTTGAAACTAGATATGGTATGGACTAATTAAAAAAACAAAACAATATCAAATATGGATTAAAAAATAATATTTTTTGATCTTGAAGAGGATAAAAAAATTTAAGTTAATTGAAATTTTTCAATATTTTATTTCATACTAAATCTAAAATTGTGGTGAAAAAGAAATTTGAGGCTAAAGAATTTAAATCACATAATAATAATAATAATAATAATAATAATAATAATAATAATAATAATAATAATAATAATAATAATCAATCACATCCTTGCACAAAATAAAGAAATCAATAACAATTTTGTTCAAGATCATATTTTCTTGTTTGAAAAAAAAAATTCAAAGGATTTTTAGCCTTAGAAAATAAAATACTACAAATGCTATTTTGATAAGGTTTCAGTTGCCTCCAAAGTTTTTTGACTATGTTTCACCAAAAAACACTCAAAATGGGTCGTTTTGATGGCAAAGGACCCCAAAAAATGATGAATGAAATCTTGTTGCATCTAACCATAAGATCTAGTGGTAGACTACTTCAATAAGTTTTAATAAAAAAAATGAGAGGATTTGACCGCATAGATTGTGAGATTATAATGTTTGAAGTTGGAAAAAAAATGTTTTGAGGGGGCATCCAAATTCCGGGCAACTTTGATTTGGAAAGGCTTTTGCACAAGTTGATTTCACTTTTTTTCTTTTTTTTTTATAAAGTTGGCCTCATGTTCAAAAAAATTCATAACATTTCAAATTGATGAATATATATCAAAAAATTCCAATAAGGAACTAGCTTTAAGAAAAGTCTCATACAAAGCCATTTTTTCAACAATTTACAGCTTGCTCATATAGTAATTTCTTCAAAATGTGAACAATGGAGTTTAGACTTCAGCTAGCTCTAAAAAAGAAAAAAATACAAATAAAATTGCCCAAAATATCAAACTTTGGTAAGCTTGATCAATCTGTGTCTAAGCAGAAGTGAAGGACAATTGGGCATGATATTAGGCTCGGTATGGAAGAAGCTGGGTCAAGATTAGTGAAACCTGACTCATCACAAATCTTTGACTTTGGATCATGTTCTCCTTGATTTTGAAAATGTTCTCCTTTCAATTGGTTTTGAAGATGTTCCTTGCTCCATGAACTACAATTTTAGAATATTCAATATTCAATTCCAATGATATCAAAATGTAGGGCACATATATATATATAGCTTGTAAAGCCACATGCATTGTGTGTTTAAAGAGGAGAAAAATATATCTTTATATAGCTAGGTTGGTAGGAGGTAAAACAATCCAAGCAGGATTTGCAAATTAGAATTATTAGGAGCTTAACCGCTCATAATTAAGTAAAAAATAGGAGTTTTGTTCAAAGCAGAATTTCAAACCTCATTTTGGCAATTGGCATAGTAGAATAATTATTCCAAATATTGTTGAATTAGAAAAGTTTGTAAATCAAGCTAACTTTCATCTTCCAAAATTCATTTGAGATTTAGGGTCTCCAATCAAAAGTTATGAACAAATTTCAGAGAGGGGGTTGGAAGGGACTTTTTTATTAACATTTTCAATCATCCTTTCTAAATTTTGTCCATAACTTTTTTTACAAGGTTCAAAATAAAAAAGAGGTTCCAGAATTGAAGTTAGTTTGATTTCCCAACTTTTTTTAGTTCAAAGTTTTTTGGAAAAAATTATTCTACTATGTTAAAATGAGGACTAAAATTTTACTTTGAACACAATTCCTTTGATTTGACAATGAGCGATCAAGCTCTCATTTTCAAATTATCCCATATTCTTTGAGGATTCTTGATGGATTATGGATTTGATTATGAAAATTACCTTTCCACCTTTCATTCCTACAATTGTCAATGAAGCAATAGCATCATTTTGCCGTCAATATTTCTTTAGATGGTAATTTGTCAAATGACAAATTAGTAATTGATTTAATAGATTCTTTGGGTTCTTTTTTTTTTCTTCAAATGTGGCAATTAAGAATAACCTCCCTCTTAGGCAAAAGAAGCTAGCCATAAAGCTATTGCCACCCTACCACTACCTCCTTGTATCAAATATATTAGTCCAAAAAAGTGTTAGAGAAGTACCTTGGTTTGAACCTAGGGCAAGAGGCTACCCAAGGACCTACCCAAGCTCTTTTGGGCATTGCAATGCAAATTTTGATGTAGTATAAATTACCCTACCCATGCTTCCCCTTATCCATGAAAAACGGCATTTTTTTCCCTCATGGTCATATATGATTGTAAAAAAAATTGGTGGAGTGGCAAGGTACTCCTTGTCCCTACATCAAAAAAAATTCAAAAAATGTAGTGAATTTTTTTGTTAATAGTGAACTGCCCAAAATCGCTATGTTGCCAAAAAAATGTTGTTTGATCCTTTAGGAATTAACTTCAAAGTTTTATCAATACCAAATATGATGCCTTGGGCATTTACATATTAACCAACCCAAGAAACAAAAAGATATTCGATGGAAGAAAAATGAATTTCTTAAAGGCCAAAGAAAACTCTATCCATTATTTAAAAATGGACTTGGGATTTGAAGACCAATTTAATGGCTACGTAGTCAAATATCATCGCTATGCTCAACTAAGGAAGTTTGAAGTTAACCAATGATGCTTCTTTGGAGACCAAAACTTTTAAAATGTTCTTGTATAATTATTGTCAGTGGTTTGAAATTAGTGGTTATTAGAAACAATATAAGAGGCTAGAGTGAATATTTTGTCAATGAAGTACTTTGGTGCATGTGTACTTGTCATCAAAATAATGCCCCCCAATGCTTCAAGTAGAATGTGGACCATGATGTCCGTGATGTACGCTATGGAATGATCGTATCTAGGACTTGACATGACTATAATCTTGAAAATGGAAAATTATTTTTTTAACAATAAAGTACAAATGCATCATAGATGCAAGGATAGAAAAAATGCCTCCGGAAGAGTGGTGTAGAGAATGAAAAGACATACAAAAAGACAAGTTATGACTTCATGTCTAAGTAGCTTTATGTAGGGAATAAAAAAATGTAGTGGATTCAAGCTTCATTTGTGTCACCACAACTAGGAAGGTTGTGCAATTCAACTTCAAACTCCAACCTAATTTATGCCGTGGCCTTTTGAATTATTTATAGGTTAAAAATTTTTTTTGCTACATAAAAATAAATATTATCCATGATTGTAGAAAACTTCAAATTACAAAATGAACAAAATTATAGAGTAATTGTTGCAATTCTACTATGAATAATGAATATTTTAGTATGTATTTCAAATGAATATTTATATATATTTGAAAATTTATAAATTTTCAAATTTTCAAACTTCTCAGATGTCTAAATTGGTTTGTACATTGGTTTATAGTATTCAGTTGCCAACTTTTCAGTAAAGATGCATCTTGCATGACATGTATGACATGAAGCCATGGAATTTTGAAAGCTTACAATTAAAGCTCCGTAATGGAAACTACAATAGTCTTGTGCACCTTTTTGTCACCCTTCATCTTCTATATGTTTGCACTCCATTACCATGATTGTTTGGGCGGCCTTTTCAACTATCATTGCCTCCATAATGGGTTTGACTTTGATGCTTCAGTATTGGATTAGCTAATTGTAGTAGTTGCTTCAAGTCATATTATTGTTTAGAATGTCCTTTCATAATTAGATCTTATCCTTTTGAACTTTGCACATCATTAGAGGTGCATTAAATTTTACTCCATATATGTTTGAAGTCCTTTCTATTAGGTTAAGTCCTTTTTTTTTGCTATATTATGAGTTTAGAAATATAATTTACACAAATGTACAAGTTTAAATATTACAAATCATTACTATAAAATATTGAAAAGCTAAAATTCACAAATTCAAGAATTTTAAATTTTATTAATTCAAAATTCAAAATTTTCAAACATATAGGCAAAAAAATATACAAATTCAAAATTTTAAATTCAAAATATATAATTTATGTATTAATCCATAAAATGCTGTAATGCTTTAAAATACTAATATCTAAAGCAGGGCTAAAATCTCCATCTATATTCATTCTCTAATAAGTCTTCAAGATTCTTTAGATGACCTATTAAAATAAATTGTTCCCAAAAATTTAAGTGAACTAAAATCCCAAGTTTAATGTATCTAAACTAATCATGTTGGAAAATGGGTTGTATATATGTGTATATATATATATATATATATATATATATATATATATATATATATATATATAACCAAAAAAAAATTCATAAAACCTTTAAGAATGACATGAAGTAGAAGGTGTTACTTGATGGAAAAAAACTAAATTGCTATTGTTTTTTACAAGAAACTGAAAATTACATATCCCAATAGTAAATTTTTTGTAATAAACAACATATATTCTATATTTCTATATTTCTATATTTTGATGACAACTAGCTATTTAGGCTTTGTAAGGCATTGGGGGATTTATAATATCATAAAAAGGCATTGGAGGTGGTTGTAGACTTAGTAGAGCCAAAATGGGGCCACGTATTGGCCATTGGGGGGCTAAACTTGTGTTTTGGGACTGTTGGAGGTGTGAACGGAGTCATTTTGGGGCACCTTTGGGGTAGTTGTAACCCTAAGCCGCCCCTTTGCTTCTTCATTTTCTTCAAGTCTTGCAAATGTTAGTGGTTTTGAATTGAAAGGAATTGGAGCATGTTGTATAGATGATGGTTGGTGTTTGCCAATCTTTTACTAAGTGTTGTTCCTTTATTTGAAGTGCATTGCAAGATTAATTCAATTGAGACAAAGTAGAAGCAACCTAGGAGATTTGGAAAGCTTGCTTATTAGATGGTTGTCCATTCAATGCCTTATTATAATGTAGATTTGATTATTTTTTAACATGTATATGTATTATAGTACCTGTAGTTTATGACACCTATTATTAGCAATGTAGAGTGATACAACACAAAATAGTCACCAAAATTCATTTGATTATTGGACCAGTAGGTTCATTCTTTGTCTTTATAATGAACAATGAAGTTATCCATTGACCACTTTTCAGCTGTAGCGTCTTTCAATGATTAATGAAAAAATTCCCAAATTACAAAGTCAATGAGAGTCGGCCCAAGTTCCCCCCCCCCCCCCCTTCCCTAATGGGCTTCTTAGGGCATTAGGGACTAAATTCCCTTCACATACATTATTTGGACATTATATGAACACTGTGAATTTTAAAAAAATTCTAAAAATTGGTGTACCCAAAAACAATTGTAAGCTCTCGCGAGTAGAGGCAATACATTTTTAAGCAAATAATTTTTAGGAATTGGTTTAAGAAAGGGGTCACAATTTAGGAATTTTTAGGAATGTAGGTGCAATATTAGCTTATATAACCGCCTTTTAATTCAGTATGTACATCTCATCCACATGGTCCAGAATTTTTCATTCGCAACACCGCCCTTTTCTCATTTGCCTCCATGATGCTCTCGAGTTTCACTTTCTGACTCGTCCCTTTCATGTGGTATCTGAGCCCTCCCACAAATTGAGGTTATGAATAGAAATGAGATGGACACGAAGGTCAGAATTTGCAGAAGAATTTCAAGAGTCCAGGGAGTTTGAGCCAGTGAGATTATTCTCCTCAAGAATGTGAACTCCTAACAGACCCAGCGCCTATTTTGCAATGAAACAAGCGAAGAATGCATGCCAGGCAAATAGTCCAATACAATCTGCAGAATTTTCGGCAGCTGGAATGTCTCTAGCTGTGATCTGTCGCCCAAGGATCATTCCAGGTTTCATTTGTCTTCTACATTTCAGTATTGCTAGTTCAGGATTCGTAGCAGCTGGAATTTTAAATCAAACGGTGACACATCTCTATGGACTACTGATCGTAAATCTAGAGCAGTGACTGTTTTTTAAGGCAAATAATGACTGAACTGCTTTGTCAAAAATGGCTTTCGCAAATTAAGGACTTCAGGCATGAATATGAGTTAGGTTTAGCATGCGACTGCTCTGAAATCCATTAAAATTACCTGATACAAAGTTAGAAATGCTTTTGCCTATTCTTACAATTGTTGAAAATCGACTCCAGGAATCCAATGGTTAGGACAAGTTTGGTATATTCAAGATCAAATCAGACAATAGACAGCTTACAGTGTCTTTTCCCAAGCTTCCAGTGCTTCTCCTGTCCACTCACTCCACTGAGCTCTGTAGCACCTCAGCTGCATCTAGCTGTGCTGCATACTTACTACTCAAGACCTCTTCAATATGACTACCTCTAAAACAACATTCTGAAATGTCGATCCTGGACGCTAGTCGCACTATCACGCACTGAAGCACATTTGTCTGCACATGGCAGTAGCCGATATATTGCAGGAACGAAGAAGATACAGTTGCATCTTCTTGGTACATAGTCATTTTTGGGGAACTATAGGTACACTGATCCGTGAGGCCATTAAGTTAGTGTCACTACGAAAAAAATTGTGGAATTTAGTGCAATACCGACAGAAATATTTCGCAGAGAGATGTATCGACATTTTCCTGTCACAAAAAACACCAAGCGGAAAATACCAAGCACAAATGGGGCATGAAATATTGAAATGTGAACTAACTTCGAGCTCACCAGATTTTGAAAAGCCAGGCCTGTGCATGGGTCAGCCCTGGACGCTGATGAATGTTTGAATCAGTCTGCTGGTGATGCAGAGTTCGCTCACAGCCACGAAGTGCCTGCTGATACAATCACTATCTGCCTCCTTCAAATTAATTAATTAAATCTCCATAAAATCCGAGTTCCTGCAAAGGCAATCAATCCTCGATTCAAGAGTCACAGCAAATTATTTCAAAATATCGAAAATTCGAAACCTGGCCGGGATTCGAAGTCTAGGATGATATGTACCGTACGTTCAGGTCATTTCGTAAATACTGTAATTAGGGAAAAATTGGAGCGTTTCTAAAATATGAAAAATTGTCCAACTATTTCTGAAAATCTGAGAAAATTTCATCGCTGCCAATTCTGAATATTAAAAAATTATTCTTTTTAAGAAAATCTAGGAAAAGGAACACATTTTGGGCATGAATAGAAAAACTCAATCCATTTCATGAAAGTGAATTCAAAAATTTGAAACATTTGAAAAATTCGGAGGACTAACGTGCTGCAAGCTAAGAAAATCAATTCAAGACGTCAAATTGTTGAAATCCCAAAATTAAATTATTTCAACACTTGAATGCTGGATTTGACTTGGACATCTACCTTTGAAAGGAAGTAATAGAATTAGCGGAAGTACATCATAAAATGGAATGTTTTTCCAACATTTTTCAATTACCTCTAGATGTTATAGCTCCAAAACAAAGGATATTCAAAACGAGCAGCTTCACTATAAGATCATATAGCATTGGTTAGCTTATTGTTAATCCCTAAAGGACCAAACAACATTTATTGCCAATATAATAATTTTGGACAACTCACTACAAATGGAATTTTTAATTTTTTTGTTTGAAATTTTCAAACATTATGTGGGTGAAGAATAGCTTTAAGGCACAACACTTTTCATAAATTTTGAGTACATGGTTAAAAAGTCATTGTATGATATGTAGTTTTATTGCTTTGTGGGCAATTCGGATAGCCTAGAAAATTTACTTTTTAAAGAAATAAAAGGTTGAATTTGGTTTCTAGATTTATATATACGCGGAAAGCTTTGAATCATTCCATTTTGATTATCAAGATAAAAATTATGAGGAGTTTTGACCAAATGAATGTAATTCTATATATTAGTTTGCAAGGCACTTATAGAATCTCTAATCTAAATTAAAGTTTGAAGTCTTTTATTAACTCAATTTTCAATATTGTTGAAAAATAAATAAAAGAGTTGGATGCAAATTGTTTATTAGAACATTACAATGATTCTTGTAATGATTGGCATTGGAATTTTTTCAATTCTATAACTAAATTCTTAACAATTTAGTTTTTTAAATCATACTTTACTTCTTTCTACTTACTAGTTTTTTCAAGCATGAATATGGAAAAAAAAATTGTTGAAATTTTTTATATGTGTTTCCAACTTATTCTTCAACATATTATGGAGAGTAATAAATTATAGGATCTCTCTCTCTCTCTCTCTAACTATGTAAGATGAAATCTAACCATTTGAGAAGAGTTGAAAATGCTTCTTTCTGAAATCCAAGTGACATGATCTCACAATTGGTAAGGTTTTTTATTTTGAAATTTTTGGAGGGTATATTTTAACAAGTTAACTAAAGGATCCTAAGGTTGGATTTGTTAATAAATAAAAATGGATGAAGTATTTACCCTCAAGTGCCTTGGGTTTCAGTACTTTGAAGTAGTTTTGGACCTAAAAACATCAATCCATTTAGGGATTAAGGTAGCTTTTCAAACTCCCTCATCATAGTTGTCAATGCAAAGCCTTCTCCCATTTGGTCTAGAGTCAACAAACAAGAACAAATTGAAAATCAACAAGCCAAAAACAATCCAAAAAACTTGACTTTAAAATATTCAAACAATGGTATGAAAGGTAGAGGGACCTTACCCCTTCCAATCTCAATTTCATATATATTTTGTAAAAAGAATGCATGAATGGTCTCTTTTAGGTTTCTTCTCACTTCCTATACAATTACATCAATTGAGCAATCATGTTCTTGTTTTGGGATCATATTTAAGCACCCAACGAGGTCGTCGGACTCCTAATTGAGACTTGACAAAAGGCTAGGTCACCCTTATTTTTTTAATAAGCTCACATTAGAGATTGTAGGTTAACAATCTCAATATACCATTGGAATGATACGAGAACTTTCTAATGTTATATCATACGCATAATTTTGATTTTTTTAAAATCCACTTGTATGACTCTATTAAAGAATTGTAAACTTGAAATTGTTTACTGTTGTCAAGATTTTCAAAATGTGCCCATCAATTCCTTTCAAAATTATTCCCTTGCATAGCATGACATAATTCAAGCGCTAGACAACTACATGCAATACCATCCTCAAGACATCCCACAAGTGCAACAAAACTTGCAATATAGTACTAATAGAAAACATCTCCTCTTTTTGGAGTTTTAATTGCCTATTTTTAGTAGTACTTGCACATAACCATTGGGAACATGTCTACTCAGTTTCCTCCATTGATGTTCTCTTTTTTCCTTCCATTTAACATGTACATACAGTCACTAATCCCCCAAATAAGATGAAGAATAAGAATGTTGCTTGGGCATTGCCATGTTTATAAAAACAAAGAAAAAACAAACAATTAGTCTGGCTCATGCGGCCAAGTCAACTTGAGAATAAGACTGGAGGTCAAATTTCACTTGGGTTGGTGAAAACTACCTGAATAGAAAACCTCATTTTTATACCAAGTATCAAGAAACTCTTGGCAAATGATTTTTTGGTGCTCTTCACTACATTTGTTGAAGTAGGAGAGAATGTGGTTCATATGAGCCATGCCGGCAAGAATGGCATCCCACCAAGCAAGGACACAAATTTGCGTGGAACTAATATTGTCATCCTCAAAGATGTGATTTTGTGCACACCAAAGCCTCCAAAGGATGGTAAAATGGAGAATGTCGTTGGCATTTTGAAGACAAGGTTGAAAGGAGAGTCCAGAAGAACTCATCTTAGTGCATGGTGCTGGGATTATGCACTAAGAGAGGTGTAATAATGTCCACCTAACTAATGTCAACTCTACTACATTACTTTTGAGAAAATGTGCTTGAAATTGGGCCCGCCTACTCTCTGCATACTTGATAGTTGTGCACTAATAAGAGAGGTTGCAGTAACACAAGTTCTATTGTATTGGTTGTCTTGGTCAAAAGAGCCAGGGGATACTGCTGATGGCTTCTCTCCAGAGCAGAGACTCATGTAGCTCCAATGCCTGGCGGATGTCCTTTAAATTTGTCCCACTCTCTGGGAGCGTGGCAACAAGATGGCAATACATGTTCCGTGGTCTCCCTGATAGATCCCTGGCAGCTGCGACACTCAGGAGAAGAGGATATCGCCATGTTACCTTCACGTGACCGAAATCATGAACACTCCTGTTGGGCATAATGAAGAATCCGGCCCGTGAGCCTCATTTTTTCAAACGATGGAACCCACAAGCATGTGCAGCACTTCTCCCGATCAAAAAAATTTCTTCGAAAGGAACGGTGATCATTAAAAACCAAGGAACTCTATCGATCAAAATTTAGACACTGGCCTTCGAATTCCCAGTCGGTCTTCCGAATTCCTCTCATCAGTAAACCGCAAACCATTTCCTCGCCGCAATCGATACATGGCCCGCTCATCAGTTCAGTCGACTGTACTACTATACTGTACTATATTGAACTGATCAGGGCGGAGATTCCCACGTGGGGGCCACTCCCGCTTCACGCGCCGGTTCCTGTAGCCCCGGACTGCAGCCTGCCGCCGATTTCACATGCCGTTTCACGGCAACTGAACTGCTGATTGTGCCCCGGTGATTCCGCTCCGACGCAGCTGCCACGAGATTGCGGCAGCCCTAACTTAGCCTGACTCCAGGTTCAAATTGGAACAAGGCTTTGACCCGCAGGGCTCGGCCTGGCTGCAGTGCTGCGGCAGCGCCGAAGTAAAAGTGAAGTTAGCAGCAGCGGCCTGGTGGGCAGGTGGGCTATGGCAGAATTCCTCGGCAGCCTGTTAAATTTGGTTCTTTTTGGACCCCACCCATTGACCCCTGCCAGTGAGCCACAGCCTTCGAGGAGACGGCCACGATGAACTAAACTGAACGCATCAATTCCAAAAGCGCAACGGATTCTCTGCAATGGAATTGGGATTCGACTTTCGAGTTGCGCAAGAATACGCAACGGACTGCACAGTCAAGCAGTGGACGGGGTCGGCGGTCCAGAGGAAATTGTTTGATACGGAGTACTAGATTCGGCATAACGTCACTTTTTAATAGAATTATTTTATTTTATTTTATTTTTTAATAAATTGTACGTTAGAGATAGCATCTGCCTAACTTAGATACCGATTCCTTGACACATGTTTTGCCTTTCAATTCTTTTGCCTTTCATCTGAGGCTTAAGTTACCACTGCCTGTGTGACGTGCTGACCGGACAGGGCAAATTTTCTCATCAGCTTAAGATTTTGAGACACGTTCACGTTCACTTTTACACGTTCACTTTTACACGTTCACTTGTATTTTTTTTAATGACCGCCTGCAGTTTGAGTTCCAGGAACAGTTCGGTTTAGGCCGACATATTAAGCTCCCGCCGTGTGCACATTTATTGCGGCGAACTCCATTTGGTCCGCCCTTTCTGCTGCCGAACTTCCGGCTGCCGTGGACTTTCTCTAAAATTTACAAGCATCTCTGATTCCAATCAGTCCCAATATTGAACTGTACGGTATAAGTTAGATGAAACTTGCTGATAATCATGCGCTCCAAAATCCTTCAATCTATAGTCTGGATGCTCCAATTTTTTAAATTTTTTTCAGAGATGATCTCGCATGTTCTCTATAAGTCTTGCAATTATGAGATTCATTCGAGAGGATTTGAAATTATCGAGATTTTTTGAAGTTAAAGTGAAGAAAACTCATAATACATTTGAAAGAGTCTAAAAAAATCACTGTAAGTGTAAATTATGATGTAGAACATTATGGAACTGAATTTTTGTGTCATTCATAACATTCAGTAGCAGAGAGAAGGCCTGCCCTCCCCCCAACTGATTGGTGTGGAATATTCCACACCATCAGTAGCTAATATATACGTGTCGACATTTGTCAAAGTTTTAGGAAAGCAAGTCACTAGATCAGAAATAACTTCCTTTAAGCATCTAACAGGATTTTGTGCATTTTCCCATAAAGTGAAGTGAATGGCAAAATAAATAAGCCTAACTAAAAATGTGTACAATAAACTTACTAACCAATCAAATATCAATGACTGACTAATTCTCACTTTCCCAAGCTAAATTTGAGACTAATTGAATTATCAAACTGAATTTAGCCAGTTCCATAAATTGCCTGACCGCCACTTTAATGTACCAAAGCTTACAGTAATGACCATGGGGGGATGAAGTTCACAGATGAGGATTTCAAAGAAGGAAAGGCAACGTTTGTGAAGGCTACTGAATGTTATGTTCTAAGATTAGAAAATTAATAAACCATGGTTGTCGGCTCCAAGTTTGAATTGGAATAAAATCTTCAAATCTTCAAATTGGAGTATGTATAAACTAGTAGCTCCATTAATTTCTTATGATTGGTTGTCTCAAATTCATTTAATTTGAAGTTAGTGCCTGTTGGCACATGTCAACCCGTCCGCGCATTTTAGAAGGTCAAGGGCATTCTTAGGTCTAATCTTGAATTTCAAACCTCATAGGATTGTGAGGAATGTGGAAAATGCCCTTCAAATGTCATGGGTTCTTTTCTTTATTTTTTCTAACGGAACAAAGAATTCCATAAATCTTATATTTCTTCCTTTCAAAATCTTCTTAAAAGATCTCTTGAAATTTAGAGAATCTTGATAGAACTTTTATTTTCATTATTTTTTGACAAATAAGAATATGTGAATGTACCACCTAATATAAAATTTTCCATATTTATGCTAATAGATCATGAAAAGAAGCTACAAGAAAAATGTAGGGACATGACTCATATGCAGCTTGTCCTATAGGTGGATTCCTTAATCATAATTTTTGTTCTTTTCCACGTTTGAGCAGTTAAGATGGCATGCATGTATAGGTGCCTAACATTATTGACTTCTTATTTGGGGGTCCCTCTACATTCCTTACATCCATGGCACCACAAGGCAATAAAATAATCAAGATACAATATTTTATTTGGGTAAGACAAATTCAAAGTAAGGAAGATTGACTTCCATCTTTATATTACCTCATCCACTCCTAAGATATCCTTTTTTTCAAAGAACTAATATGGTTTAAAAAAAACTTGGTAAAGAATGTTATGAGTGGTATGTCCAAGTGTTGTACAAGTATCTGGACATATGAAACCATTGTGAACATCTTACAGTAGGGGTAGTCGCACTTTCTTCACTACACGCCTATTCTATGAAGAATAGGGACGTGCCGTGTCTACATTGGCTTTCCATTGGTAGAATATACTTTTTTTTTGCCAAATCATCTCTACGTCCACTATTTTCCTTTGGAGGTTTATTCTGTTGCGGACCTCAGTTTCACCTTGTTGCCAATTTCACTACTCTTGGAGCTTAGCGTTGTGTGTAGAAGCCCGAGGTTGAGCCTTCATCATGTGTAGTCCTCACCACTTGTGCGTTCCACGCCTTCATCTTGCGTTTTGCAGCGGCTATGTGTTCTGCACATCCATCTATCCACTTTCCAATTTTCCACTCTCATTCTCCAGACAACAACAAAAAAGGGGTGTCATACCTTCTTCATACCTTTTGGCTCCAATTGGTTTCCCTTTTCTCTCCTCAACTTCTCATTCTTCAGTGAAATTTTGTTCTCAAAGAACGTGTGACTATCTTTGATAACAATAGTTTTTGAAATGTACATTCCATGTACATTCAGTCAATACCCGCTGGGCTAATAACATTTGGTTCTATTCCCATTAGGGATAGTCACACCTTCTTCACCATGGTTGTAATTCTCAGAGAATGTGCACGTGGCGTTTTCTCGTTGGCAATTAATGGTAGGTGGAGCTCCAATTCTTTGAGAAGAGTGTTGTTTATCCTTTTCCAAAGGTAAAGAAACATTCTCGAAGAAAAATTCTCGAGGAATTTCTTGTTTCGTTGGTTCTGCGTGGCTTGTGGAACTCCCATCCAGCCTTGCAAGTAACACATTCTATGAGAATTGCTTCAAATAACAAAAAGGGGCATCACACCTTCTTCACGTGGAACGACTTGCCACTGGGTCCTCTTTTCTCTCGCTTATTTCTCCAACTTCATAGATTTATGTTTCTTGGAGAAGGTGTGACTAAGGTAGATGCACCCATAGTCGATCACGACCCATAGCCAACCTATAGGGGGCACTATTTCCAACCAAGGTTGAAAAGCTTGGAATGTGTTTTTTCAAGGTTGGGACTAATAAGGTTATAACACATGTCCAAAGTAGTGAGGAAGAAAGTAAGAAATAGTGAGCGGAAAAGCAATTTTTTAGATGATCGGAATTGGATGACTCTAGACATTGGTTATTAGTCCGGACAACTTTTTGACTCCCAAAATTCATAGTAACTTCAATTTTGCAAATAGAATTACGAAAATTTGGGAGCCCCATATTTCTTATCTTTCTACATGGGAAAATTTTCTTGCGCCTTAAACTCCTCATCATTTACTGGGAAATCCCTTAAGTGATCGGGTATACCCATATTGCAATGATGGCCCCATCATTTGTTCCACAGCGAGAGGCACGGACAGGGTCCGGGAACGTCGTGGTTGCGCAGTGCCGGCCTCGGCATCAGAACCGGTACCGTAGCAGATTGGTGGGCTATGAGTTCAGGTACTGCACTCTACAGTAACTTACTGTACAGTGGTGATGGTGGGCTGCAGTGGCTTGTGCTGCTGTCAGAGAGCAGTTGCCGCATGTGGCCTTCACTTGCAAGTTGCAACAAGTTGCACCTGAAAAAATCGTTATTGTCTCGCTTGGCACCCTGCCCTGCATGTGCTATTGTGCTATTTACATAACTTACCGCTCTGCTCAGGTCTGGCGTGTCTGTGGACATGAACCTTCAGTTGTTGTAAGTTACTGTACCGTACCGTTTCGAGGAATACGGACCTTAAATTTAACCGGTTAATTAACCCCCGTCCGTCCAATTCGACGCCCATGCATGCACCTGGACGGCGGGACCGTGTGGCCTTGTGAACCCAAGTTGTGGCGTTATGAAAGGCCACGTTGAAGGATCTGGCGACGGGCTGACAATCGATTTTCTTTTCCAACAGTAAAAACTTAAAAACTTAGAGCATCTCCACCGGTGCTCAGTATATTGGGCTCGCCACATGGTATGTGCCGAGCCAATTTTGACTCCCGTGCCACAGTAAAATTCCGGGGCCCCACCTAGTCACTCCAATCTGCGAACAAAATCCAAGAATAAGTGAATTTATCGGGAACAAAATTTATGAGGTGATTGAATTCTCCATTTATGAATTCCAACTACCGTACGTTGAGGTCAGGTTCGTAACACCCCATTCGAAATCTTTTCTTTTAGCTCGAATTTCCCTTTCGTTAACCAGATTTAGAATAATTTGAATTTCGTTTGCCAAGCATTATAATATTTCACTGAACTTTCACTGAATTTTAGCGCTGTAGCAGAGGGTCCTCCTGTTGTACTGCAATACTGTACAGGCTTTACCAAAACTTGAGCAGCGTTTCAGGTTCCTTGCCTCCAATTGAGGCACCGGTTTGGCTCTTGTGCCACCTGCGAGGCTGGGGTGAGGCTGGGTGATGTTGAGTGTGTTCTCATCAGTACTTAGCTTTGATTTAAAATTTATTTCTGAAAAATGTAAAAATTCTGTTGGGGACGGGGTCCTTAGGTTCTATGTACTGTTTCCCTTTTGCAAGGAAATTGTCCATTTGTTTCAAGAAAAAAAACTTAAAAGGGAGCACGGTCTTAAAACAATTTGTCAGCTTGACACAAGAGGAAACTCTCTGATGTCGTTTGCCCACTCATTATGTACAAGAAGGTTTGATTCCGCACCCAGGTGCCAAAATTGAATTTCCACATTAGATTCTCATAGGTGCATGTCACCTCACACCATTCACAAGATGACATGTGGCACTTTTTTTACAAAAATAACTTAATTTTTGCCAAATCAGACGTTCATTTTTCATTAGGTTTTTTTTAGGATTCAAATTATTTTTATTAACATTTTCTACACTTTCAAATAAGCCACGTTATAATTTTTGAAAATTTCATTACATGCCATATTTATTTATATTTTGAATTAATTTTTAACGAATCTGACCCGAGCGTAGGGTAGTAGCTTCACATTGGATGATCCTTACACAGCCTGGCAGCCATGGAGATTTTTGGAGTGGATGGAGGCTTTTACATTCAAGTTGGACACTACCCAATGGCTCTCACACCTCAAAAACATCATTCTGCCCAATAGCGTGGTCCCAAGTCAAATGAGTCCGGCACTAGAACTTGCCGAGTGGTGATCAAATTTTCCCGTGACCTACGTTGACAAAATAAAAAATCTGCAACTGGTGGGGCCAAAAAAACAAACAGGGCCCAGCAAACCACTTAGAGGGGTACTGTGGCGTGCCCCAGTGGAGATGCTCTTAAGGTAGAGTAATCTAAAAATGACCACTAACACAAAGGTACATTTTGCTTTTTCAATGTACTAGAAGTGTACATTTCAGAAGGGGGTCACTTTTAGTCGCTCCTCTGCATTTCAACTTCAAAAATTTGTAGCTAATTCCACAAAGGTTCAGAAAATATGAAAAAGACTTGGGTTACATGCCAATTCCATTCCCCCCCTTACAAAAATCTATTGAAAGTTGTTCCAAGGAGTTTTAAGCTTCCTTCCAAATGCAATCAACTCTTGAAAAGTCTCTTTAAAAATAGACTACCTTATTTGTATTATATATCAACTACATATGTGAAAATCTCCCTACCCCTAACCTTCGGTCTCCTCTTAATATAATGGGGAAAGCAGGGGATAAACAAGCATCCACAATGCCCCTTTTATAATAGACCACTCCAACAAATCAGTGTAGAAGATTTTCTATTACAAAATTAGCAAAGAGGGTCTACCATTGATTTGCTTTAGAAGCCAAGTATGCAGGGGTAGATTGATGATGCATCACCAATCTATTTTTTGGCGTAGAAAGATTTCCATCCATCACATGCTCTATATGTAACTCTCATAACATAGATACATGGCTCCATGTACTCATAAAATGCAAGCAACACCATATTCACGCCCTCCGAGCCAAAAGACATAACAAAGCAATATGGGAATTGAGAAAGCTAATCCTATCCACCAAAAACAGTAGATACTACACTCTCATGAATGCAGGAACATTCAACAACAACCCACAAGAAAATACAGTCCCCCCATGGCTGCTAACTTGTTCCTGTGAAAGACAGAGATGTCATTGCAACGCTAGATTCAAACCAGATATCCTTTGGATTAAAGGACTCCCCTACCAAAACAATCCACCAATTAATCCAGATAACAATCTCACAATACAATTCATAGAATTCACATATTCTAATGACAAATTCTTGCAAGAAACAATAAATAATAAAACTAAAAAATATCAACCACTAATAAATAGCATCATGGCCCAAGGGTGGAATGTAGACCCACTCATTGTCATTAGAGCAGGAGTTAGAGGAACAATACATATTTATTCAATGAAAAACCTTGAAACTAAACTCAAATTAACTGAAACCGCTCTGAAACACACTTTTAAAGCAATCAACACCATTGCCATACAATATGCTGGTTCAATCATCCTACATAAAAGAAAAATAGAAAACAACCAACCACTCCCTCCAGAATAAGAAAATGTATCAAAACAAAACAAAACAAAAAACAAAAACAAAAACAAAAAAACAAACAAAACAAACCCATAAAAACAAAAACAAAAATAAAAAATATAGAATATCCACCCAGATACTTTTTATTTTAGTTACTTATACTGGTTACCTACCTACCTACCTATCTATCTATCTATCTATCTATCTATCTATCTATCTATCTATCTATCTATCTGCATCACCAATGGATCACGGCAAACGGTGTGGAAAATTAAATAGCTTTTGAATGATTGATATGGAATTATAATTTGAGAGTAGTATTATATTGAAAGCATGTTAAAATTTAACCCCTAAATGCCCAAGGCCTATTTTGAGCCTCTTGGAATTTGCTCTAAATTGAACAAAAAGCCAACATTTTGATAAGTTGAATCACTTTTTTTTGAATTGTAACCGTACAAATTCAAACTAGACATGTTAGAGATCACATAGGAAAAGAAAACACAACAATATCATTTATGGATTGAAAGATTATAATGTTTGATCATCACGGTATTAAAAACTATGAAAATCTTTGAGCCATCTTTTTGCATGTCAAATCTAAAAAGTTCAAGACCAAAAAAATATGAGGTTGAAGGGCCTAACAAATATAACCCTAATCAATTTATGACTTCTCAAAATCTACTCTACAATTTTTTTAAATGAATTTCTAGTGTGATATTTCCTCCAAGATCTAGTGTATTTGAGGCTCATTTCCAAGAGCCCTTAACACTACGGAAAGTCAAGATTGCAATGGGTACCTTTGCACAAAATCTTGAATAGAAAAATCATAATCATTCATTTTCCAAATTGGATTTTTGATGCTAAAACTAGACATCAAAAAGAATCTTTCAAAAATATAAACTACTAAAAATAGCAATTTGGTAAGGTTTTATTTAACTTCAAAGTTTCTTCGACACCACATTTGGGTGCCTTGGGCATTTAGGGGTTAACTTGATCAAACACAAGAAATCTAGATTTGAATTTTGGGTGACGGAAATGGACTTCATTGCATTAATTTTGACCTGTGAATGAGAGGAAGAAATTGGTGTTAATTTGAAAAATCAATGTCACCGCAAAATATATTTTTGTAGAATTTAATACAATTCAATAAGGTTTCAACTTGCACTAGCTCAAAATAGTGTCACTTTGATAAAATAGTGTCATATAATCTATTAGGACATATTTGTTGATATGTATAGATGGAGTTGGAATCACAATTAGGTGTTACTTTAATAGACACCTATTTAATAGAAATGGAAGGGAGTGAACATAATCAAGTACTTTTACCTTAGGCAATAATACATAAATTATTGATGGCCACAACAATCATGCTTAAAAAAGCCCCTATGCAAATGGCAAAACACATTTGTTACATGTGTTTAAGAATGAAATTATAGGTATATAACCAACTATTTTAGGCAACTGAAGTTCCTAGCAATTATAATGCAACATACCCTCCAAAATAGATGGTGAACACCAGTCTAGGTTGTTACGATAATAGGTATGTTATGGATTGAACATGGATACAAAGGCCCTCAAAATGACTTTGACATGATTTGAATCAAGGCTTTTTTTTTTGGCTTTCTGGTGCCAGATTGCACCAGAAAAAAAAATCTGGCTAAAAAAGGTTATAAAAAATGCCAAAAAAATTGGATGAAATTGCCAGACAACTTTGAAATTAAATGATATATTAGATGAAATCGCCTAATTGTGGATGAAAACCATACTATACATCCAATAAGTGGATGAATGTTGCAATTTGGAGCACCATCATAACATTTTATATCGCCACTATGGCACTTCTTCAAAAATGAAAAAAAAGCCCTGATTTGAATGTATAACAAGTGTTCAACAATCTATGAAAGTAATAAGAGATTCCTTCCTTGTATTATATGGCTTTTCGCATGTGATTTTGAATAAGTGGACTCACTAGCCTCGAAAAGACAAAAGAATTCCAAAAGCAAATTCTACAAATTCCATTAAGAAACTGTGGACTGGCAAATAGAAGAAAATTAGATTTGTTGGGAAATCGAGACAATCTTCTGAATTTGGCAGAAAACTATTTTTAACATTGGACTTAAACTTTTTTGTTTGCTTCTAGTTTGATAAGAAGATGAAGTTATTTCTAAAATGTTGTTTATCTCCATTACGAATAAAAGCATTGTGAGCCATTCCCAACAAATATTTTTTTGCACTAGTCTTTCAACTAGATTTACCCTTCTTTCCTCTTTCTAAAAATATTACTGAACTCAACAAATGCAATTCAAACTTTGAAAAATTCAACAATTCTTTGCTAATTCTTCTTACACGTTAAAGGTCTAATACTCTTCAAATGTGGATGAAAAGTGTTACGAGATCCTCATAATATTTTCTTAACATTCAATGCTAGTGTATCAAGAAATGGCACTTAAAATCACTATTCATCCTAAGTTTAATTGCTTTACCCTTCTTTCTTCAGTTGTTTAATTGTTGATGAATGGTCAGTCAACTATTTGTGGGTTGTATTTGGTGAGTAAGGGTAAGGGACACGAAAATTGAGGGCTCTTCAAAATTAGATGGAAAATTTGAGCATGCCAAGTTTGGTGAGTAAGGATGTGGATGCTCTTAGTTTTTCATCATAAAATGGGACCGCGCACTAGGACTGCTCGCCCTAACTAGAGGTGTACGACCATCGGTCGGTGGCCTGTAGAGTGAGCACTGCGCCACACGTGACGTCGCACGTATTCTGGGGCGCGACCGTCGCTTCTCAATATGATTCCTCGCCAACGCGCCTCGGAAGTCGACTCCGGGCGGTGCATGTCACTCGCCTCATATATGGTGCACTTTCACCCTGCCACCCTGCCCGATCAGCTGGTAATAAATCTGCAATCCTGAGTACAATCTCGTTGCAAATCATTTGCACGACTGAGTCGCTGCAAGCGGCGTACGTGAGCACCATCTCTGATATGGGAGGAGAAGAAAGATACCACCGATTCCATCACCAAGAATTCTATCTCATGGCGAGCAGATCGGCTAGCGATGGTGCCTTTCTTTTAGCACTCGCCGTTGCAAGCGCACTCATCCAGTTTCGCAGTAGAGTCGCAGTAACTTAGAGGCGGAATAGGGCTGGCTTCAAGCTGGGCGAAGAAGTAGAAAGCAGCCGGCAGCTTGGAGTAGTCAGTCAGTTGATCAGGCCGCAGAAATGTTCGAGGATCGGACAAGCTGGCTAGGAGGAGAAACCAAATGTCGTCTTGGGCTGGATTGAGACGTTGGGACGGGAGTGCCACTGTGACGGGCGTACTCTGCCATTGCTGATAGCAGCGATGAGGACTTCGTCGTCGTGGGGCAGCAGCTGCTGGTCCATCGGCTGGGTGGTTTCGCTTCTGTGGTTGCAGGTTGCAGGTGACGCGCACTCTAGTCCGAAGAATTGCAGTAATACTGCGACTTCCGTGGAGCTTTCCGGTCTGCACGATCACGATCATAGCGTGGTGAAAGTGACGTACGACAATCGCTGGACTGATGGGAGTAGAACACATTTTTTGCAATGCTGTACGTGGGCATGGCCTCAGAATACTAGTGTAGAGATGACGAGGAGTCTTAACTTGAATTGCAGCATTCTCGGTGGTGGCGGCGGCTTGGATGACCAGGGAAAGAGAATTGTCCCGGCTGGGGACTTTTGTCTGCGCATTCGCTCTTCCTCCACCAGTAGCTACATTGTAGGTGGAGGAAATGCCGGCCGTGGGTGTGCGCTGAGAGTCGATGCTACGGTTTCGTTGTCTTTGTATTTTGCGAACCGATCGTCGTTGGTTTGGCCGGCGTCAGTGCAAACGCGGGCTGAGTGTCTGCGTGACAACGCGCCTTGCAGGCTCACCATTACGAACACCATCAGCGGGAAATTTCTTCCCGAGTCGAAGGTGAGGTCGTTGTCAGGAGTTTTGGGCGTCGTGGAGTGGACAGGCGGCTTGTCAAGTGACTATAGAGACGCGCGGCGACAATCGCATGCAGCATATTATGACGTCGCGGTTAGTCGACGAGAGAATGATCTCCGCAAATTGCCTACTCCACGGATGGTCGACTTTGCTTTGCGCATCTCGCCACTTGTGGATCAAGCGAGACGGACGGATGCATTCGAATTGAAGGGACGTCGGGCACTGCGGCAGAGCGGAGTTCCCAAGGCAGCGGGGTCCCAATGGCGCGTCTTCGTTGTCGCGACCGCTGGGATGCTGATGAGCTTGGCAGGGATTTCGGTTGTGGCCGTTTTGTGTGCGGGGAAGAAGGGAGACGAATCCCCTTCGGAGTTTCTGGACACCGTGACCATCCTGCCGCCCCGATTCTCCTACTCGAAGCTTCAGAAAGCCACCAAGAACTACTACCAGAAGCTTGGCGACGGCGCCTTCGGGTCCGTCTACGAGGGCACGCTCCCGAATGGCATCCGCGTGGCGGTGAAGATGCTGGAGAAGGCGTCCGTGCAAGGCGAGAAGCAGTTTCGGGCGGAAGTGGCCTCCATGGGCGCCATCCGACACCTCAACCTGGTCCGGTTGCACGGCTTCTGCTCGGAAGGCTCGCATCGCTTGCTCGTGTACGAATACATGCCCAACGGCAGCTTGGATAGCTGGCTGTTTGGGAAGAAACAGGGCGAGAAGCTGCTCGATTGGGAGCAAAGGCTGAACATTGCGCTCGGGACGGCGAGAGCTTTGGCTTACCTTCACGAAGAATGCAGCGATCACATAATTCATTTGGACGTCAAGCCCGAGAACATCCTCCTCGATCACCAATTCTGCCCAAAGGTACACACCCTGTGTTTTAGGGTTACAGTGTCCCCTGCTTCGATCTGAAATTCGACCCTGTCTGAATTATGTCTTTTCTTAACATGATCAATCGAATTTTGTCAACCCTGAAAATTCTGAAATCTCGACTTTACCCAATTTGCGTTGTTATTGTTGTGACTGTGGCGTTATCAGTTGTCCGATTTCGGGCTAGCGAAGCTGATGGACAGGGAGCAGAGCCGCGTAGTGACGAGCATGCGGGGCACCCCGGGGTACCTGGCTCCCGAGTGGCTGCTCCCGCAAGCCGCCGTGACTGCGAAAACGGACGTCTACAGCTTCGGCATGGTGCTTCTGGAGCTCATAAGCGGTCGCGAGAATACCAACTTCTCCCTGGGCAAGGAACAGTGGTACTTCCCAGCGTGGGCATTTAAACTCATGAGCGAGGGGCGCACCATGGAGCTTCTGGACAAGCGTCTCCACGTCGAGGAGGTCGAGTATTTCCACAAGGAAGACGCCATGCGCGCCATTCACGTCGCCTTGCTGTGCATCCAAGACGACCCTGCAGCCCGTCCCTCCATGAGCCGCGTGGTGCACATGCTCCAAGGGCACGTCGAGCCGGAGCCTCTGAACGCGCAGCAATCCGCCATCAATCCCCCTCGGCGTCTCGTCACGGCCTTCGCCGCGAGCGGGATCGACACCAAGCCCAACAAGGATCACCGGAACAGCGATCCCAACAAGGACCACCAGAACAGCGATTCCAACAGCGATCTCAGACGCGATAGCAGGAGCGACCCCAGAAGCGACCCCAGAAGCGACCTACGCCGCGACAGCAAAGACTCCAAGTCCAGTCGCGAAGACAGTCGCAAAAACTCCTGGTCGAACGAGCACGACCCCATTCTCAGCGAGCTTCAGAAAGACATGCGCAACGATTATTACCACCGCACGACGTCGGCCGCGACCACCCCCATCATCCCCTCGCGCTTGCCCGCCGTCACGGAGTCACCGCGAGTCCTGGAATCTCCCAACTTGCGCTCAAATCTCCATCCCAGACCAGAAAATGAAATGGACAACTTCAAGCTGGAGCCCGTTCTCCCAGCTGCCGTGCAAGGCGTGAGTCAGTACCGAAGTTCCCATGACTCTCGGCTCGCGGGTGCGCACACTTTGGGTTCCAACCACAAGTGCATCCCCCCGTGGCCAGTTCAAGGCGACGTGATGCTTCTGCGCGGCGCACAAGGGGATTTTCACGGCGTTGTGCGTGACGTGAGGGTGCAAGCGAAGTTGATGCGACTGGGATTGCTGCACAGACAGAGCTCTGAAACGCGATGGAGCGTGCGAGAGGAGGAATCTGTGTGGCGACATTGGAATGAGTCCATTCGTACGCTTGATTTCTGGGTGGTGGTGAGGTGGGCGGTCATTCCGGGACGGGGCCTTGAGAAGTTTCCTGTTGAGTGGCACGTCCGGTAGAAACACTTACATTCCAAATCAAAACAACCAGCTCTGTCCCTGTTGCACTGGCTTGCTTTTCGGTAAGGTAGCTACTCAAACTCTCCTCGGGGTAGCTTCTGTCATTGCCAAAGCCTCCTCCCTTGGATCCCGAGCCAACATATTCTCCATACTTGCATGTAAGTGGATACAGCTCAAAACATTGGAATACTCTGGATACATCATGAAAAATCTCTGTCCCTGTCAGTGCTGGCGCGCTTTTCGAGTATGGTACCTGCTCAAACTTTCCTCAGGTAGCTTTGTCGATGCAAAGCCTCCTCCCTTTGGTGCAGAGCCAACAAAATCTCCATACTTGCATGCAAGTGGATACAGCTCAAAACACTGGAGTACTCTGGAGACAGCACGAAATATTGGAATGTCGACACGACCTGAAGCATTGGAACTGTAGAACTTTGTTCCAATGTGAGCAAGTGTGGTGAATTCTGCGAGCTGTAATTAAGCACAGGTTTGATCCAAGGTTGAGACGTTTGGGGAGTGCTCATGATCACTGGAGTTTCCCGTCGCCCACTTGGAATTACTTCACAGACAGATTGGTGAGCTTGGCTCCGAATTATGTGTCGATGATGAGTTCTGCCGAGCTGTGATCAATCTGCTGGTGAAGTCCATCGCCTGCTTTCCTTGAGATGCACGGATTTGTCAGGAGGAAGGATGTGTTGCTACTGTGGAATTGTAACATTAAGCCAAGTTTGACTTTGGATAATCTGAACAAGCCGACGGAGGGCTTGCAGCTAAGTGGTGCTACCGAGTTGGTTTTGTTTACTTGCTTCAATACTCTGTTGGGATTGATACGTTACCACGCTTATTCTTATGAATTATGTTTTTTGGTGGGTTGGTGACAAGAACTTAGTTGAGCCTACCAATTCTGGCAAATTTTGTAGAATGTTTTGTTAATTTGATGGCGATGATACAATTTTTTAATGATTTGTAACAAAGTTTCACCTAATCTGGTTAGAATCTGGTTAAATGATTGTCTTCAGTTTGTTTTTAATTTTTATTAGTGTGCCCTGTGCCATTGGCACATCCAAATAAAAGTAAAAGTATTTTTTTAGTTTTTTTGATTCATTGATAACTTCAAAATTCAATAACTTTCACGCCATAGGTCCAAACAAAGCACGTTCTAGGAGATCTCAACATAACGTAACAAACCAAACAAACAAAGAAAACAAATATAGTGAAACTTCTCATAATACAAATTCCCTACTTGCATAACAAACTGTAGTTCTATATTTGCATACTCCTTATGTGCATAAAGTCTACCACACAAACCATTAATGAAGTTGATTGTATCACACATCACTAATTGTTTTAGTTGAACAACCAATTTGAACCAATCAAATACAATTACTATACTACATGAGCCATGTTTAATTAACTGGCCTTTGGCACTCGAACTTCTTTATGTGCATAGAGCTAAAAAAACTACTTCCACCATTCCCATGCAGTAAGGAAAGTTTGACTGTAGCCTAACTTAAGATATGGATGTATTCTTCAACAACGATGCTTTGGGGTCATTTGAGTTCATTGTATTATTCTAAGATAATTTATTCTAAACTAACTTATGGTAAGATTATTCATGTTGTTTTAGTTAGAGCATCCTCAATGCTATGTCTATAGATGCATTTGCAACGACAAGTTTTGCGTGGATTATAGAGAAGCACCCAAAATCTGACCCAATGTTGATGGCACCTTCTACGTTACCTTCACGAGCTCGGCATTTCTTGGCTTTGGTGCGGCAAAAAACCGTCCTCTGTTGTGCCCTCCAAACTCCTCTACACTCCTTCGTCAACAACAATAATAACAATGATTGAGTGCAGATTTTGACGTAGTCGCTGTTTCAAACCTGTTTCCCACCAACCGCTTCACTTTCTGCTTCCCCCGCTTCTGTGTCTGTGCCGTTTACAGATGCAAATGTTGTTTGTCGCATTGAGGCGCATGCGATGGGAAAAGCCATATGAAGAAAAGGGGATAGGAAAAGGAGACTATATGTACTGTTGTAGTGCTTTTTTGCAAGCGTAGCATTGAGGATGCCCTTATGACTAGTGTGCCCTGTGCCGTTGCTACACTCAAAATAAAAGTAAAAGCAATTTTCTAATTTTCTCATTCATCATTCATTAGAAACTTCAAAATTCAACAACTTTCCTACCGTAGGTTCAAATGCCACAAAACCAACCCCGTGCATACACCATAACCAAGGGCTTTCCGATAGTACCAAGCATGCAATTGGGGGAGGCATGGTTTGGAAGATCTCAATGTAACAAACAAAACAAACATCCAAACTTCAGGTATTGGATGGATGGGTTGTATAGACCAATCATTTTCAAGCTTGATGTTTGCCATTTCTCAGTGTTAACTTTCATTGCTAGTTTCTCCTATAAACATGACTTATTGGTTGAATTTTCAACTATAGGTGATTGGTCAAATATTTTTTTTCTTAGTATTGATTGTGGAGAATATTTAGTGACTTTTTGGAATAATGTGCATTGCTATTAGATCAAAAGAATTGTCAAAACCAGACTACTAATTTTTTACTAAGGTAGGGCGCTCTAAAATTGACACACCTTTAATTTGAACTTGTCATATTGGAATGCCGCAATACTTTTATAGTCAAGTTTTCAACTTATGTGGGTCAAAAAATTCATGGTACGGAGTAACTATTTAACCTCTAAAATTCTTTCATGTTTAGAAATCCAAAATTGCTTCAAAATACTCATATCCAAAGCAAGGCTAAAATCTTCATCTATAGTCAACTTGCCTTGAAGAACTTTTTCATACAAATGTGACCTTGTGAAGTACAGCTGTCCAATTTTTTGCAAGGCCCCAATTTTTTTTTTGGCAAATCAAACGCTAATCTTGCAATCCATGTAGTGGAAATTTTTGAAATTTTTTCCACATCCTTTCAAACTAGCATACTACAAGATCCTATGGTTACATGTATCCAAAAATGTTTTATTTTCTAAAATTTGATACTTGTATTAGAAATGGTAGTTTTGGAACGTTTTTGGTGAAAACGCAGTCAAAGAACTTTAGGGGTTACGCACTTGATGACTAAGTTAAGTGTTCTTGAAGGCAAGTTTGGAACTAACAAAGAACCCTGAGTTTGAAAGAAGGCTTGGTCAAATGTTTTTTTTTAATTCTAAATGATATAACATTACTAATCAATGTTAGAGGGGTCCTTTTTGTCATTGCATCAAATGTAAGACAACCTTCCTAGTCAGCTTTGGCTAAGGCAATGATATGATCATAGGTAGAGTTAAATTGAAGTCCCCTTGGGTATCTCAAGAAGGGATATTCTTCACTCAATATAGTAGTTCAAATCCACCATGGGCTACAATGGTAGTGTGTTCAATATGTATTAAATCTAACACAAATTGCTTTGAAACTAACTTAAAATTAATACAAAATTATTTTAGTCTTTAGTAGATTTGTACTAGTGATAGGACTCAAGGAGATAATCCAACTAGATTTTGCATCCTTATTTTCAATGCAAGCCTTCCTAATGCCAATACACACTAGTTCTTTTAAGGAAGTTGACGCTCCAATTTTGATCTCAAAAAGAGGAAAACCAATAGGCCACCTAAAAATATTCTCAAAATCTAACCTCTCCTAATAATACTAACTACCAACACAACATCTACAACTCTTCTTATGTTAACACTTTTAAATGTCACCTAGATACTCGAGGAAATTACTATTAATTTTTTAGAAAACTACTTGTATTAAAAGATAGGGTCTATTTAATTCAAATGGGCGAAATTTTATATAGTATGTAGGGCTACTATAGGGTCCTTGAAATGCTACATATTCTAATATATATAAATTAGGATATATAAAAACATCATACAATAGAATTTTTTTATAAATAAGTTAGTTTTGACAGATAGGGGCTAGCAAATTCTTCATAGTATTAAAAATATAGATGTAGACAAATAATTTCATGTGGATGATAAAATGAATACAATAAAAAAAATCTACAATGCAGGGTAGTTGATTGAAATTGTGCCACAATACTAATAGTATATATATCAAAAAAATTAAGTGTAAATTGAGGTGTAAATGTAAGACATTAACCACAAGTGGCAAAAATTGTCACATTGCATGAATAGAGAGGTTTACCTTAGGGGATTCAATGAATTGAAAATTGTACAGTATGAGGATAGGGTTTGTAGTCCATTCACCTTTAATCTTTGAAGCAATATGTGTTAAACTCATTTATAATGAATGGAATGTTCACATGATAGTTTCAATGGAGATTCTGAAGTGTTCAATGGTAAACTTGTTATTAACCCCTATAGGCCAGAAGGTGTTTAAAAGAAGAAAAGTCCAAAACTTCCAATTTTTGATGCATTGTCCAAAATAAAAAATTAATTAATTTTTTGTATTCCAACCATACAAATGTGTATGAAATAAGTTAAGCAATAAGTAGAAAAAATTGCAACCCATTTGACCACATGAATTGAAAGATTGTAATGACTAAAATGAAAAAAAAAAACTTGTTTTCAATCTTGCAAGACAAAGTCTGTAGACTTCAAGCCCTCTTGGAGTAAAATTTTTGCTCTATACAAAAATAAAGATTTTGACCATTCATAATTATATGATATTAGGTTCACTTATGAAAATTTTTAGAAGCAATTCATGCAAATATAGTGTCTAGCTTACTCTAAATCAACATGTAATGCAAACAGGTTAAGTGCATTGGCAATATATGTCTAGTCATTTTTTGATGATTTCTTGTGCAATGAATTTAAAAAAAAATTTAAAATACAAATGGTAAAAAATTAAAAAAAAAACATTTGGAATATGTGGGAAAATTTTCAAGAATTTAAACTTCACAAATTGCAAGATAATAGGGTTTGAAGTTAGAAAAAAATATTTGTTTATGAAGTTGCTCCAACAAAGCTAACAAAGTTTGACTCCTCTTAGAATGTGATTTGAAAACTAAACTATTCTTTGACAATTGTTCGCCATAGTTTATTAGTTACCTACATGCCAAATTTCAAAAGTTGATGAATGTTTTTGCAAAGATGCCCAAAAGATGCCCAAATTGCCCTCAAGTAGAAGCACCCATTGTCAACCACGACCCATAGCCAACCTGTAGGTGTTCTAATTCCAACCAAGGCTACAAAAGTTTGGAATGTGTCATTAGAAGAGATTTGGGCTTCTAAGAGCCCGCAAGTTCTTGGACTGTGGGAACTCTGCAGAACTACTGGGACGTTGCCGCATGGCCAGTCTGATGTGGCCAAGTGACTGCCATGTCATTTTTTTTTTGAATTTTTTTTTAGTATTCTTTTAACATTTTAATAATTTCATTTATTTTTTTATTTTTTTAATAATTTTTTTTCTGACAATAGGGGCTGGTTCCCAGCATTGGGAACAGCCCTGAAACGGTCTTCCAGAGGCTCAGATTTCCTCTAATGTTTTTCAAGGTTGGGACTAATAAGGTTATGACACATGTCCCAAAGTAGTGAGCAAGAAAGTAGTAAGTAGTAAGTGGGAAAGTAGTTTTGGGATGATCAGAATTGGAAGAGTGCAGAGATTGGAAATGGGTCATGGGTACATTTTGGCTCCCAAAATTCACAGTAATTTCAATTTTGGAAATAAAATTATGAAAAATTCACAATCCCCATATTTCCTATCTTCCGACATGCTAAAAATTTCTTGCAGCTTAAATTGCTCATTATTTGATGGAAAATCCCTCAAGTTAGTGACTATGGGTGCTTTTACCTTAGCTACCAAAAAAGTTTAAGACAACATAACTTTTGATTAAAAAAACTTGATCGGAAAAAAATTATATTTTTACTAAGGGGATAAATGTTCACATCTTGTGTGAAAATTTTGTGAACATCCAACCAAAATTGACTTTATAGGAATCTACTTGGATTTTCAATTGTCCATTCAATGGTCAATTGGCCTTTAGAGTTAAAAATTGCCATTTGGTCAATGGCACTTGAATTGAGTTGATTGTTGTTGGTTTCATGGTGTGTATTCTATACATATATGTAATAGAGAGAAGGAAAAATTTGTGAAGGAGGGTGGAGGTAGTAAAATTTGGACAATTAAATTTTATATAATAAGATAGCCCCACTTAAAAACCTCATTAATGAATTTACAAAAATCATAGAATATTAGAAATATTTTTCTCGTAGCTTCTTATCTATGTAAAAATATGGTCATTTTTAATACAATAATTAAGGTAAATAGCCCCACATCAATTATCTTCTTAACTCAAGTGTATAATTTAAATTTTAAGGAATGATCTCCTTGAGCTTAGATTCTTGATTAACCTCTAAAGGTTTTGGACTATGTTTTCACCAAAAACGCTCCAAAACTGCCATTTCTAATACAAGTGCCAAATTTTAGAAAAAACAACATTTTTGGACACATGTAACCATAGGATCTTGTAGTAAACTTGTTTGAGAATATGTGGAAAAAAATTCAAAATTTTCCACCATGTGGATTGCAAGATAATAGCGTTTGAATTGACAAAAATCCTTTTTTGGTCCCTGCAAAAAAACGGGCAGCTGCCCTTCACAAGGTCACATTTGTATGAAAAAGTGTCCCAAATGGTGGTTACTCTTTGGATTAATTCTTCAAGGAAAGTTGGCTACATAATTGAAAAATTTCAGATCATTTGGAATTGTACAACATATAGTAAAAAAATAGTAAGTAGGAAGAGGTAGAGAGTGATTCAAAACACTAAATTGTTAAGAATTTATTTATGGAAATGAAAAATGCCAATCCCAACGGTTGTAATGTTGTAGTAAACAATCTACATCCAATATTTTTATTTTTTTTCAAAAATATTGAAAATTGAGTTAAATAAAGGACTTCAAAGTTTATTTTAGAGTAGAGATTCCATAACTACCCTCAAACTAAGAATCCTCATAATTTTTGACTCATTAATCCAAATGGAATGATTCAAAGCTTTCAACATACATATAAATCTAAAGAACCAATTTCAAATTTTTATTTTTTTAAAAAGTAATTTTTAAAGAAGTTTTTTGAGTTGCCCGGGTTGCCCGCCGAGCAATGAAAATTACATATCATGCACTAACTTTTTAACCATGTAGTCAAAAGTTATGAAAATTGTTGGACCTCAAAGCTACTCCTCAGGAAAATGTTGTGTGAAAATTTCAAAGAAAAAAAATAAAAACTCTGCTCATAGTAAGCTGCCCAAAAAAGCTATGTTCTCAAAAAAGCATGTTCAATGCTTTAGGCGTTAAAATTTAAAAAAAAAGTGGTACGGTCTAAATGAAGTTTTTCACTTTTTTAATAGAATAATCAACAGTGGTAGGTGAACTAGCACTAAATTTTATATTAATATAATCGACATGGATTAGCATAACATCGTTCGCGAGTACTCACTACTCCCTTTAACCCCTAAGGATCCAAATGACAAATATCTATTTGCTGCCTTTGTTTTTTGAGCAGCCCGTTCTCATATTTTGAGTTTTTTGAAAAATAAAATTTATTTCTAAAAAATAGAATTTGTTTCAAATCCAATCATAACATTCAGGAGCATGTGTTGATGTTGCCTTGGTTCTACAGTGATGGTGTGCCTCTATAACCTCTACCTGTCTAATTTATCAGTAGCTACTGATGAAGCACTGTTGGGATGTGGAATATACCACACCGTCACTGTAGAGCTATTGAATGTTATAATGGCAGTAGTTTCATCAAATTTTGAGTTAAACTCCACCTTGTGGAATTTTTCAAAGTTTAGCAGTGTAATCTATGTACAACTCGTTTTTTTGTGTTTGGTTTGGGCATGGACTAAAAAGTCAACCAACCAATGAGCTTCTTGCCCACCTCATAAAGGTCAGATCCACCTTGAAAAGGTCAAATCCAAGGAGCTCAAGGAAAAGACAAGTGTCCCATTCTTTTTCTCTTGCAAACACTGCTGAAATTTCAATGACCACCTTGCACTGCAAGCTCCACCATGAATTGTAAAATTCTTGGAATGTTATGAAATTTTACATGTAAATTTTCAACTCTTATATCTTTCACTGAACACAAAAAAGGATCATTTTGAAATATTCTCACAAAGGTATGCTCCTTCAAAGTGAGTTGCCCTGTATTTCCATTGACCCAAATAAAACTTCAAAATTAAATATCTTCTAAACCTTGCTGTCAAATAATCTGAATTTTTTTGAGGTGCTCACTCTCAATGTTAACCCCTAAAGGCCCAAGGCCTTTTTTCTGCCAAAAAACACTGAAAACTGCCATTTCTATAGCAAAGTATAAAAAAAAATTTAAAATGTTTTTTTTGAACATCTAACCATAGGATCTTACACCTAACTAGTATGAGAATGTATGGAAAAAATTTCAGAATTTTTGACCGCACAAATTGCAAGATATCTGCGTTTAAAGTGAAAAAAACAAGTTTTTCAGCTCATTGCGGGGCTAGATTTTTTGGCTTTAAACATTTTTAACTTAAAATTTTTGCACTACAGCGTTTTGAGCTTTAAATCTTTATTGTAGAGAATTGAGTTGAGAGTCTAGGAAAAAAAAAATTTCAAAAAAACTTAATTATCATTCTTAAAAAAATTGTTAAGTAGAAGTAGGTCCAAGATAGAAGGAAAATCTAAAATATTCATATATTTTAGATGGAATTAAAATGCACTAATCCCAATGGTGAGATTGTTCTAGCAAGTAAATCAGACCATGCAAAAAAAAAAAAATTGAAAAATTGCATTCAAAAATGAATCCTACAAGTTATTTTTTTCAAGAAGATGCTCTAACTGCCCGAAAAACAAGAATATCCATAACTTTCTCATAACATATCCAAATGAAATGAATCAATGCTTTCCAGATAGGCAAAAATATAATCTATCAGAAAAAAAATATTAAAAAAAAATTTCAAATTTTTGTCCATTTTTTTTCTGCTGCCTGGTCTGCCCGCCGTCTCTTGTTTTGAGCTTATTTGGTCATAACTATTGTTCCCGGGCACCGATTGTGGAAAAAATTATATTCCCACAAAGCTTATCAGTTTTTCTATCTTCAAAAAAAGTTTCAAAAAATCAGGACAAAATTTCGGCCTGTAGGTACCTGCCCAAAATCCCATTTGTCCCCCGAGGGGACAATGGGCCTTTAGGGGTTAAATTCAAGGCACTATGGTTGCATTATATCCAATCTCAAAAAAAATGGATCAAAAAAATGGATCAAGTTGTTGGCAATTTTGGCCCATTTTGAAAGAACACCCCCTCTTGGATCCTTAGGGGTTAACTTGAAAATAGAGGCAAATATCTAGGAATGAATGTCATAAGGTGGTCAAGCCTCCATGGCTTCATTATACTAAAAATAAGGTAGATATACCCATTATGAACCATAGTTAAATTCAACTCCCTAGTCGTAGATCCAATTTTGCTCTCTTGCATTTTAATGTGGTAGAAATTGCATTAATTGAAGAATTGGGTTGAAAAATCACCATTTCATGAATTCAATGAACAATACGACAAGGCTTCTATAAGGTAGACATACCCATTACCAACCGCTTACCTAATACCACTCAAATGTAGGGCTGTCATTGATTCTAGAGTGAGAATCTATGACAATAGTACATGCCTTAATTTCACTTGCCCTTTTACAATGTTTTAGAGACCACATGCCCAGTTTCAACCTTATAAAGGACTTTGAGGCCAAAAAGTGGTTGATGAATGATTCTACACCTATAGAAATGAAAGAGTGCACCTCTTGATCCTAAAATCAAATCATTTATGGCAAAACACTTTGGTGATAGGTCTTATTCTTTCAAGGTAAGAGCATTGCCACCCTTGCTCTGAATACTAGCCTCGCAATATGGCTTGTTGCGGGCTCCATTCTCCTTCCGGGCTCCACCTTCCCCACCCTTGCTCTCCATATCTCCAATAACTTTGCATTCTCATTGGTGGGAATTGCTATAGTGCTCCAACTTTTCTAAAAGGAGAAAAAAACATTGTCAGACAAGGAGAATCCAAGCTTGGAGAGAAGGAGAGCGGGCCCTGGAGGATTGCGGGTTGATGACATATTTGAGCGGGGCCGGGCTTTAACTTTTGGAATTTGGGGCAAGATTGGGGGCAAATTCAGAGCGCGGACCCTGGATTTGAGCAGCCAGGGAGCAATTTAGGGCAAGGGTGGCGATGCTCTAAATCCTCAAACAAAGCTATGGCCATTTTTTCGTCCAATGAATGACAACAAATCTTTCTATATAGGATAGAAGGGCAATTGTTCATCCTTTTAAATTTTGTGCAAAAAGGTGAGATCTTACTCAATAGTTTGACCTCCAATGAGTATTTTTTTTAATTTTTAAAATAGATGATGTCACATAGCATTAGAGGAGATTTGAGCCTCTGGAAAACCGTTTCAGGGTTGTTCCCAATGTTGGGAACCAACCCCTGCTGTCAAAAAAAAAAGTTATTAAAATGCTAAAAGAATACTAAAAAAAAATTTAAAATTAAAAAAAAAAAAAATGACGTGGCAGTCGCTTGGCCACGTCAGACTGGCCATTTGGCAGTGTCGCAGCAGTCCTGCAGAGTTCCCACAGTCCGGGAACTCATGGGCTCTTAGAAGCCCAAATCTCCTCTAATGTACCAAAAGGGATGATTTCCAAGGTCACCAGCCCCACATTTAACCCCTAAAGTTCCGTGACTATGTTTTCACCGAAAACACTCAAAAACTGCCATTTTTAGTACAAGTACCAAATTCTTGAAAAAAAAACTTTTTTGACACATGTAACTATAGGATCTTATAGTAAACTAGTTTTAGAAGATGTGGAAAAAATTTCAAAATTTTCCACCATGCGGATTGGAAGATATTAGCATTTGAATTGGCAAAAATCCTTTTTTTGTCCCTGTGAAAAGAAGGGCAGCTGCACCTCACAAGGTCACATTTGTATGAAAAAATGTCCAAAATGGGGGTGCTTCTTTGAATTATTTTTCCTAACCAAGTTGGCTACACGCTTAAAAAATTTCAAATCATTTGAAATTGTACAACATATACAAAAAAAATAGTAAGTAGAAAGAAGTAGAGAATGATCCCAAATATTAAATTGTTAAGAATTTAATTATGGAATTGAAAAATGTCAATCACAATGGTTGTAATGTTGTAATAAACAAACTAAATCCTATGATTTTTTTTTTTCAAAAAATATTAAAAAATGAGTGAAATAAACAACTTCAAAGTTTATTTCAGAGTAAAGAATCCATAACTGCCCGCAAACTAAAAACCCTCATAATTTTTGACTCATTGGTCGAAATGGAATGATTCAAAGCTTTCCACGTATACACAACTCTAGAAAACCAATTTCAAATTTTTATTTTTGAAAAAAGTGATTTTTTCTTATTTGCCCGGACTGCCCAGTTACGGGAAAAGTAACATATTTGGCTATAACTTTTGACTCCTATTTCCAAATGTCATGAAATTTAGTGTGTATGAAAGATATTCCTTGCGCCCATCTTCTATTAAAATTTCAGCTCAAAATATGGAAATATCTAGTCACACGTATATGCCCAAAATTTCTATACAACTAAAAAACCCATTAGATGATCGACAGAGAGTAACTGCATATTCCAATGATATGAGACGTGTGGCAATAGATGCGATAAGAGCAAGGGTAGATCGAGGTGGACGTGCAAGGAGAGAAGTGATTGAGTCCATCGATGCAGTGAAAGACCTGCACCTTCATTTTTCAGCTCAAACTCCCTTTACTGATTATTTGAGATTAATGAGAAAGCCTGTGAGAGATGGTGGAATATGGGGTGACTACTTTGTAGCGGTTTTTGTAGCACGTCAATTTCATAGGCCAGTTGTGTGCTACAACATGAATGTCATCTTCACTTTCGGAAGCTTTCGCTCTAATTGGGATAGTCTAAATTTATTTCCGTACGTTGAGCTTTACTTTATTGCATGGGTGAATGGACACTTCTATCCGATGATTCCAACTACCCACTCTGATGATGATTCCAATGACCTACCCGTAACTGATATAGATGTTGATAAGGCCAATTTTTTAATGCTCACCAAAGATTTGCCCGAATTTGTTGGATCTATTGCACGTCCTGCGAATAGAAAAGTGAAGGTGACCGATCTTGATCAGTTCAACAAATGGCTGCACGTCATTTCCGATCCCGTTGTAGTAAAAATAAATGTTGGAGCTACCGCAAAGGCCAGAAATGAATTCAAAGGCGAGATTGCATCTCGCTTGCGACAATTTCACGGTTTGGTGTTGACACCAAACGAAGACAGCCTTATCCTTTCGACAAATCAAGTAAACATCTCCGTTGAAGCCGTAGCAACGGTGTTGCAGGATTTGGGGGCTATGGAATGTAGAGTTCTTAGTTTTGGGATGAAATGGAAGATTGCCGTAGCGGAACCCAAGATTGATTATTTCATCAATCGATATTTTCAAACCATGACTCGAGATCGACACAACGCTCCAAACACATTTGACTACGGAGTTGTGGATCATGAGGCCAATATAGGTGGAATCAATTCGTATTGCTTTAGAGACATCCAATTTATAGAGAACGGTAGGCAAAACCGACATTTCAAACAAGGTGTGGTGTACTCAATATTTATGCTAAGAGGCTATGGGTCCATCAATTTCAAGCCGACATTTAATTATGCATTTGAAGGGGTGAAGGTCTATCCAGAGTTGGTGCATGAAGTGCTCTCCGTTTTGAAAAGACAAACCCTAGATGAAATGCCTAAGACCATTAAAACGATGCAAACTCGACTTGAACAACTCCAAAAATTGTTAGCACATTGGGAAGCCATGACTCCTATCGATCATAGAGCACGATTTCTAGGCACTAGGGTGGAAGCCACCGTTTGTACATACACTGTTGCGGAGGGTTGTGAATTATGTATTACCGAAAAAATGTTGCGAATACAAGATATTGAAACAAGGTTACGAGCCCCTTTTGAAGTGCAAACTATTTCTATTGGAACTCTTCTAACAAGCTTTAGAGACCGACTCAGGATTTTTGAAGCAATAGTTCAAGGAAGCTCCAATTCAAATGTGATCCGCTCTCACCGAAGTTCGTCAATCCATTGGATATCATGGCAAATACATGAGAAAGCATTTGAGAGAGGCTCGCACATTTCAAAGGGCAGAGGAACGTCAAAGGGAAGCACGACAAGATCCGAATTACCAATATGATGGATGGGAACAAGATGATCCTGAAGACCAAGGTTTGATAAAAGACTTCATCGAAAATGCAAACTGGCAATATCCAGGTCGACTCCGAAATAGGGATGATGTTGATCCTATCATGTTAAAACGTGCCGATACGGGTGGACCACTAATATGTAATTGGCATACCGTACCATGTAATTGGCATACCGGTACGCCAATTACATGTTAGTGGTCCACCCGTACCGGCATGTTTTAACATGATAGGATCAACATCATCCCTATTTCGGAGTCGACCTGGATATTGCCAGTTTGCATTTTCGATGAAGTCTTTTATCAAACCTTGGTCTTCAGGATCATCTTGTTCCCATCCATCATATTGGTAATTCGGATCTTGTCGTGCTTCCCTTTGACGTTCCTCTGCCCTTTGAAATGTGCGAGCCTCTCTCAAATGCTTTCTCATGTGTTTGCCATGATATCCAATGGATTGACGAACTTCGGTGAGAGCGGATCACATTTGAATTGGAGCTTCCTTGAACTATTGCTTCAAAAATCCTGAGTCGGTCTCTAAAGCTTGTTAGAAGAGTTCCAATAGAAATAGTTTGCACTTCAAAAGGGGCTCGTAACCTTGTTTCAATATCTTGTATTCGCAACATTTTTTCGGTAATACATAATTCACAACCCTCCGCAACAGTGTATGTACAAACGGTGGCTTCCACCCTAGTGCCTAGAAATCGTGCTCTATGATCGATAGGAGTCATGGCTTCCCAATGTGCTAACAATTTTTGGAGTTGTTCAAGTCGAGTTTGCATCGTTTTAATGGTCTTAGGCATTTCATCTAGGGTTTGTCTTTTCAAAACGGAGAGCACTTCATGCACCAACTCTGGATAGACCTTCACCCCTTCAAATGCATAATTAAATGTCGGCTTGAAATTGATGGACCCATAGCCTCTTAGCATAAATATTGAGTACACCACACCTTGTTTGAAATGTCGGTTTTGCCTACCGTTCTCTATAAATTGGATGTCTCTAAAGCAATACGAATTGATTCCACCTATATTGGCCTCATGATCCACAACTCCGTAGTCAAATGTGTTTGGAGCGTTGTGTCGATCTCGAGTCATGGTTTGAAAATATCGATTGATGAAATAATCAATCTTGGGTTCCGCTACGGCAATCTTCCATTTCATCCCAAAACTAAGAACTCTACATTCCATAGCCCCCAAATCCTGCAACACCGTTGCTACGGCTTCAACGGAGATGTTTACTTGATTTGTCGAAAGGATAAGGCTGTCTTCGTTTGGTGTCAACACCAAACCGTGAAATTGTCGCAAGCGAGATGCAATCTCGCCTTTGAATTCATTTCTGGCCTTTGCGGTAGCTCCAACATTTATTTTTACTACAACGGGATCGGAAATGACGTGCAGCCATTTGTTGAACTGATCAAGATCGGTCACCTTCACTTTTCTATTCGCAGGACGTGCAATAGATCCAACAAATTCGGGCAAATCTTTGGTGAGCATTAAAAAATTGGCCTTATCAACATCTATATCAGTTACGGGTAGGTCATTGGAATCATCATCAGAGTGGGTAGTTGGAATCATCGGATAGAAGTGTCCATTCACCCATGCAATAAAGTAAAGCTCAACGTACGGAAATAAATTTAGACTATCCCAATTAGAGCGAAAGCTTCCGAAAGTGAAGATGACATTCATGTTGTAGCACACAATTGGCCTATGAAATTGACGTGCTACAAAAACCGCTACAAAGTAGTCACCCCATATTCCACCATCTCTCACAGGCTTTCTCATTAATCTCAAATAATCAGTAAAGGGAGTTTGAGCTGAAAAATGAAGGTGCAGGTCTTTCACTGCATCGATGGACTCAATCACTTCTCTCCTTGCACGTCCACCTCGATCTACCCTTGCTCTTATCGCATCTATTGCCACACGTCTCATATCATCGGAATATGCAGTTACTCTCTGTCGATCATCTAATGGGTAACCCAAACTCCTAAATTGGTAATAAGTGATGCTATCAAAAAAACAATCTCCGGGGCTCCATAGATACTTTTCGACAATTTACATCTTTAGGCGAGAACGAAACAAACAATCAATCATTTCTATATCTCGATCTAGTATAAACGGTACCGTTGGAGCATTAGAGTCAGTGGAACGACGAGAACTTAAAATACGCTCAGCCTCTACAGCATTCCCCATTTTGAAACGATTACCTCAGAAATATATGAAATAATTGACTACAATCACAAAAGGCTCAAAACAATACCTATACCCTAAAATGATCGAAAATTTGAAATATATGAAATAATTTACTACACAATATATAATGAAAGAAGGGTTTAGGGTTTAGGCGAGTTTATATACTCAATCATCTTCAAAGTAAAAGATAACCAAAAGTAAAATGTGAAAATAGTCTAAAATAAAAGTAAAAAGTAAACATGTATGTATAGAAAAAATGCATCCCCAAATTGCAAATGTTTTGGAGATTTATAAATGACGTTAACGATAAAATCATGCAAGAAATTGCTCTATGTATGATGACCCTAAACCCATAAAGTACAGTTCATGCTGTATTTTAAAGGGTTTCATGGAAAGAAGTCAAAGATTCGGCATTGGATGTATGAAAAAAATGCACCTTACAAGTTGCAAACGCCTTAAAGATAAAATAATCACGTTAAAGAGAAAATCATGCAAAGAATTACTATAGTAATAATGTCTTGAACTTGTAAAGTATAGCATGAACTGTACTTTAAATCTTTACATGGGAAAAAATCAAAGATTTGGCATTGGATGTATAAAAAAAATGCATGCACAAGTTGTTAAGGTTTTGAAGATTTATAAATGATGTTAACGATAAAATCATGCAAGCAATTGCTCTACTTATGACACCCTAAACCCATGAAATATAGTTCATGCTGTACTTTAAAGGGTTTCAAGAAAAGAAGTGAAAGATTCGACATTGGATGTCATTCATCACAATCTCGAACTTTTGCAAGTGCTACCCTAATTTCAAACGTCAATTCAAAGTAAAATACAACATTTGTTGTACTTTAATGGAACCAATTTATGGAATGTCATGCAATTGGTATTTTAATAAGTAAAAAAAATCATGCAACAAGTTGGAAATATTAAAGGTACCTATAATTCATGACAATTTCAATGTTTAGGGTTTTAGGGTTTGGGTTTAGGGTTACAAGAGGGTTCCTAGGGGTATGGCCTTTTTTGGTGTTGTTTTTATTGCACCTACCCCCCCCCATCAGCAGACATTGCGATTCCAAAAACGTGAACTAGAACGCTAATTTTTTCTTCATTTGTGAGATATAGCAACTTTTACTTTAGGGGCTACAGGTTTGACTTGGCTATTGCGGATTCCATTTGAAGAATTTCAAAGTGAGAGTTACGGTTTTGGAAGGGGCTATTCGAAGGCTTTCCCAAAAAGGTCTTGTTCGGCTAAAAATAGAAACTTTGATTTTGGGCCCTATATGGAGGATTGGGGGAAGTTTGACTTTTGTATATGTGTTGTTATTTCATTTTGGATGGAACAAAGTTGAGATGGCAGGATGACATGGCATTTTGTCATTGGACTTTGTACGGATGAGTTATGGATGGATGAAGTTTCGTTTTTGAAACTTCATCCATCGCTTGCCGCTATTTGGAGAATCCGATGATGAAGTGTAGGACCATTTTGGAAAGGGTTTTGAGGCATCTGCAAGGGGATGCATTGACTTTAGGCCAAAAATAGATGTTCACGGGGGTCCAAACACGAGGGTCTCCATTTGAGCTTTTGCATGAAAAAGGGTGTTTCCATTTGGATTAGATGATGATGTAGGTCTTCTTTACGGGGTTCCAGGTTGATGTGTCACTCTTGGATTGGACGTCATATGGATGAATTATAGTCGGATGAAGTTTGGTTTTTGAAACTTCATCCATCCATTGCCACCACTTCAAGAATCGGATGATAAAGATGAAGACATTTTTGGAAAGCCACTCTAAGCATCTACACAATGGTGCATTTTTAAGGCTAAAAATAGACTTTTACTATGGTCCAAAGACAAGGGGTCTACGTTTGGGCCTCTATACAAAGAAGGGCGATTGATTTTCGATCGGATGATGACGTAGGTCTTGCTTTTAGGATTCCAAGATGATGTGGCACTCTTGGATTGGACGTCATATGGATGAATTATAGGCGGATGAAGTTTGGTTTTTCAAACTTCATCCATCCATTGCCACCACTTCAAGAATCGGATGATAAAGATGAAGACACTTTTGGAAAGGCACTTCAAGCATCTACACAATGGTGCGATTTTTTTGGCTAAAAATAGACTTTTACTGGGATCCAAAGACAAGGGGTCTACGTTTGGGCCTCTATACAAAGAAGGGCGATTGATTTTCAATTGGACAATGACGTAGGTCTTGCTCTTAGGATTCCAGGATGATGTGGCACTCTCGGATTGGACGCCGCATGCACGAGTTATAGGCAGATGAAGTTTTTTTTTTCAAACTTCATCCATCCATTGCCGCCACTTCGAAAACCCGATGATAAAGTTAAAGATACTTCTGGGAAGCCACTTCAAGCATCTACACAGTGGTGCATATGCCGGTCCTTTAGGGATTAAGGGTTAACAATGTTATGACAAACAAATACAGTAAAACCTCTCTTAGTGCATAATGTGCATAATGTTGGAACTATGCACTAAGAGGTTTTATGCAATTGTATAATTGTAGTAATGGCACTTGACTAACGTGGCTTCTAACTATACTACTTTCTAGATTAAATACTTGAAATTGGCCCCACCCAGGAATCTCTCTTATTGCATATTACGGAGTATGCACTAAGAGACATAACATTGTTAATGTGCAAAAGTCTTTCCCCCTTAGGAGAGGTATAATCCCCCTCAAGATGTTGGGGGGGGGATTTAGTTGAAAGCTTGAGTTCACCATTGGCTAGGTTCAGTAGTAGCAAAGTGCTATGCGTCACTTAGGTTTGAACTGCAAAAACTGTAGATCATGGAGAGTACGCTCGGGGCTTTCTGCAATTGCATTTTGGAGACAGATCTCATAATTAGGAGTACCGTTGCGCAGGTCAGTTTCGGCACATTGTGGCCGAAATAGTTTAGTTTTGGAAGTTCGACAGCCTTATTTGCATTTTTTCACTTTCGGCATTTTGCTTTTCTTAATTTTTAGACAATCCTAATTTTGGATTGATTTGTTCTATTCATGCATGAATGTGTCCTTTTTTCTAAATTTTCTCAAGAATAATTTTTAGATGTTCAAAATTAGCAACAATGAAATTTTTCAGATTTTCAGAAATAGTTGTACAATTTTCCAAATTTTCGGCATTTTCCAAATTTTCCCCAGTTATTTACGAAACTGACCTACACGTACGGTAGTGTTACAATAAATCGTAAAAGTTTTCACACTAGAGGGCTCCCTTTGGGGGGTAGCAAAGGGAGACCTCCAGCGTGGGTTAACAATGTTATGGAGTACCGTATGCAGGAAGAGGGGTTCTACTGTATACGGTAAAATGTTTAGAAAGTGAGTGCCTACGCGTCTGACGGAGCCGGTAACTTTCCAGGTGACTCCTGAAGCCAACCGCCGCTTTCACTTAGTCGGGAAGGGAAAACAGGCCTCCTGCCACGGTTGTTCGTCGAAGAGTCGCAGAAGCTCACATTGCCGTAACGAGAACACAAGGACCCAAAGAAAAGGCGAAAAACGGGAAGACGGCGTCTCCAAGGCTGACCATGTACCTACCCTGCATATGCTCACTTTGATTTCTCAGAAAGTCGGATTACATTGCCCTTTCCAACGAGTGGCAACGGCTTTCGGTCTCTCCTTATTTGGTGGTCAGCCAAAATTAAGTGCATAAGAAGTGAGGAAGTTGCTAGCACAGTACCCTTTCCTCCTGTTTCTACGACATTACTTAACAGTTTGTGTGCAGCTTCTGACTTGAGTTGCGTGACAGAGACTCCAGGGAAGCGTGTGGGCTAGTGCATGCTCACATTCTATCTATCCTCGGCATTGGAGCGAAGCTACAAGTTTGGTAGCTAGCTAGGAGGGTTGCTCACATTCTGCAAGCTTCTGGCAAGAGTTTATCGATCATATCATCAGGTGAGTAGACTGTACCCATTCCTCCGATTGAAACCCGTTTCATACTCTAGAAAGAGCCGGTGCACCGCATTTGATTTGTTACACCCAGGTTGTGATACCGAAAACTGCCTTGGTTGCAAAATTCGATCTTTTTTTTTTTGTTGAAACACATGAACAATTTCCATTGCCAAAATTCGATCTTTTCAAGTAGTGTATATATCTGACCTGATTTATGGCTATATGTTATTGTAGCTTGTTACGCTTTAGATCAAGTATCCTGCCGGATCCAAAGACCCTGTGAGATATTCATATCAATTTGGTGCACATGTCATATTCAGTGGAGCGAAAGAGACGAATGAAGCTGAGGCTATTGCTGTTGGAACTTTATTTATAGTATGCGTTTACAAACAAACGTGAAGTACTTGCAATAAGCTAGTAATGTCAATTTCGTTTAATGTGGCGATATTCCACAAGCCAAAATTTGTGACATGTATCTTCACAAAGGTCTAATTTCAGGCCACAAATAGGACATGCATAGGTTTTGGTTTCAGGCCTCGCGGCCTGAACCGCGCCAATATAATGGAATATCGCCAATTTCACGACATTGACGTTTAGTAGTCTAGTACTCACACAGATACACGAGGCCGGACATAGTACAAATAGAACCTATACTACTCCTAGGTATGTCATGACTCATGAGTCATTACTACTAGGAAAAGTAAAGCAAAGCAACGGGTACAACACAGATTATTAGGTTTCCAACCACTTTCCTGTCTCGCCTCTTTTCCGTTAGGAAACTCTCCGGCCCATCTCCCACGATACCCTGCGCTCGTCTAGTGCAGCTACTCCTCCACCTCGGGTAGGCCCGTGATGAAGCCGTAATCTTTGAGAGAGACACACCCGAGCGTTATGCCTGGTCCGATTTGCACCTCTTTGACCGTCTTGGTGGTTTGTGTAACAGGACCTGCACCATATTCTTGCCACTATCAATGATACAGCTTATACATCAATATGATAAAAGTTTGTTCACATTCAGCAAGGAAACGACAGGAGGGTGGGGAGATCGATCAAGAGTATCTCGAACACCTGGTTCGTGGTCAGAGGCGGATCCTCCTGGAGACAAGGTTGCGTTGTTGTACGCTGTCTGATTGGTGATGCACACAGTCGGATCTTGACGACAATGGGGTCCTAAATCCTGCTGATGAGAAACCACGCCATGATAGCCATCAGTCGACATTGCTGGTGAACGGCCTGTGGCGTCCCTCGTCAGACTCCCTTGCTTCCTGCGAGACGAAGAGCCTCTCATCTTGTCTGACTTTACGCCATAGCCACCAGTCGTCCTTGCCGGTGAATCGCCTGTGGCGTCCCTCGTCAGGCTCCCTTGCTTCCTGCGAGATGAAGAGCCTCTCATCTTGCCTGACTTTGAGCATCACCATTCAGACGGCCTACAGATATACTGCATTTTAGTCGGCACATGGAGGGTCCCATTTCCTGTTCCAACTCATGCATGCATTAGAAAAAATTGTTATTATATTAGCCCGCCAGTTGGATTAGCCCTCTCTGTTTCGCAGAATCCTCCGCTTTAGCCTTAAGTTACTTGGTAACTGAAATTGGGGACGATTTCTACTCAAATCTTGATTGCCACTGCAGACACAACAAAAAGGGAAATTCTCTAAGGTACAGTTTGGAAGCCTGTACTGCTCATCTACAGCTAGATTTATTAACCTTGTTGGCGTGAGTGTGTCCAAGATGTTGCAGGGAACTTGGCCTGTGGTAATGCATGCGAATTCGAATGGAAGAAGCTGCACAGCTTTGATAGTGGACCTTTTGTCAGGTCAGATGGGTCCAAAGTGGAGCAGAGCTTGTGAAGAGTGAAAAAGCTCATTTTCAAACTCGGAAGGGCCAAGTGACCGTTCAACTTAACCCGTAAGGATCCAAGTGACCATTTTTCGATCGCTGTCCCTGTTTTTTGAGCTTTCCGTTCTCATGTTTTGAGTTTTTTGAAAAATAAAATTTATTTCTAGAAAATAGACTTTGTTACAAATCCAATGGCAATTGTTTCATCAAATTCCGAGTTATACTCCGCCTTGTGGAAATTTTCAAAGTTTAGCAGTGTAATCTATGTACAAATCTTTTTTTTGTGTTCGGTTTGGGCATGGACTAAAAAAGTCAGCCAACTAATGAGCTTCTTGCCCCCCTCATAAAGGTCAGATCCACCTTGAAAAGGTCAAATCCAAGGAGCTCAAGGAGAAGACAAGTGTCCCATTCTTTTTTCTCTTCCAAGCACTACTCAAATACTAGTGACCACCATGCATTGCAAGCTTCACCATGAATTGTAAAATTCTTTGAATGTTATGAAATTATACATGTACATTCTTAACTCTTTTATCTTTCACTGAGCATAAAAAGGCATCATTTTGAAATATTCTCACAAAGATATGCTCCTTCAAAGTACGATGCCCTATATTTTCATTAATCCAAATAAAACTTCAAAATTAAATATCTTTTAAACCATGCAGGCAAATAATCTAAATTTTTTTGAGATGCTCACTCTCAATGTTAACTTGAAGATCCTATGGTTACATTATATCTTATCTAAAAAAAAATGGATCAAAAAAATTGCTTAAGTTGTTAGCAGTTTTGACTCATTTTGAAAGCCCCCCCCCTTGGATACTTAGGGGTTAAGCAATTTAGCATATCTGGTGTAAAGACAATTTCGTATAACGACAATTTTGGCCTGTCTAATAATCACAAAATTTTGATACAAACTGTGAACATGTACCCCCTTAGTGGGAATATATATATTGATTGGGTGCCATAATCAAAAGTTCAAATTTTTTAGGGAGCTCGGGCAGCTCTCTTCAACATGTAGCAAAACTCCTATATTTTTGAAATTTGGCACGGGTATAAAACTTACATGATAAAAAATGCAATTGTCAAAAACAACAACCACGTGTAGTGTAAAAATCTCAGTCTTGGAGGAGTTAAAGTTTGTTGGACTTGTCAGGCAAAGTTGGAAAAAAATAAATTCTTCTCACTTCAAATGTTCTAATCTTTCAATCAATGTGGTCAAAGTTTCTAAATTTATTTCCACACATCCCGATAGTAGTTTAGCATAAACATGTACAATTGAATTTTGGAAAAAAGAACTTTTTTTTTCATTTTTTTCTCACTACCCTAAAAAGTGATAGTTTTCACAATTTCTACCTGAAATGTGCCTTGGTCCTCTAGGGTTAATGGCCCTTCACCATGCAGTCAAGATGTGGTGATTGTGGACACTCAATAGGGAGGACTAAAAACAAATGACCAAGGCAAGAACTTACTAGAAAATAGCTTCGAGAGTGTGAAGAATGATGATTACCATGCCAAATTGAATTATTCTTTTAGTAGCCCACTAAAAAATTATTTGTTCATTGAAATATTATTTTTCTCACACACTATTGACTCAACATTACACAGAAATTTAGCATGTGAATTCAAGGATGTTTCAAAACATTGTTAGTGAGCCTAAACCATTCTCCCTTAGAGATTGGGGCAAACCCTCCTTAGATGCCTAGGGCTCCAGAGATATTGTTGGCTTTGAAGAGCAGAAGTGCAATTGACTTCACAGAGAAATGGATTTTGGATCTGATATGCGTGACCCTCTCTTGAATACCTTCAATAGAAGGTTAGCATTTACGTTGCCATTAATGTCCAAAACTTCAAAAATTGCAGCTTGTCCACCTTCAGCAATCTTTTGACCCAACTTTGGAGCATGTGGCCATTTGAGGAAAAAATGACCTCGCTTATGGTGCCACCATTGCGGGTCGTTCATCAATTCTGCAAAAGACTTCTTAATTCTCTCGATTCACTTCTTCTTCACGGTCGTGGTCTTCAGAAAGTTCGGAACTTCACTCCAATGCACCCTCGAATGCTCAATCTCCTGCCCCACATCTGAACAGAACTGGCTCTTACTTCGCATCATCTCCTCCACACGTGCAGAGAAGTACTCCGACTTGTGTTCCCTTGAGGAACCTGCACCGCTACGATCTCCAAGCTGGCCTTCAGGACATTCTTCAAGGGCCGTGTGGGAACTCGAAGTTTCACCCGGAGTGGCGGAAGTACCAGCACTCCACATGGTCATCTGCTCAAGGGCCCCAGCAGCCAATTGTAATTGTGCACAGTCCTCCATATCGCCAAGAATTCCAGCTCCTCTCCAAGGCACTGCGTTCACACAACCGTGACAGTTCTGTATCACAATTTGACTCCCACGATCCAACATGCCACCAACCGGAGAACAGGGCTCACTACACTTTAAAAAAACACAGCACTCTCACACTCCGCGCAAATGGAGTAGTCCCAAGGCCCGAAGCTCAACACAAAGCTAACTTCACAAACAATAACGCAGAAGTTTCCTATCATTTGACAGAAAGAGAGATAGAATGTTATAGCCCATAAATCGGCATTCAATCAAAGCCGTCAATGCAACAAAACCACAATTGGGGACGATCTCTATCTCATACTCTTCTCTGGCCTCCCATCTCTCCAAGGTAACCTATAATTCTCTTTACCGACACGCTCTCACCCCACTCACAAGACACTCTCACAGCACAAGACCCACTCACCAAAATTCGCTGACAGTTGACTTATGAGCGTGCGCAGAGGAAGCAGGCGACTTGTCTCGAGAAGCGATCGCAGCAGCGGGTTCTTGGAACGATATGATGACTTCCTATAGGATTTTTGAACGGAAGCCCTACCGCAAAGAGTGCTGCCTGGAGCATGGAAGTGGCGGCAGAACTGATGGTGCTCAAGTGGGGACGATGGATTGCAGCAGGAGTGAGTTGGTTCACGGCACCAGGATTCGCAGAAGAAAGAGAGAGAAGAGATCTAAGGTGGGCGCACCCATTCCCGTCCGTGTACCCCAATCCATCATCATGTCTGAATGCAGTTCATCTTAGAAAGAAAATGTGCGCCTTGGCTACATACTGACGGAAGGCGGTAAACGGACAGGAATGGGTGCGTCTACCTTAATGAGAGCCAAAGGAATGGAATGGGTGTTCTGTTCTCCAGAGGTTGCAAAGGGCTTTGCAGACACTGTTCATTTGTCTGCACCAGTCGGGGAACCTCCGTGCTGCACGAAGACTTTCTGCAGCTTCGGCGTTGCTTAACTTGCTCACGGTGCTCACGATGGGGGTTGTCGGAAATGCAATTCGTACTCCATATGCTTTAGAATTATCTAGGCTAATTGACATGGACAAGACACTAATTAAAGCTCACAACCTGCATTACCGGTATATCACCACTTCCATACTTTGGGTTTTCATTTCTTTATAATCACTGAGAAGGTTCCATGGAAGGTTGCTAGGTCCTTTTGCAACCTCAATAGTAGGATTGCTTGTGCAATATAAGGTGAACCAGCCTATTACCACCCCAATCACAATGCCGTCCTTATGTACCCATGGGGTACATTTCAGAACGAAATCTACACCACAGGTAAATGAGGGCGGAATTGTAATTTGGGTGCTGAAAGGGTGGTCCACCTTATAACAATGCCCCAATGCCCACTTTCCACTTTCCATTAATCGGTTGGATGGGTGGTCAAGCTAGTCCAGGTACTCCTAAAGATTCGTAAGAGCAACCGTGATGTTGAAAGCAAAGTGAACACAAAGAATGTGTAGTATAGACACTTGATCTAAAAAACTAAGGAGTAAAATCAATGCTGACATCTGTAGATTGGCATAATTCACAAACAAGGACAGTGAGGTGAAGGCATCCGTTGTGCACAATGTCGGTAGTCTCAAGGATAGCTCCACTGTGAAGATTGCCGGTAGCTCTATCGATTGTAAGCAGTCTGTAAGCATGCTTTCAGCTGTCCATTTCCAGTTCGATAAACGGCATTCTGACATTGGTTGAGGGTGATACATTAGGGAGTGTGAGCTTTTGGTTTTGAAAATAGAGGCTACATTGCTCTAAGACTTGAAAACTCTAGGCAAGGGAGAAGATTTAAGAGAAGATTTAAGAGAAGATTTTTAGAAGATTTTCATCTCAGAATCGCACGGGGAAAAAATTTGGAAAAAAACAGTGAGATCTTGCAGCATAAATCATGAGTTTTAACACCCTATTTGTGCCATTTCTCCTAAATTCTCTGGGTTTCAGATTTCGACCCTAACTTGAATGTTTTGCATTCTGCAGGGGTCAGACTCCATGGGCTTCAAACCATCAGTTACAATAGCGCAAACGACATGGTTCAAAAGAAAGCAGTCCAACACTCGTACAACACCTCCTGCCACGCCATTCAACAACACGTCCTTCCTAATCCAGCTGCAACAACTGCGCAAAGTACAGCATTGTGCATCCCCTCAAACCTTGCAACTCGACCAATACGGGTCCATGGAGAGCATGATCGCCTGCTGCAGCAGCTCCTTTGCCAGTCCAGCTTCTCCACAAAACCATAATGCCCTGTGTAGAAACCTCTCCATCGTGCCCAAAGAGTGCTCACAAAACGCCAATTCAACTGTTCATGGAGACAACAGCTCTGATCCTGATGAGCGAACATGTGGCATTGTTCAACAATGTCCCTCCTGCAGTGATGATCCAAGCTTGGTTACTAAACTGAAACTTGAAACTGATCTAGAGATGCATGAAGGAGATGGCATGTTCACAAACCGCCATCTCCAACATTTCATGGACAACTTCGTCGACGTGCTAGCGTCTGAACCTCGAGAATGTTTGTCGAAGTAGCGACAATAGCAGTAATTTTGTATATAAAAGTCTTTACAGCCCTCCAGAAATTAAAAAAAACACGTCTAATAGAACAATTTCATAGAAATTAAGCAAGGAGTTGGATATGAAAGTGTACCACCTTTGTAAGTAAAAAAAATTTGGTTTTAATTTGGTTTTCATTTGTTTCAACTAGTGTGTCAATAGGGGTGGTCTAAATTGGTGATAATGTAATATTATGTATTACATTCTAGAGCTATTGCCCTCCCTTCATTTGGTTCCTCTTTCATTTCTTTGTCTAGATTGCATTTGAATTTACAAGTAAGTAATTGTATGCAAGCCGTTGAGTTAGTTTCTCTGTAAATTGAGGTTTTGGTCCCACCCTCACCCCTCCAAGCTGCAAAGAGGGGTCAAAAGATTTTTAGCACTCAAATGGTGTAGATGACAATTCTAAGCAAACTTGTAAAAAATAAGGTAAGATTTTCAAATTTGTATGATTGTTCACAGGTATGATTTTAGATTTCAAATGCCATACTAAACCCCCAAATTCTAATAATAAGAACTTCATATACTAACACCAAAAATGACCTTTGATTGATAAAAACGGGTTGCGAGTCCCAATAGGTTTGGTCGGGAACAAAGACTTACGGGATGCAACTGGAAATAAAAGTAACCTACATGCCAACGTACTATTTAAGCCGTATGTTCTGAGTGACTCGCTGTCTGTCAAATTTTACAAAGTTTGCAACAGCTATGAAAGAAAAATGTGCTATGAAGGAATGAGCTTACCAAACTTAGGTGCTTTTGTACATGATTCGATCCGAAAGAGCTCGTTCGCTTGGTACATGATCCCATCATCAGTTCATCACGAATTGGGAAGTTTTGTTTGTGAGGGAGTCGTGGGAGTTTTTAGCCAACGGCACGCATTCCAGCCAGTGTAGCATCTCGGCATTTGGATCTAACATCTAATTGAAGCACAACCACAGTATTCCCTCCAACAATACCTCCGCTCTCACTGTAATTTAGGGTTTAGGCTTGAATGCATTCAATAATGTCGTTTCTTGAGCTGCAGATCTTTCCATTTCAAACTTTCTCTATATCCGTGTGGACGACCTGCGTCGCTCGCGATCGTTGGGGAAGACTCTAATGTTTAACCCTGTTAAGGCCTCAGATTCAGAGAGTTCAGACATTCTTGGCTACACAGCAACGTACACCATCACACTGACTATGCTATGACATCAAAGGAAAGAGAGAAAGATACTGGATGAAATCCGGAAGGCAGAAAACCTTCAGGCCACTCCACCGTGACCCACTGTTCCCACCACGCTTCCAGCGCCTTGCCTTGCTCCGCTTGAGTATTATCATGCCTAAAACCAACAACAACCGAATCAGATTTTGGTTTAGGGTTTAGAAAACGTTGACAGAAAAATGTGAATAATTTGCCACAATCTGTTACTGCAGTCGCTCCATCCCTCATCCTCTCTCGCCCTCACGACAAGGCTAACCCAAGAAAACAGAGAATGAGCTGATCAGCACATTGTGTGACAACAGCATACCCCTCTGCATCCGCTGTGTTCATTCTCGCTGATGAGCACCTTCCTAGTTCGATCTGATTCCACGCCGGAATTTGCAATCCGTTTCCATTGCGAAATCTCGGTAAGCTCAAGCTCGAATCGCCCGCTTTACCTTCAGTGTCATCCAGAAGGCAATCGAGCTCCACGACCATCGCGCTCACTTCGTGACGCTCGATTGCCAGCACTCCAGACGCGAAGAGCTCCTGCTTCTGCAAATCGCTAAGAACAACTTCCTTTCTTGATTTCGCTAATTCGTCGAACCCTAAAACGGTATACTCCCAACGTTGATAGAAACTCGCATCATCATCTTCGTCTTCAGACAAAACAGGAGCATCAAGTCCCTTGTCACCCTCCACATTGTCTCCCCTGGGACGCTTCCGACCATCTGTACCCCCATCGCGACCCTTCTTCTTACTCTCAGCTGCGCCCTCCCTTCGCTTTCGTCCTTTCCCTCGCCCCCTTCCCCCTGGTGCTTTGGCCCGCCCCTTGCGATGACGATTCTGCCCTCCATCACTCAATTCATGCGCTACTTCCGCAAGAGCAGCAACGACTGGTTCTTCCTCAGGCGGCAAAGTCGTCAAGCAAGAATCCAAATGCGAGTGGATTCGAAACTCTGGGACTTGAGCTCCGCATGACGGACATGCTACCGTCGGTGCCGCTAGCTTCCCGGATAGCAGATTTTTCCACACGCGGGATGATTCCATCGCCACTGCGAATTGAAGTGGCAAACGATGAGCACACGAAAGCTTGAGCGAAAGCATGCCGGTCATAATTGGATGAATGAGATGGAAGTGGATAAATGTGATGAAAATGGATGAATGATATCTTAAACCTAGAATTAGCTAAATCTTGTGGAAAGACAAAAAGAATAACCGAAATTTTACAATGGAATTAAAAAAGTGTGCAACAGTTGCAAGAGAGGAAATACCCTATGTGAAGGTCAGATTTAGACATAAATTAAGTATTTTGGGGAGTGTCTGAATGTTATGAATATTACACGTGAGATATTACCACATTTAATACTACCACCAATACTTTTAAATTTCTGAATCCACTTTGCACGCGGAAAAGAAACTACTTTGGCACTCACCTGCCGAATCAGACCTTCACGTACGATATTGGGGAGAACTTTTGGGGAAACAAATTTTTACATTGCTTTTAAGAAAAGTATTTTTAACATTGTAGAAGAATTTTTTGGATTTTACTGCAAGGTAGAGGCTATTCCTAATAATCCTTTATGAATTTGTAGAGAATCATTGAAAGGGTTGAAAATTGCAATGCTAGTTTTTTTGGCTAAGTTGAAAGTTGAGCTAAGAATCATTGGCCAGCCAAGAAGTTCCCATGTTGAGGACTCACTTCTTGTGGAAGCAAAAGGAACCGCCACATTCGAAAACAATGTTATATAATTCAAATGTACAAACAATAAGAGTAGGACTATTACACTCAGAAACCCTCAACTAAGTATGCTTTACAATGTAATGATAAACAGCAGCACCTTCTACAATTGCTGGAAATTCCATCCTCACTTAATGCTCCATGCCTACATCTGGCTCAACATACAAGATCAACATCCATTTATACTTTCAAAATCTGCTGAGGGCTTTTCGACAATCAAATCAGTTACAGAATCATCGAAACATTGAGTTGAAAAACAATTCTCTCAAGACAGACTCGTGACTTGCATGGATCAAACATCCTACACATCACAAATTCGTAACTTCAATAATGAATATGTAATATACTTTGAAAACTTTATTCACATTCGAAAAGCAAACCCAACCGATCGTATATTCATACTCTCTTTCAACGAGCAGTAGAAAGAGATGAAATGAACTTAAATATTTCAATCGGCGTAAAATACTAAATATTCGAGACTACTTTGCAGCTTCGACTATCGAACGACCAAAAAACAGCGCCATTTTTTCAGGCTTCATTACAGTGTATATTCAAGGGGGAATCAAATTCCCTCCAATTTCTAGTCCACGGTGTGCTGATCCTTCAATTGCCCTTGTGGCAATCGCAATCAGCACATTTGCAGTCTGGTCCGCACTTGCAATCAGGTTCATTGTAGCTGCCAATCACAATGCCAAAAATCATAAGAAATTTTACATCCAACAAGGTTACAGCAGATAGACTATTTCAAGGTCTTACATGCATACATCACCTCTACCATTGAGGTAGAGATCCCAACCTTCATGCAACATCAACGCTACTCCGTAGCAACAACTACATGTGCTACAATTATCACTGGAATATATTATAGTGCACATGTTAATGAAGGTTAAGACTTACTTGCGGAGTCCACCGAAAGAAGGGACATCCATGGTCCTTCCGCACCTACAAGAACAAAGCAGGGTAAGAATAACCGTTAACGAGAACAATCGGCACAAACAAGAAACCATATAATGAGGCATGCCCCACAAACCAAGAAAATTCACAAGAGCGAAGGTAATGTTATATCAATCATCTTGAGCCAAACAAGAAATCGATACAATTTAGTAAGACAATTGCTGCGAAGACAAGGTGGAGTTCCCGAGGTACGTGATACATGGAACGCTCTCTAAACCCTCAAGGACATGACACCATTCTAAATTAGTCTCCTCCCACACTAAAAGCTAAACCCCTTTCATAAAACCCTTGAAACCAGACTTACCAGCCCCCACCACTAACCGAAGCATCCCTACCCTAAGCAGAGTTCAAAATAAACTACCATTCCCAAAACGCATATGCATTCTCTCACACACACATACACGCACAGGTTCTCTATGCACCCGCTCAAAACGAGAAAAAACAGCACTGACATGCACGCAATCCATCAAGGTCGAGAAACTCACTGGCAGCCGTCTTTGCAAGAGCAGCCGTCTTTACAATTGCAGTTGGCACCGCACTTGCAATTCGCGTTGCCACACCCCGACATGATGATCCCAAGCTCCAAATCCCAGAAAACACAAGCAAATAAAAGCGATCTCCACAAACAATCTCAAATACTCTCAGAGCCTGTCGCTACACAAATTTGAGATCAAACAGACAGTAGTAACTCTGACTACCCCTGCGTCCCTCTTTATGCCTTGGAGAACAAGAAAAGGAGGAAGCCCCAGCATGACACCCGGCAGCCCATCCAGACCAGTTCCGCCCTGCATCAACGGCGCCCACGCTGTGGCCACGTCGGTGACCTGATCCAGGCTTCCAATCCATGCAATCACAGGCGGTTACGAACGAACTTACACTGGCTCACCAACTGCGAGACGACATGTTGAAAGGGATTGATAACTGTCCGTCTTCACCAGTTCCGTGCATGCCATGATATTTTGACGAATCCCATTCTGCACAGTGCCGGCACACAAGGAAAAAGGTGCAGTAACTTAGTTGCCAATTGTCTACTTCTGCCACCAGTTGCGTGCTTGCAATGACAATTATCGACGTGTACATACTATTTTTTAGCAAGGAATGTGGCAATTGTCTACGTCCTTCGCCAGTGACTTGCATCCCGAGGTATCGGATAAGTTAAAGCTTGCATGGAACTCAACTAAAAGTTCTACAGTACAGTACTGGAAGAAGGAATGTGCCAATTGTCGATGTATTGTCCGTTGCTGACGGAATGGACCTCCATGTTGAATGTTGAGTTGGCAATCTCTTGGACTGGGAGGACTGTAATGTAGCTTTCGTTGGACACTTGGTTGAAAGAGAGAGAAAAGGGGAGTTCAATTTGAGTGGTGAAGTGAAGCCGGGGTCATGTGATGGTTTGACGGCAGTCACCTCTGGTTCTAAGCTTAGGAAATTTTTGAGTGACGGGCCCAAATTATGAGGTGTGGTTTTGTTTCAGGGGTTGTCAGAGGGCCACGTACTTCACAGGAAGGCATGTGAAGTTCACTGCAATTGCAATCGTTTGACGACCTCTTCCAAACTTCCACACCGCTCACAGTGGGTTTCGAGAGTATATATCACACTATCTTCAACGGACCGTCTGAAGTCTCATGACTGGGCGGGTGTCACTGAGCTGGATCTGGATCAAGGTTCTGAATGCTGGTTTTCTCAATTACAGAGGAGGGGTAAGATTTTGGATAATCAGGTTATCACAAAAATTATCTGAAGGGGCAAGATTTTGACTATCTTTTTGAGTTTACGCATCTATTTTCTTTCTCTGCCTGTCACCTCAACTTCATCTTAACATTTTTCTTGTGCAACTTTTTGCGTCTTTTGGGGTGGTGCGAAAGCTTCATTCCTTGGCTTTTCCTTATGAAGTGACACATGTCACAATCGAGATTTGAAAACCTACTCCGGCTCACTGCTGTATTGAATGCTGTCTTTCCTATATTTTCTTCTAGGTTTAATAGTTGAACATATTCTTCTTATCACTGTAATTGTTACATCAAAATTCTCTTGTAAGCTATTTAACATTTAAGCGCCACAGACCTCGGGCTATCATTTCAGTGAATTTTCTTAAAACTGTGACGATTAAGCAATTATCCTATCAGCACTCTGTGAAACCTGGGCAACTGGTCCACAGAACTGCAGATGATAAGCGGCTATTCTCAACCTGATCAATGATGCGTGGAACCCACTAACGGCTGCCACTGGCAGCTGCAACAAGGATGAATCGAGATTTCTAGGTCTACGCGGAAGAACTACGACTGAAGCACGCACCAGATGATATCACGACAGCAAAAGCACTTGCCGCTACTCAGTGTGGTTTGGCCAAGAGTTTGCAATTACAGCCACAACGTTCTGTTAATTGTTTCCAAATCCATCCCCGTGCAATTTGAGTCCCAAAATCTCAATTTTGTTTCAAACTGGGGATGCCAAAGTAAGCAATTCGTTCCATTTGGGGTCCCCACAGCTTGCGCAACTCTGAGTCTCAAATTCTCATCCATAATTCACAAAGGGTTTTCAAACCTCAGTGCAGGATCTCCTCTTGTTACCGATCTCAAGTGTCACACTCTGAAATCTCCTAGTATGAGCCACCACTGAGATTTCAAATTTTACCAATTTGCCTCCGTTCTTTAACCACAAGCCTTAAAACTCTGACACCCCCGAGTATGACGGCCTTTCTGATCAATTTTAGAGCCCAAAACCTTGTCCGTCACATGCTTGGCCTCTGGATTGAATCCATCATTTCTACTTGTAGATGTAGCTTCTTTACTGTCTATGAATTTAGGTCAGCGTTGGGGTTTTCACGATTCCATAATTCCTTGGTCAGTTTCACCCAAGCATGCATCATCTTGCAACTTCAACACGAATGGCCAACAGTGGAGGCATACATTCAAAGACTCCAGGATTTGGGATTATTATGAAACGACAGTAAAAGAATCCTTGGTACTCAGGCTGTTACAAGCAAAAACTGTCAAGAAGGACGCTTCATTAGGGTAGCTTATTTACACTCCGACCATGTAATCAGCAGGGGAGCATATTCGCCACAAACACTAGCCTGCTTCCAGTGAGTGGTTTCGATGAATTATTCCCGAAAGACCAATCATGCCTTGGCAACTGTTTTCCCCTCTAGCTCAATTATGAGTCCTGCTATCACGAAACCTGCTAGTACTTTTTTTTGAACCTATGTCGCAGTACTCAAACGAAGAATCCAATTACAATCTAATAGTACAATGGAACCAGCTATACGATTGAGTCAATTCTCATGATACTAACCTGCAGTCAGAAAGGCCGGCATTTTCACGTTAAGAGCTGATCATCTTCCGTCATCCCATGGTCCACTGAAAAACAACAAGCAACTTTTTGTCAATGGAAGCTGTCAAGATCATAATCTGCGGGTCGCAAATTCTACATACAAACCTACACATCAACGAACTCTCATTTATCGTAGTGACATAAGCAAATATATTGCGGTAACCTTTAATCGTTAGTGTCAAATAATTGAAGTTTTTCATCACTTCCAAACATTCATCTGAACTAACACGGAGTAGAAGCATAGTACTTTTCTAAGGCCCCAATCAGGGTAGCTAGCACACAGGATTAGGTGAGCTAGCTGACAAGGTTCACCAATAACGACTGTTCTATTTATCGATGAAAAGCAAGAAAATCACAACAAAAAGAGGACAAGACCTTGAGAACAGGTTCATCTCTTGAGGGAGGCGGTGCCTTTGCGGCAATTATTGCTTTCTTGGCAGCTCTTCCTCCTGCCGACTTTTCAAATATTTCAGCTCTGGTCCACACACAAATGGGGGTTAATTAACATCAATTATGTCTTCACTAGATTATGTCCTCCCAGAAATAAGAAAAAACAAGGTGGTGATTGGAGTATACAATGAAATCGATTATCTCCGCTACGCTACCTGTGGAGCAAATCGTAGAACCATCCTGGCTGCAGGTGGCTGCCGCACGCCAATTCTAAATAATATGATATTCGCAACTAGCAAATTCAAAGTTAGGCGAGATAATCTTGAGCAGGAATTCGCTGCTTCCAGAAGAAGGATTATTTAACCACATATAGAAGATTGTGTGTTCAAAGAAGTTTGATAAACCCTAATGAGCCATAATCAGACGAAAACACGAAAATAACATTCCAGATACCCCAAACGACGTATAAAAACCATAAAAATGTCCGATGCAACAAGGAAAAGAACACAGAAATTACCGTTACGAATTCTCTTGATATACTCTAGCTAGATTGCATGGATAATTAAACGAACTCAACATCGAAAGCATTCAAAGATATAGCACCGTTTCTGAGCTGCGATGGCGGCATTTGCTCGAGCTTCATCCGATCGAGCACGCTCTTCCTCGTTATTCTTCGGCTGAATTTTCGGTCGAGTGCGCTGAGGCTGAGGCTGGGGCGTAGCAGGTTTACGGTGCCGAGTAGCATACTGTGGCTCTTGAGCATAGTAAGGCTTCTCCTCCGCATCCTTGACCCGTAAACAACCCGGACACACTCCCCCCATCCAAACCTGAATCCAAATACCAGTAAGAACACCTCACATTGCAAGTCCATAGGATCAACCAGTGCGCACAACATCAGACAGTTATAAAGTTCAGAACCAGGAAAAGTAAAACAAATGCAGATGCCTAAGAACTCACTTTGCTCCTGGTTTTTAGCCTGAGTAGGCCTGTGCAGCAGCTTCACTGTCGAAGTCCAGGTCAATTTTTTGCCTTTAAAATCTCATACGAATAAGCCCTCAAAATCTTCTACTGCCTTGGAAACACCACCTCCAAAAGCGCCTACACATGAAAAACAAGAAGACCACGATTATTTCCAGTTCCGAATTGCCGATGATCCAGATCCAGGACCGAAAAGCAGGTCCCAATCGACTTATACAAGTCAGATATGAAAAAAAAGCATAGAAACCTAACTTTGAAATCCAGAACATAACTCATCGTCCAGTGGTGACCATCACTCACCCGCCCGCCCAAAGAACACAAGTATAAGTATACACCACGGATCCAAATTCCGAAATATTTCCAAAGGCAGAAACGAAGTTCATTCACACCAAGTTCTTACAAGCGAATTACCACTAGCTTGAGTTGCACCCCGGCCCGGGAGTACGTAGTGCAATGTGATATGGGCATAAGCGCGTCCATGGATATAAACCACACAAACAACCCTACTATCGAGGTTACCAACCATTCTACCAACCGTTCTATCAAGGTTATCATAAAAGACCTATCACTTCTGCAAAAGCTGTCCTACTGATCACAAACAAACTAGCCAAAAAACACCAAACCCTCAAAAAAAACATTTGATAGGGATGTTCTTGAAATATGTGCTTGAAATAGGCACATGAACCAAAAGGGACAATGAACTCAGAATGGCTCAGAGTCTCATTGTTCAAAGTCCCAGGATAGAATCCATTATCATGATAGATTCGGCTCTATTAAACCACTGCCATGGCTTCATAGCAAAGTGAGAATCGTCCTATGCATTCACTAAACAGCTAATTTTAATTTACTCTAGAGGACCAGAGGAGGAAACCTAGCATACAGCAGTAGGGCTACTTCCCATCAGTTCCAACAACAATTCAAAGACCCTCTCGAATGAAGACCTTGATCTAAATTCTAGGGTGCTCCCAGAAGACCCTCATAATCAAAAACCCTACAAAGCGTTGCGAGTAGGGTTTGCAATAAGCCCACAAAAGTCAACCAAGCCATCCCGCATAGGTTTCGTAAAAAATTCGCAAAGGTCCCCCTACCGATTGATCTTCTTGAACATTACAATTCATTCTTCATCATAATAGATTCCTCCTCCTTCAAACCCAATAGAAATTCGGTCCTGATACACATCCTCTACACTGCTGCTATCCTCGAAAAACGCTCTACCTGAAGAGCGACGATCCATGGAGCAGACCCCAAATAAGCGAGCCCTTCACAGCTAGATTGCGCACGATAAATCTTTGACAACTTCTAATGCCAGCAAAGAATGACGCAGAGTGTGTAAAAAGATGTACCGAATACAAGGCGCGGAAGCCCCGCCCGACTGAATTGGTTGCAGTAGCGCGCACTTCGCCTCTTCCAATGCCTCTCCCCCGTTCCCGCAATCTCGAGACGTCCAAATTAAATGAAGAATTCGCAATCCAGTTCATCAAGTGAGCACAAATTGCTTCCGATTCACGCAAACATCGAGCGAGAGGAATCAATGTTGCAATTTCGGAGAGAAAGGATTGACGGTAGAAGCGCGTTGAGGCCGGGCAGGGAGGCCGAAGTGGAGGTAAGTTACGGTGGTACCGACTTGATGCGTCTGGCGGGGCCTTCGCGCCTTTGAACGGATCTCTTCGACAGTTCGATGCGGGTCGAATTTTTTCAAGATGAAAACACCCACAACCGTCAAAATCAGCAATTCAGCACAAGGTAAACACAAGCCATTGTGGTCAGAATTAGGAGTTTGCCCTCATGCCATTTAAAAAAAGGAAATTCTCACATAAAGATAAGTGTGAGAAATAGTGAGAGCAACTGAAATTATATTTTTTTGATAAAGTATGAATTTGTTATGAATTTTTGAAGTGTTTCAACCCAATTGTATCCATAATGCTCATCTTATACAACTAAAGCAGTCACAATACTTTCTAATGTGGAAGGCATAAAAAAACCACTTTCTACAATGAAATTAGGCTGAAAAGTTAGAAGTTCCTAATCACTCCATTATTATTAGGGAAGACATTGATTTTGGTCCAAATCTTATTTATTGAATTATTGAATAAAATCATAATGGGGCCATTCCCTAGGTATTGACGGCCGGGGTGAACTAACCCCCTCGCTCGGCCCTGCAAGTCGACCTTGTTTTTTGCACAAATTTTTTTTTGCAAATTTTGAATTCATATTTGGGATCAGAGACCCCGAGTTAGTTAAATGGAAGCAATAATATTCCTTGGACTGGCCCAAAATAGGGGGCTTTTTTTTACAGGCACCCCTGGTAAGGCCGAGCAAGGGGGTCAATCCACCCCGATCGGTATTGACTATGGGAGCTTTTGATGGCAATGGGTTGTTCTACCTTAGTTGGAGGCACCTTTTTCGAGAAAAAAAGAACATTTTTGTAGTATTAGCAATTGAAAATCATAAATTTTCAAAAAAGAAAATTGAATTTTTGGATAAGACATATAATAATATTATTAATTACTATAAATTACTAAGACATATTAATACTATAGATTTTCAAAGTAGAAGTTCTTTAGACATTGAAATTGTCATATAGACTTGTCATAAAATTGAAATTTAAAAAAACAATAGTCAACCAGTTACCTTTAATTATGGAAATGATTTAATTGCACTTCAGAAGACACTTTCAAAAAAAAGTTGGTGATGGATTAGAAATGGGTCTACTAACAATTGTTTGGGTGTTTTCAATTTAGGTGTAGTTACGTGAACTTCAAAGGACAGAGCCTCTGACCAATTGACTATGTAATCAACCTCAATATTGTTTGTTGTGTATGCTACTATTTTACACTAAAGTTCTTCCATTTTCTTACCACCCTCATCTCAATTTTGCAAAATCATGGAAACGTGGTTTACATTTTTGTTATGGAATGTACATCATATGTATATGAAAGGGAAATTGAGATGAAAGTGGTTTTAAGTCAAGATGCCTTCAATACCTGCAAAGATTATTATATTATATTTTTAGATTTGTAATCAAATGTTTTTTTAAGTCATGAAAATTTAAAGATTTGTGATGAAAATTGAACTTCCCATGAATATTTGTAGTATGAATGAAAAAAAATATTTCAAATAAATTATATGCATAAAATTTTCCAAAAATTTTCCTACAAGTATATATTTTAGTAAAAAGATAAAAAGGTCATTTATATGGCTAAAACTTAGATTTGTAGCAATATGTAGAAATTGATAATATACACTCCAAAACATCACTTCTTTTCTAATCCATTTACAACATCTTCATGTAAAAAAGACAATAATGTTTCAATGAAGAAATTTCAACCAATATCTATTGCAAGCATATTCAAAAAATTCCCTACAAGAATCCCTTCATGTTATATTGTTCATTTGAAATCTTCCTAATTTCAATGCTCTAGTGTTGAATATTCTATAATAAATATTTAGATTTATTATTATCTGGATTTACTAATGCATGCAAAGAATGGCCTGATTCTATTTTACGTTTGAAAAAAACACCTTTTGTTGTCATAGTCATAAGACATTCATATGATTTTCATTGCAATACTGCATTTTGAAGTTAATTTTACATGAATTGCATATGATTTGAAAACTTCAAGAATGTTAAAAATTTTAGTACAATTTTTTTTTAAGCATTTTGAATTTTTGAATTTGAAAACGAAGTTCAAAGAGCATCTTTAGATTGTAACTTGTCTAAAGTTTGAACTTTTTGTTTAACCCCTAAAGTCCCATTGACCCTACGGGGGCCAAAATGTAACTTTGGGTAGGCTCATACGGTCCCAATATTTATCATAATTTTCTAAAACTTCTTGTCAAGCTAGAAAAATACATAAGCTTCTTGGGAATATAATTTTTATTTCAATCAGTGTCCAGAAGCAAAAGTTATTGCACAAAAAGCCAAAAATGGAGGTCGGCGGGCAGCCCCCAAAAGTCACAAAAAGTCAAAATAATTTTTTTTAAAAAAATTCCTAAAATATTATATTTTTCTCTACATGTAAAACTTTGATTCATTCTATTTGGACTAGTGATGAGAAAGTTATGGATAATCTTGTTTTTTGAGCAATCTAAGTAGTTCTTGAAAAAAAAACTTTTTGCCCAACTTTGAATGCTAATATCTTCCAATCCGTATGGTCAAATTTGATGAAATTTTTTACCACATGATCTTAGACAAGTGAAGTGTAAGATCCTATAGTTAGATTCTAAAAAAAATGTTTTTTTTTCCTTTTGCAGGTGAATGTAGTAGAAATGACAGTTTTGAGTGGTTTTTGACATAAAAATGGCCTTGGGACTTTAGGGGATATATACATGTCATATGAAAATGACAAATTTTCTTTGTGTGCTATAAAGTATATGAACCTATGATAAGGCAAACCACCCATGGTAGACACTTAAGAAATAATCTATTACACTCTTGCATCAATCCATGACAATTTTTTTTCAATACCATAAATAAGATTTGGGCTACATTAGGTTAAAACAGTGGCCACAATCAATGTCTTGGATGAAGTGGTGATGGAGTGACTTGTAATTGCAATAGGAACTTCTACTTTTTGAGTGCAAATTCATCCCAAGAAGTGATCTTTTTAGGTCTTCATGTCGTAGCCATTTTAAGAAATATTGTAATTGTTTTAGGTGAGTAAGATGATCATTCTTGATACACTTCCTTTTGGTTTGGGGATAATTTAGAGACTCTTTTGAATCAATTGGGCAACACACTTCAAAAACTCATAACAAATTCATACTTTGTCAAAAAATAAAATTTCAAATGCTCTCTCCAATTCTCACATTTTTTTTTATGTGGAAATTTAAAGAAAAAATTTCAACAATGCCAATAGGGCAAACCAGTCTTTCTGCCTTTCAAACAGGTCCAGGATCCTTCATACTGAGTACCTTTCTCAGACGCGGTTTGAATCCGGAGATTTCCAGAACCTTGATGAGCTTCGCTTAGTGTCGATGTCGGTAACGAGGTTTCGAAGGATCCCGGACTCTTCTCCTCTCACTACGCAGAAGAGCCCCACGGTGCTCGCACCGACGTTTCTTTTTTCGTGATTCCCTTGCACTGCACTGCACTGTTGAATTGGAGCGCTTGAGCGATGGTGGAGCTCCAAACCCTCCGAATCATCGAGATGAGGAAGAGGAGGGCGAAGGCATCGGGAATAGGAGAAAGAAGCTGAACTTAATTGCGTACTGATTTGAATTTCGAGACTTGGAGGTGGCGAGCGAGGATGGGGACTCCGGCGATGCCCGATCTGGGACAGCATTGCGCGCGGCAGGATTGTCATCAACTCGACTTCCTGCCCTTCACTTGCAACGCCTGCCACAAGGTGCTGGGCTTAGTTTTTTTCTCCCTTCTCTGTCCCATGTCGCTGCAATCGTAGTTGGTGAGATTTGTAAATGTTGGGAGTGGTTCAGTTCGGAGTATATTGGAGCCTGTGTTGTAATTGATTTTTCCTGTCTCTCGCATTTACTGTGATTTTGTGTTGCAGTCGCTCTAACCCTATTTTCTAGTTGAGATCTATGTCATCGGAATTGGGAATCTGAGCGATGATCTTGGCTTTGTTGTGATGATGTGGTTGGATTATGCACGGTCATGTGATTGTTGGTGTTTGCACTGCGTGGTTTGATTAACGTGTATACAATCCCTAGTAGAAAACCCTATCTTGTGTCAATGCAATCGTAGTCCGCAGCATTTGTAAATGTTGCGAGTGGTTTGTTTCGTGTGTCGTTTTGGAGCATTTTTAAGCTTGTGTTCTAATTGATTTTCTTGGGTTTCTTCTTTTCTCTCGCATTCATTGTGATTTTGGGTTGCTGGCAGTCTAGCGCTGTTTCAAGTTGAAATCAGTGGCATCTGAATTGTAAATCTAAGAGGTCATCTTGGATTTGTGCGATGATGCAGTTGGATTGTGCACGATCATGTGAGTGTTGGTGTTTTGATTCCTGGGTTACTAGTAGAAAACCCTATCCCTGAAAACCTAGCCGCGTTAAACTCTGCCAACTATAACGCAAGTTGAAGCAGTTTCTAATGTAACCATTACCCATTGTAACGCAAATTGGGTCAGTTTCTGATGTAAACCCTGCTAATTGTAATAGAGCCTCTAGAACAACTCTAGTGAATAATTTGGTGTTTTCTCTTTGACAAGTGATTCTTCAATCTGCTGTTGCAAGAGGCTTTTGGACTCTCCTTTGAACTAACTATTTTCTAATGGGGACATTCATATTTGTTGCAGGTTTTTTGCTTGGAACATCGTCAGTACAAAAATCACGATTGCCCTAATGCAAACGAGCAAGATGTGACGGTTATTGTGTGCCCTGTGTGCCACAAGTCTATCCGGACTGTACCTAATGAGGATGAGAATGTGACATGGGAGCGCCATGTTCAGACGAATTGTGATCCGAGTAATTATGAGAAGGCCACTAAGAAACCGAGGTAAAAGCAAAGCCTCATTCAACAGCAAGTCCCTTATTGTTTCCACTGTGGCAAATTAAAGAGTCTGATTCCTTTATGTGAAACCTATGGACTTAGATTTGGATCATTGTCAGAACACTGGGGATAGTTTGTACTATAGAGGACGTAGAATTAGAAATCTACAGTAGCATACGATAGGGTTTCTTTTTCCAGACCCCTTTGCAGATGAAGTCCCCTAATCCCGGTTTCATGATGCTTCTTGAGGACACTCATAAATTACAAATTCCACAGAGTGGAGAAAATAGACTTCATGATAAAACCAGAACGATCTCTAGTTCATGTAGTTGTACGGTTTTTACGAAAAGGGATCTTCTAGAGGATGACCTTATTGACCTTTAGTTCTATAGTGTCAATAGAGTCTTCCATGCGTCGTAGAGGATTTTGTTGCCAAAGATACCCTGTAGAACGTCAGGTTCAGGCAATGGGTCCTCCATAGTATTCCTGACCCTAAGACTGGCTTGAAAGTGTGTTGCAATATGTAATGGGTGTGTCACAGGGTTGAGTTTTCATTTCTCTTGATGTTTGTGGCACTCTCCAGCGACGTCACGTGGCATAGATAGGATATGAACCTCCAATGAACTCTTCATTCACGAGTGTCAAACAGCCAAATGTTATGCTTCTACTTTCTTCTTCGTGAAATCTGACATGAAGTACCTTTGCAGATGTCCTGTTCGAGGATGCAAGGAGATCCTGGTCTTTTCCAACAAAGTATTGTGCAACGATTGCAAGAGAGATGTGTGTGTGAAACACCGGTTTGGGCCCGACCACGGTTGTGAAGAGTTTCGAAAGGCTAACAGTAGTAATAACCGAAGCATTAGCCATTATGGCAACATGTTCATGAAAAGCTTCAAGGAGAGAACATCAGCTGCACCAGCGCAATCGCGCGGCAAGCCTGCAAAGGGTCTTGCAAACAGAGCCCCATCAACTAGCCAATCTGGGAGCATAGCAGGTGCTTTTACAGGGCTCTATTCCTCGGTGGAGGCAGGAATCAACAAATTGGGATTGATGGCTACAGGCTCGGGGACAAGCTCTGGGAATTCATCTGGAAGGCAAACACCTTCAAGAGGACAACAACAGGTACCCAAATTAGAAGAATGTCCCCAATGTCGATCCCGGTTTTCTAATGTTGCGCAGTTGATAAAACATGTGGAGACTATGCACGACGCTCCTTCTAGTCAAGAAATGCTGGACGTGTGTCCCAAATGTGGTATGAAGTTTCGAGATCCAGTCCAATTAGTGAACCACGTGGAGAGGGCTCATGGTGGAAGCTCTTCATGATAATGGGCCAGGATTAAAGGGTGTTATTGTAGGGTTTGGTTTTTGATCTCATTTTTTCTACATTGATTTGATTCAGGTTTTTGCAGAACCCGCTCAATATTGATTAGGGGGTGTTCGAGCTCGTCACTTTTACTGCACGATTCTGAGCTCCAGGATTTTGCTGTGAAATAATCTTACTGAGTAAAGCTTGCAAGGTGTGATTGAGAATTGCTTCTTATTGCGGAATAGAAAGCTCCTGTTCTCTGACAAACCCTATTCTGTACTTCACGGTCTTTCCAATTTGATATCACTCATCACGCTCTTATTCATTGAGGTCATCTGAATGTGGGAACAAATGATTCTTTTTTTTCTCTAAAGTAGCTAAACATCTGTAGACCGAAATGGTGAAAATCTTGTGCAGTTAGTACGAGAGGGCTTTGTACCAAGTTGTGCCATTTTTCAACCCCGTCGAAGAAACAGGGAGCAAATTGAAGTGGAATCATGAAAGCATCCATCGTTTTCCTGTTTCTCAGCTTGGTGAGCACGCTCACTGGAAAGACAAGCCATGTGTTTACACAATGCTGTGAAGAATTATATTCCAGAGTAGTTTTTTGCATTCGGTGTGTGGAGGGGCTAGAAAGCTCATGTACTTCTTGTTTAGTCCCTGCTTAACCCATAAACGATGCCACAGCGATTTTCTGGTTGATGAATGAGAGAGAATCCTTCTGTGTAGGACAGAATTGCAACTATTCATCCTCAAAATTTTGTGTGGAAAGGAGAAATCATAAACAATAGTTTGACCTCTAAGGAGCACTTTTGGTTTTTTCAAAGTAGATGATGTCATATAGTGTCAAAAATAATGATTTCCATGGTCACCAGCCCGGCGTTCAAGGATTAAGGTAGGACCACCCATTACCAACCATGGAGCCATATCCAACCTGTAGGTTGCAACTATTTTCAACCAAAGCTTAGAATGTTTTTTTTTCTCCTTTCAAGGTTGGGACTACTAATAACGTTATCACACATGCTCCAAAGTAGTGAGCAAGAAAATAGGAAGTAGCAAGTGGGAAAGTAATCTATGATTGGAATTGGAAGAGCCTAAATATTGTCTATTAATCCGAATAACTTTTTGGCTTTTAAAAAATCACAATATTTTCAATTTTAGAAAAAAAAATTGGAAAATTTGCAATCCCAATATTTACTATCTTCCTACATGGCAAAAATTTTATTTGCCTCATACTGCTTACTATCTGTTTGAGTGAAAATTGCTTAAGTAATCGACTATGGGTGACTCTTCCTTACCTCAAAATTAGCCTTGGCAAAATGTCTATATCTAAAGTTAATACCCTCATAAGTGCATCATTGTGTACAACCCTTGTTTATTTTAGAACCTAAATATAGGATAGTCTTTATTGTTGTATGAGATTTGTGCCACATGAATAAGAGAAGAATGATGAATTTAAATTTAGGTTATAAAATGAAGATTGGGTATAGATTGTGCTTCAAAGTAGGAGTTGCACTTAGGGATGCTTCCTTTAGATCCAATTGCAAACATTGTTTAACTTGTGCAATTGGACAATTTTGGAATCTTGCATCTCCAATTTCTAATCAAATTAATTATACATAAGTTTCATACTCAATTCAGTCAAATAGATTCAATCTTCCACTTTTAATCACAAATATTGATTACAATCTATTCCAATAATTTTAGAGACTTTTGAAATAGAATACACATTTGAATTGCAATATTACAACAATTATAATGGTATAATATAAACTCATTAGCAGCTTCCAAAACTATATTGTAAGAGAATGGTTGAAGACCATTAGCATAAAAGCACGCAAAGAGACTTGTAAACACCATTTCTTACACATACACCACTACAACAACAAACGCAAGAGGTGTTACATTGTTTTTTCAATATATTATAGAATATTCTATTTTATAGGCCAATAATATATAATGAAGTCTAGGGGATAGTCCAAATTTTCAATAAATATCAACATTTGTAGTGATTAGTGAAGTATAGCTTAGAACAAGAATATAGGAATAAATTTTTTAAACAAAGGTGAAAAAACTATAACTTATCGACCCTATTAATGCTATTGGATCTATCATTGTAATAAACAAGATTATTACTACATTTTGAAAAAAAATAAAAATAATTCTCTTAAAATTGATTATGGATTGAATATCAATAATTTTTATTAAACATTTTTCTACAAAGTTAATCACTTTGATCATTTTAAAGATGATCATCTTCCATATTTATTGAAGGCATTATTTAAAGCTCATCTTTTGAATTAGAAATTTTAGTTTTTGAAGTAAAGCACATTTTTACCTTTTTAATCAAAAATTGTTTGCAAAGAAGGAATTTTTTTCTTAGCACAAATTGAATATTATATCAACAATAAAGATTGAATATAGAACTATGATTCTAGTGAATAGGGACAAAATCCTAAACACTAATTTATTAGTTAGAACTAAATAATATATATAGAGTACTTGTGACCCACCTAAAGCAAGTGCCTACTTTAGTGTAGAAGCAAAAAACAGCAACTTGAATCAAAATTTGTATGGTTCAACAATCAATTCTCTATATTTTTCAATACTTCAATAACCAAATTTTTTATAAGGTTCAGTGATCAAACTTCATTAATGAATCATTGATCAATTTCACAATCTTACCAAGATTTTTTATATATTGAGTATGTTAAAATGAATGAAGACAACAAGAACATCACTTATTGTCAAAAAAATTTTAAACGGTAAAAAAAATCATGGAACAATTAAGGGTTAATCTTGTTTAATATATTTGCCCAAAGAATTTGAAAATAATAATGGAAGTGGATACAACATTTGCAACTATACTTCACATGTTAGTTAGTTTTTTAAAAAGCACATACTATTAAAACATCAAATTTCAAAATTTGTGGTATTTTGTTATTTTTCATATTTTTTTGTATTTTAAATAAAATAAAACAATGAATCTCATGCACTTGAAAATATTGAGGGAATCTTTTTTTATTAGGGTTGCACCTATTCATCAAGGAATGTCTTCAAATAATAAGTTTCCTATTTCAAATTAAATGCAAAGAAGGTTCTCTAGTCCATGCATTTCTAGATATTTAAAAACACTTTTTTATCATTTTTTTGGTAGAAGCTCACGTCCATCATATTATTAAGAACTTCTGAATTTTATTTTATTTTATTTTAATGTATTTATTATTATTTATCAATTCAAACCTCAAAAATCTATTTTTCATTCACTTGATTTTTCCATAACTTTTAGAGAATTATTTTTAGGTCTAAATTTTTGAGAATACAATATTTATTAAGTTACATATTAAATTTCTCCTTACTTAAAAAAAGTTCAGAATGCTCTAATATTCACATTGCTATGTCCCCAAAGCAATAAAATTACAAAGTGTTTCATGTGTCACTTACCACCAAAAGTAAAGGTATGGAATTTTGAAGTCACTACAAGTGCCTTAAAGCTCAATAGTTTTGAAGCATTGACTAGTTTGAGCTTAATTTGTCCTTTAGCATGTGTCCTTTCATCTAGCTAGTTCTTTGAAGTCCATTGTTTTCATCTACGTACAATGCTATAGATCATAACCCTTAAAGGTCTTGTGGGGACTATATATGCTATCTTGTGTTTTGTTCTTAGAATACAAAGAATGTATTAAAATATGACAAGACATACACCATTGGATTGAAAATTAACTAACATCTTTTATTTAGAGTCATTTTAATAACTACAATCCATCATATTCAAATATGGATCCATATAGATAGAATACATGTAGAATATGTGGCCATTTTGTAACTTCTCAGACATGTAGGAGATGCAATAATGATCTAAATTGGAAGTGCTATGTGTTAGTAGACCTGACTTAAAATGAATGCAAAGTTTTGTAAGTGGTGTATACATCAATTATGCACTTTGTATATCAAACAGACAAAAAAAAACATGTTGCAACCCAAATTGGGCTTCTCAAACCTTCAAAGGTTAAGGTTTGTTCTATTATACAAGGACCAGAGTTTTTGCAATGTTCCTAGTGACAACCTTTAAGTTGGAACTAGTTTAGCTAATATTTTATCTATCAACAAATATCAACAAATATAGGGTTGAAGTTTGAAGTATTTGAAATAAAGCCAAGGAATTTTGGAGTGTTATAATTGAGTTCTGACAACTTTTGAATTTTGAAGTTCCACGACTAAACATCATAATTGAGCCCTTGACTACCGCCGCAATACAAGTGTCATAACTAACGCATGACTACCGGTACTTCTGAATCATGAGGCGCCATGATGAAGGTGTCATAACTAAGCGACACCTACTTTTGAATTTTGAGGCACCCACGACTGACTGAAGCACCACATATTTGAGGTGACAAGAACTAATGAAGAGAGTTAGCTTGAAGTCACTATTGTTTTAAGGCATTTTATCTATCCGATCCTTTCGTCTACATTTGAACCTTAAATAGTCACCTATACTAATAACAAGACTCACAAGTTTTCAAGAACAACTATTTAGAGTTAAAGAGTTTTTTGAGGCATAAATTTCTTTACAAATTTACTAGTGTGCTTTGATGCTCTTTGCACTACTAGTGCAAATTCTTTATTGAATGATGTTTGCCTAAGATAATTTTAGACTTTAAGTGCCTAAATTGAAACTATAAAATCTTAGAAATCAAAAATCAATTATAGTAACTTTTGCTACAACTTATTTTAGTAGAATCCACAAAAGTCTCTATTCTTATGTTTTTAGTCAATTACATTTGGTTTGAGTGCCAAAATTGAAACTATAAACTCTGAGAAATCCATAGTAACTTTTGAAACAAACTTTCACTCTTCTAATGTACAAGACATGATTTCTTCTTTCCCTGTGATTATTTTGCAATGACACTGAAGTTTTTTTTAATTGATTCTTTTCAATTCTTACAGATGTGGAATCAATGGAAGCTAGCATATGGATTCTTCATAGCCCCCCCCTCCCCCCCCTCCCCACCTCCCCCCCTCCCCCCTTCCCTTAAAAAGCTTGAAATCTAATCTACATCCACCTTCCTATTACAAGACTCTTGCAGGTTAAAAAGAGAATCTTGAATCCTACTTTGACTTTCAACAAAAAGATCCAACAAAAAGTTAGTATGATAGAATTGAATAATTATAGGAACAATGCTCAATTGCTTAATATTCCAATGCAATTAGGTGTAATTCCTTGAGCCTTCTCGACGCCAGGACGAACCATTGGCGGCGGGAGCTGCCTTCATTACGAACTGCAACCCCTCGAGCTCGTTCCCGTTGCTCAATCCGTCCATTCCTACGCAAAATCGCGCTTTGAATGCAACACCTGCCATTCATCTCCACGTCCTTCATTTCCTCGGGAGGAAAACGACGACCTAAATTGCTCTTGTACGTTGGGGAATGGCATATGGGTGTACTGTACATGTACTGCAGCTAGTTCTGAATTCTTGATTGCGTCCCGGATTGCGTGCGTGAATACATTGCATTGCAGTTCCGGCTATTGAAGCTTGGATCTGTGATCAATTGCATTCCGGCTAGCTAGCACGTACGTACTCCATAGCTAAGCGATTCAATTCATGTCGGCCGCTATGTCCCGCCAACCACCCCGGGGGCGGCGTTTAAGAAACACCAGGTCCCCAAGTCCAAGTCCACGCCTTTTTCCTCTGCAACTGAAATGGCTCACAACGCGCCCTCGATCCATCATTCGCAGGTCGGTCTCCTTCTATTCCATGTCTTCTTCGCCCTGGATTGTATCCCTGAGTAATAGAATTCTTCAGAACCATACTTACCCTACTGTATGATTGTCGATCTCTTTTCTTTTGGTTTGAATTGTCCGAGTAAACGCCTGGGTAAGCTTCACCTCTGCTGGTTTCGTTACGTAGAGTTACCGGAATTTTGGAGAAGCTTGTGCGCCTTTGATCGAGTTTTGGATGCTGATGTATTGTTTGCAGTGCTTGCCTGTGGAATATGTAAGTGCCGAATAATCGTTTCAGTGCATGATCGAGTTTCATATGCTAAATGTATTGCTTTGCTTGCGGAATTCATTAGTCGGCACCAATTAATTCACTAATTCCGATCTCTGACTATGATCGAGTCGTGCAGTGGTGAACTCAGAGGTGGTTTGAAACAACTAACTAATCGTCTTGGCCTGTGATTCCTCGCATTCTTTCAGGAAATTTCGTATTTCTTATGCAGTCTGTTTCCGGGGTTATGTGTGTTTGCAGGGATGTGAGGCATGGAAGTCATCTCGAGGTTGACAAGTTCGCTGTAGGAGCGCCACTGACTCCACAAAAAGAGACTGAGGACAAGGTCGGGCAATCGGTAGCAGCTGGGGATCCGAAGACGCCTGCTGAGAATCCATCACGTCCACGCGCGCTACGAATCCGGGACGTGGAAGCCTCTCCTCGACCATCAGCTACAAGTTACGAAGTCTTCACAAGCAAGTCATCTTCGTCCTTGTTGCCTTCGGAGGAATCAGGGCTTACTTGGCAAACCGTCCCAATCGTGGAAGCTGCCACTCTGCCTCCTGGACGACGACTGCACATGACTGCGACCCCCCAGATCGTGAAACAAGAAACTCACGATTCAGAATCCCATTTCCCAATCCCGAAGTGTAAGAATCTGACCAGTACACGGAGTCACACCCGCGCCATCAAGCAAGAGATACAGTCCGGGATACAGTCGGGGATACAGTCTTGGCAACCAGCATCCCCATCCCCACTCAAGCACAGTAGGAGCATCATGAGTCCACCAGGAACTGGACGGGGAGCTGGGAGGGGCCGGGGCCGCGGCCGCGGCCGCGGATCCCAGCGACGACCCAGTGCACCAGAAACTGCAACTGGATCCACTTCGGGATCCAGTTCCTCCTACACTCGACCTCCGCACCCATACTCCACCGGCAAAGTGTCCAAGGTGAACATCTGCCCCACCTGTGAGAAGTACACAGTCACCGAACTCGACCGTCCCGCAGACGCTGACCCCAATGGTGAATCTCTCCGAGCTCGCTTCAAGTGCGAGCTTTGCACGAAAGTCTTCGACCTCGGCATCCAACTGTTTGATCCCCGGGGGTGCCCTGGTGTGACTTTGTACGAAGGAGAGGACAGGTTCGTGAACTCTTTTGAGCTCTACCGGTTATTTTCCTTCAATTCCCATATATATTCAACCGGTTTTTCAAGTACCCTTTCCGGTTACAGAATTTTTCTATGTACGATTTTTCTACGACTTTTTCCTGAAATCCAACCGGATATGTATTTTCTCATTGCTCACTTGTATTAACCGTCCGTTTTTCCGGAACGTTGGACAGGTTTGTGCCTCCGGTGCCGCCGAGGGCGACTTATCCATGTCCAAAGTGCTGGTTGAGTACCAACTCGTCGTTTCAGTGCATGACGCTGTATCTCAAGGAGGAGAGTGGGGTCGCTTGTGAGCCTGCATGTCGGGCTGGGAGGACGAGGAGTGCAAACAGGGAGCGAGCGGGGAAGACGACTGAGAAGAGGACGACCAGGCAGTCCAACAAGTGATGGTTTGAACTGCATTGACCGGGTGAAAGATCGATGTGGGGTAGTGATCGATTATAGTGTATGATCGACGTTTGGTTGTACTCGTACGTGGTCGAGATTACTGTAATCTAGTTCTGTGTACGCACTGGAAACTTTGAGTGCTTTGGCCGGAGTTGGACATTTACTTCATGGAAATTACAGAATCAATCAGATCCCTGAATCATATGTTGCTTGAATAAATGCAAGCTATTTGAGCAATTTTGGCATCATTCTTCATTTCCTTTTGAAATTTGGCATTTAGATAAAGAACATGGTTGAGTATGTAATTGTATTGCAGACATTCAATTTTTTTACACTGATTTCTCAATCAGGTCACTTACGTTCCAACAACTTCAACAATCACAGAACCAATCTTGCATATTAAACTAATATGCTTAAGTGTCTCAATGGTCTGAAACTAGCAAAGTTAGGGTCCCAGGCATACAAAATTAATGCTTCTAATCCCGCCAAGTTGTCCACACTTGCACACAGGAAACTAGTGATCCATCCTCTAGTTTGGATCGAATTCCTCAAGAACAAAAAAAATGTTCACTTGCTGTGCGCCGTCCTCCAATGCTTAAACCTGAATCACGAACAGAATCGCCAAGCTAGTAAGATTGTGAAAAATATTTTCTTCACAATACAAACAGTATTATCATAAAATACATGGCCTCAAAGTTCTTGAAATTTTCCTACATACTCCACTTGTTTATAATTTTCCTAATTTTTAAAATGTTTTTGCCATTTTCAATTCAAATGAAACATTTCCTCATTTCACAATAAATGATCAGAATTGCCAAAAATTGTTAGGCACATTTCTTCCTAGTGAAACATTCTTCCTTAGATTGCAAGGTGATTTAGACTTTAGAACAAGCTAGAATCCATAGTGTCTTTTAAAATTTAGCACAAGTATATTGAACAAGCAAATTTTAGAATTCAATGGTGGAGGGATGCTAATTCATGAAGAACAAAAAATGTGCTCCAATAAGATTCAAGGTCTAGGTCTGCTCACCGTGTTTAGCAAGAAGTAAGAAAAAAAAAATAGACTTCAAATATTATAATCTTTCAATCCATAAGATAAAATGGTCTACTTTTTTTTCCACACATTTTTATAATAGTATAATGAACTTTTGTGATTTCAAGTTCTCTACTATTACCACTACTACAAACCTTTAGAACCAAAACCGTTGTGATAGCCTTTCAAAGTCATCCTACCCTTATGAAACATATTAGGATATGCATACCAAATTTTAGTTTGGAAAAAGCAAAAACTATTTTTGCTTAATTTTTGCATTTAATTTTCATAGTTTTAAATGATAATTTATGGAAAACATTGGTGATAATTTTTTTGAATTCCATTGTGGAAATATGTCGGAAAAATCCACATGCACATCTTTCTTTCAATAAGCATCTCCAAAACAGTTTCAAAATTCCCTCTAGAAATTTCAATGTTGGGATGACAAGGTCCTAATTTTGGAAAATATAAATTTTCTTATTTTAATTGGATTTTGCTATTTGACCCTCACATTCACACATTGTGACTAGTTTTTTACAATTGAGCATGATGATGCAATTACTTGACTTAAATCTAATTACAATAAAGAGCTATGTTTTTTTTAAAAATTTGGGCATTGTCAGCCCAATACTGAAATCTCTAAAGAGGGAATTTTGACTCCTTTTTTGGAGTTGGCTGTTGCAGGAAAGATGTGCGTGTGGATTTTTCCTGGATATCTCTGCAATTAAATTCAAAAAATTCATCATCAATGTTTTTCAATGCATTATCATGGAAAATCCTAAACACATGATATAGTGCGAGATGTATCATAGTGCGAGATGTATCATAGTGCGAGCTGTGTTATATTGATTGCCATTTTTGTCTTGCTTGCAGCTTGTTCAGCTGAAATACAGATTTTGGTATGGCGAGTGTTCCTGACCACCAACAATGTAGACGAGGAATCGTCTATACCAAAATCTGTATTTCAACTGAAAAAACTGCAAGCAAGCCAAATATGACAAGCAATAGAACACAGAGCAAACCTATCAAAGCACTACATCTCGCAGGAGAGATCCACTAATGTCAATTTATACATTAACATCACTCGATCGTAATGCCAACTATGCGTTTCACCTAAGTCGATCTCATTCTCTCTTGTTGACTGGTCTACACAAGGTTACAACTCATAATCCTTCTGTATATATAAGTGAACACTCTGTTCACCATAAAAAATGACGTTTGATATAATGTCTGATAACCTTCCCGAGTCTCTAAAACTTCTCTAGTCCGTTTCAAATTCACAATATTCTCTCTCTGCACGATACAATTTCCCCTGGAAAGTTACAACGCTGGGCTGCTTAAGAGTTAAATAATTCTAAGAAGACGAAAGCCCAAGTAATTAAGGCACTCACCCACTTTATATGCTCCTAAGTGACGCAATCTCGTGGGTCACAATCACTGCAGGTGTACTTAATATCTTACTTAGCTCTTGAGATTGAACTTGGATCACACCATTCAGGCATGCATAAAAGTCACTTACCGAGACCATGATGTACCAACTCAACCTAACGTTGTGTGTGGAATGTTCACGACACTAGCAGCCCAGGAAAACAAGACAGAAGGTGATTTTAGTGTCTCGCAATCCATTAATTGGCATCTTTGATCAGTGGTTCGTTTCAGTAGCCAGGGAGTCTTCAACATTTCCGTCAACAACAACAACAATGTTTTCAAAAACTCAAAGAAGAAGGAAAAAAAATTAGCTCATGCTACTGATTTGAGGCGAAGATTTGAAGTTTGATCTATTTATGAATTCTGTTCGTTAACAAAGGCTCAGAATACGGATGTATGTTCGTTAACGAACGCGCAAATTATGAACTCTCTACGTTTTCTATACAAACCTGATCTTCGGACATGGCAGACCTGCACACTGAACCTTTCACGAATGAGAATAAGAAGATGAATTATTATCGTGTAGCACTGACGTGCTCTATACCAATGAGAGCGCCACAAAGGCAAGATTTTCGCCACTGCTGTTTACGTTAAATTATGTATCAGCAGTGAGGGTCCTTGTGTGCCGTGAAGCAATTGCAGTGAGACAAGGTGATGCTTGGGTTACATCCAAAGTTTGGAGAGATTTCAAGGAAATGATGGAGGTCATATTTTGCAACATAGTCCCCCTTGGGGTTCCATGGATGAGGGCCTGTTTGTATGGGTTCAAATGGGTGCAGATGTGGAAGCCCTCAGTGCTCTAGAATTGTGTGAAGAGGTCGCGCATGCATATGCACTATGCTATTGCCGTCTAATTTAATGCACTGTAATTCATTTTTCATGAATTCAAGCTGTACATGCGGAGCCTGTGCCCATGTTGTCAATCCTTAACTCTCATATTGCTGGTATCTGTCTAAGAGTTCAGGTTTAACCCTTTCAACCCTAAATCCTTTTTGTGAATTTTGGGACATTTTCGCTCACATCTTTGCACAAAATATATTACGTACGTACCTCAATTTCATCAATTGGCTATTAAGGAATGTTTTTTAGGAAGTTCAAGTAACACTCCAAATGTGTGAGAAGTTATTTGGACAAAACAATTTCCCAAAACACTTCAGGACAGAGTTCATCGTCCAGAATATGGACATTGAAGCGCAGACAGCTGAAGTCTTGACTGGAATCCATATACCAACGCAGGAACGTGTTTCAATTGCATATCTATCGAATGTGCGCTATTGGTTTCCATGGGCGACCCACAATTCTGTCTTTGCATATGAGTTACAAAATCTAAATGGCAGAATTTCATGAAATTGGCCAGGCATGCCGAAGGCTGACTTTCAAGGAAGTGGACGGAGCAGTTTGGAATAACGGAGTAAAAACTAGCTGGAGCCCAACTGGAACCTCATATCTATGATTCTTCTAGACTTTAGTGTTCATAGTTTCAGTTAGCCACCTCAATTGCAAAACGATCTTAGCACTTCGATTCGCTCCAGTCCACGTTTCTGCGGGATCGTAATGAAAAAATCCACAACTCTTGCATGTTCCATCGTTGTACTTCTTCACGAGGTGATCGTAGTGGATCCGAGTGAATCGCAGGATGTTGTAATTCCCGATGAATCAGTTGCAAATCAAACTGAGCAGGAATGCGTTCCAGCAAATAAGTTATACGCTGGCAAGAGCAGCATATATTTGTGCCAAAACGTGCAAATGGAATTTCTTGATGATTGTGCTGGACAGTCCGGTCCAATAATCTTGTAAACTGCCTATTGTGCCATTCAAAGAATCTTGCATAAGATTGAATACATTTGTCTTGTATAATTAACATTCAATTCCTATGCAAATCAATCAAGCATATCGATTTTCAGTAAAAAAAGCAAAACTTCATTTGTGGTATATTGTTTCATTTAATATTCATAATTTTACATGATAATTGATTGAAAAACATTGGTGATGAATTGCATGGTTTTATTTAGTTGCATAGATGTGTAAGAAACATTCATGCATACATCCTTCAACAAGCGTCTCCAAAAAAGTTTCAGAATTTTCTCTAGAGAGATTTTAATGTTTCGGTGACAATGTTAAAATTTTGTAAAAATGGGCAATTCCATTAAAATGGCGGTATTATTGCGTCATTTCCACAATGTGATATTTTGACCATCTAGGACAAGTATAGAGTTTAGAACACGTGTTTCGGTGACAATGTTAAAATTTTGTAAAAATGGGCAATTCCATTAAAATGGCGGTATTATTGCATCATTTCCACGGTGTGATATTTTGACCATGTAGGACAAGTATAGAGTTTAGAACAGGTATTTTGAAACATTTAGAACATGTATAGATTTCAGAACGGCTATTCTAAACTGAAAAAGCACCAAAGTTCAATAATACCGCCCATTTTAATGAAATTGACCATAAAATAAATATTTACTTATTGTAATTAGATTTTGCTATTTGACCCTCATATCATAATTAATCTTGTATATTTGAGCATGACAGTACAATTATTTTGCCAAAATTTAGTTAAAATATACAGATTTTGTCTACTTTATAAAGTTTGGTCATACAACACTTCACATTGAACTCATTATAGAAGGAATCTGAAACTTTTTGGAAATGCTTATTGAAGGAAGGATGTGCACATATAGATGTTCCCTACATATCTATGCAATAGAATTAAAAAAATTCATCATCAATGTTTTTCAATTAATTATCATATAAAACCATGAATATTAATTGAAGCAATTTTAAAAAAATTGAGTTTTGGTTTTTTGAAATTGAAATTTGGTGTGCTTGATTGGAATTGTGTAAAAATTGAATGGTGATTATGCAACATGAAAAATGCCAATTACATTTTTCATTATGCAATTTTTTTTTAATAGCCCAATTGGTACACTAAATAGGGTATTTAGTGTTGGCAACACTATTTGCGAACCATGACACTAAATATCATTAAGCCTACTAAAGTAAGTAACATTAAATGTAATTTCTAACATTAAATATACTCTATGGTAAATCTGAAATCTGAAAATGTTTACATTTAGTGTTAGAACTTATTAAAGGAAGGTAGAAGGGAAGAGAAGGCAAAGGCGGCGCATTGAAGTTTAGCACTACACTAATCGTCCTAAAATTGACATTTAGTGTAGGGTCAAGTAGGGTGGTAATTACACTAAATGTAATCCAACACTAAATACCCTATTTAGTGTAGTTCTTTAGAATATTGAATCCAAATGTATATAATTATGACATTTTGACTAAATTGACACAAAATAGGGGCGCAGAGAAGCAAGTGCCTTATTTTAACCCAAGAAGGACTATAAGATTCTATAACTATGGAAGTAAGCAAAAATGCTCCAATCATGGAACCAATAGGTGCATTTTTTGGTTCTACAATTAATAGTGAAAGCATCCATCAAACACTTTTGATCCACAATGTCCTTATTATTTTGATCACGGGGCGTCATCCTTCTAAGTTTGACACAACTCTTGATTTATTAGAAAAAGAATTTCGAGAAATTGACCTTACTTGTTGACTCTCCTTTTACCAAAGCAATGATGCAATTCACAGGTCGAAATACTATAGGTACTTGTGTATTTTCTTTAGGTCTTCTAGGGTTTAGCTTTAAATTCTTTATCTTATTTTGGGTACAATTCATGGTTATGCTGTATAAGCAAGGCAATACCCTTCTACACGAGATAGTGTAGGTTGAGTTGGATTTGGATGTGTATGTTTAGAACTTGAACCAAAATCAGTCGAATGGATTTATTTTAAAGCATACTTTCTTTGAGACTTTCTTCGTCAACATTCAAATTTTTGATGGAGTGCAAGATGAAGAAAGTTAGTGGTGGAAGTTCTTTTAAGGGAATTTATCTTAGAAAAAACATTCATTTGGACATGCTGGATGTTAAATGCATCCGCCGCAACATCTATCAATCTGGAAATGAGATTTATTTTTGGCATAAAGAACTTATCTTTGGCAGATAGGTGGACATACTTTGGCGGACAAAAATTGTCTTCAATGGATGGATGGACTATCATTGTGGACAAGTCAAAAATACCTACATACAAACAAAATTGTCAACTTGAACATCATTTGTCAAATTACGTTGGAAAAGACATTCATTTGGACATGATTGTTGGATGTTAGATGTGTCCGCCGCAAAGTCTATCCATGTAGAGATGGAATTTATTCTTGGCAGAAGGAAATTGTCTTTCGTGGATAGGTAGGCATACTTTGGCGAACAAAAATTGTCTTTACTAGTGGATGGATGGACTATCATTGTAGACAACTTATTGGAAAAAACCCAGGAATTTTGAATTTTGTCTATTCTCTAGTAGGGAACTTGTCACTAAAATGGATTTTCATAATGTGAAGAAGATTATTATTGATCTTGATGCACATATAGTCATGCTCTTTCTTAGTGAGAGAGTAGAGAATTTCTCTTCACAACAAACTATCTGGTGAAAAGATGCGGCCAACCTTGAGGTTCCCCTGCCCCCAATCAAAAATCCTCCTCTATTAGATCAAATTTTCAAAAGAAACTGACCCCTCCTTTGTTGTTTGTCGTTGATCGCAGTAGAGTACAATAAAGTGGACACCATTGATTTGCAATTCATCGCAGGTGTTGATTGAAGACGCTAGGTGTTTACGGCTGAGTCTAAGTTACAAATCTCTTCAATAGATGTAGCGCTACAAGTAGTGTTTTGGGGAGAATTCTACGGCCAAGAGGTGTGAAATCTGTGTGTGAAATCCATGTTGCGTTGCGAGAGACTTTGTTTTGGTTCTTTTGACATCTTAGTTCTTGATTTGGTGCAGATTCCAGCTTGTAATTGCTATTGGATGACAGCACACTACTGTGACTTTACTTCGACATCAATTCATCCAAGCAGCAACTGCATAAACTTTCTCAATTCAATTTGTTTTTGGTGCTTAGGTTGTTAGGTTTTGTTGTTATGAGTTTAGTTTGGATCCCCTCCTGGTGAGGAGGAGGGAGGGCTGCGCGTTTATTGAGCATTCAAGTGTTTTGAGCGCGTTCTGTTTTGTTTCTCACTAAGAGTTTCATTTTGCTAATTTTTTTTCACGTTTCCATGCAAATTTGGAGCCATTTCAGCGCCACTTCTACTCCGCCTCTCCCCTTGCGTCCGCTCTCTCAAGTGAGTGTCCGTTTTTTTGGTTGGCTTTTTGTTGTGACATCGAGTTTCCTTCAACCTACTTGTGGACCTTTCTCTCCTTGTTCAGGTATTTTCCTTCTCAAGTACCTCCTTGCTCATGTAAACTCCTTCCTCAACTTTTATTTGGATCTTTTGATTTTGTTTAACAATTTTTCATTTCAATGAGCAAATCTCACATTTGTTTTTGGTGGTGAAACTTGTTTCTTGTTTGATGATATGGTGCATTTTATGGTTTCAATTTCTTTCTCAAAATTACTGAACAGATTGATGATGGTGTGGTTCCTACAAAATTGAAAATAGCTCTTAGATGAAGACAAGCAAATCAATTAGAGATCCATGTATTCACAAATTGAGTAATCATGTTCATAAATGTAGACTAGTTCCAAACATGACTTAATTCACCTTAATAAAACACAATAGGACAAAATCATCTTAGTGAGCTTAAAAAGATACTCAAAGTTGAACTATTGCATTTCCTATATTGTATGGTATTCAAACCATCGGAAAGAAAATAAGAAGCACAAGCAAAATCCTTTTAGATGTAAATAGTTTACACGTTTACCAACTTGAACATTGAAGTTTTGCACTTCATGAAGCTCTAGCATAGTCCTCATACTTCCTACTCTTGGGCACCATGCCAGAATTGATGAAGCAATCTTTCCTATTTTGCATTGGAATTTTTCTACACACAAAACTTATCTTTACAACCTTCTTTAAAATAGAATATTGGAATATCCTACATACTTGTGTTGCCACACTGCTCCTGACCATGTCATTCATTCAAATTGTTCCATATGCCATTGTAAAATAGTCAGAATTCCGTACTCATAGACTGCAAAAGGTTTAATTGGGATACACATTAGACTAAGTAAGGATCTTGAACTAGTTTCTAGAGTCCTATTGCAGGTAAACAACGTACATAAAACATAAGTTACAAACCTCAATGAATATTTTGTTTGAAGCTTTATATAAGCTATACTTATAATTCAAGTAAAAAAAAATGACAACGCCTCCCAAAAGCTCATCAATTGCACATATGGCATAGAGAAGAAGTTATTATCAAAATAATAAAATTGTTATTAAAAAAATTGTTGTTATTTGAATGACTTGTTAGAATAACAACCTGGACACTTTTTCCTTATGAAATCCAACAATGGGCATTCATCAACGGCTGATTCCACAAAAAAAAGTTATTAACAGCAAGCTGGTGAAGTTCACTTTCTTCATAGCAGATACGATGGCTGTGATTGTTTGAAGTTTGGAGGACGGATGTGGTGGCAAGTGCTACCATTTTTCAGAGGTAATCAAACAATTAGCATATCATTTAACCCTGAAGTACTTGTGGAGCCACACAATGGCCAATAAATGGTCAACCATTGTCTTAAAACAACAATGGAAAAATAGATTATTTTCATCCATTAGGGGGAAGATGTTGATTTGGTGTGTATGCAACTCTTGGTGGTTAGAAGCCCTTTATTTAAAAACTAAAAACTTTCTAGAGAAGCAAATTCCAAATCCAAGGATTTGAAAAGATGCATTTCTAGTGTATTTAGCAACTCCTTTATCCTTGGCCTTGATATGCATTGTAGCCTTAAAAATCATTTTTTTTGAACTTGAGTCCCCATTAATAAAATGAAGCATATTAAATTTAGTTTCTACTCCAATTTGAAAATTTGAAAAAATCCCAAAATTGAATACATTATGACCATCTGAACTTTGGATGCATAACTGCAGTCAATTCATTTTCTAATTATAAAATGAGACGAGTATTTTGTTTACAAATCTATATTTCTCTTTACTATAATGTGCACTCATGAAGAAATTTTTAGATTTTGAAAGCTAATTTTGTATTAGATATGAAAATTTTCACTTATCATTTAGAAATTTTAATAATTACAAATTAAAATAAAAGTGAATTTTTTTGACAAAGAGAAGACAAAAGATTACAACTCCAAAAAATAGAATGAAATAATTTCATTCAAATTTGGTCATAAAATTCACCATATAGATTCAAGGATTTTAAAGTTTGAACCACAGTCTAAGATATTGTCCTCTCAAGGTTAAATCCAATACCTATATTTTTCAAACTTTTAAGCCTGTGATTCTTGATAATCACCTATAGTAAAAGGTGATTTTACTGAAATTCCAAAAAAATGTCGTACCCTTGTATGGTGAAAGAATGAATTTACCGAAATTCCAAAAGAATACTACACTATAGTGTTCAACCAAAAATTTAGGTGTGTAGCATCAATTTTTTGAATTTAGTCAAATTATTTGTTGCAATAATGAAATACAACATTAAGACTCTTATTTGTAAATAGATCCTTTGTTCATTTGATTTACACGGTTTACTTTAGTAAAAAACACTAGTAGAAGCATGATTCTTGTAGACTTCAAAATGACCCCCAAAACGACCCAAATGACGAACTTGACTACTGTCGGTCTTTTTTTAAGTTCATTTCTCAAATCTATGCAAACCATATTTCTACTAGTGTAATATTTGACTAATACGGAGCATATCCTTACATAGGATATGTGACCCTATCACTAAGAATTCATTTTACATATCATTTAATTTCAAATATTATTTTCTTTTGGAGAAATATGCTAATTTCATCTCAGTATAATATTTCGCCAAAAAAATTGCACATCCAAACGAAGCTTCAGTTTCTATCCAAACAAACAAAACTTCGACGAACCATCGCGGGTCGACGTACCCGTCCCGTCCCGGTCCGGTCCCGTCCGCTATCGTCCTCTTCGCTTCACGTCTTCACGCTACTTCGTCGCTTTGCCTTCCGTCGCCAAAGCCGCGTTCTCGCAATTGAAGCTTCCCATAACCCTGGTACTGGAAACAGATTTGCTCGATCTTCAACGCTCGGATTCCGGAGAAGTGTGTGAGAGGCGTCTGGAGCATGGAGCAGCATTGGAGTGTGTTGAGAGTCTGATTTAATTTTCTTTCGGGGGTTGCTGGAGTGGGAAGCCATGGCGTACGTGGATCAGACGTTTTCAATTCGGGACGATGTGAGTGGTGGCACCTTCATTGTGCACAACGGTCCTCCCGTGAAAGAAATTGCGCTCGCGGTGACGCTCCTTGCGCTTGGGACGCTCGGCATCGTCTTTGGCATCATCATGTCGGTGTACAAAATTGGTGGCGATTCGGGCCACGGTGAGTCCAGCTCTTTTCAATGTGCTCCTTGAATCTTCATTTGTGATTTTGATTATGTTGCGGTATGCCTTGTTTTTTGGGAGAGATTGGAGTAGGTTGGGATCGACGGCTTCGTTGGGAAAACCCTAGTGTTTGAGTTTGCCACACGCGAATAGGACACTGTAAGTGCTGAGCTTCGTTACATTTAGTAGAGTGATGAGGTTTAAAGCGTTTGTGATACATAATCGAAGAGGATTCCAACGCACGGAAGAGTGCATTATTTGGATTCTGTTTGCCAAAGTTGGAAGCCTTCAAGTTTAGACGAGCTCATTAGTATATATCTGGAAATCAATCGCGTTGTCAATTCCTTCTGTGTTTTTCGATCTGCCTGCCTGCCTGCCTGCGGTTCTCTGGATAACCTGGTTTGGATTTTCTTTGCCTTCAGTTGTGTTTACTACATTCTTCAGTGCAATTCTATGGGCCACGCTAACTCGCTAATTTTAAATAGAGTGCTTTTTACGAGCTTATTGGGGGAAGGTGTTTTTAGCTTTTGGAGGTATTGTAACCCAGAGTTTTTTGAACTGAAGCAATTCCTCCCCTACAGTAATTTCATGAAAGGTGTACTGAAGTGTTCTGACTGTTCCATGGTTTGGTGCGGTTGGGTCTAGGTTTTGAGGATTATGTCCTTTCTCATTTACTCTTTGAACTATGCATTTCCTTTCTGATGTTTCGTCATTTGTAGTTTGTTGGTTTTTAGGATACGAAATTTGGTTCACACGGCACAATTCTGATTCCGTGTTTTTGTGTGCGTTGTATGGCAGGCGTCGCATTTACTATTCTGGGAGCTGTTCTGTTTTTGCCCGGGTTCTACTACACTAGGATCGCGTACTATGCTTACAAGGGATACAAAGGGTTCTCTTTTTCTAACATCCCTGCAGTCTGAAGATTGCACGTACCTTGAAGTGGCGAGAAGCTGTTTGGCACTCTGGGTCTGTTGTAGTGTCTTGAGGATCCACAGCAGCAGCACAATTGTACGATAAGCTGTATATAGAATAAAGCCATTCGGCAAAGTGCCTTTACAATAATCTTGGATTGGCTTTCAGTGATTAGGTTTTGCGTGAGAATTCCAAGAATGAGGACCTATGGCACTGCTGTAGCAGCCCTTCCTATGTTCGAAGAGTGGTGTAAAAGAACGGGTGCAAGGGCTTGTTCTCAAATCGGTCGTCAATTTTCATTCTATCCACTTGTACAAATCCTTATCTCATTTCTGGAGTAAATTAGAGGGATTCTAGACTTGTGATAAGGTGCTCAGTTTTATTTGATTCTCTTCGGCTTTCGTAATTTATTTCTGCATGAAATATCGTACATTGGACTGATGTTTGATGACCCCTATTGTTTCTCTTATCATAATAGGTTTGATTGAACTTGCCGTTCCAGTTATCAGTGTTGCATGTCTGCGGTCAGTTGGGGCGCCGTCGTATAGCAATTCGTTCAGCTTTTATTTCATTTTCTAGTTGATTTTTTGTCCCTCAACTTCAGTAGTATATTCTTCAGTCCTGTAAGCTAGTGAGGTAAGGGTTTGAGCCAGGACCTCTTCCACAAGGCAGTGCATCAGAAGATTGCCAATTGCAATCAGAACTGCCGCGCAAATCACAGCAATTCCGTTCCTTCCACCTATTTTCAGAAGGATGAAGTGCTCTCAAGATCTTTTGGTTGAGAGGGCGATGGTACGACCTGTATCGTTACAGTATATAATGTATGTATTAAGTTCCTTTGTGGTGACCAAGTTGGATTCTTTTGGTTTGTTAGTCGTCCAGGTAGTCAAGATGTGCAACTCCGGATAAGCGTTCAAATGCTGACGAGAGGTCAAACTATGGCTCTTCTGGAAGGTAGTTGTTTCTACGGACCTGTAGCACCAGTAGAAACGTGGCTCGCATAGATTTGGGAAATGACTTGGAAAAAGACCCACGCTAGGCAATTACGTCTTCTCGTGAGTCATTTCCTGAGTCTATGCAAACCATGTTTTCAATTGTGTAGGTTTAGACCTTTGTGAAGATATGTATCACAATTTTTGCTTTGTTGAATATCACCAATTGAATGAAATTGACTTTTTTGGTCTTGATTACTGAAAGATGGAAGTAATGGTACGTCAGATTTGTGACGAGTTACTTGGCAATCTGTGACAAGGTTTTGGCCAATTATGATAGTGATCACTTTGCCAAATTAGTATGATTTAATTTACTTTGTATCATACTGTAGGCCCGGCTAGTCAATCTGCTGGACGGATATAATGTTTCCACTCTGCACTCTGTAAGCTTGACGGTCTAAACTATATTGGTGTCACTCGAAACACATGCTTGAGCCTTTCTATTGCTGAGTTACTGAAAATCAAATGTATGGGCAATGGAAATAGAGATTGATCGACTGCTCAATATTTTGACTCATTAACTGAGTTTCGCGGATGCGAGAATAATGCAACATCGAATGTGTGATTGTCAATGCTAGTGTGAATGTGTGATTGTGAAGCTTTTTCTGCAAATCTTTTTGCGGAATGGATGTTTCGCTAGAGTGTGAATGGTATTAGAAGATATTGATCGAATCCACTTACGCATGTACATTCTGATTACAAAACTACAACAACTGGGAATCCTGACCTCATGTTGTCAATTAGGACCGAATGCATCAGCTGTCACGATATTATGGCAATGGAAGACTCAGGTTCACAAGGGTAGACGTATGCATCATGCTAATTCCATGCCTGGAGTAACTTACTGTAGTCTTCAGAAGGCTGAGCTCTTGGGCCCTGAAACGATACTTTTCCTCTGAAAATTTTCACACTGAACTGACTCAGGTAAGTTACACATAGTGATGGATGGCCGTTTTGGGGAGGGTGCCATTTTGGGTGTACCCACCTTAAAGACTTCAGATATTTATAGTTGAATCAATGATTGAGGGCGTTTTTTTTTTTTTTTTGACACAAGCGTGTTGAACAACACACTGCGAGGGGGTTCCATCAGGTAAAGAGGCTGATTTCACGCCAGATAAACACAACTTGTTGATTGAAGGCGTTTTAAAGTTCTAGGTTTGGATAATGGAATGTGATTCGCTTGGTTTCCTTCCTGTACTTGGATCCTATCGATCAAACTTATTACAGGTCAAGTACAGGTGGTTTTTTTTGTCAATAACATACCAAAACTGCCATTTCTAATTCAAAGAGCAAAAAGTATTATTTTTATTTTTTATTTTTTAAATTCAATTGTAGGATCTTGCAATAGACTAGAATGAGAATATGTGGGAAAAATTTCAAAAACTTTGACTTCGTAGATTGCAAGAAATTTGCGTTCAAAGTGAAGGAACATGGCAAATTGGTTTATAAGACTTTGGATCCTCTTAACCCTTTAGTGACCGGTCAACCACTTTTTGGTTGATTTTTGGACTCTCAGTCTAATATTGTTCAAAATACATTTGATCACAAAAATCTCAAAGAGGAACGCAATTAGAATGTCTTTGTGCGCTTCAAACAAAACCAATTTCAAGAGAATTGGAGCATTGATGAATTAGCTATGAGGTTGCAAATTCAAATGGCCTGGACCTTTAAATGGGAAGTGTTCAACAAAAATACAAAAAGATATCAACCAAATTGTGAGATTTTTTGTAACTTGATGTCTTGACAAGGTATAAGTGTTGCTTTATAATCTCATGAATGCCCAAAGTAAACTTATGCATTGGTATTTATGTAGCACAAACTCTAAAGGGTCATTCAAGTCATTGATTTTTGAAAATTAAGGAAAGCAACTCAAACTCCAACAAGGCTCTAGAAGCAAACATGATTTAGAGGTACATTTCACTTTCTTCAATGTACCAAATCTGCACATTTTAGAAGGGTATTCATTTTGATGACCACATATGACCATTTTTTGTGAACTTCAAAAACTTGTAACTAATTTCACAAAGCTTGAAAAAATATGAAACGACTTGGATTAGATGCCTATTCTACTTGTCTTTTGAAGAAATTTACTAAAAAGTATTTAAAGATGTTTCACCTCTACAAAATTCAATTTTAGCCCTTAAAAGGTTGATTTATGGACCTCCTACTTTATTTAGAGCAATTTGTACCGTTGGATGAATTTGATTTTTTGTTAGGTTGAAGAATCTCCCTTATGGAAACACCTTGTACGGTTTGATCTAAGACTACATCTTTAGAGTGGCTACAAAATTCATTTTCTTGAAAAACTACGCCTGCCCCCTAAATCAACCACGGTCACTAAAGGGTTAATTAAAAAAATTTGCACTTCAATTTTTAGGTTAAAAAAATTTCATCATGAAGAATTGAGTTGAAAGTCTAGAGAAAAATCCAAAAGAAAATAATGTGATTTTCATTGTTTAAAAAAATGTTAAGTAGAAGTAGGTATAAGTTAAATAATTAGAATGGAAATCTAAATTGTTGATAGATCAATTATAGAATTAACAAGATCCAAAAAAAATTAATACAGTTTAAGCCCTTAAAGACCATGAGTGCAGATTTTGAACAATGAATGAATATAAATACATTCCAAACTCACCAAAATGCATTTTTTTAATCCATCAATTTTTTTTTAAAGATTCTTGTATAAGTTCTTCAATATTTGTATGGTATAGATTATGAAGATTTTGCTTTGCAAATATTCTATAATTCAAAAGGTGTTGGTAGGTCTAGCCTCAAAAGTAACTTTTCAGTTCAAAAAATGACCCTTCATAAACGACTTGAATTAAAAAATCAAACAAAAATATTCAAAATCATTATGATTCGAACTTAGCATTTTGAACATATAGAAAAAAAATTCTTGTAAAAATCATAAATATTCAATCTACAAATGATTTCAGAAGGATTTCAAATTCTAGCTTTACATTTTATTGTAAAGTATTGGTTTATGTATTTGTTGATCTAACCATATAGATGTGATTTAGAAATCATATTTTACAATTATTGTTTGAGAGACATCATTAAAATATTGTTCTAAGTTGCATTTTATAATAGATCTTGACAATTTTCAACATCTCGACAACCCCTAGTCTTTCAGGGGTTAAGGCAAAGAACTATATTCCAATGATTATTTGAAAGTAATTTGATGTAGTTACGTTACAAACATTAGCCACTAATGGACCACAAGGCCACCAAGTGGCTTCTGCAACTTGGGGTTTTGCACCCCTAGTCTTTTAGGAGTTAGACTTCAACACTGATGCACCAAGCTTAAGGTTTAAGGTGGGCACACCCAAATGTGCCATCATTACTTTGTGCACATCTCCAAAATCAGTATGTACCTATGTGGAAGAAACGATTTTAGAACCTCTACAAAAAAAACTTTGACCCTTCATAACTTTTGCCTACGGTATCCAAATGTTGCGTTCTTTGGTGAATTGGAATCTCCTTTCCCTTGCCAACAAGAAAATATGAAAATTTGAACAGTCTAATAATAGTAACTATGCACGCACAGTACCAACAACAGTTTCAAATCTTGTGCAAAAATACAGTAAACATTTAGAAGAGCCCTCAAACTCTTCTCAAACTCTACTATATTCAACCGGGAGTTTTGTCCGAGACTCCAGCTCCTGGCAGAGCCCTCAATTGCATCCACTTCACGATCAACTCCAATGCGAATTTCAAAATTGTCATCTGCTGCGGCTTCTTCAATTCTGGACTCTCTGGCTGAAAGCAATCCTTGTCAGCAAAGACCTGCAAACTGTCTTTGTGATATAGTGCACCAGTGACCGATACAAGGTGGTTCCCGCTATGGTATAAAGGACCTACAAACAGGTCAGGAAGCACCAACGGGGAATCTGATCCGGAACCGGTTAGGTAAAACCTGTGTTCATATGGCCGAGTTGGTCTAAGGCGCCAGATTAAGGTTCTGGTCCGAAAGGGCGTGGGTTCGAATCCCACTGTGAACAATCCTCCTGTCACAAGGATGAGAGCCAATTTTTTTTTGTTTTCCCCCTGAGGAATCGAAGCTCTTCCCTCCCCCTTTTCGCTCCAGTTCATAAAAAAAAAATCATTGTGAAGTCTACGGAAAATCCAAGTGAACACATCATAAGTCACAATTGGAAATCCTTTACTCAAGTTCAACATCATTGTGGGAATAAGAAAACCTGGCAATTCCCAGGAATTAATGTTGCATGCCTGCCTACGAACACTACCACTTTTGTTCAACCAATACCAGGTATGTATTGCACATTAATAAGCTACGAAACTGCAAGGTGGGATTATCTGAGGAGAGGCCCTGGTATCTATTCTGATAGCTTTAAGAAAAAACTTGGCTGACTGAGCCCCAGTGAGCCACCGGATTGCACCAAACCTGAATGCGAGCTTCCAAGGCTCTGACGTCCGAACTTCACTCGCCATTGCGTCACTCATGTAAATTATCAATCACTTAAATTAGATGACAATATCAATTTGCCTCCGGAACAGGTGATTTGAAATGATGGCTGATACGGAGTATAACCGTAAGGTCACCATTCTTGACTATGGTTTTGCTAAATCTCCACTTGCCAAAATAGAGCCACCTACACATTTGGAACTTGATTCATTACTTACTTCACTAGCAGTGCCAGGTCCTTGTGACACTAGTTGAATGGCATCAAGTCTGAATACATTTCGACGAGCTTCATCGATCTTCCCTGGCAGTAGGACAAGTCACACCTTCTTGATAATCTGGACGACATTCTCATCCTCAAATGTATGTTTCTGTGTTCCCACATAAAGAACTGCCTGGAGTTGATTTTCAATTCAATTGCTTCATGTGAATTAATACTCTGCATGTGATAATCACGAGATATACTTGAAAGCTGAGTAAAGCAATCCAAATAGAATGGCACAATATCTCACTGTAAGCAAGTATTTGTAGCCCCAGAAGAATACAACTCTAATTGACCAAAGGGCAAACATACATCATACCAAGAGAGACCCCGAGAGAGACTGACATCAATTGTTATCACAAGATCCAAATCACTCAGAACAGAAATGAAAGACGCTCTTCAAGCGAGTTGCAAAATACTCACCTTTCCTAATAACTGTGGTTTATGGTTTGCACTTGAACCCTAGACCACAGCACAGCCACGCACGAGTTTTCACAGGTGAAAGTCGATCAAACATTTTCAAGAACTTTGACCTATGGGATCAAACAATGCAGGTACTACTAGAGGGAAAATGAACAAGCATGAGGCCCTTGGATGAAGAACTTGAACTGCTTCAACATGTCCGTGTAGATGCGTTCGCAAAAGCCTTCACTGTACACTTGTTTGCTGATGGGATGACGAGTCTTCGTAGTCCAGGCTCTTGAATGCCTTACATTTGGTTTGGTGTATACTCGAATCAGATTTAAATTCTCCCCAAGATGAGAGAATTATACTAATCCTTATACTCTATATGCGAAGTACGTAATGGATTTTGCAGAAAACTGCAGCTTGATCGATCTTTAGATGACCTTGGTGTACTGCATCTGATACTCAAAAACGATCGGTCATCTTGGACCGAGGAAGAGTATATAACAAAGAAGGCTGCGCTTGCCACACCTTGGCACCCCACCTGAGTTGATCTTGATATAACAGAAAAATGCATCAGTCCTGCGATGACTGCACCCAAGTATAAAAGAAAACTTATCCAATAAAACCACTCCAGGCGATACTAAGACCCGACCCCTCTTCTCCAAAACATGATCGCTCCAACGAAACTCCCACACCCCAAATTCACAGCAATAAAAAACAGAGAGAAAACATAGAAAGTCACTACAGTACCCCTTATGAACGAGTACGTTCACAAAAGACCTCAACCGCAAAGATGCCGAAACAAAAAGAAACATACGTGGACAGTGACACAGTCAAGAAGCCATTCACAACAAGTTGTAACGGAGCATGTATTTCATATTTATAGAGAGAAAGATTAGAAACATGCTCATATTCGAATTTAGTAAGCCTGTAGTTTATATACAGTTTAGCTGAGCTAGACAAAATTAGGATGCAGACAATTCTAGTGTATATAGCTAGCTTCTACATGTCATCCTCTTCCTCTTGCCACTCGTTCCAATCACTGACGGAACGTTGATCTTCCTCCATCAAGTCTTGTTGGAACGAAACAGGCTCGGAGGTGGCACATGATGAATCATCAAACGAGATGGTCAAGCCGGCATTGGAGGACGAAGACTCGCCAAACTGCACCGGGGCTACTGGCATGGAATGAGCCATATCCATGAAATTGCAGCAGGCTACGGCAGCTTCCAGATAGTTTGAGCTTGATGGATCTTCAATTATGTCATTGCTCCACGAGTCGGATTCAAAGCCAGCATTGGAGGAAGAAGACTCGTCAAGCTGCACCGGGGCTACCGGCATGGAATGGGCCGGCATATCCATGAGATTGCAGCAGGCTACGGCAGCTTCAAGGTAGTCCACGCTTGATGAATCTTCAACTGTATCATTGCTCCATGAGTTAGATTCAACTGGTGCAAGTGTCTCCGCTGACAGCGTACCGGACACAACCTCAGGATTGGAAGCGCAATCTGAGTCCATATTGGTCATATTCTCCGAGACCATTTCAGTGTCATCAGACTTATTGGCCCTCACACTTGTCTCAGTGAGTTCGTATTCTATTAAGCCTGCATCATTGTCACTCCAAGGAAGCAAGCCGTCATCGACATTGGCGGTAGAAGAGAAGGTATCAACATTCCAGGGAGCCTCATTTCCGTCTGTCAAGAAACCGGCCTCAAGGAAAGTCAGAAACTCCGCATTCTCAGCACCGCTCAAACCCAGAGGCAACCCATCGTCCCCATTGAAGGTACAAATGATGGGATCAGCGTTGGGAGCCCGCTCATTCTCGTCTGTGAACGACTCGAACTCAAAGGGAGTTACAAGCTCCGCTTCCTCAGTGCTCAACTCTGGAAGCAACCCATTGTCCACATTGGCATTACACGGAGAGATGGGATCAACATTCGGAGACTCATTCTTGTGTGTCAATTCGGTCTCCAAGAAAGACGCATACTGCACATCCTCCTGAGCACAACTCTCTGGAAGCAACCTCGCGCTGGGCTCAAGTGCCATCAATGGATCGAAGGGCATGGGCATGAAGGCATCTGATGGTTGGTAAATTTTTTCCCCAAAGTTGGAAGCATTTGTGAATGCTTCGGGCTCTCTTGGCTTCTTGGAGCGGCTAGTGGCATGCCTCTGCTTGCACGAGGTGTGCACAAGACGCATTTCATTGCTGGAGCCCATCAATCGCATTTGGAATTGCTGTCCACAACTTAGGCATTTGAAGCGCGGCTGCAAGCGGTTGTTGTTATTATAGTACTTGAAGAGCGCGATGTCGGCCACGCCATAATGGCGGCACTGGCGCGACAGGCTCTTCAGCTCTGCAGGGTCTTCATTACGCTTCTTGGCGTAGGTCTTGCCCTGCGGGCGACCATGCGAGCCCAAGGTGAAGAGTTTGTGGCAATAGAGGCATTGGTGCCACGGCTGGTCCACTTTTTTGTTGTCGAAGTACTTGAAAGAGTTCTCGGTGGACTCAAATTGGCAGTAATAGCATCGGTAGAGGGCTGGCGCAAGGAGCGAATCGGATGCCATCATAAGTGAAATGGCAATGTACAGTATGGAACACGAGTATGAAAGAAGTAAACTGTGAAATTATCTAGCCTTCGTGGAACACAAGTATAAAAGAAATGAACTGTGAAATTAACAAGCCTCCCTGGCTACAAACGACAGACTGCTGAGCGTTAACTTCCACTACGGTACTGTGTTTGCCAATCTAAGCTGCTGCAATAGCGTACGTCACAAAGAAAATTCATTAGGGAAATTAGCAGGGTGGTCCTTTTTGAAACTAAGCTGCTACGATATAGTCTCTCACGAAGCTCTCAGAGAAAGGCATTGGGAAAACTAGCAGGGTGGTGCTGGTCTTTTATACTCCTGGGGCGCAAGCAAGGAGACTCTGGCGAATTGCAAGGTCAGTTGCAACGTTCTTACTGGGCGCAGCAGTTTTCGGAATGTTTCTACTGGGCCGAAATAATTTGCGGCTTTTTGACTGGACAGCAGTTTGCGTCTTTAGCACGGCACCCGAACGCGTCTGCAGCAGTCTGCTGCTTTTGCCTTGGAATCGTGATCTTTTGCCTTGGAACTTGAATGCATTGGGTGCTACAGTTTTGTAATCGGAGATCTGTGTCTGAGCTTCTTCCAAATTTTCTCAGAGCAGACCTCCGTCGTTGGCTTTGTGCAGAGCTACTGGATTTATAGGATTGCCAATTATGGTAAACGGAAGTGCGAAAAGCATGAATTAGGGTTCAAAGCTCACAGCGGGCTGATTTTACAGGTAGTGGAGCTTGGTTCCATGATGCAGGACGAGTGTGTGTTCATTGCGACCTGAAATGGGGAGTCCTGCGACCTGCCGTGTGGCCGACAGTTCTGTTTGCACCGATTTTTCTCGAGCGCAAGCATTGTTGGATCTTCTGCAGCAGACGAAGGGTCTAGGTACGGTGGAATCATGTTCTTTGACGACCAGGCGTCCACCCTAATGCAGGTGATTTTTACAGTTAGGGTTGTGCAATCAGTGGTTTCTATCGATGTTGGTTCAGCCACTTGGTAGGCTATAACCAGAGGCATGGGGGTCTTTATGTACCAGTTTGTGGTTGTTTTTGGTTTCTGAAGGACCTGATTTTGACAAAAATATTTAGTTTGCTTGAAGCGGATCCTTGAAACAGGCGGTGAAGCGTGAGCTTTTCTTTGCATTGGAGATCAATGGCATCAGGCGATATTCGGAAATGGTTCTTGAAGCAGCCTGCCAAAAGCACCCCTGCTGCAACGAGTGTGAGTTTTGCTTCTCAAATGTTATATGAGGACAACATGTAAGTCATTCTTAGAAGTTCGTACGTCATTCTCATTAGTAAAATTATTCCTAAAGGTAGACTTTTCCGTCACGAGTTTATAATTTCGCTCTTTAGTCACATGTGAAGTATTGGTTATGATTGTCATACTTTATATCAAAACCCTAAACCCTCGAAATCTTGTGCGTGAGAGGAGGTGCCAAATTAGTCTCTGAGAAGTCGCATTATAAGACGAAAGCCTCACCATCAGGGAGGATCACACCACCAATAGCAAATCTCGTTCCTCCAGATTAGACTACGATGCGTTTGACTGAAGAAAAAATTACTTGAGGAAAAATAATAATTCTCGACGGCATAGCTGACAGTGAATTCCAAAGTGGAAACGCGGAAGATGATACTGACAGACACTCAAAAGAAAATAAGAGATACTTCGTCACGGACGTCTACAACCCTAGAACATCAAAGACAGTCATGCAGTTCTCCAAAGCAACCATATCCTGCGTACAGATCTAAAGTAGATAAGCTCGTTTCTAACGTCAAAGAAAGGTACAGCAACTCTGCATTCTCCAGTATAAAACCTAAGCGGGATTGATCATACGACCAATCGCAAATCTCGCCTTCGAAACATTGCAGACTGCAGGAAAAATAAGCCAAGTACGGAAATTAATCCTAAATGGCAGAGACTTGCAGGTCGGAGTCGGCGAAGAATATACAATCTCAAAAATCTTTCCAATACGCATGAAGAGATGCTGAGTCACAGGCGTCAACAACCCTAACACCACGCGGGACAATCAACCCGACAGCATTTCTGCAAAGAATGCCACGACCAGCGAATCCTCGCGCATCCTCGAGTTTAACCTGACACACTCCTCATCCCAACACTCCACGTCTGAACTCCAAATCCCTTCAAAACTGTCCATGATCTATCCCTCACGCTCATTAAGCAAAAAAACACGCCACACTGCCACAAAGATTGTCCCGCTCTGCCAACATTGGCAGAAATAAATAAATCGAGACACGCATTCGCCAAACGCCAACACTTGCCCCATGTCGCCTGCCAGATCCATCCAACAGAAGAAAAGAAGAAGAGCGTTACCGGCACAGATCCGGAGACAATCTCGTTGCCGAGACTGTGGTACCCGTTGGACATCTTGCCCCGTCGTCGTCGTCGACGTCACGTTGCTTCTGCCGAGGGTTGATGAAAGGAACGAAAGAAACCGCCCGACGGAGCTGCAGAGGCGCGCCCCCGACGCAGCAGCAGGAACAAGAGATTTGCTCGGATTGTCAAGAATGTGAAGACGGAGGGAACGGGGGAGCTAGTGGATCTGGTGGGGATGGTGGCGTCACTCGAGCTTCATCGCCATGGCCGATGCGAACGCTGCGACAGGGACTCGTCCCGATGAGACCAACCAAATTGCGACCATTTCAAAATAAATCTCTACTTTTTGTCAAATTAAGGTACTGCTAGTTTCTTTGCCCAATTTTTTATTATTCTTATTCAAATTTTATAATTTGGATGAAGTACCTGATATTGGATGAAATAATGCATGAATATAATTGAAGAGAGTGTTTTTTGGTGCAAACGATGGATGAATACTGAAATCCTTTACTTCCCCCATTGTGAGAAAGAGGGAAAGGAATTGCAATTCATAAAGGGTTGGCTTAAATGAAGGGTCTACTTTATTTAAGATCCTTCGGTTGATTTTACCCAATTAAACAAAGTGTAAGTCATGGCCATCTTAGCACTTTTTCCAATAGTAAAAAAATATTGGTCAAATGGTAACTAGAGGGAAATCTCATAATAGCATGTGTATTAGTTATTCAAGTATATGCCTAGACAATATATTATATAATATATGTTGACTTACTTAATGTCACAAATTAGGTGCCCTCATGGCATGTGATCAAACAAAAGGAGTTTTGTAGTTGTATATCAAATTGACATTAATCCTTAAGTTTTCAACTATCTATTGCTTGGATGATGAATGCCCTGAGAAGTGCCTTTCCTCCAATTGATATTCATTGAAAAAGAAATTCATGTAATGTATAAATGGAAAAAAAGAAGCAATCCTTTAGATGAATCAATGATGTCAATATTTTGGAGCACTTTCAATTTTTGTTATAAATTGCCTATATACAAGATAGTAATTAAAAATCAACTCATAGTCATAATTATTGGCCCCCGTGGCACAATACACATCTTTATTGGTTTACTCTTCTTGCCAAATCTAGTGAATATGAAGTTATTGTCCAATGGTGCTAGTTTGTGAGCCCAAGAATGCAAGCTTGTGAGCTTTGAGCCTACAATATAGGTATCTATAATATAGATACCCCACACTATAGAAGGTGTATGTATTATAAACACCTATAATATGGATATTTGTAACATATATACTTATAATCATAGACGGTTTCTGTAGTATATACACCTATAACATAGGTGTGTAGTATTCTAGGCTCATGGGCTCACACGCCTATGCTCACATAATAGCAACCTTCGTGAATTGAATGGAATAAGTGAGTATCCTATGTTTTTAATTTTGAAAACTTACGTAATATTATTTAAGTGTCTGAAAATTACGGAACAGTTTTGGTTGGATTTCTCTTGAGGTTACCAACAAACTCAAAAAAAAAATTGGAATTTGACCTTAGAGAGATGGTAGAACTAGAAAATGTGGTAGTTTTGGATGCGGCCACTTTAGTAATCATTGGTCGGAATTAAAAATGTATATAGTATTTTATGAAGAACTAATTTTTTTTCCTTTTTTGGGGGTTCACATTTGAAGTAAGTAGTGGTACTCAGATACATTGAGTTCCCTGTGCATGGAATCCCTTGAAGTTTTCGGCATTTTAGATGTGGAAATTTTCAAAGATTTTATAAATCCATAAGTATTTATGATTTAAAAAAAATTAAAGTGAATATTGAAAACTTTATGCAGCTCATTTCATTCCTTGTTTGCCTTTTGATGTCCATTTGAAGCCTCTCATATACTTACTCTTTGCATTTTTGACCCTAAGACATGAATAGATAATTTGACAAAATAAACATCAATGTCAAAAACCTGCAAAAAATTCATAAAATTTCCAAATTTACCTTGCAAAAATTCCATATTGTATAAAATCCCCTAATAGTGCAAGATAAACTTTGTAGTCAAAACTAATCTTCATTTGCCAAGAAGTGAAATCTATTGTCAAGTACATAGAGGTTATGAGCTTAAGATAGTACACTTTATATTGATAGGTGAATTTTTCTTTATACAAATTGTAAAAAAATTCACTTTGATCTACCTCTCTAAGGTTACATTCATTTGTTAATATTCAAACTATTTTGTCCACATTTGAATTCAACTACATTTTCTTTATTATTCCCCCTCCTATCATCACAATGTTCTTGAAACTAGAACCATGACACATCCAAACCTCTTTAATATTACCTTCCTTAATGTTAATTAGATTCATCATTCTCTCACTAAATATTATAAACATTAATTTACATATTTCACAACTTATTGTAAAGTCTATCTATCACATTCTGTTATGCTATGAAAATTATATACAATGTGAAAATGAAAAGTCTATAATATGCAAAATTATGCTACACTTCCTTTAGCTATCCAAATCCATCCATCCATTACCTTAACCCCTAAAAGACCAGCATGCGTTTTGGACAACATAGAATTTGGGCAGGTACATGTAACTAGAGAGCTGCATAATTTAGGCTCAAATTTTAATAGATGGTGGGGACAAGGAATATCTTTTATATGCACTAAATTTCATGACATTTGGAAATATGAGTAAAAAATTATGGCCAAGTATGTTACTTTTTTCCCCGTCCTGGAAGTTTAGGCAGATAAAAAAAAATTGCTTTTTTCAGAAATAAAAGTTTGAAATTGGTTTTCTAAAGTTATATATACATGGAAAGCTTTGAATCATTCCATTTCAATCAATGAGTCAAAAGTTATGAGGAATTTTTGTTTGTGGGCAGTTATGAATTCTTTACTTTAAAATAAACTTTGAGGCCTTTTATCTTACTCAATTTTCAATATTTTTTGAAAAAAATAAAATCGTAGGATGAAGATTGTTAATTACAACATTGTAATCATTGGGATTGGGATATTATTTTGTTTTATTTTTTCAAAGAGAATTGTTGAACTTACACTTTTCAACAAAGAAAAATTGATCATTTATATTTCAATTCCATAACTAAATTCTTACCAATTTTATATTTTCAATCATTCTCTACTTCTTTCTACTTACTATTTTTTTTTCTATATGTTGTACAATTCCAAATGATGTGAATTTTTTCAAGCATGTAGCCAACTTGTCTAGGAAAATAATCCAAAGAAGCACCACCATTTTGGACGTTTTTTTTATAGAAAAGTGAGCTTGTGAAGTGCAGCTGCCCTGTTTTTTGCAAGGACAAAAAAATGATTTCAGTGGATTTGCATTAGAGAGAATTCGAGCCCTCTAAAGGGTCACGAGTTCCCATAAGTTCTCCACAAATTTTACGTAGTTCTCGATTGCTGAAACTGCGTTAGAAAAATATATTAAAATTTTTTTTTACCAAATTTCATTTTAAAAATTTTTTATTTTTATTTTTTAAATTTAAATCTGATGTGGCCAAAGTTCGGCCATGTCACCCTGCTGCGGGGGCAACCCATACCACTGTTCACAGCATGGGGACAGATTGGGGAACAGGCCTGAAACGGCCCTTTTTTGGCCCCAAATCCCTTCTAATGAATGCTTATATCTTGCAATCCACGCGCTAGAAACTTTTGAAATTTTTACTACGTATTTTCAAGTTAGCAAACTACAAGATCCTACGGTTACATGTGTCAAAAAAAGTTTTTCTTCAAAAATTTGGTACTTGTATAAAAAATGACAATTTTTGAGCGTTTTCAGTGAAAACATAGTCATGGAACTTTTAGGGGTTAAGTTACGCTGTTTGTTTTGTTTGTTACGTTGAGATTTTCGGGACTATGCATCCCCTAGTCGCGTTTTTAGTATCGTTAGAAGCTCTTGGCAAGGAGGGGTGCACAAGCTTTGTTTCGTGGCGTTCCGACTTATGGTGTGAAACTTATGGATTTTTTGGTTATTTTTGAATTAAAAAAATTAGAGAAAATTACTTCTACTTTTATTTCGACAGCAGCAAAGGCACAGGGCACACTCGAACTTCCTCAAAGTCACTTCTACATGCACCTTCAGAACTCCATTTGATCGTGTGCAATTTGGCCTACTAATCTGTGACATTAAGGAGGTCAGGGTGTGTTATACGAAGGACTGTATACCCTCGAAGAAGTAATGCAAGTACTATTATTAGATCCCCGTCTGTTCTCCGTCTGAACGCAGGAACGAACCCTGTCGCAGCGTTCGCATCGGCCATGGCGACGAAGCTCGTGTGACGCCACCATCCCCAGCAGATCCATTTCCAACCCCGTTCCCTCCGTCTTCACATTCTTGTCAACCCGAGCAAATCTCTTGTTGCTGCTGCGTCGGGGGCGCGCCTCTGCAGCTCCGTCGGGCGGTTTCTTCGTTCCTTTCATCAACCCTCGGCAGAAGCAGCGTGACGACAACGACGACGGGGCAAGATGTCCAACGGGTACCACAGTCTCGGCAACGAGATTGTCTCCGGATCTGTGCCGGTAACGCTCTTCTTCTTTTCTTTTTTAGGACGGATTTGGCAGGCGACATACATGGCGGGGCAAGGGTTGGCGTTGTGTCTCGATTGATTTATTTCTGCCAATGTTGGCAGAGCGGGACAATCTTTATGGCAGTGTGGCGTTTTCTTCTTGCTTAATGAGCGTGAGGGATAGATCTTGGACACGCTTGAAGGGATTTGGAGTCCAGACGTGGAGTGTTGGGATGAGGTGCTTGTTAGGTTAAAGCCGAGGATGCGCGAGGGTTCGCAGGAGATGACTTCTTTGCAGAGTGCTATTGTTGATTGTCCCGCGTGGTGTTAGGGTTGGTGACGCCTGTGACTGAGCATTTTCTTTATACTTTTTGGAAAGATTTTTGAGTTTCCGTTCGTATTGTCTTCCCCGTTTCCAGACTGCCATTTTCTGCCGTCTAGGATTTACTTTTCTTCCTGGTAAAATTTTCCTGCAGACGAACACATCTTTTTCTTAGGTCGAGGGATGAGATTTGGGAGTTGTCGTGTGAGCAGTCCTGCTCTGGTTTTATTCTTGTGATATAAGGCTTCTGTCTTTCAAGAAAGATTGTTAAATTCGTTTGTATACCAACAAGAATCGAAGCTTAAGAAAATTCAGAGTTGTTGCACTTCTCTTAGTCGTTAAAATGCGGTTAGCGACTTTGGATCTGTACGTAGGATATGTAGGTTATATCTGGAATTCAGATGTCGCCTAAAATTTCTATTTCTTCCTGTTAGATTTTTTCTTCAGTCAAGCGCAGATTTCTTAGTCTAACCTGGAGGATCGGTAGTGTGATCCTTCCTGATGCTGAGATTTTCTTCTTCAATTGAGATTGTAAAGTTCATTTGTTTATGTCACAACAAGAGTCGAGACTTAATAGAAGATTGGAGTTGCTTTAAATAACTTACTTATATTGGACGAATTTGTTGTTGTTGTTTCTTCCCAGGTGGCCGCAAGTTCGGATCGAGTGTTGCAGTTTCAAGGTGAGGAAATTTCACGCTTAGCTCGAGGGTTTCTGTCTGAAGGATACGTTCATTCGGAGTGTGAAATTAATGCGGAATTCTTTAGAATTTTGTATGCAAGCTGAACTTGTTTGTACGAAGCCTACTCAGTCTTTCAGTAGAAAAGTGAAAATGCCAAAGCACCATGGATTAATATGGTCGTTGTTTCTTAATTTTGCAGAATCTAATCTACAAACTTTTCCCCCAAACGATACTCGAGGCAAAGTCTCCGGATCATTTCAGCCCCCCCGGGATGCTGATGGTAAGTAGTCTTTATTCCTTTTTTAATTTTCTTTGAATGTTGATCAAATATCTTCTCTCCTGTTTTTTCCAATCATATAGTGTTTTCTCCATACATCGTTGTCTTATTCAACGGGCTATACATCGGTTACCTCCAGCATGTTATTAGGTGAGGTGGCTCAGTGATGGATATGAATGGGTGGAAGGAGTAAAGAATATGCAGAATAAATTGTAAATCCTGACTAGTTTTATCGCGAAATGAATCTCTATCAACGATTCTAGAGTATCAAGATGCCTCGAAAGGGTGAGTGCTTAAGCAGCATGTGGACCTCTAACATAGATAATGAAGATTGAGATTTTTGCGCCTGGGAATGCGTGCTCTGTAAGCACTGTCATGTTGATCGGTATGCTACTCAGAGCGTGGGTCTTGCTTTGCGTGTCAAGTATGTTCTTTATATTGCAACTGAAGTTTCTAGTGACACTCGGTGCTTCAAGTATCCTAATTATTTCTTGGACAAAATGTGTAACTATGTATTGCTGACCACTTTGGTGATGTCCTTCATGAGTAAGATCTTGAGTATCGTTGTCAAAGCCACTGTTATTTGAATCTATATTCTCATCATTATTTATCCCTTACCATGCACCTTGTCGTTATTTCATTCTGAGTTACATGCATTTCGTTAATCGTGCTTCTACTGTGTCTCCTGTATTCTTTTTTCTCACTGCGAGCCCATTTTACAAGCAGATTCATTTTCAAAGCCCGGCTCTGGAAGTCAAGGAGGTAGTGGTGAATCTTCAGCGGCTTCAGGGTGGCAGAGCTACTTCAGCGTTGTTTCTTATCGACCCTACTTTAATGTAGACACTTCGGATGTCTTAGGGCGTGTTCGGGATTCTCTATTCCCCTTTAAGGGTGATTTTATTGAGAAAACCAGTCACAATCCTGACATGTAAGCTTGTGTTTGTACGTGTTTTTGTCTATTTCTTTCATATTTGTATTGTATCTTACAATCGAAGTGTTTTGAATTTTTTGCTAACAATCATGATTGCAAGTTTATTGAACTTGAGGAATCTGCACCTGACTATCTGCGATATCTTTCGGTACAGGTATGGACCGTTTTGGATCTGCTCTACGCTGGTGTTTGTAACAGCGGCGTTGGGGAACTTCGCAGCATACTTGTCTACTAACGCCGCGTCTTGGCATTACGACGTGAACAAAGTGTCATGGGCAGCCTTTATGTTCTATGGTTACGTGGCGGTGATCCCTCTGGGCCTGTACTTTCTCCTGAAGTACTTGGGTGTTGTTTCAGGCCTTGTGCAGCTCTGGTGCCTCTACGGATACTCTCTTTTTGTCTTCATTCCAGCCTCGGTACGCTACTCCGCACATATTTTAATTTTATGCTACTTATTGTTGGTAGTGGCAATGTTCATCATGCAATGCTTGGGGGCTCAAATTTCGAGAATTCACACTCCACTTTTCCCGGAGCTGATCCAATTTCTTTTCTTGTGGGTGGATTATCAGTTTCTCTGCGTTGTCCCATGGGATATTATGAGGTGGGTGGTGGTGGGAGTGGCTGCAGTCATGTCCGCTGGTTTCCTGGCTATTAACATTCGGACGCACATCAAGACAGCCAGTGAACGGTGGTTCCTTATTGTCACTAGTTCAGCAGTATTGCAGCTCGGCTTGGCTTTGGTGGTGAAATTATACTTTTTCACATACTTTTATCATGATAGTGTAATAGTTTAGTTCACATTTAGGTTGTAGCATAACCACTGATTCTGTATCTATTGGAGGCTTCCAGTCTCTAGTAGAACGAGACGCTCTTGATTGAGTCCTCGGGAAGGCATTATCACCCCACTTTAGGACTTGCTTGCATCATGAGCTCTCTCTGTCTTCCCTTTCTGATTAGTTTCAAAATTGCATATATTCAGAGTGCAATGAACATCGATGGATCCACCAGTGTTGATTTCATCTTGCATCCCTCTCAATACTGGCAGAGTGTCTTTGTGTAGTGATGATAGGTTTTAGTTCTACAAGCTCCTTCTTGTCTACAGTAAATCATAGAAGTTCCTATTCTGGCCCAATTGACTTTGGCAGCTCCTCTAATGATTTATGGATATACTCGACTTCATATCGGTGGCACTAATGGTGTATGGCCCATGGAATAATCTGTAACTTGCTGATGTTCATTTTCAATTTTGTTTTCACATATATGATTGAATGTATGATTTATCTGGGAAACAAAAATCCTGTCAGCAGTTTCAGCATAAGGTGGTTATTTCGGGTGCACTTATTTAGTGCATGAAGAATTAAATGGAGTACGATCCCAACATTCTAGACTACTGTAATTGAATACCTTCGAATCCCTTTGTTTGGATATTCAAACATTGGACGAATAGTTCAATCCGTGATGGGAGGATGGAGCCTATGACCTCACTCCATTTCTTCTCTATTTATGAGTGACATCTTTTGTTTTTCAAAGATGAAATCACGTGTTTAATACTTTTTTCATCATAAAATTTTCAAATTTTCATGAGTTTTTGAAGAAAAAATGAAGAAAATTCATATCAAAGACAAATCATATTCAAAAATCTAAAATTTTCATAATAGAAGTGCATTATAGTAGAGAACATTGTGGTACAAATGAAATTCCGTGCCACTCCATATTTAGAAGTGTGGTTATAGATCCTCAACTTTATACTTCACTAAAATGTTTATTTTAAAGAATTTTTCAAAATTTTTAAGTAAAGTAGAAATTGCAGTTTAGAAGCTTCATTTTGTTAGTCTTGCTCAATAGCAAAAGAAATTGTTTTAAATTTCAAAATCAAGTTTTAAGGGTGAAAACCTCAAGGCATTCAAATATGTTAGATATGATACTAGTTTTTTGATAAAATACCCCATATAAAATTAAAAAACAACTAAAATGTTGTGAATTTAACTCATTGATGTGGCCAAAGTATCAATAAAGTTGTACATAAAAAATTGAATGAAAATCATCCATTCTTCAATGTGTGCAAAGCCTAGTTGACCATCCAAAGGACAAAAAACATCCTTGACATCCTTCTAGGGTTAAAAGATAAAGAAGTTGGAATTAATCATGAGTTCATTCAATTATGAAAGTTGTATGAGAATCCATTGCTCGTCCAAATGTATTGTACATTCAATTTCAATACCTCCTAAGTTTTTGGGTGTATGAGAAAGAAAGTGATGTTTATCACATTAGATATGTATTGGCCTTAGTGTGCATTCAAATGTTTTGTAATGTAGGTAGTCTATAAAGCTCCCATTTAAAAGCTAGAAATTAATTGGGGGAACTTAGATTTTTTGAAATACTTTTTTAGTAAATTTTTCTTTGACGGAAGAATGGACTTGGCATTTTATAAGTTGTTTCATATTTTGTGGATTTTCTTGGAATTAGTTATGAAATTTTGAAGGTGAAATGCAATGGTCACTAAAAGTGTCTACCTCTTGAAATGTGCACTATTTGTATATTTTTGTACCATGCGGGTTAAAAGTTATGACTATGAGTGGTTGACTCATAATTACTATCTTGTATATAGGTGATTTATGATAAAAAGTGAAAGTGCTCCAAAATGTCTATATCATTGATTCATTTAGAGCATTGTTTCTTTCATTCCATTGATATATGATTTACATGATTTTTCTTGAAGCCTCTTTAATGAATATCAATTGGATGAAAAAACCTTCTCATAGCATTCATCATCCAACTAATGGGTAGTTGGGAATTTAAGGATTAATGTCAATTTGACATGCAACTACAAAACTCCTTATAATCACATCCCATTAGGCCCCCTAATTTGTGACATCAAGGAAACTAGGGTGTATTCAATATATAACATATTGTCCAAGCATACACTTGAAAAATTAAGACACGTGCTATTATGAGATCTCCTTTTGTTTATCATTTGACCAACCTTTTTTTACTTTTAACATCTTAACAATATTATAAGATGGCAATCACTTACACTTTGATCAATTGAGTGGAATCAATTGTTGAATCTTATATATGTAAATAGATTCTTCATTTGAGCCAACCCTTCATGAATTAGAATTTCTATCCCTCATTTTCTTAATTTGGTGAAGTGAAGGATTTCAATATTCATCCATCTCTTGGATAAAAAACACTCTTCAATTATATTCATACATTACTTCATCCAATATTAGAGACCTCATCTATATTAAATTTTTTGAATAAAAATAAAAAAAATTGACAAAGAAACTAGCAGTACCTTAATTTGACAAAAAAAGTGGAGATTTATTTTGAAATGGTAGCAATTTGGTTGGTCTCATGGGCTAAGTTAGACGGAGCGAGTCCTATTGCAGCGTTCGCATCGGCCATGGCGATGAAGCTCGAGTGACGCCACCATCCCCAGCAGATCCACTCCCTCCCCCGTTCCCTCCGTCTTCACATTCTTGACAATCCGAGCAAATCTCTTGTTGCTGCTGCGTCGGGGGTGCGCCTCTGCAGCTCCGTCGGGCGGTTTCTTTCGTTCCTTTCATCAACCCTCGGCAGAATCAGCGTGACGACAACGACGACGGGGCAAGATGACCAACGGGTACCACAGTCTCGGCAACGAGATTGTCTCCAGATCTGTGCCGGTAATGCTCTTCTTCTTTTCTTCTGTAGGATGGATTTGACAGGCGACATGGCGGGGCAAGGGTTGGCGTTTGGCGAATGCGTGTCTCGATTGATTGATTTCTGCTAATGTGGCAAAGCGGGACAATCTTTATGGCAGAGTGACGTTTTCTTTTTGCGTAATGAGCGTGAGGGTTAGATCATGGACAGTTTTGAAGGGATTTGGAGTTCAGACTTGGAGTGTTGGGACGAGGAGCGTATTAGGTTAAACTCGAGGATTCGCAGGTCGTGGCATTCTTTGCAGAAATGCTGTCGGGTTGATTGTCCCGCGTGGTGCTAGGGTTGTCGACGCCCGTGCCTCAGCATCTCTTCATGCGTATTGGAAAGATTTTTGAGATTGTATAATCTTCGCCGGCTCTAACCTGCAAGTCTCTGCCGTTTAGGATTAATTTTCGTACTTGACTTATTTTTCCTGCAGTCTGCAATGTTTCGAAGGTGAGATTTGCGATTGGTCGCATGATCAATCCCGGTTTGGTTTTATAATGGAGGCATCTGTCTTACAAGAAAGATTGTTAAATTCATTTGTTTGTATACCAACAAGAGACGAAGTTTAAGAGAATGCAGAGTTGCTGTACCTTTCTTTGACGTTAAAAACGAGCTTATCTACTTTAGATCCATACGCAGGATATGGTTCCTTTGGAGAACTGCATGATTCTGTCTTTGATGTTCTAGGGTTGTAGACGTTTGTGACGAAGTATCTATTATTTTCTTTTAACTGTCTGCTAGTATCATCTTTCGCGTTCCCACTTTGGAATTCACTGTCATCTATGCCGTCGAGAATTATTATTTTTCCTCAAGTAATTTTTTCGTCAGTCAAACGCATCGTAGTTCCGGAGGAACGAGATTTGGTATTGATGGTGTGATCCTTCCTGATGGTGAGGCTTTTGTCTTATAATGCGATTGGTAAGTTCAGTTATTTATGTCGCAAAAGAAATCGAGGTTTAAGAGATGATTGGGGTTACTGTAAAATAATTTATTTATATTGGATGACTTTATTGTTGTTGTTTCCCAGGTGGCTGCATGTTCGGATCGAGTGTTGCAGTTTCAAGGTGAGGAAATTTCAAGCTTTTCTAGTGGTCCTGGAGAAGTGACAAGTCGTGCGTGGTCTTCATGGCAGGTTGCTTTGCGAAGTGCATCCATCTCGCTTGTAGCTCGGCATCCAGATGTGTATGAGCCGTGTGATGATTCCTTCGTTCTGGTGGATGCGTTGCTGGCCGAGAAGATGAAGCTTTTGGAGCAGCGCCCGAACCTTTGTTTGGAGGTTGGATGTGGCAGCGGTTATGTTATCACCTCACTAGCATTGATCCTTGGTGATGATGTGAATGCCCAATTTCTTGCAACGGACATCAGTCGGGTGGTTATCTATCTTTCTTTTGTTTTTTTGTTTTGTTTTGCGGTTTGATTTCTAACGTACGGATGCGCTCCGGAATCCCATGCGTTGATGCTAGGCACTTTTAATACCTACCATTTTTTTATCTCAGCTTCGTCATTGGCTAGTCCTTTTGTTACGTGTGGAACCCTTAGCTTTTCAGAACAAAGCTAATTTTTGATTGTGCGTATGTCTACAACGATTTTTTTAATCATTACCAGCCTGGTTGACATTTGTGATGGGAAGATAAAAGCAACATGTTGGTGCACTACGGAGTATTTAACTTCAGGTTTATTTCCTGGCTTCATTGAATGTTTACTCCTTCACAGACGGCGGCACAGGTGACACGTGAAACCTTATCAGCGCATGGTATTCAGGCAGACGTAGTAGTCACCGACTTGGTACACGGACTGGAGAAACGATTGGCCGGTTCAGTTGACGTTCTCTTGTTCAACCCTCCTTATGTCCCCACTCCTGAGCACGAGGTATATTTGCTGGTCAATCAGATCCACCTTCCATCCATTCCATCAATATGTGAGATGACAATGAGTAATTTTGTTCAAAATAAGGTGGAAGAGGTTATCTGTCTCTTCTCAATAGCAGGTATCTATTCTGGTTCTTGGGGCTGAGGATTTATTCTTTTCATGATTTTCGTGATCTCAGGTGGGTGCTGCAGGCATTGCTGCCGCATGGGCAGGGGGTGAGAGGGGCAGAGTTGTGATTGATCGGATGTTAACCATGGTAGACAACCTGTTATCGAATAAGGGTTGGTTCTACATGGTTACCTTGACAGCAAACAATCCGAGTGAAATATGTCAGATCATGAAAAAGAAAGGCTTTGCATCTCGAATTGTTCTTCAGGTGATTTTCACATCCTGCAGAACTGTTGTGGCATCTTGGACATATTGGTGATTCTTTTGCCCGATGACGGATAATTATCATTCTGTAGTTTCTTGTATGTGGGAAATGTGGTTGTCGTGGTTGCAAGGTTCTATTGATTTCTTTTGACTACCAGGTAGATGATCTTTAAGTGATGTGCGTGCGAGTCAGTGTAATTCAATAACTGTGTGACAATGGCTCTTCTTTAGTACTTCTCATATTGAATTGTTTTCGCCGTGGTTTCCTTGGCAGCATTTATGAAGACAGGCTAATGTGTGGTATTTTCGAGTGCAGCGATACACAGAGGAAGAGAATTTGCACATACTGAAGTTCTGGAGAGGAATCTGCTTGTGATAACGTGTGCAAGTCAGAGAGATGGGGTGCTGGCGCTACACGTCAGTCTTCATTTTTCTGAACACTGTCTGGCTTGCATGTGGGAGTTGGTATGATGGAGGAGTTCAGGTAATGCAGGAGGGATGTGTCGTAATTGGATGCGTCGCCTTGATCATGCACTAACCCCTTGGCCGGCGCAGCTCTCCTCTTCTCTTTGGGGGGACTCAAGACGAGAAGCCAAACAGGAAATTACCGAACTTATGTCTATTGCGGTATGTTGCTACAGGTTGTTGTGGTTGCAGTCTTGCGGACTTGTAGATAATGGTGAGGCCTAATTTGGTGCAGATGTCATGACTTATACAGAGTGTGAGGAAGTGCTACCCAGGGAGAACTGGGTTGTTTCGTTGTGGAAAACATCTGCATCAGTCTGGAGTCTAGCAACTTACTCAACTGCCCAGTGGGTGTTGGGTGACAACTGGTGATGATCTGCACTTGCGATGTTTTTTGTTACCGTGTCAAACAACGGTGACACATTACTTAATCTGGTCCAACGAATGAGTTTGTGACTAATTTGCAGGCATTGAGACATTTTGATGTTATTTGACGGTGATATCGTCTTTGATATCCTTCGGATCCTATGGATCTTGATGTTACTATTGAGACGGACGAAGAGAAATTGCTCCTGCTACGAATTTATCCTTCGGAGGAATTTCTGTCTAGTAGAAACTGCATAGAAGCGCAGTTGTCAACTAAGGTAGGAACGTAAGGACATCCAAAATCCGCACATCTGCTGTTGTGCGTGGTTCCTAGTATTGTAGTAGACTCATCGGTTTCTTAAATGTTCTTGTTGGCGATTGTTGGTGAATAAACGAGGTTTCCAGCATACCAGAGAATGCATTATGTGGATGCCATATGCAAACTGTAATGGAGTCGAAAGTTTTACTATTAAATGTTCTATTATTGTTTTTATTCTCCTTATTTAAATGTTAATTTAGACCACCGGTACAAGGTCTGCCCTACCCAAAAAATTGCCAACCTGTATGTTTTCCATTTAAGTACCCCATTTTGAAAGCAATCTTCCACAATTCAAATACCATTGTGTTTTTTCACAATCACAATAAACATTCCAAATTTAAATTTCAAAAAATTTAAATTCTAGTTTTGGTGAATTTTTAAAATTTTAATTTCATGGTTCTACATGAAAATTGATTGAAAATTGTCATTAATGTAATATAGGATTCAAAAATCTCAGGAAAGTTAATAATTACCTTTGGAAAATTTGATATTGGAATGTTGTATGTCCAAATTTTATGAGATAAGTTCTTTTATATTGTAATTATAGTTGGTCAATGGCCAAGTAGACTATAAACTTGACACTTTCCAAAATTTGAGGATGCCACTCTCCCCTTTTATTTTGGGGTGTCAAACAACTCATATGTGAAGTTACACTTCAAAGTTTGGGTGTCGAAACAACTTTCGTACCTTCTAAATTTTTTGTCCAAACCATCTACTTCTAAAGTTATATGTTGCCATGAGCTTAATTTCCATGAATGCAGTATTTCAATTCAAATTTTCAATTGCAAGTTAGATGGGTCACGAAATGTTGCATTCTTTTTTCTTTGAGCAAAAAATTGCTCAAAAGCAATGATTTTTTGAAAGAAAATTATTGACAGAATGTTCCCCCTTTCACAATAGATATGATTGTTAATTTGCTAATAATATTACTACAAAATCTTGGAAAATATTCCTCATTTTTGGATAATGCTCACACTTTTGGATAAAGTACTATATTTTCATCTACATTTGCATATTACATCCATGTCCATGAAATACCCCTTAACCCTTGAAAGGCCCTTAAGGTCCTTGTATACAAATTGAATTTAGCCTTATATCTCTTTAATTGTATCAGTTGTCATACATTGTTATTTATGTTCTATTATGATCATTAATTTACTTTGAATTGAAAAATATTTGGTTAATGTTTTTCTGATCAAATATCACCAAATATAAAGTATATTATATAGTTGCAAAGGGCCTTTCTAGGGTTAAATGAAGTTGTTTATATTGTTTTGTTTTATTTGTTTGTTACATTGAAAACTTTGGAACTGTGCATCCCTTGGTTGCATCCCTGGCACCGTTGAAACAAGGAGGGGTGCATGGGCTTTGTTTCATGGCATTCTAACTCACGGTGTGAAAGTTTTTATGAATTAAAAAAAAAATTATGAATTAAAAAAATTAGAAAGTTATTTTTTATTTTTATTTTATTATATTGTAGAAATGGTATATATATATATATCAACAAAACTAAGGCAAATCTAAAAAATCACTTTTGAATACCGGTACTCGACCTTTGCATGCATAAACCTCCCAAAAGACTCCTACAACACAGTCTCTTCTTGGATTCTCTCACCACTCACCTCCATGAATTTTTCTCTGGCATCATCTCCCGTTTCCCCTTTCATCCTTTCAAGATCACTCCTGAAAAACTATGACGCTCACAGGTCTTGGAACTTTTTTTTGCTTCCTCCTCACCTGCAAATTGCCAGAAGGAAGCGCACCAGTATCTGATGATTGAGAGTTGCAGTGCTCAGTGCCTCACCTGAGCAAAAATAGCACAAGTGATCAGTTTGAAGCAGAAAATGACATTTCATAAAATGACATTATGGCATCAGCAGAACGAGAAGCAACAAGAAGACATAGGATATTCACCTTCTTAAAAGTGAAAAATACTCGTCTTCTGCCTCTGTCCAGAACTTGGCCTATCACTTTATCAATCTGCAGACGAAAGCCCAGGTCTCAGATCCATTAACGACTTACCACCAGTATGTCTCAATCTTCATCAGATAGATGTGCTCAACCCAGAATCACAGTGCATTTGCTCTTAAAAAACTGAGAATCGTACTTTGCGATGGGGTATATAGTGGTGACAAGCATACCGTGCCTCCAGACAAAATTAGCAGCGATCTCTGAGAAAGGAAAACAGCTTTGCGAATCACTACTACGTACATATTCTTTCGGTAATCAGTCACTTCTCTGCCCAGTTATCGCTTCAGAATCCCCACGCGGTTCACCTGTAATCTGCTGTTGGAATACAGATGATTCAAGAGAAGCATGTACGTCATCATCCATCGGAGAGAATCTAAGAGCACTCGATCTTGCACATCACATTATCATTCACTTCGGTATCGTACAATATGAGGTCGACATGTTGGTTGCAGTGTAAGCATTTGGGGTAATTTATGGACAGTTTATGAATATATTTTTCTGTAATTGGGGGCAACGCCAAGGAACCTGAAGTTTCTGGTTACTGCATGCTTTTTCTGGCCCAGGCTCTTGCTGCAACCGAGTGGAGATGCCTCTTATCAGAAACATGGTTGCTCTCCGTTTCATCTGTGTCAAAAATAAAATAAAATAAATTAAAAATGGTTGCTCTGCTTGATTCAAATCCCGTCCCTGCGTAATGACAAGTTTCTAAAGCAGCAGGAGCCCCGTTTGCCATCACAAACTGGCAATTGAAAATGTAGATTCAAAACAGAAAATACTATGTTCTCTGAAAACACACAAGAAAGCCCTGCACCAAAAAGAATCACAATATTCTGAGAAATCTGAAATGTCACGTAAGAGCACTTTGTCTTGGAAGAAGTTAACACGCGAATCCAAGGTAACATGCAATGACAACGGCAAGCATTAATGACACCACACGGCCACGCTACAGTCTCTGCAACCTCAGAGAAAGAAAACCACTCCACAGTCCTTCGAAACCATGTCCGAGGCAAAAGCAGCGCGTTTGCGTGCCGTCCACGATTCCCAAGGTAAAAGTAGCGCGCGCGATTGGGTGCCGTGCTAAACACGCAGACTGCTGTAATGCTGTCCAGTCAAAAAGCAGCAAAGTATAGGCCCAAGAGTATAAAAGGCAAGCACCACTATATATTGCTTATAATTTCCCCACGACTCTTTCTCTGAGAGCTTTGTGAGAGACGTTATCAACGTTTTTCTTTCGGGCGAAATTTTGCACTTGTCAGAGAGTTTGAGACTCCGTCCCCCCAGAACTGTGCTAGTGCTGTAGTTGGCTTGTGGCACGTACTGTTCCAAAAAAACACGCTGGACGTTATTGCAGCAGACAGAGATCAATGCCACTACTGAGAGCCTAATACACTTTACTTGCCTCTGAGCAATCTAGGAAGCCAATCGACAAATCATTACGTTTGTAGCCAGGGAGGCTAATCAATTTCACAGTTTACTTCTTTCATAGTCGTGTTCCATACTATACATTGCCATTTCACTTATGATGGCATCCGATTCGCTCCTTGCGCCAGCCCTCTACCGATGCTATTACTGTCAATTTGAGTCCACCGAGAACTCTTTCAAGTACTTCAACAACAACAAAGTGGACCAGCCGAGGCACCAATGTCTCTATTGCCACACACTCTTCACCTTGGGCTCGCATGGTCGCCCGCAGGGCAAGACCTACTCCAAGAAGCGTAATGAAGACCCTGCAGAGCTGAAGAGCCTGTCGCGCCAATGCTGCCATTGTGGCGTGGCCAACAATGCGCTCTTCAAGTACTACAATGATAAAATCCGCTTACAGCCGCGCTTCCAATGCCTAAGCTGTGGACAGCAATTCCAAATGCGATTGATGGGCTCTGGCAATGAAATGCGTCTTGTGCACACCTCATGCAAGCAGAGGCATGCCACTGGCCGCTCCAAGAAGCCAAGAGAGCCCAAAGCATACACGAATGCTTCCAACTTTGGGGAAGAAAGCTACCAACCATTGGGAGGATCCTTCATGCCCATGCCCTTCGATCCATTGATGGCACTTGAGCCCAGCGCGAGGTTGCTTCCGGAGAGTTGTGCTCAGGAGGATGTGCAGTATGCGTCTTTCCTGGAGACCAAATTGACGTATGAGAATGAACCTCTGAATGCTGATCCCATCTCTTGTAATGCCAATGTGGACAATGGGTCGCTTTTAGAGTTGAGCACTGAGGAAGCGAAGCTTCTAGCTCTCTTTGACTTCGAGTCGTTGACAGACGAGAATGAGCGGGCTCCCAATGCTCATCCCATCATTTGTACCTTCAATGGGGACGATGGGTTGCCTCTGGGTTTGAGTGGTGCTGAGAATGCGGAGTTTCTGGCTTCCCTTGAGGCCGGTTTCTTGACAGACGGAAATGAGGCTCCCTGGAATGTTGATACCTTCTCTTCTACCGCCAATGTCGATGACGAACTCATTGAGACCGGTGTGAGGGCCGATGAGTCTAATGACACTGAAATGGTCTCGGAGAATATGAGCAAAATGGACTTAAATCGCGCTTCCAATCCCGAAGTTGTGTCCGGTACTCTGTTGGTGGAAACACTTGCATTAACTGAATCCGACTCATGGAGCAATGATACAGTTGAAGATTCATCAAGCGTGAAGTACCTTGAAGCTGCCGTAGCCTGCTGCAATTTCATGGATATGCCGGCCCATTTCATGCCGGTAGCCCCGGTGCAGCTTGGCGAGTCTTCTTCCTCCAAAGCCGGCTTGACAATCTCGTGTGGTGATTCATCCTGTGCCACCTCCGAGCCCATTTCGTTCCAACAAGACTTGATGGAGGAAGATCAACGTTCCCTCAGTGACTGGAACAAGTGGCAAGAGGAAGAGGATGACATGGTGATGGCTCCTTGGTCTTAGCCGAGCTAGACAAAATTAGGATACAGACAATTCTAGTGTATATAGCTAGCTTTTGTATATAAACTACAGGCTTTACTAAACCTGAATATGAGCATGTTTCTAGTCTTTCTCTTTGTAAAGATGAAATAAATGTTTAGTTAATTACAACTTGTCATTCATGAATGGCTTCTTGACTGATTCACTGGCCACGTATGTTTATTTTTTGTTTCAGCATCTTTGTTGAGATGCTTTAATTTGTGGAGGTACTCGTTCATAAGGGGTAGGTTTGATTGATAGTGATTTTCTATGTTTTCTGTCTGGTTTCTGTTGCTGTGAATGTGGGGTGTGGGAGTTTCGTTGTTGCGATCTTGTGTTGGAGAAGAGGGATCGGGTCTTAGTATCGCCTGGAGTGGTTTAATTGAATGAAATTTCTTTTTTAATTGGGTGCAGTCATCACAGGACTGATGCATTTTTCCGCTCTATCAAGATCACATCAGTTGTGGTGCCAAGGTGTGGGAAGTGTAGGCTTCTTTGTTATATGCTCTTCCTCTGTCCAAGACAACTGACAATATTTGAGAATCAGATGCAGTACACCAAGGTCATCTAAAGATCGATCGAGCTGCAGTTTTCTGCACACTCCAACACTTATCACCAGTCAATCAAAGAACTCAAATTTAGCACTGAAGGACTCAAAGACCAAATCAACTACTCATCGTTTTGGACTGCTTAAAGTTAGTTGCCACCCGATTTTAGGCCTGACGATTCTGCTTCTCGTGAAGAGTTATCCCATTTTGGCCTTTGGATTTGACATCCAATAAATGACATCTTCAGATGAAAATTGGAAATTATATTTGCACTGTTCATTACGTACTTCGCATATGGAGTATAAGGATTAGTATAATTCTCTCATCTTTGGGAGATCTTGAATAATCTGATTCGAGACTTCGAGTGTACACGAAACCAAATGTTAGGCAAAACACATCCACGCGGACATGTTGAAGCAGTTCAAGTTGTAAGTGCCCATCTTCTTCTAAGGGCCTCATGCTTGTTCATTTTCCCCAGTAGCTCCATTGTTTGATCCCATATGTTAGCTTGAAAATGTTTGATCGACTTTGACCTGTGAAAACTTGTGCATGGCTGTGCTTTGGTCGGGGGGTCAGGTGTAAATTCCCGTGTAAATTAAACATACACCACAGAGATTCATTTGGGAAAGGTGAGTTTTTTGCAACTCGCTTGAAGAACATCTTCAATTTCTGTTCCAAGTGATTTGGATCTTGTGTTAACAATGTCAATCTCTCTTGGTATGATGTATGTTTGCCCTCTGGTCAATTAGAAAACATGAAGAATTGTACAACTATATCAGAAAATCTGAGGAAATTTCATTGTTGCCAATTCTGAATATTCAAAAAACAATTCTTGAGAAAATTTAGAAAAACATCACTGTGAAGATTAGCAACAGCACCGAAACATTACTGCAAAGGGGAGTGTTGAATAATTAGGAAGAGCGACTTGCAAACTGGATCAAGCTGCGAATTGCCCAAATGTCAAAATTTAAGTATTTCAACACCCAGGTACCAAATTAGACCTGAGCTTATAGTAGAGTTAATTGTAAAGTTCGTCCAATGTTTGTAATTGGGTGAAAGAGGAAGGTTTAACTAAGAGTAATACATAAGAAATACAACACCAAACTCCATCAGACCCTAATTTGGGTGTTCCAAGGAATTTTGTCTTGTATTTTTTCCAAACTCTTTGATTCCTAGTCCAACATTGTGCTCACTTTGCAATTAACTCTAATGTAGACTATAAATTTGACACTTTTCAGAAATTTAAGCCATGCCACCCTCTTCCTATTTCTGGGTATCAAATGATTCTTATATAAAATATTCTTATATAAAATATTTTGGTGTCAAAACAACTATTGTACCCTCTAAATTTTTGGTACAAAGCATCCACCTCTACATTTAGTTGTTGTCATAGGCTTAATTTCCACAAATGCATTATTTCATTTCAAACTTTCAACTACATACTAAAGGGGTCACAAAATATTGCGATTTTTTTTCTTTAAGCTAGAAATTGCTCAAAAGGAATGACTTTATTAAGAAAAAATTATTGAAAAAAATGCTCCCCTTTCACAGTGGATATGATTGCTAATTTGCTAAAAGATCATAGAAAATATCATTACAAAAGAGATAATTGAAAAGTTCTCCCTAGTTTGTACCACGGGTGTTAGAAGAAGGCTTAATTTTAAATAGTACAAAAGAAACGTGCAACATCAAACTTCATTATAGGATCGTTGCAAGAAACACTAGTACTAGAACTTTGTCATAGGGGGAGTGTTGGAGCATTCCTTTGCATTAACTTTTGAGTTTTGAAGCACAACTCATATGAATTTGAAATTTTACTAGAGATGTTTGTCGTAAGTGTAATCATATCCCATATATTTCAAAAATTAAAAAATTAAAAAAAATTAAATATATATATATATTTTTAATTTTTTTAATTTTTTTAATTTTTTAATTAATTTGTCACTTTTTAGTTTTCGAGGGATTAGTAAAATGAAGTACCCAAATTAATGATCTAGAGTTGAAATTTTGGTGGTCTATTTCCACAATAGGTGGAAATGTTTCTACCAAGGGGTGTCTAAAAATATACTATTTTAATCCTCATCGTTTATGCAAATAGGGCACCCTTGCACGCACATTTATGAGCATTGAAGATGGTTTCAAGATCAATTTTTATGTTAAATGCCATCTCCATGACGTCCTTCCAAATGGCCAATTTTAGTTTCTTTATAAATTATTTTTCCAGTATTTTTTACAAATAAAAATTTCATAGTGTCTTTTCTTCAAAATTTTAGCTCACTGTTTTTTGTGAAGAACTTTTGACTTAGATTTTTTTTAGTTTGAAATTTTGGTGATGTACTATTTTTAGTGTTATACTAACTATCCTTTTTATTCTTGCAACCACCCCTTATCCCAATTTCCAAAAAGTCATAGTACTCCCATCACTAACCAAAAATAGGCCAAAGTGGAACACTAATAGCCATTCATTCTTGCAACCACCCCCATATCCCAATTTTGGTGCTTCAAAGAGTTTCATCTTGTATTTTTCTCAAACTCTAATTCTTGGTCCTTCATTTCACATACTTTACAATTCACTCTAAAATCTTGGGTCAATACTGTTTTTGGATGCATGCACAGTTTTGCGTAAAATAATATGTTTTCTTTTACATTTGCATATTAAATCTATGCCTATAAAATAATGCAAATAACTCCATCACTCCACTCTCTGGGTCTCAAAATATCTAAACGAAAACTAAGCTCCCTAACGCAAATTGCACCAGATCTCATCAACTGAAAGAGAAGCTACCCGCCCCAACACAGTTGAGAACCGGAACATACCCGTCCGGATGAGGACACACTTCCTATACCCGTCGGATCACGACACACGTCATGGGCGACACGAAAAGCTCCATGACCGAACGTGATCTGATCGCGACTAAAATGAGCCGGTACCCGCCCAATTCAATTAAGAACCGGAACATACCCGTCCGACCAGGACAGGGGAGAAGGGCGAAGCTCGGAAACCGAGAACAACTGTAGAAACTGCGGTACAGGACTTCCATTCTGTTTTTCTGGCGGAGCCGGCGGTGTGTGAGAGGATTGAATTTTGCGGCACAATCCCCTTTTCGGGTAGCGATGGCGGTGGCGAGCGGCGCTCTGCAGGCCGCAGGTCTGGAGCAATGTGCGTGGAAGTCGAAGAATTGGCTGGGCCGCGCCCACTCCCCTCGCCACACCATCCCGAAGGCTGAGACGGTGCGCGCCTCGCGAGCTTCCGAGGTGAATGGAGTGAAAAGCAGTAATGGAATTCCCGGCGAGGCGAAGGCATGGAGCCCCGGCAGTTGGACGAGCCGCACGGCATTGCAGCAGCCGAATTACCCCGACGCGCAGAAGGTGAAGGAGGTCGTGAAGCAGATGGAGGGGTACCCGCCGCTCGTGTTCGCGGGGGAGGCGAGGAGCTTGGAGGAGCGGCTGGGGGAGGCCGCGCTGGGGAGAGCGTTCTTGTTGCAGGGAGGCGACTGCGCCGAGAGCTTCAAGGAATTCAACGCGAATAACATTAGGGATACCTTCCGGTTGTTGCTGCAGATGGGCGTCGTGCTGATGTTTGGAGGCCAGTTACCCGTCGTCAAGGTGTGCGCTCATCTCTGTTAATGCGCTCATCTTTACCTTTCTCAAGTTTTTGTTCCTCTCCATTCTTGTCAATGTTTCTCGAGGTTTAGTGGGAGTTTGTCCAAAACCTTCTGCGAGTTGTGAATGGTGACCACAACTGATTGCGACACTGAGCATATATTCTATTATTAGAATGGTTAGGCCTTTATATATTCTTGTTGGAAAATCAAAGCGGATTGTATGGCAACAAAGAATGTATGATTTGGAGACCATATGCAAAAGTTATCGTGGTTCGAAGTTCATGACCTAAAATCGAGAGGTGGTATGCACTTTTAAAATCAGTGGATTTACTCATTGTGCAAGATTTTGGAGTGTTGCAGTAGGTAGATTTTGGGCGTCATAGGTATGTTTGTGATCCTGAGCCACAAAAATGCTCTCGGAAATAGTGAAATCTTACCCCTTAGTATCTCAAAATTGGTTTTAAATTAGTTTTGGACTGGGTTTTTTGGCAAACTAAACCTACAGGACTACTCGAGCAATTGAGAAGTTGAAGGCTGGAGTGTGAGCATTTGGGGGTTTCTGAGGGGGTTCAGGGTTTTGGGTGTGGGAACAGGTTGGAAGGATGGCAGGGCAATTTGCCAAGCCCAGATCAGCGGATTCGGAGACTGTGAATGGAGTGTCGTTGCCAAGCTACAGAGGGGATAACATAAATGGCGATGGGCCGAATTTGGAATCGAGAGTACCCGATCCTGATCGAATGGTTCGGGCTTATAACCAGTCTGCTTCTACCTTGAACCTGCTTCGTGCTTTTGCTACCGGAGGATATGCTGCCATGCAGAGGATCAAAGATTGGAACCTTGATTTCGCTTCACGCAGTGAGCAAGGGGACAGGTAACTGGCTTCAGTATGCTTTTATGTGTGTTGATATCTGCCATTAGGTTACCTCGTACTATGGTACACGATGCTATTTACGTTACTTTAAAACATTAACATATGTGGGAGTGTAATTTTTGGGAGATTTATTTAGCCGTGGAGAAATCTTTGGGTACAAGAGTCAATTCTGTGGAGGTCAATTTTTTATCACTATGCATGAATTTCTTATGCAAATTCACAGTGGGAGGTTGTAGACCTCTATAAGTGACAGTGAAACCCAATTCCATCCAAGATTGAGTGGCCATAGAAATTTATCCAAGTCACGCTTACACCACTTGTAAATATGGCCATCCATATGAATAGATGAGTTGCTGTTGGTAACAGGGATCAGTATAGGAGACGGGATTAGGGTCCGAATGATTTTAGTAATCTCTGCCTCATACGTCCTTAATATTTTGGATAATCTCGTGGGGCAACTTAATTGCAGTATATCAGTGTGGGAGACTGCTTGACTGACTAGGAATCCTGATTGAAGTAATGATTTTGTAGTTTGGTAGGGTTGTTGTGTATGCACATGATCATCATCTGGTTGATTCTAGTGAGTTTTGTATCTTGTCCGTTTCGGTTAGAATTTTGGTAGAAGAGAGCTGATTTTGCGGTAAATCTGTGCTGGATATAGATACCGGGAGCTGGCGAATCGGGTGGACGAAGCATTAGGGTTTATGACTGCCTGTGGATTGGCTCTGGATCATCCCATAATGACTAGTATTGAATTCTGGACCTCCCACGAATGCTTGCTTCTTCCATATGAGCAAGCAATGACACGGGAGGATTCCACTTCAGGACTTTGGTATGATTGCTCAGCTCATTTCCTGTGGTTGGGGGAGCGAACGCGGCAGCTAGATGGTGCCCACATTGAGTTTCTACGAGGAGTTGGCAATCCTTTGGGAGTGAAGGTATGATGACTTTTCTCTTCCACCTTCCCTCTTTCCTAAGCTTTCAAGTCCCTAGCTCTCTCATAGTTTAATTGATAGAGTTTTGGAACCCACTGAGAGAGCAACTTAACCTGTTAGTGCTTAAGATTAAATGGAAGGACACTCTGGAAGCTACAAGTGGCCCCTTAATGACGGAACCAAATTAAGCCACAGAATTTGGAGGACCACAACTTTGGAGATACTGCAATGATTGCGAATTGGCCACCTCTACACAGAATTGAAAATACTGTGGTTTACACTAAATAGAGTAAACAGCGTAATAGTCGTTTTTACTTCCAAACACATTTGTATTGATAAAAAAGTGTAGTGCATGGTTTCTCCTTTCTGTTACTTATCTTTACCTTCCTTGAAGCTTCTTTATAATCCATTTAAGTCTCATAGATATGGAAGTGCCACTTTAGGCCTTTGGGGCACTGAGGGGTTTAGTATGTTGGATTCACTTGGAGTTGTTACTGACAGGATATCTTTTTGTCTTGGACTCTACGCATATCTTATTAATGGTTTGAACTGATGCCGCAGGTCAGTGACAAGATGGATCCAGCGGAGTTGGTGAGGCTTTGTGAAATTCTAAACCCACAGAACAAGCCAGGTCGACTGACGGTGATCGTGCGCATGGGAGCTGAGAAACTGCGACAGAAGCTTCCCGCGTTGGTTCGGGCTGTACGGAATGCAGGTGTTATTGTGACGTGGGTGAGTGACCCCATGCATGGAAATACCATCAAGGCACCCTCGGGAATCAAGACTCGCCCATTTGATGCCATTCTGGTCAGTTTCTTTCCTAACCGCCTTGCATCTAAAGCTCCTACGAACATATAATTTCATGTTCTTGCTGAATCATTCTTGTTTTAGCTGGGTTCGTTCACAGCTCTAGTTTTCTCGCATAGAGAGAAAACCACTTCAAACATAACTTACCTGGTTTAATAATAGGAACCATGATCAAATGCTTATTCAGAAGATTTTAGTTACCTTAGCTTTCAGAATGGGCTCATATTCTCACGTGTTGTGACCTTCATTGCATGGATGGATATGGAGCTGACCATAATCATGTGGTGTGTGCACGATGTGGTGCAGGAGGAAGTGAAGGCCTTCTTTGACGTGCATGAGCAAGAAGGCACACATGCAGGAGGTGTCCATCTGGAGATGACGGGTCAAAACGTGACGGAGTGTGTGGGAGGGGGTCGCGCGGTGAGCTTCGACGACCTGAGCTCTCGCTACCACACCCATTGTGACCCCAGGCTGAACGCCTCCCAGTCGCTGGAGCTCGCCTTCATCATCGCTGAGCGTCTCCGCAAGAGACGCATCTCTCTTGCTGAGGACCCCAACCTTTTTTCTCTCAATGGTCTTGCACATGGAAATGGGATCGTGGTCTGAGGTCACTCGGTATGGAACCAGGAATCTATTCTATATTATATCTTTGCGAGCTCCTTTGTGGTCTGATTAAGGCCGGAAATTTTGTTCTCTTTGTAGGGATGTATGATGGGAGTGAAGATTTTCACTCGCCTCGTCATGTATTTTGAAATTATCAATATAGACTTCTTATCGAGATTAGCAGTCTAAGAACTGCTGACAAGCGTGGACTTCCATCATTCTGAGCTCACTTTGGTGTGAAACCATGGATATATTTTTGTTCCTCTTTCTTGTCCGTTGCCTCTTGTGGGATGGGTACGGTGAAGATCAAACTGGGAGCCTTCGAGTGTGTCTTAGCAGTTGACGAAGCTCATTTTCTGTGATCTTAGGCAATGGTGAACGTCAGAGATGTTCTTGTATAGACGTGTAGGTGCAACACTAAAAAATCAAGATTTTTCTATCTTCTTAGGCCCAATAAATTATGGCCTGAGAAAAACCTAGACATTATCATTTTTGCATTCATACTTCACCTAGTGGATGCCGCTTTCTTAATATTCACCGCATGGATTGTGGAAACCAATTTTTTTTTAAAGTAGGAGATTATAAACCACTAAGATAATTACTAGCACATCCAAAGTTGACCTTACAAGCTCTATGGCACCATAGTCATGCAAGGAAAATGATGAATTTTAGTGCATTGGAAAATGCTTGTGAAACAAATTACAAGTAGATTATTAAACTTTGGAGGCAAAATGATGTGGTTGGAATATGACAAACATTAGTGCATTTGAAAATGCTTAAGTGAAATGCATAGGGTTAGTCAATCCTAAAGGACAACTTGATGACTATAGAAATCATCCCTTTAGGTATCATGAGAATTATTGGTTTAAAAAAATCCAAAAGTACACATTGGAAGTTAACCCTTCATCGCCGAAGGTCCAAACATGCTTAAAAGCAACCTGCCTTTGCAAGTGTTAAAAGTTTAAATTTCGGTAAGGTATGAAAATCTCAACCATACAATCTTGTTGTGTGCATGTTGTAGATGGTGTGGAACAAATTTGGGGTCATTTGACCGTATAGATTGAAAGATTATAATGTTTTAGTGTTGGAAAAAGGTGCTGAAATTTTCTGAAAAACACATTTGGAGGTGAATTTCGATTTCTAAACCTACTCAAATGAAAAAGCATCAAACTACCAAGTGATTCAAAAACAGAATGTAAACTCTTTGGTGAAAAAAAATGTCATTCAAATGACTCATTGTGTTTGCAAAATGGATTTGAAATGTTAAAAAACAGTGAAAAAAGTAGCAAAAAAACACGTCTATAGCTGAACCTCCTTCTACTAAAATGCTTCTCAGTCACTCATAACTTCTTGGGTCATTATGAAATTTTAACCACAAAAATTAGACTAGTATGCGCAACTTTGACAACAAAAATTATTGAAAACGGACCATGTATGAAGAAATTACGAGCCGCCAAAGTTCACTATAATACAAAAATGTCTGGATTTTGAACTTCGAATTGCTCTCAAACATTCAAAATAGCTTGGATTGACATGAAAATTTTACCTCAATAACTAGACCTTAAGGGGAACAAAATCCAACAAATTTTATTGAAAATGAACTTTTGATGAAAAAGATACAAGCCCCCAAAGTTGCAGCCATGACAATGCAATGTGGTGAACTCAAATTGAACCTGTGAACTTCGAATGGCTTTCACAAACTCAATCCGTCTTGGATTGATCTGAAAATTTTACCACACAAACTAGACTAGTATGCGCAACTTTCACAACAAGTTTTATTCAATTTAGACATCAGATGAAAAAGTTAGAGCACTTCAAATTGGACTATTACAGTGTGTGAGGACACTTTTCGTCCCCTTCGGCGATGAAGGGTTAAACTATTGTAGAAGACCTCCCCTTTTCACACAAAATTCCAAATATGAATAGTTGCACTTTTGTCCTATAGAGAAGGATTCTCTATCAATCATCAGCTAAAAAACAACTCCAATGTCCTTTATGGGTTAAAATTTGGAGGCACAATGATCTAGGAGTAAATTTCACAAGGTGAATGTTGTATAAGGTAGTACTTGTAATGTAGGTGAATTCAAAACCCATTTGGTGCATCCTAAGAAAATAGATTCATAGTATCAAAACAGTGCCTAAGCAAGAAGTGGAAATGAATTTTTTTTAACCCCTAAAGTCCCAAGGTCATTTTTCCATCAAAAACCACTCAAAACTGCCATTTCTATAGCAAAGAGCAAAAAAAAAAATTTAATGTTTTTTTTGCATATTTAACCATAGGATCTTGTACTAAACTAGTGTAAGAATGTGTGGAAGAAATTTCAGAAACTTTGACCATGTAGATTGCAAGATATTTGCATTTAAAGAAGTTTTTTTGCACCTTGTTCAACTACATTTTTTGGCTTTGAACCTTCTTAACTTAAAATTTTTGCTCTAATGATTTTGAATTTCTAATTTTATATGATGAAGAATTGAGTTGAGAATCTACGAAAAAAAATTCAAAAAAGAAACACTTAGTTTTCTCATTAAAAAATTGTTAAGTAGAAGTAGGTTCAAGATTGAAGGAAAAATTAAATCATTAATAGCTCTAAGATAAAGTTGAAATATACTAATCTCAACGGTGAGATTATTTTAGCAAGAAATCTTAACCTTGTGAAATTTTTTTTTTTGAAAAATTGTCAAAATTGGGTTCAAAAATGAATCCTACAAGTTATTTTTTGAAGAAGATGCTATAATTGCCCGAAAAATAAGAATGTCCATAACTTTTGCATAACAAATCCAAATGGATTGAATCAAAGCTTCCCATGTAGATAAAAATAAAATCTACTTGAAACAAATTTAAAAAAAATTTAATTTAAAGTTTTTGTGAGGGTTTTTTTCTGCCCGCCAAACTAAAATTTGGGATTTTTGTGCCATAACTTTTGCTCCCGGGCACCGATTGAAATAAAAATTACATTTTCGGAAAGCTAATGTGATTCTCTATCTTCACAAAAAAATTCAAAAAATTATGACAAATATTGAGACCGTAAGAACCTGCCCGAAATCCATTTTGTCCCTCAAGGGGACAACGGGACTTTAGGGGTTAAATAAAAAATTGTCTTCTACTATTGACCATTTAGAATATTCTGCTTGTTCATTTTCCATCCAAACGTACAGTTTACAATTTACAACATTCAGTAAAGGTTGGTTGTAGGTATAGCTACTTAATACGGAGTAGGTGATAGCCCTAAACCAAGCCATGCATACAACCCTTGCAATAAAGGCCAACCAAGTGTCGATGATGGCAACCAGGACAAACGCATCTGTGCATGAGTACAAGTATGTGAAAGCAAACATTGAATGCAGAACTAATGGGCTTCATTCAAAATTTCGGCAAAGTTTACATTTCAACAGTATTACATAAAAATTACAGTATAGTTCCGGTATAGTACAGTTAGCAAGCCTGTAGTCCTCGGACTCTTCATTTGCCAAGGTCACGACGTTCGCAGTGTTGGAGGTAAACAACCGCAGGAGCTGAATCAAAGAATGATAATCAATAGCAGAATGAGTGAACTTACCACCACCACAATCAGCTGAGTCAAAATCTTACAATTGGTTAGCTCAGCTGCTTTGATGTAGTGGCATTAGGGGTTTTCAGAGTTCACAGTTCCAACCGTGCACTTCTGTAGTTTGTTTCCATATCTGTGCCAGAATTTGGTCTCAAAGAACTAACCCCCTCGAAGAGACTTCTAATCGCATTTCCTGAATCGCCTCCATTCTCGAAGCACAGGTCTTCTACTGTGACACCCCCGATTGTGTCCATTCTTCTTAGGTTGGAGAACTGAGTTTGTCCTCGCAAATAAATTCCATACCTCGTAGTCATCCCTGTTTTGCACTTCTGCAGAGTTGTACCCTTCGAAGTGGCATTGTCACAGGCCGGAGAGAGAGCAACCAGCTCAACCTTGCTCATTCTACGCCAGCAGGAAGATGGTGGTAGGGAGCCTTCTAATCAAAGCTGAGAGTAAGAGTTGCGGTTAGAGCCAACTCTCATCGGTTCCCTAGGAGGTCTCAACGAATGATTCCCAGAGCCGGTGATGACAGGCAGCACCTCAAAGGAGCTTTGATCTGGAGACCTTGTCAAGGGTAAATGGTCTACAGAATTATACCTGAATGCCTCCTGCGGGTGTCCATAATCCCAGCTTTGTTTGAAGCTAGAGTCTGAAGAGTTTGTTGTGCGAGAACTCCGAGAGGTGCTTCTTGAATGTCTTGTACTTGAAATGAAGTCGCTAGAGCTGCTGGAGTCTTTGCGTCTTGATGAATGCCTTGAAGCTGCATCAGAAGCCTCCAATCCAAATCCTGGAAAAGTGAAGGCATCCGAAAACGAGAAAGAATCCACCCCTTTCTCATTTGACGAACTGAAGCCGTAGATCTGTTGCCTTTTCTCGACAGGAATGTCGCCACTGAAGGTGAAGCTTATGTCGATGCATTTCTCCAGGTCGTCATCTTTCCAGTCTTGGACGTGGCTATGCTTCAGCAGCGGAGATTCGCCTTTGCCCACACTCTCTGAAGGGTTGAGCTCAATCTCAAATCTCTCGGAAGAGCTGGAGCTGGTCACCAGGGCATTTCGCGGTAGAGGAACTGGTTGATTGACGAGAATCCAAGAGGGTTCCTTAGGCGAGCTTGGGCTAGAGAGGCCGCTCGAGTAGACGGTCCGCAAAGGGTTCGGTTGAAGATGGGGGTTGCTACTGTCGGTGGTGACCCGCCTGCTGCAAATAGGGCAGGTATTCCGTTTACCAAGAACAGGATCAATACAGTGCCTATGAAAAACATGATCACAATGGGGAAGCTGCCGCACCACATCGTCGTCTCGGAACCCCAGTAAGCAGATCCGGCACCTGTCATTCAAACATATCCCCACGTCAGATTCAATGTCAGGCATGTCCTCAAACATGGTTATCACTGACAGTGGTCCGTCATTTAATATCAGAAGACTCTGCTCTACAGATGCAGATCGCGCAATGTTGCACTTAGCTAACTATGTATGCTATCATTGTGTGAGAAATTCTCCAGAGGGAGGGCGTCAAAATGCGGTCATTAACCTCAGTTCCTAGCTTGCATGTAAGCGCAACAAAAGCGAGGATCGAGAGCAATATCTAGAGCACGTTAAGGAGATGTAAGACGTATGTCATTACTTACTGTGAAAATGTATCCCGGGTGTTCATGGTTGGAAATGTGAGCACCACATCTTTCTTCAACCCTTTCCGATTCTCAACCTACAAGAAGACCGTCATGCCCAATCAACAAGTAAGATTCCACAATACACCAACTAATATCGTAAGCCACAATGCCATGAATCTGTTCTCGCCTAGCATTACTTTTGAGAACGCAAACATTGCATGCAAAGAACATCGAACACGCCATAAACTTCGATTTGTTTTCTAATCAGATGGCAGCGGTCGAAAGCAATCTCTCATGACATCAAAACGCTCTCAATATTGTGGAAATATCAATGTCATGGCTGACGAAACAATTTGAAGAGGTTTGTTAGTGCTGTCAATCAGTACCAGAATCAGCTACCTCTCGGATTAGAGCAAAACTTGCAAACCTTGAGTTGACCACAAAAGAGACTGCCACTGCAGGGCCACTAATTGTTCCACCAATTGATGACAAGCTATTGATATGTACGACGGTATTTCAGTTCAGAGCAGAAGAAAAAAAACGAAATCACTTACAGAAGTCTCTTCAGGCGTCGCCGAAATTTGGCCAGTCCTCATACGGTGCCGAAGCTTCCAGAGTCCCCAACATAAGCAGCACAAAGCTAATGTAACTGCGCATACTCCTAATCCGATGGCGATTACTATCTTTTTCATCATAGTAGCCTTTACCAAATTCTACTACCCTGCCGAGAAATGGCAGCACGCAGCACGCAGAGAAGCATGCACTACAATACTTACGGGACCCTAAATACAGAACCGACTATCATTTGCTACAACGTCTTCAGTCGGAATTCTACGACGGCTTGTTTTCACAGTGTGCTTGCGATTAAGTCTCCGCCCTGCATGCGACACTGAATCTTCAGTACTGCCTCCACACTTAAAATCTCCCGTTGTACCCTTCTTGAAACCAAGCCCCTTCGTTTCCTGTTCCCAAGATACTCCAATACACTCAACCTAATACAACCACTTGTCGGTAAAGCCTCCCTCTAACGTTTCCAACTCCTAATGGCTTTCTCGTGACTCACTATATACGAAAAAACCCAAAAACTAGCGAAGAACAAAGATCGCTCTCAATTTTCACAGCGCACACATGAGTCAACCGCGAGTACTAATCCGCCACTACCGTATCCTAACCGAAGCTCGCTTCAACCTCCCGTTCTTGGCACCCAACCTAACCACCTCTCTCGCAGCTCAAAATTCCCAAAACCGGCCTCCTCCAACTTCCGTCACACGCAATTATCTCTCTCACCACAATTACTAAAATCCTTCAAACAACTCTGTCTCACCAAAAAAACGCTCGTCAATTAACCACTCAAAACTTCAAAAACCTGTCCTTGCCTCTAACTTCCGCCACAACACTATCTTCAATCTCCGTCAATTAATACTCCTATCCTACTACCTACTCTTGTTCTCACCCAAAAACAAGAATCAATTCACCACTCACTCTCTCGAACCTTCAAGAACCTGTCCGCCCTTCTGCTTCCGTCAAACCAGTACCTTCACCGCCAGCAACGGAACCCCAAACTCCGCAATTCCTAGGAATTAAGTAAGCTTAAACACTACTCGTCCCCGGCAACAAAAGAACCAAAACGTGCAGCTCCCCACCAATTCGATCTTTTCTGTATATAACCCACCTGTACTTCGATCCGTCAAGACGCAACATACCCACTTGTAATACCCCCCTCCCTTCCTCCCTGCCTCCCTTCCTCCACTCAATTGCACGTATAGTCATCACACGAAGTTACTGAAGCTCATGCAGCTCAGCTCCTTCCAAAACGCGGCTTTGCCGTACATCCTGTATACGCAGGGACTGACTGAGGCGTCCCCGGATGCGTCGCCTCTTGTCTGCTTGGCCAGATGTCGAGGCTTGAACCTCCATTGATCATGAGTGCGGTGTGTAACCGGCGATACAATTCCAATTACAGACACATGTGAGGCTTGGGTCCCGGCCTCGGAGGTTCCACTGTAGCAGGGGACTAACGTAAGAAAGGCGAGTGTGTGTGTGTGTGTGAGCTCGAGACTGGGCTGCAAGTCGGTCCCGGAGGTGCCAGGAAGGGGGCGGAGCGGGACGGGGTCAACAGCGGAAGCTGGGCTGGCGGAGGCGGGGGACAGGGGGCCGGGTCAGGCGCGGGTCGGGCGCGGGTCAGGCAGCGGGTCCGTGATCATGGGTCAGGTCGAGGTTGGGTTGGGTTAGTTGCACGAGGCAGTCAGGTCAGGATCTGACCATGGGTTAGTGGAGACGGCTGGACAGTGAACTGGGACGGCAGCACGGCAGGTCGGCTCCGTCGCAGGCAGGGTGAGAATTTCTGGGCCATGAGCAGCGATTTTTTTAACCCGGAAAAGACGAGACCTATCACCAAGGTACTTGGCTAAAAAGGATTCGAGTTTTGGACTAAAAGATGAATTCTTCATTTCTACAGGAATCTGAAAAGTCATTCTTCAACCATCAATTTTTGGCAGGTGTGGCACTATAGGTTAGCAACCATTTAATCCCGTATGGCCTAAAAGCGACCATTTAAGGGTTGAACTGCCTTTTTCACAGGTTTCCATGAATAGAAATATTTTTGGATCATTTTTCAGAGAGAGAAAAATGGATGTGGAACGTTAGACAAGTGGTTTCATATTTTTTGAATCATTTTTGAATTACTTATGAATTTTTTTTTTAAAACTGTTGTAGGCACCTATTTGTGACCCTAGGTCTTCCAAAATTTGACCACTTGCATCTTCTAAAGTGATTTGAGTAAATGAAGGCCAATGATTGGCTCTTGCAATAAATAATGCTTTTCTCTCGATTCTCTCAATGGCTTAAGAGGTCCATTTAAAGATCACCTAATGTCCATTTCAGACCTAAATATAGGATCTATTTGAAGAGGCTGCTTGCTTTTAGAGCACACTACCTTAGGACCAAGGTATTTTCTGACTCCAAAACCACTGAAAATTGCCATGTCTGTTGCGATCACTCCCTAAACCAAAACAAAATCTTTTTTCTTAGAATCTAACCATAGGATCTTGTACTTCACATGTCTCAGATCAAGTGGTAAAATTTTCATGAAGTTTGACCATACGGATTGGAAGATATTAGCATTTGAAGTTGGAAAAGATTTTTTTTGAACTGTGGCTTGCAATTTTAGATGACTTTGACAGCCATTTGTGGATTTTTTTTGCACTTCACACCATAAAGTTAAATTTTTTTATGTTGGAAATCTGAATTGAAAGTTGGGGAATTTTTTTTCAAAATGTCAAAACTTGATTTTAACATATAAAAAAATTGTCAAGTAGAAGTAGGTCCAAAATTGAACGGAACACTAAATCGTTAATAGCTCTTAGGTGGAATTAAAACACCATAATCCCAATGGCGGGATTGTTCTTGCAATCAAGCTTAACCTTGTCAAAAACAAATTTGAAAAAATTTGAAAATTGCTTTCAAAAATGAATTCTATAAGTTGATTTTTGAAGAAGATGCTTAGATTGCCCAAAAAACAAGATTGTCCATAAATTTCTCATTCTAAATCCAAATAGAATGAATCAAAGCTTCAAATGTAGACAAAAACATGATCTTTGTGAAGAAAAAAAAAATTTAATTCAATGTTTTAAAGTGTGTTTTTTGAGCCCAATGAACTGCTTTTTTGACTTCGGGTGGCATAACTTTTGCCCCCAGGCACCGATTGAAAAAAAAATTATATTTTTAGAAAGCTAATGTGATTTCCTATCTTCATAAAAAGTTTCAAAAAATCAGGTTAAAATTTCAGGTCGCACAAGCCTGCCCAAAATCCCAAGTATCCCCTGAGGGGACTTTGGTCCATTAGGAATTAATTGTTGATTGCTTTTTCAAGGAAGATAAACTCCTTGAAAAAGATTTCAATAATTTTTTGTATGAATGAAAATAGAATTGGCATCTAATCCAAGTCGTTTCGTATTTTTTGGACCTTAGTGGAATTAGTTACAAATTTTTGAAGCTGAAATGTAGTGGTCACTAAAAGCGACCACCTCCTGAAATGTACACTATGTGGTACATTGAAGAAAGAAAAATGTAACTCTATGTCATGATCACTTTTAGACCAAGGGCGTTTTTAGAGCATGGTCGCCTTTTAGAGCAATGCTTAGTCACCATGGATATCATCTTTCTAGGTGTAATGTGAATCATCTACTTGAAAAAAAAAATCAAAAGCACTCAATTGAGTTCAAATTCCTACACAAGACCTATCCTTATCACACAAAATTCCGAGGATGAACATAGAAGGATTCTCTTGTCGCAACATCTTTACAAGGTTTTGAAACAATGCATGCCTAAAACCAAAGTAGTCATTCAAAAATGATCTCATTTCTGTACCAACAATTGCATTCTTCTTTTCTTTTCACTTCTTAGCCACCACTTCTTTACAAGGTTAAAAAGTTTTTCTTGTTGTTTAGAAGGTAATACACCTAATTACATCCAAAGAAGTAATTGAATAATGTCCCTATTATAAAAGGACTTCATTTATTATTGGATCTTGTTGGAAGTCAAAAGAATATTCTAGATTACTTTCTTATGCATTTTGGAGACATTGTATGAAAGCTCATTCATACATACTTATGACCACATGTTAGTAGAGACATTGGGCAATAAATTGGGTAGACAAAATTTTAGAAAAGTGTACGGATTGCTTATTCCTAGCCTTGAATGATCAAGTGATGATCTTCATGTGAATCATTCTAAAGTAATTTTCACTCAATGAACCCATATTCCAATTCAAATAGTCTAAACTTGATTATTTATAATGATCTTAGAGTCATATGTCCTTAATTCTATAAAAAAAACACTTCAAATGCTATTCAAATTTGTATTTTTATTTCTCTACAATAGATATTCAATATAATTTGTCAGATATGGTACAATTCACTGTGATCAACATGTCAAAAAATGATAACATGGTTATTGCCTAAAAATCATGCATTGGAATTTTTTGAGTCATTTCTAAAATTGCTAGCAACCAAAATATTGGACATGGTCTACTTTCAAATCCCATTACTTACAAACAACAATTGCTTTTGAAGTGAAATTTTCTTCAAATTATTCAATATTTTATACACTGCAACACTTAAGTTTACAAATAAACTTCTAAGTTACAAACTTTTTCATAGTACTAACCCCTAAAGTCTCACGTGTCTCCTCGGGGCACATTTGAAGGTTTAGTTAGGCTTCTATGATTTTGATCTTCGACTTAATTTTTTGAATTTTTTTTCTGAAATATACAACCTTCAAGGGCCGCAGCTGAAATGACTAGATACAACATCCAAGGCAACGTGGCATTACAAGCCTAAGAATTATATACCTTGGGTATCCCCGTTAGGAGCAAGTGTAGGGACAAAACCCTTCTCCTTGTGCGCCAATACAAAAAGCCCCCATGCGAGCAATGTCAACATAGGGAATTGAACCAGGAACCTTATGGATTCCATCAAAATTCCCTATCACTTTGAAACTTTTTTTGAAGATAAGTAAATACATTAGTTTTGTAGGGATATAATTTTTATTTCAATTAGTATCCACAAGCACAAGTTATGCCACCCTTAGCTCAAAAAGCAACTTGCTAGGTAATATAAAAAAATCATAAAAATTCAAAATGAATGTTTAAAATTTTTGTTTCTCATAGAATATACTTTTGCCTCCATGAAAAGCTTTGATTCATTCCATTTAGACTAGTGATGAGAAAGTTATTGAGAGTCTTATTTTTTGGGCAATCACAACATCTTCTTCAATAAATAACTTATAGGATTTGTTTCTAAACTCAATTATTTTTAAATTTAAAAAAAAAAGTTCCACATAGTTGAGTTTGCTTATTGAGAATAGCGTATTTCAATTATCTTAAAACTATTAATGATTTAGTTTTTCTTTCGATTTTATACCTACTTTTACATAATAATTTTTTCAAGAATGAAAAAAAGTGTGATTTTTTGAAAAAATTTATTGACTCTTGACTCAATTAATCAACATAAAAAAATTAGAAATACGAATCAATAGTTCAAAAATTTGAAGTTAAGAAGATTCAAACATAAAAATCTAGTCAAACAAGATCTCATTTAAAACTTGTTTTCTTTGTTTTAAATGCAAATATCTTGCAATCTATGCAATCAAAATTTTTGAAATTTGTTCCATGCAATCATTTTCATACCTGTCTAGTGCAAGATCCTATAGTTAGATATGGAAAAAAAAACATTTAAATGAGACTATTATGCTCTTTGCAATAGAAATAGCACTTTCAAGTGTTTTTGATGAAAAAAAGGCCTCAGGGCTTTGGGTGTTAAAAACAAAATGATAGTAGATAGTTTACAAAAACACATTCATCGCCACCCCATTGGCAGATACCTAAGCTTGGTTACAAAACAAAACAAACAAACAATATAAAAGTTACAAAAATTTGCAATAAAAGTCTAAAAGTTTTGTACAATTGCATACTGCATTTCCCTTCCAACACTCATATTCCAAAATGGTTTTTTCTTTGCTATGAAACTCTTAAATTTAACTTGTCTAGTAAACATTCAACATTTTATACATCTGAAATGAAAGGCATTTCCTGATGTCAGTTTCAATTGGTATCTGCACTTCCAGCTCACCAAACATTGCATCTAAACTTACGAGATGCAATGCATTCGCATCAATAAATTGTTGTCTCCTAGTTAGCACATTTACCAGATTGAAACGGAACCCGAAATTTCAACATTACTGTAGTCCTTCAATAGAAATAAAGAGACATTTTCCTTATCACTTAGAGCAGTTTCTGACTAAATATAAGAATAATTACAAGCCCCAGGACAAGTCCTTCAATCTCAAATATGACAATATAACCTTACTACACCCTGATACAACAAGTCAAACCCTTAAGTTTCTTAGCAGTGTTCAGATGACACCAAAGCAGTGCTAACGAGAGCTCGAGGTGCTTATTTTTTCTTCGTCCACAAGCAAGCCACTGCGCCAACAACCACTATCAGTGATAAACTTCCAGCGAGTGAGGAGCCCATTACAGATTGCAAGGGCTTCTGTATCAGGTGGCCGGCAGCGGCAGGGAGACATCGTATAATAAACGGCGCTTTGCTACTTCGCTCAAACTCCTCCATATCAAAGTCCTGTTGAAGTAATCATCGATCATTAATGAACACCAAGAGGAGGGTATCATTGCTTGGAACAATTAATCACGCAAAAATGACGGTCAACTTAAAAAAGAAACCAAATAACAAAATAGAATTCATTGGTCCAGAAGTATTGAAAATGTAGAACATGATATGAGCAGCAACTGTACTTAATATGCTGTCTTGAATAGTGTACTTACAGAGGGAATCCGATTGAGAGCTTTAAGATGATTAATGTGCAACTTCACATTACTTAAGGCTGCTGGCCAGTATGCAGCTGCGGTATCTTCGTATGCTTGAGAAACCACCTGGTATGCTGTCCTAGCCCCTTTTTGAATGGCACTGAGAACCTTAGCCTCCCTCGCTTCCCGATGCCTGCAACAAGGTCAATAAACATCAGGTTAGACAAGGGCATTTGGTAATAATCCTGAAGTGACACGTTAGCCCAGGCATACATGTTAATGACAATAGCTGAGATCTTTACCTGATGTAATTTTGTAGCATGTGCTTGGGCCACAAGGTCGGATAGCCGTGACCTGGAATGATCACCTTTGGTGCAAGTTCAAGGAACCGTTGACAAGTCGCCAGATAATCCTACAATCAAAATCATTCTATGTCAAACTTGTGGACAATGCATAGAACCTGAAGTTGCCATATCAAAGAGCATATGATAAATAGCATTGCAGTCGGCTCAAACGCGCACCCAAATTTCCATTACTGCGAAATATGCTCACCGGTAACTGGTGAGCATGAGTGTAGTAACAAAGGGAGGAAGCAGACCTCTAAGTTGCCACCTGAAAAAGCATCCAACCTTGAACTCCCATGACTGCAGTTGCGTCCAGAAATACAGAAATTGTCAGATCACTCTCTACCTGCTGGTTTCTCGAACTGGAAACGATCTCATTTCAAAGCAAACAACACCGATTTTACATACAGATATGTGTTACATATATATAATTTTCTGGATTCGTCACTTACCCAACACAGTGATCACCGACGAGGAGAGTGCCCGTGGCGCGATGAAACAAGCCAAGATGACCGTCTGTGTGACCCTGCTCAAAGCACGTAGATTAACTCGAAGAAGTTGCATATTACTAGTGAATGGAACTGCAGGCAACAGCACGCTATACTAAACCTTTTTCTAAACTACTGTATCCTTGAATGCTGTTGGAGGTCATCAAGTTTCACGTAGTTTTGTGTGCAAAATACTCATTGTAGAGAAAAAAGAATTTGGGATCATACTGGGGCTGAGATAATTTCGAGTTCCTGGCCAGAAATTAGCAGTTTGGAGCCACCAGTCACTGCGATGCACTCCAAACCATAATCTGGTCATCAACACTACACGGTTAGGAAGAGAATTAAAATTTATGAGTAACAACGCACGAATATTAGAGAAGCCTTGGAGATCACTGGGAAGTGATAAATAACAAGTAATGCATACATTACCTTTTCCCATGCGCTGAAGTGTTTTCTCATGGGCAACAATGATAGCCTGAGGATTATTCTGTTTAACCGTCGGGAGGCCTGCATGTCAAACGCACTATGCATGGGAAAACGAGATTGTTTTGCATTCCACATTCATGTGATCCAGATCATCAAGACCAAGGATGGCAGCAGATTCAGAAAAAAAAACAAAAAAAAACAGCGCTCTTCATGTCCGATCCGATCCCGTTAGATCATAAACCAGAAAGCACGGTCCACTCAAGCGGGCATCTTCTCCTCCTCTCACCTTCTCAACATATGCAAGAAGAAAGTGCCCAAAATCAGAGGATTTTGCATCAAATTAGCTGGGACCTACACTAAAAAGGTTTCTGAATGAATACGATCAGTTACAGTAAAACATCAACAGAGCACAAGCTCATCTGATTAAGTGTCTGGAGATAACAAAATTTCCCATGCCCAACATCGGCAGATGCATAGTGACAATCCAAGACATTAGAATATTTGCCGGAAAATCAGAAGAAAAGTTTCAAAACATCGTGTCCCCATTCCTAGATATGGTATAAAGACCTCAAACGTTTTGGAACTTCAGAAATGTCCTCATTGCAGGAGCACTTTAATTATGTAGTTCAATTCAGAAGTTAAGACAACAGGAAATAACAGTCGTGAATGGGCAAGCGACGATGCAAACAGTATTGAACAAGAGAGAATGAACAGAGGCAATTATCCGGTCAGAAAATGTGGAAGCAAAGAAATCTGACCCTCGATGTGATCACCATGGTGGTGCGTTATGAAGATCAAAAGCTTCTTTGGCAGCTCGTTAACAACCTGGGCAAGCTGCTCTGCACCAGCGGTGGACTTAGATGCCGCAAATGTCAAATCAACATAACCTCGTCCACTACAACTAGAAAGAGAATACGGCAGCATAAACTACTGAAATGTCACTAAATACCTGACTCTGAGCCGCAGCAGGATGGCATCCAGGGTCGCAGATCAAAGCATCACCGCAGGCCACAGCTACGGTGGTGTCAACTGGCTGTTGCAGTGGAGCCGTTGGAGCCATCACCACTAAATTAGTTTTACAAAATGGTTTCAACGTGGCTGAATCCATCGGTGCTACGAACACACCGGGTGGGTACTCCTGTTGCAAGAAAAGTCCAAGATTAAAAGGTTGCTTACTATGAAGCAATTGTTCCAATTCGTTAACTGAGATATTTGCATGAGACTAAGGCGCGGACCCGCATGAAACAAAGCAGGTGATGTACTGTACTCGAAAAGCAGCAGTACACTTACTTGACCGTGAATACTGAGGTTGTACTTGAAGGACAAGCCTGCAGGAAAGTGCGAGGAGAACGCAAACATAGCCAAAGTTCCTATCCGCTTTTGGTTTGGGTCAGCATTGACCAGCATGTTGTAAGCCTGGTATGGATCAATCCATTTCCCATCCGCTGCAGCGAACCGCCAGAAATACCCCCCTATGTAAGTACTCGAAAATTTCATCATCTCACACATATTCTACGAAAGTCTGCTCAATTATCCTCAAACCTTGTGGCAAATTTCGGTTGTGCCTCTTACGCAAAATAGTGTGCAACTAAGAAATAAGAGAACGGAAAAATTGACTGAATGGATAACTGTTATCACCTGCAAAGCTGCCGTCGTCAGTGTATGTTTCAGTAATAAAAATGATGGTGTGTACAGGTGCATTTGGCCCAAATTCAGGTTCCTCGATATACTTCCAGTAGCGCCATGACTTGCAGGGACCGCCGGTTGGATATATACGTGCTTGGATCTGCCACAAACTCAAACCTCTTTACTCTGACCACCTGGGATCCCAATTTTTTCACTAAGACATTGTTTGAATGTGCAAGTGTGTTACAGGAAATGATAGTGTGGCAAGTATGACGAATATTCAAGAATGTCATTCTTAAAGAACGCCATAGTAAAGAACTTTGAGTGCATTTTCAATCAATGCACCAGGTGGTTACGTCGTAATCTCTCGTTTCGTTGATAAGAAACGAGAAGTGCCAGTGAAGATATCATTGTAGCAAGCGAAAAAGACACCAACTCGGTGATAGAAATGAGAGATACCTGGGCAACAGCGGCGTGGACGTCAAAGCCTTTGAGTCCGAGGCATTCGAGATTGAATTTGACATTGCTGACAGCCTTAATGAGGTGCTGATCGTCGTCGTGGCGAGGAGGCCGGCCACCGCGAGGCAGGGCCGTCAAGGGAGTGGAAGGCAGGTCCCAGACGGCAACGTCGACAAGCTGATGGGAAGAAGGAGGAGAGTCATGGCGCACAAGAAAGAGCTGGAAAAGCTCCGAGGGCTGAGCGTTCTTAACCAGCAGCGCGACGCGAATTTGCGTAGGAGAGGCCATGGCTTAGCTAGGAAGCAGCAAATGCGGGCGAAAAGAGACGAGGTAGTACTACAAGAGAAGGGGAGGGATATGATAGCGACTGTGCAGCTGCAACTACAAAGAAGCAAGGAAGGCAGGAATCATCATCATGTATGATCCATGAGCATTATCATCATCCTCATCATCATCGTCAGCACCGCACTAGTACATTCTACCCCAGACTACGGAATGCAATGCAGCGGGTCTCATGATAATGGCCGCAACTGTACTCCTTCGTACAAGCTCCACATCTGCCCAGTGAGCTGCTTACCAACCAGGGCGAGGCAGTTCCACTCTTGCTTCCCCTAACTCACACATTCCCTGCTCCTCCTCTGGACGGACCCTTCCCATTGGGTTTCCCCCTGCTCCCTTTGATCCTTTCCAAACGGCTTCCCCAATGCCAACTTATCTGGTTTGAGAGAAAACCGTTCTCCAACTTATTTGGTTTGACACAAAAACACACTTATCCGTCCTCCCATCAGCATTCCCTTGTTTCTGTACCTCCTGTGCATTGGTTTTTCCACCTCTCCGTCCGTTCAAAGTTCGATTCCCCTGTTCTACCTTCCTGGTATCGTGCCAAACACTCCACCTGTAATAAAAATTCTACCTGCAAATGGAAAACGGAGCTAATGTAACGAATTCTACTCTTAATCACCTTCTCCTAAATAGAAACGATTTTGAAGATTCGATCTCGGTGGGTTAAATGGAAACGGAGCTAATGTAACGAATTCTACTCTTAATCACCTTCTCCTAAATAGAAACGATTTTGAAGATTCGATCTTGGTGGGTTAAATGGAAACGGAGCTAATGTAACGAATTCTACTCTAAATCACCTTCTCTACATAAAAACGATTTTGAAGATTCGATCTCGGTACGGTTGGTTCAATGTGATTCACGAGGCAAGTGTGAGCGAAGCAGCAGTGTCGTAATCGGGCAATGGAGCTCTCAAACTTCCGTAACTTATTCTCTACGCAATCCTGACATTCAAAAAGAGTGACAAGTAATATCAAACGGAGATGCTTATTACGAATCGCATTTGAATGCACGAACTGAAACAGGAAATGCGTGAAGGAAATGGTTGCGAGTACTGGTGGAGCAGAAACAGACAGACCAGCCCGAAACCCTAATTCTTCCTCAATCATGTGCCCATGCATGTGAACCTACGATCGTGAACGTACTTACTAGTAGCAAGTATTCGTTGACTGAAAATAATATATATGTACTGTACAGAATACAATACGGTTACGAGTATTCCTACGGACGACTACCCTCAGTTAATGTTCTTTTTAAGAAATTTAGTATTACCCTTTGTTTGGTGATCTGCGTGTTAAGATTAAATTATTTTAATCCAATACGCTCTCCATTAGTCCATTCTAGTTGATAGTCAACTAGTGACTAGATGGGAATCCTTCCCACCAATGGAAGAAGAGTACTACTCATCTCCTTCCACCTTGTTTATGTTTGTATACCTTCTTCCTAAGTACACTTCTTTATTCTTGCGTACGTTGGTGTTTTGCTACCTTTTGTGTTTTGCTTAGTTTTATATCTTTAACATGTTATCGACACGCCCTCGTACTTTCATTTTTAGAGTTTTTTAAGTTTGAGATGTCCAATTTATATTTTATATTTTATTGGGAGGCTTTACAACCCCTCCCTGTCTCTTTTGCTCATACTGCCTGATATAGTCTTTGTTGCTTGTACTGTCTCAGTTCTTTAAGTTTCCGATTTGTTTAGAGCCCTCTTTGGTTCTCTTCTCTACTGGTCTGCAGTGAACCTCTACCTTACTCCGCCTCTCTGGCCCTCTCTCTTCGTAGTGTCACACTCTTTCCAACCCATCTCTCCCTACCTCCTGCTCCTTTGTTCACGGACCGCCTCCCCATTTGCTCCTCCTCGTGCTCTCTCTCTCTCCACCGCCACTTCCTTGTTTTGTTTTTGCATTTTTGCACGCCGCTTCTACTCCCTTCTAAAGCTTCCTCTTCAGCTCAAGCTTCCTTCTCACCTACTAGCCACCGCTTCACCCCTTCCATCTCCTTTGCTCTCTCTTTCCAAGCCCCAAGTATTAATTTTAATTTGATAAACAAATAAATAGTTTTAAAATTATATATTTTTTCCCTTATCTTCTTATATTTTTTTATCATTACCTTACCTTTATCTTTATCTTATCCTTTATCTTAATCTTTATTCTTTTACTTTTACTTTTATTTTTATTTTATTTTTATTTTAAATTTTTATTTTATTTTTATCTTTATCTTTATTTTTACCTCATTTTTATCTTTATCTTCAACTTTATCTTTATACCTATATCTTTTACTTCATTTCAAACTATAAATTTTAGATTTCTTCTATTTTTAAATCCTCTTTTCTTCTTTACTATGGCTACAACGACCTCTTCAGTAGCTACATCTACTACTATTCCGGTGTCCGCTATTATTGTTGAGCCACCAAGGCTTCAACCTCTTTTATTTTCACAACTCGCAGCTGATGGGAGTAATTACTTATTATGGGCGAGAACTACAAAGGCGCATATTTTTGCGAAGCAATTATCTAAATGCATTACCTTTGACACGCTTTCTGTTGTAAGTGCTTCCATTTCAACTGCTACTACACAGAAGACCTTACTTTTACTTCGTCATCATCTTGTTCCAGCTTTACAGCATCAGTATTTGGAACTTGAGAGTCCAAACAAGCTTTGGCATAAGCTCAAATCTCGTTTTGACCATTAAAAACAATGTTTCTTCTCAGAGCCCTCCATAACTGGACTCACTTACAAGTGTTGGACTTTTCAACACTTGTTGCTTTCAATAATGAGCTGTACCGCATCATATCTCAATTGAAATTGTGCGGTCAGATCATTACTGAAAAGGAAATGCTTGAGAAAATTTTCTCAACATTTCCACCTGCATCTGCTGTACTTGCACAGTAATACAGAAACATGAAATTTGAGACTCTCTCAGATCTTATGGCTCTATTACTTCTTGCTCAAAAGCAAAACGAAATCCTCTTACGCAATGTAGAGGCCCATCCAGCTGGAACTTCAATTCCTGAGTCCTATGTTGTCAAGGTTTTCAATATGAAACCTAAAGCACATAAACATGAAAAAAATCGCTATAGACAATATGGTAGCTATGATCATAACCGTAATAACCAACAGTCTCAATGGAAAAATAATACTTCCGTTACTAACAGTTATGGTAAGCATCCGTCAAAGACGCGTTCTTGCTACAAATGTGGTAGAGTCGGTCATTTGACAAGTGTTTGCCTAACATCAGACTATTTTGTCAAGATGTTCCAGGAGAACAAGAAACTTCGAGAAGCTCACACAATGGATACTGCTATGGATTCATTTACAGATGAAGATTGCAAAACGTATGTTGCAGAGGATACCTCCATTGGTGAGTCTTGTGATGCGCTCCTTGACTCTGCAACTACACATACAATCCTGTGGAATAAATTTTTTTTGATGAAAATAATCTTTCAACTTGGCAAACCAAAAATTTGATGACTGTGGCTGGATTGAATGTACTTCGTTTCCAGGAGGGACTAGCAAAGGTGATCTTGCCTAAGGGCACCACCATGACATGCATGCGTGTTATGTTTTCTCCCTCTGCGCCCCAAAGTCTAATTAGATATCAGAATGTGCGTACTAATGGTCTTCACCTCTCAACCAAAATTCTAGATAGACGAGAGGTTTTGGTTTTTGTACAAAATAATAAAGTGGTGGAAACAACCTTTGCTGCGGCAAGTGGCTTATATCGGATTCCAATCCGACCACCTGTTGTATCTTTTGTTTTATTTTGTAAAGATACTAAAACTTCTCTTTGGCATGAAAAATTAGGTCATTCAGGCTCTACTTTATTCAGAAAAATTATTCCATGTGTTGCTGGTCATAATTTGCAACCAACAGATATCAATTCAATGATATTATGTCAAACATGTGTCTAGAGCAAGTTAATTGCCAGACCATCTTTATGGCAACTTCTCCATGAATTACCACCAATGCTTTCAAGGCTACATGGCGATATTTGTAGTTCAATGAATCCTATGTCAGGACCATTTCAATATTTCTTGGTTTTGGTTGATGCATCAGGCAGACAATCTCATGTTTCGTTGTTATCAACGAGAAATTTGGCTTTTGCCAATTTATTGTCAATGCTCATCCGTTTCAAGGCTCATTTTCCTGATTATCCAATCAAAACACTACGTATGGATAATGCCTAAGAATTTTAGTCAAGATCTTTTGAAGATTATTGCACTGTAACGGAAATTGACTTGACCTACTCAGTCCCATATGAACATGCTCAAAATGGGCTAGCTGAGTCATTTATCAAACAGATCCAATTCATTACAAGACCATTGCTTCTTCACGCCAATTTGCCTTCATTTATGTAGGGGTATGCAGTTCTACATGCTGCAACTCTAATTCGACTTCGTCCTTCATCTATGGAGATTGTTTCATCACAAGAGCTTCTTTCAAGACGTGTTCCCAATGTATTTCACCTACGAATATTTGGTTGTCGTGTATGGGTTCCAATTTCGGAACCTCAACGACATACTATTAGAGCTCATCGACAAGAAGGCATATATGTTGGGTTTGATTCTCCAAGTATTATTCGTTATATTAACTCCTAAATGCCCAAACACCATTTTTTGGCAACATAGCAAATTTCGGCAACTCACTACGAGTGGAGTTTTTATTTATTTTCTTTAAAAGTTTCACACAACATGTGCCCGAGGAGTAGCTTTAAGGCCCAAAATTTTTCATAACTTTTGACTTCATAGTTAAAAAGTTATTGCATGATATGTGATTTTCATTGCTCGGCGGGTAGCCCAGGCAGCTCAAAAAATTTCTTTAAAAATCACTTTTAAAAAAAATAAAAATTTGAAATTGGTTCTTTTAAATTTATATCTACATGGAAAGCTTTGAATCATTCCATTTGGATTAACGAGTCAAAAGTTATGAAGAGTTTTAGATTGCAGGTAGGTATGGAGTCTTTGAAAGCCATACCTACCCGCAAACTAAAACTCCTCATAACTTTTGACTTGTTAATCCAAATGGAATGATTCAAAGCTTCCCACATAGATATAAATCTAAAGAACCAATTTCAAATTTTTATTTTTTTTAAAAGTAATTTTTAAAGAAGTTTTTTGAGCTACCCGGGCTGCCCACCAAGCAATGAAAATCACATATCATGCAATAACTTTTTAACTATGAAGTCAAAAGTTATGAAAATTTTTGGGTCTTAACCCCTAAAGTTCCTTGACTATGTTCTCACTAAAAATGCTCCAAAACTGCCATTTCTAGTACAAGTATCAAATTTTTGAAAAATATCATTTTTGGACACATGTAACCGTAGGATCTTGTATTACTCTAGTTTGAGAATAAGTGGAAAAAATTTCAAAAATTTCCATCATGTAGATTGCAAGATATTAGTGTTTGAAGTGGCAAAAGTCTTTTTTTTGGCCTTGCAAAAAACCGTGCAGCCGCAATTCACAAGGTCAGATTATTATTAAAAAAAATTCAAAATGGTTGTGCTTATTTGGATTCATTCTTCAGGGCAAGTTGGCTACATGCTTGAAAATTTTCAAATCATTTGGAATTGTACAACATATAGGAAAAAAATAGTAAGTAGAAAGAAGTAGATAATAGTTCAAAACACTAAATTGTTGAGAAGTTAATTATGGAATTGAAAAATGCCAATCCCAATGGTTGCAATGTTGTAGTAAACAATCTACATCCTACAATTTTATTTTTTTTGAAAAATATTGAAAATTGAGTGAAATAAACAACTTCAAAGTTTATTTTAGAGTAGACAATCCATAACTGCCCGCAAACTAAAAATCCTCATAACGTTTGGTTCGTTGATCAAAATGGAATGATTCAAAGCTTTCCATGTATATATAAATCTAATTAACCAATTTCAAATTTTTATTTTTGAAAAAAGTGATTTTTTCTGATCTACCCGGACTGCCCGAGTTGAGAAACAAACAACATATTAGGCCATAACTTTTGACTCGTATTTCCAAATGTCATGAAATTTGGTGCATATGAAAGATATTCCTTGTCCCTACCTTCTATAAAAATTTCAGCCCAAAATATGAAATTTTCTAGTCACACGTACCTGCCCAAAATTTCTATGTTGCAAAAAAAGGCATATTGGTCTTTCAGAGGTTAAAGCTACTCCTCGGGCACATATTGTGTGAAATTTTTAAAGAAAATAAATAAAAACTCCACTCATAGTGAGCTGCCAAAATTTGCTATGTTGCCAAAAAACGGTATTTGGGCATTTAGGAGTTAATCCATCAACTGGTATGCTACTTCGTGCCCGTTTTGCCAATTGTCAATTTGAAGAAGACGTATTTTCATCTTTAAAAGGAGGAACACCTACTCAAAAGCATTCTAAAGGTCTTTTATTTAAGGCACCTGAGACATTCACAATGAATCCCTATCCTAGAACATCTTTGGTTGAAATTGAGGTTGCCAAAATTCTGCATTTGCAAAAGATTGCGGATCAGACACCTGATGGCTTCAATGATGCATTAAGGATTACCAAGACTCCATTGAATGAAGTTCAAAATGTCCTTGCTCGAGTTTTATTGCCAGAAACCATTATAACTCTAATTTTGCAACGATTGGGCAAACGAACACGTGGACCAGATAGACAACCACGGAAGTGCAAGACAATGACTGATAATATTATTTCTCTTATGTCTATCACACCCACTACCAATTTTACGGGATCACTGATATCAAATTCTCCATCTACATCCAATATCACTATGACTTCTAAAGGAGAAACTATTGCTTGCGAACAAAACAAGTCCAAGTTGAACACAAAATTATCTGTGATGTACTACAATACAGGTGATATTTGGGATAGAGCAACAATTGAAATAGATGACTCATTCATTTGAATGATTGCAGAAAATCTTTCTTGCAAGAAAAGTGATCCCGAACTAGACACCATTGAGGAAGCGATGTGTCGCTCTGATTGGTCAAAGTGGAAAGCTGCTATCAAGGACACTACAAGAAAATGGCCAAATATGCGACTGCAAAGAACAACTATATGAAAAATGTGACTTCAAAACGACTAGAGCTACCTAATTGCACCAACACCACTAACTTTACAGCCTTCAAGTCACCACAGAGTCGCGTCCGCGACTTCGAGATGAAGAGTTAACAAAAGGCAAGTTTCATCCGCCACATTCTGTTGACAACGTCGTCAATGGTCTGATGTGGCAGAGCGGCATTCTGATGTCAAGGCCCAGTTATATATTGTAACTTACCTTTACTACAACACAACTAAAAATTGACTGTAGTGTAACTAATGCCACATTTAACTACTTTTGGACTATTGAAAGTCCAAAAATAATAAAAATATGAATTTTCCAATGCATGGGGTTAGGCAATTAATCAAGAGATTTCTAGATGTAAGCATAGAGTTCACATTTCTGTTCAATTTTGCAAGGAGTGAAGTTTGAAAGCTAAACAATTTTTTTGTAAAAAGTATCGAGATATCTCCCATTTGAAGGGTGAAACTTTTGTCAGAATAAGCACTATAGGTGGACGATTTTAGTATTCTAGAAACCTCCAAAGAAGTCCCTCTAATGAATCCATGGTTGTATAAGAGTTAACGTAATTGCATCATGAGATGTCCCGATGAACGTGTAGAATATGCATTCACATCACTTAATATATGGATGAGTCCAATCTGAGATTTTAACTTGGAATGAATGATGTAAAATGTTGAAGTGGACCAATTATACTAATATGCTGTAGTGTAAGGTTCCTACCAAAAACCATGCATTCAGAGATAAACGCACAATAAGAGTCAGAAGATGTCGTACATTAGGAGAGAGATGGTGTCTGGAAGTGTCAATATATGAAAGCCTCTATTGAATCCATGGCTGCTGAGAAGTTTTTATAATTGTATCGACAAATCGCTTGATGAACGTACAGAGTATGCGTCTACTTCCCATAATACATGTACGTCTCAAATCTAAGATTCTCTAATACGATGAAAAGTGATACAAGTTGAACTTAATCAGGAGAAGACCCGAACATTAGTGCTAGACTTATATATGAAATCACCCTTCAAAAAAACATGACAATAAGAGTAAGGGCAAAACCGTCGTACATTGTAAGACAGATGGTAACCCTAGAGGTCTTCAATTAATGAAGTAACATACCTCATAAACAACGACTTTGACAAACAGCTAAACTAATTGTACTACTGAAGTAAAAAAAGAACCACGTACAATGAAAACCAAGCCTACCATTCAAAAGCTAGGTCGAGCATTAATCGGGAGATCCCCCAATGACCGCAATAAACACCGGTGTCGGGTAGAGAGGAGCGCGCTTAGGGAACACACAAGGTGTCTGGCTGCAAGTTGATGAGTGTAGATGGAGAATTTCAAAACTCGAATCTTCACTCGGTTTTCAAAGTCTTCAAATTTGAATTTTCACTTAATGTTCAAAGTCTCCAAACTCGAATCTTCACCCGATCTCCAACCATCCTATCTTGTGGTGGCTCTATAGGGCCAAAGGTAAAGGTGTGTAATAAGAAACAAGGCCTCGGACGGATAAAACGAGACGGCCAAACCACGAGCTGACCGTCCGAAAGATGGTTCCTAAACTTCAAACCCACGGTGACCAGGAAGCGCCTTTCACCAGTGGAAACAACATAGAAGATCGACCATGTGAGTGATCAACCCCACTTCATCGCCACAAACGTAAAACGGGGCTATTACTGGATACCCACGTAGTCCACAACAAAGTTTACAGTGTAAAAAAAATGAGAACAACAAGCCTCCAAAATCGGCTAGGAATAACAATAAAAACACAACGAGCCTCCAAAACCGGTTAGGAATAACAAGCCACAAGCCACAACACACGAATCTTCAATCTTCTTGTCTTCAAGTCTTGGTTTTTTCAAATCTCTTCAAATCTCTTCAAATCTCCTCAAAACTCCTCCAACCCCAATTCCTTCTCCTTGACCAAACTTTGGTGTGATGCCACGGCTACTCTACAAACTTAAATGAGATGTCTAATAGGTTTTTGAAAAGCTTACACAAATCTCTACTTCTCCTCTAAAACTCAACTCAAACTAACATTCTGTCCATATTTTATGACCACTCAAAGTTTCGACTTCAAAGTTTAAAGGCAGCAGACCCTCCTTCACTTCTACACTTATAAATCACTCATACATGTTTCAAATACAACAAATGATAGCTTTATGAAAATCTAACAAAAATCTTCACATCCTCTCCAAATTTCAACTCAAACTAACACTCTATCCATCTATTATGGTCCCTTAAAGTTTCGGTTCTTAAGAATTGAAGGCAGCAGACCTTCCTTCATTTCCACACTCATAAATCACTTATATATGCTCCAAACACAATGAATGTTAGCTTTATAGAAAGCTAACAAAATTTCCTACATCCTCTCCAAATTTCATTGCAAACTAAAGACTTGTCCGTCTTTTATGGTTGGTCAAAGTCTCTGCCCCTTCATTTGGGAGGTAGCAGACCTTTCTCCACTCAAACTAACACAAATCTCAACTCACAACTTTAATTCAAGCAAGAGAAGACTTTTTGGAAAGACAACAATACGATATCAAAACCCACCAATTTTCATTTCAAAATTCGTAAAACTCCACACACAATAGGCCTCCAAACATTCGGGTCTTGCCAACTACAACGAGAGAGAAGATGAATAGTGTCCACCTTTTTCCCCACCTTATCAACAACTCCATACCTTCTAAGCAAGTGGCAATCAGCCCTTAACTTGCTCCTAAGGCTAACTTTCAACCATTGACCTTCCTATTTGGTCCCACAACTATATCTTTATCTTTAATTTAGAAGGAAAATCACTTCAAAGTTTACCTAGAAGGCAAACATTTCCATCTTTTCCTTCTACAACTATAACCATACAAAATCATTTCTATAAAATACTCCACACATGGATATAAGCACTAACATCAAACCAATGTCTATTAGAGGTAAAAAACTAGACTTTCAAGACAAACTTCACTCCATCTGCAAGAACTTGAGAATGCGCTTGATAGTCGCAGCGACATATTCAGCACAATCCGCCTTCGTTAAGGGATTGACAAGCCCCTCTAACCATCATTGGTGGCCACGACTCCCCTTAATCGGCCTGACCATACAAAAGTATTGGTCGTTGTTTAGACCTTCAAAATTCCCTTCAAATGTCAATTCACAGCTACCGAGTTCAACACATCCAACTTGTAACAAGATTACCAACGCATGAGCATCCTCCTGAAGGTTTCCGTGCCACCACTGCTCAATACGAGGCTGCTTTGGCGATCGAGAAGGCCCAACTTCATCTCGTAGATGTACAAATGGCGATGGCAATTTCCGTGGCAGAAGCGGCTCATCCGGCAGTTGCGATAATGAAAATTCAAATTCAGCCTCCAGTTGAGGTTCTTCATCTTGAGACTCAAAAAAACCCCTCCAATTCGACATCTTAAATCTAAAGTAGGAAACAAAAACCACTATTAGAATTCAATGAAGCTCTAAGGCAAGATCGTCCTCTTATATAGAGGTTATACACCTCTTGGAACGGCGTCACCTTGAAGCTACTCAATAAAACATATTATAATATATTTTTACACTGTGTACAAATCTACAACAGGACACCGGGATCCAATACTCAATCATGGGTCCAACTCATTTGACCTATTCAAATTTGCCAAAGCTGCCTCTCTACATTTTTTAGTAATAGTCCGTGATTTTGAATCAACTATCTTGGACCAATTTGAATACACTACAGTATCTGCATCAATCCAGACGGGGGAACGGTTTTCTACAATCCATTTTTCATACCAGCAATTCCGGTACCTCAATTTCATTAAGGTTTCCGAGTTATTCGGTTGCCAATACTGAATCAAAAACTTCCCGTAGTTTACATCTCCTACCAATGTGCATACACTAGACATCGCTCTTCTTTATGAAACGGCACAAATTTGGGGGTCTTCTGGTCTCATAAGAACCCACGAGTCTGGATGAATGTCAAGCCAAGAATTAAAGCTCTTCCGTGGCGCCTCATTTACTAGGTTGTAATAAGGTTCCAGCTCGTCTTTCTCTAGAATGACGTCCACCGGATTGACCCTTGATCCTAGCCTGGACCCTTCATTGTACACCACCCTCCAATCATGATGTAGCCAAAAGCCTTCTTGCAATTCTGCAGGACAATCGGGAAGTGGTTCCTTCAGGTGATGCAGCACACACTTCTAGTAATCCACGTATGGTCCAAATGCAGTTGCAAATCCCTCGCATTTCGACATTCCGGTGTGCCAATATTGAATGTACTTCTCCAATCCTAACATTATGAAATCCTTGTTTAGGGTAGCCTTTTGCGCTGTATCAAGAGCCTTCTCTTGATTTCCCGTGGCTAAAGGAATTTTGCTCCCCCACATTAGCTTGAATGGCATAGGCTTCGGACAACTTAGAGGAAGCATCGGCCACCCATTGCGGTCTTCCTTCCAAATGCGTTCAGAAGGTTTCTCAGACGATAGCCAATTTGAATCAACTGCTGACTTCTTAAAATTCATGACAGGGATCCCGTCATTGTCCAGGTAGAATCTAAACAGATGCATATCCCCCAATTCAACTAATCTAGCGACGCAACTAGTCTGATAACCCTTTACAAACGACTTAAAATCCGTCACCTCTTGTATAAACTCTAGCATAAATGACAGTTCCTGTGACCTTATGAAGGCCTTTATAAGGTCAGCAACAATATACGTGTTTGTGCTCTTCAAAGCCTTTGAAAGGTGGCTAAAATAAGCATCGATGTCCTCATGAGTGTGTCCAACTAAAAGAAAACCAACCTGAATTTCTTTGAACACTCCCTGTGTAGTAAGCAGAGACAAAAACGCCATAAGATACTTGTTTTTGTTATCCTTGCGAAGTTGTCAAGCTGAAGGTACAACTTCTTAGGTAAGAGCACAAACCCTAGTCGACCAACTAATTCTGCCAATTTTAAACTGTCTATACATCTAGATTTTCCTCTAAGTAGTGCCTTGAACATTGGATTAGCCGGCGGAAAGGGAAAGAGGTTACCGGACTCCCAAATTGGTGGACCCTCCAATCAGCGAAGCAACCTCGCCAACGATGAGATAGTGAAATTTGAATCTTCGGGCCAACAAGATGGAGCATAATGGGCGTAGACACCATCACCGTGACCATGCGCCACCATTCCTGTTACACTCATCAGAAGCTGACCCAAACTTGTCGTGGCCTTTGTTGTCACCCTCATTCTCGGGAGAGCCGTTTTGATTGTATCCATCTTGTCATGAATAATGCACAATATCTCTTGCGGATTCCGTTTGGATTCTTCACGCCAAGAGGCATACATGCGGCGGCAGGATGCTTGATGATTAAGATGCCTAGTTCGCTGCTTAACAAAGTCCACGTACTCCAGGCTTCCCTTCGGAGATTTCAAGATAAACTGCTGGAGATCATTGCAGGTCGTACACTTTGCAAACGAACTACCAACAAGCTTAATAGAAACATTATTGAAGTGTTGCTTCTTAATTCTACTCATAGTAGACTAGCTGACCGGAAGGAGACCATAGCCCACATTCAACTGCACATACAATTGAAGCACGATTCAACATCCAAGGCATCATGATTAAAGGACTATCTTCCACAAAAACAAAACATAGAGTACAAAAGAGAGATCGGGATATCTCCCGATTCCAAAACCGAGCAAATGTCACTGTCATACAAGAGAGAAAACACAATTAATTCTGGTTCCAGCATGATGACGGGGTTCAGGAATGGCTTCGCTTCTCAAACTCCAGAGCAGAACAATTACCTCATTGACGTCAAGTAGAACGTGCTTCCAATTATTTCCAGCAGGTAGTAATTTCCTAGTGTCCATTCTCCTGTTTTCAATACCACATATATGATGAGGCATCTGATCAGCATTCTTGTCTATAATTGCTTGCATAGTTCCCGAGACCTGAACAGTTCCAATCCTTGGGCGCTTCACACCTTTGTTTCCATGTGTCCCTGAAAGGATGCCATCTCTGTACTTGTCAATGTAATTGTGGTAGGTCAATTTTAGAATTTCGTGAATAGTATACCATGCCGTGCCACAGACATCTACTCCTTCTAGTGTAATATATTTCCGCTTGCGCGTACTGTCAACAGAGTGCAATTGTCCGCCGACAGCGATCCCATATTTGCGGCGATCTTCAAATGACTTCAAGTAAAATTTTTGCCTAACCTTTCAGGTATTCTCCAAAGGAAAAAGTTGGCATCAACAACTCTCGCAACATTTCTTGGAGCTAACCTTCTGAATCTCTTCATCTACTATTTTGCAATCATACTGAGCATCCTTCTGAAGAAGACTAGGCTTACAAACTATAAAATGGTAAGGCGCCTTCTCCCGTCCACCAAGATAAGCAAGGGGATCCTAAACATTGGGTAAGGCTGCAAAATGGTCTACTGCGCCCTTCAACGACTGACCACTAGGGAACCAACAATCAATTATCGGCCAACAAAAATGAGTCATTATGTCTTCTCGGGTGTCTTCTTTGTTATCAACAAAAACATCCAGTATGGTGACACCAACAAACTCCACACCCAGCGTCCCATCTTGGAAATGATCGTCCAGCTTCCAATAGATTATCCAATTTCAAGCATAGAGCACATCTGTAGAGTCCTTCTAATGCACCTGTGAGCTCCCAATTTGTCACTTAGGACTCATAGAATTATTTTTTTGGAAATTTGCAATTTAAAGTTGATAAAAGTATACAAAAAACCTTAAAAAGAGTGTAGAACCAAAATAGGGTTGTGTCATACCCACTATAGTATTTGGTCTAGATTTATGTTTTTACTTGAAATCTCTCCAAACCTGGCCTAAAAATAGTATAGAAATAACGAATTGGCTAGATTTGGAGGATTTGAGTCACACAGCCCCAAAAGGGCTAATTCCCACCATGCATGTGGCAATTCATGGCTAGGTCGGTCCAAGGGATCCACAGCGAGGCCACTAGGTCAGGCCCTAGAGTTAGATTTAGAATTCCCCATTACATCGACGAATTCCCGAAATCCCGATTGTTAGCATGCAGGAGCCACTAACGCAAGACTGGGCCCGTGGAGGAATCTACAGCCTAAAGATGGTGTTCTAGGATAAATCCCGTGCCAGGAGTCCAATGGCGAAACCGATTTGCCAAGATTCCTCTACCTACAGAAGATTCCCGTACCGTCGCTAATTCAAGGAGATGGCCAGTTTGAATCTCCATTGATCAATCGTGCCAGGTACGGAAACGCACCTACACGTCTTTCATGCAACTCCCTAAGAGGTCACGTGAAAATTCCCGACATCTTCCGACTTGCAAAAGAACCTTTTCCGGGTGGTCAACCCTCCTAACCTCCAACGGGAATTTCATGAAAATTACCCAGGTTACAATAAAATCTCATTAAAAATTAGATTAGTTTGTTTTATGTTAATAATGCGCTCCGTGAAGTTTCACGACATTCCGATAGCGGCAAGTACCCAAACCAGCGAGATTCCTCGGGAATTAACCACGTGGAGGGATCCCCGCCACGTTGACCGGCATTCCGGGACCATACGATGGCAAAACGAAGTCAACCAAGAGTCCTTTCCGACTCCCTCACACCTACCGGAGACCCTAGGCTATTCACATTTCTCAAAATAGGAGACCCCCAAGATCTAGGATTTTACCACAATTTGGTTTTTAAATTAAATTAGCCTACAATGGGTTTTTGGCCTCGGTACGGGGGGCAAGGGGATTTAGGATTAAACATGGCGATCTGGAGCCAACGGCGCAATCCGTTCGGCGATTGGAGTTAATCTCCAAAAGTTAGGATGTTGGTCCAGCATAGATGGTAGAAGTAGATTTTGAGGAATTAGGATGAAAATCTTTGAGGATGAGGATGAAAATCCAAGTTGATAAGGTTACTTTAGAATTCTAGAGGGAGGGGTGAGCCCTTGGAAACCTATATAAGGGCCCCATTTCTCTCTCTAGAAGACCCCCAATACTAGTTTTTGGGTCCGTGGGTCCAAGCCATTTTGGATATTTTGGCGTTTGAAGCCAAAAACCTCTACGGTGTTTTTGGAGCACTTTTTGCTCCATTGTTGTAGTATTTCAAGCTTTGAAGGTCCTTGGGGGTCCTTCTACCTTGCTTTGTATACTCCTTGTGTCTTCTTGTGTACCTTTATTGAGAGTTGAGAGCCCTTCTCTCTCTCTCGTGCATCCCCGTGATCTAACTTGTGTGTTTTAAGAGTCTCTTGGGTGTCTTGTATTAATCTCAAAGTCACCCCCCACCGTACCTTGGCGATGCCGCTTTGGAGGTCCTTTAGTGTGTGAGCTTGGTGTGGCCACGTGGCCCTAACTCGTGTGATTTCTTCTAGTATTTTCCTTACGCCTTCTTCAATCTTCTCCTGGTTGAGTGGACCTCCCTCCGGGATGGCGAAGCTTTGAACTTACCTTAAGTGCCTTCTTTAAAAGTGTAACCTTGTCTTCTTTTAAAGTTTCCCTTGTCGTGTGAATCCCCCCCTAGGACGGCAAAGCTTTGAACCTACAACTAGTTCTAAGTCCTAGAGTGTGTGTTAAAAAGTGCCCGGACGGCGGAGCTACGGACCCCCGGAGTGTTACAAGTCCTAGAGTTGGTGTTAAACCCAACTTGACGGCGAAGCTTTGAACCTCCCGGATACCCCATTCCAAAGTCTAGTTTCCAAGACCTTCTTGAAAAAGTCTAAAGTTTGGTTTCCAAGATATTAGTGTTTAGCATGAAGTAGGAAGTTGTGGGCCAAGTTTAGCAAGCCTAGCACTTGTATACATAATTTTGTAAGTCGAGTGTGTTACTCCACAAATTCGGGCCTAACCCCCCGGACGGCGAAGCCTTGGCTCTAGCACTAATTTTGTCCAAAAAATCCAATTTTTATTTACTAAATGGGTTCCCCTTAGGGAACCCGTGGAGGTGATTAAAAATTTGGTGGTGGCGAGCATATACCAGCCAACAGTAACCAACATATACCAAGCCAGCAGAACCAGCGTATACCGAGCCAGCAGTAACCAGCGTTACCAAGCCAACAGTACAGTGTATACCAGCCAGCAGTAACAGCGTATGCTCAGCCGACGGCCGGTACCCGTAGCCAGTACACTGCCTGTCCCGATGTGCTGGGTCATCCTTGCTTGGCCGGCGTTTTGAAATCTTGGTTGATTGAACCAAAACTCACATACATCATGGCTGAATTTCAGACCAAAATGGGATGATACCCTGCAAGGTCCCAACTTTGGGTTGTTTTTTTTATAAGTTTTCAACCAAATAGGACCTAGTTAGAAACTCATTTAGAGATCTAGTTTAGAAACTTAGTTATAGATCTAGTTTAGGAAACCAGTTATAGATCTAGTTTAAAAACTTAGTTATAGATCTAGTTTAGAAAACCAGTTATAGATCTAATTTAGGAACCCAGTTATAAATCTAGTTTAGCAATCCAACATACTCTAGTTTAGCAATCCAGTTGAAACTCAATGGAGACCAAAGGTTCAAAACTCCAAAACTCCAAAGTTGTAACTAAAGGAACAAAGGGAGGGGGAAGAAAGAGATTCACCGCCTCCACGTCACACCTGCACACAAAACTTGCAAACTCCAATCTAACCAAAAAACACACACACGAGCAATGGAGGGAGATTAGAAAGGAGGAGATGAAGTAGAGAACAAAAAGTGAGAGACGATAAATAGTGACCTAGGCCTAAGCTTAGGTAGACTTAGGAAAGGAAGTTTTGAGAATTTGTGGTGACCGTTGGAAGGAGGATTAGGATGACACAAAGGCAAAATTGTGTAAGAGGATAGTTTGCATCTTAAAAACCTCCTTGGAGTTTGAGACCATAGTGTAAGACTCATAAAAGCTTAGGTAGAATAGTACTAGTGTAGAAGGAGAGAGGAAGAAAGATAAGGAAGGAAGAAGGGAAAGAAGGAAATTAGATTGCAAGGGTGTAATATTTTCTCAATTTAAGCGGTGAGTTTGGAAAAAATCAAACAAAACAAAGGACTACCATGGAGCATGATGATGTGGACGTGGATGAAGTAATTTCCGAAATCGGCAATGAAGAGGTGAGTTTTTGAATTAATCCTTGGTATTTTCCCTAATTAGCGTTGATTTTCTTAATCAGCCGTTAAAAGCACAATTAGCAAGTCAAGATTAGTGCAAAGTAAAGGTTTAGATTCAAAAGTTTATAGATTAGGGATAGAGGTTTTCGAAAACATATTACACTTAAGATTTGGCTTTAAATTGACCACGTTAGGCTAAGTTAAGCAGTAGGAGGTTGGACGGAGGAATTTGAGTAAAATTTCATCCAAAGGGAACCATGGACGGAACTTAGGAATTTAGGGTAGAAAGAGAATTTAGGATTAAAATTAGAGATTAATTAGCGGTTGGAATTAGAGTCAAATTACATTTCAATTTTAAAAGTTAAACTTCTAAGGCCAAAATCTAGAGTTAACTTTGGGAGGTTAAAAAGTAGAATTAATTTGGAAGTTTAACTTAAGGGATTAAATTTTCCAATGAAATCTTAGGGTAGTTAAAAAAGGAAGTTTAGAGTTAATTAGGAGTCAAATATCCGAGTAGAAAGTAGAAATTAAAAGTAAAAACTTTAGAATAAATTTAGGAGATAGAAATTACGAGTAGAAATAGGAGTTAAATCTTGAAGTTGGAAATTCAAGGTAGAGTGAATATTAGAGGTCAAAAGCTAGGGTAAAATTTAGAAGTTAAAATTTGGAGTGACAAGTAGATAGTAAGAAATCAAATTTCAATTGAAAAGTAAAAAGTTAGAATTAAACTTTACCGACCGGTTTAGATGTTACATTGGACGTTATTTTTGACATAAAAACATAAGTTGTTTTCTCAGACGTCCACTAAAATCCGTCTCCTAAAATTAAGCTAACGTCACCTAAAACGCGGATTTCTTATAGTGAAACAAAAATGATAACCTACACAGAGAGGCAACAATGAGTTTACGCCCTTGCTTGTTCTTGGGCCAAATCATCCCAATGATAGCTTGTGGAACAAGTCCATTTTAACATGTCCATAGGACATGTTTTAATTCTCATTAATGTGCAAGACTTTTATGCCTCCCATTCCCGTTTAATCACAAAGAAGCCTCGGATTTTTGCTTCAATCATATATTTAGGAGGAAAACTAATTACAAAGAGAGCCAAAAAAATAGTTCTATTTTCTGAGATGCCTTGCTCATTTCTAGGTTAAATTATGCAATTGATAGCTCCTCGGAAAGTTACAAACACTGAGTTTCCCACGAGCCATTAAGATGTATTTAGTCTTAGCTATTCTATCTGCCATTCCGGTTTAGTGACAACAAAATAACTCAGGTTGCTGCCTTATGTGAGCTCCCAATTTGTCACTTGGGACTCGTAGATTTTTTTTAAAATTTGCAATTTAAAGTTGATAAAAGTATACAAAAAGACATAAAAAGAATGTAGAACCAGAATAGGGTTGTGTCATACCCATTATAGTATTTGGTCTAGATTTGTGTTTATACTTAGAATCTCCCCAAACCTCGCCTAAAAATAGAAGAAAAATAACGAAATAGCAAGATTTGAAGGATTTGAGTCACATAGCCCCCAAAGGGCTAAATCGCACCATAAATGTGGCAATTCATGGCTAAGTCAATCCGAGAGATCCACAGCAAGGCCACTAGGTTGGGTTCTAGAATTAGATTTGGAATTCCCCATAAATCGATGAATTCCCAAAATCCCAATTTTTAGCATGCAGGAACCATTAACGCAAGACAGGGCCCGTGGAGGAATCTATAACCTAAGGATGGTGTTTTTGGATAAATCCCATGCCAAGAGTTCAACAGCGAAATCAATTCTCCAAGATTCCTTCACCTGCAAAAGATTCCCGCACCATCGTCAATTCAAGGAGATGGCCAGTTTTAATCTCCACTGACCAATCGTGCCAGGTATGGAAACGCACCTACACGTCTTTCATGGGACTCCCTGAGAGGTCCTATGAAAATTCCCGACATCCTCCAACTTGTAGAAGAACCTTTTCCGGGCGGTCAACTATTCTAACCTCCAACGGGAATTTTGTGGAAATTATCCAGGTTATGGTAAAATCTCACTAAAAATTATCATAGCTTATTTTATGTTAATAATGCGCTCCATCAAGTTTCATGACATTTCGATAGCGGCAAGTACCCGAACTGGCGAGAATCCTTAGGAATTAACCACGTGGCAGGGTCCCCGCGACGTTGACCGGCATTCCGGGACCATACGATGGCGAAACGAAGTCAACCAACAGTCCTTTCCAACTCTCTCGCACCTACCGGAGATCCTAGGCTAGTTACTTTTTCAAAATAGGGGACCCCCAAGATTTAGAATTTTACTACGACTTGGTTTTTAAACTAAATTAACCTATGATGGGTTTTGGGTCTTGGTACGGGGGATAGGGGGAACTTGGACTAAACACGGCTGTCGTGTCACTCTACATCGTTTACAAGAGATGTCGTAAACTACAGGCACTAGAACATGCACACATACTTAAAAGCAAGTCCACACTACAACAAGGCATGAGCAAACAACCATCCAATAATAAACTTCTCAAAATGCTTCTACTTTATCTCGATAGGACTAGTTTTGCAAAAGAATTGAAGTAACAAGGGGAAACCTTAGATTTAGTAAATTAGCAACACCGCCATCATCTACAAACAACCCTCAAGGTATACCACTTCCTAACACTCCATGAAACCTTCACACACAAGACTTGAAGAGAATGAATGAGCAAAGGGGCGGCCTAGGGTTATAACCACCCCAAAGGTGTCCCAAAACAGCTCCGTTCACACTTCAAACAGTCTAAAAATCCTACTTTAGCCCCCCCCAATGGCCAATACATGGTTATTTCGGCTATGCCATGTCTACAATCAACCCCTGCAAAGCCCCATAGAGCCTTCTAGCTACCCGTCATCAAATAACGTGACACGGTGATCTGGAGTCAACATAGCAATCCATTTGGCGATTGGAGTTAATCTCCAAAAGTTAGGATGTTGGTCCAACATAAATGGTAGAAGTAGTTTTTTAGGGATTATGATGAAAATCATTGAGGATGAGGATGAGGATGAAAATCCAAGTTGATAAGGTTACCTTAGAAATTTAGAGAGAGGGGTGGGTCCTTGGAAACCTATATAAAGGCCCCATTTCTCTCTCTAAAACACCCCCAATTCTTGTTTTTGGTCCGTGGGTTCAAGTTATTTTGGATATTTTGGCGTTTGAAGCCAAAAAACTCTACGGTGTTTTCGGAGCACTTTTGGCTCCATTGTTGTTGTATTTCAAGCTTTGAAGGTCCTTGAGGTCCTTCTATCTTACCTTATATATTCCTTGTGTATTTGTTGTGCCCTTGTTATGAGTTGAGTCATTTCTATCCTTTGTTGTACCCTTGTGAGCTAACTTGTGAGGTTTAGGACTCTTTTTGGCGTCTTGTGCTAATCCTAAAGTCACCCCCCACCGTACCTTGGCGATGCCGCTTTGAAGGGCCTTTAGTGCGTGAGTTTTGTGTTGCCACGTTGTCCTAATTCGTGTGTTTTCTTTAAGTATTTTTTACTTTCTTCTAACGTTTCTTTTGTTGACTGGACCCCCTTCGGAAAGGCAAAATTTCGAATCTATTTTGTGTGTTTCCTTTAAGTGTGATCTTGTCTTCATCTAAAGCTTTCCTTATTGTGTGGACCTCCCTCTCAGGCGAAGCTTTGAACCCGTAGCTAGATTTAAGTCCTATAGTGTGTGTTAAAAGGTTCCGGACGGTGGAGCTACGGACCAACTGAGAAGTGACACATGGCAGTCTTGAAAGGGTATCTTATTTGTACTTGTTTTAACCAGAGCAAGCCACTTAGTCTTTCGAAAGTGTCTGAATTTTGTTTTGAATAGGTTTCCGGGACTAACTCTCTAGCCACAGATCGAGAGAATTCTAAACCCTCAAAAATCCGAGGACACAAACAAGCTAAGAAAGATGAACAAGTAGAACATAGCAATTGGGTAGAATAAAGCAGCAATAGAGAACCAAATTAGAAAGAATTCATAAGTAGAATAGATTAGGAGAGTCAATGAAAACAAAGAACTAGGTAGGAATAGAGTAGATTAGAAAAGGAGATAGTAAGCTTTGGGAATCACCACACATATGAAAAATACTCTCTCAAGCTCTCAAGCTCCAACAACCAACTTGAAGAACTAGAAGAAGATAAAGTGAGGGAGAGACGAAGTTGGTCTAAGAAGGAAGGAGTCCAACGTGTCAGTGGTAGTTCAATGCGTCAGTGGGAATTCAACGCGTCAGTGCAGTCTAATGCGTCAGTGGTAGTTCAATGCATCAGTGCAGTTCAACGTGTCAGAGGTAGTTGAAGCAACCATTAATCCTCATCTCGAGCCTCGTGGAAGGATTGATGACCATTTCAACTACCCTAGTTAATGACTTGCAAGGCAATAGTATAGAAAGAAAATGAAGGAAGAAGGAAAAGAAGGAGGTTAGATCCTCAAGTGTGTAGTATTTTCTAAAGTTAAGCGGTGAGCTTGAAAAAAAAAGACTACCATGGAGCATGAGGATGCGTATACGTAGACGTGGACGAGGTCAATTCTAACACCAATAGTGATGAAGTAAGTCATTGAACTAATCCTCGGTGTTTTTCCCTAATTAGCTCTTGACTTTCTTGATTAGTCCTTAATCCACGTTAGCAAAGAAGGATTAGCGGGAAGTAGAAGTTTAGATTTAAAAGATTATAGATTAAAAGTAGAGGTTTCCAGAAATATATTAAACTTAAAATTTGACTTTGATTTGACCACGTTAAGTTAAGTGGTAAAGGGTAGGATGGATGAAGGTTAGTCAACTTCATCCAAACGGAACAACAAACAAGATTTAGAGTTAGAATTAGGAAGTAGAATTTAGAATTAAAACTAGGGAGTAAAAGTTAGGGTTAATTTTAGGAAGTATTAATTTTAGGAAGAAGGATTTAGGGTTAAACTTAGAAGTTAAAACTTAGAGTAAAAATTAGATAGTAGAATTCAAAGCTAAAAGTAGAAATTAAAAGTTAGAGGTAGAAGTTAAATTTTAGAGTTAGTTTTAGAAGTAGAAAATCTAGAGTTAAAAGTAAAAACGTAGAGTCAACCTAGAGGTTAAAATTTGGGATTAGTTTTAGAAGTAAAAATCTAGAGTTAAGAGTCAAAACATACGGTTAAATTCAAAGGGTAAATGTTAGAGTTAGTTTAGAAGTAAAAACCTAGAATTAAAAGTCAAAACATAGAGTTAAAATTAAAAGGGTACAATTTAGAGTAGTTTAGAAGTACAAATTTAGAGTTAAAATTAAAAGGGTAAAATTTAGAGTAGTTTAGAAGTACAAATTCAAAGTTAAAAGTCAAAACATAGAGTTAAATTTAGAGGGTGAATTTTAGAGTAGTTTAGGAGTAAAAACTTTGAATTAAACTTAGAGGGTAAATTTTAGAGTAGTTTAAAAGTAAAAATTTAGAGTTAAAAGTTAAAACGTAGAGTCAAACTTGGAGGTTAAAATTTAGAGTTAATTCAAAGGAGTAAAAATCTAGAATTACATTTAGAAGTTAAAATTTAGAGTAGAAGTTAAAATTTAGGGTTAGTCTTTAGAAGTGGAATTCTCGGGTGGGACGTAAAAACATAAAAGATAACCTTAGGGATTCATGGAAGGAACCTAGAGGGTCCCATTTCAGTTAGTTAGGGTTGTTCAAAATGGCACCAACCACCCAATCTACCCTCGACATAGGATAGACATTTAGTACGGTAGGATTTCACCGTTAGATTCCCGTAACCCCTGATCATAGATAGTTAGCTTGGAAGTCACCACATGCATCTTTAGGCATTTTTTTGGCCCACCCACGACACTTAGGAAACATTAGCAAAAGATCCACTACTTGGAAGGCACAGTGGACCGCACTTACAACAGCCCTTAAATTAAAAAGTGAATAAAAGCTAAGAACTTGGTCGTGTTTGCTCTATTACCAAGGGTGGGTAATCTAACTCCTACACCTCACAGAAAGCCAACAATGAGTTTACGCCTATGCTCGTTACTGGGCCAAATCATCCTAGTGATAGCTTGTGGACCAGTCCATTATAACAATCCATTAGCCATGTTCTAATTCTCATTAATCAACAAGACTTTTATACCTACTATTCCCGTTTAGTCACAAAAAAGCCTCATTTTTTTGCTTCAATCAACATATATTTAGGAGAAAAACTAACTACAAAGAGAGCCAAAAAATAGTTCTATTTTCTGAAATGCCTTCCTCATTTCTAGGTTAAATCATACAATTGATAGCTCCTCGGAAAGCTACAAACAATGAGTTTCTCACAAGTCATTATGATGTATTTATTCCTACTTATTCTACCCGCCATTCCAATTTAACGACAACAAAAGAACTCAGACTGCTGCCAATGAAAACATAAGCATACCTTGTCTGCGAAACTCGGCTGCCTTCTTTTGCAGACCTGCGACAACAATAGAAGCAGACTACTTGCAATGTTGGGAAAGAACTGCTAGGTTATGCAAATGAGCCACAGTCCGCAGAGTATACTTGAACTCAAGGACTTCCTTCCCCATGGCTTCAAAACCACCTCGCAGCCTAGAGGACAAGGCACATTCAAGAGTGATTAAGGCCAGAAATGAAAAGAAGCAGATCACATACTAAATATCAACAAGCAACCAATTTGAGCCTCTTTTGGGTATATTACAATGAAAAGAAGCAGTTCACATACTACACATCACAATGCTGGAGGTATTGACATTTCTACTCTTTGCGAGCCTCATATATAAATAACTTCATCATTTTTGTTTCGAGTCTCCCGTGGATATAAAAGTCAAGTAGAAAACTAGTAGTACAGGGTCTACCCCGAGACCGTCAATACATTGCTGTATGGCATATAATTAGTATAAAAACGGTAGAAAGCGCAAGCACAGTTTAAGTTTAAGACGGGCGCTGCTGAATTACTTTACGATAGAATTGATAATTCCGACACCCCAAACTGACTGAAGATATTGCAAGAATATTTATCAGTATAAATGGGTGGCAGAGATGAGATTTACGTCTCATTGTAGTGCTTGAATATCTTGTTGCTGTGCATACCAGGTTTGCTGAGTATATTTTGATGGCTGCCAAGTTTTGACGAGAGTATATGTGAGCCATCATTAGGGCACTAGGATGGTACTACAGTTGGTTTCAAAAGATATGTCCAACGTCCTGTAGGGGTCCGGGTGGGGACTCAATCTTGCTTGTTGTACTCTTCATCGTTCTTATCCAGTGCATCATATGCCTTTGGTTCAATGCAAGACGACTGATGCAATGACTTACCAAAGCTCCATCTCCTCCTAATTTTGGATATGACCTGCAAGCACCAAAGAAGATGTAAACTAGGGCAATAGTTGAACCAAATCGCTTACAAATGGAAGTATGAGCAATTTCAGAGGCTCTTTTGCTAAGAGACGATACTCACATTATTAAGAAGGACTCAATGCCCTTTAGTAGGCCTGCGCACATGAACCCCCAATAGTCGTCCCACTTCGCCTATTCGCCGCCAAAACTGCGTCAAATGGTCCTTCCGCCCGCCCTCACTTCAAGGTTCCGTCTCATCGCACTTGTCACCTTTCCACCAAGCTAGCTCACCACGATTCGCTCACAAATAGAAGTGGAAGGAATAAGTAACCTTACTGGTCTCAGAAGTAGTCGATGTTCATCAGTCTATTCTGCCAGGGAACCATATGCGCTTGCGGTATGCACGTCTGTACTCGGGACCTCCGGCTTACTTACAGAGAGGTTCAACGACTCCAGGGAATTGTTGAAAACACCGGTCTTTGGAGACCCAAGTGGCTAGTGCCTAATGCGAAGAGAAGAAGTCGAAAGAATACAAAGTAGCCGCCTTGAAAGCCCTAATCATTTAAATTTCATCTAGCAACAGATCCGAAGTGAAAGCCGCTGTTGTAGAAGCCCTAATCGTTTAGATTTTGTCCAGCAACAGATCCAAAGTGAAAGCAGCCACCGTTAGTTGTAGAATTCCTAATTGTGTAGCCTTCATCCTGCAACAGGTCCAAAATGAAAGCAGCCACTAGTGTAGAAGCCCTAGTTGTATACTTATTAGCCATAGATCCAAAGTTCATCAATGTAAACCATGATAACTAGAGAATTGGAATCTAGACTTGGAGAACACAATAGGAGCATGATTTTGCACCACCGGCAAAAGAGATGTCCATACATAGTCTTGAGTCCATAGTCTTCAGTACCTTACTTACTCCTCAAAGCTCTGAATTGGAGTACTGAAATTGGGTTGGTAAGATGAACGGACTTACCAAATATTCTAGACGACGTAAATCTTGTCGGATTTATGGTACGCATTAGGAACATATTAGGTTTGCGCAAGTCAAAATGGAAGTATGCCATGTGCCGTTGTCATAGTCCAAAAAATAAAAATAAATTTTTTTTTCTAATTTTTTGATTCAATAAAAACTTTGAAATCCAATAACTTTTTCATCGTAAGTGCAAACGCCACAAAACAAAGCCTGTGCACCCCTCCTTGCTGAGGGCTATCCGACAATACCAAGCACACGACCGGGGAAAGCATAGTCCGAGAAATCTCAATATAACAAACAAACAAAACTCAAAATTGTGGCAACAACATAATTGGTTACCTTACTTACACCTTCAAAAGCCAATCTCAACTTGAAAAAGCCTCTTGGTGGCCTTGTGGTCCTTTAGGGGTTAAGTAAGGGTTAAAGGGTTTCATAAGAGCACACACGATGTGACAATAGAGAACGTGATATTAGAGAGGTTTCATCCATTTCTATTCTGCGCGGAATGGTCGAATGAAAAACCACGACATTCATCCACCTCTATTGCTGACCGATTCGTGAATGGAATGGTTCTCCAGCACCAACTTTCTGCAGCTGCTCTTCCCGCCCGCGCTGTCTCTGCAAAATTTTGCAGGTTTATTTCAAGGTCTGTCTGGTGTGGATGCCGCGACAGAGCTGCGCAGTTTTTCACATAAGGCGAAGCTATTCATATTTTAGAATGGTAGATCGTACGAAGCGAGTAGTGTTTTAGCATTAGGAGGGCAGTTTCTGACATCCTGGGGTTGGATTTGAGGCCTACTCAGGATCGGCGCCATTTTTTTGAATAGAATGAGAACTTTAGAATTTCGGGATTCAAGTTATGGTCTGAGAAGGTGAGGAAGCGTAAGCAAGGGGAAGGCAATGGCAGGCGTGAGTGGCGGAGGTGTAGCTGAGAGTGGGAGTGGCGGTGCGGCAGGGGATGGGGTTTTCGATTCGCAGCAGGTAGCTGATGTGAAGGCTTGGCTGCGGGGCGCGTTTGAAGCCGTGGGGAAGGAAGTCCCTGAATTCGAGTACACTCCGCGGACTGTGGCTCATCTGCATAACCTGGCTGTTCTTTCCCAGCATCGCACGCAGTCTGCCACTATTGTCGCCGCGGATCTGCGGCAACGGGCAGCCGAGTTTCGCAGTCAAGGTATGCTTCTTTTTTCTTCTTAATGTGTGCAGGCTGAGGCCGCAATCTGAGTTTTTTTGTTGTCGTTTAACCGGAATGGCGGGTAGAAAAGATAAGAATAAATACATCGTAATGGCCTGTGAGAAACTCATTGTTTGTAGCTTTCCGACGAGCTATCAATTGCATGATTTGACCTAGAAATGAGCAAGACATCTCAGAAAATAGAACTATTTCTTGGCTCTCTCTGTAGTTTGTTTTTCTCCTAAATATATGCTGGCTGAAGCATAAATCCGAGGCTTTTTTGTGATTAAATGGGAATGGCAGGCGTAAAAGTCTTGCTGATTAATGAGAATTTGAACATGGCTAATGGATTGTTATAAGCGAAGTGTTCCACAAGCTATCACTTGGATGATTTGGCCCAGGAATGAGCAAGGGAATGAACTAATTGTTGCCTCTTTGTGCGGTCTGTTATCATTTTTGCTTACGTCATCTCTAGTAATCAGGGCTCTCTATACCTGCTTTACGTCAGCCATTGAGTTCTCCTAAATATTGGAGTCGTGAGCTGCATCTGATAACCACAAGTTGCTGTGGCAGCTGCCAGGATCCGTGAGACTCTGGAATGCACAGGGCTGTCGCAAGAGAATCTTTCCCAGTCTGGCGTAATGTCTGCAAATACTCTCGCCAATGTTGCTAATTTGCTTGACCTCAAGGACACGGAATCTACTAGGTTTGTTCTAATTTGCAACCATCTCGTATATTTTGTTGTTATTTGTTGTCCTGAAATGCAATCAGAATTGAGTGTTCTTGCGTGTGAGAATGACTTCATTACTTGAAGCCATGTAGAATTTTTGTCTTCTTTGTAATTTATCAATCCGTCTCTAGAGGCTTTCAGCGAGGCTCTCAGCGATGAATGGTTTTCTCGAAGCTTTTTTCGCTGATACATGTCTCGTTTTTTTCCTCTTGGCAGCTACCTGATGGCCATAGCTGAGCTCTCGCTAAAGAAAACTGAGTTAGAGGAGACAAGATCTAAGGCTCAGAGGGAATCCAAAATGCTTTTAGACTACACGCGCAAAGCAATTGCACGCTTGACGTATTTGAAAAGGTGATACCTTTATGTTTCTTGGATGTATGTGCCTAAGATGATTTTAGCTTATGTAGAAGCTGGTTGTTAGCTGAGTTTGGTGCTCTATGGTCTGATTGCCTCTATTCTGATAATAGTTCTTTATGAGATTGTTTGTTTGCTGAGATCCTTTACCTCTTCTAATGGGTACGGGGTGAAGGGCTCTCGGTCAGCTTGAGGAGGAGGTGGCTCTCCGGGAGGGACCTATGATGCAATGGAACACTAACCTCAAAATGATGGCTTCGAAAGAGCGACAATACCTGCAACAGCTTGCTAACTACAAGGTGCAGTGAGCTTCTTACAACTCTTTAGTAAATTCTCAAAATCTTTTATGTAAGAAATAGATATTACTTAATGTGCAAAACCTTTGGTGTAATTTAATTGCTCTTGTTTGCGAGGTCATGGGTTCTTGAAAGTCCTTTGTACTAGATAACCAGTCGAGTTCTGGGACAAGACTGTTGCTAAACATTACCTTCTCCATTAGACTAAATGAGGACCATCACATCTTGAATATCTTGAAAATGCCTTCAGAGAATTTTGCATTAAATGCCCATTCTATGTTGCAGTCTTTGCTTAGGCGTCTCGGGTACACACGTGAGATTAGTCATGGCGTTCTAATGTCCATGGTGGAGCATCGTCATGAATTGGAGGCCAAGACGAAGCCCATTCTTGACACCCTTCGCAGCTATCAAGATCTACCTCCGGTTCTAATCTTACCGGCTCTTTTCAAGATCAATTTTCAGAGTTATTCTTTAGCAATGCTTTGGTGCTGTTCATTCCTGTACTGTTTTGTCTCAGGGTGAGTTTGGGAATTGATAGAAACCTTTTGTTTTGCTTTTCTTAATTGATATTTTGGTATCTATTGGCGACAGGACAAGGCATTAGCGGGTCTTGCCATTGAAGACAAAAGGCGTGAATACGAGGCTGCGGAAAAGTACTTAGAAGATGCGTTACATTCAGCTCTCCATACCCCACAAGAGTGAATAGCACATCAAATACTTGACATGGCGCTTATAATGTGGACAGCTAGCATCTTTGCAAGCTGTTTTCCACTGTTATGGGATGGATTGCATCAGGGTAGGCCATGTATGTCCTGCATCTGGGTGACAATCTGAAAGTCTCATTCTAGCGTTACATTCGTTCTTTATGTCAGTATCAAGCAGTTTTGTATGTACACAGATTATTCCCCATTTGTACACAGGAACACTTCACTATGCTATTTTGAATCTTATCTGGACTACCCGTTGCCCAAATTAGTATTCTTGTAGTCTGATTCAAGCATGAGTCATACTCCCTCCATCCCGAAATACTAGTCCTTTATTTTCGTAATGAATGTATCAAGGATTTGGCAATAGGGGTTGTGACTTGTGACTCCATCTCCAAAGAATGAAACTTCTATGAAGAATGAGAGGGTATGGAGTGAAAAGAGGAGCCAATAAGAACCCTTCTCCATGAAGATGTGAGATTTCTTTTGAGAATGGAGAGAATGGAGGATGGAGAAATTTCTTCATGCCCATTCTTCACCTTCAAAAGAGAAGAATGGAACTTCTCAATCTTCAAAGAATGGGCCCTTTGTACTTCAAGGAGAAAGGGCCACATCTCCATTCTTTGAAGATTGAGAATGGAGAGAAGAAAGTGTGATAACCCCTAATTCTTCTTTAATTAAATGTTAATTAAATGCATGTTATGACTAAATGATTCTATAGTGAATGCGCAATGTGTCCTCTCAAGTACAAAACAAGTAGATGTGGCTATTAATTGCAATCAAGGAAAGATCAAAGAGTAGGAAGCTGCAATAGATACAAAGTGCTACACTTAAATATAGGTTTTATAGAAAAGGCAAGATTCTTATGCAACTATCTTGCCTTCTCCATGCGTTCAAATATGCACAACAATGACATAGAATTCAATAGATTCAATGAAAAGTTCAATGTCTTTTGGTCTTTGAGCTAGTGAACTTCAAATTGCTATAAAAAAATTCAATTTGTAGAATTATTTTGATTTGTGAAATGGATAATAAACTATATTTATTGTACTTCATTTCATTTGTTAATATCAAAAACAAAAAAAATCATCTTCAATCCTAAAATCAGCTTTGAAGTACATTGCTTAAGGAGACAAGTAATTCAAGACAAACAAATTATGGGGCAAAAGGAGTATATTGCAAATTTCTTTACAATCCTCTAGTTGAAGGCACCTCAATCTTTTCTGGTAGTGAAATTAGTTAGTCTTGTTTTATTGCCAAATGGTAATTCCAATGCAAAATAGTAATCAATTTACATCTCCAACTTTTATATGCACATGTTTTTTGTTATATAGGTGATATATAAAGCAATGATTTACGTGATTTTTTGCAATGTAATAGCATTTGAAAGGTTTCATCAACCTCCAAAGTTACATTGAGAAGTTGGAGGGATGTCATTAGCGTTTACTAAGAATGAATGCATTTATTATGATAGATAATATAAGATCCTTGAAGATACCAGGCATCAATACAAACTTGATATTCACTTTAAAATAGAGGATAGAGAGGAATTGTGATGGTTTTGAATTTTGCATATCATCTTTGAAAATTTTATAGGAAGTTTAAAAATGCTACCTATTTCACCATCTATCCTAAACATTGAACCATCATTTGTACATATAACTTTAGTAATCAATAAAAAACAATTAACTATCAATATATTAAATTATAACTTATTAGAATGCATTTAAATCTAGAGTAAGGCTTTTGTATATATTATATATATTATATAGTATTTTTATGCGTACTTGCCAAATTTCAAAAGTAGAAGAATAGATTTTTATATGTTGTCCAAAATTGCTCACCTTATCATAAGAAAATAGAACATCATAACTTTTTATTTAAGCACCCAATCAAAAAAATTTACATTCCTACATAGAGATTTATGTCTAGATTCTAGTATACAAGTTTTTTATTATGCATTATATTTACGTGTTATTTTCTTTCTATAGCTATATTTGGATGGCGTCAACTTCGGTCCAATATATGAGATTGTAATTGTATCTTTAAAAAACATTTTGTTAATAAATATTATTTGCATTCCATTGAGATGCTTCTGATTGTACATTTTCAACAACATTCACTTGCAATTTTTGGTCCCATTTTAAACATGGACAGAATGTGTAGGCAATCTATTGGGAAAAAAATATAAAAGGAAATATACTTAAAATTTCAAAAACATTAAATATACTTTTAGTTTTAATGAATATGGCATTTACAACTAGCTTGATTCAAAATTTGTGTAAAATCTATTCAAATTTGACTTCAAAAAAACTATTCTAATGTCCACTTGGTCATTCAATGACCAAGTTATTTCTAGAGGTTAACAAGTTATTTTATTGTTAAATCCACATAAAATACATTGTGATAATTTGTGTACTTTATTTTTATTTTTAAAAAGTTCCTTTTGGTTATAGTCTTGAATTAGAGCCATGACCATAAAAATTCTCTATCTCAATTTTAGATCACAAGCATAAAAATCCTTTGACATTTTTGAATAAAATCATCACAAATCATATTTAACCCCTAAAGGACCAAGGCCTTTTTTCTGCCAAAAAACACTCAAAACTGCCATATCTATAGCAAAGAGTAAAAAAAATTGAAAATTGTTTTTTTTCCACATCTAACCGTAGGATCTTACACCTAACTAGTATGAAAATTTATGGAAAAAATTTCAGAATTTTTGACCGCACAAATTGCAAGATAGTGGAGAATTGAATTGAGAGTCTAGGAAAAAAAATGAAATTCAAAAAAACTTAATTATCATTCTTAAAAAAATTGTTAAGTAGAAGTAGGTATGAGATAGAAGGAAAATCTAAAACATTAATATATTTTAGATGGAATTAAAATGCACTAATCCCAATGGTGAGATTGTTCTAACAAGTAAATCAGACCATGCAAAAAAAAAAATTGAAAAATTTGAAAAATTGCATTCAGAAATGAATCCTACAAGTTATTTTTTTCAAGAAGATGCTCTAACTGCCCAAAAAACAAGAATGTCCATAACTTTCTCATAACATATCCAAATGAAATGAATCAAAGCTTTCCAAATAGACAAAAATATAATCTATGAGAAAAAAAATATTAAAAAAAAAAATTCAAATTTTTGTCCATTTTTTTGGCTGCCCGGGCTGCCCGCCGTCCCCTTGTTTGAGCTTATTTGGTCATAACTTTTTTTTCCCGGGCACCGATTGTGAAAAAAATTATATTCCCACGAAGCTAATCAGATTTTCTACCTCCAAAAAAAGTTTCAAAAAAGCAGGATAAAATTTCAGCTTGTAGGTACCTACCCGAAAACGCATTTGTCCCCCGAAGGACAACGGTCCTTTAGGGGTTAAAATTGTGCTTATATTTGATTTTAGGAATAATAGTAATATAATTAATCTAATTCAAAATTTTATCTAAATTCAATCTTTAGGGTCTCACTAACTCCACTCTTAATCCCTTATGGCTCAACCATCCACCAAGTGCATGATGAATGTTATCAAAAGTGAACTTCATCCAATTAGTATTCATTAAGGAAGCTTTAAAAATATACCTAGAGGAAGATGTTTTGCATGAACCATTGATATAGATGTATTAGAGCAATTTCAATTATTTATTATAGAATTTTAAAAACAATCTTATTACTTAAAGGGCAAGCACTTAGGAGTTGATTTTAACTGAAAACATTCTACTCCATTTTTGGCCAAGAGTAGTAGAAGGATTACTCATATATACAGAGCCCTCAAAAAATGAATCAATGCATGTGTCAAACTGTCAATCAACTTCAATTAAGTGCAAATAGGGAAGAAGAAGTTAGATTAAGGAAAATGAATACCTCATGCACTATTTATTCATATTACTTGGCAACTTTGTTGCAATAATTTTTAGATTTTGAGTTAGGCTTGCACATATGAATGTACCTTTATTGATTCATTTTTTGGAGTAGCATTTCAAGCAACTCTAGATGACTTAAGAACCTAGAGAATTTGTATTTTATAGTGAATTTTTGTGGTTTCTCTTCTCTTCTTTCTTGCAAGCCATACCTTATAGTTTAGGAAGTAGAATTCGCATGATGAAGACAACTTCAAGAGAGAAAGAATAGACATTATCACTCTTTTGATGAAAGGTAGGAGTGCAAGAGTGGTTGCAAAGTCTTTTGTTTTTTCACAAAATAGAGTGAATAGAGTAAAGAAAAAACATTGTAGTACCTTAATTAGAATTGTTACTTTGGAAAAACAACATGCAGTGCTCTTGGTCATTGTTGGAAGGCTAGAAATGGTAATAGAGGCAACAAAAGTATTGAAAGTGGGTAGGAAAGGAGGATTTTGTCATAATGCACTGCAATATGCTTTGAGAAATGTTGGGTTTAGGGCTTGTGAAAAGGTACCAAAACCTTGTTTTTTACAAAAAAATGTACAAGAGAGTCTATATTTTGCAATAATTCACAAAAGATGAAAATAGAGGATGCAAAGAGAGTAGTATTTAGCAATTAATGAGAGAAAGATAAATCATTTCAATGTAGATGAAAGGATCTGGTGTTGGGTCAGTGACAAAAAAAACTTGTCTAATAGTGCTATAAAGCAAATAATGCTAATAGAGGATTCCTAATGCTATGGAGTTGTATAATAGCAAAAGGTCAAGGTGATTTACAAAAAGTGGATGGGGGTATAAATGCTAAGGACTATATTGCATTCTTAATTGTAGACTTGTACTTGAATTTCGAGAGATTAGGATACTTCAATCTTGATGAAGTCCTTTTTCAGCATGATAATGCTCCTATATAAAGCAAAGATTGTTCAAAAATGGTTTTAAGAGCAACCATTCACCATTTTAGAGTTCCCAACCCAATCGTCACATCTCAATTTCATTAAATATGTGGGCAATAATCAAAATATCATTTCTATATAATTCCTCCTACCAGTCTTTTACAATCATGGGAGCGTATAGAAGAGAATTTTCAAGCCATCACTACATAACCATGTGAGAGATTGTATGCTTGTATGCCAAATTGAATTGCAGTTGTTTTGGCCGTTCATGGCAAGAGGACAAAATTTTAACCATTTTGTGAATATTGCCCCAAAACTGAGTTTATGTACATAATCAACTTTGGAATTATGAATTTTTAAAATTTTAATGGCAACTTATTTTCAATTTTCTTCAGGTTGTGTGTTACTTCATGCTCTAAATTTTTTTTACCAAACACATACTCATTTTTTGAGGTCCCTCTAAGGTCCCTCCTGTGAGTTTCATGGGGATGGAATTTGTGTGCATATGTGACGACCATGGGTGGGGTACTTTTTTTGGTTTTTTTGTAGCCTATTTTTTTGTAGACAAATGATTTGTTTTGATCTTTTGTTGTGAACTTCACAGCACAAAATCTGCATTCATCATTCTATTTAATTAGTGCCAATTTAAAATAGAGTCATACCTAAATTGATGGACTGAATGTAAGGTAAGACATCCATAAACTAACCATTTTACAATTGATTTGTAATTTTGGGGAGCTATGTTCCTTGAAATATTTTTCAATAATAATTTTTTGAATGACAAATTAAATTGGCATCTAATTCAAGTTGTTTCATGTTTATGCGGCCACTTTGAAATCAGTTAAGATTTTTCAATGTTTAGCCCCTAAAAGACCAAGGTCTTTTTTTCGCCAAATACACTCAAAATAGCCATTTCTATTGCAAAGAGTAAAAAACATTGAAATTTTTCTTTTTGCACATCCAACCATAGGATCTTACACCTAACTAATATAAAAATTTATGGAAAAAATTTCAAAAATTTTGACCGCACAAATTGCAAGATATTTGCGTTGAAAGTGAAGAAAACAAGTTTTTCAGCACCTTGCGTGACTAGATTTTTTGACTTTGAACCTTCTTAACTTAATTTTTTTGCACTACAAAGTTTTGAGCTTTTAATATTTATGATAGAGAATTGAGTTGAAGGTATAGGAAAAAAAAATTCAAAAAAACTTAATTTACATTCTTAAAAAAATTGCTAAGTAGAAGTAGGTACGAGATAGAAGGAAAATCTAAATTATTAATATCTCCAAGTTGGAATTAAAACGCACTCATTCTAATGCTAATATTGATCTAGCATGAAAACTAAGCCATATAAAACTTCTTTTTTTAACTATAAAAATTCCATTCAAAAATGAATCCTACATGTTATTTTTTTAAGAAGATGCTCTACATATCCAAAAAACAAGATTGTCCATAACTTTCACATAACAAATCCAAATAAAATGAATTAAAGCTTTCCATGTAGACAAAAATATATTCTATGAGAGAAAAAAAATTAATTTCTAATTTTTGAATTTTTTTTGCTGCCTTGTCTCCCCTGTTTTGAGCTTTTATGAAAATAACTTTTGTTCTTTGGCACCAATTGAAAAAAAATATATATATTTTTATAAAACTAATCAATTATTCTATCTTCAAAAAAAGTTTCAAAAAATCATGACAAGAATTGAGACGGTAGGTACCTGTCTAAAATCCAATTTGTCCCTTAAGGGGATAATGGTCTTTAGAGGTTAGAGTTATTGGTCACTTTTATAGTTTCATAGATGGAGCAAGAATCAATCTCCATTTGTTCTTTAATGAACCTTGAGAGACAAAAGTAATATAAAGTCATCCAAAGGGAATCCATATAGATTCATAATGATTGTGTCACTCTGTTTCTTCATATTTCTCATTCTTAATTTTGGTTGGAAAACCAATTTTTTATATTGTACAATGGACTTAATTAGAAGGAGTTTGCGTAACAAACAAATACTATGATCTATCCTACATCCACCTATTATTCATCTAAACTCATCCACTGAGCCTTTAATTAATTAATTAATAGAATGATTTAAGACCACACAATAATTATTTCAAGTCTATTTATAGGAAAAATTGAAGAGTTCAAAGTGTGTATGGACCTTCTAGTATAGGCCATACTATTTGGAGAGGGAAAAACACAACTTTTGAAGTGGCCTCAATAATTACTAGTTTACCAATACAATACAATTATTGATATAATATACCGTATGTGTAGGTCAATTTTGTAAATAAATCGGGAAAATTTGGAAAATGCCGAAAATTTGAAAAATTGTACAACTATTTCTGAAAATCTAAAAAATTTCATTGTTGCTAATTCTGAACATCTAAAAATTATTCTTGAGAAAATTTAGAAAAAAGGACACATTCATGCATGAATAGAACAAATCAATCCAAAATTAGGATTGTCTAAAAATTTAAAAAAGCAAAATGCCGAAAGTGAAGAAATCCAAATACGGTTGCCAAACTGTCGAACTTCCAAAACTAAACTATTTCGGCCACAATGTGCCGAAATTGACCTGCGCATACGGTAGTCTAGGACTAAAATATTATATTTTACACTAAATACAAAGGCAATTTCAATGGAATTGATAGTTTTTTAAAGTGACAAAATGAAATGCAAAGGAGATTTTTTCTTTGATAACTAAAACAAAAATAAATTTAGTGTTAGTAAAAATGCACAATTATTTTTATTTGAGCTAAGAATTGTTAATTTAATAGAAATTACCTTCAAAGTAAAGAGTATAATCATGTGATCATTACAAATATTTTGGTCATGTTTGAAAGTTTTCTCAAATTTCTTTCCAAATAAAAAGCCCCTTGCAAACATCTAAATATTTTTAATCCAATCCTCTCTTCAATAACATTCTAGATTATCATGTATACTTGTCACAGTATCAATGATTGTAGCAAAAATTTCAATCATTCAACCATTTCACTTTTGGGAAGACTATCCCTCAAGCAAGCAATTTGTTGCCCAATTGACGGACCGATTGTCCCCAATTTTTTTTTTTTTTTGTTGACATAAATCCTGACGCGTCTGGACCGACGCTGACGGACATCCCGACGGAAAAAGCCAGCATCACGTCAAAATAGACAACCCTGCGTACAACTTGGGTATTCTAAATTGTATGGCATTTTTTTTTTAAATTATGAAAATTGAACTCAAGTTCAAATCCTATATGGGTTTTTTTAAGATGCTCTAGTTGGTTGAAAAAATAGACTCTTTATAACTTTCACATCAATAATTCAATTGGAATTAATCAATACTTTCCAAATATGTAAAAATTTATTCTAAAAGAATCAATCTTTTTTTAATTATTTCAATTTTTTGTGGTATTTTTGGTTGCTTGGACTCAACAATTTTTACTTTGAGTAGCATAACTTTTGCTCTTAGCCACCAATTATAATAAAAATTGTATTTCCGTAAAAAGATATGTAAGAGTCAATTTCAACTCCCTACAATGCCTTCAAACCTTGAACCCTAAATCCCAATTTTTCACCTATTCCTTTGCATTTGTACTAAACCCTATACTTAGTCGTTTGCGTAATCTTTAGCAGAATGGCAGAATACACTGCCACGCCACCAGGGGCCACTTTTAAGGAAAGACTAAACGCCCAGGATTAGCAACTCCATCTCTTCTTTGAGGTGTTTGGATTCTTCATCTGTCTGACGTTGCTCGCTATCTTTAACCCCTAAAGGCCCAAGGCCATTTTTCTGCCAAAAAACACTCGAAACTGCCATTTCTATAGCAAGGAGTAAAAATGTTTGAAAAATGTTTTTTTTGCACATCTAACCGTAGGATCTTACACCTAACTAGTATGAGAATGTGTGGAAAAAATTTCAGAATTTTTGACCGCTCAGATTGCAAGATATCTGCGTTTAAAGTGGAAAAAACAAGTATTTCAGCACATTGCGGGAGTGGATTTTTTGACTTTGAACATTTCTAACTTAAAACTTTTGCACTACAGAGTTTGGAGCTTCAGCTGTTTATAGTGGAGAATTGAGTTGAGAGTCTAGGAAAAAGACATATATTGAAAAGAACTTAATTATCATTCCTAAAAAAATTATTCAATAGAAGTAGGTATGAGATAGAAGAAAAATCTAAAATATTAATATATTTTAGATGGAATTAAAATACACTAATCCCAATGGTGAGATTGTTCTAGCAAGTAAACTAAACCATGAGAATTTTTTTTTTTGAAAAATTGCAAAAATAGCATTTAGAAATGAATCCTACAAGTTATTTTTTTCAAGAAGATGCTCTAACTGCTCGAAAAACAAGAATGTCCATAACTTTCTCATAACAAACCCAAATGAAATGAATCAAAGCTTTTTAGATAGACAAAAATATAATCTATGAGAAAAAAAATATTAAAAAAAAAGAAATCAAATTTTTGCCAAATTTTTTTTGCTGCCCAAACTGCCCAGTTACGAAAAAAAGTAACATATTTGGCCATAACTTTTGACTCCTATTTCCAAATGTCCTGAAATTTAGTGCATATGAAAGATATTCCTCGCGCCCACCTTCTATTAAAATTTCAGCTTAAAATATTAAAATCTCTGGTCACACGTACTTGCCCAAAATTTCTATACAGCCAAAAAAGGCATGCCGGTCCTTTAGGGGTTAAGCGTATTTGGGCAAGAATTCTTTTTATATTAACATGCAATGGCCAACTCGTCAAAGCATTGGCAGTAACCAAACTAGCACGCCCACGTGGCACTTCAGCTATTTTAAGGACAGCAAGGGCGACACCAACGACGCCGCTGGAGCTACAAGAGCGAGTGGAGACACCTCTGAAGTTACAAAAAAAGGAGGAGGCAACCCTGGAATTACGGGAGCGCACGGAGACGCCTCTGGAGTTGTAGGAGGGAACGCAGGCAGTGACGGTGCAAGGGCATACCTCAGATTCCAATGAGATAAGTGACGGCATTGTAGATGCTTTCCTAGACCTCGAGATTGGCAGGGTAGGTAGGGGCGATTAAGTTGTCTTTCAGATAGCACAAAGCAATGCTAAAGAATAATTCTGTAAATTAATCTTGAAAAAAGCCGGTAAGATTAGAATCGGAGGTAAATCTTGATCAGGGTTGACAAGGCGTCTGGATGTCTAAAGTCCGCGGACACTACCCTCTGGGACGTCCCGTGACATTCTATTTTTACTAATTCACCAAAAGGTAAATAAGCCATGCGTTGTGGCCGTCCACCAATGGACGGCGGGGATGTCCTCCCTGACCACGGCTATTGACGTCAGTTCGCCAGAATGCGCCCGACCTTCCAAACGCGCCCGTCCGCCCCATCTGTTTGATCCGATGTCCTTCATATACAGTAAATGAACTTATTTATTTATTTTAAATTTTTTACTAAAATATAATATGGATGTCTACACGTGAAGCTTTAATTCATTCAACTTGGACTTATGATGAAAAAGTTATAAACAATCTTAGTTTTTTGGGCAATCTAAGCACTTTCTTTAAAAAATTACTCATAAGATTTATTTTTTAATGAAATTTCTACAATTTCCAATAAAAAATATATGCCACATGGTTGAATTTGATTGCTAAAGCAATCTCACTGTTCGAACTTGGGAGTATTGTTTTCGAATTCCATGTTAAATCTATTTATGGTTTCATTTATATTTCATTCTTGAACCAATCTTTCCTTAACCAATTTTTAATGAGTGAAAATTTAATTTTGGGGTCCTAAATCTTTTTCCAACATTTGGAACTGAAATATTCAACCAAAAAAAGTTTTAACATCAAACTGAATTGGACGAAAATTCTAAATTCAAACTTGTGCTATGAATTTGTTTTTTAATTTTCACACCCTCTTATTTTTGGTTTCATATGTTCATTAGTGTCAAATTTTCCTTTATTTTTGAACCTTTTGTTTGGGCACAACTGTCTTTGTTTCTTGAAAAAATTTACTTTTCTTTTCACACCCTTTTTTGGGAGGTGGGAGGGACATACTTTGTTTGGTATGATTTCTTGTTGGTTTATTTTGACACCCAGTTTATTTTTTAAACACACTTTCTGATCTTTGTTTATTTTAATCTTTGTGAAAAATTTGATTGTCTTTTCTCTTATGGATTAATTCTTGTGCTTAACCCCTAAAAGACCGTTGTCCCTTCGCGGGGAAAATGCATTTTTGGGCAGGTACCTACGGTCTGAAATTTTGTCGTGATTTTTTGAAACTTTTTTGGAGATAGAAAAATTGATAAGCTTTGTGGGAATATAAGTTTTTTCACAATTGGTGCCCAAGAACAAAAGTTATGACCAAATAAGCTCAAAATAAGGGACGGGGGGCAGTCCAGGCAGCAAAAACAAATTTGCAATTTTTGCAATTTTTTGCAATTTTTTTTTCCTCGTAGATTATATATTTTTCTATCTGGAAAGCTCTAATTCATTTCATTTGGATTTGTTATGAGAAAGTTATGGACATTCTTGTTTTTCGGACAGTTAGAGCATCTTCTTGAAAAACATAACTTGTAGGATGCATTTCTGAATGCAATTTTTTCAATTTTTCAATTTTAATTTTTTTTTTGCATGGTTTAGTTTACTTATTAGAACAATCTCACCATTAGAATTAGTGCATTTTAATTCCATCTAAAATATATTAATATTTTAGATTTTTCTTCTATCTCATATTTTTTTCTATTTAACAATATTTTTAAGAATGATAATTAAGTTTTTTTGAATTTTTTTTTCCTAGATCCTCAACTCAATTCTCCACTATAAAGATTTAAAGCTCAAAACTTTGTAGTGTAGAGATTTTAAGTTAAAAATGTTCAAAGTCAAAAAATCTAGTCCCGCAATGTGCTGAAAAACTTGTTATTTTCACTTTAAACGCAGATATCTTGCAATCTGTGCGGTCAAAAATTCTGAAATTTTTTCCACACACTTTTATACTAGTTAGGTGTAAGATCCTATGACTAGATGTGAGAAAAAAACAATTTCCAATTTGTTTTATTCTTTGTTATAAAAATGGCAGCTTTCAGTGGTTTTTGGCAGGAAAAAGGCCTTGGTCCTTTAGGGGTTAAAATGTGAGGTGCACCTACAATGGTCTACATCCGGAGGGACCTCTTGCACAAAAGTTCAAAAATTGAAATTTTTTAAAATTCATTTCCAAGCAATTGAAATTAGCGACAAGTTGAACCTGCTTGACAAGCACTTATGAAGCCTACGTTGCCTATTAATCACTATGTATCCAACAAAAAGTGGTCATTAAAGTAGTTCTAAACTAAAAATAACTTTATAAAAAATTGTATGGAAGGTTTACAAAAAACATCACATTTCATTTGTAGTTAAAAGTAATTTAGATATATTGCAACACTCATACAAAAAAATACATAATACATTTGCAAATTGGTCAATATAAACATATATATGATGTTTTCAAGTTTTAACATATTTACATTCAATTTTTAAACTTTTCTTTGAGAGAGGAAACATTGATAATAGTTCATTTGATAATGGCAAAGTTGTAATTACTTCCTCAACTTCAACATTCCGTATGGCATGCATACTCAAAATCATCCTTTTTCAATTGCAACTTCAATCTTCAAATGCATAATGCATTTGTCCAAAAATCTTCAACAAAGTGCAAATAGGAGACACAATTCAATAGCCAACAATTTTGGCAATGAGTTAGCTCACTTGAAGTCCCTAAGGCAAGTGTTCCGAAAGTGACCACTACAATAGAACCTCTCTAAAGTGATAGGTCCGGGACCAATCTGACAAGAATACACTAGGGAGGTTAATTTGCTTATGGAGGGTCATTTTTAGTCATAACTTTTGTTATGGGGACAAGTCCGGACCGGTGGGATAAGATTTGCTTACAAAGGTTTATTTGCTTATGGAGGGTTGACTTAGGGAGGTTCTATTGTAATACAAAGGTACATTTTTCTTTTTTCAATGTACCAACAATTTACATTTCAAGAGGTGGTCACTTTAAATGACCATTGTGTTTGAACTTCCCAAATTTGTAACTAATTCCACAATGGTCCCAAAAATATGAAACAACTTCAATTAGATGCCAATTCCATTTTCCTTCCTACAAAAATGGCTGATAATTATTTCAAGGAGTTTCATTTCCTCCAAAATGCAATCAACTCTTAAAAGGTTGCTTTAAGATAGGTGGCTCTAAAAGCAACACTTTAACCCCTAAAGGCCCATGGGCTTTTTTCTGCCAAAAACCCATCAAAACTGCCATTTCTATAGTAAGGAGTAAAAAAAAATGAAAAATGTTTTTTTTGCACATCTAACCGTATGATCTTACACCTAACTAGTATGAGAATGTGTGGAAAAAATTTCAGAATTTTTGACCGCTCAGATTGCAAGATATCTGCGTTTAAAGTGGAAAAAACAAGTATTTCAGCACATTGCAGGACTAGATTTTTTGACTTTAAACATTTTGCACTTAAAATTTTTGCACTACAGAGTTTTGTGCTTCCAATCTTTATAGTGGAGAATTGAGTTGAGAGTCTAGGAAAAAAAATATATATTCAAAAAAACTTAATTATCATTCTAAAAAATTTATTAAGTAGAAGTAGATACGAGATAGAAGGAAAATCTAAAACATTTATATATTATAGATGGAATTAAAATACACTAATCCCAATGGTGAGATTGTTCTAGCAAGTAAACTAAACCATGAGAATTTATTTTTTTTGAAAAATTGCAAAAATAGCATTTAGAAATGAGTCGTACAAGTTATTTTTTTCAAGAAGATGCTCTAACTGCCCGAAAAACAAGAATGTCCATAACTTTCTCATAACAAATCCAAATGAAATGAATCAAAGCTTTCCAGATAGACAAAAATATAATCTACAAGAAAAAAAATATTTTAAAAAAAAAATCAAATTTTTTCCAAATTTTTCTTGCTGCCCGGACTGCCCAGTTACGAAAAAAAAGTAACATATTTGGCCATAACTTTTGACTCCTATTTCCAAATGTCTTGAAATTTAGTGTATATGAAAGATATTCCTTGCGCCCACCTTCTATTAAAATTTCAGCTTAAAATATGGAAATCTCTAGTCACATAGACCTGCTTAAAATTTCTATACGGCCAAAAAATGCATGCCGGTCCTTTAGGGGTTAAGAGCTGATTGCATTTTGGGGGAAGCTAAACTCCTTGAAACAATTTTCAGTAAATTTTGGTAGGAAGAAAAATGGAATTGGCATCTAATCCAAGTCGTTTCATATTTTTTGGACCTTCGAGGAATTAGTTACAAATTTTTGAAGTTGAAGCGCAGTGGTTTCTAAAAGCGCCCCTTCCTGAAATGTACACTGTCAATACATTGAAGAAAGTAAAATGTACCTTTGTGCTGGAGTCGCTTTTAGAGCCAGGTTCCTTTTAGAGCCACCTACCTTACTGTAAGAGCCTCTTGGAAAGAAAGTTTCCAACTAGTCCCTTTGCAACATAACCTCTCTTTCATTTGCTTATTTATTTATTTATATTATATACAAAAATAAAAATTAACTTTTTGAATTTGACAGGTGGGCTGGAGCCAGCAGATTGAATCCTTGAATTGATCATAAATTTATGGTCAAGAAAGATACCCTTGGTCAAGGCAAGCAATGCAATACCATAAATCCATAATCCCAGTACTTAAGAACTTCCCTGCTCCTCCACAGTGGTAGTTATGGTCCCTGACAATGCGCAAGTATTGTTGGCCAGAAAATTTGACTTTGAATTCAATTTGCCTTGCCCCTTTTAAGTTTGTTGTCCCCAACGAGAACGTACCCAGTCTCTCCATGTTTAATGTGGACCTACCATCATGTCTGTTTTGCAGCATGATTTGGGACCTGGTTTTTTATTACTAAAATGATACAACTTGAAGCTATGAACGCCCCACATCAGGTTTCATTGTAGTTGCCCCACTATCACTCAGTCCATCATCCGAGGAGGTGCACCTTCAGTTAGATATTGTCTCCACAGAAGACCAAAAAGGAACTAAGTGGCATTAATTTAACTATTCACTACTGGACCAACAACTGGAATGAATGGTGGCATGTTGAAAAACCAGTCTAAAATCATTTGATCTAAGTTTGCCGTAAGCTTAAATTTAGATCAGTTTTACGTTACCCTCAAAATTTGGGATGATAGGTAAGGTAATGGAATGCCCTGTCTGTTTCAATCTCCTTCAATGAAGCTGTTGAATGCCTGCAGACCCTCAGGCAGGCAGACTCTGCAGCCAAGGTAAGGTCTTCATTCAAGGTTTGCCATCACCATAAATTTTAACAACAGGCCTTGCAACAGACACACACCTTGAGCGTTGTGCTATGGCCGATAATAATAACTCTTTACTGTATGAGTTAGTTGACATGATCAATCAGAGCGTACATACACAGGGCCACTGCCAGAATTATGGGGTCTTGCTGAAACATTGGATTGGTGATGACAAGAGCTAGGGGGGGGGGGGGGGCGGGCAGGAGGTGTCAGTGTCATCAAATTTTGCAATGGGATTTGCTTTGCTTTGTTCTTTCTATGTTAGGCAGATCACTATTCGGTGGAATAAAATTCAAAATGCTTTGTTCTTTCTTAAGTTAAGCAGATCATGATTCTGCAAAATGAATTGAAAATGCTTGTTCTTGTTGGATCCACTGACTTGTGAGATTGCTGGTGTGAAATCTTCTTCTTTTTTGTGAAGACACCCCACCACCCACCAGCAGAATCAAGTGAGAGCTGCTCTCACTGTTTGGCTCAGAAAGCTCTCATCCACTAAGCAGATCTGCTAATTCGCCAGGAAGAGACCATGAGTTAAGTTTTCTCTAGAATATCATGGCAAAGGCTTGATATTGAATCAGTGTCCATGAATTTGAGATCTGCAAAGTAGCAGAAATTCTTAATGCACTGTGTTGCACATGTAATAACATACCTGTCCTCCAAGTGGAGCTCTGTTCTGGTATGGTATATGCTTTTCAACATGGGCATTAAAAACTTTTCATTATGGATGTAAGGTGGGCTGGTCAATTTTTTCCTGTTTTTCTTGTTAGCAAGTGAAAGGTGGTTCAAACGCATCAAAGAACACAACATTTGGATACCATATGCAAATGTTAGGAAGGGTCAAAGTGTTTTTTGGTAGAGGAAGGTTCAAAATCTTTTCTTCCACATAGGTACATATTGGTTTTGAAGAAGTAGCCAGAGTGATGATGTCGGTTTTGGATCAGGGGCACATTTTGGGGGGTGCTCACCTTACTGTTTCACTCACTCACAAGTGCTGCTAACAGATCCAATTACACAACAGCAGCTGCAAGTTTCTTTAGTCTGTTATTTCTGTTTGGAGATTATTTCTGCTGGTTTCTGAAATACAAGTACCACCTTCTGCCTTGCTTTTATCAAACAAATGATGTGGTTTAACCAATAGTTGACTTCCAATTTGACCCTAACAGTATCTGTGAAATGGATTTCATAAAATGGTCCACTTCTCAACACAACCAGTAGAGGAGATTGAAGTTTTAATAAAAAATTCATTATGTTACACTTGGACTCCACATAGGCACATACCCATTCGTGTGGGTGCTCAGGGCGCCCAGTTTCCAAGAGTAAAAAAATTTCACAGAAGTTTGTTCAGACATTTCTAGATATAGTTATTACCGATTTCCAAATCTCTAACACTAGTACCCAAAACCCTTACCTTTAAGGAATATAGATGAGCCAATTCAGTGGAGCAGGGGGATGACGGTAAGCGAGCATCGGCATTTCAGTTCGAGAAAAACTGCTTTCAGTAAAACGGAAAAGTTACGTGTAGGTTGCATGAAATCATACCGGTACTAAATCTGCAGAGCGGCTCTGAACAGAGAGATAAAGAACCATCACGAACGATTGATGAAATTTGCAAGCGATTCGACAACTCATTCAAGCTGATGACATGATTGAAGCAACACAGATAATACAAGGCGCCGACGCTGGATCACAACAAACGAAGCAGAAGACTCAGTAGAAATGTGCAGTGTCTCCCATTGAGATAATGGGAGAGTGAAGTCGAGAAGTGAGCCAAAATAGACGAGATGTCCATTTTTCTTCTGCACAGTGCAAGTACATGAAGTACAAAATCGTCATGTGGACCTGAGGGTTCTCTAGTGTACATGGATATCCAGCGTGAAGTCATCGATATCCAAGATCTTGCAGCCATCGTTGACCCTCTTCATGCCGCTTTTAATCTATTGCCTGCCAGAGCGACGCTGATAGAGAGTCCTCCAATGAAGGAGGAGCCACCTTCAAACTCCACCGTTCTCAGAATAGTCGCACACTGCTTAGAGGCATTGTCATTGTCTTTTCCTGACAATGAATCTAAGCAACATGATTTTAACCTTGAAGCTCTGAAACAACTCAGTCTGAGAGAGGGCGGGTGCGTAGAACTTGAGCACTCGGATGGGGTACGTATGAATGGAAACCTCCCTTGTGAAGCTTTCCCCTTCCAGTGCTGCCTGCTCCAACATTGCTTAGAGTCATTGTCATTGTCTTTTTCCTGACAATGACTATAAGCAAAGCTTGTGTACGACCTTCACAGGTCGTTTCCTCTAGCGAATGCCATTCTCGCCAGAATGCGCGCTGGCTCCACAGCTCGGACACGCTGGCGATGACAAGCAGAGCATAACAAACGTGGAGCAGCTTTGACACCCAGACACCACCATGACTGTATTCTGGCTTTTACGGTCCTCTTTCTCGCATACATTCGTCGCTTGTTCTTCCTTGTCGCTGCTCCCACACATTGAACCATCATTGCCAAGCTCCCTGTCTGCACACCTCTCTGGTGCAACAGAGCATTCACCACTGGTTCGTTCGCATACATCAGGTGGTGAGCTTCCAGCTGCATTTGTCGAATCAGTTTCGTCACTTGCCGGTGTAGCAGACTCAATAGACAATTCTCCACGAATGTGAGCCCCCAGCAAATGTGCTTGCACGGTTACGTCTGCTTGACGAACAAGCATTCGCGGGTCCTGTTTCGCTCTTTTACAAGAACTCCAGTGGAAGTAATAGAACTGCCCCGTCTGTACAAGGAAAAACTTAGTTAGACGCAACACAAACCTAAGATTGCCTACTAGCAGATCAAGTGCAAAACCCAGCACCATGAATTAGTAAGACGAAGTGCATTCGCGTCAATTACCTTGAGGTTTAAAAACTGCTCCCAGTCCTCGGGCAAGGCCGACTGAGTTTGTAGCGCCTCTTCAAAACTATCTTCCTGAAGTGTACTGTTAGGCTCTTGAGCCTCGCTACATTCGAGCTCTCGTTTACGAGTCGAAGGCTCGCTCACTTCCGAAGACTGTGACCGAAGAGCTTCCATCTGCCGTTGCACTACCTGCAGAGCTTCCTGAGGCCATGCCTGCAAAACAGGTCTGACACAGGCCGGCGCGTGTTCTTGAACCGGAGTGCCGGGCGATGGCGGACTGGCGGGCACCACCGCCTTGGAGTCCGTTGCCGGAAGTGATACCGTCAGAGACGACGTATGCGTGCGCAGCTCCAGTGTCGAGCAAATGCGAGGCGCTACGCGCCCTGCTCGTCCCATCTCAACCACTCAGCAAATCAACTTACTAATGCTTCTCCCTCGCAAAAACCTCTTCCCTGCCTTGATATCTTCACTTCCGGCACCAATTCCAGTTGAATGCCACCACTTGGAACTCTTCAAGAAACTTCTCGACCCGGTCACAATCAAATAAAACGCCAATACGAAAATAATATCTCACAGAAGCTCTTCAAGAAACCGCGCGCGCCGGAATAATGAGGCAGAAATCAAATTGCCGCTCCGAAGTCACCATACACCAGTCGCAGCGCTTTCTCCTCCACCTCCAGCCTCAATTTAAAACTCGCAACCGAAACTGCACCTTAAAAACACAGAACGCGAATCCGCATTCGACCTTTTCTTTTCACCCCGTGACCGGCCAAAGGACGTCCTTCCCAATCTCACAGCTATGCACAGCACCAGTACACCTCCACGCGAATCCAAAACGACGACGACAATAACCGCACTCTCAACTAAAAGTCTCCCACACACACGGGAGCTTACCTCACCTCACCTCACCTCAAGTGCAACTTACAGCCAAGACTTCTCACACGTCACTATCACCTGCTCAGGCAACAACCTCTCGCACCTACCTCCATAGTCTTCTCCCTCCCATACACAACACACACACACAACACACTCCCACACCAAAACACAACCAACACCTATTCCCGCTCCTCTCCCTCCACCTCCAACCAATACATACAGCAACCAAAACTCGCACTCACTCGCACCTTCCGCGATCAAGATCAAGAATCCAAATCCAGGTAATGATCTGCGAAAAATTTCGAAACGGGACAAGAGCAAGAACCGAGAAGCGCCAAAAAAAAGAAGGAAGAAGGCAGGAGCGATGGATTGGAAGAGAGACTGAGAGGAAGAAGAGAGGGAAGGGGAAGGAAAAGGGAAGAGACGAAGTGGCAGGCAGAGCCGGGCGAAGCGAGAGAAGTGAAGTGAAGTGAGTTTGATGATGGCAGAGACGCCACGGAGCAAGCTATGAGTACACACTATGCTGCTGCGGAGTGTAGTCGAATGATGATCATCATGGCAGTTTTGCGGTACATGTGCGGCCAGGGAGAGGGCAGGCAGGAGGCAGCAGGAGCGAGCAGGAGGAGGAGCAGCAAAAGCCGAGCTGCAACGAAGGTTGGCAAAGCTGCTGAAGGAGGGCGATCAGAAGGCGGCAACGGAAGTGCTGCTAAATTAGGAGTGGGACTCGGACTGGGGCGATCATTAAGGCGAGTGTGTGTATGTGTGTGTGTCTGTCTGTCTGCGCTAAGTCTGGCGGAGGGCGAGCTGGTTGGCTGTAGGGCTGGGGGCGTGGACTGCAGGGAGCGGCTGTATAGTAGTGGTGTGTGTGGCAGCATAGAATACCCTCTGGGGCAGCAATTGTCCCCAGATGCTGCAGCATTTGCTTCCACTATGCCACTTTAAGTTCGACTGTAGCGAAGCTAAGCTACACCAACCCCCACCCCTCTTGGAATTGTAACTGCCGAGGCTCTTGGCTATCTCCATTGGTTCATCCCTTCTCCGCCTTCATATCAAAATAATACAGTAGAGCGTGAAAATGAGAAAGAGGGGGCATATTGCTGTTGAAAATTGAAAAGTTAAACTCTTTGCGAGTTTGCTGGGGACTGGTTCCTCTAGTTCTCTGTATTGTTTCCTCTTTCAATGGAAATGGTCCCATGTGCTTCAAGAAAATAAAATAAAATAATAGAGCGTTAGGTAGTGTGCTCTTAAGGCGACTTTTGAAGAGGGGATTGTGTTTGGGGGGAAGCTAAAGTCCTTCAAACAATTTTCAGCCAATTTTGAAAGGAAGGAAAATGGGATTGACATCTAATCCAAGTTGTTTCATGTTTTTTGGACCTCTTTGGAATTAGTTATAAATTTTTGAAGTTGAAACGTAGGGGGCACTAAAAGCGAACCCCTTCCTGAAATGTACATTGTTGGTACATTGAAGAAAGTAAAATGTACTGTACCTTTGTGTTAGAGGTTGCTCGATTTTAGAAGAGGGATGTTTTTAGAGCACCCAAACTTAATTCTTGTTTGGTATTATGACTATTTTGAAGACCCAAAAACATTTAAAGTGATTGCCATGTGTCATTTCTTGATTGCAGTGGAAGGAACTTCTTTGTTTAAGTACAATTTAATGTAAGTTTCAAGTATGAAATTAAGTTGATATTTCATGCGAAGATGTTGCCTTTGATGTTAAAGGTGACCAATTTTCTTCAAGTGTTGGTTGGAATTACGAAGGAAGTGATGTAAAATCAAACATCGTGATTTTGTTGGCGAAGGGATGAGCTTGGCTTTTGCTAACGACTTGGCCTTTGGGTTCAAACAAACTCAAAGTGGACTTGAAATCAGTACTCTTATGCGTGTTTACAATTTATAAAAGTGTGGAAATTGTCCAAATCAGATGTTGCACAGCATGACACATTCTCAGCATGTCCAAGGAATACATGTGCAATTATAAAATTGTCATGTTGCTAGAGAGGCTTGAGTTTAGCATTTGCTTTTGTTTTAATATATCCTAAAGCAGTTTCAATTTTCTTGAAGAAGGCTGTAGAATGATAATCCGTCCTTCAGACCCTAATTACCATTTCCCTTTCCTCACTAATTTGATGCTTACACTGAATAATACATTTGGTTAATTTAGTGTTATGAAGCAGACAGTCAATTGACTGAATCAGCAGTCCAGAGGAGAAACTGTATCCCCTGAACATGGAATCTTGGAATGATCAGAAGTTAGTTTCCCCTGGAGCTATGGAAGGTACAACCTCTCCCCAAAATTTGGGGCTTTAGCTTAGTTGTTTTCAAACTTGGCACAGCAGCAATGAAATTCGGTTTTACTTGTTTCGTATATAATATAAAGCAATATAAAGCTTGGCACAGCAGCAGTACGACTTTTCTCCAGTCACAGCCATTTCATGACTGAGTACTGGGCAATGAAATTCCGTTCATTTGCTTCATTAAAAAAACCAAAAAACTTGGCGCATCAGTACGGTTTTCTCCGGCCACAGTCATTTGATGAATATTGGGAGTATAGTATTGAGCTTACTGTAAGTGTACGTAAATAAGAGACGATCTGTTTTGCAGCCTAAACCTAATCCGAGCTAATCCGACCTCGTGATTTGGTACATGGTTTTGCGCCAGAGAATTAAGTTAGCACTCACACACTCACTCACAGGTTTTGAGTTTGCAGTTCAGTTGAAAGTTTCTCCCAAGAAGAGACAAACATGTCAGTCAGCTCATGGTGGATTCGTGGGACTAACTAACAGAGAGCGGATGAATTAAACTTAAGGTAGGAGGTCCGTAAAGCGATCATCTAAGCACTGAAACTGAATTTTGGGGAGGTGAAACATCTTCAAATATTTTTTTAGTAAATTTTCCTTGAAAGACAAGGAGAAATAGCATCTAACCCAAGTTGTTTCATATTTTTTGGAGCTTTGAGGAATTAGTTATGAAATTTTGAAGTTGAAATGCCATAGGGCTCTAAAAGCGACGACCTCCTAGAATGTACACTTTTTGTACATTTTTGTACATTGAAGAAAGCAAAATATACCTTTGTGTCATGTTTGGTTCAAAATGCTTGATCGCAGTTTGAGCCTCCTACCTTATTAGATGCGCATTAGGGTTTCAGTTTAGGTTTGAGCAAGCCAAACTTGGCTGAAAAAGCAATGGTAAGGTAGGAGGTTCATAAATTGCTCATTTAAGAGCTGAAACTGAATTTCGGGGAGGTGAAACATCTCAAAGTATTTTTCAGTAAATTTTCCTTGAAAGACAAGAGGAATTGGCATCTAACCCAAACCGTTTCATATTTTTTGGAGCTTTTTGGAATTAGTTATGAAATTTTGAAGTTGAAGTTGCATAGGGCTCTAAAATTTGACCACCCTAAAATGTACATTGTTTGTACATTGCTAAAGGCTATAAAAAAGCAACATGTACAAGCAGTGTACATTTGAGTTGGTGGGGGATTTTAGAGCCTGTGCAATTTTAGAACCTCCTATCTTAATGGCCCATTTGTGGATGAATAAATGTGAAACACTTGGGGATGCATAAAATCAAAAGTTTCCACCCATATGGTATTTTTTATGTTTGGATCATCCATGCCTATAGATGTAAAATAGCTTCATCATTCCACTAAAGATGGCTTTTTGCAATGAACTTTTGTTTAAATGTCTATCGAATATATATGTGGTACTCTGGAACTTAGTTTGGAGCACTACAAGGAAACTACACCTAATTTTGACCACTATAGATATATTTGTCTAAAATGTATTCCTAATATGCATGAGAGTGTGGTCGGTTTTAGAAACACCTAATTTGTAGCACTTTGAAAATTCATAGTTTATTCATACGGTGTCCAAAAAATGCATCCTAAGAAAATCTAAAATCTCCTTTTGACTACCAACAAGACCCCACTAATAGTTTTTCATCTCAATAACAATGGGAACCACTCATGTTGAATTGCTTATTTGTGTGAATTTAGGTGTAATTACCTTAGATGAAGTGGAGAAAATGGGGGCTTCTTGTTTGTCATCTTATGACGCGGTAGAGTGTAATAATTGTAGGTGCACTTTTTTCTTAAATCATCTTACCCACACTAAATCAAATAAAATGAGGCGACCATATGGCTACCTTCTTTTCTTTTCTTTTTTCACAAGAACGATGACCATTGCATTAAAAAAAACACAAGGACAAGGAGAAGAAACTAATCAGGCTTCAGTTGCTTGAACAACCTAGGGGGAGGATTGAGAGAGAGTCGCCATTCCGGCCTGTGGAAACTGCCGGTGCAAAAAGCCCTGTTTTTGCACCACATATTTCGAACATATGTCTCCCTTCTCTTTTTCTTTTTTTTCAAAGGAACAGTGACCATTGCATTCAAAAACACAAGAAAAAGGAACAATCAATCCGGCTTTAGCAGACGGGTTAGCCTAGGTGGAAGGCGAAGAGAAAGGTGCCATTGGGACTTGTGAAAACTACCAGAGCAAAAAAAACTCGTTTTTGTACCAAGTGTCCTGAAAATCCTGAATAAGGTAGGAGGTTCAAACTCCGACCAGGCATTAAAAGCGAACATGACTCAGAGGTACATTTTTCTTTCTTCAATGTACCAAATATGCACATTTTAGGAGGTGGTCGCTTTCGATGACCACAAATGATCACTTTTTTTCAACTTCAAAAATTTGTAACTAATTCTTCAAAGGTCCAAAAAATATGAAACGACTTGGGTTAGATGTCAATTCCACTTGTCTTTCAAGGAAAATTTACTGAAAAGTATTTCAAGTTGTTTTATGTCCCCAAAAATTCAGTTTCAGCTCTTAAATGAGCGATTTCAGGATCTCCTACCTTAATGAAGAGTTTCCTATCCTCACTGCAATGCATATGGCTACCTTTTCTTCTTCTTCTTTTTCTTTTTTTCTTTTTATAACAAATGGCAGAACCATTTCTGGCTACCTTTTCCATGCCCCTATGATGTCCTCACTCCTCCCTGTGTCCAATAATAATAAGACGTGAAATGAATGTAAAAATAATGACGCACTCAACTAAAAGCGCCATGGACGGACTGAGTTCCTTCTCTCTCTCTCTCTCCAGCACTTGCGCCTTGAATTAATACCCCATGGGTATCACAATGTTGGCCGGGCTGCTCTTACAGCAGCAGCAGCACCAGTGAGGCCATGCCATTAACGCAGTTTCCACCCCTGCGGGTGGTTCCAAAGGGCCTCCTCCTAATTCAACTCCTTCCTGATTCAAGTGGGCCGCTGGCTCCTCATTAAATCCTTGGTGTCAGTCTCAGTCCTTCTTGACCAGGTTTCCAATGAAACAGTAGACAGACAGTGACCCCCCGGCACACCAGTACTGTAGTACTTAAACCACTTCAACTTATTAAATTTAACTTTGGAGTGGTTACTTCTCAGTTGTACCTTGGAATTGGCGATGGGAAGTACTCGCAGCTTTCGGATGAGTGGATGAATGTGGCTTGTACCTTACGATACTACGATATTTACAGTAAGTGTATGATGTCAACACAAAGCTACCATTACGACTGCAATAGCAATTGGACCATGATTTGTGGGAAATGTATAAGGTAGGAGGTCCATAAAGCGACCATCTAAGCGCTGAACCTGAATTTTGGGGAGGTAAAACATCTTGAAATATTTTTCAGTAAATTTTCCTTGAAAGACAAGAAGAAATGGCATTTGGCTCAAGTTGTTTAATATTTTTTCGGAGCTTTGTGGAATTAGTTATGAAATTTTGAAGGTGAAAAGCCAAAGGGCTGTAAAAGCAACCACCTCCTAGAATGTACATCCTTTGTGCATTTTGGGAAATTGAAGAAAGCAAAATGTACCTGTGTGTCCTGATCGGTTCAAAATGCCCGGTCGGAGTTCGAGCCTCCTACCTTACATACACATATGTTTGTGCTTGTGTAACTCAATTGGTGGAAGTGGGTTCAAAATTATATCACTACTCTTTCCTAATGACAAAACCGGTTTGTATTTCCCTTATATTTTTCCAATTTTGCGGACCACTTGAGGTAAATATCCCATTCCAGAGCAAATGGGAGTAAGCTCATTGTGAACAAAATTATATTAATAATGAAGAATTCAAATTTCAGGAACAAGCGCAATGTGAGCAAAATTATATTGATAATGTTCTTTCAAGTTCTGGAAACAAGCCCATTGTGAGCAAAATTTTATTAGTGGTGTGTGTATTTAAATTTAGAAACGTTTGTACATCACTACTATGAATTTTTTTTTGTCCACGTGCAATGAACTTGCTCCCATTTGACTTGGAATGGGGTTGAGTTCACCTTATACATACCAATTCGTGAACAATAATAAGAATGAAAAAAAATACAATATGATATTGAGGCTTGCAACCACCACCATTGCGTAGGTTGCACTCTCTTCAAAAGGGAGCTACCAATATTCATTGTTTGAAGGCTTTTTGTTTGTTGAACCAAGACAATTGATATATCCTTCCAAATTGCCAAGTCAGCCAAGAATAATAAGTGAGTCCCATTGAAAGCTTGAATTCAATCAGCCTGAATATCATTGGAATTATGCACCTACCCCACAAAATTCATTTGAATGGCGGAAGCTGTGAGTGAGTGGTGTGCTGGCTGAACGAACAAACCCACTCACTGATCAACCCCGCCCGCCCGCCCGCCTGCCTGCGAAATTATCAAACACATCATTTGGGAGGGGAATTAATTACCCCGTGTCCTGTACCCTGTCGGGGCATTTCATCCACATACAAGACCATTTAAAGTTGGCCTCGTTCAGAAAAAAAATTGGTCCTGACAATCACTTACGTTAACTCTTACGGTCTCTCCCATCCAGCAAAGGCTGAAAGGAGACTTCGCTTGGCTTCATAATGTCATCGGCTTTACTCTTGGTGAGCTTCGCAATTAATAAGTTACTGTGCGAGCGCATGAGGAAAATACCCTCCTTCTATCCCAACAGTCATCTGTTTCCATACCAAGGTACATCCATTCTCTTTGTTTGTTTGGTTTTTTGAAACAAATGAAACCGAATTTCATTGCAAAGAAAAATAATACTCCGTACAATACAATGGAAGTTGTCCATGTGTTTTAAAAAAAATAAAAAATAATAATACAATCATTCTCTTTGTTCAAATCATCTTAATCACCCTGTTTCATTTGTTTAAAAATTTGTAAAAATAAAAATAGAAATCATTTTTAACACTGGCTGCACCGACCGCTGAGTGAATGCCCGGATCAGTCAACAAAGATCATTAAAACTTCTTGTCCCTTTGACCGGTAGAATTGCTGGTCAAGGCTCTATTGAGGAGATCAGTGGGGGGCAATTTTAACGTAAATGCTGGGTATGGAGTAGTTATGAACTGGTCTTATTATGCTGGTTTAATACTGTCAATTTAATACTGTACCAAAACACCTGATGTGGTTGGTATAAGCTACACTAGGAAAACTTGAATTAACTTAAGGTAGTCTGTTCTTAAAGCGACCATTTAAGAGCTGTTTGCCTTTTCGGGAAAGCTTAACTCCTTGAAACAATTTTAAGTTAATTTTTGGAGGAAGATAAATGGAATTGGCATCTAACCCAAGTCGTTTCATATTTTTTGGACCTTCGTGGAATTAGTTACAAATTTTTGAAGTTGAAACGCAGTGGTCACTAAAACCGACCACCTCTTGAAATGTACATGATTGGTACATTAAAGAAAGCAAAATGTACCTCTGTGTCATGTTCGCTTTTAGAGCCCGCTCGCTTTTAGAGCAGACTACCTTACCTTCAGTTGATCAAGACTCAAATTGGATCACTATGTTTGAATTCAACAGAGGACTTTAAATTGTGCCATCGAAAGTAGGCCTTGCGGGCTGCATTTACCCCGGAGAAAATGCAGGAATTTTTTATTTGCCACAATTTTTATTTTTTTTTGCAAATGCTGAATTCATATTTGCAATCAGAGATCCCAAACTAACTAGGAAAGGTCTACAACATACCCTAGGCACAACACAATATAGGGGGCTTTTTTTTACATTTACCCCAGAGAACACAAAATTCACCTCCCAAGGCCCACTTTCAATGGCTCGATTTAACGTCATGCAAATTCAATACCTCAAGATTGAACCAAATTCAAACCATGACAAGATCAGCCTAATAAGGTAGGAGGTTCATGCTCATGCTCCGAAAGTGTCTACTTTCCAAAATGTACTCTATTTGTGCATTGTTGGTGCAATGAGAAAGCAAAATGTACCTTGGCAATAGAGGATGTTTTTAAAGTTTGAAAGCTTTATGGACCTCCTACTTTAGTTGTTGTTTAGTATTTAGTGACAAGATTTCAAGAAGAAACTATATTATATTTCCACCACATTGCCATTGGATGTTTCATAAAGTAACTTAGTTGAGACCTATCTTGCATTGATCACATGTATTTCTTCTTTTAAAATTGAGATCTAAAATCACTTTGGTTTCACAAAATATGATACCACAATATCTTGCAATGGATAAGGATTAGTGTTTGGAGAGATACGATAATGGTGTTGGTGTTGGTATTGGCACCATTTAAATATAATAATATCAAAATATACGGAGTATTAAAAATCTTTAGAGCAATGCTCAAAAGGGAGGACAACCATGACCAAGAAAATTTTCAAATTAGTTTTTAGAAACTTCAATTATTATATATAGAATAAAATATTTAAAAATCCATTTAAATGACTTTGATATTTAAGTGTGCTTTAAAAATTGATCATTGGTAAAACGAGGTGTTAAAAGGCTAAAATATATTTGAGGAAGTGAAACAATATACTTGACATAAAAATGTATCAATAATAAAATCTTATCCACAAAAATAAAATCTTATAAGCAATAGTAAATCTATGTTCCAACAATAAATTGTTTGTTTGATAGTAAATTGCATTAAAGATCAATGAATTTACCTTTTTTCTTTAATTTTTTTACATGCAAAGAAATTGGTGGGCATACCATCAGCCTCCATCCATGTTGTTATTGTAAATAATTTGAAGCATATCCAAAATTGTTAAATTTGTAGATTGATGTTTTTGAAAATAAAATAAAATCTTATTTAAATTTTTTTGAGTTCTTTCTAAAAAGATAAATTTTATTGTGTTCTTACTGACACTTGAAAGGCAATAATTGGTTTTTTTAATTTGAAAATAAAAAAATGACAATTTGGATAGTTTGAATTGCAATATTAAACCATTTAGAGATAAGATTGGCCTATGAGTACAATAATAGCCTCATTTAATATTTTATATGGCCATAATGATTTTTATAAAGATTTCAAATTACTCAATGCTAAAAAATATTTGAATGTAATTAGTAATTAAAATTCAATTTCTTTCCCTCAAGTTTAAGGAACTTAAAGGAGTCTCAGTGAAATCATCTCAATGATCAACCATGGTTTTAACTTCACTTTAATCATTACAAATTTATTACATTTTTTCTATCATAAATTTCTAATAAGCCAAAAATACAATCAACTTTGGAAAATAAAACCTTAACCCCTTATAGACCAGACATTACTCCGTATAATTTTGTTAGAAATATGATTTTTTTGTCAATCTATCTTAATATATGGAGTTTCTCTGTTTTGTTCTCTATCATTTGTACAATATAGATTATTCAAATTCTTTTAGTTTTTTACATTCTATTTTTAATTTAATAACTCATGTATGCTCCTCTTCAAAAAATAATTTTTATAGTTCAAAAATGATCCTTTTGAAACGACTTTGAAGGATAACAAGAAAAATCTATCACATGTATAGGATTGAGACATGGACAAGGAGCTTTTTGCCTTATCAAATATTGATATGGTGTGATGAATGTATTATCCATCTGGTTCAAGGTATAAATTTGACTCGTGTTATTGATTCACTTGAATATTAGGTTTCCTACAACTTCCAATAATAAATAAATAATAATAAAATGGCATGTTTCTATAGAAAGATATTTTTCGACAACCAAAAAAAAAGGCTTTGGTAATATCATGACCATTTCAGAGTATTGGAGAAATATTAAGGTGAGTGGATAGGCCAAATTAAAGGTATTTGCCGGAATTAGGTGGATTTTTTACCCTCAACATTTAAAACTAAATTCTACTTTGATTTGACTTAGAATTATCCTTTAACTATTAATCTATAAGATTTTGATTATTTTGATTCATGAAAAAATATACCCATATAATTTTATTTTACCCCAAAAAAATGTAGAAAAATACAACCACTAAATTCTTTTAAGAGTGTACTGTGAAGACAACTATATCAATTATAATATCTATTAGAATAATCTAAAAAATAAAAGAAGGATTCAAATAAATTATTATTATTTATAATATTGAATTTAATTGAAAAGTTTACAAATGAAGAATACTCAATGAATACTTTGCAAGTAGGATTTTAACTTATATAGCGTGCAATTGCAATAAATCTTTGAATTTAATAACAATAAAATAGATAATAAATATATAAATCCTTGTTTTCCTAAGTTTATGGTAATCAAATATAAAATTGGACATTTTCAAAACTAAAATGGATATTGACTAAGGAGCATCTAATTTTCTAAATGGAGGTTCCCTAGAGGTAAGAAATGCATGAAGGTTGATGGTTTATTCTTCCAATGTGGATTACCCTCAAAACTATCTCTACGAAATCAAATTGTATCATTCTAGGCTTTTCAAGTTGTGTTTATAACTCTTGCCTATAATTGTTACTGTAAATGGAACTTCCAACTTAAAACCACATGAAATTAATCTTATAAAGAGTTTGATTCTGAAGATACTAAAAGCACTAATGCTAGTTGCATTGGCAAAATTCCAATAGAATCCATAAACTTTGAATAATTATAGTTGCCCCCTCAACGCTCAAGGGCCCCCCAAAAGGCCTCACAAAGTTTCAAGTCCAATTCAAAGTGCTGTAACTTTTGCATCTGATGTCCAAATTTAATAAAACTTGTTGGGAATTTTGCGCTCTTTCTTCTAGTTTATGTGGTAAAATTTTCAGATCAATACAAGATGTATTTATGTCTTGGAAGCCAATCGAAGTTCACAAGTTCAATTTGAGTTCATCAAACTACATTTGAAGATTGCAACTTCGAGGGCTTATATCTCCTTCATCTAATGTTTGTTTTCAATAAAATTTGTTGGGTTGTTTTCCCTTGAAGTCTAGTTATTGTGCTAAATTTTTTATGTCAATCCAAGTTGTTTGAATGTTTGGGAGCAATTCGAAGTTCAAAGTCCAAACAATTTTGGATTACAGTGAACTTCGGCGTCTTGTTTTTTCTTCATACAATGTTCAATTTCAATGAAAGAATTTGGAAAAGTTGCGCATACTAGTCTAGTTTGTGTGTCTAAAGTTTCATACCAATCCAAGAAGTTATGAGTGATTGAGAAGCATTTTAGTAGAAAGAGGTTCAACCCTAGATGTATTTTTTGCAACTTTTTTTGCTATTTTTTTGACATTTCAAAGCCATTTTGCAAACATTATGAGGCAATTCAACGATTTTTTTTCCACCAATGTGTTTGTATGGTGGTTTTGAATCACTTTACAGTGTATAGTTTTTCTATTTGAGTAGGTTTAGAAATCGAATTTCACCTCCAAATGTGTTTCTAGGAAAATTTCAGCATCTTTTTTTTACACTAAAACATTATGATCTTGCAATCTACATGGTCAAATGACTCCAAATTTGATTCACGCCATCTACAACACGTACACTACAAGATTGTTCGTCTGAGATTTTTATACCTTACTAACATTTTGAACTATATCACTTCAAAAGCAATGATGTTTTTAAACCCAAAAAGGCCCTAGGCCTTGAGGGGGTAATGATGGGTGATCGGTGTTTTTGAACACATAGCACAGAGTCATTGCATGTTGAAAACCACCACTTAGAATTAATTTTAATTAGATTAAGCCTATTAGTAACTCTTCAAGCCAAAGAATTTTTCTAAATGTAGTTATATCTTTGTGCAGTTTTGTAGGTGTAGCTTAGTGAGTAGTAAAAATCACCCTGAAAACCTAAACCACCACCTAGAATTGACTTTAATTAGTTATGCCTATTAGTATCTCTTTCAAACACAAAGAATTTTTCTACACATAGTTATATCTTTGTGCAGTTGCAACAAAGGATATAGAATATACATGCAATTGCATGTGCACATATCTCCACATGTATGTATCCATATCTATGAAACCATATTCATATCTATATATCCATTATGTACTATATATTGTATCCATGTATCCACTATGGAGCCTCTACAATTATTTTTTAATTCCTAAATTACCTGCTATTTTTAGCTACATAGCAATTTTGGGCAGGTACAAGTGACTAGGAATTTGCATATTTTAGGCCAACACTATAGTAGAAGTTGTGCATGAGGAAAATCTTTCATATGAACTAAATTTCATGACATTTGGAAATATAAGTCAAAAGTTATGGCCTAATATGTTTTCTTTTTTTGTAACTGGGCGGTCTGGGCAAATAAAAAAATTCACTTTTTTCAAAAACAAAAATTTGAAAGTTGTTTTCTAGCTTTATATATACGTGGAAAGCTTTGAATCATTCCATTTTGATCAATGTGTCAAAAGTTATAAGGAGTTTTAGTTTGTAGGCAATTATAGATTTTCTATTTTAAAATAAACTTTGAAGTTGTTTATTTCACTCAATTTTCAATATTTTTGGAAAAAAATAAAATCATAGGATTTAAATTGTTTATTACAACATCAAAACCATTGGGATTGGCATTTTTCAGTTCCATAACTAAATTCTTAACATTTTAGTGTTTTGAATTATTCTCAATTCTTTCTACTTACTATTTTTTTCCTATATGTTGTACAATTCCAAATGATGTGAAAATTTTCAAACATGTAGCCAACTTAACTTGAAGAATGAATCCAAAGAATAACCACCATTTTGAACATTTTTTCATATAAGTGTGACCTTGTGAAGTGCAGCTCCCCGTTTTTTCACAAGACCCAAAAAAGGATATTTCTCAATTCAAACACTAGTAATATCTTGCAATCCACATTGTGGAAAATTCTGAAAATTTTTCCACATCTTTTTAAACCAACGTACTATAAGATCCTACAGTTATATGTGTCCAAATTTTTTTTTCCCCAAAATTTGGCACTTGTGCTCAAAATGGTAGTTTTTGAGCGTTTTGGTGAAAAACATAGTCAAGGAACTTAAGGGATTAAGTAACACCAACCACCAATGGGTTTTTAGAATGTAGGTGTAGCTAGGATTTTTTAGTGGACAATGTACAACAATTAAAAGGGCTACAATTTTTTTACTCTTTTGGTGATTGATTTTTACTCCTTACATTCTGAGTGCAAAATTGACATATCTAGATATATCTTTTATTTGCAAACTATAATATTTGGCAATTCCTTTGTTTTTTTAGTAGGGTATCAGAAATGAAATGAAATATGTGTAAAATTTAAAACTATAACATCAAATCTTCTTGGAAGTGAACACATTGAGCACTATTTTTTGAGAATAGGAAGCATTTTGAAAACCCCCCTCTAAAGACTAGTATTTTACCCCTACAATCCCATTGTCACTTGAGGGATAAAATGGATCTTGGGTAGGCTCCCAACGGTGCTAGTATGTGAGCCTAAGAATGCAAGCTTGTGAACATTGAGCCTACAATATAAATACCTATAATATAGATACCACACACTATAGAAGGTGTAGGTATCCTAATCACCTATAAAATGGGTATTTGTAACCTATATCCTATAATCATAGACGATTTTTATAGTATATACACCTATAATATAGGTGAGTAATATTCTAGGCTTCACTTTCCTATGCTCACATAATAAAACCCCTTGTTAGGCTCCTACAAATTCAATTTTTGCCTTGATTTTTAAAAGTTCTTTTAAAAATAGTTTTTTAATAATATAATTTTTATCTGAATTTGTATTCAAGAGCAAAGGTTATGTCACAATAAGTCCAAAACAAATCTTGTTGGGCAGCAAAAAAAAAATTCACAAAAGGTCAAAATTAAAATTTTAAAATTTGTTTTACATAGAAAGTATTTTTGCCTATATGGAAAGATTTGATTCATTCTATTTAGACAAGTGATGAGAAAGTTATGGACAATCTTGTATTTTGGGCAATCTAAGCATCTTCTTGAAAAAATAACTTATACTTAGGACTCATTTTTATATACAATTTTTACAATTATTGAAGAAAAAGAGTTTGACAAGGTTTAGTTTGCTTGCTAGAACAATCTCACCATTAGGACTATTGTGTTTCAATTCCATCTTAGACCTATAAACAATCTAGATTTTTCTACAATCTCAAAACCTACATCTATTTAATAATTGCTAAAGAATGAAAAATCAAATATTTTATTATTATTATTTTTTTCCCTAGACTTTCAACTCAATTTTTCAACATAATTTTTTTTTCAATATGTGTAGTACTTGCAAAAATTTAAAGCTAATAATAAATTTATAGCTTAGAAGATTCAAAGCCTTAAAAATCTAGTCAAGCAAGATGCCAAAAAGAATGCCAATTTTCTTTAATTCAAACACAAATATCTTGTAAACCACGTCGCCAAAGTTTTTGAAATTTCTTCCATGCATTCTTATACTAATTTAGTGCAAGATCCTATAGTTAGATATGTGAAGGAAAAAAAAATTCTACAATTTTTTGCACTTTGCAGTAGAAATGGCAGTTTTGAGTGGAATTTAATAAAAAAAGGCCTTTGGGGTTTTAGGGATTAGTAGCCAAGAAGAACTAACAACTTCATTGTTCCAACCAAGGATAAAATCTAAAATTTGGCCCTTGTTTTATAGTGGTTAATTTTGCATTTTTCAACTTCTCTAAAGCAACTTGGAGCTTCTATTTCCACATTTAAGTTCAAATCTTCCAAATTTCTCTATTAAGTGGTAAATTAAAAAAAATACAATACTTTCCATACTACTAGAAACATGTCTGGGTAGACTAAGCTATAACTTATAGAATTCCAAGGTCTTTTTTCACCAAATTCCACTCAAAATTGGCATTTCTATTGCAAAGTGCAAAAACTTTAGAATTTTTTTTGCGCATATCTAACTATAGGATCTTGTGCTAGACTAGTATAAAAATGTGTGGAAGAAATTTCAAAAACTTTGAGGGTATGTATTGCAAGATACTTGAGTTTGAAGATGAAAAAATTTGTTTTTTTGGCACCTTGCTTGCCTAGATTTGAACCGTTGAAAGGCCCTTGGGGTCCTTCTATACTATTTAGCCCTATAACTCTTCAATTGTGGTTTATTATATGAATTGCGGTACATTGTTATTCATGATCATTAATTTACTCATTATTGAAAAGTATTTGGTCGATGTTTTTCTGATCAAATACCACCAAATTCATAATATATTATACGTCCACAAAGAGTTTTTAGGCCCTTCAAGGGTTAAGGCCTTGAATCTTCTTAGCTTAAAATTCTTGCACTATACATATTAAATTAAGAAAAAACATGTTGAAGAATTGAGTAGAAAGTCTAAGAATTTTTTTTCTTAACAAACAAATTTGATTTTCATTCTTTAAAAAATTACTTAATAGAAGCATATATGAGATTGAATTTCAAACTAAATTGTTAATAGCTGTAAGTTTGAATTGAAATACAATATCTCCAACATTGAGATTGTTCTAGAAAGCAAAGTTAACCTTTTTAAACAATTATTTTTTAAAGAACTGTGAAAATTGCATTCAAAAATGAATCTTACAAGTTATTTTTATCAAAAAGATGCTTAGATTGCCCCCAAACCAAGATTGTAATAGTCCATAACTTTCTCATCACTAGTCCAATAATATAAATCAAGTCTTTCCATGTAGATGAGAATATTTTCTATGAGAAAAAAAAATTTGAATTTTTTATTTTTGACTTTTTGTGATTTTTTTGGTATTGCCCTACAAACCTTGTTTCGGGGTTTAAGGTGGCAAAACTTTTGCTTTCAATCACTAATTGAAATAAGAATTATATTCTTGTAAAGCTAATGTATTTTCCTATCTTCAAAAATAAATTTGAAAATCATGATGAAAATCGAGACCGTAGGAGCCAACTTGAAATCCACTTTGTCCCCTGGTCTAGTAATATATGCCAAGTTTGACCAAGTGCATTTTTTAAGGCTTATTCTACATGGACATGTTTTCCACTACTGCCATGGAATGCTATGAGGGTGAAAAAAAATGGCCATGAAGGATCTAAAAACGACCGTCTTCTTCAAATTGTCCCTATAATTAGTTTTACAATGGATATGAGGTGGTCTTTAAATGGACCAAGCCAATGAATGAATCAAGGAAAAAGTGTTATATATTGCAAGAGCTAATCATTTTCCTTGATTTCTTCACATCTATTAACAAGTTGCAAGTGGACAGATTTTTGGAGACCTATGACCACAAATACTTGCCTACAACATAAATCTTTGAAAATTCATAGATAATTCAAAAATGCTTAAAAAAAATGAAACTACATGTGCTACATTCTGCATCTATTTTTCTTTCTTTAGATAATGAGCTAGAAAAGTATTTCTATCCACAAAAACCTACAAAAAAGGCGGACCAACCCTCAAATGATCACTTTTAGACCAGACTACCTTACCATTCTTGATTTCTTGCCCAATGTGATGCCCAATTTTAAGCCCAATTTTTTGGCCAGAGTGAACTAATCCCATCGCTCGGCTTCAAGAGAAAACCCCGAAAGTTTTTATTTGCCACACGTGATAAAATTTGCAAATTATATATATTATTTTGCAATTTACAAATTCATATTTGCAGTCAGAGACCACAAATTAGCTAAGAGAGGTGAAGATCATAGATTTAACACGGCACAAAATAGTTTTTTTTTTTTTTTACATGACTTGGGGCGGCCGAGCGAGGGGTCCAGTTCACCCCGACCAAATATTTGGGGCGTGGCATCCAGCTGTTCAATGAAGGTGTTGTGATAAAATTTGTCCAGCTTCAAATTACAGTGAAATTCAAAGCTTTATTATTAGTTCAATACTGAATGAGTCCCAAGCTTAATTTATAGCTTTTCAGAGTGGTTCCACCATTGTTTGAAGTAGTCAGGGTCTTAGCATTTGCTCCTTCTTGTAGGTCCTTTGGTTCTAGTTACCGTACCCGGAGGTCACCTTCGGCACGAATGTGCCGAATAATTAATTTAAACCAGAATGAGTGGTTCGGCAGTTCATTTATTATTTTAAAATTATTCGGCAGTCATTGAATATTTTTTCTTAATTTCCAACAAACCTTCAAATTATTTCAAAAATTGCATAAGGATTTCTTCATTGGATAACTTTGGATGCAATAGCCAATAACCACGGCGCAAAGGTGGATGTCACCTATGGTATGTACAAACAATCTCTTTATACAAGTGGGATAGTAGTAGGTAAGACAACCCATGTGGGATATGTTAATTTTGGATTAGTAGAAGCTCAAGTACTCACACTTAGTTAAGTTAAAAGCAGAAATTGTGTTAAATGTAGAACTTCAGACCTCGTTTTGGCATAGTAAAATTATTTTTTTCAAAAACCTTTGAACTGAAAAAAGTTTGTAATTTAGTCTAAATTTCATTTCCAAAAATCCGTTTGAGATTTAGAGTCTCCAATCAAAATTTATGGATAAAATTTAGAGAGGGGTTGGGTGAGACATTTTCTTTGACATTTTCAAACATCCTCTCTGATTTTTGTCCATAACTTTTTTTTAAAGGCTCAAAATCACAAAACGGGTTTTGGAGATGAAATTTAGCTTAATTTTCCTACTTTTCTAAGTTCAAAGTTTTTTGAAAAAAATTATTATATTATGACAAAAAGAGATCTCAAGTTCTACATAAAACACAATTCCTGCGTTTTGACAGTGAGTGGTCAAGCTCTCATGTTCAAATTGTCCCATATCTTTTGAGGATTCATGATGGATAATGGACTTCATTATAAAAACGACCTCTCCACCCAAAGTTTAGAGGGCATGTGTTGGCATCAAGTTGAATTGGTATATTTTCCAATATTTCGGCTTTCTTAACAGTTAATTTTCTTTGAATTCGGCATAATGACTTACTAATTTTCAAAATTATTCGGCTTAAAATTTTCTAATTATTTTTTGCCGAAGGTGACCTCTGGCTAGTGGCTACAATACTCTCTTTGCTTTGCTGCTTCTTTTGTTTGTTTTTGCTCTTATCTCTTCATTCGCCAGCCTTGGCTTGACTTCTGTTATTTGATTCTTTTTAACGGAATGGTATTTTCCCGTTGTTCAAAAAAAAAAAAAAAAACTTAATTTAATTTCAAGAGCGGGCGCCCACCAACTCGACTGAGTCCCCAGCATCACCCACCATCTCTATAACCCCACCCCCAGCGGCATGTTCTTTTTTTTTTCCCACAAGCAAGCCGAGCTTTCCACACCCCTCCATCCAATTGATGATGAAAATGATGGGGTGTGGGTGGAGTAAATGTTGTCCATTCAGTTGCTCAGGCCAGGGCTCACTGTGCTGCTTAGTTTCGTAGAATACGTTTTAAAAAAAGAAAAAAGAAACTTAAATTCTCGCCGAGGACCTGTTCCCCTGGTCTCGATGTACTGTTTCCTTTTATCAATGGAAATTGTCCGTTTGATTAAAAAAAATTTAAAAATAAAAAAAAAAGGCTCACTGGGGGAGGGGGGCATCCCTGCTACACTCAATCTCCTACAAAATGAATACAGAGTGGACCCAATGAAATTCCGTTTAATTTGTTTAAAAAATAAATAAATAAATAAATACAGAGTGGACAAAGAATATACCCAAGGTTGCCAATCTTTATCCAGAATATACATGCTTATCAGGCTTCATCCATTTTGTAGCCAAACAACAATCTTCATCCATTCAATAGCCAAACAATAATCTTCATTCAGTAGCCAAACAACAACCTTCATCCATTCAATAGCCAAACAATAATCTTCATTCAGTAGCCAAACAACAAACTTCATCCATTCAGTAGCCAAACAATAATCTTCATCTAGAATAATGATAAATCCTTATCAATCTTCATCCAAAATAATGATATATCCTTATCAATCTTCATCCATTCAGTAGCTAAACAACAACCTTCATCCATTCAATAGCCTAACAAAAAAATTCATCCATTCAGTAGTCAGACAACAATCTTCATCCATTCAGTGGCTAAACAACAATCTTCATCTACCCAACAACCAAACAACAATCTTCATGCTTATCATAGCCACATATAAATCTTCATCCATCTTATAGCCAAAGTGCAAAACAACAGTCCTATCAAAAAAAAATTTAGAAGTTTTCAAATTAAGTTGGGAAATTCAATTCTAAAAAATAGGTTCTTTACAAAGGAATGCAATAAATATCAAGGAATATTCAAACATGTGAAATCAATTTTTTGAAAAAACATTCATTATTTGTCATAAATGTAATTAATTGATGTTCAACTATGGTATTCTTCAATTCAATAAGTACCGTAGAAAAATAAGAATAATTAGTTTTATTAAAAATCTAGTATTCTAAATAAGAAGAGATAAAAGAATAAATATTTTTTAAATATTTTTTACCAAAACTAAACAACATACTGTGTCCACCTTATAAACTTTAAAGTACTAATTAAGTATTACGGAGTATTATTGATAGTTATAGAGACTCTCAAAAAAAATTGTTCGTCTCATAATTCTCATAATTAATTCAAAAATAGAAAAATCAATAATATTTGGACATATTGTGGTAAAAGGTGTTTACTATGCATAAAATTGAATATACAATTTAAATATATTTTGAATTAATCAAAGTTATCTATAACAAAGTTCATTCCACCATTCAATTTTTTAATTACATCAAATATTGGAGATATAGAATTAAAAATGTAGAGATTTGAAGTTGGTAAAGAATCCATCTAATAAAAGTTGTATGACAAACAAAGTAAAAATGATTCCATTAAGTTGATTGCAACCTAACAATTTCAAATTCATTTTCAATTTGAAAGCCTTTGCACATTATTGGAGTCTCTACTAATCCATCTTGTAACCAAAAGAAAATCATTGAACAAAAAAAGAACTGACTTTAGACTTCTTGATTTATTGGTCATTTAGTAAAATAAACAAATTTATGCAGTTTTACTATGTGATACCAATAAGAATCATTATTCTCCAAACAAAAGAATCTTGTAAATTTTGTACTTATATAATATAATATTATATTTTGATGAAATTGATTGAATTTAAGTATCCTTAAATCCAATTTAAAGATTTTGAAACTCAATCTTGAGCATGCACAAAGTTATACATTGTTTGTTCCACAATTTATTCAAATTTTATTAAAAAAAATTGTTTTTAATTTTAGTTATGATTGTTTTTTTGGCTTAGAAAACTTTTGAAAACCATTGTATTTCATATGATTTTCGAATGTGCTTAACATCTAGTATCTTTTGTATGTGCACTGATTTTAAGATTGAACTTGTAAATTTTAAAAATGAAATAAATCTACTTTTTACCATGCAAGTCTGAAAGTCTTAGAACCAATTAGAAATACATAAAATTTTATTCATATTTTAAGAGACACTTCAAATTATTTGATGGAAAATTCAACACACAAAATGGAATATTACTTATTTAGATTAGATTGAGAAAGTCAATCTCCGTGAAGGAACCAACACTAATTCATTAATTTGTAAATTTTGTGTACTAGGATATATACAAGCCTTTCACCACAATCAACCACTATTTTCATCCAACAAAAATCTTCTTAAAAGCTAAATAGAGGATCATTAGACTTAGGTAGATAGGTAGAAAATGAAGAATTTTGTCTTTCTAAGTTAAATTTTTATAATCATATATTAGGAGTGTCAGTCATTCTAATCATCATTATTAATATTGTGTGGAATTTTAGGGACAATTAATAGGTACTTTGTGCTTAATACAACTATTGTAAGACAACTTTAATGAATTTATATTTATAAATTACTATTAAGAAAAACTATTTAGTGTTTGGATACATTAAAATTATGTATTAAGCTATGAATTATTGCCCTTCATTTAGCCCATCTTTCAATTGGACTTATGCTAGATTGTATTTGAATTTTGGTTCAACTTGTTACATTTTGGAATGACAATAAGGCATAATTGCATGCACTTTAATCACATTGAGTTGTCTTCTCCTTACATTTTTAGCCTCTCTTGCAATCTTGCACCTCAAGCCACAAAGACATGTCAAAAGTTTTGTGCACTTCAATGGAGGTTTAAAAAATTTATCCATTTTGCGGTTTTGTAAGGATGAAGCCAAAACTTCAATTTAGAGAGAAGACAACTCAATGCAATTAGAGTGTATGCAATCATGGCCATTCAAAATTGCATGGAAGGTACAAAAAGATGAATATAGCAAGATGACAACTCAATGTGATTAAAGTGCATGCAATTATGCCTTTGATAAGTTTTTGTCATTCAAAAAAATAACAATTCAAATCAAATCAAAATTTATGTACAATCTAGAATAAGAATTGAAATATGGAAATATGAAAGACAAAATTTCATGATTTATTCCCCAAGGCCTGAGAGTCCCTTGAAAGTTTGGGTTAGTTTTTAAAAACTCTATTCTTGGCAAGATTTTTTGAAACTATTCTTTAAAATACAAAATTTATTAGCTTTGGAATTATAATTTTTATCTCAAGCAGTATCCAAGAGCAAAAGTTATGTGACAATGAGCCCAAAACAAACTAAGGCAAGCCACAAAAAAACCCACAAAAATTTGAAATAGTTTTAAAAAAATTATTTCTTATAGAGATTCATTCCATTTGGATAAGTAATGTAAAAGTTATGGAGCTTCAAGTTTTGCTGGCAATTTTAGCAAATTCTTGATAAATTAATGTTTTGGATCCATTTTTGAACTCAATTATAATAAAGTTTTCCACCTTGTACCTACATCAACTTAACAATTTTTGAAAGAATTAAAAAATTTATTAGTTTATTTTAAAAATATCCAAACTCTCAATTCAATCTTTAGTACACAAAAAATTATTCACAATCTGTAGTACAAAAATTTAAGCTACGACTGTTCAAAGCCTTAAAATTTTATCAGGCTTGGAGCAAAAAATTTGATTTTTTCACTTTAAGCACTTATCTTGTAATTGGTACAATCAAAGTTTCTAAAATTTCTTCTAGATATTTAAATTTTTTGTTTTGAGTGGGTTTTGACAGAAAAATGGCCTTGGAAATTTAGGGATTAATGCCTAAAGTCCGAAGGCCTTTTTTTTCCCAAATCTAGTCAAAACTATCATTTCTAATACAAAGAGCACAAACTTCAAAAAAATGTTTTTTTGTACATCAAGTTGTAGGATTTTGCATTAGACTAGACGTACAAAAATGTATAGAAGGACTTTTACAAACTTTGACTACAAAAATTGCAAAATATTTGCGTCCAAAGTGACAAAGTGACAAATTGTTTACGGGCATGGTGACAAATTAGTTTATAAGCTAGGTTGATTGCTTTGGACTTGAATTTCTTTTGCATATCAGATTTTGACTTTAAAACTAAATAATTAATAGTTTTAAGGTAAATTGAGCCACATTCATTCCAATGGCAAGATTGTTCCAACAGTCAAAATCAATATTGTGCAATTTTTTTGAGGGAGAAATGTAAAAACTAAGCTAAAAAATGTTGACAAAATAAGATGCTTCATAACTTTTTCATCACTCATTCAAATAGAATGAACCAAATCTTTCCAAATAGAAAAAAAATTATGTATTAAAAATATTCCAAGTTTTTTGTTTTGTTTTTCCCCCTCCCCCCTTTCAACTATTTTGAGCTTTCTGAGTCATAATTTTTTCTCATAGGCACCAATTGAAATTAAAACTATATTTTCAAAAAACTTTTTTCTTTTTCTATCTTGAAATTTAAGAAAAAAAATGATGCCAAAAAGTAAGATCGTAGGAGCTTGCCCGAGCTCCCAAGCATCCAAGAGACACTTGTGACTCTACAGATTAAAGGAATTTTTTTAATCCATATAGATATAGATCAAAAATATTACCGGTATTCTATTACACCCAAAAATTTCACCAATTGAAACAAAAACTTTTTATATCAGTTTGGGAATCCTTGAAGATGCTTTTTTAAAAATTTTGAGTTTACAAATAATTTATATCATTGTATTTAGAAATGTGGAAGACATATATATTGTAGGAAATAAAATTTTGATCAAGACATGGGTAGGCATATAAATCACAAAAATTTCCAATCTTTGAATTTGCATTAATTTTTGAACAAGTTTGTACAAAACAATAAGTTTCAGGAGGGAGTTGAAGAAAAAATGCCTTCTCGTATTCAATGATACAAGATTGCACCAAAAGAGCAATTTTCATATCAGTTCACAGAATAAGGCAGAACTACCCATTACCACCCTGATTCACAATCTAACTATATTTTTTATTTTTTTATTTTTTTATTTTTTATTTTTTGAAACAAACGGACAATTCTATTGATAGATGAAACCAATCTAACTATATTGGGGCCAACTCTAGGAAAGACACATATTTTTCAGAGGTATGCTTTTGTTTCAGGAGTCAAACCCAAGTGGAATTATAATTTTTTGATAAAAATTGTAATTTCTGTGAATTTCTGAAGTGAAATTGCACAACCGCCACTAGACTGGATTCATAAACGTCCTCTTACAACTCAATACCACTTTCCAATGTATCTAATAGCACTTGAAGATCCACCAATCATTAATTGACACGTTGTCTTTTAATAGCATTAATAAACTACTATTGTCAGAATCTGAAGCAGATTTGCATGTTTTTCTGACGGAATTGGGACAAAGCTATAGACCACGGATTTGAATCACTGACGGAATTGGGTAGTTTTACCTTATTACTAGTTTTGGGTTTTAACACCTAAACGATCAAGCCAGTGTCTACTCAACGAGCGCAATAAATCTTGGGTAGGTTCCTACAAAGTCATTTTTGGTTAAATGTTCATGAAATTTGGACACAACATGTAGACATATACTCCCTTGGTGATATTATATAGTTTTTTCTGATCGGGTGCTTGGATCAAAAGTTATGTTGCCTTGAACTTTTGAGGTAGCTCAAGCAGCTTGGGCAGCATGTACAAAACTCCTCCTATAATTATGAAATTTGGAAGCTATGTAATTTACATAATACAAGATGCAAATGTCTAAAAAATAACAATGTATAGTGTAAAAATCTCACTCTAGACGGAATTAAAGTTTGCTAGCCCTATCAAGAAAAGTCGGATAAAAAAATTCTCCTAACTTCAAATGATATAATCTTTCAATCCGTATGGTCAAAGTTTTTGAATTTTTTTCCACATATTCCTAGAGAAGTCTAGTACAAATTTGAATAGCTGAATTTCGGAAAAAAAACTATTTTTTTCATTTTTTTCTTGCAACCCTAAAAAATGGCAGTTTTGGACAATTTCTGTCCAAAATGTGCCTCGGACCTTTAGGGGATAATAATTGCAATTTTTTTTTAATTTGTGAAATTCCCATTTTTGATAAACATCCATTCTTTTGTGTTTTCACAGACAACAAATTTTCCATCATATAGTAGTTCCCTTTTATTGCAAGCATGTAAATTTACCAAGCTATTTGTGGGCAACATGACACTCTAGATGTGAATAAAGAAACCATACCTATTCATATTTGTATAATGAAATTAATGCATACAAAAAATTACTACGATAAATGAATGTAAGGTATGGTCGGCACCTTTTTGCCATGTAATTTTTTTTTTCAAAATATAAGATTCAACAAATGCTCAAAATATAATTTTTTTGCCAATTCTTTTTTTCACCGTATAAATGTTTTAATTTTTGAAAAATGAATTTTCATAAGATTATGACATCTATCTTTAGAATTATTTTTTGTCGACATTGCCTTGCAATTGTAGTATACATCAAGTATATAAAGTCTACACAGATGCACTAATTCACTTTCAAATTAATACTAATATTCAAATATTTTGAGGTTCTATGCAATCATTTTAGGACCGCTTCACACTACATTCCAAGTCCCACTAAATTCCCAATGTTTCATTTGTGGCAAGGTGAAACTTGGGACTTAGGGCTTCAAACTACATATCCAAGTGTAAAGGGACCCTAAATTCACCTTCTTCAACTAATTTACAAGTTGACAGCACCACTAAGTCATTCAAATTTGATAAACTTAATGCTAAGAGATTTTTCGTGATAGAATTTTGTGATGTCTTGAACTCAACTAGTCATGCAATAATGACCTCGCCAAGAGAAGATTTTGCAAGTATTTTATATTTTTGCTTCTTGGATGTTTTATTTTCAAAAAAAATAATTACATTAATCTCTAGGATAATTTGCACACTATGATGAACAAAATCCCATCATACAATTGAGGTGCATATTAGAGACATTCTCAATTTGCATCCTAAACCCAAATTGCAGTAAAAAATCCCCAATTCAGGATGGTGATAATTTCCAATAACTTGTGTAATTTTTCCTTTTTAAAGGTCTACTTTTGCAATATTTTTGCAATTATTTTATTATTATATATATATTTTTATATTTTTATATTGTAGTTCACCCCGATGGGTGATTGTCTTTGGGAATGTGGCATTGCAAAGAAATGAAGATGTGATGTTAAAGACAAGGAAAATATCTTGCAAAATATACATATCATGATAAGCAATGACAAAATAAATTATTGGTTAGGTTATATATATATATAAAATTTATTTTTTTGTTAATGTACCAACTACAAGAACTTTGTGGGATTTGTATAGGAGAACAATTTGTTCACACCATATAAGCCTACTTTAGAAGGAAGAATAAAATGCAAATCGGAACACAAAGTCCAATGAAGGGATGGTCTCATGCACGGTTTTACATATGAGCAAAAATTTGCTTTTGGACAATATACAGGGAGGCAAAAACAATATATGAGAAAAATATTAGTAAATTTTGGAAAATTGCTAGAAATTTATACATTTAGGGATTAGAGTTTGATCGCCACTCGTACCTATCCACTAGAGGTGAATTGCTTTTCTATTAATTATGTGTTAGTTTTAACACAAAGTCAATACAAAAATCATTTGAGCCCATGATGGATTTGCACTAGTCTTTGCAATAAGGTTGTATTGCCACCTTTAGTGAGACTTCGCACCAATGGATGCACAAGATGCAACCATAACCACAACCGCCCTCACCAATGTTGGCCACGTGAAGCCTTGGTTTTCTCTAGTAGCGTTCACGATTTTTTTTTTAGTTTTACCAACTATTTTCTTTTATTTTCATACTAAACCATTTTTTCAAGTATTAAATCCATTTTTTTCTATTTTTATTCTAAATAGAAATTTTATAGATTTTTTCACTAGTATTTTTCCGATGTTATTAAACTGCAATCATTTTTTCCTCCCAATTCCATCAGCTAATAGTGAAGTAATTGACGGTTCTCTCCAAACATTGCTCCCTAGTACACAAGGTGAATCTACTAATCTTGCATTCAAAAAATGCTCCAAAAGCATCTATATTGCACCCTCAAAGAAGATATAGGACTTTGGATTCTCATAGGCTACTACCATTGCATTCATAAGAGGTGTGATAGCACCACCTACCTTGTCTTCATTTTTTTACATTGTTCATCCTTAGAACTCTTATTTTTCTACAATCGCAAGGTACCAAATTGGTTTTATTCAATCTTGCATTCAATCTCGCCTTACGATTTGAAATCCAATTAAACTGTCATTTCTATTTAAGACACATTTTTTTTTATTACACCTTCAAATATAAATGTAAATATAAATTTTAGAGATTAAATTCAAGATTAAATACATAAGTATATTTTAGTGAATAAATATGTTTTACTTCATACAACTTCTTCTCTTATACTTTAAAATCTAAAGTATCCTATAATAAAAAGAACAATAGTATTTTGTTTACTTGATTAAAACAAAACGAAAGGTAAATTTAAACATCTCTTATTCCCTAAAATGCTTTAATTGCATCTTATCAAATTATACTTCAAAACTTACATATTTAGTGCAATAAACAAAAAACAAAAACAAAAACAACATTTTCAATTTTTGAAAAGAAACAATAGGATCTTAATCTTAGTCTATAAATATATGTTGAACTTGTTAGAAATTTTTATGAAATGTGGCCTTGTGGATTGAATGATTTAGGAAGATATTAATAGATTTTTGGAATATTCTTTTACTACATTATTAGACTTTGAAAGTAAATATAAAATATGTATAAGGACAACAAATTGAAAATTGTACACATCACAATGAAGTCCATTAAGTTAGAAACCATAGTTGAAAATAATTCCAAGACTTCTACATTTAAAAAAAATTTACTTAACATTACAATATGTAGTCATAAAGTATACTAAATTTCAAGTAACTTTGATGTGGAATCAAAAAAATTCAATTCCAATAGTGAGAAAGGTTTAGAAAGAGTTGTATACTACATGGGATTTTCGTTTTCTATAAATGTCAAAATTGAGTTAAAAAATGAGTTTCAAATTTGCTAAAAAATAATAAAATTGTTGGCAACCAAAAAATATTCAAATTATTCATCTCACTGATGAGAATGGACTAAATTTATGTGTTTATATAGATCAAAAGCACCATAATATTTTAAAAAAGGTATCGAAGACATTAATTTTTTTCCTATCCAATCTTGTTTTTTTCAAAAAATGATTATAATGAATTTTTACCCACATATTAGAATTCTATAAAGTTCTTATTTTCATTAGATGTTGTTCTATTGAAACTTCCATAAAAAATTTACTAAAATATCAAAAACTCTAGTTGGAGTAAGCTGCTCAAAATTAACAGTGGTCCATTTTTGGTCTTTTGGAATTTAAAGGTTAAAAACCTATAATCTACCATTGTATTTTAAATTCAAAATTCAAAATTATTAGTACATTTTAGACATAAAACAAATCTTTAAAAAAATTCTAAAGGTAATAAATGATACATTTATTTGTTTAACACAAGAGGAGATGTTTTATATCCTTTGGATGATTTAAGGGAGACATCAAGGATAAAAAAATATTTTTTTTCTTCAATTTGGGGGAGATTCACTTAATATTATTTTCCACTAATGGTGTTAGATAGCCATTCTTTGTGATGTTTTTTACTTTTCTAAATAAGAAAATGCATAATCCATGGATTATGTGTAGTATATTTTGACAAATTTGACTCTTTTCTCTTTATCTGAATTTTAGCTATAAAATTGATCTTTTTTTAAATTTAATAGGGAGTACAAGATAAGAAAATAGAGATTATCAAGTCTAATTTCAACTCCAATTTTGAAATTTGAAAAATTCTTGAAATTCAAATTTGTATTGCAATTTGAACTTTGGGCCTATTATTGTAAATTTTTCATATATTAATTTTAAGAATATACGATAAATTAATTTGCACCATGATGCTCTAGTGCTCTATACTACAATAGACATATAATTATGGACAATTCTTTAGACTTTTAAAGCATTTTTGGTATTTGATATTAATTTCTTTCAGTTTTATACATAAATTCACGGTTGCTTGAAATATTTACAATTTATTCAAGACATGTGATTACATCTTTGTAACATAAATGTAAAAACTTCATTCATGTGCAGTTGCAAAAATGGGAGCATAGAAAAAGGATTTTGAAGTTTAAAAAAGTGCTCATAGGCTTGTCTTTTCAAAAATTTCTCTAAAAGATTGCATTGTTTTGGGGTCTGCTTCAAAACACTCTTATCCTAAGCAAGGGTAAAATCTCACGTATATTTATTCTTTAACAAATTCAACCATAGTTCCCTTTTATTAACTTGTTCAAGTACATCCTTCCAAAATTTAAGTGTGGAAATCCCTACCCATTGCAAGTTCAATGTGCCTAAAATTATGAAAATAGTTTTTTCTAGCCCTTCTCGAAGGAATTTTTTGTCTTTCAACATTTTTAGAAAAAAAACATAGAAGTTTCATAAACTGTACTCCATGGTGGCTTTTAGTTTTTATATTGGAAAATGGGTTGAAAAATTATGGAAAAAATTTAAGCAAAATCACTTTCATATATATCTTTAAGAAAATATAAAGTGTTAGGTGATTTTGCATAAATAAAAGAGAAAACTAAATCTCTAATAACTTTAACAAAAAATTGAGAAATGCAAACCTCAATAGTGAAAACGTTCTAGTAAGCAACATCATCCTATATTTTTGTTTTAATTGAAAATTTCAGAATTGAGTTTGAAAACAACTTTATATGTATTCTCAACCTTCATTACTTGCAAAATAAAACTCTCCATAACTTTCATCTCATTATTCAAAATTAAATGGTTCAAATGTTTTTATGTACGAATCAGTCTAAACAGTTATATAAATTAATTCATCTTTCTTTAGAACATGTTTTCAATTGCCCAATTTGACATTGATTTTTTTTAACTTATATTTTTTTGCAATATTTATTGGAAAGGCATGAAACAAAGCTTCATGTGTAGATTCAGATGATTAGAATCCTTCCTAAAGATTTCATGAAAACATTCCAAATTATATATGAAGTCAAGAAAGCCTCCACAAGTTTTCAAAAAACAAAGTGGGCTCCTTAATCCTTTGGGAATTAAATTGGGATAAGATTAAGAATTGATTTAGGCCTTTCTGAACATATTCTTCATTTGTTAAATGTCAAACAAACATAGTGAGTGGTTTCCAACTTACAATTCCATGACATTTTTTTAAAGCCTTGAAGATGCTATAAGTTTTTTTTAAATTTTCTTCTAGCTTGCAATTAATATTTTTTATTTATCTTTTGAAAAAGACTTGTGTTTCCATTGTGTTTTACAAAAGAAATACGGGTCTTTTTAAAAAACAAAGGTAGTATTAAATAACAATCTATCAGTTAAATAGAAATATCAATTATTATCTCTATAAATAGAAATTTATGTTTGGCAAATTTGCTATTTGTAGTTCTAACCTACGATTAAAGTATTCTAAAATTAAATTTAATTAGTTTTAACCCTTAAAATTTTGATAAGCTTAATTCTAATTACAATATGGATTTCTTGTACATTCAATATAGAAATTCTATGAATTGTAGTATACATTAGAAATAAAAGTTAATATTAATGCCGGTTCGGATCCAATGACATGTGATACTCTCAATTTAATTGGATCATTATTGATTAATTGGATCATTTTAGGGTTTAATACCCAAAAGATGCACAGATTGCATCTTTTGGGTACATAGCTGTACCTTTCAACAATTCTCAAATGCTAGAAAATACAGCATATTGGTTATGCCATAGAGCTTATTTTTGCAATTTTAGTCATTGTTTCCTTAGGGAGAAGCAAATTCATAGCTTTTGAGATGTTGGAGTATGGGGACTTAGGACTTGGGGAATTAGGACGGTGGGAGGGTGGAATTTGGGATGTTGGGACTTAGGACCATCTGATTATAAACCCTTGCCACTAGTTTCTCTAAACCAATATGAACATATTTATTTAGTATGGACTAGACCACAATGATATACTTGTTGTAAACTTTATACAATTTATTGTGAACTCTTCAATATAATTTAATTTAATACTATATCTTTCATCTAATACTAAAAGAGGTATAGAAGAAAGTTATTTTGCCCTTTCACTTGCCCGTTGGAAAGCAAGTGGACTAGAAAATAGAGAGAGGATAGAAGATAGGAAAATGTTCAAGAAATAGATTTCCAAGTTTTTCTCTAATTATATGGGGTATACTTGGAGATTTGAAGAGTTATATTCAATCTTGTTTTTGGCTCAAAGTATTCAAAAGTGAATTATAAGGTGTCATTTCGCCATTTAAAGTTTAAATGGGCTAGACCTTCCAATTTTTTAGTAACTTGAAGATACACATTTACCACATCACAAACACCCTTCGCACCCCTCATGGGCTATAGACTTGTTCTACATTAGTAGTACCCCTTGTGGGCTATTGGCTCGCAACAGTTTTTGTTACATGAATAACTTTCAAATCTTGGCAATTGTAGCAAAGCCCATGGGTGTTCTTTTGGTTCATGACAAACTATGTTATCATGGAGACTAAAATTCAATCTCCTCCTTTGCCCTTACAACCATCTATTTCAAGGTGAATTCAAGTTTTTTTAATCTAATACACAATAGGCCGGATGACTTTTTAGACAATTTTTTTATGAATTTAATTTTTTTATTGTAAATTATTTCAAAATTCCAAAAGAGCATCTACTTGGCATTTTTTAATAGTTTTATTTTTGCAATTTATTAATTTATTTGACATATATTTATAATTAAAAAAATTAATTTTATTAAGGTGTTTAAAGGTCTCTTCTATATTGGTACTTAAGTACTTTGCATACAATTACACCCCATTTAGAGTACCATCATCCAATTCCAATTCTCTTGCCCTCTTCAACATGTATGATGCCTCGTCTAGGTCATAACCATTTGAAATTCAATCCATGAAAATACATACACGTTTCTAAATTTTGCATTATTCTAGTGATGACTATATGTTGGAATTGGTTTTGCCAATATTTTTGTGATTCAACAAAAAAATTTCATCTATTGACAAATATAGGTACCAAATGATGCGCAACAACTAAAGCACCATATTTCAATTAGTATGAGAATTGAAATAGTATGAAATCCTTCACACTAATTTAGATGATGTTGGATGGATGTCATCCAATTAGTATATAAAATTGGATGAAAAATAAAACGAAAGTGCATTAATTTTTAATAAAAGAGATGAATTATGGATGAATTTAGATAAATATAGATGAAAATCACATCATTTAAGTTTCTAAATGAGAATAATGTAAACCGTAGTCTATTGATTTTATCCGGAGTTGTATTATGTTTGGTATTAGTGTATATCACAATTTTGCATAATTCTAAAATAATTGTGATTTAGTATTATGGTGCACTAATTGAGTTTGCTTGTATAGTGCTTCATTAGTATGGTATTCTTTCATAGAATTGACAATTCTTCATCTAATATTCAAACTTCCTAAATAAAAATAAATAAATAAAAATAAAATAAAAATAAAAGTAGGGCATCACTATTCTTTAAAATTTTCTAAAAATTTGGAAGTTTTAGAAATTTTAAAATCTTCTTGAATAGATATTAAAGCTCAATCCACTGATGAAATGATGCATCATGGATAAAAGGATAAATTGTACACAAAACAATCATGGTTGCTCAACATTTGAATAGACAGAGGGACACACTAGCAAGATCTAATGTAAAGATTGTTATAAGATTTAATCACAATAAAATTTTAGTTTTTAAATTTGATTTAATTACTTTAAAATCAATAAATTTAATAATAAATTCAAATGGAAATTTATAATTATTAAAAAAGTCAAGTGAAATTTAGTATAATTTATAAAGCAAAATAAAATAATTTTTTTAATCTATAAAGGTCCAACGGTAAATCAAATTTTCAAAAACATATGTATGTGTGTTATTGAGTCAACTTAGAATAATAATTTATTGATGAATTTCAAATTAAAATTAAAAATCATGACAAGTAGATTAAATTAGATGCTTGGATCAACTATAAGACTCATCAAAATTTATCAACTAGCACTTTAAAGCTCTTTGCGCTATCAATGACTTTCTATTGAAGGTTTTGACCTTAATCTCAAACCATGAAGGCTTTGAAGAGAGAAATTTTTAGTTTTCAACATGGAGTCATTAGGATATCAAGGTCAAAAGGAACCATTGTAGGAATTGGCTTCAAGAACAATTTATACTTTTCATTGTTGATGCGGTTTCATACATGCACCTTCATTATCCAAATGACGTTATCCAACGTTTCATGCAAGATGCGGAAGGCAATGTGCTTGCCATGGGCTATTGCAAAAGGCCCCCACAAAGATCCATCAGGATGGTGCATAATGTCGATGTACTTATATGGTACTATTGAAGACCTAATGGTAATAGAGAAGATAAACAAAAATGGTTTTAAAACAATAATGACGTGAGTTTCAATGCTTAAAGCTATTGTGCTTTGGAATCTATTCTAAATAAATTATCTAGAACTATAGGAATGTATAAAGCATTGTATGAATTAAAAAACATGTGAAGAGACATTATTGAATTATTAAATATTTGATGTAAAGATCTCACTTAGACAATTAGTGAATATCAATCCACCTTGAATATCAATAGTTTCAAAAAATCTATACATATGTTTATTTAAAATAAAAATTTATTGATGCTACACAATTTTTATTCATCATATATCCACTTTATTTGACTGTTTTCCATCATTCTTTTTTTGTGCATAACTTTTAAAGATAAATTTTTCTTGGCTTGAATTTTCAGACACATGTTATTTTGAATACTTTACAAATTATCCATATTTTATTTTATTCAAAAAATTATTATTCATAAAGTTTCACAACGCCAATACTAAGGCCGTTTTGAGTCAAAAATGGCAGGTATTTCTTGCAACTATCCAATATAGAAAAACAATCATTCTTGGTGTAAAATTAGTTTTACGTGTTTCTAAATTACAAAATATTAATTTATCACCACCAAAGATTTAAAAAATGATAATTATATACTTACAAATACATTAGATTATTTAAATCATTACACATCCCATTTGCAGGTATACTCTAAATTTCATGTGGAAAAGGCTCCTTATTGAACTATAATTTATTTAAAGTATTTTAAAAAATAAAATATTCTATTTAAACAAAATTTTGTATTTTTCAATCTTTAAAATATTTTATTAAATTAATATATGTTTATAGTTTATTGAGATATGTACCTATTTTAAGAAATTTTAAAATATTTTTTTATAAATATAATATAAAAAATGAGGACTTGGAGGTGATAGTTCCAATGAATTTTAAATCTTATATTCAATATGGATAACTTGTATAATCAAATTTTCAATAGAAATAAACCAAATTAATATTAAATCAAGAGTTCTGAAATTCAAAATCTATAAAAATAATCAATTTTGTCAAAGTAATATTTTGTTCTATTGTTCATATTTAGTAGATATGTGCATGTAGATCATTTCATTTTTCATTATACCAAAGCCAAATATTCTTGAAATTTAAAAAAATATATATATTTCTAACAAAATGCATAATGTGCTCAAAGTGCACTAATTCTTGCAAAATTGTTGTTCAAGAATTGGATGCTCTCCATTTGTTTGGACTAAAAGAAGTCTCAATGTGTTGTTATTCAAAAACATAAAATAAAAGGCAAATGTTGTATTGTCTCTTTTTTAAGATTTTTGAAGTACTATTTTATATTAGTTTTCTTAAATAACTTAGCCAAGCATCATGTTTGACATAATGTTGTCCAAAACTAACTAGGGCTTTACTACTCTTTGCGCTACTAGTGAGGTCTAATGGAGATTGAAGGTTTTGGTGCTATCAGTTTTTAGTACAAAAGACCGTAGCACTAAAAATTCCAAAATTTAGCCCTCACACAATCATATCAAAGTGGGAATTTGAAAAGAGTGGTCATCAAGACTAGCCTTTGGAAATGGTGAAGCCTCCCGTCATTGATGCATTTCCACATGTACGTCTTCATTATTGAGGCGACGTAAATTGATGTCTCTCGGGCAATGTGAAATGCGATGTCCATGGCATACACTATTGTGAAGTGCTTGCATGAGGATTTGTCAAATTGAACATTGCAAGACATCATTGTGCCGGCACGAGAGCCCATCTTGGACAAACAATAGATCTTCTAGTTAGTTCTCAATGCTAAAAGACCATTGCTTGGTGTGCAGCATCAACAGGTTGTAGATGGTGCAGGGCTTGTAGTATTATCCAAGTCTACCTAGATGAAGATCCAACGGGCACTGCGGATGTTTATGTATTAGAGGCATAAGCCTAGGTATGTGTGGTACGTGGTAGAGTTTATGGAAAATTGATGCTACTCATGATACAAATTTTGCAGTTTGGTGTTATAGAGTACCTTGTATATGACATCCATGTGCTTGGAAGCAAACCACCCACATATGTGCATCAAATCTCTCTTGTCTTCTTTCACCGTTTTCTCACATGTTCTCTCACCAGTATGGTATGCTAACATTACACAAAGGGGCGGCAATATTAACTAAAGGCATTGGTTGATCAACTTTTGTGCTTGACACAAGGCGTATGGATTGTTGGAAATGATAAAGTGGTCATGGTTCTTGTTTAACTTTACATGGATGTTGAAAGGACGTGGAGGATGTGCGTTCAATGGGAGGCCATTAGAGAAAATTTGGGCGTTGTACAAGGCCGTTTGACTTTCGACCCCGATGCAATAACAATAAAATAAAATAATTTTTTTTTTTAATTGCCAATTTGATGGACACACAAGCTGACACAAACTAGCAAGATTCTCTATGATAAGATGTGGGCTGATTTTTTTTCCATTTGTACATTTGCATGCAGTCAAACGGCCCTTCAAAGAATTGAAATTTTATGTAATGATTTGTTCCTCTTTTGTATCAAATCACTTGTTTTTTTTTTCCTTCGATGAGTCTTAAGCTTTATTGGAATGGTCAAAGGATAGCAAGACTATCAAATGGAAGGTTGTTATGTATTCAAAGTAACCCTTCTTGAAATTGCATTGCATGAGATTTTGGTATGTAATGTCTTAAAGGATGATGAGGACATTGGGCAACTGGAGTTGCGAGAAGGCGACGTAGACATCGTGTATGTTGAGAGGGTATCTGTTCGTTGAGCTTTACATGTCAACAGTGAAGTGGTTGTTAACCTATACATTTTGCCCTAGCCCTCGTAGTTTATAAGGTAGAAAGCTGGATTTAGAGGCAACTAAAACCTCTTTAATTTGAATGCTTTGTTGTGTTTGTATTTTTTAGTCTTGTATAAATATTGTATGAGTTTATAAATAGGTACAATGGACACAATGTTCTTAGATAGGTTAAATAGTTGGATGTCAAAGTGATTGGGTTGATTGGCGATGAAAGAGAAGAAATCCCAAGAACCTCCATGAGTAGGTGCATAGAATTCTATTGAGGCAAGTCTGGTTTTTGAAGGAGGTTGTTGTGCATTTTTTGAATTGCTCCATTGACGAGGCCAAGGAAAAGATGCACGTTGTTGATGAGTATGACCTTCCTTCCTTTGTAAAGCTTCAAAAATTGTAGAAGACTATTGCTCTTCTACGTCCTTAACTCCTAAAGTTGGAAGGCTATTTTTTTTTGTCAAAAATCACTAAAAATTGCCATTTCTAATACAAAGAGCAAAATTCCAAAATATGTGATTTTTTGAATATCCAATTATAGGGCCTTCTACTAGACTACTTTGAATATGCATACAAAAAATTCTGAAAACTTTGAGCAGGTAGATTGAAGATATTTGCATTTAAAATATTGAACCTTTTTTTTGCATCTTGCTACACTAATATAATTTGGTGTAGCAAGATTGCCTCAATCTTTGCAAATCTTATAGAAACTCCTCTCCAACTCCCTATTAAATCCAATCCAATCCATCAAACTAAACATCCTTCCATTCCAAATTAGCCATTTGAATGTCATTAAATGGAGTGGAAGGAAGTGGGGAGGGTGTAGAAGAAGTACAAGATATAGAAACTTCCAAGCCCACAATCTCTCTACTAATTCCAACCCTAAAGAACATATCACGCATATATCTCTGACATTTTGCCATTTAAAATACACACACAAGTGGCAAACTAAAAAGAAAAAGAAAAAAGGGGAAGCCTTCTCTACAAGCTTGTTAAAGAAGTGCCCGTCCAAAAAAACCAATATTGACGTTGAGTAGGTTAGCAAGAGTAGATGGGATGCAACAATGAGTAGGTTAGCAGAGGCAATTCATACACACTTCTCCTTGTCTTGTAAACCTAAATTTCCAAACAGTCGTTATTGTTTTCAGTTGTTACAGCCACTTTTGGGTGCATTGTGACAAATTGTGTCACAATGCACCCAAAATCCAATTTTTAAAATTAATTCCAATAACCCCGGAATTTTTTTAATTAAACTATATTAATTTTTTTGCTCACCCCCCCTCCCCCATTTGTAATTTTGAGGTGAGGGTGAGGGTGCCATTCGATATGGGATAAATCCCACATCGTTGTATTATAACCGTATCTTGTATTGAGACCATATCTGTATCTGTAGAGTATCCATACCCATACATTATATGTATCCATGTCCATATTCATACACCATACAGTACATCGTATAGTATCTATATCCGTACTTCTACTTGTATTCGTATCCATGAAGATCAACGGTATCCGGGGGGAGATTTATTTTTATTTTTAAATCAACGGTTCAGAATTTTTCGTTTTGAGGAGGGGGGAGGAAATGGAAAACCCAAGGTGACGGTCTCTTTTCACTGGATTGTCAATCCTGAATTTTGAGCAAGTAAACCTCAGTCCCCCAACAATGCAATAAGTTTCAAAGATTAAAAAAAATCAACATGTAGTGATTAAAATGTTGATGAGGGCTTTTCTTTAGAGTACTTGAGAGAATTGAACACCTTTGCTTGGTTCAGCAAACATGATCTTGTAACAAAACACATGAGGGAGCTTTACTTCCTTTCTGAATTCAATGTTCCAAACGACACAAAAGTCACTAAGGTAGGAGGCTCAAACTCCGACAGAGCATTTTGAACCGAATAGGACACAGAGGTACATTTTGCTTTCTTCAATTTACCAAAATGTACAAAAGATGTACATACTAGGAGGTGATTGCTTTTAGAGCCCTACGGTCTTTCAACTTCAAAATTTCATAACTAATTCCACAAAGCTCCAAAAAATATGAAACAACTTGGGCCACATGCCATTTCTTTTTGTCTTTCAAGGAAAATTTAGTGAAAAATATTTCAAGATGTTTTACCTCCCCAAAATTCAGGTTCAGCGCTTAGATGGTCGCTTTATGGACCTCCTACCTTAGGTGGTACAAAGGCCTAAGAACATACCAAATTGTAAAACTAATAATAGAAATCTTGGATTGTAGTAGCAAGAGCAGGAGTAGAAGTAGGAGCAAGACAAGCAAGAGAGCGGCAAATGAATGAATAGGAGCTGGAACCCTAAAACCTCTCCAAACACTTCAAGGAGTCCAAATCCCTTAATGGCCAATCCTCAAGTGATACCCACCTTGTTCAAAAACATACACGCTTCTAGCAACTTGGGTACTAGCCTTGGATTCTAAATTACAAGTGGCTGAAATCTAACAATTTCATAAAATTGACGGCTAAATATCCACCTTTCATTTTTGCACACCATTTGGTTACCAATCCTCCCAATTTTTTGTCCGGTTTTGAACCCTCCATTTTCTCACTCCAACCAGTTATTGTCCCAAAGACACCAACATAAAAATGAACCAACCTGCTATTCTCCCCATCCATTGCCTCGCACATGCAATTCATTCGTCAACTTTGTATAAGGTAGGCACACCCATTCCTGTCCCTTTAAGAATTTCTGCCTCATGTACTAGTGGTGCACATTTTCTTTCTAGAATGAATACCATTGGTACATGAGGACGAAATTGGGTGATGGTTGGGAATGGGTGTGCCTACCTTACCTCATGTAAGGTAGATCCCCCATTTCCGATCACTTAAGCAAATCGGACCATGTACAACATCGGGAAAATCAAGAAATAAATTTTCCCGTGTGCAGAAATACATTTGATAAGGATTCCGTACTTTTGGAGACCTTCATTCTTCCAAACGAAATTACTATAAATTTTAAACAGAAAGATTCTGTTTGCCCTCAAACTGTGATATAGGGTATTCCATTTCCGACCGACGTATGCTTCAAACCCTATGGCCAATCACCAAGCTTCAGGAGTCATCAAGAGTCATCATTTTTTGGTGTCCAGTTGATTGGAAATAGAGCACAGTGTGTTTTGGAAACAAACCACCCTATTCTACAGAAATGGGATACTGATTGGAAATGGGGGATCTACCTTACTGTACTCCACAAGCAGAGTATCCGCCCTCAACCAGCCCCCCCCTCACTCAGCTAAACTAAAAAAAACCAATCAGCTCATGTCCCCATCGATGGCGAGGACCTGATAGCCTGATATTCTTCTTCTTCTTTTCTTCTTTTTTTTTTACCTTTTTTTTCCCGTGCACATCTCCATCAATCCTCCAAGCAAACCCTCCAAGGGTCCACCATGAGAATGACGCCGTCCAACCCAACATTTCCAATGGCCGAAAGGAACCCATGGAGACATGGACGGACCTACCTACCTAGAGCCCAAACCATGATCGCCACCAAGTCCCTATTGATGGAGGAGCATGTCAACATGATGACAAGCACGACTGGGAAATTGCAACCGCCAGGCAGCCCCCAAGTCCAGAAACCCTAAAAGTAAGAAAAGTCAAGTGAGATACTTTTTTTTTCATTTTTTCATTTTTTTTTCAGCATTTAAAAAAAGGCGCTTGCCAATGAGCTCCAAGGTAGGAAAGGAAGGGCCATAACTGAAAGCCCCAGGCAGAAACCGACGGACCCCTATTCCAAGGTCAGGAGGTGATATTCATTCGTCAATTGATCCCTCATCTTTGGAAAAGCCAGGGCTTCAGTTCAGTTGGACCCACTTTTCAGTTTTAACCCTTGAACAACGCCGCGGATGCCGCGGACGTTTATTGTGCGATGGGATGGGAGAGAATCCTTCTTATGTAAGACAAAAAGTGCAGATGTTCATCTTTGGAATTTTGTGTGAAAAGGAGAGGATCTTGTAGAGTAGTTTGACCTCTAGGAGTGCTCTTGGGTGTTTTTTTAAGTGAATGATACTTCACATGGCACCAAGAAAGATGATTTCTATGATGATCAACTTGTATTTTTAAGGGTTAAACTCAAAGGAAAAGTGAAAATCATGGCGCCTGGCTTCTCTTTGCGGTATGGAGGGCGCCCCCAAATGCGCCACTACTCTAAACCGCTACTTTCACTTTGTGTACACTCTTCAAAATCAATTATGTACCTATGTGGAAGAAACTCTTGTATAATCATATTTTGTTCCTTCATAAGTTTTGCATATTGTATCCAAATGTCACTTATTGCTTATCTACCATTGAAGTTTATTCCAACATTTTCTAGATAGCAATATCACACTATGATATTGCCTAGGGCATCCCATTTCAACCTAGAGACATGCCTCTCAATGTAAAAAAGATAGCTATTGTAGGATTTTTGCCTATCCATGCCCCGCTCAACACATGCCTAATCCAGTCTATAATGACCTCAATACCAAATACTACTTCTATTGCCAAAACAAGTTGATTTGCATTGATTTAAGACTAATTTAGGATGAATTTATGATAGTATAATTAAGGCATAGATTTGCCATTCCAAACACATGTTATCTTCATTTCATCCAATGAGTTCCCTAAAGCAAGCAATTTTTTTTCATTTGCAGTCTCTATTTTCCAATACAAACAACTTAAAATGGGACTTATTTAGATTATGTTTGGAATGGGGTACTTTACTTTATTGTTTGATAATCAACATAGTGCAACTTTAATATATCGGTGTCACATACATTAATTCTAAATTAAAGGACAAGCCAATGACCATGGATTCAAGCCTTCCAATCATTGACTTTGTTTGTTGCCATTTTGAAATTATATATGAATGCAATTTTTATTTTTTTATTTTTCAAAGATGAAATTACATATCTTCTATGAGACGTAAAAATTTTAAGTTCTTTTGTGAGAATTTACAATTATTGTTAATCCTTGATTTGAATTTTCTTTACTTTTTTTGAAAGGTACAAAACATGCTCAAAAAATAAATAAAAAGATAGTAAGAAATATTCAATACTATTCACTCAAGAAACTCATCCACAAATTGGATGAAAAATTAATATTTTCCATCCTACAAACCACCCTAAAATCATCCTAAGCACCCAAATCGTCTGCAACATCTTTACATGGTTAATAAAATAGATAAATTTAATAGACATAAGATAACAAATATTCTTTTTGAGGAAGAGAGGGGTGCTTACATCACTTGTAAATAAGTTGTTACAATGGTATCAAAGGAAGCTCATTCATTATTAATCCTTAAAGGACCACAATACTTCAAAGTGGCTTCTAGATGACTTCAAATGATCAATAGAAGATGTAAAATTGCGATTTTTCATCCAATTTTTTTGAGAGAGTTCTTTGAGTGTGTTCTACTACATGGTGATAGATATTCCCTTATTGAAATATTATTGACTTTTCTATGAATGAAGATGCTAAAAAAACGAATCACAAAAGATGCTTGTCTAATGTATTTTGGCAATTTCCACCTCCTTATTTTTTATATGAATTTTAGGCATGAAAATTATCTTTTTTGAATTTGAATTCAATTAATGAAACAAAGCTTGCTTGTCCTAATTTCTACTCCATTTTGAAATTTTAAAAAATTCATAAAATTCAAAATTTTATTAAAATTTGAATATTAAGCCTATAACCACAGTCTATTGATTTTCTGATTTAGAATGACACAAAATTGTGGTTCACCACCAAAATGTTCTACACTATAATATATACCTATGCCAAAAAATTTAGATTTTTTAAACATATTTTGTATTTGATATGAATTTTTTTATTTTTTCTTTAAAGAATTCACAATAATTTCAAATCTTCACAAAAAATTCTAAAAAATTTAGTGTTTCTAGAGAATATGTAATTGCATCTCTGAAAAATAAAATAAAATAAACCATATTCAAATATATGGAAAAATGAAGAATACAAAGCAATGAATTTTTCAAGTTCTTTCCAAGGTCATAGGGTCCGTCCTTTAAGGGTTAACTCCTAAGATTCATAACTATGTCTCACATAAGAACACTCAAAAACTACCATTTCTACTGCAAAGAATAAAAAATTTAAGAATTTATTTTTTTCCCTTATCCAATTGTAGAATCATACACTTTATTATTATGTGAAAGCGTGGAAGAATTTTCAAAAATTGTGGCCATGTAGATTATTATCATTTAAAGCTAAAATATTATTTAGCATTGAAAGTGAAAAATAAATACTTATTTCAAATCCACATCAAAGAAATCTCATCCAAAATTACAGAGGTAAAAGAGAAAGGATCCTACCTTCGTTTTTACTTTCACCTCGAAAAAATAAAAAAATGAGAGGATTTTGATTTTTGAGTGTTGGACAAGGAACATTATCGTTGCAAAGAAACAAGCCAAACTACACTAAAATTATATTTAGTATGTATTCAAGACCATACCTTTTTGCAACAAATGAATGTTTTTTACCAAGAACATAGATGTCAATACTATTGAAAGAGGAGGATATTTATAAATATAGTTGGTAAAAATATTCATCAAGCGTAAAAGTTTACAGCATTTAATAATCAATTAGTGTAGGTGTTTTTAGTGTAATGCTCTCAGTGTCACTATTTTTTGTCGCTGCTAACTTCGACGAAACGCAACGACGATGATTAGTCAACTAAGGCACACTCGGAGAGTTCCACGAACGGAAATTGTCGTTCGTCGTGTCTTTGTCGGACGGACGTCGTCGTCGCTACCCCAGAAAGGCTCCACGAACGGAACTTTGTTATTTGTCGGTGTTCGTCCAACGAAGAGCGACGACGTCGTTCCCAAGGTTGGGCTGCTGGGAAGGACAAAGAGGCTGGCCGCCGCCGGTGAGCAAGAGAAGGCTTTCACGCGCGTGTTTGAAGCTGGCGAGCGTTGGTGTTTGCAGCGATAGCGATGGCTATGGCGGAAGGAGAGAACCGCAACGCGGCGGAGTTGATAGCGCAGGACAATGCGGCGCCCGCCCCCTCCACCGCGAGGGCCAATTTGTCCAACATCATGCCCGGATGGTTCTCGGAGATCAGTCCGATGTGGCCAGGTGCGTGCTTGTTTTCCAGCTTCTTCGATCACTAGCCATTCAGCTTTTTGTTTGCTTGAAAACGAAACTCCTCCTTATTTTCCGCTTCAGAATCAGTACTTTGTTTCCCTGAGGTTTTGGTGTTCATTTTGCGCATCTTTATGGAGTTTTGGCGCATGTCTCACTAATGCGGTGGTAGGGGCTTGTGGCCTCTTGGTCGTCGTCGCTGTTGAGAACCTCTTGTTGAAGGGAGAGGCTTGGATGTTTTGCTCGCTGGCGAGGTGGCAGTCTCAGGGCGGGGTTTAGAGGTCTTCGTAGTACTAAAGCCATGGCGTAGTACACTAATCTCGGAACCCTTGGTACGGGGAATCTCGTTACACAAAGTAACCGTGAACACGAAGCTTTCGTTGCGGAATTCGTTTGAGGAATTTGCGATTTGAGGCGAGTATTTTAGGAGAAACATTTTTGTTCTTTTAATTTTCTAATGTTACCGTTTCCCTGAATTCTGACCGACTACATTGTTTGTAGTGCGGAGACATGCGGAGACATGTCGCTTGGTTGGACTACTCATTGCCCGAATAGAATCAGGAGTTTTGAATGAAATTGTGCCACGTCACCGTGTTAGGGCACTGTGCGCTTTATTTCGGGGACTTTTGAATTTGTCCACGCTAGTACTAGTACTTTTATATATCAAATTTACTACCGGTACACGATTCTCTTGAGACTCTCAACGTCGTGTTTAGCAGTCAGTGCATAATTGAACGCCATTGGAGGTGAAAAGTTTTGGATTGAGCTTCAAGTTTACGAAGTGAACTTTTGTATCTGGTGTCCTCGTGCTCTCGCTTTGTCAAAGAAACTCTGCATCTGACTATGAGATTAGGCTGTCTTAACCACCATGGAGGTCGTATCCCCTTACAAACAAGCTGTTTTCAAAATTTTGGAAAGTCTTTTATTTTTCGTATTTCGAGAGGTTGAACCCCAGAATCTTAATTTTTCTCAGCAGTGCTTTTAAGTAGTCATCCATGTCCATTGCAACTCGAGTTTGCATTCTTGCTTCGACCAGTTTTGGAATGTTTTGACCACTCGAGCCCGTGCCACGTCCTTCCTCTTCCTTGACGGGCTATTGCGTGCAAACGATCTGGAAGAGGTATTGAAGATTATCTCAATTATATAGGTGGCAAGACATTGCTGAATTCACCTTAAACTTCATCCAAGCTGACATGTCTTCAATTAGACTCTGGAAACAGACGACTGTTTTTCGCTTACACGTTACCCATAAATTTTGTATTTGTAAAAACAGTTATCTTTGATGAATTCGATTTTGTGATTTATCTGAGTTTTCAAATTGCTTCTCTCATGTGGTGCAGGGGAAGCACATTCTTTGAAGGTGGAGAAATTTTTATTTGAGGGCAAGTCGGACTATCAGGATGTTGTTGTTTTTGAGGTATCTCTTTAATTTACATATTTTTCTTGTTTAAGGATAATGAGGTGGGATCCTCTAATTCATAACGCTGCACATGTGAGGATTTGAATGGAATAGGTTGTGCATATGATGGTATAAGTTTAATAATAATGTACCTTGGTTCACTCATATATTTTAGTAATACCGAATTGTACGGTTGTGATGTATAAGTAGCGATCAATCTGCGCGTTTGAAGATTCGACACCGACTTGATGCCGAAAAATAGGGATTGGCTCGCTATTTTTCGACTGAATCTCCAGATGACTGAACGGTGTTATTGAAATTTTAGATTTATTTTGATTGTTTCTAGGCCTATTGCTTTCACAATTGGTCGAAAATAGGGATTGAATCGCTATTTTTTGGAATTGATTTGTTTCCTCAGTCGGCCACCTATGGAAGGGTCCTTGTTCTGGATGGTGTGATTCAGCTCACTCAACGCGATGAGTGCGCTTACCAAGAGATGATCACTCACCTGCCTCTTTGTTCGATTCCCAACCCTAAGAAGGTAATTTCCCTCACCTGCTGTTTAGTTGAGAAGTGGTTGTAAATTGTTTGGTTGGATTGTTGCGAACCTTTGGATCGAGCATATTTTCGGGGCGTAGTTTCCAAAATTCTTTACAGTGAATGCTGGAAGTTCTTGGTAATTGTTGCATGGCGGGATTTGCATGCGTTGGAAGTACTCCTGCTGTCTTTTCTTGGATGTAGCGTATGATCACTGGACCTTCAGTGGTTTGCTTATTCATCGTTTGATTTACACGGCACAGTCAGTAGAGGTCTCTATGGAGTTAGGCTTTTGTATAGGCAATAATGAGGATATGTATCTTCACAGCTATCAGATCTTGTAAAGTCGACTGCTTGTTTAAAGGCAAGCCTTTTTAAGTAAGGTAGTTCGTATAGAGCTACTACTAATGTTCAAGTGGCTTCGTTATGACGCCTTTGATGGGGACCAGGTGCTGGTGGTCGGCGGAGGTGACGGAGGGGTACTGAGGGAGGTCTCTCGACACACGTCCATCGAACAGATTGATATTGTTGAGATTGACAAGATGGTTGTTGACGTGAGTCCATCTCTTTCACCGTAATGATTATATGTCTTATTTGGTCTCGTTGACTTTGTATCTTGCAGAAGAGATTGTTCTAATGTGAAAAATTCACTGTTCTGCATCTTTACTAAAGGATGTCAACAAACTGTACGTAGAATGTCCTTGATGTAGCTGATGTTGGCTTACTTCAGGTCGCGAAAGAATTTTTCCCAGATGTTGCCATAGGATTCGACGACCCTCGAGTAAACCTTCATATTGGAGATGGTATGTTCAAGCTGCATGTTTCTGACAACCTAGCCACTAAATTGTCTTTTATGGAACATAAATATTTAGTTTCTTTGATTGTCATTCTTTGTGGTTTAGCTTTCAATTGCAGATGGACTCAGAAAGTTTGAGTGATTGCTAAACTCAACTGATCGTTTACTGCAGGGGTTGCATTTTTGAGGGATGTTCCAGAGGGTACTTACGATGCCATCGTAGTTGATTCTTCCGATCCAGTTGGTAGGTCTCTATTTGTCTTGACTTTAAGGATGGGAATGATTCTTTACTGATGAATTTAATGAGTAAGTTTAGTCAAGAGCCTAACATTGTGCTTCCCATTTATGGCACTCGGTAACCTATTTGTGCCTAGTATGTACACTTATCTTACCATGTATTACGTAGGTTCACTGAATGAAATTATGTTGGTGTAGGTCCTGCTCAAGCATTGTTTGAGAGGCCATTTTACAAGTCTTTGGATCGAGCATTACGACCAGGAGGAGTTATTTGTACACAGGCTGAGAGTCTTTGGTTGCACATGCCTATTATTAAGGACATCGTGGCAGCTTGTGGCCATACCTTCAAGGGTTCTATCAACTATGCCTGGACTAGTGTCCCAACTTATCCAAGGTACTTCACGTCGCCCTTGCTAAGAATTTTCTATGCGACTTGTGTTACCTACTTTACAATTACTTTGCAGAAAACGCTGTGGGGTTCTGCCATTCCAAATTCGTGATGTAGACGGCCTGTTCCAGTGGTATTTACCGAAGAGTCCCAAAAGTGTCCTCAGCCAATGTTCGTTCGGTTTGGAGTTCTGTGATAGGTTCAAGTTAGTAGTGAAGTTCTTTCATAGTTTGGCGGTTAGGCTACCTCTTTATTCATTACAAGGCTGCATGTATACTAACCAGGATGGGTTGGGTGTGCTCTGTGCAGTGGGGTGATTGGTTTTATGCTCTGCTCCTCAGCAGGCCCGTTTGTCAATTTCCGTGAGCCATGCAACCCTATTGATAAAGCAGTGGACACCAAGCTTTCTTCCAGGCGTCCTCTTAAGTTCTATAACTCAGCTGTAAGTATTCCCTACTTGTCATCTTAGCTTTTTGGACGCACAACAGGATATCTTTATTGAAGTTCAAGTTTTCCTGCCTTTTCTGTTGAGAGTGAAAATAACAATTCAGGAGGCGCTTTGAGAAAACTATCTGCAGGATAGTGTTTCTTAGTTGGAGCTAGAATCCTCATACGTGATTTTTTGTGATTGGTGGTGACAGATGCATGCGGCAGCATTTTCTTTGCCTCAATTCGCAAAGGAGGAGTTGGAACACCTGCTTACACCACCCCCATCATCTTAAATGAGGAAGGTTGATGTGTTGTGATTCCCCCGATTCTGTGCTCCGTGATAGGATAGTATAAGGTTAGACCTTGTGAAGCGGTAATGAGGTTATTTTAAAATAAATATTATTTGTAGTTTTCTTTCATCTACATTGTGATGGGAGAAGAGCTGTGGCTCTCCGTTCCGAATCTCTGGTTCTACGTAATGTGAAGGGTCACTAAATTATTTGAAGTAATTGCACTACCGTAATCTTCTTGGCCTCCTTGTACAAATGATTTGTTTTCACCATGCAAGACATGTCCAAATGGTCTGAAATTTTTCTGAAACATAATCAGCACTGTTGTATAAGATTCTCTTAAGAATTACAAGGGCTCAAGAACGAGTAATTAGAAATTAGAAGCCCCTAAATTCGAAAGCCCTCCTTCAGGCAATTTTGAATGTTATGATCTCAATGGTCAGGATATAGGTTCTAAATATAATTATTATAGAAAATAAACAAGTTAAATTTGATATCACACATTAATATTATAGAAAATAAACAAATTAATCTTGTTATCTTACATAGTGTACAAATAATTGCTCTAAAAGTTGGTACAAAAGTTCTCTCTATACAAGCTATCTCGGTAAGGATTTTACTCTCATCTGGAGCTGCCGTGCGCAAAGTGCAGCATTACGGCAATACATAGTTAATTTGGATCATCCAGTTAAAAACCAAATAGTGGGTAAAGATGACGTACTATCTCGATAAGGTTACAAATGTGACCACTACAACTTGAAGGATAGATTGTATAGAACATCAGAGTTCAATTGTAAAAACAAAATCAACTCTTCTTGTTTTTGTGGCTTTTCAAGATCAACATGAATCTTCATAAAAAACACATTGAAAATGACATGAATTCAAAATTCAAAAGAAATGTAGGTAGAAAAGAAAATAGAGTTGATTTATAGCCCGATTTAGAATACTCAGTATGTGTCATTACAAAACAAGTCACATTTAGATTCATACCCATTACTAGTTTGTATAGAAAAAAATTTGTAGCTCCTCTATTTCAATTCAAATGGAGCTTGGAGTCGGTTGAAGTCAGTTGCATTTTTTTGCCACAATATACATGCATATATCCATTATAATTTTATATTTCCACTAGTGATTTTCTTTACTTTCAAATAGAATATGTTCAAGTAAATTAATGACTAACCTCTACAATTATGAATATATTTCCAAAACTAATCCTTACAAATTCTTGTCTAAATTACACTCATTGTAAATATTCAAGCCTAAAATTGATTTTGGATACACTTGTAATCAAGTCTTTGAAAATTCATAATTTATGCATACGATGTCCACAAAACATATACTAAGAAATGTAGAATCCTCTTTTACTTACCAACAAGATTCAACAAAAGACAATTTCTTACAAAAGACCATTCTCATACTTTTATTCAAATGCTTTTCAATGTAATTACCAAGCAACAATAGCTTTAAAAAAAGACCATCTAATGTGCAAGCTAGAATCATTTTTCCAGTATAAATTTTAGAGATGGTTACCCCACCACATTCAAATCTACAATGTAAGTGAAAAAATTAAATTGTATTCCATTACTTTGGAATATTGGCAAGGTCATCATTGCAGAATAATTTTTTTTTTAAAAGATAAAGAGAGATTTGGTTCAAAAAGAAGAATATTTTATAAGATTCTTTTTTGTCTCTCTAACAATTTCCCACAAATTTTGGCATCTATTTTTAGAATTCGTTTCCGCTCGATGGTGAGGCCATCGTGAGTCCCTCGCGTGCGAACTTCGGAGACTTCGGAGCACTGACTCCGGAGACTTCGGGTCTCCGAAGCACTTCCTGCACTGACTTAGGGTTTCGATCGCCATGTCGCTGCACTAGCGGATTTGAATGGATAGCTTTTGACAGAAATTTCGGGTAGATTCAACATTCGAATGCGCCTGTTTGTTGTTAGGGTTTCATGATCGGAGCAGGTCGTGATTTGGATAATCGCAGGTTGCGCGACCTTTGTTTTTTCGTGTGCTCGATCGGGCGATGAAGCTGTGAATGAGTTGGAATTAATGTGACGTTCTATTTTCGAGTTCGGGTGGAGTATTGGAGTGGAGAATGCGTGAAGGCAAGGATGGAGGCAGCTATGGATTTGATGCGTCGGATGCCTCCCTCTCTATCGCAGCAGGCATTGGACTCGTTGCTACTTTTGCTACCTGCACATTCCTCGGAGCTTCTTTCTCAGTCTGATCAGCCTCTTCAGGTTTCTTCCTCATTGTTCCCCGCTGTTATAATTTTTATCTTGTTTGTTTCTTTTAGTTTTGAAATTTGGAGGAATTTAGTAGATCGGTCACTCAGAACTTTGTTTCTCATCTGTGGTTTGAAAATGTAGCTCTGCCATGAATGTTGTCGAATTCATTCAGTCCGTAGTTACGAAGAACGGCGTGCGAGAACGTTCTTGCTTTCTTGCTTAGGGTCAATTTGAACGTTTTTTCGACGTCTCTCAATCAGATCTGAGAGATTACAGCGCAAGAGCACTGGATGTTGAAAAAGAAATGAGAATGATGCAAAAGTAGGTGCAGACCAAAAAAAACGATTCTGGAATATTCGTCTGAATGCTCCTCGTAGTAATTGAACTGTTTGTCTTTTAGTAGTAGGGTCTCCTATAAAAAATTTAACTATGAACCTTATATTGATCAGCCGACCATCGATGAACCGAGGGGATTAACTGATTTAGTCTTTCCTGATGTGGTTCGCAATTGGCTGCTGTTCACTGAGTTACGTGACTGGAGCCGTTGACTGTGATGTTAATGTGTTTATTTGAAGATATTTAAAGAAGAAGAGGACACTCTTATTTAAGAAGATGAGGTCGCACTGCAGGTGGCTTGGGATGAAGAGCATGACAAGCATTATCTGCTTTGTGACTACAATCGCGATGGCGACTCGTACAGGTCCATTGTTGTCTTGAATCTATACCTACTGTTTGCTGGTGTTTGTAGTCTTATCCGTCGTGGTGCCATCATTTTGGACTACATCGAATTTGTTGTGTTTCATTTTTTCTTCCGCCAATAAGGCTTCCTCATTTTCTTCGGTTGTCACATCCAGATCGCCGTGGTCGAGCAAGTACAAGCCGGATTTGGAGGATGGTGTGCAGCCCTCTACTGAGTTGCGGGCTTTGGAGAAAGAGGCGAACGAGGTTTTCTCCATCTATCGTGACCAGTGAGATTCCAACTCCCATTCTCTTGTTATTTTGTACGAATTTCCATCGGAAGCCTTGATTGTACCAGCTTGGCAATTCGTCTATGTCTTGAACGCAAGCGCTCCATTAATCAAGAGTGGTTCCAGGTTCGGACTGCACACCTCCGATGGTGAGTCCTGAAAGTCCGTCAATTAGGTCACCTGTGCTGATTTGTGCTGGGGTCAATGTGACAGGTATTATGAGGGGGGTATCTCGTCAGTTTATGTATGGGAGCCCGAAGATGGAAAAGGTTTTGCAGCTTGTGTTCTTATCAAGAAAGGTATTTGTCCCGGTTCATCGAGTGTAACTACCGCTCTCTAATCCATTAAATTTTTGCAGTCGTGTTGACAAATTTTCTGGGTCAACATTCCTTTATTTTAACTTTGGACCTATTGTAATGATGGCTGCTGCAGATGGGTCCGATTCTGGTGATGGTCGACGTGGTCTCTTGCAAGAGGGATCTTGGGATGCTATTCACGTTATTGAGGCAAGACATGAGTTTTGATGACACTGTAGTTGGGGTTGCTTATCGCAATGGATTTCTTTTAAATAACTCCCTACATTTAACGAAGTATACACTTATATCCTCGCCATGGCTTTTAGGCCTTAGTCAAGCATTTACCATAGCTGTGATTCACTTGCTGCCGATTTGGTCTGGTATGTATGTTGCGTAGCACTTCAGTTAAATGATCCAGGAGATCTATCATCTTTGTTGTAGGAAGTATTGGTTTACGTTTTAGGCTGGCTGGTAGATGTGCTTAATGTCTAAATTGAAGGCATGATCATGAAGAAGGCATTCTCGAAATCACATTATCTTCACTGGCATCATCTGAAGTAAGTGGGAGATGTTTATACAGAAAAAAAAATTATTTGTTTGCTGCTTAATATTGGCCAAAACATGTCACCTTTGAAGACGTGTATGTTGCACCTGTCTTGCTTGTGGTTGAATGTAATCACAAGACTGGGTTGAGTTCAGGTTAAAGAAGACCAAGATCGTCAATATGGTGATTACTGTTTAACAAGCACAGTGATGCTGGCTCTCACAACTGCAGACCAGGCATCTGGTCCATTCAGTTTGTCGGGATCAATTACTCGGCAGGTAATACATCCGTGATATCCATGCGTGTTGTGCAGAATCCTTGCGTTTTGTATATCTCTGACGTATCAATGTCCGAATTTTATGCTAAGAATTCAATGCAAATGCATATTAAGTATCGTTCTTTTCCGGCAGATGGAGTCAAATCTATCTCTGGGGCCTGGACATCTCTGCAATATCGGTCGACTGATAGAGGAGATGGAAAGCAAGCTGCGTAATGGACTGGATCAGGTAGTCAGATTTATTAATCAAGTTCTGTGTTTCAAATTAGAGTGAACCTGAGAAAGTTTTTCTGTTTTCCATGACCGATTTACACAAACATTCACATCTGCAGAGGTGCAACAATTAGGGGGAGGTCTCTGATATAAATTGTCCACCGCTGTGTAGGTCTATTTTGGTAAGACGAAGGAAGTGGTGTTTACATTGCGTGAACCAATGGGAGTTATGAGTTCCACTTCTCACGCTGGACAAAGTTTACAACGAAGGATTGCAAGCGATTTAACACGCTCCCGTACTTGGAGTCCTTGATGACCGTCATCACAATCACAAGTTATTGTTGCTTCAGCTATTCGTGGTTAGCAACGACTTGCTAATGATCCCATGATGATGGTTACTTATAGGGGAGAGTTCTTGAATCAGGTGCTTCTGCCTTTCAAATTGCGGGAGGACGGGGCTTCAAGGCAGGAAGCCGTAAGGACTTGCCATTGTATTCCTGCCATTGAACATAACCTCATGGGTACTATTCTTCCATTGGAAATAGTGCTTTTCACCAGTTCGATGTTTGCTGGCTCTAGCTTTGACGTGTTTTTTAAGTAATGGTTTGTGTGAGTGGGACTGATGGTGAGGGTCAGTGTAATAATAATTTATAATGCAAAACTTTATTCAATGAGCACCATGAGCAATTGACGAGAAATATGTAACACTACCTAGAAGCGGCATTTTTTCTAGTTCACTACCTCGAAGGTCGAATGACTGAATTTTTTTGATGAGATTGTATTTGAACTCAACAAAATGCAACCCAAATAGTTCCATAATTTTCCATTGCTAGCTTACACATAACACTATACTCACCTTGAATGGATATTCTTGAAGTGCAAAATGTCTCAACTCTCATTGGTTGCTTAAAAAACCCTTCTCACCTCTTCTTTGTTGCTTTTGAAAAGCTATGGTGGTTTTGAGTTATGGAAGTGTTCATTCAAGGTTATTTATGAGGTGTTGAAAAATGAAAAGTGTTGCACTTAGGTGCTTCTACTTTATTGAAGATATATCGCAAACAAAATTCATTTTCCGCCGTAAAAGATTAGGCAAGGATATTACAAACAACTTGAAAATTAGTAATTGAATCAAATGATTCAAATGGAACCTAGAATAAGCATTTGAAAGATGGGGGGGCAATATTTTGTGACTCATAGGATAATACTATTCTATGAAAAATTAGAAATTTGGTTTAGAATTTAAATGTCAAAATTTTAATCCAACTTTTAATTTTAAAGTTACATTGGTCTATTTTTCAATAAAAGAAACCAATTTGGAATTCATATCAATCCCTAAAGTCCCAAGGTTGCCATATGTTTCAAAAAACAAAAAAAACAAGAAGTCCCAAGGTCATTTTTCTATTAAAAAAATACTCGACGGTGCCATTTTTAATATATACAACAAAAATCTAAACATTATTTTTTTGCATATCCAAGCATAGGATCTTGCAGTAGACTAGTATGAGCATGTCTAGAAGAAATTTCAAAAACTTTGACCAAATCGATCACAAGATGCATGCATTTAAAAGTGAAAAAAAACAAGCTTTGAATCTTTTTAACTAAATTTTTTTGCACTCTAGCTTTTCAATTTAGAATTTTTTATGTGGAAGAATTGGGTTGAAAGTTTGGGGGAAAAAATTCTCCCTTCCAATAGTTTTCATTCTTTAAAAAATTGTTAAATGCAAAGAGATACAAGATTAATAGAAGGAAAAACAATCAAATTAAAATTATTGATAGCTCAAATATGGAATCAAAACACACTAATCCAAATGGTGAGATTATTTAGAAAAACAATACAAACCATATGCAATTTTTTGATTTAAATTGTTAAAATTGAGTTCAAAAATGGATTTAATACATTATTTTTCTAAGATTTTGCTAGGATTGCCTACTGAATAAGAAGCTTTGTAATTTTCACATTATTTATCCAAATGGAATGAATTAAACCTTTGACATAGACAAAATAAAACCTAAAAGATTTTTTCAAAAAAATTTAAAATTTTAAGTTTTTGTATTTTTCTTGTTGCCTGTCTTTGCCTTTTGGGGGTTTATTGTAGCATAACTTTTGCTTCCATGCACCAATTGAAATAAAAATTATATGCCCAAAAAGCTAGTCAATTTTCCTATCTTAGAAAAAAGATTCAAAAAATCTTGTCAAAAATTGAGTTCATAGATATCTACCCTTCTAGAGTCCCTCAAGGGGATTCTTGGCATTTTAGGGATTAAACTTTTAACCCCTAAAGTACCAAAGTCCCCTCGGGGGACACTTCAGATTTTGGGCAGGCCCATGTGGCGTCAAATTTTGATCTGATTTTTCGAAACTTTTTTTGAAGATAGGGAATCACATTAGCTTTCTAAAAATATAATTTTTTTTCAATCGGTGCCCGGGAGCAAAAGTTATGCCATCCTAAAGCAAAAAAGCAGTTCGGCGGGCAGAAAAAAACACACACAAAAAAAAGTTTTTTATTTTTTTTATTTTTTTCCCTCAAAGATCATGTTTTTATCTACATTTGAAGCTTTGATTCATTCTATTTGGACTAATAATGAGAAAGTTATGGACAATCTTGTCTTTCGGGCAATTTAAGCATCTTCAAAAAAACTAACTTATAGAATTCATTTTTGAATGCAATTTTCAAATTTTTTCAATTTTTTTTTTTTGACGAGGTCAAGTTTGTTTGCAAGAACAATCCCACCATTGGGATTATGTTGTTTTAATTCCACCTAAGAGCTATTAACAATTTAGTGTTTCGTTCAATTTTGGACCTACTTCTATTTAACAATTTTTTTATATGTGAAAATCAAGGTTTGACATTCTGAAACTTTTTTCCCCGATTCTCAACTCAAATGTTCAAGATAAAAAATTACAAATTTTTGTTGTGTAGTGCAAAAAAAATCCACAAATGGCCGTCAAAGTCATCTGAAATTGCAGGAAACAGTTCAAAATTATTTTTTTTCCAACTTTGAATGCTAATATCTTCCAATCAGAACGGTCAAATGTCTTGAAATTTTTACCACATAATCTGAGACAAGTGAAGTACAAGATCCTACGGTTAGATTCTAAAAAAAAAGTTTTTTTTGGATTTAGGGAGTGATACCAGCAGAAATGGCAGTTTTCAGTGATTTCGGAGCCAGAAACTGCCTTGGTATTTTAGGGGTTAAGATAATATATTACTTTAGAAACAAAATCCATATGATAATTTTTATATTTTATAGGATTGAAAAGGATACAAGTAACTAATTGCAAGTCTCTTAGTCCAAATAATTATGTATAATTTTTCTATGGGGTTTTTTATGCAATGTGTAATACACAAAAATCCTAACTAATTGAAAAATAAAAAAATCCTATTTAAGAACATCAAAATGTTATTATTCCAATAATTAACTAATACAATTTTATTGAACATATGAAATTGATTATTAAAAGTACTCCAATACGGTATATCATAATTAATATTGACACATGCCTCATTTTCACTTGAGTTTATAATTTTTTATCTCTTAAACCATTAAACCATTGTGCACCATTGCCTAATGTCTCTCTAAACCATTGAATTTCAATATTGTTTTAGTAGCAAAATTTGATAAATGGTGAAACTAAATTATGGATGTAGTCTAAATTTCCTTTTCCAATATATAAAATCACTTTTGGTCTCAAAGGAGATAGATGATAATTATTAAAGGAACAAATGAAATTATAGAATTTGAATAAACAAAGGAAAAATATAGGTATCAAATAATTTTTTTCTAAAAATGGATATTTGAAGGAATTTATTTGCTCATTTATTTGTCATTGTTTAAGAAAAATTTTAACCTCCAAGTGATTGAATTAAAGATAGTGAAATTACTATTGATAATTTATACACTAGCAGATAACCTTGTTGCAATCAACACAATTTAGATGATGTTTCTTATATATTACAGTAAACATAAAACATCATCTAGATTGTGTTGACTGCAACAAGGTTTTTTTCTAGTGGTAGTAAAGAGTTGAAACTAGTCTTTTATACATCATTATCATTGGTTCATGTCTAATATTTTTTCCCATCAAGGTATTACACTATGACTTTTCTTAAAACTTCCTTGAAGAACATAGTGGATTTTATGTAGGCTTGTGTAGCCTCAATTTTTGAGGTGATTTTTCGAAACTTTATCTTAAGATAGAAAAACACAATAGCTTTCAGGGAATATAATTTCTAGTTCAATTGATGCCCAATAGCAAAAGTTGTGCTACAATAAGCTCAAAATGGGTGAGACGAGGTACCAAAAAAATCCACAAAATTTGAAAGAATTAAAAAAAAAACTCTCAATAATTATATTTTTTTACACAGAAAGCTTTGATTCATTCCATTTGGATTAGTGATGTGAAAGTTATGGAGCATCTTTTTTTGCGGGCAATTATAGAAATCCTTCAATAAAATAATGCATTGAATTTGTTTCAAAGTTCAATTTTTATAACTTAAGAAAAAAACTACAAGGTTAAGTATGCTTACCAGGGCTCTTTTTTTTGGCTTTCTAGTGCCAAATTGCACCCCCAAAAAATAATTTGGCTAAAAAATGGCAAAAAAGCATGAAGTTTTTGGCTAAAAAAATCTTGGATGAAATCGCTAGATTGTGGATGAAAATAGAATTATAGACATGTGATATGCACTAATGTGAGATTTTCTATCCAATATGTAGATGAATGCTGAAATTTGGGGTACTACTTTAACATTTTATATCGCCACTTTGGCACTTCATTAAAAATGAAAAAAAAAAAGCCCAGATACTTATTAGAAATTTTCACTATTAGGATTATTGTGTTTCAATTCCACTTTTTTTTTTTTAACTTTTTCTTTCTAGATTTTCAACTCAAATCTTCAACATATATTTTTACTAATTCAAAATCCATAGTGCAAAAATTTTAAGTAAAGAAGAATCAAAGTCAAATAATCTAGTTACATAACGTGCTCAAAAACATGTTTTCTTCACTTTAAACACAAATATCTTGGAATGCAATGTATGTGGTGAAAGTTTCTAAAATTTCTTTCACACATTCTTATATTAGTCTTGTGCAAGATCTTAGAATTAAATATACAAATAAAATCAATTTGTAAATTATTTTGCTCTTTGCAATAGAAATGGCAATTTTTGAGTGGTTTTTGATAATAAGAAGGCCTTGAAACTTTAGGGGTTAATTAAATTAGGTGCATTGTTCACAAAATTCATCGACCACAATCTATGTTTTCGATCATGAACAATGTACTTTTGATCAATGTTTTGTCTAAGTGACTTACTAATTATCCTAAATAATATTTGAAATTTCAAACAATTTTCTTCCTTTCTGACCAATTTGATGAGATTGAGGTAAATGATATATCTATACAAAGATAGAAGCAAAAACTTGTTTAAATTCAAAAAAGATTAAGGCTTGAAGTGAGAAGAGTCTAGAAGCTTCCACAAAGGCTCCCGCGCTCTTACAGAAAGACAACGGCAGTTGAGGTGGACGTGGGACCCTTTTTCTTTATCTTTTTCCCTTTGAACCCGCCATTTCTTTCTCCCTTCCTCGTAGAACTAGGGTTGTGTCTCTCCTTACTCGCACTTCTATCACTTCTGTGTCACGGCCATGGTGTCTCCCCGCACCTGACCTCCGCGCTCCGTTGGATTTACTGCCCTCCACGATCCTTCTCCTCGCCCCGCTTCCCCTCTTTCTCATTCAAAATTGAAAAAAAAATTCTAAGCTTTCTTCTCGCTGTTCAATCGCTTCATTTGGTGAAGTTTCGCATTTTGACGGTCCTCTTTCGTTCCAATTTTCTCTTCCGGCAAGTGAATTCATCGCACATCGGATGGGAACACGCTGCGGTGGCGAAGGTTATCGAAGCGACTTGTGTGATGTAAGAGTTCCGGGGACTGCGTTTTGAGGCGAGCATCTATTTGCGTCCTTAGGGTTTCCATGCTGATTTCTCTGATCTGAGTTTTGCGGGAATTGGAAGTTGGCTGAGTTCTTTCCAGATGTTTCTTTCTCAGTGCAAGTGCAGTTTCTAGGGTTCTTGTGTGCTCGGAATCGATTGCCGAGGTCGAACTTGAGAAGGGCAGGGTCTGAACTCGGGTGTGACGGCAGTTTGAGTGGTGTCGGGTTTATATTTCCTTCTTCCCCACGATCGCTCTGCATAATTTCGAGTATGAACTCAGCAGTTTACTTGTGAAGGACGTAGTTTAAAAAAGGGTTAAAATCGTTTGTACGTGACGTTCCGGGACTATTACTCGAGAATTAACTTGGATAAGGGCGTTTTTAGGTTTTTAAGTTGATTCTGAGAAGAATTCGCGAAAGTCGTAGGAACTAGGAAGGACGTAGGTCAAGGGATTCTTTGAGCACCTTGCGCAGATTTTTCGTTTTTCTTATCACTCCTTTGGGCATTTGGTTTGTTTGGAGGATTGCTATACAGGATGAGTACGCAGGAAGTTCAGACGTGCGGGAAACCACTTGACACACTAATTGAGAGAGTGCTATGCCAGAACATATTGTCTTCCGATTATTTCAAAGAGCTTTTTGCTCTCAAGACATATACAGATGTGGTAGACGAGATTTATAATCATGTGGATCATGTTGAGCCATGGATGACGGGGAATTGCCGGGGTCCATCAACTGCGTTTTGTTTGCTTTACAAGCTTTTCACGATGAAATTCACGGTGAAGCAGATGCAAGATATACTTGATCATCCTGATTCCCCATATATCCGAGCTCTAGGATTTCTATACCTAAGATACGTTGGAGACCCGAAGACGCTGTGGGAATGGTTGGAGCCTTATGTGGAGGACCCGGAGGAATTTTCTCCAGGATCTAACGGGAAGAGAACAACAATGGGTGTATACGTCCGAGACATTATTTTGAATCAGTACTACTTCGACACGCTGTTTCCTCGCATACCTGTGCCTATACTGCGACAAATTACTGCGTGTCTGGAACGCATGAAGCTGCCAACGCAACCCTCGGGCGTTACTGGGAGCAGTAGTCGACATGGTGCAGATGACACTGCTAGAAGACCACCTTCTGTTAAGGCGGCTCTTTCTGTGTCATTCGGACAGCGAGCTCCTCACCGGGCATTCACTCGAGATTCCTCCCCTGTTCGCCGAACTGCACCTGTTAGAGAGCCTGCAGTTCCAGACAGCGACAGAGATAGGGAATATGGTCGAGACAAAGGCAGAAACTCTCGAGACAGGGACCGACGTGAAAGTGAGGCGCGGGATCGTGAGCAGGAGAAGGACAGAGCGAGGGAAAGAGACAGAGACAGAGACAGAGACAGAGACAGAGACAGAGAAAGGAGCAGGGATTACGATCGTGAAGGAAGCCGTGGAAGGGGTCGGGATGACAGGGATCGAGACAATGGCAGGGAGTATTCTAGATATAGGGACAATGAACGGGACAGAGCGAGGGCTAAAGATAGAGGATATGGGCGAGAGGAGGACAGGTCAAGGGATAGAAGGAGGGACCGAAGTCCCGACAGGGATCGAGAAAAGGAACGGAGGTATAATGGTGACCGGCGCCGCAGTCGCAGCCCTGTCCGCCGCAGTCGAGATCGTGACAGATCCAGAAGCCCCGCCCGAGCTCCTCCAGCGTCAAGTAATCTCAAGAAGCTGCTGGATGTCTACGGAGATGCGAGCCACACTAAGAGTGAGAATGCTACTAACAGTGGTTTAAATTCAAGAGCGTCAGTTGATGATGATGTGATTCACCTTGGTAGCGCAAGATGGAGGTAGTTGTTAGGGACTTGAGGACTGTGCCCTAGTGTGGACCGCGATTGAGGACAGGACTCTTGCTGACGAGTTTTAGGTCTCTCCAGCTCTTAGCAGTGCCAGGGATTGGAAGTCTCCGCTGGTCCTTTGTTCTTGTCTTCTCTCACTTAAGACTTTCATTTACAATTTCACAATGGCTTTCATGAATAATGGACGTGCAATGTTTGTGGGTATGCTGTATCGCCCTACAGCCCAGCCCTTCAGATCCATCTTGGCTTTTTCCGCCTTTTACAGTTGCTGCGCACAAGAATGTCGGTAGCCGCAGATGTAATAATTTTCTAATGGATGAAGCACTGGTGTTTGGGTTCAAGTACCACCAGCATCATTGGTGTGGTGAGTGTATCTCATTTTGCAACGTTCTTATTTGTATTTGCTTCATGTGATTGTCAGTGGTCCGCTTGTGGGGTACCGGGGCCGACATGACCAGTACATGACCTGCTCGTTGTGTTTGATGGAAGTTGAAGTAGGAGTGGTTGCTTGCTAGAACGTTACTAATTGGAACTAATGCAAGTTTCATTGTTTCTTGTTTCATTTGATCCATTCCACATCAAACTCTGGATGAACTTATCGAGCTTTGGTTCTACTAAAGGCAAGTAGGACCTTATCCAATGACTTCAATGTACTATAATGAGAGGTTACTCACTGATAGTGTCTAGGACTTCTTGCATGTGCTGTATGTAGTGGTGGCTTCCGTTATCGTAGATGTTAATGGGATGGCGCTCTATGTTGCTGGTTCTGGTGACACTAACTACCTCAAGTTTCCACTATGCCTCCAGTGAAGAGACACCTGGAGCAACTGGAGGTTCCATGTAAACCTGAACTATGTCATGATGCATTTTGGTACATGATGAGTATCAGTTGTCTGGTACAGGGCTGTCTTTAATACGGTAACATTGTCTGTCATCAATATCTGTAAGAGACTCTTTTACTGGATGCACTTGTGTTAGTTTGGCAAGTCTCTGGCCTTATTTGCCTTTGTATTTAACCGGTACGAGTGCTAGAGAACAGCAGCTTCTCAAGTTTAATTTTTGTGAACGTAGTAGATGTGACTTTCTGGAGAACAGAATGCCCTTCTGGGATGCAAGGTGTGTGTGTTGTGCTTTACGTGAAGATGTTGGTCCCATTGTTGAGGTCGTCTTGTGAGTCTGGTGCATCAGTAACAAAATATGTTTATTTTCTCTTCATTGCTGGGCAGATTAGCCAGGATCGATAAGACGGAGTTATAGCAAGTACACAGAAATTGTTTTCCAGACGCAGATTCCTTTGTGAATCTGCATCAGCGCTTCACATGTCTTCACCTGCATGGTGAGGGTGTGATTCAAATTGATTTTAGCTTGATAGTTCAAGCAAGTGTAGTTTTCTTGACTTCATAAACATGTGTGAATTTGTAACAACATATTTAAGCCTTGCATCCCAGGATACTGTAGCAAGCTCTCCCCTGACTTTTGCATATTTTCTAATGTCGCTGGAATTGCCATTAATAGAAACATAAAGAATTGTAATAATGTATGCTAAGCTAGTGAAGGTACATTTTTGCCAGGAGCGTTTAAAAATCTGATTGAGCTTGAAGAGTATAAAGGTATGTTCGCATTTGGTGTTAAGGGGTGATGTCTGCAATGTTAATCCGATCCAGAGGTGGGTCTAAATTCATTCCTAAGACCCTCAGTAACAACACTCTTTAACATCAAGTGCGAACATACCTTAAGTCATGTAATGATTTATTTATTTATTTATTTATTTGTTTATGCACAAGATGTCATTTTGATCATAGATAACTTAACATCCACAAGTGTTTGTTTGTTTTTAATTGAGAGTAGTTTGAGGTTTAGCTGTGCCCTATAAGGTAGGTACCCCAAATGTGCCACTGACCTTAAACCACCATCTTCACTCTGTGTACATCTTCAAAATCAGTTCTGTACCTATGTAGAAGAAACCATTTTAGAACCAAACTTTGTTCCTTAATAATTTTTGTATACAGTATCCAAATGCCACATTTTTTGATGTGTTGGATCCCCTTTTCACTTGCCAACAAGAACATATGAAGATCTGACCAGTCTAATAGTAGTAAGTAGGCTCAGTAGCAGAAAGTAACGGTTTGGGGTATACCCACCTTATGAACAACTTTGGATATACATACACTTGCCCATATGAGGTTTTAGTGATAATTTTTCAAGTGATAACATGTCCTTGGTATACAGAGGATTCAATAATTAACATGTTCATGAAATTAGCCAGATATTCACAAAAAAAAGTGCATTCAGTAGGAATGCAAAACAGTGAGTTGTTTCTATTCATGGCAGAGAACAGAATAAAAAGTACAAATATTTATTAAAAAAATTATTACTAGAAAGACCTAATTTGTTCAAGAAAATGCTTTGTGTTTCGTTTGAAAACTGAGGTAATGACACTTAAAAGTGACAATTTTTCTAGTCTCATTGCCTCAAAAAGCAAACTTGAGAAATGCAACTCAAGTGGTTTCATAATTTTCCAACGTTCTAGTCATGTTTTATAAATTTTCAAAGTTCACAACATGGGGTAGCCTTATAGCCTATACATAACACTAGACTCACCTTGATTGAATGCCCTTGAAGCATGAAATGTCTCAACTCTTGTTGGTTGCTTCAAAACATCTCCTCAACTTTCATTGGTTGCTTTTGAAAAGCTATGGTTTTGAGTTGGAGAAGTGTTCATTCGAGGTCATTTTTTAGGTGTTGGAGAATGGAAAATGTTAGCAATCAGGCCTGCTTCTACCTTATGCACCATTCTTCCAATCTCTTGGCGTAAGTCCTCTCCTACTGCAGTCATCATCCAAAACTACTTGACTAACAAGTTTCTGCCACTTGGACCAAGTCATCTTACGTAAATTAACCCCTCAGTTGGCTCGTCAGTTGGTACAAAATGGTGAACTCTAAAACTCATAATTGTGGCGACGTTTCTTGTAATGGATGGATCTTGTGAAATGCCTAGAAAGAACTTGAAGTTTGTCCAATTTGTCTCTGATTTCAGAATTTGAACTCCAATGGGAAGATTACTAATAATATTTGATCGTGGGAAGTGTGACTTGACTACCTTACGTGAAGGTAAAATTTGGCATCAAGTAGGTCACTCCTTCATACATTGATCAGTTGCAATGTTGATTGAAAGTGATGAAAGTAGGTTAATCCTTTGAGCTAGCGTGTATGCACATATTAAGAAATGGAGAGAGATGGGTTTCTTCACCTTGGAGATGATAAGCTTATGGATTTTTTTTGCCGAATCACCCAGTAGTTTCTTGATGGCCAACAAGTTTGAGCCTTTGTGTACAAATGAAGCCGCAATGAAATCAATTCAATTTGAGATACAATAGAACCTTTCTTAGTGCATACTCTCTTTGTGCATAATATGTAGTAAGAGAGGTTGTACTTTGAAGCATTTATTTGTGAACAATAGTTGGAAGCCACGTAGTTAGAGGCCATGTTAGCCAGAGTTCAATACAAGCCCTCACCAACTGCATAACCTCTCTTAGTGCATAGTCCTAGCACTATGCACTAAGAGAGGTTCTACTGTATCCCAGTTCATGATGTTGTCCATGTCCTTCTCCACGATGGTCAGCAAGTCTACAATAATTCCAAGTAGGTTCACATTCTTCTTCTCTCTGAACATGGCTGTGTTCTCACTAAATCATTGAGGATGTCCTCTCTTCTGAGACTGTGGCATAACCGATATACTCTAATAAAAAATGAACAACTACTTTCACATGTTGGTGAAAGACTATGAATCAAAATGCAAGTGGTTCCATAATTTTTGGAAGCATTGTGAATTAGTTATAAATTTTCAAAGATGCAAGTTGTAGGAGGCTATAAGTGTCATTTAGGTGATGCCAAAAGCCATTTGATGCACATTAAGAAATGACACTAGTAGACTCAAAACATGTCGTAAAGAAGAAGTTTAAAACAAAAAAAAGTGTACTCCAAGTCAACCACTTGTAAGGTTGCCACCTCCACAATACTATAAATAGAGCCATTCACTATCCAAAATGACCCCCCTCCCAACTCCACCTTATACTTGTCCTTCTAATGCTCATCATTTTGGGTATCCTCCTTGTTCAGGCTCCCTTCAAAAGTAGGAGTAGACGTTCAAAAAGGTCAATTTTGGATGTAGTCACCTTATTCAAACTTTCTGAGAGTAGCTTCTAGCCATGGAAAGCCTCCCTTTTGGTTAAGAGCCAAGAAACTAGGGATATTTTTGAGTGAATTTTTGCTAAAAAAATGATAGAAATTTTTTTATAGGGAATATTTGACGAGATATTCTTCCTTTTTCAGTAATTAAAATCGCAAGAGTGCTACCAAATTCTGGGACAGTATCACTCTATTTTAGATGAATGTGCACTCTTTTGGATGAATAAATGAATTTTCATCCAGATATTACAAGTTTCGTCCATTTCATGGATGTACAGTAAATGGCTTCATCACGCCAATGAATATTGCATTCCCCATTGCTCAAAACAAATGGAAAAACAAAACCAAAAAATCCGCAACCAACTACTTTTGCCAAATAAAATACAGATTCTAGGTCAATTTGTCTGCCGAGCTGGTTCAGGTGACTGCAGAAGTCAGTGCACCACATGTCCAATTGTCCACATGACTTTTCTAGGGTTCAATATATGACCCACTCATCAGTCAAATCATCGGCACTTTCCATCAGTCATGGAATAAGTTACATGTGAGTGCATCCTTCTCCATTAGCAACATAATAATAACATATATAATTTATATTTATATTTTTGGATATGGCATGTAATTTCTATGAATTTTTGAAGTGGTAGCTCCGTAGACGATTGAAACTGTCACATAGGTGGACTTGAAATTGAAATCTGAAAAAATCGGCAGTGAACAATTTGCAGTTCAGAAAGGGGACAGATTCATGACACTTTTCAAGAACACTTTAATGGAAGTCTAGGGACACTTCAAAGGAAATCTATGGTGCATGAATGGATACAGGGACGCTTTTGGATGTATCTATAGTACCTTAAGGAGTACTTCCTCCGTCTCGAAATAAATCTGGGGTTCCAAATATACTTGTCCCAAACTAAATTCAAAATTGTTCTGCACAACTTGATTGACAACAACGGAAGCTAGTTCAAACACCTTGAAGCAAAAAAAATCCATAGATACCATGCTCTAGAGTCTACATAGCAATTTGATCCCTACAAAGGGAATCTAAACACAACCTCTTACCAACCACAAGTGATGAATTCGACCCACAATTGTACAGAACCTGCTACTAATAAATCTCTTGTTGAGAATTTCTTGGAGTTGAATTATAGGACATTGTCGGAATTGAATATAGAAAACATCATTAGACTTCCCTGCACTAGCGTTGCTCAAAGAATGATCCAAATTAATAGCACTGGAGCAATTCCAAAAAGGGGAAAAATTGTCAATTTTGCCACCTATTTTCAACATGTGCCGCTTCACTATTGACTTCCATTCTTTCATGCCTAGTGGGGTTGATTAGAAGCTACAGTAATTGCGCAATTCCCTGAAAATAGGAGAAGTTCGTATGTTAATCTAACCGTTTGCAGGGAAAACTGGATTTATTTTGAAACGAAGGGAGTACAATCTATCTTCTAACTCTTGAGGTTCCACAGTTGTTGTGATGAGAACGAGACTACAATAGAACCTGTCTTAATGCATAGAGTCGGGACTATGCACTAAGAGAGGTTTATGCAGTAAGAGGTTCTGTCAATACTTTGGCTAACGTGGCCTCTCACTATGGGGCCTCCAACTACTGTTCACAAATATCACGACCTCTCTTAGTGCATATATGCACTAAGACAATATGCATTAAGACAGGTTCTACTGTATATACATAATTCTTTAGCAAATGTAGGATTATTGAGGATAGAAGAGTTAGAATTGGAGAAAGGATAATTGTATCAAATTGGAGATTAGGTGATAGACTAATATGGATGTGCAAAAAACTAGGGTGATCCATTGAGTAGTTATGGGAATTCAACTATGTTTCTTGCGTGATTGGTCAACACTTACATAGGGATAGTTGAAGCCAAAGTCTTCAACAAAAGATTGGAAAAAAGACTTAAAAAAACATAAAGTTGATTATAATATTTGAAAGTATTGAAAAAATTACTATACATAATTTTATGTGCCGCATTTCTTTACGGCAACCTTCTTTGCAAATAGTGCCTATCTGCTTGTACCATCTTTGTGTTTGCTCCCCCCCTCAAAAAATGGCCAATGCTATTCAAGTCTCCATTTGTCACAAAAGAGATTTTTCTTTTGCACTTCTATCCATGTAATATTATACCAAAACTAGCAGTCATGCTCATGTATAAAGCACATAAATGTTGCATGCAATAGTATTGGTCAGATCTAATTGCAATCCTCTCTCTATCAAATGGACTAATTACCTCTATTTCCTAACTCACTCCCAATTCCTCTCAGATTAAGTGTTAATAATTTTATTATCCCAAAAGTGCCATGTGGTCACACCTATCATGATTAGTAAATGTGAAAATTCAATTTGGCAAGACAAAGTGCCTATTTTGCAATTAATCTAATTACAAAATATCAATTCCAAAGGACATTGTTTTATGATTGGTATTGAACAAATCTGCTCCATGATTGGTATTGAATAAATTTCAATAGCAATTAGAGTTATTGATGAATCCCTCTAGGACTAGACATTTAAATTTTGAACAACAGATGAATACAAAAATGCCTACAAACATTTTCAAACCATTCAAAATTTAATTTTTTCATCTAATTAAATGTTTTCAGATATTTGTATTAGCTCTTTTACATTTGAACAATAAACGTCTTCATATATTTTATGTGCAAATATCATAGAGTCAAAGAGGTACAAGGATATTTCACTACAAAAGTAGCATTTCTTGTTCAAAATATGATCCTTCAAAATGAAATGAATAAACAAGTAAAATGAATATCTTTGAAAAACTCCATAATTAGAATTTAACTTTTTTGAACTTTAAGAAAAAAATTGTAAAAATTATCAATATTCAATCTACAATCAATTTTAGAAGGAGTTTTCATTTTTTGGTTAGAATTCTTTTATTGAAATATATTGTTTGGTGTAGCTATAAATTGAATTGAATGGATGTTATAAATCACATAGAGTATTTTACAACTTTCTTTAAAGTCATTAAATCATTCAACAAACATGTGAAAAGAAAAATGATAAACGAGATTACTTTGTAAAATGAAAGAGACATTGACATTGATGTACATTAATGGTCTTCTTCACTAAATTTTTTCCATGTTAAAGTGTAAACCAAAATGAATAAAGTACCTTTTGCATACATCTTAAAGACACTTGCTACCATTCTTAGATGATGTTGTGAAAATAGAAACAAAGTGGGAGGTTCTTTAAAGGTAATATGAATAATTTTAGAAAGTAGAAACTATCTTCAAATCTGTTGGAGTAGGACCTCATTGCTTTAGCAAGAAGATTTTCTTTGAAAATTCCAAAGAAAAAAAATTCATTAGAAATATCTCAGATACCATCAAGGATTGCCCATGAGATACATGAAATTGCAAAATTTATATACAAAGCTTGAAAAAAATACAATTTATAAAACTTGGAAGCTCCTTATCCTTTGTCTTCAAACAACTTTGGCCTCAAATCTTATCACTATGCCTCCAACTATGCTGAATTGCTTAATATTGACGGTTTTGGGTGTTTCCACCGTTTCACCCTCTCTTTGCGTTTGTCCACATGTTAAAATAAAAATTAAAAAAATTAAAAAAAAATTCATTCCATAGGGGGCAAGGCATCTACCATTTCCTAAATTAATCTACGGGTACTTCAAGGCAATGTACCCAATTTGAACATCTGATCAAACTGCCGGCCTTCTGGCCGTTCTGTGTCGCTGTTGTGTCCCCACGTTTGTCAAGGGGGCACCGACTCATATGTTGTCGGTCGTGTTCCTGATGTCCAGTGATGTCGAAATATTTTAAATATTTGAATGCGGTGGTTTGGGGGGTCTACGAATATCTGAGCATAATTTTTATCAACAATGGGAAAAGTTGGCAGTGGGACAACTGTCAATGCCCCCGTGAGTCTCGTGTAGAAGGAATATTGATCGAATGCGGCTGGAATCCTGTGGAAGTGGAATTAGCATAGAAAGATTCCGCGGAAGCAAACGTCCACATGTTTCACATTTTCACTGTAAGTTTTCTTTTAACCCTGGAACGCCGCGGACGCCATTCCGCCTTGTTGATCTTTCAGATTGGGTTATGAAGAGTATCCAATTGAGTTTGTACGCTTTCCAATGTTTGGCTTCATGGAAATGAGAAGTTATTAAAAAAAACGGATCACAAAATATGCTATTTTAGAGTATTTTGGAAAGTTGTTGCTCCTTGCTCTAAATCTGAAATTTCTCCACAAAAATGATATTTTTTGAGTTTGAGTCCAACTAACAAAATGAAGTTCATCTATTCTAGTTTCTACTCCAATTTGAATTTTGAAAAAATTTCTAATATTGCATATTTTATTGCAATTTGAACTTTGGGTGTATTTTCAATGTCTATTATTTTCTAATTATAGAATGACACGGAAATTAAGTTTACACCATGATGTTTGTCATTGTAATATACACACATGGTGAAATTTTCAGATTTTTTGAAATAATTTTCTATTTAATATGATTTTTCTTCACTTTTTCTTCAAAAATTCCTAAAAAAATCAATTTTCCACAAAAAAATCTAAATTTTTTGTGAAGTAAAGGAAACATGTAATTTCATCTCTGAAAAATAAATATAAAATTTTTCATACATATCTAGTTGCAAAATGGCAGCAAATTGAGTGTTGGGCAATCAGGCTTGGAATCAGTGGTCATAGGTCCGTCATTTAGGGGTTAATCCCGGGTGTGTACATCTTCACTCTTTCAGTGGGAAACTGCCTCACCAAATGGCTTACTGTGGGCTTAAGGTACACGCACCCAAAAGCGTCCCTTTCCAAAAAGGGGAGTAATTTTGAAACGCAAATCTAGGTGAAGCATAGATGGCTTATCATTTCAGTCAACAAATAATAAGCTATGTTTGGTATGTCTACATTTAGGTTCTGAAATGACTCCTCTTCCTAGAAAGATACAGTATTGGGTGCCTCTACCTTAACTCTCCTTTCGGGCTCCACCTACGAATTAGTTCCCCACTTTTTTTCTTCATATTTCTAATAGCTTTGCATTCTAATTGGTGAAAATTGCTATAGTTGTCAGATTTTTCTTAAAGGGAGACTAAAACATTGTAAAATAAGGAGAATTCAAGCTTGGAGAAGAGCTTTGAGCGGATTTGTCAAGACTTTGAACTGACTGCTTAATTGGATGGGACTGGGTTGTTTGGGGGGCTTCCGGATCTGTTGTGGGGGATGTTTTCAAGGGCAGACTTTGGACTGAGCAAGCCAAGGGCTCCCTCAGTGCACTCTCTCCATTTGGAAATACTGTATCCATTTTTAGTGGTGATTGTACTAGGAAAGAATACACTATTTCCAAATAGAGGTAGTATTTGAATATTGAGAAATACAAAACTTAGGTTGGATTTCTCTTGAGGTTATTAGTAACCTCATTAAAAGATATTTGAATTTCATCTTAGGAGATTGTAGAACAAGAAAAATTGTTAGTTATAGGTGCTTTTAGTTTAGCTTCACTAGGAAAACTTTAGTCTTCAAAAAGCATGTCAAAACTTCATTCAAAGGAATTGGTAGTTCTAATTGAAGAGAGAAAAATAACTTCAATAAACCCTTAAAGGATTGGGAAGCCCAATTATGATTGTAACATGATGTTTTTTTGTGTGTTTGACAAAGATGGTGTATGATTTGAGGTATAGAGTAGTGGAAAAGTTTGTTTACATATTGAGTTGGATCTAATGACATATGGCATTTTCAAATTGAATCATTGTTGTACCTCCTACATGTAGCTACAAAATTTTCACATATTCTACTCATATGGTATTATATTTTAGCGTGGTAAAGTTAAGATGTTGAAATGACATCGAAAAGAAAGATTATAGTTGTTGGATTGTCCAATGGTGTGTGCCTTGTCATATTTTTGTAAATAATTCATGTTCTTGAAGTCAAATACAATACCGTATATATGGTTCTCTACATGCCTTTAAGGTAAAAAGGAGTTAGAGTAACTTAAGAACTTGTTTATTATGAATCCTATACAAAGATGTAAAGATCAAATGCAATTGACACCAAGACTCAGTACCTTCTTTAGAAAGAAAAATCTATAAAATTTTATTAACTTATAGAGTCCTTTGTTTGCATGGAGTTCTATGAAACGTTGGGCAAGTTTTTATGATCTCAATACCTGTTTGAAATTTTTGGGATTTTTATCTAAGATAACTTTTTAAAATCTATTTGAAAATATGATTTTTATTTCAATCATTATGACACCCAAACTAAAATAACCAAGCCTCGGCAACAAAAATGCACGAAAATTTAAACTAAAATGTTCAATACTTTATTTCTTGTAAATCATATTATTTAATATATGGGAACATTTGATCCATTCCATTTGAATTAATAATGAGAAAGTTACAAAACATCTTGTTTTGCAGACAATCAAAGCATCTTCTTGCTTAAAATGACACATCGGTTTTGTTTTCAAACTCAATTTCATAGTTCATCCCCCCCAAAAAAACAATTCCCTGACTACCGTAGTAGAAACATGGGCCACGTACTAAACTAGAGAAAAGACCAAACATGACAAACTTGACTAAGTGTGGGTTTTAGGAGGCAAGTTTCCCAGCTCTACCCAATCCGTATTTCTACCAATGCTTAGAAGGGTTTCAATCTCAAGTCAAGTCTCTCGTCGGATCTTCCCCCCAGAACAATTCCTTGACTATTGTATTAGAAACACGGGCTACTTACTTAACTAAAGAAACTAACAAACTTGACTAAGTGTAGGTCTTGGAAGGCAAGTTTCCCAACTCTACGCGATCAGTCTCCCTACCAATGCTCAGAAGGGTTCAATTTCAAGTCAAGTCTCTCGTCCGATCTTCTCCCCCCCCAAAAAAAAAACCACTCCTTGACTACCATAGTAGAAACACGGGCCACATACTAGACTACAGAAACTCAAACCCCAACATGACAAACTTGACTAGGTGTGGGTCTTTTGAGACAAATTTCCCAGCTCTCCGCACCCCATGTTCCTACCATCCCTCAAAAACGGTTCCTCGTTCAAGTCAAGTCCCTCGTGGGACCTTCAACAAACAAACTCCAAACGCACACCAATCATACAGTATTCCCATGGTTGAAATTCTTTTCTCCTTCTCCTTCTTCGCTTTCAGGTACTCTTTCCAACCACCATGCAAAGTGTCCACTTCCACCCTTCCACCACGTGTCCCCCTGTTGTAGCATGCTGATGAAAGTGCTCCCACTTTATGGGTTGGTTGGTAACATCGACTGCAAGTTCAAGAGAGAAAGCATCCCCCCAAAGAGCCTCCCTATCAACTGAATGTCTGAATGGTGTGTCTGTCATTCCACAAACCCAAGGCATCCAGTTGGCAACAGGCTCTGGTGCAGAATTGCAGATGTCAGTTTGCAGAATGATGGCACAATGCACGCTACAAAAGGACGGACGGACGGACGGACGGACGGACGGAGGGAGGAAAATAAGATAAGCTTAGAGGATGATGATCCAGATGGGAATGAGAGCCCCATCGATCGATCTCGTTTGGGGTTGCGTTTGGGGTGGGGCGCCGTTGAATTTGCGGAAATGAAAAGAGTTTGTTTGTTCAGGCAGACCCCACGCACAGCGGAAAGGGCACTCCGGAGTGGATACAATAAGTGGACTATTGAGTAAGCTTATATATCTTACAGCATTCTGAATTTAAAAGAAAATGGTTTGGCAAGTCTGAAGATACGGTACGTTTATGTGAAGGGCTTCATTAGAAAATTGTTTGCCATTAATAAATAATGACTTTCGAACAAGAGTTGGAAAAAACTAGAGACGCATATGCCATCGTATCCGTATTGGTTGATGAGGCAGAGGGAAATTCCCAGAGAAACAACCTTCATTCAATGTAGAGACCTTTTCTGAGATTTCTAAAATTCTCTTCCCAAATTTGAATGGGCGACAAAATTTTTTTTTTTTTTTTTTTTTGATTCCCCCAAAATTTGTACCTTGTGGGAAGAAGTTTTTCATAATCCCATGGTAGGAGGCCGTTAGGAGTACATTAATAATGAAACTTAGTGTTAAACCACTCTACTTGATTCAAAAATGCAATAAGTATTGACTCTTGAAGAATATTTTTACCAACTATGTTTATAGAGATCCCCTTCTTTGGTTTATGTGCTCTTCATTAAATAAAAAAACTTCTTCAAGAGTTAAAAACTTATTGAATTTTTCCTGAGACGGTTTGACAACAGGGTTCTTTGGTGCCCCGCTCTAGGTTGACAGTTCAGTGGAAATTGGTGGCCCCCAAGATGGTGTGCTTCAATTAACACGCAGGATCGTTTTGGCTGCCTGCTGGCTCTGCGTTAAGTTGCTTGCTACGGGTAGCTTGAGGTCTTATGTCTGTTGTCTGAAAATTAAAAAATTTCCGCCAGGGACTAGTTCCCCTGGTCCACTGTACTGTTTCCCCTGAATGGAAATTGTCCATGTGTTTCCAAAAAAAACAAAAAAAACTTATTGCATTTTCAAATCAAGTAGTGTGGTAACACAAATTTTCATCACTACATTACTCAAAATTCGCTCTAGTGTACTATGCCCGTGCCTCCCTTGTTTCTATAAATACAAATCACCCCTTGGGACTGGCTGCGAGGTAGGATTGAGAGAGTTTGTGTGGTCCTAGCACGATAGAGATCGTTGAGCTACTTACTATCCTCCATTCCTCCGTCCTCCTCTCACCAAGAGCCGGATGTTCACTGAAAAACAGGAAACCGAACCAATGGAGAACATGATTCCTGGTACTTTCGTACAATTACTCAACTGATTTCAGACGAAATCACTCCACCAATGACCAGGAAAGCCATGCTCGCCAACTTCTGACAAGCCTCCGTCAAAGACTTGGACTTCAACTAACGTAAGCGGTCTTTCACCGTTATGATAAATTACCCCCAAAACTTTGGAAGCCCAGAAGGAAGGACAACAGAACGCCACGGACGACGCATCCTCCCAATTGGGACACACGCCCCCCCCCCCCGCACCGAACCGGCGAAACCACTCAAGAAGGACGGAAAAACTTTTTTAATCTTCCGATTCCGTGATCTATCATCCTACAATCTACCGCGTTCCTAGATTCAACAGCCCCAACAAGCTCCCACGAGGTGCATCCCGGGCGCGAAAGGTGTACTGTAAGGGAAAAACAGCGGAATCTACGCCGAATGTAGATGCTGCTGTTCCAACTCCCAACCGGGGTCAGTGATCAGGTGATGCTCGTGGTAGCCCAGGAGCAAGACGCGTCGGGGTGACGAGGGTGACGAAGGTGGCGATGATGATGTCGTAGAGTCGGAACTTCACTTCGCTTAGTTTGTGTTCTTGGACGCAGCGCAAAGGAAAGCCTTCTTGACGTACACGAGCTTGTGTCCGAACGCGGGGTCACTGATCTCGAGCGCGACATGGGGCTAAGTTAGCACTTCATCTCCACGTGCTGGGGATTGGACCGCCGGAATTTGCTGTAGTCGTCTTTTCTTGGTCGTTGTGCCATTCTTGCCGTTTTTTGGAGTGTTGCGTGGCCATTGCCGTTTGAGAATTCGGAAAGAGAGGAAGGGAGTGGTCGTTGCGTGAGGGGAGGAGATGAGATTTTGATGTGGTTGACGAAGAGAGAGTGGGCTGTGTGAAGGTCGCTTCTCTGGATTGCGTACATTTGTGCGCGTTTTCTTGGAGCTGTGTACGTGTGAGTGCGACTGCTTTGGCAGCTAGTGACGTCGCCTTTCGTGGTGCGAATTTGAGGTGTTTTATACGATTCCTGGAGTAGAAGAGCTCGTCTTTTCTGTTTGTTGATTACGTTTCGTTTGCTGGAGAGGTTCTGTGAGTTTTGTGCGCTTGACATTGGTGTTTTGGAGTATTCCTGTGTTTTGAACACATTTTTGGATCTGCAAATGCTGCGTTAGGCTCTGAGCCCGGGGTAACAGCTCTGTTGTAGAAAGCGGCTTGTAATTTATTAGGCTCTTATTGTTGACTCTTATTAGTGGTTTTGCAAAAATACGATCTCTTAGTGAGATTACGTACAGATGTGTCCTGTGTAGGCTCATCGTACATAGCGAATCGGTCTTGTTGATTCGCGGAGGCAATTTTGAGGGCATTATGGAGGTCGCTTATTGTGAAATACGACACTGCTCTGAACTAGATTGCTTCCGTGAAGTTTTATTGTCTGCGTCCGTGAATCGGTAGTGAATTAGTAATCGGAGTTTCCTACGAAGTTGCATACTGAAGTTTCAGATTGACGAGTTGGAAGCCAAATGGAGCACGAGGTTCTTGCCAGTGCTACTGCAGAGCCCTCGTTAGACTGTACATTGAAGTAACCGTGCCAGGATAAAAAATTCGGTCATTTACGGCTTCATTCTTGAAATTCTTTCTTTTCGAAGAGGCGGATTAATTTTTCTTCAAATCTCAACAGAGGACTCGCTGTGATTTGGCGAACGAGTGGGCATAGAAATTCGTGATATGCCGCTGAGTCTTTAGCCGTTCTGAAAGTTCTGGTAATTGACAATCATGCCTTCTTTCAGACCGCTTTACAGGGCGTCCTCGGTGCCTCTTGATAAAGATAATCGATCAGTTAGGAGAGCTTTCGGTCGGGATGTGATGAGGAAAAAAATGATCCGGAGAAGCACACTGCCCGAAATCCAAGAGGAAGGCTTGTTAACTCCTCTACGGCGTCCAGCATCACATTGCGGGAACACTTTGCACTCTCCAGATTTTAAGAATGTGCGTGATTTAGAAGCAGGACCGGATCCACCTTATCACCAGCTACATTCAAATGTCGAGATGGCAGCAGCTTTGGTTGACCAGGTATCACTTCCTCCTGGCTTCCTTTGCATAGATAATTTGGCTTGTCTTCATCATTTACCGCAATTAAATGGTGGATTATTTACATCTATTGTCTGGACTTCCTACCTTTGCAACCTTCTCTGATGGATATTACCAACACTTAACGTCTACCTGCACATTACCTCCTCAACTTCCATGAAAATTAGCAAAGACGCTTGTCGAAGCGTATGTGAAGGTTGTCAATGCACTCGGCTTGCACTCGATGGCTCTTAAAGTTCTATCAGAAGTTGATTTCTCTTGAATCCTAGTTAGGAAGGGAGCATAGAAAGACGAACCCTCCATTTGAGGATCAATTCTAACCCTCAGACTAATCACAGATGTTGAACCTCCTGGTATTGTTGGTTCGCACGGAGTTTATGCAAGGTCACGTTTATAGAGAATATTGCCATGGATAGTTCTACGAGGATGACTGCTAAAATCTGCAAGCATTTCTCTGGTAATTTGCTTATAATAATTTTCTGAAAGTTGCTACCACTTGCGGCGATGAACCTGCCCCAGACGGACGTCAAACAGTCAACCTTTCGCGCTCATAATCAGCCTTCTTCTAGATCAGAATATCGTTGAAATGTGTTCCCTGAATGCCCGCTTTTTCAAACTGCAGGCAATGCAGGGGAGATACCTGCCACTACCTGTTGTGTATCACAAAGATTATGATACTGCGAAACGTGCCTTCATCCTCTATCATAAGCTTTTTGCTGCAAGGGGACTTGTGTACGTAATCCTCATGTTGCTACCTTTTTTTGAGGTACGTTTACAAATTCAAACGGCGCTTAAACATAGCGAGGTTAAAATGAACGTGATATTTTTGGAAGGAATTAGGAGGGCATCGGTGCTGGCCCCTTCTGTGATGGAGCTTTGTTTTCTCAAGCAGAGTGATCTAGGTATGAAACACTGCTTATTGACGGCTTACTTTGTCTGCTAGATCCCGGCTTGGTGTAATGGTAAATTACCAAACCCGTGTGGTGACCCGAAAAAGTATCCTCTGAGCGGATTGCCTTACATCCATCCTTACGTATCTCTTGTGATCGAGGTACCGTTTCTTAACTGGTCTCTGTTGAACTGTTTGATTAACACAAGGTGAATTGTTTCCTCAATTAGCATGGATGTTAACTTGGCAAAGTCTTAGTATTGCTTTGAGTATGAAACGTATAAAATGGCATACACAATCGCTGTTTCATCGTGATGCTAAAAATTAGAGTTTATGAGTTTAATCCTGATTTGCACTCTTGTGAGATTGGAGAAGTCCTTCAAAATCGATTGCCGTGTTGCTGCAGACATGCTGCGTTCTGCTTCTGGCGTGGTCCGTTGCATTGCAACGATACTTCTTAGGTTCTAGTTTTTGGCAAAACCAAATTTCTGTGTATAAGGTATTTAATCACTCTCTTTTCTGTGTATCACGCATTGAGTTGATTTCTGAACTGAAACCTGCTGGCCGCAGTGACGTGTTGAATGCTGCTACTGAATCTGGTATTGATGTTGATGAAAATGCACTCACATGGAATACAATTATATTTCATAACCTGGAAAGTCTTGAAGACTCAGTGCTCCGATAAGCGTTCTTGTTTTGATCTGAAATACTTGTGAGGCAGGTGGCTATACTTGTGGCGATGTACATGTCCATATCTGCATCCGCTTTGGGAATTGCTGAACACCAAGGCTTCAAGATATCTATGTATTTAAGAATTCTTATTCCCATCATATTTAGCAGGTACGTCGTGCACTCAAATGCTGACTCGATTGACACCTAAAAGGAAGAGTGTCTTAACGTATCTTTGTATTCTCTTTTACTGCTCCTTTTTTTTTGTTTCTCCTTTTTGCTAGTTGTCATCTCTATGCCTTTCTATGTCCTGAGTGATAAGAAGTCTCTATATCAGTGACCCTGATTTCTAATGAATGATTTTGCACGCCTCTCAAATGACTCTTTTGAGTTTGTTTCACAGGGCAATACGTGGTTGTTTTCGCATGACTCTGCTCATTGTGCATACATTCATGGATATAACGGTACTGCTCAATTACTCCCGGTCGGTGATTGAATAGGTCTGATGAGGGTGGTCATGGGCCTTGGTACCTTCCCATGCACATCCTCATTGGGTAATGGATTTGCAATTGGGCATGCTAAGGGTCATATTGTCATTGCAAACGTTACTGTTCCTGAAACTTGTTGCGTCTAATTCTCCTTTTCTTAGAATACTCTGTTCATTGTTACAGGGTTTAAATCTTTGTCTGCAAGCTGAAACTGAGATACGAATTTACAGGCTGACCAGAGTTTTCTGGTGCACAGGTCTTAGTGGTAGTATTTGTGATGCTCTCAGCATGGCTTGCCACCACACTTTTTTCGGATTCTACACTTGAGTTCAAGGATTACGGCTCGTCCCTATTGAACCTATTTGTGCTGCTGACTACTGCAAACAATCCAAGTGTTTGGGCTACAGCTTATCGAACTAATCGATTGGCGTTTTTCTTCTTCTCCACATATTTGCTTGTGGGGTTCTTCTTCTTGATGAACTTAGCGTTCTCTGTAATTTACAGCAACTACAAAGCTCAGGTATTGCCAACTCTGGCAACTCGGATGAGTGTTTTTTGGGACGTTGTTCGTGTGGTATAAGAACTGAATCTGGTGAATATGGACCTGTTAGTTAGGGTCTATCCAGTGCATCTGTCCCCGTTACGATCATCTATTTGTGTCTTTGGGCTTTTCAATTTTTTCTGCCTTTTTTGTTCAGAATGCTCGGATTGTTTTTTGGCCAGTGTGAAATGTGGAAGCCTGAATATAGCAGACATTGCAGGGAGGTAGGACCGGCATGCTAAGCATCGTTTTAATGGCCGATCATTGCAGATTTCCGTGGAAGTGGCTAAACGAATTACTGCACGGCAAGGCAATTTAAGGGCAGCGTTCAGCCTTTTGGATATTCGCCATCAGGAGTGGATCGACGGTGCCACGATGATAGCTCTATTCCTTGCCATCGGTCGGTACAGGTGTGTGACTTCTTTTTTAGGTTGATGTGGAATCTCATTTCAGAAGTGAAATTGATAATTATGAAGTCTTGAAGTCTCTAGAGGTGCATTTTGGTTGCAAACCAGATATTCTAAGTATCGACTATTGCTTACTCTGTGCTTTTCTGAAGAGATTTTTCTTCCAATCATGAATGAAAGCAGGCACATACCTGACGTTCGAGCACGGACTAGCCATCTGTTCTTAGCTCTCAACAAACGGGGAGATTTCAAGATCTGGTCAGATGAATTTGAGGAGCTCTGTGATGTTATTGCTAAAGAGGTCGAAAGACCACCGCAGCCTCAGCGTCGAATGAGTAAAAGTGATATGCTGTTCGTGAATCATCCAGTCTATGCATATGTCATATGGGCATTCACTCTTGGATCTTTGGCAGTGGCAATTACTCAAATGAATGTAAGTGTTTTAAACCACTTTATCCAATCGGCTTGAGTATTGCCCGTTGTTCATACTATTGATGTCAATGATCAATTATCACACTTTTCTACACGGCTATCGGTTCTCACTGGGCATCAGCATTTTCTTTATAGATCCTAATATCCACTGGAATGGCAGGTGGGAGGTAGTGTACAGGACCTGCTTATTAGTCTGGAGTTTCTATTTGGTACGTTCTATTAACCTACCTGGTTCTAGCTTGACTGTTTTGATCTCAACTAACGATAAGATTAAGATTGTGATCTTGTGTGCACTATGGTTCAATTAAAGAGTTCCTGGCCGATTGTAGAGTAAGTTTCTCGCCTATGTTTCCTCATTTAGCATACTACTGAAGTTTAGGCTGAGAAATCTATTAATGTGAAAGCCATTTTCGTACTCGGTCGATATCGTGAATATTCGGAGATGTTTTGTCTACTTCTCTGTACATATGGTTGAATCTGCCGGCCTCATCCTCGCATTCAGTTTGCAAGGATCTTGACAAGGAAGAATACAGTTCAAATCAATTATCAATTATTCAACTTAAATGCGTTGGTATGCGATGTGTTGCAGCTTGGGTGTTTGCGATGGATGCGTTACTCAAGTATTGTCTGCAAGGCTGGAAATCTTATTGGCGCAGCATGTTGAACAAGTTTGACTTTGTGGTTTCGCTATTGCTCGTGTCACTTCACTTTCTCTCCTTTTTCTACCAAGACGCACGCCCCTGGTACGTATGCCTCACCTCCTGTTCCTACTTTCTTCGCTTTCGATCCTGATTTTCTTACCTATTTCGGAATATTTTCTCAATGTGAAATTAAGCACTGGCAAAATCCCACTCTCATGGCTGAATCTTTTCCTGTTGATGTCCTACAGGGTGTCGTATTTTCTCATCGCAAGGGGGTTCAGGACCATTGCACTTCTATCTTTGATCCCACGCTGGCGTTTAATGGCCCAGACACTAATAGTTGTGATTCCTGCCACAGCCCCGATCTTAACCCTTCAGTTTCTCATCTCCTCTGTGTTCTCACTCTTGGGAATGCATCTTTTCGGGGGTCTGGTTTATGAAGGCAATCCTGCACTCGCCGACACTCAGTATTTGACTTTAGGGTTTGAAGCATTCAATTATAATGATTATGCATCAGCCATGGCTACCTCTTTCAACTTATGCGTTGTCAACAAATGGTACGTGATCATGGATGGCTATGCCGTCGCCACGGGTAGCAAATGGTCGCGGATTTTTTTCATGGCATTTTGGGCAATAGCCGTGGTGTTCACTTTAAATGTGGTGGTCGCCTTCTTCACCGAGGCTTTCAATAATCAGATGGAGAAAGCTGAGCGGATTAGAGCTGTAGAGATGAAACGCATTGCGGAAGAAGACTCTCGACTAGGGAGAAGAAGATCAGGAGTGAACCTTCCATTTCGAGCAACGAAGTCGCTGTCGTATTATGATCTCTATGAAGACATTGTGAAGAAAACGTGATCTAGTAAATTTTTCACAGCTTACCGACATATTTTCTAAGCTCTTCGAGAGCTTTTTGTTTTAGTCATCAGAGCAGATCTGGACTACTTGCACCTGGCTTCCAGTGGTAGAGACTCGCTTCGACTTGGGAGGTGTTTTAGCCGACCTGTTCCCATGGAACAGTTTCTCGCAAGTATGTGGGGTCAGTTGGCAATGTCAGCTTATCTTTTAAAGAGCTTGAGATCTTGTACTGACCGAGATTATGTTTTCGTGCAAAAGCAAGGACACCTCTCCACATGCGGCATTGGGGGTGTAATATTCCTTTCATCTGATCTTCGAAGGTGGGCAGATGAGAACAGGCAGCTTTTAGGTGTGAGTGTCGTTGGCCTTACAGAATCGCGTCCATGAAGGGCATGCTTCATTTTATCTCGAGAGGTTTCTTTCATTGAACTTGTCAACCTTGCGGTTGCATTCGAAGAGTGTAAAATTTCCAGCTGAAACAGATAAGCTGATTTCAGATGGAGAGGATTTGTATTATATTTATGTTTAGAAGACCTACAGACGATCATGTAGACCATCTCTTGTACATATGGAATGAACTTGCTCCTTTTTCTTGAACAATTTTTTTCAAAGAGTGGCAAGCATTTTGCATATTTGCATTTGATGTTATTGAATGTTGTAATTTTGTTACATTAGGAAGGTGATTTTCAGAAAGGCAAGAATTGTTGTCCTCACTCTACATATGTATTCTATTGTGTATTCCATTGCACACAAATATGATGTTGATATGTTGCTAGTCATTTGATATAGATTATGTTTTCTATGTAACAATTTCAATCCTTTAATTAATTGGATGAGAAATTACTTCACTCAAAACACTCAATTCTCTCTTGTCAGAGACAAAGCATGAAGGTTGTTTGATTTCAAACATGCGAGTTCAAAATTGCATATTGGAAGATGAAAATTGTCTCAATATGACCTCTCTATGGAATGTGTAAGAAGATTTTGATATATTGAATGTATCCTAAAGGGATAAGATTCATGTATTAGACTTGATGTGATAGTTGCTACTAGCTAAATTTTGCAACCAATGCAATTGCCACTAATCTTATCTTGCGTCGCTACACCATCTCCACTATGATACACAACCTTCATGCCTTGTCTTTGACAAGAAAGAATCTTGATTCACTACACCATCTCAACCATCATTTCTAAAGCAAACTCATGTCTATCACATCAAGTCTAACACATAAATCTTATCTTGGTTGCTAAAGCAAACAACCATATTTATTACATCAAGTCTAATACATAAATCTTATCTCGGTTCACTACACCATCACAACTATCACTTCTAAAGTGGATAGCCATGTCTATCAATATCACTGCTAAAATAGACAACCATGTTTATAACAACTCTGATATACAAATCTTATCTTGGTTCACATCACCACCACAACCATCATTACTACGAGGTATGAAGGTTGTTTGATTTCAAACCTGCTAATTCAAAATTGCATATTGTAAGATGAAATCTGTCTCAACCTAGCCTTTGTGTAGAATGTGTAAGAAGATTTTGTTATATTGTACTCGTAGGAGCATTTGATAGTTGCCACTAGCTAAGTTTTGCAACCAATCTAATTGAAACCGTAAATATGTTGGAACTTTGAGGCTATATGCAAGTGTTTAGAACTCTATTTGGCTTTGATCATATTTTAAGCACCTTGAATGCAGGACCGGGTCATGTGTCATCTAATTGGATGGAACTTTCAAAAAAACTTTTGTAGCACTAAAAAAATATTAGTCAAGTAAAGTCCCTAAGTTGCTAATACATATAGTATTTTAACCTTTTAGATTGGTAGTTGTATAAAAATATTTAAATATATATATATATATATATATATATATATATATATATATATATATATATATATATATATATATATATATATATATATATATATATATATACAATACAATAACAATTGTATTAAATTACACTAAATAAAATTATTGTCCTATTATGATAAATTTTCATTGCAATGATTATCAAAGCTAGTTTAGACTTGAGGTAAATACAACTTTGTCAATTTTTGAGTGCACATGGGATCCTTTCATCCACAATACATTAAGCTGCTAGTTAAAATTACTTGATTTTTAATATATTTAAGATACAATGTCATTTTCATTTGAATTGAAGAAATGTTTGTATTTATTTACAACAATATTAGACGTAAAACATTTTTACAAAATAGACATGGTAAATCAAGCATGCAACTTTTATCATGAATTTCATTCTTTTGGAATATTCATGATAATCTACATTAAAAATATAAATAATGACACATTTTTAAAATATATTTTGTTCATTCCCTTTTTAAAATTTATAGCTGAAAATAATTATAGGTAAATCCATATTCTTAAATGATATGCCTAGATTATACTATATAATCATTATTTTGATTTTAATTTCAATAATGCTGTAGATCTACATATTGTTGTGTACTCAAAACAATTGAGACTAAATCCCTAAAGGACCAAGTGACCATTCAATGTACACAAGAGATTTCATGTAGTTATGCACAAAGTCAATTTTGGTCAAATGTTTATGAAATTTTGACACAAGGTCTGAACATATATCCCTTCAGTGAGAATATAAATTTTTTGTTGATTAGGTGCCCAAATCAACTGTCATATTGCTGTGAACTTTTGGGGTAGCCCCAACAGTGTATGCAAAACTCCTCTACCTTTAAAGTTTGATAGGTATGTAACTTAAATTATGATAGTAGAAGATGCAAATGTCAAAAAAAATTAACCATATGTAGGGGAGGCAACCCATTCCTGCTCAACGCCTCCATTAATTCTGGCTATGTATACTGTTATCTTTCCGTGAACAGTGATTAATATTATGGCACGGTTCCCGATGCAATTGTAGCACATAATGATTGGCCATAAGACTCTCAATATTGTAACCACCCCTTGTCAATTTTGTTTTCAGCCCATGGTTGGAAATAGCAAGCCCCATAACACCCGGTATGGGAAGAACAAAATCTTTCGCTGAAAAATTCACAGTAATTATATTTTGAGAAATAAAAATCTGGAAAACTATGAAAACCTTCCAAGCTCTATTTTTGCGCACAGGAAGATTTCCATACCAAAGAAACCGCCTTACAGATATGTGTAATTGCTTAAGTGATTGGAAGTGGGTTGCCTCCCCTATTGTAAAAATCTCACTCTAGGACTGACGAGTTAAAGTCTGCTGGCCCTGTCCGGCAAGGTTTCTGAAATTTTTGCAGCAACAGTCTCAGTCTTTGCTGTAGGAGCGTCGTCATGAGGGGGCGAAGGTGCACTAAAACCTGATGGGATTTGCTTGGGAAGGTTGGTGGCGATGCTGCAGGTGAGTGTAAATCCTAAACGGAATCTATTTGGCAGCCTGGAAATTGGCGACCTCGAGATTTCCGGTGGCGATGGTCGTTCAACGGCACGAACTGGATCCTCACCGCCAAGCATATATTTTGTATGTCTCCATGACCTAAGAATGTCTTCTTTCAACCTCACATTGCAGGGGATCGGATCCCAAGAGCTCCTGCAGATCTGCTAATTTCAACTCGATTCCACTGACCTTGCTATACATTAAGCTTTCATTGATTCTCCTTCTCTGAAATTAGCTCACCTTTAAACATCCTGTAGAAGTCTCTGGCTAATTGTCGGAGTCGTACTCTATGGACATTGAATTGATTAAGCTTACATTGATTCTCTGCACCTGAAATGAATCGTGGCTTTGGTCATCCGCTAGTTGTCTGAGCGAAAGTTCTGTGGCCTCGCAGAATAAATGTCGCAGGACTCGCTCAAAGCTAAAGGCTTCTCTGTCTCCTGAGGTTGCAAAGCTCTTGATGCACTTTTCAGTTTGTTTTGAGAATCGCGAAGTACGTTAGTGGCTCAATTTTCTTGAATTTAGGGTTCAGAAGTACAGCTTGAGGTGTGGAGTCGGGGCAAGCAGCGAGCATCCGTGGAGATGAATCTTCAACTTATTTTGTTTCTGGTTCCTGTGTGCCTCTTTTTCGCATTTCTACTTTCTTGCATCTGTTACGTAAAGATCAAACAAAGGCTTCAGTGTGCACAGGATGACGAAGACGAACGGGGCCCAACTGTAATTCAGCTACATGCTGGAAAACCGCCGCAACAACCTGGAACGCTTGAGACTGGGAATGGCTTGAATGTTCGACGTTCGCAAGATTCCAGTGTATTGCCTGCTGATGAATGGTCACGAGGAGCGGGTACCCTGCCCATGCTCACGCGAGGAGGTGGCTAAGAAGAAGGTAGCGACATAGTGCCGAAGTTTTGTTAGCTCAGTTGATTAATATGGATGAGATGATTTGTTACTTTAAAAGCATGCATCTGAATTTTGAGGCTGCTTTTTCACAAGCTGCGTGTTCAGAGGGCTCAAGGATGCTAGGAAAGTAGAGTGGATGTTAACGATGTAGGTTTGGTTATGTCCAGGACATCATAGACAGGACCACAAAAAGCTGTGCAAGTTGCAAGTTTAGGATTTAGCGAAGGCGGGATCTTAGTAAGACTGAAGGGCCTGGCCAAACCGAATCCCACTGCCCGTTCAACAGGTGAGACCCTGTAAAAACTAGTGACGACTTTGAATTGTTTTGTTCAAGAATGGTTCTTTTTCAAGTTTAATTTACAACCAAATTGGTAGTCCATTGCAAACAAGTGCCATGAACTGGCCAAAATATTCTGTACCCTGCACTCTCTGCTGCTCTGGCTTGTGCATAGTTTCCCCTCATTTGCAAATAATACTTCTTACCTCTTCACTGCCCTTCTAGTTCTGCCTTCCTTGCATTAGTCTCTCGAGCGTTCCTTGAGAGCAATGTTATCACTCCGCAGAATTACAGGTAGTTTTGATTGCCATTGCTCGATCGTGACATTTTCCTGTTTGACACTCTTTGTCTGGGCAACCATTACATTGCATTGCATACGAGTAGGTGCTGCGCATACAAACTATTGCAATAAAAATCAATGAAAGAACAGAGATCGGAATGGTATTGCGACCGAGTTATTAGTATCACACCAGAACTAATGTCCTGGCATCGTCAATGCTCATTGTTGCAGGATTATGCGCTATTTCAGCAAGCATTGCAAAGACATTGCTCAGATCGGGATGAGTTTATTTCAAGAAGTTTGAATAGTTTACATGGCCATCTTCAACAAGAAAACATGGAATCTAACAATAGTCGTCTACGATACCGCCGGGAACCTCCGCCCGAGAATCCCGAACGGCGCGCATAACATTCTCCGAGCATCTAAGCTAGGTTGATCTTTGACGACCTCGCATGCGTACAGAGATGACTATACATTCTTCAAACGTCCATCAAGTAAATTTCCAAAATTCCTCTTATTGATCATAAAATAACGCAAGTTCAAAACCTCTTGCCATGAAATATGAAGCATAACCTTTCTAGGTGCGCAGAATCCACATCTTCTCAGGTCACCTGTCGCTAAATCTCAATCGGTGACGTCGTGCCTAGTCTTTCCCCGAGTCTTCCCCGCGCGCAAGGTATCAGGAAACCGCAAACGATCTAAGAAGGAGAGGGCAGTCCAGGTCAAAAAAACATGACGAAGGGAAGTCGCGGTCTCCTCAATGAAACACCACGTCAATAGCCGAATCCAGTCGTGGTTTAGGAGGAGCTTCGAGATCATGCACAGAAAGATTTTCGGCTGACACCTTTCGGCGACGGCACAATCAAACCAGAATCCGACTCCCACTCAGCGCCTCTGTTACCAAGCTCCGGATCTGTAGGTGCGGGATATTGACCGGCACCATTGCTGACATTCTTAGGATTGCTTGTGACCACCTTAGCTCCTGTATCCGACTCAGTATCGTCACTCTTCAAGGTCCACAAGTAAATCTTGTGTTTGCAGATGACCAGTAACGCAAGAAGAAAGGCAACTCCGAACGGAATGATGATGATCAAGGCCCTCGTGTCAAACTTCGCCATGATGGAGCTAGCGTCTTCTGCAACACAGGCAATGCCAACACTACACCGCACTTCACACGTCAAAGCTCAACCGCCATTCATTCCTCGACTTCACAACAGGGAAGTGTACAAACTCGCAACAATCTCGTCCGGCTGTTTAAAAATCCACCACTATGGTACGTACTACTGAATCCAAAACCGCACAAACTACTAGCTGTCCTCGGATCTCTAGAAACCATACACAATCTAGCACAATACTGATACGACAAGCGCAGATCTTGATGATGTGGGTATTGTGCCCAGGAGAAGTGAGATCTGGAAAATCAATGCAAAGCCTTGGAGGAGGCAGCAGCAGGGCTGTTATAAGGATGCGCCGGAAAAACGTTGTTTCGCCCACCAGGCCAGGCCGCCCCACGTTGCGCTCGGCGGCATTTGCATCTGTGCCAAAACGAGAGACTCTATTTGTAGGCGACGAAACCTAAAAGCGTCCGCTGAAGCATCTGATGAGGCGTATGATCCGTGGCTAAAATTTGTGGCAGAAGTCGCCACATTTTTGGTCAAAAAACACTAAAAAAACTGCCATTTTCAATGCAACTAGTGTAGCCCTGTGCCGTTGCCACAGCCAAGACAAAAGTAAAGGTCATTTAAAAAAACAAAAATAACTCAAAAATCCGTAAGTTTTCCACCGTAGGTCCAAACGCCACGAAACAAAGCCCGTGCACCCCTCTTGGCCAAGGGCTTTCCAATGGTACCAACAACGTGATAATTTGACTCACGGTTCAAAAGATACATAATTTAGCATAGTTTAGTAATTTTTAAGAACCCAAAAGAACTAAAAAATCCATAACTTTCCCATTGTGGCTCCAAACACCACAAAAAACAAAGCCCATGCACCCCTCCTCATTGAGCTCTTTCCAATGGTACCAAGAAAATGGCAAATTGACACACGGTTCAAAAGATACATAATTTAGTAATTTTTAAGATCCAAAAATAACTTGAAATTCAAAAACTTGCCCACCGTAGGTCCAAACGCCACGAAGCAAAGCCTGTGCACCCTTCCCCGCCGAGGGCTTTCTGTAGTTACCAAAAACGTGGCAAATTGACACACAATTCAAAAGATACATAATTTAGCATAATTTAGTAATTTTTAAGAACCAAAAAGAAATAAAAAATCCATAACTTCCCCACCGTGAGTTCAAACGCCACAAAACCAAGCCCGTGCACCCCTCCTTGCCGAGGGCTTTCCGACGGTACCAAGCACACACCCGGGGGACGCACGGTCCGGAAGATCTCAACGAGACATACAAACAAAACAAACAAACAAACAAACAAACAAACTTAAGGTATGGACTAGTGTAGCCCTGTGCCGTTGTCACACCCAAAACAAAAGTAAAAGTCATTTTAAAAATAAAAAATATCTCAAAAACCCATAACTTTCCCACCGTAGGTCCAAATGCCACAAAACAAAGCCCGTGCACCCCTCCTCGTTGAGGGCTTTCCAACGGTACCAAAAACGTGATAATTTGACACACAGTTCAAAAGATACATAATTTAGTTATTTTTAAGAACAAAAAATAACTCAAAAATCGATAACTTCCGCACCGTAACTCCAAACGCCACGGAACCAACCCCGTGCACCCCTCCCCGCCGAGAGCTTTTTGACGGTACCAAGCACACACCCGGAGGACGCACGGTCCGGGTTCTCAACGTGACAAACAAACAAACAAACAAACAAGTCTTAAGGTATGGACTAGTGTAGCCCTGTGCCATTGCCACATCCAAAACAAAAGTAAAAGTCAATTTAACAACCCAAAATAACTCAAAAGACCATCACTTTCCCTCTGTAGGTCCAAACGCCATGAAACAAAGCTCGTGCACCCCTCCTCACCCAGGGCTTTCCAACCGTACCAAAAACGTGACAAATTGACACATGGTTCAAAAGATACATGATTTATTAATTTTTAAGATCCAAAAATAACTCAAAAATCTATAACTTTTGCACCGTAGGTCTAAACACCAAGAAACCAAGCCCGTGCACCCCTCCTCCCCGAGAGCTTTCCAACGGTACCAAAAGCGTGACAAAAATCAAAGTAAAAGTAATTTCTTAATTTTTTGACCCATAAATGCTTCGAAATTCAATAACTTCCGCACCTTAACTCCAAACGCAACGAAACCAAGCCGGTGCACCCCTCCTTGTTGAGGGCTTTCCGACGGTACCAAGCATGCCACCGGGGGATGCACGGTCCGGGAGATCTCAACGTGACATACAAACAAAACAAACAAACAAACAAACAAACTTAAGGTATGGATTAACAAAAAGAACAAAAAAATTTAAGCATTTATTTCTATTGGATATCCAACCATGAGATCTTGCTCTAGACCAGTATGCAAATCTTTCAAAGAAGTTTGAGAATCTTTGACTGTCCAGATCACAAGATAAGTTAGTGTTTGTAGTGAAGACAACAAATTTGTGTGCTCCTAGCATGACTAGATTGTAAGGCATTCAATCTTCTTAACTTAAATTTTTTGTACTACAGATTGTGATTTTAAATTTTTTTATGTTGAAGAATTGAGTCCAAAGTTTGGGAAAAAGAATTTCCCCGTTCCTTCCCGTGATTTTCAATCTTTAAAAAATTGTTGGGTCAAAGTAGGTACAAGATAGAAGGAAAAATTGAATTACTAATAGCTCTAAGATGGAATTAAAACACACTAATCCCAACGGTAAGATTGTTCTAAAAAATGAACTAAACCATCTGCAATTTCATTTTTTAATAAATTGTTAAAATTGAGTTCATAAATAGATCCGATACATTATTTTTTCAAAAATTTGCTAAGACTACCCATAAAACAAGAAGATTCATATCTTTCATATCGCTTATCCAAATAGAATGTATGGCATTTCTTTCTACATAGAAATATATATATATTTTTATATAAAATAAATCTTAGAAAAATTATTTCAATTTTTATTTTTTTTGTTGCCCTCACATGTTTTGGGCTTATTGTAGCATAACTTTTGCTCTGTGGCACCAATTGAAATAAAAATTATATTTGTAGAAAGCTAATCAATTTTTTATATTAGAATTTTTTTTCAAAAATATTGCTAAAAATTAAATTATAGAGACCTGCTTGAATCTTCAAGAGTTCCTCGAAGGGAACTCTTAAGATTTTATGGACTAATGGCTTCTAAAATGGCCTTTCATCCTACCTACTCAAATCCAAATGGGTTAGAACATAGGTTCTATTTTGTTTTTTAACCTCTAAAGTGCTAAGGCCTTTTTTTCATCAAAATCCACTTAAAACTACCATTTCCATTTCAAAGAGTACAAAATAATATAATATCTAATAATAAGGTTTTGGACCAGACTAGTATGAAAATTTATAAAAGAAGTTTCAAAAACTTTGATTGCATAGATTGCAATGTATTTGTGTTTAAAGTGAAGAAAATATGATTTTTGGCTCCTTGCGTAACTAATTATAAGAGTGTGAATCTTCTTAACTTAAATTTTTTTTATTATAGATTTTTAATTTTGACTGTCTCATGTTAAAGAATTGAGTTGTTAATCTAGAGAAAAGAATTAGAAAGCAACACCATGATTTCATTTTCTAACAAATTGTTAAGTTGAAATAGGTATGAAATTGAAGGAAAAACTTTAATTGATAATAACTCTAAGATGGAATTGAAACATACTAATTCCAACATTGAGATTGTTTTAGCAAATATACTTAGCCTTGTGGATTAATTTTAAGAAAAAATTGTGAACCTTTTGGAACTTTTTATTCAAAATTGTGAAAGTTGAGTTAAAAACAAATCCAATATGTTATTTTTTCAAGAATTTGCTAAGATTGTGTGCAAAACAAGAAGCTCCATATAAATTTTACATCATTAATCCAAATGGAATGAATTAATGTTTTTCATGTAGAAAAAAATATAATCTATGAGAAAAAATTTTAATTTCAAGATTTTGTAGATTTCTTTTGTTATTTGGCGAGTTGAAATTTATACTTAGATTGGCATAATTTTTGCTTCAAAAAAATTATATTCCCATAAAGCTAATGTATTTTTTTATCTTTAGAATTTTTTTGAAAAAATCACAATGAAAATTGAGGCTGTTTGAGCTTATCCAAAATCCATTTTGTCCTTAAAAGAGACAAAAACTTAACCATAGCAGTCAAATCATAAATAATAAAGAAACTTATAATTTAGGAATGTGTTTGAAAGGGTAATTAGAACAAAAAAGTTCTCAAATGTCAATTTTTGTGACTAACTATTACAATAAGCATCAATGTAATTATTCACCGATCACCATTAGGAAGAAATTGAACCCTCTAAGGGGTTGTGAATTTTTTTACTATTAGTATAACTAAGTTTGGAAAAGAACTCAATAGTTACAATGTCCATGTTGGCACGAGTGGTACCATGTACACTACAAGAGAAAGGGGTGTTTTAAGTGAGTTTTTAAGTATAGTTCTAGACACATGATTTTAAGTAATGACCTTTAAGGAGATTTTCAACAAAATTTTACTTAAAACACATGTGTTTTAAGTAAAATTTTGTTGAAAATCTCCTTAAAGGTCATTACTTAAAATCATGTGTCTAGGACTATACTTAAAAACTCACTTAAAACACCCCTTTATCTTGTAGTGGTAGGCGCATATAATTTTCATTTTCTAGTCTATTCTCGGTTTGCTACTCGAGCTTCAGCTAAAAAGCAAGGAAGGACCATGCTGCATGCCTCAAAATTAGCCACATCAACGGACTTGTTCTTGAGATTGATGATATCAATTCAATATGGCTAATTCAAGTTGAGTTGGTGATGGATTAAATTTATCTTGTTTGCCACTTGTTAGCTTGTGGGAGTGCAGTTGGTTTATTGGGATACCAAATACAGCAAAAAATCTAGCATGGTTGACTTTCTTATTCAATTCCAACTGAAACATTTGAGTTGCGTGTAACTTTTAGTCTTGTGTATAGAGAGGGTCTGGCTAGTTTTGAAGATTCATGTGCTGTACAGAACAAGTGAATTAAATGTTGGAGAGTAGGTAAAACACTTTCCCACCAAGTTCTTTACATTGTGAAGCTTTCCTTGCCCCCCTAGGATGTTTGGCCACTTGTTTAGCAATATTATGTACCTTACATTAAAGTCAAATTTGGCAATAGATTGTTGAAACACTTTATTTTTTCTGTTGTATGGTTTTTGCAAGGTGAAAATTACACTTTAGTATTTTGACACTTTAATTTATTTTTATATTTTTATCTACCACAACTCCTCTTGCAGTTTTGGTTGTCGTGACCTTTTAATTTTTTGTTGTTGTGACTTTTCTTAATTGATTTGTTTTTATGGCCACGTCTTTTGTCTTTTCAATTTAATGATGATCATTTAATAAATGTTTTAGAGTTTTAATTACACTTTTTAATTGCTTACATAGTTTTCAAATATTCAAAAAATTAGTCTTCATGGAAGAAAAAATTCTCTACTCTTTGTATACATGAGAACTTTACGCATTTCAAAAAATATTCGATTTATGTCCAAATTTGACTCCTCACGTCACGTAGGGTATGTCTTCGCCAACCCACAAATTAAAGAGTTGGAGTTCTTTCTCTCTCTCCACCCACGAAGTTACAAGTGGTGCACGAGTTGAGGACACTTCAAAAAATCAACACCGTTCGTCAAATTAAAAAACAAAAGCTTGACGAGCGACGGGCAAACAATCAAAGCTTGCTCAATTCTCTGGGACCTTCTTGCTCTCAGGGTTCCTATTTCTCTGTTTCTCGATCTGTTCCTGATGTACCGAAGTGTTGCGGGTGCTCTCAAAATCTTCCATTGCATTTCTTCTTAACTTCCAACACCTCACTTACGTACTGTACATACAGGTAGCAACACGCAGTCTTCATAGTCTACAGCAGCAGTCTTTAACAACGGTGCACCCAGGCTTCAATGTTGCTTGAATGTCACGGCATCAATTTGATAATCTTTGAATGCTCGACCCCCACGAGCACCTATTGAACGGTTCGATTGCTTGAAACAAAAGAGCGAATTGAAAGGTGAACAAAGATTCGATTCTTATAAGCAATTTTCTCTAGAAAAGCAGTCTGATTTTGAAAATATCTATCAAGGTTACATGGTCACATTTATAATCCTGTGATGAACTTACTCTAGATAGCACTCGAATTCTCATCTGCACAAGGAAAAATATAGGGAGAGAGTTATACCTAATTCAGAAAAGGATGTGCAGAGGTATGCTATGCTTTCCAATTAAATGTGAGGAAGTGTTCTATTGTTTTACTCTATATTCCCGTAACATTGAGCATATTAATCACACACAGCCACACACACAAGTGTACACAGGAAACAATACGCGAGTCATCTTTCTCAAGCAGTCACCATGTATTCCGTAAGTAGCCACTTACACTTACACACTCTGTCACGGTACTAATGCATAGTACCGAGTTCACCTTACACACCAGATACCACACTAGAAAGCTAGCATACTAACACCATTGCTACTGACAACTTCTCTAGAAAACAGCTCCGTCCTCTCTCAAGGACATGGGCTCACTTACACACCATGCAGGAGATGATTCACCAGACCCCTCATCTTCTTGATCTGAGTGGGACTGTGGGAGCCTCTGGTATGATTACCTGGTCTCTACTAAGCTGTCCTACAGCTAATACGACTATGACAACGCCGTAATCCTGTATCACGTACAGCCACGTGTCGAGTCTTCACAATGTGCTGGGAAGTTCTCCAATATGTTCATACCCAAGCCCCACTTTTCCTACAAATCGCCTATATATATACTCACTCTGAAACCATGCAGCCAAGTCCGTGGACCAAGCTGAATTGCGCGAGCATGGCTCAAATTTCAATCAATCTGACTGCAGTCACCTCCCTTGCACCAGAGTGTATGAAATTAATTGATGAAGTACTCCGTATAAATTTGGCATTTGACGGTCTTGAATTAGACCTTGACAGAATCAATCTATTCTCTGGAGGTTGCCGATACAATCGTGAAACGCTGAGCGAGCGAGCTGTTCCGAAGCCTGCAGACTTGACTTCCTATACAGATGTGTCCTCGAAAACCATGATGTAGAGGAAGATTGTTGTCCAAGTCAGTGCTGAAAATGCCCCCAATCGTTAGAAGAAAAACCGCAAATAGCAAATAGACAAAAGAATTCGATCCAATAGAAAGATTCGAGAAAGCTGCGCCCAATAAGATCGCTTCGCCAAAGTCTCCTTGCCCATGGCCCAGGAGTATAAAAGACCAAGACCACCGTGCTATTTTTCCAAATGACTTTCTCTGAGAGCATTGTGACTCACGATATCGCAGCAGCTTAGTTTGTGAAATAGCGATCGTGTTTTATTTTGCTCTCAGGGCTCCCATTTCTTTGTTTCTCTGTTCTTGATGAACATTGTTGCCGAAGTGTTGCGGGTTCATGCTCTCAAAATCTTCCATTGCATTTCTTCCTGACTTCCAACAAAATAGTGGAAGTTAACGCTGAGTAGTCTATCGTTAGCAGCCAGGGAGGCTAATTAATTTCACAGTTTACTTCTTTCATACTTGTATTGCATACATTGCCATTTCACTTAGGATGGCATCCAGTTCACTCCTTGAGTCTGGTCTGTACCGCTGCTATTACTGCCAATTTGAGTCCACGGACAACTCTTCAAGTACTTTGACAATAAGAAAGTGGACCAACCGCGGCATCAATGCCTCTATTGCCATAGACTCTTCACCTTGGGCTCACATGGTCGCCCGCAGGGCAAGACCTACGCCAAGAAGCGTAATGAATCTCCTTCATGCAGAGCTGAAGAGCTTGTCGCGCCAGTGTTGCCATTGTGGTGTGGCCGCCGATGTGCTCTTCAAGTACTATAATAACAACAACCGCTTACAGTCGCGGTTCAAGTGCCTAAGTTGTGGAGAGCTATTCCAGATGCAATTGATGGGCACCGGCAATGAAATGCGTCTTGTGCACACCTCATGCTATCAGAGGCATGCCACTGGCCGCTCCAAGAAGCCAAGAGAGCCCAAAGCATTCACGAATGCTTCCAACTTTGGGGAAGAAAGCTACCAACCATTGGATGGATCCTTCATGCCCATGTCCCTCGATTCATTGATGCCACTTGAGCCCAGCGCAAGGTTGCTTCCGGAGAGTTGTGCTCAAGAGGACGTACAATATGCGTCTTTTTTGAAGATTGAATTGACAGACGAAAATGAATCTCTGTATGCTGATCTCATCTCTTGTAATGCCAATGTGGACAATGGGTTGCTTCCAGAGTTGAGCACTGAGGAAGCAGAGCTTCTAGCTCTCTTTGAGTTCAAGTCGTTCACAGACGAGAATGAGCGGGCTCCCAACGCTAATTCCATCATTTGTACCTTCAATGGGGACGATGGGTTGCCTCTTGGTTCGAGTGGTGCTGAGAATGCGGAGTTTCTGGCTTTCCTTGAGGCTGGTTTCTTGACAGACGGAAATGAGGCTCCCTGGAATGTTGATACCTTCTCTTCTACCACCAATGTCGACAATGGCTTGCCTCCTTGGAGTGACAATGATGCAGACCTAATAGATTACGAACTCATTAATAAGACCAGTGTGAGGGCCGATGAGTCTAATGAAACTGAAATGGTCTCGGAGAATATGGCCGATATGGTCTCAGATTGCACCTCAATTGCCGAGGTCGTGTCCAATACTCTGTGGGTGGACACACTTGCACCAGTTGAATCTGACTCATGGAGCAATGATATAGTTGAAGATTCATCAAGCGTGAACTACCCTTGAGGCTGCCTTAGCCTGCTGCAATCTCATGGATATGCCGGCCCATTCCATGCCGGTAGCCCTGGTGCTGCTTGGCGAGTTTTCTTCCTCCAATGCCAGCTTGACCATCTCGCTTGATGATTCATCCTATGCCACCTCCGAGCCTGTTTCATTCCAACAAGATTTGATGGAGGAGGATCAACGTTCCGTCACTGACTGGAATGAGTGGCAAGAGGAAGAGGATGACATGGTGATGGCTCCTTGGTCTTAGCTGAGCTAGACAAAATCAGGAGATAGACAATTTTAGTGTATATAGCTAGCTTTTGTATATAAGCTAGTTCTAGGCTTTATTAAACCTGAATATGAGCATGCTTCCAGTCTTTCTCTTTGTAAATATGAAATACATGTTCAGTTACAACTTGTCATGAATGGCTTCTTGATTGAGTCGCTGGCGTATGTTTATAATTTTTTTGTTTCGGCATCTTTCATGAGGTGCTTGTGAACGTACTCGATTGTTCGTAAGGGATAGATTGATCGATAGTTATTTTCTATGTTTTCTCTCTGGTTTGAGATGCTGTGAATCTGGGGTGTGGGAGTTTCGTTGGAAAGATCTTGTGCTGGAGAAGAAGGATCCGGTCTTGTTATCACCTGGAGTGGTTTAATTGGATGAGTTTTCTTTTACACTTGGGTGCAGTCATCTCAGGACTGATGCATTTTTCCGCTCTATCAAGAGCAACTCAGGTATGGTGCCAAGTTGTGGGAAGCACAGTCTTCTTTGTTATATACTCTTCCTCCGTCCAAGACGACCGACATTTTTGAGAACCAGATTCAGTACACCAAGGTCACCTAGAGATCAAGCTGTAATTTTCTGTACCTTCCAACACTTATCACCCGTCATTCAAAGAACTCAAAGCACTGAAGGATTCAAAGACCAAAGCGACTACTCATCGTTTGGGACTGCTTAAGGTTAGTTGCCACCCGGGCGACCTTAGTTCTGACGATTCTGCTTCTGGTGAAGAGTTATCCCACTTTGGCCTTTGGATTTGACATCGAATTTAAATGACACCTTTAATTGAAAATTGGGAATTTGCACTGCTGATTGCGTACTTTGCATATAGAGTACAAGGATTAGTAAAATTTTCTCATCTTGAGGAGAGTTTGAATCTGATTTGAATGTACAAGAAACCAAACGTAAGGCAAGAGCCTGGACTTTGAAGACCCCGTCATCCTATCAGCAAACAAGTGTATAGTTGAAGGCTTTTGCGAATGCATCCACACGGACATGTTGAAGGCTCAGCTCAAGTTGTAAGTGCCCATCTTCATCCAAGGGCCTCATGCTCATTCATTTTCCCTAATTACTCCATTATTTGGTCCCATAGGTCAGCTCGAAAATGTTTTATCCACTTTGACCTGTGAAAACTCGTGCATGGCTGGGCTTTTGGTGTATGTGTGTGGGGTCAAGTGCAATACATATACCGAGTATAAACCACAGAGATTGGGAAAGGTGAGGTTTTGCTACACGCTTGAAGAACATCTTTAGTTTCTGTTCCGAGTGATTTGGATCTTGTGATAACAATGTCAGTCTCTCGTGGTATGATGTGTGTTTGCCCTCTGGTCAAATTAGAGTTGTATTCTTCTCAGGCTAAAAATACCTACTTGTGAGACCTAGAAGGTCTAGCAAGGATATTGTGCCATTCAATCTATTTAAATTGATTTACTCAACTTTCAAGTATACTAGTCTCAATACTACTGTGGCCCTGTGCCGTTGCCACAGCCAAAACAAAAGTAAAAATCATTTTAAAAACAAAATATAACTCAAAAAATCCATAACTTTCCCACCATAGGTTCGAACGCCACAAAACAAAGGCCATGCACCCCTCCTCACCGAGGGTGTACCAAAAACGTGACAAATTGACACACGGTTCAAACAATACGTAATTTAGCATAATTTAGTAATTTTTAAGAACCAAAAATAGTTCAAAAATCCATAACTTTCCCACCGTACATCCAAACCAAGTAGGTGCACCCCTCCTTGCCAAGGGCTTTCCGACAGTACCAAGCACGCCACCAAGGGGCGCAAGGTTCGAGAGATCTCAATGTCACAAACAAAACAAAACAAAACAAAACAACCCACCAACCCACCCACCCACCCACCCACCCATCCACCAAACAAACAAACAAACATACAAACATACATACAAACATACAAACATACAAACATACAAACATACATACATACAAACATACAAACATACAAACATACAAACATACATACATACATACATACATACATACATACATACATACATACATACATACATACATACATACATACATACATACATACATACATACATACATACATACATACATACAAACATACAAACATACATCTGAACTTAAGGTATAGATCGCGTGATTATCACGTGCGGAGTCTTCACATGAAGCAATAGAGTTGATAATCAAATCCGGTCCTTCTTTAATTTTGTAGGAACTCAGAAACATACATTTGTGGATGAGAGTGTTAAATGTCCAGATTATCAAGAAGGTGTGACTTGTCTTATCTGCCAGGGAAGATGGAGCTCGTCAAAATACTGATATACTTGATGGATATGTCAACCATCATTCAGTTCAAATCTCCTCTGTTTCGGAATCAAATTTACCCATCTAGAGTTTAAGAAGGAGATGTCCCAATTTCAATGTGTCTGATAGGGTAATTCAAGCGAGAAGGTGCCAATTGTCGATTTTTGTGACAAAATATTACAATAAGAATCAATGTACTCATTAGTCACTCCTGCTTGGTCCTAAAAGACTACAAAATGAATTGTAAAATCTGTAAACTCTGTATGTTTTTAATTTTTAATTTTTAGAGATGGAATCACATATTGTTTTTGATTCTTAAAAAATTAAGATTTTTTAGGTGAAAGTTTGAGATTAGTATGATTTTTCAAGGAAAAAAAGGAAAAAATTCATATCTAATCCAAAATTAGCTCAAAAAAATTTGAATTTTCTTCATAGCTACATGTGATACAGTGGAATATCATAGAGTGAAATTGTTTATCATATATTTTGTAATTAAAAAATCAATAGACCGCAATTATAAGCTCAAAGTTCAAATGAAATATTCAACTTTAGGAAATCTTCAAAATTTCAAGTTGGAGTAGAACCTACAGTTCATTATCTTTATTTCATTAGTAGATATTTAAGTCTAAAAAGATCATCTTTATGGCTAAAATTCACATCAAGAGTAAAGAGCTTGAAGTTGGCAAAATATACTACATGGTGAGTCCTCGATTTACCCTTAAGTTTCTATAGAGCTAGAAAGTGGTTCTTGAATGCTTTTGAATGACTAATAAAATTGCAATTTTTCATCCATTTTTTTGAGAGAATCCTTTGAGTGTATTTTTAGTGCACAGTATTGAAAATATTGTCATTGAGGTATTATTGACTTTTCTATAGAAGAAGATGCTAAAAAACAAATCACAAAAGATGCTTTCTAGCATATAGTGGCAACTCCTACCTCCTTACTCTTAGTTTGAATTTTAGGCATGGAGATGAATGGTTTTGAATTTGACTTCAACTAATGAAATGAATTGTATTTAGTGTGATTTCCACTCCATTTTGAAACTTCAAAAAAATTGTACATAGAATTCAACATTTTATTACAATTTGAGCTTTGAACCTATAACCATGGTTTGTTAATTTTTAATTTTAGAATAACAATGGGCAATTTCATTAAAATGGCGACATTCTTTTAAAATAGCTTGAAAATGGTTCAGAACACCCATTCTAAATCTATACATGTCCTAGATGGTTCAAAATGCATGTTCTGAAATCTATACCAATCCTAGATGGTGAAAATGGCACACCGTCAAAGTGGCACACGGAATACCGCCATTTTAATGAAATTGCCCATAACAACAAACTTTGGTTCACACCATAATGTTCTACACTATAATATATGACAATAGCAAAAATGTGAGATTTTTTAAAGCATAATTTGTGTTTAATATGAATTTTTCTCATTTTTTCTTTTTAATTCACTATAATTTCAAATTTCACAAAAAAAATTGAAAACTTTGGGATTTCTAGTGAATATGTATTAATTGCATCTTTGAAAAAAAATCTAGTCAAATCTAAGGAAAAATGGAACGTACAAAATAATAAATTTTCAAGGTCCATTTCCTAGTTATAGGATCTATATTTTAAAAATTAAGCATCTTTCTACGTAAGAAAGTCAACAATACCATAAAGAAAGGATTTCACACAATACCTTCTTGCAAAAACGCTCAACCAAGTCCCCCCAAAATCCAGATGAAAAATTGCTTCTTTCTATATCTTAGAGGCCATTTAGAAAATGTCATCTAGAAGCCATTTGTTGGTCTTTGCCAGGCCCAATAAATTTATTTTTATTCTTATTTTCATTTATTTAAATACAACTTTACATTTCTTAAATATTATATAGAAAATGTAAATAATCTAGTTTCATTTTAACTTAATTTTTCTAAAATACATTTGATCTAACATTTTTTGACCTTTTATCAATTTAATAATTATGTGACAAGCAAATACCAAACATTTTTTAAGTAATGCTAATTGTGCCTCTCAATCAAAAGGGCATTGAATACTTGTGTACTTTGGCATGAATGGTACGTGTTGGGCTCCAATGAGAAGAATGTGGACGGCAACCATTGGACATGTTCTTCCTGTTGGGGCCCAACTTGTATTGTATTACTATTCGTGCCTAATGCGTGCCATTCAAGGCAAGGATTTTTTTCTTACCTTTTTCCTTATACAGTGGACTGAATGGACTCAAATTACACCACTTCAATTTTCAAAATACATATATATTTTTTGCCAAATAAAAATAGTCTTTTTTTGCCAAATATTTTCAATATATGTTTAAAATATGGATGAAGTTGTCCTTTGTGGATGAAAATGGGAAATCATATAATTGAAATGTGTTGAAGATGGATGAGTGTAGAAATAAAAAATTTGAATACCAAATTTCAAGTGAAATCAATGAAAATGATCTTGGTACAATTGGTATGTGTTGGATGTCTACAGGAAGAATGAAGGTAGCAATCATTGGATACATTCTTCCCAACGATTGGTGCCTAGCAGGCATTGTACTAACAATATATGTACCATTCAAGGCAAGGATTTTTTTCCTTCTAATTTACCCTTTTTTTTTTACACATTGGAGTCAAATTGCACTCTTTTACAAAAAAAAAATTTGCCAAACAAAAGCAATTTTTTTTTTGCCAAATATTTACTTTTCTATTTAAAATATGGGTGAAGTTGTCTTTTGTGGATGAAAATGTGTTTGCAAATATAATAAAATTGCATTGAAGATGGATGAATGTAGAAATATAATGCTTGAATAGTAAACACCAAATTTCAAGTGATTCATCATCTTGGGCTCTTGGCACAAATGGTACGGGTTGGGCGCCAATGGGAAGAACATGGGTGGCAACCGTTGGACATGTTCTTCTTATTGGCCAATACCTATTGTACTATTGTTTGTTAGGCCTAACACCTGCCATTCAAGGCAAGGATTTTTTTTTTGATATACTTTTTTAAACACTATGGAGTCAAAATTGCACCATTTCAAGAAAACGTATTTTTGTTGCCAAATACGAGCATTCTAATTTTGCCAACTATTTCCATTTCTGTATAAAATATGGATGAAGTTGCCAATTGTGAATGAAAATGGGCAATCCTATAATAAAGATGGATGAATGTACTTGAACACCAAATTTCAAGTGATTCTCAAAAAGTAAAAAAAATAATGAAAGTCTTCCCTCCCTCTCCAATTTTCCCTTATTTAGACGGTCTTGATTCAATCCAAATAATCCGTTAATCACAAAGAAGTTATGGTGCAAGGAAGATTGCTTGCATAGGTAGAAATGGGCCTTGTAAAGTGTCCAACTGGGCTTCGTTAAGAAAAAGCCTAAAGTGTTTCAAGGTTAGTTCCTTTGCGATGTTTCTCCAAGTTACATGGGATGACGCATGAAGCAAGGATAAAGAAAGAAACACTCAATCTTAAACGGAATCTCATATATGAAACGTATTAATGCATGCAACAAATTTAAGCAATTGCGATCCATATGCAGACAACCAAAAGAGCAGCGAACAAAAGAAATAAAATAACTTGTAGATATGAACCCTAATTCCGAGCTTGTGCTTAAAAGTGTGCACTAAGGTAGGTATCCCAAAACCATCACTAATTGCTACTATGCCTAATTACTACTATTAGATTGTTCAAATTCTTATATATTCTTATTGGCAAGGAAAAGGAGGTTTGAACGCACCAAAGAACGCAACATTTGGATGTTGTATGCAAAAGTTATAAAGGAACAAAGTTTGGTTCTAAAAGCGTTTCTTTCACAGAGGTACATAACTGATTTTGGAAATGTTCACACAATGAAGATGGCGCTTTAAGGTTAGTGGTGCATTTGGGATGCCTACCTTAACCCCTAAAGGACCGGCATGCATTTTTTGGCCGTATAGAAATTTTGGGCAGGTCCGTGTGATTAGAGATTTCCATATTTTAAGCTGAAATTTTAATAGAAGGTGGGCGCAAGGAATATCTTTCATATGCACTAAATTTCAGGACATTTGGAAATAGGAGTCAGAAGTTATGGCCAAATATGTTACTTTTTTTCGTAACTGGGCAGTCTGGGCAGCAAGAAAAATTTGGCAAAAATTTGATTTTTTTTTTTTAATATTTTTTTTCTTGTAGATTATATTTTTGTCTATATGGAAAGCTTTTATTCATTTCATTTGGATTTGTTACAAAAAAGTTATGGACATTCTTGTTTTTCGGGCAATTAGAGCATCTTCTTGAAAAAAATAACTTGTAGGATTCATTTCTAAATGCTATATTTGCAATTTAAAAAAATAAATAAAATCTCATGGTTTAGTTTACTTGCTAGAACAATCTCACCATTGGGATTAGTGTATTTTAATTCCATCTAAAATATATTAATGTTTTAGATTTTCCTTCTATCTCGTACCTACTTCTATTTAATAAATTTCTTAGGAATGATAATTAAGTTTTTTTGAATAGTTTTTTTTTCCCTAGACTCTCAACTCAATTCTCCACTATAAAGATTTGAAGCACAAAACTCTGTAGTGCAAAAATTTTAAGTGAAAAATGTTTAAAGTAAAAAAATCTAGTCCCGCAATGTGCTGAAATACTTGTTTTTTCCACTTTAAACGCAGATATCTTGCAATCTGTGCGGTCAAAAATTCTGAAATTTTTTCCACACATTCTCATACTAGTTAGGTGTAAGATCCTACGGTTAGATGTGAAAAAAAAACATTTTTCATTTTTTTTAGTCCTTGCTATAGAAATGGCAGTTTTGATGGTTTTCTGGCAGAAAAAAAGCCTTGGGCCTTTAGGGGTTAATGAATTTTGATAATAATAGAAAGTCATTGCAAAATATTTAAGTCTGGGGCATAGACATAGTAAAGTATGGATTTGAAAATTTTACCAACTCATCTAATTTTAATCTCTTATAACTTTTGAACTCAATATTCAAATACCATTCTTGGATTTCATCAAAATTTTCCCTCATCAATCAGCCAATGATTTCAACTAAAAAAAATTCAAATCTCACTAAAACACAATCAAGACTTTTAGAGCAATCCAGTTATTTGGAGGAGATAGTTAAATTTGCATAATAAGGATCAATTAGCAAATTTGTAGGTAATTTGCTTAGCACACCCTAAATTGCAAGTTACTGACCAATATGTGGACTCTCGTCATATGGACTACACAAGAAATTCATCAATGCCCAATAAAGTAATTACAACTAAAATTGCAAAAATAAGCAATTCAGCATGGTTCCCATAATTATATTGAAAAAAAAATTGTTGGGTCTTATTGGAAGTCAAAAGGGTGTTCCAGTATTCTTGTGATTTTGGGGCACCATATGAATAAACTCTAAATATTCGAAGTGTTGAAAATAGAGTTTAGGGTAACCAAATACAAATCTCATGAATAGTGGAAGTACATTTTAGGCAAGAATCTAGATTGTGCGGTTTTAAAAAGTGGTTGAAAACTTGAAATTAGGTATAGTTACCTTAGTAACAAATCTCTAACAAATCTATCTTTCTGCAACAAGCTCATCTTTAGTATTTTGAATCATCAATGCAATAATGTGCTCGTATTGCTTGGGATGGTGAGCCAGCATCTTATTAATAAGGTAAACCAGCCAATCACCATTCATTGCCAATGTTGTTTGTTCAAACATCCAAATCTATCCAAAAATTATCCAAATTCGTTCAAGATTATGACAAAATCAATGCATTAATGTTAAAATGGGGTAACATGTCAATGCTTGATTGGTGAGTACTTAAATGTCAATAGATACATGGAAAGGTGATTGTAGGTTGTTAATGAGATGTTTGCAATTTCACTCTATGGGCGATTTGTAATTTCAAGGCAAACTACTTCAAAAATTTATAGAAATTACAATTTTAATTGAAAAATTATAATTCAACTTGTGTTCGATCCGTGAAACAAGCACACACCTCTAAAACATATGTGCCCCTCTTGGAATTGGCCCCAGGCTTGCCTACCTTATATATTGATTTGACATCTATATTGGAGAACCTTAACCCTGAAATTCTTAGTTGTAAGAGGAGGTTTTATTTGTACTTTTAGGGTGTTCCACAAATAATGCAAAATTGAGTCTTAGCATTGGGTCTCAAGCCTAATAAGCTTCTAAAAGTGAAAGCAACTTATAATTGAGGCACATCTTTGAAAGCACTGAGCATGAATTTATCGAAAAATTGATTGTTCCATGAAACTATATTTATAGTGGTTTTGAGATATATGAACTTAACTTTTTGCAAATTTCATGTTTTCGACTTTCTACCATTGTAGTGTTGGGGAACTCAAAAACGTAAAATTTACAAGAAATGGACACCCATTTTTCATGGAGTATGGTATCTGTTGGTCAAGCATTAGAAGAAATATGAGCCCTCAAGAGGGAATAGGGTTTTCGGGCTGTAAGTTCCCGGACAGCAGGAAACGCTACTCGAAAAAACGAAAAAAAAAAAAATATATATATATATATATATATAATCTTTATAGGCCAGCAAACTAGAAGGCCTGATCTGCATGGGACAGCTCAATAAAAAAAAAAATTTAAAATAATATTAAAATAAATACGGAATTTCAAAATTCCCAAATTTGATGTGGCCGAAGTTATCCTCGTCAGCTTGAATTATTATTTTATTATTATTTTAATAATTATTTTAAAATTTTAAATACATTTTAAATATTTTTTAAATATTTTTTTTTAATTTTAAAATATTTTAATATATTTTAATATATTTTATTGTGATCACTATTCATCATCAATGATGAATAAAGGCCATTGTCCCTCAAAGTGCATGTGAGTTCCATTGCGGGGAACTCACAGCCCCTTTGCAAAGGAAAGGAGCCCTCTCAAGGATTGAATTTTTTTCTAGCGGCTGGCATTCTTTGTCAAATATTTAATTGAAGCTGTCAAATGCAATTCAACAAATGCCTAAAAAAAATATTCATTTTTTTCATACAATTTTATTCTTTTTGAAAAAATAATATCCCAATAATTTCAACATTTGTTTTTAGAATTATTTTTTGCCAACCTTGACCACCAGATAACAGTAGCCTATTTTCTACATGAATTTTTGGCCTTCAAAGACAAAATCATGGCTGCTCTACTCAGAGCAAAGCTGGAAATATTTGCCTTGTGATTTCACCCTCTGATGACAAACTTTTGGAGATTTGGGATTTCTGGAACACTGAAAATGGTTTGGTTCAATGAAAATTGTCCATGTGTTTCAAAAAAAAAAACACCTTGTGTGGGCATTGAAAATGGATTTGTAGGCTTGTATTACAATCTTGGACAACTAAAAATTCTATCTACTTAACCCCTAAATAACAACCTAAGGGGGGTGTACATTCAAAATGGGCCAATACTGTCAAAAACTTGAGCAATTTGTTTGCTCATTTTTTCTTGAGATAAGATAGAATGTTATTGTAGTCCACATTGAGAGTGAGCACCTCAAAAAATTCAGATTATTTGACCGCACTGTTTAGTAGGTATTGAAGTTTGAAGTTTTATTTAAATCAATGGAAAAACAGGGCACTACATTGTGAAGGAGCATATCTCAATGAGAATATTTTGTAATGATGACCTTTTTGTGCTCAATGAAAGATAAGAGAGTTGAAAACACTCATCTAAAATTTCACAACATTTTGGTCATTTTGCAATTTTTGGTAGAGCTTGCAATGCATGGTGGCTACTCAAATGAGAGTAGTGTTTGTAAAAAAAACAAGAATGGGCACATTTGTCTTTTCCTTGAGCTCCTTGGATTTGCCCTTTTTGAGGTGGACAACAATCACATTGGTTGGCTGAATTTTCAGACCATGTCCAAACTAAACCAAAAAATATGAGTAGTGAACTACATTACACCACTCAACTTCAAGAAATTCCACAAGGCGGAGTTTAACTACTAAAGGACCATCTTGCTATTTTTAGCAACATAGCAATTTTGGGCAAGACTCTGTGACTAAAATTTGCATATTTTAGGCTGAAATTTTAGTAGAAGGTGGGAACAAGGAATATCTTTCGTATGCACTAAACCTCATTACATTTGGAAATAGGAGTCAAAAATTATGGCCTAATATGTTGTTTGTTTTTCAACTCAGGCAATCCGGGCAGATTTAAGAAAATCACTTTTATCAGAAACAAAAATTTGAAATTGGTTTTTTAAATTTATATCTACGTGGAAAGCTTTGAATCATTCTATTTCGATCAATGAGTCAAAAGTTATGAGGAGTTTTAGTTTGTGGGCAGTTATGGATTCTCTACTCTAAAATAAACTTTGAAGTCGTTTATTTCGCTCAATTTTCAATATTTTTTGAAAAAAAATCATAGGATGTAGATTGTTTATAACAACATTACAACCATTGGGTTTGACATTTTTCAATTCCATAATTAAATTCTTAAAATTTTTGTATTTTGAATCATTCTCTACTTCTTTCTACTTACTATTTTTTTCCTATATGTTGTACAATTCCAAATTATTTGAAAAATTTTAAGCATGTAGCCAACTTGTTTTGGAAAAAGAATTCATAAAAGCACCACCATTTTGGACATTTTTCATACAAATGTGACCTTGTGAAGTGCAGCTGCCCTGTTTTTCGCAGGGACAAAAAAAGGATTTCTTCCAATTTAAATGCTAATATCTTCCAATCCGCACAGCGGAAAATTCTGAAATTTTTTCCACATCTTCTAAAACTAGCATACTATAAGATCCAATGGTTACATGTGTCCAAAACTGTTTTTTTTCTTAAAATTTGGTACTTGTACTAGAAATGGCAGTTTTGGAGCGTTTTTGATGAAAACATAGTGAAAGAATTTTAGGGGTTAACTCATAATTTGATGAAACTAACACCATTGGATTCACAATGTTGTTCATTTTTTAAAAGTAATTTTTATTTTAATAAAAACAAAATTTGAGAACAAGCTTGCAGCTCAAAAAAGAGGGGCAGCGACCAAAAAATGGTCACTTGGATCATTAGATGTTAATATGTGCTCATCACTTAGATTATAGACTTTAGAGTGCTTAGGGGTTAATCCCATCCCTTGCAAACCAATCAAATTCAATTTTATTATAACCCTGTATAGTCTTAAACATCCTAGGTTGGATGTTGAAGGCATTAGATAGCAGCCTAGATAAGAGATTGTTCCAGATCTTTGCTTCAAACTTCACTTTGTACCTCAGTCTACATACCACTGAAATTGGCTTCAATGAGGAGTTGTTTTGTGAACGTTATTCAAATTCTGAAATGTACACCACCATTACAATTTTGCCCGCAATGGGCTTGCTCCCATTTTGTCCATAATGGGGTAGTTTCCCTTATGTTGCCCTTGGAGCTGCAATGCAGGATAGAAGTTCAAGATGCAAATCGAGGTTGCACAGATGTTAAATGTGATCTTTCAATTTAATTAATTAGTATTCAATTTGTTTTTGGCAGTGTTGTCTCCACATAATCACTGTGTGTATTGGCAATGAGTTATTTCTACACTCTATTGTTCGTCACAGATTCATCCATCCAAATATTTGTCATCCATACCCATATCCTAATGTCATCCATCCAAAATCATTCAACCAAACTATGGAACTTCATCCATCTTAAAATAATTCATCCAAAACTTTGTCATTTGTCTGTTGTTCTTTCATCCGTTGATAGTCAAAGTGTTCAAAATATGTGAAGTTACATAGGGGTAGGTTTTTTTTTTTTTTTTTTCATTTTTTTATAAAATGGGCAATTTCATTAAAATGGCGGTATTATTGCACCATTTCGATAGTGTGACACTTTGGACCATCTTGGAGTCTTGGACAAGTACAGATTTCAAAATGGGCATTCTAAAACATCTAAGATAGGTATAGATTTCAAAACAGTTGGTGTGAACTGTAAGAGCGCTAAAGTTCAGGAAAAACTTCACGGTTTGTTACCATTTATTAGCCAAATTATTTTTTTCTGGTGTAATCTAGCAACGGGTGATTGCAAGAAACACTTGTCCTATTTCTTGTCCCCTTGTCCTCAGAAATTGTTTTTTTGCTCATAAACTTTTGCATTCTTTGTCCATTTGGTATGAAATTTGGAATGAAGGTAGATGTGGTAGTTTCAAACATTGAGTAATTTTTTCAATTTTTTTCAAATTAGTTTACTATTTTTAACTTACTCCCAATTGGGTGTCTACCTTAGCCATTTTGGGATTTTTAGTCCTATTTTTGACCCAAAAAATGCAAATTTGAAGTCACAAATTGGACATGTTGGAGACCTACTAACATTACAGGGGCTGACAATGAGTTTTTATGAAAATAGTAACATGTCGGTTGCACACATGAAGTCAAAGTGACCTTCCTTTGCACGAAAGCTACGAAGGGGGAAAAAATTTCCTTCATGAAATTTTTGGTGCAATGCAAGCACAGTCTTCTCTAGCAAAATGGCTTTTTTTATTGAATTTTTTTGAATTACTAAAAATGAAAACCTCCACAAACCTCTTTTCTGCTATTTTCTGCTCCTAGTGGTTTCTGCAGTACTTTGTAGTAGTCTGTATTACTGCATAGTACAACATAGTAGTAAATCAACGGTATAGATCTGCAGGCGTCTAGAATTGATAATTCAGATTTGTCGGGGCACTGCTAAAACATAGTATTGATAGTATTGTATAGGACTGCCAATCCTATGCCCAAAAAACGCAGTTTTGACGAAAAAACGTGAAGTGTTTCTTGCAACTATCCCAAGACATAAAGTAAAAAACAAAGCCTTGCATTGCAGGTGGAGGGGAGGGGAGCGGTCGGCTTGGGGTATCCCACTTTAGACACACTAATTAGGATATTTTTGTTTCAAGCCTCCAAAGTTTGTCTAATTTGTTCATTTTGATCAAGTAAAAACATCCTAAAAATTAAAAAATAAAATTGTGCACTTCAACATGATCAAGATGTATATTTCTATCGATTTTTAAGAAAAATAATTAAATTTGTGAATTTTTTCATAGGTGTGAAAAAAATCGCTGAATTTTGGGAATTGTAAGCTTTACAGTGCACAATTTTTTAAAATTTTATACATAAAAAAAATTATTTTATGTATTGGACCACTTTATATAAGTCACCTCCAAAAATGATATTAAAAAAAAATTATTTGATATTCCAAATGCTTGTTTTTGAGGATTTTATGTGTCCAAGACAACACCTATTTTTTCAACTATAAAATTCATTAAAAATTTGTAAATTTTTTTTTTTGTGCTGAATTTTTTTTTTGGATACTTTACAAGTATAGGCATCTTAAACCGCATTTTGCGAAACCATAATTTATTACATTTAAAAAATGAAGTTGTTTGACACAGTGTGGTAAACTACATTACAGTTAAGACGGCGTTTTTGGGTACCCCAAGCCGACCATCGCCCGGGAGGTATACTTGAAAATATTCCACCTTAGTATACTTGGAAGAAGTTCATTTGAAGAGATTTGAGGCCATTTCGGAGCTGTTTCCCTTCCCAGTTCCCGTGTTCTAAACCAGTAGTAATGCTGTCAGAATTTTTTTTCCAAAAAATAAAATAAAAATAAATAATTTTTTTAATCCAAAAGTGAAAAAAATAATTTAATTTATATATATATATAATTTTTTTTCAAAAAATCTGACGTGGCACTCTCTTGACCACGTTATACTGCGCATGTGGCAGAGTTCCCAGGCTAGGAATACCTTGGGAACTTGCAATCTTCTAATGGCCTCAAATCTCTTCTAATGTCTATCCCTGGCCAGGGTGAATTAACCTCCTCATTGCCCCGTAGTTTATTTTGGGAAAAACATTGGAATTTTTTATTTGCAACACATGATAAAATTTGGATTTTGTGACTTCATTAGAGGTCCCAAATTAGTCTCTAGAGGTGAAGAAATACAAAAATACATGGCACAAAATAGGGGGCAATGTTTCATATTTATTGTTAGCTAGGGCATTGAGGGGATCAATCCTCCTTGGCCATCAGCCCATTATTTTTTGGCATGGCCAGATTGAACCATTTCAAAATAAATATATGCTTTTCGTCAAATAAAAGTAATATTTTTTTGCCAAATTTTTTTCATTTTTATTAAAAATGTGGATGAAGAAGTGCATGAATATGATTAAAAAGTTTTTTTTTTGGTCCAAAAGATGGATGAATGTAGAAATACAATAGAGTTAATCATAAAGTGTGTGCAAGGTGGGACCAAGAGCCGGAGTTTTGGGAAAACACAAGACCAAACTCCCAAGAGCACCTAAACTCAAATCTAAGTGAGTTTGGTGTTGTGTTTATTTTGTTCTCTTCTTAGTTAAACCTACCTCTGACACAAGTTCACAAACACAAGACAACTTTACAATTAACTCTAACACTTCACCAAATTTTAAGTGATCGCCATCTTGGCACTTTCTCAAAAATAAAAAAAAAGGGCTGCTGCCCATACCCCCGGTATCAACCTCCCTGTGCTGAACGCTCGCATTAACTTAGTATATACCGACAAGTTGGCCGTGGTGCACGACGTAAGCGCAGGGCTCCCTGGTTTGGCCTCAATTGTTGCACCTGTGCGGTGGCGTGTGGCGAAGGCCTAGCGACATCGCTCAAATTATTGTGCGATTGTGCAAATTATTGATTGGGCTGTTATTGTGCAAATTATCGATTGGGCTGTTACTGGCATACGGCGACTCGCTCAAATTATTGTGTGCTTGGCGGTCAGTCGGGGTCAGGACATTTCGAGATTGATTCGCGCGGAGAGTCCATACTAGAAGTCTCTTGTCTAGGCCAAGCCTCCGATCGATCCCCTCGTCTCCTCATCTGCTGTGTGGAAAAGATTCAGTCTCTAGTAGTTATGGGCATGGCGTAGGTAGTAGAACTAGCCCAAACAGACTCTTTATTCACGTTGAACTACGTACACCGGTACCAGAGTTACTCTTCTTCTAGGTCTGGGCTCCTGACTCGGCGTAGGTTGCAATTGGGGAGTGAGGGAAGTTGGAGAAGGAGGTGCAACGAGGGCGATGGCGATGCAGAGGCAAGAGCCACTCAGGGATGGAGGTCAACCTCGAAGGCAACGGAAACGTCGGAGCCTGCCGGATTGTGACATCTACATGCGCACAGGAGTATGCGTGCTTGGGATGACTTGCCTCTTCAATCATCCTCCAGAATGCCAACAGCTGCAGTCCTTCCAACAGAAATTGGTGCGGTTTTTACAACATCCCCCTCCTGTCTCTTTCATCGTCGCAAGGTGCATCGCAGTTGGAAATAAAGACGAAGGATCAAGCTAGCGCCGAAACTTCCTTCCTCGTTTAATTACATCAGAGAGTCGTAGATCTCGAGGTTGTGAAGATCTTGATCCACAGGAGAGGAAACGTCAGTTCCGTGAAAGTTAGCGATATTTCATGCACCATTTTGACATTCACATTAGCTTGAGTAGCTTGTTGTGCAGATAGACATGCAAGTCTCTATGCAAATTGCATTTCATCCATAACACTGTACACAACTAAGTAACGATATCAACCCTTATCCCCCTTCCGGGCTCCTTAGATCAACGAGGGAGTTAGAAGAGTTTATATCATGCTAATGAAACGGCCGAAGTTTACAACATAGCAAGTGCTAATGGTTCAAATGAGATGGTAAACTCTGTTTCATCTCCTGCGTTATAAGTTCAAACCTTTAACTCCCTTGCGATCATTTTATTTCTTTCCTTGCTTGAAGGTCCACCCCGTCATTTTAATCTAATTCCGCCAGTTTAACGAAATTGAAGTTAGAGTCACGTTCCATAAGCATCTGCATAATGTTCTCGACCCGTCGATCTCTCGCGGAATATATTACATCCATATGATGAAGTAGCAGGGACGGCAAATAAGCCCTTATGATGTGTCCGATCCAGCGCAGTGTTGATAGTATCAAGTGCTGTTCACCGGGTGGTATCAGAATGTAGCACCGTCATTTGATCATGTGCATGTGGAGATTGTTGTGCAGGATGATCTGGGCCCGGTCGAGCATCCGGAGAGTCTTAGTCAGTCAGAAAATATCCAGGTATCTATTCACTAGCAACTGGTTTTTGATGTACTGAACGTTTTCAAATACATGATCGAATTTCGAAATCGCTAGTGCTACAATGTGCTAAAAAATCTGAAAACTAATAGGAACTTTCAACTCACCTCATGAGTTTTGAGGTGATCATTTGAAAACTTGAGACCAAAAACCTAGGACAGTTTCAAGTCGGGAAATTCCAAGCTACTTGGGATTCCTCGAAACTCAGGCTTTACCACGTGTGCGTGTCAATTCTGTGGAAATTCTGCCATTTTAACGAACTTAGAGTTTCTAGTCGACGGCAATGGGGTTGCTTGATGCTACTTAGCGTGAATGGGTACCACGTATGGTTGGAGTTGATTAATGTGAGTGTTGAGGATTATCTGAAAACTGGCAAATGCAAGTTCGCAGCCACGTACGTGTACATTCCACCATCCAAGTCCGAAGGCTGCTTCAACAATGCGTGTACCTTGTTTAGCATCTGGTCCTCTAGTGATACAGGCTTGCGATTTTGAAGATTGCATCGAATTTTGGTTTGGATTTTCACTTTGCTTACTGTGGAAATTCGAACCTGTTGATGGGATACTTGCCATGATGAGACGTGTCTATGAATCCTACAAATCCTAGAACGTGAGTTTATATTGGCACGCAAAAATGTTGTGACCCAAAATCTACAGAATGCTCTGAAAACTAGTACTGTTATAGAACTTCGTCTCAGTGCCAAAGTCGTAGTTCGTTTTGTAAATTTGAAGACACGGGTTCAAATCCTTGCACAGACCACTGGTGGGCTAGTTTGGAACATATTGTGGAGGATCTGGAGAAGGAAAGCATGGTGCTCTAGGGTTTCTTCTTCCAAGCCCGATACTTTGAAGACCCCAATTCCAATACAACTTTAGAATGCTCTTCAAAGAGTGTCATGAATCACAAACCCCTAAGGAGTGGAGCGAGGCACAATTAGGTTTGTAATAAAATGGGAAAATCCGCTCTCATCAAACATGTACATATATATGAACCCTTCAGAAGTCCTTCGAAGATGAAAAACCCTGATCTTGAAGTTTACAGCGTCCTCTGAAGACCCTAACAAACCACTTACCCTACGGGAACAGAGTGATTGGAGTTCGGTGTAGGTTTGTATGGTCACTAGCCAGATTGTGCAGGTCGTCACACTTCGGGTCTTATTTTTAATCCTCGCCAAAAATGCATCTTATACCCCGTGGTTGATCTCTTTGACGTTGGTTTTTATAACTACTAGAACGGAGTGTTGCAACACCATTCATTTTGAATATATTTGAATCTCAGGGTGAAGATTGAATGGAAAACTGTGCGGATGAAAACATGACATGTGCGGAACTCAATTTGCACTTCATCTAACATATATTGGACTCTTCCTTCATTAGGAAACGACTTTGTTGCCTTTCCTACCCTTACAATTGTGGTGGATTTACATAGTGGGTCGTTTACAATACTCTTGCCCTGTCTGATTCTTGCCATCCGTTTTTGAATTTGAAATTGAACATCTGGACAAATAACAGTGCTAAACTAAAGGCAACAAGGTGTCAATGTAACAGAAAGCGCTACAGTTAGGGGCAAAGGGAGAACTAGCCGCCGCGGGAGACATTCACAGCCATGACGCCGGACCTCCTTGCAGTTTGGATCCAAGCTCTTCTTCCTCTGCAAAAGTCTACTCTCTTGGTCAAAGAGGTGACTGCAGTAGGTTGGATTCATGCACTGAGCTGGAGAATGTGATTGATGCCTTATTACCTGGCAACAAGGTGTCAATGGAACAGGAAGAGCTAGCGACTCCAAGTAATCTTTCTGCCTACTTCAGTGCAGGAGACATTCACAGCCATGATACGGGACCTTCTTGCAGTTTGGATACAAGCTCTTCTTCCTCTCCAAAATACTTTTCTGCAGTTGATGCTGTTCAAAGAAGTGGCTGCAGCTGGTTGGATTCCAGCAGTGAGCTGGAGAGTGTGATTGAGGATTCCAGTGTTCATTGGAGTGAGCTGCGCTCGAGCAATGACTCAGATGGAACTGGGGAAAGCAGCTCTGAGATCTTTGACAACGACGCAGGTGGCAATCGGGAAAGCAACCGCGAGATCTTTGAGAGTCTTCGACTACTGCCGAAGTATCGGAGATGGTTAGAATGTGATGTTGCACCTGGTGACATTTTTTTAGGGTCCAAAATCGCAGAGGGAGGTCAGGCGGAAATTTTTGAAGTCAAATTTCGCTCCAAAAGAGCGATCTTTAGATGTGTTTTGAAGGTATTCAAGAAAGGTTATTCTCTACAAGATCTGAAGTCCCAATGGCCCCACGGTCTCCTTTCCGAGGGTCAACTCTCAATGTTGTTCCACGGTGGCATGGTATTGGAGGATGACAGGTTTGCCTTTCTGTTGCTTAGGAGTGAAATGGATTTGCGGAAGCTGATTGATATTACCCTAGATAAATATTCCCCACTCTTTGGCCATGACGGAAGGCCTCGACTTGAAGAACTCAGAGCCTATAAATCTAAATGTGCGCGCTCTGAATGCTCTACACCGGTCTTCAGTGAGAAGTGCGCAAAAGGAATAATGGCTCGCATTGCTTTACAGATGAAGTATTTACACTCTGTGTATATTCTCCATAGAGACCTCAAAGCATCCAACATTTTGTGCTCAAGCGGGATGCTAATAGGTACCATTATTATGTGTGTGGCGGATTATGAAAGCTCCATTGGGGTTGTCGGAACTGCCTTCTGGAGAGCCCCTGAAATCTTGAAGCAGTTGAAGGAGCGCCAGCCAGTCCACTTCACGCGCGAGGCTGATGTATACGGCTTCGCAATGACATGTTACGAGATTTGGACTGGACATATTCCATTTGAAGAATATAAGTCCCACGATTATGACCATGTCCTGAATGGAGCGAGACCTAGATTGCCAGCTCATGTTCCTTCTTGGGTGAAGGATTTGATACAGAGGTGCTGGCACCAGAATCCATCGGAGAGACCTTCCTTCTCTGCTATTGTCAAGGAGTTGAGGTCACGTTCAATTTTTATTCCAATGCAACTTGCAAGACATTCCGATGCTTTTTTTGCCAATCTAACTGCTGTTCGCATGGAGAGAGCTCCGGAAGTCTAGAGCTAGGGTGACACGGAAGAGGGTCGTGATGTTATTAAATTGAGACTCCTCGTCTTCCATCCCTTTTCTATTTCAGATGCGATTTATTCATATGTTTATCAGACTCATCACTCATGAATCTCCATTACTTTGTATGGAGTAGTAGGTATGGGTGATTGTGAGAAACACTTATACTATTTCATGTCTCACCCTCTAATTATGTTGATTTGTTTTTTTGGCATAACTTTTGCATTCTAGCTCCAAATGACTCAAGATTCATTGGGAAAGAACTAATGATTATTGGTTATTTTTTTTGCACTTCATAAAAATATTATTATTCTAAAATAGTCTCCAATTTTTGTCACACTTGTTAGTTTGGAGGTTATGGTACTGTTTAGTACCAAAAAAAATGAATTTGGAGCTGTAATTTGGAGGGGATGGTCTTCTAGTAAACATACATCTATTGTTGTGAGGAAGTCAATTCTAAAAATAGTTAATTGCATATTGTATGGAAGTCTACAAAGTGAGCTTCTTTCTACATGCATTTTTAAACCATATAAAATATTATTTTGGTGGTTCTTTTGGTTAATGATCTAATGATCATCTCCGTAGAGTTGTTACAAATGGCTAATTTTTCTTTTCTTTTCTTTAAATTTTTTTCCCTTTTTTTATCAATTAAAATATTGAAGTATTTATTTTCTTGAGATTTTGCACTTTTTTAGTTCTCCTACTTAGAGAATTTTTTATACTTCATCTTCCCAGGGTACAATCTTCTTAAAGTTGTATACATTGGCTACATTTAAAAAAAATTATTAATTGTTTTCAAAAATTTAAAAATACTCCAAAATGCATGAGTACTATGAAAATGCAACAAAATTAGCAAATGTTTTTTGCAATCACCGATATGTTTTTTTCTAAGGATGTATTTAGTGTGTTTATATGTTGGGATGAAATATACTTGGGGAAAAGAGTTCAGTCATCGACCAAACCCTTCTCTGTAAGGTAGGAGGCTCAGAAATGGCACTTCTAAAGGTTGGTCCGCCTTTTTCATGTATTTCTATAGGTGCTAATATTTTTAGCTCATTTTTCAGACAAAGAGAAATAGATGAGGAATCTAACACACATAATTTTTTGTATTTTTCCAAATATTTTTGAATTACTTGTGAATTTTCAAACGAGTTGGGTCAAAGGTCCCTTTTTATGACCCGAGGTCTTTCATAAACGGTTCACTTGCAATTTTAAAGAAAGATTGGGAATGCAAAGAGAATGATTGGCTCGTGCAATAAATAATGTTTTTTTTTCATTCATTCAAGGACTATAGAGATCAATTTTAGAACCACCTCATGTCGATTTCACAGCCATTTATAGGTTCCATTCTTAATGCCCGTGCCATTCTTAATGCCCATGCCATTTTAGAGCCTCCTACCTTATTTCATGGTTGTTGATTTGGCCCAAAGTGGAGGTCAAAAGTTACATACTAGGAAGTTTACCAGTAGTTCAGCCTTATTTGTCATTTGGAAGTGAGCCAATGTTACACGGATAGAGCCATATCTACTTGGTTATTTAAGAACGTGAAGAGGGCTTGACCTAAATATAGTGCCTTGCCAAAGACCTTAGCAACGACTTTCTGGTAGCTGGGATTCTAGTGTCAAATAGAATAATCATGCGATTCTAGTGCCAAAATTGCGACATACATCAACACAAAGCTCTATAAATTAGCATAGGTGTAGATTCATAGTATTAGTTAGGCATCTTGAAAAGTGCCAAAGTAGTGGAATACTGCAAACTTAACGACAAATGAATGATGTTTATAATGGAAGTAAGAATTGGGAAGCCAGAATTGGAAGCACAGTACTCGCCACAGTTAGACAGACTGCATTCCTTTAGGCTTGTCTCTAGGTGAATTTGCCACTGATCGAATCTCACAATAGAATTGGATAATTTAAACATTTTAAATGAAATTTTCAAAGTTAATCCTCCCACCCCTCCCACTCCTTTGTAATTTCCAGGTGGGGGGGGGGACTGGCAATTGATATGGGATATATCCCGTATCCCATATGCATATTCATATCTTGTATCTCATATTGTACCGTATCTAATACTTGTATATCTCTCATATGTCATATCTCATATCCTATACCGTATCTCGTATCCATATCCAAAGCCCATATGTATCTCGTATCCAATACATGTATGCATATCATATCCGTATACAAGGTTGTTTTTCAAGATCAACGGCAGGGAGGGGGGAGTATTTTTTTTTTCAAATCAATGACTGTCAAAATTTCAGGCCAGGGGAGAGGGAGGAAATGGATGTGCAGCCTCTTTTCAGTGCATTGCATTGTCTGTTACTTGTGCAATTGGTGTGCTTCGAATACTAGGTTGTGTGCTAGTTTGTGCAATCAATATATCGATGGCTCCGTGGTGAGCTTTCAGTTACCATATCATCAGGCTTTTTTAATTGCACCAAGAAAGACCTTCATTGACGTAGACGCGGGGCATGGCAATGTTCGGAATGAAGCTCATATTCTGGCAAGTCTTAGCCACTCGAATTTTGTCAAATTCTTTCATTTCTTTTGCTGTGGCAAAAACGTGAATTTTGCAAAAAATGTGCTACTCCATGAAAAATGGAGTTTAGAAAAAGTTAGAAAAGTCTGCCTGGCTCTCATTTCTCTCCTTCATTTGACTATTCAAGTCACTCACTGAGCAACTTCAGGTGCCTTGGACTCGAACAGAAAGTGACATTAGAGAAAATCTGGGCCCTCCGGAGGGCTGCTCCACAGCCCTCCGAGGGACCTTGAAATTTACTTTTTTTTTCCAAAAAAATTAATTTTTTCCCTATTTCCGCGCAGCAGTTTTTGCTGCGACAGTGGCGCAGGAAACGAAAACTACGAGTAAAAAAAATAAATATATATATATATATATATATATTTTAATCTTAAAAAAATTATTAAAAAAAAAAAAAAAAAATTTAATTTAAAAAAAAAAAAATCGCGAAAGCTGACTGCTGCGGGGAGCAGTTAGCCAAGCTGATTGCTCACCGCAGCAGTCAGCTTGGTGTGACATACCAAGCTTTTAATAGCTTGGTTTGTCACATTCTAGCAGCCCTCTAAAGGGTTCAGTTTTTCTCTAATGAGTAAACGAAGCATGACGGGGCACCGTCTGCCCAAGGACTCCCAACAGAAAACCCAAAACCCAAAATATACAATGTACCAAAAGAAGCAGATTGCAATCCAAAGTACGGCTTTATGCAAAACAAAATGCCCAGTGCAAAATGACAAAGGTGAAAAATCTCCTCAGCGCATTGATTTGGCATATTTCTCTGACAATTGCCCAGTCGCCAACTTGCCATCACCGTTACCAACAAAAAGATGGGTAACTCCGTTAAAATGGCGGTATTCCAAGTGCCACTTTGACAGTGTGCCATTTTCACCATCTAGGACAGATGTAGATCCGTTTTGAACCATCTAGGACCGGTATAGATTTTAGAACAACCGTTCTGAACTGTTTTTATGCCATTTTAAAAAAATATCGCCATTTTAACGAAATTGCCCATAAGGGCACAATCCTACGCACTAACATGACATAAGTTAGACACAGATTTGGAATTAGATTGCAATTTCTTTGATAAGCAGCCGTTTAGTAAAGATCGATGATATTAGAAATTGCTGTGAACCCTAAATCCAGATTGGCAAGGACATGAACTCCAGTTGTGAATATGCTTTGTAAGAGGGGACAATGCAAGCACACCGCAACCTATGCAGAAAGCCAGGAATTCATAACGTTCCCTAACCAATCACACAAAAACCAGTCACTCCTGCCTTTATTTTGTTGCGATGGTTCCCCAAGTTACAGATCCAAATGTTTGTGAGTAACCATTGATGATAAGATCTTTTGTGTAATCAGCTACAATATGAGAACTAAGATAGGATCATCTAATTCCAAGCTTGCATCCAAAAGTGTGTACTAATAAATCTAGAGAGTAAATAGGATAGTTATGGATGCAAAATGTTTTACTCTAGGATATGCCTACTTGAAATTATATTGATTGGTCTATAGTAACTTTTGAGTACAATATGGTTTGTTGCAAGAATGAGCGGTTGTTTTTGTTCCACTTTGGCCATTTCTAGCCTTTTGGAGGGGAGTACTATAGAATTAGGAAAACATTTTTTTTAAATATTGAAAATATGAACAATATAAGCACCTATAAGAAGAAAGTATCTTATGAAGGAAAAACATAAAAAAATTGAGCTAGGAAAGTGTAGAATCGCAAGAAAATACATACTTTGACGTTTTAATTTGTAAAAAATAGGAATTTTTTTTTTCAAAAATCCGCCATTTGGGAAGACTTCATGTTGAAGAGATTTCACTAGAAGAATGATCTTGAAACCATTTTGAATGTTCAAAATTGCGCTTGCAAAGGAACCCTATTTGCATGAATTTAGAGGACATAAAATAAAATATTTTTAAATGCGCCTTGGTAGAAACATGGCTTCCTACTATGAAAATAAACCTTAGAAATTTCAGCTCTAGATCATTAAATTTGGAAACTCCATGGTTCTAAAACCCCTTAAAACTCATTTTGTGATGCAATAGTTTAATTGATTATTAAATATAAAATGATTTTTTTTAATTTATGAAAAATATGTGATATGATTACACTCAAGGCAGACATCTCCAATAAAAAATTTCAACTTCAAACATGCAAGTGATGCTTCAAAATTTATTGCAAGAGAAAGCTTTGACACTCCCTTTGTGACAAATAATCAATACCACTCTTTCTTGCAATGATCCATATTCAAATGCCACTCTCGGATTTGATCTTAGTTGGATCAAACATTCACTTTAAATTCAACTAAAAGATCAAAATTTATTGAAAAACAATCATGATTTTTAGCAAAAATTGCTTAGTAATAGCACACCCTACCTTGTAAGGTACAAGAGAATATGTGGACTCTCCTAACCCTTGACAACACAAGAAAGTTATGAATGCCTACTTGTAACAATGTTTCATTTAACAAATTTATCTTACCTCAACAGGCTCATCTTCATCATTTTGTTTCATCAATGTGGCAATGTGCTTGTGTAGATGGATGCAATAAATCAACATCTTATCAATATACATTGGTTGGATATATATTTTGAAGAATCTTAGCCTTGAGATTTTTAATTAGAGGAGGTTCAGTTAATATTTTTGGGGTGTTTCGTAAGTAATGTAAGATTGGGTCTTTGTTTGGGAGTTTGAAGCCTAACAAGCTTCCAGAAGTGAAAGCAACTTGTAATTGAAACACATTTCTAGAAGTTCTAAACTAGAAGCTCTAAACAAGAAAGTTGCAACGAATGGACTATTTGACAAAAATTGGAGTCTTGAATAGTGGTCTTGAGTGAAATGAAATTAGATTTTTGTTGAGTTCATGTCCCACTGACTAGGGTAATGCCAAAGGATTCAAAAGCTTTAAATTTACAAAAAATGGACTACATTTTTTCAAATGCACTTTTTTCCTAGACTCTAATTTTCATCGAATAGACCATTTTCTATAAGTTTCATATTTCTTGCCTTTGAGGACAAATGGTTGCACAAGTTACAACCAAGCTCAAAACATCCTCTTTGAACGATTTCAACAATTAATTAATGATAGTCTTCCGGAGATTAGGGCTCAATCTTTGGAACTCCACAGATTAGAGTGTTGCAAGTTGTGTGGGAGATAAGAATGGACTTGGAGGCTTCACTACTAGAATTTTACTAAAAACACATATATTCCTAATAAAATTTTACTGAAAATCTCCTAGAAGGTCATTACTCAAATGGACTATACTTAAAACATCCCTTTTTCTTATAGTGCTTGAAATTTGGTCTTAGATTAACCAAATCCAACTAGCTTCAATTGCATAATTCTTTAATGTTCAAATCCTTTTAAACAATTTGAACATTTTTGCTTTTATAGTTGTATGAATATCGTTTACTCAATTTCTTCATTTCCATCAAATTGATCATAAAATTGGCTATCTTTCAAAGAATCCAATATTACTTTGGATGGTTATATGGACAAAATATGCCTAAGTACACATTGTTTATCATTTAGAATATGGATTTTGGAGAGCTTAGTTAGAGGATAAATACCTTCTCTCGTAAAATCACCATGTTGAAGAAGTTACTACAAAGTTTGAGTGTGAAAGGATGGTTTCTTTTACATTATATAAGATTAACATACACTTGCAACCAACCAATAAAATATCAACATAAAATATTACAAGTCAAAGGCACTTGTAACTGGCTAGAATATCATGGATTTTGTATAGGCTAAAACAAATTTGATGTTGTATATTTTATGAAAAAATTGCACATGCTTCAAGAAAAATGTTTGAGTAAAGGTTACATTTATAGATTTGTGGCAAATGAATGTCACAAAGGGCAAACTAATCTATAATATTATGTTTGGTATTTTCTTTTGTTATGGCAATTGAGATTTCTATAACTTCCAAACCAACCAAGGCAACAAAGGCACAATTTATATCATCGAAGAGTCCACTACAAAAACATGCATAGAATATTTGTATTATCTTGATGTTTGAGGTAAACCAAGATTCGTACTTTAATTTGTCCTATTAATATGTGATACAAATGAACTTGCATATAATTATAACTTTTTACAAGAAAAAAACATTTTTCTTATTGTTTGAATACGTCCTATTCATTTTGAGGACTCTTCACAAATATAAATGATAAGAATTTCCTTTCCGTAAGAAGTTATGAATATTAGTAATTTCATTTTATAATATGTACTATTAGGACAAATTACTATAGTGTATCTACATTTAAATTCTTCTTGTTGATAGCAACAAGATCATTTGTACCATATATAGAAGCACAACAAGTTGTGCATTTGTTAATCTTAAAAAGACACAATGCATGAGCATGCAGTCAAATGTCAAAATCTTTTTTTTTGTCCTCCATTTTGGCACTATTTATAAATAATTTTTTTTAATTTTCATTTAATAGAGATCATAAAATCACATGTCTTATACATATCATTAAAATTTTAGATTTCTTTGAGAACTTTTCAAATTACAATGAATTTTTGAAAAAAATGTTAGAATATTTATATAAAAAACAAAATATACTTAAAAAATCCATGAATTTTATAATAAAAATATTTTCTAGTGTAATAAATTATAATATAAGTAAAATTTTTGTGACTCTATATTTTAAAAAGTGGTAATAGATCCTCATCTTCAAACTTCAATTAAAGTCTCATTTTTAGGAATTCATTTATCTTCAAAGTAGAGTAGAAGCTAGACATTACAAGCTTCCCTTCATTACATTTGCTCAAAATCAAAATAAATCATTTTTATATATATCAAATTTAAAAAAAACAAAAACAAAAAAAACATTAAAATAAATTGGATAGAAATACCACCTTTTTTTATAACTTACCTTGAATGAAATTAAAAAATAACTAATATGAATTCAATTCAATTCAATAGTGTGGATATAGGCGTATAGCATTAATAAAGTTGCACACAATAACATAATATTTTTAACTATAAAAAACAATTGTTTGACAATCCAAAGGTCATATTTTATTATTATGAAAAAAAAAAATCTATAAAATAGAAATAAATGAAACCATATTTTTCTTAGAAAAATTTAGAATAAGAAGAAGGGCTTGCTAAATTTTCCTAGTATACTATATAGTCATCATCAGCCCTTTTTTTAAACTTTTTGAGAAATTGCCAGGATGGCGATCACTTAAAATTTGGTGGAGCATTGCATTTCTACATTCATCCATTTTTTGGACCAAAAATTACTTTTCTATCAAATTCATACACTTTTTCATCCAAATTTGACAACTTCATCTACATTTTTTATAAAAATGAAAAAAATCTAGCAAAAAATGATTACTTTTATTTGGTGAAAAAATGACATTTATTTTGAAATGGTGAAATCTGGCCCCATGGTGCCACTAAAAAAAGGGCTGGTCATCATCATCAATCCAATAGTCAAGGAGTGATACAACCTCTAAATTAATGCATATTGAAGTACAACGGTATCGTTTTGCATATTAAACAATAATATAATAATTTACAACAACTAACAAACATCAATTTGATTAAATTGGCAATATTTCAAAAATTGCTATTTTAATGTACCTTTACATTTAGCTTACTCTCCTAATAGATGTGCACATTACATTTCAACCAAAACATTGTTCATTGCTATTCAATGATGTTTACCGTCCCTCCTTTGAAGCCTTTGTAAATCATTTTTTTTCATTCCCTAGTTCTTTAAATCCTAGTGACCTAGAGGGGGTGTACTTTCAGAATGGGCCCAAACTGCCAAAAACTTGAGCAATTTTTTTGCTCATTTTTTCTTGAGATTGGATAGAATGTAACTAAAGGATCTTGTAGTTCACATTGAGAGTGAGCACCTCAAAAAAATTCAGATTATTTGACCACACAATTTAGTAGATATTTAAATTTGAAGTTTTATTTGGGTCAAAGGGAAAACAAAGTAGCTCACTTTGAAGGAGCATATCTTAGTGAGAAAATTTTGAAATGATGACCTTTTTGTATTCAGTGAAATACAAGAGAGTTGAGAATTCTCATCTAAAATTCCACAACGTTTTGATCATTTTTGCAATTTTGGGTGGAGCTTGCAATGCACGGTGGTCACTAAAATGAGAGTAGTGTTTGTAAGAAAATGAGAATAAGGATACTTGTCTTTCCTTGAGTTCCTTGGATCTGTCCTTTTTGAGGTGGGCAAAAATCACATTGGTTAACTAACTTTTCAGTCCGTGCCCAAACTAAACAAAAAAACATGAGCCGTGAACTACACTATATAATTCAACTTTAAATTATTCAACAAGGCAAAGTTTAACTCGGAATTTGATGAAACTAGGCCATTAGATTTATAATGCAGTATATTTTTTAGAAGTAATTTTTATTAAAAATAATTCAAAATTTGAGAATGGGCAGCTCAAAAAAGAGGGATAGCAACCAAAAAATGGTCACTTGTACTAAAATTGTCTAAACTTCATGAACACTGGCCCAAGAAGTCATACCTTCCTTTTTTTTATGAGCATTATATCTTGTGGTCATGGTTGGCATTCCCCTCCTCAATAAATAATTAAAGTTGTGATATGTGATTTGACAAATACTTAAAAATATGAAGACTGAATTATTTTCCCATAGAATCAACTTTACAAAAATTCAAAAAATTGCAACACCTATTTTAAAAATGATTGTTTTAGGTGCCTTTAGTTTGAGGCTGACCAATATGCTCGCTATTTTTTCAATACTCATGTGTTACTTGTGTGATATTTAGTGATGTAGGACATTAAAAATGGTCATATGAAGTGGGCCCTATAGGATGACTTAACCCTTGGGGAAAACATGAGAATTTTTTATTCGGCAACCGTGATAAAATTTGGAAATTTTGAATTCATATTTTGAATAAGAGGCCCCAAATTAGCTTGGAGAAATGATGAACATAAAATTTACATGACACACAATACATTGTAGGGGCATTTTTTTTCAATTACCCTACAAAATACAGAATTCCACCTGCAATGCAAGGCCTACTTCGTTTGACCACTGTAAGTAATGTCCTGCCTCAAGTGATATTGATATCAAAACTACAATAGGTTAAGGTAACAACAATTAAAATCACTTGCTTTCTAAAATTGCTCACTACAAATTCTTGCCTAAAAAATAATCTCAGTCTCCCACTATTCATGAGAATCTATAATAGCTTTTAGAAACACCTATTTTCAGCACTTTGAAGATTCATATGCAATGTCCAAAAAATGCATTTTAAGAAAATCTAGAATCTCCTTTTCACTATCAACAGGACCCCACAAAAAGTTTTCCAATATAGTAATGAGGACCATGCTGAATTGCTTAACTGTGCGATTTAAGGTGTACTGTAGTTGAATCTGATCCACAATAAAGCGGGTCAAAACTTTGACAATGCTTCCAGCCCAACCTGAACGCTCGCATTCGTACCGACAAGTGGTCCATGGTGCATGCCGTGAGCGCAGGTTTCCCCAGTTCGGCCTCAATTGTTGCAGCTGTACGGTGGTGTGTGGCGATGGCCTAGCGACATCGATTGGGTTAGCTATTAATTGTTAAGCATGTGGGGCTTGCTCCAATTGTGTGCTTGTCGCTCAGTCGGGGTTATGAAAGCTGGAGATCGTATCGGAGTGCGGCACAGGGGAAATTGATTCAAAAGGTCCATTTTTGAAGAGTTTCACAGTCAGTGATGATAGAATAGGGTACGCTAGGAATGAATTTTGGACACAAAAGGATATATATTTGTCCAATTTCCATACGTACTGGATGTCTGTTGGCTGGTGCCAAGGCTCCGAGCGATCCCCTCGTCTAGCTCCTCGTCTGCTGTGTGGAAAAGATTCTCTAGTAGTTATTGTTGTCACTCCCGTGACTAGGGTTTCATCTAGTCTGTTCTCTTCAGCTAGGGATGTATGTCATCCACTTAGATAGTTAGATTAGGGTTAACCAACCTGTATATAACAAGGCACCTAATTGGGTCCTAAACATCTCTTAATACAAGGTGATCAGAGGCTGTAAGATTGCACCTCGCTTTCCCAACATGGTATTAGAGCTAGTCTAGAATTCGAGTAGTTACAGAACACTTGAGTGTCTACAGTCAGCTTAGCAGTACTAGGTAATAGCTTGTCCGGGTTTTTTTATCACAGCAATTGCAACTAGGCGGCGCCGCTACTGCAGGAAAGGAGCCAGAGGTCCCTTTCAGATTAGTTTTTTTTATCTTCCACGAATAGCATCAAGCTTTCTTTCATTTTTTTTTCTCTCTCAGCTTTCTCTCTCACTTTAGCAATGGACCCCAGCATTCGCGATGTTCCCAAATCAATGAAGCTAGCGGGCCCAGCAAACTATATTATCTGGAGCTATAAAGTAAAAATGATACTCATGCAAGAGGGTTTATGGAGGTTCATTGAACCTGATACACCGTCCGATCCACAGCTTGTCGACACCACAGCAATGTCAAATGTTGCAGAGGATGTGGACGAGGAGGCCGCCGCCACCGAAACGCCCAGGCAAACTCCAACGGTCACAATCACACTTGTAGTCAATAGCACGAGAGAAACTGAGCTCAAATTTCGAGCCGGCAGACTCATAATCTCGCTGGTAAGAGACTCCACTATTCTTAGTGTAATTCATATTACAGACCCCAAGGCTATTTGGGACCGTCTCAAATCTATGTGTGATGTTCATAGCTCGTCTAGACGACTGTCCCTAAAAGAACAATTCTATTCTCTCAAGTTGGTCTAGGGAAAAGGTGTTGGGGAACACCTTCAGTCGATAAATTTACTCGTGACACAATTAGCCAACCTAGGAATCCTCACCCCAGACGAGGATCTAGTCGATCTCACTCTCAATAGCCTACCTAAGAGTTGGTCTACTTTCAAACAAGTGCAAAAGGATCGCGAACGCGTACCTTGCTTTCCAGAACTTGAGGGGCTGCTCCTCCAAGAAGAGCAGAGTTGCAACCTAGATAAACAGCGAGAGCAGTTAAAAGAAGTAAACTTCGTTAGAAACAACAGAGGACCACCAAGAGGGGGCTATACCTCATCCCGAGGCCGATCACTCCCTGGTCGCGGCACGTACTCCAGTGGCCGCGAGCTAGCCCTACACCTCAACTACAGCGCACCGAGGCTCAAAATCGACAACCAGTGTTTTGTCACAAGTGCGGCAAGCCCAGGCATTTTGCGCGAGATTGCGCACGGGTCCTGCTCAAAGAACGAATCGCAGCAATGCAACTTCAACTTTCGAATCTACCTCCCAGCCGACCCCAGACACAAGTCAACTTAGCAGAAGCCATCGAAGAATACAAATCTGATGGAGACGACGACTCGGCTCCACCGCACATCCAATCATGCATCGAAGCCTTCCATGATGAGCACCCAGATCCTGATAGCGAAAGTGACGCCACCGCATACATCAATGCCTGCGTCACTCCTACTATTACAGAAGAGGAAGATTGGTTCCTTGACTCGGGAGCATCCTCCCACGTCACAGGAAATCCGAACCTTCTCAGTGAAATTTCTCACTCTAGGACTAAAAACATTAGGACAGCAGGAGGGCAAATAATGCCAGTAGTAGGACAAGGCAGTGTAAGCACTACTGATTCCTCAGGGAAAATAAAAGAGATTCACTACATCCTTTATGTCCCCGGAGTAAGAACTAATCTCTTCTCAGTAGGCAAGTTGATTGACTTAGGCTACAAAGTTCTTTTCGAATCAAAACAATGCTTCATTTTCGACAAGGATAGCCCAGACGTAATACTTCTCCAAGGCATCCGAGATGAACAAAACAACCTCTATCGAGTGACCAATCGGTTTCGACCCAAACTCTCAACCTCAACTGATCAGCAGCAACACATCTCCGAAGTTCTCAAACTAGCATCACCACCAGACCACCACGACGCAATTTCAAGACCATCCATACCTATACCCCAGTCTCCACCGAGCCTTGCATCTCCGACGACAACAGCTGCTGCTCCGAACACCTGCACCCGTAGACCATCACTTGCCAACATCCAGTTATGGCACCAATGTATTGGCCTCGTTAACTACCAATCCTTGTACCATACCTCGTCTCAAAATCTAGTGGCAGGAGTACCTTCCCTTCCCTTACTCAAACACGTGTGTCCATCTTGTATGATGGGCAAACTTCCCCGCGATCGCAAACCAAAGAAACGGACAACTTATACTACCCGCCCTTCCAGCTAATCCATAGTGACCTGTGTGGGCCATTACCTATTACCTCCAAGAACGGAAATCGTTACATACTCACCTTCATAGATGATTTCACCAGAAAAACGTGGCTGTACTTCATAGCAGACAAGTCACAGACCTTAGACAACTTTAAAACATTTAGAGCCTTAATGGAAACACCTACATTGAAAATTGGAACACTGCGAAGCGACAGAGGTGGCGAGTACTTATCTCAAGACTTCAACTCATACTACGCAATGCACGGAATCACTCGACAACTGACTGCTGGCTATTCGCCACACCAGAACGGCATTGCTGAAAGGAAAAACAGGACGGTGTTAGAAGGAATACAGAGTGTTGTTACAGGTACCTGCATTCCAAAGGCCTTATGGGACGAGGTCACTAGGACAGTAAACTGCATACAGAATCGCTGCCCCACCAAAGCCCTCAAGTTAAAAACCCCAGAGGAAGCATTCACGGGCATAAAACCTCACCTAGGTCACTTACATGTCATTGGGTGTGCTGCTTATTGCCATATCCCTGATCAAAAACGCCAGAAACTTGACGCCAAAGCTACTCCAACAATCCTCCTTGGCTACGATGAAAGCAGCAAAGCCTATCGCTGCTACCAGCCCTCCACCAGAAAAATCCTAATTAGTAGAGACGTGAGGTTTGACAAACAGTGTTTCACTATCCCTTCCCTAGAAACTACTGAACCGTTAGAAGATCAACCGTTTCTTGAGAAATTGCTCTCCTCGCATCAACCTATTCTGGATGCACCCACCATTACCAATACACCTGTTGCCAATACAACTCCCATTCCCACCCAGTTCATCCCTCCCTAGATAGAATCAGACAGTCCATCCGCACCCAACCCCGAACCTCACCCAAATTCCCCAGTCAACCCGAGAGCACCATCCCCGCAATACCCCAGATCCTTGATCCTCCACCACCTGTTCCCCGTCGCTCAACCCGACCCCGGCAACAGAACATCAGATTAGACGGCTACGACCTCTGCCTGTCCACTACCGACTTCGACATTTGCCTTATTAAGCCTGTTACGACTCCACCCACGATTTCTGCACCCACCCAACATGACCACGACAACATCACTTTCAAGCAGGCCAAAACTGATCCTGGATGGCGTAAGGCCATGCAAGACGAAATGGAATCTATCTGGCGAAATAGCATGTGGGATTTGGAGCCCTTACCTCCAGGACACCGCACCATTACCTGCAAATGGATCTTCAAACTTAAACCCGGCATCAACGGCGAACCTCCCACGAAAAAGGCTCGTTTGGTGGCTCGCGGTTTTGAACAATGTTCTGGAGTCGACTTCAACGAGATTTTCTCACCCGTCATCAAGTGGGCAATCCTACGAACCGCCATAGCGTTAGCAGCAGCCAAAAGGTGGGATATACACCACATGGATGTACGTACTGCATTCTTAAACAGTTTACTCAAAGAGAAAGTCTACATGGGACAGCCACCAGGATTCCACACTCGCGGCAAAGAAGACCTTGTTTGCAAACTACACAAATCAATCTATGGACTGAAGCAAAGCCCGCGTACCTGGTACGACCGCATTGATGCAGCACTTCAACGCATAGGCCTCAAGCGAAGCAAGTCCGACGGAAATTTATACTATCTACACAAGGACGGTGAAACACTTCTACTACTAGTTTATGTGGACGATCTATTTATAACAGGCAGTTCCCCCGATCTTATCTCATGGATAAAGAAGTTTCTCAACACGGAGTTTGAAATGTCTGACCTTGGACAAATTCGCCGCTACCTCGGCATCTCCTTTGAACAAGTTGTTCTTGGTATCTTCCTGCGTCAGCACGACTACACTCAGTCAATCCTCAAAGAATTCGGCATGATTGATTGCAAGCCGGCAGCTACTCTGTTTTCCGAAGGCAGATACTGGTTTCGGACATGAAGTCACCAAACACTGATTCTACAAATTATTGTAAACTCGTAGGGAAACTAATTTTCCTGACGATCACGCGCCCTGACATCGCTTACGCTGTAAGCCGATTGAGTAGCTACATGGGCCAACTCCAGGAATCACATTTAGAGGCAGCCAAGCACGTCCTTCGGTACCTGCAGGGCACACTTGACCACGGCATATTATACAAATCCGGGGTTCCAATCGAGATTCAAGGTTTCACGGATGCCGATTGGGGATCGTGTCCTGAAACAAGGCGGTCGATGGGGGCATATATATTTATCCTAGCCGGCGGACCAATCACCTGGCAAAGTCGAAGACAACTTACGGTCTCTCGGTCTTCAACGGAGTTTGAATACCGTGCACTATCGGATGGCGCTCAGGAGGCCGTCTGGCTCCACAAACTCATTCGAGAAATCACAATTCCGAACCTTGGCTCTCCCCGACTGATCAACAACAATTCGCCCTCCAACAGCATCTTAATTCACTGCGACAACCAAGGAGCATTGAAATTGGCACACAACCCTGTTTTCCACGCAAGGTCCAAACATATTGAAATCCACTATCACTTCGTCAGGGAGCGAGTTTTGGGAGGAGAAATCGAGCTCAAATATATTCATACTGAATTACAGCCAACAAATGCCCTAACCAAACCTTTAGGTCGGGTGAAATTCCAGCAACACAGATCCTCCCTAGGTATTCACAACTTAGAAAGCTTGCAGAAACATGATCAAGCATCTCTCCCTACCTACAGCCTCCATTCTACAAAACCAAAGCTTGGAATAGGTATTCCTCCGCTTCAGCCAGTGACCTAAAACTTTTATGCTCAGCCCCTTTGAATCCGGTGACCTCGCGAGAACAATCTACCCAAGAGAAGTATAACCCTGGTGTCCGACCCTTCCTTATTGCGTAAAATCTACCCCTGCGAGTGGCAATCGGAGCGTCCATCTTCTACAATTCGCGCTGCACGTTGAGTAGCTGCGACCTGTGTTGCAACACTCCTTCCCCGACGCTTTCAGCACCAACTACTTCATCAACACGCTCACACTCCATATAGACTTCAGCATCACCAACCTGCCCTCCGACGAACGCATCAACCACTTCAAAGCACCAAGCTGTCAATCGGGCGACAAACGCACAAATCACCTACAACGCCAAACCGGCCAAATTGGCGAGCGAAATTTGCCCAGTCCAATCACGTAACGCTCGCATCCCTCGCTATTCCACTCGCGCCATTCCGATCAGTGAACAAGAACAAGAACCTCCGCTCTGGATTCACTTGGCAACACAGGAAAAATTCAAGGATCCAAGATTCTGTACAGGACTCTCAGAAACTAACAATCTCCCGATTGAAGGGGGGTGTTGTCACTCCCGTGACTAGGGTTTCATCTAGTCTGTTCTCTTCAGCTAGGGATGTATGTCATCCACTTAGATTAGGGTTAACCAACCTGTATATAACAAGGCACCTAATTGGGTCCTAAACATCTCTTAATACAAGGTGATCAGAGGCTGTAAGATTGCACCTCGCTTTCCCAACAGTTATAGGCATGACCTAGGTAGTAGAACTACCCGAACAGACTCTTCATTTGCGTTGATACACTCACACCAGATTCATTCTTCTTCTAGTTGTGGGCTCTTGGCTCAGCACAGGTTGCAATTGGGGAGTGAGGGAATTTGAAGGAGGTGTAGTGAGGTCGATGGCGATGCAAAGCCAAGAGCCAGGCAGGGATGAAGACCAGCCTCGATGCCAACGGAAACGTCGGAGTCTGCCGGATTCTGACCTCTACATGTGCACTGGAGTATGCATGCTTGAAACGGCTTGCCTCTTCAATCATCCTCCAGAACGCCAACAGCTGCAAGTCATCCAATAGAAACTGGTGCGGTTTTGACAACATCCCCCTCCTCTCTTCATCGTCGCATGGTGCATTGCAGTTGGAAATTGAGACGAAGGATCTAGCTAGCACCGAAACTTCCTTCCTCATTTACATACTCAAGGAGTCGTAAATCTCGAGGTTGTGATGATCCTCGATCCAGAGGAGAAAATGTCAGTTCCATAAAAGTTAGCGATATATGGCGAATTTCATTAAAATGGCGGTATTCCATGTGCCATTTTCACACTGTGACATCTAGGACAAATATACATTGTTAAAATCTAGGTCTGTTTAAATTTCAGAAATCTAGGATCAACATAGATATCAGACCGTGCAATTTGAAAAATCTAGGATGGGTATAGATTTAAAATATCTAGGACAATTGTAGATTTCAAAAATCTAGTATTGATATAGATTCTGGTTCAAAAAAAACAGTTCAGACTGTGCGGTCTGAACTGCTAAAAGTGCCAAATTACCGGAATACCGCCATTTTAATGAAATTGGCCATATACTCAATTCCATGCACCATTTTGACATTAACATTAGCTTGAGTAGCTTGCTGTGCAGATATATGTGCAAGTCTATACGCAATCCATAACACTGTACATAACTAAGCTAGGATATCAACAACGTCAATTTCGTTGAATGGGCGATATTCCATAAACCAAAAATTATGACATACATCTTCATATAGGTCTAATTTCAGGCCGCAAACTAGGACTGGTATAGATTTTGGTTTTAGGCTGTGCAGCCTGAACCGCGCCAAAGAAATGGAATTTGTCGCCATTTTATTGAAATTGACGCTCAACCTGTTTCTCCCTTCCGGGCTCCTTAGAAGAGTTTACATCATGTTACATCATGGTAATGAAACGGTCGGAGTTTACCACTTAGCAAGTGGTAATAGTTCAAATGAGATGGTAAACTCTGAGTGTTTCAACTCCTCCGTTATAAACTCTTGTAACTCCCCTGCGATCTTTTTGTTTCTTTCCTTGCTTGAAGGTCCACCCCGTCATTTTAATCTAATTCCACCAATTTAACGAAATTGAATTTATAGTCATATTCTATAAGTATCTGCATAATGTTCTCGAGGCTTCCGACCCGTCGATCTCTCGCGACATATATTACATCCGTATGATGACGAAGCAGGGACCGCAAATAAGCCCTATTGATGTGTCCGATCCAGCGCACTGTTGCTACTTAGACATAAGGTGCTGTTCACTTGGTGGTATCAGAATGTAGCACTGTCATTTGATCACGTGTATGTGGAGATTGTTGTGCAGGATGCTATGGGCATGAACGAGAATCCGCAGGGTCTTGGTCAGCCAGAATGCCAGGTATCCATTCACTAGCAAGGTACTGAACTTTTTCAAATACATGATCGATTTTCGAAATCGCTATTGCTACAATGTGCCAAAAATCTGAAAACTAATAGGAACTTTCAACTCACCTCGTGGGTTTTGAGGTGACCATTTGAAAACTTGATACCGAAAATCTAGGACACGACTTGATATGAGGGGTTATTGTTCCTCTGCGAATTCCAAGCTGCTTGGGGTTCCTCAAAACTCAGGCTTTACCACGGTGTGCATGCCAATTCCGTGGAAATTCTGCCATTTTAACGAATTTAGAGTTTCTATTCGACGGAAATGGGGTTGCTTGATGCTACTTAGCGTCAATGGGTGCCACGCATGGTTGATTATTGTGAGTGTTCAGGATTATGTGAAAACTGGCAGATGCAAGTTTGCAGCCGCGTATGTGTAAATTCCACCATCCAAGCCCGAAGGCTGCTTCAATAATGCGTGTACCTTGTTTCGCATCTGGTCCTCTAGTGAGGCAGGCTTGCGAGTTTGAAGATTGTATTGAATTTTGGTTTTGGTTTTCACTTTGCTGACTGGGGGAATTCGAACCTGTTAATGGGATACTTGCCATGATGAGATTTGTGTAAGAATCCGATGAATCCTAGAACATGAGTTTTGGTAGGCACGCCAAAATATTCTGACGGATCGTGACCCAATAACTACTGAATGCTCTGAAAACTAGTACTGTTATAGAATCTCTTGTCAGTGCCAAAGTTGTAGTTCATTTTGTGAATTTGAAAACACGGGTTCAAATCCTTGCACAGACCATTGGTTAGCTAGTGTGGAGGAGCTTGGGGAGCAAAGCATTGTGCTGTAAGGTTTCTGCTTCCAAGCCCGATACTTTGAAGACCCCAATTCCAACTTTAGAATGCTCTTCAAGGACTGTCATGAATCATAAACCCTTAAGAAGAGGAGCGAGACACAGTTAGGTTTGTAACAAAATGGGAAAATCCACGAAGCAGTCTAAGCTCTGTTGGTCATCGACTCTGCTTAGGGTCTCATCAAACATGGACATACTTAGGAGCCCTTCAGAAGTCCTTCGAAGTTCCTTAAAGATGAAAAACCCTGATCCTGAAGTTTACAGCGTCCTTTGAAGACCCTAACAAACCACTTAAACTACGGAATAGAGTGATTGGAGTTCGATCTACGTTGGTACGGCCACTAACCAGGTTGTTTAGGTCGTCACGCTTGGGGTCTTATTTTTAATTCTTGCCCAAAATGTATCTTTTACCCCATGGTTGATCTCTCTGACGTTGGTTTTTATAAATAGCAGAACGGAGTCTGTTGCAACCACACCAAAAAGGTTTCAATTTAAATATATTTGAATCTCATGAGGGTCAAGGAAGAGCAAATGAACGGAAAACTGTACGGATGTATTCGTGACTCAATTTGCACTTCATATAAGAAATATTGGACTCTTCCTTCATTACGAAACGACTTTGTCGCCTCTGCTACCCTTGAATCCTTGATGACGGTGGTTTACATAGCGGGTCGCCTACAGTACTCTTGTCCTGTCTATTGTTGCCATCCGTTTTTGAGTTTGAAATTGAACATCTGGACAAATAACAATGCTAAACTAAGCATTATGGTTGTGGTTTTTTGTTGAGCAGATGGTTGATGGCTTATTACCTGGCAACAAGGTGATGGAACAGGAAGTGCTAGCAACTCCAAGTAATCTTTCTGCCTACTTCAGTGCACGAGACACTCACAGCCATGATACGGGACCTTCTTGCAGTTTGGATACAAGCTCTTCTTCCTCTACAACATACTTTTCTGGAGTTGATGTTGTTCAAAGAAGTGGCTGCAGCAGGTTGGATTCAAGCAGTGAGCTGGAGAGTGTGATTGAGAATTCCAGAGTTCATTGGAGTGAGCTGCGCTCGAGCAATGACTCAGATGGCACTGGGGAAAGCAGCTCTGAGATCTGTGACAATGACGCAGGTGGCAATCGGGAAAGCAACCGCGAGATCTTTGAGAGTCTTCGACTACTGCCGAAGTATCAGAGATGGTTAAAATGTGATGTTGCACCTGGTGACATTTTATTGAGGCCCAAAATCGCAGAGGGAGGTCAGGCGGAAATTTTTGAAGTCGAAGTTTGCTCCAAAAGTGTGAGCCTTGCTGCTGTTTCTGGTAGTGTTGTGAAGGTATTCAAGAAAGGTTTTTCTCTACAAGATCTAAAGTCCCAATGGCCCGACGGTCTCCTTTCCAGGGCTCCACTCTCAGGGTTGTTCCACGGTAGCATGGTGTTGAAGGATGACAAGTTTGCCCTTCTGTTGTCTAGGAATGACATGGATTTGCAGAAGCTTGATTGATGTTACCCTAGATAAATATTCCCCACTCTTTGACCGTTTTGGCAGGTGTCGACTTAAAGAACTCAAAGCCTATAAATCTAAATGTGCCCGCTCTGAATGCTCTACACCAGTTTTCGGTGAGAAATGTGCAGAAGGAATAATGTCTCGCATTGCTCTGGAGCTGGAGTATTTACATTCTGGGGATATTCTCCATAGAGACCTCAAAGCATCCAACATTTTGTGCTCAGTAATGTTTGGAAGGGTCATTAGCATTTGTGCGGCGGATTATGAAAGCTCCATCGGGGTTGTCGGAACTGCCTTTTGGAGAGCACCTGAAATCTTGAAGCAATTGAAGGAACGCAAGCCAGAGATCCACTTCACACGCGAGGCTGATGTATACGGCTTCGCAATGACATGTTACGAGATTTGGACTGGACATATTCCATTTGAAGAATATAAGTCCCATGATTATGGCCAGGTCCTGAATGGAGCGAGACCTACACTGCCAGCTCATGTTCCTTCTTGGGTGAAGGATTTGATACAGAGGTGCTGGCACCAGAATCCATCGGAGAGACCTTCCTTCTCTGCTATTATCAAGGAGTTAGAGTCACGTTCAATTCTTTATCCATTGCAACTTTTAGGCCGTTCAGACATCATAGGTCATTTTGAGAGACTGAGAAATCTTTCCGTGGAGAGAGCTTCCGAAGTGCATGGGTAGGGTGCAACGGAACAGGGTCGTGATGTCATTAAGTAGAATTACCCGGTAGACTCCTTGAGTTCCATCCGCTTCCAATTTCAAATGCGATCCATTCATACTGTTATCAGACTCACAAACCTCCAGTATGTTATAGTAGGTATGTTTCTTTCGGTATGATATTTAAATTCTGTGTATATTCTGTGCGTTCATATGTTGGAATGAAATATACTCCGTACTTGGGAAAGAGTTCAGTCATCGACCACACTCTTCTCTGTATTTCATGTTTGTGTTTCATGTTTGTTGACTCTGGACTAAAGGGGAAAAGGCTTGGCATACATACTGTATAGAGAAGGTTGCCAGTAGGACCGTACTCAATAAAGTGAGCCAGTGGAACATGGACAAAGCCTCTTGTAGCATACCAGCTTGTTTTTGTGAAGATGTGAAGTAGGCTGGACCTAGACGTGGTTACTTGCTGAAGACCAAGACCAAGAATGGTAAGGACCTTGCAACGAGAAAGGACCTTGCAAAGTCAGATTTAAGGCTTTACCAGAAAGGACCGTGAATTTGCAATTTATCGACTCTCACAAAAGAATTGAAATCCAAAATGTCCAGCTATGGCACTTTTGAAGAATTCCATACTCAATGTCCAAATATATTCTAGGAATGTAGGACAGGTATAGGTTGGGCTTCCTAGTGTACAGTACATCTGTCCTAGTAGAACACACTAGGAATGAAATTTGGACACAGTAGGATATTTGTCCAATTTCCATTTGGGAATTCTCCTGTGTCTTCAAACTCACTAACACTTGATTGCAATTAAGGAAGGTTCTGTACGATCCTTCCCGGGGCGTCACTAAAATCTGTTACTTGCCCAATTGGTCTGCTTCGAGTCACAGGTCGTGTGCTAGATTGTGCAAATCAACATATCGATGGCTCAGTAGTGATCTTTCACCACATCATCAGGCTTTCTTAGTTGCACCAAGAAAGAGCTTCATTGACCATGGCAATGTTTGAAATGAAGCTCATATTCTGGCAAGACTTAACCACTCGAGTTTTGTCAACTTCTTTCATTTCTTCTGCTGTCGCAAAAACGTGAATTTTGCAAAAAATTTACTATTCCTTGAAAAATGGAGGTTAGAAAAGGTTAGAAAAGTCTCCCTCTCATTTCACTCCTACATTTGACAATTCAAGTCACTCATTGAGCAAACTTCAGGTACCTTGGACTCGTACAGACAGTGTGTGAACGAAGCATGACGGGGCACCTTATGTCCAAGAACTCACAACCGAAAACCCAAAATGCAAAATACACAACGCACCAAAAGAAGCAGATTGCAATTCAACGAACGGCTCTAGACAAAACGAACCGCCCATTTGAAAATGACAAACGTGAAAAATCTCCTCAGCGCATTGATTTGGCATATTCATCTGACAATGCCAAGTCGCCATCACCATTAGACGAGACACAAGTTTGGAATAAGGTTGCAATTTCTTCGATGAGCAGCCGTTTGGCAAAGATCGATGATATTAGAAATTGCAGTGAACCCAAAACTCAGATTGGCAAGGGCATGAACACTCATGAGTAGTGAGAGTGCATTTTAGGCAAAAATCTATAGTGGTTAGTTTTAGAAAGTAGTTGTAATAAGGTGTAGTTACTTTAACTTTGTAACGTTGTAGTAGATACTAAGAATCCTTCTATGTATTATTCTAAGATAGAAGTGTAGATGTATGTCTAATGGATGACAAAGAATCCTTTTGTGGAAGATAGAAGTGCAAATGTTCATCCTTGGAATTTTGTGTGGAAAGGGGAGGTTTTGCACACTAGTTTGACTTCCAAAGTTCCAATGAGCACTCTTGAGTTTTTTGAAGAAAATAATTCACACAAAACCAAAAAGGATGATTTATACAGTGACCAACTTGCCCTTTTAGAGTTTACCCTATAAAGGCATTACAAATCTAAAGGTCCAATGGATGACTTTTGTGTTAATTGTAGAAACAAAGAATTCACCTATTGGTTCAATAATCGGAGTATTTTGGTGACTACCTTAGTCATGGGGGACCTTGTCCTTCCAGGATTAAGCTTATCGCTTCAGTTTTTCACAATCCTGTGTTGTTGAGCTGCAATTTCTTAGACTTTGGACAATCCATTCAAGTTGACACTAAGCTACAAAGCTAGAAGGTTCAAGTATGCCGATTTTTATGAAGAATTATTACACTCAAGTCTTATTAGTCATGTCCTTGATCAATCACACATTAGTCAATCACTCCTACCTTTATTTCTTTGTAATGTTTCCCCAAGTTACACATCCACATGTAAGGTGGATCAGCCCTTCATCGTCTACTTCCCAATTTCATGCCCTATTGTTTGGCTCCAATTGCGTTCATTGCCCCATCCAAATTTGTCCAAAACAAATCCTAAACCATTTAAGATTCTAACAAAATCTGACAAGATTCTAGCTTTGATGGCAACATGGGATAATGTGTCAACCCTTGATTAGTGGATTCTTAAGTGCTAATAGATATATAGAAGGGCAATTATGGGTTGTTGATAAGGTGTTTATGACTCTAGTCTATGGGCGGCTTTATAATTTCAGGCTGATTACTTCAAAAATTCACAGAAATTACAGTTTTGATCGGAAAATTATAATTCCACTTGAGTTTGATTCATGAAACAAGAGCACACCTCTGAAAAATATGTGCCCCTCTTGGAATTGACCCCAAGATATTCAAATTACAAATCAAGGTGGTCATAGGCTTGTCTACTTTACTTTTGAGGATGATGCCTGAAGCAAAAGATGAGAAAAAAAAAAAAAAAAATCTAATAATGGAACCTCAAATATATACAAATGGGTTATAGTATGAAACAATTTGAAACAATGAGCTCTATCACCAAGGTACTGACGTATTTTGCCAAAGATGATCTGATTTATGGACCAAAGGAGCATACTGCATTTCTATAGTAATCTTGAAAGTCATCCATTGGACACTTTTTGGCCTCAACACCCTTGAGGTGAAAATACCCAAAAACATCCATATATTTATTCCTTACAAGTAGACTTTATCACAAAGTTTAGACCCTACGATTTGTCAACAATTATCATGTGGTTATTGTTCTTTCATAGGTTTGCACGTTAATTACAATTTATTGCATCATTACGATGCATTACTTTGCATTGTTATTGCATCAATACAATGCATTACTTGCAACTGCATCACAACAATGCGAAGTGATGCATTGTAATAATGCAATAAATTGTAATTAACATGTGAACCCATGAAACAGTGATAACCACATGATAATTGTTGACAAACCGTAGGGTCTAAACTTTATGGTGTTCAATTGAAAATGTTCCCAAAAGTGCAATTAAACTATTGCCATACTTATTTACAATTGATTGACTACTAATTATCTTGATTTTGGTTTTATAATTAGGCTATGTGACAATTTTAGTGGCGTAGGGAGCTTCTACTTAGAAAAAATTTAGTAATTGTGGAGTACATGTTTTATCCAGAAATTCTAATTCTTTTAAAAAAAAATCATAATTGTCAATTGCTAATGCTACAACATTTTTTTCTTTTATATTATTAAGTCTAACATAATAGTAAAACCAACCAATGAACCATTGACATGGCACATGACCAACAAAAGGTATTTGCCACTAGCTACAATTTAGGGGATTTTGCATGGAATTTTGCATATAATAATGAGGATTGAATATAGGTACAACAATAATACAAGGCAAATTAGTCTATCAATGCTATTAAGTTTGTTGTTATATTAAATTTTGTTTGTTTGGTGTTGTGGCAATTGAAATTTCTATTGTTGTGATGTTGGTTGTTTACTATTTAAAATTGATATTTATCTTTGTTTGAATTCAAGTGTAGTAGTATGTGTTGTTTTAAATAGTGTTTGTGTTATTTATATTTTAATTGGTTACTTGGATGTGAACCAATAGTTAGCTCGGTATTTAGTTGGATGAGTTGGTAGGTAGAATTAGTAAGAAGTTAGGAATAGGTGGCAACTAGCTACCAAGGTTTAGAATTTGTTTGAGAGTATTAAAGAGTGCCCATTGAGCTTCTTGGACTTTTGTAGGGTGTAGGCTAGCACTCCGTGCATTGAAGTGAAGGATGTCTAGTATCTATTAAATTTAAGGCAATGGTTTTTGAAAGAGCATATATATATCTCGAAGTTTTTCATTAGATGATTATAAAATTTGATGAACACATTGTTTACCTCTTTATTAGTATTCTTTAAAAACTTCATGAATTTTTTCATTAGATGATTATTAAATTTGATGAGCACGCTGCTTACCTCTTCATTAGTATTTTATAAAAATTTCATGAGCTTTAGATTGAATTACAATTAGTTATGGGGAGAATAGCAATTGGGGGAGAAATTGTGAAGTAGGAGCAGTAATTTATAAATCAGTTGCGATAATTTAGTTACGACCTATAGAAAATAGCTCATAATAATGTAAAATGTTTATATAGGTTTTCCACAAGATATGTGAAGTGATGACAAAAATTCAAATTGTTTGAAAATAGGGTTTTGAAGTTATAGAAGCTCAAAGTTGACATTGTTAATTATATGCAAAAATTAGGTAGGAAAAGAAGACATTAGATGTTTTTGGAGGTCTCTAAAGGGTTGTTCCCTGATTTGACCTGATTCTGTGAATAACGGTACGGCTATCAGAATTTTTTTTTCCAAATATCATTTTGAGCAAAAAAAAAATTCCAAAAATGACGTGGCAGTCGTTCTGCCACATCAACCAACTGCTGTAGAGCGTTCCCGCAGCTTGAAAACACAAGGGAACTCGCAGCCCTCCAAGACCCCGAAATCCCTTCTAATGTTCAAGATACATTTAGAAATAATTAGAGATAATTAGTTGTAAAGAAAAAGAAGTATTTCAAAGCACTTCAAACACATTCACTACCATATCAAAGGGCTTCGTGCCATTCCAAACCCACTCGCAAAACTTTGTGGCACTGCAACCACCAGGACTCCAAGAGAGCAGTTGGCACTGTTGGAGAGCCCTCAATGCAAGGGTGTATATGGAGCAAGATCCCCGTTGTTCCAAAGCGTGGGTTGAAAATATTATGCCTCAAAGATTTGTTTGTCTCATCTTAGGCAAAGTAAAAGCAAATTAAAATAGGAAAAAGAATAAATGATGTCATTGTAGCAATTCACAAGGCAAATTACTATATCTATCACAAAAGATCATAGATCTTCTAAACCAGTTTATTTCAAATGTTATTATTATAAATCTTTCAAATAATTTTACTATCTTTTTTTTACCTTCTTTCTTTATAATATCCCATATCAAAATTGTCTTTGTAATATACACATTCATAGCTTGTTGGTATATAATCTAGAGACAATCTAGAGGTCACTACACTAAATAGTGAAATTAGGTTGCCCCTCACTAATTTCTCAACATTTGACACTATATAAATATTTACTATTACTATCCAAGAATGCACTACTTTTGAATTAGATATTGTTGTAATTGGATACTCACGAATCTCCACGTGTACAAATGGAAATGTTTGTTGAAATATTTATTGACTTTGGTAACTTGTAAAGTAACTTTCTTGGGGTAAGGCAACCTAATTATTCAAGCAACCTAATTTCACTATTTATTTAAATGAAAATAAATCTTAAGAACAGAAACCATCCAAGACCAAAACAAATCATCTACAAATGTACGGAAACTCATCCAGGCGCTCTCCAATACTATCACCGAAGAGATCCCGTGCAAATTCTCCCGCAAGCGGCCCTCCGAGACACGCAGCGCACAACCTTCTCGTTTCCGACCCCTCGCATTCGCATCTAACTTAGAACGCGCTCCATCGGATCGCACCTCAATCCTCCGACAACGAAGCTGCGTCCAATTTCTTATTGCGCTCCGATTTCTCAGTTACATTAAGTAAAAGGTCGAGCGCTTTGTTTTCCCCAGCTATGGCGATGATCGGGCGGTTCATTAGCCGCGGCGCCCGTGCTCTGGATTGGAGTCGACGCAGCTTCGCTTCCTCCCCTGCTTCGGGTAGTGGTAGTGGTAGTGATGACGAAGCGCCCCCTCGTGTTCCACAGCACTTTGGTCCCGGGAAGCTTATTGGAAAGACGGCACTTATTACAGGTTTGTGCGCCGATTGTGCTTTGCTTATTTTGTTAGCTCTTGTTAGCTTTTGAATTGCTTGGAGAGTGTGTAATTGATTTGTGAATTTGGAAGTGGAGGGGATTGCGTTCGTGGAGAGGACGGTGAAGTGTGAGGGTTCTAGGAGGTGCAGTGGGGGAAGGCGGCGTGTTAGCCCTATCTTTCGCTGTTTAGTTCAATTGGTGCGTTGGAATTTGGTCAATGCAAGGGAGACGAGCGCAAAGCACTGTTTAGGGATGAGATAGGGGTGTCTTAAACGTTATTTAGCAATGATCCAGGGTGTGTTTGCAACTCGTTGAGACTTGTTAGCAGTTCATTTTGTTGACATGATTTATCGAATCATCATGTAGTTAATTGTTAGTTTTATTCTCCTTTCAAGAGTGAGCTTCTTTTAACTTAGTTAGTTTTTTATTCTTGCACCAAGGCAGTCTTCGCTTTCAAGATTGGATTAATGTATTGCCTCTTGCTAATCTTAGGTACACTTTGTCCCGATGAAGTTTTTGGGAAGTTATTCAAGTTTGTAGTTGACTTTATTGATTAGAGGTGTAGCAATGTACCATGAGTTTAGTGGTTGACCTACTTAACTATCAACTTAGTTTAAAAGTTGAGAACCTACAAAAGTCAAATTTTGGTTTTAGAAAACCCTTCTTGTTAAGCCACTAAAAACGGTAGAATATATTCTACCTCTTTTTTTATACTCTTGGGCCTACTCTTCAACCTTCTTGAATAATGTTATATATGTACAACATCTAGAATCTACATTCTCTTCTAATTGTTTTTTAACTAATTGTCTTGCATTGTATTTTTCACTAGAATAAAATTTTGTCTTAATTTGTTTGTGATTTAAGAGCAAAGAAAGCACCCATGCTTCCCCTTGGATCCCTCTTGAAAGCATCTACGTTCTTTTGTTTTGTTTCTTCAAAAGAAATCTGCATGAGTGTATTGCTTTTACATTATTCACTAATTACAAACCATTTGGATATAGGAGCGGGAAGTGGAATTGGACGACATGCTGCATTGTTGTTCGCGCAGGAAGGAGCTTCTGTGGTTGTGGCTGACCGGAATTTAGCAGCTGCTTGTCGAACAGTTGATGCAATGCTTGAGCTAAATGGACAAGGAGTTGCAGTAGGTGGTGATGTTTCTATTGCTGATGACGTTGCAGCCATGGTTGCCAAAGCAGAGAAGGTAAATAATTTTCATTGTAATGTGTTGGAAGACCAAGGTTTCATTTGATTCTTATTGGTGAGATTGTTTAATTATAAGATGTCAAAATATATCGATGTGAGAGTGTAACTCACCACCTTACCATAGGAAAAAAAACAAAGATATTGAGAGATATGCCCAACTCAACTATATCTCCTTCACCCAAAAAGTTACTCTATAGAATGTCCAGATAGATTTCTCTGTCATAGTATACTTATTAGGTGCATTGTACACTTAGTTACTAATTGTGTAAGCTTCTTGTCTTACAACTACCTATATCCTATGCTTCTCTAAGCTACCTCTAAATCCATAGACTTTAGGTTAAATAAACTACCATTAAATAATTCAATTTGAATAGAGATTACTTCAATTGATTATGTCATGAGAAGGATGTTCACTAAGTAAATTGATTGTGAATTAGTTGTAGCCAACGTATCATGCATTGCATTGGCCAAGGATTTTAAACTTCTTGCAGGTCTATGGTGGGCTTCATGTCATTTTCAACAATGCTGGTATTATGGACTCTGGAGATGACAATGTTATCAACACTCCTGACGATGTGATAGACCGAACTTTGGCTATCAATGTTAAAGGGGTGATATATGGATGCAGGTAATGAGCTCTTCCCTTTAGTCGTTGGTTGTGATTATACCATTTCTCGTAAGACTTCAAATACTTTTAGATCGAGCATGTTCCCAAAATTGTGCCTAAAACATCCAGACAAATTTTCTCGATTTTACGTGAACTACGTTACTGATCTGTTAACTCTGAGCTCAAGTCTCAAATGACATGGGAAAATAAGAATCCCAAGGTTCAGGGTAACATTACTGAGAATTCTTTCAGGATTCCTAAAGTTTTTTGGGCGTTGTAGGTATGGAATTCCGGCCATAATCAGATCCGGAGGCGGTTCGGTGATAAATACAGCGTCCTTTGTAGCATTCATGGGGGCAGCAACTCCTCAAATTGCATACACAGCTAGCAAAGGAGCAGTACTCGCACTGACACGGGAACTAGCTGTGATTCATGCCAGAGAAGGAGTGCGAGTGAACTCTCTTTGTCCAGGACCCTTGAGAACGGAGCTTCTGATGAAATTTTTGGATACCGAAGAGAAAAAACAGAGGAGGCTCGTTCATATCCCCATGGGTCGCTTTGGGGAGGCACTAGAGATGGCAAAGGCAGCCCTCTTCCTCGCGTCGAGTGACAGCTCGTACATGACTGGCGCTAGCCTGCTTGTTGATGGTGGGATAACTTCGGCATATGTGACGCCGGAATGAGAAGGCTCGACAGCGTAATCTGTGGACTTTCAACTGTATTTTTAAACCGAAAGCCCTCCATAGTTATCAGCTAGTAAGGCCATCGGAACTTACATCAGGATTAGGAAAAAAGACACGTTTGGTGTCCTCGATGCTCTCTCGTGTTGAAGACGTTAGATTATAGATTCACGTCTGCCTCTTACTCTTATCATCCTTCAACCTAGAAAGGGACCAACTAGAATCGGTGAGCTAAGACCAGTAGTGTCCACCCATCGCAGTTTTGACATCAACTCATTGGTTCTTTGAAATTCCATATCGATGGTGTTCAGAGGTCGAGAACCTTTTATTCAAACAATCACAATTCAATGATATGTTGTCTTCAGAGTGATGACATCCCATTATAATATGTTCTCACTACATACACTTCATATGCTCATAGAGTTTGATGTGTTCTCATTAGTCTCAAGCACTCGTATGATCATGGTATTTGATGTGCTCTCATGTACTACATGCATTTCATACATTTATAGTATTTTGATGTGTCCATACTTTCATAGAATTTGACGTGACCACCTTTACTCGAGGTTCTTCACGGAATCATCTCGTCAGCTTCAAAATCCGTTTGTTTTCCAGAATTCGTGCGTACATCTAGCGAGAGTCCAGAAACCTAATTCCTGGGCCATCTGCAAGCTCCATGAACATCAAGCAAATAGACTTCAGTTATCCTGGTAAGGTAACCAGATTCCTTACTATGCTACTTCGAATGTAAAGAACTTGACAATTCTCTTCCGTATCATTAGATCGAGACTTCTCTGCTGAATCGATCTGCGTCTTCAGAAAGCATTGAAGGCTGTGCTTGTTCTCAGATTTTCCTCAGCGAACTCGATACAGTAGAGAAGTGGAAGTAGTGGTAGTAGTAGTAATCTGCGAATGCCAGCACTCAGCGTTCAAGTTGACAGCAAAACACCAACATGCACTCACAACCAATAGCAGTATTTAACTATACAAAACAGTTCTGTATTCACAGTACAATAACTGTCATAATGTCCCTCAGCTCAGGCCCAACAAGGGTGTAAAAAAGTACGATCATCCCAGGAGGGCAAAGGTTCCAGAAGTTAACAGTAGCAGTAAGGATTGTTTTTCTTCGTTGCAAATGAAACCTCCTTCCCTTTCTATCCAAAGAAAAAGGTGGGGGTTGGTGAGGAAGGGTCATTAAGGAACAGTTGGTTGTCATTCCAGATAACAGGAGGAGAGATTATGGGTGAAGTGGTGGTGCGGCACCCACCACCTCCCTTTCTCATCCTGCTGGGCCTTCATCCTCTTCTGAAGACTCTCGGGCCTCACCCTGTCCGTGAGCTCCACCAAAAACACCACCCCCTGCAAGCTCTTCCTGCGGTCGATCACCTTGGACACTTTGTAATGAGTCTTCTGGGAGTTTCGAGTTCGTACCTGCTTCGGATTCTCCGCCAGCTCGTCCGCAGATGCAACGCTGCTCCGCAGGTGCGCCTTGCTGGCACTTTGGGAAGCCCCTCCTCTTTTGGTGGCTACTGTTTCGGTCATGGCTTTCCTATGTCCACGGGGCGTGTACAGGCTGTGTCGCCGAGCTGCTTGTTGCTTCACTTTCCTGGCTGGCTTGGCACGCTTGGCACGCTTGGCAGCTTGGCTTGGTTCCTCCCCAGTGCCTGAGGTCGGTGTGGAGTCTGTTCCTCTTCGTGGTGTTGAAGGAGAGGAGGACGAACCCCTTCTGGGTCTTTTCATGAGAGACGGCCTTGTCAGCACCAGCAACGCTTGGTCATCCTCCGTGGTGTTGGTTGCACAAGGTCTTGGACTCCCTGCTAGGACTGCAGATTCGTCCACATTGGGTGCTCTGGTTCTCTTGTTCGTTTTGGAAGGGGAAGCAACAGAATTATGCAACTGATTGCTTGAACGCGTCTTGGCTCCAGTTCCTAAGACAGGGGCCGGCGTTCCTAGGACAGGAAGTAGGGCCGGAGCAACTGCGACTGCAGGGGTCTTGGCTGGGACTGTTGGAACTGGGGCTGCCCGGACTGCAGGAGGTTGCCGCTCGGGCGATCTCTCCATTTCGTGTGAGCGGAAGATGTGGGCTTTGACAACGACGTTGTTCTCGGATGAGTCAACGACCTCCATCACCCAGAAATCGTCGGCGTGGAGGTTGTGGGAGACCACGAAGTCTTTCCACCCCGGACCATCCATGATGCGCTGGTTCGGTTTCCAATTCACTCTTTGCGCGTTGCCCTCCGTGTCCATCAAGGTTAGCTCCGTGGGAACAGATGGCAACATTTCGGAACACATATTTGACAAGAACTGCACACAAGAAGGAACGATGTTTCAGTGAATCAATAAGTGTCCAGCAGACCAACAATGCATTCGTATGGATGTTCAATCGAGGAAACCCCAAGCGTCAGGCTCATATGAATACCTGCATGTATGCTGTTCCTTAAAAGACAATTCACGCTAGCTTAAGCAGGGCAAACTCATAGGACAAAACAGATTTAACTCCGAAAGGACCAAGGATTCATGATTTGAAAATGACGAGTTCAATAGATCATTTTGTGAAAACAATAGAAATCAAATGAGATTGAAATTTAAAATCAAGGAAGAACAGTTCATGTGTAGGTGAGAAAATAAATAGAATGGAACAAAAGAACTTTCCCACTTGATCTACTCCAAATTGCTAGAAAAACATGAGACCCAATTTGGACTTCTTGGTCGTTTAGGGGTGAAGGAAGAGCGAACTTACACAACCGTGGGGTTCGGACATGCTGACTCGCCCAACCACAAGGGCATTGGGATTCTTGATGGTTTTCGAAAGCTCCGTAGCCATTGACAGAGCCCGCTGCTTCTGGGACTCTGTCACTCGGGGAGCATTAGAAGTCGGGCTTTTGGCCTCTAGAGTTCTGACATCGAGACCCAGGCTATCTGTCGTAACAGGTTCTGATTTTGGGGTTGTCGATCGATCAAGTTTTGGTACCTCTTTCCTTTTCCCACAATGGTTACAGTTTTCAGAAGTTTGGTGAAGACTCAGATCAGGTTCCAGCTTGACCAAACCTGGTATGAATAGAGGACTAGGCTGATCCTCAGCTGGGTTGTTGCTCTCAGCTCCCCTTAAAGGAACACCCTCCGCAGTTGCAGTTTTTGGAAGAGGAGCCTCCTCCGCAGTTGCGGTTTTTGGAAGAGGAGCCTCCTCCTCCGCAGTTGCGGTTTTTGGAAGAGGAGCCTCCTCCGCAGTTGCAGTTTTTGGAAGAGGAGCCTCCTCCTCCGCAGTTGCAGTTTGTGGAAGAGGAACCTCCTCCTCCTGCAGTAGTTTTCCTGGTTGGGACTCAGCCTGGAGATTGTTCACTTCCTCCACATTGGACACATCTATGCCGCCTCCAAGCATCAAAGATGCGCGAATATCTGTCAAAACTCTGAGCTCCTCACACGGATTCTCAAACATAGCATCATCAACTGATGCTGGAGTCCCGTCATTTCTTAGTGGGCTGTCAGTTGGATCCACATTACTTCTCCCATCCGCCCTGTCGTCATTCTGGCATGCTTCAGCCCCCACGATTGTACCTTCCCTTTGAAAAATAGTACCCTCTGCTGCCTGAAGAGTACTGGTGCAGCTCGTCTTCATCTTCCTCTTCAACTTCTTCTGCCTCGCCTTCGCTAGGACAGCCTTCGCCAAGCGTACTTGTATCGAGTCCTCGGAGTTGTCGGATGATGGACTCATGCTCGAAGGATCCGCCTCATGATCCTAATATGCATTACAACATCAATGCTCAAGTACAACCAAAGTGAGCGGACAGGTTAAACCCTAAAGGACCAAGGATTCATGGTTAGAAATGACTCATTCAAGTGGTTATATTTTGAAAATAATAGAATTCAATTGGGACAAAATTATATAGCATGGGAATCAATAAAGAACTTTGCATGTGTTGGTAAAAAAGTAAATACAATTGGACCAAAAAAGAGATTTCATTTGAACTTAAAGCTGCTATAAACAACATGAGGCCCGCTTTGGAACTCTTAATGGCGTAGGGGTTAAGGATTTGCTGTTGCTTACCACTGGTTCGTTAGGGAACAGATTGTGCTCGTCTCTGAACAAGATCCTGTTATCATGGCTCCCGTTTTGACCCGAGGTGCCTGCAGTATGATGATGTGTGCCATTGGATTGCCCCTCTCGATGAAGATGGGTTCCATTGGAGTCTAAGGGGGTATACTGATTCTCTGCACCACCACCTCCATTCATGGAATTTGAGACCTGGTTTTCCTTACTGGTCGGTGAAGCCCCTCTATTCCTCGGCTGTTTCTTGTCAAACTTCTCGATGCCAAATTTGTCGAATACGTTCGCATAGAGTCTCTTGGGTGCAACGAGGCTGAGCATGATCCCATCTCCCGTCTCCAATTGGTAAGCAATTGAAAATTCCTTCCAACCAACTTTGAACCCGATAGTATTGAAAGTCATGACCCATTCGCACCCCTGGGTCCCTACCAAGACGTACGTCTCTTTCTTGTTCAGGCCTATGTGATTTCTGATAAAAGCAGCAGGTATTTGCTGCACAAGCCCATGCACATCGTAATCAGAAGAGAGGTGCTCACATCTCGGATATCCTTCAGAAAAGGTAGGATAATTAGCACTACTATCGGTCTATACTATAAGTGAAGGAGGTTTCGGCCTAGGATTAACTAGAACTCACAATGGCAAGCTCAATTTTCCGTTACTTAAGCTCAGGTTACCAATGTAGCAGGCCTAATCAAGGACAAGCTCTGTAAGGTTTCAAATTCAAACTCTTATCAGGTTTCAAGTTGCAAATGACAAGTCCAACTTGCAAACTTCAGGAAGCACTCGAGAAAGATAATCCGTATTTCTTTGAGATGCCCATCTGAGGATCAGAGGAGGGAAAAGGGAAATATACTTCCTGAAAACGTTCACAAATGAGGGAAGTAGCAAAGCACAGGAACAAACCAGATGGCAATTTGTACTTGAGGGCGTAGAATGCTCGACTATTGTCTTGAAAAACCTCGGCACAGCGTGCGGCAAGTCCTTCCCATGAGTGGTTTGGCAAACAACTCTGCACTCTGAGCACGCTTCGTAAAGGGCTCCATCCTCAACAACACCCTTCCCCATCCCCACTTCAAACTGAGTTCCCCGCCAGCTCTTCTTCTTTTGCGACCACTACTGATCCAAAGATGAAGCTCCAATCTGGACAAACCCTTGGCCCAGTAAACAAGAGAGTTTACGCTTCAAACACAGCATACACAACTCATGAACAACAAATGTACACCCCCGTAAATTTGAACGCCACGTTGCTGCAGGCGATGATCGAGAACCTAAGCTCATTGAGCACTCGCTTAATACTCAATCCTAATGCAAGAACAGCCATATCTACCCATTCCATTGGCACCACACTTTGAAAGCCCATCAAAGTTCATTCCCACTTACCATCAAAGCCAGGGTCACGTAAAGCCTGCTACAACGAATCCAGTTGTAATCAGATCAAGCTTCAAAAAACAAATTGTAGCAACATCCAATCTTCAACACCCACTCTTCCAGAGCTCCTAATGTTCATGATGAAGAACCTACCCTCTCTCCTATATCGCTCTCTTACGAAGCCAACCACAATGTAAAAAAAAAAACCGCATCTCCGCATCCCACGATCAAAATCAACAATGCGCAAGACCGCTCCTCGCGTCAAACATCTCAAAACAAAAAACTCTTATTCCGAGGATGGGTTGCCTTAAACAGAGCCAAAACTCTAACAGACCGAAACAAAAGGGTTGTCACTGCCACGAATTGCACTTGCAGACAACTCCAAAGCAAAACCTCTTGCAAATTACACAAAAAACAAAACAAAACCCGCTCTCTTTTTCTCTCTCTCTCTCACCTGCAAAGTGGCGACGCTCTCTTTCTGTGGCTGCTCTTTCAAAACCCCATCCCCCCTCCTCCGCCCCTCCGTCACAATTCTTGGAGACGCCGCTCCAAATTGCCCCACCACCATAACCCCCCTTTCTTCACTCCACAAAAGAAAGAAAGAAACCTCGCCATCCGACTCTTCTCCTCCCACCTCTTGACCACAAAGCATTTGTCGCAACTCTCAATGAAATCAAACCAAATCCTCACTCACTCGATCATGCAACTCTGTGGATTTTTTTCGAAAAAAAAACGACAAAGTTTGCCCAAGCGATAGTCTGTGATGAGTCTGTACAAGAAAGAAAGAAGGAAAAAAGGAGAATTGAAAAGAAACAAATTTGCTACACAAAGTACGAAGAGAATCCCAAGGAAGTTAGCGTGAGTGGAATCGTGAAACCTAATAACGAGGCTCCGTTTTCGTATTTTGCAGATGCGACTACTGTATGGAACTGTACTGTACTGCATGCTTTTGAGTTACTAGTATGTTGATACAGTACTTACTAGTAACTGGTAATTTAGTGATGTGATGTTGTAGACTTGTAGTACGTGTCAAGGGTTGCTTTAGTACTTGATCTCTGGGTGTCACTGTCTGGCTGTGGTAATTGTACTGTTGGATATACTTAAGAGAAAGCCTCACATAATACATACTTGTCGCAGGGGTCCACATCATGTCGCACCGTTCATAAGATGACATGTGGCACTCTTTTAGAAAAATGACTTAATTTTATGCCGAATGACCGAATTTGATCTTCATGTAGGATATTATATTATATGTGTTATATTAACCTTTGAACGTCAGAGGGGACATTTTTCGGTCGCTGGGAATCAAAGGGTTTTTTTTTATGCAACTCATCAAATGTTATAATATCGCAATCAACATGGTGGATTTTTTTGTCCTGGAATTGTTGATTCACACTCGTCGGGAAGGTGGGCTTAAGATGCAACGGTGAATTTCACCCTAGCATCGTAGATTACAAATTATTGCACTTTCTGTAAGGCGTGCTCAAAAGCTCGCCCTTCTTCTTGTTTTCTTCATGACGCATAGGGGTTAACCATGGAACGTTGGACTTACGTTTGAAGTCTTTTGTGAAGGGGCATGTTCTTCCTTTTGTAAAGGTTTTGGAGAAAATTTAGGGTGATTTGGTCATTGTTTATATTTGGCTAATGTAATTTGATGTGTACAAGGTATGATGCTTGTAAGTTATTGCAACATTGTACCTTGTGCATGGTGTAGTTATTAGATTTGGGATTGTAGGCCATAAAGGTTGTTGCCCTTTGGAATTTGGTATCAATGTTCTTGGTTTCACCTAGTAGTTGTGTTACATTTTACTTGACACTACTATGCAACCAAAATTATTTAATTTAACATTCTACAATACACCATTTTTTGTTATGCATGTAACCCCTAAAATCCCAAGGCCTTTTTTCATCAAATTCCACTTGAAACTGCCATTTCTATTGCAAAGAGCAAAACACTTTAGAAATTGTATTTTTCACATATCTGATTGTGGGACTCGACACTAGACTAGTGTAAAAATGTGAAAGAAATTTCAAAAACTTTGACTCCATGGATTGCAAGTTTTTTGCATTTGAAGTTATATATGCCAAGATTTTGCACTACACATGTTGAATTTAAGTTTTTAATGCTAAAAAATTGAGTTGAAAGTTTCGGAATTTTTTTCAAAAAAACACAATTGATCTTCATTCTTTAAAAAACTGTTAAGTAGAAGTAGTTCCAAGATTCAACAAAAAATTAAATTGTTAATAGGTTGAAGATAAAACCAAAACACAATAATACCAACCATGAAATTGTTCTAGCAAGTGAACTTAACCCTATCAAAAAAAATTGTGAAAAATTGTTAAAATTGCATTCAAAAAGGAATCCTACAAGTTATTTTTTCTAGAAAATGCTTAGTTTGCCCCCAAAACAAAATTGTCTATAACTTTCTCATCACTTATTCAAAGAATGAATCAAATCTTTCCATGTAGACAAGAATAATTTCTGTGCAAAAACAAATTTTGAGAATTTTATTTTAACTTTTTAAAAATGTTTTTGGTGTTGCACAACAAAACCTATTTTAGGCGGCTTTAAGGTAGCAAAACTTTTGCTTTCGGGCACCATTTGAGATAAAAATCATATTCCCAAAAAATTGATCCGTATTCCTAACTTCAAAAAAAATTTGAAAAATCAAAATCAAAATTGAGACTGTAGAAGCCTATATAAAATCCATTTTGTTCCTTGAGGGGACAATGGGATTTTGATGGTTAACGTATATAGAAATGCTTATTTTGCACTCATTTTGCAACAAAATTTTGATATGAGCACCAATACTTGCACTTATATATCTACCTTTTTGGCCACAATGAATTCATGACCTTTGTCAAAAATTTGAAGGCAATATTTACTTCATAATTTGTATAATAATACATTCAAAAAATACAAAAATTTGAAAATGCAATTTTTAATCCTTTAAAAAATTGATCTAAATTTTTGGACATCAATGCTAAATACTCTAAAAAATTCTAAAATAATATTAACAAAATAAATACAAAAAATTGAAGATCTTTAATAAAAATTTGAAGATTATTTCAATTGTCATCAATTAGATTCCTAAATTTAAAATATGCAATGTATAACAATGAGCAATGTTACGAATCGGAAACTTTTGTGAAGGTCCTGTCGACGCCCCATTCGGGAATCCAAGCTGGACCGGAGTCAATCAGACATTACACAGATTGGATTCATAGATCAACTTGCATTATCAAAGTTCATGGAATTTACAGAATGTTGCGTGAGGATTGACGCTCTCTCTTCTCCTGTTATAGGCACGCTAAAGGTTCATAACTACTAACAGAGCTAGTCTTCCGTAACTGCTAACTGTCTACCAGTTGTAACCATCGTAAAGTAAACCAGCTGTTACGAGGTAATTGTAACATTACCCCCCTCCTAGTTTCGGTGCGGTGGGATGCAATTGATGGAATTCCGCCACTCGTTTTGGTGCGTTTTTCAAGTTTACAGCGGGTTCCCAGGAATTCTCCTCAGCTCCGTACCCGGTCCAGGATACCAAATATTGAAGCTTCTTCCAATGTCCAAATATGCGTGAGTCTAGCACTCTGTCGACCTCCCATTCAACATGGCCTTCCGGAGTCACCATTGGCGGAGGAGCTTTCTTCTGTCAACCAATAATCGTGTTGTCGTTGTACTTTTCGAGTGCAGAGATATGAAACACATTGTGTATTCTTAAGGTTTTTGGTAACTTGAATCTGTATACCACGTCAGAGAGTTTTTCTGTAATCAAATAAGGGCCTAAAAACTTAGGTGCCAGTTTCCGTGATGGACAAGTGGTCGCTATGTTGTCGTGGCGAAGGAAGACTTGATCTCCAGCTTTAAAAACATGATGCAGATGACCCGCCTTGTCATACTTGGCCTTTGCCTGATCTCTTGCAATTTTAATCATGGTTTTAATGTCTTCATGAACTTGCTGTAAATGTTGAATCCGAGCTTCTGCAGCAGGTACCATTGAAGTAGATGGAGTCGTGAAAGACAGCGATGGGTGATACCCATAGGTTGCATAGAAAGGAGACATTCCTGTTGCTGAGTGCATTGCATTATTGTACGAAAATTCGGCGATGGGTAATAGCTTTGCCCAATCATCTTGTTGTCTTGTGGTGAACATTCGTAATAATTGTTCAAGAACTTGGTTAACTCGCTCAGTCTGGCCATCTGACTGTGGATGGAAAGCCGTAATGGGGGAGGGTCGAATTTGTAAGAGCTCATATAACCTCCTCATGAATTTTGAGATAAAAATTGGACCTCGATCAGAGATAACTTCAGTAGGTGTGCCATGGTATCTCCAGACATTTTGAAGGTACAAATTTGCTAAGCCGCTCGAATCGATTTCTTCTGTTGTGGGAATGAAGTGTGCCAATTTCGTGTTTTTATCAACCACTACCAAAATAGCATCATAACCTATACTTATTGGCAACTTGACGATGAAATCAGCTGATATTCTCTTCCACGGAGCTTCAGCTACAGGTATTGGCTGCAACAATCCATAAGGAGCGTGATGCGAAGGTTTAGATCGCTGACAAATGTCGCACCCATCCACATAACGATAAACATATTGTCGTAGTCTCACCCAATAAAAACTCCTTGCTACTAAGTCCACGGTTTTTGCCCGACCCAAGTGTCCCGCTGATGGGGCATCGTGTCTGGATCTAAGTATCTGTCGGCGGAGTTCTCATCGTCAGGGACAAAAAATTTGTCTTGAAAACGCAGCACTCCGTCAGTGAAGATATAGGACTGAAAGCACCGACGTATGTCAGCTGGAGCGCGTTCTAATCCATTTATAAAATATGCCAAAATCAATTGGAGTGTTGGGTCTTGCTGCATGGATAATTGAATGCGATTAAGAATCTGTAAATCTCTCCATACGGCTTTACATGACTCCAACGCTGCTAGTTTCAAGAGTGGTCTAGGATCTTGTTCTTGTGATTCAACGACGTCAACTCGACGGGATAACACATCTGCTCTTCCATTCATTACTCCCGGCCGGTGCTAGATAACAAAGTGAAAAGCGGACAAAATTTTCGACCAGCGAGCTTGCCACCTATTTAATTGTTTAGTAGTTAGAAAATATTCTAAGTTTTTGTGATCCGAAATCACCAAAACTTCATGTGGCGATCCCTCCAAGTAAACCCTCCAATCTTGAAATGCCAAGACAATACTTAAAAATTCCTTGTCATAAATGTCGTAATTTTGTTCCGTGGGTGACATCTTTGAGCTACGGTACGCACAGGGATGGAGATGTCCGTCCTTGCCATGTTGAGAAAGAATCCCCCCTGTTGCGGTGTCTGAGGCATCTGTTTCAATAATGAAAGGTTGTTGGAAGTTAGGATGCAACAATATCGGGGCTTAAGAGAACCTCAGTTGAAGTTGCTTAAACGCCTCATCCGCATCCATATTCCATACAAAAGGTAGATCTTTTTTGGTTAGTGTGGTAAGTGGAACCGTAATTTGTGAATAACCTCGTATAAATCTTCGGTAAAAATTTGCGAACCCGAGAAATGATTGGACTTCTTTTATATTCTTAGGTGTTGGCCAATCCTCAATGGTTTTAACCTTGTTTGTGCACATTTCAAGACCTTGCGATGAAACTATCATGCCTAAAAATTCGACAGAAGTGCAGTGGAATTGGCACTTAGAAGCTTTAGCATATAGACCATACTTATATAATCTTTGAAGTACCTCTCTCACCACTTGTTGATGTTCTTCCAAGTTCTTGGAAAAAATTAGAATGTCATCAAGATAGATTACTACCGAGACGTCCAATAGATCATTGAATATATACTGTATGTGTGCTTGGAATTGAGCGGGTGCATTCATGAGACCAAATGGCATCACCAGATATTCGAATAATCCATAGCGGGTCTTAAATGCTGTTTTAAATTCATGACCTGGAGCCATTCGAATACGATGGTATGCCTGTCGCACATCTAATTTCGTAAATATACGAGCCCCAACCAGTCGATCCGTCAACTTTGGAATAAGTGGCAGTGGGTAGCGATTTCTTATGGTAACCTTATTGAGATTCCGATAGTCAATGCAAATGCAAATAAAACCATCTTTCTTCCTTGCAAACACTATAGGAGCTGAGATTGGGGACTTAGATCAACGGATCCACCCCTTGCCCAGATTCTCTTCCAAATACGCCCGAAGCTCCTCCAATTCTACGGGGGACATGGGGCGTAAACCGGTGATTTTTGGTTCCTGGCCTTCCTTAAACTCAATCTTCATATCCGAAATTCCGTAATCCAGTAATTCATTGGAGGATTTTTCGCTGAAAACTCCTTGCAAATCTTGATATTCATTTGGAACTTGGTCCAATCCATCTTTCTCCTTTCCGTCATCTGTTTTGGATACCATTAACGTATATATCTCTGCATCTTTTGCGGATAACCTAAAGGCCGCGGCAGATACTATAGCATGCTTCGGAATCTCCAACCTTGATTTAACTTGTTGTGGTTTCCCTCTTTTCAACTCACCATTTAATGTCACTTGCCTTTGATGTTGTTTGCAGGGGCTAGGGGGCAAACAGTTTTCTTGACAATATGCCGAATCAAATACCACCTTTTTTTCTGACCACCGAATCGTGGGGGCGTGGAGTACCAACCAAGGAGTCCCTAATATACATGGATACTTCCCGGTGTTAGTTAAATCTGCAACCAAAACTTCATGATGACCTAATACCTCCAAATTAACTGTAGCCTCGTGCGTGATGAGACCCGAGCTTATTATTCTCCCATCAATGACACGCACTTCCTTGGGTACCTTCTTTGGTCGGATCAGCGCGCAACATTTGAGAGCAAAATCGGGATGCATAAACACGCCGATAGCTCCTGAGTCCACCAAAGGTTCAGCGGCTACCGAATTAATGTGCCCAACCAACGTCAAATGAGCTCCCGGGTCCAAAGTAGCTCTCAAATATAATGGACTAGAAGCCGTTGCAAATTGACCCTTGGCCGGTCCCTCCGTCACTACCTCAGTTCGTCTTTCCACGTGCATCGAGGAAAGAGGGGCCGAACCCCTACTACCGCCCGGGTACTGAAGATGTACTCTCAGTCCCGGGCATAACCTTTCCCTGCTCCACTCGAACCACCTCACTTGTCTCCGATGCCGCTAAGTTCAATGGTCGAGAGGGATTGGTTGGACATTTTGAATGAACGTGACCGATCTGGCCGCACCCCCAGCATTTCCCCTGACGTTGGTAATCCAATCGTTTTGTGGCGGTCTTGGCCAATGCCGTGGTCACTTGAGCCGCATCCAACTCCATTGGCATAGGACCTGCAATCTCCTGGGTGGGTTGTAACCGTCCATGCAAATCTCTCGAAGCAAGTGTAGGTGACCTAGGATTGGTATACGGGACCTGGGGTCTCCGCGATTGACGTCTTGCCCACAGCCTTTCATCTATCTTCGAAGACATTGCCATCCATTCATTAAGCCCTCGGGGTTGGGTCTCGGCGGTGGCTACGGAATCAAGAATTTTGTCCTTCAACCCACCTCGGAAGCGTGCTACTAAACTAGATTCATTCCAATCAACTTGTACTGAGTGCTCATTGAAATTGGAGATATAAGCTGCTCTGGATCCTGTTTGCTTAATCTTTGCAAGACGATCCTCTACCGTCCCCCGCCGATTAATATCCCCATAAACTGAAATCATGGCTTCGCGAAACGCATTATAATCCATCAAGAATTCATGCCTTCTACCTTCATCAAGTGCCTGTAACAAAGGCATTGCCCAGCTCTTAGCAGCCCCACCCAGGTATGACAACGCATATGCGACTTTGTCTTCATCCTGCTGATAAGTGCATGGGCTAGCTCTAAAAACCAACCGATGCTGAGCAAACCAACGGTATATTTCTCCCCCTCTCTTCCCAATGAATTTCTCTGGCTTAGCAACCCTCGATTCTCTCTCTCCACCTCTCACATCCTCACATTTGCTCACTCTCTGCAAATCTTGATCACCCCCTGGGTTGGTGGCCAGTGGCGATGCTTGAGAAGATGCCGCGGCTGCTCTCTCCGAAATTTGCTGCACCAGGTGTGGCAACGCGGTCTGGAATACACTTTGGATTTGTTGTTGGATAAATTCAGCCCAGCCCGCTCCTATCTCCTCAGGCACCTGCTGAGAGCCCTGACCAACGTCGGTCTGCTCTTGCTCCATAATCTCGGAATCACTTCATCGTTATTTTCCTCAACCCCAATCCACCGCTCTTACTGACTGGCTCGTACCCTAACTCCATATAACAATGATCCCAACCACCGAAACACACAGACCCACGATAATCTCAATTTGCCGGAATCTCTCGGGACATGGACAGATGGTGACGCAACATAATGTTACGAATCGGAAACTTCTGCGAAGGTCTTGTCAACGCCCCATTTGGGAATCCAAGCTGGACCGGAGTCAATCAGACATTACACAGATTGGATTCATAGATCAATTTGAATTATCAGAGTTCATGGAATTTACAGAATGTTGCGTGAGGATTGACGCTCTCTCTTCTCCTGTTATAGGCACGCTGAAGGTCCGTAACTACTAACAGAGCTAGTCTTCCGTAACTGCTAACTGTCTACCAGTTGTAACCATTGTAAAGTAAACCAGCTGTTACGAGGTAATTGTAACAAGCAAACTATCTAGTATTAACTTAGAGATTTTTAAAAAAAAAATTATCTTTGGATAGATTATCATATATGGTAGCTTGGATAGTCCTGGTCTTCTAAAATTTATCCTCTTATTTTAAGTTCAATATGCATTTACCACAGGAATTTTTCAAAAAGGGGATTTTTTAGAATTATCATAATATCTCCTTGTAGTGCACTGTGACAAAAATCCTTGTGTGCTAGAGCTTTTATACCTTTTGCTTTGAAAGTCCTAATCATTAATTTATATTTCACATTCCTTCACATTGAGAGGCTAATCTCCCTTAAAAATTGAAGAACTCTATTATGCAAAGAATTATTATTTATCGATTTTTTGTAGATCCAACCATCATATCTTTTAGCGAAGTGGTTGGAGTATGTCTTTTTAGAATTTTAATGTGAAAATCCAACCAATTGTAACATTGTAATGTTTAAACTTCAACAAGAAGTTTTCTTAGTCTTCATTAGGCACAATTTTATCTATTAAGATTTTTACAAAAAATTGCAAATGTTCTACAGCTAGACCAAATAAATAGTGCTTTGTAAAATTGAGTTGGAAATCTAAATAAAATAAGCTAACCGCTTTTTGTTTTAAATTTTCATTCTTTAGAAAGCATTAATCCTTTAACTTAACCCTAAAGTTCCATTGTCTGCTCAAGGGATAAAATGTATTTCAAGTAGACTTCTATGATCTCAATTTTTGTCATGATTTTTTGAATCTTTTTTTGAGGTAGAAAAATACATTAACTTTTTGGAAATATAATTTTTATTTGAATTTGATGCTTGGGAGCAAAAGTTATACCACCCTAAGCCCAAAATAGGCTTCGCTGGGCAATACCAAAAACTTACAAAAAGTCAAAATAAAATTTTCAAAATTTGTTTCTCATAGAAAGTATTTTTGTCTTCATCAAACTGAGTTGTCTTCATCAAACTAATTCATTCTATTTGAACTAGTGATGAGAAAGTTATGAACAATCTTATTTTTGAAGCAATCTGAACATCTTCTAGAAAAAATAACTTGTAGGATTCATTTTTGAATTCAATCTTAACAAGTTTTCTAAAAAAAAAGGTCAAAAAGGTTTAGTTCACTTGCTAGAACAATCTCATGGTTGGTACTATTGTTTTTCAATTCCATCTTACACCTATTAAAGATTTAGTTTTTCATTCAATTTTGGACCTACTTCTATTTAATAATTTTTTTAAGTTGAAAATCAAGTGTATTGTTTTTTGAAAAAATTCTTAAATTTTCAACTCAATTCTTCAATATGAAACTTTTTTATTTCAATACCATAGCTTCCTAGCAGCTTGGTCAAGAAAATAAATAATTAAAAAGGTGCCTACATTTTGAAAAAATCACTGACCTAATTTGCCCAAAACATAAATAAATATGTATTAAAGGAATGCCTAAATAAAATATTTTAAAGAAAATTCAATTTGCATTTAATTAATAAAAATTCAACTCGCTCCATATAATCTTGCGTCTCTTTTTCAATAAATATAAATATATGTTGCAAAGTTTTTTGCCTTGCCATTTTGCCTGTTCTAAAGCACAATCTCTCACAAACAAAATACATCTCTCATTCACAACAAACCTTGACACTTAATAAAACCTTGACACACAAGGTAGAAATTTAGGGTTTGGAGGTCAAGACAAGGACTTAGGTAAAATGCGGACACCTTAGATGAAAGTAGCAACAACCATTAAGAATTGTAAGAATAACTTAGATGAATGCTAGCTTATTTTAGTTATATTTGAAAAGTGCCTGATTATAATGTATTATTTTTTGAACTGCCTAACTAATTTTTGCTCTTTAACTAATTATTAGGGAAAAAGATGCCTAAGTTGCTAGGAAGTATATATAGTGCAAAAGTTTTAAGCTAAGAAGATTAAAAGCCTTAAAATCTAGTCATACAAGGTGCAAAAAAACACACAATTTTCATCACTTCAAATACTTTTATACTAGTCTAGTACAAGATCCTACAGTTAAATATGCAAAAAAAATAATTTCTAAAGTTTTTTCCCTTTGCAATAGAAATGGCATTTTTGAGTGGAATTTGATGGAAAAAAGGCCTTGGGACTTTAGGGGTTTAAGACCATGCTTTCAAGTTTTGAACATTGGATGAATGTAAACATTTATCATACACATATAGTCTTGATTTTTTCATCCATGTAAATGTTCAAAGATTCTTATAACTATTAGTTTTCTAACGTTTGTATGCTATAGATTTTCAAAAAAAATTTAAGAAAATATCCTATAAATGAATGAATAAAATATGTTCATCACAAAAAATACCTTCTCCGGTTTAAAGAATGGCTCTTCAAAAATGCCTTAAATATTTTAAAATCACCACAATTAGAACTTGACGTTGTGAGCTCAATCAAAAAATCTCTTATAAAAATTATGAATATTCAATCTAAAAATATATAATTAATATTAGAAGGAATTTTTAGATATTCATAAATATTAGTTACTTAGTGTAATAATAGATCCAAACAAACAAATATGATTTGAAAACCATATTTTATTTTAAAAAATTAAAATTCATTATTAATTTATCCTTCTAAATGCATTTTATAATGCTTGTTTACAATGTCGGAAATTTTAACTATTCACTAGTCTTCAAAGGATATATTCTTGTACTTGATGTAAGCTAGACCTAAATTGCCAATGACTTTATTATAGAATGTAAACCTTGTGAATGCTATTTAAATTATGGGAAAATAATTTACAATCTAAAATTGTAAAAAATAGGTTTAAAATACCATAGAAATTATAATTGTTTTTTAAAATGTTTGAACCATTAGCTTAATGAAATCCTTCATAAGTTTTACCTCATTAACCCCTAAGCGCTCAAGCGACCATTTTATGGTCGCTGCCCGACTTCGGGCAGATTTTTCGGGCGAAAAAAAAAAAAAAAAAAAAATTTTTTTTTTTTTTTTACAAAAATTGGGTTGTCTTTCTATATTTATACTCAAAACTAAGATCGCTACTGTCAAACAAAAATTATAAGAGAAATAGCACAAAGAGTCTAGTATTTGTCTAGTGTTGAAAAACTTACTATTTGGGGAAAGTGTTGGTGTTCTCATTACTAGATCTTATGCATTTTTTCACAAATCAATAGAAACCACAATTTTGACCAATAAAAAAAAATTCAAATGCTAAAGATAAAAATTGTATTTTTGGTGAATTTTTGAAGTTATATCTTCAAAATTCATTTGAAGAGAATCTAAAAAGAATTTTATAATTTTAACCGTACGGATGTTTTCTACTTTTTGTGCTTCACATTATCTTCTTTGGTGCAAATTTCAAAAAAATTACAAAACTTATATTTTATAACACATTTGTGTTTTGTCCAAACCCCTTGGGCTTTTAGGGGTTAATAATCGTGGAGTGAATCAAAGTTCTTTTGTATCTATAAGCCTATTCTATCCATTCAATTTTAAAAAAATTCATCTTCCTAAGTTTTGCTATACTCTCAGGAATTCCATAAAACAAAGCTTCTATTTAGATCATAATCAATAGATGCTATATCAAAAGTCTCAAGAATTAATTAAAAAATATAAAGCTACTAGTACTTGATCAAAATCAACAAAAAAAACCAATTTTTTTTAAAAAAAACATTAAGGTTAATTAATTGAGGATGTAAGTTTTTAGTGGGATAGTAGATGAAAACTTGAACTGATTTTACTAGGGATTTAAGTTGGCTCATATAATCTTTGAGAGATCTACACTAGATTCATTCACTACTATGCACTATAAATTTTCACTATTTTTCATCGTTGTAATTTTAAAAGTCTCTATAGATGAGGTGGGAAAAAATGAAATAATTCTACTATGGCTTTAAAGTGGATGAAACTTATACATAAGGGCTATTTTCATCACTAATTATGAATGCCGTTGTAGAAGCCACTAAGGCCAATATGAAAATAGAACGAGTATAATTTTTAGAATAGGGAATCAATATTAGATTCACGTATCACTATATAACTTTGTATCTTTAAACTTTTTTTTATCTTTAGACCTTTATTGTTTGTCATGATTTGTGAAAAATTTATAATTTTGAATGCCAAAAAATATAATAGGCTTGAAAGTGTGTTTTAAAAGCATGGACATGTTAATGTTCACTAAATCTTTTATCAACTAATGTAGGGACATCTAAAAGGGACACTTTTTCTAATGTACATAGCTACCATTATCAGATTGGTCAAATTTTAATTCCTTTCATTTTCTTATTAGAAAATGAAAGGAAGTACCAACACACTAAAAAAATGCAATATTTGGATATTGTATACAGAAGTTACAAAGGGTCTAAGTTTGTTTTTGGTAGATGTTTTAAAATGGTAGGTGCATATTGATTTACAAAATGTACATAGAGTAAATGTCTATTGAAGTGGCGCTTTTAGACACAATGGCACCGGTCAATACAAGACTAATGTTTTAATTGAAGGGTGACAAGTTGATATAGACCATTCACCACTAAAAACCCTTCTTCCAAACTTCTTAATGTTTGAAAAGTCTACATAATACAACAACCCTTCAATTTTAGTATTTATTATTTTCAATTGTATTTATTATTTATTACATGTGCAAAGCATCACCTAGGATGCTAATGTAATTACAAATGTAAGGTGATGAATTTTCCTTTTGTATTACATCTAATATACATAAATTAAGCATGCAACATAATGTGAAATTTTAATATCAAATTGATAAAAAAATCCTCCTTGTAAGATTAATTACTTCTCTATGGAGATAAATACAAATTATTGAAAGATAAAATATCTTGGTTGATACATTTCTATGGAGCATTTTCAAGCTATCGGCAATCAACAAGGGCCTTTTGGAATTTGGACATTAATTTTTATGCACATTGTGTGTTTATAACTTACATGATCATTTAGAAAGAATTATTATAATGAATTTTATGAAGTGAAAAAATATAAAATATAACTTCTATAACCTTTTTGCATTTATAACCAATGGTATAATGCTTTTGGATATAGGTGGTTTTAAGAATATATTTGTAAATTAAGACAAATATGAATTAAGAATTAGAATAATAGATCATTACTTTTAGGCCTAACCTTTATATTGTAGATAAAATCTTGATTGAATTTTGAATCTAAATATAGAATCAAATCTATAAATTTTAAAACTACTTATAGATCTATATTGAAAATTTTGAATGTCTAAGTAAAAATATTTGTATCAATTTTCATAATTAACTTGTTAAAATTTTTTATGTATAGATATTTAAATTTTTATAAACGAGTTTTAAACACCAAATTCTTATTTAATCCTAAAGTCCGAAGGCCTTATTTCCATCAAAATTAAACCAATCAAAATTTCACTACTAGAAAATTCACTTTGTCTGTTGATTTGGGTCACTTTTCTATTGATTTGGACAATAATTTGTTCAAATCCACATATTACTGTCCAAATCAACAAAAAAGTGATCCAAATCAATGCGGCCAAATCAATAGACAAATTGAATTTTCTAGTAGTGAAATTGCCATTTCTATTGCAAAGAGCAATAAAGTTTAAGGGTTTTTTTTGCATATCTAACTGTAGGATCTTGGATTAGACTAGTATATAAATGTATGGAAGAAATTTCAAAACTTTGACCTTATAGATTGCAAAATACTTGCATTTAAAGAAAAGAAAAGGAATTTTTTTGAACCTTGTTGTTGTGTAAATAAAGATTGTAGCACACAACAGATGGAGTGTTACAACCAGCATCAAATAGGGGAGGCAATCCATTCTTGATCACACACACACACACATTGTGGCAGCGTAGGGTGGTGTGTTTCCATGTATTTCCAGAGGAATAAATGACCTATTATGACGGTCACTGATTGGTCAACAATTATCGATCACGCGAATGAAGCATTGTCCATTTTGTTTCCAGCGCTTGGTCAGAATTGGGGAAACCATCTCACTAGAATGGAAAGAACCTACTCTATTGCTCAAAAATTCATGGTAATTCCATTTTGCGATACAAAAATTTGGAAAATTATGGATAGCCTCCGTTGTCTATTTCTGCACATTGAAAAATTGATCCACTAAAGAACTGCACCATCCAAATACGTGGAATGCTGAAGTAATCAAGAATGGGTTGTCTCCCTTGTGCAATCAAAAACTAAGCAGGAATGTGTAACAAACACACCCTCATAACAAACACATCTCCTTTTATGGCGGGAGTGAGATCCACTTGACTTTGTGTGTGTAGATTGCTAAGTTTCTCACTTGACAACAATGTCAAGTCAAGGATCTCTCTCCACCTAAACACTCAAACCTTAAGATGGATGAACTCTAACACTTGGATGAAACTCATCCAAAATTAAGGTGAACTCCTAAGAAAGTTCATCTAACACTATAATCAATGTGCAATGGCCTCGATGTCACTTCACATGACATTGCTCAATTAGATTTTTTTGGCTTTGAATCATTTTAACTTAAAATTTTTGCACTACTAATTTTTTTTATTGAAGAATTGAATTGACAACATAGAAGTTAAAAATAAAAATAAAAAATAAAAAATTTCACTCATTAAAAAATTGTTATGTAGAAGCAAGTTCAAGATTGAAGGAAAATCTAAATCATTAATAGCTCTGAGATGGAATTAGAATACAATAATCTCAACGGTCAGATTGTTCTAGCAAGAGATTTTAATTTGTAGTAGTGAGTTTTTTTTTTTAATTTGTGAAAATTGAGTTCAAAAATAAACCTTACAAACTTTTTTTAGAAGATGCTTTGATTGCTCAATAAATAAGATTGTCCATATATTTCACATAACAATTCCAAATGGAATGAATCAAAGCGTCATGTGTAGTTAAAATTATAATCTGTAAGAAATACATTTTAAATTATTAAATTTTTTTTATGTGAGGGGGTTTAAGCCCGCTACACCTAAAAAAGGACTTTATGTGCCATAATTTTTGCTCCTAGTCACCGATTGATTTAAAAATTATATTTCCAAAAAGCAAATGTGTTTTTCTATATTCTTGAAAAGTTCCAAAAAATCATGATGAATATTGAGATCATAGGAGCTAATCCGACGGGACAATGCATAGGACCTTAGGGATTAATAAAAAACTTACCATATTAATACAATTGAAACAATGTGACATATTTAAAAATAATGTTGGTAGATTTTTTAATTTTAAAAATAATCAAACTTTAGAGGCAAATAGAGTGCAATGACAAGTGTGGTGTTTTTATAAATTTTATCAATACAACATGTGTTAATGTAATATGTGACTTGTAATTAGTAATACAAATGTATGGATTTACATGGACCAATGAAAGTCTTTGAGTCTTTTGACTTTTGTTAACAATTACATAATTTTAGGTATAATATTATTATTTGTTGTCCTTGAACTTGCAACAAAAAACAACAACTTGGGGACAAAGTGAAGGAAGTGTTCACAATTGAATTGTGTAAGAGTCGTAAAGGTTTGCATCAAACTTGAAAAAATTCAAGAAATAACAACATTCTACATGTTTTGCATGTATTGAAGGTTATTGTTAAATATAGACTAGGACTTGTTGTTCTCCTTGCTATAATGAAGACTAATTAAAAAAACTTTAATTGAGAAATTTAAAAGTGTTGAAATCTATGAATTAAATTTTTTTTTTAAATTAATAATTTAGTCACTTATAAATCTGAAAAATTATAGGTTACAGTCAAATTTATTAAAATTTAAAATTTCAATTTTTCAATGTTAATGTCTTGAATTTGTAAGCAAATAACTTTTTAATTGTATAAATTATACTATATGAAATGTTTTTTCCTGCTGAATTTGATTTGATTTTAATACCTCTAGTCTTAAATTGAATTTCTAGTTTGTTGGGTCAATCCAACCATTTACACTAATTTCTTAAGAATAATGTGTCCAACTTTCAATCAATAAATGAATCTTGGAGAAGACACTACTTAGTACACTTAAGCATCCATAAATGGCTAAGAAGGGTTTCAGAGGATATATGATTTTTTTTCAATTAGGCCATTGGATATTTAATTTTCTAATGCCACCCTTTTCAAATGTACTTACAGTTATTTTAATTCTCTAAAAAATTTCGGATTTATGATATGTTAATTATTATTATTATTATTGTTATTATTATTATTTTTTGCATACAATTTTTGTAGCAACTAACATTATAAGAAAAATGAATGCTCATATATAATCTGCAATCCCTCTTCATGTATAAAAAGTAGCAAGTACAAAAATGGAACTCTAATAAATAGTATTACAACAAATTCATAAAATTGCCTAAATTCAAATGAAAAATAAAGAGGCAATATATTACACCTCTCTAAATTATTTATAGCCTGAACCTAAAACATCTTGTCATAGTAATAATACAAGCTATAAAGGCATAGGTGACAGAATCAATACACAAATATCCAAGACAATCATGTCATCATGGGAATTGCAATAATACAAGCTTTAAAGAAAGAGGTGACAATATTAAAACACAAGTCTTGTAGTTCAAGGCCCCAGTCATAGATTTGACATTCATTTTAAACTAAACTCCATGTATTCATAATTCATTAATTATATAGGCTTTTGCCTTTACACCATTGGCACTAATGAATCCTATGCTTTAGCTGTCAATAGGTCATGTTTATTTGTCCCTACCATACTTTAAATTACTTCTAATATACTACCTAATAAAATCACTTTTTTGTAAGAATCCTATGTTATTTTTATTCTTTATAGTTACTTCCAATACCATGCATACCTTGTGGTCAAGGTCAATAAAAAATATTTTTGAAATAGATTCTAAATTTTGTGGAATATTAGTTTTTTCACAAAAATATTTTCTAAGTGAAAAAAATTTCATTTTTTATTTTAAAGCATTTGCCAAAATCTTATTTTCCAACTTTAATTAATTATATGGCAAGGGATGTTGACCCTAATCATCAAGTACAATACTTTGATTTATTTTAAGCATTAGTGTGTCAATGTTATAAAATATTTTTAATTATGGTTATAATTTTTTAAAATTTTTATAAGGGAGAAGTTTATTTTTTTAATATCTGTATTTGTGCTATTTATGCATAATATTGTTAAAAGGGCCCATGCATTCTCCCTTGGAAGGAGGGATAAATTCCTCCATGGATACCAAGGAAGAAGTTCAATTATAATAAAAAAAGATACCATAGGCTAGCCAGTTGTGACTTTTGCTGGGTGTGTCAATGTTGCTCGTGATTCAACAATGAGCTATAGGCTGTGCAAAAAGTGAACAATGCATAGTGTAGTGCAAGCAACGAGCTATAGGTTGGATGCAACGTTGGGAGCTCCGCGTTTCGGGGGAGCAAAAGAGACCCCATCACAAAGTTTAGACCCTACGATTTGGCAACAATTATCGTGCGGTTATCGTTGTTTCATGGGTTCGTACCATAATTGCACTAACTCAGTGTATTTTTATGCACTGAATCAATGCGAAAACAATGAATATCAATAGCGTACGGTTTATGTACTTTAACTATACAATTGTTGTGTCAAAACTGCACAACAATCATATAGTTAAAGTACATAAACCGTACGCTATTGATATTCATTGTTTTCGCACTGATTCAGTGCGTAAAAATACACTGAGTCAGTGCGATTATGGTACGAACCCATGAAACAATGATAACCGCATGATAATTGTTGCCAAATTGTAGGGTCTAAACTTTGTGATGCCCCCATTGTTGCTTAACAATGTTACAATGTTATATGTTGAAGAGTCTTCACAAATATCATTGCTAAGAAAATTCCTCCCTTGTAAAAAAGATATTACCTTAAGTAAGTTCGTTTTGTAACAAGAACTACCGGTAATAGAACAAATCAGTAGTTGTATTAACTTAGTGCTTGTTGAATAAAACAGGATGTCATAAAATGGATGGACAGACAGCCACCTCGAACGACATCCATCCAGAGGCTCACACAGACCACCCGCGCGCTTTGTGACCCGCTCGTCTCAATCCCACTCACAGAATGAATCTGGTTCACCAGATTTTCCTCTCCCCAAACCAACCATTTCTTTAAAAATTCGGAGCCCCTTGTTGCCGATGATGATCAGAAAACATTTGCAAACAATCGTTTCACCACGCACGCCATAGCCGGGAGGTGAGAATGAGGTAGAGACGCTGCGATTTGTTCGTTTGTGTGCCAAATTGAGAGTGGGCGATGGCAATTTGTGTGGCTCCCTTTCGGACCCTGTCCTCTTCCCTCCTCCGTTCCGGTGCAGCTGCGGCGCCAGCAGCTCTCGCCAGCTCGAAAGCTGCAATCCTTGGCTACCATAGCGCGCTACGAACAAGCTTGAAACACACGCGAACGTCCAGTAACTCGTACAGTGGAGGAGGAATGAGTTTCTGCGCCCAAGCTGCAACAAATGGTGAGAATCTGAATTGGACTGGTGGGTTTGGAATGGTGAGATTTTGCATTGGAATGGTGGAATGGTGGGTTTATAATGGTGAGAATTTACATTGGAATGGTGGGTTTATAATGGTGAGAATTTGCATTGGAATGGTGGGTTTACAATGGTGAGAGTTTTACATTGGAATGGTGGGTTTAGAATTGTGTGAATTTGCGTTGGAATGGTGGGTCTAGAATTGTGTTAATTTGCATTGAAATGGTGGTTTTGGGATGTTAGAATTTGCATTATATTTTTGTGACGATGCTGCTGCTTTGGTTGCAGACGCGATCGCTACTTCAGCTCCTTTCTTGACGGACCATGCGAAGTTGATTGACAGCGTGGAGACCTTCATTTTCGACTGTGATGGTATTTTGTGCCCTCTCTTTCTTTTGCGTCGTAATTTGATCTAGGGGTGCAAACTAGGCTTCCACATTGTAGATGAAATTCAATAGGAGGGGTGGCACGCTGCAGGTGTTATCTGGAAGGGCGACTCGCTCATTGATGGCGTCCCTGAGACGCTGGACCTGCTGCGATCCATGGTATGTTCTTATTAATGCTGTCATGTTTTTGAAGTGCCTTAGGATTTGAATAATGTGGGGTAGGGTTTCCCCAATTTGCACAGCGTAAAGTATATATTTCGATATTCCTGATGATTCTGACGGTATTTCGGCATTGGTTGGGGATGCAGGGTAAGCGTCTGGTATTCGTGACCAACAATTCCACCAAGTCGAGGAAGCAGTACGGGAAAAAGTTCGAGAGTCTTGGATTGAGTGTTACAGAGGTGGAAGCTTTGTGCCCTAACGATTCATGTGTATCGATTAGGAAACCAAAGGAGCCCGAATTGGTGTTTTTGACTGTTTGGATTAGGTCGTATGGAGACCTTCTTTTTGTCCAATTTTATTTGTTCTCACCAACACATGGAATTTTGGTGATATTAATTTTTCCCTCATGTCAATTATGCTGTCCCCGATATGATTAGTCCAGATGACCATTTTATAAATCACGAACTCCTGTCCTTTAGGGGTTGGTATATTGACTACATATTTTCGTTCTGCCATATTTGATTCTTAAAAGTATCATCGACTTTGCAACTGTTGCAGGAGGAAATCTTTGCATCGTCGTTTGCTGCAGCTGCGTATTTGATGTCAATCAAATTTCCTTCCGACAAGAAGGTAGGGTTGAGACCTATTACTTTTGGGATATCAATCTTGTTGTTATCCATACGATGTTTTGTGCGAAAAATATTTATCTGCGCAGTTCTTCTCACTTTCTTGCTATGGGACTTGAACCAGGTGTACGTAATTGGTGAAGCTGGTATTGAGTTGGAGCTTAAAAAAGCAGGCATTAATTACATTGGAGGCCCTGTACGTCTCGCAGTATTCTCGAATATTTGCTTTGGTTTGGGTGGAGTGTTAATATCAATATTAATTCTATTATTTGTATACTTTGCGTGCTCATTATGCAAAATCCCTTCTCACATATAGCAAAATTTCATGATGTAACAAACAGAATGGCGTCATTCTTGATCTTCTGAGCATTTACCCTAATTATCATCTTGGTGTACCTATTTGGTTTAATCGTGAGGAAATTTAGGATGCTATTCAGTACCTTTGACGCGTTAGTGGTTTTGCAGGAAGATGGAGACAAAAAGATAATTCTGGCACCTGGTCGGCTTATGGAGCACGACCGTGATGTATGTTCTGCACACTTGTGATCCTATACTCTATTAACCTCGTTCATTTCTTGATGGCCCTTCTTTCTTCTATGGTTGGGTTTGATGGAAGATATGACATGTTGACAGGTTGCAGCTGTTGTGGTAGGCTTCGACCGATACCTCAACTACTACAAGCTTCAGTACGTAATCAAACTCTCCATGAAAGCTTATTTCCTGCAGCTCTTATTGAAGTGCTAATTATTCCTCTTGTTAAGCTCTGTCTAAATCAAGTCCACAGTCACCTTTCTAAGGATGCTGCTCTTAAAACTAATTTCCCTTGTAATACCAGGTATGCAACTCTTTGCATCCGTGAAAACCCAGGGTGCTTGTTCATTGCTACCAATTGTGACGCTGTGACTCATTTGACAGATGCACAGGAATGGGCAGGTAAAACCGTTTTCCATATTTCGCCTATCCATATAAATGTTTTCTGGAGGGAGAAATCTTAATTGTGTCTATTCCATCTTTTGCTTTGTGCGCTCATCTACAAGTTCATACTAGCAAGGGATACTTGTGCTATGTTGTTGACTGTTGTTAATTGTTGCAACAGGTGGTGGTTGCATGGTGGGTGCTATCAAAGGCTCGACAAAGAAAGAGCCACATGTGGTTGGCAAGCCCTCCACTTTCATGATGGACTATCTTGCATCAGAGTAAGAACCTGACTGTGAACCGGGACAATTTTCTTTCTGATGGATTGGCGTCATTACCGTTCTCGACCGGGTACTTGCCTCTGGGCGCAGTTGTACTTTGATAGGTATTATTGCAGGGAACGTCTGCTTACGGATCTAATAGGTCACATTACGGTTGTGGCAGGTTCAACATAAAAACATCGCAGATTTGTATGGTGGGGGACCGTTTGGACACAGATATCCTTTTTGGCCAAAACGGAGGTTGTGCTACTCTCTTGGTTCTGTCAGGTAAACTCCTTGATTTAAGCATTTTAGAATATCTGGGAGTGATTTTGGGGAGATGTATAGATCTGTTGAGTGATCTTTGGGTACAAGAGCCAAATTTTGTTGAGATCAAAATTTCATTTTTATGCATGAACTTCTTCTGCAATTGCAAAGTGGGAGGTTGTAGACCTCTAGAAGTGATAGTGAAACCCAATTCCATTCAAGATTGAATGGCCATGGACATTTAGCCAAGTCATATTTACACTATTGGCGAATAAGTCCACCCAACTAGATGAATTGCTTTTGGTAACAGGGATCAGTGTAGGAGACGGGATCTGGTCCCTAACTGTTTTGGCGTTCTCTACCTTACCAACACTTAAGAGTCGTGCTGCCACAAACTTTTCTCTCTGCTTGTAAGGTGTTGGTTTGTCCTCACTACTGTTGAGAGATTAATGCACTGGAATGTCCACACAGGAGTGACTACGTTGGAGAGTCTTCAGAGCCCCGAGAACGAAATCCAACCCGACTTTTACACGAACAAGATTTCGGACCTTCTCGCAGTCAAGAAAGTCGCTAATGTTTGATTGTGGCTTATGGAAATTGTTGCCGAGGTTCCCTTCCTGGCGAAATTCTGTCAGATAAAGCAAGTTGTGTGGCGTGGGATGTTGCTGGGACATTTAGTGCTGCTTCACGCCATTTGTATTGTATACTTACTGCATTGTTCTTTATTCACCTGAAATAGTTGCCGAATTTTAACACAGGGTTTCTTTACATGCCTATTCAAGGAAACTCTGTTGCTGATGTTGATCCCCTCTACTTTAGGTAACTCAGTACGAAACCTGACGAACCAATCCAATTCTCTGGCCAAATTCGGTCCACCATAGATTATGTTACTTGACTTCGTTGCAAACACCGTTCTGATCCTACGCTGTAGAGCTCAATTGTTGCAGATTTGTAGTCCTTTAAAAACACTGATCCATCTGTAAAATAGATGTTTGTATTTGGCATTGATGCTGTGTCCAGTTTGTGATTCATTGTGATTCCTTACTCACTTGAATCTATCCAGTCTGAAACTTATGCATTGAGTGGCATTTGGGACACTTTTTCTTGACTACTTCTCATCCCAATTAGGCAAGTGCAGGCAGTGCAGGCAATCGTGGCTTCTTTTGCCAGGCAAGGAATGAATACAACTGGCCAGGTACCAGGCCATGTCAACAGGGCGAAATGACCTTCGTTACTGAAAAAAATTAATTACTGCCAAAGTTGTCAGACTGAGTCTGAATCGGTCAAGTTGGTTATTATTATAGTATTATGAAAAATTGTTGTGTCAAGATGTAAGTTACAGGGTTATGATTCAATTGAAGCGACATCCTCTTTATAGTAAACAAGACATCTTTGTGCTCTCGAGGCTTACATGCTTGAGTGAACTTATAGTGGCAGTTTGATGTCAAATCTCACGTTGGTAATTGTTCCTTCAATTCCAAATGGAGGAATGTTCATGATTGGATGATTTGAAAATGTTTTCAATGGTGAAAGAAAAGAAATGAAGAGTAAATTAAATTATATGGATATAATAGTATTCTTGAAAGAAGCTCTGATATTTGGGCCGTTCTCCTAATTAAAGGGAGAATTTGAAAGAAAGTTCCAACCAAGTTTGAACTCTTTCATAAAAATTCAAGGAGGAATTAGAGTGATTGTCGAAGACTACAATCTTCTCACAACTTCTTTCTTTCTTTTTTAAAGCCTAAAGGACAATTGTATGTTGAATGGACAATTTGAAATTCAAGCAATTTGGGGCATGTTTGGGGCATCTTTTGCTAAAACCCTCGTCAACTTTGAAATTTGGCATGTATGTAATTAATAAAATATGGCATACACTTGCCCCCAAAAAACAAATTTCCCCTCCCAAATCATATTCTAAGAGATGTCAAAGTTTGTTAGCAATATTTGGGCAATTTCAAGATAAAACATTTTCTTCTAACTTCATACCCTATTATCTTGCAATCCATGAAGTCAAAGTTCTTGAAAGTTTTCCCACTTATTCCAAATGTTTGTCTCTAACTTTCACTGTTTGGATTTCAAATAAAAAATTTCCTTGTTGTACAAGAAATCATCAAAAAATGATTTGGAATTTTTGCATGAATTAATTAGGATGGATGCTACTCATTATAATCTACGCCTGAAGCTTTGTTTCTTGTCATTTTGATAATAAATGCAAAATTTAGATGTTTTTTTAAAATTTTCAATATCAAACTTGGCAGCAAAAAATATATTCTAAAAGATGTTAGTTCTTTTTGGGGGGGGATTAAAATAGATTTGAACGTACTCAAAAACATTTGAACCACAACATTCTAAATAATGAGGTAAAAGTTATGAGGAGTTTTATTTTGCAGGCAATGAAAGTAGAAAAAAATATATGAAGTTGCCTTTTGTTCTCAATTTTGGAATTTTTTTCAAATAAAAATAAAAATGAAGAATATTAATTGCTTACTAAAATATTTTCACCACTAGGATTAACAATTTTCAAATTCTTTCAAAAATGATTAGCATATTAGTTTTATCTTTTATTCAATAACACCTTCCACTTTACAATTTTAAAAAAATGAATATGAAAGTTTTTATGAATAAATCACACACACGTGTGTATATATATATACACACATTCAACCTATTCTCTAACTTATTGAATAAAATGCAGAAGTTTATAGGACATATGTGTTTTTTTCCTAAAAATGTTGAAAGACAAAACTTCACCTTTTTAGAAAGGCTAGAAAAGCCTACATTTTGAAGTTTAGGCACATTGAACTTGCAATCAAAGGGAACATTCTGTCACGGACATAGTTAGAACCTTCTCCAAGAAATTTGTAGTTAGAGGAAGCTTCTTGAGAAGCTTCCCAAGTAGGAGAAGCTTCTGGAAGTTTCTAGAAGGACGTCCAAGTTGGAGGGAAGCTTCTTGAGAAACTTCCCAAATGAAGGAAGCTTCTGGAAGGACGTCCAAGCTAGAGGAAAGCTTCTTGAGAAGCTTTCCAAGTAGCGAAAGCTTCTGGAAGAACCTCCTAGCTGATAGTATATATAGGAGTCGAGACTAAAGTAGTCCTCAGTCTCGACAACACCTCTCTTGATCTTAGCTCTTGACTCAAGCTCTAGTCTTGTACTTCTTGAACTCTAATATCAAGTCTTGTTATCTGGAAACCATCTTGTCTTGTCTTGTATCTTGCACGTCCGTTATAGTTTGTCGAGACTGACTTTTCAAATTTTGCTTTGCAAAATTTGATTCCGAACTTCTTAGCAAACGGACAGAGTGTTAGTTCAGTTGAAACCTTGTTGTGTTAGTCATTGAGAGGACCAAGAGCAAAACTAATATTGGAGCTTGATTTTTTTTGATTGCGTGCGGACTACCGCCCTTCTTGAAAATATTGAAGCGCTTAGAGGTTGCGGACTACCCTCCTCTAAACTAGTATTATTTTTTTCTCAACAAAGTTTTTCTTGATTTGCGTGCGGACTACCGCCCTTCTTGAAAACAACTTTGATATTTAGAGATTGAGGATTATCCATCTCTAAATTGGTTCTTGATTAATAGCTCAATCCTTTTAGTATTCTTGTCGAGTGAATCAAGATGTCTGGAAGCAAAGACGCTAATTCAGGAGCAACCAAATTAGATCTCATCTTGAAGGCTATTGATTCTTTGTCCATGCGGACAAATGTTCTCGAAGATTTTGCTGCAAATACAAGTGCAAGAGTGGTTGAAGCATCTCAATCCATTCCATCTGCTTCAATCTCGGGGACGAGTGTACCTGCTCAACACTTTGATTCATACGTCTCAACCACAAGGGAGCCACAGATTAGTCTCCCCGAAAAGTTTGATGGTTCCAGAGCAAAATTTCGAGGATTTGTGAATTAAGTTCAACTCATCATTTTTCTTCAACCTCAACAATATCTGATAGACGAATCACGGGTGGGCTTGATTGGAAGCTTGCTCACTGGACCAGCTTTGTCTTGGTTTTCACCACTATTTGAGAAAAAAATTTCAATTCTCAACAACTTCGAGACATTCTTAGCGGTATTTTCTGAAGCATTTGGAGAACACGACAAGATTCGTTGGACAACAACTAAAGTTCGTTCTTTACAACAAGGATCTCGCTCAGCTTCGCTATATGCATCGGAATTTCGACAACTTGCTTGCGACATCAATTAGGACAAAGAAGCACTCATGAATCAATTTCAATAGGGTTTGAGAGACGACGTCAAGGACTTACTACTATCGTTTCCTGATCCCCAGACACTCAACAAAGCCATAAATCAAGTGGTAAAATGTGACAATCGATTATTTCAACGGCGTCAAGATCGACGGTCATGGACTACACTAACCGCACAAACAAATATCTTGCCAACGGTTAAGGCAGCACATATAACAAGCATACATTCCGAAGGCCCTGAGGACATGCAATTGATGCTGTACGATTTGGGCCGCTTACCGCGCAAGAAAAGAAACGCCGTCTTGATGAAGATTTGTGTTTATATTGTGGAGGCCCTGGCCACAAGACCACCGATTGCCAGAAGAAGCACAAAAAACATCTTCTCAAGACAAGAGCCGTACATATATCGGAAAACGAAGACACTCAGCCACAGTAGGGACCGTGCGGCTCGAGCCTTCAGGTGTCCAGACGAACTTAGGTCTCACCTTTCTTCTCAACCTTCTCATTGCTTTACCATACCTCTACGTTTGGGCCCCAAAAAGAAGTTACGGATTCATGCCCTTTTAGATTCTGGAGCTTCAACTTGTTTTATCGACGAAGGATTTGCGAAACGTCACAAGATTCCTCTAGTCAAAAAACCAAACCTGTATATGTAGAAGCCATAGACGGTCGGGCCTTATCTTTGGGCGATGTCACTCATGAAACTAAACCATTAGAGGTTTCATTTGAAGGGCATAAAAGTCAGATCATATTCAATGTGATCAAGACTCCATCCAATTCCGTGGTTTTAGGACTTTCTTGGCTCAAAAAATACAATCCAGTCGTGGACTGGAAGTCACGAAGTCTATCATTTTCTCTAAAAACTTCGGCAACGAAATCTCTTCCAGCATCTTCAAATGTCAAGCCCGTACTTGTTGGAGCTAGAGCTTTTATTAAAGCAGCAAGAAAGGACGACCCCTATATTATTTACGCAACCCCAATACGTGACAACAACAATACTTTATCAAGTATTCCAAGTCAGTATGAAGAATTTGGAGATGTCTTTAAAAAAAAGAACGCCGACATTTTGCCAGAACATCGGCCATATGATTGCACCATTGATCTTGAAAATGAAGCGCAGCCACCATTTGGTCCAATCTACAACCTATCGCAGAATGAACTTTCAACATTGAAGGAGTATATCAACGAAAGTCTTGCAAAGAACTTCATTCGACATTCCAAATCTCCAGCTGGTGCGCTAATACTTTTTGTAAAGAAAAAAGACGGTTCTTTACGAATGTGTGTTGACTATCGAGGTCTGAATAAATTAACGGTGAAAAATCGATATCCTTTGCCGTTAATATCTGGACTTCTTGATCAACTTGGACAAGCCAAAATCTATACCAAGATTGACCTTCGCGGAGCGTATAACTTGGTGCGCATAAAAGAAGGGGACGAATGGAAGACAGTATTCCGAACAAGATATAAACATTTTGAGTATAACGTCATGCCATTTGGACTTACAAATGCACGAGCTATTTTTCAGCACTTGATGAATGATATTTTCCGCGAGTTTTTGGATCAATTTGTCGTATGTTATCTTGACAACATCTTGATTTATTCCAAAAATATTGAAGAACATGAAGGATACGTAAAACTTGTGCTACAAAAGCTACGAGATGCTAGATTATATGCCAAATTAGAAAAATGCGTATTTCATCAACCGCAAGTGGAGTTTCTTGGATACATCATCTCCAACGAAGGCCTATTGATGGATCCAAAGAAAATTCAAGCTATTACAGACTGGTCAACTCCTTGAACTGTACGTGATGTACAGTGTTTTTTCGGAGTTGCCAACTTCTACCGGATCTTCATCAAAAATTATTCACAAGTAGCAGCTCCACTGACTCGGCTAACATGCAAAGACAAACTAGATTGGGGACCTGAAGTAGAGAAAGCTTTTCAACATTTGAAGTCAGCTTTTACAACTGCTCCAATTTTGACCCATCCAAACTTTTCGAAACCATTTTATATGGAAACGGATGCTTCAGATTTTGTATTAGGAGCAGTTCTTTCGCAAATGGGAGAAGAAGGAAGACTTCACCCCGTCGAGTTCTATTCAAGAAAATTTTCAGCTGCTGAGATTAACTACGAGATTCATGACAAGGAGCTCCTTGCTATTGTGGACTCGTTTCAAGAATGGCGCCACTTACTTGAAGGTGTGTCACATCAGGTGACTGTATATACAGATCACAAAATTTTTGAATATTTCATGTCTGCTCGCGTTCTGAACCGACATCAAGCTCGTTGGAATATGTCTTTATCTCGCTTCGACTTCATTATCACGTATCGTCCCGGAAAGCAACAAGGATTGTCAGACGCCTTGTCTCAGAGATCATACTTGGTACCAAAAGAAGGAGAAGCTGCATACGATCAACAACAAATGACTCTCCTTAAGCCCGAGCAATTCCATCTTCGTGCAACAACTATGGCAATACCAGTTGATTCTTCGTTCCTTAACCAAGTTCGTACAACATCGAATTTGGATCCTCTAGTTCTTGACATTAAGCGTCGGTCTCACCGTGATGGCGACAACTTCAAGTTTTCAGACAACCTCTTGTATTTTGAAGAACGTTTATACATTCCTGAGGGTCCACTGCGCCTTCGAGTTCTTCAAACTCGACATGATTTTCCTGCTGCTGGACATTTTGGATTCAACAAAACATTAGAGCTCGTATCTCGAGATTTTTGGTGGCCTCAAATGTGGAAGGTTGTCAAAGACTTTGTGCTCACTTGTGACACTTGTTCAAGGTCTAAGAATCCTCGACGTCGACCGCATGGACTTCTCCAGCCATTACCCATTCCAAAGCGGCCATGGTCTTCAGTTTCTATGGACTTTATTACGGACTTACCTCCATTCAAGTCCTTTGATTCCGTATGTGTGATTGTGGATCGACTTACAAAAATGGCGCATTTTATACCATGCAAGAAGACTAGCGAAGAAACAGCGAAACTCTTCTTGGACAATATTTATCGATATCACGGACTACCAGACGATATCATATCGGATTAAGGACCTCAATTTGTTTCCAAGTTTTGGAGATCTCTCTTTGAAACTTTAAGGGTGGATATCAAACTTTCTTCTGCCTTCCATCTTCAAACGGATAGACAAACGGAACGTGTAAATCAAGTATTAGAATAGTATTTACGTTGTACCATCAACTATCAACAAGATGATTGGACTTTACATCTGACATTGGCGGAATTTGCATACAACAACACTATCCACACTTCTATTCGACAAACGCCGTTTTATACCAACTATGGATACCATCCGAAGTTTGATTTGTTTGGCATTTCTCAAACAGACAATCCGGCAACCAAAGATTTGACTTTGCATTTATCAGATCTTCATGATACGATGAAACTTCATCTACAAGCCGTTCAAGACCGTTACAAAACGTCAGCAGACGCATTGCGCAAAGAATCTCCTCCATTCCAAGTTGGCGACAAAGTTTGGCTCCTTCGACGCAACATCCAGAACACTCAACCATGTGACAAATTGGATTATCGCCGGTTAGACCCATTTTCCATTCAAAAGCAGATCAATCCCGTTGCTTATCGATTGGAGCTTCCGACATCTATGAAAGTCCATCTGGTCTTTCATGTTTTTCTTCTGGAGCCGCATAAAGAGTCCAATTTACCAGGAAGAAGTCAACCACCACCGCCTTCCATTGAAATAGATAATCATGAGGAATATGAGGTGGAAAAGGTACTTGATTCACGACGTAGACATAGTAAGTTGGAGTATTTTGGTACATTGGCGCGGATACGACATTAATGAACGCACATGGGAATCAGCAGCGAACTTGGTCAATGCGCCGCAAAAGATACATGAGTTTCGTCAACGCTATCCCGATAAACCGTAGCCTATCAAAACAATAGCTTCTTTGAGACGCCTCCTCACCTGAAGCTGAATATAAAGAGGGGAGAGTTGATACAAACAAGATAGTCTTTACTCTAGACATAGAAAATTTTAGTCTTCGATTAGCTTTTGCAGAAACTCCAGTATGTCTAATTGGAAGGTTTTTAGAGACTCTTTAGATCCTGAGCACACTACCGAACCCGAGCTTGAGCTTTCTATGTCACAGTTACCAGATCAGCCTTTGCAACCTGCAGATTCTCCTCCACCACGACCTCAAGACGAAGGTGAATCTTCGGCACAACGAAAACGACCACGTACCGAACAGCCATGGCATGGTAATCTTCAACGTGACGTTCGAGCTTTAGTGATCTTATTGCAAGTTGGAAGACTCGAGCCTGATGGACTAGAAGTTATCTTTCAAGGATGTTTTGAAGGCCTCAACATGGAGCAGTACTTTGGGTTTCTTCTAGTAGAGGGAAGTCGGGATCACAATCGATGGTTAAGTGGCCCTATCCAATCTTTATCTAGAGATCAACGGACAGCTTATGTTGTAGATATTGTTCGTCGCATTCTTGATTTCTTGCAGATGTAGAACAAAGAGCACTTGAACCCCTCTTGGAACTCCTCGCTAAAAAAAGGGGTGATGTCACGGACATAGTTAGAACCTCCTCCAAGAAACTTGTAGTTAGAGGAAGCTTCTTGAGAAGCTTCCCAAGTAGGAGAAGCTTCTGGAAGTTTTTAGAAGGACATTCAAGCTGGAGGGAAGCTTCTTGAGAAACTTCCCAAATGAAGGAAGTTTCTGGAAGGACGTCCAAGATAGAGGGAAGCTTCTTGAGAAGCTTCCCAGGTAGCGGAAGCTTCTGGAAGAACCTCCTAGCTGATAGTATATATAGGAGTCGAGACTAAGGTAGTCCTCAGTCTCGACAACACCTCTCTTGATCTTAGCTCTTGACTCAAGCTCTAGTCTTCTACTTCTTGAACTCTAATATCAAGTCTTGTTATCTGGAAACCATCTTGTCTTGTCTTGTATTTTGCACGTCCGTTACACATTCACCTTAAAATTTTGGAATAATGTATTTGAACAAGTTAACAGAAGATCCTATAGTAGTATTTGTTGAAAAATAAATATTGATGAAGATTAACCCCTAAAGGACCAACTTGCTATTTTTAGCAACATAGAAATTTTGGGTAGGTACACAGGATTGGAGATTTATGTATTTCAGGCTAAATTTTTGATAGAAGAAAGGGATAAGGAATATCTTTCATATGCACTAAATTTCATGACATTTGGAAAAAGGAGACAAAAGTTATGGCCTAATATGGTTTGTTTTTTTGTAATTGGGCAGTCCAGGTAGATTAAAAAAAATCACTTTTTTGAAAAATAAAAATCTGAAATTGTTTTTTTAGATTTATATATACACGGAATGCTTTACATCATTCCAAATTGATCAATGAGTCAACAATTATGAGGAATTTTAGTTTGTGGGTAGTTATGGATTCTCTACTCTAAAATAAACTTTGAAGTTGTTTATTTCACTTTACTTTCAAGACAAGTGTCCCTATCAAATGATGTGACTATTTTTTTAACACTTTTATAATTCTTTACTCATCCTTTTGGTGTATTTTGTTTTGGTCCAAACATAAATCATTATATATTGCACTTGATATCAAAAACATATAAAAAAAAAATTGCTCTGTTTTTTGGCAATTTTGGCTCTTTTGGAAGGACGTTTTCTTGAGGTTGTAGGATTGATTTGAAAAATTGAAATAATTGAAATCTTTTCCATTTATTATATCATCTCTAGCATATATATATTTAGAAATACAAACTAAAAGAATAAATCAATGATTTTTACAAAGCTTGTGTGGTTCCTCTCTTCCTATAAAGTAAAAAACATTATTCCTACAAAGAGGAAAAATGCTATCTTAGTAGGGACATGCTTTTATCCATTTGTGGTGCAAAGGCAATATAAGGTATACAAAAGTTGGTCTCTAGTGTCGTTACTACTGTCTATCTGGTAAGTGTAATAAATTCTTCTCACCCTTCTCTCTATAGATAGAAAAGAAACCAAAGTAAATTGAAAAGAGTATGCACAAAACAAATGTATTATCACCTGACTACATCAAAAGACATTTGTCTTATCTTGCCCATCATAATTCACACACCATAATCATTGACGTAAAAGGAAAAAAAAAATTCAAGTTTTACACCATAGTACAGCAATAAATGATTTTTATGCGTAACTTCTTTTCATCATTGTTGAAGTATTCAACGAACACAAGCGTATTCATATATGGACAATGTGTATTATTTTTATTTATGATTTTTTGGTTGTTATGTAAAATCCATTTTTGCAAGAAAGATTAAATTTTTTTTCATAATTCCCCTTGAGAAAAGTAAAGGGACCTCTTCTAAAATTTAGGTAATGTGGACCCAATCATTTGTCTTATCAATCATCAAATCATGGCTATAACGGCCGGATATTCAAGAAACAAGACATTTGTCTCAAGTGTCTCTATAGAAACTAATTTGACTATTTTTTAACAATCTAACATCATCTACTCTAACAACTAAATTCATATACTTAAACAATATGGAATAACACAAGACAATTATTACATAATGGGATTAGACAACTAGATGTCATAATTCATGAGTGACACATGTACAAATTTTGACGCCAATGCTTAATATGAAGTGTGGTAAATGCTAATTTTTCTCATAAAAATCCATGATTGCATTTTCCTACAAATTTTGTAGAACTATGCAATGCTTCGTGTCGTATAACTTTTGTATCACTTTATACTTTTTCAAGTTCTTCAATCATTCTTGTAATAAGTTTTTTCAATACAGATGCTACTAAAAATGGATTTGTCTTGTGGATACAATGCACTTGATTTTAGAAGCAAATAAGAAAAAAATTGCTTAACCCCTAAAGTCCCAAAGTCCTTACGGGGGACTCTTGGGAGTTTAGGTAGGCTTGTGCGATCTCAATTTTTGACCTGATTTTTTGAAACTTTTTTGGAAGATATGAAATCAAATTAGCTTCATGGAAATATAATTTTTATTCCAATCGGTGCTTGGGAGCAAAAGTTATGCCACTTTATGTCCAAAAAGCAACTTAAGGGATAGGCCAAAATAAATCATAAAAAGTGATTTTTTTAATTTTTAATTTATATTTTTGTCTACATTTGAAGCTTTGATTCATTCTATTTGGACTAGTGATGAAAAAGTTATAGACAATCTTGTTTTTTGGGCAATTTAAGTATCTTCTTGAAAAAATAACTTATAGTATTCATTTTTGAATGCAATTCTTGTAATTTTTCAAAAAAAAATGTTAGACGGGGTTAAGTTTGATTATTAGAATAGTCTCATTGTTGGAATTATTGTGTTTCAATTCCACCTTAGAGCTATTAATGGTTTAGTTGTCCCTTCAATCATGAACCTATTTCTACTTAACAATTTTTTAATGAGTGAAAATTAAATGTTTTTTTGTTGAATTTTTTTTTATAGATTTTTAACTTAGTTTTTCAACATAAAAAATTAAAAAATCAAACTCAATAGTAAAAAAGTTTTAAGTTAAGAAGATTTGAAGCCCAAAAATTTGGTCAAGTAAGGTGTAAAAAAACTTGTTTTCTTTACTTTCAATGCAAATCATCTTGCAATCTACATGGTCGAAGATTTTGAAATTTTTTTCCATACATTTTTATATTGTTCTAGTACAAGATTCTATAGTTGAATATGCCAAGAAAAACAATTTTAAAAGTGTTTTGCTCTTTGCAATAGAAATGGCAATTTTGACTGTTTTCTGATGGAAAAAGGGTCTTGGAACTTTAGGGGTTAAACCTTAAATGACGGGGTAGTGACCATGGAAATCATCCCTTTGCTTACGATGTGAATCATGGGCTTAAAAAATTGCAAAAGCACTCATTAAAAGTCAAATTACTATAGATGAGCTCTCATTTTTACAACAAAATAATGAAGATGAATAATTGCATTTTTTCTCCTACTAGAAAGATTTCTTTGTCATCCATCGGACAAAAAACGTCCTTGTTGATGTTTAAAGGTTAAAATTATAAAGATAGAAGATAAGGCAAATATCTTACCTTCTAATATTATCAAAAGACGTAATTTTTCTTATCATAACTATGACAGTTTATCCGGTATGAATTGTGACATGAAAAGACAAAAATATTCAAGAGATAGTTTACAATACAAGGGAGTGAAGTAGTTTAGAGTACAACATTAGCAATAACATCAAATCTCCAACTCTCACAACACTCACACAATGGAAATTTTTCACAAAACTAGTTTAATAGCATCCTTTAATTGGATATCAATTTAATTCAAAACACACTAGGAAGGACTTTAATTTATTGTACATTTTAACTTAAGAAAATCATCCATATGAGGTTAGTTTCCAAAACAATCCATGCCATGTAATTAAAAAAATATATTAAGCCATTTTATTATCTGGCATTTTTTTATATAAGTACTAGAAAGTTGAAGACCATTAGATCGAATCCAATGAATAAGGAAGTTGATGTTTTTGGGCACTAGCATCATTGTTGAATGTTGGCAATGACAAGTCAAAGCATGATTGAAAAACATATGTCTATTTAACTAATTATTAGAGGTTTCTTAATTTTATATAAAAACATTGCAATTATAATCTAGCAATGGCTTATAGGCAACTCATAGATTCTTTAGGTTTACCAAAAATATACTAGATACAAACACCAAATGCATTTTTTAAGTTCTAAATAATTTCCAAAAGAATAAAGGTTAAATTTTATTAAGTTCAATAAAGGTGGGTGTTAAATATTGTATAAGAATATGCCAAGTTATGTGACTAATTTGTGGTATTGAAAAAGTGATTTTGAAATAGGTTATTGAATTTTTAGAAAAGAATTCCAATACTAAGTATGTAAAGTTGCAAACTTTGATAGTCATTGACTTTTGATTTGTGATTGCATTTTGCTTCAAATTTTTGTAAATATGGAGTACTTCACACACTAAAACTTTTGTATTTACATTTTACTTTTTCTTCACTCATTTTTGTGCTATGGGATTTTGAATACAAATATTCTTAACATTGATTTTATTTTGTGAGTCATTGTAAGTAGTCTTTGTCCTTCATTCATCAACTCAACATCCGCTAGTTGTCTGTTCAATTGAATTGTGATTATAGATTTTTATACATTAGATTGAAAGCTCATTTTTGGTGTTGTGTCAAAGATGAGCCTCTTAGAACAATGCATCCTTCTTTTGTGGTTATAAGGATATATTTTTCTTCCATTGCACTATGCATTTCAATGAAGAAGTGCACCTTAGCTTGGATATTTCAAAATGGAGGCTTTCAAAAGCCTATTGTATGATGAAAAGGTTGAAAATCACCCTAATTTTAGAATAGTTTGAAGGCAATTGCAAGAAATACTTATAGAATTTTTCAATACAAGTTGCATGCTAGAATAATTTTCAAGTACAATTTCGAAAGCAATGATCCAATGTAGGTGAAATTTCTTTTGATTGTAGATATGATCATTTGAAATTTGTTCCTATTTTTCAATTATTTTTTAAAACTAATTTATTAGAAAATATTGATTTCCAAAATATGTCACATTTATAGTTTTAGAAGATTGGAATACTATTGAGTGTCCATTATAATAAATTTGGAGCTAAAATTTGGAAGGATTGGTTTTTTTATAGCCCAAAAAATATTCTATAAAGGAATTTTAAAAATAGATAATTCTATGTTGTAAAGAGGTCTACAAAGTGAGCTTCTTTTTATATGCATATAGAAATATGAAAAAAAATATTTTGAATTTTTTTTAAATGACCATTTCTATAGAATTATTATCAATGTCTAATTTTTATTCTATACTTTGAACCATTTTACTATCTCTTACAAATCAAAATTTCAAAGAACTATTTTCTTTAGATTTTAAACTTTTCAAGTTCTCTTACTTCCAAAATTATGCTTCATGTTCCTATGGTAAAATCTCTCAAAAGATCTCTACATTGGCCACATTTTTATATTTTAAAAATATCTAATTTTAAAGTATTCTAGAGAAAATCATGAATATTAAAGAAAAGGCAACAAGATCAGCAAGTCTTTTTTATAATTTCCCTTGATTGTTTTTTAATTTTAGTAGAGTTTGTAATCCAAAAGGTTAATCCCTAATTTAAGCCCTTTGCATTTTGAGCCTAGAAAATGTAGGAAATTGCCATTTTTGAATCAAAGTTTGTAAATGATTTTTATGTAAAACATGACAATTGTAATTGTATATTCTTCATTTCACCTTCATATATATAAAATACAAAAAAAAATTCGATTTGAAAATTCTTTATTGTTTGTGATATCAACTTGATTAACCCCTAAATGCCCAAGGCCTGTTTTCAGCTCCTAGAAATTTGCTCTAAATTGAACAAAAAGACAACATTTTGATATGTTGTATCAATTTTTTTGGAATTGTAACCGTACAAATTCAAACTAGACATATTAGAGATCATACAGGAAAAGAAAACACAACAATATCACTTAGGGATTGAAAGATTATAATGTTTGACCATGAAGGTGTTAAAACTAAGAAATTCTTTTAATCCTTTTTTTTCATGTTAAATCTAAAAATTTGGTCACCAAAAAAATATGAGGTTAAAAGGCCTAACTTGCACAACCCCAATCAATTTATGGCTTCTCAAAATCTACTTTACAACTTTTTATAAATGAATTTCTAATGTGATTTTTCTTCCAAGATCTAGTGTATTTGAGGCTCATTTCCAAGAGCCCTCAACACTACGGAAAGCCAAGATTGCAATGGGTACCCTTGAACAAAATCTTGAATAGAAGAATCATAATCAATCATTTTCATAATCGAATTTTTGATGCTAAAATTAGATTTCAAAAAGAATTTTTTTTAAATATAAACGTCTAAAAATAGCAAATTGGTTAGATTTTATTTAACTTCAAATGATTGTCGACATCCAAATTGGGTGGCTTGGGCATTTAGGAGTTAAATTGAAATTTTTTTTTCTTCATTGTATGTGTGGGTGTATCCCAATTTCAAAATTCAAGAAATAAAAGAGCATGTCAACATGGTCTAGATATTCTAGTATAATGTATTAATGTAGATGCTTGGATTGGAAATTATTACAGGAAAGAATATAACTTGAACCCACTTTGCAAAAGATTTATACACCTTGCATTGCCAAGATCTTGTGGTGAAGAACAAAACATCAAGAAATACTCACTTAAGTTCACCAAAATTTCAAAAAGACTTGTTTAAAATCCAAATAATAGATTTTTGTAGAAAATAATGTTAATTAGTAAGGAAGAAAATCTGAAAAAAGTTTCAATACACAATTTTTATGGTATAAAAGATTTTTTTTTTGCCATTGCCATTAGAAAAAATCTGAATTTGGTTCTCTTGTAATACAATGGTTGGATACATTCTTACTAGCGGTTGGTGCCTAGCACGTATTGTACTAGTGTATGTGCCATTTAAGGCAAGGATTTTTTTCCTTCTCATTTACCTTTTTTTGACACAATGGAGTCAAATTGCACTCTTTCAAAAAATACATATTTTTTTCCCAAAAAAAAAGTCTTTTTTTTGCCAAATATTTACATTTCTATTCAAAATATGGATGAAGTTGCATTTTGTGGATGAAAATGTACTTGCAAATATAATTGAATTGCATTGAAGATTCCTTGGATGAATGTAGAATATAATGTGTGAATAGTGAACACCAAATTTCAAGAGATTCATCATCTTGGGCTCTGAGCATGAATGGTACGGGTTGGGCGCCAACGGGAAGAACGTGGGCGGCAACCGTTGGACACGTTCTTCCTATTGGCGCCCAACACGTATTGTACTATTGTTTGTCAGGTACTCAAGGCCTAACAGCTGCTATTTAAGGTAAGTTTTTTTTTCTAATATACCTTATTTAGACACAATGGAGTTTAAATTGCACCATTTCAACAAAAATATAATTTTTTTTGCCAAATACAAGCAGTCTATTTTTGCCAAATATTTCCATTTCTACATAAAATATGGATGAAGTTGCCAATTGTGGATGAAAATGGGTAGTCATATAACGAATATGGATGAATGTGCTTATACACCAAATTTCAAGTAATGGGTCATTGCAAGAAAGACCGTTCAAAAGGCGTAGCGTTTTCCACAATACTCATGTTTTCTTTCAGGAGGACTTTTTTAGTAAGGAAATTAATTTTTTTAAATGTGAAAGAAATGTTTAATGTATACACCTTTAAAAAGAAGGTACATTAGGAAAGAAAAGTATAGAAAAATTTTCTAAGTAGAAAAACTAGAAAAGTGCAAAATCTCAACAAAATGGATACTTGCACTGTAATTTCACATTTTAATTTGTAAGAAATAGAAAAAAAATTCAAAAAAACAAAATATTGACCATTTGGGAATAGTTTATAGTGATGAGATTTCACCAAAACATTGATCTTAGAACCATCTTCATTGTTCAGAAATTGCACGCAATGGAAGTGTTGCTTGCATTCATGAGGAAGACACAAAATAATATATTTTTAGATTTCTTTTGGTAGGAATATGCTTTTCTACTATGCAAATAGACCAAGAAAATTTTAGCTCTAGATCATTAAATTTGGAGACTCCTAACGTAGTAAAAATCCCTAAACCTTACATTGAAACCAATTAACAAAAATGATTTTTTAAATATAAAACAATTTTTTTAATTTCTAAAAAATAAGGGATCTGATTACCATCAAATTAGGTATTTCCAATAAAAATTTCATGTTCATTGGACTTTTGCTTCAAAAGTTATAGTGGATGATAAGAGAGTCACTTGCTCCATGACTAGTAAATAGGACCAGTCTTTCTTGCAAAGTTGCAATGACCCTGATTCTCAAAAAATAACGAAAATCTTCCTTCCCTTTCCAATTTTTTCCTTATTTGGACAATCTTGATTCAGCACAAATAATCCATTAATTACAAAGAAGTTATGGTGCAAGGACAATTGCCTACATAGGCTAGGAATGGACCTTGTGAAGTGTGCAAACAAGCTTCTTGTCAACTTGTTAAGACAAAGCCTAAGAGAGCGTTGATTGTGTTAGATTTGCAATTTCAAGGACTGCCCTTGCCAAGAAGTACACTGGCATTGCTTCTTCTATTTTCCATCTCAAGCCGGGGCCAAGGACTCTTGGTCAACATCTTGTGGAGAATGTACACTTCACATAGATGAGCCGCACAAACTCTAGGTTGTTTGTATGACTGCCTTGAGCAATGCAAAGCTAGATGTTATTGAATCGATCCATAGATGTCTATGGATGCTACTAATCTAGTTTGATCACTTGATGTATACAATTCACTGTTTGAGACTGTGAGTGCTGGCTATTCTAGAGTCATCCATATTGTCTTTCCTTGTCCTCCTTTGCCTTTCAAATTTTCACCTATATCTTGAGTCGTGGGAGAGGCTTTTAGACACATTTTTTACAGCCAAATCCTAGTTCTTGTTCTGTGTTGTTGGTGTAACCAACTTTAGATCTGCCTTTGAGAGACTCTGTGGAGCAATTACTGTTACAATCAAAATGATGGATAGGTTCATGGAGCATCGGGCTTCAAACTACATTGATGCAAGGCTATGGAGCAAGCTTCTTGAAGTAGCAAAGGAAAATTAAGGAAATTAGAGTTGTTAGAACTATAGTCTAGAATCACAAATAGTATAAATTTTTTATGCTTTCATCCTATTTCTAGGCCCCTAAAAGATTTGGAGGCAAAATTTGGAAAACAAAGTTACTTACTAGGAGTTCATAGAATAACAAAGAGCCTTTTTAAAATGATAAAATCTCCTTCTTGTAGCAATCTTCAAAGGGTGCTTCTTTTGCACTAATAAATGCATGGTTGTAAATTTTTATTTCTTGAAATGAAATTGGTTGACCAAGAGTACCTTCAAATTGACAAAATATAGCCAATTTTTATTTATTTATTTTTAATTTAAGAAGAATACAAACATCATCTATTATCTTACAAATTTCCAATCATTTTAACTATTGTTGTGTGCAAAAGTTTTGGAGATATTATAACTAAATTCTTGGAAATAAATCATTTTATTTATAATATTTTAATAATTCTATATTTAAAAAAATCTTCTAACCCTTAAAACATTTTGAATTCTATCTCTAGATTGTCACATTGCATGGATTTAGGTCTGCAAATTAGACAAAGACAAATAGAAATCTTACGTGGACTTTTGTTTTTACGGCTTGGATTTAGTGGGTGAAAAAAAGTACTTAGAAATCATAATTTTCTGTTAGTATGTTATTAGATGATATGATAGAAGATTTTTGAGATAGAATTTCATGATGGAAGTTGGCCACCAATAGAGGACTAAATCACAAATAGAAAGGACCATGCTTTTGTGTATGTTACTCTTGTTTTAACAAAGCCTATTTCTAATCACATTATATAATATAATGCACTTAAAAGACAAATGTTGTATTTTAGTCAAACAAACTCTCATAGCCTTTGAAGATACAAATCCAAAAAAGACCTTTATGAAAAAATCAAACACAAATTGATGATGAAAATTGATTTTTAAACAAAAATATGCATTTTTTTCTTAATATAGGTATGATGGAAGAAATTAAGCAATTATTTGAAACTCACGTAAAAATCTCAAGAATATATTCTAAATAAATCTATTTTTATTTTTATTTTCATTCATTGAAATACAACTTTATATTTCTTAGATATTATATAGAAAATATAGATAATCTAGTTTTATTTTAACTTCATTTTTCTAAAATGCATTTGATCTAACATTTTTTGACCTTTTATCAATTTATTAATAATGTGACAAACAAATATCAAACATTTTTTTAATTAATGCTAATTGTGCCTCTCAATCAAAAGGGAATTTGGTACTTTCGTACTTGGCATGAATGGTACATATTGGGCTCCAACAAGAAGGCTCCACAGTTGTGGGGGCGGCAACCACCAGACACATTCTTCCCGTTTAGGTCCAACTTGTATTCTATTACTATTTGTGTCTAACGCGTGCCATTCAATGTAAGGATTTTTTTTCTAATATACCTTTTTTCTTACACAGTGGATCAAATGGAGTCAAATTGTATTTAAAATTTTAAAATACATATTTTTTTTTGCCAAATAAGAATAGTCTTTTATTGCCAAGCATTTTCAATATATGTTTAAAATATGGATGAAGTTGCCTTTTGCGGATGAAACTATTAAATCGTATAATTGAAATGTGTTGAAGATGGATGAGTGTAGAAATAAAATGCTTGATTACCAAATTTTAAATGAATAATCATTATCTTGGTACAAATGTATGTGTTGGGAGCCTACATGAAGAACATGGGCGGCAATCGTTGGATACATTCTTACTAGCGGTTGGTGCCTAGCACGTATTGTACTAGTGTATGTGCCATTTAAGGCAAGGATTTTTTTCCTTCTCATTTACCTTTTTTTGACACAATGGAGTCAAATTGCACTCTTTCAAAAAATACATATTTTTTTCCCAAAAAAAAAGTCTTTTTTTTGCCAAATATTTACATTTCTATTCAAAATATGGATGAAGTTGCATTTTGTGGATGAAAATGTGCTTGCAAATATAATTGAATTGCATTGAAGATTCCTTGGATGAATGTAGAATATAATGTGTGAACAGTGAACACCAAATTTCAAGAGATTCATCATCTTGGGCTCTGAGCATGAATGGTACGGGTTGGGCGCCAACGGGAAGAACGTGGGCGGCAACCGTTGGACACGTTCTTCCTATTGGCGCCCAACACGTATTGTACTATTGTTTGTCAGGCACTCAAGGCCTAACAGCTGCTATTTAAGGTAAGGATTTTTTTTCTAATATACCTCGTTAAACAAAAATATAATTTTTTTTGCCAAATACAAGCAATTTATTTTTGCCAAATATTTCCATTTCTACATAAAATATGGATGAAGTTGCCAATTGTGGATGAAAATGGGAAATCATATAATGAATATGGATGAATGTGCTTATACACAAAATTTCAAGTGATGGGTCATTGCAAGTGAAAAAAATAGTGGAAGTCTTTCCTCCCTTTCCAATTTCTTCGTATTTGGGTAGTCTTGATTCAGTACAAATAATCCATTAATTACAAAGAAGTTATAGTGCAAGGACAATTGCCTATACATGCTAGGAATGGACCTTGTAAAGTGTCCAACTAGGCTTTGCCTAAGAGAGCTTTGATTGTGGTTAGATTTGCAGTTTCAAGGACTACTCTTGCCGAGAAGTATTCATTGGCATTGCTTCTTCTATTTTCCATCTTAGGCTAGGGCCAAGGACTCTTGGTTGAACATCTTGTGAAGAATGTACACCTCCACAAACCTACGTGGCAGTAATAAAGAGTAACCAGTGAACATGTGTCCGAATCAAGCTCTCTGAACCAAATGAACATTTGCACATAAGCTAGTTGATTTGTTTGCGAAAATGGACACGGTTTTTTCTACTAGTGTTGTTTTCCAAAGTCTCACCTACTATGTCTAGAGTTGTGGGGGGAGGCTTCTACACACCTTTTCTATAGCCAAATCCTATTTCCAAATTCTCACCTTTGTCTTGAATTGTGGGGGAGTTTTAAGTCTTCCATCTTGTCTTCCCCTGCCCGCCCTTGTTTTCCAAAGTCTCACCTATGTCTCGAGTTGTGAGGGAGGCTTCTAGACCCAAGTCCTGGTTCCTCTTCTGTGGTGCTGTTGGTGTATCTAGCTTGTGCTGTTGGTATAATCAACTTCAGATCTGCCTTTGAGACCCGCTTTGAGAGAGAAGCTGTGGAGAGATTGCTGTTACAAACACTCATGGAGCATCCGGCTTCAACCTGCATTGGTGAAGGTTTCTTGAGAAAGCTTCTGGCGAAAGCGAAGAAAGGGACCACGGAGCCTTACTTCGCTGCAGACATCGCGGAGGGAAACTTGCAGACCTCTATGTTAACGATGGCCAAGCTTGTAAGCTCTTGATAACAAGCTTTGTTGTTGCAGATGAGCAGCTAGTTAGCAATCAACTAGCTTTGAAGTTGCAGTTTTCTGTTTTGCAGATGAGCAGCTAGTAGGCAATCAACTAGTTTTGAAGTCGCAGTGTTCTCTTATGCAGATGAGCAGTTAGTCTGCACATTTGAAGGTTCAGTGTATACTCTTTGCAGATGAGCCTTAGAAAAGCTTGAAGTTTTGCGTTTTTTTTCTCTAACTTGAAGATGAGACTTCTTAAGAAAAGCTTGAAGTTTCGCTTTTCCCTCTAACTCGCAGATGCGTCCTAGATGAGCTTGAAGTTACAATTTGGGCTTTTTAAGATGAGCCACCGATAGTAATGTTGAAATGTTTTCCTCTTTAGCAGCTGAGCCTCTCAAGATAATAAACTTCGGAAGTTTCAGTTTCGCTGTTGCAGATGAGTCTTTGATAGTTAGCTTGAAGTTTCAGTTCCCCCTGTGAACCCTATTCCCTCGATCTCCTTCTTGCATGCCAAAACTGAATGTGGTAGAGTGGTCATGGTTGATGGTTCCAGGGTTTCCCGGCTGCGTTTATGGAGCACCATGGCAAAAACCTCACAGAGAATATCATTCTGGAAGACCATGACGGACACAAATGGCCAGTGCTGTTAGGCCGGTACTGGGACTCTAAGCCGTGCTTCCTGCAAGGCAAGGCCTGGAACTCCAAGCCGTGCCTCCTGCAAGGGTGGGGAGAGTTTGCAGCCGATTGCAACCTTGCTGTCAACGACCAAATCCTCTTGTACCTGTGGGAAGACTCTCATTTCATAGTTCATGTCTTCGACAGTAACCTCGAGATCAAGTACAAGCGGGGTGGTACCAGTGCTCACATCGCCAGAACTACTCTCCTACAAGTGACGGACCCCATCGAGAGTTTCGGCTTCAAGACGACGACACCGAATATATCGTCTCTCCCAAGCACAAACAACAACAGTGGAGTTGCTAAGAACGTTCACAAAGAGAATCACACTACCCAAGCTTCACCATCAGGTGAGAAGCTTGGCAACCAAGAGCCTGGAGTAGAAGAGGATGACGACCGAGTCGCTGATTTCAATGCGAAATCTGGAGAGATGGTAGAGAGTTTTCAAAGCGCACCTACTTCTGATGCGGAGGAGGACCAGGCATTGAGCATGGAGAGAGCCAGGATCCTGAACCGAAACATTACGCTTGACGATTTAACGCGACTTGGGGTACAAGAGTTTTACGGTTCAGTTTCAGATCCGCCAAGGGGTGCCTTGTCGGTCCTTGATTCCTACTTAAAAGCCGATTTTTCAGTTCAAGAAACTGCTCGGTCAACAGTCAGAAAAGGGAAGGAGCCTAAATTCATCGAGGAGATAATACCAAAGAAACGTGCAAGACAAGCTCCAACTGACCGTTCTCAAACTGTTTCTGCAAGGTAAGTAAACTCCTCTTAAACGGCTGCTGAAATAAGAAGCGCTGAGATTTGTTACTCTTGAAGTTGTAAGGCAGGAGAAAATCGTACTCCACTTTGAAATTCTTGGCGCTAGCTTCATTAACTTAGCTATGAATTTCCCAAGTCATTGAGGTGCATGTGTTGCCAAAACCAACCACATGATATAGAGTCACATGAAATGCTACAAGCCTACAACTAAGTGAAATCTTAGCACGCTGGAGCTTTCACTGGATTAAGGCTGCAATAAACATAACATCACTAACCCATCTGCATGTGGAATATTGCCATGTAACGAAATTGCCATATATAACCATGACTGAGATTGTGCTTGGGAGTGGACTGACTGTTTTCTAAACGATGGGATCTACCGCCCCTATTACAGCACTTCCAGGACACGGCAGGCAAGAGGAATGAGGACATCACCAGACGATTCTGACGATGCAGACACACGAGCAACGATGTCAGCTCCTCCCCCATGGCAAAGACTGTCGCATCGCATGTATGGCGGGGCTGTAGGAATAGCAGGAGATGCAGCGTTCGCTGCACGCACAGCGAAAGCAAGAGAAGCAGCCGAAGCAGCAGCCAACAAAGAAGGCGATGCTACAGCCCGAGCCCCAGCTCCAGCTCCAGTCCCAGCTCCAGTCCCAGCAAGTGATCCAGTGACGCCGCTGCAAGTTGAAGCTCCGAAGCAGGCATTCAAACGCCCCCAGCCCCGAAACCCACCGCGGCACCACCAACTGTTCTTTTCCAAACGCCGCCCCGTCACTCAGCAGGAACGCCAGGCGGCTCTCGACGCAGGCCAGCGATATGCCGTGGCCTCCTACAACAGGACGCATGTCATGCAACTGAGATTTTCGCAAGTCTATTGCGGATATATTTTGGTATGTAACTACCTCTGGGAAACAGTGTTGCTCATGTTTTTATTTGGCGTTTGACTTTGTACGTTCTGTACTGATCTTTGGGTACCCCTGTTGTTCATTCCTCGTTTTCTGCATAGAATAAACGATGTGGATTGAGTACCGGATGGGGTACTAACACTACTAATTGTAGAGGATGCATGTCACATTGAATCGTGATAATGGTCTCGCAAACAAAAGGTGTAGTAGATCGACTGCATGTGATAGTCAATCTAGCGTATTCAATGACGAAATTACAAACAAATAAGATTGAAGCAGTGTATAACAATTTGTGATTCAATGACAAAATTACAAACATATAAGATTGAAGCAATGCACAACGATTTGTGATTCAATGACATAATTACAAACATATAAGATTGAAGCAATGCACAATGATTTGTGATTCAATGACAAAATTACTATCAAATAAGATTGAAGCAATGCACAACAATTTGTGAGTATATGTGTGATTTTTAGAAAACAAAGGTGTCTATGTAGTGTGAAGTTAGCATAGAAGATCCCCACCCATTCTATATTCACCGATTGGAGATGTGAATGTTTCAAACTTGCTCACTTCCTTCACATCCTCTCATGGTGTTAGCTTTTCAAACTAATTCACATCCATTGATCCATATTAAGGAAGTATTGAGGAAGTGCTTGATTCTAAAGTTGTTTGCCCTTGCCTTCCCTAAATTCTAGCACCTCCTCCCTGTATAAAATTATTCACCCCCCCCCCCATCCGTCCCCAAATAGTAGTACATAAGTCGGAATCTTTTGAAGTGTTACATTTAATGTGGAATATCTTCAACTATATGCATGACAATGATTTAAAGGTCATGTACCAATACAACCCTTCAAAGTTTTTCTAAGTGTCAACTTTGAAAATACACTAGAAGATTATATTAAAATACATCAATTTTTTTTGGAAAATGTGTGATTTCCATCTACCTACAAGTAAAAATGAACCTCACTTTAATGCCAAGACTCACTCTATCAATGCAAATGAGTGCAAATGAATAGTCTAGGCAAATCTATAGTTAAGAAAGATTGAAAGAACCTCTAATGCATAACATCATTGACTCTATGTTTGCACATTGACGCAAATGAATGGTTAACTTTAGACAAATTTGTAGATAAGGAAAAATCCTCTTATGCTAATGTTGACCTGATCTAAGGCAAGAAAACCTATTTCCAATTTTTTGTCCTTTTAAGAATCACACTTTATTAGTTTGTGTTGATTAGCCTTGCCAAGAGAAATTCAGTGGAAAAAAATATCTTCGAATTGTTTCTTTTAAATTTCCTATGACTATTTGAAGTGAAAGGTAACAACAAACTTTCTATTACTGTCCATAGACCTTGCCATAGACATGTACTAAAACCGTTCAAAAAGTAGGAATTCAAGGGGTGAGAGTCCATCAATATCTCAAAGGTTAGTGCACTTCACTGAAATTGCATCATGAAGAGGTTGGTTTAGGGTGAAGAAATACGTCTCAGAAATTATGGGTGCATGTTCTACCTTATGCTTCTTTGCACATCAGAACTTAGGCAAACTTCTTGTGAGTACGTGCAAAGGCCTAGACCACCGATTTGGTTGTTCAAATGATAATGCTAATGTTCCCTCGATCTATGCAAATCAGCTCAAATTAACAGTTTAAACAGATCAACACGTAAAAACAAAACCTCTAATGCTAACATTGCTATGCACATGAGCTTAAATGAATGGTTAAGACAGGTCTAAAGATTAAAGAAAAACTGTAGACTAATGTGAACGTGGACTCTAGTTATGATTCTATGTACATCATTCAACTAAAATGAACAGTTTGGAGAGGTTTACAGATTAAAAAAGGTCAAAATAAAAACCCTCTACTGATAACATTGCTATGCGTACCAGCTCAAATGAACAGTTTCTACTGATCTACAGGTAAAACCAACCTCTGATGCTAACATGGACTCTTTCTATGATTCTATGCATGCACATCAAATAAACAGTTTGGAGACTGAGGTCGACAGATAAATAAAGAACCTCAAATGCACAGTTTAGAGAGGTCTACAGATTAAAAACAAAAACAAAAACTCTTACCAATGCTAACGTTGCTACCCACATCAGCTCAAACGCATGGTTTAGACAGATCTCCAGGTAAAACCCCACCCTCTAATGCTACCGTTGACTCGTCGAATGCACATCAGCTCCGATGCACAGTTTCAGACAGACCAACCTGTTGTGAATTCATGCAAATTCCTGACTGACCCGGTTAATTTTCCTTGCTTGCGTTCGTGCCTTGGCAGGGCGGGACCGCAGATTTTGCCAAGGCTATGGAGCTTCCCCTGCAGGGAAAGAAACAAGTGATTCTCTACGACATGACGGGCCGCCAATGGCCCGCGCTGTGGCGTGGCGAGCACCCCAAGCGCACCGGCTTGGACAGCAGTGCATGGACCTCCTTCGTCCTGGAACATTACTTGGAGGAGGACGATGTTTGTGTGTTTGAGCTTCCCGACCCCAAAGTGAGCAACATCTCAGTGACAGTGTTCCCAGTCGTGCCCGTGACTCCCACCCCCTCGGGATGGAAAAACCACTACTCGGTGGACGAGCCAGTGGTACCGGCCGTGGTACAGCCCGAGGCCGACGTCGGCTTGGTTCAGGCAACATTGGGGCAGTCCTCCAGCTTCGAAAAAGAAGGTGAGCTCAGTATTAGAGATTTCTGCTTTCGAGAGCTGAGCTAGCAAGGCACTATAAATTGGAAACTTCGACGTGAGTGTCATACGTAACAGTAGTACTTGGGATCAGATGGAGACGGTGTGTTGATCGTTTCTATCCTTGCAAGGTAACAGCTTCGATCTGTTAAATAGTTGAAAGAATGTGCTACTTGGGAGATACGTACGTGGGTGCTGTGCCAGTTAATTCTAGCCTTGCAAGGAAAGAATACGTTAGCAACTTGTGTGGTTCGTAATATTGTTCAACTGGGAGGTATGTGGGGTGGGGTCGATCGGTTCTATCCTTACTTAATTGCAAGGAAAGAATGGGTAGCAACTTCTGTTGTTTGTGATATTGCTCAGTTGTGGAGGTAATTATGTGAGGTGTGTGTCGATCGTTTCAATCTTTGCATGGTACGTAGCAACTTCTGTGGTTTGGAAGAATGTGCAACTGGGTAGGTAGGTAGGTGATGTGTCGATCGTTTCTAGTCTTACAAGGAAAGAAATGCCGGTAGCAACTTAATTGTGTTGTTCGTCATATATAATGTTCAACTGTGGAAGTGTGTGTGTGTGTGGGGGGGGTCGATCGTTTCTAGCCTTGCAAGGAAAGAATGGGTAGCAACTTCTGTTGTTTGTGACATTGCCCAATTGTGGAGGTAACTATGCGGGGTTTGTGTTGATCGTTTCTATCCTTGCAAGGTAGCAACTTCTGTGGTTTGGAACAATGTGCAACTGGGGAGATACATGGGTGGTACGTGTGTCGTTTCTATCCTTGCAAGGAAAGAATTGGTATCATCTTCTGTTGTTTGTGACATTGTTCAACTTTGGAGGTCGGTACGTGGGTGGTGTGTCGTTTCTAGCCTTGCAAGGGAACAATTTCTGTGGTTTATAACAATATTCGGTCAACTGCGGAGCTGTCTGGGTGGTATATATGCCGTTTCTATCCTTGCAATATAAGAATGGGTAGCAAATTCTGTTGTTCCTGACAATGTTCATTTAACTGTGGAGGTGGTTGGTGTTTTATTTCTATCCCTTTTAGAGCAAATGACTTGAAAGAAGAAGAGACTGCCACATGAGTCGATCTAGCTATGACTGTTTCAAATTCGGAATTCCTTTAATTTGTTTGTCTTTCTTTTTGTAGACTCTGGGATGGAGGGGCAGCGGAGGAGGCTCAGCATCGACCTAAATGAACAAATCCTGCGAGAAGGACAAGAGCAGTGAGGAAGACGAGCAACGAGAGCGACAAGAGCAGCGAGAAGGGAAAACGCTGCATGGAGAAAACAAAAAACAACAATCTTGAATAAAATAAAGTGTGGAAAAAATCGTGGAGTAGATCTGCATGGTGGAAAAAATCTGCGAGGAGGAAGACAGTTCAGGAGAATCTCCCTTGAAAAGTGAGCCAGTGCTACAGGGACCGAGCAGCGTAATTGCTTCTTTCGGCATTTTGTTGTTATGCCACCTTGTCCTTGACTGTGACTGACGGAAACATCCACAGCTGGTCACTAACGTTGATTCAACAAGTGACGCAAGACTCACCGTGACTTTTTTATTTTATTTTTCGAACTGCTATTTATTGCACAATTTATAACTTCTGCAAATGTGATGATTGGTAGAGGGGATTGGTTAGTTTTTCAAGATGTTCAATTCTCTTTTACTGTGTTTTTGTGATTCAATGCGTCTATGATTGAGGTGCTGGAGAACTGACGAGAAGCACCAAAGTCACGGGCCTTTGATGGGACTGTGTCGGAATGTTTGCGTAAGTCAAGTATTTATTTCCATCTGTATCTGGGCATCTTCTTTTGTAAATTGATGACTCTTTGTATGCTCAATAACGAGTGTCCAATGCGCAAGGTTTTGCCCGATCAGGATCTGCTGTTCTAGGATTGTTTGGAAATGATTTTGAAGTAATTTTCAACACTTAATTGTTTACGAAAATGTGAAAAAAGAGTGCAAAAATAAACACTCTATTGCTAGTGAAGAATCATCTACAGTAGTCTTAACATGAGTGATCCTTCGATTTAGAGTGTCTTTCTTGCACAGACAGCTCCCCTGCATACATGCTCAAAGACCTAATAAGCAGTCCTTGTCAGGCTCTTAAAAATTCAGCAAAGAGGTTGTGAGTGAAATATTCTGACACCATTCTAGCTTGAATTCCAGACACCCATTGCATTGGTCACTAATGTTATGAAAAAGCTGAAAGTCCAAATCTTTCGTGAACCGTGAAATCGTTAACAGACGTTTCAAGCTAATTGTAATGCCACTCAATTGTGGTGCAATTTGACTCAATTACGAACGTCTATCAGTAAAAGCAATCAGCACGTGACCGTGACGATAGTTAAACTTCTCAGAGGGGAACTACCTCATAAACACAAAAATCCACACTAAACCTCAGTGCATTTGCTACGATGTAAGTGCTTAATCCTGTCCAAAGCAACTAGGACAGTCCAACTGCACCTTGTGACTTGTACCATACGCAACGTACCGCAAGGATACAAAAACCGCATTCTGACAGCAACTAACGATGGCATTTAGAGTTACCCAAACTAGTTGACTAAAAAATGCTAGAAGTTCGTAACTCTCATTAAATATTTGTACCAAGAGCATACATCATAGGTATCAATACTATTCAAAAGAGAAGGATCTCTATGATCTATAAACATAGTTGGTAATAATATTCATGAAGAGTAACATTCTTAAATCAATTAGTGTAGGTAATACCATTAATATTGGAGTGGAGTCCTCTAAGAGGCCTGCAAGCAGCATTGCTCCAAATGTCTTCGTAAGTGACGGTGCCCTGGGCCCTGAGTCTCACATAGGTCTGCAATTAAAGTTGATTTTTTCAGGTGCTACTGCAGACTGCAGCCATGCATTACAACATCGTTGTACACTCGCAAAATCACTCTGGCCATCAATGCTGCCAACTTCGTTCAGAGGAAATAAGTTTTAAACTAGACTCAGAATTCTGAGTTTCAAAAATCCAATTGAAGAGAGCTAAAGTTTGAAACAACTACCAAAATTCCCGTTACGTGCAGCTTCGCACCTTTGATAAAAGGGCCACAACAGTCCCCCGGAGAAGATATATCCTCTAACGGACAAAAAGAAGTTCACATGAGCAGTAAAAAGGGACTAATCCCTACCAGATCTCAACCTCATGATCACCACCGAAACTAATCAATGCATCAAAGATACAGTACTTGACCCTGTATACCGATTCTCTTCTTCCGAACAGTTTGACTACCTCATCGGTCCAGTCGCGTTCCAGAAAGTTTGCACTTCACAACACAGCTAATTCTTGGGGAGGAAAATGAAAAAGAAAATAATACTCTGTCAACAGAAAGCAATTGACAGGCTCCATCTGTGATTGCTACTAGAGCGAGTGGAGAGCAAAGGTGAGTCGAAATTCCTTTGAACTGCAGCTTCCAAGCTCTCAGTTCTCATAAAGACACTTCATCCACAGTGCAATCTGCGATCATATCACGAAGTCAGCCATCAATCCATCCTCCATAACTGTTATCGTCTTCAGGATGCCTGGAAGGTGATGGGCCTGCCTGAAACCCATTTTGCGAAGGGTGAACAGGATGTGGCAACCCCACGTAAGGACTACCGCGAGGATACATTCCAGGGTCATAGGGAGAGTACTCCCCCGGATGATGGTGATGAGGGATGAACGGGGGAGGAGTGTGAGGGGGGTACGCAAAAGGCTGGTGTCGCACTGCACGCATTTGTAAATGAGGAGGATACGGAGGAGGAGGATACGGAGGAGGCGGAAGGTTGTTTTGCCATACAAGCCTCGGGTTGTTGTTTCTGAACGGCACGTGACCTTGTGGGCTTGGCAATTCACCTTCCTCCGGTGAATCAGCACCCACCGGTCTGGACACCCCACTTGATACCCCAGGATACTGTCGGGGGTCACGATTGCGTGGCGTAGCAACCTTCCCTGGGACTTGACTAGGCAGTGGTCGCGGCGGGACTGATGGGATGAAAAGACTGGCCATCGGTTCTGATGGAGGTGGAAGCTTCGCAGGCATCTCACTCTTCCGATTCATTGAGCTTCGATTTGCTGTCGACGGTCCCTCAGGGAGCACCGGAACCCCACCCTTGACGCGACCAACAAATTTCTTGTCGCAGTAGATGAAGAAGTGCGGGGAAACATGGTTGCCCTGCTCCAAGCACTCCATGCTTTTTTCATTCACGCTTCCGGGTAGATAGAAAGACTGCGCATCATTGCAGGACATGAATGTCAGCAAAACAGGCATTAATCTAGTTAATATGGAATACACTCAAACCTCTCTAATAATACGGCCTCGAGGGGACACATAGGCTTCTGAATGCACTCACATACGTTCACAACATGACGTGTGGAGGTCCTGGAGGATGTCCAATCCGATGAGAACAGAAACATAACAGACTCTCAGGATAAACATGGAGAGAATGGGCAATTACAGAATTTGCCATTAGAGTGTTGAATGTACTTGAGAAATAAACTAATCGAAGAAAAGACTACGGTTAAAGGAAGAAAGAGCAAGGAAATGTGATAACCTTCTCCGCCATAAGTGAATCATCGTCCACCAGACATTCGTAACCTAGATGCTCTAGGCTGCACAATAGACAGAAGTCGTATTAATATACAAGCTATGGAGAGTATCCAAAATTCAAGGAAAGAAGATCACCAGATACATTCCTAAATAGTTGAGAGAACTTACTTTTTCTTCATTGGAGGAACAATAAGGACAAGTAGTCTTGGATTCATTCCCAAAGCGTGGGAAACAAACTTTTCCACGAATGCAAATGGAGGGTTCAACCCGATGACCTGTTAAGACTGGCCGGTTAAATTCAAGAACGACACGATTCACTTTTTTCTAAGCTAAGAATTTAGCAACAGGAGCCATTTCATTCGAACGAAAAGTGGTGTGAGAAGCAGTAAGTGATAGACACCGGATTCAAATCAAACTGATTCTGTGGCACGAAATAAAAGAAACAGGAACCAATGCCCAAGGGCCAAGACCTGACAGAGTTGCCAAATTGGCTTCCATACCAAGTTTTCACCAGGCCCACAATCTTTCAAGCCGACTTGCAACCAGTCCTTTTGCTCAAATCCAAAGGCATCCTATCCATGTGCAAACACTTAATCAGTAAGACTGTACAACGCCAACATAATAATTTTCACACGTAGAAGTGAGAGTCATTTCTATTCCTCACCAATTTCACTGAAACTTGTCAGAAATTTCTGGGAAGATCCAGGCCTACGAGGGACCTACGCGGAATGTTGCGAGTAACACTGAAACAAATGCACTTACTTTCGAAGGGAAGATATCGAAGTTCTTGAACTGGCAGTTGGTCTTTCTAGCCTCTGACAGAGCTTCGCGGAACAACCGGCAAAAAGAATTATCTCCACAGCTAAAATCCACAATCTAAGACATCAACAAACAAGGCAACAGTGAGTCCATGAGGACAAAATCAGAAACACAATTTATTCTGTTTAAGAAAAATACGCAGCTAACGATTGTGACTTATCATGAATGGAAAAACTAAACACATGTCGGTAACCAGAAGTGGCCTCTTTCCCATTGGTCATCTCTATACGATAACTGAAAAGCTTCGGTCAATATTAGCATGAATAAGTGGCCAATCGAAAGGAGGAAAATCAAATGAAATTTCATTCTACTATCTGATGCAGTGATATCTGATATAGTTCTTAAGAGAGACACGAGTCCATACCGTATCTCTATCCCAAATATAGGGCTGAAGAATTTCCACCACCTGCTCAACCACGCTGGAATTTAGTAAGACAAAAGCATTCAAGTGAGGGTTCAACTCCACACCAAACCATAGAACAGAGATACTCAGTGGTATCCACAGATGTATCTCCTTCACCCACCGATCTACAAACATACTACCTCAACGTCTTTCAATTTATCATAAAATTGACAAGGACTTACTATGCTTGGGCACCTACTAGCTACCTTAGAAAAGCTAGAATCTTGATTAATTAAATTAGCCTGGAATAACTTAATCCCAAAAAACCAAAAGGCAGACCCATATGTTAAGTTACTGTCCAGAGATAGATAGGCAAACTCCCATGCTTAACGAAGAGTAAGGCGAAGGATATTAAAACCGTAATGGATCCCATCCCCTATACTGCCAACTGTTACCAACAAAAAACTCATCCGTTCATACCCTCGGTTGGACTCATTAGCAAAGGGTGTAAGCATGACCTAGCTAAACATTTATGGCCACTGATTTTTTTATGTGTCTAATGTGTATCTTAGTGGTCTACAACCTCCGCTTTAGAACTGCATAAGAAATTCACCATATAGTGACAAAAGTTTGATCTCAACGGATTGGATATCGCACCCAAAGATTACTTCACCGCTCCGTGCATCTTCCAAGAACCACACTCCTAAAAGTGTTAAAATATATGAAGTGAGCAGATAGTATTTTCTACCTTATCAAACCAAACCCTGCGTACCTTTTCAAGCTTCTGAAGTTTTGTGAAGTGCCGTCCATAAGATGTGTACCGCTTCCCGAACAAGGTTGGAGCAAGATAGGTCCTCAAACGCTCCTGTGAAGAAATTGGGGCTCAATCGACGTTAGCTTAAGCATTAAAACTAAATACGCGGCATCTGAACAATTCACAAAATAAGTACTTGTATTTTAGCACATGTGGGGGCCTACACCTGAATCTGTTTCACACGTCACTCGATGCTGAGAAACCTGACAACCTACCCCAACTACAACCCTAACTAACCAAATCCAACAAAGACCACACAAACAGAAGAAGCCTTTTCAACGAAGGCTGGAAGGAGAAGACTTTACCTCTTCGTGCATCACAGTCTGTACAGTTTTTTTATCGCATATTGTCATTGCCTCCATGTGTCTAGCGAGTAACATCTTCTCCACAGCGGCTTTCGCGCCCTGGAATCCAATTACAAAAAAGAGAAAGCCGAAGTTGAGGATCTATTATATTTTGGGTGATTCAAGAAAGCTGCCCTGCAAATTGCAAGGTGCAAAATCTCTATGTTTGCCCCGCAAGACAGGTCAAAAAGTAAAAGATTGAAATTACCTCCAAAATTGAAACGACCATGCCCATTTTCATAAAACCATTTCTCTTCGGCTTATAGATACCGGGAAGGTTACTTTCATGCTTCGTCTTCAAAGAATCTTCCGTCACCTTCAGCTTAGACTGAGTAACAATAAAATCCACAGTCCTGGACAAAATGGGGAGGATAAATCCTTAACATTCAAATTCAAGAACAAGATAGAACAAAGCGTTTCAAGTTAAAAATTTGCAAACACATACTAAAAAAACACTAGCTATACCTCTCGGCAGCCTCTTCACAAGTCTTTACAGCATCTTTAGATATACGTGGCCTCGGTGGTGGCACTGAGGAAGATCCAATAAGCCTATCAGGTCTTGGCTTGGCAATAAATTCCGTACTACGATATTTCTTTCCTGCACTTTTACCCATCGATGCTGCCATTGGAGATGCTTTAGTCCCGTAGCGAGCTGGCTCCTTCATAACAGCACTAACCTTCTTCTTCTGTTTTTCAAATTTTTCTTTAGCTTCTTCAGGAGAAAGTCCGAAGTTTAGGTGCTTTCGTGATGGCGTCCCTAGGGATGTTATAATTTTATGGTCTCTGAAAACAGAGCACAGTGAGTACGAAGTCCGTCGGAGCCATCTCAAAATCCCTGAGACGTAAAATACAAGCACCTCAATGGAAATAACAACACAGATCATTATTACACTAACGAAACGCATTGAGGGATAGAAAAGACCACTCACGAGCAGTAGCAGATGAGCTGCGTCTTTTTCTCTCCAAATATCCAAGCTCGAATATCCACATTCTTCTCTCTTGCCTCTTCCTCAAATAAAATGGTTCTGGTTGGTGTGACATGCAAAAACATTTCACAGATAAATGAAAAGGACTGATCACACAGATGAAGAGAAGATTATCCAACACAAGTGATTTGTATAAGCAAGCAAGAGGAGATGTACGGGTGGTAGGACTGAAACAAACCTAGGTAAGCATTTTTTATGCCAGGCTGTGGGACACCGTCGGCATTTGACAAGGATGAGGTCGGAAACGTCCCTATTTTCACCTTCTCCACATTCCTTGCAAGTGTGAAGTGGACAAGTGAAAGACTCCTTCCCGGCCTGTATGTTCTCGGCGAGAGTTTCTTTCGCACTCGGATCAACGGTCAGTTTGTTCGCTACGCACTTTGGATGATAGAATCTTCCACAGCACGCGACATTACATACAAAAACCTGCATATCAATCAAAGTTCAGTGAAAAAAATTGCACAATCTTTGCGTGTCAGCAACAAGCATCTGGTGAATGAGGCATGGGAAGCTGGCATACCTCTTGTCTCGCTCCCAAATCCTCATTCGAAGCGGCGCCAAGTTCCCCGCAAGCGTAGCATTGGTGCTGTTTATACTTGCAATTTTTACAAAGCCACTTTCCCACCAATCTCTGCACAGCCAGGAAGATCAGAATGACCACAGAATGGCATTTGTATGGGTGTGAACAACAAAATGACTTGCAGGTACATTGCTACTTCAAGTGAATATGTATATTGTGTGATAAGAGGATGGTACAAATTCACTAATCGAACGGACCTTCAACATACCGCAACTACTGCTTCGGTCAAACCAAGCGTCGTGCACTGGCTAGGAAGGCCGTTTATTTTCGTGGCGTGAAACGACCGCATACAAGGACCATCACAGCACAGCAGTATACCCCCATCATCACAAAAGATACAACAAGAATCTCCAAATTCTTCGTCGCTTTCGTCCCCTTCATCTTCATCATAATATTCCTCCTCGCCGTCGAACTCCCCCATGTACACGTCTTCTGGCATAGAGTAGCTGGTCGTACCAACCATCGTTGCCAGTTTTTCGTTCTTTTGAGCGACATTTCCAGTTTTGAACTTCTTCCCAGGGCGATTCTCGACTTCATCAGAACTATCCCTATCTGACAACACCCGCTTCCCGGAGTTCTCTTCTTTCTCTCTATCAAGTAAAGCTAAAAGAGTCTTTCGAGCCTGAAAAGGTGGTATACAAAATCAGCAAACCAAGATAGAACAACAATAAAAAGCTCTACTACCTCTCCAATAGATAGTTCAATTTGGAAGCAAAAAGTCCTAAACCCTAACTTTTAGAACATCTTTCTTTCATTGGAAAAATGTAGGATAAAATTTCTCGTGTTTATTGGTACATTTTGTTACCTCCTAAATGATTGCTTTCAACTTCTATAGATATGGAAGTGGTCACTTTGGGGCACGTAAGGGATAAAGACCAAAGCTAAATTAAAATCTTTACAGGCAAAATTGTCAAACACGCACATTGGTCTCTTTTAGGATAGGATCCAGATTGATGAACTGCTCCATCAGTGAACACCGCATGCGCAAGTGGTCACGAAGAGTTCCTGGAGCGACGTCCCTGCACGGAGTTACACTATCAGCAGATGAGGGAAACAGAAAGACGAGAAAATAAAATGACGCCAGATTCATCACAGGAGAAATCAATTTGAACACTTTACAGAGAACTTCAGGGGAAGACAAAATATTCATTGCGACAAATTCATTAAGGAGACCAGACCCTTCAAGAAGATGGTGCCAAACTCGATCTTCACTTGCTTGCGGCTCCTTCTTCAGTAAGGCAAGGACCTTGGCTACCAGAAAGACGTCCTCTAGTGTTTCCTTGCAGTCAGACCGAGGCTTCCCCAGCTTTACCCTGCACAACCGAGATCACATACTAGCCTCTCAAAACGAGGGTTGAAGCAAAAAAAAAAGGCACCACTTGTAGGGCTGAAACAACATGGACAACGATATAAGGATTCCATTCCCAAACTGTGGATCCTGCCCTTCAAAAGGTCGACGTAAGTGTTTGAGTACCGGCACAATACATTCAAAGATCTTGACGCTTGAAATGGGATTTTTCTTTCTAAAATGCATAATGAGCCGAGGGGAGCACAACCAAGCAAGAGAAATGGCAATGTCGACATTTTACCATTTCGCATCGTCCATCTGCGCCGTCCTCACTAGAATTTCAAACGACGCATTTTCGAGAAACATTAACTTCCAGGCACTAATAAGCCACATAATGCCCACCCCTACACTCTTGCCATGCAGAGAGAGCAGTTTCGCGCTGCCCGAACCTCCGATAGTCTTTCCCTCCTCCAGTTCCAGCGGCAGGAGACAGAGTGAGACAGGTGTACTCACATCTTCGTCAAACACGAAGTAATCCTCCAGCACCTCCTCCACCTCCTTTTCAACCTCATCTGCGACGCTGAGATCCTCCTCTTTCTTACTATGCTCCTCTTTGAGATTTATCTCCCCTTTGGGAGAATCCTCTTCTTTCTTGACATCCTCCTGTTTGATAGCATCCTCCTCTTTGCAAGTAAACTTCCATTTGGAAGGATCCTCTTCTGTCTTAATATCCTCCTCTTTGATGATACCCTGTTCTTTGAGAGAAATCTCCTCTTTGATGATGTCCTCTTCTTTGAGAGAAATCTCCTCTTTGATGATGTCCTCTTCTTTGAGAGAAATCTCCTCTTTGATGCTGTCCTCTTCTTTGAGAGAACTCTCCTCTTTAAGAGAATGCTCTGCTCTGCACAAACCCGCCCCTGTGGGAGGCTCACCCACTCTGGCAGTGTCCAACAACGACGACCCAGGGGTAGAAACCTTGAGGGACTCACTCGAACTCTGCGAATCAACAGTACGCACCTCATCGCCGCTTCCGGTGGCACCATCCCCTACTACATTCTCAGTAACACCCGGCTTCGATTCATCCATTGCAGTGGAAGCTCTTCTCGTAAGCTCCTCGATCATCTGCGCACTGGTGCGATTCCCAACATAATAGCCTCGAATACGAAGCGGGTGCGCCTCCTTAGCGTCACCACCGAATTCCACGTTCATTGCATACTCGCCATCTCTGTTTCCCGTCATTACCAGCTGCCCGGAAACTCGCGCCATAGACGGCAAACCTGATGGCAAACTCAAATGTAAGACACGCACACACACACAAAAAAAAAAAAAAAAAAAAAAAAAAAAAGATCACAGAAACAAGAACCCAAATGCGCACCCTCTTTCTAGTGCCATCCAGGGTTTCCCAGACGCCGATTCTGACACCCCCACGGTTATTTCTCATCGAAATGGCAGGAAATAGACCTAGAAATTTCGAAACGCGGCCGAGTCGGAACCCGCATTCACACTGATCTTGGACCCGTCTCGTTTCTAAAGACCCCCCAAAAGCAAAACCCCGAAAGAATCGAACACGGGATGATTCCAAACGCAATAACTTCAAATGATCTCACCGTGTGCTTCCCCGGGGGCGCCAGCTCGTAACTTAGCGCCTGCGTCCTCCGCAGAAGCAGCAGAAGCAGAAGCGCGCCTGCACCATCCTCCCAAGGGACCTCCAAGGTTCCTCCGAGGCACCACTACGATCTTTTATACTACTCCCAAACGACCTCCCATGCCACCGCAATCCGTGCTAAATTAAGATCTGGCGACCAAAAACCTCGGGAAACTTGTGGAGAAAATGAAATTCTGAGCTACAGAGGTGATGAGGATGATCTTGTTGCAGCTGGAGGAAGTGCAGATCGCCGCAGAGGCCATGTTCAGTCGTGGCCTTCTCTTCCCTTCCCGCCTTGGGAACACTGCTGCGGCTGCCTGGTTCGTCTTCTAGGGCTTTCGAAGTCACCGGATTCCGTAAGCTCGAGAGCCACCTATCAGTCGTGTCATTTAGCGCCCCCATCCGTCATGCACTGATGACTGATGCACATTTCGTTTCCTTTTTTTTCGGAGTTTAGCTAACTTTTTACTGTTGACTAACTAACGGTAGTAAATAGAATTATTTTTGAAAAGTCATAATGTGTAAATGAAACCCCTCACTCCAACATGTCTAATAATAATAATAGTAACAGTGGTGGTCCAATGAAGAGTGTGTAAGGGGTAGTTAATCCTTCATACCTCGGAGAATGGTGGTCTAATGATCACGATGACCACTATGAATGAAGAGTGGATTAGGGGTAGTTCAAGTGTTCATACCTCGTAAAATGGTGGTCTGATGACTACTATGAAAGAAGTGTGAATTAGGGGTACTGTAGTTCAATTGTTCATACCTCGGAGAATGTAGTGGTTTCGCGACCACCGCGAATGAAGAGTGTGTTAGGTGAAATTTGGTCTTTCATACCTCGAAGAATGGTGGTCTGTTTGCACCGTGAATGAAGAGTGTGCTAGGAATAGTTCGATCGTTCATACCTTGGAGAATGTAGTGGTTTCGCGACCACCGCCAATGAAGAGTGTGTTAGGTGTAATTTGGTCTTTCATACCTCGAAGAATGGTGGTCTGTTTGCACCGTGAATGAAGAGTGTGCTAGGAATAGTTCGATCGTTCATACCTTGGAGAATGTAGTGGTTTCGCGACCACCGCCAATGAAGAGTTTGTTAGGTGTAATTTGGTCTTTCATACCTCAAAGAATGGTGGTCTGTTTGCACTGTGAATGAAGAGTGTGCTAGGAATAGTTCGATCGTTCATACCTTGGAGAATGTAGTGGTTTTGCGACCACCGCCAATGAAGAGTTTGTTAGGTGTAATTTGGTCTTTCATACCTCAAAGAATGGTGGTCTGTTTGCACTGTGAATGAAGAGTGTGCTAGGAATAGTTCGATCGTTCATACCTTGGAGAATGTAGTGGTTTCGCGACCACCGCCAATGAAGAGTGTGTTAGGTGTAATTTGATCTTTCATACCTCGAAGAATGGTGGTCTGTTTGCACCGTGAATGAAGAATGTGCTAGGAATAGTTCGATCGTTCATACCTTGGAGAATGTAGTGGTTTCGCGACCACCGCCAATGAAGAGTTTGTTAGGTGTAATTTGGTCTTTCATACCTCGAAGAATGGTGGTCTGTTTGCACTGTGAATGAAGAGTGTGCTAGGAATAGTTCGATCGTTCATACCTTGGAGAATGTAGTGGTTTCGCGACCACCGCCAATGAAGAGTGTATTAGGTGTAATTTGGTCTTTCCTACCTCAAAGAATGGTGGTCTGCTCGCACCGTGAATGAAGAGTGTGCTAGGAGTAGTTCGATCGTTCATACCTCAGAGGTAGGGGTATCGAGGTCATTAAATATTGCCTCCTTTCGAAAGCAAATTCTCCAAGACTCTCTAATATGTCTATGTCATTGCTTCGTTCTTTTCATTGATATAAGTTCTATTGAAACTATAATAACGGTGGTCCTCGAACTATCGTGCACCAAGGTTCACCTTTGGTACTTCCTTTCAAGAGGTAGGCTTTCCAACTTATTTATTCCATTGCTTCTTTCTTTTCATTGATATAAGTTAGAAACACCTAAATGCAACACTTTTTCATTCCACTATCTCAGTAGTCAAATGACCAATAAAACTTGATGCAATTATTAGCAAACTTGAGAGAAATGCAATTCAAGTGGTTTGATAGTTTTTCGATGCTCTAGCTAGTAATATTTTGCAAATATTCAAAATTGAGAACATAAGGTACCCTATACGGATCACTAAACTTACCTTGAATACACACCATTGAAGCACAAAATGTTTCAATTCTCATAATTAGTTGCTTTTGAAAAGTTGTGGTTTTAAATCATTATACTAATTCAAGTCTATTTTTTAGGTGTTGGAGAATGGAAAATGTCACAATTATTACGTGATTTTTCTTGGATTTTTCTCAATAAATATCAATTGGACAAAGTGCATTTTTTATAACATTTGTCATCCATTGGATGGATGATGAAGAGTTATAAGGTTAAAGAAGAAAAGAAGTTTTGTTGCAGACAGTGAACGTAGACGATTTTGGCTAAAATAGAGATGTTTACTTTCAATGGTCAATTCAATAGGATACCAAAAATTGATGGTAGGCTCACCTATAATTCAAATACAACAACATGTTGAAAAAAATGTAATGAATATCAAAATGGCAAATTCATATATTGAATGGTGTTTGTTTAACCCTAAAGGACCGGCATGCGTTTTTTGGTTGTATAAAAAATTTGGGTAGGTACGTGTGACTAGAGATTTTCATATTTTAAACTGAAAATTTAATAGAAGGTGGGCGCAAGGAATATCTTTCATATGCACTAAATTTCATGACATTTGGAAATAGGAATCAAAAGTTATGGCCAAATAGGTTACTTTTTTTCGTAACTGGGCATTCCGGGGAGATCATAAAAAATCACTTTTTTCAAAAATAAAAATTTGAAATTGGTTTTCTAGAGTTATATATACTTGGAAAGCTTTGAATCTAATTCCATTTTGACTAATGAGTCAAAAGTTATGAGGTTTTTTAGTTTGCGGGCAGTTATGGATTCTCTACTCTGAAATAAACTTTGAAGTTGTTTATGTAACTCAATTTTCAATATTTTTTGGAAAAAAAAATCATACGATGTAGGGTGTTTATTACAACATTACAACCATTGGGATTGACATTTTTCAATTCCATAATTAAATTCTTAACAATTTAGTATTTTGGATCATTCTCTTCTTCTTTCTACTTACTATTTTTTTTGTATATGTTGTACAATTCCAAATGATTTGAAAATTTTTAAGCATGTATCCAACTTGTTTAGGAAAAAGAATTCAAAGAAGCACCACCATTTTGGACATGTTTTCATACAAATGTGACCTTGTGAAGTGCAGCTGCCCTATTTTTCGCAGGGACAAAAAAGGATTTTTGCCAATTTAAATGCTAATATCTTCCAATCCGCATGGTGGAAAATTCTGAAAATTTTTCCACATCTTCTAAAACTAGTTTACTATAAGATCCTATAGTTATATGTGTCAAAAAAGTTTTTTATTCAAAAATTTGGTACTTGTACTAAAAATGGCAGTTTTTGAGTGTTTTCGGTGAAAACATAGTCCTGGAACTTTAGGGGTTAATGATTCCTTCCAATGAGTGGCTTTCTCAATTGATGGATCAGTATACATTTGTTGAATGTTTATGCAATTTATTTTGGTATTGATATCTAGACAATGTTGATGATGGATGTTTATACCTTATCATAAATATTTTTCTTCCAACATCCTCAATAAATATAAATTAGATACAATACACTTTTCAAACATTCATTATCCACCTATGGATGGTTGACTATTAATTTATAGGCTAACTTTAATTTTACTAATATTTTTTATTTACACGGTATAAATTTCATTAGATAAAAATAAGCATTTAAAATATGGATTATACAATGAAGAAGAAAACATGTGTATTGTGGCAAAATTAGGGTTGTTACACCTCATATATTTTAATGAAATTTTGATTTTGGATCCCATTATTAAAATTGTTTTAGTTTTAGTTGGATCTAGTTGGCAATTGAAAGATGATTCTAATTTCTCTTAACTTGCATTTTTTAGACATCGTATAAAAAAACTATGAATTTTCAAAGTGCTTGATGGTGAATCCAAAATTAGCCTTGGATCTCCAAATTAAGAGGATTAATTTTAGACAAGCATCTAGGTGGGATGATTTTAGCGGTATTAAAATTAAGTATACTTATCTTGGTTACAAGGCACAATTGGTTGCACCTACTTTACAATTGAAGGCAATAATTCTTAAAGTTCTTTGACTATTTTTCACAAAAAATTCCAAAACTATCACTTTCTAGTGTATTGAGCACAACTGAAATATAAAAACATTTTCCAAACTTTCAACCACACAAATTTGTAGTAGACTACTATAGGAGTTTGAAAAAAAGAATTTAGACCATTTGACCACATAGACTGTGAGATTAATTATAACATTTGGGCCCTTCAAATGGAGGTGTTTACCATATACAAAAAAATCTTATACTGATCTTAAGATTTAAGTATTTTCAAGACCTTTCCAACAGTATATTACACACTCCAAAATTAAAAAAATTGCACTTGGAAATTCAAAAAGAAAACTTTGTAGTCATTTTGAGACAACACATAATGGTGGATAAAAGAACCGCACTTGATTTTGAATGTGTTTTTTTACCAACTTTTGTTATAGTGCAAACATATGCTAAGCACACAAATTTTTGGTTTGTAATCCAATTAAAGATTTTGGATTCTTGAGTTATCGGTAGTTCTCTTACATTTGTGTGTAATAGATTTTCAAAAGTTTTATTTACAAATATTCTATACTTCAATGGATGTAGAGACATTTGGCCTCAAAAAATAACTTTTGCAATTTTAGAAATGATTTGTCAAAAACAACTTGATTAAATTAGTACAAAATGAAAATCCTAAAAAATCACCATAATTAGAATTTAGCATATTTGAACTCAAAAAAAAATTCTTATAGAAATCAAACGTATAAATTATATTATCAATTTTTGAAAGATTTTTAAATTTTTAAATTTTAAATTTTTATAGAATATTATTGGTTAGTGTAGTAACATACTTTACTAGCATCTTTGATAGAAAATTATTATAATAATTTTTGACTAATTTTTTAAGAAATTATTCCATGTCTTACCTAATATTTGGAAATTGCATTTGAATGAGGAAGAAATGACAACATCCTATTTTGGAAACATGTGTTGATCAGATTTGATAATCTTGTCTAAATATTCTATGTAAGTTATTCTATGAATAAATAACCTCTTGTCCTCTTAGAAACCGTTAAATGCATTTAAACCTTTCAAGATGCCTATACTTTGTTCAATTTTGAATGGTTGCATAAATAATATTAATTAAATTTTAATCTTGCCTATCCTTTTTTTTAGAATTTAATTAAATACTAGGCATTTGAGTGACAAAGCTACTAATAAAGTATGGTAGTAGATGAGTAAATTGAACCATAGAGACACAATCTATGGATCACATTTTACAATTTTTGTTTTAAAATATCATTAAATTATTATTCTACATTTTCTATTATGATCTATCTTGACAATCTTGGAAATTTGAACTACTCCCTAGTCCTTAAAGAGTTAAGTACTGAGTACATGAAATAAATTATGATTAATATGGCTCACTTAGAGTGTATTCTTAAATAACTACGGTTAGAAATAGTTGCAATGAGCCCAAAAGAGGCGAACACAACCCTGTGATTAATATATGCTTGGCCCAAGCCCCATGAAAAATCCATATCCGTCGATCTGGCAAGGGAAAATTTGTCTCCCCACTTGGAAAACCTAAACCATTGATCTGGAAGTGGAAAAATTTGGACCTCCCTCCCTTGTTGTCAATCTTGACATGGATACTTATATGGATGCAATTACCTAATATTAACACGGAATGTTATATATGGAATACATATGGACGTATACAAAATATTTATGGAATATATACAAAATACTTGTGGAATACATATGACTTCATATAAAATAAGGATATAAATTCATATGTATGAAATATATACAACAATCCCATATATCCCATATCAATTGCAGTCCCAAATACTTCTTGAAAAATGCAAATATTGGAGGTGGGTTGTAATGTAACCTCTAAGGCCCAGAGGCATATTTCGGGCCAAAATTGTGAAAAATTGCTCTTTTTAGGGCAATGAGAAAAAAAATTAAAAATTAAAGTTTTTTTTCAAAATTCAACCGTACAAATTTGTACTTGACTACTATAGGAATGTGTGGAAAAAAATTCAAAAACTTTGACCGCACGGATTGAAAGATTATAACATTTGAAGTTAGGAAAAAAAGTTTTTTTTCAGCCTTGCCTGACAGGGCCAACAAACTTTAACTCCTCCTAGAATGAGATTTTTACACTGCGCATGGTTATTTTTTTTACATTTGCATCTTATATCACGTAAGTTACATACATGCCAAATTTCAAAATTTAATGAGCTTTTTTGCAAAAGATTCTCAAAATATTCCCAAATTGCCTGAGCTGCCAGAAAAGTTTAGGGCAGCATAATTTTTTATCCGGGCACCCGATTGGAAAGAAAATTAGATTTTCACTACGGGGGGACATATCTACAACTTGTGTCTAAATTTCATGAACATCTGACCAAAATTGACTTCATAAGTCCCTATTCAGATTTTCAATTGTCCGTTCAACGGACAATTGTCCTTAAGGGATTAACAAGCACAGTTAATGAATTGTGCAAGTTTGTCACAATGACAATGACAATGAACCCAGAAGAGGCACTAACTACCTTATGCATATTTCTAACTTAGAAGAACTTTGATTTCTTTTTGGTCCATAATTCCATACAAAAGCTTATACTCCAAGGTCTATATGACATTTGCAAGGAATTCCACTTCAAACTAGATTGTAGCACTAATTGGTAGATTTTAAGCAAATGAATCCAATTAAAGTGAGAGTTTAAACAATGCAAGATTCCCTTAAACAAATTTATACGAATGTTGGATGAATGCGGTCTAATTGGCATAGACATTTGGACGGAAATTTAAACAAAATTTGAATGAAAAATTGGATTACAATATATATATTGGATGCCCATCACACTATTTACAATAATAGTATAAAAATATTGTAGACCACATTATATTGATTTCATTTAGAATATTGTGAATTTTCATTTTGCATAATCCTAAATTTAATATAAAAAAATTAAATTTAAAAAAAATTAATTAAATATTATTATTTGACATGGCCGAACTTTGGCCATGTCAGACAACGATGTAGAGCAGTTTCTAGAATCCAGGAGTTCAAGGAAACTCGCAGCCCTTTACAACCTAAAAAACTCATCTAATGTATTGTGTGCATTTTCCCTATGAAATGTTCCCCATAGATACATGAGGGCGGAATTGAGAGGCCGGGGGTGAATTGATCCCGTCACTTGTCCTTCCAAAATCATTCTAAAGGTGCATGTCAAAAAAAAGACCCCCTATTTTGTGCTCAATTAATTTATCCCCTACACCTCTCCTATCTAATTTGAAGTCTTTGATTGCAAATATGAATTCAAAATTTCCAAATTTTATCATGTAATGCAAATCGAAAGTCCCTATGTTTTTTCCAAGGATAAAAATCGAAAACAAGTGATCGAGGGGGCCCGGCCAATTGGGTTGAGGTGGCGGTAATAGGTTGGTTCACCTTATAAGTAGAAAAGAAAATATGAAGCAAAGACAAAGCCCTTGGTTAGGTCTCAATTTAAGGGTAGGAGCACCCATTTTCCTCCATGTCCGCAAACCCAACCCATTCATTGCAACAACCTCCCAATCCGCTCATCAAGAGACCAAACTGTAGTGATTAGGTGGTTTCGTGGCAATTGCAAAGTGGTGCCTATGGGAGCAAATACTATTAAAAAATGGGGCCTTCTTAGAATGGGCAGTGGGTGTTTTTTTGTCTTTGCACTATCACCAAATTTTCTGAGAGTAGTTTTTAAAATTCAAGAGTTTTTTTTTTGACATCTCCCACTCTCTCATTTGCCTTCCATTCTAAGTTATCCATTTATTTTCCGCACTGACTTCATGATTTGCTGAATATAACATAAACGGACAATTATGGGTGCTCCCACCTTAGGTCTTGACAAGTGAAGGCTAAAGCGGCCCAAGAGGTCACCGAGCGAAAAGGTAGGCAAGGCAACAAACAAAGGAGCAAAATGCATATGGCCAAGAATGCACTAAAGCTGGTCTAAGTTAGATTTCTGGGGAGGCAGATGAGGCAGGGGAGGAGACAGCCAGGGCCCAGTTCAGCTATGAGTTGCGTCATTAATACTGTAAGGCTGGTCTTGGAGGCCGAAAAAGTGGCCGACGGTGGACAGACATACCATGGCGGCATGGTTTACCAAGGCAGACAGGGTCTTGCTTTTGCATCATTAAAAAGGGGACCTCTATGATGAACAAAATTGTCTTACATGACTCCTCAGCCAACTTCAATCCTTTAATTAACTGATATTAAGTCCCTCCTTGGCGGGTATCTAACTAGCAAAGCAAAATACCAGTTCTCGGCATAGGGAGGATGATTGCCTGGTTACAGAATGCTATGCAAAATCCTTGTATTTTAACTTTAGAAGGACGCCACAGACACTAAATGTTCAATGGATGACAGAATCCTTCTACGTAGGACAAAAGTGGAGATGTTTATCCTTGGAATTTTGTGCAAAAAGGCTAAGGGAGGTCTTGCACAATCAGTTTGACCTTCAATGAGTGATGTTGGGTTTTTTTGAAGCAAATGATTCACATGGTACCAAAACAGAAGAATTCCACGATGACTGGTCTGTCCTTACGGGGTTAAAACAAAAGTGCATATATTCAGCCTTGAAATTTTGTGAGATGAGGGGAAGACTTGTATAATAGTTTGACCTCCAATGAGTGCTTTTGTTTTTTCCGAAGAAGCTGATTCACATTGTATCCAAAGGGATGATTTCCATGGTGACTGAGCCTGTTGTGTTGAGGGGAAGTTGGTTTTTAATGTGGCTCGCCTATCTTTGTTTTGTTTCTTGTTGCAAAGATCTCTCCAGACTGTCATGCCCATCTGAATAATGATTTGCCAGCCTCTGGAAAGATTTCACCATTCAGGAACTAGTGTGCCCTAAATCGCTAAACCAATGCCACAACCAAAATAATAATAGTAATTATTTTCTAATTTTCCAATTTATAAAACTTTGATATTCAATATCTTTCACACCGTAGATCCAAACACCACAAAGCAAAGCCCATGCACCCATCTCGTAGAGCCCTTTCCAATGGTATCATGCATGCGACTGGGGGGACACATGGTCCATGAGATCTCACTAAAACAAACAAAATAAAACAAAACAAACATCCTAACTTAACTCCTAAAGGCCCAAAGTCCCCTCGGGGGACATTTGGGATTTCGGGCAGGCTCGTGCGACCTGAAATTTCGACCTGAATTTTTGAAACTTTTTGTGAAGATAGGAAATCACATTAGCTTTCCAAAAATATAATTTTTTTTCAATCGGTGCCCGGGAAAAAAAGTTATGTCGCCCGAAGTCAAAAAAACAGTTCACTGGGCAGAAAAAAAAACTTTAAAAAATTGAATTTTTTTTTCTGATTTTTTTTCTCAAAGATCATGTTCTTGTCTATATTTGAAGCTTTGATTCATTCTATTTGGACTTAGAATGAGAAAGTTATGGACAATCTTGTTTTTCGGGCAATGTAAGTGTCTTCTTCAAAAAACAACTTATAAAATTCATTTTTGAATGCAATTTTCAAAAAAATTCAATTTTTTTTTTGAAAAGGTTAAGTTTGTTTGCAAGAACAATCCCACCGCTGGGATTATGGTTTTTTAATTCCATCTAAGAGCTATTGAAGATTTAGTGTTTTGTTCAATTTTGGACCTACTTCTACTTAATAATTTTTTTATATGTGAAAATCAAGTTTTGACATTCTGAATTTTTTTTCCCTCACTCTCAACTCAAATTTTCAACATAAAAAATTTTAACTTTATGGTGTGTAGTGCAAAAAAAATCCACAAATGGCCGTCAAAGTCATCTGAAATTGCAATCCAGAGTTCAAAAAAACTTCTTTTTCCAACTTCAAATGCTAATATCTTCCAATCCGTATGGTCAAACTTCATGAAAGTTTTACCACATGATTTGAGACAAGTGAAGTACAAGATCCTTTGGTTAGATTCTAAAAAAAAAGTTTTTTTTGGTTTAGGGAGTGATCGTAGTAGAAATGGCAGTTTTCAATGGTTTCGGAGCCAGAAAATGCCTTGGGCCTTCAGGGGTTAAGGTACGGATGGCTCATCATATTGCTCTTTCAGAGTTGTAGCACATCATTGTCATTGTGCTCAAAGGAAGGACAACTAGGGAGGATCCCATGGAATTTCTTTATTAATCCCTTAAAGACCAGATGTTCAAATTTCAAACTATAGATGCCAATGCAAACACATCCCAAGCACATAAAAACATGTTTTTTCATTCATCATTTTTTTAACAACATTTTTGTGTTAGTTCTTTAACATTTGTACAATATAGATTCTAAAGACTTTTCTTTGCGAATATTTTATAATTCAAAGGATATTGGTAGGTTTGGCCCTCAAAAGGAACTTTTTTAATTTAAAAAATAACTTTTCAAAAAAAAACTTGGGTAAAAAAGTAAAATAAAAATCTTTCAAAATCACTATGATGAAAACTTAACATATTGAACTTACAGGAAAAAAATTCTTATAAAAATCACAAATATTCAACCTACAATTGATTTCAGAAGGATTTTTTAATTGTTAGCTTCAAATTTTATTGAAAAACATTGGTTTGTGTACTACTTTATCTCACCCTATAAATATGATGTATGCATCAAATTTTAAAACTATTGTTTGAGGGTCATCATTAAAGTATCATTCTAAATTGCATTGTATAATACATCTTCATAACTTTAAAAATCTGGACCGCCCCCTTGTCTTTAACCTTGGAAGGACCTTAAGATATTTTTCCTTTGGATGGTCAACCAAGCTTTGTGCATATTGAAGAATGGATGATTTTCATTTGATTTTGTGTGCAACTTTTTTGATACTATAGCCACATCATTGAATTAAGTTCAAGACATCTTATTTGTATTTTTATTTTATATGGGGTAGTTTATCAAAGAAATGGTACACTATCTAGTGCATTACAATACTTTGAGCGTTTTTTTTCCCTTATAAATTGATTTTGATGTTCAAAATGATTTTGTTTGCTTTTGAGCAAAACTAACAAAATGAAGCTTCTAAAGTGCAGATTCTACTACTCCACTTGGAAATTTTGAAAAATTCCTTAAAAGAAGCAATTTAGTGAAGTTTGAAGTTGAGGATCTACTACCACATTTTCAAGTATGAAATGACATAAAAAAATTCTACGTACCACAATTATTCTACAATATAATTTACTTTTGCTCTAAGAATTTTAGATATTTTGAACATGCATGATTTGTAATTTGAAATGAGTTTTTTTCATGTTTTCTTAAAAAATTAATGATAATTTGAAATTTTACAAGAGACTGTGAAAATTATTTGACAAATATTAGAGACATGTGATTTCATCTTTGAAAAATAAACCAAAAAATTTCATACATAAATAGAAAAGAAAAGGAGGATACAAAGTGAAGGATTGTTATTATAAGAGCATAATTAGAAGCATGAGCCTATGAGCTTGGATGACTATACACCTATAATATAGGTGTCTATATTATAAAAACCTTCTATAAATATAGTATAACTACATTATAGATACCTATATTATAGGTGTTTATGTTATAAGTACCTTCATTGGTTGTAGGATTTCTACTTATATATATGCTTAGGACGCACATGCTTGCATTTTCATGCTCTCACACTAGCACCGTTGATACAAAGTGAAGGATTTTCAAGTTTGACTCCACTATCATAGTTTCCATCTTTTAAGGATTAAGGGTTAAATCCCTATCTCCAATTGTGTATCTTTCATGAATGGCCATTACTGAGCAAAAGTAGAAGGCATGTTTTTCTTTGGTTTTTGTGTTTAGGTCGCATCAATGTTTGGGGTTTGGGGAGAACCACTTGTTAGTTCATTGTTAGCCAGTAGAATCAGGAAAGAAATCGGATACAAATTGAAATCATACAAAAAAAATAGCGAAAATATCCATGAAATTTCTACTTGGAATAAAAAATAGAGAAAAAAAATTGGACTCAATATTTGAAAAAACGGTGCAGTATGGGAATTGAAAGAAAGTAGCTGAAAAAACTCAAAAAATATCCCCAACTCTGGGTCGCAGCGGGGAAGGCCCATGCGCCATTGTGTCCTCTCCAACTTCTAAATGCCGTTCCCTGGTTGAATTTTTCACACTACATATTGCAAAGTGTAGGGAGTTATTTTTATTTAACTCGATGGACTTCCACTTCTACATGACATTCAGTAGCCTTTAGAGAGGTTGCCTTTACCTCTCTCGAGTCCTCATCTACGAAATTCATCCTCGCATAACTAACGTAAGCTTGGGTATCACAATAGTGGCAATACACTACAGTAAGTTCCATTTTCTTTTGTTAATTTTAGGACTTGACATACAAATCAACAAATATTTGTAAAAAAAATGTTGGCAAAGAATCCAATGAGTATTGCAATATAACCATTTGCCATCAATAACTTAGTTTGGGTTTTCAAGTAAAAAGACAAGTCTATATATACACATGGGGTGGTAGGAGGTAGAACAATCTATGTAGGATAAATAAACTAGAATTATTAGTTTCTCAAGCATTCATAGTTAATTCAAAAACAGAGAATTGTGTAAAAAATAGAATTTTAGACCTCATTTAGGCATAGTAGAATAAGTTTTCTCAAAAAAATTTGAACTAAGAAAAGTTGGTAAATGAAGATAAGTTTCACCTCCAAAAATCCATTGGCATTTTGAATCTCCAATCAAAAGTTATAGACAAATTTATGGTTGGAAGTGCATCCTCTATCTTCATTTTGTTTAACCCCTAAAGGCCCAAGGCATTTTCTGGCTCCGAAACCACTGAAAACTGCCATTTCTGCTGCGATCACTCTCTAAACCAAAAAAAACTTTTTTTTTAGAATCTAACCAAAGGATCTTGTACTTCACTTGTCTCAAATCATGTGGTAAAACTTTCATGAAGTTTGACCGTACGGATTGGAAGATATTAGCATTTGAAGTTGGAAAAAGAAGTTTTTTTAACTCTGGATTGCAATTTCAGATGACTTTGACGGTCATTTGTGGATTTTTTTTGCACTACACACCATAAAGTTAAATTTTTTTTTATATTGAACATTTGAGTTGAGAGTCAGGGGGAAAAAATTCAGAATGTCAAAACTTGATTTTCACATATAAAAAAATTGTTAAGTAGAAGTAGGTCCAAAATTGAACAAAACACTAAATCTTCAATAGCTCTTAGATGGAATTAAAAAACCATAATCCCAATGGTGGGATTGTTTTTGCAAACAAACTTAACCTTTTCAAAAAAAAAATTGAATTTTTTTGAAAATTGCATCCAAAAATGAATTTTATAAGTTGTTTTTTGAAGAAGACGCTTAGATTGCTCGAAAAACAAGATTGTCCATAACTTTCTCATTCTAAGTCCAATTAGAATGAATCAAAGCTTCAAATATAGACAAAAACATGATCTTTGAGAAAAAAAATCAAAAAAAAAAAAAATCAATTTTTTAAAGTTTTTTTTTTCTGCCCGGTGAACTGCTTTTTTGACTTCGGGCGGCATAACTTTTTTTCCTGGGCACCGATTGAAAAAAAAAATTATATTTTTGGAAAGCTAATGTGATTTCTTATCTTCACAAAAAGTTTCAAAAAATCAGGTCGAAATTTCAGGTCGCAGGAGCCTGCCCGAAATCCCAAGTGTCCCCCGAGGGGACTTTGGGCCTCTAGGGGTTAAGAGAGCCAACCCTTAGCCACCCATTTTTGTTAGATAGACTATTTTGTTTCTGATTAGCTGGTGGTTTAGGTGACAGCTCATGCAAATATTTGTGAGCAACGACAACACAAATATCGGGGAGGTGTACATTGAAAGCATAGAATGATCACAAGATGTACATTAGAGGCTACAATTATCACCTGCATTTAAGCATTGCCAATTTTTGTAACCAACCCATGGTTGGAAATATGGTGACCTATATAACAAAAATAGGTTGAACGGAATCTTCATTAAAAAAAATTCATAGTAATTACATTTTTTTGAGGAAAAAAATGTACAAAAATATGAAACCCTTTTGAAATCTATTTCTCTAAACGGGTAATTTTTCCCATCACCGTACCCATACACCATATATACTTAATTGCTTAATTGATCGGAAATGGGTCATCTCCCCTAGGCAATTGTAAAAAACAATTCGCTCAGCTAGCCATGTAATTAAATGTAAGGTAGGTACACCCAAATGTGCCACTAACCTTAAACTGCCATCTTCACTATGTGTACGTCTCCAAAAACAGTTCTATACCTATGTGGAAGAAACGTTTTTAGAACCAAATTTTGTTCCTTGATAACTTTTGCATATAGTATCCAAATGCCACGTTCTCTGGTGCATTGGAACCCTCCTTTCACTTGCCAACAAGAACATGTGAAAATTTGACCAGTCTAATAATAGTAAATAGGCTCAATAGCAAAAAGTGGCAGTTTTGGGTGTACCTACCTTAGGTTCTCCACGTACATTGCTTCAAAGTGAGAGACAATGGACAAAATGTACTGTACTGTTCAAGTACTGGTCCAACTTTGACAATGAGTAAGCTTTAACTTATTTTGCTTTCAACGCACTACACGTTGCTGCGAGTCCGTGACCCGCACTGACTTGGCAGCGACGGGGTACGGACTTGCCGAAGTTTTATCATTGCGATCCTAACTTTCCGTTTAGCATGCTTCCCTAGTTCTTTCTAAAAGCATCCAAGCTCATTTTCCCATTATGTTTCTCCTCTCGCAGGAAGACCGCCGGAGTGTATCAGTAGGACAATGAATTGATTTGGCACCTGGAATATGCTCAAACTGCAAGCATCCTAGTCGGACATTCCAATGTTCGGGGGAAATTGGCGTCTACGGTAGTTCAAAGTTAGCCATTGGAATTGGGGGAAAAAAACGTTTGCAATTTGAAAACATCAGCAAAAAAAATTGATGAAAAAAATTATTAAAATTTCTATTTGGAGGTTGAAAAATAGAGAAAATAACCAGACTCAGTTGGAAAATCAGCTCAATATGGGAACTAGAGAAGAAAAGCTGGTAAAACTCAAAAAAATCCTGAAGTCATGTGAAAATCATGTGAAAGTCTTACACTTGAAACGCATTGTAACTAAGATAGGAGGTCTATAAATTGTCCCTTTAAGCCTACCTACCTCATTAATGATAGAGATCTTAAGGAACACGTCACTCGTTCCTAGATAGGGTTCGCATTTAGAACCTAGTCAATTTATGGACCTCTTACCTTAATAATTCAAACTAAAGTAGAATGCAATGACTCCGATTGAGAATTTTCATGGTCCCAAGTTAAGTTATTGGACGTCTTGTAGAGAACTTGCAAATCATTTTTTGAAGACCAACTAAGGCAAACTGTCCCATTCCAATCCAAACTCCAATTCTAGACATCTTAGAAAAGCGGTTGTTTGCATTAGCAAATAGAAAATACAAATGAAAGAATTAAATGCTTACTTTAGGGAGTTGTTTTCACAAAATGAAGATAATATGTGTTTGTAATAAGCAAAAACTATAACTTAATTACACATTATCATGGCAATTCATTCCAAATTAGTTTCAGATCAATGCAAATCAATTCATTTTAGCAATAGAAATTAGTAGTCGATATTGAGGTCATTATGGACTGGATTAGCCATGTGTTAAGTTGGTCATGGATTGGTAGAAGCCCTACAATAGCTATTTTTCTGATGTTAACAAGCATGTCTACATATTGAAATAGGATGCTTGAGGCAATACCTTTTTGTAAATCTTTAAAAATCACATGAAGTCCAAAAATTATCTTTTCAATTGTAACATTTTTTTTTATTGCTTGTCTACCACTGAAATTTACTCCCACATTTTTTGGATAGTAGTATCATATTGTACCAATAATTATGCTTGTAATGGGATAGTTTACCTTATTGTATAGAATTGTATATATTTGTGATCAATAATTGAACTTCAAGGCTATCGTTCTATCAACCTTTGAAGTTCACAAACAAAAATTTCTAGCATTTTCATTTGCTATGCAAATGTGCTCCAAAGAACATACACTAGAAGAAAACTGCGTTGTACTCAACAAAAAGTATGGAATCGGTTCTATTGAGTTCTCCCTTTGTAACGCAAAATTTTGCATTCTAATACAAAATTCTGCGTTTTATTTGTCAAATTTTGTGTTGAAACGTTAAAACGCAGAATTTTGTGTTACGAAGGGAGAACTCAACAAAACCGATTCCATACTTTTTGTTGAGTACAATGAAGTTTTTATCAAGTAAAACGCAGATTTGACAAGTAAAACACAATTTTTGACAAGTAGAATGCAGTTTTCTTCTAGTGCATGGACCATATTTGAAAGGTAGGCAGTCCTATGTGTGCTACAATTTGTAAGCCATCATATTTGGGCCAATATGTAATTATTGTACATTTCAAAGTTTCAAATGTTTCTATTGTTATATAGTGGCTATACAATGGTACATGGCACAAATAGGGTCTCCTACCTCATAAATATGTACTTCATTTATTTAAGGTTGTGCAAAAAACAATCTATAGTATAGTGAAAAGTTATTTACATCCACAGATATGGATGAAACATGTAAAATATGGATGGCTATAATAGACATATATCATTATAGTGTATGAACATTCATCCAAAAGAGTGATTGTAGAAGGATGAAGATTCAAGTGCATACGGTAATTAAAAACTTTCTAATTCTAATTAGGTGTTTATATACTAGTGAATAATATTTAGCAAGTAGATCTTAATTTTGGTATAAAAATAGAAATTTTATCCCAATTGTTAACATATTACCTTTTAGTAGTGGAAATGAGCCAATTGGATGGATATTGAAAGTTCCAATGAAGATTCAAAGCACTCCAAGTTGGGTACTAGTATTTAGAATGAGTGGTTGTTGTTTCAAAGGAATCAAGGAGAAGAATTCAACTTGGAAAGTACTACAACTTGAGGAGTGTGAGACAAGGCCAATGCGACTGTGATATTTGTTTGTGTATTTTTTTGAATTTGAATTATATGTATTTGATTAATTTAAAGTGAAAATGTAGAGATTGTGAAAGTGAAAAGTGTGTGTTAATTGCCGTTGTCTTAAATTATTGTTTTCCTATTTCGGATGTTGTCTAATGTGCACCAGTAGACAAAGAATTGAAGTGACAAATTTACTTATGATGAATTTTGAAGATATTAATGGAAAATACTATTAAAAAATTAAAAAATTGTGATATCAAAATTTGGTGTGCAAAATTTGATGAATATTAATAGCATGTGGAATTTGGAAAGTTAGAACATAATTAGAGGTGCTGTAATTTGGCCGTTGAATGTTTACTATGTATTAATTTATGTCTCTATTTGAAAATTTAGCACTTCAAATAAGGCAAATTATCCTATTTTTCTAATAAATAAGACATAAATAAGAGCGATGACATGAAAGGTGACATGATTTTCCTCAAGTTTTTTAATTCTATCGAGATATAAATTATTCATTGGCAATTGAGTTGGGTTAGAATTCTAATAGAAACTACGGGTAAAACCATTTTTCTATTCAATCCTAAATGCCCAAGCCTTTCCAAGTGTGTTTTTCCTATGAAAAAAGAGCATAAACTTATAGATATCCCCAATGAAGCAAATTGTTTAAAAAAAAAATCTAGTTATATAGATGTTTAAAGACCGTGCTTATTAGTGTGCATACTGGTTTTGAGTGTGAAATTGGGTAAGATTTGTGAGATTATAATGCCTGGGCACTTCACTATGCCTTGTAATCCATATATACGTGCATTAAAACTTTTTATTATAGGGGCTATTTAGTTCTTATTTCACAATAGATATGCCCCTTATTTTTTCTACTTCTATTTTCACCCGTTTTCTTACACCCAATGGTTCTTAAAATTGAAATCAGAAGCATTTAAACATGTCCCTATTGTATTTCAAAAATTTATACAAGGGTTCAAAGATCAATATAACATCTACAATGTAAGTACTGTTGAACACAATACACATAAACAATACATGTACAAACATCATACATCAAAAAAATCATACAAATGAATTATACATATATAATATAAGAAAAAACCACACAAGTAACATTATGTTGGCTAAGCCTAACTTATGCATTTACAAATGCAGTGGCCTAAAAATCTTACAAAATGTGCCAACACGTAGACTATGATAGTACAATAATAGCTCCCACTTGGAAAAAACACCTAGCAATACACATACAATTTTCATGTGTCTTCACTTCATCAAGGACATGTTTGAAATGTATGGCCACAATGAGAATAATATAGTTTGAAATGTATGGCTACAATGAAAGTAGTACAGTTCAAAATGTATGTCCACAATTAAAGTAGTATAATTTAAAATGTATGGCCACAATGAGAACAATGCACTTTGAAATGTTTGGCCACAATGAGAGTAGTACAATTTGAAATGTATGGCTACAATGTGAGTAGTACAATTTGAAATGTATGGCTACAATGTGAGTAGTACAATTTGAAATGTATGGCTACAATGTGAGTAGTACAATTTGAAATTTATGGCCACAATGAAAGTAGTACAAGAAATTACACTTTGGTGATTATCTAATTCAGTAGCAATGTGAGCTTCTGGCATGAGGCCACATGGATAAGTACAATTTGTAGATAGTGCAATTAGGCAACAAAATACAATTTCTATACCATAAATACATGTAGTAGAATAGAAGTACATGGACTATGGGTGAATTTTGGCTATATTTTGCCTATAAAAAAAACTTTGGTTTTTTCCCTTTTTTTAGACAACCCCTTGTGTAAATTTACAAATTATATACTATGGATCATTAAAATGTATTGTATAGTAGTTATAATATAGTATGCCTCAAAGAAGTGATATTGTAGTAAATTAAATATTTTTTTAAAGATTAGATTTAAGATTTAAAATTTACCCTATAGTAGGTCTCACGTTGTTTCTAAAGTAACAGCGAGTGAAGTACCTAGGTTATAATGAGAGAACTAATGTATGCATCCTATATGCATCCCTTAACCCTAAACCCTCCCCATAATGTTTGAGAAATTTGCATATAAGAGTTTTTGGGAATTCAAGGTGACATGAACAACTAAAGATTGTGTTAGAGGTACACTAAAATGCACTTTTAAAAACCTTAAGTTCAAATGAAGAGCTGTCAAACTTAGACAATCCATCTTGCAATTGTTGAAATGTAATTTTTTTGATAAGTAGAAATTGCAAATAATTCCAAATTAGCACTTGCATGTTTAAATTTTCAACAATGAACATCATGAAATCACTTTACTCTTTCCATTGGGACCATTTTCAAAACAAATGAATAAATAAAAAAATTTAGATCTCTAAATCAAGTCATATATGCCTTTGAGTACCTCTCAAAAAAAATTATTTATTTATTTTGGTTAGAAAATAAAAGCTTCCAATATTTAACCTTCAATATTTTTTTATAAATTTTTTTTAAATGGTCAAAGGAATTTAATTGCCCACACACAAATGAGCTAAATTTTGGATCAACCATGTGTGGTTGCTCAAGCAATTCAGGGTTAATATAAAATTCAAACTGAATAGTCTCCTTAGAGTGAACTTAAAGCTAGGAGTTAAAATCCAAGTTGAACGATTACTAGTTCTTACTATATTTTGGTGTTGTGATTTCAAAGTTTTGTAACAATGCCTGATTTTGTTCACAAAGAACAAAATGTTTGTCATCAAATATTCTCTCAATATGTTTTTTTATCACTTAATCCTAGAATGTTAGCTTATAATGATGTAATACAACTTCTAATTCCTTCATTCTAGAGGCTCTCATTTTGTAACTGCGTATAAATGAAATTTTTTAATTCATTTTCCATAGATGAAATCTTCTTCAGATCACAATTATAAAATATTTTTTCATAATAAATTGAAGTTTATAAAGAAAAGGGAAGAAAAATCAAACCAAATAGAAAATTTTGTCAAAAAGTTTGAAAATTTTACCATAGATGTATATTACCCGTTGTATAGGTCAAATTTGGCACAAATTAAGTTAAAAAATGCCACCTATGATCTTCTGATTGGTGTGAGATGACATAGATCCTTGAGAATCTTACGTGGAAATTCAATTTTGGCACCTCACTATTGAATCAGCCCTTCACATACAATATAGAGAAAACCATCATTGTGTAAAAATTTCTATGTCATTCCATAAATTGAAATTAGTGGACATTGGAAATACATCTAAAGTTCAAAGTGCAATAAAATATTCAATTTCAGGATTTTTTCAAAATTTCAAGTTGAAGAAGAAACTAGGATTGATAACCTTCATTTCATTAGTTCCATTCAATTTCAAAAAATCTCATTTCTATAGAGAAAATTCAGATCTAGAGCAAGGAGCAATAACTTCTCCAAATACATTAAAAAGGTAGTTTTTGATCATTCATTTTTGTAGCATCTTTTTCTCTAGAAAAGTCAACAATACCTCAATGAGGGAATTTCCAACATTATTACTTCTCCAAAGCATTAAAATAGGCCCCCCAAAGAATTGGATGAGAAATGATTTTTCATTTGTGCTGTATATTGTTTTAAAGCTCATCCAAACACCACAAAATGGCAGCAATACAAGGACCGGTTTGAGAGTGAATTTTCACTACATAAAACTAATCCTTAGTTCAATTAATATATTGGCTCTTCGAATGTCCTATTAACTTTTGACTACATATAATTAGAATTTGAAATTACTATCGTTGGAAGCGCATCCAAAATTAATTATAATAAACATTAAAAAAAATTCAAATTTAGACATCGGACAATCACTTCAAAAGCAAGCTGAAAGTCAAAAATTATAGAGGCTTTGGTAAATTACACTTATCAAAGTAAAATTTGGCCAATTGCATGTTGGATGCAATTCCAACGATAGTAATTTTAAGTTTTAATCATATAGAAGTCAAAAGTTAGAAAGACATTTGAAGAGCCAATATACCAGATGGATTGAGGATGCCATCTAAGCTTTGTTTCTTGCATGTATAGAACATGAATTCTACACTCTACAGTGTAAAATTGCTTCTATTTTGTAATTGCATAACTTTTCTTATTTCCGATGACAATTTTGGGATTGATATACACTAATGCCTTGTGGGCATTAGAAATTTTTTAGAGCTCCTCCAACTAATTCCTCCTTCCACAAAAATGGACCATTTTTTTTCCATTGGTCACCGATTGTATCTACTCAATCACAAAAATACTGGTTTATTTTTTGCAATATCAATTTTTCACCAGCCAAATTCCTCTAAGCTGAAATTAGCACTAACTAAACTGCGAGATCATTCCTGTATTATAATAAAATAAAATAAATTCCAAACTGAATGTACTAATTAATATTGCATCCTTGGTAGAGATTGAATTTGGCATAGCTCTTCACCATTTGAAGGCCAAAGATACTCCCAACTCATCCAAGAGGGAATTGAAAATGATAATGAAAAGTTTGCACAAAATCAAAAAAGTTTACAAATCAAAGTTTTCACTTTCCTCAAATGTGCTCTTTTAACCCCTAAAGGACCAAGTTGTGATTTTTTGGCAACATAGCGATTTCGGGCAGCTTACTACAGATGGAATTTTTATTTTTATTTTTAAATTTTTTCACATAACATGGAAATGAGGCTTTCCTTTAAGATCCAACAATTTTCATAACTTTTGACTACATGGTTAAAAAATTATTGTATAATATGTAGTTTTTTTTCCTCAATTGGGCAATCCAGGTAGATTAAAAAAAAAAAACTTTTTTCAAAAACAAAAACTTGAAATTGGTTTTTAAAATTTATATATACGTGGAAATGATTGAATCGTTCCATTTTGATCAATGAGATGAAAGTTATGAGGAGTTTTTGTTTGCGAGCAATTATGGATTCTGTACTTTAAATAAACTTTGAAGTCCTTTATTTTACTCAATTTTCAATATTTTTTGGAAAAAATGAAATCATTGCATGTAGATTGTTTGTTATAACATTGCAACCATTGGAATTGACATTTTTAATTCCATAACTAAATTCTTAACAATTTTGTATTTTGAATCATTCTCTATTTTTTTCTACTTACTATTTTTTCCCTATATGTTGTTCAATTCCAAATGATCTAAAGATTTTCAAGCATGTAGCTAGCTTGCCTTGAAGAATGAATCCAAAGAAGCACCACCAACATGGACATTTTTTCATACAAATGTGACCTTGTGAAGTGCAACTGCCTTGTTTTTCTAAGGGCCCAAAAAAGGATTTTTGTCAATTCAAATACTAATATCTTGCAATCCACACGGTGGAAATTTCTGAAATGTTTTTTGCATAATTTGAAACTAGCGTACTACAAGATCCTACGATCACATATGTCTAAAAATGTTTTTTTCTAAAATTTGGTACTTATATTAGATATGACAGTTTTGGAGCAATTTTGGTGAAAACATAGTCAAAGAACTTTAGGCGTTAAGGTACCGCTTAGGATTGGTATATAAATAAAATGCTTATAGTATAAATGTTGATAGACATTAGAACATAGTGCACATCTAACCTTATCTAACCCTTGAGGGAAAAAGGATTCATTATTTGAAAACAACCAATTTAACTCATCATAGTTTGAAAATTATAATTTAGATGAGGCCATATTCATATCACTAGAATCAATGAAGAATATTTTATGTATAGCCTTCGGCCTCTTAGTTTGATTTTCAAAAGGCTAGAGGTTCAAATTGACATTCTATGTAGGATTTCTACATAAGCTTCAATCGGTTGTCACAACACAAATTGAGTGCATTACAAAAGTTGTAGATCGATCAAAGCCATAGAATTGCACAAAGCATTTTCAATATACCTTTTACCATGTTACCTAAATTCCTTAAAATTGTCCAAATTGTTACCCCCCCTATTTCAATATCCTATTTAACAAGGTTGATACTTAGGTACGATCCTTGCCTTGCTTGGATATTGGCCAGTGAATATTAACCCATGGCAGTTGAAATCCGCCAATTGTTGAAATGAGGCGAGTAAAATATCCTCCAATTTTTCTATGGCATTGGTTGCTTTCCGACCCTACCAATTTCCTTCTAGTTTTGCATCCTTTGTTTCCAAAATGCAAGCAATTTTTTTCCCACTTCCACCAGCTAACTTTGAACTAGCCGCCGGTTTTTTCCAATCGTTGATGTCCACAAAAAGTACACAAGTAGAAAAGTCCAATGAGAGAATTCTTGTCCCTAGCTAAAAATAGCCTGACTCTGTTTTTTGAGAGTAGAAATTTAACTTGCAATCTCATAAAATGGGCAATCATGAAAGTTTGAGCTCTGAATCATAAAAGTTTTTTTTTTTTAAACACATGGATTGATTCGATCAGTGATCTCAAAACAGGTTCAGGTTTTTTAGCCAAATGTTCATTTTTGGAAGATTTTTTTGAATTTACACTGAGGACAAAAAAAATTAAGTAGAAACCAAGTGAAAATTAGCCAGTTTTGAGATTGCTGGATTCCATTGATAAAAGGAACAAGTACAGAGAACCAGAGGCAAGCCCTGGCGACATATTTAGCATTTTGAGGAAACTTAAAAACAGACAGAGAGAGCCGCTACGAATCATAAAAGTTTCAGTACTGAATCATGAAGTTTGAGAGAGTACAAATTTGCATAAAATCTGACAAGACAAGGCGGTGCTAGAGTACAAAGTTGCACCCTAAACCACAAGACAATGGGAGACAAGTACAATCTGCACAAAAACTCACAAGACAGTGCCAGAGAGTACAATCTGCCCCCAAGCTGCCATAACTTTGTGAAATGGAGTCCATGGCTTAGCTGTACCACCAAAAGAAGTTCTTCATGCTTGATTATCCTCAGACGGAGGCAGGCTTTTACTGAGTGTGACAAATGCCAAATATCTTACATGTTATCATGAGCCAGTATGCAATTTCATCAATGTCAAATACACTTAAGATATGATAATTTGGAGCTGACAGTGATCTTTCCATGATGATGTCTACAAAACTACGGTCTACCCTTGGTGAAAAATGTACTCAAAATGTCAAATATACTGAGATGACTGCCAGCTCCTCTATGTGTCGATTCTTGCTTTTGAGTATGATGGACTGAGTTCAGCTGCATCTAACCCTAAGTTAATTGTGCTTCTTCTTCTTCTTGTTGTATTTCGATCTGCTTCCCGGTTTGCAGCGCAGCTTGTCGAGGTGGTGGTCACAGAGCTGGTACCCAGTTTTGGCAAGCAAAGGGCAAGTCCATCCTTTGCCATCACTTCTATTGCATTGATTCCCGAGCTCTTCGACATTGTCCTGCTTCAGGTACTTCAATCTTTTCGGTCGTCCACTTCGTCCAGAAGGTTTTCGCTCCGTATGTTGTGAGGATGCACCTGCAGTAGCAGCACCACCACTCTCGTTCGCCGTCCTTTCAAGCTCAACTTCCTCGTTCCTCTTCTCATTGTCCGTCATCGCCGGTGAAGAAGAGGAAACAGGAAGTCTGCTTGCTTCTGCTCTTTGTGAAGAATCTGAACCAGCTGCGTCCTCTGAAGGGTCATCTTCCTCCTCGTCAATCATGGCACTGCAAAGCGCAAATTTCCCTTCCCCGAGTTCCATGAAATAGGGCGAGCTGCGCAGCAGTTTCGTAACATGCCGCCGGGAGCGGCATTCCGGGTCTTCGAAGCCAGGTAATTCTTCTTGCATTATTGTGGACATGGCTTCCCCTGCTGTCAGTCCTTCCCGACCCGCTTCGTGATAAACTGTGTACAACGAAAACATTGGGCTTCTCCTTGGCTGCTTGGCAGGGTGGTCCTCTGCCAGAGGCTTTTCCATAGTTATTGGTGCCGGTGATGGGAGGCGCCTTCTGTTTGGACTATCTGCACAGCAGGAGACACAGCCAATTCATCAGGTGACATCTTGAACACTCAGACCTCTTGAATATATCCTTGTCTAAATGACATTTTCGAGTCATTGCCACATATTCAAACGATTCCATAGTGGGATTTTTAGGACCCCCAAAAGTAATATTGATGAGGTCTGATTCTGCTCTTTTCCTGGGGTGTAACATTCGACCATGACTCCTGACCTAATTAAACTCCCCCTGTTCGAGATCTTCTTGCACTTAATGGAGTTCAATAACAACCCATATGTACTGGTGACAAAGCCAAAACAGCAATAATAGATCGTGGGATAAACAGAGGGAAGACCTAAAGCAGCTCTTAATTGCAGACAACAGCATATGATGATGATGATATGATTTGAAAGGTAAGGTGTTTTTTCCCATTTATTCTTACCAGTATCTTCGGGAACTCTTCTCTCCTCGCTAAACCTGTGGAAACAACAAAGACCAACAAACGTGGAATGGCATCGATTAGATGACAGAGTAATACTCAGAAGACTTCGACCCCGCTGCTGTAGATTGTTTAGCAGAAATTGCAAGTACACCCAAATCATGCTGCGAACTGTTTAGCGGATCTGGGAGCCACTAATAGGGCCAAGCATTGTTCACAGGATGTCGGCAACAAATTTGAATCTAGCATGACATTGCAACGAACTAAAATGAAATAAACCATCAAAATCCACATCAAAATCCACATCAAGAAAGGGGAATTGCAAATACCATGGTTCCACGATTTCTGTAGAAGATTTCATCGTTTGGAGATCCGACGGAGATGGCTCAAGCTCCAGTTGTGCATCCGCCAGATTCTGTACAACAACATCAAATCCTTCAGCAAATCACCATCAGATGAGAAATCGTTATCAATCCCTCGTGATACCCCGATTGCCGGAAATTGTTGTGTGACTTAATCATGGATATAAGCTCAAATGAGGATGTCAGATCAGAAGTCGCAAAAAGCATTAGCCCAGTTTCTTTGATATGGTGGTCTCTGTCACGAGTCTCTAAGGCTAGCTGCAAATATTACAGGAGATTTATCGATCATCAATGCAGCCGAAGATCCTAATAATTAGAACTCTCATGAAGCTGAAAGTCTACACCAGGACAGACATATAACCCTGCGTACAAGCTTAAGATATATATGTTCTATCCCTATTCTACTAGGCACTTGATCCAGGCTTCCAGACCGGCGAAATATTCTTGTACCACTGGAAATATATTCAAGAATACCACGAAATATTCAAGAACACCACTGGAAATATTCTTGTACCACTGGAAATAATTTTTTTTGTACCACTGCTCTTACGTAATACGTTGACACAACCTAATGTCACATACACTTATTGCATAAAAATATCTGAGTTTCCGAACGACTGCAAAGTAGAAAATCTCAATTCCAACAGCGTCATTTTCCAAAACCCTAAAATCTCGCAAACAGATACAACGTATAAATATTCATGCACAAAATTTACGTAAGACAATGCCCTAATTTGACATTCTAAAATCTTGAGCCATGAATATATTAATTATGACGATGTTACGTCCTCTAATAATCAAACCTTTGTACTGGTTTTGAATCACGTATTGGAAAAACTTTGAACACTCATAACATGTCCCTTTCATTTTGTTAGCAGGAATCCACAAACAACATTCAACTACACTAATAAAAGGAACAATGCTCCAATGGTGCAGAATAGGTTAGAGGTTTGCCGCAATTTCCGTGAACCTAAATCGATGCATTTCGCAATTGCTCTCAGAATTTTCAAGAAATGGCTCAGATTTTTTCTCATTCAGCGAAAGCTAATCTTGACCATTTTTACATGAATCATCTCATACATCCTGATTGAGACAGCGTCAAATAAGAGCACGAAGTGAGAGAGGGCCAAAACAATTACCGATACTGGTCGTCGCACCGACTTGCTTTCATCGCACTCCTCAATCGGACTAGGCGAGGGCGAGCTCTTCTGATTCCTGCCCTCCACTGCTCCACTGCCGCTGGTATCTGCATCTCAAGTCAGCAGAAATGAATCACGCACTGCATTCCTTCATTAGCACCAGAAAAATAAGAAAAAGAAAATTTCACTTCGCAAAAAATCTCGCATACAGCACCGTGTTGGAAATCTGCACTCAAATGGACACAAAACGACAGACGTAACCAAAAGAAATGAATCTCGCAATGAATTCCTATAGTTGCACCGCGAAGAAAGGGCAAAAAAGCTATGATTCGCCACGCCGAATCACAAATACAGCCCGGTGCCGGCAATCAAAACAAAAATTGGACACAAAAGAGTGCACGAAAACAATGAACTCACCATACCCAGCTCGCGGGTTGCCACGTCTCTTCACATGAAATTCGGGCGCCAAATTCTCCCGGCTGTCGTTTTCAGAGTCGGATTCAAATTCTTTTGAAAATTCCATTTTACTCTTGCCCCGCTCCTCCCTGCTCGCCATGGCGGTGTGATCCGCCTGCCCCAGACGCAACGACGTGTCAGGCTCCTCGAAGGAGGACGATTGCCAAGCTATTGAACTCCCGCCCGCTAATCTTTCAAAATGACGGTCATCAAAATGTACCGCGGGCAAAACGCTGCTGTCGCGTGGCTGATCTGTCAACTCTTCTGCTGAAAAACACTTTTCTCTCGCTAACGAGTTCACAAATTCATCGAGATTCATGTACGATCCCGAAGGATTGAATGCTCCTCTGTCGCTTTGCCATAAATCCACGACTAATGTTGGTGAAGGACGAGAAGTCGGACCACCCATTCCTGCTCCCTCGTGAATCCTAGCGCCGGCTGAGATTCCTGTCCCTCCGCGAGATTCTTCTTCACCCGTATTCCTCATCGTGTCGCGTTCTGCGTCATTTGCACATGTATCATAATCTTGCTCTATTTGCAAGCTGGATGCCACGAGCTGCTCTTGATGGCTGCCACCAACGCCTCCAGGACGTTGTGCGCCGGAGGATTCGCCAATTCTCGCATTGCCGCGCTTGCGAATGCGCATTCTCTCCCGATCTCTGACGAACGTCGGACTGAACGTCGAATTCAATGCACACTAAAAATTCAATTGCACCCTATGTCCTGAAATTCTCTTCTCCTGCAACCCAGTCAAGTAGACATTCACTGAACGCGTGAGACACGATCCTCCGATCGATTTTCACCACGACTGATTAACATTTCAATCAAACTGACTCTCTCATCCTGTATCTCTTGAACACGAAACCGCCGACCTACTCACTTACTGCAGTCACCAAATTCTCACCGATCTGCAACAATATTTTCATCACGGAATGCGCAACGCAAACCCAAAGAAACCTTCTTTAACTCATTACCTAACGTTCGAAACCCGATTTCAGTGACAAGATCAATCGAATCTACAGACTAAAGTTCAAGGCGCTCTTTGAATGCGCTTGCGTACACTTCACTCAATCTCAACCACCTGAACACTGTGACCCTTCACTCAACCTAAAATCACCTGAATACTGCGACAATACTGCACCCATCGAGTGGATTCAGCAACTTCACGTACTCACACATATTTCGACGTGATCAATTTCAACCAAGTTGATATTTTTGCGCTTCCACAAAAAATTTCCACCCCGTCCCGTCCCCGATTCCAAGAATCACTAAGCAATCACTTCACTCACTGCAGTCAGTCGATCTCAATAAGGTAGCTATACCAATATACAGTGATGCCACCTCCCCATTTCAATGCTGCACCTCCGACCTACAACCAACGTCCGTTCTCCTCAAGCTGAAAGTGAAAGATCGAGATTGAATACAAAAACGAACAAAATAAGCTTCGCTCAGTAGTTTTGTTCAAATGAATTCCCTGCAGTACGTCGATTGAAACGTCACCTGGTAGCTCGACAGACAAACCACCAAGTGGCACCGCCACTTGGCGAGACCTTCTTGCCCTTTTTGCCCAACTGCATGAATCATGCGCGAAACAAACCCAGCAAGTCCTGCAGGAAGCTTGAAGCAGCTCCCTTATTCACAAGCATGCAACAAGTCCAGCGTTGCATTAGTCTTACACTTGTAGTTCAGAGGTGATGATGTGTAGATGCCTGAGCTTGGCGGTTGATTGGTCGTTGGCGGCGGTGAGGCGGCAAAGGGAAGGTACCAGGCACCAACACATGTCGGAGTCCTCCCCGCCGACCTGCACTGTCACCATAGCCAGGAAATCTCACAAAATACCCGAAAATACCCGAAAATACCCGAAAATACCCGAAAATGGCCGAAAAGCAACCCAGAAATCGAATTGGACTTCAAAAAAAGGCTACCCCACTGACCTAAGTTGTCAGGCTGCAGGAATACGTCTGCGATTTGCGCCATCTGGAGGCCTGTCCGCATTTGCAGCGGCTCCTGCCCAATTTTAATGATATCTCAACTGCAGAAGCCGAAGAAGTCGCCCCAAAAGAGCAATGCATGGCCCACTTGGCACATTTTCTAACATTCTCAGTGAATCTCTCCTCGGCTGGGGCCGTGAGCGTCAAGACACTTGGGAAGGGGCGATGGGGGCTGCGGGGGTGCGTTTTCACCGACAGAAGGTGCGGGGAAATTGAGCTCTTCGTTGGGAGTCACGTGGCTGGCTTTTACTTGCGCAGGATCTTTTTCCAACAGAATTACTCGCGCGGGTTTGGGTGGCGCTCTGGGAGCCGCATGGCAGGACTGTGGTCCCCAATGGGATATGCCGCATGTGAGTGAAGTCCGTCATACGCACATGGTTGAATCCTGTTTTCAATTTTGGCACATTGTTGCTTACCCTGCGTGCAGGTCAGTTTCGTATATTACTAGGGGAAAATCGGAACATGTGTGAAATATGAAAAATTAAACAACTATTTTTGAGAATCTATGAAAATTTCATTGTTGCCAATTCAAAAATTATTCTTGAGAAAATGTAGAAAAAGGAACATATTTACGCATGAATAGAAAAAAGTGTCAAAAAATTAGGAAGAGAGACGTGCTGGAAGCCAAGAAAATCAGATGAAACTATCAAATTGCCCAAATGCAAAAATTGAATTTGACATTAATGTATGGCATTTGTTTGTACAAATATATGTAGTAACTAATTTCAATTCATTCAATCAATAATAATCTTAAGGTGGATGCCAATGTAAAATATTCTCCCACATTATAGAATTGTCCGAGAAGTAAGTAATTTTTTTCTACAATTTGTACGTGCGTTCCAAAAAAAAAAACTCTTGTAATAATTTTGATTGATCAAGGTAAGTATACCTCAAATTGATAGTACCGTATGTGAAGGTCTAATTCGACATCTAATTGCCAAAATACTTTCTTTTTTACACGCAAAGGGTTTGGGCATTTTGGCATCTGAATTTTTTGTATTTGGCAACTTCTACAGAAGGTTTTCTTGTTTTGAGACATCCATCTTATGGGGTTTAACCCCTAAAGGACCATTGTCCCTACGGGGGACAAATGCGTTTTTGGGCAGGTACCTACGGGCTGAAATTTTCTCCTGATTTTTGGAAACTTTTTTTGGAGGTAGAAAAACTGATTAGATTCAAGGGAATATAATTTTTTTCACAATCGGTGCCCGGGAAAAAAAGTTATGACCATATAAGCTCAAAACAGGCTACGGGGGGCAGCTCGGGCAGCAAAACAAAAGGGACAAAAATTTGAATTTTTTTTTAAATATTTTTTTTCTCATAGATTATATTTTTGGCTTTCCGGAAAGCTTTGATTCATTTCATTTGGATATGTTATGAGAAAGTTATGGACATTCTTGTTTTTCAGGCAGTTAAAACATCTTCTTGAAAAAAATAACTTTGGGATTCATTTCTGAATGCAATTTTTCAAATTTTTCAAATTTTTTTTTTGGATGGTCTGATTTACTTGTTAGAACAATCTCACCATTGGGATTAGTGCATTTTAATTCCATCTAAAATATATGAATGTTTTAGATTTTCCTTCTATCTTGTACCTACATCTACTTAACAATTTTTTTAAGAATGATAATTAAGTTTTTTTTTAATATTATTTTTTTTCTAGACTTTCAACTCAATTCTCCACTATAAAAAATAAAATCTCAGAACTCTGTAGTGCAAAAATTTTAAGTTAAAAATGTTTAAAGTCAAAAAATCTAGTCCCGCAATGTGTTGAAAAACTTGTTTTTTTCACTTTAAATGCAAATATCTTGCAATCTGTGCGGTCAAAAATTCTAAAAAAAATTCCACACATTCTTATACTAGTTAGGTGTAAGATCCTACGGTTGGATGTGAAAAAAAAACATTTTTCAATTTTTTTTATTCTTTGCTATAGAAATGGCAGTTTTCAGTGTTTTTTGGCAGAAAAAAGGCCTCGGTCCTTTAGGGGTTAAGGCGTGATGTAGGTTTTTAGAAATATTAAAAAATTCAGGCAATATAGATGAAATTTTTTTGCAACATTTTGGACCTTTCACTTGTAATATTCCAAACATTGAGACATTCCAAAAAATACTTAATTTATGTCTGAATCTGACCTTCACGTAGGGTACACCCAAATTGACAATTCACCATGTTGTAACTTAAGGTCGGTACACCCAAATGTGCCACTAACCTTAAACTGTCGATCATCTTTACTCTGTGTGCATCTCCATAATCAATTCTGTACCTGTAGAAGAAACCATTTTAGAACCAAACTTTGTTCATTCCTAACTTTTGCATACAGTATCCAAATGCCACGTTCTTTGGTGTGTTGGAAACTCCTTTCACTTGCCAATAAGAACATGTGAAAATTTGACCAGTAACTAGGCTATGTAGCAAAAAATGGCGGTTTTGGGGTACCCACCTTACATTTAATACATCTTTGAATGAAATTAAGATGGGGATCTCAACCTCGAATGTTCCAAAAATTCAAAAATTTAACAGAGTATTGTTTCCCCTTTCCATGGAAATTGTCCATGTGCTTCAAGAAAACAAAAAAATAAAAAAATAAACAGAGCAAGCTTCAATTTTTTGTACTTGGAAACAAGTTTTTGCAAAAGATGTTGTAAGGTAGGAGGTCCATAAAGCGACCATCTAATTGCTGAACCTGAATTTTGGGGAGGTAAAACACCTTGAAATATTTTTCAGTCAGTTTTCCTTGAAAGACAAGAGGAAATGGCATCTGGCCCAAGTTGTTTCATATTTTTTGAGCTTTGTGGAAGTAGTTATCAAATTTTGAAGTTGAAGAGCCATAGGGCTCTAAAAAGCAACCACCTCCTAGAATGTACATCGTTTGGTACATTTTGATAAATTGAAGAAAGCAAAATGTACCTCTGTGTCGTGTTCGGTTCAGAATGCCCTATCGGACATTAGAAGAATTTTGAGGCCTCCAAGAGACTACGAGTTATCTGGCCCTGGGAACTCTGGGAACGCCCTGGGAACAATAATCTGACGTGGTTACGCGAGTGCCACGTCAAAAAATAATTAAAAATAATAATTTCGTAATATTTTTTTCAAAAAAAAATTAATTTTTAATATTTTTTTAATAATATTTTAATTTTAATTTTAATTAATTTTAATATTCTGACTGTTCCCAGCTGCGGGAATAGCCCGGAAACAGTCTCTTGGAGGCTTCAAATTTCTTCTAATGGTTCGAGCCTCCTACCATAGCCACAAACTGCCTAGAAGCCTCCTTGGCTGGCCCAAGCCAGCCTAGCCACTTGGAGAAGTCACAACTCACAAGTCACAAGGATTTGCCTAATATTCGTTTTCTTTTCCCCTCCAGAGTGAATGCACCTGATTGGCTGGATTTGATAAGTTGTACCAGGTCAGTCTGTCAGTGGGGTCAGTTAACCCTATAAGGACACGGGGGGTGACCCTGGAAATCATGCATTGTATAACCGTGAGAGTCATTGGAATAAAAAAATCCAAAAGTACTCATTGGAAGTCAAGCTACTGGAGATGCTCTCCACTTTCCACAAAAAACTCCAAGGATGAATAGTTGTAGTTCTGTCCTACATTGGAAAATCCCTTGTCATTCATCGGACACTTATGGTCCGCAGCGTCCTTACTGGGTTAAAGAGCACCAGGTGCCTGCAAAAGGCGGGCAGGGGCGCAGGGCAGGCTGGCTGTTGATTTTTTGCGGGTCCGTTTCGCCACGTGGAATTCGGAGCGTGCGCTTTTCTTTTACTGGCAGTTCGGATCCCTTTTTTTTCTTTTTCGCCGACAGCCCAGGTGGATTGAAAGGAAGGTCGTCACAAATATCTCCTTCTCGACATCTCGACACAAATATCTGCCGCTGCGGCACGTGGCTAGAAAAAAAGCACTTTTTCAAAGCCTTTGGGGGGCCACACCGCCACACTCCGAGTCAGGCGAGCTACTTTATATCACGCGCAAAGGGGCAGGTGAGGACTGACGTAGTTTACGTGGGGGAGTGACACTGCAGCGTCCGTCCATCAGTTTAGTTTTTCAGTTTTTTTTTTTTTTTCATTTATTTTAGGCAGTCCAGAAACTGATAATCTCTGTAAGGATGAAGCTATTTACATCCATAGAAATGGGTGAAACTTGTAATCTATTGATGAAGTTTCATTTATTCATCCAAAATGATGTACATTTATCCAAAATTGAACAATATAGTCCCAAGATTTGGTAGCAAATTAGCTATTTCATCCACTGAAAAGCAAGAATATTTTGTCAAATATTCTTTGGAAATTATTTTTGTAGTTTTTGAGGAAAAAGTTGCTACCCCCCCCCCCCCCGTTGGCATCCATACCTATATACCTTAAAGTTAGACTAGTGTACCCTGTGCCATTGCCACAAAAATTGTTTAAAGATAAAAATAATTTTCTAATTTTCTAATTCCTAAAAACTTCAATAACTTTCACACCATAGGTCCAAACGCAACGAAATAAAATCCGTGCACCCTGAGGACTTTTTGACAGTACTAAGAACGTTACTAGAGAACACACAATCCAAGAGATCTCAACATAACAAACAAAACAAACAAATAGCTTGACTTAAGGTTTGGAACTTAGGCCAATTGTTTTTGTTTGTTTTGTCTGTTGTAGTAAGATCTTCCAAACCATGTGTTCCCTAATCATGTTCTTAGTACCGTTGGAAAGCCTTCAATGAGGAGCGGTGTACGGGCATTGTTTCATGGCGTTTGGACCTACAATGTAAAAGTTATGGATTTTTGAGTTATTTTTGGATCTTAAATTATAGAAAACTACTTTTATTTATATTTTGACTATGGCAATGGCACATGGCACACTAGTATTAATAGTAGATTGAAAGGAATATGACAATAAAGAGTTTAGGCCCGTTTTTTTATATTATGTACGATTCTTATTATGCTACAGCCAAAAGATGTTTGTTAATTTTTAAGGAAATCTTCGTTTTAGAGGGGCAAAGTAGCCATATTACTGTTGTATTTTGAGCCATATTTTACCTAGGTGTCACCTCATTTTGATATAGATAGATCAACAAGTATCACCTAAGTATTGAAGAAAGAATTGGTTAATTCTCTAAAATGAAAAACAAACAAATTTGTTTAGGCCTTGAACTGAATGCAAAGTCATTAGAGAAAAACTGAACCTTCTAGACGGCTGCTAGAATGTGACAAACCAAGCTATTAAAAGCTTGGTCTGTCACACCAAGCTGACTGCTGCGGTGAGTAGTCAGCTTTCGCGAATTTTTTTAAATTTTTTTTTTTTAAAATTAATTTTTTTTTAAAGATTAAACTTTTTTTTTTTTTTTTTTTTTTTTTTTTTTTACTCGTAGTTTTCGGTTCCTGCGCCATTGTTGCTGCAGTTTCTGCTGCACTAAAATAGGGGAAAAACTAATTTTTTTGGAAAAAAAAAGTAAATTTCAGGGTCCTCCGGAGGGGAGCAGCCCTCCAGAGGGCTCAGATTTTCTCCAATGTACTGATATGTTCGGTGTTGACAATTTTTTTGATACTGAATCAAATCTAACTAAATTATTATTTTTAGTCTTGAGTTTAAGGTCTACAATCACTTGAGTCTATTTAAAAGTGTCAAAAGTTATATTTAGATAAAATAATTTCTATTTTTTATATTCAATTTTTTTTTTAGAGCTATGGAAGATGGTTGTTAAATGCATTGCAACTTGGGGGAATTCACATTCTAAATTCATGTAAAAAAATTATAGAATAGATTTTGATTTTGAATAAAATTGATTGTATGTATACGGGTTATTTTCTTTGAACCAAGATTCTTTGATGACTAAAATGTTATATTTGATGTATGAAAATAGCAATGAAAGGATCCAAACAACTTCCTTATTTCCAACCCCTTATGATTCAACATTAATTATAATCTTTCATCTATATATATGTAATACTGTTGTATTATTTAATTTTCCATGTGATCTATGACATGTCTAATTTACTTTAAAGGTCAATAATTACAACTTGAAATAAATATCAAATAGGGAAGAACCTCTCAAAATTTTCATTCATGTGTTGTATACTAGATACATTTTTGGATTTATATTATGTATGAATTTTTACGTTTCTTTTGCAATTTGCAATTTAAATTTCTTTTGCAACAAGATTTTAAGTATTTTGGAATTTTTGTTGTATGAAATGCTTACTGCTACTTGGCATTGATTTTCGCATTGATTATGGTTTCTAAATGCATGGGCAATTTCATTAAAATGGCGACAGTATTTTAAAATGGCATGAAAACAATTCAGAACGGCCGTTCTAAATCTATACGTGTCCTAGATGGTTTAGAATGCCCGTTCTAAAATCTATACCAATCCTACATGGTAAAAATGGCACACTGTCAAAGTACCACTTGAAATACTGCCATTTAAACCCCTAAAGGCCCAAGGCCTTTTTTCTGCCAAAAAACACTGAAAACTGCCATTTCTATAGCAAAGTATTAAAAAAATTTAAAAATGTTTTTTTTGAACATCTAACCATAGGATCTTACACATAACTAGTATGAGAATGTATGTAAAAAATTTCAGAATTTTTGACCGCACAGATTGCAAGATATCTTTGTTTAAAGTGAAAAAAACAAGTTTTTCAGCACATTGCGGGGCTAGATTTTTTGGCTTTAAACATTTTTAACTTAAAATTTTTGCACTACAGCGTTTTGAGCTTTAAATCTTTATTGTAGAGAATTGAGTTGAGAGTCTAGGAAAAAAAAAAATTCAAAAAAACTTAATTATCATTCTTAAAAAAATTGTTAAGTAGAAGTAGGTCCAAGATAGATGGAAAACCTAAAATATTCATATATTTTAGATGGAATTAAAATTCACTAATCCCAATGGTGAGATTGTTCTAGCAAGTAAATCAGACCATGAAAAAAAAAAAAAAATTGAAAAATTTGAAAAATTGCATTCAGAAATGAATCCTACAAGTTATTTTTTTCAATAAGGTGCTCTAACTGCCCGAAAAAAAAGAATATCCATAACTTTCTCATAACATATCCAAATGAAATGAATCAAAGCTTTACAAATAGGCAAAAATATTATCTATCAGAAAAAAAATATTAAAAAAAATAATTCAAATTTTTGTCCATTTTTTTTCTGCTGCCCGGGCTGCCCGCCGTCCCCTGTTTTGAGCTTATTTGGTCATAACTATTGTTCCCGGGCACCGATTGTGAAAAAAATTATATTCCCACAAAGCTTATTAGTTTTTCTATCTTCAAAAAAAGTTTCAAAAAATCAGGACAAAATTTCAGCCCGTAGGTACCTGCCCGAAATCCCATTTGTCCCCCGAGGGGACAATGGGCCTTTAGGGGTTAATGAAATTGTCCATATGTCAGTTTCCAAATCCTATGTACAACAACATTCACATTGCATAATGTTGTTAGGGTTTGGTCAAAGGAGGGAGTCTGATTGGTTGGATCCAGAAGTCCATTTTTTTTTAAAAATTAAAAATTAATTTTTTATATTATTAATTATTAATTTTGCTTGCATATCATTGATTCAATGTTTTCATTGTTTAATATCCCCTTGATCCTACTATCAATAAATTAGTATAATTGTTGTTTATCAAAGACCAAATCCTAACCAAGCTGAATAATCTTCTTTCAAAAACAACAACAAACAGTAAAAAGAAGGGTGACAAACCCAAGTTCCTCTTATTCACAAGACGAACGGGATGACGTTACTCTCTGGGTGTAACATTTCAGCATATAATGATACCTCTCCAAACTTTTTGAAAATAGAAAGTTTGGAAGGGGGTATAGCCGTTACATGGTGAAATATTATACTCCGGGGAGTAACGCCTCCATGTTCTTCTTGTGATTGAAGCTTGAACATTGTATGCCTCCCTTTTTTTTTACTTTTTGAAAACGTGCCAAGAAGGCAATCACTTAAAATTTGGTGGAGCATTGCATCCATCTTTTGGATCCAAAAATAGTTTTTCATTCAAATTTGGCAACTTCATCCACATTTTAAATAGAAATGGAAAATTTCTAACAAAAAAGGTTACTTATATTTGGTGAGAAGTACACAAAATAGTGAAATTGGATTGCCTTGACAATTAGGTTGCCTTACCACATAGAAGTTACCTCATGTCACCTCATGACTCATTGCTTGTCCAGATGAAGCACAAGCCATTCTCTAATCCCAAGCCATGCAACACACATGTTTCCCACATCATTGCATCCTTCTCCAGTAACTGTGATATTGATATAGTGTAGAATGTGGAGATATTAGTGTGGGGCAACCTAATTTCCCTATTCGACATTTATTTTGAGATGAAATGGTGCAATCTGGCCCCGCATGGTGCCCTTCCCCCAAGGCTGCTGTATGTTAAGTTAGCTGCATGCCGCATTGTGCATGTGGATGACGACTCCTGGGACCAGGCATGGCCTGTACTGTACTGTAGTCAGGCCAAGGGGTCAGGGTTCTGGTGGACGCCGCACGACCCGCCACGGAGGCGTGCCAAGTGGAAAGCTGCAGGGCAAGCACGGCCACGAAGCTTTCAGTTTGCATTGCAAGTTGCAGCTCACTCAGTCGTGCCGCTCGACAACGTCCCTTCGTCCACGAGGCCAAAGCGTCATATGCATTGCATGCTTTTTTATCCGATCTGGAGCAGCTCTTTCCAAGCGTCTCGCATGCATGGCATGACTCTCGGAAGAATCATGCAAGTCGGGCTGCAAGTTGCAGTCTGAGCGGTTAATTTGTACAGTAGGGATCTAAGTTCAGAGTTCTCCTCAGACGTTTTGGTTCGGAATTCACTCTGCAGGAGCGTTTGCACCATTTTTACCTTTTGCCCACGTTTCTTCAGTTCAAGCGGTTACTGAGGTTTCCGGAAGATTCTGGTTCGATATGGGCTCTGTGTAATTTTTAGGCTAAGGCTTTTGATAATTTTGGCTGGGTTTCCAATTGATTCGCAATTATTTTGCTCCGTCTGCAGGAGCTTGTGGGTCTAATTTTTTAAGATTTGAAGGATCTTGTGGAAGCGACTATAGGATTTTTGGATTTTGGGGTGCGATTTTGGTTGCGACATTTGTTTTTTTGGAGTTGTGATCGAATTGGTAGCCATGCCTCGCGGCTCACGAAACTCGCGACCGTCGCGACCAGCTGCGCGGCCATCGACTGCTCCTGCTGTGGTGCGAGCTCCTCCTCCTCCTCCTGCTGTGCCGCAGCAGCAGACGGGGGGGATGATGAGGGGGATCGGGAGCACAATTGCGGAGGGCATGGCGTTTGGAGGTGGGAGTGCGGTGGCGCATCGGGCTGTGGACGCCGTAATCGGGCCGCGCACTGTGCACCATGAAGTGACACAGGTGACGCAGTCGTCGTCGTCGACGTCGGGGACGAGCCAGGAAGCGGATACTTGTGCGAATCAAGCGAAGGCGTTCAAGGATTGCTTGCAAGCCAATGCCAATGACGCCGGCAAGTGCCAGTTTTATGTCGACATGTTGACGGAGTGTCGGAAATCGGCCGGGGCGCAGGCTCCACAGTCCTCTGGCTGGTGATCGATTCCGTTGGTACATACCTCCTCTCAGATTTATTCATTCAAATTAGCGTAGTCACACTCGAAGATAATAAGGATTCTTTTGTACATAAATTCTTTTAAAACAGCGATAGGTTGTAGATTGAATCTAAGGTTTCACACACAACGTGTCTCCTTGATTACTGGTGTATAATTGTTAGACGCTCTCAAAATTATTCATGCTTGAGGATCAAATCAAGCGTAGTGGCAATCGAAGATTAGGATTCTTTTTGCATATATTTAAAATGTAGAAACAGTGATAAGATGTAGATTAAATCCAAGGATTATCAGACCAAACATGCTTCACCATCAAGTAGTGACGATTCATTAGACGGATTGCTAGTTTAGTTGTAGAAATTTTTCAGAATCCGGGATCGAGGCTTTCATATACTAAGGTAGCCTTACGGTTGGGCTAAGCCAAAGCTATCAATAATTCTGAGCACTCTCATTGATGGGGAGCTTCGAAATGTCTGAGCTTGATTAATGATAGTGCTCAGGTTTTTTGATATTCTTGGCTTGGTCCCATACAACAATTGCTAGGGACTTGATTTGTCTCCAATGTTGTCCATTATTATCACCAGGAACTCATCATTAATACTTTTGGATGAACTTATTAACAAGTGGTGTATGCATGACTTGGCTAAATGTCTATTGTTATTGTTGATCTTTGAATGAAAATGAGTTGTATGTCACTTGTAGGAGTCAACAACCTCCAACCTCTAGAATTGTGAAATAAATTTATACATATTGATAAAAATTTGTTTATGTATAAAAACATATTCCTTCATATATTGAAATGCTCAACTTGAGAAGGATGCGGAAGACCAAAAGTGTCCATTCGATGACTTCATTGTTCACTATAGGAGAAAAAAATCACCTATTGGTCCAATAATCAAAACATTTTGGTGACTACCTTGGTCATATTGGGCCATGTCTTTCAAGGGTTAATCTTTAAAGGACTAGCACTATATGATAGTGACATTGTCGTTGTACAATATTTCTAATTGTAGTTTGATTTTTTTAAATAAGTTTCAATTTTATATTTTCACTACATTTAACCTATGCTGCAAGTATAAATTTTTTAAATGATTCCACAAAGAAGTGTAATTGTTATAATTTTGTAGTCAGTGATGAAAATAAATCAATAAATATAGCTAAACAAATCTAAGTAAATTGAAATTTCTTCGTAAAGTACAAGTAGTATCAAAACAATACATATTAGTTTATTAAACTCAAAATACACTTAATGATAACCTTCAAATAATCTTCCCACTACTACAATAATTTTAGCCTTTGTCTCATTTAATAATTAAAATTATATATTTAATCTCCTAATTTTTATTTTTTTTGAATTTAAAATATATTTGAGTTAAAAATCCTAATTAATATTTATTCTAGAAAACATTTGAATTCTTGTACTACTTGAATTTTGTTAGGAATGACAACAAGGCATGGCTTACTCTACTTGTATTTTTTTGGAGTGTCAACAAGGCATGGTGCATACAATCTAATGATGTCAAGTTAGCTTCTTCCTAAATGGAAGTTTAAGTCCTACCTTTGAAAAGGGAGGAGATCAAAAGCAAATTTGCACCACTTATAATACATTCTTATGGTGGAAATTTCAGATTTTTTGAACATATTTTTGTTTTGATATAATTTTTTTTTACTTTCCCTCTAAAGAATTAATAATAATTTCAAAATTTCACAAAAATTGAATTCTTTTCATGGAAGACATATGATTTCATCTTTGGAAAAGAAACATAAAAAATTTCATTAATATATAGTTGCAAAATGGCAACTACCACAATGAAGGATTATACAGTCCATCATTTCAAGGTTAATTTCTTATTTGGTTGGTTTTAGGTGTTCTTCATAGCATTGTTGACCAATGAGGCAAGGGTCCTTGTTAATTCCTTGAAAAGGAAACCACTGTAGTGAACAAAATTATCTTCTGTGGCTTCTCAGCCAACCCATTGTTATCATAGTGGGCGACTTAAAATCACTGGACATCCTGGACAGGCAGACATTTTGGACAATTTGGATGGACCGGACAAATAATGTGACCACCTTAGAGTAGTCACATCGAGCGGATTAGGAATACCAGACGGCCTGAATAGGTGGACAAATTGGACGGTTCGGACGAAAGATTTGTCCAATGTAACAACTATGAATTGACCCCAATCCTTGAATTAATTGATAAGTCCCTTTCAAGCATCTATCAAAGCGTAATAGTTTCCTAGCATGGGGAGGACCACTGCCTGGTTCTACAATGTTATGGTTGCCTAATGTGTAGAAAATTCACTTCCACAAGCTCTCATGGAGTCCATTTCTTCCAGACATTCCACCCCAATGCAACACACTTTCCTACACGTCCATTTTGAAATGGGAATCCTATTTTTTAGTTTTCCCAAGAGATACCAACTCTAGGAAAAGCACATGGATGTCATCACAAACAAAGCAATGATGTTGGAAGCAAGGCAAATTGCCCCCAAATCACTCAAACCCATGTCAACCCAGATGCAAATGAAGACAACCTGAATATAACTTGATCTACAGTTATGTTGAATTGGCTTTTGTATGAGTTCGCGGCAAGAGCTTGTTAATGGCTTCATTTACAAGAATGTTCTTTGGATCCAGCTCCTCTCTTGCCTTGTCAAATTTGTCCAAAGGATACCTTTGTTTAAGCCGCTCCTGAACCCATTCTAAGGAGTTCTCGTCTTTAGGGACCTGCATGAAACAATTGGGTCATCAAGGCTGATCTCAATCTATTTTTTTCAAAGTCACAAATCCAATCTATTTACAGAGTCGCAAACTAAATACTGGCAATGAAATGAAGAAAATTGTGTCTGTTAGGAACCTCAACTAGTCCACTAATGTAACTAGTCCAAATAAGTATTATTGACCCTGGAACGCTGGCGGCACCACTTAGTGGTGTTTGGATGACAATCCAGGGAGCTACAAAGCTATTCAAAGCACTTTTTCATCCCCTTTTTCCGTGTTGACCTTTTTTTATTGCCCAGAGTTCATTCCAAAATTAAGAACAAGAACAAACAGTGAATTCCGTATTGACCTTTCATGGTGGATTATGAAGAGTATTCAATTGAGTTTGTAGTCTTTCCAATGTTTATCTTCACTTAAATGAGAAGTTATTAAAAAAAACGAATCACAAAATATGCTATTTTAGTGTATTTTGGGAGGTTGTTGCTCTTTGCTTTAAATCTGAAATTTCTCCACAAAAACGATATTTTTTGAATTTAAGATCAGCTAACAAAATGAAGGTCATCTACTCTAGTTTCTACTCCAATTTGAATTTTGAAGAAATTCCTAATATTGAATATTTCATTGCAATTTGAACTTTGGATGTATTTTCAATGTCTATTATTTTCTAATTATAGAATGACACGAAAATTGAGTTTACACCATGATGTTTGTCATTGTAATATGCACACATGGTGAAATTTTCAGATTTTTTGAGATAATTTTCAATTTGATGTGATTTTTCTTCACTTTTTCTTCAAAATTTCTCAAAAAAATCTAAAATTTTCTGAAGTAAAGAAGACATGTAATTTCAGCTCTGAAAAATAAATATAAATTTTTTCATACATATCTAGTTGCAAAATGGCAGCAAACTAAGTAACAAATAGTGAGGCTTGAAATCAATGGTTGTGGCAATTGGAAAAAGATTTTGGAATCTTGTAACAAGTATTTTTGGGACACCATATGAATAAACTATGAATTTCTAAAGTGTAAGATTATATGAGCACCCAAAATTGACCTTAGACTCTCATGTTCAAAAGGTGTACATGTAGGCAACAATTCATTTGGGTCAATTTTGCAACATGATCGTAATTAAGTGAAAGGTACCTTATAATGACCCTTGTTACTGATGACAACTCATCTATTCAAACACTTGGTTGGCTATCAATTAGCAAGGGGTGTAAGTATGACTTGGCTAAATGTCTATGGCCACTGAGCTTTGAATGAAATGGAGTTTTTGACAAATACTTGGTTGGCTATCAATTAGCAAGAGGTGTAAGTATGACTTGACTAAATGTCTATGGCCACTGAGTTTTGAATGAAATATTGTCTACTGTCCCTTCAATACTGGTTTACAACCTCTCACTTTGCATTTGCAGAAGAAATTCATATGTAAATTTGATAAAACTTTAATTTCTCAATAGATTAGGCTCTTGTACCCAAAGTGATCTCTCCACAGCTCTACATTGATCTCCCAAAAATCAGTCCTACGTATGTTAAAATGCTTAGAGTGATGCAATTAGCATCCGCATCTGGTCAATGTTAAAACAAGGCAACAATGGATTGACTTACCTCTATCTTGGCCCAATGTTCATGTGCTCCATAAGTATCCCAAATCTGGTGCTGTGCAGACTTGCGGTACTCAAAGAAGCGCTCCGTGATAGCTTCCTTCTGTTTCTCATCAGCGGTTGGGAGATACATAATAATGCCAACCTGGTAAATGTCCAAAAAACGAAACCAGTCGATGGGATTCAACAAAAGCCTGTTCTTAAACCCCAATGACTAAATGGTCAAAAGTGGACGCTTCCTGTCCATAGGAATTGAAAGAATCGCATAGGGAGCTCCAATGGAGGTAACGAAAATATTCCAATTGAAAGAAGAAATCATGTCCTACATCTTGGAATTGTACAAACACGTTGAAAAAATTACTGTAATCAGCTATAAGTGTCCAGAGTAGACGTTTTGTGTATTTTGTGCTCAGTGAGGTAGGGTTAATTTTGAGCTTATTGGAACTCACCCATGAGAATATGCTGTCTATAGATGAAGCAAAAGCTGGGCTAAGAGGGCTTCGACTGCTGGCCGTCCACCGCTGTTCAATGGGAGAGGGAGCAGGAATGCCTTCTCGCTTGATCATACTCATGACTTGCTCAATAAACTTCAAATCTTGCATGTCCGGTTTTTGAATTGTCCCCGTTGGGAAACACGTCTCGGACACCCACTGCTGACCCCCGCAATCAAAGCCCAGGATCTCATCACTCCAACCCACCCTGGTGCCCTCACTCTTCTTCCAGTACTCTGCCTCAACTTGGTTCACCTGTACAACGAAAACAAGTTGATTTCCAGCACAGTATACGAAACAAGATTTGCAACAAAATTAGACTGTTTCAAGGGCTTTTAGACAACACTCAAGCCTCATTAATCCTTCCACCAGGGGTCCCAATATTTCACTACGACATAGTCCGAATGTATGACAAGAGCGCTACAGTCAATGATAATGTGCCAAATGTGCAGGATATTCTAGAATGTCATTCTAGAAGGTCAAAGCAAAGAAGTTTTAATCGAACATCGTGAAGAGAATCTTCCCGATGAGATAGTCATACAAAAGCCTCTCCATGATACATAGGTTGGCCTACATATGACCATAGGAAGACCTTCCCATGAACCACGGAGAATATTCTCTTTCTGATGCTGACTAAAAGTTCTACTAGCGGTCTAATTACCTGAAAACCAATACCAAATTGTTTCAAAAAAGAAAAAGAAAACTAATACCAAAATCATCAGGGTGTGCAGAAATGGGAGCTCACTTTGATAACATGCGCTTGGTTGAGAGGGTCAAATCCAAGAAGCTTGTCACGAAGCTCGGTGAATGAGAGCGAATTCAGCTCCTCATCAGAAAGATGTCCCACAGGGTCTCTGCTACCTGCCCCAGTTCCGCCCCACAATCCAGACTCTGCTTGTGGAGTTTTTGATCCTTGCACTTCATGTGACTCAGGCTCATGCGACTTCGCCCTGTCAACCGATAACAAGGTTAGAGTCAAGTTATAGTCACTTACTAAAACAGTAAATTTCTCATATTAATCCTTGAATGGACAAAAAGTGTCTGCTTGAAATAAATCATCCAGGTAGGTAAAAAGAAATACCAACAAAAAGAAGAAATCGAACTTACATTTTGAAAGTTGCTAAAATTGACTACGAGCTTCCAAAGTGGACTTTAAATTGGGTACTTAGGGGTTAAGTCCTTGCAGTCATGAGTACTGAGAGAAAGTGGCCTCCAAAAAAGAGCATTTCTCGATGAGTGGTGACAACCATAGCCACTTACTTAGCGCGCGTGGAGTGGACGAAAGCTACTTACACGTATTGTGCAGCCACTTCTTTGTATAAAGATCGTGCCGCGCCCAACCTCTCGTCCACACTGTAATTTGACGATGCCTCCTTTGGAACTTGGCCTTCCTTTAGAGGATTACATCGCACCACTACTACTGTATCTGTGCTAGGGATCCACATATAGCGTAGATGTTGGTTCTCTTGCAGCCATTTCCTGCAGTCAATGTAAAAGTCGTTTAGTAGACAGAAACCAATACTGTGGCCTGATAGACCCCAAATGATGAACAATGGTGCATATTAAAAAGCAGACAACCAATAATGAAATTGATACAACTGCCTGTCGCAATGGACCTAGGAAGGAATGACACAATCGAAGCAACATTCTTACTTGTGGTTTCTTTTGGCTTGCTTCATATTGGTGACAGTCGTTGTTTCCAAAAGCTTGTGAGCTTGCACACATTGGAGCTCAACTTCGGCAACCACACCCAGAGCACCCAACCCACATCGAGCAAGGTAGAACAAATCTCCATCTTTCGGCGAGAGGTCCAAAGTCCCCTTGCCAGGAGTGACCAGCTTCAAACTCACCACCTGCTCATCCACTGGAGGCAGCTTGGCTCCGGTTCCATGAGCCCCCACCTGCCACAGAAACCATCATTACCACAATAATCCCTAAGCATAAAATTCTTCAAAGGATCTTGTAACGCCTTGGCCCAATCTCATTATTCAAGGAAGAATCCGTGATGTTCCAATCCTGTGGCACCTTCTTTATTAGACACACCTCCCCTAACATCTAGAATTTTGAAGACTCCCATCACATGCTTCAAATTTATCACGTTGAACAATCCCTTCGTAAGCACTCAACATTGCAGTGACATGCACAGCATGCTCCAAATCAATAAAAAAGAATCACCATGAAAACACTGTCAAATCCAGACCACCGCAACCAACCTAGGTGCAGCCTCTCGTCACAAACCTCAAGTTATCCCATAGAACAATCTCTTCGCAAGCACTCAAACATGCATGTAAGTCAAATTTCAACAAATTGATTCCCGCGGTATGCACAGGACGCTCTAAATCAATAGAAAAAGAATCAAAATAAAAACACTGTCAAATCAAGACCTCTACAACCAATCCTAAGTGCCTCATATCCAGGTTCCCATCACATGCCTCAAGTTACTAGATTGAACAATCCCTTCGCACTCACTCCAAACATGTCCATCGAAATTCAACAAGTTCATTGCCATGGCATGCACATGGAGCTCCAAATCAAACACTCACAATGTCAAACAGCCTCGAGGCGTTTCTAGATCAGGGTGTAGGGTTTAAGGGAGAGGATTTCCTCAACTACAGCAAAGAAATTCCAAGCAGACAAGGACCAACGCCACAAGTTATCAGATTGAACGATCCCTTCGCAAGAACACAAAACATGTTTGTCGAAATTCAACAACTCAATTCCCGTGACATGCACACGACACCCCAAATCAATAGAAAAATCCCATCACAATGTCAAACAACATTGATTCTCGATCAAGCTTTAGGGTTTCAGGGTGGAGATTTTCCCCAACAATAGAAAAGAAACTCCAAGCAGACAAGGACCAACGCCTAAAGTAATCAGATTGAAGGATCTCTTTGCAAGCACTCAAAACAAGTTTGTCGACATCCAACAAATCAATTCCCGTGACATGCACAAGACACTCCAAATCAACAGAACAAAAACAATCACAATGTCAAACAGCATTGAGAAGCTTCTAGATCAGGGCTTAGGGTTTCGGGGTGAGGATTTCCTCAACAAGTGCAAAGAAATTCCAACGATCAGATTGAACGATCCCTTCGCAAGCACTCAAAACATGTTCGTCGAAATTCAACAAATTGGTTCCCGTGGTATGCACACAAGGAGGCAAATTTCCTCAGCGAGAGCAAAGAAACTCCAAGCAAACAACGACCAACGCCTTCAGTAATGAGATTGAAAGGTCCCTTCGCAAGCACTCAAAACATGTTTCCCCAAATTCAACAAATTGATTCCTTGGTATGCAATGGCGATGTCAAACAGCACTAAGAAGCTTCTCGATCAAGATTTAGGGTTCAAGAGTTCGGATTTCCCAGCGCTCAAAGCCCAAACCTGAATGAACCCTCCGATTTGCTGCTCCCGTATGGACGCATAATTCTGCAACGTCAATCCATGCGGTCTCAACGCCTCCACCACTTCGGCAACCCTAGCCCCTGCCTGCACTCGCACCCTCTTCGTCTCCCGATCCACGCTCACCACCTGATCCATCAACGCCAAGTTCACCATCCCTGCCTCGCTCAACCCAATCCCGTTGGGCGACAACCCCGACCCCACAGGCCGAATCCTTTGCCCATGCTCATGCGCAAGCCGCACAATCTCTTCCAATTCCTGCAAACTCTCGGGTTGCACGTACACGCGCGTCGTGGCGGAGTGCGTGCCGCTCCAGTTCGTCACCGTGTGCTCGTCGTCAAGGGGAAGACTGAGACTGGGTTGTTGCTGTTGCACGCGCGGGCCGCGATTGGGGTGTGGGTAGTAGTAGTATGTCAAGATGGCTGACCCACCCAAGAGAATCGTGTAACCCACGTAGCGGCCGTACCAGGGGAGTTGCGCAGGAAGAGGAGTTGTTGTCGCAGTTGCAAACCCTCGGGAAGCTCCAAATCCAGGTAGGAAAGTCGATTTAGAGCCTGTTTGGGAAGAATTCGACCAACCATAGCGAGATGCGAGATGGGTTTGTTGGAATTTGGGAATAGGAGAGGGAATCGGAATACGCCGTGAAGAAGAAGATGTTGCCGCATTTGCGAGTTGAAGAAGCTCCCTTGCGACTCTCCTGCGACTTCCCATTCCCATTCTAACCAGAACACGCGTCTACACGACAATCCTAATGGACTACACAATCTCGGAGGAGAATCTGTGGAAGCGAGTTGAACCTAACACACTGGCGTGGAAATGTTGCCGATATCGCCATTCATTCAAGGGTTGCTGCATCCAAATGCGGCGAGTGAAAGCATTCAGAAGCAAGCGAGTGGATTTGTTACAGATATAACTTAGAATCGAAAAGGGAACAAGGGAAAAGGTCACGCCTTGTTGGAACCATTTCATCCATCTCGATTTCCCAACACAGCAGAAACCTCATTGACTTGTTCTGGATCACCTTTCTGACAAAGACCACGACGAAGACAATCGAAGGAATTCTCACAGTTACAGCATAAGTTACGTTTTGTTTTCCCTGCTTGGAACATCTCAGCAAGAAATTCATGCAAGCACGATCATCCATTTGGCATGAATGGTCTTCACATTCAGAGAATGGCAGGTAGCAACTTCTTTTTTTAGCTCCTTGTCAACGTCTGTCATGGTGATCAACTATTCATCCTTTCACTTTTCAACGGAATCTAGCGGGGTGTGTTCGTCCATAATGGGGGTGCTCATAGGTTTCTGTGCTTTCGTATGAGTTCCAAGTTCCATTACGGTGAGAGCTTCGATTCCACTAGACTACCGTTTCTGACATGACAAAATCCAGGAAGAAACACGATTGAAGAAATTCACACAGCAAAGGCACCACTTTTGCTTTCCCTCCCTGCAACATTTCAGCAAGAAATTCATGCAAGTACCATCACCCCTTTGCAGATTTCAATTTCTTTTATTAGTAATTAACGCCTCCTCCTCAAAGTCTGTCGTAATGATCCTGTTTCAAATTTCAACTCAATCTACTAAGAAGATCGTGCTTCTGCCAAAAAGGTTGCACACAAATTTCGATGCTTCCGTTAGGGTGCACATAAAAGGTTTCGATGCTTCCATTAAGGTTTCAAGGTCCATGATCTTCAGAGCTTCGATCCCTCCCGTGCGGGAACAGTTGGGATGCATTGAGCGGCAGCCACGGCTGGTAAAACGCCCAGAGCCGCTGATTCGCTACAATGTTGCTCCCATTGTTGTCAGGGCTCTCGTTGTTGTAGCTTTGCAGCCCCACGTAGAAGCCGTCCGGCGTGACTTTGTAGTTGCACGGTCCAGTCACGGAGCACGGCGGTCGCGTGTCGTAGTAACTCCCCTTCCACGCCTGGAACTTCTGCGTGAACGTCTTCCAGAAGAACTCGCAAGTGTAGAGCGTCATGCCGAAGATGTTCGGGCTGAACGACCATGAGTAGTTTGCCCCCGGCGTCACTGGATACGCGCCCAGATCGGAGTCCTTTGACTCGCAATGCACCAGAATGGGGTCAAGCCCAGCATTCAAAATGTGCACGGACGCTCCTGAGGAGTAGTCGCAACTCGCTGGGGGCGTTGTTGCTATAGCGATGGTGGTCAGCACCACCACGAGCAGTCGAAATCCAAGCCCGGACGCCATAGCTCCTGAAAACAAGCTCCAATTCTCGAGAAGGTAGCATTTCTGACTCTCATTCTAGAATTGGCTCGTGATTTGAGAGTTTCCTTGTCCAGATTCTTCACGTTGCGCAAGTCCGAGGAGAATGTGATCGTAAGCTGGGCGTACGCGTGGGCTCCCATGCAGGCATCCTCTCTTGCTGCTCTCTGTACTGAGTACCATCTGTGGCATAAATACCGCAGTACTGTAAAACTCTGGAGATCCAGGATTGCAGAGGCACCATGAGCACCATGAGAATTTGTGCAACCGTGATACGGCATTTGTAGTGCAAGGTGGAATCAAGTCAATCAACCTCTAAGAAGCCCAAATTGAGCTTCCTGATTTTGTTAGCACTTTTGAGTGGGGGTCATATGTGGCCTATTTTTGTGCAAATTTTCTCTTGGACCAACAGCTCCAATGTTCTTCGTCACGGACTCTAGCGACGTAACATTTGGTCCTATTTGAACTCTATTACCGTATTTTTACAGTATGATCAATTGAATTTGTCATTTTTAATCCATTTTTAGTCCTGAACCAGCTGCTGGTGAGTACTGGATCCCTCTTGATGAGCCACCAACGTGAATGCTCCTGTCGTTGGTCTCGTGAAGGCTGACTGATTCATGTGGTTGTGGCAGCTCCAGAAACACGTCTTTGTACCTTGGAAATCAGCCCCATGTGCTGATCGCAAAAAAAACATGATGGACGCAATCAACATGGGTTGTTCATGAACTGACCAAGGTTATACCTCAATTCATTAACAATGCACAACCTTCTCCGAATTGACTACCGTCGGTGAGCTACTGATCGCATTCATGTTGGGATCGAAGAGTCACGCCCTTTCGAAGTCGAGAGCTCTGCAGAATGAAGGTACAGCTCACAACGAGAATTGAATTGAAGGACGGATCAAAGCTTGAATGCAAATGGCGGACAAGTGGAGGATAATAAGAAGCGCTGGGAGCCTGGAGCAGCAATACCAGAGACTGGTGCAAACCCTAAATCGCCCATGGTTTTACTCACAGGGAACGACTTTCAACCCGAAGTGCGCGCCGCTAAGGTATGTGAACCTAAAACAGACACCATCCGAAATGCTACACCTGCATTACATTTGGCACTGAAAGCCATGTGCATTGGATCCAAAAATGTCATACACTTTTCACAAGATTTCAATACAAAGTGAAGAGTTTTCTGAATCTACCAATGAAAGTTGAAGCATTTCAATTCTCGCTTCAAGGATGTCCAATGAAGGTAGTCTAGTGCCACCAGCGATTTCAATTTTAAAAATCCAATTTTGAAAGTATTCAAGCATATCAAATTTCATTCAATGCAAAATGGCAGTGATTGGCTAACACTGAAGTAAAAATTCAACCCATACTCTCATTCAAATCGCAGAATCAGCAAACCTGTCGCATTCAGGGTAGCTTACCATACTCCTGTAAGACTGTCCATGACGCTCTCGTGCATACTCTACAGTTTCTGAGACCTGAGATTATGTCTGCATACGAAATCCATTCAATACACCGTGACATTGATTTGCTACCACTGAAGTAAAATTTCAACCCAAATCTTCGTTCAAAAGTAGTGGAATCAACAAACGATTCGCATTCAGGGTAGCATACCCTGATCTGTGAGCCAGTTCATCATACGCCAGAGCACAATTTAGGGTTTTGAAAACCTGAAATTATGTTTGCATAGGAAATTCATTCAAAAGCACCGTTACAATGACTTGCTACCACTGAAGTAAAATTTTTGGCACATACCCTCATTCAAAAATGGTAGAATCAGCAAACGTGTCGCATTTAGGGTTAGCTTAACCTAATCCTGTCAGACAGTTCATCATCCTCAAGAGCACATTTTAGGGTTTCAGAAATCAAACAATATCTATCTTTACATACGAAATTCATTCCATGTAACGTGACATTCCAGAAGAAGAGCCCGTGGCATGAGCACCAACACGAAGTCGGGCTGGAATCCAACGAAAGGAGGGAGCGAGAAGGAGAGCTCGGCCCACGCTTACGGCGACAAATGGCGGAAGGACTTTCTGGAGAAGCAAGCGGACCCTCGGAAGAAGTTTGCGAATGTGAAGGCAGCGCCAGCCCTCAAGGACGAGTCCTGGTGGACGCCGGACCCCCTGACGGGCGTGTATGTGCCGGAGTACTACCACGGCTACGTGACCACGGCGCCTCGGGCCACCAGGAAGAAGGCCTCGGGCCTTGGGGCTTCGTATGAGCGCAGCGAGACCGATCTGGATCAGAGCCAAGGGCCTTGGTTCGACAACATGGAGGAGCTGCCTGACATGGAACGCCACAAGAAAAAATAAAGGAAATATAAGGTCTCCATTCACCATACAGTAAGGGAGAGGTTACATTCACTGTAGAGGTGAACTTTGAACCTTTCCGCATAAAAATCTTCAAACTTGCACCATCTATAACTTTGCACATTTATTTTGTGTTAAGCTACAAAAACAATTGCAAAAAAGGAAAGGTCAATAGATCAAATATTGTCACAATGAGCAACAATTCACAGTTCACTTGTATGGTCAATGGAACCTCTAATGTACTGTATGGTTCATGATTAATGGAGCCCCTACCTTAACTGCACTTCACATTTTTGCACACTTTTAATGTCATGGAACTGATTGCATTGTTGTTGTTGACTGGTTTTCCCTCATCACAACTACAAGAGGGCTTACAGATTGAAATGGCTCATATTGCCTTTATTTAGAAGAAGCGAGGTTAATAAGTTTAAAAGATCAATGTGCGTACATCTTGCAGAAGTGCGAAGCATGAGAGGGCAAGTTTTCATTTATGACTTTCTCTAAGCCATTTGGAAGACCGTAAGTGGAGTCATGGAAATGAAGAAGAGGAGCGAAGACAATGATGGAACAACAAAATAAGTAAAGAGAGGATTTGTGGAGAACTTACAGGAGCCAAAGAAGTCTCTTTACACGCAAAACAAGCACCTGCGGATATCAAAAAAATCTTCTAGGGAATGGACAATAGGCCCATTCAAGAATGTCATGCAACGGCTGCAAGCAGGGAAATTGGTACCACAAAGGAGAAACTTGGCAGCTTAGAATGTTGCAAGTGTTACTGCTAGGATGGGGCTCTGTCAAAGTCACTCGTGGAAAATGATTGGAAATCCTTGATTGGAAACTTGAAAGGATTACAGCATTCCTTGGAGAAGCTGTCACTTGGGCTGTGGCACGGGCTTGTAGCTGCAAGTCGAACAGAATGCACAATTGCTCAAATTCTCTCGGCGTAATGAGACCTCAGGGAAACTCCAACTACCCAGAGAAGTGTTGGAATCTGCACACAAGAAGTTCAGTCAAACAGGGGATGATTCTCTACAAGCTACAGCTGCAATGTCAAGACTGAAGAGTTGAGATATCAAGTGCAGTGATAACAGTCATCATTTGGTAGATGATGCGTGAAATTGAAAGTATTAGGTACGGGCCTCAAGATGAAACTTCCCTTTCCGAATGCATGCATGGGAAGATCAGCACTCAACTTCTGGCTAGCAGAATGAGAACAGCCCGGGCAGAGCTGGGCCCTTTGATTCTATGAAAAAATGATGCGCAAAAGAAGAAAAAGAACCACTGATCACAAATTGAGTCAACAACAATGCGAGCTACTCCCAAACAAAAGTGAGACTGATAGACCTGCAAAATGCCTCGTTGGACTAGAGAAGAATAAGAGAAGTTTACACGGGGTTCTTGTCAATTTCAAGATGACTAGGAGTCATCACTTGCTAAAAAAAAATTGAACAAAATTTATTAAGTATACCACTGACGAGAACACTGAGGCGCATTCCCAATGCGAAGAAACAATGAGTGCTGCAAAATGTAAGTGGGCGTCTAATCTCTTCAATTACCTGATAATCCACTATAACCTGTAACTACATCTACTGGATCTTTTTAGCACCTGAAGCCCTGGTAGGTCTTCGGCGTGGCCGAGATACAGGCATCTTTGCAGGAAATAGCCATCGCAAAGAATGTTCCCAGATATAGCAAGTGACCATCATTCCAAATGCCATCAAAAGAAGTTGATGCCCGAAGGGCTTTGGGAGAGGCACAAGCCTCAGCCAATCATTCAAGCTGCGAAACACATCAGATGTAATGGCAGTGAAGAAAATTGCCGCCGAGGTTAGAGCATAGTAGAAAGCCTTGTTCTCCCGAATACTTTGGTTGAAAGGATGACCAATATAATTCACAGCAAAAGTGGCCACCTGTGACATCATCACCAGAAGTCAGTCCCAAAAAATAAAAGCCAACTTCTGCTTCAGTAAATAAGTGGCCATTGCACCACAGTTTGACAGCTGTAATGAAATCAATATAACTTGTGTCTGCAAATATGATAAAAGGGACCATTCAAACGATATTCTCTTAGGTGCATTACCAGAATAATGATTCTTTAAAAGAATGTCACAAGCTCATAAGACATACACACCACCTCTGAAAGCAACGGATTTTTACCTGAATCATCATGTTGGCCATATATGAGACTGTGTTGACAAGATTGGGCGTGAACTCTGAGTCAGGCTCAACGCATTCTTCGGGCATGAAAGCCTGGGCACCCTTCACAGCTGTGATAAGAAATGATATGTGTATAGCAAATTGACCAAGCAGTGAAAGAATGACATAAGGGCTGAATATGTTCGGATGTGGTCGTTGAGCTGATAAGGTGTCAAGAGGTCGAGCGTGGGAAATGAAGAGGAAAAAGGTTGCAGTGAACAGACCGCTAATCGTCGCCTGCATCATAAAGATGAACAAATAGTAGCTGAGTAGAAGAACTTTCATGGATTTCTTAACATCAACTCGATAACAGAAAAGCGTGTATAGTAAGCTCAATATTAGGATTAAAAAAGACGAGCAGCTGAAAAATGTAACCGAAAAGGATAGTAATACTGACCTGCATGTCACCAAGCTTCACTCCATCCAGGTACATCACACTCAGAACATAAGCTGTTGCCAAGCAATTTAAACCCAAAATCTTGAACATCTGCAAGGTTGTTACTAGTGTACTACGACCTTGGCGTATAATATCGGTAGTGGGCCGCACAGAAGAATGTTTTGCTGTGAAGGGAGCTGCCATAGAGGCATCTCCCAGCTTCACCACTGGAGCCTTTCCATCACCCTCCTCATTCATCTCGTCAATCAACTTCTTCAACTCCTTTCTCTTAATTTCAGCAGGGGTGAGTTGTCGACCACTTGGTGATAGCTGATCTGCAGCGGAGAGGCCAGTTTTCGAAGATTGTCCGCCTTCGATTGGTGTCACAGCGCCTTGTAAACCTGAAACCCCACCCTTCCGCCTTGGTTTGGCGTTCACAGCTGTATCCAGTACGATTTGCAATTAGAAAAAAAGAACTGGCTAAGACACATACCAGATTCATCCAGCTGGGACTTGGAAAAGCCCTTAATCATCTGGTCTGAAAAATCGTCACTGTAATTGCTGGAGCATCAATTACAATATTGAAAGATGTTACGAAGAAGGCATGCTGTTAATTACCTGGACTAGATGCCGTACCCGTTGAATCTGTTGGAGAGGCAGTTGCTGATTCCTTTGAGGCTTTTGTCGGAGGAATGGCGTTAAGAAGCGCCACCCCAGCATGAGCCTAGACAACAAGACAAGATTAATCAGTCAATCCTGACCCAAACCTTGCCAAAGTTTCCATGCATGTTTAGCATAATCGCCAAAAGTTTATCAGATAGACATCTCACCTGCTTAAGTGCCCCAACATCATTGGTACCATCACCACACATAAGAGTAGTGCGGCCCACAGCTTTCAATGTTGTTAATATTAACTCCTTCTGGTCAGGAGCCACCCTGGCAAATACCTGAAAGCGAGCACCACTTCGTAAGGTGATATTTACCTCGTACCTACTATTTACTTGAAAAGCTGCCTGGAACTCTATCAAAAACCCAGAGTAATGATGTGTCACCCATACAAATCTTTAGTGAGGATACTGTTAAATGCAAATCTTGCGGACAATATGGTTTCAAGACCGCGAAATGATACTGACCTGAGTGAGAGGAACAACTATCTGCAGAGCATTGGTTCGCAGCAGCATACCAAGACCATCACCAGCAACACAAAAATCATGGACCTCTGCCACGTCCAAAACCTCATCTTTGCTGCAATAAAGAGCACACCCGTTCTCGTTACAGATTACACAACAGGCAGATGTCCACGTAGATTTTCAACTTAGAGTACTCTTGCAAAAAGCTCAACCAAATGAGAGGATGAAAATGCAACCGAACGTACTTGTACGGTAATTTGAGTTTTTCATCAGGTGAAAGCCAGTCGAACTGCCCAGCTAAATCACCAGATCGTTGTGTCAAAATCAACACAGGCCTAGTCACAATATGCACTTGAGCTGCCACATGGCAAGCTGTTAACGCCTGATCGCCAGTAATCATCACCTGTCAAGCACAGCGAAAAAAAATTACTTTTTCAGGTACGCTAACCAAAACAATAAGCACGAACACTAAGCAAACAATAATGTACATCTGTTGGTCTGCAGTTAGTCTAAAGCTCAGAAGACTGCAACGCCCCAACCATGTGTAGACATACAAATTTCATCAATTCGATGAATGAGTCAAGTGCAGCAAACATACCAGTGTTTACTAAAAATCATCACCTAGAGATCAGTCTAGGACAAGTCAATCGCTATTCCATGAGCTGAGGGCACTGACATCACTGTTGACGACACAGGTATGCTTATTGACATCATTTCAGAAAACATAAGACAACGTCCATACAAGCATTCCTGATCAATAACATCAGAAGTGTATATACCAGATCATGAGAGGCCCCCTTGAGCTCCTTCAGAACTTCTGCAGAATCATTACGCAAAGGGCATGCAAAAACCTGCATAACACAGTACACAATTGAGCAACCAAGAGTGTGTACTCATGTTCAAATAACTGCAGCAAATCACCTTTTACCAGTCATTGGAAATCCAAAGAAAATTCTTTCCTAAGAATTCTCATTCATGTAGAATACGTGTTTACATACAGCAAATCCAGCAAACGTCAAATCAGTCTCCACAGTTTCACGATCCAAAGACCTGGCTTCACCAACCTGCAATTCAACAGAAAATTAGCATTACTCAACAAATGCATAAGTACAATCTAAACGCAATTCCTGAATGAATCTAAAGCTCCAATATACATTTCTGATCCATTTGCAATCGAGGCATGACAAAACATTCGTACACAGTAGTCACAAAATTAGACCAAGACAAAATGCAGATCAACAGACCAAGACTATGAACTTACCGCCATGTCTGGAAGGATTTTGTATGCCAAAGCAAGTACACGAGCCCCTTGACGAGTATATTCCTTGTATGTTTCTACATAGTTATCAGGGACATTGGCCAACCTCTCCTGTATTGTTTCTGGAGCACCCTGCAAAAGAAAGGAATCAAAATCACAAACTAGCCAACCATATCGACCAACTTATAGATTACTCGAGCATTGCAGAAGAGACGCTCCTGCAAAGGCATCACCAAGAACATCTCTGAAGAGATACTGCATTAGTTGTGTACATTCGTTTCGACGGAAACTTAGTACTTGGTGGTATACAAATAAAAATAGAGTTGGAAAATACAAGTCACAACAAGTCGCGCTGCCCGAGTGGCAGACTGACTAATCGTTACCTTAACGAGAGCCAGAAAAGTATCGTCGGTGCGAGCAACAACAGCCATTCGCTTAAGATGCGATGCAAAATGATGCCGCTGAATTATTTGAACTGGCTGCCCTGCTCCCCTGCACATAATGATGGCAGATAATTAGCTCGGTGATCATCTGAAACGTGACGCGCACAAATACTTCGTTCAAATGAAAGTATTTTCCATAACTGACCCTTCAGACAAGCTTGACTGGCAAATGCGCAAAAGCTTGAAGAATCCATCGCCAAATTCTGAATGAGTTAAAGTTTAGAAAGAAACCAGAAGGAAAGCTGGACCTGCAATCTAGCCAGAGGCTTTTCGAATTTCAGATTTGTTCCAGTTAACCTCCCTTTGAAACACAGACTGGTTTTAGCCAAAATAAATTCCCTCTCCTTGATAGAACACGACATTCCCCTCAAACTAACAGAAATCTCCAAAACAAGAGAAAGCTGGACTTATGCCCAAACTTACTTGCGAGAAATGGCCTTCTCATCAGCAGTGTACATCCACTCGATTCCTTTCAGTGCTGCCTTCTCCAGCGGGTCACCAACCTGTCAATGTTCCATGACACGTCATATATCTAACAATGACCATCCTTTCGTAACTTTACTACATTCATATTCAAATCATGCCATCTCTTCGTACCAAAGAGAAAAGGAAGGGAATCTTACAGTCTTGCCGTCAACAAAGACCAGAGCATGGCACGCAGCAAGAATCTGCATAGTTGAAGTTGCCAACTTGCTCGGCTCTGTTTCCAACTTTGAAGTCCCATCAGCACCAACTACTCCTCGAAATTCCTGGTTGCAATCATATCAATCTAACGTTAGGCGCAGCAGCGGTACTGGTATAAAACCGCAACGACTCTAAAGCTGTGGTGTTCCTATGAAAAAGTTATATGCTTTTTTAATCTGATAATACAGCAAGGTCAGAACAGCAAGGGAATGAACTTAAAAGGTGGCCCCAAATATACTTCTACGGCTCATGATAGGTGAATTACCATGTCATCACTGGTTAAAGTGCCAGTTTTGTCAAAGCAGCAGACATCCACCTGTCAACAACTCCGGCATTAAAGTTGCGTCAGACAATGCACAAAATTCTTCAAAGTGGATCGTCTGAAGCTGTAATATTGCCCATCAGCCACGCAAAAATCATACATCAAACTTAAATATGGAAAGTAAAACACAAATTCTAAGGGCTGCATGACGGATACAAAATGCAACAAGATGCTCTTCACACACTCTATAGAACAATAAACCCAAAACGAAAAAACTAAAACTAAATATCGCGACGCCTTTCAGAAAAATCAATAAAACAAACCTTGCCACCGAATGGGATACGAAATGGCTCTGTGCAATATATGCCTTTGCGCGCTAGAGCGATGAGAGAAGTGTTAACAGCAATGGAAAGCTCCATGGGCAGTTCCGGAGGAATAACGGAAGTGATGATAAGAGAGCAGTTCAGTAACAGCTTATACTTGCTCCTTGTTGGATCTTCCAGACCCTACATAAACCAAATATTGGCCATAATTGTTTAATAGTATGGCCAGCATCTCTCAAAGGACTGCTACACAGGAGATAATAATATATACAGCATCTTCAATGGAACATTCTGAACACCAATACTAGGTATACTTCTCTATAAAAAAATGTTCTCAAACTAAAATTTCACATGTTATCCTTTTCTTTTTTTCAGAGAAGGCAACGACCATATCGTCAGGATAATATCAAACCGACGATGATAGACCTCTTAAAGTATGAAACATGGAATCATTACCTTTTTCAGCACATAACCGGCAGCAATCAGGGCAAAAAACACCAGGAAGAGGATAAAAATACCACTTTCCCAGTTATTTGCAGTTACCTGTAAACACAAGTGTCTTCCAAGGTCAGAAACCTACAATTATTCAATTTATTAATTCTGGGGAGAGGGGATGGGGAGGAGAAACATTGGAAACAGAAAGAAAAGGACAGATATGAAGCAATTCATCGTTCAATCGTCAGGCATAATCTGAAATGTTATTGACATATAAAGAACTCAGAATCGTTGCTAGAAAGAATGTAATCAAGTAGGTGTAAGAATGACTGTGCCTGCAAAAATAAAATAAAAATGAAAGCAAATGACAGATGCTGGCAGGTCGGACATTATAGTAAATGTCTGTTATAAACAAAGGTTCGAATTGATAAACAGTACCCGTTCTGTTGAGAAGAGAATAGTACGCATAAGTTTCCCTTGACTGGTCTCAAATCCTGTTCTCAATACAATCGCTAAACAACCTCCATCAGGTGTCTTCAGAGCACTGGACTGCAGTCAATTAGCCAAGTGATGCATCAAAATGAGAAGCATCCCCCCGTCAAATAAGATCCAGAAGAAATCATTCGATTCTGGCAAACCCTATTCAAATCTAGTTACAAAATTGACGTGAGCATTAGCTACCTTGTCTGGAGTGTGTTGCAGTATCTTGGTGCCCCCAAAGAGGACATGATTTTTATCCCGCCTTATTGACAACCTCTCGTCAGAATCCCGACCAACAATGGACCCCTGCAGACAAGACAGTGCTTTGATAATTACTCTTCGTGCTGAAATACACGTCCATTCTCCTCAGACAGTGACTATCCACTACAAATTGCTCGAATAGGATGGAGCTACACCAGAACGACACCCTTCAAAATTTGCCTGCTACAAAACACATAAGCATCGTGACCTACGCTCCTAATAGAAGTCAAGCCAAGACACGACACGTGACGTTCAAGAGGTTTCCCAACAGATTCTATTCATAGACAATTCAGTGCTTACTTTCCATTGTGGCGTAGACTCTCCAGTAAGCAGAGCTTCATTGGCGATTGCGCTTCCAGCAACAAGTAACATGTCTGCAGGAACAGTTCGCTCCTCGCTACCAACTCCAGTAGGTCGTCCAATTGAAACCACATCTCCAGGAATAAGATCCATCCCTGACATTTTCACCCACCTGTGATAATCAGAGACTCCATTAGTTCAAATCAGGTCACGCACAGCATGATTGAACTGTCACAATTGAGAAACCATAGAAAGAGAGCCACAAAACCCTCGGATGTACTTACTTTCCGCCACGATGGACCGTTAGAGTCTGGCTATCCACTCTAACTCTTCGCAGCTCAGACAAGGTTCGCAGCCTGCTCTTGACAACGGTTGATTCAAAAAGAACAAGCATGAAGAGGGTGAAAACGCTGTAGAGCCAATAGTCGTCAAGACACCATAGTCCCACGCAAAACACCTGCACAACTCAAGACAAGCCTAAACTCAATTATAGAAGTTGTGCATGACAGTGAATCTTCTTTGACGTCACCAGAAGATAAAATTAATCTACATGCCCCAAATGAGAACCTTACTTCTACAGTGTAAACAGAATAAAGCAGTACAGCTTCCTTATCTTCAAAGTCTATCTAATAAATTTATCACACTTCGTCACGGATGAGTTGAACACGTAGTGTACACCTCATTAGCACACCTAATGCAGCCAAGGACTTTAAACACCACCAGTTCATTAGGTCTGTATCATAAAACACTTGGCTTCACACCCATGGAACTACCTGTATGCATTCAGACTAGAGCACAGAGGAGGATATATAGCACAGAAGAGATAGAGGATTGCATCCAAACCTGGAAGACAAAAAATGGCTCCATGCAGTTCTCCTTCATTAGTTTTTGAAAATTTGGCTGTGGAAATTCAAACCTAAACACGCAAATACACAATGCTAAGTTAAGTTGATAAGCCTGCTCAATCTCAATTTTATATATTTCTCTTGATAATACTAATGCAACCAAGTTCATTTCTCGCTTAATAACCTCTCACAGAAAAGAAGCATACGTCAGGACACGGATATGCAAGATCTTTATGAGCTCCAGTCTCTATAATTTGCACGCGAATAGGTTAAACGGAAAAAAAATCTACTAGATATTGGTGATTGGAATATAGCACAATGCAGCGCAAGAGGATGCAGAAAAAGTAAACAAGAAAACGTACATATTCTTCCCCCACTTTTCAGTTGCAGCCAATGCCTTTGCCTCACTGCCATGACCAGTGCTTCTGGTATAAATTCCAAATGTTTCCTTTGTTGGATAATCCAGTTTACAGAACTTATTGAGCTCTTTGGAATAAGTGAAGCGTTGTTTTCTGAAGTCAAATCCGATTTCCTCAAAACCAGCAGGAAGGTTGTTGGAGACAAGCCCGTAATCTCGACCCCCCGATCGCTTCTCAGCAACTATCTGCAACACGTAAAAAATTTTAAAAATTGATGGGAATGAAGTGAAAACCCTGAACTCATACTGAAACATCAGAACGCTCCTCTAACTTATCAATGCTGGCTGCATCATTGTCGTTCACAGATACACAAAAGCTAGTTTGACAATTTACACTCTGCACGTTGTGAGCATCAGTAATTAGCTCATACAACTAACGAGGAGATTCATCGTTAGCTCAAACAACTGACCTTGCAACTCATGAACCAGGAAGACCTAACGCAAACTCAACTCAAAAGCACGATTCTCTAGCAAGACTTCGAAATTGCAGTATTCTTTTCGCACGACTTTAAAAGTTACCTTGCCTATCAAAGACTTGCAAATCCATTATCAAAAGTCCGATTATCTAGCAAAACTTCAAATTTCCTCGATCAATCGCAACAGTGCTCAAGATCGCCTAATCACGAAACCTAGGGAGCTTACCAATTTCCTCATTTGCAAGGGCACCACTTCCTTGCCCCCTGAGAATTTGGTAGGAGTGACCTTGCAAACATCCGCCTCGTGAACGTCGGTCACCTGTCACCATTTCCAGGTACACAAAATCAAACCCTAAAATCCAGAATTCACCTCAATTCTCAAAACCCTAAAAAAATCAAAAATCAAGAATCAATCTATTCTCAGCCAATTCCCTCGCACCTTGCTAGCCTGCGAGAAGCAACGAAAATCCACCGACCACGCGGAGAACAGGAACGTCAAGATGTGCAGAATCGCGATCGCGGCCAGCACGATCCCGGCATCCGTGGAGTCCAGCTTCGTCGCCACTCCGAGCAACCAAAACACATAAGCGCCCAGGAACGGCCAAATATCCAATCGCCATACGGTGGATTTCCACTTGTAAAGCTCCACCTGTCGCACAATCTTTCCTTCCGCCGCCAACCCCATCGCTACCGTAATTCAGTCCCAGACCTCTCCCCTGTTCCGGACGCCACCCCGAGGGTGTGTTTTATTATTGTGTAACAAAATACTCTACAACGTGTGCCAGTCCATAAAATGATCACTAGGTACGCGTGCCATGCATCCTCTGTGGCGATGGTGTTTTAGGGTTTCCGTGGAGCTTGCCGGGAGCTCGCAAGCTCTACCCTTACTGCTAGGATCCTCTGCGTACCTCCTCCTTTGATGAATCGCAAAACGAAGAAGAAGACCGAAATGGGCACCGCCTTGGTGGCCGCGTTCACACTGCTCGTTCTCCCAATTCAAAGTACGTGGTTTTCCTTCTTGAAATTAGTATAAATTAGTACAAACTTTAGAAGAGATTTGAGGGCAAAAGAGGGCCGCGAGTTATCTTGAGTTCCCGGACTGTGGTAACTCGCCACATCAGCAATCTGACGTGGTCGTGAGAGTGCCACATCAAATTTATTTTTTTTAAACTTTTTTTATTTTTTATTATTTTCACTTTCTAATAAAAAAATTTTGACAACATTATTGCTAGTTCAGAACAAGGAAATAGGCAAGGAAAACAAGCCTGAAACGGCCCTCTCTTGCCTTCAAATCTCCCCTAATGGCGGGCAGGTCAAATTAGGTACACGTACCTAAATTACATTTGTGCACTTGACGTTAGAGTTGATGTTGGCAAAGTAAATCCAATTGAAAAGTATACTTAAATTCATTCTTAAAAAGCCCGTTAACACTATTCTTGATACCTAGTAAGAATATAATTTTTTAAACCTAAAAACATAGTGGAAGACTAAAGTATTCAATGATTGACTTTCAAAAAAATGTAAAAACAAATAATATACCTATTCATTGTAGAATCTAATAACTTGTGGCAAATTGCCTTCGTGGTAGGGCTTTGTCATTCTAAGATTAAGATGACTAAACCTAATTATGGTCCCTACAAATTTTGGCTTAGAATCATTGCCTCTATTTATGAAAGCCTTGAGTTGCTTCAGAGGCATCTATTTAGAGCACTTTAAAAATTATTAGCTTAATATTCATAAGGTGTCAAAAAATGCATAAGAAGATAATCTACAATATCATTTTGACTTTCAAAGAGATTGAACAAAAATTAGGCAATTCAATAATAGAAACGACCTTCAATTGTTTCTTTGGATGCTATTAGGTTTCTTTACTTCAAATTTCAACACTTATCTTTTTCAAGAGTTTTTAGTGGAAGCTACAATAAATGAATGAAATACATCCTTATATGGTGGGAGGATTGTTTTTTCTTCATTCATATACTAGAGTGGCACTCACTAATTCATGATTTTTGTACAAGGTTCTCAATCAATCTATGTCTAGACAGAAGCAATGTAAGTGAAAATTACAAAATTGAAGATCTTTTATCTAAATTTTTCTCTAATTATTATTGTTTTGTCTAAAATGTTCAAGATCTACATTCCCATTAAGATAACTACATTTAATTTCAATAGCTTTCTAAAGTCGTACAATCTAGATTCTTGCCTAAAAAATACTTCTACTATTCATGAGAGTTTACGGTCGATTGCCCTAAACCCTATTTTCAGCACTTGTAAATTCATAATTTATTGTCATGGTGTCTAAAAAATACATTCTAATAGAATCTAGAATCTCCTTTTGACTACTAAGAGGACCTAGAAAAAGGTTTTCAATATAATAATGGGAACTATGCTGAATTGCTTAATTGTGAGATTTTTAGGATTTTAGGTGTAAGGTAGCAACACCCATAAGCATGAGTGTACTCTGACACCAACTATAGAGTTCCCTTAAAGTGCCCCCAAAAGTACCTTGAAATCATGTCATACTTAATTGTGGTTGATGGGCTCTGATTTTTTTAGATTTTGGTACTAAAATCAAGGTAGATTTACTAAAGTGTGGTTTAAGGTGCCCTAGGGAGTTCGACTTTAAAAATTTGTAGAAATTAGATGCCTTATTCAAAAATTCTTTTTTTTTTGAAAATTCATGATTTTCAGTTGCTAATACTGAAAAAATATTTCTTTTAGAAAAACTTGCCTCCAACTATGCTGAATTGTTTAATTTGACAGTTATGGGTGCTCCTACCTTAGTTAGCTTAGCATTGGCACGGACTCTTAGGAGACATTAGGGGTAGTCAAACCTTCTATACCAAGGGAAGAAATCTGGAGAATGAGAAGTTCAGGAGATTAAACAAGAGCCAATGGGGAGTGACGCTGGGTGAAGAAGGTGTGACACCCCCTTTTGGCATGTCGAGCATGCAAAATTGAAAACCCACAAATGGTTTTACGTGTGCGACTGGATTGGCAGCCTCCAGGGTGAGATCAATAGCTTTCTGAGTGAGATCAACAACCTCTGGAGTGAAATCACTAGTCTCTAGGGTAAAATTGGGAGTCTATGGGGTGAAATTAGCAACAAACTTTGCTCAAAAGGCCCTCACGACATCAAAAATCCACCTCCGCAGAAGAATAATGCACTCTATGAAGCTTTTGCAAAAAAAAAATATTCTGCGTCAAAAAGGCGACAGAAACCTAATGACTAGTCGCCACATCCCAATTTGGAAAAGAAGTTCCAGGCAGTGAAGAAGGTGTGACTACCCCTATTAACTCCTAAATGCCCAAGGCCTTTTTTGAGCTTCTCAAATATTGCTCAAAATTGAACAAAAAGTCAACATTTTAATAAATTGTATCAATTTTTTTTTAATTGTAACCATACTAATTCAAACTTGACATGTTAGAGATCACATAGGAAAAGAAAACACAACAATATCAATTACTGATTGAAAGATTATAATGTTTGATCATAAGGGTGTTAAAACTAAGAAATTTTTTAAACCCTTTTTTCACAAGTCAAATCTCAAAAGCTGGTCACCAAAAAAATATGAGGTTAATTAAAGGGCCTAACATGCATAACCCCAATCAATTTATATCTTCTCAAAATCTACCCTACAATTTTTTTAAATGAATTTTTAATGTGATTTTTTCCCGGGTACACAACTCCCATATTATATGGCCCTGATTATAATCACTTATAATGCATTTTAGTCTAATTTCAAGGGATACAATTTGTTTTTATGTAGAAAATTCTTATAGCCCTTTTAACAAGGAATCCAAAAACGTAATTATATATATGAAATGATATTTCTTTGGAGACAATAATAGCATTAAAAAACTAATTATATGAATTTTTTTTAATACATGTATCATGGGACAAGCTAACCAACTTTTGGGGCTTTTTAATAAAATTTTAATTTTAATTGGAGGGAACTTCTTGTAAAGAAATTTAAAAACTATGCACAAATGTTTCAATTCTTCATATATATTGTGAGTTTTTTTCTCATATGTATGTAATTCAACATTTTCTACATTTAATTCTCTTATAATTTGGTCTTCATCCAACTTTTTGGTCTTTTTAATTTGATATAATTTTTACAAAAGCCATCCTTTGAGCCATTTTAATGCCGATGATCCCTGTGCATAATACATGAGTTGCGTACCCGGGGATTTTTTCTCCAAGATCTATAATAGTGTATTTGAGGCTCACTTCCAAGAGTCCTCAACACTACGGAAAGTCAAGATTACAATGGGTACCCTTGTATAAAATCTTCAATAGAAAAATCATAATCAATCATTTTCAAAATCAGATTTCTGATGCTAAAACTAAACTTCAAAAAGATTTTTTTTAAATATAAACTACTAAAAATAGCAACTTGGTTAGGTTTTATTTAACTTCAAAGTATTGTGGACACCCACGGGCATTTAGGGGTTAAGTTAAGGTAGGAGGTTGTAAAACGAAGCGGGCATTAAAAATGGACGCTATAAATGGCTGTGAAATGGACATGAGTTGGTTCTGAAACTAACTAGTATAGTCATTGAATGAATCAAGAAAAAAAAGCATTATTAGTTGCAAGAGCCAATCATTCTCTTTGCTTTTCCCATTATTATTTAGAATTGCAAGTGAACCGTTTATGAAAGACCTAGGGTCACAAATAGGGACCTACGACCCAACTCGTTTGAAAATTCATAAGTAATTCAAAAATACTCGGAAAAATACGAAACCACTTGGGTTAGATTCCTCATCAATTTCTCTATGTCTGAAAAATGAGCTAAAAAAGTTCCCGCCCAAGGAAATACATGAAAAAGGCGGACCAACCCTTAGATGCTCCATTTCTGAGCCTCCTACCTTAGTACAGAACGGAAACTCACAATTGCCGTACTTTCATCGTTGCGGGGCATTACCGGTATACTCCGTATAAATTAGTGTGAAAGGTTGAGGAAACAGCGGTGGCGCCTTCTGAGGTTTTAGAATGTTCCCCTTGGAGCCTGCCTGTCTTCTTCCGACTTCTGCTTCTTCCAAATTGTGCACCACCTTGCGGAACATCCAGCTGAGAGTTCCTTTGAGGGTGGTCCGATCAAGTGTTCCGTTTTCTGCCGCTGCATCAATCCATCGCAACATGGCCAAAGCCGGCGCCCCCACAGTGAGCCGAATTCGCTTCTTCTGTTCTTTCTTCTTTTTGTGTCCAATTCCTGAAAGTTTTTTTGCTGTTTATTAATTAGAGGTGCATTTCTCGAGGCATTTCTGTGGCAAGAAAGTCGTTAGATAAATGCAATTTCGATACCTATTTCAGGTTCGATATGTTCGCATTTTGTTTTCGAAAAGGGCATGGTGGTGAATTAGACATAACCGAGAAATTTCAGGATTTTCATTTGGGGGTGGGGAGAATTCTTGCAGATGGGAACGGAGGTGAGCACCGTGACGATGTGGGGTTTCTATGCGAGCTCGTGCACATGGCGGGTGCGGTTGGCTCTTGGACTCAAAGGTTTGACACTTTTTTGGAACCGTACCTCTTTAATGGCACACCCTAAACGCCCCAAATGCACGAGATTGTATGGAATTTTGTAACGTAATGTGGTATTAGTGAACAATTACCAGAGTTTAGTTGCTTCTCCTTGCAATTTAATAGGACCGCCCATGCTAATTCTTCTGAAAATTTCAACATTCTAGCAGGTTGATTTTGAATACTGTCGTAGGATGATTGGAATCTACTTTTTGAGGTTTTTAAACTAGTACTGTAGCCACCAAGTCATTACACAGTGTGTTTTTATTGCTATTTGTGAGAAGCTAGTTTAACTTCTGTATTCTGATGACTCGGTGTCAAAGCTTCACAATTTTGGGCATCTTCTAGGCCATAGCTTGTAGCTTCAGTTGGTCATACAAACCTCATTTGCGAACTACATAGTGAGTCTGAAGTAGGTACGTCTATTCTCTAGGGTTTGGTGAGAGAATATGATATTTGAGACGATGTTACAATATGACGTCTGATATGATATTTGATGTAGTACTAGAGACGATGATATTAAAGAGGTTTGAGTGTATTACAACTTTGCATGGCCTATTTTCTCCTGGATAGTTTGTGTCTTTGGAGCTTTATAATAATATTCTGACGCTCAACTTGAATGTGCAGGCATTCCTTATGAGTACAAAGCACTCAACATTTCCAAGGGGGAGCATAAATCCGAGGGTATTTGTACTCTGAACGAAGAGTCTACTTTTCATGGTTCTTGTGCGACTAGCTCACTTATGCCGTGTGATCCGGTTTCAGTGATCGTGCTTACAAGTTGCTGCAATTTTGTTGCTTACAGAATACAAAAAGATAAGTCCTCTCCAGTACGTCCCAGCTGTGGAGGTCGATGGGGTTCACATAGCGGATTCCATGGCCATTGTTATGGTATGCCTATATCAGTTTTATTTCAAAGTCATAGCTCTGCAGATGAATTCAAAGTTTCATCTATTAAAGTTTATCTATTTCATCAAAGCTTCAAAGTCTCATCACTATTCAGGTATTGAGGGTATCATCTATAAGTTTGCAGTAACGTTTTGGGACTGTAACGGTGGGGCAGTACTTCGAAGAAAGGTTCCCTGATAAAAGGCCTTTAATGCCTGTGGACCTGGTGAAGAGAGCAATTGTGCGTCAGGTAAGGATCCAATCTTGCACAGGCACAAGAGCGACATCATGTAGTGTATGTTCCTGATGTATGTGATATTCCGAATTTAGTCATTCATATGCATGTTCGGAATGATGTTACTTGTTGAGTGTTTTTTTGGTTCCTCAGGAGCATGGGTCACCAAGTCTGAAAGATATTCTTTCATGAAGTCCTGGGGTCTATAAACTGTCTGACATCCAACTGTGTGGCAGGTGGTGTTCCTGATTGGAGCAAATATTCAGCCCCTTCAAAACCTGGGAACCTTGGTATCCCTACTCTGAAACTCTTCACATTAACCTGTTTGTATGCGCAACATTCTTTAGCAATTGTGAGAACTCGTCCTTCTCCACTGTAGATGGTAACCAGAAAAAGACCGAAGTCTGGCATTCACTGTAAAGCATGCATGGTGCTCAGTTCTCTTCACATTTTTGTTGTAGCTTTTGGTACCTCCCAACAGAGCGATCTCAAGAGAGTGCGCAAAAAGAATCTGAATTCCTTGTCCAATGGTGCTAGGGCAGCGCCTCAAGAATGCGGGCAAGGATGTTATGCTTTCATTCATTTGATTTACCTTTACTTCAGTTGAGAACTCGGTCCATCGTAAGTTTTTAGTAACAGTTGCTGATGCTATGAAACAGAAAATGGTTGAAGAAATAGCAGATGCGGATGCTCGACTCAAGTGGGCTACCGACCACGTCAAAACAGGATTTACTGGTTAGTGACCTAGACATTATTCTTAGTTTAGTATTTTCCATATTAATAATTTCTTTTGATCCTCTCACCTGACTAGATTTGAACTCGTGGTTACTCGATCACTGAAATACTTGTTTATATCTGATTGCAGCGCTGGAACAGCTTTTGACGACAGTGGCTGGAAAATATTCAGTCGGCGATGAGCTGACACTCGTAAGGACAGCATGCCCCTCCTTGTGAATTTCGTTTGTGAATTTTCACATTTAACCATAGCTGAAACTCTGGCATGTGGGTGTGGGGACTGTGCAGGCAGATGTTTTCCTGGTACCGCAAATTGGCAACGCAAACCGCTTTAAGGTTGACGTGGTAAGTACAAAGTGTCCAATGCTTGTCATGGATTTTTTTTCGTGAATTGACATCGTATACTCTGAGAATAGACTGTCATAACATTCTATAACCCAGAGATTTTCTCCCTTAGGCCTTTTGTGACACCTCTTTTGAGATTGGAATATCCCTGGGTCCCTCCACAAGGGATATGGCTCACTCTGGAATTCTACATTCTTCGTGTATCTTCCAAAAATCTGTTTTGTTGTGTTCACATTGGAGAACAAATTGGACAACTTTTACATTTCAAGTTGTGAACATGCATGAGAGTGCTAGTAGAAGTTTATACGTCTCACCGAGGGAATGTAGACCGGGTGGAGTGTAAAGTTTTCACCGACTCCTCACTAGCAAGGTCCCTATTTTCGTGCGAGGCAAAGAGACCCTTCTAGAACTTGTTAATAATGTAATGGTTTAGTTGGCTCTCTGCCGCCACCTTACCAAGGGAGTTCTTAAAATGGTTGTAATGCGGCTGAGAGGAGTGTCGATACCAAAACAAGGATTTGAACATGAAGATGACTTTGCATCCTGTGGGACTTTCAGACACAGTTCCCAACAATTGATCGCATTGGCAAGGCTCTATTGGAGCTGCCGGAAGTCCAGGCTTCTTTGCCAGTCAACCAGCCAGATGCACCCAAGTGACTTCTTGTTTCACTGTTGTGACCAATCGAAGCGTGGCTGCGTGGGTGCTGTAGTGAAGACTTGTGAAGAAGACGAAAAGAACCCCAGTCCTTTTGAGGACCGACGTGAATTAAGAGTCCACTTGTTCAAGACCTTGTTTGAACATGTTTGGATTTGAACATGAAGATGACCTAAATGCACAGATAACTACTTTTCTTGATGTTGATGGGATCGGTTTCCGAGAATTGTATGCGGAAGGTTCGTGTATATGCTCTTGAGTTTGTCCTCTCTTGTATACCTCATGCAAGAGTTATGTTGGACAGAGTAATTGGCGCTCGTTTCTGCAGAAAATGTGCGGTTGCTGTGTAATAAAGTGTCAATTTTCCGTCAAAACCTCATGTTCTGATTCGAATTTGAGTAGGTTTTGCTGGACCCACTTTGCAGCATCTGAGAAGCTTTTTGTTTATTGTAGACCACCAAAACAATGCTCCACGTAGCTTCTTGCATCTTGCGGGTATACGAAACCTTTGACGAAAGATCCATGCATCATAAATTGGATCATCTGCAAAATAGTCCTTCCTTCGACGATCATGTGCCTTGGCTTTTCCTGACAATGTTTGGTCTTTCCCCAAAAGTAGAACCAACACGTTGAGGAGGCAATGGTTCACCAAGTTCATTTACTTTCTCATGAAAATCATGAACTACACCCATGACTACATCATAAATATTGGCATCTTCTTCATTAAGTAGTCTTTGAACTTCTTCTTGTTCCCATGTATCCATCATATTGTCATTCTCCACGGGGTAATAATCACTATTCTATGATACACAAAGTAAATATGAAAATTTGAATTAAAAGTGTAACTCATATGTTCATCTCAATAGAATATATGATGCAAAACGTATACTAATGCCAATTTGATTTTCATTGTATACTTATACCTGGGTTTTTTAATATTGCACAACCAGGAAGATCTCCCCACCCTCACCATCTTGCATTGTAATTTTCTTGGTGTCTCCTTCTCCCTGGCCCACATTCTCCTCTGAAGGCACGTGGATCCTCTCCGGCTAGTAGCCAAGTACTACAAGTGGGTCTAGGCAGCACAATGGCTTCCGACTGAGACTTTGATTCTTCTTAGCTTAAAACTTTTGTACTACAAATTTTGATTTTCTAAATTTTTTATGCTAAAGAATTTAGTTAAGAATATGAAAAATTAAATTTATAAAGACTTGATTTTCATTCTTTAAAAAAATATTAAATAGAAACAGATTCAAGACTGAAAAAAAAACTAAATTGTTAACAACTCTAAGATGAAATTGAAACACACTAATCTCCACGGTGAAATTGTTTCAGCAAGCAAACTAAAATAAACCCTTGAAGCTTTTGTTTTGAAAATTGTAAAAATTGAGTTCAAATATGAATGCAATATGTTATATATTTTTTCAAGATGTTTCTATGATTGCCTACAAAACAAGATGCTCCATAACTCTCACATCACCAATTCAAATAGAAAATATCAAAGTCAAAACTTTAGTTTACATTAAAAGCTCAAGTTCAAAGTAATACCTCTAGTTTAAATTGGAGGTATTACTTTGAAATTAAATTTATTTATTTTGTCCACAACAATTGTCCGACATGGACAACTGATTGCAAAGTGGACATTAAACTGTGATTTTTTTTTTAAATTCAAGTTTTTTTTTGCGTGCAATTTTTTTTAATTTAGCAACTAAACTCGTATGTGGAGGTCTTCCGGAGGCCCCATTCTTCTCCTAATAACCGTTTGAAGTTCACTCTTAAGTTGAATCACTCCAAAATGAGTGAAGTTTGGTCAAGGCTTGATACGATTGTTATAGCATTTGGATGCACCTTCCTTTTAGGTGAAGATAAGTTTGATGACCTGTATGTTGTTGAAGGGGATCTCATGACTAAGATAAAGACTCTTAATCCAATGTATTATGGGGAGTTGAAATTTATTGTTGGCTATATAATGGCAAGCATTACACTTCACTAGATGTGGATCAAAAAGAAAGGGTCCAAAGTCATTCATCGAATAAGTCCACCTCTTAACCTGTTGAACCTTTGTGATCATTGCAAATTTTTACTAAGCTCAGGCTATATTTTTCAGCTATTGAAGAAAATGGCAGACTCTATCCCAAATGTCCCAGACCCCTTAGATCTCATGATTTAGGACCAATTTTTTGAATTTTGATATGTTATTTTATTTTAGAATCTATTACACTGATTCCTTTGAGGAAAATGTCAATGCAGTAGAACCTTTCTTACTGCATACTCTCTTAGTGCATAATATGTAGTACGAGAGGTTCGTGGGTGGAGCCAATTTCAAATATTTTAATCTCAAAAGTAGTGTAGTTAGAGTCACGTTAGTCAAATGCCATTACTACATTTGTACAGTACAAGTGCATAGTCCCAACACTATACACTAAAAGAGGTTCTAAGTTACTGTATCGCCATTTGCATTGTGTCATGCTAGAGTGCAGGGTGCAGGATTCTATGTAAGGTAGGAGGCTCAAACTCCGACCGGGCATTTTGAACCGATCAGGACACACAGGTACATTTTGCTTTCTTCAATTTCCCAAAATGTACAAAGGATGTACATTCTAGGAGGTGGTCGCTTTTACAGCCCTTTGGCTTTTCACCTTCAAAATTTCATAACTAATTCCACAAAGCTCCGAAAAATATGAAACAACCTGAGCCAGATGCCATTTCTTCTTGTCTTTCAAGGAGAATTTACTGAAAAATATTTCAAGATGTTTTACCTCCCCAAAATTCAGGTTCAGCGCTTAGATGGTCGCTTTATGGACCTCCTACCTTAAGTTAGCTGCTACACTGCACTGAGGAATTCAGAACTTTAAACTTTGGATTCAATTGGCAGGGCTGAGGGCCTGGGCTCAGGTATACTTCTCTGCTCCATGGTGTACAAACTGTACATTTGATACCTATTTTTGTTTTTGGATAAGTTTCCCCACACACCCTTTCGTTGCTTCAAGGAAGGTTGATTCTAAAAGCGTCTACAGTAAGTTACTTCCAACCACAATGATCTGTAACTTAGTGGAAAGGGTGGTCAGTCAACATGGCTCTAAACAGTCATGTGCTCTTGCAGTGAATGCATAATGAGAAATACACTTTTCTCTGCAATTTCAACTTGTGGAACCCAGTATGTTAAGCTTAACGGAAGTAAGTTAACGGAACCAATTCCGTGGGAGCTCCGATGTCAACATCTGAGCGGGTAGGTCTGGTTGTCTGTACTAACGTTATGATTTACGTCCTGAAATACTTCAATACTAAAATCCTGATATCCTGGATCATTCTCTAATCTCTACAATGTCTATGAGTTAAGTCTGCGGTGAAGCTCGCATATCTTAATAGCAGTGATAATGATCACATTCATCACCATCATCGGGCATTATAAATATATCCAGATTTCAACAAATAATTTGGTTCTGATATGAAGGTCTCGAGGAAATTCAAGTTGGAAATGTGAATATTCAAGACTACACCCACACGTCGATAAGGTAATGGAAGTGCTGAAGGTAATGTAAGAATGCAAGTGCTGAAGTTAGGTGGAGCTCTGTCCAATGTGACACCGTAGATAGAGTTCCAGCTAGAAGCGAGTAACAATTTCCCACAACCCAAAGAGTCAAATGACTCCATTTATTCACCACCGACTCAAAACCGGGGTTAAATCGCTGCCAGTCTTCACAATAAGGTCGAAAATGTCAGCTGACCCCCCCAGCTAATCCAGCAAATCAATCAAAGCTGCATTGGACTCACTCGCGACGTCCTTCACAAAACCGAAATCCAACATTCTTGCAATGGCCAGGCGGCCACTTGAAGGATCACACAGCACAACGAACTCATCTTTAAACTAGTTTAAAGCCTGTGTGGAGTCTTATGAACAAGGGATAGAGGAAAGAAGATGGTGGAACAATCAAAAGACTAAGAACTAAACCGACTGACCAGAAACGCATCCATGTGGAAAAATTAACACGCTTGTGCCCAAAGTAAATATACGAGTGCACAAAATTAGTGTCTGCGTGCACCAAAACAGCCAGGTGCACCAAATAGGAGTCTGGGTATACCTAACAACTGTCTGTGACTACCTAACAAGTGTCAGTCTTCACAAGATAAGTGTCTGTGTGCACCAAACGAGTGTCTGGGCACCAAATGAAGGTCTGCACTAATAGTTTCGTTCTAGGGCATGGAAACTGGGAAGCTCAAGAATGTTCTGCAGCAGCGGCACTCACCACCATTCGTCACATGCAAAACTTGCAATCTGTCTGCTGGACTCCCTGTCAAATTATTCGACCAAAAAGCTACAATCGCATCCTGATACAACCCAGAACCCCCACCCCATCAACACAGCCCCCAATTCTCCAAAAAACCAGCTCGTCTTCACTTCGCCTGCTGGTCTACCCCTCTCACAAACGCCGAGGCAGGAAACGTCTTCCCCAGTCCCGTGAAGCTCTTGAAAAACAGATGCGTGGCATCACTGAAGGCGATGTCCACAATGGACACCCACAGAAGCTCCTTGGCCTTGACGCCCGTGAGCTTCTTGAGCCGCCCCTTCTCCACGTACGCCGTGATCTTGTCGCTGTAGCTCACTTGCTTGGAGATCTCCTTGAACGTGTGCACGATGGGCTTCTTCTGCGTGACCCACACGTAGCCGGTTTTACTGTTGAAGCCGCACTCCTGCACGTCTTGGAGGGGGAGCAGGCCGTCGGGGAGGCCGAACTCGGTCAGAAGTTGGACCGCTTGGGCGAGGGACTCCGGGCCGGTGGAGATGTGGTTGTCGACGCCCTCGGGAAGTTGGGAGAGGATGCCGCCGGAGGGGGTGCTCGGGGAGGCGACGACCACGCTCGGGGTGGAGGTCGTGGGGGTCGGCATCGCTAATAAGGGAAGAAAAATAGCAAGCGCCGCAAGAAACTCCTGCTATGCTGCTTGCAAAAACACCGGAAAAACAGAGGAAAACACCAACAACGTGAGGAAGAAGTCACCGGAGAAGAGGCAAACACTAACAATATGGTTGAAAAGCTCTCAAGAACACCGGCAAACACCGCCGATCACCAACAATGTGAATTGAAAGACTCACGGAGACTCCGGAAAGCACTGGCAAACACCCACAATGTAATCGAAAGACTCACAAAAATACCGGCAAACACCGACAATGTGATCGAAAACTCGCAACAACAACGAGAAAACAGTAACAATGTAATGAAAAACTCACACAAACACCGGCAATGTGATGAAAAGCTCGCAGAAACTCCGGCCAACACCGACAATGTGCTTATAAAACTCACAGAAACTCCAGCAACACTTGCTAAGACCCTACAATGTGATATAAAACCTCACAGAACTGAAAACGGGAAATGGAAGACCTAGAATGTGATGTGTCACGACTGGCGAGGCCTGCACTTTAGAAGGAGATGGGGTCCTCGAGGGCTGTACGTGGCCTAAACTAATGATTCACCGGCCTCCTGACATGTGTCCATAAATGAATTTTTTTTTTAAATGAAGAACATAAATGCCAGTACTGCGAATAAGTTACGTACCTCGTCCTGGTGAGAATTTGAGTTTCCACTGTTTGAGCTTTGGAGTCTGGACTGAGTGCGAAGTGGAGACTTGACGATGGGGACGATGAGCGAAAACACCAGCAAATTGCAACAATCAAGGTGTGTGACTGTGTGTTACTGTATTCCAAGGGGGGAAAAAAACAATCAAGGTGTATGCACAGGCTTGAGAAGAAGACTGCATTTACATTGGAAGGAGATGGGTGTACCGGATATTGACGTTATTAATCAGGATTCTGACAGGGGTACGTGTTTCAAGTTTTTTTCAATTGCGGAATTAAGGAGCGTGACTTCGTGGAGTAACTGAAGGTACGTGGTGACTGCCTGGTGAGTAATTGAGATTCACAGATTTTCTTTTTTCATGAAACAAATGAAACGGAATTCCATTGCCATAAGATAAAGTACAAGCCGGCCAGCCACAGGTGGCCTGGCCGGTTGAGAGACAGACTGGACCAAGCTTGACAGGACCAAGCAAGACAAGACCAGACTGTGACTCTGTGAGCGACCAGAGAAGAGAGAAAGAAGAGATTCACAGACTTGATCTAAGTTATCGAACTATACGGTTTTCACATAGACTATACTTAGCACTATGGTTTTCACATTTTTTTGTAACTGAAATAATCTCTGCTGAAGTTTTCTTGTTTCAGTTCACATCCTTGAGACCACTGGTGGCGATGGAAAGTTAAGTTAGCTGGTGAACTACCAAGTCTCAGAAGACCGTAGCTTCTGATCTGCAACACAAAAAATAACTTAACAATGTGATGTGCTGAGGCTTCAGAATTGGCTGGAGTTTGAGCTGCAATTCCGAGACGAGTGACTCCATTAGTACCTGAACCAAACTTACACTTATTAACTGACATGTTTACATGAGTCATTTTTTTAATAATTAAACAAAAATCAATGAAGGTGACCTGCCTTGACTAACGTGGTGACTGGTGAGTAATTGAGCTTCAATCACCACTTGTTTGTATGCTCGAGACAGTGGAGAGTTGCTGGCCGGTGGATTCAATTCAACCACTTCTCATCACATTTTTTGTCAACACACGTCATTCTTCAGATTGAAGCCCTCTCACTGCTGCACCTAGAATCTGAATCCATCATAATGACTGGACAAAATAGTTGGCGGAAGTTTGTATTCTAGTAGGACTTTGGATTGCTCCATGGCTGTCTTGTTGTTTTAGAGAGATAACTTATAAAAGGTCTCTTCACCTAAAATCATTCAAATAAGCATTTGAGCAAGGTTCCCTGCTGGTACAATATTAAGTTTTCTGAATTTTTGTTGAATCTTGATGGGAGTCAAAAGTGGATTCTAGATTCTTTTAGAATGCATATTTGGGACACCAAATGAGCAAACTATGAATTTTGAAAATTCCTCAAATTTTCATGTTCAGAAGATGTAAAAGGAAGGTAGAGACAGTACATGTAAGAATGTTTTAGGGTCAATCAGTCTACAATGGTTTACCTTAACCCCCAAATGACCCTAGGATTTCCCAAACTTCTGAGCCTTGTCAAAGAAGCGTATAGAGTTTGAATTTTCATAATTAGTTGTGTGACTTTGCCGAAGATGTAACTTTATCAATTGCTCGTTGGCTCTTTAAGGATTATGCTACAAATTTTGGTGGCCCCAAATTATGAACCAAAGTAAGCCACATTGACTTAGTTGTCTCAAGGCATAGGTGCTGGAGTACAGTTTTGCCAAGGTTTGGGAAACTTTAGTGGGTGCTATTGGCGGAATACTTATTGAAACGACGTGCTGCTTGTTTTAGGAGATCTGTAGTTGATAGGATAGAAACTTTGAAGAACCTAAAAAAAGTGCGGAACAGACAAGACCCATGTGTCATAGTAAGACCAAACTTGAGGGTGTCTGGCAGTGCCATTTCGTGCATATAACGATCTTTTATTTATTGAAAAAAATGGGGAATAAAAGATGATGATCTGAGCAGTGGACACATAAAGACTACGTTTAGGAAGCTTCTAACCCAATTTTGGTTCAAATAGAATGGTGCATTTGACTGCAAGCTCATTCTGCAGGGAAGTTTGCAAGCAACCCAATGAAGTGAAGGGTGGACTTGGTGGGAACAGACATGGCGGACAAAAAACCGCGGGCCGGGATGAGCTGTCGCATATGGATGCTTTATCGGACACCTCCCACCCCACCCTTCAAGGTGTCCAACAAGGCAAAACGACAAACCGTCTCTACTACTACTTCGATGATGCACGTAGGTCTTTGTTGGGTTGCCTTCATCTGCCCAGGCTAGGTCATCCAAGGTGGCAAGATCCTTTTTCTCCAATTTTTTGAACCTTGCCTTGGTAATGTGTCAATAGAAAATGAAGGACATGTTTCCAAAACCCTCTTCTTTTGGGAGGCCATAATAACTTTAATGAAATCTACGGATCACAAAAATGTCACATGTTCTATGAAAACAAACAAAAAATACTCCTAATGCTCTAAAAAACACAGTGCTTTGGATGCCCTACATTTGAGGTTCTAGAAACTCTACAAGGTTGAACTTAGAAAACTACAATTTAAATTTATAGAATGACTACTTGAGCAATAGAAATCCAAAGTCTATAGAAAAATCTTAAAATTAGAATTGGGCTCACATACTGCTACAATAGAATTATAGACCAAACAAATGGAGACCAATGGACATTATAGACTACTCAAACAACGTTAAATAGTTTCAAGAACTCTAAAGTTTTCAGAAGTTACAAAGCCCATTCCAAAGAAGATACGCCAAAAGATAAGCTATTTCTAATAATCTGGCATATAACTTCATCTCAAACATTTCAATTACTAGCATCAATAATAAGTTTCCATAAAAATATTAAGCATACTCAAAGCTCAGTAGGTTGCGTGAGATTTTTGAGGGAAATAAATGTTTTTGTACGGAAGTTTGAAAATAGAACAAAATAAAAATCATCTCACTAATGCAAAGAGAAAAGTTCAGATGCATATGCTGAATTAACCTCATGTCAAATTCCCAATATGTCAAGCACAATCTTGTTGGTAATCTCTCGAGTCAGAAGTGTTGGATGTTTAAAAGACGTAACTTGGATACTCAACCTGCATTCACCTTGAAAAGAAAGCAAATGAGTCAGCTGCTTGCAATCCATGCAAAGCAAGTTGAAGGTTAGTTCTTCAAATGCTCACAGAGTGCCATAAATTTTCAAAGTTCATAGGAAATTCAGTAACTTTTAGTAAATGTGAAAGAACTCTTTTCAGACTGCTTCTTCCACGTATAGCAGGGGGTGTTCTTCACAACCAATAAAAATGTTGCAGGTCCTTACAACACAATCAACAAGCTAAAAAATCTACTCCAAAAATCACTTTGTTAATTTCTGTGACACAAAGAAACAAATCCATCTATTCATTTAACATAACTCCAATCATGAACAATTTGTTTTGCTACCGCTACAAAAAAATTAATTGTATGCATTAGTAAGCAATTTCTATGGGCTATCTGCATACATTACTCTATACTTTTGATGACCACCAAACACAAGATTTCTTTTCCAAAATTAGACTTAAAATAGATAACACCAGTTACACAACTTATATTAACAGCCATCACTCCAAGCATTCCAATATTGTTCCATTTGTACAAAATACACGAGTAAAGGAACTATCTACATACAACAATACAGTCCAAAATCCATATGTAGACTAGCTATGGTTCTATGGAATGGAAATACCAAGACAAAAAATGATTTGTGCAACTACTTTGCCTATGTAAGGAATCCATGCTTCTACAATAAATCAAAGAAAATTACATAAACTAGATGTGATTCCATTTTTTGTTTTGAAATCACCAATCTCCCTACATATGGAACTTAAAAACCATAATTATCACATTGGACGGACTGTCCGACTAATTTGCCCGCCTGACTGAGACATTTGATAACCCTCATCCATCCAATGTGACTACTTTAAGGTAGTCACATTGTTCATCCGATCTATCCAAACCATCCGATATGTCTGCCCATCCAAGACGTTTAGTGTTCCTAACTTGTTTGATGTGACAACAATGTCGAGAATCTGTCACTTGATTTGCAAAAAAAAAGACAGCATTGTTTGAAGGACGAGCATGTGCGTTGAAGTGCATCAAAGAAATCCTCAAAATGCTTCAAAGATCAGGCGACAACCTTTGGCGGCGGCGACAACAGCAAAAAGAAACCCCGTAGGAGTTGCCGTGTTGAGAACTAGGCGGAGGGCGAGTCTCAAGCAAGGCAGGAGGCTCAAGCTTGGGCAAGGTTCTGTGGCGAGTAGTAGGTGGGTTCCCGATGTTTTTTGAAAAAGGCTGGGGACTTAGTGCCAAGGCTCGGTGGCTACTAAGGGTCAAGTTTCCTAAAGCCTTGCCAAACTAAAAATCCCGCTAAAAATCCTCCACAGTCGAGAAATCCTCCGTGGTTGCTAAAGGTCTGGCCGCCTTACATCTCTTTGTGGGCGCTTTATCCTCACCTTGAGGATAAAGTGTATACAACTAGGTTCTAGTTGTTTTATTGTAGATGTTTCTCTAGCAGGTGCTTAACCCCTAAAGTTCCTTGACTATGTTCTCACCAAAACTGCTCCAAAACTGCCATTTCTAGTACAAGTACCAAATTTTTGAAAAATATCATTTTTGGACACATGTAACCATAGATTTTTTATTACTCTGGTTTGAAAATATGTGGAAAAAATTTCAAAAATTTCCATCGTGTAGATTGGAAGATATTAGTGTTTGAAGTGGCAAAAGTCCTTTTTTTGGCCCTGCGAAAAACCAGGCAGCTGCACTTCACAAGGTCAGATTATTATGAAAAATTTTCCAAAATGGTTGTGCTTATTTGGATTCATTTTTCAGGGCAAGTTGGCTACATGCTTGAAAATTTTCAGATTATTTGAAATTGTACAACATATAGGAAAAAAATAGTAAGTAGAAAGAAGTAGAGAATGGTTCAAAACACTAAATTGTTAAGAAGTTAATTATGGAATTGAAAAATGCCAATCCCAATGGTTGCAATGTTATAATAAACAATCTACATCCTACAATTTTATTTTTTTTGAAAAATATTGAAAATTGAGTGAAATAAACAACTTCAAAGTTTATTTTAGAGTAGACAATCCATAACTGCCCGCAAACTAAAAATCCTCATAACGTTTGACTCATTGATCAAAATGGAATGATTCAAAGCTTTCCACATATATAAATACAATAAATCAATTTCAAATTTTTATTTTTGAAAAAAGTGATTTTTTTTTATCCGCCCGGACTGCCCAAGTTGAGAAACAAACAACATATTAGGCCATAACTTTTGACTCATATTTCCAAATGTCATGAAATTTGGTGAATATGAAAGATATTCCTTGTCCCCACCTTCTATAAAAATTTCAGCCCAAAATAAGCAAATCTCCAGTCACACGTACCTGCCCAAAATTTCTATGTTGCCAAAAAATGCATGTTGGTCCTTTAGGGGTTAACATGCAATTCAATTATGCCTTCCAAGCAATAGATCTTCTTGTTTTTTGCCCACTCCTAGTTTTCCTAATTGCAAATGCTAACCAAATCAAAAATAAATTGGTAACTACGGTTGGTTTTAGCTACGACTACCAAAAGTTAGGACCGCTAGCTCGGGGGTGGCACTTTCTATGTTTTTTTGCATATATATACTTGCGATAACCACCTAATATAAAGGGGGTTATTATTTCTAAATTTGCATATTGAATAGGCCCTATCATTTTTTTAAAAAGGAAAATTTGGCCATTATACTATACCCTATATTTCATTCAAATAAAGAACATTTCCAATTCATAGTACCCTATCTTTTTTGTACAAAATTCGAAGCAACATTACTTGTCTTATTTTGCAATATGGTTGTAATATGGTGTAGGGTTTAGGTGTTTGTGTATTGGCGTCACATAATAGGATTCCATTCTAAGATTTACATGAACAACAATAGTTTCAGCATATCTAAGACAACATAAATTTGAACAACATGAAAGCACTAAATAGTGTGAGAATTCTAAGAAGTGCAAAACTACAATCACTACAAGAGAAAGGGGTGTTTTAAGTGAGTTTTTAAGTATAGTCCTAAACATAAGACTTTGAATAATGACCTTTAAGGAGATTTTCAGCAAAATTTTACTTAAAACACATGCGTTTTAAGTAAAATTTTGCTGAAAATCTCCTTAAAGGTCATTATTCAAAATCTTATGTCTAGGACTATACTTAAAAACTCACTTAAAACACTCCTTTCTCTTGTAGTGAATTGAAGTGCAGAAGCATACAAGTTTCAGCAAGTCAAGAACTACAAGTTTAGAAATTTCACCAAGAAGCGACTATAACTCTATCAAGTAAAGCACACATAGTACTGGAACCAACGACAATATTCAAGATTGGCAAATACAAGAACAAAAGAAAGCACAAATGAATTAGAAGTAAAAGTTGTGTTTAGAAACACAAGCGTGTTGCCAAAAATCACTCCCCGCAATTTAAGAACATACAACATTTACAAGCTACAGATCCGAAGCTTTAAAATTTTAAAACATGTTTATCACAAGAAATCCTAGCCTCATTGCCTAAACCATCAATCGCCACTTAGAATTACAGCCTCAAATGTCACCAAGTACTATAGTAACAATCCTACCCCAAAAAATGAAGAATTCCCAAAAATTGACAATCCTCTTCCAACAACAAAGTAAAATGCTGTCGACACAACTCGCATTGATCTCTCTAGCACCCTGCACCCTGAAAACATGAACACATTTGCATTCACATTCCTAGTTGAATGCCAAAATAAATAAAAAGAGTGAAAAACCTAGAAGTAGAATCCGAAATTGCATTCACATTCCTAGCTGAATGCCAAAATAAAAAAAAGGGAGTAAAAAACTTGCAGCGCTGCATAATTTTAAACCACAAATGAAAAGACAATTTAGGTTTTATGGTACACAAACCTGCAGATTTGGCGCCAGACAACTTGCGTTCTGATCCTAATTTCAATGACAATCAAAAGAAAAAATGAGAACGTTGGTGTGGCTTAGGAATCATGAAGAAAATACTCACAAGAACTCATGAGGCATCCATCAATTGTACCAACACATGACTCTGCGATTTGGATTTCAAAACAACCGCAAGTGACTGTTGATTGCACAACAAAAGCAACTGAGGCGGGCAAGGTTTTTTAGTGACGTACCTCAGAATCCTCAATCCGTCTTAGACTCCCCATTGCCAAACAAGGAAGGGGCTTTGCGTTCTTCTTCCTCCGCGCCAACTTCTGTCGTGAAGCGCTTCTCATTCAGGGTTGCAAGGACGCGACCAAACTCCGAGAACATCTATTGGGTAGCTGTGACCATCTTACCAGAATTAGAAACCCTAAAATTTCAGGAAAAAAGCCCCCCAAACACTGTCGCCTCCATGTATAGTACTCTCTGCCAATGTAACAGGAACTCCGTACCCAACTCAATCCAAGGATTTGAAGCAAGATTCGATTTGCGCGTTTCTCCCTCCGCACAACCCTAAGATAAATGAGCAATGAATCTGGATCTTGCATGGCGCGACAACATCCATCCGCTGTCTCCAAGCAAATTAATTAAAATTAGGCTCACTCGATGAAGTCAATGGGCATTCAAAAAAATAGCTGAACTTAATACAAATTAAGTTTCCTAAGTCAATACACTAAATACGGGCAACATGCATCTAAGGCCCAACCACTTTAATTTTCGATAGAAAGCAAATACTGACCACATTTCATCAATCCATCTAACTATAATTCAATGAAAATGCAAATTTCATCCACACTAGTGTGCCTTGTGTTGTTGCCACACCCAAAACAAAAATAAAAGCAATTTTCTAATTTTTTGATTCAATGAAAACTTTGAAATTTAACAACTTTCCTACCGTAGTCCAAACGCCACAAAATAAATCCCGTGCACCCCTCTTTGCCGAGGGCTTTCCAACGGTACTAAGAACGTGAGAATTTGACACGGTTCAAAAGATACATAATTTAACATGATTTAGTAATTTTTAAGAACAAAAAATAACTCAAAAATCGATAACTTTCCCACCGTCGGTCCCAATGCCAAGAAACCAAGCCCGTGCACCTCCCCACCAAGGGCTTTCCAACGGTACCAAGCACGCCACCGGGAGATGCACGGTCCGGAAGACCTCAACGTGACAAATAAAACAAACAAAATAAAACAAAGAAAGAATATACCATGCAAACTTAACTACTAACTACCGAAATTAACTTTGGATTTTTGAATTAAATTATATTTTTAAAGTTTTGAATTTTACTTAGTTTGGTCAACTCTTGTTGACTTTCATCCATAATCGGTTCAATTCAAGTCAAAACTTCATCTTACTCTATCTTCTTCAATATTAATCTATTTTCTAAGATTAAAGTAGTTTTGAAAATCCTAAAATGTTCACTAAAAGACTCTTTTTTTTAATTTGTTCCTAAGTTGTCCTCAAAAGATTCTTTTTGATTTTCTATTGTTTTATAATTTGTTTATCTTCTATTTCTACGTGCTATTCTTAGACCAAAAATAATTTTAAGGTAAAGTCCTTAAAATTACCATTCTAAAAAGAAAAAACACTTAGACTTGTAACTTCCCTAGAGGAAGTTACCTATAGATGAAATTGACTGCTAGGCGATACATCAAATTTCATTTGCTATTTTCTATTGATTCAACTTTAAAAATCTACTTTTATTTCTCCTTTGACTTCTAATTCTACTTTAAGTTTCAAGGTTTTTTTGGGGTTCTTTTTAATTGATTCTCTAACTTTCATCCAATTCTAAGACTATTTTTCATCCAAGCGTAACTTCTAAATTTTTTATCTAATTTTTATATTTAATAACTTTTTGGAAAGCTGTTAAAATTTTCTAGCTACTTCTAACTTCAAGTTTTGATTTTCTAAACTCCTAAACGATTTGACCCTAAATTCTATTTATTCTCTTTTTCTTCTAAGATATTTATTCCAAATCAAATCCTATCAAATCTAATTCTAAATGCTTTGCTAATTGGTTTAGAAATCAAACAAAAACAAAAAACAAACTTGGTTGACTTCTACTAACTAATCCCTAAATTTTCAAGCCCCTAAAGTCAACTTATGCTTCCATAATTTGTTTTTTCCTCTCGTCTTTTAATCAAACTCCAAAACTTGGTTAAGGAAGTCAACTATTCCTTGATGGATGGCTTACAATCAACTTGAATTCTCATTTGAAACGAATAAGTATAACTTCCAAATTCTAAAATGTGTATTCTAGTTTCATTTGCAAACAAGCTTAGTTGTAAAGATTTAAAGTTTTTAGATTCATCGAGATTTTGAATATTTGAAATTTAGAACCAAAGTATACATAACATTCAGTAGCATGTGTTGATGTTGCCTTGGTTCTACAGTGATGGTGTGCCTCTACATCCTCCACTTGTCTAATTCATCAGTAGCTACTGATGAAGCACTATTGGGATGTGGAATATACCACATCATCAGTGTAGAGCTACTGAATGTTCTGTAACCAAAGAGTTGAGATTTCAAAGGCATGGCCAGTGAACCAAATGGTGACTGGTTGACTTGTCCAACTTATCTTCATTGTCTAGCTCTTGAGCTTGGTTTTTTTTTTTTTTTTTTTAATGCAATGGTTCGCTCCATTTGTTAAAAAAAAACAAAAAAAAACTTGTCCAACTTGATGATCTGGCATGCAAACATGATGCTCTGATTTCTAACTTGATGATCTGAATTTGTAAACTTGATGATCTGGGCTTGATTTGCCTTCTCTAGCTCCCTTTCCCTCACTCTTTTTAGGAAATTAGGAACTCAATTTAAGAACTCAGTTCTTATACAAATTTAGCTTTTTTACCCTCTCAAACTCTCAAAACCCCAAAAAATCAACCCCTGTGGATAGATTTGCTTCCTCCAACCTCTCAACCTAAAAAAATAGGAAATTAGACTCTAGTTGGTCGATTTTAGTTTTTCTAACCCCTCAAACTTAGAAATTAGAGTTTCTAGAACCATATATGGATGTCAAAACGGTCACTAGACTAAATGAAACAACCCAGTTGTCCTTGGGACGTACAACCTAAGTGAGTAATTGGTTGTTCAAGCCTCATTGAATTGATATTTGGATTAATTGATTGGGCTTCAAGCCTCAACTGCCACTATAAGAAATCCGAGTTCCAGGTGTTACATTGGATGTTATTATTATTGACATAAAAACACAAATTGTTTTATTGGACGTCCATTAAAATACGTCTTCTGAAATTATGAAATCGTCACCTAAAACACGGATTTCTTATAGTGTGTATTGATCTTTGGACTACGTGGTTGGGCTCCAAGCCTCGATTGAATTGGTATTTGGAATATTGATTAGGCTTATGGCCTCAACTGACGTGATATTTGGCTAATTCATTGGTTTAGGCGTTAAACTAAATTGGTTTTTGACCAAATAACCACCAAATTGTGGGATCTTTTTTAAAAGTAAACCCAAACAACCAAAATCAAACCAGGAAAATATTGTTAGTAGGGCAAAAGCTTCATTGTATTAGAGGGATTAACCTCAAAATTTTAGGACAATAAAATGTTAGGAGGACAAAAGCTTTGCCGTATTTAAGGTGTTAGCCTCAAATTCTTAAATAAAATGACACAAATTTGTTAGCAACCGGACTTTAGAGAGTTGGTTCCAATCCAACTCCTCTTAAACAATACTAAAACAATACATAGACTACAAACTCCAACGTCAAGACTTCAGGGGGAATTTTCAACAATCAAAGTATGAAATCTCTCTCCAAAAAAGCTCGGTTAGCAATTTGGGAAACAAGACACCAAACAACGCAAGATGAATAGTACTCCAACTTGGTTTCAAGGGGGATTTTCAACAACCAAAATTGTGAAATTCCTCACACAAAAACTTAATTAGGAATTTAGTAACAAGACACCAAAAACCACAAAGAAATTTGGATGTTAGTACTCCAAACTCCAAACACATCAACAATTGCCAAACTTTCTAAAGGGACCTCAACGTCCTTTGAATGGGCTTCAAAATGTAAACAAAAAAGGAGCAAAGTACTCCAATGCAATTCCAAAAGCAAGTATTTTGGTCCAAAAGACCAAAAATCAAACAACACCAATGAGTTTGGCAAATATAAAAAATCGCAAAAGAATTTTGGCCTCAAAACGGCCAAGCAAGAAAATAAAGAGAAGGAGTGCAAAGTAAGAGGAAGGGAGGAATTTAATACTTTTCCAAGGCCCCTCCCTCCTCTCAAATAACCTAATCTACCTAAAAAGAATTCAAAATAAACTACTAATTATCCTAAATTCTAACCTACTATGGTGGTCACTTGTAACTTTGGGAGAAATTCTCCAAATTCCAAATGAATTGTGCCATTGAATTTAGAAGGCCCAAACTAGCCTTTCACACCCCATACTCCCTATTTCTAAATCATTTGGCTTGCAAAAGCCATTGATTTGAAAACCAATGAAAAAGGTGAAAAATCCAAATGATGGAGTTTACATTTTCTAATGATTTTGACTAGCCTAGGATGTTTGGAAGGTTAAAAAAAGTAAGAAAAGAGTCCAAGTTGACTTAATTTGAACATTGCAAGCTCCCGATACTACGCCGGTCAATCCATCAAATGTTTTGAAATTTCGTTAAAAACTGTTGTTGCCGCTGGTTTTAGTACTTGTTGGTGTCGGAGAGCCTTGAAATTTTTCCGTGCACTTATTTATGCTAAAGCAAACTATTCTAATTTTTAGTGAAATTTTACCGCTACTTAGGTAACTAATATGAATTTTTTTAATGCCAATAAACGCGGTTGACTTCCTATGGAGTCATCTTCTGCAATCCAAAAAATTATGAAACTTCTGGGCAACTTTTAGAAATGATGGAAGTTTATAATTCCTACCTAAAAAATGTTGTCTGAATTGCACCTTAAAATGTTCTTATAGTAGAATTTGAAAAATTGTTCGGATGTTGTCTTTTTCTACAAGATGTTAACCCCTAAAGGACCAAAGTCCCCTCGGGGGACACTTGGGATTTCGGGCAGGCTCGTGCGACCTGAAATTTTAACCTGATTTTTTGAATTCTTTTTTGAAGATAGGGAATCATAGTAGCTTTCTAAAAATATAATTCTTTTTTCAATCGGTGCCCGGGAGCAAAAGTTATGCCATTCTAAAGCAAAAAAGCAGTTCGCGGGCAGAAAAAAACAAAAATAGAAAAATGATTTAAAATTTTTTTTTTTTTTTCTCAAAGATCATGTTTTTGTGTACATTTGAAGCTTTGATTCATTCTATTTGGACTCAGAATGAGAAAGTTATGGACAATCTTGTTTTTCGGGCAATTTAAGCATCTTAAAAAAAAAACACTTATAGAATTCAATTTTGAATGCAATTTTCAATTTTTTTCAATTTTTTTTTTGAAAAGGTCAAGTTTGTTTGTAAGAACAATCCCACCATTGGGATTATGTTTTTTTAATTCCACCTAAGAGCTATTAACAATTTAGTGTTTTGTTCAATTTTGGACCTACTTCTACTTAACAATTTTTTTATATGTGAAAATCAAGGTTTAACATTCTGAAATTTTTTTCCCGGACTCTCAACTCAAATGTTCAACATATAAAATTACAACTTTTTGTTGTCTAGTGCAAAAAAAATCCACAAATGGCCGTCAAAGTCATCTGAAATTGCAGGAAACAATTCAAAAAAACTTTTTTTCCCAACTTTGAATGCGAATATCTTCCAATCAAAACGGTCAAATGTCTTGAAATTTCTACCACATAATCTGAGACAAGTGAAGTATTAGATCCTATGGTTAGATTGTAAAAAAAAAGTTTTTTTTGGTTTAGGGAGTGATCGCAGCAGAAATGGCAATTTTCAGTGGTTTTGGAGCCAGAAAATGCCTTGGTCCTTTAGGGGTTAAATTTTCCATTTGAAATGGGCCTACGCTGATGTGGCATGACGTCACATTTACCTTATATTTCTTCAAAAGTCATTCAATACTTTCATTTAGAATTGAGAAGATGTCTTGCCTTTAAATACATGAGGGGTAGTAGAAGGTTATACAATTTATGTGGGATATGTAGTAGGAGCTCAACGACGCAGGACATAAAAAGAACACCCTAAACTCTAATCCGCCGCCCAAAATTCTAAATCCGCCATTGTATTAGTTCTGTGCAGGACCCGTAGATCAATAAAATTGTCCTATGGTCTTGGAGTTCCATCGGGGGCGCGGTCTTGCACCCACGCCTCGCCACCCGCGACCGGGTCCATCATCCATGGAGAGCCAACTCAGCGTGAGGCCCACTTTGGATGGTATGATTTAACATCCCAAAAGTTTTACAAGTACATGAGAGTTCATTTGGAGGATCTATGAAGAATGAGAAGTTGTAGATAGGAAATTGTTCTCTATGAAGAAGGTGCCACACCCCTTTTGTGTCATTGCAAGAATGAAAATGAATCGGGAAAGAAGTGTTCACTTGTGGAGGAGGATGGCAACTATAATTTTTCACCACACATGACCTATAATTGGATGCGTCAATGTAGAGCGACAATCTAGAAGCATCGATACTGAGTGCGATGAATAAGCGGGGAGAACGCAATGGCCATTGTGGCAAATACAGTGGCGATTGGGGTGAACAAGACACACAGAGGATGAAAGGGAGATAAATCATTCACTCGCAAAATCTTCTTCACGTCCATTATTCACCTCCGGAGGAGAATAATGGCCATTTTCAATCTTCAAAGAATAGGACCTCCATGAAGTAAGAAGAGCATAGAGAGCCACGTCTCCATTTTCTAAAGATTGAAAATGGGATGAAGAAGGTGTAATTGCCCCTAATGAATATGCAAAATATAGACAAAAATTCATTTATTCATTCTAAATGAGATATCCTGCTAGAAGACTAATTTTGTAGCAATTTAGTGATTTCTGAAAAAATAAAAATATATCACCAATATTCCTTTAAAAAAAATATTTTGCTTTTGAGTCATTATTTTGGTCCAAAAGGAAATCATATAAACAACCCTCTTTCCAAGCATTTAACCCCTAAATGCCTATGGCCTATTCGGATTTACAAGCATCATTGCTTTTGAAGTATCATAGGTCTAAATGTCACTGAGGTATAGAAATCTCAACCATACAATCTTGTAGTGTATGTATTGTAGATGACGTGAATCGAATTTAGAGTCATTTGGCCATATAGGTGGCAAGATTATAGTATTGAAAAGGGATGTTGAAATTTTCCTCGCAACACATTTGGAGGTGAAGTTTGATTTCTAAACCTATTGAAATGAAAAATTTGTCACAAATAAAGTGCTTCAAAACCATCATACAAACACATTGGTGAAAGACAAAAAAACATTCCAATGACTCATTGTGTCAATAAAATGGCTTTGAAATGTCAAAAAATAGCCAAAAATGTTTAGGGTTGAGCCTCTTTCTCCTAAAATGCCTCTCAGACATTTATAACTTCTTAGATTGATATGAAATTTTGACCACACAAACTAGAATAGTACATGCAACTTTTTCTAATTTTTATTTATTGAAAACGAACATTGTATGAAGAAGAAACAAGCCGCCAAAGTTCACTATAATCCATAAATGTCTAAATTCTGAATTTTGAATTTGAACAAATTATAGTCCAAATCAACAAAAGAGGACCCAAATTAATGCGACCAAATCAACTGAAAAATTGAATTTTCTAATAGTGATTGCTCCCAAACATTCAAACATTTTGGATTGACATGAAAATTTTACTACAATAACTAGACTTCAAGGGAAGTATATTCCAACAAATTTTGCTAAAAAAAACATTAGATGAAGGAAATGCAAGCCTCTAAAGTAACAAACTTTAAAATGCAGTTTGGTAAACTCAAATTGAACCTGTGAAATTTGCTTGACTTTGAAAACATCAATATATCTTGGATTGATCTAAAAATTTTACCACAAAAACTAGAAGAGAGAGCACAAATTTTCCAATACATTTTATATATTAAATTCAAACATTGGATGCAAAGTTATAGCATTTTGAGTTGGACTTCCAAACTATGTGGGGACACTTTGGGTCCCTCGAGCGCTTAGAAGTTAAATAAGCCCTTACGGTAGTTGGCATTATTTTACTATCATAAATGCTTTTGGATCTTTGTAGCAATTTTGAACATTATTATCAAGTGAAATGAGGGTATCTTTTGAAAACAATTTAGTTGATTCAAAAGTAGCTTGCTAGATTAATTTGGTTAAGGCTATGTGTTTGACAAGTACAAAATATACTTCCACTAGCCCATTTACAATAGTGGTTTTATTTCCTAGCTAAATATGATGTTTTATTTTTGAAATATCTGTATTTATTAATTGTAACTACAAAGTCTTAACTATCTGATTTTCTCAAATTTTGATGAATATGATTTTTAGAGTATTTATTTGTTCACTAGATATTATTAGACATGCTTTCAAGGAGGCACTCTAGATTTAGTATGTATGAATTTATTCTTTTTTTTTACACAAGTGAAAGTTTTATTTCAATAAGCATGCCTCTTACAAAGTTATATGAGGGTCACAACATTAGTTGACCCAACATTTTGAGTCCTTTTGAAGTGGATCCTTCCATTAGAGGCCTCATTGTTGGCCAATATTTTGAGTGCTTTCTTAGTAAGTGCATCCTTCCATTACAATAGAGGCTTCATAGAAAACAACTTTATCAATGCATTGGTTTCATAAGCATGTGCAATTTCACCACTCCAATTAATTTGACATTACAATTACTAGCAGGAACATCATCTAAAATCTCATATATATGTAGACTAAAGAAAGTATTTATGAGAAGACCCACATGGCAACTTAGAGCACTTGAATGTCTTTTCATAGGTCATTTCAGTTTTCTAATAGGAGACATAAGATTTGAGCTCTCAATTCCCCTTGAAATTTTAGCTTTGACGCCTCCTAATGACATCATGTAAAACTGGATGGACACAACTCTATCACCAAGATAGTCCATGACTAATTACAAGATTCATAGATGAATAGGTACATTCTTCATTTCTTCGGACACATTTTTTTTTACAACATTCTTCTTCAAATACTTTTCTCTAGAAAGTGTTCAGTACAACCTTTCAGTATTAAATCAGTCAATGACATCATGCACAAGTATGGCAATTTCCAATTTCCAAATATGAGATGCACAAGCCGTTTTTCCTTTGATTACTAGGGCATGTATGTTTCCTTTGCTAACTAGGACACGTATAGGCCTTAGTAAAGATTACAAAAATGTCATGTTCGACTAAACTCCTCTCAATACAGCATCGGACACAGAAGAGAAAAGCAACCATTCAGCGGAGATCTAGTCTACCATCCATTCAATAAACACAGAAATCTACAATAGAAACTAAGTAACCTAATGGCCAATGCAGGCCAGACATGCACACAAGAATACTGGAATCGTGCTCTATCAGAACTATGTGCTGATCTTCCACAACGACGTCCTTGCAAATAACACCACGCCACCAACAAATTAACACTGCTTAATTAGGACTATTATTGAGTTTACAAAGCAAGCAATGAGCGACCATGATCTGCACCTTCGTCAGTCTGCTCTTCGCTAGCTGAAATCGAAAAATGGGCATTAGGCTTAATTACAAAGAATCAAGCCAAATCGTCTTCTACAAACCTCTCTTAGGGCATTCCAATACCATCATTCTAAATGTGACACAAAACCTGGCATGGCAGAAACACCACATCCTACCAAGAGCTAATAATTCAGAAACGCGAACTCCAGATGATGCTCAATCCACTACATGCCAATTTGTAAGAGATCTGACACTGGATTCATATGCCTAGAGAAAATTAAACTCAATTTTCGAAGTAAAGCGGATCGGAGGGACAAGTGGAAGAGAAGAATCCATCACGAGATGTCAAGCAAACATGAAGCCTGCTGCTGCTGCTGTTTGGCAAGCTCTTCTTTGAGCTGCGCTATGGTTGCCTCCCGACTTTCCACAGCTGACCGCACACGTTCGGAAACTTGATCAATCTCCCGAGCCTGCAACAATGATCCCCAGGGCGAACAAGAATGGCGATGAATTCGGAAGCAGGGAGAAGAAGACAGTGGTACGCTTACCAAGAGTGAAGTGAAACCCTAAATCAAGTAAGGTTGGAACTTGATACCAATGCAAAACACTGACACTTCTACTAGTGTACCGCCAAGATACAGGAAAGCTCAAGTAGCATAACCAAATGGAATATTGAGCTTGATTTTAATCCTTTAAAGACCATGGATTCCTAGTTTTCAGAAAACCATTTTGGTTGATCATATTTTGGAAATTAGAATGTGAAGGGAATGTTTTCTGATATTACTAGAATGAGTGAAGAACATCCATGTGCTAGTTAAAAGAAGTAAGTTTTTGAAACAAGTAATAATTTTCTATGAATCTTTCAAGGTTCTTTAAAAAGCATGAGACCGGATTTATGGCTTCTTGGTCTTTAAAGGGTTAATGCTGTTTACAGGATCGCCTATTCCAAAACTACAGAGGCTTAGAGAAGAAAATTGTCAAAACAGAGATGAGGATGACCCTGATTTGGAAAAAGTATCAAATCAAAAGCAAGAGCAGAAGTGATTTTGGGAAAAGTGTCAAATCAAAGAGTAGTGATAAGAGGAAGACGAATAAAAAAGTGAGCCTCAACAAATTGTACCTTTTGCATCTTGTAGCTCTGCAATTCCAGCGCCTGTTTCTTGCTCAAGTCCTCCTTCACTCGTTCCAGTTCGTCCTTCTCTCTCTTCAGCCTTGCTTCTGCAGTCGAAGTGCGTTAGCAACTTGTCACAAATCCGAAACCAAACTATTTCATGGAGGTGCGAGGAAGCTCTTACTTAGATCTCGTATTTGGTCCTCGTACACAGCTATGATTTTATCCATCTTTGAGTTACTTTCTTCGTCCTGCACGTGTCCACCATCACAACCATTGCACACTTCGTCACTTTCAAATTGGGTCTCAAGCCTGTCGATTAGCTCAAGAATTCTCACATAGTATTCTGATGACATTTTGGTGGCTTTCACACACAACTTATAAGACTATCAGCAGCAGGTTATCTGAAGTTCCATTAAAGTTGACTTCCCTGGTGGCAGGAGCTGATGAATTGGTTTAACGAGAGCATATGAGCAGTGATTGTTCTCACCTGATCAAGTCGTGAAACTCACCATTGAGCTCAAAAAAAGAACAGGATTAGAGAAGACGGACGATTGCTTTTCTTGCCTTTTTGATGCTCAATTCTCGAGACTGGGATATTTTTTTTTTCAAACCCACAAGCTCTGCCTCCAACTCCTTCGCTTTAGATTCAGCGTCCTCGGCTCTTCGGAGACTAAGAACATAGATCACCTGGGCCTGATCTGGACATTGGTCAGTCAGTCCATAAAACAACTGCATCTCTAAGCATCTACCTCGAAACATGTACCTCTAAACATGTCCAAATTAACACAACGCTGATAATTCCTGTCCAAATCAACAAAACATGTTGATTTGGACAATGTTTTCTACCAGTGGTGGTAGCGATGGTGCTTACTTTGCCGAGCTCTGCGCAATGCCGCTCCTCTGTCGCAGCGACAGTGGCAACTTGTTCTGACCTGACAGCCTCCATTTGCTCGCATTTCTCGTTTTCACATTGTCGCAGCTTGGCAGCAAATGCATAGGCTTGTGCCTGGAGCTCCTGCACTCCCAAATTGTCCTACTCCATTACCATTCTGAACCCTAAACCCTAATCTGCATGACCAAATTGCTTGCAGTGAGTGTTTGAGACAGCTTTCACTGAGACCATGGTTGAGACATTCTTACAATTTTTGTAACGAATTGTTTTCTGAGGCAATTGAAGACTGAAATGTTTGGTTGAAGGATCAACTGGCCTGCTGGTGGAGAGTGATCCGATGAGAGAGCTGAGCCTCCAGCGCACAAATCTTCTCCGACTGATGCTCAGTGCGCGCCTCCAGCTTCTTCTTCTGCACGCGGTGCTCTTTCTCCAGATTCTCGATCTGCTGGGACTTCCCTCGTTGATTCGCAATCAGCTTCTGAATCTCCTCTTTCTTCTTCTGCAAAGGGGATCACAGTTGGGACCAACCCTACATCTAGACCTATCTTCAATGGAGCTTACTTCTGTAAAAATGGTAAGCATGGAGCGCATGCTTACCATTCTCTTGTCGTTCATTTGGCGTTATGGTGTCCTTTTGAGACACTTGATTGAGCAGAATTGAACAGGATTATGTCCAGAAACGTGAAAGTTGAGCCTCAGTACGGAAACAACATTTCTGAGACCCTTGCTTCAACAGAATTATGTCCAGCAACGTGAAAGCAGAGCCTCGTAAATATAAATAATTTTTTTGAGACGCTTGATTGAACAGGGTTATGCCCAGCAACGTGAAAGCGGAGTCTCATAAGGGAAATAACATTTTTGAGACCCTTGATTGAGCAGGATTGAAGAAAATTACGTCCAGTAACGCGAAAGCAGAATCTCATTATGGAAATAACATCCTTGCCATCACATTCCCTAACTTAGTCCATGATCTCACCATATGCTTGGTTACCTGCAGCTCCATCTTGAACTGCAGCCGAAGGTGCTGCATGGTGAAGCTCTCCTGCGGATTAATCGCCTCTAACAGGGTTCCATCGTCCAGATCCTTCACAGGACCGCTTGCATCGTTTGTCGTGGAGGCAACGTGGGTGCCTCGGACTTGGGCTCGCAGCACGCGCACCGATTCTTTCAGTTCGGCATACCGTTTCTGAGAGCCTTCAGGTGTGACCATCTCCGGGGGGGAACCCATTTTTCTTTATTTCATCGTTGTCAGTTCCAACTTCTGGACACACCAACAATTCTGAAAAACACGCATACAATCGCAACAATCATACAGAACACTCTAGAGAATCCTTGTGAGAATCCTTGAAATTCGGATGGAAAGGAGAGATTCTCGATTCAAGAAGCCCTTGTCTTCGCTTATCAGTGTGTCACAGCTTTAGTTTGATTGAATTTGCTCTAAATAACTTAGTTGGCACTGTTCTGAAAAAGGAGACATGCCTCTTCCAAGGAATTTTATGTTACAGAAGACGCTTTGAGTTTTCGACAAGCTCTAGGTCATTGACCTCCATATATATACCGGTAATAACCCGGGTGCGAGGACGTTTGACAGTTAGGTGACGAGCGGTTAAGCTTCAGCAGGATAGGACCCATGGCGAATTGAAATGTAACAGCAACGGGCCGATTACTAAATGAAAGCAAAGTTTACTCCTAATCATCCAGGAGTCTCAATGAGGGAAGCGATTATTCCTTACTTTTGATACTGAACCTGCCTCAGGATTCTAATTTCGCAAAGCAGCATGTTTGCGACAAACAAGAGTCGCCACCAGCACCAAGCATACATCGGCTTGCCACGGCGAACCAAGGATGAAATTCCAGGGCTGGAGCCCTAAACAATGCTCAACTCACTCTCTAGACCGACCACTTGGTAAGCGGAACGATCTCTCCGATCTCAAATTTGAGTGCCGAATGCAATCGTGAATACTTCTACTCTGACACCCTTCATCAATTCCGAAACTTAGGATTTCCCTTTGCTTGCTAGGATTTTACTAAAAGCCATAACAGAACAGTCTAAATTCCCGTGTTTCCTGTCATTCACGCCAACACTTCCTTCGACTTGGCAACGACATTCTCGACCGTGATTCCGAACTCTTTGTACAAGATGCCGGCAGGAGCACTGGCACCGAAGTGGTCCACTCCAATAGACTTGCCGTGCAAGCCGACATACCGCTCCCAACCGAAAGTGGCACCAGCTTCAACAGACACGCGGGCAGTCACAGAGGACGGCAGCAAGCCCTCCTTGTACTCCGCGCTCTGCTCCTCGAAAAGCTCCCAGCAAACAAACGACACCACTCTCACCGTCTTGCCTTCCTTCCTGATGACATCCGCGGCTTTTGCTGCGATCTCAAGCTCGGATCCCGAAGCCAAAAGGATCAAATCCGGCTTGTTGTTGGAGGAGTCATCAGAGATTGCGTATGCCCCGAGCAAGACGTTGTCAATGGAAGTGCCAGGCAAGTTGGGCAGCTTTTGTCTGGACAGAGCCAAGGTAGACGGTCTCTTCCTGTTCAAAACAGCCACTTTGTACGCGCCTGAGGTTTCGTTTCCATCTGCAGGCCTGAGCATCAACATATTGGGCATGGCACGGAAGCTCGCCAAGTGCTCGATGGGCTGATGCGTGGGGCCGTCCTCTCCCAGACCAATGGAGTCGTGGGTCATCACGTAGATCACGCCAGTCTCGGACAATGCGGAGATTCGCATGGCTGCACGCAAGTAATCCGTGAAGATGAAGAAGGTGGCGCAGTACGGGACCAGACCGCTCAAGTGCTGCTGGATGCCGTTGCTGATCGCTCCCATGGCGTGCTCCCGCACGCCGAACCGCACGTTGCGCTCTGCTGGGGAGTTTTTCTGGAAGTCCCCGAACATCTTCAGCAAGGTCATGTTGGAGGAGGCCAAGTCCGCACTGCCGCCGATCAATCCGGGAAGAGTGCGTGCCAAAGCGTTCAGACATCGCTGTGACAGGTTGCGAGTGGCATCGCCAGCATCCTCGGGAGTGAAGGACTGGTCACAACAAGCACCACAAATCAGCTCTGCTAGCATCAAACCTTACAGTGATTTCAAACTACTGTCTTTTCTATACGATCTGTGTCTTTCTCATAAAATTACTGAAATTGCGGAAGCACATTGTTACAGGCATATCAACAAAAAGGCCATAGTTCAATAAAACGAGAATCAAACCCCTGATAACGAATAGCAAAGCGTCCGATTCACTTACGGGAAGGGCCGTATCCCAGCCATCGGGCAATTCACCGCTGACGAGCTGCTTGAATTCGGCGCCCTCCTCGGGATACTTCTGAACGTACGCCTCAAGGGCAGCTTCCCATTCACTTTGGTACTTGACTCCCAAGTCGATGTGGCGGCTCCAGTGGCTGTAACAGAATCCAAGGGCATAATCAGAAACCTACTTAGACACACCAATTTCCAAAACGGCATATCAATCTCCTAGATTCAAGAAATTGCAACGTTCAATCCAAGATGAACACTCGCACTCTGATTGAAATTGGCAATGACGGAACCTCACCTCTTGACCTCATCGGGAACGTGAAAGGGCTCATAAGGCCAGTCCAAGTTCTGTCTCGTGGCCTCGACCTCCTTGCCACCCAAAGCAGCGCCGTGTACGGAATACGAGTTCGCCTTGTTGGGCGATCCGAAGCCGATGGTGGTGGTCACCTTGATCATGGTGGGCTTGTCCGTCACGGACTTGGCCTCCTCAATGGCGGCACGAATCTCATCGTATCCGGTATTGCCGTTCTTCACCCAAATCGTGTGCCATCCCAGAGCAGCGAAGCGGTCGTCCACGCTTTCGGTGAAGGCAATCTCCGTATCGCCGTCGATGGAGATGTGGTTGTCGTCGTAGAAGCAGATGAGCTTTCCCAGACCCCAGTGACCTGCAAGGGAGGCGGCCTCGTTGGAGATGCCCTCCATGTTGCATCCATCTCCCACAATGCAGTATCTGTATTCAAGCACATTCACACACAACTTGAGATTACTGAAACTATGGTAACACACGACACAATCTCGGGTAAGGTAGAGACTCCATTAACCATACAGTACATTAAAGGCTCCACTGACCACACAGGTGAGCTTTGGTTTGTGCTAAGTGTGAAAATACTTTATCGACAATTCGTATTTTGCAATTAATTTTTATCTCAACACAAAATAAATGTGCAACAAATCGTATTCTGCAATTAATTTTTAACTAAACACAAAATAAATGTGCAAAATTTTAGATGGTGCGAGTTTCTAGATTGTTGTAAGGAAAGGTTTAAAGACCACCTGTATGGTGAATGGAAAGTCTCCTTTACTGTATCGTGAATGGAGTCCTTACATTACTTACATCACTTTACCAAAGACGCAGGCCAAATTTTTGAATATCCTGGGGATACTAGTACATGCTCAAGCGTAACACGACATTCCATGCAGCCAAGGATCGATTTGACTCTTACGTGTAGTGGTCGACAATGTTAGCGTCGGGCTTGTTGAAGCGGGCAGCCAAATGGGCTTCGGCCAGAGCCAAGCCCACGGCGTTGGCAATTCCTTGCCCCAGGGGACCGGTGGTCACCTCGATTCCGGGGGTCTCAAAATTCTCGGGGTGACCGGGGGTCCTGCTTCCCCATTGCCTGAATTGCTTTAAATCCTCAACCTGCACAGAGAGGACAGTCAATTAGTTGGACGCGACAGTCAGAGTTTCACCTGATCGGATTCCAATTTGTTGACAGAGTGATATAGCCATCTGGTGCTTCCCATTGTCCACGTCCATGTCCTTTATGAGGTTTGTCAATAGAAATTCCTTTGTTATCCACATATATTAACAATACTTGCTACCCATGTATTATTCTATTCTATTCTTCTGCTATGACACTGTGCAACTCATCCTTTACCTCTCTATGTTTTAAGTAAGATAGTCATCTGGTTCCTCCAATTGTCCATGTCCATGTCCTTTGTGAGGTTCGTAAATAGACGTTACTTTGTTATTCACATATATTAACATACCTCCTACCATGTAATATTCTATTCTATTCTTTTGCTATGACACAATACAACTTATCAAACTCACTTTTTACCTCAATATGTTTTAAGTAGGAACAAGATCTGACCTTTACCTATTCGGGAGTCCATTCTCACGGCATTGATTGTAAATTGAAACACCGCGTGAGTACAACCTAAAATTACCCCATGTCATATCGACGACAAAATGTGGTGCAACCCTAGAGAGACCAATAAAAGAAAGGATTGAAACGCGACGAATCTAGAACAGATTCAAAATTTGATTGAGTCCGCGACCAAGGACGTACCTCCACGCTGTCGTATCCAGCCAGGTGGAGAAGGGCATACTGGAGCATGCATCCTGTTATCACAACAAATGCCAGAGTACAAAAGAGTCAGAAAATCAGTAGGAGGGGAATTAAGAGTAATGTATAGGCTCCATTAACCATGCAGAAAGGGAGAGGTTCCATTCACAGTACAGGTGAACATTGAATTTTTCCCTACACCAATCCAGAACTTACAGATCTTAAATTTTGGCAAAAATATTTATGTTAAACTAAAAATCAATTGCAAAAACTAAACGTCAATAGATCAATTATTTTCACAATTAGCACAATTCAAAGCTCATGTATATGTTCAATGGAGCCTCTAATGTACTGCATGGGTAATGGAACCTCTACCTTCATGGCCCTCAGATTCAAACTACCGCTAACTCGAAAGGAATAATGTAAGGTCTTCATTCACCATACAGTACATTTCCCTACACCAATCTAGAAACTTGCGCCATCTAAAATTTTGCACACTAATTTTGTGTTAAGCTACAAAACAATTGCCAAAACACAAATGTTCAATAATTCAAGTATTTTCACAATTAGCAAAATTCAAAGCTCACCTTATAACCCGCAGATTCTAACTACCGCTACTCCAGAGTCGATACATAATTCTAGAACGAGTAGTACCGAATGCAATTCACTTACCGTGACCAGCAGACAGCACGAACCGATCTCGGTTGAACCAATACGGATTCTTCGGATTATACTTCATCACCTCGTCATACAAAATGTGTCCCATGGGCGCACACCCCATGGGCAACCCCGGGTGCCCCGAATTCGCCTTCTCCACCGCGTCGATCGCCAAGAACCGAATGGTGTTGATCGACTTCTCCACGACGGCATTGTCCGTCTTCTGCGTTGTCTCCACAGCCGCAGCAGCACGGACCGTCACCTTATTGTTGTTGTTTCTGCCGCTCCCCTTCAGCACATTCGTCGGGCTGCTACTCTTCACGCCCTTGCTCGCAATCCGCAACCCAAGGAACTTGCTCATCGCCAGACCCTGGATGGAGCTTCCGAGTCGTTCCGCCGCCTGATGGCGCACAACGGCGGGCGCTACCGCAGTACCGGTCGTTGCACCTACATTGCACCTCATCGTGGCCATTCTCGCTTCGGGATCGAGGCGATGCAGTGGCAATTCCCCCAAACCCAACAAAACCCAACAAAATCGAATGAATCCCCGGAATCGTCATAGGGATTGAAAGCTCAATTTGGGTTTGGTAAGAGTTATGGGTTGCCTGATGAGGCAGGGATTGCGGACGAAGGGTGACGAAGAGAAAGGCAAAACGAGAGCGGGCAGTGCAGGGATAGTACGGCAGTGTGGATAGGGACCTGTTTTCTCTCGAGGAAGCCCAAAGCCGTGGCGACTGAGTGGTTGCCGTGCCTGGAAAGGCCCCATGACCGTCTACACAAAATAGTGAAATTAGGCTGCCAGGTTGCCTTAAGGTAGAAGGTTCAAGAACAGTTCGGGCATTAAGAATGGCCCCTACAAATGGCTGTGAAATGGACATGAGTTGGTTCTGAAATGGACTACTATAGTCATTGAATGAACCAAGGAAAAAAGACTTATTAATTGCAAGAGCCAATCACTCTCTTTGCTTTCCCCTTTTTTATTTAGAATTGCAAGTGAACCATTTATGAAAGACCTAGGGTCACAAATAGGGACCTATGACCCAACTTGTTTGAAAATTCATAAGTAATTCAAAAATGCTCGGAAAAATACGAAACGACTTGGGTTAGATTCCTCATCAACTTCTCCATGTCTGAAAAATGAGCTAAAAATATTCCCATCCAAGGAAATACATGAAAAAGGCGGATCAGTCCTTAAATGGTCGGTTTATGAGCCTTCTACCTTACTTCAAGGAAAGTCACTTTTTAAGTCATCAAAGTCAACAAATAATTCTACAAATATTTTTGTTTTGTTTGTACACATGGAGGTTCATGAGTTTCAATTACAACAATTCTTAATTCACAAGTAGTGAATTCTGGTAGAGAAACAGTAAATAGTTAAAGAGTGTATAATGTCAAGAAATTAGTGAGGGCAACCTAACATTAGATGGGATTCGGGGGTCTTGGAAGGCTACGAGTTCCCCTGCGTTCCCAGATTGCAAGAACGCTGTGGGAACACGCTACAGCAGTTGGCTGATGTAGCACAGCAATTGCCACATCATTTTTGGGAAAAAATTATAAAAAAAAAAAAAAACTTGCTCAAAATGATATTTGAATTTTTTTTTCTTTTTAATAAATATTTTCTAACAACGTACCGTTGTTCACAGAATCAGGCCAGATCAAGGAACGCCCTCGAAACGGCCCTCCAGAGACCCCAAAAAACATCTAATGTTTCACTACTTTGTGTAGAGGAACAACATGTAAAATCGGTCAAATAAAGGTTTTGAGGATGGTTCCTATTATATTCAATTGCAAATATTTTGTTGGGTGTGGTTAGTTTTTTGTTGGGTGTTGTTGGTGTTGGAAAGGGAATTCTAGATTCCCTTGAAATGCATTCTTTGGACTCCATACAAATAAACTATGAAATTTCATGATGCTAAAAGTAAAATTTGAACTAGCTTTGGTCTTGCGAATAGAGATTGTACATTTTAGACAAAAATCAATAGGGTTTGGTCTTAGAAACATGTGAAAATTAGGTGTTACTACTTTTTGCATCTCCAAATGAGGCATGGTTAATTGAACTACTAATATCTCCACCAAACCCTTGGGGGATATTCCTTGTAAAATTTCTTGCCACCTTGAATTTAACCATGTAAAGACGTTGAGGGCCTAAAAAATATGATGGAGGATTTCATTGTTAACTATAGAAATAAAGAATGTACTTAAGTTTTTAATTTGGCCTAATTAAATGCAAGTTATAATTCATTATAATTGATGAAGGCATCATTCATGAAGTATAAAAATTAATTATATTTATTTAAAATATTTATATATATATATATATTTGTTTAAAATATTACTCCCTGTGTCCCAAGATGATTTTCCTGTTGGCCTTAATTTTTGTTCCAAGATGATTTTCCTATTGCATTTTATGACATTGCGGCTCTATCAGATTCAATTTTTGAATGCTATTTGGGACCAACAAAACAACTCCATTTAGTAGTTAACACTCCATCCATCCACTCATCAATTGAAAGATAAATAAAAGGGGTCAATCAACACTATTTGTTTTTATTTTATGAATCTCTTTCAATGTTGCCCCATTGAAGGAGGTAAAGTAATGCTTTGGGAGTAGAACAAAGGTCCACACATGGGCTTGGGCCCATATTAATTGTTCACAAAATGACAACACTCACACTCAACAATTAAGTGCCCACTAGTAATACTTGAAAATGTCCAAAAAATTCCACTTTCTAGTACTCCAAAATTGCACTTTGAAAAGGGCTCTGAAATTCAAAGTTTTCAGGATAATAGGAATGCATTGAATTCTACTCATAATACAAACATCCTTTTTTGGCAATATAGCGATCATGGGCAACTCAGTTTAGCTCAACACATCCAATTTGGAATAAGATTATCAGCGCTTGAGCGTCATGCTAAAGGTTTTTGTACCATCATTGCTCCACACAAAGTTGCTTTGATAGTCAAGAAGGCCTAGCTTCTTCTTGTGAACACTCATGCGACAATGCAAGACCCAAAAGCAAAAGAGGTTGATTCAATAATTGAAACAAAGGAAACCCAAATTCAGGCTCCGGTTGAGGCTTTTCAGCTTGAAACTCAAAAAAAATCTTCCAGTTCGGCATACTAAATTCAAAGTGAAAAACAATTTTTTTTATCAAATTGATGAAACTTTGGGTGGTTCCTTCCTCATTATAATTTGTCTGTCACACTTTTTAAGGAAGCGTTACTTTGAAGCTTCTCCAAGCAATGTCATTTTTTACACTATATTATTGTAATGAAAATTCAACCAAATAATAAATAAACACATATTTAGATAATGCATGCATTTGCAAAATAGCAATAGTGGAATTTTTTTTAAATTCCACATCTTTTCAAGCCAATGTACTATAAGATCTTATAATTACATGTTTTCAAAAATGTTTTTTTTCTAAAATTTGATACTTGTACTAGAAGTGAAGGTCTTAAAACGGTTTTGGTGAAAAAAATAGTTAAAAATATTTAGGGGTTAAATGGTTTTTTGCGGGTTTTTTAAATTAATTCAATATTTTTAAACTACCTCCAATTGGATGTCTACCATGGCCATTTTAGGGGGGTTTAGTACTGTTTTTGATCCAAAAATGAAAATTTGAAGTACAAAATTGGCATTCAATGACTTCTAATAAAGTTACACAAGCCTATAAAGAGTTTTTTTAAATAATAAAGTGTCTACCTTCCACACATGCTCAAAATGCACTACCTTTGCACACATGTAGAGAACGCATTTTTTTCCCAAAGATGTAAATGCTTGAGAGGAAGCATCTTTAAGTTTGAAAAAAATGAATTATTTTAGTTAATTTTAAAAAAAAATTTACTAGTTTTCGAAAAATTAAATTTGAAAGTATCTAATTTTTTGCATTTTCCATCACTTTTTTTTTGTATATAAATTTTAGAGATAAATTTTTTGAGGCCTGAATTTCTACATACATACTATTTTGAATGCTTTATAAATTATCTATATTTTATTTTATTTTAAAAATATTTATTCATAAAGCCATAGTACTCACAATACTAGGCCATTTTTGAGACAAAAACGACGTGTTTCTTGCAACGACCCTACAATGTAAACTTCATAAAATTTATGTCTCCATTTGAATTCAAACTTCAAAATATCACTTTCATAGTTTCCAACAATTATGTGATCCATAAATCAATCCAAAAGGGCCTAGACTTTAGGAACAAATCACATATTTGTTATTAAACATAAATTCCATAAAATTTGCAAAATTTGCATTAAAAGTCACAATCTTAAGCATTATTCCTTCAAGACCTACTGGCTTCTTGAAAATAGTGGTTGTAAATGAGTCATTCTACTTTGACATTTTTTTATACATGGATGTGATTGAGATTTTTAATTTTAAGAGTATACAAATAAAGACTATTTTGTCTAGTACACATAAAATTAATTGTGGAGAATATTGACCTTTGGATTTTTACATAATAACAATTTTGTGTTATCAACTTATAGAAAAACCTCCACATCTTTTGGAAAAGTAAATTTATTAGAAAATGAATAATGTTTTTTTCCTCCAAAAAATTGGATAAGAATCTAAAGAAAATGTAATAATTTTTTATGAAAAAATAAATAAACTCTCTCAAATTTGTGCACATTTTCAAATAGGAGTGAGTAAAAGAACCAAAATTGACCAACTTGGATCCTACAAAATTTTAAAATATATGTGTATATATGTATGCGTCAATTTTTGAAATTCAATGGTTAACTTTATCAACATATCTTTTGGAACATCTTCAAAAAAATTTCTACCATTCCTTTTACAGGGACCATGTCCAAAATTTATACTTGCTCCCTCTTACACAATACTGCATTTTGTAAATAAAACTTTCAATACTTCTGACAATGAAATATTGAAAGTAAAAAAAAAAAGTCTATCAACTTGTTACTCTGTAAGACCCTACTTTTCAAAATATTGACATTTGTTTCACCCTATCAAGAATTTACCATTAAAAATTTGAGGAGGACACATTTTATCTTCCTAGGCCTTGAAGAATTAACCCCTAAATGCTTGAGGCACCAAATTTTGGTGTCAACAAAACTTTGAATTGAATAAGATCTTATTAACTTATTATTTTTAATAATTTATATTTTTGAAAAATTCTTTTTGAAGTCTAGTTTTAGCATCAAAAATCCGATTTTCAAAATGATTAATTATGATTTTTCTACTCAAGATTTTCCGCAAGGGTGTCCATTGCAATCTTCACTTTCCGTAGTGTTGAGGGCTCTTGAAAATGAGCCTCAAATACACTAGATCTTGGAGAAAAAATCACAATAAAAATTCATTTAAAAAAATTGTAGAGTAGATTTTGAGAAGCCATAAACTGATTGGGATTATACATGTTAAGTCCTCTAACCTCATTATTTTTTGGTGACCAACTTTTTAGACTTGACATGTAAAAAGAGGATTAAAAGACTTCAAATCACTTTTGTAGTTTAAACCCCCTTATGATCAAACATTGTAATCTTTCAATCCATAAGTAATATTGTTGTGTTTTCTTTTTTAATGTGATCTCTAACATGTCCAATTTGAAGTTGTATAGTTACAATTTTTTTTAAATGATACAACTTATCAAAATGTTGGCTTTTTGTTCAATTAGAGCAAATTCCTAGAAGCTCAAAAAAGACCTTGGGCATTTAGGGGTTAAAGGTTGAAATATCCCATATAAAGTATATTTATAGATTAGTTTCAAATCAATTCTTGAAATTTAAATAAAAAATCTTCCAAGAATGGTTTTTTTATTTTTAGCATTGAAAATATTTGTAATTGGTCAACATTTCAACTTCAAGTAATTTAGAAAAAGGGGCACAATAATAAGTAACCCCTAAGAGGGTAGGCATTCACTAGGTAGATTATAAATGTCTTCAAGAGCTTACAGTGCGAGCTACAGAAAATGGATGAAATACATTCCAAATATGATGAAAAACAAATTTTGCCTATTCTTCAACGTGGTTACTTAGTGCTTTATAATTTGTATACAAGGTTTTAAATGGATCGAGAAATGGATTCATGTAGGGATTGGAAGAGAAGAAAAAATTGCAAAAATGAAGATGTGATGTCCAAATTCTTCTTAAGCCATGATTTATTTTGCCAAAACAACTCTCTTATAATCTTTTTTAATTTCTAGCACTCTCAATATCAAATAAATAAATAGTGATGAAACCTAATCTAGTTTCATCAAAAAAAATTGAAACAAAAAGTCTTTTTTCCATCGACAAAATCTCTTAGAAATTGCGCTTTAAGTCTTAAAAAAATAGGCATTCAAATTTTCAACAATAGGAGAACGCAAACACAATCCAATTCCACAAAAATGCATTCTTTTTAACCATTGATTTTTTTTAACATTCTTGTCTTAGTTCTTTAAAATTTGTACAAAACTAATTCTAAAGACTTTGTTTTATCGCCCGCGGAAAACGTTCTGGTACCCGTTAACTAACCTTACTGGTTATACCCTTTCTTTGTTTAGCAAGAAAACTCCCTTTGAGTTAGAACGTAGGGTTACAAATACTGCAATCCATAACTTTAGCTCAAAAATCTTGACTTTTCAAGAACGTCAGTTATTAGGGTTGAGCCTGGATTATATTCCTCGCCCTCGCCCTCCTCCTTTCTCAATTGTTCGTGAAGAGTATGCTTTGTTCTCTCGACGTATTAGATTGCGTTATCTTTTTCAAGATGATGATCAACAAATCTTCCCTTGGCATATCCTGAATCCTGCTTGCCAACCCGAGATAGAATTTGAGCCTTTGGAGAATATTCTTTTGTTAGGTCTAAACATCATAGAAGATAGAATCGATAGAATTCCTCATAGAATTCTGCCAAGTCTTCCGAGACCTTACAAATTAGCCTTAAAAGCTCTTCGTGGTGACAAAAATATTGTCATAAAACCAGCGGATAAAAAACTAGGTTTAGTTTTGATGGACAAAACTTGGTACATGGGAGAAGCTCATCGAAAGCTCTTTGATGTCCAAGTTTATGAACCTGTGTAGTCTATACCTTGGGAAGAGATCGAATCTAGACTTGAAGTCTTAGAGTTGAGGTCCAAAACTTCTGTTACGGAAAAGGAATGGCGTTTCATCCGCCTACCGAGAGGACGCCAAGCGTGCACCTTATACTTCCTCCCGAAAGTTCACAAGCCCGTGCTTGTGGTAGACCTATCTGCTCCTACACCGGCTACATCTTTGGACACGCCTTGAATTGGTTACATCACCAACTCTTGCCAATTCTTCTCCAACACAGGAATCACCTTTGGGACTCTCTAACTCTGCTCCGAGACGTCTCCAAACTTCAGGTCCCATCTAATGCTATCCTCTTTACTTTTGATGTGGAATCTCTTTATCTGAGTATTCCCACCTATGACGGTCTTTATGCATTGAGGACTATGATCAAAGGGAAATTTCCAGCGTCCAAGGAAACACTTATTACGTCCCTTGCATCTATGGTGTTAAATCAACACTTTCTGGAGTTTGATGGTGGTTTTTGGCGTCAAAAACGCAGTACAGCTATGGGTAGCAATTTTGCTGTGGTTTACGCTTGTCTGTTTCTTTGTGATTTGGAAGATAATCTTGAAGAAGAAGTACCCCACTTTGATGACCATATGCTCTATTTTTGACGTTATATTGATGACGCCTTCGGGATCTGGACGAGTCCTGAGAACCATTTGATGGATTATTTGAGGAACTACGGGTCAATGAATGATGAAATCAACATCACAACCTGCATAAGCAGAGAAGCAGTCGACATGCTCGACGTTCGCTTCTTCAAAGGTCCTGATTTTGAACAAACGCATCGTCTTTTGACACGCATCCACCAAAAAACTCAAAACAGGTACCAATACCTGCCTTGGTCTTCGTGGCATCCGCTTCACCAGAAAAAAGCCTTCATCGTTGGTGAACTTCAGCGGTATGTACTTCAGTAGAGTTCTAAACGAGGCTTCAATTCTATTCGATGCCTTTTTATGAACGTCTACGTGCTTGTGGCTATCCGAATATTTTTATTTGGAAGCATTTTCAGGGTGATTGCATGAAAGACTGGTCGATTTTTGTCACACTTTAGTAAGACAAGGTTGTCCTGTGCTATAACTTTTGAATTAAGATCCCAATGCCAAAAACAAAAAAGCTATTTCTAGATATCTTGATTGTAATTGTAACCCTTATTTTTCAAAAAAATTAAAAAATCATTTAATATTTAAACTTCAATTTCTCTAATTTGTCACACTTTCAAATTTAGGGGTTTTGAATATGATTGAGAGGTTTAAATTAATGATTTTCAGTTGAAATTTCTATGGTACATTCCTATAGTAAGAAGACATGTTTCTACCAAAGGGCATCTAAAAATACATTATTTTATGTCCTCCACGTTTGTGCAAAGAGGCCTCCCTTGCGCGCACAATTGTGAATAATAAAAATGGTTTTGACCTCATTTTTTTTGTTGAAATTCATCACTAGGAAGTCCTCCCAAATGGCCAATTTTTAGTTTTTTTTATAATTTTTTTCCTATTTATTACAAATTAAAACATCAAAGTATGTATTTTTTGGGACATATACTCGGACATAGAATTGTGGCAAAAAAATACATACTTTGATGTTTTAATTTGTAATAAATAGGAAAAATTATTATTAAAAAAAGTAAAAATTGGCCATTTGGGAGGACTTCCTAGTGATGAATTTCAACAAAAAAAATGAGGTCAAAACCATTTTTATTATTCACAACTGCGCGCGCAAGGGAGGCCTCTTTGCACAAATGTGGAGGACATAAAATAATGTATTTTTAGATGCCCTTTGGTAGAAACATGTCTTCTTATTATAGAAATGTACCATCGAAATTTCAACTGAAAATCATTAATTTAAGCCTCTCAATCATATTCAAAATCCCTAAATTTGAAAGTGTGACAAATTAGAGAAATTGAAATTTAAATATTAAATGATTTTTTAATTTTTTTGAAAAATAAGGGTTACAATTACAATCAAGATATCTAGAAATAGCTTTTTTGTTTTTGGCATTGGGATCTTAATTCAAAAGTTATAGCACAGGACAACCTTGTCTTACTAAAGTGTGACAAAAATCGACCAGTCTTTCATGCAATCACCCTTCAAGCCATCTCCTATGACATGAAGACTACTTTACTCCTTCAGCAACAACAATTCGGTCGACGTCATCCAAGAGAACGAATTCCACTCGTTTACAAACTGAATTACGCATCTTATACCGATGCTCTCAACGTATCGGCCACTTTGAATTCTTCTTTGTTTGCTCTTTTTCAAGAGTATCCGGAGTTACGTTTTCTTCCCTGACCTTTGATCTGTTGAAGAAATCCTCGCAACCTCAAGCATTTCCTATCTAAATCTAAAGTTAGTTCTTAGATTCATTATTGCTATTATTAGTAGTAATTTCTATTTTTAGGAAGCTTGTTTAAGAAGCTTTCTATTTTTTAGGAAGCTTGTAGGAGAAACTTTACTTTTACTGTTACTTCTATTTTTTGAAGTTAACTTGTAGAAGAAGCTTTCTCGGGTATATAAACCCAACTTAGACGCTTATCTCTACCTCTTTCATTTGTGCTTTCCACTGATGAGCTCTCTTTGTAGATCGAAACTAGTTTGGAATATAAGCCTTTTCTGTGTTTGAGCTGAGATATTTTGCAAGCGTCTTTCATTTTATGTTTATATCTTGTTTGGCACTCTCTTTAGTCCTTTGTTTAGTGTCTTAGCAACACTTCTATACAACCTAAAGTCTATGTTTGTCAACCCTGAACCCTTAGGCCTAAACCCTAAAACCCTAAACCCTAACCCTAAAAGTTTAGAAGTTATTAAACCTAGGTTACCCTAAATCATGTTTTAAACCTACTACAGCTAGTCTTTTCTTATCCCTTTTAAACACTGAAGTATCAACAACTGAATTGAGTGCCAAATATAAAGTACATTCATGTTACAATATAATTCTGTTTCTTTTGTTGACATTTTGACAAGTATCTGCTTGTACAATTGCAAGAGGTGTTTGATTGAAGTTACTGCACCATAAACAACAGACTTAAAATTCATCTTGGCTTGAAGGCGTGAAATAGAAGAGCACGGCTATGGACCAGCGCCAGGGCGAGTGTCGAGATTCCATTCCAACGTTTGCTATCCTCTTGTAAGAATTGCAATGCGAAATCTCGTGAGTTTTTTAGGGTTACAAGGGTTTAAAAGGGATAAGAAAAGGCTAGTTGTAGTAGGTTTAGAACAGAATTTAGGGTAACCCAGGTTTAATAACTTCTAAACTTTTAGGGTTTAGGGTTTAGGCCTAAGGGTTCAGGGTTGACAAACATAGACTTTAGGTTGTATAGAAGTGCTGCTAAGACACTAAACAAAGAACTAAAGAGAGTGCCAAACAAGATATAAACATAAAATGAAAGACGCTTGCAAAATATCTCAGCTCAAATACAGAAAAGGCTTATATTCCAAACTAGTTTCGATCTACAAAGAGAGCTCATCAGTGGAAAGCGCAAATGAAAGAGAATGCAAATATTCTATTATTCAATAGGTACTACTAGGTTTGGCCTCAAAAGTAACATTTTTAGTTCAAAATATGGCCCTTTACAAACAACTTGGATAAAAAGATTAAATTAAAATATTCAAAATTGTTATGATTAGAACTAAAAATTTGGAATTCAAGGAAAAAAAATTCTTGTGAAATTCACAAATATTCAATCTACAATTGATTTTAGAAGGACTTTTTAATTTTTGGCTTCAAAGTTTTATTGAAAAATATTGGTTTGCATACTAGTTGATTTAATTGTATTGATATGATCTACAAATTATATTTTATAACTATTCTTTGAGAGTCAACATTAAATTATTATTCTAAGTTGCATTTTATAAAACATCTTCATAATTTTAGAAATCTAGACTACCCCCAGTCCTTAAGGATTAACCCTAAAGGACCAAATATTCAAACTTTAAATAGTAGATGCAACCATATTCTTGACAAACACAAAAAAATTTGCATTTTTCATACATCTAAATGTTTGTAAATTATTGTTTTATTTAATTTGCTTACATTTGTACAATACACATTTTTAGAACATTCTTTTGCAAATGTTTTATTAATAGTTCAATGGACACAAGTATGCTAGACCTAAAATATATATTTTTGAGCTCAAAAGTGACCCTTCATCAACAACTTGAAGAAATGAGAAATAGATTTTTCCTTGACATACCACTACAATAAAAACTTTGTATTTTGAACTAAAAAAAATGAATTCTTATAATATAAGGGATCCTCGATTTGTAATTAATTCTAGAGGGATTTCCAATTTTTGGATTCAAATTTCATTGAAAAATATTTGTTAGTGTAGTGGTTAATCTAATTGTATAAATATGATTTGTGGATCACATTTTGCAAATTAAGTTTGAAAGTCATCATTAAATTCTTCTTATGAGTTTCATTTTCTATTACATCTTTACAATTCTAAAAATTTGGACTACCTACTAGTGTTTAAACCCCTCACCACCTAAAATTAGCCAACATGTAGAAGAAATAAGTTGAGATTATTCATTTTTCTTGTGGCTTTGAATCTTTTGTGAACTATGCGATTGACATTCTCCACTGCAACATGCCAAAAAGAGGTTTGCTCTTCAATTTGACTTTACAACACCCAATCTTCAAAATTCCATCTACAATTGCAAACCTTTTTTTATATGTAGCATATGGATTTTGTTCCTTTGGGCGGTGAAGGATTAAAGGATTAACTCGAGGATTAAAGGTGAAGCACATTCTTTGTAGAAAAGTCAAAAATTACCTTACTAATGGAATTTTCAACACCATCTACTATAAAAGTGTTCAAGTACTTTTAAAAAAAAAATTAGATAAAATGTTTGCTTTTTCTATTCTAGAAAGCTTTTCAAAGTTATACATTAGCCATTTGGGTGGTTCAAGGTTAATGCCACGTCAATCAAAAGTTACAATTATTCCGCGTTAGTTGCATTGAGGATTGCTTTAGAATGCAATCATAATATTATATAACATAGTAGGATGGACCTTAAAACTTTGTTGAAGAGTCATTAATTTAGGCTCAAAAAAGCATATCATTTTTTGTGAGAGTCACCTCATACATATTGAGTTATTTCATATTGATAATGCAAGACCAATTTATTGACCATGGATGGTTAAATTTGGAAATTTAGAATTCATATCGAGAGTCAAAGACTTTCAAATAGTTTGTAGAGGTTTTGAAATAGAAAATTAACCGTTCCTATGCAAGAAGCAATTTCTTACGCCTATCCCCATTTTTCCCCCCGCCCCCTTAAATGGGAAAGGAAAACCAAACCACACCCATGGCTTCATATTGGAAACATTGGAAATTATTATTTAAGATGCACATAAATTTTAAGGTCATTTTGAATCAAAAACCCTCAATTAGCTACAAAAGTTTAGGAGAAAAAAGTGACTATCTACAAAAAAAAAGGGTAGGCTTAATTTGAAGATCTAGACAAGTCTTAAAGGTAGAGAGTATGAATTATTGCTTCTTCTAAACCTCGAAAACACTTCTAGAATCATAAAAGCATCACCACCATTGACCAATATATAGGCCTAGCATAGTAGTTATTGACCCCAAAAGTGATGTCACCCTCGACCGTAGACTCAGGGACGGTGAATCCTAGGCTGGCCCATTCAAAAACATGGTTTGGCACGCCATCTTCTTGTATCATTTATTGTATAACGAGTTGGAATTTTGGAGTATCCTTGGTGAACAATCGTAAGCTTTTTGTCATCATCTCTATTCAGCTTGGCCTACCAACATAGCCCAACAACATGACTCTTGTATGGACATTAGCTACAAATAAGAACATGTCGAGGGGCCATGGAGTAGAAGAGTGGGGGACCAACATCATACCAAATCTAAATCAACAAAGTCAACACTACAACGCTTCCATACTGAGTCAGATTTCTTGTAAAACGATGGCCATGCTCTAATAACATAAGAATATGGCCACCCTTACGCATTAGAGGTTTGATACTCTTCAAAGTGCTATAGGCCCCTCACAATATTCTCTTGACACCTAGTGTGTTAAAGAATGGCTCCTGGAATCACTTTTCATCCTAAGTTTAATTATTTTATCCTTTATTTTTGTTGATGTGCGATCACAGTCAACTATTTATGGTTTGTATTTGGTGAGCAAGGGTGAGGGACAAGAAAATTGAGGGCTCTTCAAAATTAGATGGAAATTTTGAGTAAACCAAGTTTGGTAAATAAGGGCCAGCTTACATGTGAGCCCGATGGGCAAAGAAAGCAACTAAAAGACAAGAATAGTGTCACCGATGATCAGTAAGCGTGGAAGTAGGAGAGAGAGTTCCACCAATATTAATGTATTCCACACTGTAGATGGAGCAAAAAAGTGTTTTCCTATATTTCGGCATTGTTGACTGCTCCCACCTACCAATACATGTAAGTTGGCCCTAAGAGTGTGGATGCTGGAATCCACCTCCTTGTTGCTAGAACATTAGGGGTAGTCACAGCCCCTCCGAGGTTGAGATTTTCTTTGAGATTGAGATTCAAGTGTATGAAATGGGGAGCCTTGTTATGTGGAGGGGTTGTGACACCCCTTTTGCAGCCAGGATGAAATCTCAGAGAATGGTTCGCCTACACAAGCACTGGACTCTCCAACAACAACAATGGTGAAGCCAGCAAAAGGAAGAGAAAATTGACGAAGTGGTGAAAGTACGCCGAGCGAGGGGTGAAACCATACAAAGCAGAAGGTAAAAATTTTCTTCAAGAAAAATGCCGTCAAAGCCCCTTACTTCACCTACGGAGGAGAAGAACGACACACCCAGAACCTCCGAGGTTGAGAAATTCGCCAACCACAGCAAACCAATCACCGGCTTCCGCATGCCCAATCTTCAATAAGGGGGCAATTCTCGGAGGGGCTGTGACCAGGGTTTTTTTTCCCATTTAATTTAGGCAGTACAAAAAGCGATATTCTCTAGAAGTATGAAGCTACTTACATCCTTAGAAATGGATGAAACTTGCAATTTGTGGGTGAAATTTCATTTACTCATCCAAAATGATGTACATTCATCCAAATTTGAGCGATCCCATCCCAAGATACACGCGGTTTTTGGATTCTCAAATTGTGCCATTTCTTTATACAAGAATTGAGCGGACTATTTTTCATTGCTTTTGAGCGATTTTTTGCTTTAAAAAAAACGCTGGCTATCACTAAGGTAGGAGGTCTTGAAATCGACTGGGCATTAAAATCGCCCACCCTACTCATATGTACACTGCTTGTACATGTTGCTTTTCCATAGCCTTTAGTGATGTACAAATAGTGTACATTTTAGGGGGTGGGCGATTTCTGAGCCCTATGCCACTTCAACTTCAAAATTTCATAACTAATTCTAGAAAGTTCCAAAAAATATGAAACGACTTGGGTTAGATGCCAATTCCTCTTGTCTTTCAAGGAAAATTCAGTAGAAAAATATTTTGAGGCGTTTCACCTCCCCAAAATTCAGTTTCAGCTCTTAAATGAGCGAATTTCAGGACCTCCTACCTTACCTCTATTGAGTTCTTTCCTGGATACTTGGACCGATCTCTTCCAAGTACACTCATCAGTGCAAGGAAGTGAAGGAACCCTTCTTCTTCTTCTTCTTCTGCAGAACTTCCTTCCTGTCCAACTGGCGAATCAAGTCCGTCCTGGACTCCTGGTTGCACTCGGTCAGGCCGAGCTTGAAATTCGCAACCCTATCCCCAAATGAACGGCAGTCCCAGGGAGGACGTAGTCGAAAATAATGAGTTCCGTTTCGAAAATAATGAGCTTTCCACCGAGGCCAGCCACCGCGTTCAGTTCCAAATATCTACTAAGAAAACTGTCTGCCTGCCTGCCTGCCGTGTCTGTCAGCTGGCTTGCATTGACTATCGAGGGATGCACCACTGGCAGATTCTATTTTCTTCCGAAATAATGCCTCCTCCGGACTCCGTCTGGATAGGATTCGAAATTATATTGATAGCCAAGGGAGGAATACGAAACCTGATCCGTCACTTGAGCAATACGGCCATCGCCGTAGGCCGTACTGCGAAACTCACTTCAGAACGCTAAAAACACTCATCCGGTCTCGGTCCGACCAAACTCTCACTTGTATTCGATGGAACTGAAGTGAAGGACACGTTTAACTTTACTTTAAAATATGAAATTTCAGTGAAATATTTCACACCTGTCTGTGATTAAACCCAATTTTACACTTCACACTTGAGTTTGAAGCCAAGTTTAGATCTCCGTTTCAAACGACTGAGTGAAGTCAACAGTAAGGACAAGGAAGAGTTTTCATCATGTAAAACTGGTGTGCCTTGTGCTGTTGCCACAGCCGAAACAGAAGTAAAAGTCATTTTTGAAACCAAAAATAACTCAAAAATCCATAACTTTCCCACTGTAGGTTCAAACGCCACAAATCAAAGCCCATGTAGCCCTCCTCACCAAGGGCTTTATAATGGTACCAAGAACGTGACAAATTGACACACAGTTCAAAAAATACATAATTTAGCATAATTTAGTCATTTTTAAGATCCAGAAATAACTCAAAAATCGATAACTTTTCACATCACAAGTCCAAAGGCCATGAATCAAAGCATGTGCATCCCTCCTTGCCGAGAGCTTTCCGACGGTACCAAGCACACGACCTGGGGATGCATGGTTCAAAAGATCTCAATGTAACAAAACAAACAAACAAAACAAACAACTTGTTTGAAGGTATGGATTATAAGCTACAAAGTTACGTAGTATTTCATATCGGTATGGTTTGTTTTTTTAATGCAGATTGAAGTTGATTGGGTCAAAATCCAAAGACACTGAATTTTTCATTAAAATTATTGAATTTCAAGCCGTTCTTGTGCAAATCTACACAAAGAAAGGGTGAGATACCGGTAGTTGGTTGAATAGAAAGCCATCCTTCTCTACAAAAGCCTATCTTTATTTATGTGTGGCACTTTATATCCATTGTAACCTCCTATTTTAAAAAATCTTTCCTTGAATGTAGCGTCCTCTTGTTTGCAATTATAAAGTGCATGAATGCTTTGACATTCAGGTTTACGAGTTCACAAAGCAACATAGATTCTTGCATTACATGAGCCTCAAAGAGACCAAAGTTGTTGTTTCTTTTTCTTTTTTACTTTGCAATTATTTGACACTAACCATGGCGTTCATTTCCATTAACCCCTAAACGTCTGGATTCATCTCCAAAATTGACGATTTGAGAAAAACCATTATAAACTACAATTTGGAAGAATATTTTGGAATTGGTATACAAATGAAAGCTGTAGATTTTGATTTTTAAATTCTATCCGTACGGTTCGATCTACTAATGCTATCACCAATCTTTTTCTATAAATTTTGAAAAGAAAATTTCAGAATTCCTTCTAAATTCAATTACAAGTAAAATATTATCATTTTTTGAGTAAAACTTGTTGGAATGGATTTGAAATAAGGTTCTCTTCATATGGTGATTTTTTGAAAATTTTGTGACCTTTACATCTTTGACCTCATTTTTGCATATCTAGTTTTGAACTAAAGTCAATGCAAATTGACCACTTGACATACTTCCACATTTGTAATTTTAGAAATGTATATATTCTAGTAACACCAAATCCAACCGATGGATAGGGCAACAACTTGATAAAGTATCACCAAAAATTAGGATGACTTTCATCCAAGCAGGAATGAGACAGAAACAAGGATCTGAATCTGTTCATCGTCCAGAAAATGAACGTCGGAGCGCTCCAGGGTTAACCCCATGAGCATCAAATTTGGCCAGCAGCTCAACCTGCTCCAAATACTCATAACTTACAGATCAATACAGTACTGTAGTGAACAATTTGCACAAATTTAACAATAATTAATTAAAGCACTGACGGAAAAGTCTAAAAGCATCCAGAAGTGTGAAACATGAGATTCTGAAATTCAGACAGAATCTCAAACTTACTTGTTCAAAATTTGCATGTGATAAAATATTCAGTTGTGCCAGCACAAGTAATTAAGAACTGGAAAGCTGACAACCTAGAATACTCCAGTTTTAAACCACCCAGACTAAAAATATCTTAATCATGAATCCCAATTATCCAAACACTGTGCATAAAACCCTATTCAGTTTGTGCTACAAGAGTGTAAAGTATAGCAACACCTAAAAGCGACACTTTTGGTAGTCCCACATCTTCAAAAGTTTGAATGACTCAAATTTTTTGATGAGGTTGCTAGCAAACTCAGTAGAAATGCAGCACAAGTGGTTTCGTAATTTTTTGACACTCCAGTAATATTTTACGAGTTTGGCAAAACACAGTATCAAACTCCCAAGAGCACCCAAATTCATGTCTAATTGAGTTTGGTGTTGTGTTTGTTTTGTTCTATTCTTAGTTAAACCTTCCTCTAACACAGGTTCACAAATACATGACAACTTTACTATTAACTCTATTGTAAAGTAGCCTATATATATAATACTAAACTCACCTTGAATGGTCGTCCCTTGAAACATGAAATGTGACTCTCGTTGGTTGCTTCAAAAACCTCTTCATCTCTCATTGGTTACTATTTAAAAGTTGTTGTGGTTTTTGAGTGATGGAAGTATTCATTCAAGGTCACGTTTTAGGTGTTGAAGAATGGAAAATGTTGCAATCAGGTGCTTCTACCTTAATCAATAAATGTACAAGGCTACCATATTTTGGTATCATCTAAGCTTTGAAGTTGAAATAAAATTTGACCAAAAATAATATTTTTAATAATGTTTTAGTTGAATATCCTTTAGAACCTATTTTAAGCATCAAAAATCCAACTTTGGAAAAAAAATATTTAAGATTTTTTTTATTAACAATTTTAAACAAGGAATTTTGTGCGATGAGCCTCAAATACACTTGGAAGAAAATCACATTGGAAATTCATATTTAAAAGATGGAAGAGTAGATTTTGAGAAGTTGTTAATCAATTTTGGTTATGCATGTTATATCTTCAAACCTCATATTGTTTTCTCAACCTCAATTCTAGGTTTGATATTGAAAGACTTTAAATCATTTTATAGTTGTTAACCTCTAAAGGACCAAGGGATAGTCTACATTCCCAAAATTGTAAAGATGTATTATAAAATGCAACTTGGAAGAATAATTTAATGATGGCTCTCAAATAATAGCTCTTAAGTATGATCTTCAAATCATGTCCATACGGATAGATCAACTTGTACACAAACCAATAAAATTTGGAACCAAAATAAAAAAATTTGTTTTGTAACTAATTGTAAATTAAATATTTTTGATTTTTTCAAGAACTTTTTTCCTTGAAGTTCAAAATGTGAAGTTCTAATCATAGTGGTTTTGAAGATTTTGATTTTAATTTTTTATTCAAGTTATTTTTGAAGGGTCATTTCGGGGGGTCATTTTTTGAACTAAAAAAAAATATTTTTTAAGGTCAAACCTACCACTATCCTTTGAATTATAGAATTTTTGCAAAGCAAAGTCTTTGGAATCTATACCACGCAAATGTTAAAGAACTAACACAAGAATCTTCAAAAAAAAATTGATGGATAGAAAGATGCATTATTGTGTGCATGCAACGTGTTTGTATTCATACGTTGTTCAAAATTTGAACACTTGGTCTTTTAGGGGTTAACACCTTCTTGCTCAAACATTACATCTTTCACTCCATAAGTGATTTTATTGTGTTTTCATTTCCTATATGATCCATAATATGTCTAGTTTGAATTCATACAGTTACAATTTTATGAAAATTGACAAAACTTATGAAACTTTGGACCATTTGTTTCGTTTTGTGTGAATTCCAAGAAGCTCAAAAATGACTTTCGGCATTTAGGAGTTAAAATTCTTTGAGGATGTGAAGCAACCACAAGTGGATCCTAATTTAGACTCGATTTAAGCCAAAAATGAGACGGCAAGAAAATTGAAAAGATTCCCTCTCCAAGCCCCCCCCCCTAATTTGCATTGAGAAATCTTCTTATAGAATTCATAACCTTCGGATTGGTATAAACCGCCAAGAGGGTATGAAATGACAAAAGCAAACAAAGAAACAAACAAATAACATTTAAAAATAGCAATTTTCATTGAAGACCTATAATTCTTGTCAAACCCACCTCCTTGAAGCAAGTCTCAATATAAGGTAGAACTGTCCATTACCATACATATTTGTTATCTAGGTACTTCAGAGAAGCTATTTGTCAACTCCCATGTTTTTCAAAGATTGAAAAGTTTGAGAGAATTTACAGAAAGAATGAAGGCATTTTGACGAGAAGTGAATTTTCTATGATTTTTCAAAGCTGAAATGTTAAAGTACGAATAGACCCTTGTTGAAGCATAGATAGACCCTTGTTAAACCTTACAAGTCCGCTCTCCAAGTGCATTGCCATCATGATAAAGGGCTGCTAAGGTTGTGGTAATGGGTGGGCCATTGACGCAAATGGGAGGGTCTTGTAGGTGGTAGAATTGTGTGGATGGCAGTAATGGGCAATTCTATCCTAATTCCAAAAGCAGGGATTTAAATTTGATGACTTTTGCATTCCACAATGTCACTGAACCTTCTAAAAGAGACCCGTGACCACTCATTTCATGGTGCAAGGTGAACCCATTTTCCCAAAGACTTCCCTATTTCAACCAATCAAAACTTTGATGCAAACTGGGTCAGATATCATACCAATTCAACATCCCAAGTTCCCAACACTGGTTGCCTCAATTATGATTTCCAATCAACTACTCTCGGTATTTCCAAGCCCCTCAAAAATACTTTCCAAAATTGGCAAATTTCTCACCAGTGGATTTCACTGATTGTCCATGACTGACTCTTGTGAGAGACGGAGTAGGTAAGTTTATTCGATGTCTTGGGAGTGCCAACAAACTCGTGCACTGCAGCTATTGAAAAAATGGGTCATGGTCTCAAAAAAATAAAAAATAAAAAAAAATAAAAAAATAAAAAAATGGGTCACGGTTTCAAAAAAATAAAATAAATAAATAAATAAAAATGGGTCATGGCAAGACCGACCCCATAATAAAAGTGCAACATCAAAATAATGAATGAAGATGAACAAATGGCGTTGGCCTGGTGGTACTCGGTGGACTGCTCTTTCTGCTCTTTGGGCTTGTGTGTGCTCTTTTCTGTTGCTTTTCCAGGGAAAGTTCAATGTGTGCAACCACCCGGCATCCAACATGGACTTGAATTTGTCATCAGCGATCCTCCACCAGCAATGGCTAACGTACCCGCAAAATTGCACACCATCCGTGTCCAGTACATCTCTCGAATCAATTATAGAGTTAATCATAAAGTGTGTGCAATGAGGGACCAGGAGCCGGACTTTGAGAAAAAAAAGAAGGACAGGACTCATCTTGAAGCACACAAAATGGATCTGATGGATGGAGTTTGGTGTTGTCGGTGATTCTTTTGCACTTGTACTATTCTTAGTTAAACCTTCTTTTGACACCCCTTCGGTTCTATGAACTGGGGTTCACTTTAACTTACAATTAACTCCAAAGTAACTACAAAACAATACATCTGAAATCACTCAAATAAGCAATTCAGCATGGTTCCTGATTGAAAAACTTGTTGTGGGGCCTGGTTGGAAGTTGAAAAGGGGTTCTAGATTCTCTTAGAATGCATTTTTTGAACACCATATGAATAAATTATGAATTTTCAAAGCTCTGAAAATAGGATTTAGGGTAATCAAGTGTAGACTTTCATGAACAATTGAAGTACATTTTAGGCAAGAATCTAGACTAGGTGGTTTTAAAAAGTAGTTGAAAATTAGGTGTAGTTACCTTAATATATATATGAATGTTGAAGAAACAATTTTAGAAGATCAATCTACCAAAAATGTGGATCCTTCAAAACTTTGCACATAGTATCCACGTGTCATGGTCTTGGATGCATTGGAATCTCCTTTCACTTGCCAAAATAAAAACATCAAAATTTGACAAATCTAATAATAGTAATTGGACATAGTAGCAAAAAATGGTGGTTTGGGAAAAAACCCACCTTATCTAATGTATCTAATTCCCCCTTACGTGTTTGTGGTGTACAAGAAGGATTAATAAGTATAGACAATTGCATTTTGGAGTTCAAACTAACATGACTACATCTAAATGCATCCAAATAAGCAATTTAGTATGGTTTCCATTATTATATTGAATTTTTTATATTGTAGTCTTATTGGTTGTCAAAGAAGATTCTAAATTATCTTAGAATGCATATTTAGACCCCCTTTGAATAAACTATGAATTTTCAAAGTATTGAAAATAGATACTGTATACTCAATGTGACCCTCGATTCTTATGAAAGATGTTGTACATTTTGGACTAGAATTTGTAGGGGTTGGTTATAGAAAAAGGTCACAATTAGGTGTTGTTGCCTTATTTAGAATCGAAAAACTACTTGCTCAACTTCAAAGAAAGAACCATAAATTATATTGGAAATTAAGACTTGTCTTTTCAATCCTCTAATCTTTTGTCCAATTTCTACTAGAAAAAAAATTATACTAGATAAATGGCTCAAGAATGCCTCTTAGATTCTTGCTAGAGTATTGCTTAACTAATGTATAGAGCTTTATTAACTACAACATCTCCTAGCGAGCACTTACTGGATGATTTTGCCGTTGAAAAGGATGTTGTAGGGGTGATGTTGAGGTTATGGAAACTCATATATGGTAGAACCACCCGTTCCTGATGAGAGAGCCATACCCAACCTGTAGGATGCAGTATTTCCAACCAAGGCTGGAACAGATTTCTAACCAGAGCTTGGAATTTTTTTTCCAAGGTTGGAACAAATAAAGTCATGATACATGTCCCAAAGTAGTGAGTAAGAAAATAGGAAGTAGTGAGTGGAAAAGTACTTCTTAAATGATCGAAATTAGAAGGCTCCATATGTTGAATACAGGTTCATGCCAACTTTCGGCTTCCAAACCTCATACTAATTTCAATTCAAGTCATAACATTATCAAAAATTGACGATCCCTGAGATTTCTATCTTTGTACATAGCAGAAAATTTACATTGCCTTAATACTGCTCCTGTCCAGAACATGTGCGGAATCACTTAACCCAGGAAGGATGCCGCAAGACAATAAGTGTCCGATGAATGAGAAGGAATTTTCTTATATATGTAGGATAGAATAGCAACTATTCATCCTTAGATTTATTTTTTGTGGAAAGTGAAGAACATCAACAGTAGCTTGACTTCCAATGAGTACTTTTGGATTTCTTCATTCCAATGATTTTCACGGTTTCACAATATATATATGATTTCCAAGGTCATCCCCCGCGTCCTTCTAGGGTCGACTATGGGTGCCGGTTCTGCCATCAATGGGTCACCTCCAGGGCTTTTTTTTTCATTTTTGAAGAAGTGCCATAGTGGCGATATAAAATGTTACAGTGGTGCTCCAAATTGCAACATTCATCCACTTATCGGATGTATAGTATGGTTTTCATCCACAATTAGGCGATTTCATCTAATATTTTTTTAAATTTCAAAGTTGTCTGGCGATTTCATCCAATTTTTTTGACATTTTTTATAACCTTTTTTAGCCAGATTTTTTTTTCTGGTGCAATCTGGCACCAGAAAGCAAAAAAAAAAAGAAGCCCTGGTCACCTCCGTCTTCTCCTTCCACGGTGCGAAACTATCTCTGCCAAGTGACGTCGACCAAGTCAGAGAAAATTGTACCTCCCAATATACCGCCCCCTCAACCGGGCCCCCCAAACCGCCCTTTACAAAAGCGTCCCCCCTCTATCCACCAGAACCGTCTTCTCCCTTCCCAGAACCGTCCTCCGTCTTCCTCAGCCCCTCCCCCGCCCCTTGCTCCTTCTGCCGTTGCAGGTGCACCAGCACCAACAAACCCAACCTCGCACACCACCAGCAGCGACCTCCATTAAGCCTCGACACTCCTCCTCTCCCTCTGTTGTATCCCCAATGCTGGACGCCTTGCCTTCGAGGGTTTGGCTTGGCCGGGAGGAGGACAGCGGACGAGCTTCGTGGCTGGTCCGATTGGGAAGAAGGATTGGTGCTTGCAAGGCAGTAGTAGTGTGAGGTCGGATTTCGAACACGGGACGAACGGAGTTCGATTTCCGAGGTTGCCTGACTGGCTAGGGTTCGGTGCTCGAGTAGGGTTGGCTATGGTGGGGTAGGGTAGGGCAGGGTAGGGCATGGGCGGGGGTGTTCGTTCGTTGGTTGTCGATGTATTGTGTGCGTGAGAAGGAGGCAGTGGCGACTGGCGAGTGATCAGTTGTTAGAGGAGTGGCGTGTTTTTGAGGCATGGTTGGGGAGGAGTTTTGTGGCGTTCTGACGGTTGGATCGCGACGGGGAAGTATGATCGGCGTATTTTGGTGAATGAAGTGGTGGTTTTCGAGTAGTGTGGTGGAAGTCTGGTGTGTGTGTGTGTGTGCGTGTGTGTTGGGAGACCTTTTGCTTGTGAGTATTGGTGGAAGGGGAGAGGTGGTGTGGAGACGGTGTGGAGGTGGTGTGGAGGATGGTATGTACGAGGACGGCGGTAGTGTATTGGAAGGTAACCTAATGTACTACTAGGATTGGATGCAAAGAAGCAGGTAGATAAGGAGGACGTTTCTTTGGATGTAAGTTACGAAGAAGGAGGACGATTGTTTTCTTTTTGTTTATTTTGAGGCGAGGAGGACGATTCGTTAGGATTCGTTGTGGTGTGAAGCGGAAGTGATTTGGTAGTCGAGAGGTAGTCTGCACGGTGGAAATTGGTGACTGTTGTGTGTTCTTAATCGAAGTCGGCTGAAGGGGGTTAAGGTTTCGGTTTCATAAATGCATATAGAGCAGTTGTTAGCGAAGGAGCACGGCAGGAACTGTCGGAGAATCTCTCTCTCAATGCCGATGCCTGCGACGGACCACTTTGACAGACTGCCTGACTCGTTGCTCCTGGTGATCTTTAACAAGCTCGCGGATATCAAGGCTCTAGGGAGGTGCTGTGCGGTGTCGAAGAGGTTTCACTCTTTGGCTCCCTTGGTGGACAACGTGGTCGTCAAGGTTGATTGTGTGATATCGGGCGAGGACAATGGTTTGAACGCTAGGGGCAGAGGAATTATCAGTCACTTCGTACGGTTTGTCGTGGGAACGTTGGTGAAACCGCTCCAGGCTTTGCAGCATCTTTTGGGACCGAAGAAGACTATTCTCGCCGAAGTGTCGCATCACTCTCCCGGGGAGGTTTTGAAGAACTTTAAGGAGATTCAGAATTTGAGGATCGAGTTACCGGGAGGAGAGCTTGGGATTGAGGACGGGGTCTTGTTGAAATGGAGAGCTGAGTTTGGAAGCACGCTGGAGAGTTGTGTGATACTCGGAGCTGCATCGCTGGTGAAGGTGGAAAAAGAGAAAAAAATAGTGAAACTAGAGGGAGTCCGTCCTTGGTTCCTAAACGGCAGGGAAGAAGGAGCACCGCAAATAGTGTCTGACGAGACCAGCGAAACCCCAATCGCTCCTCTGGATGAAAGTGGAACTATTCCCGAATCTTTTTACACTGATGGAGGGCTCAAGGTAAGGGTTGTTTGGACTATTAGTTCACTGATTGCTGCGTCAGCGAGGCACTACCTTCTCCAGCAAATAATTTCGGACCATCCCACGCTGGAAAGCCTTGTACTTACGGACGCAGATGGACAGGGGATGCTATGTATGAACAGAGAGCAATTGAAAGAATTTCGTGACACGCCGCTGGCAGCTTCTCCGTCATCCAACAGGACGCAGGTGCCTGCTTTGAACATGAAGCTTTGGTATGCACCGTATCTAGAACTTCCGGGAGGAACTGGATTGAAAGGAGCGACACTGGTGGCTATCAGACCGAGCGAGAACCCGGTTCGCAAGGAGACTGAGAGCTTTGTATCGGGAGCGTTTGATGAGCCGTTCAAGACTGCCACGAATCTGCTTGTGAAGCGACGAACTTACCTTCTGGAGATGAATTCATTCTGACGCTCGTTTCATTGTATAATAGTATGTATTGAATGGTCGCTACGGAATCGCCCCACTCATGGGTGTCAATCATACCGATGGAATGCCTTTCACATGCGACAAATTCTCTTATAATGGCGAAGTCACTGCCCGTATGAACAATGGGGGAAGCGTACTCTCCTGCGTTTGAAGCAGCTGCGGAGCGGAAGGATTCAAATGAATGAATTGGTTTTCATTCCTCCTGTACAAATTGCTGCAATGCGCGTGCCCTACAGACCCTTGCTTTCCTGTTGTACAAATTACTGCAGTGTGCGTGTCCACTTAAAAATCTGTCTCTCATTTGGACCTAGCTGATGACGAGAGCAATCATCTGAACGTAGTGGAGTAACCTGGTTGTATTCTCGGTCCGTTAAGGCGCTCGAGTTTTGACATCTATCGGCGGGTTATATGAAGAGGTGCTGCTACTAAGGAGAAAGCTATTAAAGTGGCGAGGAATGAAGAGAAACAATCGATGCGTGTTGCTCAGATGGAAGAAGGTGGATATACCATGGGGCTTGCAAAGAAATTGATCAATGCAATTGTCCATCAGTGTTCAAGACGGTACGGATGCCTGCAAGTTCGATTTTTGTCGATCTGTCATGGCTCCTTCTGTCCCTTCTCACAAGGCGGAGCCATACTAATAGGTTCCATAACGGCCTGCAGTCAGGCCAGGTTAACGTTTAGTACTGATAAATGCACATTCATCTCGATACCTTGGAGCTAGGATGATTACCGTGTAGAAATTCTTCCACGTCTCGGTCGTTCTTCTTCCCTGCCCTAGCTTTCTGTGCCCTAAATTGTAATGTAACCTGGGATTATGTGCAGGACCTTCTGCCACGTATCAGGCTTAAAAGTTTTTGAGCGCTAGGTCTACTGTAACATATTTTTTGGTCATAAGTTTTTGGCTGACCAAGCTCAAGTTGTATACACTATTTCTTTCGTTGTCTGCTTCTTTCTTAGTGTCAAGCTGGCCTGTGAAATTGTTGTGCAGTGTTTATGTCATTTTGGCTCCCTTGTGTCGTGTTGCTTGTGTTGTGTAAAATAGCGAACTTTCAGCTGCTATGGAGCGTTCAGGTGTTGTAATTCCAGGTTTTCACCTCTGCCCTTGATTGGCATTTCATTTTTTTCCGAAGCAATGATGAAACTTCGTGCAGAATTTGAATGGGTTGCCTTTTACAGCTTCAACCTACCTTGCCACGCGGTGGTGTGATCCAGAGGTACACCGTTTTAAATGCTGTAAATTGCATTCAACTCTGTCAGGTTGTAGTTTACACTTTACAGTAGTGCTCCTCACAGAGCAACATAGATTTCCAGAGGTGGTTCAAGAGGATCTCTTTCACGTCTCTTTCATTGAGCATGTGATTTTTGCCATCTACTTTTCAGGAGTATCATGTTACATCCCCGGGTGCAGGAAAACACTGATTGCCATCTCTTGGTACCCTCTCTACTATTCTCAACAACCATCTACCTGGTTTATGATCAATTTTTTTCACGATTTTTTACGGTTTGTGGGTATGATTTATGAGCTGTGGTCTGATGCGAACTGAGCAGACCTTTCAGATTACTGCAGGTGAGGACTTCGTATCCGTATGTGGAACACTCTAGCTGGTATCGATTGCAGTCGGTGCGAGGAGCACGATATGGAACTGGAGGTTGCCTGATGCGTACTGTCAAGATTGGGACCACGATTTTACTTTTCCGGTTGAGAGGAGTGTGATCATCAATGTATTGGCCATGAGTGGTCATCAATATCGTTCACTCGAGTACTTCTTGAAGCAGGTAGCACACGATATGTGTTGAGGATCTCTTCCTCTCTTAGGGCGTGCATTCGCTCAATATGATTACTCAATCTGTCTTCTTTCAACACGGTGGTCTGATGTCTTCTTGGATTAATTAGCTGCCACCCGTTCGGAACATTTCTTGTTTTCTTGTCGTTGAGATCCGATGTACTGTAGTGGGATTGTGGGAATGAGAAATTGGCAAGGGCGTGTTCATTGTCCATGCTTAGCTACTGGCACGAATTTCAGGTGCAGATGGGAAGAGTGGACAGACATGTGTCCGAGGATTTGACGTAACCTTACGGAGGTCATCTCAGGCGCCATTGGGTTCTTGATAAGGTAGGGACACCTGTAATCACCTCCTTGTAGCACTGAGAAGGCTTTTAAGTAAAAAGCTGAAACTGAATTTCGGGGAGGTGAAACGGCTTAGAAATATTTTTCAGTAAATTTTCCTCGAAAGACAAGTAGAATTGCCATCTAACCCAAGTCGTTTCATATTTGAATCTTTGTGGAATTAGTTTTGAAATTTTGAAGTTGAAGTGGCATAGGGCTTTAAAATCGCCCACCTCCTGAAATGTACATCGTTTGTACATTGTTGAAGGCTATGAAAAAACAACATGTACAAGTAGTGTACATTTTATGAGGTGGATGATTTTAGAACTTGTGCGGTTTTAGAACCTTCTATCTTAGCAATTGAGATCGTTCTTGTTAGCAATTGAGAGGATTACGGAGCACCTTGAAAATGGTGTAGAGGACCTTCCAAGAAGTATTGCAACCCCACTATGAAAGCCCTTCAAGTTTTCCTTTTTACCTTCATCTAAAAAATATCCTATCAAAACTATCCTATTAAATCTATTGCTTTATGGAATGTTAACCAACAAATAAAATTTCAATGTCCAAAAATAAGAACTCCATTTTAGGTGAATTATTTTACTTGTTTTTCATGGCTTTACATAATAAATTAATTGAAAAATATATGTGATGATTTTTTAAGATCTGATTGCACATGTGATTGCACAAGTATTTAGGAAATATCATATTCACATATTTTATGTTAAAAAAACTTACATTATGTAGGTAAAATTTTCCTCTATATGGCTTTAATGTACTTTACAATTTTTTGGTCATACACATTCAAGGCAAAGGAAAACAAGTTCATGTATTTAAAAAAAATTGAATAAATGTTGTCAAATAGGGTGTGATTAGAAAGCCAAAATACTGTAGAAGCCTATTATAACATGAATTTTCCACTATGTCTTATTCATTGGCAACTATTGTACAACAAAGTAGTACATCTACTACCATCAAGTACTATAACCTTGAGTTGCTATCATAGCTTCCATTTGGTTTGGCATTGAAAAAATTAACTTTTGGATACTCTATTGAGGTATATCCTCTTATGCCAAATTCACTAATGTCCACATTTGGTCTTTGTTATGGGATCTACTTCTTTTTTGCACGTAATCTTTGACTTACTTCCATATATTTTCTATAGGATTGAGGTCAAGAGAATTTGATATCCATCTGATGAATTTTACATTATGTCATGGTGCAAAGTTAACTAATACTCCGTACTATTTAGAACTTCACAAAGTTTATTTATAGAATTTCTAGCAACATTATCCCCTAAGCGCTCAAACGACCATTTTTTGGTCACTGCCCAACTTCGGGTAGACTTTTCGGACAAAATTTTTTTTTTTTCAATTTAAAAAAAAAAAAAAAAAAAAAAAAAAAATTGGGTTGTCTTTCAATATTTATATTCAAAACTAAGATTGTTGCGGTCAAACAAAAATTGTAAGAAAAATAGCTCAAAGAGTTTAGTATTTACCTAGTGTTGAAAAACTTATTATTTGGGGAAAGTGTTGGTGTTCTCATCATTAGATCTTATGCATTTTTTCACAAATCAATGAAAAACCACAATTTTGACCAATCAAAAAAAATTCAAATGCTAAAGATAGAAATTGTATTTTTGGTGAATTTTTGAACTTATATCCTCAAATTTCATTTGAAGAAAATCTAAAAATAATTTTATAATTTTGACCGTACAAATATCTTCTACTTTTTGTGCTTCACATTATCTTCTTCGATGCAAACTTCAAAAAAGTTAGAGAACTTATATTTTATAACACATTTGTGTTTTGTCCAAACCCCTTGGGCTTTTAGGGGTTATATATACAATATCCTAGACAAACATCAATCTTTTTTCACAAAACTTTAAGGCTATGCTTGCAAGTACCAATCATTAAAAGCATGCATGCAATAATGCTGATCTTCTCAATTCCAAAGCCGGTTGAAATTCATTGCTTGTGATCTCCTACAATGAAATTTTCAAATGTAGCATTGTATCTTTAACCCCTAAAGTTCCATGACTATGTTTTCACCAAAAACACTTGAAAATTGCTATTTTTAGTACAAGTACCAAATTTTTGAATTTTTTTTTGACACATGTAATCATTGTATCTTGCAGTATGCTGACTTGAGAACACGTGGTAAAAATTTCAGAAATTTTCACCGCGTGGATTGCAAGATATAAACATTAAAATTCATTAAAATCATTTTTTTGGCCCTGCAAAAAACAGAGCAATTGCACTTTACAAGCTCACTTTTGTATGAAAAAATGTCTAAAATGTTGGTGCTTCTCTGAATTCTTTTCCCTAAACAAGTTGGCTACATGCTCAATTTTTTTCAAATCATTTGGAAGTGTACAACATATAAGAAAATAATAATAAATAGGAAGAAGCAGAGAATGATTCAAAATACAAAATTGTTAAGAGTTTAATTATGGAATTGAAAAATGTCAATCCCAATGGTTGTAATGTTGTTATAAACAATCTACATCTTTTTTCTTGTTTTTTCAAAAAATATTGAAAATTGAGTGAAATAAACGACTTCAAAGTTTATTTTAGAGTAGAGAATCCATAACTGCCCGCAAACTAAAATTCCTCATAACTTTTGACTCATTATTCAAAATAGAATGATTCAAAGCTTTCCGCGTATATATAAATCTAGAAAACCAATTTCAAATTTTTGTTTTTTAAAAAATTGATTTTTTTTATTTGCCTAGATTGCCCAGTTACAAAAAAAATAACATATTGGACCATAACTTTTGACTCCTATTTCCAAATGTCATGAAATTTAGTGCATATGAAAGATATTCCTCGTCCCCTTCTATTTAAAACTCAACCTAAAATATGGAAATGTCCAGTCACACGTAACTGCCCAAAATTTCTATGTTACTAAAAATAGCAAGCTGGTCCTTTAGGGGTTAAACTCTTTGTGATAAGTGGTTGATTTACAAGGTTAATGTACATTCTAACTCCCTTAATCTTTGAAAGATGCCACGAATGTTTATTGTATGATGGATGACAAAAAAACCTTCTATGACAAAAGTGCAAATGTTCATCCTTGGAATTTTGTGTAAAATAAGGAAGCCTTGCATAGTAGTTTGACCTCCAATGAATGCTCTTGGGTCAAAGCACCTTAATAAGAGCTACTACTATACCTTATTGAGGTGCTTATGGAGGTGCTTATTGGAATATTCTACCAAAAGTTGTTGCTTATTCATCTAAAATAGTCCTCAAGTCATCCATAATGGGTCGTTAATTCATTCAATTAAGCAGTGGTTACAACTACATTTTTTCCTTTTAATACTTAGAAATTTAACATAATTATTTTTGTTTTGTATTATGTCAAGTAGCCATCGCTAAAAAATAATGCACTACAATTTTTTTTCCATATTTCATGTCATATTCAAGAGTTAGAATGAAGATTCTTCAAAATAAAATACTAGTTACCACCAAGTTAGCTCTTATTAAGGTGTTTTTGTAAGCCAATGAACCATATGGTACCCAAAAGGATGATTTCCATAGTCACCACCAGCCCTTTTTTTAGTAGCACCATGGGGCCAGATTTCACCATTTCAAAATAAATGTCTTTTTTTTGCCAGATAAAAGTAATATTTTTTCGCCAGATTTTTTTCATTTTTATAGAAAATGTAGATGAAGTTGTCAAATTTGAATGAAAAAGTGTATGAATTTGATAGAAAAGTGATTTTTGGTCCAAAAGATGGATGAATGTAGAAATGCACTGCTCCACCAAGTTTTAAGTGATCGCCATTTTGGCACTTTCTCAAAAAGCTTAAAAAAAGGGCTGGTCACCACCCCGTCCTTTAACCTCTCATTGCTTGAGGGGATCAAAAGTGTCCTCATATAGTTTTTAGTCCAATTCAAAGTGTTGTAACTTTTGCATCCAATGTCCAAATTCAATAAAACTTGTTGAAAAATTTGCGCTCTCTTTTCTAGATCATGTGGTAAAATTTTAAGATCAATCCAAGATGTATTGATTTCTTGGAAGCCAATCAAAGTTCACAAGTTCAATTTGAGGTCACCAAATTGCATTTGAAGGCTGCAACTTTGGGGGCTTGTAACTCCTTCATCCAATGTTTGTTTTCAATAACATTTGTTGGATTATGTTCCCCTTGAAGTCTAGTTATTGTGGTAGAATTTTCTTATCAATCCAAATTGTTTTGAATGTTTGGGAGCAATTTGAAGTTCAAAACCCTGACATTTTTGGTTTATAGTGAACTTTGGCGGCTTGTTTCTTCTTCATACAATGTCCAATTTCAATAAATGTTTTTGGAAAAGTTTTGCATACTAGTCTAGTTTGTGTGGCTGAAATTTCATATCAATCCAAAAAGTTATGAGTGATTGAGAAGCATTCTAGTAGAAGGAGGTTCAACCTGAGATGTGTTTTTTGCAACTTTTCTTTCTATTTTTTTGACATTTGGAAGCCATTTTGGAGACACAATGAGTCAATTCAATGATATTTTTTTCACCAATTTGTTTGTATGCTAGTTTTGAATCATTTTATAGTTTAAAGTTTTTTCATTTGAGTAGATTTAGAAATCAAATTTCACCTCCAAATGTGTTTCTAGCAAAATTTCAGCATCCTCTTTCAACACTAAAGCATTATAATCTTGCAATCTACATGGCAAGATGACTCCAAATTTGATCCACGTCATCTACAACACGTACACTACAAGATTGTACGTTGAGATCTCTATAACTTAGTGACATTTGGATTTATAACACTTCAAAAGCAATGATATGTTTGAAGTCAAACAGGCCTTAGGCGATGAGGGGTTAAGGGTTACTGTGACTACTTAGAAGACATTCATAATAAAGGTCAAATAAATTGAATGTAAGACAAGTGTATTGTAGTCAATAATTTTGTGGCAAGTGGACAAGATATCTTGGATTTTCATTGAAGAGGCCTAAATGTAACTACGTGAAAGCAACATGAAATAGTTATTTAGGTGGTCTACACCCTCCTATTGAATTGGGGTCTATAGATTCAAATATTTGGATGGTGATTTGGTTTGGAATTTGTATTTTTTCATAGATTGACGAAATAAGATTTTGAATGTAATAGAATATTATTAAACTCTAATAATTGCAGTGATATTATTGTCTTCCAAAAGGACAATTAGAATTATAAATAAGTTTATGTAGAATCCATTTTCAACAAGTGATTGTGAATTTATATCAAAGATTTATGATTGCACAAGCTTTGCAAATTTCATGTATTTTAACTTGGGCATTGAGTTCAAAAGATGTAATTTTTCATAGTCTAGGATAGCTTAAGTAATTGTGATTTAGATTAACCATGAGTGAACATTAGATGCCATTAAGGGGAGGGACAAAGAGAACCTTTTTTTTGAACGTGGTCAATTGGATGCTAGTGAACATGCCGACATCGGTAGTTGAATCATTTGATGTTCATTGGAAGTACTAAATGAAAGGGGATTGGATTCTATAATGACATGGGTGTCTATTGTAGCTAATCTATACATCAATGAACTACAAATTTTTTTTATACTGATAGATGATGTATGGGCTTATAATTATGAGATTTTTCCTATTTTAAATTGTAGAAGTAATCTATATATTTATGCTGCCAGATTGTAATGCAATGAAAAATTGAAGTCACCATATATAAAATAAGGAATTTTATTTGGTGAAAGTTGAAATTTCTATACTATATATAATCTACTATTTGTTGAATTAAAAAACCAACCTTGTGCAATGAAAAAAACTGGCATAGTCAAAGTAAGTTGATCTTGTTGTGTGAAGTTGACAAGACTTTGCCGTTTTCACTTGAATCCAAAAATCTTGCAAATTCTGTTTATCAAAGCTACTGAAATTTTTATTACACATTTTAAGAATAGTCTAGGGCAATGTATTGATGGAATTTCAAGATTAAATTTTTTCCCCCCACTATCTCCATTTGTACCTAAAATGTTAGTTTTAGAGTATATTGGATGAAGTGTTTTCAATATACCTTCAAATTTGGTTTCTACTTCATTCTTGCCCTCTATGTAGATTTTTCAACACTCAACGATGTGTATTCTTGTGTCTTCCCTAAGTGATAACATAATAAATGACATTGCACATAATTGTTGAAATTTGCAATTTTTGATTGTAGGTTTGTAATTTCCTACAACCGTTTGCTTACTTCCTTCAAAAATGTGAATTTTATAAAATAATAAAAATCCAAAACATTACAGTTAATCGTCAAGTGTGTGCAAGGCGGGACCTAGAGCCGGAGTTTGGAAAAAACACAGGACCAAACTCCCTTGAGCACCCAAACTTAGGTCTAATTGAGTTTCGTGTTGTGTTTGTTTTGCTCTATTCTTAGTTAAACCTTCCTTTGACACAGATTCACAAATATAGGACAACTTTACAATTACTCTATTGTATAGTAGAGAAGTGTAGTCTCCAAAAAACACTCTTAAAAACACAAGTCAATTTGGAAAAAAGATAAATATCATTCTTTATGTGATTGAAGGAAGTTAGGCCACCTCATCCTTTTAAGTAAATAATGTTACTCAGAGCATATTCGATTTCTAAGAAAATCCAGTTCTTTACCAGAAAATCCGATTGAGAAATGTGTTAAGAAACGTACTAGTGTGAACGCTCCCCATAATGCATGTTAGATTAGTCAATAAAGTGTTTGATACTATTTCCTAGCCAATACGGAGAGAGTACTATTGATCGTCTCTCTCCTTTTGTATATACTTCCATTCTTCAATGTTAGTTGCATTCTTTTCTCTTGCATACTTTGGTGTTTTATATGTTTGGAGCTTTTGTTTCGTTTATTAAACTCAACACGTTATCAGCACGCTCTCCTACTCTTGTTTTCGAGTTTTTCAGTTTTGAAACGTCCAACTTAAATTTTATTTTCGTTGGGGAAGTTTTGATACCCCCCCCATTTCTTCTCCTCTGGTGCTCCCTGGAGCTCTCTCTCTACCGCAGCTCCCTTCCCCCGAGCTATGGCCCTTCTCCGCTCCCTTCCCCCGAGCTCCTCTCTGCTCCCTTCCCCCGAGCAAACTCCTGGCCTTCTCCCTGCTCCCTCTTTGCCTCCCCCATCCCGCCCCTTCTCCCAGGCTCACGGCCCATCCTGAGCGGCCTTCTCCCTGCTCCCTCCTTCACCGGCCAGGCTGCCCACCTCTTCACTCCCCTGGCTTATCCGCCAATTTTTTTTTGGGTTGAAGTTCTTTGGTTTCTTTTTAATTTCATTCTTCTTCCTTGCTCTTCGCCCTTGCACCACTTCACCTCCATCTTGCAACTCCACTCTTCATCTCAAGTCTTCGCCGCTTCCATCTTTTCTTGCTACCTCTCCAAACCCCAACCATTTTAATTTTGGTTTTAGTTTTTAAATTTTTAAATTTTAAACTAAATTTTTATTTTAGTTTTAAAAGATACAATTAAAATTTTATATTTTCTTTATCCTTATCTACATCTTTTTCTTTACCATTCTATTTTCTTTATCTTTACAATTGTTGAATCTTTATCTTTATCTTATCTTTCATCTTTATCTTTATCTATATTTTTACTTTTACTTTTACTTTATTTTAACTTTACTTTAAACTTTAAACTTTTACTTTTACTTTTACTTTATCTTATCTTTATCTTTATCTCCAATTTTATCTTTATCTTTATCTTTATCTTTATCTTTATCTTTCTATTCAAACCCTAACTTCCTTTTTAAACCCTAATTTCTCCCCAAAGCCATTTTCATTTTACAACATGACTACTTCAACTTCTTCTGTTGCTACATCTACAACTATTCCGGTGGCTGCTACTATTATTGAGCCACCGAGGTTTCAGCCTCTTCTGTTTACACCATTGGCAGCTGAAGGCAGCAATTATTTATTATGGGCAAGGACGGTTAAAGCACATATATTTGCTGATGGATTATCAGACGCTATTGCTTTTGACACTATTCCCACTGTAAGTGCCACAGATCCTACTATTCCTACTGCTACTGTTTCTGCTTCCATTTTGTGGAAAGCTTTACTTTTGCTGCGTCGCCATGTTGTTCCTTCCTTACAACATCAATACTTAGAGATAGAAAAACCAAATAAGCTTTGGCAAAAGCTTAAAGCTCGTTTTGACCATCAGAAAACAATGTTCCTTCCTACCGCTCTCCACGACTGGACACATTTACGAGTATTGGATTTTCCAACACTCGTTGCTTTTAATAATGAGCTTTACCGCATCATATCGCAATTACGATTATGTGGTCAAGCCATTACCGAACAGGAAATGATTGAGAAAACCCTCTCAACATTTCCACCAGTTTCTGCTGTACTTACCCAGCAATATCGAAACATGAAATTTGAGAATCACTCAGATCTCATGTCTATGATACTTCTTGCTGAAAAGCAAAACGAGATTCTTCTGCGTAATGCAGAGGCCCGCCCTATTGGGACTACAGTTCCTGAGTCTCATGCTGTCAAGGTTTCTCATTTCAAACCTAAGACACAAAAATTTAAGAAACATCGTTATAAACAGTCCGGTAGTTATAGTCATGTGCACAAGAAGAATACCAATTCTTTTTCTCACAACCATGGTAAGCGTCAGTCAGAGACGCGTACTTGCCACAAATGTGGTAGAGTTGGCCATCTGGCAAATGTTTGCCGTACATCAGACTATTTTGTCAAGATGTTCCAAGAAAACAAGAAACTTCGAGCTCAGGGTCGTGAAACTCATACCATGGATGCGTCTATGGACCCGTTTGGAGCTGAAGACATTGAAACACATGTTGCTGAGGATACCTCCACTGGTGAGTCATATGATGCGCTCCTTGACTCTGCAACTACACATACTATTTTGCAGAATAAACAATTTTTTAATGTTGATAATCTTTCAACTTAGCAAACCAGAAATTTAATAACTATGGCTGGATCGAATGTGTTTCGTTTCCAGGAGGGACCTGCAAAGGTGATTTTGCCTGAGGGCACCACCATAACATGCATGCGTGCTATGTTTTCTCCTTCTGCGCCTCGAAGCCTGATCAGCTATCGAGATATCCGCACCAATGGTTTTCATCTCTCGACCAAAACTCTAGATAGGCGAGAGGCTCTGGTTTTTGTACAAAACAATAATGTAGTGGAAACAACCTTTGCTGCGGCAAGTGGCTTGTATCGGATCCCAATCCGACCACCAATTGTATTTAGTTTTGCTTTATCTTCTAAAGATAATAAAATTTCACTGTGGCATGAAAGATTGGGTCATCCAGGCTCCACTTTATTTCGGAAAATTCTTCCATGTGTTCTTGGTCATAATTTGCAGCCAGCTAATTTCAATTCAATGACATTATGTCAAGCTTGTGTTCAAGGCAAACTGATTATCAGACCATCTATATGGAAGCTGCCCAGTGAATTACCACCTATGCTTTCGAGACTGCATGGTGACATTTGCGGTCCTATAACACCTATGTCTGGACCATTTCGATATTTTTTAGTTTTGGTTGATGCATCAGGCAGACAATCTCATGTCTCCTTATTATCAACCAGAAATTTGGCTTTTGCCAATTTACTTTCCATGCTTATCCGCTTCAAGGCTCATTTTCCTGATTACCCAATCAAAACGCTTCGGATGGATAATGCCCAAGAATTTCGATCTAAATCTTTTGAAGATTATTGTACTGGCACTGGGATTGATCTGACATATTCAGTTCCGTATGAATATGCTCAAAATGAATTGGCAGAGTCTTTCATCAAGCGAATCCAACTTATTACGAGGCCTTTGCTTTTACATGCAAATTTGCTCGCATACATGTGGGGACATGCAGTTCTACATGCTGCAAACTTTAATTCGACTTCGTCCTTCATCTGTGGAGATTGTTTCTTCTCAAGAACTTCTTTCAAGGCGAGCTCCTAATGTATCTCATTTGCGAGTATTTGGATGCCGTGTTTGGGTTCCAATTGCAGAACCTCAACGTCATACTATTGGTGCTCATCGCCAAGAAGGCATCTATGTTGGATTTGACTCTCCTAGCATTATTCGTTATATTAACCCTTCTACTGGTACATTACTTCGAGCGCGTTTTGCCAACTGTCGTTTTGAGGAAGATATATTTCCAGCTTTGAAAGGAGCAACTTCTATTCAACAAACTCCTACTAGTCTTACTTTTCAAGCACTTCAAACATTTACTTCAAATCCTGATCCACGAACATCTTTGACCGAAAACGAAGTTGCAAAGATTTTGTATTTGCAAAAGATTGCAGATCAGACACCTGATGGATTCAATGATGCACCAAGAATCACTAAAACTCCATTGAATGAAGCTCGAAATCTTCCTGCACGAGTTTTTGTACCAGAAACAACAACTATTCCTACTCTTCAATCTATGGCCAAACGGACTCGTGGACCCGATAAGCAACCACGTAAACGCAAGGCAATCTTTGATGCTGCTAATCCTTCTCTACCTACAGCAACCATTGCCGATTTTATTCATCCATCTACTTCTAAAGAAGAAATGTCTAAGGTGAACACAGAATTATCTGTGATGTACTGCGGTACTGGTCACATATGGGACAGAGCAAATATTGATATAGATGAACCATTCATTTCTATGGTTGTAGAAAATCTTTCTTGCGAGAAAGATGATCCCGAACCGCGTAGTGTTGAAGATGCGATGAATCGCTCTGATTGGCTCAAGTGGAAAGCTGCTATTGAGGAGGAGTATGATTCTTTGCGCAAGAGACAAGTTTTTGGACCTATCGTGAATAATCTCAATTCACAACCTCTTGGATACAAATTAGTTTTTGTACGCAAACGAAATGACAAAGGCCAGATTATTCGCAATAAGGTTCGTCTTGTTGCTCAAGGATTCACACAGAAGTTTGGCATTGATTATGATATTACATATTCGCCAGTTATGGATACTATCACTTTTCAATATCTTCTTGGAATGGCAGTACACACCATCCTTGAGATGACACTTATGGATGTTGTTATTGCTTATCTATATGGCTCACTTCATACTAATATATATATGAGAGTCCCGCCTGGCCTTGTATCTACAAATTCAAGTCCAACTATTCCAGGAAAATATCGTGGCGTTAAATTACAACGTGCACTATATGGTCTCAAACAATCTGGACGCATGTGGTATCAACGCCTACAACAATTTCTTATTGAGAATCATTTTATTAATGATGCATTGCTTCCATGTCTCTTTATCAGACGAGACAAAGATGATTTCGTCATTATTGCTGTTTATGTTGATGATTTGAACCTTATAGGTACCAAATCTGCATGTATTGCAGCTACTCAACTTCTTGTTCGTGAGTTTGAAATGAAGGAACTTGGAAAAACTACTTTTTGTATTGGTTTACAAGTTCACCATTTGAAAGATGGTAGCATTTTTCTTTCTCAAACGACATACATCAACCGAATCCTAAAAAAATTCAACATGCTCGATGCATATCCTCTATCATCACCTATGGTAGGTCGGAGTTCTAAGGGTGAAGACCCTTACCGTCCTTGTGAGGAGGAGGAGGAAACATTGGGTGAAAACTACCCATACCTCGCTGCAGTCGGAGCACTTTTATACTTAGCTACGTCTACAAGGCCTGATATTGCATTTGCAGTTAGTGTTCTTGCAAGACACAGCGCTCGTCCTACACTTCGACATTGGAATGGCATCAAACATATTTTCCGTTATTTGAAAGGAACTGAAGATTTGGGACTACACTATACTCGATCTCTAGATCTAACATTGGTTGGATATGCTGATGCTGGATATAGATTAGATCCTGCAACATCCAAATCTCAGACAGGTTATGTTTTCTTACGACATGGAGCTGCAATATCTTGGAAATCAGTAAAGCAAACTATTACTGCAACATCATCTAATCATGCAGAAATTATTGCTTTACATGAAGCATCTCGAAAGTGCATCTGGTTAAGATCGATTGACAAATTCATTCGAACCAACTGTGGATTATTTTATGATAACTCTCCAACTGTTCTATACGAAGACAATAGTGCTTGTGTTACTCAAATGCAAGCAGGTTTTATTAAAGGTGATCGCACAAAACATATTGATCCAAAATATTTCACCTATACGAATGATTTGATTACAGACAAGGTACTTGACATTAAGAAAATTGCATCAGCAGATAATCTTACTGATCTTTTTACCAAGGCTCTTCCATCATCTACTCATCGTCGACTTGTCCATGACATTGGAATGCGACGACTTAGTATTTTGGAACAAGAAACTCAATAAATATTCATTATGAAATTTATTGATCCTTTTGATATCTTTCCATAGATTTTTCCCACTGGGTTTTACTATGAGAATGAATTGATAAAGGAGTTGTACTCTTTTTTCTTCATCTGTGGTTTTAACCTTGAATATAACGAAGGTTTTCCCAGATAAGGTTTTAATGAGGCAACAACCGTAAACTTTTAAGATTACGGGAATTTTCAAATAGAAAAAGGTGGGGTCGTGGTGAGAACCACGGTTTGGGGTTCAATGCTGGAGTTTGTTAACCATCTTGGGGTGTCCTGCATCTTGTCACATCACAGCTCAGGGGTGGGATAGCGGGTCGACTGTTATTTCTGCCTCACTAGCATGCCAAGCCGCGAGTTTCCCAACCAGTTAACGAGGCTGACGAGAATCGAACCGCGGACCGGTCGGTTGACCACCGACGCATGAAACCAGCCGACCAAGTCCACGACTTAGCGACTCAGTTCGGCATTCAAATGATTTTATTGCCTTCATCGACCAGCCAGTATGATTTTATTATTTTATCCATATTATGTCGAGCGAGGAGGAGTGTTAAGAAACATACTAGTGTGAACGCTCCCCATAATGCATGTTAGATTAGTCAATAAAGTGTTTGATACTATTTCCTAGCCAATACGGAGAGAGTACTATTGATCGTCTCTCTCCTTTTGTATATACTTCCATTCTTCAATATTAGTTGCATTCTTTTCTCTTGCATACTTTGGTGTTTTATATGTTTGGAGCTTTTGTTTCGTTTATTAAACTCAACAAAATGCATTATTTTTGGACCAATTTCGAATGACTTGGGGAACTTGCTGGAACATGGGAACCTTAATTTGGACTCGGTCCTTCTGTCCGCACGCGCTTTCGAACCGCGACGGCGGCCGACGGCAACCAACGGCAACCAACGGCAACCAACGGCGACCAACGGCGACGGCTAGCGAGCTCTTCAAACCAGCCCGCGGCCTGAGTTGTTGCCTAAGTTGAGGCTTTCGCCGTCGGATGTCGTCGAAAACCGTCGGAAGCAGTCATGTTACACGGCATCTCCAGAGTATCACATGACAGTCAGATATCCCGGACATTCAACGGAGCGTGCAGAGTGGAGCTGCTGACGCTCCGTTTCTCCGCCATCGCTCTTGCGGAAATTGCACGGGAGCTTCGACGCGCCTTCTTCCCTGCTCAGAGCGTTCTGTCAGCTTTCTCATGAGCCTGCTGTCTCATTTTCCCATCTTGTATCGACTTCGGACGACCGTTTTCATTGGCCGGGGTTTCACTTTGCATTCACTGCGAGGTTGGAGCTGCCGTGTTCTGCTGCTTAGGTTTTGGGATCGGTGTCGGATTGGAGTCTGCCTGGAGGAATTCAGGTACGTGAAATTTTATGTTTCTTGGTTTATTCACCTTTTGCGCATCGTTCTCGTGGAGATCGTTGTTGGTTCATCCTTTTCGGGGATCACTGAGTAACGGAATTTTTTTTTTCGAGTTGGGAGGCTTGCAGATCTCGAGGTCTATTTTTGAGAACTCATTAGACGCAGAAATACGGTGAAGTCGCCTGTGTGTAATCCTCCTTGATGGCTGCTCTTTTTTCTCTTCGTTTAAGTGTCCAGATCCGGAATTTTGTATTGATCAAGGAGGATTAATTACGGTTACATCGCGCAGTGAGATGCATTTCTCAGTCGGCGAGGAATGACGCGTTTTCCAAGCAATATCCGGCATAAAATGGTTCAGCGATATGGATTCTTGTAATTTTTTTGTGGTGAGGCGCACCATTGTTGATCAATTGGAGATGCATCTGTCCTGTAATTTTTTTGTGCATTGAACTTGGTATTGATTTTGTCCGTTATGGACGAGCGTCCTCATGTGAAAATCGAACCGAAACTATACTCCCCTAATTCTATCCAAGTGGTGATCACCTCGTCCCTGAGGTTTAAGCAGTTCCTTCTCTCTCAGTGTGCTTCAAAACATATCTTGTCATTACCTCTTTGATGAAGTAGATACATTGGCGGTTCGCTCGTTACATGGCCTATGTTACTTTCGTGGAGGAAAGTTTTGTTTTTATGATGTACTAAATATCTTGTTTGAGTTTATCCATAGTTTAAGGGATAATGTAAATTGCCGTTGGCTGATCTCCCACTGCGGTGACCGTCTTGATCATGTCTTTTCTAGAACTTGAAGCTTGGTTTTCACTTGATGTCCTGTTTCCGTGGCATAATGCAAAGGGTTTTACGAAAGTAGCACTTATCGTAGCATACTGTTTATTATCTGTGCTCGAAATGGCTTTGGCTCACTGTAAGTGACTTGGACCGGGGGTTTTTAACGTCAGAGAAGGTTTTTGAGTCTCTGATTGGATATTTCCTTGATTAGGAAATGCCGTGAGTCTTCAGTTTTGATTCCCAACATGCCAACCTATGTTTTAGTGACGATTTTTTGTTTCTTTCGCCAGACTATAAACTGTAAAACAATGATATTTATGAAGCTTATGTTATCAAGTTTCAGCTCATATGTCGTTTGTTACGTGGGTTCCGCATACCTGATCGCATTTGTGGTGGGCAAAGGAAGGTGTGGTGAGTTAATTGCAGAGTGAACCTAGAAGGAATCCTGAATTTATGCTAAGAAATTAGCATGGGAATCATCTTTCCTGGTCTGCCACCCTCACAATTTATCGAATCTCTACGGCAGTTCACGACACATGCTACACTGTCATGATTGAATCCGACCCATGCTTTCTTGTGTGTATTCATCATAGAACCATGGTTGTTCGACCCATGCCTCACTCTTGCCTTGGTGGCTTTGGCAGAAATTGTTGAACTTGCTTTGTAACGTGAATATTGTACTTGAATGTTTGTACTTATGCGACCGTCGGCCAGGAGGTGGTCTTCGTCTTCTGACGGTCTTTTAAAGCATCGGCTTTTATACACTGTTGGTAGCTTGAGGAGCTGTTCGGTTGTTCTGATCACTGGAATTTCTTTTTAACTACTAGGACAGCTTCTGAGCGGACTTCAAATATTTTTGGACTTTGCAGAGTGCGAATGGAAACTTTTATTGAAACGAGATCTTGGGGCGCTTGAAAAGAGAATTTGGAGGAACTTGATGCGCAGGGACGATATTCAGATGCACTGACTACTGGTGATCTAGCGACCTGCATTTTGAAGGCATTGCATATATTTTTTTTTCGGATATTCGTTTCTGGTATCAGGTTCCAGTCGGAAGTTGGCAACAACTGTTAAGATGGTGAACGAGAGTCTTCCATCCCCAGGATATCGAAGGAGCTCCCTCCCGCTGTCCCCAGCTCCCTTTAGGAGAAGCTTATCATCCCCTGACATTTCATGGCGTTCTCTTGCTCACCGCCACAAGTTCCTCCTTTACGCGCTTGGTCTCCTGACATTACTCTGTACGGTATACCTTTACTTCGCAATTACCTGGGGGGCAACTGACTTATGCTCTGGTTTGGGAGGAGCTCAGCGTGCACTTTGCCAACGAGAAAATAAAATAAAAGCTGAAACGTTGAAGGCACATCACCGTCGGCTCCTCTTTGTGGAGGATTCTGGTACGTATTTCTCCTAATGGGACGTTGATTTCTATTTTGTGTCCATTATTGCTAACTTTGTGGTACCTGACGTTTTCAACTGTTGATTCTCAACTTCTTTAGAAAAGTGTGACTCGCCAAATTTCTAATCATGAAGATATTTATAAGTAGCTTCACTTCTCTAAATCATACGGAGTAGTTGTTTTGCAACTGGTTCTTGCAAGGTATTTGAGAGCTTACGATATGTCTCGATCAATGTGGTTGTTTTACAGATTCGCCCCAAAAGAAGGTTCCGTCTGGGGGAAGGTTGAAGGAGTTTGAGGCCTTCTTTTCGTCTGACAGTGAGGAGGATCAGAATGAGACTGAAATCACACGCCTCAGAGGGACAGTCATAAACCTTCGGAAGACCATCCGGGGCCTCCGAAGAGTTAACACACGCCTCCGAAAGACGGTCACGGTCCTCCGACAGGACCATCACACGCCTTCAGAAGACAACCACGCACCTCTGACGGCCATTGCTGTGCCTCCGAAAGCCCCCCGTTTGAGGGGTGACATTTGATGAAGTACCCTTGCCCAGATTACTTGCGACCAGCTACCTCTGTGTAGGTGTTGTGATGAGGTCAGACTTCCAGCCGTTTGTAAGGTGGACATCATGGCATTGCAAAAGAGATGCACGATTTTTTGCACCAACTTCGGATAGATAGGTAACTGAGAATTACTCGGAGGGCGATGGTTACGCATTTACCACCTGTAGCTGCACAGGTCCTGCCAAGGAAGATACACTTGGAGGGGTCTGATCTAGCAAATAAGTGATTATTTTCACTTCTGATTGCTTGGAGCATGTGACATGGGATGCGTATCTAAAGACTGCTCTCCCGATCTACCGGTAAATCTATGACGCTCGACCTGTTTGGACGTTGAAGGCCTGATTAGCTACACTTCTGCAGTTGGCTTTTGTAATCACCAAAATGTACAATCTGGATTTTTTCTTCTCAAGTTCTTGAATTCGAACTAAACTGACCAACTGTGCACTTAGCGCCGCAGATTACTTACGGATTCACTTCAATGCAAAAATAAACTGTCCATCCAGCTATTCTCTTTCGTCTGTGTGCTGCAATATGTAAACAGTGAAATGACGATATGGACTATAATGACTAAATATTTCTCGAGAGCCGGCCTCTCTCAAGCAGTTCATTAGTATTGGACATGATGCTATATTTGTACGTTTTGGAAGGAGAATGATTATGGGTAATAATCCTTTTTCTACTACTAACATTTTCCATTCTATTTTGTGTACGATGCACCACTTTGTAATTTAAATGTTACTCCCTCCGGCCCAGAATAAATCTGGGGTTTCCAAATATACTTGTCCCAAATAAATTCGAAATTGCTCTCCACAACTTGATCGACAACAGCTGAAGCTAGTTTTGAACACCCTAAAGCAAAGGAATCCACAGATGCCACGCTCTAGATTACTGCAAAGGGAATCAAAATGCAACCTCTAACCAACCAAAGGTGATGAATTCAACCTAACTTAACCTTTGAACGACGCGGCGGACGTTTTGAGGCCGATGAATGACAAGAGAATCTCCTGTGTAGGACAAAAGTGCAACTATTCATCTTCCAAATTTTGTGGGGAAAGGGAAGATAATCTACATTAGCTTGACTACCAATGAGTGCTTTTGCATTATTTTAATCCAACAATCCACACGGTGACAAAACAGATGATTTCCACGGTTATGAGCCCGTCGTTTAAGGGTTAAAGGCAATCGCAGGATATTTTGACTACAGTACTGCAATTCAATGTCGTCACAGTATTCATCCATACAGTTCATCCCCTTCATCTTTTCATCGATCTGGTTCCTTTTGGGAGCTTCGTCCTCACCACGCACAGGAGAGTGTTTCAATTCTCCAAGTGTTAAGCGTTGCACCGCAGTTGTGGACATTTTGCGCTTGTAACTTACAGCAGACATCATGGCGGTAGAGGGCGATGTCAGCTTCCTTGGCACCACTGCCCTCATTACGGTAATTTTTCCGCACTCCTTGTTTCCTTTTTTTTCGCTACTGTCGAGTTTTTGAGCTTATGCTTCTGTTTTTATTCGCTTTCTCCGTTCTTTATTAGGTGGATCAAATCTTGTCTCCTTTCGCGTGTGAGAGTTTAGGTATTCGTGAAACAGTAATACGGAACTTTAAGTGGTGAGGAATTGCTGTTGTGACTAACAAATCGGTTTGGTAGTAGCATAATGGCCGAGTAGTGTGAGACACAAGAGCAATGGCGTGAGAAGTTTGAAATAGCATTCCTAGTGCTGAGCCTGGAATAATTGTATTTTCCAAAAAATTCGTATTGCCGAGTTTTGGACCTTTTTGCTTCTGTGTTTCGTGATTGTTTTTTTGGTCTTCTTTTTCCGTTCTTTAGGTGTTGAATCGAGTCATGTTTTCATTCGCGTATGAGAACAGGCAATTGTGAACAGTAGTACGGAACATCAGATGCTTAGGAATTGCGTCGGTGCTGGAGTGGTCAGAAAATCTCGTCGGAGTAGCATAATGGCGAGAGTCCGAGACACCACAGAATTGAAGTCGGTGGCTAGAGAAGTTTGAAATAGGATCCATTGTGCTCGTGGAATTTATTTTTTAGAAGGAGAACTGGAAATGTTTAATGTAGGTGAAGTTTGCCTTCCGCTTCTCGCTATGTTGCTACTGATAGGGTCTGATAGGTGAGCTCTAGTTCTCTTTAAATTTTTTAGAATCTGAAATTGTCATTCTTGTATGTCCAAATTTTAGAAGTTCAGTGTTCATAATGCGCAGCATTGTGTGATGGGATTGATTAAACGATTTTTTGATATCTAGCATTGCTGCTCTCGGACATGGCTTATCCGGTTGAAACTTAAATTTTACTCTGAAGTGCACAAGGAAGAGCAGGGTGCCAGCTTGTCTAGACGGCCTGTCTGCTTTTTCAAAAATAATGATTCATGTTATAGCCAAACCCGGCCTATTATATCGGTTAATAATGTAACTAAGTACCTTTCTCACATAAATGCTACTTGAGAAAATCTCAAGTTACGAAAATGTTTCGGATTTTGTAGATGAGGAGCGGATTGATTAGTTGATTGCCACCTACGTTGAGTCATGCCTAGAAAAGAAAATAAGTAACAGGGAGAGATTGGTGTGCCTGTCGTTTGTCTTAATTTTGCTCTTTGGTGTGTATGCTAATATACTTCGATACTACCAGTCTCCTACTAAACTCAGGAAATAGAGATTGTTGAATATTGTACTTGATGATCACCCGTTCTCAATTATTTTCGTACTTGGTGGGTTGAGTCGAAGGTGTTTACGTCTGTGGGTGGTGGATTTTGCAGGCAGTGTTTCAATTTTCGTTTTTCATCGTCGCAGCGACTTTGAAAATTGATAAAGTGACAGATTTTGCAGGTAGGACTTTCCTGGGCTTTCTTAACTGAATTATGTCGATTTTTTCTTTTCTCAAAGTTTAAAATGGTTATTAACCTACAAGCGATTGTATGCAGTGCAGATTATTTCTTAGTGGACTTTTAATCTGACTCAGGCATAGGGCTCTTTAAGTAAATAATTGAGTCTATGTTAACAGTCAGAAGTCCTCTGTGTGGATCAGGTGTCTTCAATTTTGTAATACTTGCTGTGACAACCTTCTTGCTCAGTAGCACACACAACCTTCGCCAGGTCAGTCGAGGACTTTCTAACAAGCCTTCCTGGTTTATTTGGTTTCGGGCGTGTTTATATTACATTGTGAAATTTCTCTTGAGAAATTGTGTTACGACTTCATCATGGAAATAATATTCAAGAGGAAGTGCAGTATAATGACATAGTGGGGTATCTTGGGTGCGGGTTTACAGATTGTGCTGACGTCCATGGTTGTAGCGTGGGGCCTTCGATTGTCAATCTTTCTTCTTATGCGGTACGGAAGTTTCTCTCGTTTCTAACTTGATTCGGACCTTAAGTAATGTTTCCTTGTAGAACATAGCTGGACTAGGAACGTCATAAGAGTTAATGCCATTTTCGCTTGTTCACGTTGGTTAGAGTTTGAGACAGCATTTTGTTGAGGCCATCGTATTAATCTGTGCCATGCTCGAGGACATATTCAGTTTCACAAATATCTCTGTTTGACTGCCGTTGTTTTGTGTGCTATTCTTGATTTTCATGCGTGAAACTTTCGACAAGGAGTCCAATTTACTTGAAGGGCGTTCATCTTGGGGTTTTATATGATCTTCCATTGATGGAGCCGCAATTTGTGGCTCATGTTAGAGAATGCACAATAGCTCAGTTGAAAGAGAGTTGTATCTTATCTTACTCTTGTGACTTTGGAGGCAGGATACTAGAATGGGGCGAGGATAAGCGCATGGATGACAAGCGCGGCAATATTGCTAGATTTGCTGTATTTTGGACTCTCCAGGTATCTCATTGAGATGAGACCCTTCCAAGTTGATATTATCACTCTTCAGAACCTTCAGTAGCTCAATTGTACCGTAGGCCCCTATCTGCCTGCTCGTTTTGATCCTTTTATGTCTGGCTCTTCAGTCTAGTACTAAGAATTGTGGACTGTGTCCGATGACAGGGCATTTGGGTGTGGACTGTGTCTCTCCCAGTTACTATTGTGAACGGAATAGTAACTCGAAATCCTGGAATCCAAATTGCCGATGTGGTGGGTTGGGTTATGTGGGGTATTGGTGTGATCATTGAAGCAGTTGCTGATCAGCAGAAACTTCAATTAAAAAGACATCCAGAATCGCAACGTAGATGGTGCGATGTTGGTGTGTGGAAGTGGTCTCGGCACCCGAACTACTTTGGAGAGGTATGGAGATAACTATTACACGCAGGCATTGTGGTATGAATTGAAATTGCATGACATTTAGTTCTTTCCGCGATGGTTTGCAGTTGAGTATGTTATGGTTGTCCATTGGCCATCAAATCGAGACATCATTTTGTCTCTCTGATGCTTCAGAAGTTAACTCTTGTTTTATTTCGAGACAGATCTTTTTGTGGTGTGGGATCTTCGTGGCTTCTACACCCTTGCTGAAAGGTGGCCAATGGGGAGCTGTAGCCAGTCCAATTTTGATCTCCCTTCTCCTCCTTTTTCTCAGCGGCATTCCTATACTCGAGGTTTGCACACCTTACTTATTTGTGCAACTTTTATTAATTCTGCAATCTTCGGAGGCTGTGATATAAGTCACCAAAAAAAAAAAAAAAAACTCCTCTACAACAGAGTAAATTGATTCTGTAAAGAAGTAAGCGAGCTGAAATTCTATCTTTGCTTTGGAGCAGGCATCAGCTGATAAGAAGCATGGAGGCAATCCAGCATACCGGGCCTACAAAAATAGAACGAGGTACGTGGAGTCCCTGGAATTGCTTGTCTAGGTTGTGCACCATGGGTTTACTGCATCCGACGACGAATTTCTTTCTCGTAAGCATCGTGAGAGAATGCAAGGGGTTGGAATTGCTTCAGTGCCAGGTATTTGTTATTTCTCTGCCTCAAGTATATTAGACCTCCTTATGAATTAACCGCCAGTATGCTCCATCTTGTGACAGCCCACTCATTCCGCTGCCGCCTGCTCTTTATGGGAGTCTTCCGAAGTGGTTCAAGACCGCGTTTCTCTTTGAGTTCCCTTTGTACAGTAAGAAACTGGCTGCAGGTGAGGAGTCTCTGCAACCTCTGAGCTGAATTACCTACAGTAGTTCCTGAACTTGTTTAGTAAGTGCATAGATTTCTTCCACTTTCTTTAGGTCAGGCTTGCCTCCTTACTGGTGTTGCATGTTGCTATATGGTGTCCTTTGACTGCCAGTAGTGATCTGCCAGCTTCATTCTCTTAGACAGCCTTCGATAAGCATGATGTATGGCTGTGAAGCACTTCCGAGCTGATCATTTGGCTTCTGAGCATCATGGTTCTTATTACCATTGCCGACTCTGAACTTAAATGAGTAATTTTCTTTGGTGACTTATGACAGATTAGGAGATCAGAGCACACATGGATTCCGTCGTGGGAGTTTTATATTATGTGACAAGAGTCTTTTAAACTTGCTGAATAAGTGTACATTTCATTCATGTCATGAGACTTGTGCACTGTTTGGCATCAGTGTCCACTTTTGTATTTTCCGGCACATACTGCACTGCCTGCATGAGAGTATTCTTCGTCCTTTTTTATATGGCCAACTGGTCTTCGCAACCAATTTTCTAATTTCCCGAGCCCATAAACACTTTGAAATTCCATATCTTTTGCCCCGTCAATTGGAATGGCACGAAACTGGCCTGCACACCCTGCTTTTCCAATGGTATCAAGGGTGTCCCCATTGCCTTGTGGTTGCGGAGATCCCAACATGTGTCACAATCAAAACAAACAGACAGATATGTCAACCTTGTGTTGTTGCCACAACCATTAATACATCATTTGTGATTGCCACATTGCAAAAATTATTTTATTAAAAACTTCTATACAAATGTTTATAAATGTATGTTTTCGCCCCTAAAGTTCCTTGACTATGTTTTTGCCAAAAACGCTCCAAAACTGCCATTTCTAGTACAAGTACCAAATTTTAGGAAAAAAAACATTTTTGGACATTTGAAACCATAGGATCTTGTAGCATGTTGGTTTGAAAAGAGGTGGAAAATATTTCAAAAATTTACATTGTGTAAATTGCAAGATATTAATGTTTGAATCGACAAAAATCTAGTTTTTAGGCCCTATGAAAAACTAGGTAGCTGCACTTCATAAGGTCACATTTTTATGAAAAAATGTCTAAAATGAAGGTGCTTCTTTGGATTTATTTTTCAATGCAAGTTGGCTAAATGCGTGAAAAGTTTCAAGTCATTTGGAATTGTAAAACATATAAGGAAAAAATAGTAAGGAGAAAGAAGTAGAGAATGATTCAAAATACAAAATTGTTAAGAATTTAGTTATGGAATTGAAAAATGCCAATCCCAATGATTGTAATGTTGTAATAAAAAATCTACATCCTACGATTTTATTTTTTTCAAAAATACTGAAAATTGAGTGCAATAAAGGACTTCAAAGTTTATTTTAGAGTAGAGATTCTATAATTACCCTCAAACTAAAACTCCTCATTACTTTCATCTCATTGATCAAAATGGAATGATTCAAATCTTTTCATATATATATATATATATATATATATATATATATATATATATATATATATATATATATATATATATATATATATATATATATATATATATATATTTAGAAAACCAATTTCAAATTTTTGTTTCTAAAAAAAATGTTTTTTTTGGTCTGCCTAGACTGCCCAGCCAAGAAAAAGAGTTATATATCATATAATAACTTTTTAACCATGTAGTCAAAAGTTATGAAAATTGTTGGGCCTTAAAGGAAAACCTCGTCCCTATGTTGTGTGAAAATTTGAAAGAAAAAAAATAAAAATTCCATCCATATTGAGCTGCCCAAAATTGTTGTGTTGCCAAAAAATACAGCTTGATCTTGTATGGGTTAATAGTATAGATGCATCAATCCAATTTCTAAATTTTGCATATTGTGTAAATATTGCAAATGACTCTATTTGCCAAAGTCCAAGCTGAATGAACAAGAGCAAAGAATTTGTTTGGGGCCTTGGAGGTTTATTCCCCTAAGAAACTTTGTGAGGGACAACATTTCCTTGTGTTTCCTTTTGACATTTGTAAAACCTTTAATGCCTAGATCCATCATACTGTACATGAGGCAGAAGACCTTGAAATACAAAAAAAATAGAATTGTAAAAGTGACATGGTTCTGTTTTGTCATGAAGTACTATATTAGTGTAGCCATATGATTTGCAAAAAGTCCTTCAACATTATGAATCTATCGAAGTCGCACATTACAAATTCTACTTTTATTGAAAGATTGTGAGGGCACCCAAAAGTATGCAATTTTTTTTAAACTCTAATTTTAGTGAAATAATCTTATTCCAAGAGTCAAAACTCTACTAACCCTTGTGGACAAGTTTGAAAGAAAAAAAAACATTTTCTTTTGACTACAAATGCTATTATTGTGAAATATGTGTTTTCAAAGTTTTTGAAATTTGTTTACATATTTCAAGTATTTTGTCTTTAGATTATCATTGTTTAGATTTCAAATTAAAAATGCTCTCATTGCAAAAGAAATCATCAAAAAATGACTATTGCATTACTTGTGTATTGAATTCCTCATATTGCAAGGTGTTTTGGAATAGTGTAGACCCCTTTTTTGCTTAAAAAAATTTGCATGTGTGTATGTAACAAGATATAACACTCACTAGTGTAGAGAAAAAAATTAATTGCAAGAGGGGTGGAAGTCTATTAACTATGTCTCATAGGAATGATTTTTTTTCCTTCAAAAGTTATTATCTTTCAATCTACATTGTGAAATGGGATGAATTTTTTTTTGCACATTTATACAATAGTCTACTAAACTTTTGTATAGTTGAAGTCCAGAAAAAAAAAATTATTTCAATTTTGGTGAATGCACTAAAAAATGGTACCTTTTGAAAAATTTCCTTTAAAAAATTGTCAAGCATATCCTTTAGAGGTTAAATGCACTTTTTGTAGGATATACGATTTTTTTCTATAATTTTTTTGAAAGACAAAAACTTCATCTTTAGGAAGGAATAGGCTATGAAGTTTAGAAATCAAGATAGTCATGCACTTAAAGGGGGATTTTTTCACTCTAAAATTTAGAAAGACATACCATAAAGTTTTAAACCAAAAAAGTGTCCCTATTGTTTGCCAACTTTTATGCAAGAATGTTCTTTGGCCAACTACTCATCTTGCATGACTTTTTTTTTTATCAAAGTTGCTATTCAAGTATCTCGCAATGAATTGTTCTTAATCCCTAAAAATCCTTTCTTCACCAAGATATTTGCCTTTAAAGTAGAGAAAGTGGTTTTTGAGCATTGATTCCCTAACTACATTATTTGACTATGACTCTCCATAATTTAAAATTTTTGCACTAAACATTTTGATTTGAAGATTATTTTTAAGTTGAATATTTGAGTTGAAAATCTATTTTTTTTTAAATGAATTGTTTTCATTCTTTAAAGAATTACAAAGTAGAAGGTGGTATGAGATTGAAGGAAAAACTAAATTGTTATACCTTCTAGAATTTTTCTTTTTGAAAAAATAAAATTGAGTTAAAAACTTTATTTTTTCAAGAAGTTTCTATAATTGTCCACAAAACAAGAAGTTCTATACCTATCACATCACTAATCCAAATGGAATGAATCAAAGCTTTCTATGTAGACAAAAATATAATCTATAAGAAAAAAAATTAAAGAAAAATTATTTCAAGATTTTGTGGATTTTTTTTGTTGCCCAATCTCCCTCATTTTGAGCTTATTGTAGAATAATTTATGCTCCCGGGTACCAATTGAATTAATTTGTTTTTCTATTTTTCTATTTTAATTTTAAATCCCATCAAAAATTTGAAGTTACATGAGCCAACCTAAAATTCATTTTGTTTCTCATAGGGACAATGGGACTTGAGGAAGAGAGAGCATAAGTAAACAATGTTATGTTTTGAACTACTTAACTAAAAGATTACGTGGTTGCAATTTCTAAAAAAATATTTAAAAAATGAATATTATAGCTTTACCTTGAAAGAGATTAATTTCTGGCAATTTTGACCTCAAATAACCACAATATTTTAGGACAAAAATTGACATTGGGGAATATCTTCAACTTTACACTTGGTGCAACCTAGATGTAAAATAATAAAGCCTTCAATAAATGATTGTGAATTGTTTAGAAGACCATTCAAAGATGCACCTATAAGGTACCCCCCCCCCATTCCCAACCTCTGACCCATTCCCAACCTATAGGTGCACGTATTTTTGACTATGCTTAGAATGCGATTTTCTTTCGTTTGTAAGGTTGGAACTAATAAATACATGACACATGTCCCAAGTTGTGAAAAAAAATAGGGAATAATGATTAGGTAAAAAGTTATTGAATGATCGGAATTGGAAGAGTCTAGCCCCTAAAGTTCCTTGACTATGTTCTCACCAAAAATGCTCCAAAACTGCCATTTCTAGTACAAGTACCAAATTTTTGAAAAAAATCATTTTTGGACACATGTAACCGTAGGATCTTGTAGTACCCTGGTTTGAGAATATGTGGAAAAAATTTCAGAAATTTCCATCAGGTAGATTGGAAGATATTAGCATTTGAAGTGGCAAAAGTCCTTTTTTTGGCCCTGCGAAAAATTGGGCAGCTGCACTTCACAAGGTAAGATTATTATGAAAAAATTTCCAAAATGGTTGTGCTTCTTTGGATTCATTCTTCAAGGCAAGTTGACTACGTGCTTGAAAATTCTCAGATTATTTGGAATTGTACAACATATAGAAAAAAATAGTAAGTAGAAAGAAGTAGAGAATGGTTCAAAACACTAAATTGTTAAGAAGTTAATTATGGAATTGAAAAATGCCAATCCCAATGGTTGCAATGTTGTAATAAACAATCTACATCCTACAATTTTATTTTTTTGAAAAATATTAAAAATTGAGTGAAATAAACGACTTCAAAGTCTATTTTAGAGTAGACAATTCATAACTGCCCGCAAACTAAAAATCCTCATAACATTTGACTCATTGATCAGAATGGAATGATTCAAAGCTTTCAACGTATATATATATAAATCTAATAAACCAAGTTCAAATTTTTATTTTTGAAAAAAGTGATTTTTTCTGATCTGCCCGGACTGCCCGAGTTGAGAAACAAACAACATATTAGGCCATAACTTTTGACTCGTATTTCCAAATGTCATGAAATTTGGTGCACATGAAAGATATTCCTCGTTCCCACCTTCTATAAAAATTTCAGCCCAAAATATGCAAATCTCCAGTCACACATACCTGCCCAAAATTTCTATGTTGCCTAAAAAGGCATGTTGGTCCTTTAGTGGCTAGCCATTGGCCATGGGTCCAGTGCACTTTTCGCCTCTCAAAATTCATAGTAATTTCAATTCAAGCAATAAAATTACCAATTTTTTTGCAATCCATGTCATTTCTATTGATGTATCTCTGAAAAATATTTGTTTTGCCTTCACTACTCCAGATCAAGTCGGAATTCCTTATTTGGTCGGTTATGGGGGAGGGGGTACCTTACAATTTTTTGGAATTTCTTCAAGTCTTGGCTTTTTGAAAATTCACAAAAAGTTACAAAAATTCTCTAAAAACTATTATTGTTATTTTGTCAAAATGTGCAGATTTTCATTTGAGTACAATTAAAAGGAAACCTCTACTTGTATTTATACTCTCTCTACTCACTCTAATTAGTTGACACACTAATCACTCTAATTAGGTGACTAACATTTGTCACCAACTTTTGACATGAACATCTTCAGGCAACCTTCGTCCCTGGCGCCTATTCCGCAGCCAGGCACGCAGCGCATCTTTACCAAGCCACTTTTGACCACCACTCTTCATCCCCATTCATCCAATACAAACAGACTTCATCCTCCTAAAATCTACCAACCCTCCACTCTCTACAGCACATACATCCCCAAAATCTAGACATATCCATTATTGAGTTCCCAAAATCTACTTCTCTCCCAAGATGTAGCCAGCAGTATGACAATCTTCAGGGCGGAGAAAGACGTATTAAGAGCCTGTGGAAGCACTCTCACACATTGTTGCTTGTGCCGCTCTCCATCAATCGCTCGCACACGCGCAGCGAGCGACCTCGCGGGACCAGAGTTGCCCTGCAACTTTCTTTCTTTTGTTCCGCGTTTGCGAAATTCTGTGGAGACGGAGGCGTTCGCGATGGAGACGAAGGTGTTCTCATTGGAAGAGGTTTCGGCACACAACCACGCCCGGGATTGCTGGCTGGTCATCGGCGGAAAGGTGACCTTCTTGTTGTCATGGTCTTATACTGCAAATCGGAGCAAGCAGTAACCGCCGAGGAGACTTCGGGGCTGGTCTTGGGTTTAGGGGTTTCTTGGGATTCAGGTGTTAGTCTTTGTTTTTGTCGATTTATGAGGTCTTGATCGGGAAGAAATTTTTGTTCTTGATTCTTTGATTTGGGTTTGAAATATCAGCTGGGATGCGATTTTCTTACTCCCTCCGTCCTCAAATAAGTGAAATAAGTCTTTGTTTTTTTTTCAATTTATGATGTCTTGATCGGGAGGAATTCTATGTTCTTGATTCTTTGATTTGGTTTTGAAATAACTGCTGTGATGCAATTGTTTTATTCCCTCCGTCCTGAAATAAGTGAAATAGGTGTCCTAATTGAACCTCATGTTTTTTAGGTTGTTTTGAGCAGGATCTTATGGAGATTTTTTTCTGTCCAATTTTATTGAGGTTGCAATGAACACATATAATGTTCTTCACTGATTCTGGTGATGTGGAATTTGAACCTTGCTGAATCTATGCTTCTCACAATATGATCAATGAAATACGCATCAAGTGTTTTCAACGGACACTTATTTCGGTACGGAGGGAGTATTTTCTTAGTTTGTTAGTTTTCTAGAAGAGTTCTGGTGGAGTGTGTTGCCTTCTTGGAATAGGTTTAACCCTCAATTGAATCGTCTTTTGTCACGGGCAATTGATAGTTAGTTCTTATGCATTTTTTGTGGTTGCAGGTTTATGATGTTACCAAGTTCCTTGAAGATCACCCAGGAGGTGACGAGGTTCTGCTCTCCGCTACTGGTATGGTGGACAGTGCATGAGCTTGTTTGGCAGTCACATTCTGTTTGTGAAGCAAGTGTCTTTTGTGAGTCGCTTGAGAGCAGATTGTGAAAATCAATTGATGTAAAGAATTGGTGTGGAACATGTTTTGCAAGTGCCTGATGAGCAATTAAGATAGGGAACCTTTGCGCGTTGCCTTGGGTGGTTCTTCTTATTGAATTGAAATTTGTAATGTGATTCTTTGTCATTACTTTTGATAGGATTTCTATGCGGTATTTGGAATGTCAAATGAATATAAGTTATGCAGTTTTTCTCACAGGGTAAATATGTATTATTTGGATATTGTATGACTAAGTTATGAAGTTTATTCTCATAGGCCGAGTAAAGCTGGGGATAGGCTGTGATTCCTCATCTGGTTTGCATTGTCCTATTCACTAGACTCTAAATATGTACTCTGTGTCTCAAAATAAATCCGTGGTACTCCGACTAGTTTCCCACTAGAGATCCCAGATTTATTTTGAGACAGAGGTAGTACTTGTTATTAACTTTTATTTTACTTATGGTGTATCCATGGCAAAAGGTCTCCCATGAGAAGGGCACACTACCTTTATAATGGTGGTGAACTTGTGACCACCATTTTTTTGGGGAGGAAAGAGTGAAGTGCACACAATAGTAGGAAGTATGATGTTGTATGGGATTTTTATGATGATGTAGATCAAACCTAATAATATTTTTGTTTGATGAATTTCAGGGAAGGATGCCACTGATGACTTCGAGGATGTAGGTCACAGCACTAGTGCAAGAGCCATGATGGACGAATACTTCGTCGGTGAAATAGACCCTTCCTCATTTCCTTCCAAGCCCACATTCACACCCGCCAAACAAGCTACTTACAATCCTGATAAGAGTTCTGAATTTCTCATCAGGATATTGCAGTTTGTTGTCCCTCTTGCTATTCTTGCGTTGGCTGTGGCAGTGCGATTTTTAACCAAGAGTGAAGATGTCAAGAACAAGTGAAAGGTGTGTTCCTTCTCTTGTCCAGTACATGGTTGCTGGCACTGGATTCCCCTGGTACTTGGGTTTAGGGTAGCTATTAGATGGAGGTATAGCACTTCTTATTAGGGCTGGGGTACTGATGCATGGCATATAGGAAGGTGGATGTGACTTCCATACTTTCCTCCATTTGTAGTACAATAATCACTCTATTCAAGATTTTTTGGCTGACCATCATTAGAGATAGTTCAGAATATTTGTGTATAGTATGGACGCCTGTTGGCTTCTGAATACGAGTGCGATGCCTAGCGCTTTTGACTCTGCATTGATATGCCCTTTTACTGAACTTTTACGGAGTGTTGGGACAGTTCTTGGATTAGTAAGCAAAGTATCGACTGGCTTTTGGTGTTTTTGGTGTTTTAATTCTGGAAGGATGCTGCCCTTTCACAAAACAAAGGTAGTAGTCAGTCAAATATTATCGCATTTCTAGGTGCATTTTTGTTTTCTTTGAAACTCATTCTTTCATCAGACACTTCTAGTCTTGGGCTTCCTCATCTGTTTCCATTTTCCTTTGGAAGTCATTCTTTCATCATTCTTTCATCAGACTCTTCTAGTCTTGGGGTCCTCACTAGGTTAACCTTTTTGCAACCCTACTGTTAACCCCTAAATGCCCAAGGTACCATATTTTGGTGTTGACTAAACTTTGAAGTTATAGAAAATCCTAAGTACCATTTTTGGTTATAAATACTTTGAATATAAACACATCTTTACGTTGAATACCGTATAAAGTCTATTTGAAGCATTGAAAATCTGATTTGGGAAAAAATTGTCCATGGTTTTTCTATTGAAGATTTTGTACAAGGATGCCCCTTTCAAATCTCGAGTTTTTAGTGTTTGAGGCTCATGGGGATGAGCTTCAAATACATTGGATCTTGAGGGGAAGATCGATTTGGTCATTTATTTCATGAAATTGTAGAATAAATTTTGAGAAGTTGTAAATCAATTATATAGTATGTATGTTATTGTATGTCTTTTAGCCTCATTTTTTTTTCATGACCTCAATGTTAGATTTGACATGTAAAAAGAGGATTGAAAGACTTCAACTCACTTTTGCAATTTTAATACCCTCTTGATCAAATATTATAACCTTTCAATTTATTGTGTTTGCTTTTCCTATGTAGTCTATTACACATTTAGTTTGAATTCATATGGTTATAATTTTAAAAAAATTGGTAAAAACTAATCAAAAATTAAGTTTTTTTATTAGTTTTGAGCAAACTTCAAGAAGTTCAAGAAAGACCTTGGACATTTAGGGGATAATGGATGCAATAGTAATAATTTGGAGTTTTTCACTAGGATTACATTAAGAATCTTAGGGTTGCTTTATACCTAAAGGCTAAACCAATTTGTTGTGTAAGATGCCTATAATCCTCACTTGTGATTGAGCAAAAGGTTGAAATTGTTCAACCAGACTCGAGAGGAATTGACACGACTTCTAGGTGTAAAGTTTCCCCAAGAAACAAAATTGATGGATCTTGAGCATCTAGTTGTGCAAAATGTGCTCTTGAGTTAGATTTTCCTTAGCTATTTGGCAACCGTTGATGATCATAAGCATTGAAGATATGTTTTTCAAAGTTGCCAAGTCAGGTAGTACCTCATTTTCAACTTTAATGTTGAATTTTGTATTGATAAAGAAATTATAAAAATTCCCTAAGAATGTGCACAATCAAACAACTTTGATCAAGGTCCTATTTTCATGTACTTGAGAAGTCGGCCCAATATAATTGAAGATAAAGTATTTGTTGATTGTTTACATGTCATTGTTACTAATTGGTGAAGGAAAACAAGCAAACTTTGCAACGTGATTTAACCCTTAAAGGACCGAGGCACATTTTGTCAAAAATTGTCAAAAAAACTATCACTTTGGAGGATAGTATGAAAAAAATGAATTAAAAAAAATTAAAAATTAAAAAAAATTAAAATTTGTATTAGACTATTGTGGGAATGTGTGGAAAAAAATTTAGAAACTTCTATTGTAGAGATTGAAAGATTATAACGTTTGAAGTTAGAAGAAAAAACTTTTTTCTGACCTTGCTTAATGGGGTCAATAGACTTTAACTCCTCTTAGAATGAGATTTGCACTACTCTAACACATGGTTATTTTTTTGATAGTTGCATCCAATGTCATTTAGTTACATGCCAAATTTTAGAAATAGGAAGAATTTTGTCTATACAGCTTAGTATGTCCCAAAAGTTCAAGGGAGTATAACTTTTTACTAGGCACTCAATCGGAAAAGAAAATCATATTCCCGTGAAGAAGGTATATATTCACACCTTTTATCAAAATTTCATGAACACCTAACCAAAAATAACTTTATGCGCAACTGCTTGAAATTTCTTGTGTACGTTAAATTTTTACTTAGTCCCTTAGAGGTTTAAGGAAGGAGTTAATGGTTCATAGAGTTTTGTTGATTGTTAACTTGGTTGAATTTGATAATTGACTTTGAACTACAATAGAAGTTCAACTTATTTGCGACTTGCCATATTTGTTATCAAAAAATTGTAGTTTAACTCCTCATAACATAATGGAAAATCATTGTTGAAAGTTTTCTAGTGGTATATCATATGCCAAATTGGATAAAATCTCCTCTTGTTGGATTCCTATTAACAAATTGACATGTTACATTCTAAATATTAGTACAGTTTAATCCCTAAAAGTCCAGCATGCATATTTTGGCATCATAGAAATTTTGGGCAGGTATATGTGACTAGAGATTTGCATACTTTAGGCTAGAACTTTAATAGAAGATGAAAACAAGGAATATCTTTCATATGCACTAAATTTCATGACATTTGGAAATATGAGTAAGAAACTATGGCCTAATATGTTACTTTTTCCCCGGCTGGACAATCTGGGGAGATAAAAAAAATCACTTTTTTTCAAAAACAAAAATTTGAAATTGATTTTCTAGAGTTATATACACAAGGAAAGCTTTGAATCATTCCAATTCAATCAATGAGTCAAAAGTTATGAGAAGTTTTTGTTTGCAGGGAGTTATGGATTCTCTACTCTAAAATAACCTTTGAAGTCATTTATTTCATTCAATTTTCAATATATTTGGATAAAAATAAAATTGTAGGATGTAGATTGTTTATTACAATATTTCAACAATTGGAATTGACATTTTTCAATTCCATAATTAAATTCTTAACAATTTAGTATTTTAAATCATTCTCTACTTCTTTCTACTTACTATTTTTTTCCTATATGTTGCACAATTCCAAATGAATTGAAATTTTCTAAGCATATAGACAACTTGTCTAGGAAAAAGAATTCAAAGAAGCACCACCATTTTGGACATTTTTTCATAGAAAAGTGGGCTTTTTTTGCAGAGCCAAACAAATGATTTCAATGAGTTTGAATGCTTATATCTTGCAATCCACACAATGGAAATTTCTGAAACTTTTACCACGTGTTTTGAAGTTAGCATACCTACAAGATCCTATGGTTACATGTGTCAAAAAAAAAATTCAAAAATTTGGTACTTGTACTAAAAATGGCAATTTTTGAGCATTTTCGGTGAATATATAGTCATGGAACTTTAGAGATTAATAGTAGAACACCAATGATAAAATTCATGGTTATAAAAATGCTAATAATCTATGCACATGTGTTATGCTATTTGTTTGCATAATTTAAATTAAATGTATTCAAAATGATTTGTTACTACAAGCAATCGCTACAATATAGTACTAAACATTTTTAAATAACCTTTGGTAGAAACATGACTTCCTACTATGGAAATAGACCACAAAAACTTCAGCTCTATATCATTAATTTTGGATACTCCCCAGTACTAAAAACCCCTAAATAGAAAAGTGTGACAAATTAGCTAAATTTAAATTTAAATATGAAGTGGTTTTTGAAAATTTCTAAAAAACAATGGGATCTAATGGCGTGGAGGACGAGAGGTGTTTCTCCACCTTGAAATTTTTGAAATCTTGCCAAAGGAATTGTTTGGGCAAGCACTTGTCGCTTGTTTGGCCAGAAATTTTATTCGTTGGATACTTTCCTATACAAGGAGGCCATCGAGTCCTGGAAAAATGCGGTGAAAATTGGCCGGCATGGGGATGTGTAATCTTCAGCCGGTTGACTAGTATCCTCCTCTATCCACATTCCTTAAACCTTAGTTTTCATGAGATTTTGTTGGATTTGCACCTCAATCAATGTTTCCTTGACAATCAATGTCCATGTTGCAATGTATTTTGTGTTGCACACTTCTACAAGCTAGAGTGCGAGAATGTGGGCTTCATCGACTTCTGGGAGCCTTCAATGACTTTTTTTTTAATCTAACTAAAGCTTGTAACGTTGTTTGTCTGTCTTGTGTGTAGGACACTAACACTACAATTTGGGCACTCTTGCTTTGTGCAAGTAGGGTTCAATCCCCTAGTTAGTGACAGTTTGCAGTTTGCAATGCCTGACTTAAAGTTTGGAGTTTGCAATGTTAGGCTTCAAGTTTTTAGTTTGCAATGTGTGCAAATTCGTTCTTATGATGTGAGTTTCTACTTTGCAATGTGAAAAGCATACAGAACATAAAAAACATCAATGGAAACAGTGAGCATGTCAGTCAATTTCAAGTCTCCACTTTTGCATTACCTTGCCCAAATAATCTTGCAAATTGTTTCTAGAACTTTGCAATTACACACTGCAAATGACCAGATGTAGCCAACTGTGACATATTACAATTCCTCCAGTGTCGCAAATATGCTTTCACCAAGGAAAAAAAAACAGTATCCATTAATCTACATTATTTTTTGAAATTCATCCGACTGCTTCCACCCCGGAAATACCAAGTCCCGGAAATAGGCGCCCTCCCCCTTCTCCTCATGCACATAGGAATAGCTTCCTGGCGAATTCCAAAAAACTAATTTTGGAATCGCTGGTTACATGTGTTCAAAAATGTTTTTTTTCTAAAATTTGTTACTTGTACTAGAAATGGCAGTTTTGGAGCGTTTTTGGTGAAAACATAGTCAAGGAACTTAAAATCATAATCACAATTTATCATTTTCAAAATCAGATTTTTGATGCTAAAACTGCACTTTAAGAAGAATTCTTCAAAAATATAAACTACTAGGAATGACAACTTTCAATAGGTTTTATTTTAACTTCAAAGTTTTGTCAATACCAAAATTTCGCACTTTGGGCATTTATGGGTTAAGTTAGTTATGCGTAGACACTTGAGTGTCAACAACAGTACATTATGTAGACCTTGTCAAGGGCCTCGTCATTTCTACGAAGGCTACCAAGCTATGAAGGCTTTCGGGAGTTGAACCGCATTAGAATTAATATAAGATTGGACCTGTTGCTAAGCCTATGTAATGTCACTGAAACTTCAAAAGCCAATTTGTGAGTTTATTAGAACCTCTCTTAGTGCATAGTGCCGGGACTATGCACTAAGAGAGGTTTTATGCAATTGCACAGGTGCAATATTGAACTATGCACTAAGAGAGGTTTTATGCAGTTGCACAGGTGCAGTATTGAACGTGGCTTGGCTTCTAACTACGGGGCCTCCAACTACTGTTCAGAAATAAATGCTTCAAAGTACAAACTCTCTTACTGCATAATATGCACTAAGAGTATGCAATAAGAGAGGTTCTACTGTAGCCATTGCTTCAGAGCTATGTCAAGAAAAGAAAAACTGAACAGATCTGCATACATAACCGAACAGCATATGGAAGTGCCCAATCATGATATTCAGATGTAAGAAAAGAGAACTCAGTTTCAAGCAAAGTAACTGTAGGCCGAACAACAACACCCTCTGAGAATACACCAGAGGGTAAATTTCCGTAAACAAGTTCCCTCTCTTTTGTCGACAAAAAAGTCCTTTACATTGTATTTCACCTAACAGGTATCTAGACCTTGAATTGTTGGCAAACTATTCCACTGCCAGCCTTGACACATAAGGTCTTGGGTCAAGCAAATGCACTTGCACTCAATATTTTGAAAAGGTGAAATGTGCAGGTTCAGAATGTCAACCGCACAAATTACTGGACACGCATTGCCATGAGCAAGTATACGCTCCCGGAGAAAGTGAGCATACGCATTCACCTTCATTGATGCAGCACACATTCTTCAACGGTGCAACCTCTGGAAACCTGCAAACGCAGAAACTATGGTAAGCACGTCCTGCGTTTGCCAATCGAAGACAGAGCATCACAGATACAAGCGCAAGACCATCAACCCTCACTGTTGAAAGAGGACCAAGTATACGACAAGTACCTATGTTGCTCAAATCTTCAGCTTGCAGAGATGATCGAAAAACAGCAATAGAATCAAAACTGAAATGCGGTCCAAAATAAATTACCATACTATGATTTTCCAAAAATCTAAGACGCACAATTAAATCTTATCCTTGGAAGCCCATGTATGTATAGATCGTAAATATTTCTCGCAGTGCAAAAAATCCTAAGAATTTTTTCTAAAGAAGGGTTTAAGTGCCTTTATGCACCTCATCTCACGTCTATTATTGCTTACACTCAATCCTGAACTCCAACCAGGTCGGATTAATTGTATACTCAAATTTTCAGTCCGAGCTCAATTAACAGTCCGAGCTCAGGACTGTTAATTGTATACTCAAATTTTCAACGATAGAAAAATAGAAATCAAGGCAGATAAATGTCGTTGAATTAAGCACACTGATATGGACAACACTTTCTTGAACCAGAAACAAGACAAAAAAACAAATGTGCCATACCTAGAAACCGCCGTGTCGTATCGCCTCAACACTGATGCAAAATGAAGAGAAAACCATTGAAGCCGTCCTGCTTGGGACTACTCGTTCCAAGCTAACAATTCAGTTGAAAAATCGTAGGTACACGCCCCCAAGGCACCTTGACAGAGATTCCATGTCCTCTAAAACGTTTCTCATGAAGTCACATACTTACAAAGACTCACAAACTGTGGAAATGTGAAAATCGAATAGAAATTCTTGCAAATCTCAAAAACTGCAGTGCGCAATCATCGTTTCACTATTTGAAACCTAAAGACTCGAGAATGAAGTGAATACTAAAGGTCAATCGATTGTCGATTGCATGGACTCCGTAAGAAGTGCAAAGGGAAATCACATATATTACAGCCCTGCCACAGAGAATTGAATTCAAAGTGCCTGTGAGAGAGTAAATTGGAACTGGAGATGCCCGAAAAGTTGAAGATAACTCCGGAGAGCTCAAAAATCTATCACACAATACGTTTGCTGTGCCATCTCACCACGTGCCAGTCGGACAAAATCATGCGTTCTCGGTTCAACCCCGCTTCAATTGAAGGTCTTCTTGCCAGATTAACGCAAGTGCAACAACAGGAGATGAAGAGGAAGAGAGAGAGAGTGGCAGGTGATCCTCAGGTTAGGGTTTCGGGTTTTAGTGAGGTATCGTTCCCAGTAGTACGTTTTTTCGCACGTCTCGACTGGTAAGTTTTCACAACAGTCGTTTCAACGGGGACAGTCCTTTTTCTTCGATAGGTTTTCAACTCTGCAACAGGGGCAACTTCAGACTCAGTAGATTGCTCCTCATGGTTCGCAGTTTCAATCAAACCATTCACACTGGTCTTCTGCTTCGCGTTTTTAACTTGCGCATCAGCCTTCTCTTTCCCACTCCTCTTAGACCGCGCCACTCTCTCAGGCTTGATTTCAGCAATGGCGTCGTCGTCTTCGTTTGACTGACACAGAGGAGGCGAAAGCTCCCCCAACGTGCACACCCGTCGCCACACGTCCGGCGTCACAGGCAAGACCGAAAGGCGAGACTGGCGCAACAGAATCCAGTCATGCATGGCGCCATCACCCCTGATGACGGACAACGGCACAGGCTTGGGAAAAGCCGCGAGCGCGCGAACGTCCACCATGGAACTTTTGCCGGTGTCGTCGCTGACGTCCGGGTACGCAGCTTTCACGACCTCCACCACGCCAACCACGGCAGGGCCCTTGCCTGAGTGGTAGAAGAAAGCATGATCACCTTGTCGCATACTCCGGAGATGGATCTGCGCCAAAGCGTTCCGCACACCGTCCCATTGCGAAACCCCCCCGTTCTGCTCCTGATGCTCCCATCCCCACTCTCCCGGCTCCGTCTTCATGAGCCAGTACCCCATGCTTGCACTGCCACTCCCTGTCTGCAAAGCAACTACATTCACCCCCCTACGCCTAAACCCTAACCCTAAAACCTTGACAACCAGCGAAGTACCGATAAAACTGCGAGAATAGAAGAGGGAGGTCCTATGAGACGCAGACAGCATTGAGCTATGAATGAACACCGTAGAGGCCTTCGATCTCCGGCGCCTGTACGTCGAAATAACTATTCATCTTAAACAAAAGAAAAACTCGACTACTTCTACCCAATTCATGAAATTTCCAACAGGCACTATAATTTCTTCGAACTCGTCCCTTGTATCAAGCAAAGTGGACGATCTGAGACTGAGAAAATAGAAGAGGGAAGCTCTATGTGACAGATACAGAGAAACCAAGAACGACTACGTTGAAGAATTCTCAGAAAGCTTGAGCTAACCTAAAGACCGATTCAGATGTGAGAGCCAGCAAGCGATTAAATTTCACAAAGGAATGATCGAGTTAAGAGGAGTGCTTCGATGAATCAAACCCGAACTAAGTTACTCGTGCCGAAAACGATGAGTTGCAGAAAAGCTCCGAAACAGGAAGTGAAAGGCAGTGCCACGGCTGCCTTCGGGAGAGCATTGCTGTCTCCATACACTTGAAGGTGCCGCCGATCTCAACAAATTGTTGGCGAAGGCGCTCGATGGAACGACGGGGGAGGAAGAGAGGGATCAAAGCCTAAATAATGGCACACTGGCTGCACTCTGTTCAGGATCGTGTGGACAATCGAGTTTCGTCCCCAACCAGGCAACGAACGTAAACCACCGCCAGAAATTTTGGTAGGGTAGTATGCTCTTAAAGCGACCATTTAAGAGCTGTTTGCCTTTTCGGGGAAGCTAAACTCCTTGAAACAATTTCTCAGTTAATTTTTGGAGGAAGAAAAATGGAATTGGCATCTAACCCAAGTTGTTTCATATTTTTTGGACCTTCGTGGAATTAGTTACAAATTTTTGAAGTTGAAATGCAGTGGTTACTAAAACCGACCACCTCCTGAAATGTTTACTGCTGGTACATTGAAGAAAGCGAAATGTACTTCTGTGTCATGTTCGCTTTTAGAGCCCGCTCGCTTTTAGAGCAGACTACCTTAAGTGGACATGTCATGTTCGCTTTTAGAGCACGCTTGCTTTTAGAGCAGACTACCTTAACCCAGTAAGGACGCCGCGGACCATAAGTGTCCGATGAATGACAAGGGATTCTCCAATGTAGGACAGAACTACAACTATTCATCCTTGGAGTTTTTTGTGGAAAGTGGAGAACATCTACAGTAGCTTGACTTCCAATGAGTACTTTTGGATTTTTTTATTCCAATGACTCTCACGGTTATACAATGCATGATTTCCAGGGTCACTCCCCGCGTCCTTACAGGGTTAAGTGGACAGCAACTTGTTTGAAAAACCCATCCTAGGGTCGATTTTAGGTACACCTACTTTTAGCACTTGAAAATTCATAGTTTATTTATACAAAATCTAAAGAATGCATTCTAAGAGAATCCAAAGTGCCCTTTCATTACTAACCCCTATATGCCTAAGGCCTTTTTTGAGCTTCTAGGAATTTGCTCCAAATTGAATAAAAAGCCAACATTTCGATATGTTGTATCAATTCTTTTTGAATTGTAGCCATACAAATTCAAACTAGACCTGTAAGAGATTACACAGAAAAAGAGTACACAATAATATCATTGATGGATTGGGTTTGTTTGTTTCATTTTTAATAAAGTGCCAGAGTGGCGATATTGAATATTATAGCGGTGCTCCAAATTTCAACATTCATCCACATATTGGATAGAAAATATCACATTAGCATATCACATATCCATAATTCAGTTTTCATCCACAATCTGGCAATTTCATCCAAGAATTTTTTTAAATTTGAAGTTTTTTGGCGATTTTTCGCCCCATTAGTGTTATTTTATTCTATGAGCTTGGTGCAAGGCCCATTATTTTGGTGCAAATTGACGACAAATCGCCAAAAAAAACACTTTTATGGATTGAAAGATCATAATGTTTGATCATGAGGGTGTTAAAACCACGAAAGTGATTTGAAGTCTTTCGATCCTCTTTTCACATATCAAATCTAAAAAGTTGGTCACCAAATAAATATGAGGTTAAAGGGCCTAACATGCATAACCCCAATCAGTTTATGGCTTCTCAAAATTTACACTACAATTTTTATAAATGAATTTAGACTATGTGATTTTAGAAAGCAATTGAAGCTAGGTGTATTTACTTTACTAGAAAGATCCAAACACAACGTTTACGGTTCAATGATAGGAACCATGGCCAAAACCTTATTCAGATGCATTCAAAATTAGGCGTATGTACCTTATTAGCTAGAACGATCCAATAAGTCATTTACAATTCAATGATAGGAACCACTCTCAAAACCTTATTCAGATGCATTCATGTGTTGTTACCTTAGTCAATGTGAATGTTTGCCCGCATAATTGGGCATTGCACATTTTTCATCTAAATTTAATTTGTGCACATTGGCTAAGAAAGTTGTTTTTTTGCTAACATATTATACGGAGGAATATCCTTATTGTTGGGTGTTTAGCAAAATATTGCCTTCCTTGTCATGCTTCACCTCCTTCGTGAAGAAGTTATTTTGCAATACACTTTCTTCCTTGGGCAATTCCCCTAAATATTGAGTCTTTAATTTTATTGCTCTTCCTTGAGAGTCAATAAGGCTTGTTGTTAATTTTTGATAATTTTTGGTAATTTTCTCAAACTACTAGTTGAACTATTTTATTGAATGGTATATACTAACTCTATTCTGGAGGTTACTTATAAGTATTCATACACTTCAAAAATTGTCATAACTAATTGAGAAATTAGATTTTTTTTTTCAATAATTATGAATATGTTGAAATACAAGTAAGACATTTGTATAAAATTATTTTTTCAAATTCTTACAATGATTTTTAGAATTTTTTAGAATTTAATCCTCCCTTCGTCCCATAATGATCTTCTTGTTGGACAAAATGTTATGGATTAAGGTTGAAAATATCATTTATTTCAAAAAAAAATTGAGATTTCAGTAGAATTTAGTGCACTCCTACAGTACTAAAACTTTGAGTTTCCAAATCCTTTCCAAAATTTAGTTTGAGAATACTGAAACAGGGAATTCTTGAGGCATTTATGAGGAGCACCAGTGGTCATTCATTTGCCCATTTTCTTTGGATCAATACCAATACTCAATTGATTAGAGTATGTGGGATAATAAGAGTGCTTGTGGCATAGTGCTTGTGGCCCAAAGTTTGAACTATCAACCTATGGCCTAAGACCATGTGGCCATTGACTTGCAACTTTTGACTTGACCCATGACTTGATTAGGAATGGGTGCCATTGTGGGGAATAATCTCAACCTATCAACCTTTGGCCCAAGACCATGTGGCCATTGACTTGCGACTTTTGACCTAACCCGTGACTTAATTAGGAATGGGTGCCACTGCGGGAAATAATCTCAAGAGTACATGCTTCCTATGGATATTTTTCCCATTGGAGTTTTATTTTTAATAATCTCAACAGTACATTCTCCAAAAGATCATTTTGGGACAAAGAATAAAAGGCAATTGGAAGATTATTTTGGGACTGAAGGAAGCCATATCAAATTTAATAGTGAAAAAAACTTTCAACAAAAGTAAATTTTCTTCAAGATTCATTAGTAAGTGGGTTTTTGGAGTAAATTATAAAACTCATAAATATTTGGATTCATATTTTAGTTAGAAATATTTCACTTAGTTAAATTTTAAAATTTGTGGAATTCTTACCAAAAAATTCCAAAAACATTGCTCATTTCACTTACTAAAGAATCTTGCAAAAAATTTACTTGTATTGAAAATATTTTTCTCACTAATAAATTTGATTAAATTATGAAAAATTCAAAATTTGTTTTAAAAACTTTGGAAAATTTGTTTTATGCAATTGAGTTACTTGTACCACAAATTTGTTTAAAATCTTTAATTCCTCAATTAGTATGGCAATTTTTGTAATTGTACGCAACATTTTGTGAGCCACTGTTAGCACAACACAAAAAATAAATTTAGCCAGCACTAATTCTTTCTTTTACAAAGAGTGCCTTCTGTATTTCATTGTCAAATGCGGTAAATCAGTAATAGGATAAATCAACGCACTTCTGATTGCCGTGGCAGATGGCCTAATTTAAAAGTATGGCAGAAGGTGCTACTTATCCCATATTTCAAGCTGATGAATGAGAAAAAAGAACACAAGACCGACTAATTCCTTTGGGTTGAGAAGTTGCATTTCTAATTGCAGATGCCACTGATTTGAACTGCTGTATTTCAAACGTCAGTTAGTTTTCATACTCCAAAGTATGAAAACTTTCATAATAGCCACATGCAATTTATGTTGGAACATCCATAAAATTCTACTCCCTATCTAGCTGAGCAGTTGCTACAGTTCCATCGAGTGATGGACCGAGACATAGGAAGGGATAAGACAAATCGATATTAGTACAGTACAAAACTCCAGTACAACTGGTCTTCAAAACAGACAGCGGTTGGAAGCAAGCACATTTGGACTTACTTTCACAACACGCACATCCTGTCACCAATATGACCCTTTGGGGTCTCTTCACAAACACGCTAGTGAGAGTCTGGAATTGGAAACCTCGAGTCCCTCCACCTCTAAGCACCTATGAATTAAAAGCCTTCCACGATGAGTATGGAAGAGCGCAACATTGTTTCTGTAATGTATATAAACCTATACTTTCTCAGTTTGAACAAGAATGAGATAAAATAAGATGATTACCTCCCTTGCGGATTGAAGGGAGAAAGCTATTGACTTCAAAACTTCGTCTGCAATTTGCAGGGTGTGTTAACCACCAGCTATGAACGCTTCAAGAGAGCCAAAAGTATGAGGGCGGCGGAGTCTTTGGCTTTCTTGACGCTCGGCATGGGTTCTCCAAAACATTCTTCGGTCCACCCGTCCGTTGTGGTCAGCACTCGGACAGAGTATGTGAACCTCTTGGCGTGCGCTGGTCCGCCTTCCAGAACAGACCTGTAAAATCCCGAAACGTAGATAGTCAGGAACCAACTCTCCTTCAGAGAGAATATGGAGAAAGCATTCACACTTCATCACAAATTTGGATATGACTGCTCCATGAAGGAGAGAAGGTCCAAGAAGTAGGAACAACACTACCGCACAAGAGCTCGCCAGAAGTTTAAAAAAAAATGACTGCACAGGGGATGAGCATGAATTGAAACAGAAACCAAAATTCAAAAGATATAATGCAAGCCTGCCTGTATTGCGGCATGGGCCATTGTCTCTTCAAGCACAGGTCATTGAGCGTTTGTCGAGTGAAATTGGAATTTCCGTTCTTATTGGCTTTTCCAGCGTTGCCGTCACCATTCTCTGCCTCGGCATCTTTCTCTTTCAGTACTTCTTTCTCTTTCAATATAACCAACGCATTACGGGCTGCTAATTTCTGTGCCATTTTCTTCTGTGCATTTTGCGCAGAACCAATCTGTACACCATCTATAAATACCTCAACGGTCGCCACATTCCCTGCACGCGATGCCTTGTACTCTAGTCCCTCAGCTTGTTGTTGACAACGTTCTTGCAGCTCTCGAACTGGATGCATGGGTAATGTCTCCGGGGTCACCATTGGTTGTACCAAGGGCTCAAATACCTACGCAAAGCGTGTAGTGTTCGTGAGGAAATGAATCCAAGTAGGACCTCTATATGCTTATGTCAACTACGTCCATCTTCAACTCTAATGCCAAACCCAGCAATCCATACATGAATTTGATCGTCTTGAAGAGTTCACTAGAAAATAAATGGAAAAATAAGTGAGAACAGCTGCCAAATTAGAAACGTACCTTCCACACTAGGTCAGAGTCTAGACACGTATCTAGAAATAGGGCTCCAGCGATGGACTCCAGAATGTCGCCGAGCACTTTCGGAGCCTTGAAATCTCCAAGCCCAAAGGAGTTTACTCCAGGCTTATCCAACTCCGTCTGTATGTCATTAACAAAATTGCGAATCTGCATGTACAAAAGACACCATATTGTAAATACCAAAAAAATCAACGTTTCAATTTCTAAATTAAATACAGAATCTTCATCAACTTGATGAGCAAATATACAAGCCAATGCCAGTCAATCAGTTGCTCACAGGTACCTTCCAAACAAGCGGAAAGAACTCATGAGACGATATAGTCCAACAATCAGGTGAAAAAACTGCAGTTTAGGAAGTTGCGAGCATATGCATTACTGTCGGTGCTTAAAAACGCAAATACAACAAATGCTCCAGATCTTCAAACAAAGCGAGCATGCCCTACAGCATAGAAAATGCGAGTGAAGAACCCCAACGCAGGATAGGGATAAATACCTGTGTTTCTAAAGCACTAGAGCCATGCCGCAAGTGACGGTGAAACGAATGCTTCACGGCGACACGGGCAAAATTCTCATTATTCACGGCAGCAGCTCGCAAATCGGTCAATCTACCTGGCGGTAAATCAGTATACTTAAAGAATAAATACCGTGTGATCAGATGGTCTAACACGGCATCCCCCACAAACTCCAGCCTTTGGTAGCAAGGGACTCCCGAGGATGGTCGAGACGCATGTGTGATAGCTTCAACCAGAAGACTTCGCTCTCGGAATTTGTGCCCAATGCTTGCCTCTAATGAAGGGAAGTCGATGCTTCGCAAGACAGCTTCAGGAACTTGACAGCCTGATATGGCCAACTGTCCGTCCGCTTCATCAAATTCAACGGGAATACCTATCCAGTTCATCAAGTGAGTTGCAGCGTCCTGGCCCCCTTCTACATAGTAGATTCCAATAAATGCTTCGACCACATCTGCCAAGGTTTTACTCGAAAGCACTCGATACGCACTCGAATCCCCCTCGATTTCACCGTCTTCCATGTTCGCAAGGTCGTCATTAAGCTCGGTTACAACAATTTCACCTTCTTCACCTACAACTTCCACTACTTCTCCTGCACCTACAGGCTTCTCTTTATCTGAATCATCGCCATCTTTTGTATCCTCGTCGAATACAGGAGGCACCCCAGGTGCAGCCCACCGGGACGGCGCAAACCGGTCAGCCTGAATATAGCTCTGAAGACCTTTCTCCAGTGCATATTGATAGAGGACGGAATTACTAACAATTTGCTGTCTCATGCGTGTCAGCTGCCCTTCATGTTTACTGGGAAACTTCAGAAATAATCGACGACTGACAACCCATTTCAGATATGCATCGCCCAGTAGCTCAGCACGCTCGTAGCTGAATGTCTCTTGACAGGACGCAGCTGTCAACGCCTCCAGTACCTGCCGCAATTTCCTTGAACGTTAGAGATAATAACAGAAGTGAGACTATATCATATACTACTATTTGCTGCTAATGTCAATTAATTCGGAATACTAAAAGCAACTCAAAGAGATACGAGCCAACTTAGAAAACCTCCAACTCATTCAGTGAAATTCACGAGAAAGGGTAATATACCTTCGAAGCTGCAATAGGGTAATCGATTCGGTGCTTCAGCTGTATGGCAAGTAACATACTTTCCACTCGTCTCATAACTGATGGCAACCTCTGCGCACCTCTCACTAAAGGTCCTGGGAGAGGATGTACAAAGCAAAGCTCTGGTGGCAACATCACGTAGTACGTCTTATCCAATGCATCTTGCGAATTCGCAGGACCTGCACAAATCTCCCCGAAGTAACAAGTTAAAGGTGAAGAGTGAGGATGGTCACGCGAAACCCTTCACTCTAGAATTTTTGGTGTTGCGGTTAAGCTGTGATAATTCAACCAAAGCAAAACTGAGTCTGGAATCTTGCTAGAAGAGTATCAGGGCACTACGAAGAAGCGGGAGTCAAGTAGAGAGAAATACCATCGGAGGTCTCAAAGCGTGGCGACAGCAGATTTTTACAGTGGGAAACTCCACGGCCCCTCAAAAGAGGTTGTTTTTTGCAAACCAACTCGACACCATACCTGCAAACTCTCAAGGGCACCGTTAAAAGTGTCAAGAAATCATTCTACTCAGTTGCAATGCGTCTACCAGTAGCAAAAATGAACAGCACAACTCATTTTGTACATCACCATGATAAAAACCAGTTTCCCGGAAACCCATATTTGCTAAAACGGCGAAATCTGGAGAATAGTTTTGAGAAACCGGATCCGTTTTGAGTCACCCAACTGAAAACTGGAGCCCAGCTGAACCTCACACCTATAACAGTCCTCGGCTTTAGAGCTCAAGGTTTCAGTTAGTCAACTCAAAACCCGAGTTTTCAAAGCTCTAGGCACTTAGAAGTACTCCTTTTCAGAGTTTGAGCATACGAAATAGTTGAAGAAACACATCCTTGGCGCTCTGGGATCCGCCATTTCAACAAATCTGACCATCGGAATAGGCTATCGTATCTCTCACCATAAAAAACCATGGAGTCCAAATGAGGGGATTTCACCTTGAAACTTGACAAAAGGAAACTTTGCTTAAAATAAAGGATGGTTCTGAATCTTACTTTTGCTTATAGTAATCCGCGTAGGATGTGTATTCCAGAGGACCGAGGTATCCATCCTTTTGAGGAAAGGAGCTGTCGGCAGTCATGTCAATGCGAACCGCATCTACGTAAAATCTCTTTCCAGAATGCACTGCAGTGACGATCCGTCCCACCAATCCTTCAACTTCAATAAATCCGTCCGCCAATAGAAGCTTACCCTCCGGAGGCACTTCCTGTATGACCGTCTTCTCCACCGTATCTTGAGCAGGAAGTAGACCCGTGGCTTTCACCACATCAAATTGGGCTACCGCACCACGAATTCCATACGTTGGATGTGCCCTTTGCCCGAAGGCAAGGCCACATCGCAGTTTCCCGAAACCGTACTCTCTACGATCACCACCAAGAGCACGTTCGTCGGTCCCCAAGTACACGTCCGGCCGCGCGCGCTGCAGGGGATTGTTCCACGCATCTGTTTCAATAGTCATTTTTACCAAGTCCCAGTCCACTGATTCTATAGGATCCGACGAAACTTTGTGCACAACCGGCACAAATAGATATGCCTTGACGGGATCCCACGGAGTAGTTGCCGGCTCGACATTCACGTCTAAGACAATACTCATCAGCCTCACATGAAAACTCTTCAGTTCAGTCAACTGCAAAAAACAACCACCTCAACAATTTCAGTTCCTTAAAGAAAACAATCATTCCTAATTAGATCCTCAAGAGTGAAACTCTCTTGGAGAGCTGTCATAAAACGTTACATTCTGTCCATAAATCCAGATGGCAAGTATTTTCTTTTTCAAAAAGGACTCGTTACCAAAGACTACGCGTTATTGCGTGGACAGAATATCATCAAAAGCGGATCTTAAAGTTCATTTAACAGATAATGTAGAAGAAAACATTCAGAGTTCGTCTAATAGACAAGTAATTTTCATTAGGATACACCAGATTATTAGTCCGGGTGAGCTGAACTAGCGTACCCTTGCTCATCAAGAAATATGAAACTATACGTTGAGTATAGTTCGCAAAGTTAGCTGCTCACGTAACAGAATTAATTTCCAAACATCCTGCATACAACAAGAACGACCTGATACTTGACATCAAAGCCAAGTGTGGCAGCAAGTAACCTGATGGAATGGTACGCGTTCTCTTAAAATATAGAAAAAAATATCGTTTGGCCGTAGTTCTGTTTAAGAGTATTAAAGCTCATTCTTATATAGTATGTAACGAGATTAATAAAGGCAAGTGGTACTATTGTCTTAAACATTTGAGGTCAAAAGATATTCTCCTCAAAGCACCCCATCAACATACCCACAAATAGTTAATTATAGCAGTATCATATTCGCATGTCGTGATACAGTCGACGTTGATCCTATCCCAGGTGTGAGCATAGACATCATTTCAGCACAGCGCAGGAAACACAATCAAGGAAGAGAGAGCTATATTACCTGAGGTAGGCTCAAATCCAAGGCACCACAGAAGTCAAGTGACGCTCTAGTGGTCATTGTCCGTGCAACAAAAAGATCCATTGCCATCGTTAACACCTGCATTTAGATTACAGCACTTTCAATAGACGAGTACCCAACAATATATCATGCGCCAAAACAGAGACAATTTATTTCCCAAATCGATGGGTCTAAATTTCGGAAAGATCTTCAAAATAAGGTTGAAAAATCAGCAACGCACCCTCAACTTTCCAAATAGTCTGCTAGTATTTACGATTTCCCGGTCTAATCAAAGATCCAAAAAGTCAAAGATCCAAAAAGTCTGGACAAGTTCGATAAATAGAGATATTGCGCCAAAGAAGGTAAGAAAAAGTTTACCTCATGATGAAGCTCTTGGCCGACAAGTATGGCAAAATCTGATGTCTCAGTCAGAAGGCTATCTTTAGAGACACCAATATTTTCACATTTAACTTTGTACATGAATACGAGCACCTTGCCACCGAGATTTGTGTCAGCATCTTTATCGGCTACAATCCAATCGCCCTGTCACAGATAGCAACTTAACCGATTGACAAGGGACATTCCGAGCAAAATATAAAAGGGCGGAAAGAGAAGAAAGCTGAGACATTTAGAGACGGTATACGGCAGCTAGCAGCTTGCAGTTCGTCTGCCTTGCGTAATAAATTTTAGACGATGCATGACTGGAGACTTAAATATTAACTTAAGCAGAACGGCTCTCAACATGAACGTAATCATGAATCCAGACAGAAAATTTAGGTGCATCGGCAAATGAGTTCAAACTGCAGACATTGGGACAGAAATTAAATTTGGAGTTGCAACGGGAACCCATAATAATCAGTTCCAAACCATAACCTGAAAAAGAAATAAATGAAATAAAAACTCTTCCTTGCCTTCAGGATGTCCGCAATGCCCTCCGGATAATACTCTCGATGGCGGGATGTGCCAGGAAGAGGCTCTCCCTCTTCACTACCCTCCAACTTCTGAGCTTCTTCCCCACTCCCTTTGTCAGGCAATAACATGTCCGTAAACGCACCCATCTCGTGAAGTTTCTTACATGCATCCAAGCACACAACCTGACCCACGAAGTCAATTCATTATGTTGGACATTATAAACCCATGAAAGGAACTCCTACTGCGAGCATGGACCAGACCTCTTAAGGACCTGCACTATAATGAAGAGGTAACGATAGTGTCTATTCCAGTGCCATGAATGAAATTATGTTTGATGGATAATCAATAATGCAAAAAATTAAAACACAACCATCGGAATAGCCTACCTGCTGCGCTGCTCGAATGGAACTACATTCTGGGCCTTCCACCGTCTCTAGTGGAGCGTTGCAAGGTAACTGCAGCTTGCAAGAGTATCTTACACCCCCTTGACCCTCATGCTTGCTCATGATAAACTCGGGGCGCAAGATTGAGTACCTACATGACCCTCGGATCACTTCAGCACATCAAGAGACCTTCCTATCCAGGAACACAGAATTGAGTATGGGCACTAAAATTGGCAACAAGTAGAGTTCCTGGGATTAGACGAGTACCTGTCACTAGGGAGCTGGGAGCAGTAGAAGTGCACAAGACCTACAGCCGAGTTCATGCTCACTACTGCTCCAGTGGCCGGCACCTGATAAATCTCCCCTTCCCCTACATCAATGGAGGCTAGAATCGCACTCTCCCGTTTCTCACCCAGATCAGTTCTTTCAATTGCCTCTTTCCTCAGGGTCTCCTCGCTATTTTTTGCATTCCGCAGAAAGGCCTCGTGTTGCAAGTTGGCTCTGTAAGGAAATCATCACATTAGGCTATCGCTAAAGCCTACAAAAGTCAATGTCACAGCATCAAAGCATCAAAGCATCAAAGCGTCACAGAATCACACATCACAACTTCCAATCTAGTCGATCTCCATCACAAGACATAGAACAAACGGGAGTCTGGAAATGACGTGACTGGATATTTATAACCTACAAGAAGACCATTGTCCATCATAATCCAAGCAGGTCGAAAATTCAATCTTAGTACGTTCAACAGAGCCTATTGATCCCTAGTAACCCGCGCAACCATTTTGTGGCCGCTGCCCCACTTCTAGAAGCACTTCTCGGGAACACTTCTGAACGATGAGAATAAGGCCCAGAGTTAAAGACCAATCAACGTACCTTTCAAGCATTAGAATGTAATCTGAGCCCGGCTTCCGAGCACGACCACGAGACTGAATGTAGGCTAGCACAGTTTTGGCAAGATCAAATCGGATGACCACATTACACTGTCGAATATCTAACCCCTCCTCGGCCACACTTGTAGCCACCAGCAACGTCACCTACCTCAACCAACTTTCAATGTTAGATACAACGAAGTCTGTTAAGAAGTTTTCCAGAATCAACTCAGCAGTCCATTTTACCACCTTGAACCACGAAAACGACAAACATCCCCACTAAAATAATCCAGCCTTCCCAAGAATAACTACGTTGACGATCATTCAGAAAAATTCATCGGAAACATCTATAGTGTATGCAAAACGACGCTTGAACCCAGATCAAGATCGAAATCAAGATCAAGATCAAGATCAAGATCGAAAGCGTGCCAGCAACGTTGCCTACTTGCACCTTACTTGCACCTAAGTGTTTAGAAAACCATTCTTCCTAGCCGACGAGAATAGAACTAGCACACAGAAGAATCGGAAACCCTTTCGTGACAAATATACTCCTTGCAGGTTCACTATCTTAAAGAGGTGAACATATATGTAGCGCAGTCCCCAGAAGTGCTTGCAAATCCAACATTAGCCATACGATGAAGCACCAAACCTGAATACCCAGATATTCAGAACAGTCCGAGGGGAAGCCTTGAGAAGAGAGTGTACCCAATTGGGCAACTAGGTCATCACTGATCACAGGGGTCTTAACTCAGCACATACTAGGAATTAAGGCCTTTGTAATCAAAGAATACCTAGTAATCCAAAAGGTCATGAGTCACATAATCTCAAACAAAGCAATGCACGCAGGAAAGCCATAGTGGACCAAGGTTATAGCACACCCGTCCATCTCGGAATTTGGAAATAGTCTCCTGCATCTGACGTGTCCGCATATCCTGGTTGTTGTTATGCCCAATCAGACTGGCACACTTCACAAACTTCAGTGAAGGCAATTCTGCGAAGACCTGCATAGCATGCAACCCAATCAGACCATTTCCGCTTCCTTTCAGTCCTATATATAACCATACAAGAGGCAACACATGAAACAAGAGTGTTAAAAACGGATCGACAACTACGAAAGTTTTCAGACTCTCTAACAAGATTGCCACCATCATTGCTAGCATCGAGGTCCGACAAAACCTCCCTACAGATATTGCATTTAATGCACACCACAAATAGAAGAGTGCATAGGTTCCCTAAGCCAAACTGCGAACTTCATCTGCTAACGCAATTCGATCACAAGCAAGAGGAAGACTTAAATATCTGATAGTGTTACACAATCAGCCTGTATGTTGCACTGCACCTTAGGCAAAATCTGTGCTGCAACTACCCGCTCCACAAATATGATTGCCCGGAAGTCATCGGTATGCTGATACTTCAGCAAAATTTTAACTAAGGACTGCACTTTCGGAGTCACTTTTCCATCAGCTACTGCAGCTCCAAGAATCTCATCTACATGTTCGCCCACTGATACCACTGCATTGACGCACACCCAAACTCGCCAGTCAGGTACAAGTGAGCAACCATTAAACTATTCAAGATCAGGAATCAGGGAAAACGAGAAACAATGGGATAGTCATCCTTCATTCAGATAGGATACATGCATTCCATTCAGACATGAGAAAGATTATCTACTCACCTTGAGAATCAGGAAGCTCTCCTTCTTCGATATCCATGGCGTCTTGAACCTTGTCACTCTCAACATCTGCAGATTCTCCATTTTCAGCCGTATCTTTACTGCCTACGGCACCTTCACGTAGCTCGCAACGCAAGAGACCACAAACTTTTTCCAAGTATTTCTCTTGAAACTTCACGTCTAACTGGTGGTTCTGAATCCTCTCATCGTTGCGTAGAGTCGTTAAATAATTCAGGGAAACCTTGTAAGCACACCATGGACCCAATTCGTCAAGTGTATAAATTATGGCCCTAAGTTTTTGAGCAAGACTAGCTGCACCATCGCTTTCTGTCCTTTCCGCAACACCATAAACGAGCCGCAACTCCTCTTTCGCACCAGCGTCCCGGGCGCCCATGAATCTCCATTTGCTTCGCTTGGCACTTGCGTTAGCAGCTTCCTCCACAGTGGCTTCCATCTGCTTTATCTCGTCGCGCAAGGAGAGAAACAAGGCCGGTTTATCATACACAACCATTGTTTCTGAAGGCATAGGTACATACTTCTCAAGCTCTTCGCGATCCTTGATCGTACACACAATTGAATCCAGTTTACTTTCTAAATTTCGAATCTTTATTGCACAGTCTTCCTGGTTCGACACGCCTGCCCAACCGAAAAGAAACAAGTATGCACGTGTCTTAGAGAGACAGAGAGAGGAATAAACCGATAATGCTAACATATGTCCAGCAAGCACTAGAGGTGACAAATTACTCAATTTCCAGTAATATCCAAATCTGAAACAATATGCCCCACATAATGCGTTAGCATAGTCATAGAAAGCCCGGAGTGTCTAACGAATACATACCTTTCAGATTCACAGGCGATGCTGTCATTCCAAAGACACAGGGTCGCCTGTCTTTAGAAGAAATATGGTAGAACTCGGACATAACCAATGAGTAGGGATGCTTCTTTACTGCATGGTGGCACTCATCTAGAACGAGTAGGTGAATCGATTCCATTCTCACAATGCTGTGCCTAAGAATGTTCAAGAGAATCTGTGCGGTCATCACGAAAACCTGAAGAAAACAGAGTCCCTATCAGATCCAAGGCACAATATTACAGAGAATTTATTTAACCTTTAAAATCAATTGCAGAAAGCTAGAAAACTGCACAGAGAAACTAAATCATAACAACACATGGAAAAGACCTATGCAAGATAAAAAAAAAGGGGGACAGAAAAAACTACATCTTTAGTATCGAATTCTCGCTGCCACCTTCGAGCATCCCAGAAGTCTTGGCCCATCTCCCCGCAATAATGACCAACGGTAAACTTTGTGCTATTACGAATCACCTCTGCTTGCTGCAAGATTCAGAAATTATATAAGAATCAGAATATTCTCAAAATGCGACCCATTCCAACACAAACACACAAAATCTGAGCAAAATGAAATAGAAAGCGAAACTAAGAGGAGAGGCTCCACCTCTAAATCTCAAGAAACCGGACGAATCGAGCCTAAGCATCAATAGCAGCAATCTAAACAATTTTCACTCGCAACGAAAAATTTCACAATATTCGTTAAAAAGAAAGGAATGGTCTACTGATGTAAACTTCATTTCCAAAAACTCTCCCTTTCAGAGGCAAACTCAAAGAAACGTAAGCAAAATTGAAATTGAAATCCAAATCAACCAAGAGGAAAGGCTCGACCACTGAATCATCAGTAAACCTATGTATCATGTCAGAGCTTCATTAGAAACAATTTAAAACCCAAACAATTCAACTTTCAAAGACACAATTTCAAAAAATTCGTTCATTTCTTAAAAAAGAGATTGACAAATTTCAAGTACCTGGTAGACAAGTGGTACTTTCGGGACAAGAAAGACGGCGAGCATGCGCTTCCCCTGCTCCCGCAACAACTTATGCTTCTCTTTCATCAACAGCACAGCAATCAGCGTCTTCCCTGCGCCTGTCTCTAGAAATGCAATGGTGTTCTTCACCTTAGCTTGCGCCAGCACTTCCAGCTGATACGTTCTCGCTTTCTCCTCTCCCTCTTTCTCCTCCATCACGACCTCCTTCTCCTTCTCCTTCTCCCTCTCCTTCTCCTTCCCTCCGGCGCGCGGCCGCTCTCTCTCCCTTCCCCGATCGCGACAAGGCAACGCGCGCGAGCGCCGCTCCGCGCAATCCCGGCTGGAACCAATCCACAGCCTCTCGCGCCCGTTGCCCCGAGTCCCGAATTCGCGATGATACCGCCTCCGTTTGCCATCGCGGTCGGTGTACTCATCGTAATCCTCCTCCGACCTCCCCCGCCTCTCCCGCTCTCGCGACCTTGACCTAGACCTAGAAATCATCCGCTGGTCCCCGCTGCTCCTCCTATTACTCCCCTCCCGATCCGACCTCTCCACCACAGCAGAGCCTCCTCTCCCTCCATTACCAGTAATCTCCTCACGACTTCTCTTGCGACGGTCATACTTCTCCTCCGCGCGCTCATCGCGCCCGCGGCGTCCAATTTCGTCCCCTCCTCCACCCCGCTTGCGATCTCTGCCACCGTCCTCGCCGCGCACACGCTCCATCAATCCACGCGCGAATCCAATCCAACCGTCTCCCCCGAGAATCTCACAATCATGTAATGCAATCGCAAGTGCTTCTTCTTCCGAAGAAGCGACCGCACACGGCGAGCGATGCAAGCTCCCTGCGCTCGCAGCTCCTCCACTTGTGCCTCCTCCTCGGCCTCCTCCTCCCAGCTATGGCGTGCAAGCTTACGAAGAGCTTCTTCGACGAGCACCGACCGATGGACGGGGGACTATGTCCAATGGATGGGACGAACGACCGTCGGTTGCTGACCGGGAGGCGACTCTACGTCCTTGTGAATCTCGCTTGAATGAGGCGAAAGAGGCGGAAAGCCGTCACTGCCAAGACCATAGGCATCGCTTATATGGTAATCCTTGTGCACAGGACAAGTTAAGAGGGTTGATACCCCTGAGTTGGGGGGGGCCTTTTGGTTGGCAAGTGGAGAAGGTGAAGTGAATGGATTGTGCACATATTAAATAATTTAATTAGTTCATGATTTGTTTTGTAATGTAATTAACTAATTTATGATTTAGAATTAAACATTCTTAAACATCAACTCATAGCTTGATGTATTCCTGATTGTCTTTATTACTTTTTGACTTTAATTCTTCTTCTTTTTTGACACAAACGGAACGGAATTCCATTGCAAGAGTAGAAATACAAGCCGACCAGCCGAGAACGGCCTGGCGGACTTTTTGACTTTAATTCAATGAACTAGATTTTATCTACATGAATCGTTCAATTTCACCAGGGGGATATTTAATGAATTGACTTCATTTTACTATAGTTGTTCAACCTCCCTGACTATGTTTTGTTTTATGAGAAAGTTGTATTTGCTTGTGTTGTTTCCTTGTAATTTTACTTTAGATTATAGTACTCCCTAAAGGTATTCTTAGTTGGCACTTTTGTAGTTAGTACTAGAGTTGTTCAGTTTCCCTATGATTTGACTGATGGATTTGTGAGATGCAATCACTTCAAGTCAAATAGATTGAAAAAAGTGACAGTGACGTACTCTATGTTTTCAAAATCTTGCTAAATGCGTTATTGTACAATGTCAGTTTGTAAGTGTACAACATTTCCTATCATCAATGCAATTTAATGTTATGGTATTTTGAAAAGCTTAAGATTGGCCTGACAATGAAAGTAGTCAATTCATTTCATCCAATTATAGTACTTTCACAACTAAGTTAATCCTATTTTAGTTCTAGTAATGAGGTAACTTTGATATACCTGAGTCTCATTCAACTTTTTGTATTTACAGATTGCAATACATTAACTTAAAGTACTCCAACTTTGTAGTATTTGAATCAATGTACTTGCTACGTTTTTATATATGAGATTATAATACAATCATTTAAAATTGGAAGCTTCATTTTACATTAATTTTTCAATTATTGCATATATGTTTCAATACATTGACTTTTATGCAACCTATCTTTCTCCTAGTTGAGATGCTCATTTGTTCTTAAATCATTCAACTCTTCTATTTCTACAATTCAACACACATTTCCGTACAATCAAATATTTATTACAAAGAAACCATTTAAACCTTAAAGCAATTCAATGCTTTTAGGCGCAAAACTACCTCAAAGTACTCAAACCCAAAGCAATGTTAAAACCTTCATCTACACTTAGTCATCAACAGATTCAACCATAGGATCCTTTGGTTCACTTGTTAGAGTACACCCTCCTAAAATTTAAGAATAAAAAACCTTACAAATTGCAAGATCATGATGCTTAGATTTCATAAAGAAGTATTTTCAACTCTTCCCAAATGGCTAGATTTCATCTTTCATACTACGTACATACAAATCAAGTAAACAAAGTTCAAATGCTTATTTTTTTTTAATACTATCATTTTTTAAAGTTGCCCATAAGGAACAACAAAGACTACATTACAAAAACTTTTTAACCATGTAGTCAAAAGTTACAAAAATTGTTGCGCTTTAAAACTTCTCACCTATATTTGTGAAAATTTCAAAGAACAAAAGTAGAAACTCTATTCTTAGTGAGTTGACCAAATTGCTATGTTGCTTAGAAAACATTTTTGGTCCTTTAGGAGTTAAACTATCCATGTATCATCTCTTTGCAAGGCTTCTAAACTTTGAAATCCATGCCAACTTCCTATCAACGTTTTTCTAGATATGCATAGTGAGGACAAAATAATCCAACCATGAGCGTCAACCATGAAAATCTTATTTCACCCAATACCGGAACTTTTATTATTGTAACTGCATAAAAATTTTAAAGTCTAGGAATTGGCTTTAAGGTAGAACCCCCCATTCCCGACCTATAGGTGCACGTAATTCTGACCAAGCTTAGAATGTTTTTTTTTTTCGTTTTCAAGGTTGGAACTAATAAATACACGTCACATGTCCCCAAGTTGTGAGAAAGGAAGTAGGAAATAATGATTAGGAAAAAAGTTCTTGAATGATCGGAATTGGAAGAGTCTAGACATTGGCTAATACAGTATGGGTACGAAGCACTTTTTGCCTCCCAAAATTCATAGTAATTTCAGTTCAAGCGATAAAATTACCAGTTTTTTTGCAATTTGTATCTTTTTCTATTTTTGAATCTCTGAAAAATACTTCAGGTTTGCCTTTGCAACTCCAGATCATGTCAGAATTCCTTATTCGGTCGGTTATGAGGGGCTCTACCTTACTTGCTGAATGTTTGGTTGAATTTTTTGGGAAACGACACTAATTCTTTTCAATTCCCAATTTTCCATGATTGGTGGTCTGACTTTTCCGCTTTTCTTGTCCAATAGTTTGGATTTGGATTTCTTTAATGTGCTATTGGGCAGGGGAAGGTTTGAGAAGGGTACAGTGACAAGCATCCAGTTGGTCGGCCTTTTGGTTCTCTCCTTGAGTTCGTCCTTGAGTCAAGGAAATTGGAAAAATGAAATACTATAACTTAAGGTACATGGAATGATGTTCAAGAGATTGGGATAGAAAAAGAATTTTGGCTTCAAAATGATGGTGTTCTTGTATGTAAGGAGGACTGCACCGACATAAGGTAGGAGGCTCAAACTCCGACCGGGCAATAAAAGCGAACATGACTCAGAGGTACATTTTGCTTTCTTCAATGTACCATATATGCACATTTCAAGAGGTGGTCGCTTTTGATGACCACAAATGACCACTTTTTTCCAACTTTAAAAATTTGTAACTAATTCCACAAAGGTTCAAAAAATATGAAACGACTTGAGTTAGATGTCAATTCCACTTGTCTTTCAAGGAAAATTTACTGAAAAATATTTCAAGATGTTTTACCTCCCCAAAATTCAGTTTCTGCGCTTAGATGCTCCATTTATGGACCTCCTACCTTACATCCATACACTGGCTTTCTGGTGTAGTTTGTGCTAAGGTAAGGTAAGAGGTTCTTAAATGGTGCGGGTTCTAAATGTGTCCCCTATTTAGGAAAGGGTGACATATTCTCTGAAAAATCTACTACTGTCATAGATGAGGTAAGTGGGCTTAGATGCACGCTTTCTGAGCTGGTTATCTTAAGGTGGGAGGCTCAGAAACCGCACATCTAAGGGCTGGTCCGCCTTTCTCATGTATTTACTTGGATGGGAATATTTTTAGCTCCTTTTTCAGACAAAGAGAAACAAATGAGGAATCTAACCCAAGTGGTTTCGTATTTTTCCAAGCATTTTTGAATTACTTATGAATTTTCAAACGAGTTGGGTCATAGGTCTCTATTTATGACCCTAAGTCTTTCATAAACTATTCACTTGCAATTCTATAGAAAGATGGGGAAAGCAAAGAGAATGATTGGCTCTTACAATTAACCCCTAAAGTTCCATGACTATGTTTCACCAAAAACGCTTGAAAATTGCCATTTTTAATACAAGTACCAAATTTTTGGAAAAAAACTTTTTCTGACACATGTAACCGTAGGATCTTGTAGAATGCTAACTTGAGAACACGTAGTAAAAATTTTAGAAATTTCCACTACGTGGATTGCAAGATATAAACATTAAAATTCATTAAAATCATTTTTTTGGCCCAGCGAAAAGCAGGGCAGCTGCACTTCACAAGCTCACTTTCTATAAAAAAATGTCCAAAATGGTGGTGCTTCTTTGAATTTTTTGTCCTAAACAAGTTGGCTACATGCTTAAAAAATTTCAAATCATTTGAAATTGTACAACATATAGGGAAAAAATAGTAAGTAGGAAGAAGTAGATTATGATTAAAAATGCAAAATTGTTAATAGTTTAATTATGGAATTAAAAAATGTCAATTCCAATGATTGTAATGTTTTAATAAACAATCTACATCTTGTGATTTTATTTTTTTCAAAAAATATTGAAAATTGAGTGAAATAAACGACTTCAAAGTTTATTTTAAAGTAGAGAATCCATAATTGCCCGCAAATTAAAATTCTTCATAACTTTTGACTCATTGATCAAAATGGAATGATTCAAAGCTTTCCACGTATATAAAACTCTAGAAAACCAATTTCAAGTTTTTGTTTTTCAAAAAAATGATTTTTTCTTATTTGCCTGGACTGCCCAATTACAAAAATAAGTAATATATTAGGCCATAATTTTTTACTCGAATTTCCAAATGTCATGAAATTTAGTGCATATGAAAGATATTCCTCGTCCCCTTCTTCTATTAAAAATTCAGCCTAAAATATGGAAATCTCCAATCACACATACCTGTCCAAATTTTTTATGTTGCTAAAAATAGCAGGTTGGTCCTTTAGGGTTTAATAATGTTTTTTTTCTTGTTTCATTCAATGACTATAGAGGTCAATTTTAGAGCCACCTCATGTCCATTTCATAGCCATTTTTCATAATGCCCATGCGATTTTTAGAACCTCCTACCTTACCCCATTCAAGGTCAGATGGAAGCGGGCCCATTGTGGGGGAAATTATACAAGTGATGTACATTTCAAAACTAGGGTGTTAAAGGTGAAAAGTAAATTAAGGTAAACTTGCTTATGACAAGCAGAATGAGTGGTTTACCTTGCTACCATTAAAAAATCAGATTTTTTTCCATACAAAGACAAATGTGAGAAATGAAGAGAGCTATTGAAATTTTTTTCCAACAAAGTATGAGTTTGTTATGAATTTTTGAAGTTTGTTGCCCAATTGGCCTAGAAGAGTCTCTAGACTACTCCAAAACTAGCAAAAAATGTATCTATAATGGTCATCTTACCACCTAAAGTAGTAAAAATATTTCAATATGGCTACATCATTTTTCAACATGAAGGAATTAAAAAGTCACTTTTTGTAATGAATTTACACTGAAAAGATAGAAGTTCCCAAAGCAATCATTAATAACTCCATCATCATCACCTAAGACATTGGTTTTGGCCACTATGAGCATCGTCACCCATTCTCCCAAAATAGGGCTAAAAAACTGGATTGGCTTGTGCCCAGTAGCTTGCGGGTTGCTTTTGTCCCCTATTCAATCACAGGGAAGCGAATACGCCAAACAAAACAAACTCAAATATTAAAGACTTGTGATAATTAAAAGTCAACCAAAATGCTAATTGATTAAAAAAATTAAGAAATGGCCCACAAACCAATAAACCAACAAGATCTAGCATGAATCAACGTGAATGGCGGGGATGCTTTCTTACCATTTGGAGAGAGAATTGTGTTGTGATGGGGCTCTTTTTGTCCCTCCGCAGGTCCGTAGTGGACAACTTTTTCTTCACCAGCCACGTCCAAGCCCAGGCCGGGGAGCTTCCCAATGAATGGGTGGCGATGCTCTAACCAACCTAATGTAGTCCTAATCTCATTTATTAGAAGATGGGTTGATGTAAGACTCTAATGGGTCATTTTTCATATGCATGTCATGGATGGTTTGCTTGTTAAAGGTTGGTTTACTTTATAAGTTGAAGGTGAGGAATAACTTTTATGCTAATATGTGGTATACATTACCTACCACATTCCATAGTTTTCCTCTTTCTTGTGTGGTGACATTTCTAATCCCCACAAGCTACTCTTATTTGTCCTATTAGTGTGCATTATGAAATTAATTTACATGCAATTATAATTTTTTACAAGGGAAGAATATGTTTATCCATTGAATGTGTATTACAATAGTGCTATTCATGTTGAAAAGTCCTAACTAATGATGTACAGGTAGTGAGAGGGTCTTACTAAAAATCAAGAATATGGTTCATTTTGACATGCAATGATTCTCGACCGGATACTTATAATCAACTAGTGTTGACCACTCTAATGTTGATTTAATACATACTTGCACAACACTACTCTTAACCTCTAAAGGCCCAAGAACTTCAAGCAAATTACAAATGTGCTACAAAATATAAGTTCCATAATTTTTTGAAGTTTGTATTAAAGAAGACAATGTTTTGCCCACAATGGGCTTTGCCATTTTTCACAACATAAGAATAGCTTGTGAGATCATAAACAACATTCTTTAGCTCATTCTTCACAATATTTCTTCTTCTAAACACTACAAGAAACAAAGTCTAGCATTGCATCCTAAACATCATCGAACATGCAATGCTTTGGTTAAGCTGCAAAATCTTGTAAGCCTCCGCAAAGACTTCATGACCACATATTGTACATTGAATTGAGGTTTATTTTAATTAACCTCGGTGGAATTTAACCGTTCATTGTATACAAAAACATTGCCATTGTGGCTAAAAACCTTTCCATCCTTTAAATATGCATTTGATCTCTTCTAGTCCTTTTTTGATTAAAAAAATGTCAACGATCCATTTCAATTTAAGCCTAGGCTCATCACTCCATTCCTTAATCTAATATATACTAATATGGCTTGTTGTACAACCATCATAAATGGGGGTTCTATTTCAACGCGACGTGGGCTATCTGCATTGGTTTGTCATGACATGTTAGGATTGCGGTTGGATATAGACAGCCAAAAAATTTTCAATTTTCAATTTTTTTTTAATCTTAAATTTACTCTGGAGTAAAATGCATTGATGAAGTTTATTGGATCCGTCCTTCATGTCCATCATTTAGACGACCAATCCATGGAGCTAGACGGCCAACGTGTTGAGCCAGATGGCCAAGATTTGTCATGTTGGATGGCTAGTGCGCTAAATTAGATGGTCAATTTGTTGAGTTGGATGGCTAGTGCATTGAGCTGGATGGCTAGTGCATTGAGCTAGACGGCAAGTGCGCTGAGCTGGATGGCCAGTTCGTTGAGATGGTTTGTCCTAAAAAATTATTGAGCTAATTGGTTATATAATCTTGTCTATCAAGATTGCAATTATTTTAATCATGATTGCCCATTGTGGAAATTAAATTATCTCCATGACAATAAATATTCTATAGTGACAAATGTTGGATTCAAGGTTGACATTGTGACAGATGTCGGGTTGAAGGTTGACATTAGGATGGACAAATTGATGTCGCAATGTGACATGACATAGACATTTCCACACTTCTAATTTTATAGGTTGCAAAAAAAAAATTATTGGATTACTTTGAATATAACTCTTTGCCATTACTCCACATCTAAAAAGCAATCATCAAATGCTTGTAAAATTATTAAAAAAATCAATGCTCCACTCATAGGAAGTAGTAGGCGAGTTTCCAACTAATGTATCTACATGTTCAAATTCCTCTAGCTCAATTTCATATCCTCCCCATAACACTTTATTGCCAATAGTGAACCAAGAGGTCTAGATCATTTTCCTTGTGATATCATAGAAGGATACAAATGCGAAAACTTTGTTCTTGAAGTCTTCTTCAATGCTATAAAATCCAACATGTCTTTCCATAGTTGTGAACAATTCTATGTGAGTTTTCAACAATACACTAGATGTATACAAGGTTCTTGAATATTGTAGACAATTGATTCCATAGGTGTAGCATTCCATTAATATTTGTGACTCCATTCATTCAATTACTTTAACCCCTAAAGGACCGTTGTCCCTTCGGGGGACAAATGCGTTTTCGGGTAGGTACCTACGGGCTGAAATTTTCTCTTGATTTTTTGAAACTTTTTTTGGATGTAGAAAAGCTGATTAGCTTTGTGGGCGTATAATTTTTTTCACAATCCGTGCCCGGGAACAACAGTTATGACCAAATAAGCTCAAAACATGGGACAGGCGATAGTCTGGGTAGCAAAAAAAAATTTGCAAAAATTTGAATTTTTCTTTTAATATTTTTTTTTCTCATAGATTATATTTTTGTCTATCTAGAAAGCTTTTATTCATTTCATTTGGATTTGTTATAAGAAAGTTATGGACATTCTTGTTTTTTGGGCAGTTAGAGCATCTTCTTGAAAAAAATAACTTGTAGGATTCATTTCTGAATGCATTTTTTCAAATTTTTCAAATTTTTTTTTGCATGGTTTAGTTTACTTGCTATAACAATCTCATCATTGGGATTAGTACATTTTAATTCCATCTGAAATATATGAACATTTTAGATTTTCCTTCTATCTTGTACCTACTTTTACTTAAACAATTTTTTTAAGAATGATAATTAAGTTTTTTTGATTTTTTTTCCTAGACTCTCAACTCAATTTTCTACTATAAATATTTAAAGCTCAAAACTCTATAGTGCAAAAATTTTAAGTTAAAAATGTTTAAAGTCAAAAAATCTAGTCCCGTAATGTGTTGAAAAACTTGTTTTTTCCACTTTAAATGCAAATATCTTGCAATCTATGCGGTCAAAAATTCTGAATTTATCCCACGTTAATATTTTTGGTTGCGAGGGGCTCAAAAGTCTACCGGATTCCATTGGCAACTTGTTGAATTTTTTTCCACACTTTTCCATACTAGTTAGGTGTAAGTTCCCACGGTTAGATGTGGAAAAAAAACAATTAATTTTTTTTTAACTCTTTGCTATAGAAATGGCAGTTTTCAGTGTTTTTTGGCAGAAAAAGGCATCGCTCCTTTAGGGGTTAAATATGCCCTTCACCATTGCACAATGCCATATTGTATGGAATTTTTCACTTACAACTCCTCTTTGATTCCTATCCTTGTTGAAAAGGTTTGATATATTGTAATTGTTTCTCTTGGAGAATATATAATTATGTTGGATATCAAAAGGAACTTGGAAGTCAACATGCAATAAAGTGAAAGGGTTTGACTTCCATAATCTTGTAAACTTTTTACCTTTTGAACAACCAAACTTGCAACTTCTTTAAGCATATAAAGGATTCCTGCCAAATTTGGTCTTTGAAGCAAGTGTGCCTTCAAATGATAGAGAAAAGTTGTTGGACAATATTGGAGTGATATATCCCTTGTTGAATTCATGATCTTTCCCTTCATTACTTATTTTACTCCAATGTTTTTGCCCAAAAAGGCTATTCAAATTCAATCATTGACCATAAAATTGTTTCGTGGGCATTATGAGGGTAACAAATATCATTGGTAAAAAAAACTCCCTTGTAAAAATTTACAACTACATCTTAACTTATTTTGTAACATTCGTTTATAAAACAAATCAACGTGTCTAATTTTGATATATTTATGATTTTTTTTTAAAAATTGGTAACTCGCTTCCAATTTGCTAATCATTCATCTAGTGTTAACCCCTAAAGAACCATCATGCATTTTTTGGCAACATAGAAATTTTGGTACATGTGACTAGAGATTTGCATATTTTAGGCTGAAATTTTAATAGAAGATGGGGATGAGGAATATCTTTCATATACACTAAATTTCATGACATTTGGAAATATGAATAAACAATTATGGCCAAATATGTTACTTTTTCCCTCGGCCTGGCAGTCCCGGCAAATAAGAAAAAATAACTTTTTTCAAAAACAGAAATTTGAAATTGATTTTCTAAAGTTAAACATGTGTGGAAAGCTTTTAATCATTTCATTGTGATCAATGAGTCAAAAGTTATGAGGAGTTTTTGTTTGCGGTCAGTTATGGATTCTCCACTCTAAAATAAACTTTAAAGTCCTTTTATCTTACTCAATTTTCAATATTTTTTTGAAAAAAACAAAATCAGAGGATGTAGATTGTTTATTAGAACATTTCAACCATTGGGATTGGCATTTTTTAATTCCATAACTAAATTTGTAACAATTTTGTATTTTGAATCATTTTCAACTTCTTTCTACTTATTATTTTTTTCCTATATGTTTAGCAACTCCAAATGGTCTAAAAATTTTCAAGCATGTAGACAACTTGTCTAGGAAAAAGAATCCAAAGAAGCACCACCATTTTGGATATTTTTTCATAGAAAAGTGAGCTTGTGAAGTGCAGTTTCCTTATTTTTGTAGGGATAAAAAAATGATTTCAATGACTTTAAATCCTTATACCATACATGAAGGTCTAATTCAGCAGATGAGTGCCAAAATAATTTCTTTTTTACATTCAAAGGAATTTCAGATAGTTAAAACTATTGGTGGTAGTATATTAACTATTGGTAATATTTCACTTGTAATATTCTAAACATTCAGACACTCCCAAAAAACTTAATTAATGTCTGAATTTGACCTTCGCGTAGGGTATCTTGCAATTTACATGGTGGAAATTTCTGAAATTTTTACCATGTGTTTTCAAGTTAGCATTCTACAAGAGCCTATTGTTACATATATCTAAAGAAGTTTGTTTTCATAATTTTTGGTACTTGTACTAAAAATGGAAATTTTTGAGCATTTTCGATGAAATCATAGTCATGGAACTTCAGGAGTTAAAAACACAATGGTTTTCAACATTCATGACATATCCTACACAATGATTAGATTCATCTTAAATTAAGATATTTTTTTCAAAAAGTACTTCAAGTTATCTTGTGGTTGTTGTCATCTTGTCGTGACATAGACCTTTTAGAATATAATGAAGAAATTCAATTTTAGCGCTTCCTTTCTGAATTTGACCCCCAATTATTGTATAGATTTAACTATTGCATAGATGATTTGGCATGGAATGATAAGACAAAATATCCAAAGGAACAACAAAGCATATAAAGAGAACACATTCCATGACATTCATTAGATACATGCATCCCCTAATTCTTACTTATTGTACTTAAGCAAAAATTCACTGAAAGTTGGATGAAGGAATAACACGTGTTTTATAGTAAATAGAAGAGAAGGCATGCTAAAGTGGAAGTATACTTATTTGTCTTATTTGTGATTGTAAAAATAATAGGGTCACTATGCATAATTATTGTCACGATAAAATTTCATTTTTGTGGAAATTAATGTAATGTTGTCATGTATTTTGGCTTGCAATATTTTTTAATAGTGTGACTTTGATTGAACCTACTATAGGAATAAATCATTGTAGAGAATTTTCAATTCAAAAATAGAGAGATATGCATTTCTAAAGTTAATTCGAAGAGAATATCAAGGTCACTACAAATTAAGCACAACATATATTGAAAAGGATACAAGGAACACACAAAATGGAAGCTTCATTGCATGACACATGTTTGATGACTTTACCTAATGTCTATTATATCAATTTACCAAGCTTTCCTTCACAACTCATTGTCACGCCCACATTCTTCATCTAGAATTTAACCTGAAGTTCTTCTTATAGAAATTCACTGAAATTCTGCTTGCAAGAAAATATTATTATTATTACTTAAATCTTTTCTTTGAATTTTTTCACTTAAAAGGATTTTGACTTAATCAAGTCTTTCACTTCTAAAGTATACACATCCAAGAGCAAAAATTGGAAGTTGAGGCAATTGATACTTTAAGGTGTCCATTGATGGGGAATAGTGACATAACTATAGTAGTTTTTTTATGCTTTCAACTTTGAAAATTCATAGAATACTGTGTGAGTCTCAGAAAATTATGAAACAACTTGAAACAACTTTCTCTTGTGAAAGCCAACATTCTTACGGAAAAAAATTGTCATTTAGACCATCTATGTGGTGAGAGCAGAAAAGTGACGTTTGGGGGTGCTTCTACCTGAGTTGTGCGGTAAAAAATCCTCACGTCTTCCATCAATAAATTACTGTAAAAGTTGAACATGATAAGAATTCAAAGATAAAAAAATTTGTCTTTGAATCTTTGTCTTTGAATTTTCATCTTTGAATTTTTGCCGTTGAACATCAGGTGGGTATCAAGTGTTTACATAGCTTTTTGAGCCTGTAATTTTTTGGTAGTAACTGTATGGTTCTCAGTTTTTTTGGTAAAAAAAAAGGAAAGTCAAAAGGTTGGACAGTCCATTGAGTGAAAAAACAGGATACCCTCATTTCATGAATAGAATCAGGGGGCCTGTTTCACCTGTTTCGCCCATCCAAATAGTAAATTTAAAATTTAAAAAAAAAAAAAAATAGTAAACTTTGAATAGTTTTGGGAAGCTGACTTTATTCAGTTGGTAATCATTTGGACACCCTTCAAGAATGATGGCAAACCCGTAACATATCATTGAAAAGAAAAAAGAAGAAAGAATATTCTTAACTATTGACTGTCATTGATGTTTTGAAAAACTACTATTATTATCTAAAAAGATATGTCTCTATTTTCAAACTAGACTTTAACCCCTTAAGGACAAGGGGTAGTCCAAATTTTCCAAAATCGTGAAGATGTATTATAAAATTCAATTTGGAATAATAATTTAATGATGACTTTCAAACAAAAGTGTGAAATATGATCCATAGGTCATATTCGTACCACTACTCAAACCACTACTCTAACCAATATTTCTCAATAAAACTAAAAAAAATAATCTAAAATTGATTATAGGTTGAATACTTGTAATTTTTACGTGTTTTCTTTAACCCCTAAAGTTCCTTGACTATGTTTTCACCAAAAACACTCCAAAATGCCATTTCTAATACAAATACCAAGTTAGGAAGAAAAATAAATTTGGACACATGTAACCATAAGGTCTTATAGTATGCTAGTTTTAGAAGATGTGGAAAAAATTTCAGAATTTTCCACCGTGCGGATTGGAAGATATTAGCGTTTGAATTGGCAAATATCCTTTTTTTGTCCCTGCAAAAAGCAAGGCAGCTGCACTTCACAAGCTCACTTTTCTATGAAAAAATGTCCAAAATGGTGGTGTTTCTTTGGATTATTTTTCCTAAATAAGTTGGCTACATGCTTAAAAATTTTCAAATCATTTGGATTTGTACAACATATAGGGAAAAAATAGTAAGTAGAAAGAAGTAGAGATTGATTCAAAATACAAAATTGTTAAGAATTTAGTTATGAAATGGAAAAATGTCAATCCCAATAGTTGTAATCTGGTTATAAACACTCTACATCCTATGATTCTATTTTTTTTCAAAAAATATTGAAAATTGAGTGAAATAAAAGACTTCAAAGTTTATTTTAGAGTAGAGAATCTATAACTGCTCGCAAACTAAAACTCCTCATAACTTTTGACTCATTGATTGAAATGGAATGATTCAAAGCTTTCTACGTGTATAAAACTCTAGAAAACCAATTTCAAATTTTTGTTATTGAAAAAAGTGCTTATTTTTAATCCGCCCGGACTGCCCATTTACAAAAAAAAAAGTAACATATTAGGCCATAACTTTTGACTCCTATTTCCAAATGTCATGAAATTTAGTGCAAATGAAAGATATTCCTCATCCCCACCTTCTATTAAAATTTCAGCCTAAAATATATACAAATTTCTAGTCATAAGTACCTGTCTAAGATCATTATGTTGCTAAATAGCAGGCTGGTCCTTCAAGGGTTAAGTTCAAAATGTAGAGTTCTAATTATGAAGATTTTTAGGATTGATATTTTTTTATTTCTTTTACTCATTTTTGAAGGGTCATTTTTTGAACGAAAAAGGTTAGTTTTTGAGGTTAAACATATTTATATCCCTTGAGCTAAAGAATAGTTGTAAAGAATAGTTTTGAAAATCTATCCTGTACAAGTGTAAAACAAGTAACAGAAGAATTTATATTTTGATAAATAAAAAAATGAAGTTTTTATATGCTTGGAACATGTTTGCATGCATCCACTGTTTGAATTTTGAACATCTAGTACTTCAGGGGTCAAGGGTCAATATGAAAAAAATGGAAAATGGAAAACAATGAAATTACTACAAAATATAAAAATATTACATAATCAAGGTGTCATTAATTGATACTTCCTTTGTTCAATACTAAGCGTCTTCTTTTTTGTTTCTTTTTTAGTTTTTCTCCAGATTACGGAAAATAGATTCATGATATAAAATTGCCGGCTTTCAAGAAGCAAAATCAATAGGCATGTAGTTTGCAACTTTTAAAATGTAAAAGCCTCCAACTCAAGAATTGGTCCAAGTTCAAGAATCAATTTATGTTCGAGAAATTGATGGCAAGCATGTAGAATATACATATTTTAAAACAAACGGACAATTCCCAAGCATTTAGAGTTTGATGAATAGAATTTAGAATGCCGGTTTGATTATTATTAGATTTTTGAGAGTTTGATCAATATTCTACTTGTGGCTCATGAAAGAAGAGTTTGAATGCATAGCTTGGATTCTACAGTAAGATGCAGTTATAAAGGATATGATTCTACTGCATTGATAAAATGGCAATGCTTTAATTCCTGGTAAATGGATCACTGTTTAATGGACACTCAATGTTCTGAAAACCCCGGCGGCTACCCTACGTGAAGGTCAGATTTGGAAATAATTAAGTCATTTTTGTGGGGGGAAGTGCCACGTGTCATCTTGTAATTGGTGTGAGGTGAGGTGGACTTCTTAGAATTTTATGTGGAAATTCAATTTTGACACCTAAGTGCCGAATCAGAGCTTCACTAATAGCAGTTCAAAGTTAGCCAGTGGAATTGGGAAAAAAAATAGTTGCAATTTGAAAATATCGGGAAAAACCTGGTGAAAAAATCTATAAAATTTCTATTTAGAGTAAAAAATAGAAAAAATAACCAGACTCAGTTCTTCAAAAAATGGTTCAATATGAGGATTAAAAAAAACTGGCTGGTAAAACTCAAAAAAACTTCACAAACACTATGGACACTTATTACCTAATAATGGAGGTAATATGATGAATATGACACTCAGTAGCATTAGTTACTACTACTTTCGCTCTACAGTGAAGGATGTGAAATATTCCATACCCAACAGCCTTTCCATCCTCCATGTGTTAGTAATTAATGAGAAGGACTATTGGGTCTAGAATATCCTACACCCTTCACTATAGAGCGAAAATAGTGCCAGCCAATGGTACTGAATGTTATGAAATGCCTAGAATATTGCATTCTTCCCACAAAAGAATTCCATGGCAACTCTCAAAAATTGACAAATGACCTATACATACATTACGGCCTAAAGCAACTTGGCATTGGAATTAAAACCTTAAATTGCAATGATGTCCTATTGGTTGGAGTTGGTTTATATATTGATGTTTAATCCTTAAATTCCCAAAGTACCATATTTTGGTGTCGGCAAAACTTTGAAGTTAAATAAAATCCAACTTAATTATTATTAGTGTGCCATCATAATATATAATAAAATAAAATAAAATAAAAATTCTCTAATTTTTATATTTATAAAAAAATTGAAATTAAATGTTTTTTCTTCTATGAGTCAAAATTCACAAAACAAAGTCCGTGCACCCCTCCTCACAGAGAGCTTTTTGACAATACCAAAATTGCAATGCAATTGGAAGATGCAAGGTTTGAGAGGCCTCAGTATAACAAACAAAACAAATAGCATAATTTAATGTATGGATTTTTACTATTTTTTTTAATGAATACCTTTAAAGTCTTGTTTTAGCATCAAAAACATGATTTTGAGAGTGATGTTTATGATTCTTTATTCAATATTAGTTGCAAAGGTGTCCATTATACATCTTGATTTTCTAGTGTTAAAGACTTTTGGAAATGAGCCTCTAAGACACTGGATCTTTAAAAAAATTCACATTTGATTTTAAAGAAATGTAGAGTAAATTTTGAGAAGTTGTAACCTCATTGTCATTATGCATGTCATGTCTTACAACCTCCTTTTTTTTCATGACCTCAATTTTAGATTTGACATGTAAAAAGAAGACCAATAGACTTAAATTCAATCTCATTGTTTTAATACCTTCATGATTAAACAATATAATTTTTCAAAGTGTATATGTTTTTTTGTTTTTTTCCTATGTGATCTATAGCACATTTAGTTTGAATTTATACGGTTACAATTCAAAAAAGATTGATACAAATTATCAAAATTTTGGCTTTTTGTTTAATTTAAAGCAAACTCCAAGGAGCTCAAAAACTAGGCATTTAAAGGTTAAAGGGTCCCTTTGTGAATTCTCAAGCAACTATGATGTCTTTTGTCAAGTATCTTTTTGAAGCTAAATAATGTCCAAGACATTTTTTTGAAGCGATGTTAACAAAGCCATAGAGTTTTGAAACCACCATGATTAACCCCTAAAGGACCAAGGCCTTTTTTTTTAATCAAAAACTATTCAAAATTTGCCATTTCTATTGCAAAGTACAAAACTTGGTTTTGTTTTTTGTTTTTGTTTTTGCATATCTAACCATTGGACCTTGTACTTAAACCCTAACTACCTAACCAACCATAGATGATTGATTGAAAAATATTCAACCTTGTTTCTGTGTAAGCTGGTAAATTCCTTTTGATTGTTTAAAAAAATGTACAGGCAATTTTGAACGTTAATTATTGGAAACTTTCATTTTTCACTAAAAAAGGTAAATATTTGATTTTCAAAAAGTCCTCAAAGGCTTATATGTACCATTATTGGAAGTGTAAAGCTTACCAATTTTACTTCATTTCCCACCTTGAGCAAAGCTTGCCTTTTCACTTGATTTGAGATCTAAAAAATTATACCTTTCCATTTGCTTTGAAAATGGTCTCAATAAAAAGAGTATAGTAATTTCATGATTTTTACAGTTGAGAATTTAAATATACAAGTGTTGATTTGGAGTTATTTGCAATTTCTACGTATCAAAAAAGTTGCATTTCAACAATTCCAAGGTGAATTGTGTAATGAATTTGATAGCTTTTCATTTGAACTTAAGGTTTTTGACATGCATTTTGGTGTGCTAACACAATTTCTAGTTGTTCATACCACCTCCAATGCCAAGAAATTCTTATACGCAGATTTCTCAAACATTGTAGGGAGGGGCATCATACTAAAACTAGGATATACACATTTATCCTGTTATAATCTCACAACTCTTATGCAATTTTTTTCTCAACATTGGTATGCATACTCATAAGCAAGTTCTTTTAACATCTATACAGTTAGATTTTGAAAAAAAAATTGCTTTATTGGAGAACACTATAAGTCCATGTCCTTTTTTCATAGGAAAAACACACTTGGAATGACTTGGGTACTTAAGGGTTAACTACCGATAGCATGAGATTGTGTGGAAGAAATTTCATAAATATTTACCATATAGATTGCAAGATATTTTGCATTGAAAGTGAAGAAAACGTTTTTTTCTTAAACCTTGTCTAACTAACTTAGACTTGAAAACTTTGAATCTTTTTTACTTAAAATTTTTTTAAATTAGATTTTGAATTAAAAAATTTCTGTGTTGAAAAATCGAGTTAAGAGTCTTGTGAAAAAAATTCATAAGTAAAAAAATTTGATTTTCATTCTTAAATTTTATTAAAGTAGAAGCAAGTATAAGATACTAGAAGAAAAATAAATTATTAATAGTTATTAAATGGAATTGAAACACACTATTCCCAATAGAGAGATTGTTCTAGTAAGAAAATCATACCATGTGGAACTCTTTTTTCTAAAAAGTGTAAAAATTGAGTTTAGAAGTGAAACCTATAAGTGATTTTTTGAAAAGATGTTTTGATTGCCCGAAAAACAAGATTCTCCATAACTTTCTCATCATTAGTTTAAATAAAATGAATCAAAGCTTTTCGTGTAGACAAAATCATTTTCTATGACAAACAAAATTTTAAAATTTTTGTACCACTCGGCAACCTCCACTTTGAACTCTGGGGGCCATAACTTTTGCTCTAGATCACTTATTGAAATAAAAATTATACTTCCAAAAATCTAATTTATTTTTCTATCTTCAGCAAAAGTTTCAAAAAATCATGCCAAAAATTGAAAACATAGGAACCTACTTGAATCTTCAAGAGTGCCCTAAGGATACTTTTGGTTCTTTAGTGGTTAAAGCTCAATAATTTTGAAGTGAAATTTATTTTAACTTTAGACCACAATTTTGATTTTTTGAGTGTCTTTTTATCTACAATACATTAGACCACTAATTGTTTGATGCTCATCACTTTTGATTACATCTTCTACTTTAGCAATGTTACACGTTAATTTCAATTATGATGATCTTTAAGTATGAGTTGATTTATGTATTTTGTGTTCTCACTAGTAGGATAAAGCAACGTAGTTTTCATCTTGTATAATCATGTTTTCATCATATTTAATTATGATTTATGTACAATACATGCTTAAACTACTAGTAAAGTACAAAGATCAAGAATTTGGACAATCGTTTCATTTTCATAGTCACCATACATACTATTGCTTAAACATCATTGCTAGCCTTTTTAGCCAAATTTTAAGTGTAATTTCAAAATTGTGACATTTGAAGGTCATGAAGAAGAAAAAAACGTGGAAATGATCACTATAGTTTTCAAGTATCCTTTTAGGATGAATTCAACAACAAAAACTAATAGTTAATTAGTAGATTTTGCTAGGACTCTATGCTCTACGTGCTACTAATGACAACCAATTTAAGATCTTAGAATTTGAAGATTTTGTACAGTTAAATTTTGTACAATTTTGTATAACTAATAAATAGGATTTTATATGAGTAGTGGTGTTTGGAAGGTATTTATAAAAGCGATTTTGAAAAATGAAAGTAGACAATACACCAAATGCAACATAGAGTTGTTCAACCTATGTATCTTAGATGAAAGCAATGGAAATCAAGTGGTAGTGATTCCTACACATCCTAGAGAAAAGGACACACCGCAAAAATATGGGCAAAATGCATAATAGTCGTGTAGCTTCATAGTTGAAATGGCAGATAACACACAAATGCGGTTGTGACTTCACTACTTTGTAGCTTTAGTCGTCTTGCTTTACAAAATGTCATGCACCCCAATGACAAAAGACCATCATTGCTCAAAAATGACAAAAGACCCTACATATATCTATTCAAATTGGTTTAAGTAGTAGAAATCCACTAAAAAAATCCATTCAAATGATGGTTTTGTGTTAAAATTTGGGCTATGTTTAAATAACGCAAAGTTAACAAAATTGTGTTTCAAAATAACAATAAAAGTACACACAATCCAAACCTTAAGTTTGTTTGTTTGTTTTGTTTATTTTGTTTGTTTTGTTTTGTTTTGTTTTGTTTTGTTTGTTACATTGAAATTTCCCGGACCGTGCGTCCCCCACTAGTTTGCTTGGTATCGTTGAAAAGCCCTCAATGAGGAGGGGTGCACAACCTTTGTTTTGTGGCGTTTGGAAGTACGGTGCAAAAGTTATAATTTTTTGAGTTATTTTTGGTTTCAAAAAATTACAAAATTACTTTTTCTTTTGTTTTGGCTGTGGCAACATCACAAGGCACACTAGTTGTGTTTAAAATAACGCAAATTTAACACAAGACCATCATTGGAATGTTTTTTTTCAACGTGGATTTCTACTAGTGACACAATCCAACTTCAACTACCTAGAGGCTAGAGGATGTCAAATGTTGACATTTACACCTATGTAATAACACTCCAGAACCTTCGCACTAACGACATTTCATAACGGTGATAGCTACTTTCTCAGTTGTAGATAGACCAACCGCCTATTCCTAGACGCCTCTCCTGATCTCCTCAATCTCGTGTCAAGACTAGATGACAAACTCCTCCAGAGTCCAGACTCTTCCCAGTGAGTCTTCATTTCAGATTCTTCACGAAGTTGTCGTGAACATCAACTCATTCATCAGACTCCTCTCCCTCCGTCCGTCCTCTTCCGGAACTCTTGGCAAGGGTGCATCAGCAATGGACTCATGATTCACAGTGTCCTTCACGGTTTCAGAACGGCCTGCCTGAAACATGTCCCCAGTGAATCAAATCACTCTAACTTACAAGACGGTGGAATTCAGTACTTGACTCGGTCAAGCCTTCAGTTTCCTGCTCTGGAGATAGATCAGTGAACAATAGTGGACAGAGGAGTCTGTCTGAGTGATTTCTGATCACGATTTGACAAAAGAAAAATGTCGCAGGCAAGTGCAAGTTCAAGAGAAACTTGAGCAGCTCAAGGTCGGTGAATGAGGGCGGTGGAAAATATTGTACAATAAGGTAGGAGGTCCATGAAGTGATCATCTAAGCGCTGGAACTGAATTTTGGGGAGGTAAAACATCTTGAAATAGTTTTCAGTAAATGTTCCTTGAAAGATGAGAGGAAATGGCATCTAACCCAAGTTGTTTCATATTTTTTGGAGCTTTGTGGAATTAGTTATGAAAATTCGAAGTTGAAATGCCAAAGGGCTCTAAAAGCAACCACCTCCTAGAATGTACATTGTTTGTACATTTTGGTACATTGAGAAAAGGGCAAAATGTACCTCTGTATCATGTTCGGTTCAAAATGCATGATCACAGTTCGAGCCTCCTACCTTAGAGATGTTAAAATTTGGGGACAATAGAGTTAATCGTAAAAGGTCATCCCGAGTTGTAACAGTGGTGTCAAAGGGAGGTGTAACTAAGAATAGTACAAAAGAAACTCGGCACCAAACTCCATCAGATTCTAGATTTGGTGCTCCAAAGAGTTTCATCTTGTGTTTTTCTAAAACTCCGGCTCATGGTCTTGCATCGCACCCACTATACTAAATAGTGAAACTAGGTTGCCTTACCCAAAGAAAGTTTCTTTACAAGCCATCAAAGTCAACAAATGTTTCTATAGATATTTCTATTCGTACACAAGATTGGAGGTTCATGACTCCTGATTACAACAATATCTAATTCAAAAGTAGTGCATTCTTGTGCAGTAATAATACATGTTTATATAGTGTTAAATGTTGAGAAATTAGTGTGGGGCAACCTAATTTCACTATTTAGTGTAGCATTTGCTAGACTTTTATTTTCTAAAAAATATTAAATAATTGGCAACAATGTACCTCAACCCGTAAAATATTGCTAGTGGTGTTTTGAGGCTCAAAATTGCTTCAAAATACTCGCATCAAAAGCTAGGCTAAAATCTTCCTCCATGTGTATTTACTAACAAATTTAATGGAAGGATCCTTTTGTTAATTTGTTTTAAATCATCCTCCCAAAATTTTAGAGCCATTACAAGAAGTTTCAGGTTTCAAAGAGGCCGTTAACAGATGATTTTCGGCACCCCTGCTATGCAATTACAGAATAATAATAAAAAAAAAAATATATTTTTTAATTATTTTTTATTAAAAAAATATTAAAAAAATAAAAAAGTCTGACGTGGCACTAGTAGTGTCACATCAACACCCGAAATCAAATAATTTTTTATTTGAATTTTTTCTGCAATTGCACCCGGGGGGGGTCAAAACTCGCGGCCCCTTCGAGGGCTGAAATTTCTTGTAATGTAAGAATCTTCACCAATTGTAAATTCAGTGCGCCTAAACTTCAAAAAAATAGATTTTTCTAGCCCTTCCCAAAGCTGAAGTTTTATCTTTCAACATCTTTTGGAAAATAAAATGTATGTCCAAAATTTGTATGCAATTTAGACAATGTATTGGGAAATGGGTTGAAAATATATCTAAGAAACTTTGACCAAAAAAACTTTCATATTCATCTTTTACAAAATTGTAATGTAGAGGGTGGAACTAGATGAAAGAAAAAACTTGAACCGCTAATAATTTATACAAGAAATTGAAAATTATTAATGCCATGGTGAGAATATTCTAGCAATAAACATACATTAATAAAAAAAAATTATGTTTGGAAATTTTTTAAGTTGAATTCAAAAAATGACTTCATATGTTTTTTCTACCTTCATTGCTAGCAAGATAGAATTCTTCGTAACTTTCACTTCATTATGTGGAATTGAATGGTTGATATGTTTTTGTATAGGTATCATTATTAAAAATAAAAATATTTTTACTTACCATCTTTGACATTGAAATAAAAAAAGAGCATATAACTTTTGAAATATTTATCGAAGTGACAGGAAGCTTCCAATGTAGATTATGATGGTTAGGCAAGTTAGCATTCACTATCATGAAAATCTCATGCAAAAATTCCAACTTATGAAGTTAATAGAGTGTGTTAGATTTCTAAAAATCCAAAGTGGTTTCCTTAGACTTTTAGTTTACTTATTATTGAATTAGAGGGTGATTCCATACAAATATGCATATAGAGCATTGCATTACATCTAGTCTAAATTTTCATCAATTAATCTATCACAATTAAGCACATTGGATTGTCATTACTAATATAATTAAATATATCCTTTATCATCATGCTACCTTTGTATATTAGGAGTGTACATTTTAGAATGCAAATGTACACAATTGGTACACGAGAGAATTGTTAAATGGATGGTAATGGGTATGTCCACCTTTAGTTATTGGTGCTTGAAGTTGTACACAACAAAACACTCACATTTGTGAGACATCTTCCAATTAGCATTTCACTCAATTTGAATCGCAAGTCTCAAGTCAATGCCAATGTCAAAGAATGCAAGGGTAGACCAATAGTGCTTAATCATATGCTAGATACGCACAATATCTAGAGGTCTAAGAAGATTATAATTCAATTTGAACTTCATACAAAAAGAATATTTTTCAAAACTTGACCTTTGGAGATTTACTTTTCAAAATTTCATTGAATACACCAATTTTCACCTTCAAAAAAATAAAAATTTCATCTTTGGAAAATTATTTTATATATATTTCATTGTTTTATATAATGATTAAATTAAAATATTGGTGATGACTTTTTTTCATTTGGATTGTAAGAATATACTAAAAACATTCATGTGCACAATTTTTTTTTAGAAAAGTCCTCTGTCCACAAGGATAAAGAAATTATTTGTAGATAAATCAATGTTTGGGTGTTGCTTTTATAAAACAGATAAATCTAAATGGAAAAGATATGAAAGAAATGACTTAGAGTAAGCGACCCCTTTCTGACCACCATCCAATTTTCAACTCATAGGTTGTGGTATTTCCGTTCTAGTGGTTATGTAATTGCTGAGTTATGATGTATTTGAGCCATTGATTTTTGGTCAATTTCTTGACTAGCCTACGGTTGAAATTAGACATACCTATATAATAAGAATAGGATTTCAGAGAATCTTGACAAAAAAAAATTCACAATAACTTTGTTCTTGGGCTAAAAAATACCAAAAAATTTCAAATCCATATAAAGTCTATTTTTCCGCATGGGAAAAATTTTCCTCCACAAAATCCAGCCTATAGCTATGATGAAATCTAAGTTAAGTGGTTGAAAATAGGTTAAAAGTTTCCACGTGCATTTATTAGGGATAGATTAAGGGCTTAAAATGGAATAAAATCCCTCTACTTTAAATGTATGCATGTGAATAACTTAATCCCTAAAGGACAACTTGCGTTTTTGGCAACACATAAATTTCGGGCATGTATGTGTGAGTAGAGATTTGCATCTTTTAGGCCCAAATTTTAATAGAAGTTGTGGACAAGGAATATCTTTCATGTCCACTTTATTTCATGACATTTGAAAATATGAATCAAAAGTTATGGCTTAGTATGTTACTTTTTTTTGTAACTGGGTAGTCCAGACAAATTAGAAAAAACACTTTTTTCAACAATAAAAATTTGAAATTGGTCTTTTGAATTTGAAACAAAATCACAGCATGTAGACTGTTTATTAGAACATTACAACCATTGGGATTGACATTTTTCAATTCCATAATTAAATTCTTAACAATTTAGTATTTTGAATCATTTTCTACTTCTTTCTATTCACTATTTTTTTCTTGTATGTTGTACAATTCCAAATGATCTGAAAATTTTTAGGTATGTAGCCAATTTGTTTAGGAAAAAACAGTTGAAGAAGCACCACCATTTTGGACACTATTTCATAGAAAAGTGAGCTGCCTTGTTTTTTGCAGGGCCCAAAAAATGATTTCGGTGAATTTGAATGCTTATATCTTGCAATATATCCATGTGGTGGAAATTTCTGAAATTTTACCACAAGTTTCCAAGTCAGCATACCCTACGTGAAGGTTAGATTTAGACATAAATTAAGTATTTTGGGGAGTGTCTAAATGTTTGGAATATTACAAGTGAGATATTACCAACATTTAATACACTACCACCGATACTTCTAATTATCTGAATCCACTTTGCACGCGAAAAAGAAACTATTTCGGCATTCACTTGCCACATTAAAGCTTCACGTACGGTACTACAAGATCCTACGGTTATGTATGTCAAAAAAAGTTTGTTTTCAAAAGTTTGGTACTTAACTAGAAATGGCAGTTTTGGAGCGTTTTGGATGAAAACATATTCATAGAACTTTAGAGGTTACTAAGAGCATTTAAAATCCAATGGTTATATATGACATTGAATTTAGTAATAACTCTAAAATTTATAGAAATATAAGTCAACTCAATTCCTATGAGAGTTTAAATACCTTTTTATAGCCTAATAGTGGATTTCATAGAAAATAATTCAAAAAAGTTAAGTCAATTTTTTAAGAAAGTAATGGTCTTATTGTTTGAAATCAAGTGAAATTAAAGTCACATAATATAAAAAAATTCATAATTTTAAGTGAATTGCTGCATACACAATCAAATATCAAAATAACCTTGCACATTGAAGTAAAGGCCAAACTTCATTGATCCATTGTTAAAATGAAGGGGGAGAGATCCTTTTTTATAGTGAAGTTCAATGTTCTTCACTAAACCTCAAAGGATATAAGATACTTTGAAGCAAGGTGGGAGCTTGACCACTCAAAGAGAAAACTAAGTAAGTAATTGTGTTTATAGCAACACTTTAGACCTCATTTAAGAGTTGTAAACCAACGTTTAAAAAAATATAATCGACTAAAAAAATGTGGGTAATAAAGTAAAATTTCACCTTGAAAATTCCATTTGTAATCTTGAATCTCCAATAGAAAGTTATGGACAAATATCGAGACAATACATGACAAGGTTCTTTCCTACCCTACTCTAAACATTGTCTGTAACTTTTGATTGGACGGTCCAAATCACAAGCAAAGTTTTTAAAATGAAATTCAACTTTACTACCTACATTTTCTTAGTCTATCAATTTTGAAAAAAATTGGTTTACAATGCTTAAACGAGGTTTAAAATTTTGTTGTAAAAATGACTCGACAATGAGTGATAGAGCTCATTCAAGTCCTAATTTATTGTCAATATCTTGCATTGATTGTTGTACCCCCTATCACCCTACTTCTATAAAGCACTTGCATTCTCTCGTCAAATCAAATAGTAACTAGGTTGTGAAGTTATGTGAGATACAAACAAACAAAGTACGTAACTTGTAGAGATCCATATAAATTGAGTACAAAATTGTTGAAGTTTTAGTAGATTGGAAATTGGATGTTGAATTATCTCCTCTTACTTCAATTAAATTTTGATGAAGATGTATTAAACTTATTATTTGCCTTTATTAATGAAAGACCTCTTCACACTATTTGAATGAATTATGGATGAATGTGATATCATGATTGTAAACATTTAGATGAAAATTGGATGAATGCAAATGATATTTGGATGAAATTACACTATTTGAGATAATATAAAATAGTGTAGACCAAAATATTTTGATAATATCTAAAATACTGTGAACTATCATATTTGTGAGCCTTGCAAATTCAAATAAATTTCTAAATTAGTGTGACTTAGTGCTTATACTGTAGGGCATACTCTTTGAATTAAATTTTGTACAAAAATGTGAAAACCAATGTTAAATTTAAATATTTGACACATTTGATAGTGTTTTTTTCAGCAATTGAGAACTTGATTTGAAAATTAGGGATGCATCTAGATTTAGTAAATGATTCAAACCAATGGAGCAAAATAGACAAAAACACCCTTTACAATAAAGGCAAGGTGCCAGAGAGAATAAGTTTTCAAACAATGACAGTTTTAGAAATTGTTAAGACCAAGGAATGTATCTTTACACTCAATTTTTTTGGTCCAAGCGACAAGATGACAAGTGTGGAAAAGATGTATTGCCCTCCATGGCAATGAAAGTGCACAAATTTTGAATCCTTAGGATTTTTTGTCAAGCCCACTTAATTGAAAACACCCTTTGACTTCAAGGCTCATATCCAATCATTTAAAATGAATTTACATTATGAATATTTTTAGTTTAGAAAATATCCTATAATGTAGATTGGACACTTTTGTAGCCCCCTCTCACTTTAAACTATCTCCAAATGCCGTGACCACTAAAAGTTTGCCTTTCAAAGACAAGTTGTGTACCTAAAGAGGATTTATCCATGTGGCCCTTTCAACCATGCAAGTCTAAGAAGGGCTTCATATTGTAGATATGATCCATTCCTAATTGTGCATAAATTACTCAAGAGATATTGATGGTAGTACTTTACTTTTGGCAAACAATTAAGCCATGAAAATAGCCAATTGTACCCTATATTGAATTCCACACTATGAAATTCCACTTCAATTCCGCCTATCTTCATATTTTTTTCCATCATAGCGAAAGTGAAATGTAAAGATATTAGGTGAATAATGAAAATGAGTGAAATTAAAGACACGCCTTTCAAATACTCAATGGAGATGGTAATTGGTTTAGTTGATGGTAGCTAAGCACTTCATACATTAGTACATGATATCAATGACTTAGATTGAATCATTCATGCATTCATTTAAAAAGTGCTTCAAAGAATTAGGTTATAGGAGATATTTTTGATGGTTCAATGATAAATATTTGCACTCTATAGGTCAAATAATGTCTAACTATGAAATTCTTTGGGTTGCATATATGTATAATTGTTTTGGTGCTGATATTTATAGCATACAAATATAGAAATTCATTTAAATTACAATTTATTTATTGGGGATTGCATCTATGCCCATTCATCAATGTCCAAAAAAATTGTGGTAGTAGGAATTCATCTCCTAGGAGTTTAGATGCTTAAATAGATGGATATTGGCACTCCTACCTCAATCCCTAAAGTCCTAAAGTCCTAAAGTTCTAAAGTTTTTTTCTCATCAAAAGCCATGTAAAACTACCATTTCTATTGCAAAGAGCAAAACAATTCTAAAATTGTTGTTTTTGCATATCTAACCATAGGATCTTAAACTAGACTAGTAAAAAATGTTTGGAAGAAATTTTAGATACTTTTACCTTGTAGATTGCATGATATTTGTGTTTAAAGTGAAGGCAACAAGGTTTTTTTGTACTATGAGTGACTAGATTATAAAAAGCTTTGAATGTTCTTCATTTGAATGTTTGCACTACATGTTTTGAATATCAAATTTTTTATATTGAAGAATTGAGTTGACATTGTAGAAAAATAAATTCAAAAACATTAATTTGATTTTCATTCTTTAAAAATCTGTTAAAGTAGAGATAGGTGTGAGACAGTTCTAAGGAAAAAAAAATAGTTAATAGTTCTAAGATGGAATTGAAACACACTAAATCCAACTTTGAGATCATTCTAGAAAGCAAACCAAACCATGTGGGAAATCCTTTTATTGAAAAATTGTCAAAACTAAATTAAGAAATGAAATTTATAAGTTATTTTTTGGAAAAGATGTGTTGATTGCCTGAAAATCAAGATTCTCTATAACTTTTTCATCACTAGTCAAATTAGAGTTAATTAAGTCTTTTTATGTAAACAAAATTAATTTTTATGAGAATTAAAAAAAAATTAATTTTCAAGTTTTTTGTGATTTTTTTGTATCGCTCGACAAACTCCATTTTGAGCTTAGGGTAGCATAACTTTGCTCCCAAGCATTGATTGAAATAAGAATTACATACAAAAAAAACTCATGTATTTTTCTACCTTAAGAAAAAAACTCAAAAACTCATACCAAAAATTGAGATCATATGAACCTACCTGAATTTCTAGTTGTCCCCTGAGGGGACTTTGGGACTTTAAGAGAGAATCTATTGGAAGATGTTAAAGAAAATTTTGGTGTAAATTTTGTATCAAAATTTATTGCCTACACTAATACATAGTTAATTAGTTATTGTTGACATTGTTTGTATTGCAATAGTAGTCAAGATGCTCTTGTGTAATCCAAAGATTTACCTTCTCCAAATTATTAGAAACGATAAAATTATTCATGCTAATTCCTATTTTAATATCCAACTAAATAAGAAAATATTTAAACAACAAATGTTCCAATATAATCGAGGAATCATGACTATGTGATTATAAAAGTCACCATTTCTACACTTTCCACCCTTCAAAAGTGATCTAAAATCCAATTTGCAAAATGATTTTTAGAAAATGTAGTTGTATTACATTTGGCAAGGACTACGTTAGAGATTGTTTTTGAATGAATTACAATTAAACCCTAAATGTCCAAGGCCTTTTCTCAACTTCTAGGAATTGCTCTCAATTGAACAAAAAACAACATTTTGATAAGTTGTATCAATTTTTTTTAATTGTAATTGTACAAATTCAAACTAGACATGTCAGAGATCGCATAGGAAAAGAAAACACAACATTGTCACTTATGGATTGAAAGATTATAATTGTTTGATTATGAGGGTGTTAAAACTGTAAAAGTGATTTGAAATCTTTCAATCCTCTTATCACATGTCAAATCTAAAAAGTCGGTCACCAAAAAAAATTGAGATTAAAGGGCCTAACATACATAACCCCAATTAATTTATAGATTCTCAAAATCTACTCTACAATTTTTTTAAATGAGTTTCTCATATGATTTTTTATCCAAGATCTAGTGTATTTGAGGATCATTTCCAAGAGCCCTCAATACTACAGAAAGTTAAGATTGCAATGGACACCCTTGCACAAAATCTTGAATAGAAAAATCATAATCTATCATTTTCAAAATTCGATTTTTGATGCTAAAATTAGACTAAAAAAATCAAAAATATAAACTATTCAATTAGCAACTTGAAAAGGTTTTATTTAACTTCAAAATATCGTCGACACCAAAATTGGGTGCCTTGGGCATTTAGGGGTTAACAAGATTTAATGTAGCTAAATTCTTTAACAATCATCAAATATTCTTCTTTGTTGATTTCAAATCAAAGTATAAGAAGTACTTTTGGATAATCCAAATTTGAGTTTGGAAGATGATTTATTTTGTAATTGATTTATTTCTAAATTATATTTGGTTTCTTAATTTTATTTAACTATAACAAAACTTATATATTACCTATAAGTTTTATGTTTTTAATATTATCTTTTTCACTTGTAGTATGTATTATGGACATACACCCTTTACCATCCTTGATAACTTCTCCTACCTCTATTGGAGTTTGTAGAAGTCAAACCTTTTTTTAAAGTTAAGAATTTTGTCCTAGTATCGTAGGGGACTTGTATAATATTTTGTAGGAGCTAATAGAAGTTAAACCTATTTTGAAGGTTAAGTGTAATCCGAGTCCTAGTATTTTAGGGGACTCCTAAAATATTTTGTATAGCAACTTGAAACCTACAAATGACTCTTAGACAAAACTAGATATATAATGTCTCAAAGCCCCCTAGTTTTATTATATGGAGTAGGATTTTTTAGTGCTTCCTGGAGGCTTTTAGTTTCTTTCAAGAAACTTTAAGATATAATGATAGTACAAATTGAAGGCAATATGAAGGAAACCTCAATTTTGCCAATAGAAGTATTAGAATATTCTTGCTAAACTTTTATTTGAAACTTCTTATTCAATCTTTGGTTTTCATGTTTGCTATTCTTTTTGTATTCCTTGTCCATACCTTGTCTTGACTATTTTTTTTTTATAAATTTATCTTTGATTTTTGGCCTTAACTATACCTAAAATCATCCAAATGAGCAAAGTTCATGTTATTGAACTATTTTGATATTTCTTGGATCTTGTCAATACTTCAGACAAAATTATAAATCTTCTTTGCATGTATTTTTTGAGCATTTTATGAATAAACAAAGACTTTTCAAAGTGTCTATTATATATGAATTCGAAATCAATCCTAAAAATTCATGTCAAAGAACCGAGTGTATTTTAAGAGTAGTTCAAGAAGCAATGATTTGTACCAAATCAAACTCAAAAGCAAAAAAAAATGTACTTAACCCCTAAAGGTTCAAAGTCCTAGAATGTTTTTTCTTAGTATTTTGGGTATGAACCTATGGAGTCAATTTTTCATATTAATTTTATTTTGGAGATATGGTTTTGCTAGCCCATTGTTGGAACATTATTTTTTTCGGGATTGGATTTAGAAGTTGTTAAGCCTCAATAAAAAAAAAGTAGGGATGTCAAGTAGGTTAGGCAAATCTAACAATCACTCAATTCCTTTCACTAAAAGCCCATTGTCCATTTTAAAGGCCATAACAAAGGCAAGTTGCCAATCCAAATTCAGAGTATGGAATGGGCAGATGATGGGTGCCGATTATGGTTTCCGCCTAATGATCGCTAAGAAGAAGGGTTGCAAGGGGTGACCACTTCAATCCATAGTGACACACAATATCGACCCCTTTCTTGAGCACATAGGGACAATTGCATACTAATTTCTCTATAGAAACTATAGATTTTTTTAATCATTTTTATTCTCTTTCAAGAACAAATAGGAATCCTAATCTAGACCGTTGGACTTGGGATTGAGAAAACTAAAAAAAAAAAAAGATCCTCAAAAAATATCATGACCAAGCAATGTATTCAATTTGGTATTTTTTGAACCTTTTCTTATTGCAAGAATTTTTTTGAATGTACTAAGCACATCATCTACCTTTAAAAATTGTTACATAGGTACTTAACCCCTAAAAATTCAAGGTCATTTTAGGTTTAAAAACATCATTGCTTTTGAAGTGTTATAGATCTAAAGGTATAGAAGGTATAGAAATCTCAACCGCACAATCTTGTAGTGTATGTGTTGTAGATGGCGTAAATCAAATCTAGAGTCATTTAGCAATGTAGATTGCAAGATTATAATGTTTTAATATTGAAAAAGATATTAAAATTTTCCTAACAATACATTTTGAGGTGAAATTTGATTTCTAAACCTACTTAATTGAAAAAAACTTTAAACTATAAAATGATTCAAAACTAGCACATACATACATTGGTGAAAGAACATATCATTCAATTGAGTACTCATTGTGTTTGCAAAATGGCTTTCAAATGTCAATAAATAGCAAAAAAAGTTGCAACAAACACCTCTAAAGTTGAAATTCCTTCTTCTAAAACTTCTTGGATTGATATGAAATTTTAACCACACAAACTAGACTAGTATGTGTGCAACTAATCCCAAAAAAATTATCGAAAACGGCAACTGTGTATAGGAAAAACAAGCTGCCGAAGTTCACAATAATCCAAAAATGTTTGGATTTTGAACTTTGAATTTCTCCCAAACATTCAAAACAACTTGGATTGACATGAAAAATTTACCACAATAATTAGACTTCAAGGAAAACATAACCCAACAAATATTATTGAAAACAAACATTAAATGAAGGAGATACAAACCCGCAAAGTTGTAGCCATCAAATGCAATTATGTAAACTCAAACTGAACCTATGACCTTCGATTTGCTTCCAAAAATTCAATACATTTTGTATTGATTTGAAAAATTTTACCACACAAATTAGACAAGAGAGCGCAAATTTTCCAACAAGTTTTCTCATGACATTGTTAAACCAATAGGGTTGCCTCCCTCCAAGGTCTTAATTACCAATAGGTATTAGTCTCCCCTAGATACCTGGGGGAGACTTTAGTTGTAAGTTGTAACACTGAAAAGATCATTGTTTGCCAACGATATGTTGTCAGAAAGCTGTTGAAATTAATTGGTCAAGCAAAGACTTTGTTGTTGGCTCTTGACTCTAGGGGGAGAGAAAGGAACCTTCCAAACAAATGTCAATAATGTTATGTTGAATTCGGGCATTTGATGCAAAAGTTACAACACTTTGAATTGGACTTGAAAGTACAAGGACACTTTTGGTTCCTTGGGGGGTTAAGGAGTTAACATGATCTTCATTATAATTGATGTAAACCTCAACTTTGTGTAATACAAATTTTTTACAAGAAGAAGTATCAAAGTTTGTTAACTTATCTGACAAGCATTCAAAAAACAATTTTTTATCACTTCAAACTCTAATATCTCCCAATCCATGTGGTCAAATGTTTTGAAATTTTTCATAACTTTCTTGTAATACTAGTAGTGTAGGTCAGGATCTTACAATTAGAAACGGCAAGTTTGGAACATTTTTTTACAAAAACATAATCATGAACCTTTAGGGGTTAACATACAACCACGCTACTACAAATTATACATAAAATATAATGATCTCAAAAGTATAAACTGAATCATAGTATAAAGTGAAACATGAGAACAATCAAACATTCATTAACCTAAAGATGAGCACAACTCGTATCTCTGCCTACTAGGTCAACAAGAACTCCATTCTCAACACATCACACTGGCCCACAGCAACTGGGAGAAACATAATTTACCACCCTTGCGTTAGCTAAGTATGTGCCAAGGGTGCCTGTTCATTAGCTAAATTCTAGTGCAGTTCAATTGGATTGAAGCTCTCAAGAGTTTCGACAACGCTCCGACTCCAGACGATACTGAAGTTGATGTTTGCACACGCCAACTGTTCACCTTCCTCACCCAGATACTGAAGCTTGATTTTGTAGCTCCCCTGCAAAACAGGATTACAGACACTTGAAGTAAGTACTTCCTCATTGGCAAGGAATAAATCTAGTCAAAATCAGTTACAAAAGGCTTTACACCAAAAGAATTAGGGATAACACAACAATATCCGTACGATGTAAAGTTAGATACATTGATTAAGCTGGCTGTTACCACCTACTTGCATATCAAGCACTCGTTGCCGTCGTGAACTATCATCAGTCTCAACAAAGCAGATTATACGAAATGTAAAAAGAGAAGCTTGATAACTATATATGTTTTGACTTTGTAGGCCGAAATTCAAGGCAGTGATACTGGGATGGCAAAGTTATATGCAAAGAGTAAGAGACTACAGAACAGCTTTGCTATAAACATCCCAAATCCTTACCGGTGGTGTGACGCTTGGAAGAACTTGTGTGTTATCCATTACGAACACTCCAGGCGCAATAGGGCAACGTGCCTTGTCGCAGATGTTGCTTTTCTCCGTATGAACAGTAACGCCGTGAAACGACACACTTACGATCACACTTCCCCCATTAATTTCCTTCCCTGCAAGTTTCATGGATCATATTCGGCAGAAATTAATGCTGAACCCAAAAGGAAGTGCAAGAGCAAGCAATTCAGATACATGGAGTAAAACCCAATATAACAGAAACCTAATCACAAATTTAAGAAATACCAACTCCAAAAAGAATTGCATCCATACACACTGCACTAGTTGGTGCAACATAGAAATCAAACCTCACCCGTATACGCAGGCACTATGAAAGTCATCTCCTCTCCACTGACAACGGGGTCAGGGTTAATCGTAACATTTTTCACCACCACATCATAGTTCGCATGTTTATCTGCACATCATGTTGCGCCAAACTTAGCACAGAAGCCGATATCGGCAGAAATTAGACCGCAAAAGTGTCCAAAAAATTCAAATTCAAATGAGGACCAGTCAAAGCCACTGTGGACATTAAAGGGTGTACTTGTCATAATTACACAAACTACAACAGTAGAAAAACAATCTAGATTTAACCCTCTCGAGCAAAGTTCAAAACATTGTAAGTTGTAAAATACCTTCTCCATGTACGCAAAGGCACTCATTTCATTCAATCAACCCTTTCAGATCCAAATCAGACATCACTTTTGAGCGCAATTGGCTATCACGAAGTACGAAAAACATTACTCATGGAAGTGTTTAATATAAACCCTGAAAGTTTCAATTTTTTGGAGTAAAACGGATGTGATATTGGAGGTCGAAACCCTAGAGAAATCACATTAATTACTAAACGACTGTAAAACTGCAAAACCCTAAACCCAATAGAGCTTGCAAATGAGATAAAACGCTCAATATTTGAGAAAACATTCAGATTAGAAAAACAGATCATAGTCTTCCTAAACTGAACTTTCAAATCGGCACCGACAAAAAGAAAAAAAAGAAAAAATAACAGCATTACCACTCCAAATGTCGTCTGACGTCATGACTCATCAGATTATCAGCAGTGACCTAATTGGCCGCATAATTTTCAAGGTCTAAACTACGTCCAGTGAGCTAAGTCACAGATTGCGTAAAGCTACAAATTGACCCGTCTATTTAATTCGTTCTCTCAATACCTAATCAATTTCTGATAGCAACTCACGAGACAAGAAATTCGAATATACCAAATCCAGAACCCAAGCAACAATCATCTATACTCACATAAAAAACGCAAAATACAAAGCTTTCCACAACAATTGCACAAGGAAATCGATTCAAGCTTCAGAAGGATTTCAAAACGGACTCCTCTCATCATTAAAGTCCTATCACACTTCCAAACATCTATTTCAACGAGGAAATTCACCTAAAACCTCCAACACTCACCACTCCAAATCTCAAGCGAAAAAGAACTCGCCATAAAACCCAAACCACTGAACGAACTCAAATTGCACATGCAGAGCTCAAAAAGCTTACCACAAAGTTGCCAATCACTAGGTTTTGGAGGAGTGGCGCTCGCCAGCACGGCCAAAGACGCAAGCAGCAACAGCACCACAGCGCCGGAGTTCACAAATTGCGCCATCTTCTCAATCGCTCCAATACCCACAGCATGAATCGTATCCCTCCTCTTCTACAACAGCAATGGCGGTGGCCGAACTCACTAAGCAAACTCACTAATCATGTAAACTCATTAAGCAAACTTGTAGGTCACTAATTTAAACGGTCGGGAACCGACTCTTACTCACCGTAGATCACTAATCGAGTGACTAAGAGTTTACGAACTTACGCTTTTGAACTTTGAGTGAAGCTCAAGTCCTTGTGCTTGGAAAAGCAGGTAATTAGCAGCCACCACGTGGAGGTGAAGAACCTGAACTGGTCGGCGGTGTTTCCATACGAAGCCCGGGTCGATACTCGTGTTTATCCGGGTATCTTGAATCTACATATTTCCTGGATTTGAGATACTCTGGTGATAGGGGAAGTGATAAAGTAAAACTTGGATTACATATATCCTACACTCGGGTCAGATTCGTTAAATTATAATACAAAATATAATTAAATATGGCATATAATTAAAATTTTCAGAAATTATAACGTGGCATAACTGAATAGTATAGTATAGAGAATATTAATGAAAATAATTTGAATTCTAAAAGATAACCTGATGAAAAATGAAAAATAATATACATACGAAGGCAATTGTTTTATAAATGTAAAAATTCATGGAACACATAAGCTTGGTCTTCCCCCCTGAAAAAAGATTGTATTCCTTGGAGGGATTGAAACTTAATTAGTCCTTCTGCTAACTTATTAAGCTGTGAAGAGTCTACTGCTAACACTACAAGATAAAAGGGTGTTTTAAGTGAGTTTATAAGTAGTCCTAGACATAAGATTATAAGTAATGACCTTTAAGGAGATTTTCAAGCAAAATTTTACTAAAAACACATGTGTTCTTAATAAAATTTTGTTGAAAATCCATTTAAAGGTCATTACTTACAATCTTATGTTTAGGACTATATTTATAAACTCACTTAAAACACCCCTTTCTCTTGTAGTGTAAAAATCACAAAGATTTGGTAAAGTCCTTAGTATTGCAATAAAGCTATAAAGACCTTACTACTAAAGGTCATGAAATATTCCAAATCTTATGAAATGAAATTCCAAAAATTCTAAATCCATTTAATAAAAGATAATTCAACCCCAAAAGAAATGATTTTGTATGGGGCCTAATAAATCTAACCCTAAAGTACAGTACCCAAAAACAACACCGAAAGATACCCGAATTGATGCGTTTCACAGCATCAAGGGCAATCGGGGGGGTTTGCACAAAAGCAATACAAATTTTGTTTAGAGGGAATGTTAGGCTATATATTCCTCCATTTTCAATACATCAAATCGTTAATTTGCTACATATTCTAAAAACAATATCATTCTTTTTGATTGAATGTATGCTCTTTTGGATTGATAATATAGGTTTCATCTGTAGTTTGCATGTTTTATCCATTTATCTACACCTTAAATGAGGCTATTTGTTTTGTTTATTTGCTATAGTGAGATCTCTGTGAGGAGGGATGCAAGACTTTGTTTTGCGACGTTCTAATTCAAGACAGAAAAGATATTAAATTTGAAGTTTTTATGAATTAGAATTTTAAAATTTTTTTTTATTTTTATTTTATTATACTACAACAACGACACAGGGCACAATAGTCTATACATATACATTAAATTACATTGTTTGTTTGTTACGGGAAAATCTTCGGAAGCTTCCATCCTCTGGTTGCATTCATAATATCATTAGAAAGCTTTCTTCAAGGAGGGGTGCACGGACTTTGTTTTGTGGCGTTTGGATATATAATGTAAAAAGTTATAGATTTTTGAGTTACTTATGGATCTTAGATTATCCTAAATTATGGATCTTTTGGACTGTGCGTCACTTGGTTGCATTCTTGATACCATTAGAAAACTATGACGAGAGGGATGGACAAACTTTGTTTTGTGGCATTTAGACATACGGTGTAAAAGTTATGGATTTTTGAGTTATTTTTGGATCTTAAATTATCCTAAATTATGGATTTTTTTTAGAGTCTTTTTGTCCCATAATTCTAAATCACCCCTCTATTGACACTAATTCACCATGGGCCTCATTTTTAGAATATTTAAGAAAACATCTTCACAAAAATTATTCCAAAAATAAAATGAAAACAAAAGCAAGACTAAAATTATCATGACAAGAATTGGGCAATGACACAACGCTACACTAATTATACATCTACACCTTAAATTAGGTTGTTTGTTTCTTACAGTGAGATTTCTAAAATCATATACCTCCAGTCGCGTTCATAGTAGCTTGGAAAGCTCTCTATGAAGAAGGGCCCAAAAACTTTATTTTGTGGCATTCTAACTCACAACAGAAAAGATATTGAATTTTGAAATTTTTATAAATTAAAATTTTATTTATTTTTTATTTCATTATATTGTGGCAACAACATAGGACACACTAGTCTATACATATACATTAAATTAGGATGTTTGTTTTGTTTGTTTGTTGCGGTGAGATCTCTAGAACCATGCGTCTCCTCGGTCAAGTGCACGATATTATTAGAAAGTTTCTTGCAAGGAAGTGTGCATGGATTTTGTTTTGTGGTGTTTGAACGTATTGTGTGAATGTTATGGATTTTGAGTTATTTTAATTCCAAAAGTAATATGAAAAACAAAAGTTGGGCTACAATAATATAGATGTAAATAAACAATTGCATTACTCCAATAAAGATTGTTTTTTTTTGCATTGTCCATGTAAAGTGCCATTAGATACATGGAAAGGAGATTATGGGTTGTTTATGGGACGTTTATGACTTCACTTTATGGGTGGTTTTGTAATTTCATAGCAGATCACTTCAAAAATTTATAGAAATTACAATTTTTATCAAAAAATTATACAGAGTAATTCCACTTGTGTTTGATTCGTGAAACAAGCGCACACCTCTGAAAAATATGTGCCCCTCTTGAAATTGGTCCCAAGATATTTGGATTCCAAATCAAGGTGGTAATAGGCTTGTCTACCTCAAATGAAAAAAAAAATCCCTGGTCAATGGATACCTTTGAATCACGAGGCAGGCGCCTTCCACGTACACACTAGTATTATATATCACAATTAGGATACTGCCGGTCCTCAACCAGTTAACAACAGCTTCTCGTTTCAAGGGGGCTGTGAACAGTACTGTACGTTCTCAATTGCTCTGGGCAAGCTCCACAAGCTAGGCAGGATGTCCATAAATCGCTCATTTAAGAGTAGAAACTGAATTTTAGGGAGGTGAAATATTTTTCATAAAATTTCCCAAGTGGAACTGGCATCTAATCCAAATGGTTTCATATTTTTTGAATCTTTGTAGAATTAGTTATGAAATTTTGAAGTTCAAATGGCACAGGGCTCTAAAATCGCCTACCTCCTGAAATGTATAGTTTTTTAACATTGCTCAAGGCTAAAAAAACATGTACAACCTCCTACCCCTTACGTTAAATTTGTCTCGCTCATTCCTTTGCGTAGAATCTCGCCTTCAACTCCATTTGTTGAATTTTCGCTTTCAATGCGCACGTCAGTGAGAATCCCCTGATGATGTCGGCAGGCATCACACCTTCTTTTTCTCAATTTTTAATTGCTGGCGGCTGAATTCTGGTGAGCTTCGATCGTTGTTCGGGTTTCAATTCTTTAGAATTGCGCGCTGTTTCTGTTTTGACTATTGATTTGAAGCTACGTTGATTTTGCTTGTGTAAGCTTAGCTGCTCTTCATCTTTGATGTTGTTGTGTGAGTTCAGTTGTAGTACTTGCAGCCTGGGTTGCTGGTGAAGTAGTAAGCGCGGAGTTGATCAAGATGGGAGGAGGGTCGGCCAGAAGGCGGGACGACGTGGTGCTGATCACGGGCTGTTCCGACGGGGGAATCGGCGCTGCACTTGCGTTGGAGTTTAGCGACGCAGGATTCACCGTTGTAGCGACGTCGAGGTCGCTGAGTACGATGAAGGTGTTCGAAGGTCATGAGCACATTCAGATCCTTCCGCTGGATTTGCTCTCGGCGGAGAGCATCAGGGAGGCTGTGGAGTCGGTCATGCGCATGTATGGAAGAATTGATATCCTCATCAACAATGCAGCCAAGCCGTGCACGGCTCCCTTGGCGGAGGTTCCTATTGAAATCTTGGACACTGTCTACAGGACGAACTACCTTGGTACGTTGGCCCGCTAGTTTTGGCATATGTGCGATTTTGAACGGAAGACGGCGCTTTAAATTGAGATCTTACTACCTTGAAACTTCGAATTTTGGGGAAGTGACGTGGAGATCTCTTGAAATTTTGGTTTGGAGGTCGACTTTAGAAGGTGTTCATCTTTTGTGATTATCCTGCTGTTTGACGTTTCATTTTTTAAGAAAGATAGGCGGATTTCAAATATTGCGGAGATCTTTTTTTCCTCTTCGATATATGTGATGTAGTTTTTGGGAAGAGACGAATCAATTATTCGAGCAAACTTGCAGATGATGGCTTTCAAATTTTCGTTTAGAATGATTTTGGGTGATTGCACGAAACACCTGTACTATTTGTTGCGTTTTGCAATAGTACTCATGATTTTTTCTGGAGTACTTTAAAATTAAAAAATCAATTTAAAAAAAATAAAAATAAAAATGGCAAATGTATGCACCTTTAAAATGAAGGTAACCACTAAAAGAAGTTCATTAAAATATTCTCTAAGTAGGAGAACTAGAAAAGTGCCAAATTGCTAAAAAATACATACTTTGATGTTTTAATTAGTAGAAAATAGGAAAAAGATTAAATTAAAAAAATAAAAATTGGCCATTTGTAGCAATTCTATGAAGATGGTCATTCACCAAAAAACTCACCAAAATAATTTTTTACATGTTTCGAAATGCAAGTAGAAAGAGGCTCACTTTGTGGACTTCTACACCACATAAAATTAAGTATTTTTAGAATTCCTTTGGACAGTAGCTACAAGTCTACTAGAAGACCATCTCTACCAAATTTCAGCTCCAAATTCGTTTTTATGGGTACTAAATAGTACTAAACCCCCCAAATTGGCATTTGTGACAATATATTGGGGGCTATTATTAAATAGTAATACATTTTTTTTAAATTCCAAAAAATTTCACAAAGTGTATAATAGTCATAAGTACCTTGTCTATGAATTTTGAATCATTTGGAGTCAAAATGCAAAAGTTATGGCTAAAAAACTAATCAGCATGCAACGTGTGACAAAAAATAGTACAAGTGTTTCGTGCAATCACCCTTTTGAGCATTTGTAGGTTTGAAAGGAAATGATACATTAGTGTGGATATCAAGTGTAGATTTACGTCTCAGTATGCTCTACCTACTTGTGGATTTTTGACAATGGGTTGCCGACTTCGTCTGTGCAGGTCCCGTGATGCTGATTCAAGCCGTCGTGCCGCACATGCTGGCACAGGGGAAGGGCAAGATCGTGAATGTAGGCAGTATTACTTGTCTTGCTTCCGGTCCGTTTTCTGGAGCTTACGCCGCTTCTAAGGCAGCGTTGCATGCGAGCACAGATTCTTTGAGGTAAAACTGAATTCCCCATTATGGACTGCCGTAGTGTTGCTTATCCATCTTTTATGAATGTGTAGTAATTAATCCCTTCAGCTGCCTAGACCTGTGAACGCACATTGCGTGACAAGAATAACCAAGCTATGAGTGTAATATACAGCTAATGGCCAGATACTCCCTTTACATCTGGGAGGAAGACCTGTCGATGACACTAACCGTCTCTGTGTTGATAGGTTGGAGATGAAACCATTCAACATCGACGTCATACTTCTTGTTCCGGGAGCAGTCGTTACTGGTATTGCTCCGAAAGGAACAGAAGTTGTGAGAAGCTATTTGAGTTCACTACGAGTTTTCAAGCCCTACGAAGAGTACTTGCTGAAACGAACTCTGTTACCCCACGATCCAAGGTCCACCCCAGCCCCCGTTTTCGCGAAGAAGGCAGTGGCAGTCATTCTACGAAAATCTTCTCCCGCGTGTTATGTCTACGGGTTTCTGTCTCGCATTTATCGCATTCTTTACTACTGCCCATACTGGATTCGGGATTGGTTTTTCTTCTCTACCATGCCGAAATGGATGTCGATAAAGAGACAAGCTTAGACGGTTGAGGATGGACGCCATTGTTTTCTATACCCCTGGCCTTTTTTTCGGTATGCGAGTGAAGATACTCCTTCCTCTTCGAGATCATTAATATCAGTCGTGTGCTTCTCAGTAGTGGAAGTAAGCCATTATTAAGAGCATAGTTCTCATCTTCGTGAGCACAAGTACGGCCTTGTGCTTCATGAGGACTAAAGAAAACACTCACTTTCATGAAGTCACTAAAGACTCGTAACAATCTGCAACCAGGTCTGCCAGGGATCACTTGTGATATCAGTACGGATAACTACAGTACCAATGTCCAATTTTTTTAGTTGAAGTGGGGCAGTTGGTATTTCATGTGTGTGACCCATCTTTAATTGTTTCATATATTCCTTCGTGGTTTCGAAACCGACCTTCCTGCTCAATTGCAAAACAATGTTCAATGGTGTGCTATTCAGAGCTATTGAGTAGTGATTGCAGAATGCTTCACTTTCAAGCAAGTAGATCGCATGTCGTTTATAGCCTGAACACGCATTCCTAAGAAATTTAGGAAGTTGCTTCTAATTGTCAACCTTGAGATCGAATTTCTTAAAAATGGCTTGATTCAGTTGCTGGACAAAATCATGGAATGACTTCTTCATTCTCCATACAGCAAGGAAGTGACTGGTTCCATTCACCATACAGGTGACCTTTCAGCCTTTGCACATTAGGTTCCCCCTCACTAATTTCTTGACATTCTACATTATATAAAAATATATCGTTAATGTAGAAGCATGCAGTAATGCAAGATCCATATTGTTGCATGGGTTGGTGCACTAGTTTATAACCCTTTTTTAGAAGGTCGCATGCACCTCCATGTGGACAAGCAGTGAGTCATAAGGTAACTTCTCTGGATAAGGAAATCTAATTGTTAAGGCAACCTAAATTCACTATTTTGTTGTACATCTTGTATCACGTAAAATTTTGCACATTTATTTTGTGCTAAGCTAAATATCAATTATCAAAAACGAAACGTCCAATAGAGTCGGTGTTTGCACACAAATGTCCCTTGTATGGTCAGTGGAGGATGTAATGAACTGAATGGTTAACAAAGCCTCTACTTTCCATAGAAGACAAAGATTTCACAAGCACGGGACTCCCAGTCACACAAGCGAACAAGGCAAATTTACAAAACTGACATGTATCTTTATAGAGAGAGCGCTCGCGCTACAAGAGTACCGCCAGTAGCTGCGGTTACACCATTGGCAAAACGCATCCGTTTGCTATACACACGATTCATTCACATACTCGACAGTGAATGTACACAAACACCATGACTACATAATACGCTTCGCCTTCACAAAGTACAGAACTTCGCAGCTGCTCCGATCGATCAAAACCGGAGTCCCTTGTTTCATCAAGTCTGTGAAACTACGCTGCTGCTGATGTATCATAGGGAGCGGTTGGATCTTTAGCCGAAGAAACCGTGCTTCTTCTCGCCACCCTCCAGGGGAACGGTGGTGGTACCGGTGGTGGTACCAGGGGCACCGGTAGTACCGGCGGCACCTCCAGCGGCGCCAGCCTTGCGCTGAGCTCGCTTCTCCCGGCGAATACGATTCCTCTCCTTGGCGCCTTCACGCTCCTCGTCTGAGGAGCTGGAGCTCGAGGAGCCTCCACCCATGCCCATGAAGCCCTTCTTCTTGCCTCCTTCCTGGCCATCCTGCAGACACCATCATGCACATGCGCAACTGTGTCAGCAACCAAGCTATTCTGGTTTAGTATCAGTGTCGGGAGGGATATTCCTTTCACTAAAGCAAAGGTTCTTCCAAGTGCTTCGACGTAATGAGTTCACAGGATCACCCATGTTGACTGTATGTCACAGAGATCACAGCTTCAGAAGCTAGCTGACGTAAATGATACGGACAGAAACAAGGTACATTCAACAACACCAACAGCTTGTGAACAACTGGCAAGGAACTTCTTCGATGTCCATCCACAGAAAAACAGAAATTAATACACAAACTACCGGACTGAAACACACTGAAATATGGCACGTCCCGGCATACCGAGCCAGAGCTTCAACACAAACCAGTTCGCAGATCAAAACCAACGACAAAAGCAACTTCATCCATGACCACCGACCAACATCAAAATCACAGCTTCACGCTCAGACATTACGGTGCTATGTACACACAGCAACAAGGTACGTGTACCCAGCAAACACAGAGTCAGTGCTTCCAACCAAGACCAACGGTAGAAATTGAAAACCTCAACATGTTCCCACCGACACTGGAAACAAGCTACCCGTCAGAACTTCGCCCTGCAACGAATGAACACAAACCAAAACGTAACACCGGCCATTGGCAGAAACAATCGTCTCATGCACCCCATCGCACTGGAACAACATGAACGAAGCTAGTGATGAGATCAAACCTTGTGCCCGCCCATGCCGAACATGCCCTTCTTCTCGTGTCCGCCCTCAGTTGGAGGCTGAGTAACGCCGGGTTGGCCATATCCTCCTCCACCTACAGTTGGAGGCTGAGAATAGCCGGGTTGGCCGCCGTATCCTCCACCCTCAGTTGTAGGCTGACCAACGCCGGGTTGGCCATATCCTCCAGCAGTGGACGTCGGCGTAGTGCCGGTGGGCTGAACGCCCTCGCCTTCCTTCTTGTGGCCTTTGTGCATCATATCCTTGATCTTGTCCATAGCTAGCTAGCTAGTAACCGAACTGTGAACCGAAACTGCAAAGAAAGCAAAACTGGTGCCTAAACAGAGTCTGGTGAAAAGACGATCAATACAAAGAGCTCTGTGAATGGATTGGCAGGTGCTTGAGTGAGATGCAATGAGGAGCGAGAGGTTGTTTACTTATACTCGAGCGGAGAGTGATGCTGTCAACACTAGGAAAGGGGTGAGGTGGCGGATGAGGATCGGATGCCAAGTGGCCTTGGACAATCAGCATTTGGAGACTTCGAGCCAGTGAGTGATTTTGGTGAAGCTCCGTGATCGACGCCGTTTCTTTTCTGGGAACTTGATGAGCTCAAGCATGTTTGGGTGCAGTACAGACATCTTGCCCGGATCTACGTTACGTTGTACTACCAATGTACTGACAGTCGTTTCCTGGGTGGCAGGAACTAAATTTCTGTTCAGACTAATTTGTGTGTCTTGGGGGAGGCGGTGAAGTTAAGAAATCATTTTGCAAAAGGAGATGTCAGCCAAATCCCAAGGGACGAGTCAGGTGGCAAGGCAGTCAAGCAGACTCGGACTGGACAGACCACTGACTGGATGTTATTTTATCGTCTAAACTTTAGCATGCTCAAATGTGGCACTGCATGCGGAGAACAAGCGACCATTTTGAAGCTTTTAAGACATGAAGGAGGTGCAATAGTGGCCCAAATCGAGAGTGGCACATGTCATGTGATCTCACTTGACAAGGATACAATTCTTTTTCACTACACAAAATAGTGAAATTAGGTTGCCCCACACTAATTCCTCATATCTAACACTTTCAGACATGGTCAACTATAGTCTGGGGCAACCTAATTTCACTATTTTGTGTACTGTACACCTTGATTTATGAATCTTCTATGTTAAATATACAAAATAAATCCCATCATTTTGTGTTTAAAATTGAGCTTCTTAGACTTTATTAGAGTTAGCTCCAAAGAGTCATGGCGTCTACAAGTAGATTATGAATGTCTTCAAGAGCTTAGTATGGGGATTAAAAAAAAAAAAAAAATTGCACCTTTTGAAAGTTACATATTTTTTTTATTCTAGAAGGATTAGTTATAAATTTTGAAGTTGAAATCATGGAAGGCTCTAAAAACATCCCCATCTTGACATGTTCACTATTGGTACATTAAACAATGCAAATTGTACATGTGTGTTAAAGAAATCTTTAACCCTGTAACGCCGCCACAGCCATTTCATGGCTTTTGGATGACCATGCCTTCACCTGTAGAGAAACTGGAAGCACTTTTTCATCCGCATATTCCTTGTTGACCTTTTGTGTTGGGTTATGAAGACTATCCAATTGAGTTTGTAGCCTTGCTAGTGTTTGTCTTCACGGAAATGAGAAGTTAGTAAAAAAAACGGATCACAAAATTCTGCTATTTTAGTGTATTTTGAGAAGTTGTTGCTCCTTGCTCTAAATCTGAAATTTCTCCACAAAAATGATATTTTTTGAGTTTGAGCCCAACTAACAAAATGAAGGTCATGTATTCTAGTTTCTACTCCAATTTTAATTTTGAAAAAATTCCTAATATTGAAGATTTTATGACAATTTGAACTTTGGATGTATTTTCAATGTCTATTATTTTCTAATTACAGAATGATACGGAAATTGAGTTTACACCATGATGTTTGTTACTATAATATACATACATGGTGAAAATTTCCAATTTTTTGACATAATTTTCTATTTGATATGATTTTTCTTCACTTTTTCTTCAAAAATTCTCAAAAAAATCAATTTTTCACAAAAAAATCTAAAAAATTTATGAAGTGAAGAAAACATGTAATTCCATCCCTGAAAAATAAATATAAAATTTTTCATTCATATCTAGTTGCAAAATGGAAGCAAACTGAGTGATGGACAAGGAAGCTTGAAATCAGTGGTCATGGGTCCGTCCTTTAAGGGTTAAGAACTTGAATTGTTTAGCACTTCCTATGGTAAAATGCTTTTAACCCTTAAAAGACAAACAAATGACCGTTAAAATCATCCCTTTTCATTATCGTGTGAATCATTGGCTTAAAAAATTGCAAAAGCAATCATTGGAAGTCAAACTACTATAGAAAACCTCCACTTTTCACAACAATATTCCAAAGATGAATGGATGAAAGTGTATCCTACTAGAAGAATTCCTTGTCATCCATTGGATGCCAAACGTATGAATAAGCATTTGGCTTCAATCTTCGGTCCTTGCTAGTAGGGAAGGCTCCACCATCTACTAGAATAAGAGGGGTCCTCCTTGTTCTTTTCACTACATTAGGCTTCTTACTTGTTTCTTTTTTTTCCAGCCTGTGTGTTTTGCATTTTTTTTTTAATGCAATGGCTCGTTCCATTTGTTCAAAAAACAATCCGTTTGAATAAACAAAGATTTGTTGACTTTCCAAATTTGAAATACTCAAATCCCTTTTTACATAATTCAAAGTGGCAATAAAACTACTGTATCGAATGTCGTTTAGCCTGAATGGCAAGCATTTCAAAGAATATTTTGGAAGTTGCTTATTCAGTTTCTCATTGTCCACCCAAGATCGAATTTCTTAAAAATGGCTTCAATCAGTTGCTGGACAGAATCATGTAAAGGCATACAGGTGAACTTTCAGCCTTTGCATACAACAATACAAAATCTTGTATCATGTAAAAATTTACACATTTATGTTGCACTAAGCTAAAAATCAATTACCAAAATTGAAATGTCAATAGAGTTGGCGTTTACACACAAAGGTCCCTTGTATGGTCAGTGGAGCATGTAATGAACTGAATGGTTAACAAAGCCTCTACTTTCCATAGAAAACAACGATTTCACAAGCACGGGACTCTCATCCACACAAGCGAACAAGGCAAATTTACAAAACTGACATGTATCATTATAGAGAGAGCGCTCGCGCTACGAAAGCATCGCCATCAGCTGCGGTTACATTGGAAAAAATGCATCGTTTGTTATACACACGATTCATTCATATACCCGACAGTGAATGTATACAAACACCATGACTACACAATACGCTTCGCCTTTACAAAATACAGAACTTCGCAGCTGCTCCGATCGATCAAAACCGGAGTCCATTGTTTCATCAAGTCTGTGAAACTACGCTGCTGCTGATGTATCATAGGGAGCGGTTGGATCTTTAGCCGAAGAAGCCATGCTTCTTCTCGCCACCCTCCAGGGGAACGGTGGTGGTACCGGCGGTGCCTCCAGCGCCGCCGGCCTTGCGCTGAGCTCGCTTCTCCCGGCGAATACGGTTCCTCTCCTTGGCGCCTTCACGCTCCTCGTCTGAGGAGCTGGAGCTCGAGGAGCTTCCGCCCCGGCCTCCTTCCTGGTCATCCAGCAGACACCATGTCAGCAACCGTGTCAGCAACCAAGCTATTCTAGTTCAGTATCGGTGTCAGGAGGGGGTATTGTTTTCACTGAAGCAACGGTTCTTCCAAGTGCTTCGACGTACTGAGATCACAGGATCACCCATGCCAACTATATGTCACATAGATCACAGCTTCAGAAGCTAGCTGACGTAAATGATACGGACGGAAACAAGGTACATTCAGAAACACTAACAGCTTGTGAACAAATGGGTACGTTCACAGATCAACACTGGCAAGTAACTTCACCGATGTCCATCCACAATTCACACACTACCGGGCGAAAACACACTGAAACACGGCACGTGCCGGCATACCGAGACAGAGCTTCAACACAAATCGGTTCACAGATCAAAACCAACGACAAAGCAACTTCATCCATGACCACCGACTAACACCGAAATCACAGTTTCACGCTCAGACATTACGGTGCTACACACAGCAGCAAGGCACGAACACCCAGCAAACACAGAGTCAGTGCTTCCTACCAAGACCAACATTAGAAATTGAAAACATATTTTCACCGTTAGAACTTCACCGTGCAACGAATGAACACAAACCAAAGCAAGGGCCATTGGCAGAAACAATCGCTTTCATGCATGCACCCCATCGCACTGGAACGACATGAACGAAGCTAGTGATGAGATGATCAAACCTTGTGGCGTCCGCCCATGCCGAACATGCCCTTCTTCTCGTGTCCGCCCTCAGTTGGAGGCTGGGCAAGGCCGGGTTGGCCATATCCTCCAGCAGTGGTCGTCGGTGTAGTAGAGGGTTGAACGCCCTCGCCTTCCTTCTTGTGGCCCCCGTGCATCATATCCTTGATCTTGTCCATAGCTAGCTAACTGTGTACCGAAACTGCAAAACTGGTGTCGAAACAGAGTCTGGAGAAAAGACGACTATCAATACCAAAAGCTCTGTGAATGGATGGATTGGTGCTTGAGTGAGATGATGCAATGAGGAGCGAGAGGTTGTTTACTTATACTCGGGGCAGAGAGTGATTCTGGTGACTACACTAGGAAGACAGGATGAGGTGGCGGATGAGGATCGGATGCCAAGTGGCTATGGACAATCAGCAATTCAGCATTGGGGACTTGGAGTGTGAGTGATTTTTGGTGAAGCTCCGTGAAGAACGCCGTTTCTTCAGTTTTCTGGGAACTTGATAAGCTCAAGTTGGTTGGGCTTGCATGTTTGGGTGCAGTACAGATATCTTGCCCGGATCTACGTTACGTTGTACTGCCAATGTACTGACCGTAGTTTCCTGGATGGCAGGAACTAATAAGTTAAATATTTGTGTGTGTGGCGGGGGGCAGGTGAAAGTGAGAATTCATTGCAAAAGGAGATGTCAACCAAGCCCAAGGACCAAGCAGACTCGGACTGGACAGACCTCTGACTGATGTCATTTTAGCGTCTAAAGTTTCTCACGAGCAAATACGGCACTGAATGCGAAGAACACTTGACCATTTTGAAGCTTCTAAGACAGCAATAATGACTCGAATTGGGATTGCCACATGTTATTTGATCTGACTCGACAAGGACACAAACTTGCTTCACTACTACTCCCTCTGTCCCGCTAAAAAACTCCAAAAAGCTTCCCCACGAGGGATTAACTATATTCTTAGTCTTTGTGCCAGTGATAAGGTCGGACCACCTATACCTAACCACTTAAGCCCCTGTGGCGCAGATGGAGATCAGTTGAATGCGATGGAGATTTTTCCCGTGTAGGATGATAGAAAATACTAAGATTGCAAAATTTTCAGAATTTTTAGTGCAAAACTGAAATTTCTATGAATTTTGGGAGCCAAAAAGTGTTCCAAACCAATTCCCAATCACTAGAGTCTTCCAATTCCAATCACTCAAGAACTAGCTTCCTACTATCTACTTTCTTGTTTTTTTTGTGCATACTTTAGGACATGTGTCATGATCTTACTAGTTCCAAACTTAAAAAAGAGTAAAAAACACATTACAAGCCTTGATTGGAAATAGGGGCACTACCGGTTGGGAATTGGTCCATGGTTGGAAATGGGTGGTCCAACCTTACATACATTAAAAAAAAAAAAAATCCATTCCTTAGATCTATGCAAAATCTTCAGCTTAGGCGTCATCGTTTAGGCATCCAAAATTCATGCGGAAAGTATCATATTTGAACATAGTTTGTAAATGTTGCCAACTCCGTCATTCTTGATGATTTAAAGGTTGGTGGCAACAATGGGATTCTAAAAACATTTGTCCCAACCTAAATATTCACAAGAAAGAAACCTAGCTCACTTCATGAACAAATTTTCATAGCGCCAAAGTGGTCACCAAATCAATCATTAGCACGTACTATTGTCTAAGGAAGCACAACCAGTACAAAGTGCCTCATATGGGCAAGGCCAAATTTTCAAGGAGAAAGTGCTCCATGATCTCTTGACTTGCTCCCACGCGGTTGTTCATCATGGCCAATGCTTACTCAATGGTCGAAATCATAAAACAGAGTTTTTTAATGGGACAAGAATTGTATCTGATTTGGAGGTTTTTAGTGGGAGAGAAGGAGTATGAGGTAGTCTGCTCTAAAACTGACCATTTAAGGGCTAGGCTGCCTTTTTCATAAATTTGCAAGAATAGAAATATTTTTAACTCTTATTTCAAAGAAAGAAAAAATAGATGCTAAGCATAACACAAGTGGTTTCATATTTTTTGAAGCATCTTTGAATTAGTTACGAATTTTCAAAGATTTATGTTGTAGTTACCTATTTGAGACCCTAAGTCTTCCAAAATGCGTCCACTTACAATTTGTAAAGTGAATTAAGGAAATCAATGCCAATGATTGACTCTTGCAATAGATAATATTTATTTCTCAATTCAATCAATGGTGCATTTAAGAACCACCTCAAATTCATTCAGTAGCTTTTTGTAGGAGCAATTCAAGAAGATGGGTGGTTTTAGAGCAGACTACCTTATACCTCAATTCATGCACCTTCTATGTCAAATACACATACAAAAAAAATCATCATGTTGTTTTAAAATTAAGCTTCTTTGACCTTAAGTTTTTAGAGTTAATTCCAAAGAGTCATGGCGCCCATTGGTGGATTATGATTCACGTTGTAATATGTTTTGCCTAAAAGCTCCAAATCTACATACCTTTCTCTATTTGAAGATTTGAAGTTTTATGATAAGAGGTGCATAAAGCAAACATTTAAGAATTAATTTCAAGTTTTGGGAGGTTTAAACCTTTCAAATTTTTACTTTACCTTTCTTGAAAGAAAAATGGAAGTTACATATTTTTTTTTATATTTTTATATTTTTTAAAAATTAGTTACTAATTTTGAAGTTGAAATCGTAAAAGCACCCCCATCTTGGCATGTTCACTATTGGTACATAAAAGAATGCAAGTTGTACATGTGTATTAATGAACGCTTTAAGAACTTGAATTCTTTATAACCTCCTACTTTGCAATGTTTTTAGCTTACACTAAGAAATAGATAGAGTGCTACAAAATAAACCTTTCCAAACCAACTATATTACTCATATAGTAATCAATGCCTATCTATGCTATCTTTTACTTTATTTAATTGTCAAATAGTACAATTCATTATATTAGTAAAGATTTCACAATGCTTGAACTCAACTAGAAAAATTTTGCCTCCCAAGCAACTCAAAATTCCTAAATCCTTGTTGTTGAAGTTTTAATTTGTAAAAAAATATAAAATTAATTATAAAATAAATAAAATTGATAATTTTTTATAGTTCTAAGAAGATGACCATTTATTAGAAAAATCACCAAAATCTTTTGTCTATATTTCAAAAAGCATGCAAAAAAAGCCCAATTTTCAGACTTTCGTACAACATAGAATTAATCATAAATTTTTTAGAATTCTCAGATTTTAAAATGGCCATACTAGCCTTTATTACAAATTTCAACTATATTGGATCATTAATCTTCACTTTGTATTCAAAAAACACTCCATCACATAAGAAGAGACCAAAAAAAATATAAGTCTTTTGCAAATTGCCCTCTTCATTCAAATATCATTGTATAATCATAGACGGTTTCTCTAATATATACACCTATAACATAGGTATATAATATTCTACGCTCATGGGCTCACACTCCTATGCTCACATAATAGCAACCCTCTTAGTATTGGTAATACATTCATTAGTTTTCAAGAGAAACATTTAATACTAGAGTAGAAGGTCCTTATTTTGTTTCATATCCAACATCATTTTCTGTACCTAAACTATATCTTCCAAATCCTAATCCTAGTGCATATCATTGAAGAATTCTTTCTAATTCCAAATTCCATTGCATTGAGCAATTATATTCTTGTAATTGGATCATATTTAGGAATCCTTGCAAGGTTAGTTGAGTAGGTCTATGGATATTAATTTAAGTTTGTTGTTTGAAAAAAAAATAGTATATTTATAGTGCTTTTAATTTAATTTATTTTTGTGAAAGCCAACCATTTCTAACTTCCTATGCTACCTAAGACTTTCTAATTCTTTCAATTAGTTTTTGTGGCCAAAAATCCCAAAAGGGTCAAAAAGATTTTTTTATTTTTACTGATTGTTTTTCATTCACTTATAAATATTTTAAATACTTTTGAGGGGGTGTTTATTGTTAATAGAAAAGATGCAACCTCATTTCTTTTTATTAGGGTCCCTTTTCCATCTTTTAGAAAGTCATTCTTCTATGTATGAACCGACAACAAATTGAATTTAATAATTATGTTGAAAATGTAAATTGGAAGACTTTAAAGAGGCGGAAATGAAAGGTGACAATGAAAATTTCATTTAGCTCATTGAAATTGTTTTCAACCTACAAGATTCCATCAATGTGCTACAACTACCACAAATATTTTTAATACTATGAAATAATTAAAGAATTTGTTGCTAATTGTTTTATTAACTATACTACATGAAAGTATACAGTAATGAATGTTACTCGGGATGGAGATTTGAATAGAATTTGTCTAAATTAAATCATCTTTGTTGAAAATAGATTGACATGAAATGCGTATGGGTGGTCTTATATTCAGTTTCAACAAAAAATTCTTGCATGATTTAATTTTCATACTAATACTAAAATTAAGCTAAAAATATCGTTTTTTTTCTAATTCAACAAATCTTTGAATTTTTCCAATGATTCCAATGGAGTTATGGAAAAACTTATGTTTATAATTTAAATCTATTTTTCTTGTTTTTGTACGACAAGATCAATTTGGATCACATTTGCAAATACATGCATTTAAAGAATTTAAGATGAATAAATATTATAATTATAATTGAAGAAACAATTATAAATTTATTAATAGACAAAATTTTGTTGACTTTCCAAATTTGAAACATTCAAATCTCACTTTTCACCCAATTCAAAGTGGAAATAAAACTAATAAATTAAATAATTATTGCTACTATACACACATATACACACACACACACACAGATATATATATATATATATATATATATATATATATATATATATATATATACATATATATATACGTTGTGTGTGTGGACATTACCGGAGTACACTTGCAAGTTTTCTACATTTGTTGTTTGTATATTTTTTGCAAAACATTTAGTCAGATAAATGTAAATTTTTGTGAATACTCTTGAATGTTTCATATTCTGCAATAAATATTACTTTGAAATTGATTGGCCAAAAATTATTTAAAATATAATAATTTCTCAAAATTTTAACACTTAGTTTTAGTATTATCTTATACTAAATTTGTTACAAAGTAATAGTCTAAGGTAGTTGAATTAAAAATCTTTTGAAATCAATTCTTTTCACAAAAATCTTTTCACAAAAATCAAATTTTTAGACCTTACAAAAATTAGAAGTTTGCCTAGACTATTGAAGGATTAATTTCAACACCCAAATGCCTAAGGCTTTTTTTGAGCTTTTTAAACTTTGATCAAAATAAGTCAAAAAATTAAAATATTGATAAGTTTTATTATTTTATTTGGAATTGCAACCGTATAGTCTTAATCCCTAAAGGACAAAGTATCGTAATCATAAAACAACCAATTGAAATTTTGGATAGATTCCTGTAAAGTCAATTTGAAATGGATTTTTTTAAGAATTTGACACAATTTATAAATACATACCCTCTTAGAATGCAATTGTTTCCTTGATTGAGCGATGAGATAAATATATTACGTTGTCCAAATTTTTTCAAGTAGTTTGGATAACCTATGAAAAACCATCTTTTACTGTTGAAATTATGCAAGAATGAAACTAACATGATGTAGGATGCAATTGTAAAATAAAAACCTAAATGTAGGGCAAAAATCTCAGTCTAGGAGTTAAGGTTTGTTGATCCTATCATGCAATATCAAATGAAAATAAAAAATTTAACTTCAAGTACTATAATCTTGAAATTTGTATGGTCAAAAAATATGAAAAATTCCACATGCTCCTATAGTAGTCTAGTTTACTTTAGTACGGTTAAATTTCAAAAACATATTTTTTTTCCTTTTTGCTCTAAAAAGTGATAGTTTTTAGCAATTTCTAATCAAAATATACAATCATAGAATATGTTTGTTAAGAAACCACAATTATTTTTTAACATATTATTTTACTAGTCTATCAAAAGTTTGTATGGTCAAATTTCAAGGAAAAATAATAATTTTAGTGTCATTGCTCTAAAAAATGGTAATTTTTGACAATTTATTTTTGAAATGTATCTCAATCCTTTGGAGGTTAAACTAAATGTTTCAAGGATTGCTTAGGAAAAGAAAATACAACAATATTGCATATAGATTAAAAGATTATAATGTTTGATTACAAGGCCGGGGATTAAAAAAATTGAAAGTGAATCAAATTCTTTCAATCTTTTTACATGTCAAATCTAAAGTAGTCATGAAAAATAGAGAATTCAATAATATAACATGTGAAACCATGATCAATATATGAATTTTCAAAATCTGTTTTTAAATTTTTCACATTTAATCTTTAGTGTGATTCTTCCCCTGAGATCCAATTTATCCTACACTTGGATCAATTTTGTAAATTAAAAAAAAAACTTGAATTATATCTAAAATTTTATAATATTGCAAACCAATATTCAATAACCAAATAAATATATATTTGAAGGTCTTGAGTTCATTATGAAATCTAAAATGCTAGAATTATTCATTTTAAAATTTATTTGAAGATTAAAAAATGAATTTCCAAAATTAAACCATTTTGATACATAAGTATTGAAATTGAATTAGGGATATGGCATTTGAGGTTAATCTCCAACTAAAGGCCCCTTCACAATATGAAATCAAGATTTGAAATGCACAACTATATATAAAATCTTAAATAAAAAAAGTTAAATTGAATTTTGATGCTAAAAGTAGACTTTAAAATTTTTCAAAAAAATACTAAAATTAGTAGATTGATAAAAATTTAGTTAACTTCAAAGTGTTATCTACACTAACTTATATTACCTTCCGGCATTTAGGAGTCAAGAACTAATCTTTAAATATGTAAAAAAACTTGGGTTGCAACATGAGTTTTTTGTGTATATGACATAGAAAGTGTAAAAACTGAAGTATACAATAGTGAAAAGTGTTGTGGGACCTCAAATGAACAAACTCTTAATTCACGCCAATCGAATTATAATAGTTGAAGTTACTTCTCTATATAGTAGTGAAAAAAGTTTGTATTCATCTTGAGCTAAATTCAATGATACATGATACTTCCAATTTGGATTATTATTGCACCTCCTACTTGCTTGATTTGAGAGATTGCAAAATGACCACATATTCTGCTTCTACAATGTCGTATTTGAGCATGATAAGCCATAGATGCTAAAATGACATCCAAATTAAATATGTTAATTTTGAATTTTCAATCCAAAGTTGTATCGTAGTTTAGTACATAAAATATTAAGAGCATTGGGAGTCAAACACAATATTATACATACAGTGTTGTATTGAAATAATTGTCAAGTGCCCATAACAAATGTATAACTAGGCAATAGTCCTCCCCATCCTTGGAAAATATTATGCTTTGCTAGATACTAGGGAGGGACTTATCAATTGATTCAAGGATTGCGGTTGCAATGTTTGGAGAGAACCACCAATTAATTCATTGTTAGCTAGTGGAATTGGAAAATAACCGAGATGCAATTTGAAAACACAAAAAAAAATCTAGTGAAAATATCTACTCTGGATCCCTCTCTCTCAAAATAAATTTGTAGTTTCTAGTGGAAAATTGTGAGAGTACGGTCAAGGATTTATTTTGAGATAGAAGGAGTTAAAATTCTATTTGGAGTAAAAATAAATAAATAAAAAATTGGGCATGGAATTGGAAAAACCGGTTCAATATAGAAATTGAAGGAAAATAGTTTGTAAACTCAAAATATATACCCAGAACACTGTGGGATTGCATAACATTGTTAACCTTTGTTGGAGGGTCTCTCTTGTTCCTCCCAAAATCAGAATCCCCTTAACAACAAAGTACATGTGCTAGCCAATGATGTTCTAAGGTCAATTAGCGACACAGTACTCGTGCACATCCAATCACATTCTGAGCATTATCCCCTAAAGTTTCATGACTATGTTTTCACCGAAAACACTCAAAAACTGCCATTTTTATTAGAAGTACCAAATTTTTGAAAAAAAAACTTTTTTTGGCACATGCAACCATAGGATCTTATAGTAAACTAGTTTTAGAAGATGTGGAAAAAACTTCAGAATTTTCCACCATGTGAATTGGAAGATATTAGCATTTGAATTGGCAAAAATCCTTTTTTTGTCCCTGCGAAAAACAGGGCAGCTACACTTCACAAGGTCACATATGTATGACAAAATGTCCAAAATGGTGGTGCTTATTTGAATTATTTTTCCTAAACAAGTTGGCTACATGCTTAAAAAATTTCAAATCTATACATCGACACCTATACATCAATTCTTTTCTTGTCCAAGGGCCCAAGAGGTTTGGGACTATGCTCAGTCCATTCTCTACCACATCCAAGGGGACTCAACCAGACCCCATACCCGTTTTGACTTCTCCCAATGTATTTTTGGGTCTTCGCTTCCAAGACGTTTTCATGTTCTCCGAACCATTTGGACCCTTCTACGTGGCTCATCGCTTTGGCTTATCTAGATTTCCCGTAATAGTACGGTTTTTTCTAACAACCGGTGGCCTCTGGAGGTTACTCACGACAATATGTGGAATGCGCTACTTGATTCTGGGCACGCGGCACAATTAAAGGCACGAATAGGGGCTCAACAGCGCCCCCAACAAGCTTCTATCATTTGGGATAGGTTTAATAACATTTGGATCCACTCTCCCGTTCTTGCTAGTAGGCTAGATTCTTGCATTATCTGGAACAAGAAGGGCCCTCCCCTTTGTTTGTTTCAGTAGTTTTCTTGGTTTCTTTTTGGCTCTTGCTCTTATCTCTTCATTGTCCAACTCTTGAGCTTGGTTGTTGTTCTTGGTTTTTTTAATGCAATGGTTCGTTCCATTTGTTCAAAAAAAAAAAAAAAAAAAAAAAAAATTCAAATCATTTGGAATTGTACAACATATACAAAAAAAAAGTAGGAAGTAGAAAGAAGTACAAAATGATCCAAAAATACTAAATTGTTAAGAATTTAATTATGGAATTGAAAAATGTCAATCCCAATGGTTGTAATGTTGTAATAAACAAACCTCATCCTATGATTTATTTTTTTTCAAAAAATACTAAGAATTGAGTTAAATAAACAACTTCAAAGTTTATTTCAGAGTAGAGAATCCATAACTGCCCGCAAACTAAAAAACCTCATAAGTTTTGTTTCATTGGTTGAAATGGAATGATTCAAAGCTTTCCACGTATATATAACTCTAGAAAACCAATGTCAAATTTTTATTTTTCAAAAAAGTGATTTTTTCTGATTTGCCCGGACTGCCCAGTTACGAAAAAAAACACCATATTTGGCCATAACTTTTGCCTCCTATTTCCAAATGTCATGAAATTTAGTGCGTATGAAAGATATTCCTCACGCCCACCTTCTAGTAAAATTTCAGCTTAAAGTGTGGAAATCTCTAGTCACACGTACCTGCCCAGAATTTCTATACAGCCAAAAAGCGCATGCCGGTCCTTTAGGGGTTACAATTGAATTCTCCCCCAAGATATCTAGGCGAAGGCACCTCACTTGATTAACAATGTTATATGATTGAAGAGTTGTATGAGACAATTTTGTTCATTGTAGAGGTTCCCCCTTCTTCTTGTTTCCTTTTTTTCCCTTGAAACACATGGACCATTTTCATTGATTAGAGGTTCCCTTTTCAAGGATGCAAAAGACCCCATGCCTATTGGTAAAAAATGTTAGGTGCGTGTCATGATATCGGAGATCTTCATCCATATGTTGCAACTTTGTTGTTGTTTCTTTACTGGAGCATCCCAGATGCAAAGTGATTCCAATTTTCATAAAAAGTAGATCCTTGGTCGTTGAAAATTAAAAATATTCCTGCACCCCGGGACTGGCTCCCTTGGTTCAGTTGATGTAGTACTTGTTCCTCTATCAATGAAATTGGTCCATGTCTTTTAAAAAGAAAGAAAAATGATTCCAATTTTCTTTAGTGGTGCATCCTGGATGCAAAATGATTCCAAATTTTCTGGAGCAGGATAAAATGTGCTGAGAGCAAATCTCAACAACTCTCCTCCCTGTTGGAGTCTTCACTGCTCGAGTCTATCCAATGCTTTTGATGGTCATCCCCTGGGGTGGTATTGGTGGAGAAATTGCAGCTGACTCGGCGGGATTTGGAAGGTACAGTAGTGACCGTGGAACTTTGGCAGGATTTTGGGTTTGGTTTTTGGATACCTAACGTGAAGGTCTGATTCGGCAGTGAAGTGCTGAATTAGTTTCTTTTCCAGGCGCAAAGGGATTCGGCAGGTGGTATATTTTAGGATATTTCAGAAATTCACTTGTAATTTTCCAAAAATTTAGACATTCCAAAAAATACTTAATTTATGTTTGAATCCAACCTTCACATAGGGTACTTCTCTAGAGGAGGAAGAAAGATTGTATAATAAGTCCGAACTACTTTTAGAGGTTCACTTGGTGTACGTGAAATCTTCTTAACTCCTAAAAGACCAAGCATTCAAATTTTATACTATTCATAGATGTAAGGTAGGAGGCTCAAACTCCGACCGGACATTTTGAACCGAACATGTCATTGAGGTACATTTTGCTTTCTTCAATTTACCAAAATGTACATTCAATGTAAATTCTAGGAGGTGGTCGCTTTTAGAGCCCTATGGCATTTCAACTTCAAAATTTTATAACTAATTCCACAAAGCTCCAAAAAATATGAAACAATTTGGGTTAGATGCCATTTCCTCTTGTCTTTCTAGGAAAATTAACTGAAAAATATTTCAAGATGTTTTACCTCCTCAAAATTCAGTTTCAATGCTTAGATGGTCGCTTTATGGACCTCCTACCTTAGTTGGCAATATCTTCTTAATTTGCCGTAGGAAATGGATGACTATTTTTTGAAAGACACTTCTGGAAGTTGCTTATTTCTTGGTGCTAATTTCACAATTATGGGTTGTGTGATCTCAACGTGAGCAATTAGTGTATATTAACTACAACAACGACATTGCAGTCACTTTGTAAGCAACTGAAGTTTGTAGCGCTAAAATTCGATCATAGCATTTTGAACACTAGCGTTTGATTAGAAGATTCTTCTCTTGTGTCTAGGTTTTTATTGTGAATGTTGGATGAAATAATTGGATGATACTTCTCTGGGATGAAATGTAATGCATTTTGTGACAAAAGTTATGACAAGGGTCTTGACATTGTGTAATTAAATTACTAGATGGGAAGTGACAACTAACAAGAGTAAGTTGATGAGTTGGATTAAATTTTTGTATCCTTATGCAATTGTGAAGGAATACATGCTCATTTTGAGGATTTTCTATTCTTCGTACTTTGTCATGGAGGCACAACATCAAGCAATTCTTTTGGGGTCTCTTGAAACTGCATTTCATTACAATCCATCTAAATTGTATTGTACACATCAAAAGTAGTAGTGAATTTTTTTTTCTAACCCCGTCTTCTTCAATAAGGTAATTATCATAATATTATAGGAGTATTTTGATTAAATTTGAGTGTAGCAATTTTTTCTATTCAAAATATAAAACAGTCTACTCAAAATATCAAACTTGCTAGACCATTTATTTCTTCAAATGTCAGACAATTTTTCACTTCAAAATTTTATGACTATATATCCACGTGGGTCTCTTTGAACCCTCAATATTGTTCATCCTTTGAATTGCTGCACAAAAGAAAATTGGTCAAACATCCTTTTTTTTAAGCTAGTTTTGCACCCTATTACCACCCTTGTCTTTAAAGGATTAAGGGCTCCAACATCCATATTTTGGTTTCAAGGCAATGTTTTGTCCAAATAACTTTCCATCCTTCTAGATAAAGAAACATTTGACTCTTTAAATTACAGCCTTCTTTTATGAGCAATTTGTAGAAATGATACATTGATACAATAATAAAAGCATAAATATGTCAAAATTCAAAAAATAATTGAGGCTTTGAAGAGCTCAGAGTCTACTCATTTTGCATCCCACATGTTATCTTCAAAGACTTGAACGACTAAGATGTTATAAGTAGTAGAATTGCATACTACAAACACAAAGAATTAGTGGTTGGTCCATTTTCCACCTTTGTAAGTTCAATAATTTCATTCATAAAAATATCTTCAATTATGTAATTATAGTTGACACATACTATCAACAAATTGATAAAAAATCTTTTTGTTGAAAATTTAATTGTATTAAAGTGTATAAGACTACTATAGCAATGTGTTGAATTATATTTGGTAATTTTCACCATAGAAGTTGTAAAATCTTAATGTTGGAAGTTAAAAAGAAAAGTTTTTGGGACCATATGATTTGGTACAATGAGTTGAGTTTGACTCTTTTTTGTGGATAATTTAGTACTATTCAAATTTGAGCTATTTGCCCATTGTATAGATACACACTATTTAGTTGTATACCAAATTTTGAAGGAGGTTGAAGAGTCCGTAAACACCTCAAATCATAATAAATTGGGAAGTTGTTCACAAGATGGCAACTACACTTGCAAATCTTCAAATGTTTTCAAGAACTTACATGACTAGAAGACTAAAGTCCCAATTGTGAATAAAAGCCATTTCCTATGAAAAAATAGAATAAAAAAATATAGATCAAATGATTATATACCCAAATTTGAATTTCTTAACCTTCAATGTTGAAGTGATTAAAAAATTGACTCCATAAGGAGTCAAGTAGTCTAAAGAGATGGAATGTGCTTCATTGATTAATGAATGCAATTATTTATAGGAAGTCAAAAGAAAAATACAACATAAAAACTAAAATTGAAATTAAAGTTATTTTAAGAGTGCAACTTAGAGTGCAAAAAAAATTCAATCCATTTATCTTTATATATGGATTGTAAGATTTTAGTATGAAAGGCAAATAAAAAAGTTAAATTTGTAGCTTATTCAATACTTGGAACTCTCAATTATTACCTATCCTCTCTATGAGCACCACGTCCCAAGTACATGTAAGGTAGGAGGTCCTGAAATCGACCGGGCATTAAAATCGCCCACCCTACTCATATGTACACTGCTTGTACATGTTGCTTTTCCATAGCCTTCAGCGATGTACAAATAGTGTACATTTTAGGGGATGGGCGATTTCAGAGCCCTATGCCACTTCAACTTCAAAATTTCATAACTAATTCTAAAAAGTTCCAAAAAATATGAAACAACTTGGGTTAGATGCCAATTCCTCTTGTCTTTCAAGGAAAATTCAGTGAAAAATATTTTGAGGCGTTTCACCTCCCCAAAATTCAGTTTCAGCTCTTAAATGAGCGATTTCAGGACCTCCTACCTTATAATTTGGGACCGCATAACTTTTGATCCAAGCACATAGTTAGAATAAAATTTGCATTTTCACAAAGCTTATACTACAAGAAACATGTGATTTTTGGGGTGTCCAACCTAAAACACTCAATGTCCAACCCAAAACACATGATGTTTGAGAAAACATCAAGATGTCAAAGTTTTGATTTTGGTGGCTGTAGCTTTGGGGACTTGTGTCTCCTTCATCCAATGTTCGTTTTCAATACAAAAAAATTGTTGTACTATGTTTCCCTTGAAGTATAGTTATTGTGGTAAAGATTTCATGTCAATCCAAGTTGTTTTGAATGTTTGGGAGCAATTCAAAATTCAAAATCTAGACAATTTTGGATTACAATGAACTTCAGTGGCTTGTTTCTTTTTTGAACAATGTCCATTTCCAATACAAAAATATTGGAAAGTTGTGCATACTAGTCTAGTTTGTGTGGCTAAAATTTCATATCAATTCAAGAAGTTATGAATGATTGAAAAGCGTATTGGCAAAAGGAGGCTCAACTTTAGATGTGATTTTTGCAACTTTTTTTTTTTTTTTTGACATTTCAAAGCCATTATGCAGACATAATGTGCCAATTGAATGATATTTTTTTCACCAATGTGTTTCTATCTTGGTTTGAAATCATTACGTAGTTTGAAGTTTTTTAATTTGAGTAGCTTTAGAAATCCAATTACACCTCCAAACGTGTTGATAGGAAAATTAAACCATCCTTTTTCAACACTAAAACATTATAATCTTGCAATCTATGTGTCCAAATGACTCCAAATCTTATTCACGTCATTTACAACATGTATACTACAAGATTTTATGTTTGAGACTCCTATACCTTAGACCTATAACACTTCAAAAGCAATGATGTTCTTAAACCCCCAAAGGCCATGGGCCTTTAGGGATTAATTGATTTTATTTATTTCTCTGTTTTTCTCATTCTAGTTCTAGTCTACACTAAATAGTGAAATTAAGTTGTCTTAACAATTAGGTTGCCTTACTCCGAGAAAGTTATTTTACAAGCCATCAAAGTCAACAAAATCTTCTACAAATATTTTCATTTGTACACATGGAGGTTCACGAGTCCCAATTACAACAAAACCTTATTCAAAAGTAGTGCATTCTTGTACAATAATATGAAATATTTATATAGTGCCAAATGTCAAAAAACTAATATGGAGCAACCTAATTTCATTATTTTATGATAACTTATAATAAAGAACCACCCCAACCCCAAGTCCCCATCCACTGAGGCACTGCCTGCCTTGAGCCCATCCCCAAGTAAGGTAACAGGCTTTGAAATCACACAGGCTCTAAAACCACTCACCCCCTCAAATGTGCACTATGTGTACATATTTCTTTTTCATAGCCTTCAACAATGTACAAATGGTGTACATTTTAGGAAGTGGGCAACTTTAGAGCCTTATGTCATTTGAACTTCAAAATTTTATAACTAATTCCACAAAGCTCCAAAAAATATGAAACGACTTGGGTTAGATGTCATTTCCACTTGTCTCTCAAGGAAAATTTACTTAAAATTATTTCAAGAAGCTTTGCCTCCCCAAAATTCAGTTTCAGCTCTTAGGTGGGCGATTTCTGAACCTCCTACCTTACACCCATTCCCTTTCCTGAAGGAACGTGTAGCTCAGAAGTCTTGTCAGTCTGGAGAAGCATAAGTCATGCTGATTGACGGGGAGCCTATCGTGAGAAGGCACCGACGAAGTTGTACTTTCCTACCCCTTTTTTTTTTTTTTTTTTACACAAATGAAACGAAATACTTTCCTAAACTTTCCAAAAGCTTCCCATATGCCTGGGCAACTGACCCTGCAACTGAAAAATTAAAAATATTAACTTAACCCCTGAATGCCCAAGGCACCCCAATGTGGTGTCGAAAAAACTTTGAAGTTAAATAAAACCTTATCAAATTGTTAATTTTAGTAGTTTACATTTTTGAAAGATTATTTTTGAAGTCTAGTTTTAGCATGAAAAATCTGATTTTGAAAATGAATGATTATGATTTTTCTATTCAAGATTTTGTGCAAAAGTACCCATTGCAATCTTGACTTTTCGTAGTGTTGAGAGCTCTTGGAAATGAGCCTCAAATACACTAAATCTTGGACAAAAAATCACACTAGAAATTCATTTAAAAAAATTGTAGAGTAGATTTTGAGAAGTCATAAATTAATTGGGGTTATATTTGTTAAGCCCTTCAACGTCATATTTTTTTGGTCTTTAACTTTTTAGATTTGACATGCAAAAAGAGAGCTCAAAGATTTTTATAGTTTTAACACCCTGTTGATCAAACATTATAATCTTTCAATCTTTAAATGATATTGTTGTGTTTTATTTTCCTATGTGATCTCTAACATGTCTAGTTTGAATTTATACGGTTACAATTCAAAAAAATTGATTCAACTTATCAAAATGTTGGCTTTTTGTTCAATTTAGAGCAAATTCCAAGAGGCTCAAAACAGGCCTTCGGTATTTAAGGGTTAAGGATTGGTAAGAAAAATTGGAGTGCCATGTTGTTGGCTCATAAGTGAGCAGACTGGACACTCATTCGCTGAAATAAAATTCCTTATAGGAAAAATCAGAGGCTTGTACAATGGGGTTCCAATCAAAATGGCATTTTCAAAATCGCAGGGAAGGAAATTTTGCATCTGCCAATTTTGACAAACTCCCGAGGGCTCAAAAATTGATCTTTGACTATGAAAATTTCACCATAGCATCATCTTTAAGTTAATTATATGTGTACCAAATTTCAAGGCAAGATGGTTTACGGAAAAAAAGATATTTGAAATCTCCCATCATGTGTAGCCGTGAATTTTTTTTACACTTCTGCCAAATTTGACACCCTTCCAAGAACTGAAATTAAACTTTTGGTTTTGTTAAAAAAGAATGGAATGAGGTACCGGTAGTATGCAGCATTCATCAAACACGTTTGGTTGCTCACATAACATTATTATGTACAGTGAAGTTCGGTTGCCCCTCACTAATTTCTCGACATTCTACACTATGGTATATAAATATGTACAATTATTGTTGAAGGATGCAGTAATGTAGGAATCATGTGTGATGCGTGGATTGATGCACTGGTTCATGGCTCGGGTTTAGAGGATTGCTTGTGCCTCCATGTGGACAAAGAGTGCGTCACGAGGTAACTTCTCTTAATCCCTAAAGGACCAGTATGCGTTTTTTAGCAAAATAAAAATTTGGGCAGGTACGTGTGACTAGAGATTTCCATATTTTGGGATATATTTTTTACTGAAGGTGGAAATGAGGAATATCCTTCATATGCACTAAATTTCACAACATTTGGAAATAGGAGTCAAAAGTTATGGCCTAGTATGTCACTTTTTATCGTAACTGGACAGTTCGGGCAGATAAAAAAAATCACTTTTTGTGGAAAAAAATTTGAAATTAGTTTTCTAAATTTATATATGCATGGAAAGCTTTGAATTATTCCACTTTGACCAATGAGTCAAAAATTATGAGGAGTTTTAGTTTGCGGGCAATTATGGATTCTTTACTCTAAAATAAACTTTGAAGTCATTTATTTCACTCAATTTTCAATATTTTTTGAAAAAAACAAAATCATAAGATATAAATTGTTTATAAAAACATTACAACTATTGGGATTGACATTTTTCAATTCCATAATTAAATTCTTAACAATTTTGTATTTTGAATCATTATCTACTTCTTTCTACTTACTATTTTTTCCTATATGTTGTAAAATTCCAAATAACTTGAAAATTTTCAAGCATGTAAACAACTTATTTAGAAAAAAGAATCCAAAGAAGCACCACCATTTTGAACATTTTTCATAGAAAAGTGAGCTTGTGAAGTGCAGCTGCTCGATTTTTTCGCAGGGCCCAAAAAAGGATTTTTGTCAATCTAAACACTAATATCTTGCAATCCACACGGTGGAAATTTTTGAAATTTTTTCTATATCTTTTCAAACCAGTGTACTACAAGATCATATGGTTATATGGGTCAAAATTTTTATTTTTTCTAAAATTTGGTACTTGTATTAAAAATGCTAGTTTTTGAGCAGTTTCAGGAAAAACATAGTCATGGAACTTTAGGGGTTAATGAAGGCAACCTAAGTTCACTATTTTGTGTAGCTTAAACTATTCCCCTTTGGAAACGTGGGCTAATCCCTCCTTGCATCTTTGAAAGTAAACAAAATTCAATTTGCAAAGAATCATTGGTTGGAGAAGAAGTTGTGACACAAGTGTCATTGGTTGAGTAGAAATTTTCAAAAAGCCATTGAAAGTTGCAACATTGGGGCTCCCGTTTTTTAGGAGATCAAAGGGGCTTCACCAGCGTTGGTTGATAATCTCACGTCCAAGACAAATATTAACATATCAACCTAACTTATTGTATCACATTTAAGGTGAAAACACCAATTCCTGTCCTTGTATCCAATTCCGACGTAATGTACCAATGATGCACATTTTCCTAGTAAGAATGTACTCTGTTGGTACATGGTGACGGGATTGGGTACATGGATAGGAATGGGTGCAGTTTTCACCTTACATCCATGCAGATTTTTTTATCACAACGAAATTAGTCTGGGGAGGGGTACCCTGCAACCGAATCAAAAGCCCCTGCAAATGGGGAATTCTGTGAGGTCACCCATCCCATTCCGTCAATTCCAGAATAAGGACTTATTATTAACTGAGTAGTTCACCAAGAGCTTTCAGTTGGTGACTGACTGACTGATGGAGGTCAAGGACGGTTTACCTTATCTCTTTTATTTGAAAATTAAAATTAGTTCATGTTCCAAAAAAAATATCTAACAAAAATCTAAAAAATCTAAAAATCTAAAAGAAAATTACATTAAAAAAATTAATTAATTTTTTTAATTAGTCGAATAGTGTAGCCCACACCAATGGCATGCTTCCAGAGACCGGGCCAGGGAGCCAGACGGAGTGGATAAGTGAGCGGACTGATCCGATGGGGCCGCCGACCACTGTCGCAGAGGATGTACCCATTGGGCAGTTCGCGGGAAGTCATATCTTCTCTGACACTAGATTTCTGCATGACGGGCACGTGTAGATGGTACAGTCAGGCGCATTATGGGTGGGCTTATCCGCCACTGGGAAGCTGGTCATTGGAGCACCGACTTGGATGGTTTCCAGGGATGACTTCCGTCGGTTGCCGGTGGTTCGGGACTCTGTTCGTTCGTTGCCTTGGGATGGACAAATAGCCCCTTTGACCTTCACTTGGCACCTCCTCAATGCGTGTGAAATAAGGCTGATGGAAGAGATTTGTTTGTCAAGAAGAGCGGTGCCCAAGTTGAGGAGAGGTAAGGTAGACCCACCCGTTCCCGTCCCTTGAAGAACTCCTCTTCATGTACCAAGTGTGTAGATTTTCTTTTAGAATGTACTCCATTGGTACATGATGACCGAATTGGGTGTAAGGGTGAGAATGGGTGCTTCCCTCTACTTTAGAACAACCCATCATGGTCAGAATTAGGAATTTGTCCTCACGCTATTGCTGAATTTAAAAAAAAAATCCCATATAAAGACAAATGTGAGAAACAACTAGAATAATTGAAATTATATTTTTTTGATTAAATATGAAGTTGTTATGAATTTTCGTAGTGTGTTGTCCATTGTGGTCCAAAAAAGTCTCTAGACTCTCCCAAAACCAACAAAAAGTGTATTCATAATGCTCATCTTATTCGCCTTAAACAGTCACAATATTTTCTAACATGACTACAATATGAAGGCGTAAAAAAAACACTTCTAATAAATAAATTTACATCCAAAATGTAGATATTCTTATTGTAGTCACTAATCATTCCTTTACTATCATCTACGACATTAACCCCTAAAGTCTCAAAGCTCCTACGGGGGACTATTGGGATTTTGGATAGGCTTGTCTGATCTCAATTTTTGACTTGATTTTTTGAATTTTTCTTTTAAATGTAGGATATTAGATTAGCTTTTGAGAAATATAATTTTTATTTCAATCGGCGCTTGAGAGAAAAATTATGCCACTCTAAATTTTTTTTAAACTCGAGGGGCAACCCACCAAAAATCACAAAAAAAAAAAAATTTAATTTAAAATTTTTTTTACAAAGATTTTTTTTTTCTACATCGCAAACTATGATTCATTCTATTTAGACTAGTGACGAAAAAGTTATGGACAATATTGTTTTTAGGGCAATCTAAGTCATCTTTTTGAAACAATAACTTATAGGATTCATTTTGAATGCAATTTTTACAAGTTTTCAAAAAAAATGGTTAGACATGATTAAGTTTGCTTGCTAAAACAATCTATTGGGATTATTGTGTTTCAATTCCCTCTTAGAGCTATTAACGGTTTAGTTTTCCTTTCAATCTTAAACCTACTTCATTTAACAATTTTTTAATGAATGAAAATTAAATAGTTTTTTGTTGAATTTTTTTTCCAAGATTCTCAAATCAAAGCTTTGAATCTTTATAGATTAAATTTTTTACACTACACATTTTGAATTTCTAATTTCTAATGTTGAAAAATTGAGTTGAGAGTCTACTAGGCACTTGTCCGTTCCCATGTCCACTGACACTTTTGGAAATTAAATGAATCCAAAGAATTGTAAGGTAGGAGGTTTATAAATCGCTCATTTAAGAGATGAAACTGAATTTTGGGAGGTTAAACATCTCAAATAATTTTTCAGTAAATTTTCCTTGAAAAACAAGAAGAATTGGCATCTAACCCAAGTTGTTTCATATTTTTTGGAGCATTCTGGAATTAGTTATAAAATTTTGAAGTTGAAGTAGCATAGGGCTCTAAAATTGCCCACCCCCTAAAATGTACATTATTTGTACATTGTTGAAGGCTATGAAAAAGCAACATGTACAAGCAGTGTACATTTGAGTAGGGTGGGCGATTTTAGAGCATGTGCGGTTTCAGAACCTCCTCCTACCTTATGACCATGCCGGGACTACGTTTCAGAATTTCATTGCTTTCATTTCCTTAGGCAGAGCCTCTCTCATTCCCTCATATACTAGTGTGCCTTGTGCGGTTGCCACAGTCAAAAAATAATTTTCTAAGTTTTAATTCAATGAGAACTTTGAAATTCAATAATTTTTCCACCGTTGGTCCGAACACCACAAAACAAAGCCCATGCACCCCTCCTCGCCAAGGGCTTTCCAATGGTACCAAGAACGTGACAAACTGACAAACGATTCAAAAGATACATAATTTAGCATAATTTAGTAATTTTTAAGATCCAAATATAACACAAAAATTGATAACTTTCCTACCACGAGTTGGAACTTGGAACACCAAAAAACAAAGCCCGTGCACCCCTCCTCGCCGAGGGCCTTCCGACAGTACAAAGCATGCCACCGGGGGGAACGCACGATCCGGGAGATCTCAACGTAACAAACAAATCAAACCAAATCAACCGCCAAACTTAAGGTATGGATTTGATCCCTGCTTCAATTCAATTGCACCATAATATAATTGCAGACAGAATTCCATTCAGAATTAAATCCAGACATGCAGATGAGGTGGGGTTGCACACTTTCAGTTGCACTGAGCATTTTGCTTTCAAGTCGGTACCGGAAACCTTAAACTTATCCATTTTTTTATTTTTTTAATTTGAAACGAATGAAACAGAATTTTATTGCAAAAAGGTGAAATAGTACAAGGGGTTTTTTTGGCTAAAAATAATTTGGCTAAAAATGGCAAAAAATCGTGAAGTTTTTTGCCAAAAAACTTTGAATGAGAAAAAAATCTTGGATGGAATCGCTAGATTGTGGATGAAAACAAAACTGTAGACATGTGATACATGCTAATGTGATATTTTCTATCCAATATTTGGATGAATGCTAAAATTTGGAGCACCACTAGCATTTTATATTGCCACTTTGGCACTTCCCAAAAAATGAAAAACAAAACAAAAAACCTTTTCTCTCTTCATTTGTCCAGCCGTCTAGCTTGGCTATATCTGTGACTATTTTTTTTAATGCAATGGTTTGCCATATGTTCAAAAAATAAATAAAAAATGAAAATACAAGACCGCCAGCCACAAGTGGCCGGGCCTCACTGGGGCGCAGGATGGAACCGCAATAACTTATCCATTTAAATATCTGTGACTCCTTGTAATTTACAAGTGACAGATTGTTATTTGAGAACAGTTGCTGGATATAAGCCATAACCAATTAATAAATTTCCTCTTTTGGGTTTGTATTCTCCCAAGGTCAAATGCATGGTGTGGTCAACCAACTCTTAACCCCTAAATGTCCGTGGCACTCAACTTTGGTGTCGACAAAACTTTGAAGTTAAATAAAACCTAACCAAGTTGCTATTTTAATAATTTATATTTCTGAAAAATTCTATTTGAAGCCTAGTTGTAGCGTCAAAAGTCCGATTTTGAAAATGATGGATTATGATTTTTCTAGTCAAGATTTTGTGCAAGGGTACCCATTGCAATCTTGACTTTTTGTAGTGTTGAGGGCTCTTGGAAATGAGCCTCAAATACACTAGATCTTGGAGGAAAACTCACATTAGAAATTAACTTACAGAAATTGTAGAGTAGATTTTGAGAAGCCGTAAATTGATTAAGGTTATGTATATTAGGTCCTTTAGCCTCATATTTTTTTGGTTTACCAACTTTTTAGACTTGGCATGTGAAAAGAGGATTGAAAGACATTAAGTCACTTTTGCAGTTTTAACATCGTTGGATTCAAACATTATAATCTTTCAATTTATAAGTGATATTGTTGTGTTTCCTTATCCTATGTGACTTCTAACATGTCTAGTTTGATGTTGTACGATTACAATTTAAAAAAAATTGATACAACTTATGAAAATGTTGGACTTTTGTTCAATTTAGAGCAAATTCCTAAAAGTTTAAAAAAGGCCTTGGACATTTCGAGGTTAACCCCTAAAGTTCCATGACTATGTTTTCACTAAAAATGCTCATAAATTGCCATTTTTAGTACAAGTACCATAATTTGATTTTTTTTACTCATGTAATCGTAGTATCTTGTAGCATGCTGACTTGAGAACACTTGGTAAAAATTTCAGAAATTTCCACCGTGTGGATTGCAAGATATAAACATTCAAATTCTTTAAAATCATTTTTTTGGCCTTGCAAAAAACAGGGTAGCTGCACTTCACAAGCTCACTTTTCTATGAAAAAATGTCCAAAATGGTGGTGCTTTTTTGAATTTTTTTTCTAAATAAGTTGACTACATGCTTAAATTTTTTTTAATCATTTGGAATTGTACAACATATAGGAACAAAATAGTAAGTAAGAAGAAGTAGAGAATGATTCAAAATACAAAATTGTTAAGAGTTTAATTATGGAATTGAAAGATGTCAATTCCAATGGTTGTAATGTTGTAATAAACAATCTACATCTTATTATTTATTTATTTCAAAACATAGTGATAATTGATTGAAATAAACAATTTCAAAGTTTATTTTAGAGTAGAGAATCTATAACTTCCCGCAAACTAAGACTCCTCATAACTTTTGACTTGTTGATCAAAATGGAATGATTCAAAGCTTTCTGCTATATATAAATCTAGAAAGTCAATTTCAAATTTTTGTTTTTGGAAAAAAATGTTTTTTTCTGATCCACTTGGACTGCCTAGTTACAAAAAAAAGTAACATATTAGGCCATAACTTTTGGCTTCTATTTCCAAATGTCATAAAATTTAGTGCTTATGAAAGATATTCCTCATCCCCTTCTTCTACAAAAAATTCAGCCTAAAATATGGGAATCTCTAATGACACGTACGTGTCCAAAATTTCTATGTTGCTAAAAATAGTAGGCTGGTCCTTTAGGGGTTAAACAAAGATTACGTACAAGTTATATGTAAGGTAAACCATCTTATGATAGGCAAAAGGCCCATTACAGTCGCCTAAAGAATGATCGATTATAGTCTTGGTATGCATCAATCTATGGTAGACTATTTTCAATAAGTGAGATTTGGGCTACATTAGATTGAGTTAGTGGCCACAATCAATGTCTAGGATGATCATGATTGAGTGATTAGTAATTGTAATAAAAATTCCCATCTTTTGATTGTAAGATCATCACAATAAATGCTTTTCTTAGGCCTTCATCTTGTGGAAATTATTGAAAACATTGTAACTGCTTTAGATGAGGAAGATGACCATTATAGCGGATAAACTTTTTGTTGGTATTAGAGTAGCCTAGAGCATTTGGAGAAAAAATTGGTGCAAAATTAGATTTCAATTTTAAATTAATTTTTTATAAATTAAATTGAATAATAATTTTTTGTTGTTGTATTTGCATTGTTGTTTTAGATCAAATAGGCCTTTTGAGGCCTACTTTTTGTACTGGATTCTTTTGGGCCAATTGGGTAGCACACTTGTAAAATTCATGACAATTCACAGTGTGTAAAAAGTAAATCTCTTTTACTTATCTTCACATAATTTAAAATTTAAAATTTTCAACAATGCCAATAGGGCAAACCAATCATTTTGTCTATCATAGGCTAGTTTATCTTAATGCATTTTGAATACAATGTGCACATTTGTTGAAATTGCAAGTTTTAAAATCAACTTAAACGATATATAGCATTACTAAAATGAAATGAACCATATGAATGTTTGAACTATATATCAACTACAGAGCAAATTTCAGCTTATCATGATTTTATCTTAAATATTTTTAACTTCAAATTTTCCATTTTAACCCCTAAAGGACCGTTGTCCCTTTGGGGGACAAATGCGTTTTCGGGCAGGTACCTACGGGCTGAAATTTTCTTGTGATTTTTTGAAACTTTTTTTGGAGATAGCAGCCCGGGCAGCAAAAAAAAAATGGACAAAAATTTGAATTTTTTTTTTTAATATTTTTTTTCTCATAGATTATATATTTTTTCTATCCGGAAAGCTTTGATTCATTTCATTTGGATATGTTATGAGAAAGTTATGGACATTCTTGTTTTTCAGGCAGTTAGAGCATCTTTTTGAAAAAAATAACTTGTAGGATTCATTTCTGAATGCAATCTTTCAAATTTTTCATTTTTTTTTTTTTGTATGGTTTAGTTCAGTTGCTAGAACAATCTCACCATTGGGATTAGTGAATTTTAATTCCATCTAAGAGATATTAATATTTTAGATTTTCCTTCTATCTCGTACCTACTTCTACTTAACAATTTTTTTAACAATGATAATTAAGTTTTTCTGAATTTTTTTTTTTCCTAGACTCTCAACTCAATTCTCCACTATAAAGATTTAAAGCTCAAAACTCTATAGTGCAAAAATTTTAAATTAAAAATGTTTAAAGTCAAAAAATCTAGTCCCGCAATGTGCTGAAAAACTTGTTTTTTTCACTTTAAACACAGATATCTTGCAATCTGTGTGGTCAAAAATTCTGAAATTTTTTCCACACATTCTCATACTAGTTAGATGTGAGATCCTACAGTTAGATTTGCAAAAAAAAAAAATTTCATTTTTTTTTACTGTTTGCTATAGAAATGGCAGTTTTCAGTGTTTTTTGGCAGAAAAAAGTCCTCGGTCCTTCAGGGGTTAATATTAATTTGACCAATTTCTATCCAAATTGTCCATACTTAATTTGGATTTGAAAATCCATTAATACTTTCTTTTTAAAAATATCGTTTCAAAAGCATTCCAAAAAAAAATTATTAGAAATATTTTTCTTAAAGTAAAGAATCAATTGAAAATTTGAAATAAACTATAAATACATTACAAAATCATATTGAAGAATAAAACGCAAAAAAAATCTTTTTTTAGGTACAATTGTTTATTTTCTCAAATTTGAATGAAAGAAAAAATTATAGCTTGAATTCATGAACAACCTTCTTTTCATGAAATTTGGGTATACTTCTGGAAGCCAGCTATGTAGTGTTTTAAAAAAATCTTATGTTTTTGTAAGAACATAATTATCATTTTATGATGTTTTTAATGATGATAATAAAGTACTGAAATTTCAAGTCTAAGTACCTAAAATTATTTTATACCAAGATTAGTTTTCAATAAGTGTCCATGAATTTTTGAAAATCTCAAAGTTGCCCATTTGCTGCATTAGGATACAAAAATTGGAACCTTTCTTCATGCCAATATTGGTTCTTCCTCACCAAACTATCAAAGTCAGGGAAAATGTGAGCAAGAAGTTTTCTAACTTAGAAAAATTTAAGACTTTTACAAAAAATAAAAAATAAAAATAAGGATCAATTACATATAATTGAAATCTTTTTCTAATGAAAAATTCAAAAGAAAAGGACATGATTAACCCCTAAAGGACCGAGGGGGGTATTCAGAGAGACATTGTCAAAAACTGTGGTTTTTTGGTACGTTATTCAAAACTGAAAATTGAAACTTTTTTTTGAAACTTCAACCGTACAAAACTGAAGTAAAGTATTTTACCAAAGTGTGGAAAAATTTTCAGCCCATTTGACAGCGTGGATTGAAAGATTATAACGTTGGAAGTTAGAAGAAAATGTTTTTTTTTGAAACCGCCCCAACATAGCTAACAAAGTTTGACTACTCTTAGAATGTGATTTAAGTAATAAAATTTGTTTTTTTCTAGACAATTGTATGCCATATTTTATTAGTTACATACATGCCAAATTTCAAAAGTTGATGAGCTTTTTTGCAAAAGATTCTCCAAAGATTCTCAAATTGCCCGAGCTGCCCAAAAAATTCAGGGCAGCATAACTTTTGATTTGGGCACCCAATCGGAAAAAAAATTAGATTTTAATGAAGGAGGCACATATTTGTACATTGTGTCCAAATTTCATGAACATCTGACCAAAAATGACTTCATAGGAACCTACCCGAGATTTCTTGCTTGGTCCTTTAGGGGTTAATATTGAGTAGTTTAGATTTTTACACATAGGGTTCATAGTTGCAATTATTTACTGAATTTTCTGATTTTTGAAATAGAGTGGAATCTAACTAACCCCTAAATGCCCAAGCAACCATTTTTGGTCATTGGCCTTCTTTGACAAGCTACCCAAATAGACCAAAAAAATAACTTCTAAGTCATTGCAAGAAACACCGGTCCTATTTATTGTCACAATGAAAGTGACTTTCTTGTCATGCGTTATAACTTTTGACACACAAGTCCAGTGAGCATAAAATTTCTACTAACCATGTCTAACTTAATGGTAATCATATCTCTTATTTTTTAGAAATTAAAAAATATATACATTTAAATTTCATTTTTGTTAATTTGTCACACGGTGATGTTTAGGATTTTTTAATATGTTAGGAGTCTCCAAATTTAATGATTTGGAATTGAAATTTTCATGGTCTATTTGCATAGTAGGAAAGCATATATCTACCCCAAAAAATCTGAAAATATATAATTTTATGTTTTCCGCATGAGTGCAAACAACACCCCCATTGCTTGCAATTTTTGAACATTGAAAATGGTTCTAAAATCATTCTTTTGCTGAAATCTCATCACCATGAATTCTTCCCAAATGGACAATTTTTATTTATTTTTAAATTTATTTTTCCTATTTTTTACAAATAAAAATGTGAAGTTACAATGAAAGTACCTATTTTCATGAGATTTTGTACTTTTCTAGTTTTCCTACTTAGAAAATTTTTCTATGCTTTTCCTTTCTAGAGTACCTTCTTTTTAAAGGTGTATACATTAAACATTTTATTCACATTTTTAAAAAATTATTTTTCTTAGTATAAAGTACTCTTTAAAAAATTGAGTACTGCGCAAAATGCTTCAAAAACCGTGTTTTTTGCAATGACCCAAAAATCTATTATATCCTCTATTATTTCTGATTTTCTACCTATCTTACCTATTTGTATTTTAATCTCAAGCATGCCAAAAGGAAAAATAGCCTCTTTTTCTTATGCTCATGACCATACATGGAAAAAAATTACAAAGTTGTAAAGATTTATGGAAATAATAAGAAGTGATTCACTTATTAGAATTAGTCTACTAACATGTGACCAAAATTGTACTATTAGTCTACTATTTCTTTAGACATTGTCACCTTTTCAAAAACAATTTTGAACTTTGGATTCATCAATGAGAAATTGATCATTTATAAGTTCTTCTAGTTCATTATTAAAGGTGGAAATAAAGTTGGAGAGGTTTGTGAACTCCATTTTAAAAGATATAATAATAATAATTATCATTATTGTTATTATTATTGAATGTGTGATGAATGTATTGTCCACCATTGAAAATTGGCAAGGTTTTGCCAAATACTTAACCCCTATAGTTTCTTGACTATGTTTTCACCAAAAATGCTCCACAACTGCCATTCTTACTACATTCACCAAATTCTAGGAAAAAAACATTTTTATGCATATGTAACCATAGGATCTTACACTATAGTGATTTGTAAATATATGGGAAAAATTTCAGAAAAATCCACTGTGTGGATTGAAAGACATTAGCGTTTGAATTGATAAAAATCCATTTTTTAGCTCTTTCTAGCTGTATGGTTAGATTTCATCTCACAAACTTTTTACACAAAAATCAATATATTCTACAACTTATTGCTCTCCTTAATATGTTGAAGGAATAAGTTAGAAATACATACAAAAATTTCAAAACAAATAAATTTTATACCTAGCCAATTTCATTAAAATGGCGGTATTCCGTTAATTTGGCACTTATAGTAGTTCACACCGCATGGTCTAAATTGTTTTTTCTATTCTAGAATCTATACCAATACTAGATTTTTGAAATCTATACCAATCTTAGATTTTTTAGACTACACGGTCTGATATCTATGTTAGTCCTAGATTTCTGAAATCTAAAATTGACCCAGATGTTGGCAATGTATACTAGTCCTAGATTTTATTGTGTGAAAAATGGCACATGGAATACCGCCATTTTAATGAAATTTGCCATATACTCATATTGGAAAAAAATAGTAAGTGGAAAGAAGTAGAGTATGATTCAAAATACAAAATTATTAATAATTTAGTTATAGAATTGAAAAATTCCAATCCAAATAGTTGTAATGTTGTAATAAACAAATTTCGTCCAATAATTTTATTGTTTTTCAAAAATATTGAAAATTGAGTGAAATAAAGGACTTCAAAGTTTATTTTAGAGTAGAGATTCCATAATTGCCCGCAAACTAAAAAGCCTCTTAATTGTCATCTTGTTAGTTGAAATGGAATGATTTAAAGCTTTTCACGTATATGTAAATCCAATCTCAAATTTTTATATTTTTAAAAAGTGATTTTTTTAGAATTGCCCGGACTGCCTGGGTTGAGAAAAAACAAACATATCATGCAATAGCTTTTTAACCATGTACTAGTCAAAAGTTATGAAAATTGTTGTGCCTTAAAGCTACTCCTCGACCACATGTTTTGTGAGAATTTCAAAGAAAAACAATAAAAACTCCACTCATAGCCTTATAGGTACTTGTCCAAAATTGCTATGTTGCCAGAAAACGTTGTTTGGTCCTTTGTGGATTAAAGTCTATTTGTGATTTAATTCATTTCAAGTAGTTGTGGTTTGCAAAGCAATTAGTTGACATGCAATATAGGTTTCTAAATTAATGAAACTAATGTAGTTATTGTTACATCAATACATGTAAATGAAACTTCCACCTCGTATTAGAAACCTCTAATAGTATATTTTGTTTTTTGAAAAATGACAAAAAGAATTGAGGTTTAGAACCTCTTTAATTTCTCCAAGTAGTAAATCTTAACATTGGATTGTTACTTACTACTCAATGCTTTTTTGCACATTGAAAAGATTTGACATTGACATTGACATTGTAATTAAAAAACAGACATATAGAAAGATAACTTAAGGAATATTCAAGCAATGTATTCTTACAAAACATTCAAACAAACAATACATTCAAACAATATATGCTACAATATATGATACAGATGTTGGATAAGGCAACATAATTTTTAAGGCAAACCATTCGCCCCGGGTCCGGCTAGGTCGGACTGGCCAGGCCAAGCGGACCACGACTAGCTGTACGTAATCGTGATCACTGCATGGAGACTCACCTGTTCATGAGTGTTGGTCTCATATCATGTCATGGTTTGTCAAGATGAATGAGGGAGGGGGTGGGGTGGGTCTTTTGTGATGTTGGAAGGGGACGAGACCCATTGTTGAGCATTGAAATTGATACTGTGCAATTTCTATTAAACTTTTTTGGCCGCGATCTCTATAGGTGCTCATTCGACGGAAAGAATGGTGGAGAAATGGTGCAAATCGAATACGAACGTTACATTAAGCCTGAAGAAGATGATGAGGAAACAACTGTATGCATTTAGGTTTCTGAGATGGGTGTGATCAGAGTTGCCCTAAATCTTGCGACCAACACCGAATGTCACTAGCGCAATTGTAGATGCAACATTGCTAGTGTCTGAAGAAGTCACGCACAAGTTTGAACGCCTTGACCATCTGACACAGCGGTTCTTCCGTTCCAGTTTCTAGGTTAACATTCTGCGAGTCACGGTATCCTTGAGTTCCAGCTTCGTTTTTTCCATGCATGCACAATTTGAAGCTTTTAGTGTTGGACGATATGCTCTTGGTAATTTGGTTCGAAGCTTGCTTGACTTGAACCTTGAGAAGGTCCTCGTTTCTATGTTTTAGGGTGTCTAGAATGTTTACGTATATTCCAGTGATATGAGGTGTTGCACATATCTGTGCAAGAATTACTGTCAATACTATTCTCTTATGTTAAAGTCGCATCCAATCGGCATGTGTGTTTTGTTTTGTCGACAGAGTGTCGAACGAGACAATATGGCCGGGGGTACGTAAGTCAACACCTCAATTGGCACGAGTTCTCGGGCGAGTTCTTACAGTGGAGACTTCAAGATCTATCTCTCGCGGTTCCTGGGCTTAGTGCCAATGGGCTGATCTTTTGACAATAAGTGTTCCTATGCTGCATGCATCAACTTATTTTAATATGGTTTTCAAGTTACACGCACGAGGTCACTTGGAGGCTGATTTCCTCAACCTGAATTGGTCTCTTGATCATTTTAAGGTGCCATTAATTTCACATCTTGCCTTCAGGATGGAAGTGTGCGTATCTATGCTTATGCAGTCCTTGTTGTACTGATTTGCTTTGAAATGGTGTTGACTGGTGTCAAATCGTGACTCTATGGTACCTCGCTCCTGAAGTGCTTTCGGAAGCAACACTCTACTCTTTTCTAGTGGATATCTGGTCCGTTGGTTGCATATTCGGTGAGCTTGAAATTTTGATCTCAAGCATGCATGCAGGAGATGTGTAGCATTAGCTTATAGCATAATCAGTGAAAATTGAGTCAAGGTTGTCATACTGGACGGACCATCCGGTTTGCCCGTCCGGTAGAGATGTCACCCGTCTGATGTAGTCAACTGGCAGCTGACTTTTTGTGTCAGTAAAAATAGTCGACGTGGACTTACCTTGTGAACACCTGACTAAGTTTTGACATGGACACAAGTCGATCGGCCACGGGCGTAGACGCAAGTTGGGCGGGCGCGGACTCAAGCCAGTCGGGCGTGGATTCAAGTCGGTCAGGCATGGACACAAGTCGGTCGAGCGCGGACTCAAGCCGGTCGAGCGTGGGCGCAAGTCGGTTGGGTGCGGACCCAAGTCGGTCGGGCATGGACGCAAGTCGGTCGCGGACTCAAGCTGGTCAGGCGCGGATGCAGGGTTTGAGTCCGCGCCCGGACAAAAATCGGTCGGTCAACAAGGAATGCCACGTTTGCAGAGACTTGGCCACGTCACATATTGAAGGAAAATTTGCAGGTAGGAAAACATTTTTGGATAGATTTTTTCTGCACTACCTGTTCAACACGTCTGGACCGTCCGGGCCGCCTGTCCGTCCGATGACCCTAACCTGTCCGGTGTGACAACCCTGAATTGAGTTGACTTCAAATGAATCTAATGGTCCTTAAGCAAATATTATTAATTGTTAAGCTAAACGTATTTGCAGGACGCCGCTGGAACTTTGGGAGGAGAATGACGTGGCGATTCAATTTTTTGTTAGTCATCATGAGTTTGTTGAGATTTCTGGTCAGTTTAGAATGAAAAGTGTATTTGTGTCTTATTTGTAGTTTAGCATGTGGAATTTTAGAGACAATCGCAATTGTAGATGCAACATTGCCCGTGTTTGAAGAAGTCACGCACAAGTTTGAACGCCTTGACCATCTGACTTAGCGGTTCTTCCGTTCCAGTTTCTAGGTTAACATACTACGAGTCACGGTATCCTTGAGTTCCAGCTTCGTTTTTTCCATGCATGCACGATTTGAAGCTTTTAGTGTTGGATGATATGCTCTTGCTATGTTCTTGGTAATTTGGTTCGAAGCTTGCTTGACTTGAACCTTGAGAAGGTCCTTGTTTCTATGTTTTAGGGTGTCTCGAATGTTTACGCATATTCTAGTGATATGAGGTGTTGCACATATCTGTGCGAGAATTACTGTCAATACTATTCTCTTAAGTTAAAGTTGCATTGGAGAATTGCTTAGAGAGTGAATTACTCATATTTAGTGAGTCACGAAAAATGAGGACCATGTGTCATGGCCTTTGGGTTTGCATGCAGTATTTTAGCCAAAATTAATCACAAACACTATACGAAAATGACTCTCACTATCTGCTGCACTTGGGCCACCCTACTGACTGGCCATGGGGTGTTGGTTGGTGATGGTGACTACCATACGTGTCTACATCTTGTGTGAAAATTTCAAAAAGGTTAGCTGTACTGGTTAGCCTTAGGTCCTAAGGCGGAGTTTGTTTATCAGCCAGCATAAGGAGCATCCCCAGCGTTGAGGAGCGGCTCTCCAGCCAGCTGAGGCTGGCTATAAGGGGCCTCATGGCTCCTCTCCATGCCTTGCATGCTTCCGATTGAATCCCTGCTCTTGTGTCTGATGTTGTCATTGCTTGTGTCCGGTCTTGTTGTTGCTTGTGTTTATTATCTTGTCTTGGCTAAGCCACTTGTGGCTAGCTTTGTATTCTATTTTACTTGCAATGGAATCCATTTCATTTGTTTCAAAAAAAAATTCAAAAGGTTTGTTCAAATTTGACTTTGTAGAAATTTAATCAAAAAAATTATTGGTCATTCAACAACCAATTGATCTTTTAGGAGTTAAAAAGTTTGAGTATACTCCTAATAAAATATAGATAATTAGAGAAACATTTTAGAATTTATAAAATCTCTAAAAAAAGGTGAACACATAAATTTCATTCATATGTAAATGCAAAATTGGAGCTAACAAATAGAGAAACATTAAAGTTTAAAAAAATAATCATCGGCTTGTTTCTTTCAAGTTCATAGATGGAACTCTCTAGGAAGTTGATTGTAAAATTCTCCATCATGATATAGTAGTGTGCTCTTGTTGGGACCCTCTTCTTCAAACCGTCCCTACGTAAGGCTCCAAAATGGATACATGATGGTCAGTGAATGGACTATTTGTAATGTCAATGAGAGCGTAATAGGATTTGTTAGATACCGGTTCATACTTCTTCAATGGATGGAATAAAAATCAGGGTGGGTCCATTTCTAACTAAGTGGATAGGAATTTTTTTAAATGAGAATTGGTAGCCCAACTACCTTCTTACAGATGCTAAAAGATATAAAATAATAATTGACTTAAGCATCCACTTAAATTTTAGTATGGGTTGCATTTTGGAACCTTCTCTATTACTTTCCACATGCCGCAGTGCTTGTTTTTGGTAAAGCCATATCTTTTTCCAGACTGCACGTGTGTCGATTTTGCAAGGATTATGATCAGAAAGAGGTTTCTATGGTAGATTTCTTAGAAATTCAGAAGTAAATCATAAATGCTCAAAAAAATATGAAACTATTTGTGTTAGATTTTGCATCAATTTGTCTTTAAGTGAAAAATAAAGAAAAACACTTCTACGTATTTGAAACCCATCAAAAAGGTCAACTAGCGCTTAAAGGGTCGCTTTATGAGCACACTAACTTAGAGCATCCCCACAGCTGCTCCAAATGTGGCGCAGACTCAGCTAGTTATCGTGCAAGGCCAATTTAATTGCCCTATGGCACACACAACAAGGCTCAAAAGTTTCTTGACCATGGCCAAATTTGACCAGGACACAAGCAAATGGAGAGCCTTGCCCGTGGCTTGGTATGGACTACTTTTGTCCTCGTTTACAAATTTTGAGGTACATTTTGTAAATTTTGAGGTACTTTTTTAATGTTCAAAGCCTTTGTCATGTCAACATTGATGAGGTGATGCAAGGTGGCGCTATGGGGCTTGTGCATACCCGGTTCCCCATGTTCCCAGCCCGTGTTGCCGTGGGGCATAGGCAGGACACACAGGCCGAGCTCAATCAACTGCCACGCCTAGTGTGGGCTTGGCGCCCTTTTCTCCATCTCAATTGTGGGGATGCCCTTGTAGTTTACACGTGAAGCCAAATGAATCATGTCATGACCCCCAATTGTCAGTTTTTTGTTTTGTTTTGTTTTGTTTTAAATGAAAGAAATGATTTGAGAAAAAAACATAATTAATAACAATATTAATAACCAAAATGAATGTATTTTAAAATGTCAGTATGGTAGAACCATCCATTGCCAACTAGTGATCCATACCCCAATATGTAGGGTGCATTTATTTCCAACCAAGGTTGGTACAAATTTCCAACCAAGCTTGAAATGTGATTTTTTTCCTTTACTAGTAAAATCATGACACATATCCCAAAGTAGTGAGCAAGAAAGTAGGAGGTAGTAAGTGGTTTAGTAGTTCTTGAATGATTGGAATTGACAGTCTATAGAATGCATCATTTAACTACTTCTGGACTATTTAGTGAATTATGGACAATGCACTTAAGATCTCCAGATAATTATCTCTCAATGTTTGTATATATCTCTTGATGTTTGTATATATCTCTCGATGTTTTGTATAGATCTCTTGATGTTTTGTATAGATCTCCTGATGCATCCGGAGATCTCTAGATGATTATCTCTTGATGATTATCACTCGACAATAATTTTGGACTTTCAAAAGTCTAGAAGTAGTTAAATGTGGCATAGATTGGGTATAGGTTTAGGCCAACTTTTGGCTTCCAAAATTCATAGTAATTTGAATTTAAGGAAAAAAATCATAAAAATTTGGCAATGTCCGTCATTTCTATCTTTCTATAGGGTTGAAAATTAACATTGGCTCCAGAACATGCGCGAAATTGCTTAAGTGGTCAACTATGGGTGGTTCTACCATATGGTGTTTCTATCTTGGGGCGGAGTCTTTGGGCGGGAGACGTTAGCGAGCGGCCCTAAGTAACATCGGTTCTATTCACTTGGAGTCTCTTAGTTTTAGTGTGGATTGTTTGCTTCTAGGTTGGGTGTGCTTTGAAAAAATACAAAAAATTATTGTTGTAGAAGATGAAAAAAACTCCGTTGGAGACCAACTCTTCTGATTTTGTGTATTGTTTTTCCTTTCAATGGAAATTGTCCATATCTTTCTAAAAAAAATGTCAATATAGTCAGTATAGTTACTTTAGTATTTTTTTTCAAATCATTTATTGTTTTTTGAAGCAATTTGAAATAACCAATATGTTTTGACTATACAATAATTTATATTTTGAAGTCAACTACAACAATAGCATATCAAATTAAGTTAACTAAGGACCAATAGGTGCATTCTTTGTTTCTACAATTATTAATGAAGTCACCCATCAAACCTTTTAGATCAGTAGTGACTTTATATGGTTAAGTAATCAAGTGAACTATATCATAAAATTAACTCCACTATGCCTATATATTAGTGGTTTTGAACTTCTATGTGCATGTTAAGTTCTCAACTAGTAAGCTTACGTTTGAGTCAAGGTGGTAAATTGAAGGGCCTAAAGTTAGTATTGGCCACTTGGCAAAGCATGCTAAGCTCCTACACTATTGTCACTCATCCTTCCTCACCTTTGCTTCCACATTGCTCATCCGTCTTCACCTTTCCTAAAAGGTAGGAAGTACCTTTTTTTTCCCAGCACCATGGGGCCAGATTGCACCATTTTAAAATAAATGTCTACTTTGCGCTAGATAAAAGTAATATTTTTTCACCAAAGATTTTCCATTTCTATTAAAAATGTGGATGAAGTTGCCAAATTTGGATGACTAAGTGTATGAGAATGATTGAAAAGTGTTTTTTGATTCAATTATGAATGAATCTAGACATGCAATGCTTCACCAAATTTAAGTGATCACCATTTTGACACTTTCTCAAAAGTAAAAAAAGGGCAGGTAAAAAGCTTGTAATAGTAAGAAATCTATCAGTCGCTTCCACTCACCCTTTTGCTGAAGATGTATAAGGTGGACACCCAAAAATGTACCATTGACCCTAAAATGGCATCTTCACTTTGTGTACATCTCCAAAATCACTTATGTACCTATGTGGAAGAAATGCTTTTAGATCCAAACTTTGTTCCTTCATAACTTTTGCAAGCAATATCAAAATGTTGCGTTCTTTGGTGCATTGGAACCTCCTTTCACTTGCCATTAAGAAAATATAAAAATTTGAATAATCTAATAATAGTAATTAGGCACAATAGCAATTAGTAGCAATTTTGGGGGTACCCACCTTATATCAGGGTTTTTTTTTTTCATTTTCCATGAAGTGGTAAAGTGGCGATATTAAATGTTATGGTGGTGCTCCAAGTTTCAACATTCATCCATGTATTGGATAGAAAATGTGATACTACGTATCTATAGTTCTATTTTCATTCACAATGTGGCGATTTCATCCAAGATTTTTCTTGAACTTGAAGTTTTTTGGCGATTTCATCCAAAATTTTACTAAAAATTTCCTATAGGCTTGGTGCTACGTCAAAAATTTTGGTGCAATTTTGCACCAAATCGCCAAAAAAAAAAACACTGCCTTATATGCCACTATTGTACTCACCCTTGTTCAAAGGTTGGAAGCCTGTAATAGTAAGAAATCCATTTAAGGTAGAAGCACCAGTAACAGATCACGCCTAGTACCCAACCTGTAGGGTGCACTATTTCCAACCAAGGTTGGAATTCAAGCTTGGAATGTGTACTTTTTGTCTTTTTCAAGGTAGGGTTTAATAAGGTCATGACACATGCCCCCGAAGTAGTGAGCAAGAAAGTAGTTTGGCTATGATTGGAATTGAAAGACTCTAAACATTTGCTATTGGTGAAATGCACTTTTTGGTTCCCAAAATGCATAGTAATTTCAATTTTGGGAATAAAATTCTGAAAATTTTGCTATTTCCATATTTCTTATCTTCCTGCATGGGAAAAATTTCCATCACCTCATACTGCGTACAATCTGCTCTAAAATTGCTTAAATGATTGGTTACTGGTGATTCTACCTTATTTTGCTTGCACTCTTGATGTGTAAATGACCCTTGAAAACACCGCTTGACAAATGTTAGAAGGATACGTAGACGGACTGTGAGCGTTGCAAACCATCAGGAAAACAGATTAATTCTATCACAATGTCACGCCGATCTGAATTAGTCATCCCACCTAAGAGCATCTTCAATGGAATGCTCTAAACAATTCTCTAATTATGTTATTTTTTTTGCTTGGCGTAAATTTAGAATTTGTGATTATTATCGTCGAAGGCACATCAAAACTCTTTACAATAGACACAAAAAATTTGGATTTGAAAGTTGGACAATTGAAATAGAACCTTGATTGAAAGGAAGCTTAAAGACAAAAAAGTTTGATTTGCTACAACAAATTATACTCAAGGAAGAAAATTTATAGAAGTGGCATGGCAAATTTCCCAGAATAGCCTTGCTATTCCCATGAATTTTCTTTCTTAAGAATGATTCGTTGTGGCACTTAAATTTTTTTGTCTTTTAGCTTCCTTTCAATCAAGGTTCTATTTTGGTTGTCCAACTTCTAAATTATCCAAATTATATTGTGTTTATTTAACCTCTAAGTTCTTTCATATTTAGAGGCCCAAAATTGCTTCAAAATACTTATCTCCAACATACAGCTAAAATCTTTATCAACATTTATTTTTAAGCAAATACAACCGTAGGATCCTTTGGTTAACTTGTTCAAGTACATTGTTCCAAAATTTTATAGTGAATATTCCCTCCAATTGCAAGTTCAACGTGCCTAAACTTCAAAATGTTTTTCTCTTCAGCCCTCCCGAAAGGTGAAGTTTTGTCTTTCAACATTTTAAAGAGAAGTCACTTATGTCCTATAATTTGAGCATTTTAGTCAATGTATTGGAAAAAGGGTTGAAAATATATTTTAAAACATTTTACCACAAGAACTTTCATCTGCAATTTAAAAAAATTAGAAGGTAGCAGGTAGCATTGAATGAAAGAAAAAACTAAATCACTTATGACTTTTATAAGAAATTGATAACTATTAATTACAATGGTGAAAGTATCCTAGTATACAATCAGTTTTTTTATTTTAAATTTGAGGAACTCAAAATTAAGTGCAAAAGACGACTTTGTATATTTTTTCTACCTCATCACGTACAAAATAAAACTCTACATAACTTTCATCTCATTATTTGGAATTGAGTGGTTCAAATGTTTTTGAATAGGTATCAACCTATAAAATCCAACAAAATTTATTAATACTTTTCTAGAATATATATTTTTTTGTTTGATTTGACATTGAAATAAATAAAAAATCTTCAAACTTTTGCAATATTTATCTGAATGACATGAATCAAAGATTTACGATAAAATTAAGGTTGATTAGCATCCATCCTGAAAAATTCATGTTTAGAGTGTTCCATTGAAGATACCCTAATTGTGACTACTTCCTAAAATTGACCCTTCCTTACATATTCTTGCCTAAAATGTATTACTCCAATTCATTAGAATTTAGGCTAGGGCCATTTTTGAAAACACCTATTTTTAGTACTTTGAAAGTTCACTATTTATTTATGTAGTGTTCAAAATAATAATGAAAAAACAGGAGGATTTAGAATATTTTTTTGACTTCCAACAAGTACAATAAATTTTTTAGGTAGTTTCCTGATAAGAATATTGTTCAATTGCTTACGTGTATGCAAGCAAATGTTGTATGCCTTTGCCAACAAGAGTAATCAAAACAATGGCCGTTCACTTCTATGTAAGGGGGAAAGGAGAACAAATGAAAGAGGTGGATTGCTTTATCAAGTATTTTTCACTTGGTGAAGAAGTGAATTTTTTTGTCTTGATTCTTTATGTGATTAGTAGAACTAATATGTGAAAATTAATCAACTATCTCAAATTTCACCATTTCACCATTTCACTATGGGTTGTGTGATACCATTTGAAGTAGAAAATTGTCTCTGTATCATCAAAAGGATATTGTATATGGTGTTTATTTGTAATTTTGAACCTATGAGTTTATTGCAATTAACTTTGTATGAAATTTTATTTATAGAAAAATATTCAAAATATTCAAACATTAAATTCTAAATTCTTTAACTAACTTTATCAATTAACAGCTTCAACAACCACCTTAGTATATGCATTAGATGTTTTTCGGGGGCATTAGAAGGCCGTTTCAGCCCTGTTCCCTTGCTGTAATGAACAGTCAAAATATTTAAATATTAAAAAATTAAATTAAAAAAATTTAAAAATTTAAAAATTTAAAAAATTTAAAAAATATTTTTTTCAAAAAAATATTTAAATATTATTATCTGACGTGGCAGTCGCTGTGCCACGTCACACTGCTGCTGCAGCAGAGTTCCCACAATCCGAGAACTCCGGCCTTGTTGAGTAGGTGAATCTCATTTAATGAGTTTGTATTCATTTATTTATAGGAAATGAAATTTTGAATTATTGAAAACCTAAACTAAGATTCTATATAAATCAAATTTTATTCCTTTCATTAAAAATTGAATAAAGATTTAGGACTTTGAAATGTTAAATTTCAAAACTTTAAACCCTTGAAAGCTATGAATATGTACATTGGAGATTTTGAAACTTATAATTTATTAATGAGATATTGTTTGTAAGTTTGTAGTCTATTTATTGTTGAAAAAATTCCACCTATGGTCTAAAATAGTTAAGTGTTTAACTAAACAGATCATGCATTCACTTACGGTAAAATTCCAAATTTCAATGAATTAAAAGAAATTTGTTTTTCGTTTTTAAATGTTTTTAAAATATTAATAACTTTTAATGTTTAATTTTTGTAAAATTTATACATAAAATTTCAAATAAATAAATTATGGACTATTGCAAAAAATAAATCCAAAAGAAAAGCATACATCCAAATATTGCAAAGGATAAACATGTATCCTAGTGAAATAGCCAAATCTTACTTACATTAAAAGAAAACCAACAAAGAAGAATATAGGAAACTACCTTGTGATGAAAGTCCAATTTTAGCAAATATTCCAAAATTCAGAAACTCTAATTCAGTAGTTTTCTGTTTTTATTAATTTATAATAAATGGCAATGTTGCAAAAATTTAAAGAAATTATAAATAAAATTCCAAAACTATTAAGATTTTTTTTGGTTTCAAAATTTTTAACTTTTAATTTTTTTTCAAAATTTATAAATAAATTTGTGCATATCAAAACTCTTCAACTTTTATTGCTTACTCATGAAACTTTGTGACATTTTTCAATAGTGTAGGTGATCATTAAAGGCCCAAATGTAGATGGAAGGATAGACAAAAATGACTCCAAAACATTGTGGTGCTTTAATTGTAGCTCATCAATTGAAAGTTATATTTGTTAGGCAATTCCTCCTTCCAAAATCACCTCTAAACTATTATTTCTAAAATGAAAGTATAATATTTTTTTTAAACAATTTTTGTTAAACTTAATTGTGGGATCTTGTTCACCTCTATCAAGTTAGTCTACCCTCTAATTTTTAGAGACTATGATTCTACAAATTTTGAGATTTCTTCAATCAAAGTTCATCTCTAAAACAACAATATTTATCCTTGGGCAGAACAATGATTGAGAAAGACCCGCCACTGGTTCAAAGTTAGATGGTGGAAGTAGAAAAAATATTGTTTGCATTTTGAAAGCAAAGGATGTAAAACCGGAAGGAATTTGGTAGGGCTAGAAAATCAACCAGTGCAACATCCTAAATTAGAGGATATTTTACCCACCTCCTTTCAAGACTTGACAAATTTCAATTGCCATGGGATAATACTCATTGGCTAATATCTAGGTAAGACAAGGGTCATACCTAGGTATCAACCTTATGGGACATGATATCAAACTATACCAATCTTGAGCGGTACCTTAAAAAGATAGCTGAAAAACCATTTGAAGAAGGTGAAAACTTTGCTTCCTAAACTCTTTTGATTTCATGCAAACATTTTATTAGGCTATTTTCAACTCCATCTCGAATGAGTTGGGAGGATCCTTGGCTTTCAAATGGTGAAGGGCTATGTCAAGTTCAATTCGTGGCAAGGATGCAATATTAATTAGTACATTCATTTTGGAATTGTTTACTATTACATTAAGGTTGGACCACCCATTCCCGACCTATAGGTGCATGTATTTCTGACCAAGCTCACAATGTGTTTCTTTTCTTTTTCAAGGTTGAAACTAATGAATTCATGACACATGTCCCAAGTTGTGAGAAAGAAAGTAGGAAATAATGATTAGGAAAAAAGTTCTTGAATGATCGGAATTGGAAGAGTCTAGACATTGACAATGGGTCTTTAGTCTTTACCTTCCAAAATTCATAGTAATTCCAATTCAAACGATAAAGTTACCAATTTTTTTGCAATCCCTATCAGTTCTATCGATGCACCTCTGAAAAATATTTGTTTTGCCTTCACTATTCCAAATCATATCGGAATTCCTTATTTGGTTATGGGTGGCTCTACCTTACCACAATTTGTGAAAATTACAACTCATAAAATAAGTCTCAATGGTTTTGGACTTCAATGTTCATCGCAATTGCAACACCCCCGTCAACTCTGTGTACAAATACACGGTTTCTTATGCACCCAAAGGATGCCTAAATTTGTGGGGTATTGACAAGCTTCATTACAACGAGAACCTGGGAACAATACTGTACAGTGCAGCACACACCTCCGAACAATCAAGATGATGTGCAGTGAAAGGCATCGATCAATACTGTTAAGTGTCTAGTTTCACATCCTCCTCTTTTTCATTCCGCATGTACTCTGGGTTTCAGCTCGGACGTACCTTGAATTGCACCTCTCTTTGTTATTAATACACAGGCCATTGAGCAACTCCTTGAGAAACGCCTGTACACAATAGATGGATAAGTTCTGCATACTGACTTTTCAATAACTGAACAAGGAGAAAGAGAGAATCAGTAACGACTGCCCAGGGGAAAGAATCCGGATGGGTTGGAAGTCATCGATTTCAAACTTTTTGAATAGCGTGCTTAGCTTCCTTGAAGAGCTGATGTTGCAAGGTAAACACTAGATCGAGGTGAGCTAGCGGGTGTCAATAATGTGCTTTGTTTGCAAATTTTCTCTGGATTTTCTTGAGGTAGAATGCACAGTCGTTACTGCAACTGACAGCAGTAAATTTAATTGTAGTGGGCATTGACACACGGGAGATTGTACGTTTTGGTGCTGAGGATTATGGTTTTTAGGCTAGGATTTTGTTCTTGGATTTTTGTCGTGTCAACAAAACGGACTGAAGTCAGGTCTTGGCAAATATATCCTGAGGCTACTCCGGGAATCGTCTTCGGCGTTTGAGTTCCAAGTACTGGACACAATGACCAGACTAACAGAAAGCTAGGCTGTGCTACAAAACCAACGACATTAAAACTTAGATACCAGAAGAAGAATATGTACGCAAGCCAAGCCCAATGCTTCTCTGATCTGAAATTCCCATTTATCATGTCAACTCAACGCCATGAACCAGATTGTATCTAAGTTTAGCGTCTAGACAATCAACATTGCGAGTCAATATTGTCGTGTTTCTCCTCCTATTATTGCTCTTAGTACGAGACACCACTATTGACCACAATTACAAGGAACATGTCAAAAGTAGTAACAAATTGCATATCGTTTCACTGCACGTTGAAACTAGACAAGAAGCTAAAGCACCACGATGGTTTGACAGACCTTAAGGAAAGACAGAAAAGTAATACCATATTATTCCGAACATTTGCACTGTTAAAATAGAAGCGAGCTTGTTATCACGGACGAAGCTTTGTGCCATTGAAACCCTTGTAATTGAAAAGACATGTTAGCAAAGAGTAAGAATTAAAATCAAAACACCGACTATACTTAGACAGCACATCAGGCACACCTGTGGCCCTAGTTTTGATCATCTACTTTTTAAGTCGATCCTAGCAAAGCTTACAATACTCGTCATTGTTCTTAATAAGTTAGTAGCCATCATATCGAATTTATGCTTCACCGTGTCTTCCACTGTCAATTTTCCTGCGACATATTGCAATGCGGATCACCGACGACCTGCATCAACTATTTGAGTTTGACCACTTCAATGACTCAGTCCCACAATCCTATCCACAGCTTACGGACAGCAGGAGGTGAACCAGAACGTTACTCAGTGAAAATGACTAATCTGTAAGATGGATTTCTTGACGTTCTTCAACAACTTCTACCCCAGTCCGTTCCAAATTAAATTGCCAGGATGTTGAGTAGCGGAGAATTGAAATAAAACAGCCGATTAGCAAAATCATGCCCATACTGTACCTTGAGGTGCCTCGGAGAAAATGTGCATGGGAACCAAGTCTTTAGTGACATTGTTGGGTAGGGAGCCACTAGACTTATCTCTAGCAATGTGAACTGAAAATTCAAGCAAGACACCCTCGTCTTAGGACTGCTTGTACTTCTTCTAGAAACAACGAGACAAATGATCGATCCAATATTGCGCGACCAACTTTTAACCCCTGAAGAGCGCAGGCTTGAAAATGCCCAATTCCATCGATCATATTATGAAAAGTGTAATTCAGATAAGGTTTAATTCTATATCAACAAAATCAATGAAGATAATTGTATGCGTTGGAAAGAAAAAAATTAAAACTGAACAAAAGAAAGTCCCTACATGACCTACTGCAAACTGCATAAAAAAAACACGAAGCCCAATTTTGGTTTCTTGATTCTTTAAGGGTTAAAGGCTATCTCCTATCCATTCGGTAAGACAAGAGAACTGTCGAAAAATTCCACAAGAGATACTAAACAAGAGGGCCTCTACATAAAACACCAGCCTCCGTCAAAACACCGTTACGCTCTGTTATCTAACCCTAATTTCCAAAAATTCTTTCTCTTGACCAACCAAGAGCAAAACATACCTTGGGCTATCAACAGGGTGGGATTCAACGGAATCATGGACATCGTGACCTTCGCAGAGCTAGGGTTTTAAGGTTTAGGGTTTACAATTTGGAGCTCCAACCAAGAAGTTCTAACAAGGGGCTGGACTTTGATCAACCAAACAGACTTGTTGGAGTTGTATTGAGCATGTGCATCCCTCTCGGTCCTCCAAATTCACCATCCAATCACCAAATATCTAGTAGATTCAATTTCACATACTTCTTGGGGTGTAGAACTCGTAGGAAGCAATGCAATGGCGATTGTTCTGTGTTACCTGGAAAACACTTTTGAAAATGCTCACTGTAGTGTTGTCACAGGATGCCATTGTACCTAAGATCAACCCAATTCTTGATTACCACACAACAACTTGAAGACATGACAATCCAAAATAATTTGCAACTTAGTAGCTACAGGACCTCAACAAGGGTTGGAGATCATGTTGTGTTTGTCCTATCCTCAAATTTTCAGCTTTTGATTATACGTGTCCCAATAGATCATGACAATCAAAGACTTTCAAATTTAGCACTGCCCTTTGATCTTGAGGGGAATTTGTGCACTTGTAGCTCATTCATTGCATGTCTTTCTAAATCAAATTTTATAAGGAGTTGCATTTAAGGAGCGCAAGCATTATGGACTAGATAACCTTCAGGAGCTGGGAGGCTCAAGAAACGTATAGGACACAACGATAAGTTCTACTCTTGAGTCAAAAAAGAGTGTAATTTGGGTTCATTCCTTCTGCAATACCCCCCCCCCCAACCCGCATTACGACGGACCTATAAACCCGAATCCTGGACAAAGAGAGGGCGTTTTCATTCTTGAGAAAACTTTGGCCAAGAACTAAGAACAACCATTCCAAAGACTGGATGTAAAACCTTATTTCTCACTACACATATCCACCGCAAATGGGGAATTGAAACACTGGACAGAAATTGCAGAAATTGTAGAAAGTATCCGTCTTTCTCCCATGACTTCAAAGTTCAAACCCCAAAACTCACTCTACCAACCCAATAGTGTATCACAAGTGTCTACCAACCCAAATAGTGCTCATAGAATGAGACACAAGTGTCTCTTTTGAGCTCATTGTCAAATTGTCACAATGAGCTCATTAATTAATTTTATTCTTAACCCCCCAATCAATTCAAAAAACATTAAAAAAAAATTTCAAAACCTCCCCCCTCCCCCCCCTCTTTGTAATTTTCAAAATCAAGTAATCTCACAATCAATATAGGATATCTGGTTCTTCCAAGTACGTATCCCAATACATACATATCTATATACATATGTACATATCTATATCCGTATTCATATCAACGTATTGTATCTATATCAACATATTGTATGCATATCAGCATATTCGTATGCGTATCAAAGTTTTTTTTGAGATCAACGGTTGTGGGGGTGGTTTGTAATTTTTTTTTCTAAAAAATCAACGGCTCTCATTTTTTAGGAGGGAGGGGGGTTGTTAATTAATGGCAAAACCTCATTTTGCCTCTTTTCAGTACATTGTGTATTATAAGTGCGCAATCAAAGAATCTCCGTGTTGGAGTTGCACACTGCAAACATGAAATCAGATAAACCCTAAACCCTAATTTAACCTCTCAATTTGGAAAATAAGGTCCTGACTGAGTTGGAAGTGTACGAATCAGGTTCGATTTGAGATTATTGACAAGTTGAAGATCATTTTGGGACGGAGATATTATGGCAAAACTGCTGTGAAATAATTGTGAATTACTGTGCCTTGTGCCATTGCCACAACCAAAACAAAAAGTAAAAGTAATTTAAAAAAAAAATTGGAACCAAAAATAACTCAAAAATACATAATTTTCAAATCGCAGGTCCAAATGTCACGAGACAAAGTCCACACACACCTCCTTTCCGACGACTACCGAGGGATGCACGGTCCGGGAGATCTCAACATAACAAAACAAAACAAACAAACAAACAAAAGTTTTTTGGAACATCCTTAAAATTTTCAAGGCACAATTCTGACTCCCTTTTATTTATTGATTTTTTCTTTTTTCTTGCGATACAAGCTGGTACGATACTTGCAAGCATAAATACTAGAAGGAATCAACCAATATCTAGGAGTAAAAGTCGGGTCTTGCAAGCATAAATTTGGAAACTTCAAGAGGTTGTAGACCTCACCTGTGCCCATTCCCTACAAGCATAAATACTAGAAGGAATCAACCAATATCTAGGAAGAATCAATCAATATCCCTTTAATACTAGAAGGAATCAACCAATATCTAGGAGTAAAAGTCAGGTCTTGCAAGCATAAATTTGGAAACTTTAAGAGGTTGTAGACCTCACCTGTGCCCGTCCCCAAAACCAATACAAACCAATGTCAAGTTAGTGAGGTGTACGGGGTGTCTATAGTCCACAAATGCATGTCATAGCTTTCACAAGAAATTACCCAAAAACATACAAGTAAGAACTTATTCCAAAAGACTACATAGCATATTGACCTGATGAAGCGAAGAACTTTGAACAAGAAATTACCCAAAAACATACAAGTAAGAACATATTCCAAAAGACTACATAGCATATTGACCTGATGAAGCGAAGAACTTTGAACCATGTTTCGTAAAGAATCCAGAATCCAACCCCTCCAATATTACTAAACTATGAATTCTCTTCAACTGTAGCGTCTTTGTAATATACAACATCTGAGCAAAAAGCAATAACAATTACAAACAATAGTAGCCAAACTCAATTGGCTAAGAGCCTAAGTCAAGACAAGACAAAGCAGCCTTGCGGCGTCACTTTGCAACGATAGCCGTATTGTACAACTCACCAGCTGTGACGTTTGTGGCGGTTAGGCCATCTCAGGCCTTGATTATTATATATCAAGTGATGTTAAATCTTAGCCACCCTTTCGAAGGATTTAAACTTTTATAGGTGAACTCACTTTAATTGCCATAACTCTAGTTAGAACCCAATCTTGAGGTCAAATCTAACACTAGATAGGGTTTAGATAGTTGGATATTAGTACTAATTTGATGTACATGCTTTTTTGATGTAACACCAATTTTTGCAAAATTTAGTATTGGATTCTTTCTTTGAACTAACATGTATAGTTGTCAAAGTTACATCAAGGTAATGACCAAGCTTCATACTATGAAACTTTGCTTTTCAAAGACTTTGTCAAATTTAATTCTTTGCATTTAGCTAAAACTAGAATATGAAGTTTAGAAAACAAACAAACAAACAAACACACAATCAAACTTAAGATATGGATTTTTGCATGAAATGTCAAAAAAATTCATATCAAATATAAAATACATTTAAAAAATCTCAAAATTTATCCATAGGTGTATATGATAGTGTAGAACATTATGATGCAAATCAATTTACCATGTCATTAGAAAATTAAAAAATTAGCACTTCATGATAAAGAATTCCAAGTTCAAATTGTAATAAAATATTCAATTTCTAGAATTTTTAAAACTTCAAATTGGAATAAAAACTAGTCAAGTTTGATAAGGTTCATTTTGATAGTTGAAATCAAATTTTGAAAAGGTCATTATTGTGGTGAAAATTTGGATTAGGAAAAAGGTACAAAAGTTGTCAAAAGACACTATATGGTAATCCATGAATTTATAATTTTTTTATATAAGATAGTCAAAAATATCACTAGGAGGGAACATCCAACACCATTGAGTGAAAATGTGATGAAGCAATCCTTCCCTCCAAATTTTGTTGAAAAAATGATTTTTCTAACATATTGGCCCAAGGACAAAGGCCATTAGTTGTTGTCAAACTTTAAAATCTCCGACTCTGAATCCTTTATTTTGGCATATTTATGAGAGAGTATTTTTAGTTATATTTCTTAGAGATGAAATCACATGTTTATTATAAGTCACTAGAATTTCGGATTTTTAGTGAAAATTTCAAATTCCCACATATTTTACAGATGAACTAAAAGAAACTAATAACTACTACAAAAAATGTCTTAAAATTTTGAAAATTTCATAACATAAGTACATTATATGGTACATAATATAATATTATAAAATAACTTTTTGTGCTATTATACATTTAGAAATGTGGTTATAGACCCTCAACTTCACACTTCAATAAAATTCTCATTTTAAGCAATGTTTTGAAAATTTTCAATCAAAATTACTGAAATTATACTTCTAAATTTGCACCTTTTTTCTATTAAGCAAAAAAAAAATTGAATGTTAAAATCAAGTTTAAGGAAAGAAGCCCTCAAAATATTAAGGTACACTACATAGGTATTCTATTATTTTGATAAACCACCACATATAAAATAAAACAACAACTAATGCAATAAAACATTACTTAAGTATTCATAAAATCACTACTTTAAATTATTTAAATTATTTAAATGGTCTCCTTTGAGACTATGAGTAGGTGTTAGCATACTTCACTTGAGTGTTATTGAAATGTATTTCTCTTCATTTCTTTTGTTGCCATCAACTATATTAGTCCACCTATATATGTTTTGTAAGTAGGCTTAAATTTTCAATTGTTGGAGATTGTCATTTTCAATCAATTCTAAATAATCATGGATTTTTTTCAATGATTCAATCGATTATATACTATTTTCAAAATATAGAGGTCTTGTACAACTTATTCCCTCTAGTTGAAATTGTGATACGAACTTTGAAATCAAAGCTAGTGAATTATATTTACTAAAAATTATTTTGAAGAAATTCAAGTTTTTTTTAAAGATTTAACACTAAATTCTCTACCTTAGTTGAATCAACCTCCAACATTAAGGTTGAGCCACTCATAACCGATCAAATAAGCACTAAGGACGGGATTTGGATTAGTGCAAAGCAAAACAAATATTTTTAGAGGTGCATTGATAGAAATGACGGGGATTGCAAAAATTTGGTAATTTTATCGCTTGAATTGAAATAACTATGAATTTTGAAAGCCAAAAGTTGGTCTAGCACCATGTCCAATTTCTAAACTATTCCAAAACTGCTCATTTAAGAGACTACTTCTTGTTCACTTTGGCACTCCAAACCAAGCACATGTGTCATGACAAAAATGGAGGATTTGATGGTTGAAACCTAAGAACTGATGGTTGGAAATTAGTCACAATCTCTTGTGAATTTAAGACACTCTATGGAATGTTGATGGGACAGTGGTTGCTAATGGACGGCTCTACCATAGATCAAGTCATATGAATGCAAGTAGAGCTTGGACAATAGAATATTTATTCTAGGTAATCAAGCATCCAACCTAAATCTGCCATTTTTGAATACTTGAAATTTAGGATACAATGGCATTAATAGTGGCCATAATCAAAGTTGAGCGACAATAATGGAATGAGTTAGTGTCTACAATAGGAACTTCTATCTTATAGATTAAAAAAAACATAAGAAAAAGAGACTATTTTAGGGTGGATGTGATTTTTAGAAAAAAAAACTATGATCATTTTTAGTGTATAACATAACTATCGTGGATCCATAGTATTATGGATCCATAGGGATTGAATTTGTAAATTTTTTGGAAAAATTGTTGTCAACAACTAGAATATTTCAAGAAATATTCTCCATTTTTGAATTAATAAAATCACCAAGAAAAATCCAAACAAATTTCAAAGTAGGACAGCACCATGTCAGATGAATGTATACAAACTTGGATGAATAAATGATGTTTGATTTATAAACCAAATATTTTTGAATGTAATGTAAATAGCTTCACTACTCACTCAAGTACAGTATTCAAGGAAAGAACACAATCTTGGAAACTTGATCCCTAATCACCTTGAATGGATGGAATTGAAATTTGGCTCATGTAAGGTGTAAACCAATAATAAACATTGTTCAAACTACAACACCTACATTAGGACCAAAAAACAAAATATAATTTTTGATATTGATTACACAAGATGTACACAATCAAAACATGAGAGTCTACGAGAGCCTACTACTAGTGTTTTTTTTATAGAAGAACAATGTGAATTAAAAACCAAAGGCAAGGAGAAACAATCAATTTAGCCTACGAGGCCAATTCAGCTTGGGAGGCAGGTTAAGAGAGAGGTGCCCCATGGGCTAGTGTAAACTTCCAGAATAAAAAAACATCACAAGCTAGTGTTGGTTTTTGATACACCTAGGAAAAATACTTTAAAAATTCATAACTTATTCCTCCAATGTCCAAATAATGCAATTACATAATCTTCCTTTAGTTGCCAATAAGGTCTAATAAAAATCATTTATGTTTTATAGTAGTAACTATGCTTATTAGTTATAGTTAGTGGCTATAAGAGGTGCCCATACCTTACAGTAATGTACAGTGGGGTACAATTCATTTACAAATTGCCAATTGTGCCATTCCAACTTTTTTTTGCATAGTATAAAAAAAATTGGAATTTTTTGTCTTGCATAATTAGCATTCAATATTTATGCAATCCCAATCAAGCATACCAAATTTCATTTCCAAAAAAGCAAAATTCCATTTTGGGTGAATTTTTAAAGCCAATTTTCATGGTTTTATATAATATTTTATTGAAAACAATTGGTGATGAATTTTTTTAATTAGATTGCGTAGATATGTAGGGAACATCCATATGCACATCTTTCATATTAAAAAAACATCCCCTTAAGTAACAAAAATATAATCTAGGAAGAGTTCAATGTGAGATGTGATATGAACAAACTCTATAAAATAGATATCTCTATTTTTTAACTAGATTTTGGCAAAGTAATTATACCATCATATTCAAATGTACAAAATTTGTTGCAATGTAGGGGTCAAATGGCAAAATCTAGTTAAAATCTAAAAATATATATTTTATAAAATTTGGTCATATGACACCTCATATTGAACTCTTCCTAAGTTATATTTTTATTATTTAATATTTAAGGGGGTGTTTTCTAATATGAAAGATGTGCGTATGGATGTTTCCTACATGTTTATGCAATCAAATTAAAAAAATTCATCAACAATTTTTTTCAATAAAATATTATGTATAACCATGAAAATTGACTTTAAAAATTCATCAAAAATGAAATTTTGGTTTTTTGGAATTGAAATTTGGTATGATTGATTGGGATTGCATAAGAATTGAATGTTAATAATATAAGACAAAAATTGACAATTCTATTCTATATTATGCAAAATTCTTTGAATGGCATAATAGCCAGTTGGTAAATGAATTGTACCCCACTATACACTAGGGTACCATTCAAAATGGCATTTTTGAAATCGTAGGGAAAAAAATTTCACATCTGCCAACTATGACTGCCTCCCGAGGGCTCAAAAATTGATCTTTGACCATGAAATCTTTATCACAACATCATCTTTAACCCCTAAAGGACCAAGGTGCGTTTTTTTGGCAACATAGCAATTTTGGGCAGCTCACTATGAATGGAGGTTTTATTTTTTTTCTTTGAAAATTTCACACAATATATGCCCAAGGAGTAGCTTTAAGGCCCAACAATTTTCATAACTTTTGACTTCATGGTTAAAAAGTTATTGCATGATATGTGATTTTCATTGCTCGGCGGGCAGCCCAGGCAGCCCAAAAAACTTCTTTAAAAATCACTTTTTTAAGAAATAAAAATTTGAAATTGGTTCTTTAGGTTTATATCTACGCGGGAAGCTTTGAATCATTCCATTTGGATTAACGAGTCAAAAGTTATGAGGAGTTTTAGTTTGCGGGTAGGTATGGAGTCTTTGAAAGCCATACCTACCCGCAAACTAAAACTCGTCATAACTTTTGACTCGTTAATCCAAATGGAATGATTCAAAGCTTCCCGCATAGATATAAACCTAAAGAACCAATTTCAAATTTTTATTTTTTTAAAAAGTGATTTTTAAAGAAGTTTTTTGGGCTGCCCGGGCTGCCCGCCGAGCAATGAAAATCACATATCATGCAACAACTTTTTAACCATGAAGTCAAAAGTTATGAAAATTGTTGGGCCTTAAAGCCACTCCTTGGGCACATATTGTGTGAAATTTTCAAAGAAAAAAAATAAAAACTCCATTCGTAGTGAGCTGCCCAAAATTGCTATGTTGCCAAAAAACGCACCTTGGTCCTTTAGGGGTTAAGTTAGCCCCTAAAGGATCGAGGCCCTTTTTCTGCCAAAAAACATTGAAAACTACCATTTCTATAGCAAAGAGTAAAAACAAAAATTAATTGTTTTTTTTCACATCTAACCGTAGGATGTTACACATGACTAGTATAAAAAGTATGGAAGAAATTTCAGAATTTTTTTTTTTTTTTTTTTTTGAACAAATGGGAAACCCAATGCATTAGAAAGAAACCAAGGAACAATAGCCAAGCCAAAAAGGCTGGACAAGAGAGCAAAACAAAGTAAGCTCAGAAAGAGAAACCAAATAGAACCCACTGAATGAAGGAGCACTCTAGAGGGCACACCCTGTTCCAGAACACCTCCTTATCACCTCTTTTACAACTTTCAGAATTTTTGACCGCACAGATTGCAAGATATTTGCGTTTAAAGTGGAAAAAAAAGTTTTTCAACACATTGTGGGACTAGATTTTTTGACTTTGAACATTTTTAACTTAAATTTTTTGCACCACAGAGTTTTGAACTTTAAATATTTATAGTGCAGAATTGAATTGAGAGTCTAGCAAAAAAAATTCAAAAAAACTTAATTATCATTCTTAGAAAAATTGTTAAGTAGAAGTAGGTACAAGATAGAAGGAAAATCTAAAATATTCATACATTTTAGATGGAATTAAAATGCACTAATCCATTGGTGAGATTATTCTAGCAAGTTAATCAAACCATGCAAAAAAAAAATTTTGAAAAATTTGAAAAATTGCATTCAGAAATGAATCCTACAAGTTATTTTTTTCAAGAAGATGCTCTAATTGTCCAAAAAACAAGAATGTCCATAACTTTCTCATAACAAATCCAAATAAAATGAATCAAAGATTTCTATATGAAAAAAATATAATCTATGAGAAAAAAATATTTAAAAAAAAATTTAAATTTTTGCAATTTTTTTTTGCTGCCCGAGCTGCCCCTTGTTCCCTGTTTTGAGCTTATTTGGCCATAACTTTTGTTTCCAGGCACCAATTGAAAAAAAAATTATATTCCAGTGAAGCTAATCTGATTTTCTATCTTCAAAAAAAGTTTCAAAAAATCATGACAAAATTTCAGCCCGTAATTACTTGCCCAAAATTGCATTTGTTCCCCGAAGGGACAATGATCCTTTAGGGGTTAATTGCGTGTGTGCCAAATTTCAAGGCCAAAAGATTTACCCCAAAAAAGATATTCAAAATCTACCAACATGTGTAGCCGTGAGAAAAATTTCAGTACTGCCAACTTTGACACCCTCCCAAGGACTGAAAAAAAAAATTTCCTATGAAATTTTTGGCGTAGTATTATCTACATCTCGAACTTAAGGACAGACTGATTTTCAATAGATATCGTACTGATGCAGTACCTTCATACCTACGTACGTACGTATGAAGGTGCTGCATCAGTACGATATCTATTGAAAATCAGTCTCTCCTTAAGTTCGAGATGCTATATATTGATTACATGTGTAAAAAAGAGTTTCAAGTCCAAAAGACCCCCACAAAAATAGATATTCAAAATCTACCAACATGTGTAGTTGTGAGAAACAATTTCACTACTACCGGTACCAACTTTGACACTATCCCAAGGGTTGAAAAATTGTTTATTTACCATGAAATTTGTACGATGAAATCATCTCTATGTTAATAAAATGTGTGCCAATTTTCAAGTTCAAAAGATTCACAAAAAAAAGATATAATAATTCTACCAGCATGTGTAGTTGTGAGAACAATTTTTTCAGCCCCTTGGCATAGTGTCATTTTTTGGGTAAAATTTCACACGGATGTAGAAAGTCATTCTCACAACTATACATGTTGGTAGAATTAGAATATCTTTTTTTTGGTAAATATTTTGACCTTGAAATTTGGCATACATTTTATCAATATAGAAATGATCTCATGCCAAAAATTTCATGGTAAAATGTTTTAATTCAGCGCTTGGGATAGTGTCAAAGTTGGTAGTAGTGAAAGTTTTTTTGCAGCTACACACATTGGTAGAACTAGCATATATTTTTTTATATGAATCTTTGAACTTGAAATTTGGCACACATTTCATTAACATAGAGATGATTTCATCATACAAATTTCATGGTAAATAAACAATTTTTCAACCCTTGGGATAGTGTCAAAGTTGGTAGTAGTGAAATTGTTTTTCACAACTACACGTATTGGTAGATTTTGAATATCTATTTTTGTATGGGTCTTTTGGACTTGAATTTTTTCTACACATGTAATTGATATATAGATAATACTACGCCAAAAATTTCATAAGAAAAGATTTTTTTTTGAATCCTTGGGAGGGTGTCAAAGTTGGTAGTACTGAAATTTTTCTCATGGCTACACATGTTGGTAGATTTTGAATATTTTTTTTTGGATAAATCTTTTGGCCTTGAAATTTGGCACACATACAATTAACTTAAAGATGATATTGTGGTAAAAATTGCATGGTCAAAGATCAATTTTTGAGCCCTCGGAAGGTAATCAAAGTTGGCAGATGTAAAATTTCCTTCCCTACGATTTCAAAAACGCCATTTTGAATGGTACCCCACTGTACAATCACAGCACATAGGCACATCAAAGTTAGATCAATTTGCATATTAGTATCAAATGTGTTACAACTGAATCCCAGTGATAGATTCTCATGTTTTGGGCATCAACCACGGTTAACCCACACATTGAGTATGGATATGTTTCAATGTCATTAGTGTGCCCATAAAAGTAAAAGTAATTTTCTAATTTTTCAATTCATAAAAACTTTGAGATTCAATAACTTTCACACTATAGGTCCAAACGTCACAAAACAAAGCCCTTGCATCCCTCCTTGTCGAGAGCTTTCCGACAATACCAAGCACGCCACGAAGGGACACATGGTGTTGGAGATCTCAACGTAAAAAAACAAAAAATAGTCAAACTTAAGGTATGGATTATGGTAGACTTGTAGACAAGGCCATTTTTGCTCATTGCCTAATTTATCATCCTATAGTTTTGGCCTCAATGTCGTCCAAAAAATCTTCCAAATCTGTTCATTTTCAGGAAAAAAAATCACTGCAATAATTACGTGACTTAAATAAGACTAGTGTGCCCTATGTTGTTGCCATAGCCAAAATAAAAGTAAAAGTAATTTTCTAATTTTTCCATTTATTAAAACTTCAAACTTCAATAACTTTCACACCGTAGGTCCAAACATCATGAAACAAAGTCCGTGCACCCTTCCTCGTTGAGGACTTTCTGACGGTACCAAGCGTGCTATTGAGGACCCAAGGTCCATGAGATTTCAATGTAACAAACAACCTAACTTAAAAACTATGGATAGTAGCAAAACGGTTTTATACTTGTATGAGGGTGTTACTAGAGATTTATGACCCCTAGATATTCAAATTGCTAGTTTGCATGGTAATAGGTTTATCAACTTTAGTAGTAACTGCAAATGATAACTTGCTCATAGCTTGCTCAAAAACCCTATTAGATTCGCTTCCACTCACTCTTGTGCTCAAGATGTATATGCGACTCTTGTGCTCACCTTTATTGAAAGGTTGGAAGCTTGTAATAGTATAAAATACATTTGACTTGCTTCTGCTCATCCCTCCGTGTATGATGATGTGTAAGGTGGGGTGGGTACCTCCAAAATCGACACTTTTTGCTTCTTGTGCCAAGAATCTATTATCGAACTCGTCAAATTTTCATATCTTCTTGTTGGCACTTGAAATGAGGTTCCAATGCACCAAAAAATGTGACACTTGAATGAATACTGTTTGCAAAAATTATGAAAAAAACAAGTTTGGTTCTACAATAATTTCTTCCACATAAGTACATAATTGATTTTGGAGTTGTACACAAAGTCGAGATGGCGGTTTAGGATCACTGCCATATTAATTTTGGAGGTGCCCACCCTTGAAAACACCTTCCTAGTTAGTAGGCAATATCAGAAGGATACGTAGATTGAGCATTCCATTATCAGGAAAACAGTCGAATTTCTTCAGAATTCCATGCTGATTGGACACAGAGTTGGTAGATTTGCAGGCCCAGCAAGCAGATATGTCGGTGTGCAGTCCCCACTGTGAGGATGCGTAGATTGGGCTTAAAAAGCGTAGATTTCAAATGCAGTAGTTGAATCTGATCACAATCCTGTGGTGATCCAATGAATATTCCGTAGATGTGGAGGGACTCCTCCGTCTTTTCGTCCACTTCCGAATGCTTCACAGGACCCTCCGTGGCCGCAGAGGGTGAGCAGGGCACACATTTTTCGTGAGTGCGAAAGGAAACATCCCACTTGAGAATCCATATTCAATGGAACACTCTAAACAACTCTCTAAATATATTTTTTATTATTTGATTGGTGTAAAATTTGAACGTGCGATTACTATTGTCGAAAGAGCATAAAAAAACTCTTTGAGTAGACACCATTAAAATTGGTATTTGAAATTTGAACAACTGAAATAGAGCCTATTGAAAGTAACTTAAAGGACAAATAAATTTGAAAAAGCTACACCAAATCATGGTTAAGGAAGAACATCCATGGAAATTGCGTGGCAAATTCCCCAAAATGTCTTGCCATTTCCATAAATTTCCTTTCTTAAGCATTCATTTGCTAAGTAAGTAAGGTAGATAGTGATATTATATTTTGTAGCTTGGTTTATTTTGTACTACCATTGCATAATGATTAACCCTTAAACGACGGGCCCATAACCGTGGAAATCATCTGTTTTGTCACCGTGTGAATTGTTGGATTGAAATAATGCAAAAGCACTCATTGGAAGTCAAACTACTATAGATGATCTTCCCTTTTCCCACAAAATTTGGAAGATGAATAGTTGCATTTCTGTCCTACACAGTTTGATTCTCTGTCATCCATCGGCCATAGAATGGCTGCGTCGACGTTCAAGGGTTAATGAGCAAACTAGCAGTTTAAAATTTAACCCACAAAAGATTAGGGTACATTTTAAGCATAAATTGTCAATAACTACCGCTTTTTAGGATAGATAAAAAAATCAAATCTTTTAATTTTTTTGAAATTCAACATTGAGAACTTATAGTAGACTACTATGAGAATAAATGGAAAACATTTCAAAAACTTTGACCTTGTGAAATGAAAGATTTTAGTGTTTGAAGTTGAAGAAAAAGTTTTTTTGGGAACCTACCTAATAGCATTTACAAATTATAATTCTTTCTAGAGTAAAATTTTTGCATTAGACATAGGATTCTTTTTTTACAATTACATACCTACCAAATTTTCGAGGAAGAAGAATTTTGCACATGATGCCTGAAGTTGCCCGTCTTTTCCAAAAAAATTTGGACAATATATCTTTTAATCTGACATTCAATCAAAGAAAAAAAACACTATATTTACAATATGGTGGTACATGTCTGCATCTTGTGTCAAAATTTCAAAAAGGTTAGCCATGCTGGTCAGCCTTAGGTCCTAAGGCGGAGTTTGTTTAGTAGCCACTATAAGGGGCATCCCTAGCTTTGAAGAGCGGCTCTCCAGCCAACTAGGGGTGGCCATGAGGGGCCTCATGGCTCCTTTCTATGCCTTGCCTACTTCCGATTGAGTCCATGCTCTTGTGTCCGGTCTTATTGTTGCTTGTGGCTGGCTTTGTATTTTATTTTATTTGCAATGGAATTTTTTTCATTTTTTTCAAAGAAAAAATTCAAAAAGGTTTATTAAAATTTGACTTTGTAGGAACTTAATCAAAAAAATTATTGGCCATTCAACAACCAATTGATCTTTTAGGAGTTAAAAAATTTGAGTATACTCCTAATAAATTATAGATAATTGGAGAAACATTTTAGAATTTATAAAATCTCTAAAAAGGTGAACACAAAAATTTCATTCATATGTAAATGCAAAATTGGAGCTAACAAATAGAAAAACATTAAAGTTTGAAAAAGTAATCATCGACCTGTTTCTATTCAAGTTCATAGATGGAACCCTCTAAGAAGTTGACTGTAAAACTATCCATCATGATATAATAGTATGCTCTTATTGCAACCCTCTTCTTCAAACCGTCCCTACATAAGGCTCTAAAATAGATACATAATGGTCAGTGAATGGACTATTTATAATGTCAGTGAGAGCGTAATAGGATTTGTTAGATACCGGTTCATACTTCTCCAATGGATGGAATAAGAGTCAAGGTGGGTCTATTTCTAACTAAGTGGATAGGAATTTTTTCAAATGAGAATTGGTAGCCCAACTACCTTCTTATATAGATGCTAAAAAACCTGAAATAATAATTGACTTGAGCATCCACTTAAGTTTTAGTATGGGTTGCATTTTGGAACCTTCTCTATTACTTTCCACATGCCGTAGTGCTTGTTTTTTGTAAAGCCATATCTTTTTCCAGAATGCACGTGAGTGGGTTTTGCCAGGGCTATGATCAGAAAGAGGTTTCTATGGCAGATTTATTTATAAATTTATAAGTAATTCATTTATGCTCCAAAAAATATGAAACTACTTTTGTTAGATTTTGCATCAATTTGTCTTTAAGTGAAAAAATAAAGAAAAAAACTTCTATATATAACATATTTGAAAGCCATCAAAAAGGCCAACTAGCCCTTAAAGGGTTGCTTTATGAGCACACTAACTTAGAGCATCCCCACAGCTGCTCTAAATGTGGCGCAGACTCGGCCAGTTACCGTGCAAGGCCAATTTAATTGCCCCACGGCACACACGGCAAGGCTCAAAAGTTGCTCGGCCACGGCCAAATTTGACGAGGACATGGGCAAATAGAGAGCCTTGTCCGCGGCTTGGTATGGACTACTTTTGTCCTCGTTTGGAAATTTTGAGGTACTTTTTTAATATTCAAAGCCTTTGTCATGTTGACATTGATGAGGTGATGCAAGATGGCGCTATGGGGCTTGTGCATATCCGGTTCCCCATGTTCCCAATCCGTGTTGCCGTGGGGCACAGGCGGGACATATAGGCCAGGCTCTATCAACTGCCATGCCTAGTGCGGGCTTGGCGCCCCTTCTCCCCATCTCAAATGTGGGGATGCCGTTATAGTTTATACACGAAGCCAAATGAATCATGTCATAACTCCCATTTGTCTGTTTTTTGTTTTGTTTTGTTTTAAACGAAAGAAATGATTTGAAAAAAAAACATAATAACGATATTAATAACCAAAATGAATGTAATTTAAAATGTCAGTATCGTAGAACCATCCATTGCCAACTAGTGAGCCATACCCCAACATATAGGGTGCATTTATTTCCAACCAAGGTTGGTACAGATTTCCAACCAAGCTTGGCACAAATTTCCAACCAAGCTTGGAATGTGATTTTTTTCCCTTTACTAGTAAAATCATGACACATATCCCAAAGTAGTGAGCAAGAAAGTAGGAGGTAGAAAATGGTTTAGTAGTTCTTGAATGATTGGAATTGACAGTCTATAGATTGGGTTTGGGTTTAGGCCAACTTTTGGCTTCCAAAATTCATAGTAACCAGTGTGCCCTGTGCCGTTGCCACAACCAAAAAATAATTTTCTAATTTTTTAATTCAATAAAAACTTTGAAATTCAATAACTTTTCCACCATAGATCCAAATGCCACGAATCAAAGCCCGTGCACCTTTCCTTGCTGAGGACTTTCCAACGGTACTAAGAACGTGATAAATTGATACCCGATTCAAAAGATACATAATTTAGCATAATTTAGTAATTTTAAAGATCCAAAATGACTGAAAAATCTATAACTTTCACACCGTGAGTCGGAACGCCACGAAACCAAGCCTGTGCACCCCTCCTCGCTAAGGGCTTTCTATTGGTACCAAACAGGCAATTGGGGGATGTATGGTCCGGGAGATCTCAATGTAACAAACAAACAAATATGGCATAGAATATACCATGCAAACTTAATAGAAGAGATTTGAATTTAAGGAAAAAAACCATAAAAATTTGGCAATGTCTATCATTTCTATCTTTCTATAGGGTTGAAAATTAACATTGGCTTCTATTGCTCCAGAACATGAGCGGAATTGCTTAAGTAGTCAACTACGGGTGGTTCTATCATATGGTGTTTCTATTTTGGGCGGAGTCCTTGGGTGGGAGATGTCAGCAAGCGGCCCTAGGTAACATCGGTTCTATTCACTTGGAGTCTCTTAGTTTTAGTGCGGATTTTTTGCTTCTAGGTTGGGTGTGTTTTGGAAAAACACAAAAAATTATTGTTGTAGAAAATGAAAAAAGCTTCGTCGGGGACCTGCTCTTCTAGTTTTGCGTATTGTTTCTCCTTTCAAAAGAAATTGTCCATGTCTTTCTAAAAAAATGTCAATATAGTTAGTATAGATGCTTTAGTTGTTTTTTTCAAAGCATTTATTGTTTTTTTAAGCAATTTGAAATAACCAGTATGTTTTGACTATACAATAATTGATATTTTGAAGTCAACTACAACAATAGCATATCAAATCAAATTATCTAAGGACCAATTATTGGACCAATAGGTGCATTCTTTGTTTCTACAATTATTAATGAAGTCATCCATCAAACCTTTTAGGTCAACAATGACTTTACATGGTTAAGTAATCAAGTGAACTATATCATATAACTAACTCCACTATGCTATATATTAGTGGTTTTGAAGTTTTATGTGCATGTTAAGTTCTCAACTAGTAAGCTTACATTTGAGTCAAGGTGGTAAATTGAAGGGCCTAAAGTTAGTACTGGACACTTGGCAAAGCATGCTAAGTTCCTATACTACTATCACTCATCCTTCCTCACCTTTGCTTCCACATTGTTCATCCATCCTCACCTTTCCTAAAAGGTAGGATGTACCCTTTTTTTTTCCAGCACCATAGGGCCAGATTGCACCATTTCAAAATAAATGTCTACTTTGCGCTAGATAAAAGTAATATTTTTTCACCAAAGATTTTCCATTTCTATTAAAAATGTGGATGAAGTCGCCAAATTTGGATGACTAAGTGTACAAAACTGATTGAAAAGTGTTTTTTTGATTCAAAACATGAGTGGATCTAGAAATGCAATGCTTCACCAAATTTAAGTGATCACCATTTTGACACTTTCTCAAAAGTAAAAAAAGGGCGGGTAAGAAGCTTGTAATAGTAAGAAATCTATCAGTCGCTTCCAATCACCCTTTTGCTGAAGATGTATAAGGTGGGCACCCCAAAATGTGTTGTTGGCCTTAAAATGCCATCTTTACTTATGTATCTATGTGGAAGAAACACTTTTAGATCCAAACTTTGTTCCTTCATAACTTTTGCAAGCAGTATCAAAATGTTGCGTTCTCTAGTGCATTGGAACCTCCTTTCACTTGCCATTAAGAAAATATAAAAATTTAACAACCTAATAATAGTAATTAGGCACAATAGCAATTAGTAGCGGTTTGGGGGTTCACCTTATATGACTATTGTACTCACCCTTGTTCAAAGGTTGGAAGGCTGTAATAGTAAGAAATCCATTTTAAGGTAGAAGCACCAGTTATAGATCACACCCAATATCCAATCTATAGGGTGTGCTATTTCCAACCAAGGTTGGAACTCAAGCTTGGAATGTGTACTTTTTGTCCTTTTCAAGTAGGGACTAATAAGGTCATGACACATGCCCCCGAAGTAGTGAGCAAGAAAGTAGTTTGGCTATGAGTGGAATTGAAAGACTCTAGACATTTGCTATTGGTGAAATGCACTTTTTGGTTCCCAAAATGCACGGTAATTTCAATTTTGGGAATAAAATTCTGAAAATTTTGCTATCCCCATATTTCTTATCTTTCCGATCATTTAAGCAATTTTAGAGCAGATTGTACACATTATGAGGTGATGAAATTTTTTCCCATGTAGGAAGGTTACTGGTGCTTCTAAGGTAGGAGGTCCTTGAATGGACCATTTAAGCCCACCTACCTCATCAATGACAATAGTAGATTTTTCAAAGAATATGTCTCTCATTCCTAGATAGGACACGCATTTAAAACCGCTCAATTTAAGGACCTCCCACCTTACCTTATTTTGCTTGCACTCTTGATGTGACCCTTAAATGACCCTTGAAAACACCGCTTGACAAATGTCAGAAGGATACGTAGACAAACTGTGAGCGTTGCAAACCTTCAGGAAAACAGATTTATTCCAGCATAATGTCACGCCGATCTGACAGATTGGTAGATTTGGAAGCACAGCAAGCCAAATGTGTCCGTGTGCAGTCGGCTGCGAGGATGCATACATCGGGTTTGAAAATCGTAGATTTTAAACTCAGTAGTTGAATCTGAACACAGCTCGACGTTGATCTGACGAATGTTTCGTAGATATGGAGGGACTCATGCGCAATTCCGTTCAACTCCACAGGGTCACCCTCCGCGCGGAGGGATTCGGCCAGGCTTGGCCGCCTTGCCGCCCCAAAACACATTTGCCTGATTGGGTTGGCAAGGAGTCATCCCACCTAAGAGCACCTTCAATAAAACGCTCTAAACAACTGAATTCTCTAATTATGTTATTATTTTTTGCTTGGCGTAAAATTAGAATTTGTGATTATTATCATTGAAAGCACATCAAAACTCTCTACTATAGACACAATAAATTTGGATTTGAAAGTTGGACAATCGAAATAGAACCTTGATTGAAAAGAAGCTTAAGGACAAAAAAGTTTGAATTGCCACAACAAATCATACTTAACCCCTAAAGGACCAAGCCCGTTTTTCTGCCAGAAAACACTCAAAACTGCCATTTCTATAGCAAAAAGTAAAAAAATTTGAAAAATGTTTTTTTTTCACATCTAACCGTAGGATCTTACACCTAACTAGTATGAGAGTGTGGAAAAAATTTCAGAATTTTTGACTGCACAGATTGCAAGATATCTGCGTTTAAAGTGAAAAAAACAAGTTTTTCAGCACATTGCGCGACTAGATTTTTTGACTTTGAACATTTTTAACTTAAAATTTTTGCACTACAGAGTTTTGAGCTTTTAATCTTTATAGTGGATAATTGAGTTGAGAGTCTAGGAAAAAAAAAAAAACTCAAAAAAACTTAATTATCATTCTTAAAAAAATTGTTAAGTAGAAGTAGGTACGAGATAGAAGGAAAATCTAAAATATTCATATATTTTAGATGGAATTAAAATGCACTAATCCCAATGGTGAGATTTTTTTAGAAAGTAAACTAAACCATGAAAAAAAAAATTGAAAAATTTGAAAAATTGCATTCAGAAATGAATCCTACAAGTTATTTTTTTCAAGAAAATGCTTTAACTGCCTGAAAAACAAGAATGTCCATAACTTTCTCATAATCAATCCAAATGAAATGAATCAAAGCTTTCCAGATAGGCAAAAATATAATCTATGAGAAAAAAAATTCAAAAAATTCAAAAAAAAAAAATTGCAAATTTTTTTTGCTGCCCACCGTCCCCTGTTTTGAGCTTATTTGGTCATAACTATTGTTCCCGGGCACCAATTGTGAAAAAAATTATATTCTTACAAAGCTTATCAGTTTTTCTATCTTCAAAAAAAAATTCAAAAAATCACGACAAAAATTCGGCCCGTAGGTACCTGCCCAAAATCCCATTTGTCCGTTGAACGGACACTTGGTCCTTTAGGGGTTAAGAAAGAAAATCCATGGAAATGACATGGCAAATTTCCCAAAACTGCCTTGCCATTCCCATGAATTTTCTTTCTTAAGAATGATTTGTTGTGGCACTTTAATTTTTTTGTGTTTTAGCTTCCTTTCAATCAAGGTTCTATTTCGGTTGTCCAACTTTCAAATCCAAATTATATTGTGTTTATTTAACCTATAAAGATCTTTCATTTTTAGAGGCCCAAAATTGCTTTAAAATACTTATCTCCAAAGTACGGCTAAAATCTTTATCAAAATTCATTTTTAAAGCTAATCCAACAATAGGATCCTTTGGTTAACTTGTTCAAGTACATCATTCCCAAATTTTATAGTGAATATTCCCACCAATTGCAAGTTCAACGTGCCTAAACTTCAAAATGTTTTTCTCTTCAGCCCTTCCAAAAGGTGAAGTTTTGTCTTTCAACATTTTAAGGAAAAGTCACTTATGTCCTATAACTTCAGCATTTTAGTCAATGCATTGGAAAAAGGGTTGAGAATATATTTTAAAAACATTTAACTACAAGAACTTTCATTGCTACTTAAAAAAATTAGAAGACAGCAGGTAGCATTGAATGAAAGAAAAAACTAAATCGCTAATGACTTTTATAAGAAATTGATAATTATTAATTACAATGGTGAGAGTGTCCTAGTATACAATCAATTTTTTTTTTTAAATTTGAAAAACTCAAAATTAAGTGCAAAAGATGACTTTGAATTTTTTTTTTACCTTCATCACCTGCAAAATAGAACTCTACATAACTTTCATTTCATTATTTGGAATTGAATGGTTCAAATGTTTTTGAATAGGTATCAACCTATAAAATCCAATAAAATTTACTAATATTTTTTTAGAATATATTTTTTGTTGCTTGATTTGACATTGAAATAAATAAAGAAAACTTCAAACTTTTGCAATATTTATCAGAATGACGTGAATCAAAGCTTTACATTAAGATTAAGGTTGATTAGCATCCATCCTAAAAATGCATGTTTAGAGTGTTCTATTGAAGATACCCTAAAATTGACCCTTCCAAGATACCCTAAAATTGACACCATTTATTCATATGGTGTTCAAAATAATAATGAATAAACAAGAGGATTTAGAATATTTTTTTGACTTCCAGCAAGTACATTAACAATTTTAGGCAATTTCCTAATAAGAATATTGTTTAATTTCTTACTTGTATGCAAGCAAATGTTGTATGCCTTTGCCAATAAGAGTAATCAAAACAATGGCTGTTCACTTCTATGTAGGGAGAACAAATGAAAGAGGTGGATTGCTTTGTCAAATATTTTTCACTTGGTGAAGATGTGATTTTTTTGTCTTGATTCTTTATGTGATTAGTAGAACTAATAAGTGGAAATTAATCAACTAGATTCAACTATCTCAAATTTTACCATTTCACCATTTCACTACGGGTTGTGTGATGCCATTTGAAGTAGAAAATTGCCTTTGTATCATCAAAGGGATATTGTATATGGTGTTTATTTGTAAAAACTAAAGACTATGAGTTCATTGCAATTAACCTTGTATGACTTTTTATTTAAAAGAAAATATTCAAAGTATTCAAAAATTAAATTCTAAATTTTTTAACTAACTTTATCAATCAATATATAGCCGCAATAACCACCTTGGTATATGAGTTTGTATTCATTTATTTATAGGAAATGAAATTTTGAATTATTGAAATCTAAACTAGGATTGTATATAAATCAAATTTTATTCCTTTCATTAAAAATTGAATAAAGATTTAGGACTTTGAAATGATAAATTTCAAAACTTTAAACCCTTGAAAGCTATGAAGATGTACATTGGAGATTTTGAAACTTGTAATTTGTTAATGAGATATTGTTTGTAAGTTTGTAGTCTATTTATTGTTGATAGATTTCCACCTATGGTCTAAAGTAGTTAAATGTTTAACTAAACGGAAAAAATAAAAGATCATACATTCACTTATGGTAAAATTCCAAATTCCATTAAATTAAAAAAAAATTGGTTTTTAGTTCTTAAATTTTTTTAAAATATTAATGACTTATAATGTTTAAAATTTGTAAAATTTATATATAAAATTTAAATTTTAAATAAATAAATTATGGGCTATTGCAGAAAATAAATCCAAAAGAAAATCATACATCCAAATATTGCAAAGGGTAAAAATGTATCCTAGTAAAATAGCCAAACCTTACTTACATTAAAAGAAAAACCAACGAAGAAGAATACAGGAATCTATTTTATGATAAAAGTCCAATTTTAGCAAATATTCCAAAATTCAGAACTCTAATTCAATATTTTTTATATTTTTATATTTTATTTATTAAATAAAATTATAAATAAATTTGTGCATATCAAAACTCTTCAACTTTCATGGATTACTCTTGAAAATTTGTGACATTTTTCAATGGTGTAGGTGATCACTAAAGGCCCAAATGTAGATGAAAGGACAAACAAAAATGACTCTAAAACATTATGTTGCTTTAATTGTAGCTCATCAATTGAAATTTATATTTGTTAGGCGGTTCTCCCTTTTAAAATCACGTCTAAACCATTATTTCTAAAATGAAAGTATAATATATTTTTTTAACAATTTTTGTTAAATTTAATTGTAGGATCTTGTTCACCTCTATCAAATTAGTCTACCCTCTAATTTTCAGAGACTATGATTCTATAAATTTTGAGATTTCTTCAATCAAAGTTCAGCCTCTAAACAACAATATTTTTCCTTGGGCAAAACAATGATCAAGAAAGACCTGCCATTGGTTCAAAGTTAGCTGGTGGAAGTAGGAAAAATACTAGTTGCATTTTGAAAGCAAAGGATGTAAAACTAGAAGGAATTTGGTAGGGCTAGAAAATCAACCAATGCAACCCCTCTAAATTAGAGGATATTTTACCCACCTCCTTTCAAGACTTGACGGATTTCAACTACCATGGAATAATACTCACTAGCTAATATCTAGGTAAGATGAGGGTCATACCTAGGTATCAACTTTGTGGGACATGATATCACACTATACCAATCTTAAGCGGTACCTTAAAAAAATAGCAGAAAAAACATTTGAAGAAGGTGAAAACTTTGATTCCTAAATTCTTTTGACTTCATGCAAACTTTTCATTAGGCTAATCTCAACTCCATCTTGAATGTGTTGGGAGGATCCTTGGCCTTCAAATGGTGAAGGGCTAAATCAAGTTCAATTTGTGCCAAGGATGCAATATTAATTAGTACATTCATTTTGGGGATGTTTTCTATTACAATAAGGTTGGACCACCTATTCATGACCAGTGACCCATTCCCGATCTATAGGTGCATGTATTTCTGACCAAGCTCAGAGTGGATTTATTTTCTTTTTCAAGGTTGGAACTAATAAATTCATGACACATGTCTCAAGTTGTAAGAAAGAAAGTAGGAAATGATCATTAGGAATTTTTTTCCTAATGATCAAAATTGGAAGAGTCTAGATATTGGCCATAAGGTAGCAACACCCATAATCGTCAAAATAAGGGTTTTGAACATGATTATTATTAATAAAGATTCTGAAAATTATAGGATCCTATTAGCAAGAGAAAAATAACACATGTGCACTTTTGAATGTATTATTTGGATACTATGAGAATGAGTTATGAATTTTTAAAGAGCCAACTGCAAATGCACCTAATACCAACACTAGGGTTTGATGTTCAAATATAGTACATCCTTGTAATCACATCTATTTTTCCATAGATTTTTCAAGATTTTAGAAGTGATGGTTTTGGGTACAGTAACGGTTATGGATGTTGCTACTTTAGGTCCAGAGCACTTTTTTCCTCCCAAAATTCATAGTAATTTCAGTTCAAATGATAAAATTATCAATTTTTTTGCAATCCCTATTTGTTCTATTGATGCACCTTTGAAAAATATTTGTTTTGCCTTCACTACTCTAGATCATGTCGGAATTGCTTATTCGGTCGGTTATGGGTGGCTCTTCCTTACATGAATATAGCAATTTAGTCGGTGCTAATTTCAGTTTGGAGGAAATTGGCTAGTGAAAAATTGGTATTACAAGAAACAAACCATTATTTTTTGTGTTTGAATTGAGGGCATGTTTACACCAAATTTTTCGGGTTTGAAGCCCAAAGAAATGGAATGTTTTGATTGGAAGATAGCTATGGACCCAAAGCAAAGATTCAATCAAAACACTCCATTTTTTAGGTCTCCAACCCAAATTTTTTTATGTAAACAAGCCCTCAATTCAAACACAAAAAGTAATGGTTTGTTTCTTGCAATACCAATTTCTCACTACAGTAGCCAATTTCCTCCAAACTGAAATTGGCACCGACTTGTAATGTAATACTTGTAGAAAAAAATTCCAAAAACCAATGACGTGGAAGGAGGAGCTCCCATTTCTCGCTTGTTGAAATCCCAGACCCAGGGACCCACGTGTACTTGGCAGAGGCACTGTTGATTGACAGAAGGCTTCAACTGATTCGACACAGAGTTGGTAGATTTGGAGGCACAGCAAGCCAGAAGTGTCCGTGTGTAGTCTCCCGGCGAGGATTCGTAGATCGGGTTTCGAAAACGTAGATTTTGCGTTCAGTAGTTGATTCGAACCACATACCGACGTTGATTTGATGAATATCTCGTAGATGTAGAGGGACACATGCGTATTCCCATTCCGATTGCAAAAGGCTTCACAGGACGCGGAAGGTCAGCGGGGCTCAGTCGCCTGGCTACCTTGCTGCCCAAAACACTGAGTTGGTAAGGAGTCATCCCACCGAAGAGCATCTTCAATGGAACACCGTAAACAACTCTCTAAATATATATTGCTTGGTGCAAGTCAGAACCTGTGATTATTATCGTCGGAAGTGTTAAAGAGAGTTTTTAGAGAGTTCTAAGTGTCTACGAAATTAATGACAATTGTAGATTAGATCATAATTACCTAGCAATCTGCAACATTTACATCTCTGAACACCCCCATAGACAAAAAATGCTTACTGATGTTGCGTCAAAATCAGCAATTTCTGTTATCATGTTCGTCAAGTTCAAGAGCAGATGCACTTTGAATGTGGCCGACGCACTGAGATGCTTAAAAAATAGCCCAAAGTCGTGTTATACATGCTTCTCATACAAAAATGGTTTCATAGAATGCATAGCCCATATGCTACTCCATGAATTATCCAGGATCGCTACTTCTGATGGAAAATCCCATGGTTATCAAAATGCTACTAAAGCCTTGGCTGGCTTTCACTCAATCGTGATTCAGCTCTAGTCCAAAGCCATTCTTGAACAAGTAAATGGTTTCCCTGCAGCAGCAGCGACAGTGAACTGCGGTTGCATTACCAATCTCGTGGTGCAACGTTGCTGCAGTAGGTTTCCATAGTCTAAGACAATAAATGATTGGTTACCCTAATACTAGCTCTGAGAGAGAGTCATTGTCAGCTTAATGTTCATAGCCGCCAATTCCGCAGCAAGATACCTGAACACAAACGGCATGGCCACGGTCTCGATACCTTTACTACTGTTGCACACCCGGCAAATCTTCTTTCCCGCTTGTTGAAATTCCAGACCAAGGGACCCCAGGGACCCACGTGTACTTGGCAGAGGCATGTTGACAGTAGGCTTCCACAAAAGCCAGACATTGACAGTGTGATAATCGGAGCACGCATGCAAACGGTCATGTAACAGATACGCTGCACCATGCGCAAGCAGCGAGTCACGCTCCATTTCTCCAAATCGTATACCTCCTCCGACCTTGCGTCCCTTCACAGGCTGCCTCGTCGTAGGGTTCACGGGACCCATGGATCGTACCTTAACAAGATCAAAGGCATGAGCACACTTGAGACGGAGGTAGAGGATACTAAAACCGTTTGGTACCTGATTCTGTTTCCTTTACTGACGGTTGTTACGAACAGCAACTCATCTCTTTTCAATAAACGGCGTTGGCCCTCATTTAGCAAGCAGGGTGTACGCATGACTTGGCTAAATGTCTATGGCCACGGACCTTTCGGGTGGAGATAGAATTGTCTATTGCCACTTACAGTGGTGCACAACCTCTCATTTTGAAATAGTAGGAGTTCATGCATAAAGATAAAAAATTGATCTCAATATATTTGGCTGTTGTGCTTATAAATCTCTCCATAGCTCGATACCTCTCCGCCAAACCGCAATCAAACATGGGTTAAAATGCTTTTAGTGACGCAAAAAGTATCCACTAGCTTGCTATCAAATTCATGCATAAAATGAAGTGTCTGTACCTGGCACTTATCAGACACCATGTGCCGAAGTCGTTGGTAGTAAACTACGCCGATGTAAATTTCGCAAACAAACTCTGTGCCCAGGACACCACTGTACAGTACATGACTTCAGTCCCATGGTAGTTAAAGCCATGTGCACTCATTTGCTTTCCGAACAAATCCGCACTGCCGTCGTTCCCTCCTGTCTTGGCAAAATCTTTTCCATCACCTCCTTCCGGAGTGCACTTCTTAAATGGAGTTGAATTCACAAACCTACCATCCAGAGCACCAGCCTGCAGTTCCACAAGGCAACATCACTTCCTTGTCAAGACCACTTTCCTTGGTAAGTGTGAAGATATTCGCTTGAAAGAGTTCAGCAATAGACCTTGCAAGTACCTCATAGCATCACATCTAGCTCTGATAAAAATTATTCTAAAATATGGGATCAACTTGTTAGAAATAAATCTATACACAAACCATGATAGCAAAGTTAACAACGACAATTAATTCAAGGCACACGCCATGACTCAACAATAGTCACGATTTTTCATGGGCAGTCATACGCAAGAAGAATATAACAGAAATTTCAGGAGAGCAAGTATGAATTGAACTTTTAAAATTGGGATACAGAAATAAACATCAGGTTTACCTTAGCAGCCATTGACTCAAGAAGTATGCCAATTGTCATACGCGAAGGCAAGGCATGTGTATTAATTATGATGTCTGGGCGCATCCCTGTCACAGCAGAGAAAGGCATATCCACATCCGGCCAGAGTTGTGAGCACACTCCTTTCTGTCCATGCCTACTACTGAACTTGTCTCCTACTTGTGGATATCGTGGATGCCGAGTGCGAATTGTCACCTGCCATTGTGGTACACCAAGTCATATATTGGCGACGAAATGTGGAAAGCATATATAAATAACAACTAACAATGTCCTTTGACAAGCTTCTGCAAGCGATGTAAGGTAACTAGACACACACCTTCTGGAGAGGATCTTTATTGCCTGTACTGACGGCAGCCACATAATCCACAATAGCAACTTCCTTTGTCATTCCTGTCGTCTTGTTTAAAACACTGCAATAGGGATCTCCTTCACTCAACTCTGCAAATCACATTCTTGAATCAGAAGACGAGGGATAAAAACATCCGATAAAGAACAGACTTCGAACGAAGTATAAGAGTACAATACCTGTCCTATATAAGGAAGACCATCAGTATCGATAAAGTTTGCTGATTTATCCGCCTGTTCTTTAAACCTTGCCATGGCACCGGACCTTGCGAAGACATTTGTGATGCCATCTCCTCGCTGTCGAAGCTCTGTCAAATTGATTGTCTCCGACTGCACCCAAGCAAAAAGATCGTCATCTCCAACATAGAAGAATCGCCTGATGATAGGCAAATGCAACAACCTGGACAGAACAATTCAAGTACCTTGTACACTTGGCCATAATGTAAAACACGCTCCACAGACGATTTGTTCAATATCATGGCATCCTCCATATCAAACCTGGTCAATAATTCCAAGAATGAGACAAGTTCCCACACAGAAAATGTTTTATGGTTTTAACATATAATCGCAGAAAATGAAACACATTGGTACGAACATAGGAACAAAAATTTCACCCATTTAGAAGCCTTACACCTATGAGACCTCAATCCTTACCCTGTGTAAGCAAGAGCAGCAACAATGGCATTGGTACCAGTTGGAAATTGATTCATGTGGTACTTGCTCCATGCACCTGTCTGTGCGATTGGCATTTGTGGTGTCTGCAAGAAAACATAGTATTTCTGTCTCAACCATAGATCCTAACCAAGAATTGTTGTCCACTCCAAGTGCAGCGGAGACATACGAAGTAGAGCTAGACAATTAGAGAACATCAAAGCATCTTCAGCATGCTCCAAGACCTTGTCTACAAGTGCTAACGAATAACCCCATGCATAAGAACATAGAATTAAGCGTACACGTTTTAATACCTGAATACGATACATCTTATTATCTGCCCGACATTGCAGAGCTTGAGCAGGGAACCCCATTGTTTGTTTTCCCTTCTGCAAGAAACCACCCTCCACGTCAACAAGACACACTTCAAAGAGCACTTACATAAGCATACGTAGCCGAAATTTGAAACTACTATACACAAAATCAATCAAGACCAGGCATAAATGCACGTTTCCATCTCCAAACAGGAAAAACAGTCATTGCAGCTCGGGGTCCAGTGATTACCTGACACTGATACATATTACGGGGGCTCTGATTATGGTCAGACCACAGTGTAAGACTTGCAACAACACTCAGAAAGGCCGTGGCATTCATCTCCTCATGCGTTGGCTCGGGGCCAGAAGGTTCACTGCCACCTGGACACTTGATTTCCATATAAGCCTGCAGAAAGACCAGCTCCTCAGAAACTTATCATCAATCATTATGATCATAGTAGTAAGAGAGGGACTAAGGAGATACACAAGCCTCTCTAATCGCCAGAGAAATCTCTAACTGTGCAACAAGAAGACGCTGCAACCACGGTACACTTAAAACACAAAAGAAAGCAGGAAAGTAGGTCATTGACCTGCTCAAGGGGCCCTATGAGCTCCAAGCTACCATCACCAAACATCTGCTTCACACTCCGTACAAAACGGGATGGTGTGGTGGCGAGATACAAACCGGGGTAAGACCCTACTGATGTGCACGGAATATAGGCTATCTCCATGTCTACTGGAACCTGTGAATTGATCCCACTTCAGTTTTCTTTCATACACATGAGGTCAGTCTAAAAGTATGGCCCAGGATGACAGCATTGCCAATCTCATACCTCAGATCCATCCACAACTTTAAGCCGTCGAAGATGATCAACAACGGAAGGGATGGTTATAGTCGATACATGGCCAAGCACACAGCCATCCAGCAGCACTGTCAAATATTCTGGTGGAGACATATTTGACAGTTTCGGAATCACTGGAACCAGCCCCAAATTCACCAGTATCTTGGTAATTAACTGCCTTGCGGATCTGAAAGGATCCTCCTTATTCCCCCGTGCGTCCAAATCTGACTATATATCTGCGAAAAAAGGGCATTGTTTGGTTCAGAAAGAAATGTCGATGGGCTCATCACAATACTGTAGAAATCAAAGAAATTTCTTAAAAAGTGAAAAATTCGTCATCACTTGTTCCTGACTCCAGGCTTTTTCTAATTTACGGTATTCACACTACATGAAAATTATTACTCAAACAAATACAGAAATAACTGCAAGAAGAGGATGATCACAAGAAAACAAATACTTACGACAAGCGGTTGTAAGATGGTTGAGTAGACCACATGGTGAACCATCAGGTGTGTGGACAGGACACATGAATCCCCATGACCTGCATCAAGGTAATGCAAGGTTAAGTCACCTCAGCAAGTATGAAAAACTACAGTAGAGAACAAAGAGATTTGGGGAACCGCTGCAAACTGCCTCCAAATTTAATAACCCAAATCATTGAAGCAAGCACAGAACGACGATACTTTCACAAAAGATAACTACTAAGATAACATACAGAAGAGACGACTTACTCAGGGAGTAGTTTGCGAACTGTGGTGGTTCGAAGCGTCGCAAAAAAGGCATCGAAAGTAAAAGGCATTGATTATTTATAGGTTCTCATTGTCATTGTAAAACTTTGCATCTTTGATAAAAATCATAAAGAATTGTACATTCTTAGAAACCGGGGAAGATGATTGGCCTCAACCCGCATTCTTTTATAGTCCAATTTATTTTTCAATTAAATCCACGACATTTTAGCTGAACCCTTTACTTACACGTATAAGGTCACAAGAATTCAGACATCCTCATTGGTGAACCATCCTTCTTACCCGGATCTTCAGTTTGCACGGCATTAAAAAATATAATTGCATCGTTAGTACTTATAATAGAGGTGCAATTGTCGAAAAGTTCAAACAGTGCAGTCTAAATGAATCCGAATGGAAGCACAAGGACTGTAGAAGTGTCCGCAGTAGGTGCCTAAGGGTCTGTGCAGACCTGGGCTTAAGCCTGTGGTCAGAGGGCGTTGTTAGGTGGACAAAAAACGCAGCGTTCAGACTTGTGCAGTTCGGGGACCGCCGAGCCGAGCTGGAGAGCCACCTGGAAGAAGATAAGAACGCTGGTTAGTCAAAGTAGTGCGACTTTTCTGAAGTGCTATCGGCAGAGCTAGGATAACTAAGGTAGCACAAGAATCTTGGAAAATGAAGATTTGAGAACTCCAACACCGTTGTTAGTTAATGCGGGTCATCATGGCCCATTAGCAAAGAGTGGGTGTTGCTAGAAAGGCGGAATGGGTCTACAGTAAAGACATTTTTTTAATGCTTGGACTCCACAACATTTGTACTCCCATGCATGCAAATTAATTGAGAAGGCGTGATACATATCACCTTCACGTCTAGGAGGTAGGCCTTCTTCGTGAAGTATCTGTGAAGTCTTTGTGTTTTTGTCACAGGAAATTCTCTTGCTGCGTATCGTTTGTGCCCACCAATTCCCACTGTCTCAGAACTGTGCAAATTTGCGAGCTCATTTTGTTCACTTTTCTTCAAAGAAACCCTGGAAAATTTGCGTCTTAATTCCGTTAACTTTTTCCCAAAGAAATCCTGGAATTGCGGCTGGCGTTCGGAGCTCGAAGACAGCGTGAACCAGTCCGGTAAGACCTCTGCTTGAAATCACGCAATCACGCTCACCACTAATTCTCTTCCTGCATGACTGACCTTTCATTAGTGAAATTCTAAACTTTTTGAACACTGTTAAATGGAGTTTGTTAGTGATGGAGAACCACCTCGAGGCTGATAGTTTCGGCCGTCAACAAATTGCAGCGACACGAGCAGATACTAATGGTGAGTTTCTCGTCTTTGTTTCCCACTTTGAATTTTTTGTTTAAAAGAAACGAACCTGCACACCACAAACACACCCTCCGATGCCACAATAAGTAGAAGGTCTGAAAAATTGACGTTACTGGAGTTCTGGGTTTCATGAAGGTACCTTGGGTTCCGGAAGAGTGAGATCAGGGACTCCGGCGCGTCCTACTTCTGCAAATTCACGTCCGCCATCTGCTAACACAACAACAACTCCGAAGCCAGCAAAGCGGGCCAGGATGGACCGCGGTGCGAATTGGAACACCGAAGAAGTCATTGCACTCATCCAAGCTAAGCGACAGATGTTTATGGAAGAAATTGACGCTGACGACGCTCGGGATCTCATGAATCCTGCCACAACGAAGTGGGAGCGCATCAGCAACGTCGTAATGCTGGCTGATTGTTCACCGTGTCCTCATGATGGAGCTTCCTGTAAGACTAAGTGGAACCAGTTGGTTAGCGATTATAAGAAGATAGCAGATTTCGTCGCGCGCACCGGCAATAGCGACCGTGTGTATTGGAAACTCACTGCAACGAATAGGAAATCAGAGGGGCTGCCTCGTTCTTTCACTGAAGAGATCTTTTACTCCATTCATGAATGGTTTGGAAGTCGGCCTCTGATGAACCCGCCACACACTCGAGATTTACTGTCCAGTGAAGATGACAACTTTCAAGTTCAAACGAAGCAGAGCGGCCTACCGGACGATGACTGCACCAGTGATCCTGGAACTGAGGATCCCATGGACCTCGCAAATGCTGCTACTCAGAACGAAACGGGTGGCAGCTCAAGAAGTGTATGTCTAGAATTTGCAGATCAGCTGAGAGAGGTCACTAGTGCTGGCATGGGGACCAGGAACAGCAGCCCAACTTGCTCTCCCATGCCACAGAGACGTAAGAATTTGACTGCGAGAGTTTCCAGAATTCTGATCAGCTCTAGTGACACTTCTGGTTTCCAAAACAACCGCCATGCAGGAAACACTGGTGTACGTCGGAAGACTGTCAGTGGTCATGGTCTGATAGCGGAAGCGACTCGTGCTAGTGGCGTCGTTATGGCTAGCCAAATGAAAGAAATGGCGGACGCCAGTAGGAGCTTGGAGGAATCAAAAATGGAAGTGCAACGGACTCTTTTCAGCGAGTAGATGCAATATCAACGCGAGAAAGATCAGCGCCTGCATGACAACGCCCGCATTGCCAATGAAATTGCAAGACTAGCAATTGAAAGACAAGCGGAAGTGGTTAAATGTTTATCAAGTCTTTCACATGTTCTTAGCGGAGGCATGCACTTGGCCAAGCAAAAACGACATGCCTCTAAGACACCAGTGAACTCTCCAAGTGCAGAAATTGAAGAGACAATGGCCGACGCTAACCTGGACTTTCTGCCTGCTGCTACTTCCGAACAACCTAGTGCCATTCCTGAGAACTGAGTTAACTTCTGTGCTATACTGTACATTAGATCCACTTACTGCTAGTACTGTACAGAACTCTGGCAGCTTCTATTGTACATTGAACTGGCTAGCTTTGAGAGTTTCGTCCGTCCAAGAAAGGACCTGCACATGACAAGATTTGTAGTTAGTGATTTCTGCTTTCAGTTTCTGCTTCCGTCACTAGAACTTGTCATAGTTCTCTCCTGTGACAAGAATTGGTGCATGTAAGCCTCCTCCAAAAAATCCAAAAAACAATTTTGAAAAAACAATACTGCGTGTCTCCGTCGTCTGTGACTTGTTCTTGAATTGGTAGTCTCTATTCACAGAAACGGCATTCATGTTACTCAAGTGCACTCACACCTTCTTCCTTAGTATACAGAGAAAACAAAAGGACTTCTATGATAGAAAGTGGTGATCAAAAACAGAAGAACACAATCACTCTCAGTAGCACATTCATAATTTCTATGAACTGAAAGAAGTCAGTTACTCTCACCTGAGAAATTCCAAGTTCCAAGTTCCGTTGCAACGCCAAGAACACACCGAGATCCCTGCGTTTGGCAAGACCCTGTGCCACAGCGGCATCATCACCGAGAACTTCCTATTCCTCCAGAACAACTGCGTCGTCGTCAACGACCTCAAGAGCAAGTCCTTCGGTGCGCAACATTTGCAAGAACCGGTCGACATCCTCATGGGACTGTCCGAGGAGAACATTGTGCAATATAGCACAACACATAATCACGTTGGGCATGAATGTGACCTACAAATCTGATTTGACGAGGAGCTCGCGGAAGGTTTGTTTCATTATCCCAAAAGCATTTTCAACCACCCCACGTCCCCAACTCAGTTTCCGATTGAACAAGGACTCTGCTATTGGCAGGTTTCCCACGCGCCGATTCGGTACAAGCAACCATGGCATCAGAGGAAATCCAGAGTCCCCAATCAAGTACAGTTTGAATCCGCCAAAACTGAGAGATCCATCCCACAAACTGTTGTGCATTCCCTTGTAGTAAAGGGATGAACGCCGGAGACAACGAGCATCGTTGGTAGAGCCAGGCATTCCTAGAAACAAATCTAGAAAACGTTTGCGAGAATCAACTACTGCCTGACAATTGAGTGTATACCCCCCCCGACTTAAAGTAGTAATAGTCAGCAGGACCGACTCTAGATTTAGCTATGGATACATGCGTACTGTCAATGGCACCCAGTACCCCAGGAAGGCCACACAGACCCCTGAAATCTGCTTCAGTTTCCAAGACTTTGTCACCAACGGGCCATGAAATCTCAAATCTCAGAGCAACATTGATGGCTTGGACGACTTCACGCAGCATCAGAGAGACGATGGAGCGACCTACAGCGAACAACTCACTACAAATTAGTAAGCTTGATGTATAGGTCAACTTAAAGAGAGTGCACGCAACACAAACTACAACAGGAATGGCCAACCGATATTTAGTGTCTTTTTTTTTCACATATGGATACAGGAGTTGAACAAGAGAGAAAACTGCAGGTTTAGACATTCTGAAAATTTTCATCCACCGCTCCTCGTCATATTTAGCCATCAGGAAACGGGAAAACCAGGTTGTCGAACGTGGTTGAACCCAGTAACCAAGGTCAGCATCAAAGAGACAAAAGACATTGCACAGTCTGAAGTTGTGCAATGCAGCCTGAGTGAACATGTCTGTGTCATAGACGGATGCCATTTCAATGTTCCGAATGTTGTCTAGGAGCCAGTTGTCCTCCTCTTCAGCAACCTCTTCCACTGGTAGATCCTCTGCTCTGTTCGATGTTAGCAAAAGCAGAAGCACAGCGGACGCTACTGACATGATTTCCGCAGGGTTGGAAGCAAAATCCATACTCGCTGAATCTGCATCGGTAGAAGAGATTGTCAACTTCAGGCCTTAGTGGTAAGAGTGCAGACGGCTAATTAATGACCGATAAACCTCAGGTGGAAAACGACCAAGTGCAGCAAAGTCTGTGCAGAAGGAAGGGGACTCATTTAAGCAAAACGGAAAAAGCAAATAACAGAACCCGAATTCGCCATTGCCGAGGACAACGAAACACGTCTGACGACCAATGAGTTCAATACCGTTACGGACGACCTATACTGAAGACTTCACGTGAGTGGGGGAAATTGAACTTGTCCGGAATTTCAGCCTCCAGAGTGTGAAATTGAAGACAAACTGGAAATGGTGTACGCGCTCTCAGTCTGCTCCAAATTCTGTCGCCACACCCACTGCGACAAACGTGAGACAAAGCATGCTCTCTAGAAAGCGTCTGAGAAACGCTAAGACGACAAGCAGGAATCCTAGAACGTGAATGTGAGGCAAAGATTTGTGTAATGTCGGCTTGCAATGAAGGAACAGATGATTTCAAAATTGAAAATATGAAACGCATAACAACTCTAAAACCCTATGAGCAACGGACTTCACAAAAACACAGCATCATTTCCAAGAAATTGCGCTTACCTAACTTCCACGATCACAGTGCAGCGCCTTCTCTGAAGACCGCGCGCTTCTGTACAAGCACGGAGTCAAAGTTCTCGAAACGCAGCAAACTTGGACAGTCTTCTACTCTCAGGCGCGACACTCACAACGCAAATGTACACCGAAAGCACCGGCGCAAAGCACTTGAAGGCGGACGGCGAGAAAACAGCGAGAATTTCCCAGCGAAGCTACATGTAATTTCAGAAACAACTCTTGTGGCACAGTTCATGAACCCGAAGGCAGCTGAAGCAGACTGCAGGGACGCGAGCGCAAAATCATGACTCAGTGGGGGCCACATCCGAGGTAAGCTCTTGCTTCAGGTGTGACCCCCTCGTTCTTAACCTATGACGTGGCACTCCAACTCTCTTTTCCTGAAGTGTATGTGTGAACAAGGAGCGATGTTATGTGATTCACCAGGGCTGTCTTTTTTGGAGTGCCGGGACACGCCATTCCCGTCCCTATCTTCTAGGCCCATCCTACATTTCTGGCTCAATTATTTTTACGCACCCATTGCTACGTAACCACAAGTGTGCATAGACCATAAAGCACATGATGAACAGTATAATTAAGTTACCCTATTTTTTTGTAATACGGAGATGTTGGCATGGACTTAGAGGTCTCACCAACTAATTTTGGGATAGTGCAAGGCAAAGTGGGAACTACACTGTAGCCGTTCTCCCACATCTCAGAAGACGTTGGTTTATGTAGGTACCAAAACGTGGATTCACCTGAGCAATGTTTGTACATATACTTGAAGCCCTGTTTGGAGGCCTCCCAAGTTTGATTGGCCAGAGTATTCTCCAACGTCATTAGTCATGCAAAGAGGCTCGATCTCTAGTAGTGCTTCCACTCTCAATTTTCCTGTGACATATTGCAATGTGGATCATTGAAAGCCTGCATCAACTACTTAAATTTGACCACTTCAATGACTTAGTCCCACAATCGTATCCACAACTTACGGACACTTGAAGGTGAGCTAGAACGTTGCTATCAATGAAAATGACCAATCTGTAAGACGGATTTCTTGACATTCTTGAACAATTTTTACCCTAGTCCGTTCCAATTTAAATGGCCATGATGTTTTGCAGTGGAGAATTGAAAGAAAATAGTCGATTGGGAAAATCATGCTTGTACAATACCTTGAGGTGGCTTGGAAAAAATGTACATGGAAACCAAGGCTTTAGTAACATTCAAAGTAGACGACTTGGGTTCAGAGCCACTAGATCCATGTCTGGCAATGTAAACTGCAAATTCAAGCAAGAAACCCTCGCCTTAGGACTGCTCATACTTCTTTTAGACCACAACAAGATAAACGACCGACCCAATATTGCACGACCAACTTTTAACTCATGAAGAGCCCAGGCTCCAAATATGTCCAATTCCATCAATCATATTGCAAAAAGTGTACTTCAGATAGAATTAAATTCTATATCAACAAAATCAATGAAGATAATTGTATGCGTTAGTAAAAAAAAATGAACAAAATGAACAAAATAGAGTCCCCACATGACAAGTACTGCATAAAAAAAACAAGAGACCCAATTTTGTTTTTTTGAATCTTTAGGGGTTAGAAGGCTATCTCCTATCCATTCGGTAAGACAAGAGAACTGCCAAAACATTCTATAAGAGTTACTAAATAAGAGGACCTCTACGTAAAACACCAGCCTTTTTCAAAACACTATTATTCTTTGTCATCAACCCTATTTTCCAAAACTTCTTCTTCTTAACCAAGCGATAGCAATACATACCTCGTAGCTATCAAACGGGGTCACTGGGATTCAACCGTTGTATGGACATCGTGACCTTAGCAAAGCTAGGGTTTAAGGTTTTAAGATTTAGGATTTAGACCTTCAACCAAGAATTGAGAATTCATACAAGGGGCGGCACTTTGAGCAACCACACAGACCTGTCGGAGTTGTAGTATTGAGCATGTGCATCCCTACTAGTCCTCCAAATTCACCATCCAATTACCAAATATCTAGAAAATTCAATTTTGCATATTCCTATTGTATAGAACTCGCAGGAAGCAATGCAATAGTAACTGTTTTGTGTTACCTAGAAGATCCTTTCGGAAATGCTCGCTATAGTGTTGTCACAAGGTGCCATTCACTTCTTGTATCCTAAGGTCAACCCAATTCTTGATTAACACTCAACTCCATTCCACTAGTTTAAAAATGTCTGCAGCATCTCATTGCTTAACAGACTAGGTAATGGTGGTCACAGACATGACAATCAAAAATAATTTGCAGCTTAGTAGCTATAGAACCTCGCCAAGGGTTGAAGATCATATTGTGCTTGTCCTATCCTCAAATTTTCAACTCTTGATTTTCAGTGTGTTAAAAGATCATAACAGTCAAAAACTTCAAAATTTAGTACTACATTTTGACCTTGAGGAGAAATTTGTGCAGTAGTAGCTCATTCATTGCATGTCTTTCTAAATCAAATTCTTTAGTGAATTGCATTAAAGAGCGCAAGCATTATAGAATATGTACTAGGTAACCTTTGAGAGTTGGGAAGCTCAAAAAACGTATAGGACACAATGATAAGTTCAACTTTTGAATCGAGAATGTCTAGAGTGTAATCTGGATTCATTCCTTTAGTTCTTTGGCAATGCTCGCCATTACAACGAACCTCTAAACCCGAATCCTAAACAAAGAGAGCGTGTTTTCATGTCTTGAGAAAACACTGACCAAGAACTAAAACAACCATTCCAAAACTTACTGGATGCAAAACCTTATTTCTCACTACACATGTCCACTACAAATGGGGAATTGAAACACTAGACAGAGATTGCAGGTAGAGAAGCTGTCACGCTCTCCAAACTTACAAGGTGTAGAAATTATACCTCTTTTCAATTCTTCCATGACTTCAAACCTTGAAACTCACGCTACCATCTCAATAGTATCATAAGTGCGCAATCAAAGAATCTCCGCGCAGGAGTTGCACACTGCAAAGATGAAAATCAGATAAACCCTAAACCCTAATTTATTGAACGTCTTGATTTGGAAAAGAAGGTTCAGACTGAGTTGGAAGTGTAGGAATCAGGTTCAATTTGAGATTACTGACAAGTTTGTCAATTGGTATGTTTTAACCCTAGAAGGATGTTGAGGCCACAAAGTGGCCAATCAATGACTTTTAACCCCTAAATGCCCGAGGCACCAAATTTTGGTGTTGACAATGCTTTAAAGTTAAATAAAACATAATTGAGTTGCTATTTTTAGTAGTTTATATTTTTGAAAAAATCTTTTTGAAATCTAGTTTTAGCATGAAAAAAACAATTTTGAAAATGATTGATTATGATTTTTCTATTCAAGATTTTATGCAAGGGTATCCATTGTAATCTTGACTTTCCGTAGTGTTGAGGGCTCTTGGAAATGAGCTTCAAATACACTAGATCTTGGAGAAAAAATCACATTAGAAATTCATTTAAAAAAATTGTAGAGTAGATTTTGAGAAGCCATAAATTGATTGGGGTTATGAATGTTAGGTCCTTTAACCTCATATTTTTTTGGTGACCAGCTTTTTAAATTTGACTTGTGAAAAGAGGATTGAAAGACTTCAAATTACTTTTGCAATTTTAATATCCTCATGATCAAACATTATAATCTTTCAATCCATAAGTTATATTGTTATATATTTTTTTCTTTTGTGATCTCTAACATGTCTAGTTTGATTTTACACGGTTACAATTCAAAAAACATTGATAAAACTTATAATAAATTTGACTTTTGTTCAATTTAGAGCAACTTCTTAGAAGCTCAAAAAAGGCCTTGGATATTTAGGGATTAAGATTAATGTAGATATGAAGAATGCACTTATTGGTCCCAAACTAGGTCAGTTTTGGCAAAGTATCTTAGTGATATAGTTAATCCTAAAAGGTTGAGCCTATTACAACTTTGTAAGCTTCAAAGTTGCTATCTGTGTATGTTTCCATTTTGCAAATATATATGACTAAATGTCATAAAAATTTCAGATTTTTTGGTCGACATTTAAAATTATTATGAAATTTTGCATGAAATGTGACAAAAATTCATATCAAATTACAAATATGCTTAAAACGTCTAACAATTTTCTATAGGTATATATTATTGTTTAGAAAAAACATGGTGCAAAACAGTTTATTATATCATTCATAAATTTAAAAAATTAGCACTCTATTGTAATATGTCCAAAGTTCAAATTGCAATAAACTATTCAATTTTAGGAATTTTTAAATTTTTCAAATTGAAGTAGTAACTAGATTTAATAATTCATTATCTGAAATCAAATTAAAAAAGTTCATTTTTATGGATAAAATTTAGGTAAGGAAAAAAGACCAAAAGTTGTCAAACTACTTTGTAAGGTGATTTGTAGATTTGTCATTTTCTTAAGTAGGATAGTTAAAAAATGTCACTAGGAGGGAATATTCAACATCCAATTTATGGAAAATTAGACAAAGCAACTCCTCAAGAACAAATTTGGATGAAAAAAAATTCCATCCTAAAGGGTCCTAAAATCATCCAAAGGTTAAAAAATCATCCTCTCAAATGTTTTTGGATTAAAAAATCCATATTTCCTAGTGGTTAATTTTTAACCGTGAGAAGTCAAAGGCCATGATCCATTTTATATCCTCTATTTGGTACTATTTATGAGTGAAAACTTTTATTTTCATTTTTTTTGAGATGAAATCAAATTTCTTTGAAAAGGTTTAAAATTATCATAAAGTTTTGAAGAAAAATGAAGAAAATTCATATCAAATAAAAAATACATTTAAACTTTATTTAAAATTTTAGATAGGAAGTACGTTACGTAGTATATAAGATTATATTCTCTTTGTCCCAAATTAAGTGTTTCATTGCAAGAATGTCTATAATTTTTTTATATTTAGAGAGGTGGGGTTTAGGATTAACCCCTAAATATATGAAGTATTCTCCAAAATTGACAGTTTGAGAAAAATCATCTTAAAGTATTATTTGAAAAAATATTTTGGAATTCGTATATAAAAAAAAGTTGTAGATTTTGAGTTTTAAATTCTATTTGTATGGGTAGATTTACCAATGCTATTACCAATATTTTTTTATAAATTCTGAAAGAAAAATTTAAAAATTCCTTCTAAATTAGATTACAAGCAAAACTTGATTATCATTTTTTTGAGTAAAATTTATTCAAATGAATTTGAAATGAGGTTCTCTTGACATGGTGAATTTTTGAAATTTTTGTGTTTTATAAATCAAGGACCTCATTTTTGCAAATCCTCTTTTGAACTGGAATCAATGTAATTTTAGATTGGTCAACCACTTGGCATACTTCTACATTTGTAATTTTAGAAAAATGTAATCCAATAACACCAAATCCAACCATTAGATAGGACAACAATAAAATATGACAAAAATATATATTCTAATTTAAAAATGATAAAATATCTTCACAAATTAAGATGGCTTTCATCTAAGTAATAATGAGAAAGAAACATGAATTTCAATCTGTTTGTTGTCCAAAATTGGATGTCAGAGCACTAAGGGATTAAAGGTTTAGAATTAAAATTTAAGGTTGAAAATTTTGTTTCTTTGAACTACAACCGTCTTCTAGCTATTGAGACAACACAATTCTAGAGAGTGGAGAAAGTGCTTGGAAATGTGCAACTATAGGGAAAGATTGATTAGAATGTACTATAAAATGACCTACTGGCCTCTACCCCGACGCAAACATTGTTTAATGTGCTTGTGAGGCTATACAACTATCCAAAGCATTTAATAGATAGTTAAATTGTAACAAAAAATCCCTCATAATAAGACATTTTATTTGGAATGGAGAGAGTATTATAAAATATATTTCCATGTCATTATACATTTAGAATTGTGGTCATAGATCTTTTATCTCAAACATCAATAAAATGCTCAATTTAAGCAATTTTTTGAAAATTTTCAATTCAAGTAGAAACCTTTATTTTGATACTTGATAAGCGCCATAAATAAATATTTTAGAATGTTAAAATTAAGTTTAAAGGAAAGAACACTCAAAATATTGAAATACATTATATAAGTATACTGTTGTTTTAATAAACTATCCCATATTAAATATTTAAACAAATTTACTACTTAAAATTATTTTAAAAGGCGATTTTTTGAGAGTATGTGTAATTTCAGCACACTCCATCTTACAAGTTAGTAAAACCAGCTTTTTTTCATTCCATTTATTGCCATTAACTATAATTATCTACCTATGCATGTTCTATAGATAGGCTTAAATTTTCAAGTATTGGAGATTTTTATTTTGTATTAAATTCTAAATAATTATGCAAACTTGTTGAATCATCTAATTAAATTAATCACATTTAGATTATAGATGGTGCAAAGGGCTTGTTCCATAAGGTTGAAATTGCAATATGAAACTCAAAATCAAAATTTACTTAGTGAATCATGCTTACTACAAATTATAAGATTCAAATTCCTCTTACAGGTATTCAAATTCTCTTATAGATATTATCCCAACTAAAGACTAGAACTCTAGGAACTCTATATCTTGGTTGAATCAACCTTCAATATTACATTGAGTTAATTCCTAAAGGACAAAGCTTCGTTTTTTTGCAACATACTGATTTTGGGCAACTCATTACAAATGGAATTTTTATTTTTCTTCTTTGAAATTTTTATACAGCATGGGGACAAGATTTTTCTTTAAGGTCCAACAATTAACATAACTTTTGACTACATGGTTAAAAAGTTATTGTATGGTATGTTTTTTTGTTCTCGACGGCAGTCTAGGCATATTAAAAAACACCTTTTTTCAAAAAAAACAATTTGAAATTGGTTTTCTAGAATATATATATATATATGTGGAAAGCTTTGAATCATTCCATTTTGCTTAATGAGATGAAAGTTACGAGGAATTTTAGTTTGCGGGCAATTATGGATTCTCCGCTCTAAAATAAACCGCCTTGAAGTCCTTTATTTAACTCTATTTTCAATGTTTTTTGAAAAAATAAAAATCATGGAATGTAGGTTGTTTATCACAACATTACAACCATTGGGATTGGCATTTTTCCATTCCATAACTAAATTCTTTTCCATAACAATTTAGTATTTTGAATCATTGTCTATTTCTTTCTATTTACTACTCCCTCTGTTCCAAAATTATCTTCACATTGGCCTTAATTTTTTGTCCTAGAATGATCTTTTTGTTGTACTTTGAAATGTTGTGAGTTGATCAGATTTGGTTTTCAATTGCTATTTGGGACCAACAAAACAACTCCAAGTAGTAAATCTCCCTCCCTCCCTCCATGCAATCATCAATCAAAAAACAAATGAAATAACTAAAGCGGTCAATCAACAATGCTCATTTTTATTTTTTGCATCTCTTTGAATATTGCCCGATTGAAGGAGATGAACCTATAGGAAGTGGAACAAAGGGCCACACATGGTCTTGCGCTTATACAAAATGCCCACAAAATGATGACCTCACACTCAATTAATTGACCAATGGTGTTCTTTGAAAATGCCCCAAAAATTCCACTTTGCAATATTCCAAAACTATACTTTGAAAAGGGCTCTAAAGCTCAAAGTTTCTAGAATGCTAGGAGTGCACCAAACTCTACTTATAGCATAATTTTTTTTTAAATGTTATTTTTAGCCATATTCCATAACATTTTGTCCAACATAAAAATCCTTTTGGAATTGAGGTAGTATTTTTTTCCTATATGTTCTACAATTCCAAATGATCTGAAAATTTTCAAGCATGTAGTCAACTTTCTTAGAAGAATGAATCCAAAGTAGCACCAACAACATGGACATTTTTTCATACAAATGTGACCTTGTAAAGTGCAGCTGCCCTATTTTCTGTAGGGCCCAAAAAAAATTTGTCAATTGAAACGCTAATATCTTGCAATGCACGCACTGGATTTTTTTGAAATTTTTCCCACATCTTCTCAAAACAGCATACTACATGATCCTATGGTTACATGTGTCCAAAAAAAAAATTTCCCTAAAATTTGGTACTTGTACTAGAAATGGCAATTTTAGAGCGTTTTTGGTGAAAACATAGTCAAAGAACTTTAGGAATTGAATGAATGCAAGTAGAGTTTATAATTTTAAATAATTAACACTTAAAACACAATGGCATGAATTGTGGTCATAATCAAACTTGAATGACAACAACGGAGTGAGTTAGTGCTTGAGCTAGTGTCTACAGGAATTTCTATCTTACTGGGAAAAAAATGTAAGAAAAAAGACTATTTCAGAGTATTGATGTTTTTTAAATTAATAATTGCCATTTTAGTTGGTATCATGACTATTATAGATGCGGATTGTGTTGGTTGAAGGTGTCTAGTGACTTTTGGGCTATTTACCGCTTAGTTCCCTCTTCAAAATTCATAATTAATTCATACTTTGACTTAAAAGATAGAATTTCAATTGCTATTGACCTTTCTTACATTTGTCTATAAATATTTTTTTCTTACAATTTTCATTATCCCATGGGGCAAGTGACAAACATTTTGCCACAATGAGGTCATTTACCTTGACTTCATTTGCCAAGGTTCCAATGAAGACATTATCTAAACAAGCAAAATGCATTACACTCAAGACTTTAGTTTGTAAAATTTTAGGAGAAAGATGTTGTAATATTTTGAGAAATATCCTCCAATTTGAATGAATAAAATCACCAAAAATCCCCCCCACAAAATTTAAAGTAGGATATCACTGTATGCATATAAACTAGCTGAATAAATGATGTTTCAGTCATAAATTAATTATCTTTGGATGTAATTGAAATAGCTTCATGACTCCACTCAGGTTCGGTATTCAATATATATAGTCTAAGTAGAAAGTTGAAAATAAAATACCTAATCAAATCTAAAAGGTTGAGATCAAAATTTTGTTGGTGTAAGGTATGTACACCAACAATCAACTACGTCTCATGCAATGCCTACATTTGAACCAAAAGATGTCAACAAAAACTAGATATTGATTATGTAAGATGTACACAATCAAGGACTTTAGGACAGCTTACTGTTGTTTTTGATACATTTAGAGACAATACTTGAAAAATTTATAACTTATTCCTATGGTGTGCAAATAACACATGCTAAAGTGCAATGGAATCCTCATACAATTGCCAATAAGATCTAATAATCATCATTTTTGTTTAATAGAAGTTACTACGCTTAGTTTTAGTTTTAATTGGTGCGCATACTATGGTTATTAGCAACAATGCTGAATGTGTTCAACAATTCAACATTGAGATTGCATTCTTTGTAGCGTAGAAATCTTTAGGTTAATAAGGTGGAAATATCCATTTTCGATAACCCTCCCATGCTCGTTATATCGGGTCACCTATTCCCGACAACACTTGGATGCACAGTTCATTGAATTAGATTCTTTCTTTGTACCTTCTTGTCCAGTCATCTCTCTTCCTTCCTTGCTTGGGGAGAAGTGCCAAAGCTAACCATAATAGGCGAGTCTATGAAACCGGAATGGGTCTGAATGAAAAATCCACACTTACATGAAGTAAAATATTCATTCGTGGGAAAAAAAAATCTGTTTTTTTTTTTGCAAGATTTCTTCCTCATCCTTATGATTGCGCACATTGAGCTCAATTTCTCAACAGATTTCCCATACTGTATAGGCTGAAATGCTCAAGTTATCGGAAATAGGTACTTCCACCTTACAAGTTTTAGTGAACTCTGGTCGCACGTATAACGACCCCCCCTAACAAGTGGCCAAGTCCTTCCCAAAGCAAACATGATTAGATTCTGCATGTTTGGCTTCCATTGACTTATTGACGGAGTGATCATCAAACGTTGATTTCGAGAGCCACCGTACTGTTCGCGACCTGTTTTGTCAAACTTCACAGTCATTTTTCGCTACAGTATTGTCTTGTAAACAATCTCTTTTTCCAATGGAAAACTACCATTTCGGGAGTACAAGACAAGGCTCGGCGTCAATCGCTCCAAGAAGTCGGAGCCTGATGCAGCACGTCATTACCGCTGGTCTATATTCTATTGTTTTGCGATGGCCCCACTGTTTTCTTATTGGATTTCAACGCAGTTTCCTATTTTAAAACTCGAGAAGAATCAACGGAGGTCCCACATTTGCTGGCGCTACTGTTGCAGAGACGACCCGGAGGCCCGCCGTGGTGGTAGCAAGCACTGCCTGTTACCAAATATTTGGAGGTTCCAATGTCGTGGACGAGCGTGGTCGTGGACAACTTGTTTGAAAAAGGCAGAGTGGAGGATGAGCCTACATGCAAAAGATCTAAGCTAACAGTAAGCTTAAGACTTATTATTACTTCATGCCACCATTTGCTCGAGCTGAACAAGTGCAGAAGATTCCATACGTGAACCCTACGCTAACTTACTTGCGATGGTGCTCGTTCTGCGCTTGCACTCCCGGTTCCTCTAGTGAGATCGAGACAGAGCCATTCACATCTTTCGTAAGCTTAGAATAGCAGCTGTGGGTGACATCAGGACGAGAGTTGTACACATCAAGTTCTGAAGATTTGGGCCTCGCTAGAACAATAGAACTTCAGCCAGAGAGAGAGTGTTTCGTCTTCGGATTTTAGAGTTTTCGTGGTCTCACGAAGAGGACGGAGAGGCACTAGCGTTGCTCTGGCATTGTAAGTTTCGCTAATTTGACGTCGTGGTTGAGTTTCTGAACTTTGCAGTTGACATTGAAGCTCGGTGTGAGTGAAACGCTGTGCTTGAAACTCACTGGGCGAGTTAATTAGGGTTTGATTATCGATCTTTGTGAGGGGTTTGGTGCTTGATTTTTATGAGAGGTTTAGTGTCATGCCTGGTGTTGTGGGTGAATCTCACTGATAATATGAAGCTTAGGAGTACATTCTTGATGGAAGGTGCCGGGTCTCAATTTTGTGCGTTTGCTGGAGTCTTTGGATTTGCAGCCGCAAAGGGGGTTCTGGTTGAATTGTTCAGTACATTTGGAGTCGGCAGTGTAGGTAATTGTTCTCGTCGTGGTTGTCTTTCCTGATTCCAGTAATTTCGTGGATTTTGGCAGGGCCTTGGGGCTCAACACAAATATTTCTTGAGACACTCCAGGCTTCTGGCGTCTTTGATACACTCCAGGCTCAACGTACTCCTGGCTTCTGGTATTTTTGATACATTCCAGGCTCAATTTGCTCCATGCTTCTAGCGTCTGGCTTCTGTGGCTGATACCCTGACTGTTTGAATCATTTCTTTTTCGGTTAAATCTGATCTGCGATCTGTTTAGAGTCTAGTGGTCAGAGAAGGGACTATTATAATGGAGCCTCATGCAACACTTTAAGAAGGTAGTGCCGTCTAGATGCCATGCCGCGATAATTGTGTCTGAAATAAATGGCACTTTTAGTCCAAGTTCATTGTGGGTCTGTGTCGCTTGAATATTCGTTTGTGCTTGATGTTCACGGTATTCAAACATGAAAGTTTGTATTTAGCATCGGCACGTCGCTCTTTTGATGGGCCACAACTGACAGCTGCTACTTTGCTAACTTGCAGTTCGTATCCCACGCCAGTGAACTAGCAGCTCCTTCAGTCTCTCGCGGTTGACAAACTACGGCGCTTTCGCTTGATTCAATAGGGTTGTCTGAAGCACGAGGTACTCGGTGCAGTCAGCTTCTCCTCTTTCAAATACTTCATCTCCATTGTGGATTCCCTTGGTAGTTGTTATTGAGTTGACTAGTTTGTATCAGAATTTGTTTTCTTAGTTGTTTCCAATTATGTTGTGTTTGTTGGAAATAGTCCCAGCAGATTGGTTGCCCTCCTACAGAGTAACTGAGATCAAATAGATGTGTTTGCTATCCTTTGACTTTGTCTTGCCGCTTCTCAATGCTTTTTATCAAAACATTTAGTAACGCATGCAGATTGAGTAGGAGAACATCATTCTGTCTAGATCTTCCAGTGACAAATTTGTTCCTGCCATAGGTTGTGATGCCTCCGGTTACTGGCAAACCCCAGCTTGGGGGTGAAGAGGCTACGGATGTTGCAGACCATGAGAAGGGCCGTCCTCCTGACGAAATATACGAGGATGACAAAATGGATACTTCTTCAAGGCGATTTCCGTCTGCTTCAATGAGTAAGTCAACAGAAATATTTGATAAGGACTCCGAGCAATTGGGGCCATTTGCTTCATGGAAGGGGAAAAGAAAATTGGATTATGAGGAAACGTATCCTCATTTTCCAGATAGATTCCAATCAGAGGATGAGGAAATAGTGGATGAGGAATCAGGTAAAAGTGGCTCAGTCCCTTAATTTATTTTTATTGTTGGTCATTTCTTTTGACAACTGGTTGCCTCTTCTTATAAACAGGATGGGTTTAAAAGTATTTGGCATTGGCTTTGTGGTAGTTCAAGGTGCATCTCTGTGTTGTAGCAATTATCACTGTACTATCTTTCTTGAAAGAATGACATTTTCTTTGTCACCATTTTTGAAAATTTTGTGATTAAGATTCAGGTTCTATGCGCTGTTCAAATGGTTGGGCCAAATTTGATGAATGATAATTTATTAAGTTGATCTTTAAGAGCTTCGTTCGAGTTAGAATTCAGTTTGCTATGGCGTTTCAAGGCCTAGTGAGGTTTTGGTGGTTTTCGTATTGGACCATACGGTTGGGAACCAGCCTATTTATACCCGTCTTCATCTATAAACATCTAAATTCTAAGAAGCAAGTGTCCTGTGCATAGCTAACTGTTTTTTGTTCGGGATGCAGCGGATGCCATGGGTCCTGGCCCTTCTGACACCACCGAGCCGCATGACGACAACAAACATCGAGACAATCTTGCTCAATCGACTATTGATGATATTTGGGGCTTCGGTTTTGCGGAAAATCAGGCTCTTGGTCTAATGGGATTGCGAGACAAAAAGTATTGGAAATGGGAAATTGGTGAGAATGCAAAGCATGCGTATTGCAATACAATTTGACTTGTTGCACAACAGTGCTAGCGTGGGCGAGAATAAGTTTTGAAGTACTACGGATGTGATGGATGTTTAGGACCTCCAGCCTGACCTCTCTGTCAGTCTGTCGAGATGAGGAATCTCGATAAGTTTTATTTTGAGCTGATGGATGAGAAGACGTCTGGCGATAACTTAGTCCCTACAGTCTTTTAAATTTTTGGTGATTGCGTTTAAGTCTTGTTGGCATCATCTGTAGAGAACGTTAGAGCAGTTTGAAAGTCTTTTTGCAACGGCTTTGGCATAGTTAAAAGGGCATCGCTCAGTGCTTTCTCCATTTTTGTGATTAGGATTCAGGTGGTAGTTTGCTTTTATTCATTGTCATGATTGGGTAGTATTGATGGTTAATGGATTGTCCCATGGACCACCGTTGTTCGCAAGTGCAGGCTTATGTTAATTCTTGTAATTAAACGTTAAACAAAGAAAGAGATAACTCTGAAGTCGACCTTCCTTTTGCGGAAGATTTAACAAACGTGAATTGCTTGAATTTGATGCAGAAAATTCAGAGCACGCTTTTCAACAGCAACGAGCATGCTTGGTCCATGGTACTTGGGCGTCCATTGAGAATGTTCGCAAAATCTCGAGCAGTCTATTGGTGAACAAGCCTCAGTGCGAGCACATTGCAGATCATTTTAAAGTCATTGGTGATGTACTTAAGAAATTGGGGCTTGGTAAAGATTTTGTTTCCGGCCAAGTTTTGGAGGGCGGTAGCGGCATTCAGAGCAACCTTACTTTTGATGAAACGCGTTTCATCCATATTGCCGAGACTTTTGAGGAGCGTTTCGATGAGTTTGGTTTCCTTTCTTTACGAAAAACTGAAATTCAGAATTGGTCAAGAAAGTTCGAAGAGTATATGGTCGAACTGCCTGCCATGGATGGTTCAAGTGAGAAATCCTTATCCGTGCAATCTAAGATCAACGAGGGTTTTACTCCCCGGTGGAGCATTATGAAAGAGAAAATTGAAGCACGTTCTGATTATCGGGTGCAACACCCCCTTGATGAGTTCCTTTATTTTCTATTTGGAGTATTGAAACAAGGGGAAGATCTAGTGTTGTTTCACTCAGAATTGAAAGGAGCCAACAATGGGCTTGTTAAAGGGACCGGTCTGTGTGGTGAAAAGTTTGTCCAGATCCACGAGCTTCTTTACGAGCTACTCGATTGCTATGGTTGTTTGGAAGATTGTGAAGGCACCGAATTTGCAAGTGGTTATTTATCTCGTTTTGATTCATGTGGAGTCCAATCGTTACTCTACTATTCGAACTCCAATTGTCTGGGGAAAAATGCAAGTCTAGACATTGATAACAATTTTCTCAGTATCGAAATGGCGACCCAAATTGCAAAAATGGTCAAGGACCCAAATTGTGCCTTGAAGAAGCTGTTCATCAAATCATGGCCTGGCTTCAAGGTTGATCAAGAAGAATTACGCAAGTGTCGTTTGATGATCATTTCAGCCCTCAGCGAGAGTGTGGGCTTAACCAGCTTGACTTTATGTGGTTCGAATGGGAAAGAAGTGCATGAGTTGTGCAAGAGCCTACGTGCTAACAGGGTTTTGGAGAACTTGGTCATATTAACTTATGGACCTCTTGCAGATAATGATGCAATGGATTTGAGTGCCATGTTGAAGGAGAACCACAGTCTCAAGAGTTTCACATTGGAGTTCGATGATGTAAGTCCTGAGGGCGTTCATTTTTTGGGACGAGTGTTGTCTAAGATTTCCCTTGATAAAATTTATCTAAGATCAAGGAAATCAAGGGGATTAAGGAGATTTTTCAAGTATTTGCTGGGGCTTTTGATGGCTTACATTGATGGAAAGTGTATTGGTTTTCTATCTTTAGAAGACCATCATTCTTTTTTCGAAATTCAAAGGATTTTTTCGTTGGAAGGATGGGAATTATCCATGGGTGCATCGAATATCCAACTATTACGCCTGCACCAGACACCTAATCGTTTGTCCATCAAATTTAAGGATTTAGATCCAGATGCAATATGTGAAATACTTGATTTTCTCAAGAAAAACAAAACCCTCCAAGTTTTGGAACTTGAGAGTTGGCGAGAGTATGGCCAGAATCTTGGTGATAATCCTGAGGTAGCTGCTTGTTTGGAAGCACTCTTGGCTGAGAACTCCAGCCTTACGGAATTGAAAGTTAAATTGAAAGTTAAATTCCATGCGTGGGACAAATGTTTCGTAAAGCATTTGTTGAGGCCCTTGATGGCAGAGAAAGATGGGGAACCTCCTGTTAACATCTCCCTCAGACAACTTCATATTAACTATCTTGATAGTGAAATGATTTCAAATTCAAAATTCTCTCTCAATCAGTGTGTCGAAGTAGTAGAATCTATTGCTCAGATGCTACGCACAAACAAGACGCTGAGTCATTTCTCCATGATTAATGCACGTTTGAGGCCATCTGATATATGTGCAATAGTTGATTCTTTGAAGACCAACAAAGCCCTTCAACTATTAAATCTTAAAAGCAAAGTGTTCGATGATCCACAAGTGAAAGTAGCGTTTATTGATCTCCTAGTCAACTACAATTTCACCTTGAGCACAATCAACTTGGATGTCATGAATTATAACCATCAGGAAATTGAAACCTTCATGAAGAACCAATTGAGGTTTGCTACTAAAATGACCCTAAGGGAATTACGGAGCCTTGTTTGTACCACTTCGGATTATCCAACTGCAAACAATGCACATGATTTGAAGCAGGTTGGTGCACAATTTCCCCCTCATCCATGAAACATATAATTTTTGATATTTTTTATGAAAATTCTCAATTCAATGCATCCCATGGGAAAAATGAGTGACTGACATTACCAAAATATGGATCTGCTTTTTCTTTTGAGAAATAATGCTTTCCCCTTGCAAATAGATAAACACAACAGTAATTTCATTAGGATTTTTGTGATACCTTTTGGTATATAAGTCTACTTTGTGTTACAATTTGATTTTAAATTTGTCATTGATGTGACACTTCTTGTCTCAATCCTTATGTAACTATTGATTGACATCTATTTAGAAGTCCTGGTTGATGAACTTAATGAGTGCAATGTTTTTAGAGTATCTCACTTTGAACTCAATGTTGTGATGGATTTCTAAGGCTGTTGGAACACTTCAACTAGAGGAAGATGAAGGATTGAGCAAAGAGGAGTATGGATCTTCTAAGAGGGCCTTTGATAAATACAAGTCAGAGGTGGAAGCAAAAGATGAACGGTATGTGTGTATTTTATTGCTTCAAGATCATGCTAATTAAGATCATGTAGTGTAATGATGTTGTCCTAAATTGTTTTTGTCTTGGAGTTCAAATCCTAGAGAGTCTATCCTAGCTTGCATTGGCATTATCATTGTTTTGTACATTGATTGACATGTGATGTGTGGATGCTTGCAGACCTCAATTATTGTTGAGTTACTCAAAGGAAACAAGAGATTTTACAATGCAGCTATGTATGGAGTTGAAATCATCAAACTACAATGTTGTTGACCAAGATTCAATCAACTTTGCTGAAGTTGTGGATCAATGTCAACTAGCAATTGTTGTACTATCAGACATGTATGTGAATTCCAAACCATCGATGTCCGAGTTGTGTACAATTGTGAAGGCAAAGAGGACAAATAATCCAACCTTGAAAGTGTACCCTCTTTTCTACAAGTTGACACTACAGGACCTTCAAAATGCTTATGTTTCTGCTAGCATCTTTGATGGAGAAGGGATTTCCTTAGACAATGCATCAGAGAAAGAAGTTTTGAATTTCTTGTGTGAAGGAAAGAATGAAGTATCGAGAAAGGCAAGTCATTTGGTACACAATCTGAGCCACAATGGGGTTGATGTTGGGAAATTTTGTGAGGAGTTTAGTGAACTTCAGAGAAGCTCTTGGCCATCCAATGGTCTGGAATTTGAGAAAAATGCCATTTCTGAAAAAGGATATTTACAGGCCATACTTGAGGAAATTTTCCATTACATGCCTGTAGTGAAGGAATGCAGCAGTGATAAAATATTAGGGCACCAAAGCAAGCTTGAGGTAAGTTGGAGACATTCATATGATACATAGCTTAGTCCCATGGAGATGTGAATTCAAAGTGAGATTTACTTCATATCTTGTTGTGATTTTATGAGTGTTTGAATTACTATTTCAGTCATTATTTGAGTAACATTTGTAAATGTGGATCACATCTTTGCAGATGGAATCAAAACTATCTCTACGGCAGATGAAACCCTTGTTGGAGACATTACCAATGACAGACTTTTATTTGCAGAGGAAGTTCAACATGGCACAACATCTACAAGAAAAGTATATTCAATATTCTTCATTTGAGGAGATGTGCTCTAACTTGAGTCATGACCAAAAACATGAATACAACAAGGGCCGAATTGTTGCAGCATTGTGTCCGACAACTTTTCTTTATCATTTCAAAGTGCATATGTTTCAAGGCCCCTGTGATGGAAATTTCCTTCCTATGTTGAAAGCAGTTGCTTTTTTGGTAGCCGAAAAGATGCAGAAAGAATGCAACCAGAATGGAGTTGAAACTTCGACATTTTTTTATTTTGTTGATTTTGGAGCTCCTATTGATCCAAGAAGAACAATTACAACATGTCAAACTTTTTCAACAACTACAGGAATTGGAGAGGAGTTGCAAGTAGAAAATCCCATACAGTATGGCATTGTGCAAGACAACTTGACTGGAGCATATTATTTTGAAAGTGAAAAATCATCAGACCTTAACAATCTGAACATTGACAAGTCAAATGGTGTCATTGGAGTAAAAGTCACATCTATAGAAATGCAGGTCGAAATCATGTGGGAGGATGGGAGTTATTATTCAGGAGCATTGGAAGATTTTGCTTATGACCTTGAGCTCGACAATAACAAGCAATGTGCTCTTGAAGCATTTGGGGACTATAAAGGAGCACATTTTCTAAGAACTCGTGGCCTAAAATGTAGTCCCCTACTTGTCATTGCATTGGCAATGGCAATTCATAAGAAGGGACTGATTTTAACATGGAGTAATGGCAAGGGGCATATTGAAAGTAATTCAATACTTCCTTCTTTGAAACCTATGGAATTGGAAGTGTGGGAATGTCAAATCTTATATGGTGGTGATATCAATCAACTTGGAGAGGTTGTGGAATGGGGCATGAATCAATCTGATCAAAATTGTGCTTCTTCTAGTAGAAATAACCAATATCAAGTTGGATTGGAAGAGGATCAGGACCAAGACATGCATATTTCTAATATTCCCGTTGATACTTCCATGAATACTTGGATTTGTGAGAAGCCCAATGACACTTCTAAACACACTCTTAATACTATAGATTTGAATGCATTAGCGTCACAATTTAATGCCGGAGCACAAGATAAGCAGAGGTGGAGTATTGGATGTAAAGTTCTTGGTACTGGAGGTGAAATTGGTTTTGAGAAACAAAATTCTCAAGGCAAAAAGGTTGAGAATCAATCATACAAAAAGATGCAAGAGTTGTATTGGGAAGAGAAAGGAGGGTATATCATTGGCAAATTTCATGCTAGACATGACTTGCTTGAGGAAAGATTGTTTCAAGGTTCCCTTTTTGCTGAGCGTGACCTTAACTATTTGGTGGTTTATGATGGTTGTACAGCAAGTCATGTAAGTATATACTGGGCTAAAGTGACGCGTAATGAGTCAAGGCTTGAGTTGGAATGGATCACAGACATTTTTATCAAAGAAGGACCGGAAGAGATCAAAAAGATATTTAAAGGACTAAAAGGAGAGATGTTGGAAGTCAGAAGAAGATGCACTGAATTTTATGAAATTCCATTACAACAAAACTCAAAAGGACTCATGAAGAGGTTCATAAACAGGCTTTCAAATAAGGGTAGCTGCAAGGACATAAATGGGCTTTCAAACAAGGGTAATTGCAAGGATATTGCACTGCAAATGGTCCCTAAATTTGAGGGTCGTTCTAACGATGAATGGGAGCATATTATTGGTCTTCAACCTAACATCGGTTCTAATCAATTTTGGTGGAAGGCTTCCTACATGCAAGCAATTACCTACTCAAGAACCAGATATTCATCTGGCCTATTATTGTCAACTCACTCAACTAAGGAGCATGGTTTGAAATGGGGAAGCGCTAGAAGAAATTCTAGATGTGATGAATCAGATTATAAACATTACTTTAATGATGTTAAATCTTGTGCAAAATTCTCCAAACCACCTGAGTCATTGTCATCAAAATGGCATGAGCTGATTCATTGGGGTGGATTAAAGGAAACCTTGGTTTAATTTACAATTCTTGGCCCCATATTGTTCCATCACTTGTACCCTTGAATCATCATTTGTTGAGCTTGAGGTTGAAGGCAAGATCAATATTATACACAAGCTAGCTTAATAGACAGAGGCCCTTTCATTATGCTCTTTTACTACTAGGTAGCATGTGTTGACTCTACAATTGGAGTAGGATAATAACAATTGAAGTAGGACTATTACAATTGGAGAAGGATAATTGTAATCAGTGAGTCTTTCCATCTCTCATTTCACCATAGCAAAGTAGTCTAATTCATCATTAATTTTTCTTGGGAGATCATTGTGTAAATTGTACATATTGAATTAGGGGCATCTTTGTATTGGTACCTAGCAAGCATGCATTGTCAAGTTTGTTAGATTGTGGAAAAGCAATGATGAAGAACATTTTTATTATCATATTATTGAGCATTTATGAGATCTTTTATTGATTGTATAACTAATGTTGCTTATAATTAAGTAATACTATAGCAATATCGATTTGTTGTGTTGCCTTATTAGAAGTTAGATTGCCACAAAGCCATAGAATTAATATATCTCAAAAATTGGTTTAGTAAATCTAAAGTAATTAGTTTTATACTTTGGAAAGGTATTGGCATTGAATAATGTCCAAATGCAAGAGTACGTTCAATGAGTGTTTAATTTGAGACAAATTAATTTGGATTGGAAAATTACATTGTCCAAAGTTTCTAATACACACCAAATGAGAATTGGTGAACAACAAATGATTTTGTAGGAACCTCGCATTTGTGATTTTGGCAAATTTTAGTGCGCTAAGCTTGTGATGTTCAAGAGCTAAATTGAAAACTTTCAAGTTTTTAGATTGCTTTGTAGATGCTAAACAATCCAAACTTCATAGCTCTCAAATTTAGAATGATTGAGTACACTAAAGTAGATCTAAAATCTTAGATGGCTCTTAAGCTACTTGAATTCCTAGTTGAGAGGAATTTTTCAAAACCTTTGAGGTTTGAAATCTAGAACTAGTGTATATTGAGGTTGTCTACTTTGGTAGATGTTGATGTCAAGGACTATTAATTCTTATGAATGTTCGGGAGAAATTTAAGGTCATGAGAAAATTTTAGCAATGTTTTATTTTAAAGAGAATGTATAAAGCAAACTATTTGAAGCATTCAAAGAAGAAACAAGTTTTTGTTGCGAAGGTACACCGATGTTACTAAAAGTCATTTAGAATTATTAGCTGTTCAACATTGGCTGGTAGATTATTCTTGGAATAATTGAATATACTATGAAAATTGTGTCTACACATAAACAATTATTTCTTCATTTTGTAATGCATAAACCCTTACCAAATTTGTTGTACATGTTAAAATATAGAATTCAAAATAAAAAAGATGTCACAACATTTTGGAAACAAAAACCTCATTATAGCAATCATGATTGATTTCATTGATCAATTGATACGTAGATCAACAATGTTAATTAAACCACGTGAACCAAATACAATCACAGATTGTGAAATTTGATAAAAATGACCGTTTCAAGAAGTTGGGCCTTTTTTAACCCATAAACCACGTTGTGGACGTTTGGCATCTGATGAATGATAAGGAATTCTCTTGTGTAGGACAAAAGTGCAACTATTCATTTTCAGAATTTTGTGTAAAAAGTGGAGAACTTCTACAGTAGCTTGACTTCTAATGAGTGTTTTTTGGATTTTTTTAGACCAATGATTCTCACTATCCCAAAATGGATTATTTCCACGGTCATCAATCCATCCTTTAATCCCTAAAGGCCCAAAGTCCCCTCGGGGGACACTTGGGATTTCGAGCAGGCTCGTGTGACCTGAAATTTTGAGCTAATTTTTTGAAACTTTTTTTGAAGATAGGGAATCACATTAGCTTTCTAAAAATATAATTGTTTTTCAATCGGTGCCCGGGAGCAAAAGTTTTGCCATCCAAAGTCTTAAAAGCAGTTCGCCGGGCAGAAAAAAAAACACAAAAAATGACTTTTTTTTTATAAAAAAAATTTCCTCAAAGATTATGTTTCTATCTACATCTGAAGCTTTGATTCATTCTATTTGGACTGAAAATGAGAAAGTTATGAACAATCTTGTTTTTCAGGCAGTCTAAGTGTCTTCTTCAAAAACAACTTATAAAATTCATTTTTGAATGCAATTTTCAAATTTTTTCAATTTTTTTTTTGACAAAGTTAAGTTTGTTTCTAAAAACAATCCCACGGTTGGGATTATGGTGTTTTAATTCCATCTAAGAGCTATTAAAGATTTAGTGTTTTGTTCAATTTTGGACCTACTCCTACTTAACAATTTTTTTATTTGTGAAAATCAAGTTTTGACATTCTGAATGTTTTTTTCCCGACTCTCAACTCAAATGTTCAACATAAAAAAATTTAACTTTATGGTGTGTAGTGCAAAAAAATTCCACAAATGGCGGTCAAAGTCATCTGAAATTGCAAACTAGAGTTAAAAAAACTTATTTTTCCAACTTCGATTGCTAATATCTTCCAATCCCTACGGTCAAACTTCATGAAAATTTTACTACATGATCTGAGACAAGTGAAGTAGAAGATCCTACGTTAGATTCTTAAAAAAATATTTTTTTTGGTTTCTTGAGTGATCGCAGCAGAAATGGCAATTTTCAGTGGTTTCGAAGCCAGAAAATGCCATGGGCCTTTAGGGGTTAAGGGGTAAACACTTAAGTTACCAGAAATTTGTACCAGTCTTTGTTTAGAGTATTGTGCACTTTGATGCCACAATTTTGGTCAATATAACCATAAACTTACCTACATTTTGGAATTAAATTATGCTAAACAACAATCTAGACATTGCTAAAACCAATACACTTTATTAGTGGACATAAGTTTAATATCTAAACCTTATCATACTCGAAAACAACATCATACATGTAATGGATGATTGCACGAAACACATGTACTATCTGGTTGCATATTTTTTTTGGACCGCTAAAACTTTTGCTATAACTTTTGATTTATAGTTTCAATGCCAAAACCAAAAAAAGCTTCCTAGATGTCCTGATTGTAATTGTATTCCTTATTTTTTTTAAATTAAAAAAATCAATTTATATTTAAAATTAAATTTTGTTAATTTGTCACACTTTAACGTTTAGGGGTTTTTAGTACTATTGAGCGGTTTAAATTAATGATTTTCAGTTGAAATTTCTATGGTATATTTTCCTAGTAGGTAGACATATTCTTGCCAAAGATCATTTAAAAATACATTATTTTATATCCTCCACAGTTGTGCAAATAGGCCTCCATTGCACGCTCACTTGTGAACATTGGAAATGGTTTTGACTTCATTTTATTGTCAAATCTCATCACCAAGAAGTCCTCCCAAATGGCCAATTTTTAGTTTTGTTCAAAATTATTTTTTCTATTTTCTACAAATTAAAATGTCAAAGGATGTATTTTCTGGGACAATTCTGCAGACTATTCTAGCGAAGAGGAAAATACATCCTTTGACATTTTAATTTGTAGAAAATAGAAAAAATAATTTTGAACAAAACTAAAAATTGGCCATTTGGGAGGACTTCTTGGTGATGAGATTTGACAATAAAATGAAGTCAAAACCATTTCCACTGTTCACAAGTGAGCGCGCAAGGAAGGCCTATTTGTACAGCTATGGAGGATATAAAATAATGTATTTTTAAATGATCTTGGCAAGAATATGTCTACCTACTAGGGGAATATACCATAGAAATTTCAATTGAAATCATTAATTTAAACCACTCAATAGTACTAAAAATCCCTAATTGTTAAAGTGTGACAAATTAACAAAATTGAATTTTAAATATAAATTGATTTTTTTTAATTTTTGAAAAATAAGGGATACAATTACAATCAAGACATCTAGGAAGAGTTTTTTTGCTTTTGGCATTGAACCTATAAATCAAATGTTATAGCAAAAGTTTTAGCGGTTAAAAAAAAATGCAACTAGACGGTACAGGTGTTTGTGCAATCACCCTAATATGTGATGTTTAATAATATATGAGACATATAGGAGGTGCATTCATGATCCAAATTTGAAGTGCCGTGTGTTATTGATTTTGTCTCAACATAAATACAAATTTTGTGACTACTATATACCTCAAGCCATGCACCCTTCAAGCTATGCACCTTTTGTGTCAATATACACAAAAAAAACCCATGTTATAGTGTCCAAAAATTGGACTTCCAAGACCTTTAAGGAATAATACAGGAATAAAGCTCAAAAAGGGGATTAAACAAAAGCCTCAGAAACCATGTAAAGTTCAAAAATAACGGTCCAATAATTCAATTACACATAATAAAGGGACTCTTTATAAAGGTTAATAGTTTCAAATTATCCCTTCTCAAGAACATTTAAAGGGTTTAAAAATAATATTAATGAAATGTCTTCATAATTTTCTATAAACATCCAAATTTATCAAAATCTTTTTAGAATATGTGTGTTATTCTGTACCCCCTTTTCAAATACCCTTTGAACTCGGGATTTGAAAAACACTTAAAGAGCACTCTGGGCTAATTATGACTTGTTTGCAAATTAAACTATCCCATCCAAATTCTTGCCTAAAATGAAGTCTTCATACATGAGAGCCTAGGGCAATTTTATAAAGACTTGTTTTGAGACTTTGAAATGTCATAGTGTATTCATATGAAGTCCAAAAAATGCATTCTAAGAGAATCTACCAACAAGGACCAACAAATATTTTTATAGTTTAATAGTACAAAACATGCTCACAACCATATTCAAACACATTCAGGTGTTGTTATTTTCACTGCTTCCCCAAATCTTTCAATCCACAAAATAATTACATAAAAAAAACTAACTTATAATTGACCATGTATAGTGAATCTATACTCCAGCAATCATCATTTAAGACGTCTCCTTGAGTTCCTTCTCAAGAGCTATTATCATAAACCTCTAACAGGCCTGCAATATTATTCAGAAGCATTCCTGTTTGTTGAATGAAGCACCTCATAAATGTCAGCTGAACACCCTTTACTAAGACCACAAATTAAGGATAGATCACCTGCTTGCCTCTGAGTTCAAAGCCCAAAATTGCTTGTTTCAATCATGATGCTGAAACTGCACAACTTTCAGATCTTCATTTCTGCAGGTCATCTTTTTCTTCCCATCCTTTCATGAATTGATTCCGAACCTTGCAAATCAATTACCTGTGCAGCACCTGTTGGAGATTACCACCCAAGACACTGTTGCTTTGGGTTCCATCCCAGTGTATCATCTTCAGTTTTGTACATTCATCCAAATATTATCGGATGTTAAGGTTTAGGGTTAGGACTTGTAGTTAACTGGCACCTAACACTGGTTGTCTAATTAATCATCACTAATAATATTTGCTCATTGGCAGAGTCAATTTGTGTCCATGATTGTGTCCATGGTATTATAGAGCTCGAGTCCAGATTCTTATCAGCGACAGAAGTCACTAATAGCTAGAACTTATCTTTCTCAGTAGTATCGCACATTAGATCATTCGACACATACAGTCTCTCAAGAGAGAGCCGCTACCATGGATCCAACCGGCAAAGATGTCATGAAACTCAGTGGTCCTTCCAACCACATTATTTGGAGCTACAAGCTTCAAATGATACCACTACAGAAGGAGCTCTAAGCGATTCATTGAACTTCTACCTTCAACTGCGGCTCCCACAATGCAACTTCTAGAGTCACTATTGCAACAGGAGCAACAGAATCGAGAGCCATGGCGTCAGTAGCCACCATTGCAGCCGCAGCAACAAAAAAAAAACGAACTTCGATTCTGAGCAAGCCGCAATATCATATTTATGGTGATAGACTCACACAGGGAGATCATTTGGTTTCCTATTGTAGTAAAACACCACAATTTACTATCTCTTTTACTATCAATTTAACACTAAAGTAGCAAATCACACAACGTAGGGAACACACTACCATCTCTACATTTTGAAACTAGTGAATGACAATGTAGTAAATGGAAAATGTAGTAATTGATAAAAAAACTAGCCACGAGGTTCAAACCTTGGACCTCATCCTTGGGGCCCAAGGCTCATTACCACTATACCATGCTCTAACTCCTATGAATACAATTGGAATGTTTATCTATTTACTTAGTAATTGATAAAATGTAGTAATTTTGAAACTAGTGAATGACAATGTAGTGATTTTGTCTGTAAATAGTAAAAGTGTGTTGTTTACCGTGTTATATGGGTGAATGCAAGAAACACATGTACTATTTTGCATCACACCTTGCGTTTTGATTAGTTTTTTGGCCATAACTTTTGCGTTCTGGCTCCAAATGACTCAAGATTTATAGGTAAGGTACTCTTGACTATTATACACTTTGCCTAATTTTTTGTAATATTCAAAAATATTTTATTGTCCAAAAATAGCCCCAAATTATATGTCACACTTGCCAATTTAGAGTTTTTTAGTACTATTTAGTACCCCCCCAAACGAATTTTGAACTGAAATTTGGAGGGCATGGTCTTCTAGTAGATTTGTAGATATGTAGGGAAGGAATTCTAAAAATAGTGAATTGTATGTGGTGTGGAAGTCCACAAAGTGCGCTTCTTTCTCCTTATATTTTGAAATATATAAAATATTATTTTGGAGTTTTTTGGGGTGAATGACCATCTCCACAGAGTTGTTACAAATGGCCAATTTCCATTTTATATATTTAATTTTATTTCCTATTTTAAACTAATTTATACATCAAAATATCTATTTTCTTAAGATTTGGCACTTTTTTAGTTCTCTAGCTTAAAGAGTTTTTCTATGCATTTCCTTTGGTGGTTACCTTCATCTTAAAGGTATATGCGTTAGCCATATTTTTTTTGTTTTTCAAAAATTATTTTTCTAATTTCATAGTACTCCAGAAGAAAAATCATGAGTACTGTAAAAACGCAACAAAATCAGCAGGTGTTTCTTGCATTCACAATAGCAAATTGATTGAAATTGCACATAGCAATTCTAAATTTCCACATGCTGATGCTTTGATAAGTGGTGTTATCCATGATTTTACTACGTTGACAATATGGAAAAACAAAATAATCTCCATGTGTTCAATCATTCTCAATCAGTATTCCACTTGACAGACCCACAAGCTATTTGGTTCCGTTTGAAAAGCATGTGCAATATCAACAGCTCCTCATGACACATGTCTCTGAAAGAACAATTCTATTCTCTCTCTAATTAGCAGAAGGGAAGGGCATTAGTGAAACACCTTAAAGAGATAAACCTAATTGTCACACAACTTGTAGATCTAGGTGTAGTAACACCAAATGAGGACTTTGTCCTTGATCTAACGCTTAGCAGCTTATCTAGAAGTTGGTCCACCTTTAAATAAATCTAGAAAGGACGGGAAAGGCTCCCCGCCTTCCTGGAACTAGAAGGTCTTCTTTTGTACTGTAGGAAGAAATAGGTCGTAATCAAGACAAACAGAGGGACGACATAGAAGAAATCAACTTTGTCAGAAACTCAAACAATCAGTCCTGAGGTGCTGCCACATGGAACAATAGATCAAGCCGCAACTCTTGTGGGCATGGATTGTACTCCAGCTACTCCCAAGACAATCCCAAATCTGATTCACTCCAACGCCTTGACTCAAAGCGGCAAGTTATTAAGCACAAATGTGGTTAGACATGCCACTAAGCATGGGAATGTGATGAGATCATGCTTGAAACAAGGATCAAGGAAATGCATCTCAAACTGTCCAAGATAAAAAATCAACAGGCACAGCTACACAAACATGACCGAAGATGATCCAGATGAAGAAGAAGAAGAAATTGCTCCACCTTCACACACTCCATGTGCATCGTAGCCTTTGGGGACGATAATGGTGCCAAATCATACTAGGTCATCAATGCTTATTTCACCAGTCTTGAAGTCAAAGGAGACTGTTTCTTGAATTTCGGAGCCTCATCCCAAGTTACTGTTAACGGTCACTTACGTGATAATGTTTATTCTTCTAGCATTCCTTGCATCAAAACCGCAAGAAGGCAGATGATGTGAGTGGTTGGTCAAGGAGCTGGGTGATTGCAAGAAACACTTGTACTATTTGTTGCGTTTTGTATTTTTGGACTTATGGTACTTTTTGTACTATGAATCACCTTTAGTAGTATTGAAGGCATGAAACATAAAATTTGAATGGTCTGTAGGATTTCAAATTTACTATTCCGACAATATGTGATGTTAATCATTGGATGACAAAAATGGATGGAAATACTTAACCCCTAAAGGACCAAGTCCTTTTTTCTGCCAGAAAACACTCAAAACTGCCATTTCTACAACAAAAAGTAAAAAAAAAATTTAATTGTTTTTTTTTTTCACATCTAACCGTAGGATCTGATACCTAACTAGTATGAGAGTGTGTGGAAATTTTTTTAGAATTTTTGACCGCACAGATTGCAAGATATCTGCGTTTAAAGTGAAAAAAACAAGTTTTTCAGCACACTGCGGGACAAGATTTTTTGACTTTGAACATTTTTAACTTAAAATTTTTTCACTACAGAGTTTTGAGCTTTAAATCTTTATAGTGGAGAATTGAGTTGAGAGTCTAGGAAAAAAAAGAAAAATTCAAAAAAACTTAATTATCATTCTTAAAAAAAGTTGTTAAGTAGAAGTAGGTATGAGATAGAAGGAAATTCTAAAATATCAATATATTTTAGATGGAATTAAAATGCACTAATCCCAATGGTGAGATTGTTCTAACAAGTAAATCAGACCATGCAAAAAAAAAAATTGAAATATTTGAAGAATTGCATTCAAAAATGAATCCTACAAGTTATTTTTTTCAAGAAGATGCTCTAACTGCCCGAAAAACAAGAATGTCCATAACTTTCTCATAACATATCCAAATGAAATGAATCAAAGCTTTCCAAATAGGCAAAAATATAATCTATGAGAAAAAAAATATTAAAAAAAAAATTCAAATTTTTGTCCATTTTTTTTTTGCTGCCCAGGCTGCCCCGCATCCCTTGTTTTGAGCTTATTTGGTCATAACTTTTGTTCCCGAGCACCGATTGTGAAAAAAATTATATTCCCACAAAGCTTATCAATTTTTCTATCTCCAAAAAAAAATTCAAAAAATCACAACAAAATTTCAGCCCGTAGGTACCTGCCCGAAATCGCATTTGTCCCCCAAAGGGACAACGGTCCTTTAGGGGTTAATTTGACTTTAAAAAATAATTTAAATTGGCAGATAGAAGATATCACAAGCCTTAGCAATACTATTGAGTCTTTTTGTGTACCCTAAAATACTATTTTGAGCCACATGCTACAATTTACCCTAGAAAATGAGACTTTCACGTTTCTATTTTTGAAAATTAGGAAATGAGTTTGAAAATTTTATTTTAAAAATGGCCATTGTTGCCGACTAAGAGCGAAGTAGGAAGATCAAAGTTAGAACTAAAAAAGCATTTTTAATTCAACATAAATTCAACATAAATATAGCACACTTTAAGCCAATATAAAACACACTTGGAAAATGTTTTTGGAAATCCCTCTCTTGAGAAGGTGTATTTCTATTAGAAAAGCTAGCCTACCAAATTTGATGATGTAACTCTTCAAAAAAGGTACTTGATAGTACTAAAAACCACCAAAACCGCATGTGTGACATATATTCTAAATTCAATTTCACCTATTAAATTAATTTTGAAAAAATTGAAATAATTCAAGTGCATTTTCTATTGCTATAGAAATCTTGCTTTTGAATTTCATATTCATTCAATCATTTTTGCAATACTTATGGCACAAAACAACTTCCGCATTGAATGTGTGACGGAAAATAGTACATGTGTTTCTTGCAATCACCCAGCTATAACCATTCCAAATGTTTCTAGTGAAAACAAACAGATTCCAACAGTTCTCTGCATTCCGGATGTAAATTTTTTTAATTTCTAGTAGGAAAAGTTACAAGTTTTGGATACAAAGTTCAATTTGACTCTAAACATTGTTACATTTTTGACAATGGCAACCTAGACCAAATCTTCCTAAAAGGTATTAAAGATGATAGAAACAAACTTTGTAGCGTAGAAAATATATCCTCTCAAACAATCATAAGAAATAGCTCAAGTATTACTAACCTAGTACATGTAGCAAGAACATCGCCAGCTAGCTTAGAACCCATGGCACGCAAACCTGTTGCTACCCCCAAATAGCCAGACACGTCATCAACCTCTAAAATAGTCCTCAGCTAAGATAAAACTGTGGTATGGGCGTTTTCAAGCTGCAGGTACTCCAATGGCTTGCATTTTTGGACTGCATTTTTTGTGCAAAATTATGCACATGAAGCATTTTTAATTTTGAATGATCATTTTGAAATTTGTTTTGTAATGAACTCTTGTGAAACTAAAAATATATAAATTGGATTATAGAAAATTTTATGTATATACATAACCTACATCTTTAAAAATATCAATATTTTAAAGATTTAGGAATTAAGATTCTCCTTTCAAACTATTTCAAAAAAAGGCAAGGTGTTAAATGGGTGTTTTTATCACAAAGAAATAGAAAAATGTATAGTATTTTTTTTTATTGGATGTGGCTCTTGTATGTCTAAATTATTTTCAGATCTAATAATTTAAAAAATCGAAATTAGATTTAACGAGTAAAAAATGTTGTTTGAAAAAATACATGTTTGAATTATATTTGAAATGATAAAAAATTGTTTTTGAGTTTTGAGTTGAAAGACAAGTCTTCCTTTTATTCAATTATAGATGTGGGAATTTTTGGCACTAGATTATAAATAAATAATGTTTCCTCAGTACATTTATACTTTTAGAACAACGTGACAGGCCTTAAAAGAACTCTTATTGGTAGGTTTCCTAATTAAGAAGCGCACCATGGTCACCACCAGCACGCTCCAGCTGGTCCATATTGACCTATGTGGGCCAATGCCCACCATATCACATCAAGGAAGCAGGTACATATTGACTTTCATTGATGACTTTTCTCACAAGACTTGGCTTTATTTTTTGTTGGGATAGTAGATAAGTTTAAACAATTCAAATCTTTGGTAGAAATCGAGAGTTGCAAGATTAAATCCATTATGAGCAATAGGGGGGAGAAAATATGTCAACTCATGTCATCTCATTCTACAATTCTCATGGTATTTATAGACAACTCACAACAGGCTACTCACCTCACTGGGATGGAGTAGCTACTTTTGGAGGGCATCAAAACTATAGTGGCAGGAACCAAAATTCCTAAATCCCTATGAGAAGAAGTAGCAAAAACAATTAACTACATTCAAAGCAGATCCCCCAATAAAACCCTGAAACTTAAAACCCTAGAGGAGGCTTATACATAAATCAAGCCAACCTCAGTCACCTTAGGGTCATAGGATCATTAGGATGCGTCAAAATTTTCTATATTTCAAATGTTAGAAGACAGAAATTTGACCCCAAATCTCTCACTACCATCATGGTAGGCTATGACAGGCATAGAAAAGCATATAGATGGTACGATCCACCGTCGAGAAAAATACTTGTCAATACAGATGTGAGGTTTGACGAACAAAACCTTGGTCCAAAAATTATAGAGATCACAGAACTTCTAGAGGACCACCTATTTCCAAAAACAATATTGATCCCATAGCCTCGCCAAGCACCAACTAGACTGAACACTATACTTGACCAACAAAGCTAAAATCTTTGTCAAAATTGGCTCGCAGATTATTCATTCCAACAACCAATGATCAAGACTCCCAACCTAACATTGCAATACCACTACCCACCCCACCGAGATACCAACAATTTTGTAAACCCCTCGTAGATTGTAGAGATCCAAACGTCAAAATATCAGACTAGAAAACTATGACCATTTGCATTTCCACAGACAACTTCGACGTATGCTCACTTGTCTCTAGTCCAAAACTTGATCAGCCCTTCGAGATAGAAAATAACTTTTGACCAAGGTCAACATGATCTCGGGTGGCAAACTGCAATGCAGTAGCAATGGATTCTATTTGGAAGAACAACACCTGGCCTCTTGAGCCACTACTAGTACGTCAATGTTCCATTATGTGCAAATGGATTATTAAAATAAAACTTGGTATATGATACCAACCTACTTGGAAGAAGGTGAGTCTTGTCGCTAGAGACTTTGAACAACAAAATTGCATTGATTTTACTGAGGCATTTGCCTCCATCATCATATGGGCAACATCCAGACTACCATTGCCCTTGCAACAACCAAACAATGGAATATCCACCATATAGACATTTGCACTGCATTTTCACAGAAAGAGCCTTCATGTATCAACCACCCCTACTTTCGGATCACACGACAACCAAAACTTATTCTATAAGGTGCACAAATCTCTTCATGGCCTGAAGCAAATCCACGTGTGGTATGAACTGATTGACGTAGCATTACATATAATGTCTTGGCCTCAAGAGAAGCAATTCCAATGGCAACATGTAGTACATGCATAAGGACAGGGAGACATTGATTCTTATGCTATATGAAGATGATTTATTCATAATTGGAAGTTCAGACAAACTCATTGACTGACTCAAGACCTTCCTTCATACCGAGTTCGATAGGACTTGGGCAAGATAAAAAAATACCTTGGAATTTCCTTTACAACTCTTAAAGCATTCTCAATGCGACATTTGCTGATGCACTGCAACGGGAAGTTCTGCATGGGTTACAGAGAAGCACCGAAAACTTGACCCAATGCTGATAGCAGCTTGCACGTTACCTTCACGGGTTCGGCATTTTCTGGCTCTGCCTCAGCAAAAAGTTGTCCTTTGTTGTGCCCTCCAAACTCCTCTCTCCTCCTTGGTCAACAACAATAATAGCAAAGATTGAGTGTAGATTCCACCACAGTCGCTGCTCCCAACCTTTCCCACCTCCCGCTTCCCCCACTTCCATGTCTTTACGCCATTTCCAGTTTCCAGTGACGACTATCGCATTGAGGCGCCTGCAATGGGAAAAAGCATAGTGAAGAAAAGGAGACAGGGAAAGGGGACTGCATGTACCATTGCAGTGATTTTTTACGCACGTAGCATTGAGGATGCCCTTAGTCAATCATCAGCATGCATACGCAACCTCAGTACTCAGAGAGTTTGGTATGGCGGAGTACAAGACAACACTTGCACCATTGCATGAAGGCCGAGTCTTAGTGACTAAATATGGTCTCCCTTTATGTTGATGTACCCACATACCGTTGTCTCATAGACAAACTTATCTTCTTGACTGCAACCCATCCCAACGTGTCCTATGCAATAAATTGTGTTAGCAATTTTATGAACAATCTACAATAATCCCACATGGATGCTACCGAAAGCACATTCTACATTATCTCAAAGGGACTCTTGACTACGGTATTCTCTATATATAGCACGGGAACCAAAGTTGAAGTTAAGGGATTTATGGATGTGGACTGGGGCTCGTGTCTTGAGACTTGACGGTCCATGGAGTTATACACATTTACTTTAGCTGGAGGACCGATCAGCTAGCAATCGAAACACCAACTAACAGTCTTGCCCTCATCCACAAAGTCCGAATACAAAGCCCTTAGCGATAGAGAGGCTTAGTTGTCTAGATCACCGGTTTCTCCTAGAGTTATAGGTCACCACCCAACCACAATACTTTATCTACCACCAAAACTCATAGCCAAGCTCTTTAAAAACCAATCTCTGGAATCAAGCAATTGCAACAATCAAAGTACTATGAAGCTATCTCAAAACTTTATATTCCACGCACGTTCAAAGCACACCGAAATACACTATCACTTTACCAAAGAAAGAGTATTAGCTGGAAAAATCCAATTATATTACATCAACACCAACACCTAACCAACGGATGCACTTACTCATAACCTTCCGGAAAGGTCAAATTTGATAGACACACGAACCTCCCTAGGGCTATATAGTTTCTCTAGTCTGAGAAACCCTAGAAATTTCAATCACAATAGCCTTGCTTCTGAACCCCTACAAAACAGAAGGGCTAAACAGATATTCCTGAGCTTCTTTCAAAAGACTAAAATTTATTGAAATCTTGTCCGCTATATGCTTGTTACAATCCAGGTGTTCGTCTCTGCCGAACAGCTTAGAACTTCTGCAGCGCTCCAGACACTCCTCGTCGAAAATCAACGCCAGTGTGACTGCGATTGCCACAACTATGAACAAGCGCCTCTAGAAGCGACTCAAAATCAGAGCGTTGAAATTCACTGCCTTTGTCGGAGCAAGCACCATCCAACTCGCAATCCACCGCGCGATCAACAACCTGAATTGAAATCCGTTGCCCACCGGTTGCGCCAGGAACGCCCACATTACCCACACCAACAAGCCTGCAAGCTCGCTCAAGCTCAACGTCTGTACTGTACAGTACAGACTTCGCCCAACCCGCAACCCGATTCTCCTAACCTGCGAGCATTGTTGTTCGGGAACACAGGAAACTTGTATCGCGTTCCCGGTGTTCATTCCCGGTGCATTCCCGGTGAGTCTCACTTTTCCCACTGATCTTTAAAGTTTGACACCTGTACAAACGTTACTAATTACAATAATTTTGGACACATGTCGCAACGACTCAAACACAGGGAAATGTGAGACTCACCGGGAATTCACCGGGAATCAACACCAGGAATGTGTTACAAGTTTCCTGTGGAATTGTGGCGCAAGATATAATGACCTCCTAGCAAATTTCTTTAAAGTCTTGCAATTTCAAGCCTCAAATGCTCAAACTAAAGAGAATAAGATTACATTAGAAAACCTTATGATAAATAATTGAAACTCCTCCAACATGTTCAAATCATATTGATAGATCATTCTTTCTTCGCTCCATTGATATATTGCATAAATTTTTTTGAAGCTTCTTCAATAGATATGAATTGGATGAAGTACATGTTTTACAATGTTTATCATAGAGTGACCTAGTGGATGGATGGTGAAGCACTGGCGGGGTTAACAAATATGGTGTACTAACCATTGATTTTCATCATCAAAATGAAAAAATGTCAAGAAATCCGCATTTTCATAGGAATTTCTAGCCTAGGCACTTCATATTGTCAGATATAAGGTAGGAGATCCTATATATGTCACAATTTAGAAGGTATTTTATTTGTGCCATTGTGCATTAGTAGTATACAATTCAAACTTCTAAATGCACTCTATTGGAATATAGTGAACACAAATATTCATATGGCACTAATAAAGTAAGCATCCCAATTGTGACACCTTCCGTTCTCAAACACCTAAAAAATAGATTTGAATTAACACTTTCAGGATATAGAACTTTAACAACTTTTTAAGCAACCAATAAGAAATGAGAGTTTTCGAAGCAACCAAATGAGAGTTGAGATATTTCATACTTCAAGGGTGTCCTTTGAAGGTGAGCCTAGTCTAATGTATACATAGGGTGTCTTATGTTTTCAACTTTGAAAATTTGTAAAATATTATTGAATCATCAGAAAATTACATAACCGCTTGGATTGCATTCCTCTTGAATGTGTTTACTAATAATCTGATCAAATTTTTTGTTTTGGGGTCATTCCACTGAAATAGTGGAGCCAAGAAAGTGATGCTTTGAACCCAATAACAGTTGTAACTACAACAGCTTCAGAGCAAGATTGTGTCGATGCTAACCCAACGGAGAACGCCTCCATGCTCGTGTGTAGATGTTTACGAGAAGCCCCAATAGAGAGATTAAGAGTACTGAGTTGGAAGAATCGGTTGTTGAAGTTCAGAAATTGCATAAGTTCGGCATTCTTCTAGTGTGAAACGGAAATATAACTTCTCCTATTCGAATCGCAAGGTGGGAGAATTTGAGCTTGAGCTGAAATTAATGCACGTTGAATCATGGTAAGTATCCGAGGCAGTTTTTTTTAGGCGATAAAAAGACTAATAGCACCAAAAATTTATTTGTTGCACCAAGCCCTTAAAAAAGATCAGAGATAAAAAAGTTTAAAAAGCCAGATGTAGATCTTGGATCACACCCTCACAACCACTACCTCGACAATGACTACTGGAGTTTGTCACCCTATCGCCACCTATGTAGATGTTGATTCAACAACTTTTCATCCGCAATCGCCTTAAATATACCAAAGTTACAAATATGGGCATAGACTGTAGCCACCATAATGTTTCTAGAATTGAGAATACAATCACTTGGGGCCTCTCTTAGTTTTTCTTTGCTTCTCTTGTCTTCTTCTTTGTCCAACCTCTGTGGCTTGAGTGCGTTTTTTTCTCATTTTGCAATGAAATCCATATATTTCAAAGAAAACAAATCAAAAAAGAGAGATTGTTGCACCTACTTGTGGGGAAACAGATTCAGCTCTACCTATTTTACTCCAATTCAAGAGCTAAAATTGCCAAAGGTGTTTTTTCGGGTTTTGTTTTGAAGCCATACAACTTATACTAATTTCTGACTTGGAGCCAATTTTTGCACCAAAAAAAAATTTGAGGGCGCCTAACCTCAGCCACTTACTTTTCACTTGGAGCCCACATTCAGATTCCCTTAAAATTAAAAAAAAAACACTGATCCGAGGTGGGATGGCAGTTGATGCAGATGTGATCGAGATGGCCCTAGAGCAACTTGCAATTTGATAAAAGAATTTTCTGAAGGACTCAGATACTGAGGCTTCTCCAGAAAAGCATTTGAGAAATACATGATCGTCAAGCAAGGTCAGTGAGTGGTTTGACGTCAATCAGTGTTCTCAATGGGTAAAATTAAACTTGGATAGCTGATATGGTACAGTATTACGTTTGAAGCATCTTGAACTTTCACCACGACCAGTTGGTGACACTTTTTATTATCCTGCGTATAAGCTCGTTAATTAGTATCCTTCGATCCCCGAGAAGATCTTGCGAATCCTGATACTCATTTAGGAATGCAGGAAATACTTAAAAATTGTAGAGTTACGGGCTACGACGTGCCCACAGATGGCCAGATGAGGAGAAAGCTCGCTCTCAAGATTTCTATGAAACCCTCCTAAAAGTTTCATCACTGCAGAGCAACAAACATGGAGATGGAGTTCCAAGTCGCCTACGCATGCAACAATAGACGATAACACAAAACGGCAGAAGGAAAAGAAAACAAAATCTTTTGATAATACCACCTTCAGAAATGTACAGGTTCTACTGGCGCACAGAAGGTACAAATGACATCAGTCAAACCCTCGCCGCAAAGCAAGAACCATCCCTCTTTCTAGCACGGTATGTAGGCACCAGCACAACAACGTGTACATCGCCATGTCTCAGTCCACAGTGCGTCACAGCAGCATATTCATTCTCAGAAAACTTGATCACTCAGCACTTCTTAGAGGTTTGCTGCCACACAAGCCTAAGCTTTCGGCGCAAGGGTGTATCCTCCTCGTGATCATATGAAAGGGAATTCCAACCAAAGCCACGCACTAATAGATTCTTTCTAAGAAACGTTAACATAGCGTCTACGATGTGGTTACTCAGTACTTCTTAGAGGTTTGCAGCCACAGAAGCCGTAGCTTTCAGCGCAAAAACGTATCCTCATAGTAACCAAACTAACCAGACGCACCAAGCACATCACACAAACGCAATTACGTCCGAATCCATGCAATATCTAAATTCACAGAAAAACTTTCCCGCAATTCTAACAAATATTAAGCAAGAACTCTCCGTGATCGACACAAACAAGCTTGGTATACTACACGCAGCGACAGACGGAGGTTCCTCTTTGTAGGAGTGGCAGAACCCTAACCAAACCCTAACCAAACCCTAAACCATTTGGACTGTTAGATGAATGACAATTCTTGGATGATGATGCACCAGAAACTGTTCATCCTTCTCAGAGGCTTACTACCGTCAAATAATTCAGAGCGTGTGCCTAAATGTTGGGGCGGGTCCCAATGGGAATCCCGTGTTCGTTGACCCGGCCCTGTTGCCGCATCGTCTTCTTCAGCTGTCACGAGCTTCGTGTGCCGTTCCATCGCCGCCTCGTTGGGTGGGACAATTTCGCAGCATATTCTCTCCGACTCTTTCATTTTTTTCATTTTTTTCATTTCGCAGACAATGAAAATTGCGCTTTGATGTCTAAGGGGGTTTGTTGCGTTCGTTCGATGTTGGGGGCATTGTGTTCGTTCGATGATGTAGCAGTTGCGGTTTGATGTTTGGAATGAGATGTAGCAGTTGCTTCTTGAAATCGGAAGAAGAGATGCTGTCGCGGTGCGTTTGAATCTTGCTCGTGGAGATCTGTGCAGATCTGTGGAGGCAAGCGAAGGGCGGCATTTCTTGCCTGCCTTCTTGATTCTCGCTCTGTCTAGGCTGTGGCAGAGAGATCGTGATTAGGTCCTTACAAAGGCATCTGGCGTGTCGTCATGTGGTCCTCCATGTCTGTTAGAACTGCTCCGGCGGTGGCAGCTGCGGTGACCACAGCAGCTGGATGTGGCGGCTCTGCAGCAGGATTGCTGCTTGCCTCGTTTAACGCGGACTCTTCCGAGCGGTCCTCGGCGCAGTCGAATTCTCCTGATGTTGAGAAGTCAGAGGCACAGTCTACTCGGAAGTGATGAGGCTCCTGAGCATGTATCAGCCTCTTCGTCATCCTCTGGCAATTTTTTCGAGAGCCAGTGATGTGCAGGTAGGCCTTTGTTTATGCCTCTAGAAGCACCACCGATATCGCATATTTTTCCGTCTTCTACGTCTTTTTTCTCAGTGATTTATTTTTGTATGAGTTACACATGCGACATAGTACTGAGATCTAAAGGAGCTACAGAAGAATAAAGCTTAGATTGGTCCGCTGTTTTTGCGTTTGAAACTAGAAGTTCTTTATTCGGCTCTGTTGCTGGTCGTCTCGATGTTTACCTGATGATTACTTAGCGTACTATCTTGAAGTCGCCTCCTTGTCACAGAATCTCTCTGGGCTAGAAAATCACGTTGTTTAAGATTGACGTATACCATGTTAGTCTGAATGTGGATATTGCGATGATTTTGTCCGTTTCAATAGCTAGGTCGTCTCAGTTAGTGACCTAATTCATTTGTTTTACTTTCCCGCAGCAACCATGGAGTTGTTCATCAATTAATTAGCCAGTTGGTTTGGTGTCAGATTCTGAATGTTGCATCCCCGGTCGTTATGTAGAATGTTCTGAAACTTCGTTAATAGCATTCTTCGTCAAGTTTGCACACTGAACGTTTGCCAGAAAAGTTAGACTAGAGGAGATGATGAATATACAATCGCTCAGAAGTTGGCTCATGTTGGCTTTATGTTGTACAGGCAGATGCAATGTACTGGACGGGTGGGTGACTCTCTGTTATCAAGGGTTATAATTTCTTTGAGATTGCCTTTCAAGTCTCTCTGCCTCGACTATCATTGGTAACAACAACTAAGGACGATGTCTATTCTTCAGCGAAGCACATTGCTTCTGCTTGTAATTGTTGAGCCTCTCTTTATCTTGACATAGCCCAAGTCTATAACTTGGGCTCATTCTTTTCTAATCTGTTCGTCGTGATAAATGTTGGGTATTTTGTTTTCATACGAACTCTGGCGCTTTGCAGTCTCTGGTTTTCTGGGTGGGAATGCTTTACATTTGTTTATGTCCAAGGGACACCAATATCGCAATTTCGGTACTGAAACTTGCAGTCTTTGGGCCTCACCTGATTGAAACCAATTTCCATGTGGAGCTGGATTTTGTTTTGCTTGAGATCTAGTGGAATGGATGTGCAGCTCGTCCACCACTTCCGTGCCAGGGATTCCACTTCAAGAAAAATTATCGTGGGAGCGGAACGGAAAACTGAGGAATTCTGCTTGGATCCCACTGCACTCGTGAATTTGAAATCGTAATGATTGTTTTCGTCTCAAATGAGGCATATTCCTTCGTCCAGATTCGACCCATTGAATAGGTGCTTTATGGCTCTCGGGAACATCTTGCTTTTGAATGCATCCACTCATTGGCCTTGTTTTGATTTTCCTATGCAAAAGGTATAGGTACAATCCTGTCTCTGAAAGCTCTCGAATAAATAGGATCTACCGCATCTGAGAACCTAGAATTTGCACATTTTCTGTTTTTGCACCTCTGGAACAAGTGACTAAGTGTTTGATTGACGTTCAAGCAGGTCATTACAGGCAGAAGGATTGGTTTGCCCTCATTGCATTGTTGAATTTTTTTTTTTAAAAGTTCACACAAATGCAAATGTGGAAAAAGATGAGAGCAATTGAATTTTAATTTTTTTGACAAAGTAGGAATTTGTTATGAATTTTTGAAGTGTGTTGTACAATTGACTTGAAAGATTCTACTTCCAAACCAACAAACAGTGCATCCACAATGGTCATCTTACTCTCCTAAAGTGGATGTCATAATATTTCTAAATGGCCACAACATCAAGGCCTAAAAAGCCACTTTTGTGATGCTCACACTATCATCCTTAAAGTAAGAAATACTTAAAGCCTTAAACTCCCATTGATTGCCTCAAAGAACTCTTCAACTCCCATTGGATGTTCTTGAAGCCTCATGGCAATTTTGGAGTCAACATGGGTGCAATGTAGAACAAAAGAATGAAAATTTTCATCCACTTGAAGAATAATCATGCAATTGAAGACCACAATTACCAATCTATCCTTTCAAGATTAAATAGGATCATATGAAAAATCAACACCAATTTGAAATGTGCACATAAGCACACACACAGACAAAAAGTTCATCCCCATGCGCAGCAAAACAGCACCAAAACCAGAGAGCATGAGCGATTTGCCAAATAGAAAAGTTGGCGTCTCTCTTGATTATAGATCCTCGTCCCTCCATCTCGCATCCCCTTTCCGGAGGTGGAACCATCAATTTCTACAGCGAAAGTTTCAGATTATAGCCTACTTCCTACCCAATCTGCTGTTTCTTTTAATACATTCCCGTCTATTTCTAGCTGCAGACCAAAAAGAAAACAACGACAGCAACAATAACAAAATGATGTTTGCCTACCATGAAGAAATCGTGAGGGAGGATGGTGAGTCCCAAAAAAAATTACAAAAACATGAAAACTGCCTCACACCATTTCCAAAATCTTGATGTTGCCCATGGAGTTGGCGGCTACGAGGGTTTGCGACTTGCCTCTCCAGCACACGCTGGACACGAATTGACCGCCGTCCTCCTCCACCTCTCGGCCGGTGATGGGGTCTGTGCATCCAAATTTGTGGGATGCCATTTCCATGGGCAGGGATTTGTGGTAGGCAAACACCTGCGAAATGGAACAGCAAAGTGGGGTTGTGAGAAAGCATTAAGGAGAATCTATTTGGGTAAAAGAGGCTGCTTACAGGATTTGAAATGAATTTAAAGCATAAGTGTCTGTTTAGGTGAAAAAGAGGTTGCTTTCAAATCTGTAGGGGTTGAAATGGATTTAACGCATAAGAGCCTATTTGAGCCTAGAGTGTACACCATTGCGTATATTCTACTAAAATAGGGTTCGTTGTCAATTTTAAGAGTAACCGTAACCACCTTCTTGGAGTTCAAATTAACCATTTAAGAAACCTTCTGAATATTTTGAAGAAAGGAGGACCTAGAAAAGAAACAAACAAAGAAACGAAAGGGTCAAGTGAGAAAAGGAAACTAACCGCATTCGATTCTGATCCACAAGCAATATAACCATCCGCAATGGAGAGACCAATAAAATTCTGCACATGAAAACACACCAACCAATTTAGTAACACAAAAGATGGATACGTATCACATCTAAAACCGTCCGATGTAATAACAAAAGAGCTAACTAGCAAAATGAAGGGAAATAGCGAAAATAGAGTTGATTTGCTAATTTTGAAAATAGAAAACCAACTTTATTTTCGCTTGCTCCTGTCCCAGTTTATTTAGGTTGCATGCAATGTTCTTCATTGATGTTGGTGATACAAAAGTTGAACCCGTCTGAAACTTATGCTCTTCTCGATATGATCCATCAAATTGGTATCAAACATTTTCAAACCACACTACCCAACATGTATTTCGGGATATAATAATGCATAAAAAATAGAAATTGTAGGCAAAGTAGGGTTACCTTTTCGTTGGTATGTCCAGTATATGTGAGTGAACAATCCGTCAGAGCATGAGGCGTGGTGTTGGCTTTTGTCAAGTCCCAGAGCTTGAGTGTGTTGTCGGTGGAGGCAGAAACGAGCGTGACTGAGTTCACAAACTTGACATAGCTCACGGCCTTCTGGTGACTAGCTAATATACACAGAGGCAGCTTCGGGGAACGCAAGTCGTACACGTACACCTTGTAGTCCGCGGAACCAAACGTCAGCAAATGCCCGGAATCGGGGGGGAACTGAATGCTGCACACGTTGGCTTTCGTCTTGATCGTCCCTATACTGCTCTCCTGCAATTTCCAGAGCAATAATAAATGGGGGTTTAGATGAGAGTTTGGTAACTATTTTGGCCCTGTGTAAATGCAAAAACAAACAAAAGTTGGAACATTTGTGAGTGCCCAAATGGCCAAAAGTGGCTTTTTCCAAATCTATCTCTCATATACTCCCTCCGTCCAGAATAAGTTCCGCAGTTTGAAACGTTTGAAACCAATTTGTTCGATCACGTTGTAAAGAGCATGTTTCAGAATTTTATATTGTGAAGAGAGGAGTTCTCATTTTATATCACTATAATCAATGAAGAACATTGCATGTGTTCATGGCAATCTGAAAAAAATGGGACTCAAGAAAACCTCCATATGACCTACTCAAAACAACCTTAAAAACATGAGGTCCAAAGTGGACACTTATTTGGGGACGGAGGGATTTATTAAACACAAACCATGTCACCATTTCATCTGCCACGTCCTCATTCGCACAATTTCTCTTTCATTTGTTCTTGCTAAGCCTTAATGATATCCAAATATTTTCTCAATGAAACCATGTAGCTTGAATCTTCAAGGAGGGAGACAAAAAGTACAAATAGAAAGAAAAAATCATACCCTACATAATTGAAAAATAGACATATGTTCTGAAATTACTAATAATCAAACGTTAGCTTCCAAAGTGAGGTCCTATTTTGAGCTTGGGCCCTTCAAGGTTTCAAGTGCCCCACTTTAAAAGAGTCCACTTTGGAAGCTTGGGGTTCATCACCGTACCTTTCAAAACATGAATGTGTTATTCAAAATTGTAAGGTATGATTTTTTCCTTCTATTGGTAAACCTCGTCACCTTTCTTGAAGCTTCCTCAATGATTTATTTCAATTTGGAAGTGGCGACTCTTGACTATTTGAGGACCTAGTGGTAATCGAAGGAAAATCCGGACCACATCAATGATTTTCAAGTTAGCGAAAATGCAACATTGATGAAATATGATACCTGATTGATACTCCACAATTTCACAGTTCCGTCATCACTACCACTGGCTAACTTGGTGGGGTCGGCTCTTGAAAAATCTACAGACCACGCTCGTTTTTCGTGCTCCTCATACTCCATCAGAACTCGATTGGGGGCACTGGCATCCCACAACTGATCCACGAGCATCCCCAGTTAGAAAGATATGCTTCCGTAAAGAGAACAAGCACTGCAGATATTCCACTACTACTGTCACAAAAGAAAATAGTCCACCCGAACAACGGGGACAAGTAAATGATGGACTTAACAGGCTGAGAATCTAGAATTACCAAGACATTCGTAAAAACATTTGCCTCGAGCAGAACAATTTCGAAAGGTATGAAAAAAACAGGGTTTTCAGTCAAATTAGTCTACTCCAAGAACGTTTACACAGCATCATGAGGTTCACAAGGTAAGTCCCTATGTATCATGGAGAGGCCTCCCCATGAATCCTAGAGAAGATTCTCTACATGCGTTGTCTAAAAGTTACTGCAACGGTCTAATTTCCTAAAACCTTGTTTCAAAAGACAATGCGCAATAATGTTGATATGCGGCCCACAAATCTGAGAATCCCACCGAACAAATCACTAAGCCTACATAACAGTATGCTAGGTCCCTTTCTATTCCAAGACGCAAGTCTCTGTGGCACGAATAAAGAGTACAGAATCTTTGAATATAATGGTTCACAATGATTCTATCTACACGATAGTATCACCGCAGCAGGGCCATGAATGGTATTTCATTGCAAAAATGAGAATCAACTTCATATTCCAGCAAACTGAGTGAGGCCAAACCCACCTAACTCAGCCAACATAACATCCTTGAGCCCATCACACTAGGTCCCTTTCTATTGCAAGATGCAAGCCTCTATGGCAGAAAAGAAAGTAAGAAACCTTTGAATTCAGTTTTCCAAAACCATTATATCTACAGGACAAAGGTAGAATATAGGTTCAAGACTGTAATGCAAAGCAAACAGTAAGAATCAATTACAAATTCCAGCAAACTGAGGGAGTCCGAACGTCCAAACCCACCTGCACCACGCCTTCATAATCACACGACGCTAAATAATTCTTGATATACCCATTCCAGCACACGCTGCTCAACTTGGACCGACACGGCATCTCCACCACCGGATAGTGAATATCCACCTGCTCATTAAGTATACTATCACACTCAAACACTTTGATCCGTTTACACACCCCAGCCGTCGCAAAATACTCTTCGTCCCGGTCAAAGCTCAAGGAGCACACCATGTTCGCCGTGTTCAACAAGTCCCCATGCCGCAACGTGGCCTTCACTTCGAACCGACTGTAGCGAGCGTACTTGCACAAACTGTCAAAAAAGCAACCCAGCCAGTCTTCCTCAGCGGTCTCGTCCCCTTGTTGTCTGGAGCTCATGGTTGTCACCTTCTTCTCATCACAACCACCAGTGAGGGATCCTGATTTAGAGCTCGGTTTGCTGCTCGGTTTGGAGCTTGGTTTGGAGACGGTGGTGACGCCAGGGGGAGGGGGAGTAGTCGATCTCCAGTTCATGGAGAAGTAGACTTTCTCTAAATGGGTGAAGTTGCTCATGAATCTGGCACTCTTGGAGGATGTTTTGAGTCGCTGTTCGGGGGTGGCGTCCTCGGGGTGAGGTCTCTTACCAAGAAGGCCCTTGCGCTCTGCACCTGTTATGGTATTCAAATTAGCAAACTAATTATAATCTTTAGCCTCTAAGGGCTTCACAATCTGTTTGTACTTCAGAGTTTGTATTCTGGTTGATGAACAGAGCGCTCCAGGGCAATGTTTCTTTCAAATAAGAGTCTCATTCGCACGAAGTGATAATTGAATATTTAAAGGACAACCTTCCTACTGTATATGATTGATTTGACGAAATTTGATATGTTTGCACTGAGATATAACAAATATGTGCAAAATTTTAAAGGGATCCCGGCGTTAATTTCTGATAGCCATTGTCGATATAACATTGCAGACTCGTCATAGAATTAATAGAAACTGACTGTTTTTGGTACAGTATTGGCTCATTTTGACGGTTCTTTAGAAGAAATTCCTACGTTTAAGGGTCATTGCCAGAAAAGCTCCTTACTAAAACTAGCTAAGAATTTTCTGTTTTCGACATTTGGCAAAAACTCATACAGAAATGATTTCACTGACCTGTGATGACGCGTCTCTGGCCATCACTAGTCACCGAACTGCCGCGTTTCTTCTTCAAGGCAAGCCTTTTTCGTTCCACTTCCTGAATGTCTGCGTTCAGGCGTGAAACATCATGCGCTAGCTTGCGAGCATTCTCCTGCTTCTGGCTCTGCATTCGCAACAGAAACTCAAACAAGACCTCCGACTCGGCTTCTTTCTCCTCCAGTTGCACTGCGGCTTGCCTCTCCGCTATGGCGTCCCCGGCGTCTGCTAAGATGTCACTGTTGTAAATGTCCCTGAAGGCACAAGCTGAGATATCAGGATCACAGGCCATGAATGTGATTGCCATGAATGTAATAAGGTATATACACACATAATTAACACTGCCCAAAGTGCGACACCTACATTTGGACCAAGAAGCGTCACAAAAGCCTCCAGACTCCATATTGATTGCACAAGAAGGACACAATCAAAACATGAGAGCCTATGAGAAACTACTGTCGTTCTTTGGTACAACTAGAGACAGTCAACTTTAAAATTCATAACTTATTTATATGGTGTCTAAATAATGCATGCTAGAGTGCGTTGGAATTCTCTTTCAGTTGTCGATAAGATCCAATAAAAATCATGTTAAGTTGAATAATAGTAACTATGCTCATTAGTTGTAATTAGTGACGATTATAGGTGCGCGTCTATTACACGTAAACTAACCCTACAAACTGGACAGGAGGACACATGCACACGATGCTTCCAGGAAAAAGCCCTGTTTTGGTACTAGGGAAACATACCTAGCTTTGGGCCTGCAGTTTGGATCTGGGTACAACAACCGGAGGCAGAAGGAGGCTTCCTTTGGGCATTCTGATAGCAAGCGGGGTGGTAGAATACGGTTCCGCAAATCCGCCATCACTCTGGCCCGCTCCACCTCTGAACCAAATGAGCAGAGCAACTGCCAGACAATGATAGTCAACTTGTACTCAAATCGCTCTCACAGCAAAAATTTCAACAAAAAAGACTGTAACCGAAAAAATCATCAATAAGTTGCGATTTCTAATTAAAAAACCATGCCAGAATTATGTGTCCTCGTATGTATGACGTGTAACTTTCATTTCAAGATTCATTACTAACTACAATGGACTCCAATGAAAGGATTGCGTGACCAAAAACAAACCATCAAATGGGGGGGGGATTTCTGTCAGATGTCACACAAAAAACATACCGGAATCACGTGTCGTGACATTGACTTTCATATCAAGACCCATTTTGTAGTATGGTTTGAATTCCCAAAAAAGCAAGCCAAAGTTCACAGAAAAATGCTTCAGCGTGGATGTGACTCAAACATAAGCACCCCGAAACTACGAGCATTCCATGAAAAAACGCACTTCGCAAGTGGCAACCATTTAGGGAAACAGAATCATTTAAATCCCTCGGAAGTAAAGCAAAGTTTATCACGGAATTCTCCAGCGTGGATGAACCTCAACCATAGGCACTCCCAAACTACAGAAATATTTCATAATCCAACTCACTTCGAAAATGGCAAACATCTAGAGAACCAAATAATTTGAATCCCTCAAAAGAAAACCAAAGTTCGTAGCAAAATGCTTCAGCGTGGATGCTTCTCAAACACCAGCAACAGAAACATTTCATACCACAACACACTTCCAAAGTGACAAACAGTTAGGAAACCCAAATAATTTCAATCCCTAAAAAGCTCTTAGCAAAATGCTTCAGCGTGGATGTACCTCAAACATCAGCACCCCCAAACTACAGAAGCGTTCAATACTACAACACACTTCGTGAGTGGCAAATATCTAGAGAACCAAAACACATTGAATCCTCTCAAGTACATTGCAAAATGCTACAGCGTAGATGTCTTTCAAACAATAAGCACTCCAAAACTATGAGCATTTCAAACTACAACACACTTCAAGAGTTGCAGACATCTAGAGAAACAAAAGAGTTCGAATTCCTCGAAAGCAAACCAAGTTCATAGCAAACTTCTCCAGCGTGGATGAGCCTCAAGCATCAGCACCCCCAAACTCCATAAGCATTGCAAACCACAAGACACTTCCAAAGTGACAAACTCGAATCCCTTGCCATAAAACCAAAGTCCAGTACTGCGAACCCCTCACCTCAAACATGAGCACTCCCAAGCTATACACATCCGACGCAAACGAGCTTTCCCCCGTCGCCACCTCCTCGGGACTCGTATACCACGCAATCTCCATCTGCAGCACCTGCCGTTGCGGAAAACACTGCTCTCCAAACGCACTCTCCCCCTCGGGCGACCCCATCTCCTCCGACTCCATCTCCCCCACCACACTCCCACTCGCACTACTCCCACTCAACTCCTCCGTTGCTGGCATCGCAGCAGAATTCCCACCAGCAGCAGCAGTAGAAGAACGTTCCACGACCACTCGTTCAGGCGACGGCGACGGAGTGGTGAAGTTTCGGTCTCCGTCTCCGTCTCCCGACGAGGAGCTGCTGCGCGTACTACTCGCGGAGTCGATGAAGGCGACTTTGTTGAGAGGGGAGAGGAGGAAACAGGAAGGGCGGATGTTGCGCAGCATAACGCCTTGGCCGTGAGCAAGGTTCACGAAGTCCAGAACTTGCTTGAAGATGTGGAGGGACTGGACTTTGTCGATGATGCGGTGGGGATGAGAGAGCCATTGGCGGACGGTGAGATCCTCCGCCAATGGAGTTTCGTAGCTGGTGGTGGGATTGGGGGTGGGGGTGGGGGGGATTGGTGTGTGGGTTTCGTCGTGATGAGGTGATGAGACTTCTGTTGTTACGCCAGCAGATGAGGCTCTGCCTGGAAACTCCTTCATTGCAGGATCTTCAGGAGCGTTTGTGCTACCATGCTTGATCAAATTGCCAGAGGAATCGACCAGTGGAGTCTACTTGTATGTATCTACCCTGTGGATTTTCCTTGTCTGTGTCTACCTGTGGAGGCTCCCCTGTTTCCAACCCTAACCCCGGGTACTGTTGCGATGTGGAGATCGCGAGAACGTGTTTCCAAACGTGAAACGGGGCCGGGGAATGCGAACTGTGATGCGATTAGAACAGAAATATTGGATACCCACCTGAGAATTTTTTTTGAATATCCACCAGACAAGAATATTGAATAGCCACCTGGAAACAATTTTCTACAACGAAGGAATTTACGAGCTCGTTTGGCTGGGCTTACTGAATTTCGAATCCCTGGCTTCGCGAATTGGACGAAAGCGTGAGTAAATCGCCGAGTGATCCCAACCTCCTGGCGCTACTGCTGCTGCCCTGGAGCGTCGCGAACGCAACGACCTGCTCATGGCCACGTTTAGTCGTAGCGAATCTTAGTACGCCACCGCCATACGTGGAATCTCATCCACCCTAGCATCCCCAAAGCTCGCACCTCGGCTCATTTCGGGTCGATCCAATCCAGCTCGCAATTCACGTCGTGAAAACGAACCAACAATCGCCTCTCGTTTCTCGCTATCGCTGTTGCTGTTGCTGTCGTTGGGATCTTCGTCAGGAACGAGAATCGAAATGGGCGCCTCGTGATGAATGGTTGATTGTGCGACCGACAATAGTGCAAATGATGACAGACTCAAATTGCTCGCATCCCCCAATTGCATCCCCCAATTGCGTCCCCAATTTGCATCCCCAATTTGCATCCCCGAATCGCATCCCCAATTGCGTTGAAAGCGAGCTCGCTCCCGAAGTGACGGAAGGAGTTAAGAGTGGGATCCGTGGGATCCGTCGACGCGGTGGAAGCGGCAGGCAGCAGGTGGTCGGATGAAACCGACGCTGAGAGGTGATGAGGGGGCGGGTCGTGGCCACACAAAAAACCCAGCGGCGGAACGCTCAGGGCGGTACGCGACAGGAGGCGCCGCGGCTTCGCGTGCCGCCGCCTTAGCCCTGCCTGCCCGCCTGCCCGGGGCTCCGGGCTGCCCCCCGTTTTGGACCCACGACCGCGCAATTAGTGTGGGTCTTTCGACTGTTTTTTCTTTTGGTGGAAATATCTGTAATTATGAGGGAATTTTGGTGCTTGGGCACACAGCATAGGGCACTGCCGTGTCCCGGTTGTGTTTTAATCATTTATACTAGTGTGCCTTGTGCCGTTGCCACAGTATAATAAAAATTGAAATATTTTTTTTAATTTTTTAGTTCCTAAAACTTCAAAATTCAACAACTTTCATGCTTCAGTTCTAAACGCCACAAAAACAAAGTCCATGCACCCCTCCTCACTGAGGGCTTTTCAACGGTACCAAAAATGCAACCGAGGGATGCACGGATTCTAGAGATCTCACCAAAACAAACAAAACAAAACAAAACAAACAACGCAATTTCAAGTATAGATTTTGGACGACACGGAAGGTGATGATAGTCATGAAACTTATTGCAATAGTCATAGATGAAAACATGCAAATGTGGAAGATGATGACTGATTTCTACACCCAAATGTGCATACATTTATCTGGAACAGATGATACTCTCCCAACATATTGCAGCAATTTCTTCATTTCACCTATTGTGAAAGAGAGAACATACTGCATATTGTCGAATATTCTCTCCAAAAAAATATTGTTGGTTTCCACCCCCCTGCCCCTGCCCCTGCCCGAGCAATAAATGTCGACGGACCGCCTGTCTTCCTCTGAGCTGGTCCAGGTGTTGACTATCATGTTGGTCCTTCAGTTTGTTTTCGGAGCTGCCTTCCTTTGGGGTTCCGTTTGGATGGCTTCCAGTCGAGCAGCAGCGGTTGGGGGACGGCACTCGATCAGCTGAAGCCCTGACAAGCCGCGGAATTGCTGGCTGTGAAAGTGGAGGGAATGGGTGGTGGCAACCGACTTCGTCACGTGGGCTGTTCGCAAAGCTAAACCGCCCCCATCACAGGCAAAAGACCCATCAGAGACACTCTAGGAAACGAGCCATCAAAGTCTTGCATCATTTCCCCGGTTGCCATGGATGTGTCGTGTCAGTCCTGACTGCAACCCTTGAAGGTAGTATGTTTAAAAAAAATTTTAAAAATTTTAAAAAAAAGTCTTGCATCAATCCATGACAGATTGGGGCTAGGGGAGGCAACCCATTTCCGATCAGATAAGGAATTACACATATTTGCAGGGTGGGTTTCTTCGGTGGGGAATTTTCTTGTGTGCAAAAATAGAGTTCGGAAGGTTTCCATAATTTTCCAGATTTTTTTTTCTCAAAATATAATTACTATGAATTTTCCAGCGGAAGATTCTGTTTTTCCCATATCGGTGATATGGGGCTTGCTATATCCGACCATGGGCTAAAAGGAAAATTGACAAGGGGTGGTTACAATATAGAGAGTCTTGTGGCCAATCATTATGAGTTGCAACTGCGTTGGGAACCGTGCCACAATGAATCACTGTTCCCGGAAAGAGAACAGTTTACATAGCCACAATGGGGGGGGTGATCAAGAGTGGGTTGCCTCCCCTACATTGAAGTGGGCATCCGCAAAACGCAACTTTTTGCTATTGTGCCTTGTTACTATTATTAAAGTAATCAAATGTTCATATTTTCTTGTTGGTAAATGAAAGGAGGTTCCAACGTATCAAAGAACGCAACATTTGGATACCGCATGTGAAAGTTATGAAGGGTCAAAGTTTTTTGGGTAGAGGTTCTAAAATAGTTTCTTCCACCTAAGTACATATTGATGTTGGAGATGTTTACATAGTGATGGTGGCGGTTTGGATTAGTGGCGCATTGGAGGGGCACCTTAAATTCACGAGAGGAAGTGAATTTGTAGGCCTTCATGTTGTGGCCATGTTTGGAAATAATATGATTTCTTTAGGTGGAGTAAGTAAGATGATCACTATAGATTGATACTTTTGTTGGTTTTGGGGTAGTCTAGAGTCTCTTTTGGGCCAATTGGGCAACACACTTCAAAAATTCATAACAAATTCATACTTTGTCAAAAAGATATATAATTTCAATTGCTCTCTCCATTTCTCAACTTTCTCTTTATGTGGAATTTTTTAATTTTTAGCAATGATAACAATGCAAACTAATCAATCTTCATATAATGGGTTGGTTTACCTTATTTACATTCCAGTAATAGAGAATTGAATTTGACCTAGTGATTCCACCGTACCATATAGTATGTATATCTTTTGTAGACCCTTTGGCTACTTGCACATATTTAAAGTGATTGCTTTCACAACTTTTTTGTTGCAATAGAACAGCAAATTCAATAGTTTTCACAAGTATTTCGTTCAATTCATTTTTTTTGTGAAAACACACACATTATAGTTGGTCAAAGCAAAAACATATAGCTTCCTATTTTTGTCCCTAGACAGAACTATTCTTATCCTTTGGAATCCAATCCCTCCTTATTCCTCATTTTCTTCTCATCTCTAAATGAATCCATTCGCAACCTTACACAATAATTGTGTAAGGTGCCAAAGTGTCCATGCTAGTCGCATCATTGGAGAGTAGACAAAATTGATTTTTCAACATACTTGGATGTACTTCATCTATTTTTTGTAGCTCCAGCAATTTCCACTTGAAAACATTTATAATTCATGTATTAGTAGATGCCGAGTCTTGTAGAAATTAATAGTGGATATACTAGAAGAAATCTATGTTTGCCTCATCAAAATCTATTTGATGCGTTTGTTGAGGCAAATGCAAAATCTGCACTTTTCAGCCTTTTTCAAAGCAGATTTCTTTTAGTGATAAAAAGATAAAATTTTGGATTTGATATAAAGAATGGTGTTATAAAATTGAAGCTAATCCAAATTAGTAACTAAATTAATTTTTGAAGTATTTATTAATACTATTTTAAACACCAAATACAATTGAACCTTGATGTAATTTTCTACAAACTTTTGCCCCTACAAATGTGAACCTTTTGAACATGAAAGCCCAAGGTCTATATATGGATGCTCTCATGATCAATTTTTTAAAATTTTAAAATTTATTTGTATAGTATATTAAAAAGGACATACACTATTGTCTAGTGTTTATTGATTGCAAGATTGATTGAAGATTTTAGACTCTTGAGACTTTGAAATTTTCTAAATTTTCTAAATTACAATTTTGATTCATCAATTAGTGTGCATTATCGAGGGAGGATTGCCCCCCTTATTGCCCCATGTTTTATCCCCAAAAAAACATTAAAATATTTTCTTTGCCACCAATGATGAAATTTGCAAATTTTGAATTCATATTTGCAATCAATGACCCCAAATTAGCTACGAGAAGTGAAGAAATACAAAATTTACATGGCATGAAATAGGGATCAATTTTTACATTTACCCTTGGATGGGGCAACAAGGGGCCAATCCTCCTTGGCCCAACTAAGAGCGCATTAGCTTGAGCAATTTTATTTTTTTATTTTTTATTGTATAACCTTTGTAGGCAAAGCAATTTCATCTTGAATTCAACCCTTGCCAAGTTAGGAGGACACTCTTTAAAACCTGAGCTTTCATTGGCCATCAACAATACTCCTGAACGAGAGGGATCCACGCAGCAATGGACCACCCAATTGGTGAAAAAAAGAAAAGGAGGGAAAAGGAAAAACAGGGAAAAAGGGAGGGAAAGGACACCACAGGCGGTGATGTCACAGAGTTCCACGTCATCATTCCCGCCTTATGACGTCGACATCGATCGTGACTTACTAATAAGTAATAACTCACCATCTCTTTCCACATCTCTGGGGCTCTATACAGTCTTCAGCAGTCCAGGTTTTAGGGTTTGGGACTTTGCAGATCAATTCCAGGATTCTCTCTTTCACTGCTTCCATCCGAGTTTTAGAGTTTAGAGTTTCGGAGGTTAATTGCACGATTGATTCAATTTGAGAGGATACTTGTTTTTCCTGTGAGCGATTTGTAAAATTTCGTTGCGAGGATCATGTCAGGAGTGCAATCTCCGCAGGAGAAGCCGACGACTTCGACGAGTAGTCGAGTCGGAGCTCCCGCGGAAGCGCCATTCGTTCCGGAAGCGGCGTCGCCTGCAGAGCGTGCCGCGGGGTGGAAGAATCCGCCGTCGCGTATGCAGTTGATGATGTGGAGTGGAAGCAAGCGTCACGTGATTGTGGGGTTGCTGGGCGTTAGTGTCCTCGCCACTATTCCGTGGGTGCTTCTTACCTCAGGTATTGGGGTGACGTTTTTATTGAGAATGTGAATGCTTTATGGTATTTTCCTCAGTTTTTTCAATTTTTTCGAATCATTGTAGGAACATGTATTGGAAATTTTTCGAGAACTTAGGTATTGTGTAAGCGCTCGAAAACTTGTCGTCAGTCTCAATTTTCTGCTTTTTATTTGCATTTGGACATTCTTATTAAAGTACTTTGTGACAATAGATGATTCGTTACGGCAATGAGACATCCTTGGGAAATTGCGGTTAGCATTGCTCCTCTCACTGCCATGTTGTAACCAGCCCTGGCTGTATCGAGGGTTGGAAATGTAGTTCCTTGTCTACTGAACGCACTCATGTGGAGCTCAAAATTCTGTGATGCTCTTGAAGTTTTTGATGCGGCTAGTGACTGCAGCATTTTTTGAATTTGCAAGTGGTGAGAATGGCTCATTTGGATGCTATGTTTCTATGCCCCCAGTTCTGAATGGCTTTACGTTAGCCTCGAATGATTTTCAGAACTGTTGCATAAACCCTAAACTCTAGATTCGAAATCCTGAAATCCTGAAACCCAAATATTTCTAAGAACAGAAAACGAACTACTGAAATGAACGAATCTTAAACCCTGAAGTGCCCGAATGCGAAAAGGTAGCTGCTGATGCCAATAGCAGTTGAAACAAATCATTTATGAAGTTCAAGGAAGGTAACAAATGTTTCAATAGAGAAAAGAAACAATACCCTACATTTTTCAACAAAAAAAAAGTCTTTTGGAAGTTACCACACTTTATTAGGCCGCTTATATATACTTTGAATATTGTTGCTCAAATTGCCTCTAACTTATTCTTGAAGTACAAGTCTCGAACCCTGACACCCCGTTTGGCCACTTGAGATCAGTCCTCATTCTGAACCTGATATGGAAATGGACTGATGTTCTTCAAGGAATGGAAGGAGACATTTTTGTAAAGTGAAACTCATTTCTGATTGTGCTTGTGTGCTTGCACAGGTAATAAGCATGATTCACATGCTGACTACATGGATAGAGCTGAGGGAGCACGTCGGTCTCGGTTGTCGACTGCGTCAACTGCCGTAGCCCCTCCCACATCATCTTAATTTTATCCGTAGGAGTATACTGGAGCGCTGCTTTAGAATGTTTGAGTTACCGGTACCCCTCATATCTCTGTGGAAAACATCCGTGAAGCAACGCTACCCACGTTTTTGTTAGAGAGGCTCGTTTTGAGAGATTTTTCAGATGTGTTGCATAAAAGTGTAAACTTCTGGAGTTGGAGTTTAATTGTGAATAGCTGGGACCGTGTTAGTGGCATTTAGACAATACTTGTTGCTAAAGATACAGAGAGGCTTCTTTTACTTCTTGTCTTTGGTATCCAGAAGGAATCCAGTCTGGTGGAGTTCTGTATTGGGCGCCTATTCTTGAGTGAACATGCTCATCAAACTGGTCCTTGTGGACCAGTAATAGTTAGTTTTCAGATGATGAGAATGATTTATGAATTTGGGTTTTAGGTACAGTAGAACCTCTCTTATTGCATACTGTCTTAATGCATATATGCACTAAGAGAGGTCGTGATATTTGTGAACAGTAGTTGGAGGCCCCATAGTGAGAGGCCACGTTAGCCAAAGTTCTGACAGAACCTCTCTTACTGCATAAACCTCTCTTAATGCATAGTCCTGACTCTATGCATTAAGACAGGTTCTACTGTAGTGCATATATGGATGGGCTCTTTTGCTGGCACTGGGGATGTCGTCATCAACATTGTCCTCCATGTTCTTTAAGTTTGTGTCGGACGGAAGCATGAATATGTTGCGAGGATGGTGCCATCGAACCTTGTGATTGTGAAGGTTCAGGTCTGCTCGAATGCCATGAAAGTAGTATTAGTTTATAATTTCGACATAGAATTGAGAAAATGTCAGTACCAACGGTGGTAAAGTTTTGAAGTGAAAGATCTTACAGTTATATTTATCAATAGCTAAACAAAGATGAAGATTTTAGCATTGGTATGGAAAAGTATTTTGGAGGAATTTTGGGCTTCAAAGAGCCTGATTCTCAGAGATGAAGTCCACAATCATGTAGCGAGACTTCAAAAGCCTTCCCTCTATATGTTCTTTTGTCCCACTACATATAAATGAAAATCCTTATTTTTACTTTTTAGAGATGAAATCACATGTTGCTTCTATAGTATGTTATATGTTACAAAATTTTCAGATTTTATGAAGGAAATTTCTTGAAAATATTTTGAATTTTTGAAGAACAGGATTAGAGAATTCAGAAAATGTGCTCATAAAATTTGGATTTTTTTTTATCATAGGTGTATTTAGTCTAGAATATTATAGCACAAACCAACTTCCATGTCATTTTGTATTTTGAAACATGTTTTAGGTACAAAAGGTAAAAGTGTTAGACTACATTCTACCAATATATTATTTTTTAATTCATTATTATATTTAAAATCAAAATATAACTAAGCCTAATTTTAATTCACTTCAATGCTGAGCGCATACCATAAGTAAATTAAATTTTTTCCAATCAAAGAACATCTCAACTTCATCAAAGCCCAAGGTCTAACACTTGCCCAAATTAGATAAGGTATTCTTAGTCTCTCTAAATACTCTTTAAGTACTCCATCCTATCATGCTAAGGATAGACATGCCAAATCTAGGTTTCATCAACATTTATTATCTATTCCACTTCTATTGGTCAATATCCTATTGAAATTGAAATGAAGGAGAGAAGTCTTTGCATTGATAGAAGCTACCCTAAGGAAGTTTGAGTTGCTAGTTTACTCAAAAATTGAGCCAATGCTACATAGACAAAGTCTCTTATAGCGCAATTACTTGTTTGTGGAATACATTTGGTGCAAGAAGTTGGTGCAAGAGGGTGGGAGACAAGAAGTTGGAAGACTTGCCAAATATAAGGTAGAACAACCCAATGCCTTCAGTCACCCAATTTTGACAGCTATTGGACCCTTCCATTTACGACCCACCTATTACTAAAATCTTAGCAACCCTTTAGCATCATGACATGATGCACTTGAGAAGGAGACACATAACCATGAGTTTAACCACGCTTACCAATTTAGTTCCAAAAAACTTTGTAAAATACGTGAGTTGACAAATAGCTTTTCTAAGGTACCTAGATAGCAAATCTGGGCGGTAATAGACTGATCTACCTTAGATTGAACTTATAGGGAGTTGATTTCCCTATGTTGGAGTGTTGATGACCTAAACTGCACATACCCGGACAGCATCTAAACCCTTACTGCTGCAATATCGGGTATCAGTCCGGGGTTCCCGTTCTTCCCGCCCCGCAATGACGTGCTGGTGTTTCTCTTGCTCCGGGGATTCCCAATTCTCCGATCTTGTTCCCGCAGGCTTCTCCTCCAAATTTCTAGGTTATGCTTCGTTGAAAATTCAGTTGTGCTTGCAAATTCAGCATTTGCGATGTGCATTAATGTCATTCCTTGCATAATTCCACAATATTTTGAGCTTTTCAGGGTCTTTTGCGGTCCTCCGCTCTTAGATTGAAACTGAATTCTCCTTCGTGTTCCCAACGGTTTGGCTTATGGTGTATTGGCACATTGTTTTGGAAGATGCGGTTGGGGTTTCTGGAACCCAACTCAATTAGGGTTTAGATAGGAGGATTGGACAGCGGAATTGAGACATGGAGTCGAACGGAGGGCAAGCCCATGCCTCCTTGTTTTCCCATTCTCCGCGAAGCTCGTCGCCCATTCGGGGGGATAGTCGTGGCTTTCGAGCCGTCTGCAGCGATGTGCAGCACAAGCTTCGAGAGTTTTACACATTCGATGTGATGCCGAAGACCTTCACACTCAAGTTCCGACAGCGCGTGGAAGGACTCCAATTAGGTGCGAATTTTGAGGTGAGTAGTCAAAACTTCTCTGTTTCGATTGAATCTTGTAAATATGCAGCAAAGGTGAATTGTTTCGTGGAATTTTTACAAACGATATGTAAGATTCAATCAAGCGGAGGTGTACCCACGTGTCGTTATTCTCTTGTGCCCCTTCGCTCTTGGTTATCGACTTTGGGATGATATGAGGAACAAGAGCGGGTGGCACGAGTTGAGCGTTGTTGCGCAATTCACTGCATCATCGTGATTTCATTTGAGCCCTCCTTTAGTCCCAGCGTAGTGTTCCAAGCAAGCCTCGCCGGAGCCTCTTGTGATAACACAGTTGAAAAATCATGTTTCGGGATTTGGAGTTGTGTTGCAGATTCACCGACGATTCAAAAATTTGGACCATCTTCAGATAGAATTTGTGATCATTACTCCCTAAAGACGCCTAGTGTTGAAGCTTTGTACAAGCGCTCTGTTCTTGGTTGCTATTTGTGTCGTGCACATTTGCTCATGCGATTACATATGATTGTTTCACTGAAGGGTGAAGGTTGTGGACAGTTTCATGGTGTGCAGGTCGATGGTATGCACCTGCAAAGGTGTAAGACTGATGATTGTCACACCAAGCTTGTCGTCAAACCTTACTCCGGAACTGGTTATTGGAGAGTGATGTGTGAGCCCAAGCAAAGAGACTTGCGGATACTGACGAAGAAGATTCCTCTTGGTTCATTGTTGCATTTTCAGGTATTTCTCTATTGGTTGTTACTGAATAGAGCTTTTATTGTAAACGAGAAGCTGGAATTTGAAGATCACTCTGGGCCGTAATGTGCCATCTCAAACCTGCTACTGAATCTTACTTATCGTTAGAATGTGTTTCATAAAATAGATTAAATTTGTTGAATACTTATAACTCTGGGCAGTTTCTACAGCTTCATGGTATTCTTTGGGCTTTATGTACTTGTAGTGGCCTGTTTATTATGTTCTACGATACTCATTTTTTACAGAGTCTTAACATGCGTGAGCAGTTTGGGATTGGGCATGATTTCAACAGGAATTCTACTGGCTGGAAGTGGAAGGTGACGTCGGCTTTGGGCTTGCCTGGATTACCTGCAGTTCGTCAGAAGATTAAGTTTCCAATATTTCCTGGGTTTGATGTGGATGTGGATTGGAATGCTCAGTATGAACTGCCCGAGCTTCACGGGTATGTGAGCTCATCTTTCATCCTTTGTTGCTTCGTGTTGTATGAATTCAACAGAACAGTGTTCATGTTGTCGACAAACTAGGTTGGGATTTATACAAATCCTTACTTATTGCTGCTATAGCAACAAGCTCAATGGCAGTTAAACTTCCTAATACCATCAGAATAAGCGTTCGTGAATGTGTTTTTTTTGGAACCTTTTCTGGAAGCCAAGAAGCACTTGTTCTCATTGCTTGTCGCTTACAACAATTAGTAGGCATTAAATCCTTAAATGTTGTTCAAATAGTCGTAACCTCGAAGACATTTACTACAGTTTCACCATGCCAGATTGACTTCATTCATATATTTGTGCATTATGTTCTTTTGTACTTTCATTCATATGTTGCACATTATTAAGTTCGCTTGTTTGTTTCTACAGGTCAAGTGGCACTGGGGAACCCCCTATAGAGGCCAACATAGGTCACCTTCATGCCAAAATTGAAAGGGTCTCTGCTGTCTACACTCACGTCGGCTGAGCGACGTCCAAACAGTTAAGTCGAACAGCGTCCAAGAATCTCTCTTAAGAAGATCCTTGGTCTTCTGCAGCGTTGGAGCTTCCTACTGTGCATTGATGCCTATGAGGGCCTTCCGTTTACACTGCGTTTTTCTCTGAAGTTCAGCTGGCTTTGTTGTTTATTTTGCTTAACCAGTGTACATACAAGCACTTGACGAATTTGGTTCGTTTTGGGGAGCTCAGGCTTTGACCAAGTGTAAAGCCGAGGGTGAACTGACCTGGATTGGGACGGCCTGGCACAGGGGTGACACTAAATAGTTCACCCTGTTTGTTTATATTTTATGTAACTTCTTACCAATTTCTTCTCTCTGATGGAAACATTTGAACGGTAACAGGAGGTCACATCTTTTATGTTTTGAATGACAGCATTTTTCAGATGATTTTGTGAATCCGTGTTGCCTTTGAAACTGCGTACCGTCGAATTTGCTCGTCATGTCATCGCAGAGTTGTAAATCCCTTTAGTCAAATTCAACAGAGCTTGGAGTTGGTCTGCTTGCCTGAATTTCTTTTTTGGACCTTATATTTTTAAATGTTTCGACATTGTACGCTTGGAGCAATCCAATCCTGAAAATTCCTCTCTACAATAATTGCATGAAAAAGTATGCACCAAAAATTGAGCCTGCAAGCATTTGAGTATGGTTCCTATTATCATGTTGCATGGGTTTTTTTGTTGATTTAAGGTAGTTGTGGAAACATAAGTTCCAATTCAGTTAGGGATATCCAAGAAAAAATCTGCTTTTGCATAACATGATTAACCAGTGGAGGAAAAGCTTCTTGCACATCAAGAATATTGTACCTAGCTATCAAGATTAGGTGAAAGATAATTTTAAAATATAGTAGATGCCAAAATTTTAGGGGAACGATTTTTTCAAGGTTTTTTCCATGGAGAAAGTACGAATTTTGGAGGAATTTTTCTATCTAAAGCATTTGTTTAACCTCTCATTGATCCAACTACAATAAAGTGTTTGCTCAAACTCAACACTAGTTTTCAAAAAGAACCAATAGAAGTTGAAAAGTTATTTGAATCAACCAATGAGAGTTTATGAAGCATTTTGTACTTCTAATGATGTTCAATTAAGGGTAGTCTAACTTAATGTCAAACAATAGGAGTTCCTACAACCTCAACTTTGAATTTTTTTAGATTATTCACAAATTCTAAAAATTCTCAAACCAATTGCATTCACTTTTGCTTGCATTTGCTAACATTGTGATATGATATGTTTCCTAAATTATGCTCAAAATTGCTCATTAGAAAAAAAATTACTCCGTATTGGTTTTAGATGCAAATAAATTAATCCTACAAGGACACCATGGACCAAAGTGGTCCGATGGATGACAAAGAATCCTTCTATGTAAGATAGAAGTGCATATGTTCATCCTTGAAATTTTGTGTGAAAAAGGAAGGTCTTGCACAATTTAGTTTGACCTCCAATGAGCGCTTTTTTTTCTTTTTTTCTTTTTTTAAGTAGATGATACACACTGAACCATAAAGGATGATTTCTACAGTGACCAGCTCATCCTTGCAGGGTTAAACTCAAACATTAAGTTGCTGGCTGTGGGCGTCTTGATGGATCTGCCGAACTTATTTCATGCCTCGCATCCTGCAATTTTCAGTTATTACAAACACCACCTTACGTTTACTGAATTTTCATGCGTCGCATCATGTGCTTGAAATATGGGATTGGAATTCTGAATTAAATGCCGACGAGCCAAATGCTGAACAGAGCTCTTCAATGTTGCAGAATATTTATAGTCTACGTACACAAGTGTGAAAACCATGGTGAGAACTCAAGGCCTTGCATTGAGGGCACCAAGAATTCATAATCGCAACGCCTCTCAAGTTGTTGCAATTAGATCAAAAATCTTTGAAGTGTCCATAACTTAATACGTGATATTAGTTACCTAACATAATGAGAGACTTAGTCCGTATAGCGCATTGTAGCATTAGCTATCACACTGCTTCACTTTTTTAGTGCACGTAAGTTAGATATTAAACTTCTCAGTGCAAGGCCTCCTCCTTCCCCCTTTGGCCCAAAGCCATAAATTGTGACCAGAAGCAAGGAGCACACCCCATATAGAACTAATGAGCACAATGGAAACCCACATGGGCGGTTTCCAAAATCCTATGATTCTGTTCTCCACTACCGGTACGCAAATTGTCAGTCCTCATGTATTTTCGATGAACCTCAGCTTCGTTTAGCACATCATACAAGGCTGTTAAGGTTCGGTTTTGACACACCCCGGAGAGCCTGGAGGAGAGTTCTCTCCGATCAGATGTAATATTTCCTCTTCAGGAGTGTCAGTTTTTTTGTTTTCGTTTTTGTTTTTGACACATATGAAACGGAATTTCATTGCAAGGGAGTTAAAATACAACAACGCCAGCCACAAGTGGCCTAGAAACAACACAGACACAAACATCAAAGACAAGAGGACCACGACAGACAAGAGATACGACAGACGGCGAAGAGCAGCACGCCACCCGGGCACGAGCGAGGCGCAGGGAGAGGCCGTGATCACGGAGGCTGAAATTCATGACCGGCAAAGGGACCCGCCGCCTTCCCCTTGGGCTGCCCAGCTTCCATTTGCGCAAAGAAAATGAACTTGCACCTTCTCCTGACGAAGGAATCCATAATCCTACGCTTAACTTCCGGCGACCACTTTTGCTTACTGATAACATTGGAGTGCTTAACTTCCGGCGATCGCTTTTGCTTACTGATAACATTGGACCATTCCATTCTGCCGTAGTCGATGAGTCCGCTCCAGATGCGTGCTTAGTGGTCCAGCTTTGTACGTGAGTTGAAAACCGCATCATTTCTTTGAAGCCACAGCGTCCATAGCACCATGGTTCGGACTTCCATCCCGATCCTCTTCACCTGGTTAAATTTGCGGGGAATGCTGACTGCAAAAATCCCCTGCCTCCATGTGAGAAGCTGCAACGGTCTCTGGCTTCCCTGCCGATGAAAGAGGCATGCATTCATAATGCGCAAGACCCAGCTCCACAGGAGTACGTATCAGTTTGATAAAGCCCGAGTACCGTAACTCAGTGCAGGTTTCAATGCAAATTATCAAAATTCATCTGACCACAAGGCGCACAACTCCCAATTCCCACCTGAATCACTTGCCGATTTGAAAGCCTGCCACTGCGGCTACTGCCTTATTTACAAAGTTTGGAAACACTAGTTAGATGATGTACTTCCACACCCTCCGCGATGAGTTCCGTCTACACAAAATGACAGACTGGTCCTGACTCCTGACAGGTCAGGAGAATGAGCCGCTGTTGGTATGGGGTGTCGGACTTGTATTAAATGGCATGCATCGACCTGTTCCCACAACTGAAACGACAGTTGATGCGATTGGCGCGTAAGGAGCGTTTTGTAAGTGAAGTAATGTACGCACTCATTGTGGACATGGCAGCATTTACTTGTAGCGTGGTATCGATCGTCAAGCGGTCAACGAATTCTTGCACAAATAAGTTAAGGTTGGTGCATCATTACGAATCCAATACTTAACTTAATTGCGTCCCTATCTCCATCAATTCAATCGACATTTCAGATCCTTAAGTTAGTTCACATTGTGCATTTTATAAACAACATAAATATCCCGCTCAATACATTACACTACGGTAGCACAATATGCAGTATGATGGAAAATGCTATGAACCATGCCTGTATACGTATCAACAGTATATTAATCGTAGAGTCAAATTTCATAAAATGCGTGCACAGAGTACTTAGCTTGCGAAATGCTTCTTACGATCACCCGACGCACCAATTGCATCAACTACCGCTTCAGTTCAGCTGGGAACAAGTTGATGCATGCCATTTAATACAAGTCCGACATCGCGTACCAATAGCGGCTCATTCTCCCGAGCTGGCAGGAGCAGTCTGTCATTTTGTGTAGACGGAACTCATCGCGGAGGGTGTGGAACTTGTACATCATCTAACTTAAATACTGTTTCCAAAATTTACAGAGGAGGCAGTAGCCTCAGTGGCAGGCTTTCAAATCGGCAAGTGATTCAGTTGGGAGCAGGGTTTTTTTTTTCATTTTTAATGAAGTGCCATAGTGGCGATATTGAATGTTATAGTGGTGCTCCAAATTTCAACATTCATCCACATGTTGGATAGAAAATATCATATAAGCACATATCACATATAAATAATTCAATTTTCATCTAGAATCTAGTGATTTCATCCAAGATATTTTATTTATTTGAAGTTTTTTGGAGATTTTCCACCTTTTTAGTACCATTTTTTTCTATAGGCGTGGTGCCTAAACATAAAATTTGGTGCAATTTTGCACCAAATCGCTAGAAAAAACCATCGTGACACGGGAAGTTGCAATGTCAATCACAATTGACCTTGTGCCACGCTATTTGACAAGATGCAAGTAAGCTTTAAGTATAAGAGCATCTCCACTAGTAAGCACAAAAACAAGCACGCTAGACGCTCTGTGGCGTGTAAATTTTTTGAATGAGCCTTTCTTCATTCCGGACCCCCACCAGGACACATCTCAAATGGCCTATTGACTCGCCAAATCCTGCTTCCCAAGGCACAAGAGTAAAGAACCATGCACAAATTTTGACATGGTTGGTAATTGGTCTTGCCCGCATAGTCTTGACCCCGAGGCGCATAGAAATCTGGAGTGGCGTGGCCCAAGTCAAAATTTAAAGACATTGGAAGTTGAAGTGTGGGGCTTTGATTTCGAAGTGATTGGCGTTGAAAATAGCTACCGTTTGCAAATGGTGGGTTGCAACATCTTCCTAGGGCGCGCCACAAAATTTGACTCGTCTCTGTGGCGTGGCCCGGTGGAGATGCTCTAATTGGATTAGCAACCTATGAAAAATTGACAGCATGAGGATGCTTCTTAACTGCACCTCGGAACTAGGACCTACTACGCTTCAAGAGCGAGTCCTGCTATGCGGATCAGAGCAATTGGTGGGGGCTTGAAATTTTGTTGTGGCACGGGAGTCAATCGGAGCACGCCGCAGACCATGTGGCGCACCCATTCATCCAGCACCGCTATAGATGCTCTTAGGCTTCATTAAACTGATACTCCTGAAGATACAATGTTACATCTGATTTTAAGAGAAAACTCTGGTCTAGGCTCTTCGGTAATCGTCAAAATCTATCCTTAAGAGCATTGCCAGTCGCCACCCATTCCCCAAAAATATGGCTTGGGGAAATGGTGTGGCTGAGCCTTACAATTCCTGGGCCGCTTAGAATAAGCGACCCATTCTCAATCAAACCCCCCATTTCCACAGCATAGGATGTTTTTGTTTTTTTCTCAAGAACGGTGTCAATTCAAAAGCAAGAAAAGGATACAATTCAATCCGGTTCGTGCGGACAGAGCAACCTCGGAGGGAGGTTAAGAGAAAAATGCCACTCGAGCCTATGAAAGTTGCCAGAGCAAAAAATGCTATTTTTGCACCAAGTATTCTAAAAATCTTGACAAATCTCAACCTGACGGTCTTCGCTGCAACAATGGAAGTAAGTGAGGGTGTTGTTCCTCTGAGCCATTTCCACGAGGATGGTATCTTTCCATGCATGTGTACAAATTTGAGCAGCAGTGGTAGTAGTACCGTCAAAAACGGATTTGTTTCTTGCACACCAAAGATTTCACAACGTGGCGGATCGGAGGATGTCGCTTGAAATATTGAAAGTGATCGTAGCTGGTGTGTGTTGGCCATTAGCGTGGTGAGATCTTGGTGGGATGCCCGTGATGGCCTCCTACCATGATGGGGGTGCTTGTGCTTTGAGGTTTGTCCCTAGTTTCACCAAGGAGGGTCCACACATTCTTGGCATGACGACAGTTGTGGAAGATGTGCTCCACGATTTCGTTGTCTTGTGATATGCATCGAGTGCAAACTAGGGAGAAGCCCATAACGGCATTCCTGCTGGCAGTGGGGAGCCCTCTAGAGTTGGCGAGCCATAGAAAAAACTGAATTTTTCTGGGTTTACGTCGATCCCAGATAGCCTGAATAGCTTCCTTGGTTTCCTGTTCAGTTAGTTGGAGTTTCTCTAATTGATTGATAATCCTAGCAGTGCCAACCTTTTGTTGCAAGCCAATTTGATATCCCATGCGGGTAGAGTAATGAAAAAAGGGGGTAAGTTGGATAGCCCAAGGGGGTTGCCACTGCCACTCACCGGGGTCAAATTCAAGGTTTTGGAGCTTACCGTGAAGCTAGATGGTGTCGAAGAATTTGTTCTCAAGGTTGATAGTGGTTTTTTTGGGGTCTCCTCTAGTAGCGGTGACTTTGATTCTACTCAATTCCTTAAAAGAGAGGTCGTATAGGTCCTCTTCTTCTCGGTTCTTGAAGTATTGTGATTGAATGCGGTAGAAGCGCGTACCTGAGTTAGGTCTCAGCATGTGGTACAAAGCCAAATTTGAGTTACTGGGGTGCTCCATCACCCACTTGTATGCATTGAGAGTGGGGGGTTGTGTTATGGGCTAGTTGCTAGGTATCGCGGCGATGATCTCTATTCGCTTGCTTTGGGAGTAGCTGCATCCTACGATGTGTCTGAGTTCGTCTTTTGTCTTCCATCGCTAGTTGTATTGGTTCCGAGGATCTTGAATCTTAAAGACCCCCTTTCTTGACCAGGTGCTTCCAAACGAGTATAGGGAATCCCTGAGCATGCCATTGCGGTTGCCGTTAATTTCATCGTGCCAAAAAAGATTTTGCCTTTCCATTGCGTCTACTCCGTTTGGTTGTTTGAACTTCAGCCCCTGTATGACATGACACCAAGCCTTCCATACTGCCCACCAAATGTTAGAGCCCCTACTGCTAATTCTAGTGGCATGCAGGATAAATTGTATGTTTGGAGGTCATTTGCCCTCTCCTTTGGATTTAACGAATCTCTTACGATATTATATGAGGACTTGCCATGGGGCCTCCCTGGCATAAGCCCTCTAACCATTAGCTTGGTTAGTAGGGCTTGGATATGTAGAGTTGGGTCTATGAGTTTGATGCCCCTCCTTGGTCAAAGGATTGAGTGACTGAATTCCATTCAACCTTGGCCCTACAGTATCTCTCACCGTTCTCTCTTGACCAGATATAGTTTCTTATAAGGCTTTTGATTTTTGCAATGATGTCCATATGGGGTGCCCAGCATGAAGCTAGGTACCATAGAGATGCCAATAAGACTTGGTTGGCTATAAGAACCCTGCTAGCTAGGGAGAGTTTAGTGGTGCTCCAATAGGCTAGTTTTTATTTGAGGTTTTGTAATGCTATCATGAATCTGGATTCGGATGATATTTGGTGACCTATTGGGACCCCTAGATATCTTGTGGGTTTCCTTGGTGCTAGCCAGTGGAGATGATCTTCCATACCCCACTCAAATGGCATAGGAGTGTCACTGATCTAGATAGCATTGGATTTATGCCAATTTATCTTGGATCTTGAAGCCAAGGCAAAGAGGTCTAAGATGGCTTTGGTTATGTTAAGGTTGGCTAGTATCCCTACAAGGTAAAGGTTGATGTCGTTTGCGAATTCTTGACATAGGATGTTACATTTCCGATCAAGTAGACACATGAAAATGCTCAGTTATGATGTATTGTGAATTGTTGATTTCCAGTCAATTTTTTGATGAGCCTATGGTCAGAATTAGGCATACCTACATAGTAAAAATAGGTTTACAAAATCTATACCAAAAAAAATCACCTTAATTTTGTTTTTAGGCTAAAAAATGAAGAAAATTTTCAAATCTATATAAAATCTATTTATCCGCACGGAGCAAAATTTTCCCCCACCAAACCTAGCCGGCAGCTATGCTGAAATGCTTAAGTGGTTGGAAATAGGTCGTAAGCTTCTAGAGCATCCTATGCAACCCTGTAGCTATCTCAGCTCCTTGAATCGAGATCTGTCCAATGTAGAGGAGATGGCCACTTGTATCTCCAACAGTACAATTCTATAAAATATACTTCCAACCAATCACAAGTCACACAACTTCCAAAAATATACTCCCAACCAATCACAAGTCACAAAACTTGCAAAGCAATAATTAAACTATCATTCATTATGACGACTTGTTGTTCTTAAGAAAATATGTAGCGAGTAGAAGGATTAGTGACCCCTTCAGAAATGGCTTATTTAAGAGGGGAAAGAGAAGGCTAAGCCTGACATGCACTAGAATTGATTGTTTTTTATCGTACCCAATTTTTCAGCTTTTTTTGTCTATTTGACTTTTGTTGTGTAAATTGGATTATTCTATTGTCTCATTTCCACTTCCAAGTCAAATCGAATTGTAAATAAAATTTAAGACTTGAATCGGTGGATTTCTTAGATTTAAAAGAGGCAATTTGACATAATACGAAGAGGGTCAAATAGTCTTGGTAGCTCTTTCTGTGAAAAATTATCTTTCTAGTTTTGAGACTATAAGTCCAAAGGTTGATTTTCTTTTTACTTAGTTTATACCAAAGTTGTATGACTCACTTGCGTACTTGTACTTATGTGAACATATTTTTGTGAGCTTTCAACTTGTCAAATTGTCTATTCTGCTTGTGAGCTTGTGTTTATTTGGCAGTGTGAGACTGCCTGTTTGCGTGAAACTTAATTAACTATCTACCACAAGGGGCTTTTTTGTGTTTCCCTCTCTCACTTTCCCCTGTGTAAACGGCAATCTTATGACTTTTCCTTGTGTCAACGGATTGTGACACAAGGAAAAGTCATTGGATTGCCATTTACGCAGGGAAAAACGAGAGAGGGAAACGCAAAAAAGTCCCTAGTGTACTCGATTGAGCGATTCGGCCTGTGCGAAGCATGGAAAAACATGTAGGTCTATTGGACAAATCAGAACGAGTAAGTTGACTACAATTCATTGTGTGAAATTTGTGTAACTCTGTCAAGTCGTAAAATTTGCTTGAGTTTGGTGTGTTGATTTATTGAAACCGCTAATGTATATGTTAACTTGGCAAATTACTGAATAAATCAAATTGCTAAGAGCCGACCAATAGTGGTTGAGCTTTACAGTAAATGCGCAGTTGATCCGATAGTGGAAAATTGAGAGATTCATAATGCTCAGTGATTTGTCTAATTGATCTATGAGTCAAATCAACCGATTGAATTACATCAAGTACAATTGTCTGTCAATTTGGCTGAGAGTAACTTTGTGTATGAATAACGAATTACCAATCTATTTGATTGTGTGATTTATAGGCTAAGTGTGTATGTCTAATTGGCTGCTTGTTACAATTGGAAGTAAAAAGATGATAATTGGATGGAATTAAAAAATGTTTTCATTGTGCATGAATCAAATTGATTGTTGTCATAATCTTGGAAATAACCATAAGTGATTTAAGTATGGAGCTTGTAAATGCTAACCTATGGTAGTGAACTGGTTTGTGAACACCGTGAGAGTTCAAGCAATCGTCAAATTAACTTTGGCGAATTGACAAATCAAGTGGTTTGACAGTGTAGTGCGCAAATGTGTGTCATCAAATTGCATTTCATTCCTATGTTTTGTAATTAGATGATCTAAATCTAATTGATGATGTCAATATTGAATTGCTACCTGGTGTATGCATGTATGTAAATTGATGAGTTGCTAAAATTCAATATGGTCAATATGTGTGATATTGTAAACTGATCAATTGTAAAAGTCTATTTGATAGATAGTGTTTCCAACTAAATTCAATTGCCGGAATTAATTTAGAGTATTCATAAGGTCTAGTAGGTTTGTAGTATTTGAAGCACAGTCGATTTGGAATTGTAGCCCGCTAGTAGAAAACACAAGAATTTTGACAGAATCTTATTGATTTGGTCGTGTTGTCTCGGTCACTTTTTTGTTGATTTCAACAGAAATTTGTTAATTTAAACAGAAAAATAATTGACTAATTTGCAACATGTGTGCTTTGGTGCCTTAATATTTAAATGTATCTAATTGCATTAGTAAATATGGCAAATAAATAATTCATTACGGCCAGTCGATGTGTCCATGAAGATTTGAGAACTACTGAACAGTTGTAACTTGAGTCTAAGGATGCTTAAGGCTAATTGACAAAAAATTGGTTGAATCTACTTAAGGTTTTCTCAAGTCGACACAGTCTAAATACAGTTTAAGTAGTTTGTAAGGCAAATTGACAAAACTCAGCTGTGAATTAAATTAAGACTATTTACATTTGGAGTTGGTAATTATGTCAAATCTCCCATAGAGCGTATTTAGTTGTTGAGATTTGTTCTTGCGGTTGTAAATCTAGTCCAATTGCAAAGTCTATAGTGCTAGTCAAGTCAACAATGTAGCTTATAATTGGTAGCTAATTGACTGTGCATTAGTAAGTAGACTAGATGACGGCCATAGGTCCCATTTCTTTATTGTATTGTCCATAAGTTAGTAGTAAGTCAAATTGATCTACAAGAAAGTGAGCAAATTGGTTGACGTCAAGATTGTCCAAGTATCAGGAAAGAATTAATCTTTTCCTTATTCATAAAGAAATCTTTGTAGAAATGCCAGACTTGATAAAATAAAGAGAGAAAGAAAAGAGGATTGAATTAAACATACTTGCAAGTTATTTGAATTTAATATAATATTATTAAGTAGCTAGATCATACATTCACAAAGACAAATTGACCATTCTCAAACAAATTGACTTGAGAATTGACATAAGCCACACACTAGATAGGACTATGACGCCATACATTGAATCTTATATTTAGCATTTGGTTTGGACTGTGACAAATTGACATTTGGAATATTTCCTTAGGTTGTTGTCTATAAACCAAACTACAAAACGAAGTAGATAAGTATCCACAATGCAAAACAAGTGACTTTAGTCATAAAACATTAGACTTATTGACCTTTCCTAGAGGAATTATCCCCCTGTATTTATTGTCTTGAGGTTTTATTAAGTAGGCAAAATCTACATTACACTTTTCATCCAAATATTAGAAGAGAGAGGATACTTGGAGGGCTGCAGGAGATGTTTTTTTTAGTCCCCCACTCATTCCCGCCCTCAAATACTATGATTGGAATAGACTTGTGCTCTACATTAGAAGGGATTTGGGGTCAAGAAAGGTCGTTTCAGGCCCGTTCCCCAATCTGTCCCCATGCTGTGAATAGTGGTATGGGTTGTCCGAATTTATTTTTTAATTTTTTTTAATTTTAAAATCTGATGTGGCCGAGTCCCGGCCATGTCACCCTGCTGCGATGGCGCAGTTTCAGTAGTCAGGAACTATTCAAAACTTGTGGAGAACTCATGGGAACTCGCGGCCCTTTAGAGGGCCCAAATTTTCTCTAATGGTTTGTACTCCTAGAAAAATGCCTAGAGAAGTTAGGAGGTCCTATAACAGTTAACGCTTTAAAAATATCTTCTGACACAAAGGCACATATTGCATTCTTCAATGTATCAATCTTGAATTGATCAAATATATCATTATAGGCAACCAAAGTTTTTGGTATTTGGATAGTAGAGTCACTTGCACCCTAGAATGTATGAAAAACTAGATAGAATCATTTACATGGATATGTTAGTCCACAAAATTATCTATTATTGACAGCTTTAATCTAAATATTTGCAAATTTGGCATTTTTTTGAAAAGGTTTTGACAATTACATTTGTTTTTCCAAATATTTTTTTTAATATTTAAGGTACCAATGCCAAAATCAAGTAAGATTTTGGCAAAAAAATTCCATTTTTTTCCACTAAATATGGAAATAGTTTTAGAGTCTAATGTGATTCCAACTTCAAAATTTATAACTAACTCTTTAATGATTTTAAAAATATAAATGAAATTGTATTATGGGACATTCACATTGGAGCTTTCAAAAAAATGTATACTTAGACATAATAACAAGTCAAAAAGGTTTCACATGACTATTACTACACGTATTGGCTTGATTTTGATGTGAGTGGTTGGAATTGGTAGATATAAATGGGTGAAATATCAAAGTGGTCTTAAATCCTTATAAATATAAATTTTGCATTTCTATTTTATTCAAGAACTCGTTTTACATATTGACCTAAAACTTGGTATTGACATCCTAGTAAGTGAGGCTTCCATTTATCCTTGATGGAAAATTTACTAAAAAATGTTTTAAAATATGAGAGCCCTTTCAAAAGGCTAAAAGCTAAATTGGTCTTGAAATTGATACTTTATGCATTTCTTCCCTTAACCCCTAAAGGACCGTTGTCCCTTCGAGGGACAAATGCGATTTCGTGTAGGTTCCTATGGGCTGAATTTTAGTCGTGATTTTTTGAATTTTTTTTTGAAGATAGAAAAATTGATAAGCTTTGTGGGAATATAATTCTTTTCACGATTGGTGCCTAGGAACAACAATTATGACCAAATAAGCTCAAAACAGGGGACAGGGGGCAGCTCGGGCAACAAAAAATATTTGTAAAATTTTAAAATATTTTTTAATATTTTTTTGCATAGATACATTTTTTGTGTGTCTGAAAAGCTTTGATTCATTTCATTTGGATTTGTTATGAGAAAATTATGGACATTCTTGTTTTTTGGGCAGTTAGAGCATCTTTTTGAAAAAAAACACTTGTTGGATTTATTTCTGAATGAAAATTTTCAAATTTTCAATTTTTTTTTGCATGGTTTAGTTTACTTGCTAAAAAAATCTCACCATTGGGATAAGTGCATTTTAATTCCATCTAAAATATACAAATATTTTAGATTTTCCTTCTATCTTGTACCTACTTCTACTTAACAATTTTTTTAAGAATGATAATGAAGTTTTTTTTGAATTTTTTTTCCTACACTCTCAACTCAATTCTCTGCTACAAAGATTTTAAGTTGAAAACTCTGTAGTGCAAAAATTTTAAGTTAAAAATGTTCAAAGTCAAAGAATCTAGTCCCGTAATGTGTTGAAAAAATTATTTTTTCCACTTTAAACACAAATATCTTGCAATATGTGCGGTCAAAAATTCTGAAAATTTTTCCACTTTTTTATACTAGTCAGGTGTAAGATTCTATAGTTATATGTGGAAAAAAAAAATTTAATTTTCTTTTTACTCTTTGCTATAGAAATGGCAATTTTCAATGTTTTTTGGCAGAAAAAAGGCCTCGGTCCTTTAGGGGTTAAGGTAGGATGATCCAAATCCAAGCATCTTTTCAAATGCAAGCCTTTAGAAAACCTATAAAAAAAAGATGCTTGATGCACTCTCTTCAAAGTGTAAACATTGAAAATAGGGCATAGTTTAGAGAAATCTACCAATCCAACTTTGACCTCTTATATTTCTTATACTAAATTATCAAACTTTATATGATTAAAAATCGAGATTTTCCAAAGTTCAATAATGCTTTCCAAAGAAATTTTCTAGATTTAAAGTGACCTACTCGCATTTGGGAAGTTTTTGGACTTGCACCAATAATTCTTTTCCTTCTTTATAGAAGAAGCAATTTTCTTTCCAAAGGCACTGGTTGCATCCTTTCCTTATCAAAATCTCCCGATTCATTTCTTCTAGTATCAAATTCTCACTAGCCACTAGCCTTCAACTTCAAATTTGCAAAGGCTACAATCCTCTTCTTTCAAAGACATAACAATTTGAAACTAAACTCCAAATTTCATTATATTAGGCAAACATGGACAACGGAGCAAGGGTTAGCCGCCACGACCAATCCAAAAGCACTACCTATCCGTGTCCTATCTAGGCACTCCAAGCCCCTCAACAACCTAGATATTGACTTTGGATTTGAAATGACGAGTATCTAAAATTTGACAATTTCATAAAAGTAGTGGCTACATATTTACTTTTTATTTTTACCTACTGGTTAAGAGCCAATCCTCTCAATGTTTTGTCCTGTTTTGGATCCTCCATTTTCACACTCTAACCGGTTATTTTCACATAGGCAATGGCTAAGAGCATTTGCAATGTGTCTGGGAATAGTGCCTGTACTGTCACTGTGCTAGGGAAATAGTCCTTTGAAAAAAAAATTGGGCTCCAATGCAACCTTTATGTGTCTCGACACTTCCACAATCTTGGTAAGTGACCCTCCAAATCTGGCAAATTTCTAAAATGTGAAAGGCCCGCAAGTTGGCTCCCAGTAGAAATAATTGTGATTGTCAACCCTTTCCGCATTGTTAACCCCTAAAATACCAAGGCATTTTCTAGCTCCGGAACCACTGAAAACTGCCATTTCTGCTGCGATCACTCCCTAAATCCCAAAAAACTTTTTTTTAGAATCTAACCGTAGGATCTTGTACTTCACTTGTCTCAGATTATGTGGTAAAAATTTCAAGACATTTGACCGTTCTGATTGGAAGATATTAGCATTCAAAGTTGGAAAAAAAAGTTTTTTTGAACTGTTTCCTGCAATTTCAGATGACTTTGATGGTCATTTGTGGATTTTTTTGCACTACACAACAAAAAGTTGTAATTTTTTATCTTGAACATTTAAGTTGAGAGTCATAGAAAAAAATTTCAGAATGTCAAAGCTTGATTTTCACATATAAAAAAATTGTTAAATAGAAGTAGGTCCAAAATTGAACGAAATACTAAATTGTTAATAGCTCTTAGGTGGAATTAAAACAACATAATCCCAATGGTGGGATTGTTCTTGCAAACAAACTTGACCTCGTCAAAAAAAAAAATTGAATTTTTTTTGAAAATTGCATTCAAAAATGAATTCTATAAGTTAGTTTTTTTGAAGATGCTTAAATTGCCCGAAAAACAAGATTGTCCATAACTTTCTCATTATTAGTCCAAATAGAATGAATCAAATCTTCAGATGTAGACAAAACATGATCTTTGAGGGAAAAAAATAAAAAAAATAAAAAACTTTTTTTTTTTTTTTTTTTTTTTTTTTTTTTTCTGCCCACCGAATTGCTTTTTTGCTTTAGGATGGCATAACTTTTGCTCCCGGGCACTGATTGAAAAAAAATTATATTTTTAGAAAGCTAATGTGATTCCCTATCTTCAAAAAAAGTTTCAAAAAATCAGATTAAAATTTGAGGCCACACGAGCCTGCCCGAAATCTGAAGTGTCCCCCGAGGGGACTTTGGTACTTTAGGGGTTAAGCGTGCCAATCAATTCAATCTTCCCTTGTTTCAATGAAAAGTTTTTTTTAATGTAAAATTCTTTTCTTTCATTCTTTTTATAATGCAAAAAGTCCTTTTGACATTTGAATTGCCGGCTTTGCATTGGATCAATTTGTTCTTAAAAAAGCCTAGCACTATGCAAGCCTTGTGGAATGTCCTTGTATTTGCCAATACAAGGATTGTTTACAAAGACTGCATTGCGGATGCTCTAATAATGAACTAACTTAACCGGCCCCGAACTTACATTGGATCCAACTGAGTTAGTAGGCTTATAAAACGACCATCTAAGAGTTGTTTGCCATTTCGGGGAAGCTAAACTCCTTGAAAAAAAATTCAGTAAATTTTAGTAAGAAGAAAAATGAAATTTGCATCTAACCCAAGTCGTTTCATATTTTTTGGACCTTTGTGGAATTAGTTATGAATTTTTGAAGTTGACACGCAGAGGTCACTAAAAGCGACTACCTCCTGAAATGTACATTGTTAATACATGGAAGAAAGCAAAATGTACCTCTGTGCCATGATCGGTTTCACAGCCCGATCGCTTTTATGAGCCGACTACCTTAATTAACGTAGAATTCCGTCAAACTAACGAAATGAAACGGTCCTTGGCGCCAGAGTGGGACCAGTTTGAATTGCTTGAATTGAAACATTTATCTTGAGCTCGACGTGCATCCATCAATCGCTACATTAAATAGTATAGTCCTTGTCGGAACTGCAATAATTCGTATTTTGTTCCAGTGGATTTCTAATGCCCCAGCTAGCCAGCCTGCAGTCTCTGCAACTTGTAAGTTAACTCTCCTGAGCTGGTTGCTGAAACAGTTATGAATGCTAGCTCAGCTCAATCTCAGAACATTAACTAACCCCTGCAAATGAATGCTGTAAGTTGCTTCTGCTTTCTATGCAACAAGACAATGCAAGCTGGTCCGGAACTATATATCAGTCTGCCCCGTCGAGCTCCTACCGTTTTCGAAGAGCTCGTCCGTCCGACCAGCACTCAGCTCTCCGATCCGGCCAAGTACGTATTTCAATTCCTAGCATGAGATTTTTTTGTTGTCTCTTACAGTAGAAAGCTAGTTGAGCTCGTTCGAGCTTGCACGAAGGGCATTACATTGTTCTGCAACTGCAACTGTGAGCTCGCCATGGCCACTGTCTAAACCCTTGATAGTTCCTCTAGCGGCAGTTTTTAATATACGTCGGAATGTCATGTACGAAGTGCTAAAAGAAGTATGCAGTTAACGTGCCCCCCTCGTTTCTATTCATGTGAACATTGACGTGGGAGCTTGAACAAATCGAGTCTTAATGTACATCGGTTCCAATGAAGCGTGGGAGGCGTTTGAAATGTTCGTGATAGCTAACTAGTGAAGACTAACTTTCGATATCTTGCTATGCTTGTTATCGCTGGAGATGCCTTCAAGCTTCACCCGTAGCTGTGGTTACTTGCACAAGCTGACATACGTTACTGAAAGGAGTCATATGTAGTCTTTCTGTCACTCCCTCTTTCTTGTGAACTCTAGTATGGGAGTTTGAACAAACAGAGTGCATAAATCACACCAGTTCTAGCTGATAAAAATCGAGCAGGAGTTTCTTGAAACATGTCGGCTAACTTAGACCAAGTAAAATTTCTATATGTGGCTTTTGCCAGTTCTCGCTAGGGATGGAGGTAACCCCTTGCTGTGATTACTTGCATTTGTTTTTAAGCATTTCAACATCATGCTACTGCTTAAAGGAGTATGTCGTTCTTGTGTCGCTCGGATTTGAGAACTTGAGCAAGTAGAGTCTGCATCGACCCCGATTCCAAAGAAGAACGAACGGAAGTGGTTAGTAACATGTTCTGCTAACTTTGTGAAGACCAAATCGCAGCTAACTTTCTAAATCTTGCTGTGCCAGGTAGCGCTGGAGATGGAGGTGCCTCCAAGGAATGGGGTTTTCAGGAGGACTCTTCTCTGGGTAGTGTGCCTTCTGCTGCTGTTGCCATGCGTAGCAGGCGGGCCCAAAGCCATTTTCATACTTGGAGACTCGCTGTCTGATCCTGGCAACAACAACTACATCAACACGCTGTCCCGGGCCAACATTCCACCCAATGGATTGGACTTCCCGGGGGGGATCCCTACTGGAAGATTCACCAATGGACGCACCGTTGCGGATATCCTTGGTAAGCTATATTATTTACTAGCTAACCACGTTGACAGTGGCAGGACTTCTTCTAATGTCAGCAGTCACCTCTGAAATCCAAGACTTCACTTTTGTTCTTTACAACAAAAGGAAGACTTTGTATACGATATATATACGAATCACTTTTTAAATTAAAATACTCCACAAAATAGATTATTTTAATACCACTTTGTCTTAATCCTTTGCAAAGGAGATGATATTTCTTATAACTAATAAACAAGTATCGTTAGTGTTTAATCAAGATAAGCCACTTCCATTGTTGGAGGTTGGTTCTCATTCTTGAGTCTGGACAGACAGAATGCAACTAAGATTCTTAGAACTATGTCCATGTTTTTTAGGACATCACTCTAGAATGCATCGGAACGACATATTATCACTGTTGAAAGTTTGAAGGTGTTACGACAGGATTATTGATTTTCTGTTAGCACATTGATTTTCTGCTTGGTACTTACAACACGATCCCCACGTCAATCTGAGTGTAAGGTGTTCTCAGTTCAGCTCCACTCGCTGTTTAGTGCTTGCATTCTTCAATGCAAGGTTCTTTTTGAAGAGCACATTTATTGAGATATTGCTATGAACTACGTCAGAATGACATATTAATGTTGTTTTGTTGTGTTACGACAAGATTGCTGATTCTGTTCTAACACATTGTCATCACATGGCACTTACAACATGATCGTTATGTATTTCTTCCGAGTGTTATAAGTTCACCTCCCCCCGCATCAGTGCTTGCAACCAACTTTTCCGATTTGGAAGTTCCCATTTTATCGCAAGTGGAAGTAGGTGCTTTAAACAATCAATAGTTTGAACCATGATATTATGTTGGAGCAACATAATTATACGGTGGTTTGAATGCGGTTCCAATGACAGTTTTTTGCAACTTTCCAATGTCGTTCTTCTAAGTTGCTCTTCCCACACGTGTACCTCGCTGGGAGGTAAATGTATTATGGGTTTTTCGATGTTGAACTTCGTCTTCATTGTTGAAATATGAGTCTCTGTGATGAGCTCATTTTAGGCTAACCTTTTCGATAGTTGAGATCCCTTCTCTCTATTAGTGGAAGATAGGTCTCCAAGTACCCACCACTCTTGATCCCTCCTACTCACTGGTCCTCTCATTTCAATGTTGGATGCACTCAATACCGAGCATTTTGCCTCAGGACTCAACTACTTGGTCTGTAGCCCACTGTTTATTTTATACTCAACATTATTCAGTCCACTTCCGTTGAATGTCTTTAAATCAATGACTTCGCATTGGTGTCTGACAGTTGTTCTTGATGGAACTCCACAGGTCAATTGGGTGGATTATCCAACTTCATTCCACCCTACTTGGCTCCCAATGCCACTGGAAATGCCATTCTCACTGGGGTGAACTACGCATCTGGAGCGGGAGGGATACTGGACTCATCAGGCTATCTTTTTGTAAGAATCCATTTTCTCTTGTAATACTTTTAGACACATACATACAACCAAGCTGCAGAGGCTAGTAAATCATCTGTTTTCTTCTTGGATGGACTCTGCTTGCTAGTGGCGACAGTTTTTGCTTCCCCCATCAAATGAATCCATTTGCTGTTAGTAGCTGGGGCTATGAAAAGATCTTATTGGTATTATTAATGTTTTGGCAGATTTTTTCAATTTGCTAGCTTAGAAGGGGTAAGCTCGTTCATTTATAAGCTTGCCTGATTTGCCGTGGTACTGACAAAATGGACTGTCTGGATGATTGTTCCAGGTTGGGAGGCTGTCCATGAACAAGCAATTGGAGTACTTCGGCAACACCAAGGCCCAGCTTATATCGATGTTGGGACAGGCTGCAGCAACGGAGCTCATTACCAATGCCTTGTACGCGTCCAATATGGGCTCCAACGACTATTTGAACAACTACTACCAGCCTCTTTCGCCAATTGGCAACTTGACATCTCAGCAGGTGGCAACCATGTTGGTCAGGGATTACAAGGGCCAGCTCACGGTAAGCAATGGAATGAAAGATTGAAGATTCCAACGCATCTTACCACGTATGATTTGAGCACCTGATGAATCAGTTGTGAATTCTCGAAGTGTTGGATTATTGATCGTAGATGGGTAACAAGATATTGTAATTGCAATGAAAGTTATGAAATTCTTGTCATTGCAATTACTATTTATGACAGTGGACATCTTCCCAGTCATTATATGTAAATTTTATACGATATTTAGGTGCACTTATCTTAAAACCATCGTTTATCAATCCCAATATCTTCCTCAAATCTAGAGACTTTCAATAGTTGTTACTCATGTAGACCTTTGTGCGAAGTTGAAAACAAATAAGCTCTTGATTTACTCTAGTTTCTAAAAGAAACTGGAGTGCTTATGTGGTTCATAATGTACATCTTGAGATCCGTAATCTCAAATGAGGCTTAATTTAGCAAAACTTTTCCAATTTTTTTGTTACCTACAAAAGATGTAAGGCATGGATTTTTAGCCCATTTTGTAGTGTTCATAGCAACTTCTTCTCTTTTGGGAATCATGCATGGGACCATTGCATGTTTGACAGTACTTTCGAAAGGTGAATTTCAAACTTAAGGATATATGATTAATTATTTGAGTGTAATGTTTGCAGACATTGTACAACATGGGTGCGCGGAAGGTAGTGGTGGCAGCTGTGGGCCCTATAGGATGCATTCCCTACCAACTGACGCTCCGGTTCAGCCGGAATGGAGAGTGCAGTGAGAAAGCGAATGCTGATGCTAGACTCTTCAATGCTGGTGTTGTAACCATGATTAAACAACTCAATGCGGAGCTACCGGGGGCACACTTCCTCTATGCGGATGCGTATAAGGGCGTCGCAGACATGATTTCGAATCCAAGTCAATATGGTAAAACTTCAACTTTGGAGATCTCTCAATTGATGTTATCATCATCATCATCTTATTGCACCAAATTTGTTTTAAATTTTTGATGATGATCAGATTTATTAATTTAGTGTTTGTCTCCAAAGAATACGCTGAACTTATTTGCCATATAAGGTAAAAAAGAAAGAATTTAAAACACATTAAGTGGATATACTGTATATATCTGTTGATGAGTGGACATACTGTATAACTGCTATAAGATGCTGATGAGTGGACATACTCTATAACCGTTGAAAGCTGGGAGGTTTAGTGAACATATTATTAAGTTGTGTCATTGATCTTGAACACGTTGGTTTGTATTTTTAGTTGATAATAGAATCCAGTTTTAGAAAAAGGGTAGTTAGCGGAAACATTAGTGGAAACATAGTCTCTGGGACCAAGGAAATGACTACAAGAAGAACAACAATTAGTCTAATATGCCATGTGGGTTGTCATATGGATTGTCTTGTAGGTCATTTCCCTTGCCTATTTAGACCATGCTCTACTAGTGGATTGTGTGTTATAATCTTCTCCTTACCAACTAATGAGATAGAGGCATAGTGGCCTTGAACTTGGAATCTGCATGGTTGTATTAATGGAGAGTATTTTCTACAGGTTTTACAGTTGTTGACCGAGGATGTTGCGGGGCTGGAGGAACTTACAAGGGCTTGATTCCATGTAATAATCTCGTCACACCTTGCACCAATCGATTTGATTACCTCTTCTGGGATCCGTACCACCCAACCGACAAGGCTAATGTGGCATTGTCACTCAAATTTTGGGAAGGCACTGACTACACTTACCCTATGAACATCAAGCAACTCACCGAGGTTTAAATCATTCTTGAATGTATTCATGTTGGCATCAAATGCAATTTAGAACAAACAATATGAGAAGGTAATTTTTGCTTCTATTGACATAGAACCACATTCATGACATACTGTAGTAGCATGAGGGTTATTTAGCTTGTGCCCATTAGGAAATTGACAAACTTCGAGCAAGAGTGGGAGTTGCAACATATAAATGATTTATTGCTTTTTTTTAGAAGAATTTATTGTTAGTAGGTCAGGGCTTGATTGGAAACTTTGTTCGCGGATTAATCAGGGACATATCTGTGTTGTTTTACACTGTTATGCCTGCTGTTGGGTTTTAAATACCACACTTTTGATACCGGTATCCCTCCTAACATTGTATCAATTTGGAATTTATAATTTCAGGAATGAAAAAGTACTCCTAATCTCATTACGAGTTTGAGATATATTCTATTCCCCATATCATTTGTTGATGAGTTCCTGATTATTGCAGTTACACCCTTCTGTCCTGCTCATCTCCGTTTCTGTGTACCACACTTACAGTAGAACGGATCCTTCAAGAAGCTGGTAACAGTGGTAAGAGCATTCACGAATTCTATTAATCAACGCATAACAAATGCCAAAATTCACTGTGACTTGAAGGTCAGCTGTGACGTCTAGTCGACATCTACTCATCAGGCAGTTGGAGCAGGGACCCCTAATTCATCACTGGGATTTTCAAACTTCTCAAATAAGGCTACAACATCAGGTACTGCCACGTCTTCAACAGTTGGTGGCTGCCACTTCGGTTTCTGCCACACCCTCAGAATTCCGCAAGATGAGAATCTACTAAATTATTGAAAGAGTACAAACTACAAATAGTGAAGAATGACCAACATTATCAACCCCTAACCTTTATACACTGAATATGGGAGTCTGACAAAGCAACAAATAATTTAGTACACCACACACTCAACAGCATTTCGGTTGATGAACATGACAAAGTGGCTACGCAAAGCAATGTTTCTCACGCTTACTTGATCTTTATCAACAAGCACTGCCCTCACGCCCTCTATGAAGTCCGGTCTTGTTGACGTCCGGACGCCGAGTCTAAATTCGGTTTTCATCACCCCCTCGATCTGCAAAAGCAGAAACCAAATGTGCAACTCGGTTAATATCATCAATGGTCATATCTAAAACGGTCAAGAGGAGATCTAAAACTGCGTCAGTATTTGCTAGTTACTCTAGTATGTGGAATTGCTGTGCGTTGCAGTACCAAGAACCAAGTGACACAAATTCCCCATACCTGGATGCTGAACTGCAAAGTAGTAATAATAGCATTGACAGTAATGCATGGAAGTTCAGAACCTCGAACCTCAGAAATGTCGTTCTCAGGTGACTCTGCTCGAACAGCATTCTCTGCTGCCAGAGCTACAGTTGCAAAGTGAAGCTTAGTCAAACTGAGACTGAAGGGAGCCCCCTTGCCCAATCCAGTCAATGCTCCTTTTGCCCATTCTGCCACTGTATGACGAAACAATAGATCTCAGTCACGCACCCCTAAACTCAGGATAAGAAGCAACAAACTTAACATCTCTGTACCTAAATGGACAAAAATGGCCACTACCAAATCTATAGGATTTGAAACGAATCATTTTAGGAAGCTTCAGGGAAAGTACAAAATATACCAATAGAAAGAAGAAATCATACCCAAAATATTTTTACAGTAAAATTATACTTTGTTAACTACTAGAGAGTAAAATTGACAATAAGATTCCAAGTTGACTTCCTGTATTTAGTTCAGGCATTTAAGGGTTAACCTGCAAACTGTTCGAGCAGTTAGCCTCTGCCTCATTCAGCTGTAGAGAAGAGAGAATGATTGCCCTCAATTACAATCAACAATTAATTGTTAGCATACTCAGCTAAATCTTGTCTGAGAAAGGGTTGATAACTTGCCTGCAGAGTCACTAGAGAGTTCGTGTTCTTTTAGGGCCTTGATTGTGTCCTCCACTGAGAGGCTAGCACCAAAGCAAGCGGTAATAGCAGGCAGAAGAGCTTTAAGAGAAGGCTCTGATTCAGGAGTTACGTGGTGACCAGCCAAAACTTCTTCCACAGTCTCCCATGCATTATCTAACCTGCACCATTAACAACGTAACACAAAACCTAAACAACGATTTCCGAGAATCACAACTGACACCTTGTTCTTATCACCTGTCTGTCACAGTTACTGTGCTTTTGGAAGAGTGTCTTCCTAGAGGATCGCAAGAATATCAGCTACATACATCCCCTACAGCAGCTATGTATACTTAGATTTTTGTGCTATACGACTCGCGTCCCTTCTGACCCTTCCTGGACACCTCTGTCCAACCGTAAATATTTATCAAACAATCAAAGTTCACGACTCATCCAATTTTTCTTAAAGAAACCCAAAGCCATGGCAGAAACATACGAGTTGTGGTTGCGAAGAGCGTCTTGTAAAGAGGCCAACTTGTCTGTGGGTACAAAGTGTGTGCCCAGACCAACAAACAAAGCATCAGCTGGATTGGTGACCCTCGCTCCGGTCATAGCCATGTAAGCGCCTACAATATTCAACATCAATAGATTGCAGGCAACTATGAGTTGTCGTCCCTCCATATGAATTTGGACAAGAATAGAAACCCCAATGCAAGTGTTCAAGTGGGCTCAAAAACGGGCAACACATAATAACTTATAGGATAACTATTATGATCAGAGAAACTCACCTACTGCTCCATTTCCTGGGCTTCTCGCAGCAATATGTGCAAAACCAACATCGGGAAAGAGGCCGATCCCATTCTCCGGCATCGCTAGCATAGTTTTCTGTTACAGACTATCTCGGTTTTATTAACATTTTGCTTTATAGAAAACCTTTGAACAAATACTCCATCAAAGTACAAACATATTCACTGTTGAGTCTCTGAATGCCACAAACAATTCGAGCCCCTAGTCAGAATTCAAAACCCAAGGACGAGAAGGGGCCTGACAGTGTACCTCAGTAATTACACGGAAGCGACCATGCCCGGAAAGGCCGATGCCAAACCCCATCGTGACGCCATCCATCAAAGAGATGTATGGCTTCTGGTAGCGTGCTATTTTACATATCAGCTTATATTCATTGTTGAACACCTGTACAGACATCACAACATGAACATCACGAGCTAATAGAGAAGATTCTAATCCCCAGGACTGGTTGATTGGCAGCGCACTTGAGATAAACGACCCCGTCAGAGCCTAATCCCTTTCCACAAATCTGATATCAGACTTGCTTGCAGTGAACTAGCTCAGACCTGGCGCGCCAATGCAAGAGCACTATGTCTCGGCTCAGACACCATCGATTTCACATCTCCACCTGCAAGCAAAGTATAAACTTTCTCTCAATGCGACTCTCATTCAACAATGACCATCAGATATTCACACAGAGCATTGAACAGACCGTGGGCACCACAGGTGTCTTCGCATCTTCCTGCACCGCTGCTGCCACCCCTTTCACATCCATGCCTGCAATCAAGGAAAACCTTGATCATCACGTCTCCTGTGAGATCCACTTCTGGATCCACCTGCAAGTAGTATACTCGCGATTTCTGGAACTACGAGAAAATGAGTGTCAAACCCCCAGCGGGCCGACGGTAGAGTTGCTTAACCCTAAATAGATGATAAAAAAATGTTTGGAAGCAATGGAAATGCCTCATAAACGCCTAAAATTCCCTTCAAAACATTCAAAACATATCAAAGAACAACATTGTGACTAATAAAATAACAATTGAAATGATTCTACTTTGAGCAAAGATTGCCCACAAAATTCTTTAGCCCATTTGACATGTACCCTCACAAATTTGAGTTAGTTGGGATAGTTCTCCTAAATATTCTCATATTACAAACATATCACCTCCAAGAATCTAGTCTGGTTCCCAGTTTGACGGCTTTAGCAAAAGAATGTCATGGCAAATCGTTTGATGGTCTAGATTTACCAAAATAGTCGAGAACTAGTTAAATTCGAGTTGTTTATATATGCAAGAATCCCTCTAAAAAGACACAAGTATGGAATGCCTGTTTACATTAACTCGAGGCATGAATAAAAAGGGGCGAAGGTGTTAACAAGTACGTGAAGAAAGGGAAGTCTGCAAGATACAGCTAAGGCAAAGGGTGCTAAAACTGCGTCTTCCACATGGGCTGCAAAAAACATGAATTAACCCCTCATCGCATGAAGTCCAAACGAGGTCAAAAACAGCGTTGCTTTTGAAGTGTTGTAAATTTAGATGTCGCTAAGTTATAGAAATCTTAACCGTACAATATTGTAGTGAACATGTTGTAGATGACACAGAAAAAATCTGAAGTCATTTGACCGCATGGATTGAAAGATTATAATATTTTAGTGTTAAAAAAAGATGCTGAAATTTTCCAAAAAGCACATTTGGAGGTGAAATTCGACTTCTAAACCTACTCAAATGAAAAAACTTGAGACTATAAAGTGATTCAAAATCAACATACAAACACATTGGTGAAAAAAAATATCATTCAATTGACTCAATGTGTCTGCAAAATAGATTTGAAATGTCAAAAAATAGCATGAAAAGTTGCAAAAAACACCATGTAAGGCTAAACCTCCTCCACTAAAAAGCATCTCAGTCATTCATTACTTTTTGGATTCAAGTGAAATTTTAGCCACACAAACTAGACTAGTATGCGCAACTTTCACAAAAGAAATTATTGAAAATGGACATTGTATGAAGAAGTTACAAGCCGCCGAGTTTCACTGTAATCCGAAAATGGCTGGATTAAAAATTTTGAATTGCTCCCAAACATTCAAAGAAGCTTGTATTGACATGAAAATTTTACCACAATAACTAGACTAAAAGGGGAACACAACCCAACAAATTTTATTGAAAACGAACATTGTATGAAGGAGATACCCCCCCCAAGTTTCAGCCATCAAATGCAGTTTGGTGAATTCAAATTGAACCTGTGAACTTTGATTGGCTCCCAATTAATTTGTAAATCTTGGATTGATCTGAAAATTTTACCACACAAACTAGAAGAGAGAGCGCAACTTTACCAATAAGTTTTATTGAATTCGGATATCGGATGCAAAAGTTACAGCACTTTGAATTATACATGAGGACACTTTTCGTCCCCTCAGGCGATGAGGGGTTAAAGGTGGGTTAAATGCACCTTCAATTTGTCCTTTCAGAAAAATAACTCAAAAAGAGAAAGGAGGAGTGACCTGCGGAGAAGGCGCGAGAGGAGGAGCTTTCAACGAGCACTGCCCGCACCTTGCTATCATTCTCCCATTCATCGAGGAACTTCTTGTACAGAGCCGTCATGTCTGTTCAAACAGAAGCAAACATTAATGCAGCACCAAGGATTTTGAGCTGCAACTTAACTCTTCATCGTGCTTGTTTCCAAACTGGCCGTTAATAGCTCAAGCAAGAAGTCCAAAGAGTATTCCTCAAACAGTACAAATCTACACACAGCAAGCTTGCCACCAAGCCTAAGTCATTAAACCCTTGAACTCCACAACAACAGAATCAAACTTAGGTTTTCATCGAATTTCCCAGCAACATGAGCTCCGTGACTCTTGCCCTAAGCATACTTGACAGACGAAAGAGATAAACTAACCCGCATTCATGGCATTCAAGGCCTTAGGGCGGTCCAAGGTGATGACGGCCAGTCCATTCGGCAGCACGGCGCTCTTCACCCAGTCTTGCACTGTGCCTGCCATATTCTCCCTCTTCTGAAAACAACCCACAAGCATCCCAACAATCAGTCACGAAATTGCATGAACAGTGACAGATTAGGGTCGACTCTCTCAACTGCCTACAGAATTAGAAACAATCAAATGGCATATCCTAGTGACACCACTCTAAGACAACGACGCTGTCCTCTTCTGCAATGTCGAGCCACAAGACATCGAACAACAAGAACAATCACAACATCTCAACCAAAATCCAGACGAAGCTCATCGGCCCAAAAGGTGAAGCTTCGAATCTACCTTAAGAAAAGAAAGCTGAGATTGAATCTGCAAGTGTACTGTAAAACCTAAGAGGCAATCGTTAGTCGTCAATTGCGATTGATTCTATCGGGCTGATGAGCTTCGTCACCTGTCGATTGGGAGTGCAAGAGTAGGACGGAAATGTGCTTGAATGTGAAGAGAATACTCTAGAAAAAATGGCAAAAAAGAGCGGAAGTGTTGCGTGTGAGAATTGGGAGGTGCCCACCTGCAAACAATTCGATCTTTTGGAAAGAATTCGGAGCTGCGAGGCGAAGAAAACTTGTCGGAGAGCGGGCGAGGTCTTTGTGGGAGACAAGGGGTCCAGGTCAGCTGTCCAGGCTGGCGCTTCCTTGCTCCACGTGGCTGGCCAAGTGGCCATGAACTGAAGCACCACCCCAAATGGTGCCCATTCACAAATTTTTCTCATTAACCCTTAAACGACGGGCTCATAACCGTGGAAATCATCTGTTTTGTCACCGTGTGGATTGTTGGATTAAAATAATGCAAAAGCACTTGTTGGAAGTCAAACTACTATAGATTTTCTTCCCTTTCCCCACAAAATTTGGAGGATGAATAGTTGCACTTCTGTCCTACACAAGAGACTCTCTTGTCATTCATCAGCCTCAAAACGTCCGCCGCGTTGTTCAAGGGTTAAGGTAGCTGCATTTGTTGAAATTAGTTGGACATACAGTGAAACGTCCCGTGTTGCATGGGAACGGTGGAAGAAATTTTTAGCTATATGCACATAAAGAAGCTTAAGTGCCCAAATCCAATTAATTAAACATGCTCATGAAGTACTGAAATTATATTTGATTGGTTCAAATTGGTTGTTCAACTAAAAAAATTAGTGATGTATGATACAATCACCTCCATTATTGCTATGTGTATTAGACTTTATGCACATAAGGAGTATGCAAATATAGAACTACAATTAGTTATGCAAGTAGAGAATTTGCATTATGAGAGGTTTCACTGTATGGTGAACAATCTAGATTCTTTTCTTATGCTTTTTTTTGGACATTGTGTAAATAAATTAAGAATTTTCAAATTGCTAAAATTAGATATAGTTAAAATTGATCCTAAGCTCTCATGAATAAACATAGAATGACATAAATTTTAGGCAAGAATGTGGAGGCATTGGTTTTTGAATGGGATGCATTTAGACATAGATACCTTAACTTCTAAGGCCCTCTTTGGACTAGAGGCCAAAAGCTATTGAGAAAGTCTTTTAAGATCTATAGTTTATAGAGTCGTTGAGAACATAAGCCTCTATACACGCCAGGTGCAGTTTCACAGTGTAATGTAGTTTTAGAGTAGAAATGGCTATGATCCACAGTTCTTTTTTGTAGTCCATTAGGAGAGATACCCCATTCATGACCACTTTAGGAATTACAAGTAGGTGGAGGGCGGTTTCTTTGGAGGGAAAATTTTCCCATGTGCAGAAATAGAGTTTGGATAGTTTCTATAATTTTCAGATTTTTTTGTCTCAAAGCAAAATTACTGTGAATTAATCAATTGGAGATTGTGTCCATCCCACATTGGTGATATAGATCTTGTTATTTCTGACCAAGGATTGATTGCGAAATCAACCAAGGGTTGGTTGTAATATTGAGAGTCTTTGAACCAATCATAATGTGTCACAACTACCTTAAGAACCGTGCTATAATTAATCACTGGTCTTGTCCTCCTTCACGGAAAGAGAGAAGTCTAGTGTTCTAGAATGGGATGCTGATCTGGAATGGGATATCTCCCCTAACGAGTAAGACAAGACAATTTTCCTCTTAGTGTGTTCTTGCTCCATTTGAATATCTAGTAAAAATATGTAGTGATTACCGTGAATGCTGATAAAAGGCAGTTCTCTAGACATGTGATTTTACATGTATCGTTTGTATTAGTTCTTTCCCAATTGCTATATTTTGGGTGCTGTATTCAAATAATGACTCGCAACTGTTATATTGCTAAATGTTAGATTGCGTAAAGAATATATACATGCTTTCCTTTGTAAATTCACCCTTGATAATTTTGTTTGTCATTTCTACTAATATATAGTAATTTGTCTAATATATGGTAAGTATAAATGATCATTGTATGAGTTGTACAATTATGTACAATTATGTCAAAATTATTAGATTTGGGATGAGTTTTCAAAAGTGGATATCGTTTAGTAAACTAATTTGTGCTAATAGTGTGTGACATTAATTTACCAAAGTAACCCTATTTTGAATTATTAGTAGTGTAGGTTAGAATCTCCTTATCTTGTACCAAATTCTTCAAAGATAAAATTTTGTGGTGCGTACACTAATTCCCCTCCCTCACCAATAGGACAAGTCAATGTACTGTAGTCAAGTTCAAGTGATTTTTTTACATTCACCTATTTATCATTGTATACTTGGTATAAATGATTGTTGTATACTATTTCTTGTACTAGTTGAATTTTTTTGTGTAATAAAAATATTTCTAAGCCACAAATGCAACACCCAAAGGAAATTGATCATCTTAGTTCCAAACTCAAATCTATTGAAAAAGATACTGGTATGGTAGACTTCAAATTTAGTGCGCTGAGCATGTATTTTCCACTACAATTGAAGCTTTTTTAACCCTTAAAGGACCAGAATGCGCTTTTTAAAAACATAGAACTTTGGGGCAAGCTGGTGTAAATGAGAATTTGCATATTTTAGACTGAAATTTTAATGGAAGGTGGGGACAAGGAATATCTTTCATATGCACTAAATTTCATGAGATTTGGATATACGAGTAAGAAGTTATGGCTTAATATGTATTTTTTTTGTAAATGGGCAGTCTGGGCAGATAAAAAAATTCACTTTTTCCAAAAACAATATTCAAAATTGGTTTTCTAGAGTTATATACATGTGGAAAGCTTTGAATCATTCCATTTTGATCAATGAGTCAGAAGTTATGAAGAGTTTTAGTTTGTGGGCAGTTATAGATTCTCTACTCAGACTACTCTAAAATAAATTTTGAAGTCCGTTATGTTACTCAATTTTCAATATTTTTTGAAAAAAAATAAAACCATAGGATGTAGATTGTTTAGTACAACATTGCAACCATTGGGATTGGCATTTTTCAATTCCATAACAAAATTCTTAACAGTTTTGTATTTTGAATCATTCTCTACTTCTTTTTACTTACTATTTTTTTTCTATTTGTTGTACAATTCCAAATGATGTGAAAATTTTTAAGCATGTAGCCAACTTTTCTAGAAAAAAGAATCCATAAAAACACCACCATTTTGGACATTTTTTCATAGAAAAGTGAGATTGTGAAGTGCAGCTGCCCTATTTTTCACAAGGCCAAAAAAATAATATTCAGTGAATTTGAATGCTTAATTATATCTTGCAATCCATGCAGTGAAAATTTCTGAAATTTTTATCACATGTTTTCAAGTCAGCAGACTACAAGATCCTACAGTTTAGGATTCTATGTGTCTAAATTTATTTTCTTCAAAAATTTGGTATTTGTACTAAAAATGGCAATTTTTGAGTATTTTGGTGAAAACATAGTCATGGAACTTTAGAGGTTAAGATGTGTTTCTTCATATGTAGCTTTGATTGTTGATAAATGTTATTTTTTGAAGCATTGACTACTGGTTGATTCTAGTAATGATGACTTTTAGGTTAGAACTAGTTTAACCCATTTTTAGAGTGACCTTTAGAGTTTCTATTTATTATATATGAAGATAGGGTCCACTTTGCAACCATTGGTCATGTTTGAAGCCACGACTAAAAAAATGGTGGATTGATGTCAAGACTAAAATAGTGGAATGAAAGCTAGGACAAAAATAATGAAATTTCACTATAAGAACCCCCCATTTTAGGTGACGAGCCCTAATTTTTTATGACGGATTTTAGGCGATGTCAATGTTGACAACCTGAAATTTTTATGTCAACTTAAATATCCAACGTAACATCAATGCTGACATAAAAACACAAATCCATAGAAAAGTGATTCAAATCAACACAAATTTTAAATTAAGGTTAAAATTGAAGCCTATAAAGAATTCAATGTCTTTTCAATTGAAATGGAATAGTATTTTAAGAGAACCAATGGGATTCAATTAATTTCTAAAGGCCTTGAAATTGTTTTGATTGAATTTTTTTTTAAATGAACAAGTTGAAAAGTCTTTTAGGCAACCAATGGAACTTACGAAAATGAGTGAATTTAGGGCCTTCTTTGCAACCATGATATCTGGATCTCTGGAGTTTTTGTCAATATACACCTCCAAAGTCTAGCATAACGAGTTCAAAGCTGCCAAGACTTTTGTATCAACACTAGAAGAAAACCGCATTGGTTTCAACAAAACCAACTTGATACATGTGTTTTCTAAATTTTTTGTTTCCGGCGCAAAATTTTTCATTTTTTAAAATGTGATTACATGTCTTCTATTAATTATAAGAATTTCACATTTTCTATAAATATTTAAAATTGCCATGATTTTTTTTATTGAAAAGTGAAACAATTTGACCCTCTTTATTTGTTAAAACTTAATAAATGTTACATTTTGTTATAAAGAGGCCAAACAATTAAAAACATGTGATTGAAAAATATGCCTACACAAAAGACAAAAGATGAACTTGATGGTGTTGGCCTAGAAGAAAATATATAATTAAATTTATAGCAAAACTCCATAATACAAACAGATTAATAGCCATTTTGATTTTTCAAAAGGCACATTTTGACTAGGAAAAAATATCTTAACTTTGAAAGAGATATCTTAACCTCTAATGAAATGGAGACTCAAGATTGGAGGGAGGTGTGTTGGATTAATTTGACTGCCTAATCTAGAGGAACACATTCCATCTTATAGAGTAGAAAATTATTGAATTTCAAAGAATTTTTGTTATTAAAAATTAAGAGATAATTCAAAGGTCAAAATAAGGATGTAGCACGTGTTGCTCTATAGGATGGATACGGGAGTTTTTGGAACTATTAGAAAGCTCTTAAAGAAGGGTGATATATGTTTGTAATTTTACATATTTAATCTTTTTTAAATGATATAGAAAAATCAAAATGTATTTGAAGAATAATTACAAAATAAATCTTCTTAAACAATTTTTTTTGCTCTAGAGATTTTGAATTCAAGTATTTTTATATTGAAGAATTGAGTTGAAACTCTAGAAAAAATAGAAAAAAGAAAGACTTGATTTCTATTCTCTTAAAAAAATGTTAGGTAGAGATTGATATAAGATAGATGGAAAAATAAAATCGTTGATAGCTTTAAGATAGAAGCGATATATACTAATTCCAACTATTTGGGGGGCTTTGGATGACATAGTGTTTGTTCCTTGTTACATGACATGCCACATTGGGTACAACACTACATTAGATGGATGTGGTTTGCTAAACTATTTGAGTTTAGTATGTAGTTTAGTCTTGTATGGGAACCTTAGGCTATTCAAAACTTCACCTTGGATGACACTTGGTTTAGGGATATTTAGGGTTTGAAATATTAATTGGAAGAGTTTCGTTGACTTGACAATTCTTGCCAAGTCAAATCTTGTAGGTGTTTTGAGAGAGTTTGTTGTTGAAGTTTGTTTGGCTATGGTATTTGCCTTTAAGTAAAGCTTCACTTTCTCTTGCATTATTTGCACACTTGAATTCTTCCCTTCTAAGGTGATAGAAAGCTGGCCTTGTATGTATTTAAATCTTATACTATCTTTTTACTTGGCAAAGAATCCACCTTCTTAATCTTTGCGGTGTAGCAATTTGAATTGGTGAGGAAAAATTTCAAATTCTATTTAGTTGCACAATTGTGTATAATTAGTAGGAGACCTTAGAACAAATTTGTTGTATTCAAAATGGTTTATTCATGTGATTTTTGTGTAAGAGAACCCTACTAAGATTAAAACTTTTTTCATTGTACAGTCTTTGTCTAACAATTGTGTCCTAGTGATTCTCGTGAACTTTTTTCATTGTACAGTGTTTTGTCGAACAATTGTGTCCTAGTGATTGTCGTGAGGAGAAAAAAAAGAATCGAGTGGTATGAGCATAATTATTTGAAGATTGAAGAGAGACTTGTACTAAAATAAAGAAGTTTGAGTCAAGGGGAAGAAGAAAAGAGCTCGCAGCCTTTGATAACTTGCTCTAAACAGTCAACGATTAACCCAATAAGGACGCCGCGAACAATAAGTGTCTGATGAATGACAAGGAATTCTCCAGTGTAGGACAGAACTACAACTATTCATCCTTGGAATTTTTTGTGGAAAGTGGAGAACATCTACAGTAACTTGACTTCCAATGAGTACTTTTTGGATTTTTTTATTCCAATGACTCACGGTTACACATTGCATGATTTCCAGGGTCACCCCGCGTCGTTACAGAGTTAAGTAGCAAAACGTCCATTCTGCACATGATGTACTGTTAGCTTGACATCTACCGGTGAGTGTGAGAGTTTCCACCTCACCTCAAAGAAGATGAGCATTCAGGGCTACCTAGTCCTCTCAAGGAGGTCATCAGATTGTCTACTTTTCTGATAACTAAGCCAAACCAAAACCAAAACTTGAGCAAGAGTGGACAGAAAATGTAGCAACTCTCTAGAGCTGGTGACAATGAAACAGTAGTGATTTCGTACCTTCTTCCTCGAATGCTGAAAACTGCGAATCAAGTCCATTCATCAGGAAATGGCATGGCAATCTTCTAGTCAGAGAGATAAAAGTGATGCTCAGGGTTGCCATGCACTGGCTTAAATCGAGCCGAGGGATTCGTGTAGTCAACTGCATTACAGACAAATCATACTAGACCTACCTTCATCTCAGGGCAAGCAATTTGAATTGCCGAATCATTGGTCCATCTGACACCAATTTTATCTTCCAGCAATGACCATGGCCAATACCAGAACAGAGAAAAAGCTACGACGTTTGTAACCACCTAAACATATTTGAAAGCCATGCTTCCCAATTTACTAATTAAGCTTCAAAAAGGGATCTTTAGTTTGCTGACTTCATCTAAACCTTGTCATTAGGAGCCGAGAAAAACTTGATGATAGCAACGACTGAAACTCTAAAACTGACACTAATTACCACTTTCCGAAAGTACAGCGCCTATGTCAAGAGGGCATCAGTGTAAGTGCTAGGAGTCGATTGATCGAACTCCATATGAAAACTGTTTTTTGCTTGCGAGCTTGAACTCTGAGCTACAAAAGTAAGCCACTCGGAAAAATTTGGAGCAGCTACTCGTGAGCCACTCGGAAAAAATCAAAGCCCTGCTTGCGAAATTCACGAGTAGCTGCCCCAAATTGCTGAGATAAGAGTCTTCGAATGGGCGTTCCTTCTCCTTGATGATTGGGTAAAGTATCGTGAGGATCATCTTCTCTAGATGAGTGAAGGGCAATTTAACGCTCCACAGATCCGTTACAGACGAAGCATTGGGCACTGTCTTGATATCCTTGACGCGACTTACTTTTGCAAAAGGAGCACATGTTTTGGTGACCGCATGGAACCGCAAACCAGGCCATAAAGCTCGTTTCTCAAAGCATATCTCACATATTCCAGCCATCTTTGCTTTACTGTAAAGCCTCGAGCCCGGCTTGATGAAGCAGTGAGAGAAGTATCCACTGGGCGTGCCGAAATTCGATTCGTTACTGTGAGGAGAATCCTGGCCAAACAGAGGGGAGAACAATTGAGAACGTTTGTAGCAAGGCCTAATGACAAGCGCCTCGGTTAATATTAAAATAAAAACAACTGCTTAGTGCATGACATAATACTCCCTGTTTGCAAGCCATTCGTGCCTAGTAAGCAGCCCAAACTCCGAGTTATGTGAGACATTAAGTTACCCACTAACCAGCTTATACAGATTCAGGAAATCGTGCTCGGGGCTGACGTCATACCTCGTAAAGCTGACATGCGCAGTTATAAGTCTCAGTTCCGCTGCCCCGAGTGCCACGGCCACCCACCTTGATCCTCTTTGGGCCTTGTCCCCACGGGGTAAATTTTCTGACGAATAGAATTCGTAAGTACCGGCATAATCGACGAATAGAATGCATCAGTACCGCATTGGCCTGTTTGGCTAATACTGTATCCCTATTCACGACAGAGTCTCTGGAAATGAGTTTTCTTGTACCATACCGAATTGTCGCGCTCTTGAGAGAGTTTAGGCAACAAATGATATGTTCGTTTAGGATGAGAATAAATCATACTACTGTTTCCGGTCCAAAATTCACTTCGATATTTCTCGATGGTTGCTACATTGTTTCACGTAATTAAAAATGCGAAAGCGCTTACCAGATTCTACTGAAGGTGACAATCCTCCAACGATTATCTTGCCCAAGTCCTCTGCGCCAACACGCTGTATTTGCAAGGTCATTGAATCGTCAATTTCACTCTGACTGCCAGTAGCTTAATAACAAAATTGTGAGTTCAGTAGCATAGATTTAAGCGACTGACGAAGAATTGCCGGGCTTGGCTGAAAAATATCAAGTTAGTCTTGGTCAGAACTTTAGGACACGACTTTCATTATACTAAAGAAATTTGACTCTCATTCGATCGAGAATTCTGGGTAAGGACGTGCCCTTCCAATGGCATAAAACAGATATGAACCTTTGTGCCTCCAACTTGCTTGGGAATGAATGATTGATCCATCTCCAGTGACATAAACTCCGCGGCTGGCTGCGAGAATAGGCATTTCTCTCCACGAACACACCCTCCTGGCATTGTGTAGTAGCGGCACGTCGCCTCAGATTTCGAAAGTATCAGCGAACTTGACCTGCAGATTCAAAGGTCCGCCATAGCCTCACACTTTTGATATTCGAGAACACTCAGGGAGACCAGATCGAATTTCTCGGATACTATTACAATTTCTTAAATATTTAGATTAGATCTATACAGAAATTCCGAGTGGACACACCAATGCGATTCACATTAGGGCATTAGAATCTTCGCGTCGGCAAATTCGGCAAAATACTGCCATTGTTAGAAGGCAGTTTAGATTACTCTTACTATGCTCAAATGCCACAGAATTTTCTACAGGATAAGTACAAACTATAATGCAGTACATTTCAATGCGTAGGGAATTGCGGGTTTAGGATCGAGAATGAAACCTCAGGTTGCTGACGTGTCCGTCCGCTGCATACTGGAAAAGTAAGCGCACGCAATCTTCTGAGGAGTGCTGTGGATCTGCGCAGCTCCTAGCGATCTTCAGCAACTGCGTCTCTAAACGATGGCAAGCGGATTTACAGGAGTGACGCAGCTGAGCTGATGCCTGAACCTACATTTTCTATTGATCAGTGCTTTCTCGCTTCTCGCTTCTTAGTGCTTAGGACTACCAGAAGACCAACGGAAAATCAGAAAATAATTAGGTGAACTGTCCACTCAATAGTCCTAATGCTGCTAAGTAAATTTCGCAGGAAGAAGTGATCGTGCTTGTTTGCAACCAGCTAACCTCCGAGGGGGAACTCCATGCCCAGACTTCAAAGAAGAGAACGAATCTCCGAGGCCTACAGAAACACGTAAATCATTTTAGTGTACCCTTACGTACTTAGATAATTTCGATCCATCACTTGCATGCACCTACCACTTTCATCTGAGCATTGCCGGAACATTGCGACTAATGTGCCAAACTACCCTACCGAATCTATACTGTCTTTTTCTCCTTGTGACCTCGTGAAACAGAGCCATTACCACTTGAGGACGGAATTCCGCAAGTTCCGGTAATGATAAACGCCAATTAAGCATAAAGCCGTCAAGCGAAGACATAAGAAAAAGTTCTCTCCTCTGAGTCCCTCCAAGCACTGGAGATTCAGAGCCTCAAGGTCGGTATGCTTCTATACATTTCAATGGGAATTACCATAGCTACCGCGCTCATAATTTCGTGATAACCTCTTCCACTCAGCTACTGCGCTCAGGGCTTCACGACAAAACAATGAGCACTACATAGCTAGCGTTTCTCGATCTTCAGGACAATCATGTGTTTCTCCTCTGTTATCAACAACATGGACTGGAAAATTCCGAAGTTTACGCGGCTATTCAGAGCGCTCAGGAATTGGTCAAATAAAATTTAATTAGAAAGTGAGACGTCATTTGATGAACGACATTGCCGCTTCTCATGGACGAATAAAATTTAGAGGCTAATTAGTAAGTACGAAGCGAGGACAAGATGACCTCCTCATCCACGAGAAATTTCTTAGTATGATGAACATGATTGTGATGGAGATATAATGCAGAACAAAGAATTTCCGCAAGCGCGTATTGAAAGTGAAAGCCGAATTAAAGATTCTCTAATTAAAGTGCAGACAGCCATTCACGCGAGGGGGAATAGAGCTCTCTTATAACTAAAGCAGAAATGAAATATCAATCCACCATTCACCAGCGGTACATGAGATTAATTTAAACCATTACCAGGGACGAATCCGAATTCATGAAGCAGGACCTGATTATCTTCTCACCAGCGTGCAGTTAACCAGGCACAGTCGACCTGCCTGTGAAGCTGAACGGAATCTGACTTCCGCGCAAAATCTTAGCAATGCAGACTTAAGAAATATTAAGAAGACACGATCGCCCCGCTTGTGATTGAGGGAGCAGAATTTTCGCAATCGAGGAGGGAAGCCGATTTAAAGCAGTGCACGAGCAGCAAGCTCGGCCGTCAAGCTGCTGCGGCGAATTTGGAGAAGTGCAGGCGATGACCACTCGCCTCCCGTGCTTTCATTTGACCGAAGGAATCGCTGAAAGAAACTAACAAATGAAACTAACAAACGAATGCAACAAATGAATGCAGAAAGAACATGCTAGCAGCTAGCTTGAGCGTCTTCCTCGCAGCAAGAACGCTACGACGACCAAGACCGCTGCGCCACACACGATCAACAGTGGTTTCGTCATCCCGTCCTTGCTCTCCTCCTCAGCTGGTATCTTCTCTCCCTTCCACCTCAGAACCTGACGAGGTACTCGTCCCATGGTGTGAAACTAACAAGATGCTGAAGAACGCGAGCCCTACGTGTTCATGATCAACGCCGCAAGAATCGCAGTGCCGACCTGCGGAAAATTCAGCAATTCACAGCATTCATGTGGCGAGCTTCGGAAACGCAACTGCAAATTGTGCGTCAAGATGACTTTGGTACTTTGGTTTACGCAAGCTTTGTTTCGGTCGATGGATGGCTTTCAGATGCCCTGGAGGACGGAAAATACAGATTTTCATCCAAATTTTGGCTGAACTGAAACTAGCTTGATTTTGAACCGAAAATACAGTAATGCATTGGAGGGGAAACAAATAAAATAAAAGTTAATACAACAATATATAAAGTAAGCTCTTCAAACCTTAAATCCGTTGTAATTAGGATATGAAAAGTAAAGATGAAAATTAAAACAAATTAGGAAAAGGTGTGCATAAATAAAAAGTAGATTTAAAATTAAATTCAACTTAAAAAAATTAAAATAGAAAAAATTGTAAATCTTAAAATAATGAAAAAGGAAATATTGCAAAATCTTGGTATTTAAAAATTATTATTATTATTATTATTATTATTATTATTATTATTATTATTATTATTATTATTATTATTTTTTTTTTTATTAGATTCTATAGATTATAATTCCATTGAATTCTACTAAAAACAAATTTTAAATAGAAAATATAATTTTTAATTTTAAGAAAACCTTGTCATTGTTACTTCATCTTTATCCATATTTATTGTTGTATACTATTGCATAGGATTGGATTTAATTACTAAAACAATTGAGGGACATTTTGGACAAAAATCTCGGGGGGGGTGACTCTTCGATGCAGTAGAAAACCACGTGCGACAAAAAAGAGGGTCAATTTAATTCGTTCAAGATAAAATTTAGAATTTTTTTGATTTACCATAGCATTGGACATAAGGCACTCACATGATTATAAATAAAATAGGGTGCTTATAAGTCCTCCATTTTAGAAAGCAGTAGAAATAAAATAGGGTCTTGGACTTAGGATACCTCAGAAAGTGTTTAGTAGGATCAGTTCAAAATTAATAGTGCACCACTGGATGGATGAAATTTATTGAACTTCCTGTCCAGTTTTTGAATCCACGGCGTGTGAACTGTGGAGGGAAATTCTCACAGTCTCCTGCTGGCGTGGGAATCTGCTCAACATCTCTGAGCTCCAAGGTGCGAATCCAATGGCGCTTTAGGGTGCGCGCTGTTGTGGGAAGCAGGGTCTGTGGTGTCAGCGCCAGGCAACCGTTTCCAAACTTCACTTACAGCTAAGTTTTCAGTTGCAGCCAAGGTTTAGGGTTTGAGCATCTCCAACGGATCCCCGAAAGTAACGAATTCGTGCACGAGGTTTGCATACTCGTGGTGTTCAAACTAATTGGCAATTTTTTGTGCGCATGTTTTGCTTTCATGTGTATGGTTCAGTATTGGTTGTTGGTTGCTGTTTTTGTCGTATACTTTTTGGGTTTTGGAGGGTTCACCTTAGGTTTTCAAAGAATGACTTAGCATTTGACAGTGTAGTGAAGAACGGTGGAGCTGGGATTTTGAATCTTCCATTGCTTGGGTAAGTGACAATCATATCAGAAGTTCAACTTCCTGTGCACAAAGTTTACCGTACATTCAGCGCATGGACGTTGCTGCTCTGGAACTTAGGGTTTAGGCTCCAATGGAAAATTTGAATCTTCCGAGTGCTGCTGCTATTTCCATTAGGGTTTTCTTTCTAATGTGTCTTCCGGTTTTAGGGAATGGTGCTTCATTTACTAGTATGCTTCATTACAATTTTACTGGCGTTTCAATTGAATGGTATTCCGCTTGGGGTAAGGGTTCAGTTTCGTTCCAGGGTTCCCAAACGTGTGGATGCTGCAGGATTTTCATACAGGAATTTCTGAACTGCTGTTCACCAATCGTGTGACTGGTGCTGCACTAGGTGTTAGGGTTCAGTTTCCAAATTAAGTGTACCTCAGAACGTATGAATGCTATTGCAGTGGCGTGTAGTTCTTAGTGGGTTTTTTTTTTTGAATTTGGGAAATGCTGTGAATGTTGTCGGATTGTACGCTACAGTTTCCTTTTCAATTTTTTAGGGTCCAAATCCTCTGAATGCTGCTAGGTTTCAAAGACAGGGTCCGCTTTTCATTGGATTCCAAAGTCTGTTTAGGCCGTTGAATGTATTTGCTACGTTACCAAGGTGCAAATTTGTTTGTAAAATCACGTGAATGCACCTGGAGGATGCCAGGTAGGGTTAGGGGCCCACATTTTTTGCAAATTGTCGGAGGTTGTACTCAATTTATGCCCACGGATCCGGTTTGAATTTAGGAGGCCTACTTTAATTCCAACGCTGCTTGGAATTACGGCTCTGAATCTGCATTTGTATTCCAATGTTTTGGACAGAGCGTGTGAATGGTAGGTTTTACGGCCCTAATTCTGTCTAATTCGTATGAATATTGTTCCACTTGAGCCGATGTTATGGGTTAAAGTTTAATAGAATTTCTTTCTTCCAACGCTGTTGGGAATCAGTCTAATTCATGTGAATACTGTTCCACTTGAGCCGATGTTATGGGTTACATTTTAATAGAATTTCTTTCTTCCAACGCTGTTGGGAATCAATGCTTCCAAACTACGTAACTCGTAGTCCAAACTTGTTGACAAAACGTGTGATTAGGTCCCAAATTCTGTCCAATTTGTGCAAATACTGTCCTGCAACTTCTGATATTATTTTTTATAGTTTATGTGAACTTCTTTTGTATGACGCTCTTGGTAATCAATACTTTCAAACTACATTTGTGTGACCATTTTATCTTGTTACAAAGGAATTCGGAGGCTACGTCTTAGGCCCAGCATGTATGTCCACATTTTCTTGAGAACGCTCTGCATGTTGGTGGATAGTACTCCACGTATTCCTTCTATTTTCGTTTCAAGATTTTGTGGCTGCGGTTGTGAACTGATGGTCGACAACAACGTTGCCTGCAGGTTCTGGAATCAAGAACTGCATAACTATGGCGGTCAAGAAGGTGAAAGTCTACACGGTCATTGATGAAGGAGCATCTCCCAAGTGTATTGGCACAATGAAGGGTGAGGAGGGGGAATCTTTGGCGGACTTAACCCCTAAAGGACCGGACTGCGTTTTTTGGCCGTATAGAAATTTTGGGCAGGTACGTGTGACTAGAGATTTCTATATTTTAAGCTGAAATTTTAATAGAAGGTGGGTGCGAGGAATATCTTTCATATGCACTAAATTTCAGGACATTTGGAAATAGGAGTCAAAAGTTATGGCCAAATATGTTACTTTTTTTTGTAACTGGGTAGTCCGGGCAGCAAGAAAAATTTGGCAAAATTTTGATTTTTTTTTTTAAATATTTTTTTTCTTGTAGATTATATTTTTTTCTATCTGGAAAGCTTTGATTCATTTCATTTGGATTTGTTATGAGAAAGTTATGGACATTCTTGTTTTTCGGGCAGTTAGAGCATCTTTTTGAAAAAAATAACTTGTAAAATTCATTTCTAAATGCTATTTTTGCAATTTAAAAAATAAATAAATTCTCATGGTTTAGTTTACTTGCTAGAACAATCTCACCATTGAGATTAGTGTATTTTAATTCCATCTAAAATATATTAATGTTTTAGATTTTCCTTCTATCTTGTACCTACTTCTACTTAATAATTTTTTTAGGAATGATAATTAAATTTTTTTGAATATTATTTTTTTTCCTAGACTCTCAACTCAATTCTCCACTATAAAGATTTGAAGCACAAAACTCTGTAGTGCAAAAATTTTAAGTGAAAAATGTTTAAAGTCAAAAAATCTAGTCCCGTAATGTGCTGAAATACTTGTTTTTTCCACTTTAAACGCTGATTTCTTGCAATCTGAGCGGTCAAAAATTCTGAAATTTTTTCCACATATTCTCATGCTAGTTAGGTGTAAGATCCTACGGTTAGATGTGAAAAAAAAACATTTTTCATTTTTTTTTACTCCTTGCTATAGAAATGGCAGTTTTGATGGTTTTTTGGCAGAAAAAAGGCCTTGGGCCTTTAGGGGTTAAGAGTTCGTCTAGAAGAAAAGAAGGTCTTACGGTTTGAGTTTCAGTATTGGGACCCGGAAGAGTGTTGCAAGGTGGCGGTCAGCCTAGAATCATTGAATGATGTTGGAGACTGCGTTTTTATGATTCCTGCCCTTAAAGATGACCTGCAAGATTTGACCTCCAAGCGACCGCGCATTGCTGAAGATCAAGACTTCATTGGAGGATCACGAGTGGGGGTTCAAATCCTACGATCACGGAAACAAGTCTATTGTCATTATGTACTGCCTGGAATGCAAGAAAGACTTCGGAGGGACTGAAGGGTTGCATACAAAAGATCGAATTTCAAATCTCTTCTCGAATTTCAAGAAAAGTCACATCATGAGTAATTTGCACATCCGCAATTGGTGTCTTCGGAAAGGTTTGGATTGGTGCAACCATCCACAGTCACTGGCTAAAGGAAGGAAAATTGTAATCCTCACCTTCGAAGACCACAAGCGCTTGGTGCTGGAAGGAGTTCACATTTTGAATGTAGTGAATGAAAGTTTGGACCCTACTTGTCTAACTTTCCAAGTGCTTGGAGGAGATCCTCAAACGACTGAACTTAAGAGCTTTTGGTGGAAAGCAAAGTGTTCAATTTGCAACGACGTCTATAGCTTATGTCCTCCCAAAAAAAACTTAGAAGCGAACTTGAGGAACCACGCTGGAGGGACCCGGCATGCAGAGAAGGTGTTGGAGGCTGCCAATTCAGGGAGGGTTGCGTTGAATTCCGGCAAGCGTGGGAGGCCCAGTAAGTCCGTTAGCAAAAGTGCACAGTCCGGACAAAAGCAATTGCACGCCTTCTTCTCCCATGTAGTTGACAGTCCAGAGATAAACCTTTCTCACTCCATGGATCGCTCCGAGTGCAAGGCTTTAATGTGTTGGGGTTTTAGGGGTCCTTGTGCTGTGTATGGCGGTAGATCTTTTGAAGTTCAGGGTCTATTTTTTGATATTAAACCTGGGCAGACGTGGTATGCGGAACCTTGGGTGCAGGATGTCATTGTCTTGGACGGTCAATGTCTAAAAATAAATGGAACCTTCAGGCACCACAATTGCCACCGTGTGTCAATGAATTATGAACCTTGGACTCATCTTACTTGTAGTATGTGTGCTAGTATCCCTCTTGAGACTGACTTCAGATTAAGGGTCATGAGGGAGGAGAAGTCAATAGTAAAACAAGGATTAAGAACCACTGAGTCTGGAATGCGGATTGGGTACCTGTCCTTGCCTGAACTCACTTCACATAGTAGGGTAGTGTCTAAAAAATTGAAAGCAGAGAGGTTATACCACTGGGCAGCCAAACTCAGAATTGCCCAGTTGAAAGTTAAGCGTCCAACACTGGGAGTCCGCTGCCGCTGCCTCTACCGAACACAATTTGTATAAATTTTGTGGTAACATCTTGAGTGTATATAGGTCAGGGGCGTTTGGGGGTAGGCCAGCATTGTGGGATTTCATGTGTGATGTAGCTGCTAATCTCAGTCGTAGGAAGGAAGGCTTTAGGTTCTCCGAAAACTCCAAAGGACTTGCCCAAGCCATGAAGGTCTATGGTGGTAGGCGGATGTGTGACTTATTTGCGCTAAACTATGCTGGTCCTAGTTACAGTACAATCAAGAGGGACAATAAAAAAGGTATACAACATGTCCCGGGTGAACATGGAGACATCTTTGCTGCAATCGCTGAAATTTACAAGGACGCTAAGGCTGTATACGGGATAAGTGGGCCTGTTCCAATCATACTAGCGGAGGACGAGACCAAGGTTAGAGAAAGGGTATCTTACGAGCAACGGTTTGATACACTGGCTGGGTTTTGTGGTCCGAAAGACACCCACCTGTGCATTTCGAATTATAAACCTATTGTTGGGATCGGTGAAGGGGGGCACAGTAAAATTTTAGAGTGCTTCCGTTCTGACAAAGTGGGCGGTTTTGCAAGGGTGGTAATGGTGAATCCACTCCATGACAAGTTGCTAAGGTTAGTATTGTGTGTTAGTTTTACTTGTAATGCTTTTGATGCAAAGTGGGTTCAGAATCAGTGGAGCAAGATCAAGAAACTATGGGACAAACATTGCGAAGCCATTGTTGGACCCATTATAGGACACGCCAGTGATGGAGATTCACGGAGGAGGCAGCTCATGCTTGCAGAGTATAAGTCAACAGATGGGCAGCGGTTGCAGGTAAAGTGGCCAGGCTGGGTATTCTCTGGGAAGTTGGATTCCGATGGCAATGGGCTGGGCTTGCATGACCAAGATTTCATACATAATGGAAAGAAATTAATAAATCCAATTGATTCCCCTGTTAGGACGCCACAGTTGGGATCTGATGTTGTTACCTTGACTCATTTGGGATTGGTTTACAATAAGTTTTCATGTGACAAGCATGGTCTGAAATTGGAGGATACAAACCGGAAGGACCGGCAGAATTGGGCCTCCGCTCAAAGGATTTGCCAAAAGAAAACTAGAGACTGCTTAGCACTACTCTGGACATCTAAGGAGGTGCACCAAGAGCACACACTTGGGACGGAGTGCTACTTGGAGGTTTGCGCTAATTACATAGACATATTTCTGTCCGACCCCTAGCCTGGATTTGAGGTCTAGGATTGTTTTAGCGTCCAAAGTGTCTTTTTTTTTTCGAATCTGGAAGCTATGGTTTCAGTTTGGGAATCACGCAGTTGGGGGCAATTCAAAAAAACTAACTCCAACCCTCAATTTCGTCTCACAATAATGTTTTATAGATGTCCAAATGAGTTGTCACTTTGTGGTTTTGCTTATTAGTCATTTTAGGGACCAGTATCCAGGGTTGGCAGTACCGCTGCACTTGACTGGCAGTGACTCTTGTGAGGTTTTTTTTTCGAAGATAGGGAGAATGGAAGGGCACGAGCGTGCATATGACTTTCATCAATTCGTGAACACTGCTAATACATTGAATCGTCAAACAACAAGTGAATATAAGGAAAATGGGTTGAAATTCAGTAGGGTTCACTATAAGATGAAGAATGTGTGGGCTGACTTGCACCCCCTCTTGGAAGATGAACTGCCTTGCAATTTAGCAGATTATAGTTTGATTACCACGGATGATGACGTTATTTGTGCTCTCCAGGACGGTTTGAAGCAAGCCCAAGGCATGCTACAGATTCTTAACATGGCTCCTCCTGTGCAATGTACTAATAAGACGTGGTTTCTAACACCGTGGATGGTGGAGAAAGCAGACCCACAGAGTTTTGCATACATTCCTGACCTAAAACCTACGAGGGGGGAAGATGGAGATGCCGAGGTTCTACCTGCCGACCTTGAAGCGGAGGCAGCAGATCAAACGAGTGTAGACAACAATTCCAACCCTGCCACTGAAAGAGAAGAAGACATTGTAGAAGATGGGGCCTCGAATCTTGTTGTTGTAGAAGCAGAGACATGTGATGCTGTCACAGAAATGCTCAATGCTGAGGAGCCGCAAGTGATGACTGCAATTCCAATAGAAAAGGTAATCCCTTTCGTTGAGTATGGAGGTCATCAAATTTACAAGTCCACACTTGTCTCATAGCTAAATGCTAATCCTTTTCTGTCCAAGGATAGATTAACAAGAGTAAAAAATTCTATATATTTCAATAATTCCGATGACTACATTGTTGCATCTTCGTCTACGGAAACAATGTTGTTGGGGCTTGGGATGGATTATGGAGTGTACTTTATGCAGCGGAGTACAACTACTATGTCATCGTCAGTGAAAGCAGCACTTAGGCGGACCAGGGAAAGACCCTCAAATAAATTGCAACCCACGTGTGTGCTGAATGGAGTTGATCGAGGAACGTGGTGTGTAAGGCGAGTTCAAAAAATGAGAAGAAAGGTAGGAACCAGGTGGGGAAACTGCCGCCACCCTATTGACCTCCAAAATCGAGACGTCAGCAAAGGTAAGAGGCCAAACACTGCTGGATCGTCATTCATGGTTGTGAGCTCCCAATTTGTCACTCAGGACTCGTAGAATTATTTTTTTGGAAATTTGCAATTTAAAGTTGATAAAAGTATAGAAAAACCCATAAAAAGAGTGTAGAACCGAAATAGGGTTGTGTCATACCCATTATAGTATTTGTTCTAGATTTGTGTTTTACCGAGAATCCCCCCAAACCTTGCCTAAAAATAGTATAGAAATAACGAAAAGGTTAGATTTGGAGGATTTGAGTTACATAGCCCCAAAAGGGCTAAATCCCACCATGAATGTGGCGATTCAGGGCTAGGTCGGTCCGAGGGATCCACAGCGAGGCCACTAGGTCGGGTCCTAGAGTTAGATTTAGAATTCCCCATTAGATCGACGAATTTCCAAAATCCCGATTGTTAGCATGCAGGAGCCACTCACGCAAGACCGGGCCCGTGGAGGAATCCACAGCCCAAGGATGGTGTTCTAGGGTGAATCCCATGCCAGGAGTCCAACGGCGAAATCGGTTCGCCAAGATTCCTCCACCTGCAGAAGATTCCCGCACCGTCACTGATTCAAGGAGATGTCCAGTTTAAATCTCCATTGACCAATCGTGCCAGGTATGGAAACACACCCGCACGTCTTTCATGCAACTCCCTGAGAGGTCACGTGAAAAATCTCGGCATCTTCCGACTTGCAGAAGAACCTTTTCCGGGTGGTCAACCCTCCTAACCTCCAACGGGAATTTCATGGAAATTACCCAGGTTACAATAAAATCTCACTAAAAATTAGACTAGCTTGTTTTATGTTAATAATGCGCTCCATGAAGTTTCACAACATTTCGATAGCGGCAAGTACCTGAACCGGCGAGATTCCTCAGGAATTAACCACGTGGCGGGATCCCCGCCACGTTGACCGGCATTCCGGGACCATACGATGGCGAAACGAAGTCAACCAAAAGTCCTTCCCGACTCTCTCGCACCTACCGGAGACCCCAGGCTATTCACATTTCTCAAAATAGGAGACCCCCAAGATCTAGGATTTTACCACGATTTGATTTTTAAAACTAAATTAGCCTACGATGGGTTTTTGGCCTCGGTACGGGGGGTTAGAGGACTTTGGACTAAACACGGCGATTTGGATCCAACGGCGCAATCCGTTTGGCGATTGGAGCTAATCTCCAAAAGTTAGGATGTTGGTCTAGCATAGATGGTAGAAGTAGATTTTTAGGATTTAGGATGAAAATCTTTGAGGATGAGGATGAAAATCTTCATTGATAAGGTTACCTTAGAGCTTTAGAGAGAGGGATGAGCCCTTGGAAACCTATATAAGGGCCCCATTTCTCTCTCTAGAACACCCCCTCACTTTTGTTTGGGTCCGTGGGTCCAATTTGCTTTGAATATTTTGGCGTTTGAAGCCAAAAACCTCTACGGTGTTTTTGGAGCACTTTTTGCTCTATTGTTGCTAGATTTCAAGCTTTGAAGGTCCTTAGGGGATCCTTCTATCTTGCCTTGTGTACTTCTTGTGCGTTGTTATACCCTTGTTACGAGTTAAGAGTCCTTGTTTCTCTCTTGTTGTACCTTTGTGAGCTAACTTGTGAGTTTAGGAGCCTTTTGGTGTCTTGTCCTAATCCTAAAGTCACCCCCCACCGTACCTTGGCGATGCCGGTTTGGGGGGCCTTTAGCTTGTGAAGTCGTGTGTCTTTACATGTCCTAACCGTGTTGTTTTCCTCACTTGTGTGTTCTCACCCTATTCTAATCTTTCCCTTGTTGTGTGGACCCCCCCTCGGGACGGCGAAGCTTTGGCTTTGTCACGTGTGTTTCTTAAGTTTGTCTTTTCTACCTTCTTCTAATATTCCCCTTGTTGTGTGGACCCCCCCTTGGGACAGCGAAGCTTTGGCTTTGTCAAGTGGGTTTCTTGAGTTTGTCTTTTCTATCTTCTTCTAATATTCCCCTCGTTGTGTAGACCCCCCCTCGGGACGGCGAAGCTTTGAATTAGTGACCACATCATGTCCTATAGTGTGTGTTAAAATAGTCTTAGACGGCGGAGCTTTGAACCCGTGGAGTGTCACAAGTCCTAAAGTTGGTGTTAAACCCAATTTTACGGCGAAGCTTTGAACCTCCATAGCCTTAGATTCCAAAGTCTAGTTTCCAAGACCTTCTTGGAAAAGTCCAGAGTTTAGCTTCCGAGATTGGTCACGAGTTTCTAGGAAGAGAGTGACCATCCCGTAACACTTAACTTAGGTGACCGTTCTAAAAATTTAGGGCCTAACCCCCCGGACGGCGAAGCTTCGATCCTGGCCCTAACCCCCTACTAAAAATCCAATTTTAGTTGTGTTAGTGGGTTCCCCTAAGGGAACCCGGTTGTGTGGATTTTTGGGGAAGGGCAGCTAGTACCCCGGACCAGCATACAGCCAGCCTACATTGGGCAGTCAACTTGACTGAGCTGAACATCAGCCATCGGGCTAGTCAGCTTGGCTAAACTGAACATCAGCCATCGGGCTAGTCAGCTTGGCTAAACTGAGTCTACACTATTGGATTTCCAGAACTAAACAGGACGATGCCCTGCGGGGCCCCAACCACCCTTTTTTTTTAATTTTTGATCTTTTAAAGTCTGAAATTTTGGAATCCAGTTGGGGAGAGGAAAAAACTCAAATTGGAACTTCAAAAACACAAGAGAAAGGGGGGGGGGGAAGAAATAGAGGTTGCCACTCCACGCACCATCTGCACAAAAACATCCTATCCAACCTGCATCACCACTCACACCTACACACAATAGAAGGAGATTAAGAATGGAGAAGAAGAAGTAGGCAAGGAAGGGAGAGAGACGATAAATAGTGCCTAGCTAGGAGATTAGGTAGGAAATCTAAAAGAACTCCTTGCAACCGTTGGGAGGAGGATTAGGATGACACAAAGCAAAGTTGCATAAGAGGGTAGGAGGCTCATTAAAATTTCACGAAGTTTGAGACTAGAAGCGTAAGACCACCATTACAACAGTTGGTGGAATAGTTCAAGAGTAGAAAGAAGAGGAGGAAAGAAAAGAAAGGAGGAAAGGAAAGAGGGAGTTTAGATCATCGAAAATTGTAATACTTTCTAAATAAGCGGTGAGCTTGGAAAAAATTCAAAACAAAGCCAAAGACTACCATGGGGCGTGAGGATGTACACGTAGACGTTGACGAGGTTATTTCCGACACCGGTAGTGAAGAGGTGAGTTTTTGATTTAATCTTTGATGTTTCTCCCTGATTAGCGTTTATTTCACTAATCAGCCCTTAGAGCGTGATTAGCATCCGAGATTAGTGCAAATTAGAAGTTTAGATTCAAAAAGTTATAGATTAGGAATAGAGGTTTCCAAAAACATATTACACTTAGGATTTGGCTTTAAATCGACCGCGTTAGGCTAAGTTAAGCGGTAGGGGGTAGGACGGAGGACTTTTGAGTAAAATTTCATCCAAAAAGAACCATGGATTGAACTTAGGGGTTTAGATTAGGAAGAGAATTTAGGATTAAAATTAGGGATTAATTAGCGGTTAGAATTAGAGTCAATTTACATTTTCATTTCTTAAAGTTAAAATTCTAAGGTCAAAATCTAGAGTTAACTTTGGGAAGTAAAAAAGTAGAATTAATTTGGAAGTTTAATTTAGGGGGTTAAAATTTCCAATGAAACCTTAGGGTAGTTTAGAGAAGGAAGTTAGGGTTAATTAGGAGTAAAAAATCCAAGTGGGAAGGAGAAATTAAAAAATAAAACTTTAGACTAAATTTAGGAGGTAGAATTTACGAGTAGATTTTTGAGTTAGGAATAGAGTAAAATTAGAAGCCAAAACTCACAGTAAATTGTGGAAGTAAGTTTAGAAGTTAAACCCTAGAGTGAAAAGTTGGAATTAAATTTAGGAAGATAACATTTAAAGTTAATCTAGGATTAAAACGATAGGATTAAAGTTGGAAGTAGAAAGTCAAAAGTCAAAAGTCAAAAGTTAAGATTAGATTTAAAGGTTAAATTTTAGAGTCAATCGGGAAGTAAAAAGTTAGAGTGAAAAGCTAAAAGTAGAAGTTAAAAGTCAGAGGTAAAAGTTAAACTTTAGAGTTAGTTGGAAGTAGAAAAATCTAGAGTCAAAGTGAAAACGTAGAGTCAAACCTAGAGGTTAAAATTGGGGATTAATTTCAGAAGTAAAAATTTAGAGTTAAAAGTCAAAAACCTAGAGTTAAATTAGGAGTAAAAATCTATAATAAAAAGTGAAAAGTTAAAGTTAGATTTAGAGGGTAAATCTTAGAGTAGTTCAGAAGTAAAACCATAGAATCAAAAGTGAAACTTAGAATTACCTTAGAAGGTTAAAACTTGGAAGTTAAGGGTCAAAGTTGATTTAGAAGTAAAAACCTAGAGTCAAAAGTCAAAACATAGAATTGAAGTCGGTAGTTAATATCTAGAACCAAGTTGAAGAAGTAAAATCTAAAGTTATATTCAGAAGTTGGAACTTTAGGGGTAGCTTTTAAAAGTAGAACTTCTAGGAGGACTCTTAGAAACCCAAGATAGTCTTAGGGGTTCATGGAAGAAACATAGGGGTTCCCTTTTTTACGTAGTTAGGGACGTTAGAAATGACGCCAACTACCCAGTCTACCCTCGACATAGGATAGATAGTTAGGGAGTCAGGATTTCACCATCACTCTGAACATTGAAGTTAACTTGTGAGTTACTACATGCATTACTAATTATTCGCTGCCATCCACGACCCTTAGGAAATGTTAGCAAAAAAGATCCATTGTTTGGAAGACACAGTGGACCGCGCTCACAACACCCCCATATATTAAAAAAGTGGATAAAGGCATAGAACCTGGTCGGTGTTCGCTCTATTACCAAGGGTGGGTAATCTAGCGCCCACAATGGTCTACCTTAGTTATTTCAGAAAAGTACCTGGCCAATTTAAATTTAATTATGATTATGCAGATTCCGTATGGGTTGATATTGATAGCATCATTTCCACGGTTACTATGTTGTTTGATGCGGAGAGGGATGTCTTCACCCTTGATCCTGTGGATGGGAACTTGTTAAATGAATTTGTTGAAAAATCGAACTAGAATAAAAACTTTTGTCACGGACTCACGGAGGTAATTCATATTTTTCCTGTTCAGCTCTTGTGTGGAGGCAGCTTGCATCCTGAGATTTATATTTGAAATGCAATTTTGAATAGGGCTCTTGCAAATGGTGCCTTACCACGCTTGGTTCTGATCTGAGCCACGTAATTAGGAAAATGTAATTCTGGTTTAGGCCATGCTATAAAGCTAGTAAACCTGTGAGGGAACTTTGAATTTGCATTTCTAAGCAATCATTGCAGCAGCAGTTATAGTTTAGGATTGTTTTGGAAAAGTGATTTATTTACTAACCTCTTTGAGAAAAATAAAGACATCCCCTATAGCCGTGTGGGGGTCCTAAAGTCGCTGCATTAATTGCGAAATTGCAGGTACGGTGTGTTCCTAAATCCATGAGATTACCTTGCCTTCCTTGCAGATTTTTTTTATTAATAAGTGACTAATTTGTGAAGTGATTGACCTACACTTACTTCTTGAAGATGTTTAGTGAATTGACATGCCAATCTTCATAATTTCTAGAAATTGCAATTCTGTTCATGCCTAATTCAAAATTTTCATTTGGGGTTGATTTTGCTATTATTATTGACGTTTGATATTTTCAAAAGTGGAGGCAAAGTGCAGGTTCTTCCACGCAGCCTCACACACTTAAGAGGCCCCGTGTGAATTTTTAAACCAAGCTCCAGTTTCCTGCTGTGCCTGCTAGTTTTTGTTCTTCTTCTTTCTTCTTTGTATGTTGTCTGTGAGTGGTCCTGCAGATGCTGAGGAGGTTAGCGATGCTCATCGCTTGTTTTGCATTTTTGTTGTGGGTTTGTAGCTATGATTCTACCACTCTAGTTTGTGTTCTTGTGTAGGGAATGTGGGATTTCATGCGTGTTTGAATTTTTAGGACCGCTCCTGCTGCTTCTCTGAGTTTTTTAGCTTCTGCTTGTGCTTAGCGTGGGCCTGCTGCACCGGTCTTGTTTCGTAGTATTGGGCAGATTGTGGTGTGATTTTTGATTTTGCTTAAGTGGCCGCCTGGCTGTGCGTGCATGTCGATTGGCCTTTTTTTTCTCTAGTGGAGGTCCTGGGCTTTGCAGTTTTTTTTCTCTAGTGCAGGCCTGTAGGACACATGCTGAAGTTGCAACACTATAGGATGTTACAAACAGTTTTCCATACTTTTGGAGGGTTTCTAAACCCTAAACAGACACGTTAACACTGTAAATTGTTGGGACTAAAACTTTTTTTGAATGTGTATTTGAACACAATTCCCATTTGCTATTTGGCTTACTTGTGCTTGATAGCTTTTTGTGAACTATGGATCTCATATTGTGCCTAAACTTGTGCTTGAATGTTGTCCCTGGACTGTGACTTTGTAGTTTGGAAGAATTTATTGTCTGTTTTCAACTGCTATTTGTATCACTTGTCATGTGTTGCCTTGTACATTGCCCATGTTTGTTGCTGGATTGTATTTTACAGGGAACATGCTGTGGTATCCTTATTTGTGTGTTTTGTTTTTAAGTTAGTAGAAGTGCAATTCATGGTTTTGTTCTGAATGACAATGCTATTTTGAGTGTCCAATGCTGATTTGCATGATTTGAAATGGTTGTTGTTCACATATTGGAGTTTGGAATGCAATAGTATTCTGTTCAGTATTCTGTATTTCTACAGGTTTTAAAAAAAATAGGGTGCTACAAATTAGTGTCTTCAACCATTTAAAAAAAAATAAGGTACTAAAAAATACCAACCAGTAGTTTTATTTCTAAAAATAGGGAAGTAAATAATACTAGAAAGCACATAAATACCCCCCCCCTAAAATACCCCGTTATCGCACGTGGTTACCAAATGTTTAGGGGTGTGACCCGCCCGAGACAAAAATTGTCAAAAATTGCCACATTTTAGGGTAGTGAGAATAAAATGAATTCTTTAAAAAAAAATTTAAACACCCAAATTTGTACTAGATGACTATGGGAATCTGCAAAAGAAAATTAGAAACTTTGACTGCACAAATTGAAAGATTCTAACATTTAAAGTTAGAAGAAAAAAGGCTTTTTTTGACCGCACCCAATGGGGCTAGCAGACTTTTAACTCCTCCTAGAATGAGATTTTTGCACTATACATAGAGTTTGGGGGGGATTATTGCATCCAATAGCATGTTAGTTACATACTTGACAAATTTCATATTAAAAGTAGAAGAAGAGTTTTGCAATGCTACCCAAAGTTGTTAGGCTATCCCAAAAGTTCAAGGTGATGTAATTTTTGATCCGAGCACCCGATTAGAAGAAAACTATATTCCCTCCAAGGGGATACATGTTCACATCTTGTGTCAAAATTTTGTGAACATTGACCCAATCCAAATTGACTTTGTACGCAACTACTCGATATTTCTTACGTACATGCATTTAGAACAGTCACTTGGTCCTTTAAGGATCCAGTTGATTGGATTGTAATTTCATACTTTCAATATGCATTTCAAGTGGTGTAAGAAAATTTTGATCCTCTCATCTTGCACAAATGGGACCTAACCTCAATTTAGAAAGAAGACAACCTATTTGACTACATTGCATGCAATAATGCCTTGCTGTCATTTCAAACAAAGCAAAATAAATAAGTATTTAAATGCAATTTAGAATAAGATACAAAACTAGGGATCAAATGAAAGGTGATACTTCATGACCTTTAAGGTAACTTTAATGAATTGAACATTACAAATTTCAGTTTCTATTCTAAGTTGAAAATTTGAAAATATCCTGTAATTATATCCTCTTTATAGTGTAATTTGGGCTTGATACAACCACATTCAATTTAGTTTTTATATATACAATGATATAAAAATTTGTTTACACTACAACAAAGTAAACTATTATACTATATCCAGCTATCATGGTCAATATTTTATAATAAATATATTGAATTAAAGTTGAAAAAATAAATTCATAGGATGCCTAAAATAAGAATATTTCATCAAATTTTGTATTTTTTTGTGTAAAAATTTAAAAATTCAATTTTCCTAAAATTCTAGCATCTATTTTTTAAATTAATTTTTGTCAACCGTAATAGCTGGATATGGATTACACATATGGTTGATTTTTCATATCTTTGAACATATTTTGTATTTGATATGAATTGTCTTCACTTTCCATAAATTCATGGCAAATTCAAATTTTCACAAACAAAAATTGTATGACTTATTGAAGAAAAACAATTTCATTTTGGAAAACATAACAAAATATGCTCTACTTATATGACTAGCAAAGCAAAGCTTGAGTTCTACAAAACTAAGGATATTGAAGATAGTTATGCAATTATAAGTTCTATATTAATATCCTTTAACCCTAAAAGGTCCCATTGTTCCCTCAAGGGACAAAATGGATTTTGGATAGCCTCCTACATTCTCAATTTTCATTGTGATTTTTTGAAACTTTTTTTGAAGCTAGGAAAACACATTAGCATTTTGGTAATATATTTTTAATTGGAATTGGTGCTCGGGAGCAAAAGTTATGCCACCCGAAGTTCAAAACGAGGGTTGTTGGGCATTACAAAAAAAAGCAAGAAGAGTAAAAATAAAATTTTCAAAATCTTGTTTTACATAGAAAGTATTTTGTCTATATAGAAAGATTTGATTCATTCTATTTGGACTTGTGATGAGGAAGTTATGGACAATCTTGTTTCTTGGGCAATTTAAACGTCTTCTTGGATGAAGGATATAATCCTGAGAAAATTGAGTTTGGAAATTGAGTTTAAAGCATCTTTTGTTCAGAACTCAATTTTCTTAGGACTATATCTTGATCCCAAGAAGATCTCGAGGAGATCACTCCTTATAATTTAAGATTTACACCTGAGTTAACCCCTAAAGGCCCAAGGTCTTTTTTCTGCCAAAAAACACTGAAAACTGCCATTTCTATAGCAAAAAGTTAAAAAAAATTAAAATCGTTTTTTTTCCACATCTAACCGTAGGATCTTACACCTAATTGGTATGAGAATGTGTGGAAAAAATTTCAGAATTTTTGACCGCACAGATTGCAAGATATCTGCGTTTAAAGTGGAAAAAACAAGTTTTTCAGCACATTGCGGGACCAGATTTTTTGTCTTTAAACATTTTTAACTTAAAATTTTTGCACTACAGCGTTTTGAGCTTTAAATCTTTATAGTAGAGAATTGAGTTGAGAGTCTAGGAAAAAAAAGAAACTCAAAAAAACTTAATTTTCATCCTTAAAAAAATTGTTAAGTAGAAGTAGGTATGAGATAGAAGGAAAACCTAAAATATTAATATCTCTTAGATGGAATTAAAATGCACTAATCCCAATGGTGAGATTGTTCTAGCAAGTAAACTAAACCATGCCAAAAAAAAATTTGAAAAATTTGAAAAATTGCATTCAGAAATGAGTCCTACAGTTATTTTTTTCAAAAAGATGCTCAAACTGCCCGAAAAACAAGAATGTCCATAACTTTCTCATAACATATCCAAATGAAATGAATAAAAGCTTTCTAGATAGAAAAAAATATAGTCTATGAGAAAAAAAATATTAAAAAAAAAAAATTCAAATTTTTGTCCATTTTTTTTTTGCTGCCCGGGCTGCCCCCCGTCCCCTGTTTTGAGCTTATTTGGTCATAACTTTTTTTCCCGGGCACCGATTGAGAAAAAAATTATATTCCCACGAAGCTTATCAGTTTTTCTATCTCCAAAAAAAAATTCAAAAAATCAGAACACAATTTCAGCCCGTAGGTACCTGCCCGAAAACGCATTTGTCCCCCGAAGGGACAACGGGCTTTTAGGGGTTAAGAGGGTATTTGATGTGAGGTTTTTTTCCTTGATTATTGCATTTAAGACAACTATATTTTTACATAAAAGGCTATGAAGGCTGGGCATATTTCTATTACCATATGGTTTTTGTAAATTCATTCATGCAATTTTTTAAACAATGCTATCTTACATATAAAATTTAAGCGTTTAATTTTTTTCCACCCCCACCTTACTTTACAAAATTTTCCTTCCCTCTATTACATATATGCATAGGGTATACACATGAAACCAACAACAATCAATTCAATTCAAGTGCCATTTACCAAGTGGCAATTTTTAATCCCCAAAGCCAATTGTCTATTGAATGGATAGTCAAAAATCTAATTAGGTTCTATGAAGTCAATTTTGGTTAAATATTCACAAAATTTTGACATAATAAAGGTTTAAATATGTTCTCCATAGTAGAAATCTATTTTTTTCTGGTCGGATGTCCAAATCAAAAGTTATATTGACCTAAACTTATTGGGTAGCTTGGACAATTTGGGCATCTTTTGCAAAAACACTCATCAACTTTTGAAATTTGGCATTTATGTAACTAATAAAATATATCATACAATTGTCAAAAAAAAAATTTAGTTTTCAAATCACATACTAAGAGGAGTCATAACTTTGTTAGCTACGTTGGAGCGGCTTCAAAAAAAACATTTTCTTATAACTTTTTGCCCCATTATCTTGCAATCTATAAAGTCAATTGAAAGTTCTTGAAATTTTTTTCCACATACTCCAAATGTTTATCTCTAATTTTTTAACATTTGGATTTTAAGTAAAAAAATTCCTCATTGCACAAGAAATCATCAAAAAATGACTAGTGTGTTGCCTAGATGTACTTACCCTCATTGCACTGTAGGTTGATTTAGAGTAAGCTAGACTCTATATTTGCTATTGATATTTTTCATGAGTGAAATTAACATCATAAAATTATAAATGGTCAAAATTTTCATTTTTGTTTAAAGCAAAAAATTTACTCCAAGAAAGCTCAAAGTCTGCTAATCCTATAACTTTGCAAGAATGAAAAAAAGTTTTTTCCCCCCTTCAAACATTATTGAAAGACTTTACTCTTACTTTTATTTTTGGCATTCTTTACTTTTACTTTTGGCATTCTATTTGATTGCATGTATTTTGTTTCATGATGTTTCAACTTATGATGTAAAAGATATTGAACTTGATAAATTTATAAATTAGAATATTACTTTTACTTTTATTTTGGCTATAACAAAGGCAATGGGCACAATGGTTATCCACTAAATATAGTTATTGTCCATCCATTTTTTCATTTACTTTCCACCTTCAATGAACTATAATTTAAATTTTAAAAATCGTATTTATAAATATATATTTATATTTATATATATTCATAGAGATGAATACTAAAACTTAGATTGACTAGGACTATCACTTGAGGAATTAGTTAGGCTAGATGGAATCAAAGACAGAATGCCAAAAGTAAAAGTAAGGTCCTAGACTAGTCATTTGTGCTACATAACAATTGTATTCCTTTAGTTTGTCAAAACCTAATCTCATCAACTTCAAGCTTTTATATATTTATTTATAAATTTAATACACAGTGCAACCACATGGCTGGGAACAACTCGCGTGGTAATTATCCACACAACCATATTAACAGTGACGATGACATCATAAATGTGATTGATCTTGATGAAGAGGAGTTGCCAGATGCAAATGAATTTGATGACGAAGATCAATCAAGAATAGAAGATTGTGATGCAACATTTCTAGATGAGATTGATGATTCTATTCATTGTTTTCTGGGTCATCAAGGGCCTATTCATTCTGTCGCTTGTAGTCCCATATTGAGTTCAAGGCAAGTGGCAACAGGAGGTGAGGATGACCTTGTGTATCTATGGCAAGTCGGAGATGGAGAGGTTCATCACAAATTGCAAGGACATACAGACTCGGTGACATCCTTGGAATTTAGCAGAGATGGTAGGCTCTTGGCATCAGGAGGAATGGATGGTGTTGTGAATATTTGGGAGAGCTCTTCCGCTACCTTGAAGCATAAACTAGAGGGACCTTCAGGAACAATTGAGTGGTTGCAGTGGCATCCTCAAGGGCACCTTTTGCTTGCAGGCTCTGATGATTTCTCATCATGGTTATGGAATCCAGATACAGGCTCTTGTATGCAAGTGTTGTTGGGTCACAATGGAATGGTGACTTGTGGTAGTTTTACTCCGGATGGAGAATTGATTTGTACAGGGTCAGATGATGGAAGCTTGCGAATATGGAGAACTTCAAGGTCAAGTGGAAGCAATAGTATTCACGTTGTTGAGCCAGGGTACCAATTTCATTCTGAGGTTTTGACATGTGTGAACATCTCAAATGACTCTTGTTTGGCCATTACTGGCTCAACAGATACCAAAGCTTGTCTTGTAAACATTCAAAGTGGGATTTCGGTGGCCACTCTTACTGGTCACTTGGACTCAATACAATCCGCTACTTTCTTAACTGAAGCAATCCCTAGTTTGGCTGCAACGTGTGCACTTGATGGAAGGCTCATTATTTGGGATGTACAAACTTCTACAATTCGCAACATTTGTGAGCACGAGCATGAGGTTCTACAACTTCAATGGTGTCCTACATCACAACTCATTTGTTCAGGTTCTTCAGATGGAAAAGTGCGCCTATGGGACTATAGGACAGGACATTGCGAGCGTGTGCTCCAAGGTCATTTTGATAAAATTCAAGGTCTAGCTTTGTCAAGTGATGGATCTATCATACTCTCTGGATCTGATGATCATACTGCCCGAGCATTTGAACTAAATTTTGTTTAGATTCATTTTATACTTAAGATCATTGTGCCCTATTATTGCTTAATTTGAACGCAATATAGGCACTAGATGAAGCTCTGATATGTACCAAATTACCAAAAGTTTGTGTTTATGGAAAACATTGAATTTTCTAATTTTTTTGTGATAGAATTCGAGCTTCGTAGTCATTGTCTTCAAATAATGAATATCATCATGTACAATTTGTGAACACAAGGTCAATGAATGGTTTCTATATTTTGAACTAGAGACTATTGTTTGTTTTAAGTTTAAAATTTGGGGTCATATGGGAAAAGGTTTACAAGTGCATTCAAATTTGGTTATGGTCTTGAATCACTCCATGTCATCACAAATGCACAATGGGAGTTGTTCAAGAATTGACTCTTTTGACAACAACGGTGCTAGTATGTGAGTCCAAGAATGCGAGCTTGTGAGTATTGAGCCTACAATATAGGTACCTATAATATAGATACCAAACACTATAGAAGGTGTATGTATCAAAAACACCTAAAATATTGGTATTTGTAACATATATATCCTATAATCATAGACGATTTTTATAGTATATACACCTATAACATAGGTGTATAATATTCTAGACTCATGGGCTCACATTCCTATGCTCGTTGATAAATTGCCCAGGGTCAGAACATGTGCTTTGGTCAGGCCAAATCCCCAGCTCCATCTAAACAGTCAAGCACACAGATCACTGTAGATTCATCGAGGGTTTTTGCCCTCTTCATGCCTGGTGCAAGCTCATAGAGCTCCATTGATGTTTCAAAACTGAGGTGTACTTTCAAAAACTTAAAATTCTCTCACAAATTTCATAAATTCAAGCACTTAAATTTGAAAATTCACACACACAAATTTTGAAATTCTTATACACATATTTCAAAATTCACACACGTATAGTTCAAAATTTGCCCACACATCCAAATTTCAAAATTTGCACACACATTCAATTTTCAAAATTCACACACAAATTCCAAAATTCACATACACACATTGATGCAAGCACTTTTAGATAACATATTTTCCATGGCTTGCTAATTACAACAATGACTACATAATGAAATTTGGTGAAATAATTCCAAGCACATAATGGAGTGAAAAAAATAGAGATAAGAAACATAAAAAGCATTTGATGTAGCATGAAGAAAAAATCTTCAATGGAATTTGTAGCATATTTGGACCATCTTTCACTTGCATTATCAATTCCTCGCACATAATCACAACAACTACCACTTAGCTACCTACATCATGATAGGTGATACCATAATTTCTATTCTATCAAAGAATATTTTGGAATATATAGAAACTTAAGTTTTTTGTTATCTATATATACATCAATACCCTAAATTATGTTGTTTCTTTTGTTTTGTTTTGTTTGCTTGATATGCTAAAATGTAAGAAACTATGAGGTGTTTAGCGGTGTTCTTGGTATCGTTGGAAAGCTCTTTGCAAGGCAATGTGCAACAACTTTGTTTTGTGCTGTTTGGACATACTATATGAAAGTTATTGAATTTCAAAGTTTTTCCTTCATCAGAAAATCAAATTATATTATCTTTTATTTTGGAAAAACCATAACTTTTACATTGTAGGTCCAAACGCCATGAAACAAAACCCTTGCACTCCTTCTTGCATAGAGCTTTCTATTTGAACTAGTTTCATGCCTTCATGGCATTTGGACCTATAATGTGAAAATTATGAACCATTTTTAATTTAAAAAATTGAATTAAATTGTCTTGTAATTTGGAAAACCATTATTTTTACATCACATGTCTAAACATCACAAAACAAAGCCCTTGCACTCCTTCATCCATAAAAGATATTGAATTTCAAAATTTTTTTCCTTATAAATAAGATATGTGGGCCCTCAACTCCTCAAGATTCATCTACAAAATCATATATTCAAGAAATTTTGATCTACTTTAAAAGATTAATTTTCAAATTTTATTGTTTCAAAAAAATTTAGTTTTGTAACCATCATAGAGCATCTTTTTTATTGTGAGGAAGATGATAAATCAAATAGCATGACGGGCTAGAAATAATGATAAAGGGATGATAACAATATAACAATAGACTTTGAAGCTTTTTGAGAGGCAGGGTACTGAATCACTACAGGCATTCTTCTTTCTGTATTTTTCAAAGGGATCTAGGCTACTCAGAATAATATATGGGAAGAACTGATTGGCCACTGAAATTTCATTTCATTTTGGCACAATAAGAATTTTTGTGGTGTTTTTGAATGCTCAAGGCCAGCTTATATGTATTGGTGATGAGGATGTGGTGGAAGAAGTTTAGGGTTTAGGATTTAGGGTTTATTTCAAAAGATACATAATTTAGCATAATTTAGTAATTTTTAATAGCAAAAAATAACTCAAAAATCCATAACTTTCACACCGTAGGTCCAAACGATATAAAAAAAAGCATGAGCCATTGCCACACACACCAAAAGTAAAAGTAAAAGTACAAAAAAGTACTTTTATAATTAATTGATTCATAAAAAACTTCGAAATTCAATAACGTTTCCATCGTAGGTCCAACTGTCACAGAACTAAGCCCGTGCATCCCTCCCTGCCGAGGGCTTTCCAATGGTACCAAGCACGCCACTGGGGGACGCACCTTCCGGGAGATCTCAACTTAACCCTCAAAGGAACGGCATGCATTTTTTGGCCATATAGAAATTTTGGGCAGGTCCGTGTGACTAGAGATTTCCATATTTTAAGCTGAAATTTTAATAGAAGGTGGGCGCGAGGAATATCTTTCATATGCACTAAATTTCGGGACATTTGGAAATAGGAGTCAAAAGTCATGGCCAAATATGTTACTTTTTTTTGCAATTGGGCAGTCCGGGCAATAAGAAAAATTTGGCAAAAATTTGATTTTTTTCTTAAAATATTTTTTTTCTTGTAGATTATATTTTTGTCTATCTGGAAAGATTTGATTCATTTCATTTGGATTTGTTATGAAAAAGTTATAGATATTCTTGTTTTTCGGGCAGTTAGAGCATCTTCTTGAAAAAAATAACTTGTAGGATTCATTTCTAAATGCTAGTTTTGCAATTTAAAAAAAATAAAAATTCTCATGGTTTAGTTTACTTGCTAGAACAATCTCACCATTGGGATCAGTGTATTTTAATTCCATCTAAAATATATTAATGTTTTAGATTTTCCTTCTATCTCGTACCTACTTCTACTTAATAAATTTTTTAGGAATGATAATTAAGTTTTTTTGAATATGTTTTTTTTCCCTAGACTCTCAACTCAATTCTCCACTATAAAGATTTGAAGCATAAAACTCTGTAGTGCAAAAATTTTAAGTGAAAAATGTTTAAAGTCAAAAAATCTAGTCCTGCAATGTGCTGAAATACTTGTTTTTTCCACTTTAAACGCAGATATCTTGCAATCTGAGCGGTCAAAAATTCTGAAATTTTTTCCACACATTCTCATATTAGTTAGGTGTAAGATCCTACGGTTAGATGTGAAAAAAAAACATTTTTCATTTTTTTTTACTCCTTGCTATAGAAATGGCAGTTTTGATGTTTTTTTGGCAGAAAAAAAGCCTTGGGCCTTTAGGGGTTAACAAACAAACAAAACAAACAAGCACCCAGCCAAACTTAAGGTATGTAAGGTATGGATACTGTGGCAATACTATTGAGGTTGCATTGGAGCGGGGTGCCTTCCACATATATCCGGAAATCTACAACCTGCTACAGTTGCACATTATCTGAGAATTGCTGCGGCCCATTAGCGTGCTTCCATTGTCGATGCTCTAAAGAATGTAGAGGGCTAGGTAAACACGCCATCGGACCGTCCTCAGTTTGCACGGTCTTCCATCCCCGACCTACGACCGTGCGATGTATTGGCTTAGGTCATACGTCAAACTCGGCAGTAGCTCCAACCACAGTCCAGGGAGTTTTGTACAGAAAACAGACAATTTCCTAGCTTCTTGGAGGTGGCTCGGATTTTTCAATTTTTACTCGGAAGTGGGCCTAAAGTGTGCAAATTTTATCGGTTCATATCCCCCATTTCTTAATGTACTTAGGCAATTAGCCGACATTTTTTATTTCAATTATCTACTTTCCTAAATGTCTAAAATGGGTCTGGTTTTTTGTTTTGGTGGAGGATTTTTATTCCCTCCCCATTTTTTTTTTGCTTTAGTTTCCTTGTCATTCATTCCCCATTTTTTTTCCAAGTGTTTAGGGTTAAAGAATGTTGGCATTCACTCTCTATTTTTTGTCTAAAAAGTATCCTTATTTGGGTAAGTGGTTAACAGTACCTCACAGACTTACACACAATACACTTTCAGTCTTCCAAGCTTCCAGTTGTTCCAAGAATCCATGGCATAGAGTGCATTGATTCCAAATTTTCCATATCCCCGCCATTTTCCAAATACTAAAAGCTAATGACTTTGGATGCCTATCAGCCTTTGAATGAGGGATACTTCATTATTAGGAATTTGGTAGTTGGTAACTTGGTATTATAGCTTGGTTACCTTGGTTACTTGGTACACTAGAATACTATACATAGTATTAAAAAAAATTCCTAAAAAGTATATGCCCGGTCGGCTGCCCACCGTGAAAAATGCCTTTCAATTGGTAATTTGCCGTGGATACTCCTACGGCAGCTTGCCAAAATGCCAGCATTTTTTTTTCTAGGTGGCTCGTTTCTGAAAACCTTCATTTCTCTTCCGGAACCCCTTCCTAAACATTTCTATCTCATTCGGAAATTCTCAAGACCAACCGGCTAGCTTGTAACTAACCAGCGGCACTCCCCGTTCATTGGCTCCAACAACGGCACTTGAATCCATTTCGGGGGGAAGCGCTGCGTTCGTGTCTCTTCCTGGCAACCATCTCACGCGAGTTTCTTGTGTCTGAGATCGTCTTCGTGTTTGTAGAAAACAGCCGAAATTCCACATCATGTCGTCTTTTCGCGAGCTCAAAAGTATTTGTAGCAGCAACTGAGTAAGTGAACCGAATTTCAAAAGCTAGCAAGGTAACTTGCTGTTTTTGCTGCTTTCCCTTGAGAACTCATCATCCGGCTTTGCTAAATTGTAGGTGGAAGTGCAAAGATCAAGCGATGGAGTCAATAATTCATTGAACATTGGGGAATGGTGATAGCTCCTGAAGGTCAAGCGCTCGGATCTCATTGGTTGGAATCCATGGAGGAGCTGCCAATGCGCGTCTCCATTTGAAGATTACGAGCTTGCGGTCGGTGCAGTTGGTGATCTTTTGAAAAGTAGGTGATAGTTAAATTTTCTGCTCTGTTGTGGTTTCTGTGGGAGAGGAAGGGTTGTTGGATTAGGTTGGGGTTGGGTGGGATCGTCGTTAGGGCAGTGCGGTATTGATTGGTGTTGTTGAGCTGCCTGGCTAGTTGCGTCGAAAGTGAAAAGAGAAGTTGAGAATGTGCAATTTGTAGTGGAGATATCTGTTTGGAAGTGGCAAGATCGGTTAGGTTTTGAGTTGGTTGAGGTGGATTCGCTTTTCGTGGTGTGAGGTTCCTAGTGTGGGGGGAGAGAGAGATGTGGGGTGTGGTTTTTGATTTTGCTTGGCTTTTTTAAGATTCATTTTCCATTTTGCGTTATGTTCAAAGAACAATGCTACTTGTTGTGTGCAATCGGAGTGTGATTTATCGGTTCCGTGTGTGTGTCTTTGTAATCCACTTCCACCGCTAGAGCAAGAATAGTGGTAACTTCAGAAGACACGAATGCTTAGATGGGAGAGCTGCAAGTTGTTTGAGAGGGATATCAAGGATTCACATCAATCGTAATTTATAGAATCGATGCTTGGGATCGTAGGACTTACATGAGTGCAAACAAGTAGCGAAGATCTTGTGTAGTTCGTTCATTTGTATAGAGTCGACGGCCTCCTGTTTTTTAATCTTTTCCCGACTTTTTATTCCTCAGTTGCATTTGTTCCGGTTCTTTGGAGTTCGCGGAACTTGAAAGTTCTGCTCTGCTCCTGAGAACATACGCTCAACCTTCTCTAACGAGCAAACTTCCATGCTGTGTTGGAATCAGAAAAGATTTATTGGATTTTTTCAAGGTTGAGTTTCATGATGAGGAACTACATTTGCCTTGTTGTGTTGTGTCGCCTTGTTGTCAAACTAAAAGATACCCAAAAGTTCAAGTCCAATGTTAAAAATAGTTTTTTGAACTTTGCCTCTTCTGCTTTTCACCTCTCCCAAAGTTTTGCCGGTCAACAATTCCCTTTGCCTCTTGCAACTATTGCGCACTTCCATGTAGAATTCTGTTTTTGTTTTTGTTTTTGTGTGCATGAAAGTCTACTCTAATAACCCTGCCTTGAGGGGACAAATGGGCTTGACATGTGGTGGTTGTCCAAGCAGATGTTTACACAACATGACAGATTCTAAGATATGTAGGGAATGTGTAAGTGCAGAGTGCCATTAAAGAGGGTCGAGTGTTTTCAGAGTTAATGTTGTAGTTTGATGACAGTTTCAGAGTTTATGTGCGATGAATTGGAGAGTATATTGTTGCATATTGCACTCGCATTGGGACTTGTTTGATGTGTTCACTGTTATTCAGTCGTCATTGTTGGCAACTGGTAGTTGTAAAGCAACACAGGGCAGAAGCTTTTATTTTCGAAAAGTTGATGCTTATTTATGATTTTCTTATCGGAGTGCAGAAATATAGCTGGTAACCCGGGATTCACGGGACATATTCTAAACCTAATCAAGTAAGTCATTCAACACCCATGTGTGGTGAGCTTTGTAATATAGATGAACTTTCGTATAGTAACAACTCCTTAAATGCAATCGAGCATAGATCCTATTAGCAGAATGACTTAATTTGATAATCATTTTAGCAATTGAAAGATGGTTCCCACGCAGATATTGGATACTACTTAAAACATTCATGAATTGTCCAGAGTCTGATCAATGGGTTACTAAGAACTGACCCTAGGCTTTGCAATTTAGGTGGTGTACATAGAGGTATCCTTAAAGTCCATCCAATGTGGGGTTGCTGACCTTGCAAGATCTGCATTCCGAGATTGTTGACTGTAGTCCGCAAGTGAGTTAAAACCACTCAAACTGTCAAGTTAAGTAAGAGAACAAACAACCATCACAGGATCTTCTGACGATTTAAGCAGTTGTGGAGGCATCTGTTGCTGAGCTGATTCCATTCTTCTACTGCTTGAATCTACTGACCACAAAATCAATTGTCGACAGAATCGTCATTATTCTAAATTCAAGCTGCACATAGAAGAAAACTCGCAGGTACCTATTCAACGAGGAAGAACAAAACAAGAGCAAGCATCTGGCGAAATCAAACTCGGATGATTTCACAAACCTCCAAAAGCAAAATAGGTGCATTCTGGTAAACCAAATTCAACATACCAAAAACAAAAAGCAGTCATTCTTCTGTGAACCCCGACATTAACCCCTGCCAATCCTTGATGACAACGAATTTTCACATCGTTGCACAGTATCTACGTCCAGGAATCATGAATCACACATTAATGATCATTACTGCCGCTTTCCACAATTTGGCAACAATTTTCGATTTCTTGACGTTGCAAAACGCCAACACATCTCACAACAATTGATAATCCTACACCTTCGCAAATTTTGTCTCCAATACTGAATGCAACACCACAAAATCAAGCTCCGACGGAGTCCACAAAATCAAGCTGGCGATCCAGTTTGCACGATTGTAAGTATCGCCGCAATAAAAACACGTTCCCGCTAAGCATCGCAAGTTAGGATTTCGGACGACGTCCCGGGTGTTCCCCGCTCCCGGAGTTCCCAGTGCGGCGCGACATTCCCCATGTTGGGAGCGTCACCCTTCTTGGACGGGGCCCATAATAAAAATTCCTTCAAAAATTGATTATAGATTGAATATTTGTAGTTTTCGAAAGAAAATTTTCTCTTGAGATCAAAATATTGATTTCTAACTATCGTGATTTTTATAATTTTTATTTCACTTATTTATTTAAGGCATTTTTGAAGCAAGGGTCATTTTTTTGAAGTAGAAAAAGAAATTTTTGAGGTGAAACACACTTGTACCATTTAAACGATAGAGTAATTGAAAAAAAAAATTGAATTTTTCTTCATACATACTACAGTGCCACGTGCCGTTGCCATGTTCAATTTTTTTTTCAATTACTCTATCGTTTAAATAGTACAAGTGTGTTTCACCTCAAAAATTTCTTTTTCTACTTCAAAAAAATGACCCTTGCTTCAAAAATGCCTTAAATAAATAAGTGAAATAAAAATTATAAAAATCACGATTATTAGAAATCAATATTTTGATCTCAAAAGAAAATTTTCTTTTGAAAACTACAAATATTCAATCTATAATCAATTTTTGAAGGAATTTTTTAATTTTTGGTTTCAAATTTTATTAAAAAATATTGGTGAGTATAGTAGTAGGTCTAACCACAAAGATACAATTTGTAGCTTGTGTTATGTAAAGTACAAACTTTGGCTTCAACAATTATGAATATGAAAAATTAGAAAACAGACATCAAATTATACTTTGTCTTGACAGATTCACCAATACTCCCTCCATCTCATTAATACCTCCAAATTGAAAATAGTGCATTGTACTACTAAAATTGTTCCATTTATTGATTTTGATCGTTGATTGTTGAGTAAGCGATGTGGGATTTCTTGGAATTGATTGAGTGGGAATTGATTTGAATTCCATACTGCTTGCTCAACAGCGAACAATCAAAATCAATAAATGGAGTGGTTTAGTTGGTACACACTCTATGTCCAGGACGGAGGGAGTGGATGAAGATGGATACCAGGATTGAGACCCGGGAGTACACGGCTAATGACCAGGTCCAGACTGAAGCTGATATCTCCGATCCACGGGTGGATATTGGAACTTCACGAGCCACAGTCCCGTGACCACCTTACGGGAACTGCGTTTAAACTCTTTGCGATTGCGCATTTGTAAGTCACGCTGCCGATTGCAAGCGCGTCGAGGAATTGGCAGGATTGAGGATTGTTTGCAAATTCGGAGGCGATGGAGAAGTTAAAGATGCGGCAGCAAGTGCTGCAAAACCACTTGGATCCCCGAGCAGGGCCTCGACCGTCGGCCAACATTGTCGTAAGCTTAATTAATTTCTTGTCCGTTTAATTTCATCTGTTGCGCTCTGCAAAATAATTTGTACGGCAATTGGAGTATGATTGGAGGCCGCTTTCTTTTTGTCTGAGACGCTTTAGTTTGAGGATTTGACAAGCGCTTTTAATTTGAGGCGATGTCATACAAGAAGATTGTCTGCTGGCAATTTCGGGAGTTGATGTTGAACTCCCCGTACGCATTTTAGTGCTCAATGTGAGGAGTGCTTCCGATTTTCTTAATAAGCCTAAGTCAAGAATTTTACAAGCAATTTTTATGCGTCTAAGACGTCATGGAAGACGATTGTCTACTGGCAACTTCGGGAGTTGATATATCCTGATGCTTCACAAGTTGCGTGTTGTTTAGTCCTCTGTTTGTGCAGCTGGTGATAGTGCTCCGTATGCTCGGACGGCTGATTTCTTGGATGATGTTGTCATCGTTGCGTAAGTGTTTTCGAGCTTTGATTATGGACCTCACAACTGTGCGAGTAGTGCGTGGTTTCAATCTCTCCAGTTCAGTGTTCAATCTCTCTAGTTCAGTGTTCAATCTCAATGTCCGGGATAATTCTCAGTCAAACCATCCAGTATATCAGTTCTCTTTTAATAACCTTGTGAGGATGCGGAGGCCGACAAGTGGCCGATGCATGACAGAGAGTCCTTCTATTGTATATGCATGTGTTCGGCCTTTTGGAATTTTTTGTGCGAAAAGGGGAGGTCTTGCACAATAGCTTGACCTCCAATGAGTGCTTTTGATTTTTTGAAATGAGTACTTTTGATATTTTGAAATGAGTGCTTTTGATTTTTTGAAAGTAGATGATTCAAAAAGGATGATCATTACGGTGACCAGCCAATCGTTTCAGGGTTAATTAATTTTTCATTGATACTGTATGCTTCGAGTATTCTTCATGCTTAGAAATGTTTATCACGTAATGCAGCTCCCGTTTATTGGTCCAGTTCATTTTGTCAATTACTCATCAGTTCATCAGTTCATTGCAAGACTTTTTGGTCTCGCTCGATGTCACATGATGTGCACCTGTGACGGACGGGAAGGTGATGGAATCGATTTTATGTGCGGATGCGCAGTGCGTTCCGGACGCCTATTTGCAGAGCAAAACGAGGCGGCTTTAAGGATACATTTCCTGAAGATCTCTTGGCCCCCGTTCTCAAGGTCAAGTTCCGTCAGTAGCTAAATCTTCTGACTTCATGTTTGATTTCTTACCTTTGATTCCTGTTGTCGTGGCATGTCTGTGCTCTGATATTTCTGTCTCATTGATTTAGACGTAATGGGCAATTGCAAGAAAGAAACACTTGTATTATTTCTTGTCACTAGTTGAAGGGCGATATGATTTTTGGCCATAAATTTTGTTTTATACCTTGAAAGGACCCCAAATTCATATTTAAGGTACACTTAGGAGAAGTTTTTCATATTTATCAAAAATAATTTACTATTTTTAAAGTACCCTCAATTGGATGTCTTCCTAGCCATTTTTGAGGTTATTGGCATTATTGTGTACCTTGAAAAGAAATTTTGAAGTGACAATTTGGTCATCTCATGGATAATGTAAATCGATAGAATGGTTTTCTAAAAATAGTATTTTCCAACTTGCACATGTGTTCAAAGTGTCCTATCTTTGTATCAATACGAGGATTGCAGAATTTTTTTTCATAAAGATGTAACTAGTTGAATAGAAGCCTCTTTAGATTGAAAAAGATGACCATTTTTTATTTTTATTTTTATTTTTATTTTCCTATTTTTGATAAATACAAGCTTGAAAATATCTATTACCTTGAAATTTTCAGTTTCTCTATTTTGTGCACAACTTTTAAAGAATATTTTTTGGGGGCTTGAATCTTTGAGAGTACATTATTTTTAGTGTTCTACTAATTATCCATATTTTCCTTGATTTTTTAGAAAAATTTCAAAAGTTTTTTTTCCCAATACAACAGCCAAAACGCAACAAACAGTACAAGGGTTTCTTGCAATTGCCCTAATCTGTGATGTAAATTGTGTTTTGTGATGAACTCAGAGATTCAATGAGTAATTCGATACGGGTTGTTTGAATCTTGTCGAATACTCGTAGATGTGATGAACTAAAATGCGAGAAGGTTGGGATCAGGCTGTTGTGGATTCTACAGGGATAAATCCGGGAGAGGTGGGAGATATTGTGGTTGGTACTGTACTGGCGCCGGGTTCTCAACGGGCAATAGAATGTCGTGCCGCTTCTTTCTATGCTGGTTTCCCAGGTCCAGACTCTTGCAAATGGACATATTTTGTGTGCACTCAATTACATCCAAAATACAGGAATACTCTACAGGAGGCATCTGCAGCTCTCTTGATTTGATTGAAACGCGTTCATCTGCTGTCTATGTGAAGCTCCTATGATGTATAATGAGTGAAGTGGAATTGCAAAGAGTATACCTCTCTGAATTTATTATTTGAATTATTTTATCTGGCTTTGTGTTGTCATATATGCAATCCTATTCATTGAATTGTTAGCCTGACGAATTGAATTTGCAAACAGATACGGTGCCTGTAAGGACAGTTAACAGGCAGTGTTCATCTGGACTGCAAGCGGTTGCTGATGTGTTCGCAGCAATTAAAGCTGGTTTGTATGATGTTGGTAAGTAAAAGTCGCGGCGAGAGTGTAAGAGTGCAAATAGCAGTAACCACTATTCAAATTTAGAAATCATTTGCTATGGATGTGTGGAGGTTTGTTATTTCTTTGCTCGTGAAGGAGTAATTTTGATTGAGATTGATGACATTGTAGATCGTTCTTGGTCATTTTCTTACCGCATCTTTTAAGTTTTGACAAGCAGGTATTGGAGCTGGCGTAGAGACCATGTCGGTCAATGGTATGGGTTTAGATAAGCGTGTTAACCCTCGGGTATGTTATCTGACGTGAACAATTGTAATCTATATTCTCTAAAGTGCCTCTATGGATTCTTTGTAAAATGCGGTGATAGTAAGGGGTGAGCGTTTGCAGGTTGAGTCAAACCAAAGAGCTCAGGATTGCTTGCTGCCAACGGGCATAACTTCTGAGAACGTAGCAGAGAGATATGGGGTTACTCGCAAGCAACAGGATATGGCATCGGTGAGTAGCTTTCTGAACCTGTCTAACTATTCGCACAACACTGTAGTGGTAAAATAGTAGAGCCTTAGGGACAAAAACTAGCAAGCAGACAGCACAGCAACCGATCATGAAGTTCTAGAGCGCTGGAGACCTTTTCAAAGTATTTGATATACCAAGAAGAGTTTGTTGATAAATATGATGTTTACTGACTGCAGGTGAGGTCACATCAGAAAGCCGCCGCCGCTAGGGCCTCTGGCAGATTTAATGAGGAGATTGTCCCCGTTCATACGAAGGTGTGAGCAAACTATACCCATGTTCATTGTATCATAGAATGCGTAATGCATTACATTGCTTTATTTCTGGTGATGCTCGTCACAGCTTTTTAGTGCCATTTCACCTCCCATATTCGGCTAAATTTAAAAACATAACTCTCTCGCAAGCAGCTTGTTGATCCGAAGACTGGAGAGGAGAAGGACGTTACAATAGTAGAGGATGATGGAATTCGCCCTGAAACATCCCTTAATACTCTAGCCAAATTGAAGACTGCTTTCAAAAAGTCTGGCACAACGACTGCTGGTATTTGCTTCAGACCATTCTCGGATTTGTTGCTATGACGTTTGAATATTCTAAGGAGCAAGTTGATTTTCGTTGTCATTCTGAGAGGTTCTAGTTGATTACCCTGTTTTTTTTTCCAGGATAGTAGAATTGTCACCAGTAGAATTGCGGTGGGACATATGACAGGAAATTCATCACAAGTTAGCGATGGAGCAGCTGCAGTTCTACTCATGAAGCGCAAGTTAGCTTTGGAGAAAAATCTGCCAATTCTTGGTGTCTTCAGGTGAATGTTGGTCTCGTCCCTTCTGATTGCAACCAACTCGGCATTTCCGAAAACGGATGGTCGTAACGACTCACCAAATAGCGCAGCAATGTTGTGAGCTATGAAACATTATATACGGGGATCACTAAGGGATGGAGACATGCCTCATGTCTTGGTCGACTTGCTAAACTAGAGAGTTACAATAATTAAATCTTCCGGTGTCCTTGATCCGGTGCAAGACTTTTGATTGCGGCTGTAATATGCAGGAGTTTTGTGGCTGTTGGTGTAGACCCGGCTGTCATGGGTATCGGCCCTGCTGTTGCCATTCCGGCGGCTGTCAAAGCAGCAGGACTTGAGACTGGCGACATTGATCTCTTTGAGATTAATGAGGTATCGCCAGTGCTTTATTAGGCACTATGGCCCTGATGACAGCCGTTCTCTAGCATAGGTTTAATTTTTTTTGAGAATTCTACAGTAATTCTGGATTGAAGCAAGTATTTGAAAGCCTTCAGAGAATTTTCGGGTGGTTGGCGCTGCCTGTCAGAATTGGTTTTCTTGCACAGTGGTTATTCTTGGTACGGTTCAAGTGTAAAAGGTTGGTATCTTTCTGCACAGGCCTTTGCTTCACAATTTTCATATTGTGTACAAGAATTGGGACTAGATGAAGAGAAGGTGAACGTCAACGGTGGTGCTATTGCTCTTGGCCATCCGCTAGGAGCTACTGGCAAGTTTCATAATTCCTGAAGCTCTATGGCATCCACTGTGCTATCGATTCAGGCTTGACCTGGTTTCATTCTATCGCAAGTGTTGTCTTGATGTCCATATTAGAATACACGCACCCAAGAGCTTCGCAGATACTGTGTGGGTATGGTTGGATAAATCTTGGCTTCGTGTTGTCCAGGTGCTCGATGTGTTGCAACACTTTTGCACGAGATGAAGAAGCGTGGAAAGAATTGCCGCTTCGGTGTTGTGACCATGTGTATTGGTATGCATTTTTCTAGTTTGGATTGTTCTTCACTTGTTATCAGTGTTGACCATTACGGAATATATCATTTCATCATTGTGCATGCCTATACAACTTGTCCCTCAGATCGATAATTCCTTGACCAGTATTAAGTGGAATACTGCATTTTCAGTTCTGAGGCTTGTGCTTTGATTCTTTTCAATCTGCAGGGTCTGGAATGGGTGCTGCAGCTGTGCTTGAGCATGGGAGTGCCGTGGACAGACTAAGGAACGCAAGACCTATTGATGAAGTTAACCTTCTGTCGAAGGATGCAAAGTAAGGAGACTCAGGTGTTATTGATCTTGTACATTCTGCTCATTAAGAGTGATTTTGAAAAAATTGCAGATTATCTTAGGATTCTTATTTGACTTTTATCAAAGAGTTGCGGTCTTAGAGGCGAGTGAAGCAGCTGTACATTGATCTAGCATACATTGCCGCAGTAGACTGCATCTCCTGACCATTAGCTGTGCTTCATAACATGATCATGATATAATTCCTATTGAGGGCTCTCAATTTCATTGCTACTCCAGACTCATTGTGTGGGTATCTGAAAAATCCTTCCTTCTGAGGCTCAAAGGACCTTGGTAGACCCTATACCTTAATTACCAACCATTGAAAGTTATCATGCAAATTCCGGTAACACCATTGCCAAGGCTATATGACAAGGCGGAGTTCCATGAGCAGGCCAGGGTTCATCAGCCAGTCACTGCGTAGGTTTCAACAAATTGGTCTCCACCGCAAACCGAAGGAGGTTGGTGACGGGACATCAGCCAATGACACTCATACTTAAAATTAGTAATACATATACTGGTAAAGAAAATTTACAGGTTTATATGTTTATACAGATCTAGGAGAAGCTGGTGCCCTCCCGAGCCTGATGATCCATCCTTCACTGATGAATCCAAGCCGTAACACAGATAAATAGACCTATAAAGATGTGCCTCGAAAACATTATTAACCAATTCTGACAGGGTCCCTCGACCTCCACAAAAACAGGGATCCTGCTAGAGATTTGGCAGTGGCCATTTTCATTGAAAAAAACCCTTCCAGCTGCAAGAAGGATATCTCATCCTCTGGTGAGGTTTCACAGAAGGCCTAATACGAGAAAATCTCTGGGTTGTAATAGAATGGGGACCAAATGGGCCCTTATCTATTGTGATGAAAAGTCGACATCCTTGCATAATGTTTCTCATCCTTGACCTCCATGATCTTGATAACAGATGCCACCCCAATCCGGTGAAGAGCCACAATGGAGTCCCCTCCTAAAACCAGTCTCCGACGCAGGGCGTATTTGATTGCAGCATTCAGGATTGCGTCTGTGGATTCGGAGTCTGTAGACCTGGCGGACCCTTCGGCTAGAATAGGCAACAGGCCTCTGCACTCAATGGAAAAAAAACGAGGGAATGATTGATGAGAAACATGGCCGAGACTTTATAGAATAGAAAATTTGGAAGAGATGTAAAATTTCACAGCCTTTAAGATGGAACTTTTGAAAACATCAAAACTGTATCATACCTTGAGGCAACTGCAATGAAGTGCACTGCCATGAATGGATACTTCCAACCCTTAGGATGGTTATATATAAAGTTACTTATGATTTAAATGCATTACTATTTCAACAAGTGATGAAATTCTTAGAAATGATCAGGAAAAAAGCTTGATGATGAAAAAGCTTTGCATCTACACAGCAGCAGCAGGAGGACAGGGTAGCTGACTGCTGAGAAGAAAGGGAAGAGAGGTGAAGGAGGACCTGCAGACGAGGCTGTGTGGTTGGCGGGGTACTCCTCGGTGCAACAAACTATTTTAAGTGCATTGCCATGATAGGATACTTCCAACCTTTTTAGATACGAAGGTTCATATGTTTTTTCATGTATTTTGCTTTCAACGAGTGATGACATGCTTAGAAATGATCAGGAAATAAGCTAGTTGACGAGAAGAGTCGTAGTCGTACCTGCAGACGAGGCTGTGGTTGGCGGGGTACTCTTCGCTGCACTGCCACTCGAGGCTGTCGGTGGTCATGATGGGCACGGCCACGGACAGAATGGGCACGTACGGACGGTACTTGGCCACCAGTCTTGCCGTGGTGCCTCCGCGCGTGAGCACGATGATGAGCGTGGCGCGCACCTTGTTGGCCGTGCGCACCGCCGAGGAAGCCAGGCTCTCCAGCGGACTCATCGGAAGAGGAACGGACTTCATGATCTCCTTGAAGATGGCACTGTAGTCCAGGGAAGCCTCCGCCTCCTGGCAGATGTGGGACATCACCGCAACCTGAAACAAGGGGGGAGGAACAAGCACAAGCACACCATCATCATCCCCATCAATGATATGCCACACCGGGGGAGAAACCTCGACACCGAATTCGAGGTTAGAGGCCACCCCTAACAATTCTTGACGACAATGCTGCACAGTATGGGAGCCTTGGGTCGATTTGGAGCAAGTCCTCCCGGGAGCACCTACTTTCAGCACTTAAGAAATTCGCAATTCATTCGGGGTCGACCCAAAGCCGAAAGTTTAGCGAATTTGCCTTTATCAAATTGAGTCCATGATCAAAGTTGCCGGATGAGTCTCCGGGTAAGAGCAATTGAGGATACATTGTTCATTCGCACCATGATGACCCTAAAATGAATGCGAAGACGGAATGTGGAATCCCCAATTGACTCCCAACAAAACCCCACTTCAACAATGTGGGGTTACATGCTAATCATTCGGACAGACGATTGTAGGAAAGCTTTGACAATGGTGGCCGGATAATTGGCTTACCGCGAGCTCCGGGTACGCGCCATTGGCCGTCTCTCCACTGAGCATGACCGCGTCGGTGCCGTCCAGCACTGCGTTGGCGACGTCCGTGGCCTCGGCGCGCGTGGGCCTGGACGACTTGATCATGGACTCCAGCATCTGCGTGGCCGTGACGACGGGCTTCCCTGCGGAGTTGCACTTGTAGATCATCATCTTCTGCGCCAGGAAAATCTTCTCCGTCGGAATCTCCATGCCCAAGTCGCCGCGGGCAACCATCACGCCGTCGGTCTCCCTCAGGATGTCGTCGAAGTTCACCAGACCTTCCTGATTCTCCACCTGGAAGGACCATGAAATCATCCACAAGCATCCCCAGTCACTACATCAATCCATCTGGAAGCAAAACGACGAGCCGGTCCCTATCAGGTTATAAACCCTAATCCCCAATTTCTATACATGCTGTCAATGTTGCGCAGACTAGAGCTTCGAGTTACAGCTTTCTTCATTCGCTTCTGTCAGAGCAATGCAATGCAAGGCCTCCTCCCTTCCAATCCAGAGTCAACAAGGCAGGTAGATAGTTACAATAGAACCCAGTGAGTATTGGTTTAGAACCATTTCCATGCTGGGCGTCCTACATTAAACCTTAGTCTTTGCGTACAAACGAAGAGAGTTTGGCTCTACTACAACCAACCCAAAGTGACCTCTCCAGTGAGCTAGTAAAGCTCACTCCTTCATACATTGACCGGTTGCAATGTTGATTGAAAGTGATGAAAACGGTTGATTCTCTAAACTAGCGTGTATGCACATAATAAGAAATGGAGTGATATGGATTTTCTCACCTTGGAGATGATATGGATTTTCTTTGCCGAATCACCCAGTAGTTTCTTGATGGCCACCAAGTCTGAGCCTTTGCGTACAAACGAAGCCGCAATGAAATCAATTCGATTCGGGACACCCCAGTTCATGATGTCGTCTATGTCCTTCTCCGTGATGGTCGGCAAGTCCACAACAATTCCAGGCAGGTTCACATTCTTCTTCTCTCCGAGCATGGCCGTGTTCTCACACCTGCAGTGGTGGTGTTATGTTTCTTCGAAGGTTTCAAAGTTACTTCTTTTTTGGTAGCGTCTTCTAGGTTCTTCAATAACTGCGTAGGATCTTACAATGTCGGTACATTTTTTGTTCATTTTGAAGATGTTTTTAGTTGCAAATTCTAGGGTTTGGTTACGAGTACCCTTCTAATGATTCACATTCTTCTTCTCGCCAAGCATGACCATGTTGTCAAACCTGCAGTGGCGGTGTTATGTTTTTCCTAAGGAAGTAAAGTTACTTCGCTTTTGATAGCATATTCTAGGTTCCTCAATGACTCTGTGGACTCATAACTATGTTTGGGGACATTTTTGGTTCATTTTGACAATGTTTTTAGTAGCGAAAGTCTAGGGTTTGGGTTACTAGTCCCCCAGAAGCATCATGAATGAAATTAGTTAAGAATGCTTACACATTTGGCTAAAGTTTGCGCACCTGCACTTCACCATGCCTTTGTCAGCGTCGCAGTCCAGGACCGTCATGACGATGGTGCCATCCGAGCACAGGATGGTGTTTCCAGGAGCCAAGTCGACTGCCAGCTTCGGGTAGCTCATGCATATCATTTTCTCATCGCCCAAGTGGGTGTAGTCCGTGGTAATGTAGATCTCCTTGTTGCGCTGCAGCTGGATGGGCTTCCCACTGGCCAAATTCCCGGTTCGAATCTCCGGACCCTGTCATTCCATCAGTGCAGATTAGCAATATGCACCACGGATCAATCATGGTTTTGAAATCACCAATTTGATTGATCATAAATATTGTGCAAATAAGAATCGAATTCAGACAGGGCCAGGTTTTATATCCGTGAAAAACATTGCATGTGTTGGTCAGAGAAACAAATAAAACTGTAACGAAAGAAAGTCTCTGCCTGACCCACTCAACGTGCTAAAAGAAAACATTCATGAGCTCTTGGTCCTTCAGGGGTAACCCTTGAATAACTGAAAGATCATGTAACTTCTTTTAACACATTTGAGTAGGTCATATGGAAAATTTCTTCTATTCTGTTTTATTTATATTCTCGACCAACACATGCAATGTTCTTCACGGATATAAAATCTGGCCCTGTCAGAATTCCATTTTTTGTTTGCACAATAATATTGAGAAATCAAATAGGCGACTTCAGAGACAGCGCACCAAAAACCTCGGTCAGTACCTTGGTATCAAGAAGAACTGCACACAGGATTTGCGTGTTGTGCATGGCCTCTCGCAAGTTGTCCAGCGTGTACTGCTGGTATTCGTGGGTTCCATGGGAAAAGTTGAAACGGGCCACATTCATGCCAGCCCTGAGCAGCTTCTCTAAAATGGGGACCTCCCGGGACTTGGGTCCCAACGTGCAGATGATCTTGGTCTTGGCAATTTTGAGATGGCCATCGTCGGGTGTCATTCCCATAATATGGGCAATGTCAGTCTTAGTGGCCATTGCTTAGGCCTGTGAATGCAGATTCTTCACCACGCACTGCAATTAACAGTCAATCCAACTATGAGCATCTCCACTCCACTCAGTAAACCGGATCTTCGAAGTCATGCCTTTTGATACATGTGGACTTAGAACTCCGGAGTGGTATCCAAATGTCACAAAACATAGATATGAAGAAACTCTGGATTTGGACATTGGAAGTGCACCAAAAAATCACATGAAATAGACACAAGAAAACTTCGATTTCTAAAACATTGGATGGTTGAAATAAAACCCATTACAAGTACGCTATCTTCAAAATAATTTAGTGACTACGACAAACTGGTGTGAAGGTTGTTCACTCAGAAAACTTGCTATAAATAATGCATAATTGCTGAGTCAACATGTGTAGGATGCCTAAAAGCGCATTACTTATTAAACAACCGTGGCACACCTGTGGCAGCAGGAAAAGCTCTTACATCTACTAGATTATGCAACAAAATTTGAAAGCACATATTGCAAATTAGAAGATTATGGACTGCACGTCTGGATCTAGGTGAGACAGAATTGTGCTAAACGACCGCAGGTGAATGCGCTCTCTTCTTGCAGGTAGCGAATTAAAATAATTATAAAACCAAAAATAAGAGGTATCGAGAACATTATTCCACTGGGAAGCTCAAAACGAAAGAGTGGTGAAATTATGACCGAGCAAAAGTGAAACGCGGCAAACCATTAACTTAATTCCTACAGAAAGAACACAGCTGACTGCCCCAAACTCCAAATGACTAAGCTTAGCAATGTTCAAACTTCACAGAACATCAACGAACAAACCAAGTGCATCAGGAGCCTCTCTTGACACATGGCCATGCTTATCAAAGTCTTGATAACACTATCTACAGCAATAAGTTAGGATCCATATTCTGCCACACACATCAGCGTGAACTAACACACAATAGCAACCTAAACTCATTGCAATTAATGTTCATCAAGTAAAAAATTCACCGCATCCTAGGGATAAAAAAAAACGTAACCCATCTAGAACAAATCGAGTGTCGTACTAGAACTCGCCCAAATTGCAAATCCAAGGAATGGTAACCAAGCATTTTCCTCACACATTCAACTCACTTGATAAAAACGAATATCACCCAAAACAAAAACAAGAGAAAAAGATCCACTCAATTAAGCCCTGCTATGTCTTTGAATAAACCCAAAGACTGCAGCAATTAAGCCCTGCTGCAAGAAATCGAGCAAAACAAAAAGAACAGTAATGAACCCTTGTTTTCCAGGCACACAAAAGCCAATCGCTTCTACCGATTCTATACCACTTACCCTGGATCAAACTGAACCTATTCTACACCCCCCTTTCAATCAAGACCTAATGGAAATCAAAAAGCGATCCCTTTTGATCTGAGAGAACAAGGAAAAACACACACACACACACACACACACACACACACACACACACACACACACACACATATGCACAAACAGAAATGGAATCTCTTTCTACCCGAATGGTCCAACAACGAAAGCTCAAGCAAACGCTAAAGATGCAAACTTTCGGCAACCCCAGAAGCTGGAAACTTCAAAGAGCAATGGAGAGTACCCGCAATGACAGAGGCGACAGAGAGGGTGCAAGAGAGAAGGTGAAGGAGAACACTTCAAGAGCTCTGCAGATCATCAAGCACAAGCAAAAAACAAAAGATGAAGACAACTAGAGAAGCTTATTACAATACGAAGTTACGGCCTGTTGATTTTCTTTCACTCAGTGGCGAGTCACGAGAATCCTCTTTTGGCTTAAGATAGACAGAGGATCCCATTCCCCATTTTTATGGGGATGCCGGCATCTAGGTTTTGACCAGATGCTGTCTGTCTTGTCTTGCAGCTTCCCATTCTCATGGAGTCGCTCTCTCTGGCTGGGCTGAAAAAATCGGCATGCATCGGTACAGTAAGGTAGCGTGGCCTTGGAGCATCTCCAGTGGTCCATCAAGAGCTCATACAGGCGTAAACCACATAACATTGTTTACCAGTGAGGCAGGAAAAAGGGAACTCCTATATATAGGAGACAACCCATTCCTGATCACCCCCCATTTTTGCTATGTAGAGTGTTCTCTTTCCATGAAGGAAGAGAAGAACAGTGATTAATTATTGTGCAGTTCCCAAGGTAGTTGTGGTGCAATTTAATTGGCTACAAGACTCTCAATATTGCAATCCCCCCTTGGTCAATTTTCTTTTCAGCTCATCATCGGAAATAGCAAGCCCTATATCATTGGTGCGGTAGGAATAGAATCTTCCACTGAAAAATTCATAGTAATTATGTTTTGAGAAATAAAAATTTGGAAAATTATTGAAACCTTCTGAATTCTACTTCCGCACAAGGAAAAATTTCTCTAGTAAAGAAACCTGCCTTGCAGATGGTCAGATCGACTTAAATGATCAGAAATGGATTGCCTCCCTTAGTGAACAAAATTGCCTTATTGACAGTTCCTCAGTCAATCCCAGTCCTTGGATTAATTGATAAGTCCTTATAGGCATCTAGCAAAGTATAATACCTTCCCAACATAGGGAGGACCATTGTCTAGTTATGCAATGTTATGCATTGGAAAGAAATCTCCCATTCATTTGTAAGTAAATAAGGTTTGGGGTAGCATTATGCAAACTTTCTCACATAATTAAGGATTGTGAACTTTCCATTCAAGATGTTCAACTTTATCGATTTTGGACCAGCATATTAATCCCTAAAGGACCAAACTACGTTTTTTGGCTGTATAGATATTTTAGGCAGGTACGTGCGACTAGAGATTTACATATTTTAGACTGAAATTTTAATAGAAAGTGGGGACAAGGAATATCTTTCATATGCACTAAATTTCATGACATTTGAAAATAGGAGTCAAAAGTTTATGGCCTAATATTGTTACTTTTTTCCGTAACTGGGCAGTCCAAGCAGATTAGAAAAAATCACTTTTTTCAAAAATAAAAATTTGAAATTGGTTTTCTAGATTTAGATATACGTGGAAAGCTTTGAATCATTCCAATTTGATCAATGAGTCAAAAGTTATTAGGAGTTTTAGTTTGCAAGCAGTTATGGATTCTCTTCTCTAAAATAAACTTTGAAGTTGTGTATTTAACTCAATTTCCAATATTTTTGGAAAAAAATAAAATTCTAGGATGTAGATTGTTTATTACAACATTACAACCATTGGGATTGGTATTTTTAATTATATAATTAAGTTTTTAACAATTTAGTATTTTGAATCATTCTCTACTTCCTTCTACTTACTATTTTTTTCCTATATGTTGTACAATTCCAAATGATGTGAAATTTTTCAAACATATAGCCAACTTGTCTAGGAAACTGAATTCAAAGAAGCACCACCATTTTTGACATTTTTTCATTGAAAAGTGAGCTTGTGAAGTGCAGCTGCCCAGTTTTTTGCAGGGCCAAAAAAATGATTTTAGTGATTTCGAATGCTTATATCTTGCAATCCATGCAGTAGAAATTTCTGAAATTTTTACCACATGTTCTCAAGTCAACATACTAAAAAATCCTACGGATACATGTGTCAAAAAATGTTTTTTGCCCAAAAATTTGGTAGTTGTACTAGAAATGGCAGTTTGGAGTGTTTTTGGTGAATACATAGTCATGGAACTTTAGGGGTTAAGTTGGGCAATCTTCATTGTGTTTGGAGTATTGCAAGAGAAAAAAATGATCCATCCTCATTGGGCTCCTTTTTGTGTGAAACTCCTTTGGTTGATAATTTTATCCATTCATTTTATAATTTATTTTGTGGCACATAATTTTTAAGATATGATATTTTTAGCATTTTATTAATTTTTGTATATTTTTTTATTTTTTAAGAATTTTTTTCCAGAAGCTCGTAATCTTTCTACAAATGCAACAAATTAATTAGCAAGCGTTTTGTGGAATCACCCTAAAAAAGGAAGTTTTCTTTAAACACATGTGTAAGAAAAAGGTTATTTTATTCTAAAAAATCCCTTTCATCTTCAAAGAATAACTTAAACTCCAATTTTAAACTCCAATTTGATTTTTGAACTAAAAATTGTACTGAAAACTTCAAAATGGCAAAAATGACATTCAATGGGCAATTGTTTAAGAAATTGTAAGACGTTTTTGAAAAATATAGAAATTTGATTGAAGGTGTAAAATAGTCATGTGAACCTTTCTTATGAATTTTGAATGTTTTAGAATTATAATGCAAAAATTATGAGCAAAAGAACAATTTCTAGAGGCTCGTAAAAGAAAATAATTTCTAGGTATTTCTTGTAATCACCTATAAGTCATTTTGTTGTATGCAATTGCATTATTTTATAATTTTAGCTACAATGGGACTCAATAAAATTATCAAATATTTCTTGCACTTGTGAGGGTGACAACTATAAGTCATTCTATTTAATTTGCTCCAATCATATTTAATTCCAAAAGTTCCCTGGATCAAAAATTAGAAAATACTCCCAAAATTGCTAAGAATATTTATTTATGCAACTTTTCAAATCTTATAACTATAGAAACTTATTTTGACTAGTACAAGGGGCTTGCCTAAAAAAATAGGGTCTAAAAATAGGATATACGTTAAAGTTATGACCAAACAAAGACAAAGAACAATTCAATGTTTTTTTCAGGGGTGCCCAAGCTTTTGACAATGTCGCTTTGTCAAGCTTTCATGTCCCACAATTCAAATTCTACTTTGCAAAAAGATCTAAGCCTTAGAGAGAATTTGGGCCCTCTAAAGGGCCCCGAGTTTCAACAAGTTCTCCTACAAGTTTTGCTGAGTTCCGGAATGTTGGAATTGCGCCATTGCAGCAGGGTGATATGGCCAAACAATGACCACATCAGATTTATTTATTTTAAATAAATCTTGAAATGAGATTTGGAAGATTTTTATTTTTATTTTTTTTTAAATATATTTTTTTGACAGCCCATACCATGGTTCACAACATGGGAATAGATTTGGGAATAGGCTTGAAACGACCCTTTCTTGGCCCCAAATACCCTCTAATGGCGGATTTCGAATTTGAGTAGAGCTTTAAGTTAGTAAGAAGTATTTTAAGCAAATTTTCAAAATAAAATAATGCTTTGCTCTACATGCCCTGGAAATTAGAGGTCAAAACAATAACAAAAAACTAATCTTTTAACCAACCATTGTATCTTTGAAAAAATTAGATTCCTTTATATTTTTTATTTATTTTAAAATCCAAAAATAATGAGAAAAAATGTAAAATCTAATACTTCACTTTGGATGTCTAAAACACCCCAAAATCATTTTGGATTTGAAAAAGCTTTAGGGATTAATATTTATTAGTTACTTACAACAATAACAAATGGTGGTTATAGATCAATTATCAGTAACTAGAGGTATTTTCTAATGTGGCTAAGTTTAAAAAACCTTATAGCTATATAATTCTAAACATTATAGTATTTACTACTAAAATACATTGTTATTTTAGGTTCTAAATTAAAGTAGCAAGATTACAAAATTGACTTCATCATTTTGTTGCCTTTTGGTCAAGTATTCTTGAATTAGAATTTTTTTGGAAAACTTTAAAATTAGAATAATCTTTCTTATAATTAAAAAAATATGGTCAACAAAAAGACCTAAAAGACAAAAGAGCTTCTCTAAACTCTTTGAGAATTTAGGCACACTCTATTGAATTTATTTTTTAAAATTTTTTCATAAATTTGTTGGAATAGCTGATAATCATCATTTCCTTTTTTCTGAAGCTTTGTTTTACATCACTCCAATAAGTGTTAAAAGTTATGAGCTTTTTTTCTTTAAAGATTAATATGTCAGAGTAAGTAGCCAAAATATATTAAAAAAATATGAATTAATTATTTGATTGGATGGACTAAAAGCGCTTCAAAAACCTTTTAAGCATTTCATTATTACCAATGAGATGGAAGTTATAATGAGTTGAGGAAGGGAATGAAGCTCAAAAAACATTTGATATTTTTTTTAGAATTCATTTGTAGAAAATTATAAATCAAAACAAAAAAAAATAGGTTAGATATTGTTTACAAGAATATTTATACCCTAAAAGGACAAGCCTATGACCACTTTTTCAAATTTCAAAGTCCTTTTCACTATGTACTCCCATTTTGCAACTATATATGAATGATTTATTTTTTTTCTATTTTTTTCAAAAATGTAGTCACATGTCTTCCATCAGTTATAAGAATTTCAGGGTTTTTTTTGTAAAATTTTGAAATTACTATGAATTTTAAATTAAAAAGCAAAAATCTAAAATTTCTTCACCTATACATATTGTAGTATAGAATATCATAGGACAAATCAATTTGCAATTTTCTTATGTAGGAAAGTCAAAAAACATCCCAAAGAGGGAACATCCAATACCATTCATTGAAAATTGGGTTGAATCCATGGTTTGCCATGGGTGTGTGAGGTCTATACTAGCTGCAGCCCTCAAAGGCCCTATGTTTCCAAAAAAAAGAAAAAGAAAATTGGGTTGAAGCAACTCCTGTCCAAAATTGGATGACAAAACATTTTTTCCCATCCTTGAGGCCTCCCTGAAATCTACCAAAGGACACAAAACGTCCTCTCAGCGTTTTAGGGTTGATTGCAAGCACGTTTTGCATCATTCCTCAAGATTTACATTTTAGCGAACTCCCTGCCTCATTTGAGCATCCTTGAGCTTGGGTTCTGAAGACAGTGAGCACTACATACGGCATCTGTATTTCTAAAAGCTGACAGTGCGAGCACGGAATTCACTTTGGATGTCAAGTGGCTCAATTTCGACCCTTGTGCATTGGGTTGCCATCCTAGCCTAGTTGTCTTTATTTGTAGTTGCCGATATACTCGACAATCTTGCACTGTAAATCACATAAAGCATCAGCGAACACTGTAATCTTTGCAAAAGATTTGGTGTGCTCCCCTTCCATTTCCTTCTGCCTCTTCTCAAGGGCCGACAGTCGAGCGCCAAACGAGCCCACCGACCTCTAACAAGCACATGCAATAGTCCACGAAATGGACTCTAAGTCAGTGGAGATGTACCCTAGCCTGGAGATCGACACATTGTACAGTACAGAACAAGAACAATCATACTCGTTCTATGCGGATTATGCAATAACTCACTACTCTTGCTAACAACTCGATCTGGACGGCAATTTATGAAAAGTCTGCGACTGTATATGTATCTACAATTGAATAATTGTCACCCCAGAATAGATTCAAGAAGGTTGAATGGATGTGTATACCGACTTCTTTTGCCCATTGCCTTGGGATGCTTGGAGTCTCTCTGGTTTCTCCGTTAGGCTAAGGTCGTTTCCTCTCTTCTTCCGCTGTGACATGGCGACCCCAAGGTAATTAATCAAAACAAGATGTAATGCTACATGATGTGTTGACATCAGCTAGCCCAAACAAACATTTCATAGCAAGGACACCAAACGTCAATTTCTTTAAATTGGCGATATTCCATTACTTTGGCGCGGTTCAGGACGCGCAGCCTGAACCCAAAATCTGTACCTGTCCTAGTTTGCGACCTGAAATTAGACCTTTGTGAAGATGTATGTGTCACAATTTAATTTTGGTGCAAGGAATACCGCCAATTTAACGAAATTCATTGACGTTACCAAATTGATCACCGTTGCTTACCAGTGTCACCACCTTCCTAACTTTCGCTTCCTGTCCATCTTTGGACACATTCTTGACGTGCTTCCTTGCCTTGACCCTCTTTTCAGCCTTCTTCATCTGAGAATCATTGCCTGCATCGTCGTTTAAGTGATCCCATTGTGTTGGAGGTACTTGCATCCAAGGAGTGTTGTAAGACATTACCGCCGGGTGCGCTCCCATCGTCCACGGTGGTGACGGCCATACTTGCATCCAAGGATCGTTGTAGGACATTCCTGCCGGCTGTGCTCCCCATGTCCACGGTGGTGACATTGGCATTGGTTGAGCATACATCCATGGATTCTGCATCCATGGAGGACACATCCATGGCCACGGGTTTTGGTACAGACTTGAGTTCACGACGGGCGCATTGGGGTATGTCGGGGCTAAGGTGTTCATCTTGTGTGTTGTTGGCAACGATGATCTCCGCTTCCGCTTGTAAGTGCTACGAGAGGACCCCTCTGACGACATCAGGTCTTCCTCGTCTGACGAGTCCTGTTGCCAACCTGCACTTCAATACATGAGCCCTGATTAGACACAAAGAAAAAAGCTACAGTTGGTTTACATAGAATCACTAAGTAACGTGATGCCCCACTTATTGACTTTATGAAAACCAGCAATGTGTCTGATATGCAGAGAAAGGTCAAAGCCACAGGCTGTACGTGAAGAGCCTCTAATTAATGGTCCTAGTGAAGGGACTAATTCAAACAATACTTTTCTTGAAACCTTTCAAAACTACAGGCAGGTACGTGATAAAAAATGGCACTGTGACGTACTGAGACTCAGAAATGCGCAAAATCTAGAGTGACATTGAGTACTTCTAGTGAAATCAAAGGAAGACCTAACCCTAGAAGACATGGCGAAGCACTGAAGTTGATAGCCGAACTACGAAATGTGCAAACTCCTACACCACTGACTTGCAAGAGCAAAACTATGCGTATGCTTGTTAATTTGCGATTTGGGATGATCGAGAGCACTTACCCGCACCATACTCAGAATTCGCAGACTTTGTCTCTTCGGAAGAAGAGTCCTCCATGCTGCTCACCATTGTTTGCTTGGAAGTGGCGACGCCCTCGCAAGAAGTTTGTTTATACTTAGCTATGTCGCGCTCCGTTGCGTGAAGTCTACCGCAGCGATCGAGGTGGAAGCAAGGGCAAGCTGGAGGCCTAGAGTGCGTGCTCTGAAACTTGCAGTAGCTCTACAATTCCCAGCAACGGTGAAACGGCTACAAGCAAACAGGAGTGCTCCAAACCCAAACACCCTATAAGCAAAAACTACTGTAAACTGCGGCTTGGTCTTAGGGGTTTTGCCGTTTTATTCGGAGTGACAAAAATCATGGCCGTCCGTAGTGGCCGCCATTCCATTAGATGCCGCCGCGTGGCAATTATAAAGCTACGTGCATGCGACTGCACAATGACTTCACTTAGTTCCACTTTTGACTGCAATGTGACTGCAATGTGACTGCAATGCGACTGCAATGCGACTGAAAAAAGGACTCCAATATGGTTGCATTCGACTGCAAACTTCTAAATGTATTGACTCCGGTAAATCTAATCCATGACACCCTTGAATTGGCACTGCAGTAAACGATCTAATTCCTCAGGCAAAACATTACTTTGGGAAAGCCGGGGCTATTTGTCATGGAACTCGATCGGCGTCTTCCGTCTCCGCAACATCGATGAGGTCTGCACTTATACGTATATTCGTTACGTACAATTGCATCTGCCATGAGTTTAATATGGGAGTTGACTTACGGTAGAGCTCTTCAAACACAATTGCAAAGCTCCAGGGCTTGAATTTCTTTGATAGCTCCACTACACGACATGATTTGCATAGAAACGTGTTCGTTGACTTCTCTTCGATCTACAATGAAGGTCTCGATCGGTTTGAGGCATTTCTTCGACAGGTGCGTGCCATTTTGTCATTTGTTTTGATAGAAACTGATGGCAGTGCTTGCCTAGTTGTCCTTGATCTCTCAGTTCCTCTATTACTCACTTGTACCCTTGGAAGATCACATATAGAAAGAATAATTCGCTACGTAGGAAAATTAGTTAAAAGAAGTGCTGAAACTCTAGGAAGCAGTGAGCAATTTCGGTGTTTTAATTTGTAATAGTAGTTTAAGAATTAAAGAAATTGGTCATTCGTAACAATTCTATGAAGATGGTCATTGACCGGTAGAACCACCAAAATAATTTATTCCATATTTTACAATGCCAAGTATCCATACAAAAAATATCCATAAACAATGATATAAGTTTAAAAAATAGCCATATCCACCTTTAGTATGAAATCCACCTTTAGTATGATCGTTACTTTCAAAATTGTGTATGAAAAACTTCTAATTTCTAAGGTGTGACAGGATTTCTTTCCTGGAAATCGCCCTGATAACAAATGTGGCTCTGATTGCCTCTTGCTAGACAGTGACTAGTCATGATCTGGTGTTCAACCAGGACCTTGAACCACAATTCAGTTGAAGTTCATACGTAGATCCTGGTTGCCTAGATCACATGGAAGGTATTTTTCTACTTTGGTGTCTATGTTATTGGATTTTTGACCACATAAGTTTCTATCTTTACAGAACGTAATTGTGATCAGCTTGCACTCTTGTTCCATCTAGACTCTTGCCTAGATTTGAACATGAAAGGTTATGGGTTCACTCACTTTCAACACTTCGAAAATTCATAGTTTAGCCATAATTATGTGGTCCAAAAAAGGTGTGAAAAAATAAAATCTCAAAGGCCCCTTTTGACTTCCAACAAGATCCAACAAAAATTTAGAAAGTTTTATAACAGAAAGCAACAAAGTTGGTTTCAAGAGAGTTTGTATCGCATCAGAAATACTTCGTATAAATTTAGCACAAAACATTTTAGAAATTAGATCAATGGTTGGTTTCCTACCTTATGACTGATAGTTGTCCCTTTGGCCGTTGCACATATTTTGACTCATAAAATTTACAATCTTTTTTTGTTTACTGAATGGAAAATTATGTGTAAGAATTTTTCACACATATTAAGGTCGGCATTACAGAGCGCTTTTGTGTCTATAACTCATTAATTACAGGCTGCTCCTCACTATAAGCATTGACTGGTGCACTACTACTCCCTATATCTACAAAATAGGTTTCCCTTGATCACAAGAGAACTAACAAATTCCTCAGGTAAGCTGTACTGTACAAAATTCCTCAAATAATTACACTCAATATAAGCAAAAATTTACGACATCAATTACTAATCGGCGAGTTCGTGGGATGCTCTGGAAGAAGCGTCCGGATTCTTGTACACAGCGTCCATGTGCTGTTTCACTGTTTTAGTGGAAAGCTGAGGTAACTGATCCCGAGAGTCTGGATCAGTGCTGATCTTCACAAAAGGCCAAGCAAGCACTCGAGCAGCTTCTTTTTCATCCGGCCCATCACCAAGAGCGCAATATTTTGGAAACTTGTCCTGCTGTAAGAAGCGTTCACGGATCCATCGACAGCATTGCAGTTTTCCATCCTCCCTTGAGCTAAAAACTGCAACCAAACCAAGAAGTCACAAGTGTCCTCATTCAAATGTCAAATTCAATTCTTCCCTGATTATCAGAACATAACCAAGCTGCACAAGTTTTCCATTCATATTTGAGGGTAGAAGATACTAAAACCGTTAAAACCGTTACGGAACTGATCCAGTGACCCCTGTTGTTACCTATAGAAACTCATCTATTCATACACTTGGTTGGCCTTATTATTAGTAAGTGATGTAAGCAGGACTTGGTCAATGTCTGTGGCTACTGATCTTTGCGTGGAAATGTCTACTATCCGCTCTGTCAACAGTGGTCTACAACCTCTCACTTTGACATTGCATAAGAATTCATAAGTAGTGATAAAGTATGATCTCTGCAGATTGCGTTCTAGTACCTAAAGTGATCTGTTCAAAGATCGATAGTGATCTCCCAACGAAAGCATACTCCTACATATTTTAAAGTGACGCAAATACTATCCTCCACCATAAACCGTCACAGGAGGATTAATCATGAAAAACAAATAGTTTCTTGAAGTTTCTTGGAAATGCAATAATTCCGTAAAATCTATTGCCGAGTAGTTCGGCGATAGTGAATCACGAAAGAGATCAGGGGATGTGGACTTACTGTTTGAGGGGTTGAAGTACGGATTGAGCTTGAAGAGCAAACACTTCACAAGACTTGGAATTAGAGTACCAGACGTGACAAGGAAATTGTACGTGGTCAAATCAGTCAAATCAGTACTCGTGTTGTCAATTTCGTCATTAAGGCTAGTTTCTCGAAATTGCAACGCGTGCTCAGCCACGTCTTGCAATGCCTGCTGAGTCACGTCTCGCAATGCCTGCTCATTCAACCTCTGCAGTTCCTCAAGTTTTTGCCGTCCTGGTAACCAACATCCCAAAAGGAAATTCAGAAAGAAAGAAATAATAAGGTCAAATTCGTCCCCTTAGCAATCTATGACAAGGAGTAATTGAAAGGGCACTAGGAACTAAGAACTAGAGCAGTTTGCGACACCTATCTGGAACTGGAGCAGTTTGAGACAGTTGTCTGAAATTCCAGACCTATACTCGTTCTGGATTTAGAGCTCTGAGGTTTGAGTTAGGAACTGAAAACACATATGAGTGCTAAAAACTCTTATAACTTCGATATGCCGGAATGTGACGCCAAAAGTAATATAAGGTTTAGTGAATTTAATTGCTGATGAACTATTGTTATGCAATATTGTATAAGAAAGAAAGAAGCACACGATCCTGGGTTCGGTTGGAAGTTGGAGACTGGAGCAAAATCTGCATTAAAGAGAGGATTATTTACCCGCAGAAAGCCAGCCATCAGTATATGAGTCCGTCTCTTCATAAAGGTCACACCATTCTATGACTTGGTCAGGAGTCAGAAGGGTCTCCAGGCCCTACAGATCATGGCGACAACACTAAACAATGTCAGACTATACGCCATCCGACAACTTCTGCCTCGGCATATTGAGCATCATTCGGCGTCAAGCAAATGCAAATTCTCTGTCATTACTTCCATTAGAAGAAATTCCACAATCGTTTGGTCCTCAAGACTCTTGTGTCACCTGGTCATACAGATGGCAGGCATATCGATGTAAGTGACTCAATTTGCGCAAGCCGTTTGCATCCAAAGGTTGCGTTAAGTTCTCTCCAAAGTTGAAGTCCCCAAGTTCAACCCCATCATCATACTCTTGCAATGAATGCACATTTGCATAATTGTATTCTTCCACCTGAATAAGGACCCCGGAGCACCCAGTTAAGTAGCAGTCAACTCCATGGCTATACTCCAAGTTTATAAGAGACATGACCAGCTGATAGAAGAAATGAGGTTTCACTGCTTTCACCTGATTGTAGAAGAAATAGTCATCGCATACTTCCAAGATGAGTCGCTCCCAGCGTCGACCAAGGAAAGTAGCCTTACGATGGTCCTTGAAACCATCAAAGAGCTCCACGTATCGCCCGTCTAAGAGGGTTTGGAAAATGATGAGGGTTTCATCCATGTCCCAGACGAACACCGTTGGCCCATTGTCTCCCATTTGAACGGGCTCCACGGGCTCCACACATCGTTTGGGGCTGTCCAATGGAGTATGCGTCTCTGAATACCAGTGATGGCTTCCATTTCCTGAACATAGTCACAACCTCGCGTAAGTTGATATCAACAACAGAAACGATCCACTGCAATTACAGTCTTGGTGACATCTATGACGATGTCATTCGGTAGCTCAAACAAAATATATACCATTTCTCCAAGGAAGAACCTTCATTCCATTCAGAGAGAACAAGCAAGAAAACCAGCAGGCATGGTCAAGGAATGGCAAGGCTGATCTGAGCTGAAATATTGCACACTTCTGGGCGTCAAAAGTTTTTAGTGAAATTAGATTATATCCAAAAAATTGAGAAATTGTCTAAAAAATGGTTAGAAATATTGTCTACAAGTTCCTGAGACGGTCAAATTTGACTGAAAACCTTGTTTTCAGAGGGATCGGAGTACTAAAAAAAAATTCAGAAATGGACGTTCAGTGTCACAGGAATTCACCCGAAAAAATCGATCAGCACTGATATAGGTAAGCGTGAATACATATATCCTACCAGATCCTGGAGAAGTGCCGTTTAGAATATATCGAGGAGATTCAGGAGCAAATCTGAATTTGGATGAACAAGATGCCGGCGATGATGGCGACGTTGGAGATTTTGGTGTGGATGACAAGCCAAGAGCGGCACACAATGTGGACGTCGAAGAATATGAACATTCATCGTCGTGAGAAAACTCGCGCTCATCAAAAGTCGTGTCAATTGTAAGATTCCAAGGAGACCTGGATATATCACAACAAAAGCAAACGCATGAGAAGACAATATGAACACAACACAAAAAACAAAAAACTGAAGGTTTAGCCTTCACAACCGTAAGAAGTAATGTAGAGGACAGAAAAACCGTTATGGACCTCATCCTGTCCCCTATACTCGTGCATTCGTACAGTTCGTTGGCCTTCAATTATCAAGTAGGGTGTAAGCCTGACTTCACAAAATATCTGGCCACCGATCTTAGAATGGGCATGGAGCTCTCTACTATCACTCATAGTGGTCTACAACCTCTCACTTTGCTTGCATCAGAAATTCAAACATAGTGATGAAAATTTGATCTCAAGAAAGTTTCGCTCTTGTACCCAAAGTGATCTCTCCAGTGAGCTCTATGGTGACCTTCCAAAAATCGTACTACTACATGTTAAACTGCTTAAAGTGACGCATGAAGTGTTCTCTCCTTTGCACCCCCAAGTGCTCCAAACACAGTTTTCGGCAACTGCCTGAGAGAAAAAGGAAATAGGGTCATCTTACACTGACGCGTGCGTCAGATCATCCAAGAGTGGAGAAACTCGACCTCGATTGCTTGGAGGGCTGAGAAAGGGATGAAACTTGGAAGCCGTCGACATGGCCATATATACCTAGGTTATTTCTTGTTTACGAACGGAACGATAAGCCTTCCTTCCTGCGTGCTTTCAATGGACTCCTGTTCCCCGTCAATTCAAACCACCTGCAAGCAGAGACTAACGGCATTAGAGTTTATCTATTATCAATAAAATAAAATAAATAAAAAACCCAGACAACCCCACGATGTGTAACATCACGTATTCAAAACTATTCACAGCTACATGCGCATCAAAGTTGTGCGCAAGCGCAGCGCTACCTCTTTCGAAAAACAGCAAGACATACAGAACAGAAACATTCCAATGGCTGAAGATGATGACAAATAGAGAGTGAGAGAGATCTGGAGGCACTTCGAAGCTCAATTAGACAGTTTTTAATCTAACCTTCCGTACAGGGTTAGTAACGTTAACTACAGATTATTTTTACTATGCTTTCTTGATCCTCTCCACCTACAAGCACAAATGAGATCTCCAAGTTCTATTCCACACCCAAAACGCGCTGAGATTTACGCTTCACAAGTTGCGCATACAAGCGCGTTCTACATGATGTTGATCTAAAACCAAAGAAGAACAACACAAACAGGGGACACACACACAAAGGAAGTTAGGAAGGACAACCCTCATTCTAAACTTCAACCATTTCAATCCAGCACTCGCCTGCACCAACTGCGCGCGTCAATCTGCTCCCTTACAAATGAGATCGAAGATCAATCTACTTGCAGACGAGAAATCACACGAACTCAACCCTGCACAGTCGACGCCGACGTAGCCGCGCATCCACACCCGAAGCAAGAGGCCAAGAGGAGTTTTGGTATGGCAAGCTTTGTTGAGATTGGATCTCCGCCACCAGGCCAACATACAATGAATCCACCGTTGCCCGCCCGCCACTGCATGCTCTGCAAACAATCGTATCCAGACCGGATTGGGGACGCGGCTGCGGCGCCAGCACGTTCTATGTCAGCAGTTCGGCAACGGTGGGGTCCTCGTTCCAGTACACCATCACGATGCCTCCAGGTGGAACACGCAGGTTACTGCTCCTACTTTGTGGCAGTAACGGATGCAGCACGAAACAAGCTCATATCCACTCACTTACTCAAAACCTACTCACTGGCTCACTCAAAGTCCACTCACTCCGACGGAATCCACTCAGCAAATAGTCGAAACATTTTTTTTAAAATGGGTAAAAGCCGGACATCCGTCATAACTGCCGTCACTGAGTCACCGTACAAGAAAAGTCTTGGAATTCAGTTGTCGTGAGAAGATTGGTCATGTTGGGTGGGCTTGTGGTCCTTCTCACAGAAATATCAATTTTAGACTATTTGCAAGCCATTCGTTTTCCTCCAATGGTCCTGTAGAACTGTACAGTCGTAGGGTTCCTGCAGTGAATTTCAATGAAGCATACTGGAATCATCGGGACCGCTGCTGACAGCTTGCTCGAGACAGGCTAATGGCAATCGCCGATTTCGCCAAAATACGCTACAGTTCAATATCTTAGCCCTTGTTACGGACAATTTGAGCCTTGCTTCCTGATATCGCGTCTGACAAGAGGCTAGGGATTAGCTTATAAACGAGCAGAAACAGGAGGTTTTTTGGAATCCATTTGCTATGCGGAGGTGACATACTTCCATCGTAGAACACACTGTTCAATATTCTGAGCGAGCTGTACATGAGATTCGAAGGCGTGATCAAATACCGAGGATTATAAGTAGGTATGAAAGTGTCCACCTCTGAACACGTTGGCGAGACTGGTAGAGGGGGTTCCAGTCGTAGAGATTGGATCACGTATTCCTCTCGCCAAACGACACACATTCGCCAATAGAATACGTACCTGCAGCAATCAGGACAACCAGAAAGAAACGAGAACCAGCTTATACCAGGCAAGAGACAGTGCAAAATTCGGAGAGAAATTAGAGTGCATCAGAAATGGATAACAATAGCGTTAAAATCTCAGCTCAGCCTGCTGTACTTGGCTTGAACGAGACACATTTTGTATTCACAAGATTCTTCCTCTTTACATATATTTGCAATACCTCATGCAGAAATCTATAATCCCGGTCTCTAAAAATTTACGGAAGTAGAAAGGCAAACTCATTGATGAGGCTCTTCAGTGGCTACTCACCCTACTGGTTCTTGCGTGTCTAAGTTTCTACCTGCACAAACTGCGGTTCCAATTGTCCAGTCACTCATTCAATCGACTCTCCTTTAACAAATGCTCAATCCCATGCTCAGGTTCAGCCCCGTTAGCAGGACTATCCACCTTTGCACTACTTTTCGATTCTACAAAACCATCGCCATTCTCCTCCTCCTCCTCGTCCTGCTCCTCCTTCTCCTCTTCCTCCTCGTCGTCATCGTCACCAGCCTCGTCGTCGTCGTCATCGAAATGGTTAAAGTTCCGTTCCAGAGGAGGCAAGCCATCATCATCCGAACCCCCGTCGTTCTCAGAATTCCTAACATTGTCGCCCTCAACAACTTTCCCAGCAGTAGCTAAAAACTCATTCTGCACAGCGATCACTTCCGCTCCATCTTTACATGCGGCATATGCATCTAACAAGTTCTTGTTCAAAGACAAAAACGCGTGTCCCCATTTAAAATTCCCCAAAATTTGGTCCGCCACTTCATTCTCTCCACATATGATCAGAGCAGCAGCCAGAGCCTCCACACAAGTGAGCTTGCACGGACGACCATAATTCACGGGATTGGCAGCCACTAACCACGGCAGGAGACGAGCAGCCCCGCATCGCAATTGCGCGAACGGCACATCGGCTAGCCCTTTCCACGAGCAGTCCACGACAGCCAGCCCTCTCTCGCGAATCAATTTCTGATCCTCTCGAGAGACGCATTTCTTCCCCATCGGACTCATCACCACTCCACCAAATCGCTGCTGGACCCGAAGCTCCCGCAAGTACCCCAGGCGAGAAAGCTTCCGACCCGTGCATCGCTTCGAATCGCATTGTCCGAAATCCCACATCGCGAGATGAACGGCGAGTCGCTTCGGGGCACCGCGCTCGCTGGCCTCGCCGGGCGGAGGCGTCGTCATCGATGGTAAACTCTGCTGATCCTTCTCATCTTCCCAGAACGTCGCCCGAGGCTGCGATGATCCGCCTTTCTTCGAGTATCGGTTACGCCCCATTGCGACAAACTCCAAAAAACTTGCCAAATACTTGCCAGAAACTTGCCAGAAACTCCAGAAACCTGCTGTTACAATCTTGAATTCTTCGATCTGTCTTCTCCAACATCAGAAAGCGTTTTCACTCGGCACTCATGAGAATCTGAATCTAGGCTGAAATTCTTCGCAACAAGATGCGTCAATGGAAAATTCACACAGGGTGCTTCGTGAAACCCTAAACCTAGAGAGATCAGCACAGAAGAGCTTGTCTGCCGCTGACGCGCAGCAGAGGGAGGCCGGCGGGGAATCCTACAGTAACACAAGCTTTTCGTGTCGTCTCCTAGAGAACAGCACTCTTGAGCCGGTAACGCGCGGCAGCGGCCGAAAGAATCCACTTACTGTACATCCATCCTACGTGCCCTTCTTGCGTGGCAGACATCGCTGATTCGCTTTCAGTTATTTTGGAAACATTCAGTTCAATAAGGTATTCTGTATAACGAACTTAGGTGCACCCATGATCATCACTGTCCAAAATGTGACACGTAGTGTAAGTCTTTTTGGTTTTTGAACTATGCAAAATAGTGAAATTAGGTTGCCTTACCTCATATAAATTACTTCATGATTCTATGCTTGTCCACATGGAGGCGCATGCAACTCTCTAAATCGGACCTTGTATTGATACACTAATCTATGTCATACACATGGTTTTGGATTGAATGCATCATTTTTTTCATATAACTAACAGGTGCACCCATGATCATCGTTGTCCAAAATGTGATACATAGTATAAGCCTTTTTGGTTTTTGAACTACACTACACAAAAATCATATTGCCTTACCTCATATAAATAACCTTCACGATTCAATGCTTGTCCACATGGAGGCGCATGCAACTCTCTAAACCAGGCCTTGAACGGATACACTAATCTATGTCATACACATGGATGTGGATTGAATGCATCATTGTACAGTAGCAGTGAATATTTATGTAGAATGAACTATCAAGAAATTAGTGTGGGGCAACCTAATTTCACTATTTTGTGTAGTGGTTATGTGACCTTTCTTTCAAGAAGGTTCTAAGTTCTTTGGCTTCTTCATTTTGGGGTGCTCAAACTAAAGGCGGCCAAATTTGAGTACACAATTATTGCATGCAATTTTTGTATGTGGTGACTCTTTACAATGGATGAAATAAGGTTTCGGAAACATTGCGGCAGCAGTGTGCAAGGCCATGATTACAGTGTGGTATTTTTTAACACATTTATCCACTTTTTTTTCCATAAGGCAATCGGGCACTAAATTGTCCGTAAAAAAACAACTGGCGACACCTAAAATTGAACCAAAAAGTGACACTAAAACCTTGATATTGATGACGTTGGATGTATTCAAGAAGAACATGAAAGCAACAGAAAGAGAACTTAGTGTCAATTTTTTGTACACCTAAATACAATACTTTGAATGAAATATGGATCACAATTTAGGTACAATTTGGAAGTATGCAAACAAAAATGGATTAAAATTGGATGATGATAGATGGAAACCTTAGATGGAAATCATATTATTTGGGATAGTATTAAAATCACATGGACCACATTATATTGATTTATTTAAAATCTTATAAACCATCATATTAGTGTGCATTGCAAATTTGCATAGCTTCCAAATTAGTGCAAGTTAAAGTGATTAATTTTGGGTACACTACCAGTAGTTGAATTAACTTGTGTAGTGCAAGAGCAAAAATGGGAAGAAAAAAATGCTCTTGCCACAAATCCACCCATAGAATCTTTAATTAGAGATTGTGTGGAAGAAATTTTAGAAACTTTGACCAATAAGATTAGAAGATATTAGCTTGTTTAAGTATTAAAAAAAAGTAAGTATTTTTCACCTTAATATATTAGGTAATTAAAATTTGAATCCTCTTCACTTAATAACTCATTAACGCCTAAATCATTTTTTGGATATTTGCATATTTTTGCTTAAATCTTTGTACAAATATATTATTTGCAATCATTTCTATAAATCAGCAATAAAATAAGGTCATCTTTTAGAAATCTAAAAATTGCTTGGAATGAATGAGAAGGTATTTGGACAAAGCATTGGCTTGAAGTACTATGGTCACCACCCAAAATATGGATGTCAGAGTGCTTAGGGATTAAAAGTTTTGCATCATAGGTTTACTTTTTATTTTTTATATATTGAAAAAATAAGTTGAGAGACTAAAAAATAGAAGGTTTTTTTTAAATGATTTTCATTCTTTGAAAAATTGTTAGGTAAATGTAGGTAGAAAATGAAAAAAATTCAAATATTTAATAACTCACAAATAAAATTAAATCATGCTAGCTCTAATAGTGAGATTTATTCTAATAAGAAATATAAATTCTATTAACTTCCTTCATTTTGGGAAAATTGTGAAAATTGAGTTGAAAACCAAATCTAATACAATATTTTTTCATAGTGGTGTTTTGATATGACCTAAGGCATATTGGATTATGAAGGTTCATTCCAAACATTTTGCCCATTTAAGGTAGCTAGGAATGGGCCCATTTCTATCTATGCATCAATTCAAACCAATATTCTTGAATAATTAATTGAGAAGTTTGCCACCACAATGAGATAAATAACATTGACAATCAAAATTTTGATTGACGGTTATAGAATGAATTGGTAACCACAATAAGAACTTCTATCTTTGGGGATGTGGTTGTTTTTAGAAAATAGTGTGACAATTTAGGAGAGAAACAATGAACATTATAGATGCATTCTATATTGATTTTGAGGGTGTAGTTTTTTAATTTTGAAATAAGCATAGTGTATAGTCACCAATGGATTTTATGACATGTATGAACATTGATTTAAATCATTAATCTACTCACTATATTTAAGTTATTAGAGAATGTATAATCTTTGCAATGGAATAGATGGATCGTTCAAGTGTGTGGAGTTTGTTCTACAAGAATAAAATGCACTTCAAAAGCAACATAAGTTACAATTCTTATACACTATAAGGATACATGTACATGCTCATTCATGTGAGAAGTGCAAAACAATTTCCTAGTGTTTCTAAGCCACTAATGTATAAATATTTTCTACAAAAAACATATATTATTTCCGCACAAATCAACAACGTTGCAATTTTTTGACTCACATGTCTAAACCTTCAAAAACCAGCAACAAGTTGGAAGCTTTCCTACTCATTTGTTGCCTTGATAAATCGAAAAAACGCTTCAAACTTTGCAAATAGTTCTATATGTTTCTTGATTATAAAAATTATGGAAACTAACGTAGACTAATGAAAATAATAATAGTTTTTCTATATCAATACTATTGGTATTTTTTGAGTTCACAAATTTATCCAAGCTATTTGGAATTTCTTTGCACCTTCAAATACATCTTTGAAATCAAGCATAATATTGTTTATCAATGAGCCATAGGAAGTCCTTTCTGCAACCTTGAATAGAGGACTCCTATAATGAACAAAACTGTCTTATATAGATCCTTAGATGACTTCAATCCTTGAATTAACTAATATAAATTCCTCCTAGATATCTATCAAAGCATAATACAGTACAACCTCTCTAAACTGATCGGACCGCATGACAAGATTGGTTTAGAAAGATTGATTGCTTTAAAGTGGGTTTGCACCACACATAAAGGTGCCATAATGGGACATGTGCCACATTTTTAGGAAGCACCATGACCAAAAAGCTTGTTGAAAAGAATATTTTACCTTTTTTTGTCAAGGTCTAGGTTCACCACAATTCCTTGGAAGGTTCTCATTTATTGCTACAACTTATTTTATTCCCGAAGCCGGGACTACCTAGTCCTATTCGCTTACAGAGGTTTATTGACTTAGGGAGGTTCTACTGTACGTTCCCTGCATAGGGAAGATCATGGTTGTACAATGTTACGTATAGGGCAATGTCCGCAAAGGAGGACATTGTGCCAAATAATTAGTCGACGAGGAGGGCGGAGTCTAACGAGGAGACTCGATTATTTGACGCAATGCCCAACGAAAAGGACCATTGCTTGACGTAAACTACCACAGGAATCAAGAAAATTGGATGAAGAGTTGGAATGAGAATTCCAAGTTGGATGTAAAATCCATAATGCCTGATTACGGGGACAAGCCCGCAAAATCGAGCATTACAACCCAGAACCTTCCCCGCAAATGAACGGGATGATTCCTGCAAGTGGTTTACGAAGGATTCAAGTTCCTGTGGGGGTTAAAACGCAAGGAAATTTAGCCCCAAAGGTTTACTTTCCGGCCAACGAGTAAATTCGGTGACTATGGTAAATTACTGAGCAAGAATTTTCTGTAAACTTGAGTGAACGTAGTATGGACAGATTTCATTGTCACCATTCAACAATCAGCTCTTTTCCACTGACTTCCGTCAGTCTTGCGAACATGGATGAACATGTTCGGGATGGATTTCGTCGTCTCTTTCGAACAGCCTCTGTACCTGAGACAATGAAAGTGAGTGCTCTAACTTGCAAGATCGAAGGCTGGCTATGGCGAAACTGCAAATATGGAGCTAGGGTTGCAGGTTCAGGAATCGTTGCTTCGAACATTCGGTGGTCGCATTGGCTAGAACACGTAAAGAGGGATTTCTGTGACTGTACTATTTAAATCTGCTCTTGCAATGCGAGGTACGAAGTTGAGGGAATGCAGCTTGATGAGTCCAGGTGAAGTAGAGTGGAGTCGGCGTTGATACATTGCGTTTGATAATCGAAAAAAGAAGATCTGCATTTTTAGTAGTGTTCAGGTATTGGAATATATTGAAAGAGTGATGGATCATGTATTTGCCTCAATAAAGACGGAGCTGGCGTCGAATGATGGGCTGCGTCAATCGCAAGCTCTATTGCTGGTGCTGCAGCATGCGGCAGCGGGGAAGGACATTTCCGCCATTGCGGATGCAGCCTGCGACGAGATTATCGCTAGTCCTGCGAGTGCATTGTGCAAGAAGTTGGCGTTTGATCTGATCCGATGCACGCGCCTGACGGGTGATCAATGGGAAGTGGTGTGCCGGGGGATCCGAAATGATTTCGATTTCCCGGATTCTGATGTTACTGCCGCGGCTGTGTCTTTCTTAGCCGCGATCCCCTCCTGGCGCCTTGGAAAATTTATCACAGATAACACCAAGGAAATCTCCAACTGCTTTGTGCACGACAATCCGAACTTGCGCTATGCGATCGTGGAAACGCTGGGGTCCTTGCTTGCACGCGACGATGTCCTTAACCTTTGTGTCACGAGCGGTGCGTTCTTGGACGCAATATCAATGTGGTGGCGGCAGATCGGAGAATGCATGTTGCATCCCTCGGACGCTGTTTCGAGAATCGCTTTCGAGAGTGTAGGACGTTTATTTTTGGAGTTCAGTACGAAGAGGCTGAGTAGATTGGCGGGGGATAAGCTGGTGCCGACTGAGGATTCACTTGCTATTCGAGCTGGCTGGGTGGTGGCCATGTGTAGATTTGTTTGGGAGAAGCGGGACATCTTGATGTCCCGCTCGAAGGTTTTGACGATTGAGAGCTTCCGTGCTTCAGTCTTTCCTCTGGCGTACTCGGCAAAAGCTGTGGCTACTAGAATGGTGGAAGATATGCAGGTTTGAGCTCTTGCCTATTCTCGTATGGTGTGGCTCCGCATATGGTAGTTGATGAACGGAATTTGTGCATGTAATGTTATTCCTGACCATCCATCTGTCGCAAAGTGAATACCGGTACTCGGATATGGACTTGACACTCCCGTTACTGTTCGAAGCACTTCGTCTTCTGATGTCAATTTTGCTCGAATAATCAATTTGTGCTGTTTTTCCTTGGCAAGAAATGCTATTCAACATCGCGGCGGCAAATCAATTGCCCGTATAATTTTCAATTTGCGCTATTTATGTTGGTGCGCTTTGTTTTAGAAAAAGCTACGCACTATCGCTAACAACATTTAATCCAGTCTATGCAAGAAGTTTCTGTTTGCTTCTTCTATTTTTGCTGAATATATTTGTTTTGCATGGAAACTGATTGAAAATATTCATACAAGTTTTTCAAGTTCGTTTTGAGCTTACTGGCTTCTCCTGCCATTTTAACCACGATTTGTTGTAGCAACCGTGTAGAACCGTGATTCAGGGAGTTACAATTGTGTGATTATTCGTTCTCCTGGTCTTAGCATATGGAACAAATTCTGTATATTGGTGGTCATTGTTTCCTTTGTTCTCAATTGAGGGATTCCTCCTAACTTCAGTTTATTTGCAGAAACTGTCAGGCTTACGGGGAATTCCTCGGGTGGCACTTCAAGAGAGAGAGTTTCGCAGTGCTGAGCACATCCTTGGAATTTCTGATGTAGTTTCTCATCTCATGCCTTACTTGTTTGTCCTCGATCCGGCTTTAGTGTATGAGGTCAGCGTCAACCTCCTCTCTTTGGCTGACGTGCCTGGAGGTAAACCGGAGTGGGCTTCGGCACCAATCACCGCCCTTCTGACTCTGTGGGATCGGCAAGAGTTTAATGCGGGACGTGAAAGTATTGTCCGAGCTGTTGTGAAGAATCTCCAGCTTCTAGATCTTCACTTGCAGGTCTTCTTGCAATTATTCTACTTCATTTAAATGTTTAGTAACTTAAATACGTGTTATACTTTCATCTACATCGATATCTAGAAATATCTCTGGACTTATTTTCGTACCTTCTTTCTACAGGTTTCTCTCTTCAAGCGGCTTCTTTTGATGGTCAGGAATCTTAGAGTGGAGGCAGATCGCATGCATGCACTTGCTTGTATCTGCCGAACCGCTCTTAGTGTGGACCTATTTGCGAAGGAAAGTGTTAGGAGAGGTCAAAAACCTCCGCAGAATACGAATATAGCTGCCTTGTTTGAGGATGCGAAAATTAGAGAGGACCTGGCAAGCATCAACAGCGAGAGTCTCTTTCGAGAAGAGTTAGTTGCTTGTCTTGTTGAGAGTTGTTTTCAGCTTTCTGTCCCTCTTCCTCGGATTAAATCCATGGGTACTGAGAGCCGTGTCATTGGAGTTCTGAATTATGGTACAGTATCAGGTGCTATGAGCTGGACTCAGTCAGCGCTTGAGGTTGTTGAGGTTTGCCGGCCTTGTGTCAAGTGGGACTGTCGAGGTAAATCTTCTTCATCTTTCTACTTTGTACTCTGTTACAAAGTTTAATATTCGCATTTCGTTTAATGACCATGCCATCATTTACTCCTCAATTCTTACTGGTATGGTGTCATGTATGAGTGGCAGATTGACCATTTTGGCATAGCCTCGTGAGATTTGGTGTTTGGTGTTGCTAGTTGATAAACTTTACCCCTCTTTGGTAGGTGTCTATTATCGCTGAGGCAAACTTTAACGGTTAACGTTGTGTTGTTCAAATGTTTTCAGCTCCACGCAGCAATAATCGAAAAATTGCTTTGATTTATACTTATGTGATGCCGCTGTCTTCTTTTGCAGGTCGAACATATGCCATGGACTGCTACTTGAAATTGCTAGTGCGTTTGTGCCATATTTATGATACTGTTGGAGGAGTGAAGAAGGCCAAAGATGGTGCTTCTCCTGAGCAAATCTTGGCGGAAATTCGGTTGCAAGCATTGCAAAAGCAACTCGTGAAAGATCTCAATGAGGTTTTGATGTGTCGATTGTCACAAATTTGTGTCCGTGGATATGCTATTAGATTAAAGTCAAGATTTTTTTTGTGATTATTTTAATTATAATCCCCTCAGTGTGTTTCATTCGGTACGTCTCAGGTGATACTTCAATATCCTTTACAGAAACAGGACTAAATTTGTTCAATTGATTTGCTTTGGTTCAGGTCACAACTGCACGACTAAGAGCTCGTGTAATTTGGGCTCTAGCGGAGCACTTCGATCTCGAAAGTCTAGATCCACTGCTTGCAGATGATCCGGAAGATCCTCTCAACATTATTATTGATCACATCCACAAAGTCATGTTCAATTCGGATTCCACAGCTACCGTCACCAACAGGTGCACAACATTCTTGATTGTTGTGGAGCTGGTATTGCCTGGTACTATTATCAGGGTTTTCATCTGACTATCTTGGTCCTGCAGGTTACAGGATGTACAAGCTTTACTTGTTAGTTCTGAGCATCTAGGTTCAAGAAACTTGAGAGCAGGCCAGATGTTGACAAGAGAACTCGAGGATTTCAGGAATAGTGCTTTGGCTGATTCTGTGAATAAGCATCAATGCCGCCTCATTTTGCAGAAGTTCAAATATCTCTCTAAACATCCTGATTCCAAGTAAGATACTTCCAACATGCTACTGATCCTGATTAACATACTTGTAGTGTGAGGAATTTGTCGAGCACTTACTTGGTCATGTTATTTTTATTTGCAGATATTCTCTTTCACTAGATAGTTGCGTTATGGTCTCTTTGTTCAGTCGTAGGCAGTATTTCATGATGTTTTTAGGCGTCTGTTGCTCACATGCTCACAACTTTTGGGTGCATGCTCACCGTTTCTGCTATTTTTCCTCTCACAGTTCGCACTTTGTTTCTATTGTGTGTCGGGCCAACTAATTCTTGATGGATGATAGTTGTCTGCTGGTTCTCGGTAAAGGTCTCATGTCTTGAGAGTCTTACTCGGATAGCCTTGAATTTTCGGACCCTGTAGACGTGTATGTCTCCTGCAAGTTGCGACGTTCCTTCTAATAGAACATAGCTCTTCGCCTGTTAAGATGGGTAGGAAATTCAGGAGCTACAGGCGACTATCCTTTCACTCACCACAAGCTTTCCGTCCAGTACTTCGACGCATCGGCAGCTCAGGATCGTAAGCTTGAAGATCTAGTTCACACTGCTGTCCAGGAGCTTTGGAGACCTGCACAGAGTGAACTTACTTTGGCCACGTCTGGGATGACTTATTTGAAGGCCCCGCCAATTCCCAAAACTTTGTCTGGCAGTAGTGATCCTTGCTATGTTGAGGCGTATCATTTGACCGATCCCCACGAAAAGAGATTAACTCTTCATCTGAAGGTATGAATAGTTCCTACGTCCATTTCTGTATGAAAATCACATTCCTTAGAAAGATACTTGATTTATGCATTATGACGAGTCTGATCATATTTTAAAATCTTTGACGAAGAGGATGGAAGACTCCTCAATGCCTTGGGTTCCTACTGGCCTTTAGTTTGTGAAGCAGATTGTAACTCATGATTGTGCACTTTTGAGCATGCTTCCAGATTCTAAACCTGACTGAACAAGAACTTAAGCGGGTAGATGTTCGTGTTGGCCTCATTGGCGCTCTTCGATTTATGGATGGCTCTCCGCAGGGCGTCCGCCAACTGCAGCAACTCCAATCGCAGGTGAGCTTTTGTTCTCATATTTCTTTTCTGTAAGGATAGAATCGAGCAGTAGAGGTAAAGATATTTAAGACATTATTATCATGATGGGTAAAACTACTGATTCTGATAATAGTAGTGCATTTCTTTTATATGGAAAATTCCAGATGGAAAACCAAGATATTACCTTGACAGCAGTCAAAGGTCACTTTATAGGCATTAACCGTTTCCATGTTATCTATGTAGGTTCCAGTTCTATCAAGTGTTACTGTCGGAGTATCACGATTTGAGCGTTGTTCTTTGTGTGTACAACTCTTGTATTATCCATTTTTCGGTGGAGTTGGATTGGGTAATGGAGAAGACGGTGAGGGCTCTGTCGAGGAAGGAAGTCATCGAGCGAGACTGCGGAAAAATTACACATCTGAGTCTGGGGAACCCATCGTCTTACGTTGTGGATCGTATCGCCTACCTCTCATTGAACTTTTGGTTCCATATGCTCTCTCGCCTGTGGAGTTTTTCAGGATTTGGCCAAGCCTTCCTGCAATTGCTGAATACACGGGCGCCTACACGTACGAAAGTGTTGGGCTCAAGTCAGCAATAGTTTCTGGAGGGTACATGGAACCGGCTGTTCTACCGATTCTTTCAGGATTAAAGGCTTTATCATCGAAACCATTCCATAAAGTGTGCTCCCACGTCTTACGGACTGTGGCAGGATTTCAGGTACGCTTATGTGAAGTTACGTTTTTTTATCTGTATGGAATATCTTTGTTTATGACCACTCATTTAATTCTTTGATCAACGCCAAAGGCTGTTGCTTGTGGTCACTCTACAGTAATCGCGATTCCGAAAATAAAATAAATTATCCTTGTGATATCCATATCCATTTCTGGCGTCCTTAATATCTTGCAAATTAATCGTGCTGTCTGCCTTCTCTTGAATCAAATAATTCTCTGGGACTTGTTACTGAAGCGATGCCTCTGCAGATTTGCTATGCTGCTAAGTCCTGGTATGGTGACCTAGTGGGTATGATGATCTTTGGAGCAAGTGAAGTAAGTGGAGATGTGGATCTAGGTGAAGAGACGAAGACCATGGTATGCAAGTTCGTGGTGAGGGCGTCATCGGGAAAACTTGTGGATGAGATTAGTGCTGACGTTCAAACCTGGCTTGATGATTTGACTGATAGTGCTGTTCGGGGGGTTTCTGATGAGGAAGTGGAGGTTAGTACCGTTGCAAAGTTGATCCTTCTTTATGTTTCCATCCCTTTGCATTCGTGTGAGCGTGGAACTTTAATAGAACAATGAAATTAGTTAATTGTTTCTAGAACTTGCCGATATTAATGCTACTTTTCCACATGTTATGCTAACCAACCCGGACGACTTTTGATATTCCTTGTGACAGGCTGCTGCTGCTGACAAGCTAAAAAGGTTAATGGAAATTCTGGCCGTCATTAGGGCTAAGCCACCAGCTCAATCCGAACCTGAACTAGACTCGGACTCGGAAGATGATAGCTTGCTGCCAGGCCTAGAAAGAAAGCCGAAGAAGAAGCCTACCACGCTCTTCCTACCTTCTCCTGAAGATATGGAGCATCAGGCATTGCAATCGGCTGTACTACATGAGTGGCAGACGTTTCGTCTCCAGCAAGTTGTAAACTAGACCAGTACCTCCTACCATTCATTCACTTTGCTGCTATCTGTCCCTCAGTCCAGTTAGAGATTAGTAGAATAGTAGAATATGATCCAAGCAGCTCTCATTTTTGGGAACGGTGAGTTCTTGTGTTGATCTTAATTTCGTCGCAAGATTTGCGATGTTAATATGAGCACATTGGAAGCATTCTTCGTAAAATATTTCCTCATCTCTGCTAGTTCAATCTCCTTTCTATGCTAACTTGGGTTGGCTGCTCAGATTACATTTACGTTGCTCAATCTCCACACGGTGATGATTGGCATGCGGACGTTATATGCTGTTGAGACTGGTATCAATCTAGTTGCATGACCTTGAGTGTCAATCTACATGCACGAGAATTACCCCACTTCGAGTTCACTTGGACTTCTGTTTGTGGATGTTCAGACTAACTTGGTTTTGGAACCTATATGAGGATCTTGGGAATGATTTGAGAATTGATACATCCCGGCCCGTCTGGAACAGTATGTGATTGAAAGAGCGATTCCCGTACTTGAAATAGATTTCAATGGAGACAATTGTTGAAGAAGGATTTGCTTGAGACTCAGAGGGCCACATCAGCAACAGTAATTCCTAGCTGGAACGGTTTGGTGGAGGTACCAAAATTCGTCCTTGTCACTTTCAAAGTACGTTTTCACCTTCCCAGTTCCAAATTTCATCCTCAAAATATTCTTACTTGTCCAGAATGCTCGTGAGATGGCGTCAGACTCTCACTGATGTGTGGTGGGCTAAGTTTCGTGGTCAAACCGAAAAATGACTGTGCCCTGCCCTAAGCGGGGCTCTAAGGTCTCCAGAATGGAAACGTTTAGATGAACAGCCTCGACTGTCAGTCTACACGTTCTCCATAAGTTCATAAAATTTTTGATCTGGTTGTAGGTTCATCATAGGTTCGATCTACTGCTACGAAGGGCTGCCAAATACCCGAAATCCCTTAGAAGTCGAACTGATGTGCCCAAGCAGAGAAGTACTGCATCTCTACACCATTCAGATTCTAATTGATCTTCCTTTCAGTTGCGTGTTGAGTTTCAACCTCCAAAAATGGACTGCGAAGAGAGACGATTCTCTGCGCCAATTGTCGAACCTGACGGCTTGCTCGATGACTTGCGGCGCGTAATTGCTTCTTGGGATGATGGCGCCCTGATTGAGGATGCAATCACAGAATTTTCGTCGTCGGAGCCTACGATTGAAGGTACATCAGGGGATTTGCAGGATCAGGGCTTGGAAGTAATGTCTCCAATTGTAACTGAAGGATATCTTCAAGAGTTGAATAATTGGTTGCTCTCAGACAACGAAAGCTGGAAAATAGGATTGTCACCCAGTGCACAGGATACTGGTAACGTTCTGCAGGCTTATTTCGATCTCGACCAACCAGAACCTTACCAATTACAAAGCTATCGCGACTCTCTAAATAGTCAATCCTCTTATTCTGCACCTAGTTCGAATTTCAATTGTGTTGACAAGGGCAAGCCGAACGAAGTGTGGTCAGACAGAGGCCATGTATTTCAAAGCTTTCAGGTTCCAGTGGAAACCCATGTATGTCGCCAGGTTGAAGGAGATCGACATGAACAGGAGCACTTCAATAATTTCTCGACTTGCAGAATCTGCCTGGCCTATTACGCGAGCGATCGAGTCGAAACTCCTTGCGGTCATGTATTCTGTCAGTCATGTCTTTCCGGATGGCTTGAAGACGGAGCAAAACCGTGCCCGCAATGTAATACTCTATTGAGTATGGATGCCAATGTCGCGACATCATATGCTAACGCTGAGAGTAATGTGGAATCTAGAAAAGATCATGAATTTGAATATGCTCCAGAGTCGATGATTTATCATCAGGGATATCAGCATGCCTTGGCCCCTCCTCTGAATTTTGATACCGTGCAGCACGGAACACATGGACTGGATCGAACTGCGCAGCAGGAATACCAACCAGTGCACCTTGAAGTATGGCAACCAGAGAGTCATGACCAGAGTGATCCTTTTCATGTCTTTTTGCCAAACGAAGGTCTTGCAGAATCGAGAGCGTCTGTTGATGCAGCTGTCGCCATTGAATCCGAGCAGAAGCTCAGCCAGAAGCGGGGAAGAGGGACGACGTTTGTTGTGGACCACAACGGTGTCGCCATGTGGGTGTAGCTAACAAACACGCTGAATAGTTATTATTGCAGAGATTAATTTAAACTGCGCTGAAAACATTATTCTATTTGAGTGTACTGATTCATTCCTTGGATCGTTAATCTGCAATCTCTCATAGTAAATGCATATGCTGATGGCAGTACAGTCAGTAACTAACCCTGGCTTCAACAAAATGTTTAGGCGATTCGATGGAGTTGAGGAAAGGTTTACGGCTTACTATAGACCGTCATATTGGACAGAAGACGACAGTGCTGTCTTCCTAGGTACCCGATCAACTGCCCGAACTGTGGCACCATTTTATGATATTCACCTGATTGGACAACTTCCACATCTCAAGTTATGAGCACATATGCAAGTAGCCTATCCGTTCCCCCCAGCAGTGCTGTTTTAGGGTTTAGTGCAGTTCTATGTCATTATCTTGGTCAATAGTCAAATACCCTCTCAGAGTTGCCAGCTGGATTTACCTCAAGTTGCTATGCAATATGTAAGCATGATTAAATCATTGTACTGAAATTTTAGACGTTATCAATGTGTAGGGGAGTATCCAACATTCGAGGAAGCGAAGGATGCGCATAACCTGGTGACACTTGTGCATGAAGGACCACATGCTCAAATGGACCTTGCGCCCTTCACTGTAAGCATGTAGTACAGCTTTTCCATATTTTTCTTTGGTTAAATATATTCAGGTCAACCGATTTTTTATTGTTTATGACAGTATATCGTGGTATGGCTGGGCATACCGAGATGTATTAGGCTCACCGCCCGAAATCTGAGTCTTTCATCTGAAGCGATTCTCTATGAGTCACTTGTCCGAACGACACTAAGCGTACTGTGTTTGATTTCAGGCTGACAAGTATGTAGAAGAGTTGAAAAGATGGGAGGGCAAGCATCACGTGGACGTCGTCTGCGAATTAAGACTAAGGCAGGTCTTATACTAAGATGAGAAGTTGAATCCAACAGACCTGGCAATGGATTTTGTTGGGTAGATTTTAATTTTCTTGTGCACTCACAGCCTCTAACTCATGCAACCTTGTGAAAATGGTGAGCAGAGGGAGAGGATTATTGAAGGACGGTTCAGTCAACTACAAACACGTTGGCCGGTGAGAATGCCCACATTCTCGTCTGTCTTGAAGGATTCAAAATGAGTACCCTACATGTTGACATGTCAGCAAAACTCATAATCGGTCGCATGTTGTACTGTGTCAGGCGACGGTCAACAAAGAAGACAGGCTTGACTCGCACGAGGTATTTTTCGACCGTACTCGATGACCCAGGTCAATCCAGCAATGCAAGGACGTGCAAACCAATACGCACATTTCTGCAGTCCTTTGGTATGTAATAATCCCATTCCTGCTTACAATATACGGAGTATGAGGTAGATGCCCCAATTCCACCTAGTTCTTTAACGATAAATCTGTATTTTCAATCAATGCAAATTAAGTAGTAACCTTATAGCAACCAATGAAAACTGTCACATGCTAAAGATCCCATTTGTGGAAGATGTCTTGATCCTAAACTTCTCATGCAACGCCTTAAGAAGTAAGGAAGGTTAGAATAACAGAATTTAGTGCATGGTGTTAGGAAACACACCATAGTATCTAATTCAAAACTAATTCAATGCAAATCCAAAATTTCAAAACGATTATTGCTGAGTCTCAATTCCTCTTGGCAAGAACCAATAAATTTCAAAGCTATTTCTCACCATGTGCACTTAGGCCAGATCCTTATTTCCACTGTCTAGGGCACTTAACTTCGTAGACGTTTATTAAATTGGCAGTTCTTGGTTTGTTTCGAAGAAATTAAGAACAAGAAAGATGCCACTCTCATGGTCCTTTGTCCTCCACAGATACCCCTGAAGAGGCTGCTCGATATGCCGATCAAGTATTGGTGAAGCAGAAAGGGGTGGACGCATGGACAAACTTTCCTCTCAGTTCCTACATTACAAGCGAAGACGAGCTGCCGCTGACGTTCCTGCCGTTGTCCAACAACTTCAGAGAAAACTTGGCTCATAAACGAGCCAGAAATTTTTGAAGAGTGCCCAATTCTTGATCCAATATTCTAGAAATTTCCTTTAAGAGTCCTGAACATTCCAAAAGCGCCATGAGCAAGGCTTCATTTGCTGTTACTATTGAGATCACATCAACTCTCAAGAGCGACAGGCTACAGACGTCAACAGCGCTCGACATTTTGGCCATGTACACTGGTGATCAAAGTCGTGAGCCCTGCAATGATACCCCTCAATTGACATCACACAGCATTCACGACTACAAAAATCACATATGATAAGCCTCCAATACAGTAGACAATTCAACCTTTGGAGACGAGAGCTAGAAAACGCAAATCGAAGTTTCTTTACAATTCAGCAACGGTGGAGCTAGCCCAACGCTAAGAAAGATAAAGCAATTCTTCGGCATTGCATATGTACATTTGGTACAAGATATCATCCGACCTCCGACCTCGAATGCGACCTCCGACCTCCGACCCGAGGTCTGACGAGCGACGGGCGATAGGTGGAACATCAAGACAGACCCTAACGATTTCGAGAACCACTAGAGTCGGTTCCGGTAACTACACAATAAGCGAGGAGAAAAACAATAACAACGCTTGTGAGAACCCATATAAGGGGTGACGCTGCATCCATATCAATGCAAGAACAAACAGGAGAGAGCTTAAGATCACTACCCTTCGACTACTTCCTCTGGTACACCCCTTTCAGTATACTCCCAGCTGATTTGAGGTATTTGCTGAACAATGAGCGACAGGGCAAGTAAAGGGCTAGTTTCTGAAAGGCTACTGTACAAGGAAAAAGGTGCAAAATTTTAAGACTCACAAAATTGCTGCTAAGAAACCCGACGAGAAAAGGCGGGTACGGGGTTGGTTTGATTATCCATCACTTCATCTCTCTCGCAGTGGCTTCGTCTCCGGTCTTCGTTTAGTACGCAAGATTCTCTTCATGGTATCAGAGAATTATAGAACAGGAGCGTTGATTCATTAGATCCTTAGCAGACAGACATGGAAGCTCGGAAGTCACTCGAGCAACGCATGCTAACTAATCTCCCTCAAAATAGCCTCCAATTGATGGGAAGCACAAGCTTCAGTCTCCTTCGGGATGCGGTGGATTATCCAGATCAGCAATTAGTATTACTCATTGGAAATCTAAGCATGCGATTGAATTGGTGGTCGATAGGCTAGTGACAAAATTGCTCCTGGGAGGAATCCGGGAAGCCCTGGCTGCAGAAGGTGGGCCAAGTGGTGACGTTTTGAGGTTGTTGCTGGGATTGCATCATGGATGTGCACGGATAGTTTTGGTACACCGCGCAGTTTAGATCGAATGGGCGTGCTGGAGAGGAGCTGCTGTTGTTCACCTGAGGCATCATCACGGGACCCCCTTGGGTCAAGAACCGAGGGTCGTAACCGTTCCCGATTCGCTCAAATGCCTGCAACAATTCAGAAGGGTAAGATGGCATCAGGATGGAAGGATTAAAGGTGACCTCGCAAATAATTCATGCCAGAGCCACACAGACGTCGGAATCGGACTGCCTAGAGGTAAAAAGTAATTTCGCAACTGGGGGTCAAGAATCTGTGCACATACGTTGATTTCCTAAACTTAACCTCTCCAAGAGTTCAGGGAACAGCAGTTCAAGGGACACCAGCTATGGGATGGACTACGAGTTCGATTGTAAAAACACATCTGACATAACTATTCTTGAACAGAGCAAGCCAAAATTATCACTAATTTGTATACAAGGTCTCACTTGTTGAATGCCAGTTGATTCTCTGTGACCTGACGGCGAAACCAGACGTACCTGGAGCTGCTGCTGCAGGAACTTGACGTAATGGATGGCTTCATCGAGCATGGACGCCGTGTCCATCTTGGTGCCCCCAGGCACGAAATGCTGCAACACACGAACGCGGTCGCTGATGCGCTCGCGCCGGTGCCGTGCCGCCACGCTCTGCGGGTCCGTGGAGATTTTCACGTTGCGTCGCTTGGGCCGTGACTGCGCAATTTCTTCCATGCTGGGCACATTCGGCAGCGTCAGCGGCGTTGGGAATATTATCCCTTGTGGAGCAACAACATTGGCCGCGCCCGGTGGTAAGAACGTGGAGTTCGCCATAGCCGCCGGAAAGGGGGAGTAGGATTGTGTGGCGAGATCGTCGAACGGTCGCTTCGTGCCCGTGTGTGATTTCCCGAGCTGAAGTGCGGACGGTGACAACGGCCCGCGCGGGCTGTCCAAATTGACCTCGGCAGGGGCGCGATCCAGCAAGCTCGTCGAAACGGACACCACCGTGGAATTTGCGACGTGCTCCGTTGAAATCTCGTCTTCGTTGCTGGAGGAGTCCACCATGCTTGAGCTTCCGGTCCGCACCAGCGGAATCGACTCCTTGCAAAGCTCCAGCGTGTCCAACTTCAGAAATGGGTGCGTGGTGAGAGCCTGCTGCCGCGTCGGCGGCTCGAACAAGGAACTCGTGGAGTCTGGATGGGTGACCTGGTCGTAGAAGAGCTCTTCGGCGCTTGGGGTCGCTGCGATATTAATTCCATGGTGCTCCGTCCAATCGGCTCCCGCATTCAACCTGCAATCAACCCCGGAAAGAACTATTCAAACAATTCTTCATATATCTTGATATTTTCCCAGCTTTGCATTCTCCCTGTCCATGGGTATCCTACTTGAGACTCCTTCGAGATTGCGAGAGCTTAATTCCCTAGAGAGCAATAGTGCTACCAACAAATGTTGACAGTGAGGACGGTGTCGTTTGTTACCAATTCTCCATGGACGGCACGTCGTTGCAATCATCGGCTCTCAATCCGAGACTCATTGAAGAGGAATCCTTCACGTTGTCGACACTAGATTTCGGCGGACACTGGTGCTGTGGATTTCGATCGGAGCCTGCTGGCGCCAGAGAAACAACAATACCCACTCCGACATCAGCACACATGAACAAGCCGGCACCTCAAAATGCTCTTCATTGCAAAAGATCGAAACGGTCAGTGGAATCTGAAGCAGCTACCACCACTGGAGTCAAACTAAAGAGCTAAAAAAACAACTTTCCACTTCTCTTCACGAGGGCCGATTGATAAGGCCCCAACATTTGTGAAAAATTGGATCAAAACTCGCACCTCTGAAGCTGGGGAACTGGAGTCTGGAACTCCTCGATTTCTGACACAGGAGGTGGAGAGAGTGCCCACACACGAGCAAGCGATCTGCCAGTTGGAAATGATCAAACACAAGATTTCGCACATGGTCCTCTTGGGCTCATTCAAATGAGTTGCATGGAGGAACAGCTCACCTAAACTTAGAATATGTCCGCCCACTGACACCACAGCTGCTCAAGAGCAGTTTCGTCTTAGTGAAGTCGAGTGAGCCCTTCTTCGTCGTGTTCTTGTGTTGCTGCAGAGTGCAGAGTGCGAAGGTAGGAGGCTAGGAGTGGCGATGGGGCCCTGAAATCGGGGACACACAGTCCTCTGCCGTCCGATGCCGAGACCTACCAACGCTAGATTCTAGCTAACTGGAGAGAGAGGCTAGCGAGTAGAGTGCACAAGCTACTACTGTCCCGGCCCTCTAGCACCCTACTGTCTACGCTGCTGGAAGTTGGCTAGTGGATGAGACTCTCGAGGGTCAACAGCTGAGTCTGATGTGGCTGTTTTGAGTTATTCCGCGAGGTAAGTTTCTATTTGAGCAATGTCTTGTAGCTGGAGTGTGGGGACCCTACTACTGGAGTAGTCCATGTGATCGGCCACGCCGCCTACCCTACCGTCTGGTTCACCTGCGGCATTTCCGATAGGGTCTCTTTATTTGGGCAAGGAGACCAAACAGGAACTCCGGAGAATGTTCATCAGCAACACGGGTCTGGAGTCGAACACTGACTGGCTGGCATCCCTTAACTTAGGTGCTGTAAATGTAAATGTGAGGAAATGGATTTCACAGTGGTTTTACGAAACAGTGTTAACAGCCCAAACCATTCCCTCTTCGAGAGATTGGGATAATCCCACCTGGGAGTGAATTTAGTTTAATCTGCAAAGAGGCATTGCGTAGTTTGGTTCGGAAGTTGCAATGCCAATGTCATTAGCTAAAGAGTCATTGGTTGCCAGTGTCATTAGTTGAATTTAGTTCAATTTGCAAAGAGTCATTGGTTTCATTAGTTCAATTTAGTTCAATTTGTAAAAAGTCATTGAATTTAGTTCAATTTGCAAAGAGTCATTGGTTGGTTCTGGAGTTGCAATGCTAGTGTCAATTTTCGTATCAATTTGCAAAGAGTCATTGATTGGAATGCTAGTGTCAATTTTAGTGTCAATTTTAGTGTCAATTTGCAAAGAGTCATTGGTTGGTTTGAGTTGAAATGTTAGTGCCAATTTGCATAGAGTTGTTGATTGGTTTTGAAGTTACAATGCTAGTGTCATTGGTTGACTAGGAAGTTCACTTACAATGCTAGTGTCAATTTGCAAAGAGTCCTTGGTTGGTTTTGAAGTTGCAATGCTAGTGTTATTGGTTGACTAGTCATTTCTCTTGCAAAGAGTCATTAGCTAGTTGGAAATTTGTAATGCTAGTCTTATTGGCTAGTTGGTAAATTTGGGAAGTTGCAAAGAACCATTGTTTGATTAGGAAGTTGCAACACTAGGGACTCTTGTTTTCCAAGGGAGCAAAAAAAAAACCTTAGTGTTACTTAATAACATTATGTATTCATGGGAGGAAAAAAGACCCTGGGCTCTTGTTTTCTAGGGGAGCAAAAAAGATCCTTTAATGTTGGTTAATAACATTATATATTCATTGTTCACTCAAAGGATGTTTTGAAATGGTTATTTAGTATAGGTGGATAATTAGCTGGTATGAATATTTAAATGTTCAATCTAACAATGCCACCATTACACACTACAAATGCTACAACGCCACAACTACAACTGGAATTGAATAATGTGTCCTTATAATAAATAGTTTAGTCCATACAAAATAACCATTTTGGTGTAATAAATTGAAATGTTTTTGGTCCTTGATTATTATTACTAATAGATGTCAAAATATTAGAAATTGCAAAAGTTAATGCAATAATAAATCTAGTTTTATACTTGAAATTGATTGAATTTCCAATGTAATACACCATAACATTATTAAAGATATGTTTTTATCCCTTGGAGCACCTCCATTTAAAGATGGTGATGTGTCTATACCAAAATAAATGTTAACCACTTTAATTTGGGTCTCTCCAAATACTCCCTAAGTACTCCATCCTATTGTGTCAAGGATAGATATACAAAATTTAAGTTTAATTTGTTTTTCACAAAATCACTTGCGATTGGTCAAATCACTGTTTATAGAATACCTTTAGTGCACTAGGATAGGAGCCAAGATCTTAAACGGCTCACCAAATATATATCCAAAATTATAGCGTGTTGATTTGACCATGTTAAAATGGTGATGTTTTAAGAGTTCTTAGTCAATTCAAATACAGAATGTGAAGCTAGCCAATCTAAAAGAGCCAGACATAGTGTTTGCAAGTTCATTGTGAGTTCATCAAACTTTGGAAGTGGCATAGTAAATTTTATCCTTGCACACAAGTTGCAACTTTACAAATTCAAATGTCCATTCAATTTCAAAGCCTTTCTAAAACATTGGAGTCTTTCCTAATTCATGTTTTGACAAAAAAGAAGAAGTTTGACCAAAATATAAAGGATCTTTGCATGAGAAAGTTAAATGCATCCCTTGTTTTTTATTCACATTGCAAGCTCCTTCTAATTCACATAAGGCAGTCTGTTTCAAAAGCAATTGTCCTCTAAAAGCAATCATGACACAAAGGTATACTTTGCTTTCTTCAATGTACTAAGGGTGTACATTTCAAGAGGTAGTCGCTTCTAATGACAATTGCATTTCAACTTCAATAATTCCTAACTAATTCCACGAAGGTCCAAAAAATATGAAACGCCTTGGATTAGATGCCGATTCCATTTTTCTTCCTACAAAAGTTTACTGAAAATTGTTTCAAGGAGTTTACCTTCCCCCAAAAGGCAATCAGCTTTTAAATGAGCAGGATACCTTTATGATCTATGATTGCAACGCACTTTCTTTTCTTGTTCTACTCAAGAATGTACAAATTTCTCCCTTCATGATCTGAAGTGTCCTTACCAGCAATCTCAGAACGGATTCAGAGTTTTTAGGCAAATGTTCGTTTCTGGAAGATTTTATTTTAAGTTTACATTGAGGACATGAAAAAATTAAGTAGGAACTGAGTAAAATTTAGCTAGTTTTGGGATTGCTGGTCCTTACCACTCCGCCAAGATTGGGCAACTAGTGTCATTTGATAGTGGTCAAACCTTCTAATCTCTTAATCATATCACCATTCAAAATTTTGAAAAATTAGTACTACATTTTGGAATTTTGTCGATTGTAGTAAGGGAAGTGAGCCCATTGTGGGGAGAATGGGAGCAAGTGCATTGTGGACAAAATTATATTTGTGGTGTTCATTTCAAAACTTGAATGTACACGAGCATTACAATTTTGTCCACAAATCAATGGGTTGCTCGCATTTGTGTCCGCAAATGGGCTTGTTTATCTCAGTCATTTTTCAAATGGATTGTCACTATCATGGGTTTGTTCCCTGAGTTTTCATCCACCTCATTTGATGACAATTAGGACCGCTCTTAGGACCCATTCACCACTAGGGTGAAGTATAAAACGCATGAGGTTAAAATTTCAAACCCACTTGAGTTGTTTGCACCAAGAGGAAAAATCTTTACTTTTATTCAATTTAGTGCATGACATGGGGTAATATCTTAAATTCTTGATGGTTTTAGTCTGCACCTATAGGATTATATACCTTAAAGGCTCAAAATAATTAAATGTTTGAAGAAAATAGTGGGATGGATATTTTACCCCTAAAGGACAACTGTTTGTTGAATAGACAATTAATTGTTAAAGTAGGCTCCTACAAAGTCAATTTTCAAGTGTTGCTCTTGAAATTTTCACACAATGTGTGCATACTCAATTTGATTGGATGCCATGATGAAAAGTTCTCCTCACAAAAATTATAAGAAATTGGGCAAATTCCAACATCTTTTGTAAAACCCATTCATCTCCTTTTAAAATTTGGCATATATATAACTAACATGATATAGTATGCAATTGTCAAAAAAAACTACTTTTTAGTTTTAAAATCACATTCCAAGAGGAGTCAAACTTTGTTAACTATATTGTGCAATTTTGAAATAAAAACAATTTCTTCGACTTTCAAACACTATAATCTTACACTCCATGTGGTCAAAAATTTTGAATTTCTTTCTAGATAATCTAAATGTTTGGCTCTATGTTTTTGGAGTTTGGATTTCATGAATACAATTTCTCTAATGCACAAAAAACCATCAAAACATGGCTAGCGTGTTGCCAGATTACAGAACTTAGTCTTTGTAGTGCAAGGTGATTTGCACTAAGGTAGACACCTAATTTGCTTCTAAAATTTTGTGTATATATATAGAAGAAGATTCAAAGTTTGAAGCCTACCAAGGTGCTAAGAAAATCAGTCTTTTCACCTCAAACCTTAATATCTAACAATCTATTTGGCCAAATTTTTTGAAATTTTCCCACACAATTTCACGACGTTTAATGCATGATTCTACAAAAAGAAAAAACTTCTTTTTCATCTTACGGCTCTTTGCACTAAAACCACATATATTATTAGAATGATTTTCAATGCAATATAGCACTAGAAAATTAGAGGTGACCCCCTACAAGGTTAACCCTTTGAAGACGCTTAGGCCAAAAAGTGTTTGATGGATGACTTCATTATTCACTATAGAAGCAAAGAGTGCATCCATTGATTCAATAATCAAAGCAGTTTGGGTGACTACCTTGGTCATAGGGGCCGTGTTCTTTAACCCTTGAACATTAGGTTGGTGATTGTGGAAATCGTCCCTTATGGAACTATGTGACATCATCTATTTTTTTTTAAAGTACTTATTGGAGGTCAAACTACTGTGTAAGATCTTTCCTTTTTGCACAAAATTTTAAGGATGAACAATTGCATTTCATCCTACATAGAAAGATTCTTTGTCATTCACCGGCCGAAAAATGTCCATCATGGCATCATTCAAGGGTTAAGGGTTAAAATTTGTAGTCCAACTTTTCTTCACACTTGGTGCGAATATACCCATAGAGGTTCAATTGGGGGGCTAAGACTAAGAGACTAGTAGAGTAGAAGGTTCGAGAACATTTCGGCATTTAGAACCGCCCACCCCATAAATGTACACAGTTTGTACATGTTGTTTTTTCATAGCCTTCATTGATGTACCAACAATGTACATTTCAGGGGTGGGCAGTTTTAGAGCCCTAGGGTAGTTCAACTTCAAAATTTCATAACTAATTCAAAAATGATCCAAAAAATATGAAACAACTTGGTTTAGATGCCAACTCCTCTTGTCTTTGAAGAAAAATTCACTGAAAAATATTTTGAGAAGTTTCACCTGCCTAAAATTCAGTTCCAGTGCTTATATGGTTGGTTTATGGACCTTCTACCTTAGAGTTCAGAGTTGCCGTGCAAAAGGAAGACTCAGATTTGAACACATGAAATTGGGAACTGTGCCTTGGATCATGAGCTTCATGAAGTTCAAGTCTCTTCAGATTATTAACTTATTAAGTTATTACAAGTCTCTTCTCATTGAATAACTGGAGGATTTTATTTTATTCTAATTTAACACAAATAAGAACTTGAAGTTCTTTCCATTGAAGAATATTTGACCCTGAAAAACTACGCAGACACTGAAATCGAGAGAGGCATAGAAAACAGGAATTTGGAAGGAATAGTTCGGAAGCAATTGGAAAGGAACTTGTAAGGAATTCCGAAAGAACAAATCTCAAAAATGTCAAGATGCCTCTGATGAAAAAAGGGCTAGAGATAGTATACCCTATGTGAAGGTCAAATTCAATATAAATTAAGTTGTTTTTCTAATGAAGTACCACATGGCATCTACACTAAACTAAATAGTGAAATTAGGTTGCCCCACACTAATTTCTCGACATTCTACAGTGTATAAATTTGTACGGTTACTATATAAAGATGCAGTAATGTAGGAACCATGTATGTTGCATGTGCACTGGTACATGGCTCGGGTTTAGAGAATGGCATGTGCCTCCATCTGGACAAGCAGTGAGTTATGAGATAACTTCTTTGGTGAAGGCAACCTAATTGTTAAGGCAACCCAATTTCACTACATTGAATTGTGAAATTAGGTTGCCCCACACTAATTTCTTGACATTCTACACTATATCAATATGTACAATTACTTCAGAAGGATGTAATAAAGTAAAAACTATGTGTATGGTATGGGTTGCTGCATTGATCCATGGCTCAGGATTAGAGATTGGCATGTGCCTCCATCTGGACAACCATTAGTCATAAGGTAACTTCTCTAAGGTAAGGCAACCTAATTGTCAAGGCAACCTAATTGTCAAGGCAACCCAATTTCACTATTTAGTGTACTTAGTGTAGTGACTGGTGCAAGACCTTGTCAAAAATATGATGTGGAAATTTTGTTGTAGCACCTCTCTACTGAATCTCACCTTCACGTATGATATTCTGATAATACCAAACCTCTAACCCTGAAATGTAGGAGCCTATGGCCGAGTGGGCAAACATCAAAGTCTTCAACATTGGATGCTACATTTGCTATTTCAAATAAATTGATTTTTTATTTTTCAAAGATTAACTCAGGTGTCTTCTACACGCCATAAAAATTTCAGATTTTTTTGGAAATGTGAAGTTATTATGAATTTTTGAAAAAAAAAGAAAAGAATATTCATATCAAATACAAAATAAGCTAAAAAAAATTTGAAATTTTTTCCATGTGCATACATTATGGTGTAGAACATCATGGTGTAAACCAAATTTCATCCCATTTTGTAATTAGGAGTAGTTGCAAGAAACACTTCATGTTTTTCCATAAAATTTGCGTTTTTTGGCCATAGGACTGGCAGTACTATGCAATACTACTAATACTATGTTTTAGAAGTGCCCCGGCAAATCTGAAATGTTGATTCAAGGCGCTTGCGAATCTAAACCGTTGATTTAGTACTATGCTGTACTATGCAGTACTACGGACTACTACGAAGTACTGCAAAAGCCACTGGGAGCAGAAAATAGCAGAAAAGAGGTCTGTGGAGATTTTCATTTTCAATAATTCAAAAAAAATTCAAAAAAATTCCATAAAAAAAGACATTTTACTAGAAAAGACTGCGCTCGCATTGCACCAAAAAATTCATGAGGGAAATTTTTTCCCTCTTTGTAGCTTTTGCGCAAAGGAAGGTCACTTTGACCCCATGTGTGCAATTGACATGTTGCTATTTTCATAAAAACTCATCGTTAGCCCTTGTAATGTTAGTAGACCTCCAACATGTCCAATTTGTGGCTTCAAATTCGCATTTTTGGGTCAAAAATAGGACTAAGAACCCCCAGAATGGCCAAGGTAAACATCCATTCGGGGGCAGGTTAAAAATAGTAAACTAATTTGAAAAAATTTGAAAAAATTTGAAAAATTTACTCAAGGTCTGAAACTTTAGCATCTACCTTCATTCCAAATTTCATACCAAATGGACAAACAATGCAAAAGTTATGAGCAAAAAGCCAATTTTTGAGGGCAAGGGACAAGAAATAGGACAAGTGTTTCTTGCAATCACCCTTAAACACTTAATAGAATGTGCTAATAGACCCAAAGTTCAAATGGTTATAAAATATACAATTTTAGGAATTTTACACAATTTCAAATTGGAGTAGAAAGTAAATTTGATAACCTTTATTTCATTAGGCGATATCAAATTCAAATAAAGATAATTTTAAAGGTTAAAATTCAGATCAAGAGCAAAGGAGGTAGGCATTATTAAAAACACTAGAGAAGCATCTTCTATGATTCATGGATTTAGCATCTTCTCTAGAAAATTTTGTAGTTCCTCAATGAGGAACTTTCCGCCACTATGTAGTGCATATACATGCAAAGAACTCTCCATTAAAAAATCTTGTGTAAAAATCATCTATTTTTCAATTAGATTAAGGCATATTTGACCATTCATGAACCATTTTTTGGTTCAAGGTGAAACTCAAACAATAGAGACCAACAAGCTAAATATTTTGTAGTTATAATGCATGGATTAATTTCCATGTTTTCAAAATTAAAATAATAATAATTACAATAAATACTTATAACTCTTTCAAAGCATTTATATTATTGAATTGTGAAGAGCATTCATTCTTCTTCAATCATCCATGTAGAGCATCCATTGATATGAGATACAATTCTTTTTTTATTTTCTTCAGTGAATGTCAATAAAATGAAGTGCATTTAAAAAATCCCACATTTTGTTGTTAGATGAACAATAGTATAAGAACAAACTCTAGTTAAAATGGTTTTTTTTTTAACAAATGGAAGAACCATTGCATTAAAAAAATTTAAAATAAATATATATATATAAATGAAGCCAAAGGTTGGACAATAACGAGAAATGAGCACCAATAATAAGAGAGTCAGAATAAAGTTACAAAAACGAGCTAGGAGGGAGGGACTTGTTCTAGATGATATAATCTTGAATTCTACGTGCAAGAATAGGGAGAATGAAGCCAAGTACTATTCATTTATTTTGTAAATACATAGACAATTTCCATTGATATGATGAAACAATACATCGAACCAAGGGAAACCAAATACTATCAAAATTCCACGAGATAGAGTTGGCTTATTGGAGACATTAGAAGGGATTTGGGGCCAAGAAAGGGCCGTTTCAGGCCCGTTCTCCAATCTGTCCCCATGCTATGAATAGTGGTATGGGCTGTCCAAAAAATATATTTAAAAAAAAAAAAAAAAAAAAAAAAAAAAAATTTACCAAATATCATTTTTAGATTTTTTTTTTTTTTTTTTTTTTTAAATTTTAAATCTGATGTGGCCGAGTCCCGACCACATCACCCTGCTGTGGTGGCGCAGTTTCAGCAATCAGGAACTATTCAAAACTTGTGGAGAATTCATGGGAACTCACGGCCCTTTAGAGGGCCCAAATACTCTCTAATGCATTATCGAGCTGCCAAATGCACCTTCATTTGCACTGCCCAACCATAGTCTAGTAAGGCATCCTAGAGAGCATTCTGAGAGAAGTCCAGAGGCCACTTATATTGATTGAAGACCTTGCTATTTCTAGATACTCTAATAATCTTTAAAGAGTATCCTCAAAGGAGGGTCCAGATAGCATTAGAGAAAAAACAAGGCCTCCGGAGGTCTGCTCCACAATCTTCCAAGGACCCCGCAGATTACATTTTTTAGGGCTTAAGGATTAGTTTTTCTCCTAATCTTGCACTCTAATGCACATACCCTAATTATTAGATACTTTGTACTTATCTTGCACTCAAACCAAATTGTGGAAGAAAAAAAACAGGTCATTGGACTATTGGTCATTTGATGACAATATAAAAGACTTATTTCATTGAAATTTGGTGAGTGTGAAAGGTGAAGAAGTTGCTTCTACAGAGAAATCGATTGTCCACCATGAATTCTCAAAGGCTATGGCCGGGATAATTTGAAGATAGACCACTCACTATCAAATGCAGGAATTGTATTCAAAGTTGAATTTTAGACCTCATTTAGGCATAGATGGGCAATTTCGTTAAAATGGCGGAATTCCAAGTGCCACTTTGACAGTGTGCCATTTTCACCATCTAGGACTGGTATAGATTTCAGAACGGCTGTTCTAAACCATCTAGGACCGGTATAGATTTCAGAACGACCGTTCTGAACTGTTTTCATGCCATTTTAAAAAAATATCGCCATTTTAACGAAATTGCCCATATAGTAGAATAACTTTTTTCAAAAAACTTTGAACTAATTTAATGTAGGAAGTAAAGCTAAATTTTATTTACAGAAATCCGTTTGAGGTTTAGAGACTCCGATAAAAAAATTTGGACAAAATTTAGAGAGGGTGTTTGAAAATGTCCAAAAAAATGTCCCTTCCAATCCCTCTAAGAAATTTGGCCATAATTTTTGTTGGAGTCTTAAAATGTCAAATGGATTTTGGGGATGAAATTTAGCTAAATTAACCACATTAACTTAGTTCAAAGTTTTTTTAAAATAATTATTCTACTATGCCTAAATGAAGTCTGAAATTCAACTTTGTTCAAAATTCTTGTATTTGACTTAACTATGAGCAGTTGAGCTCCTATTCATCCTAATTACATATCCCACATGGTGGATTGTTTTACCTACCACTATCCACTTTGCATAAAGAGCTTCTCTTCTCATATTTGAACTCACAAAATTAAGTAAGTGGCTATTTGAGCTAGTTGCCTTCTGCAACTAGCTTCAAAAGTCACTTAATTTGGCTTAATTGGACTTCATTTGTTTCAATTGTCAATTAAATGCCAATTGTACCGTGATTACTATGGCCTGACTATTTTTGCAAAAGTTAGACGAGCTGACAATGCACTTTGGACACATTTGATAGTCTTCCAATCTACTATTTAATAACTTCGTTTGTCACTTCAAAGCAGCCCTCCCAAGGCCTCATATTTTCTCTAGTGCCTTAAGTCTTTGAAATTGTCTAGGGAACGCAAATCCCAAAACACATTGGGTGAAGTTGAATCTAACATGATGACCTGTAATTGGTAGATCTCCCTGGATGTGGTGAAACAAGGATTAAATGGCACATGAATACCCTTGAAATAAAATGACAGGCCGTGGTGGTGTACCATGCCATCTAGAAAGTAAGATAACCCCAATTTCAACTTGCAAGAATATTTTTTTAAATTTGACTTTTTCAAACCTATTTTTCAAAACTAATTTATGAATGCGCTTTCAATGATAGTATCCTATTCTCAAGTTCTAATCCTAGACTAATTGATCACCACTTATTTAATTTTTCAAGTATATTTAAAAAAATAGTTTTTGTCTATTTTTCAACAATCCAACTACCTTGGCACTCAACACTTCATGATTATTATGCAAGTTTCAGAATGAGGATCATGTAGCAATGGGAAGAAACTTAAAACTTGCAAGAATGAAGATATAATGTTTAGATTCTACTCATGCCATAATTTAATTTGCCTAAAGAAATTCAAAAATCTACATTTGCCTTATTCTCAAGGTCTCTTAGGGTTAAAATAACTTTAAAATTTAGGTATACAAAATAAGATTTCAACTCAATACTAGGTAGTATTAAGGTCTTGAATCCACTGATTTGATCCAAAATACTATTTTTAAAATTAAAAATGAACTTATGAATTGTTTTTAGTTTGACAATATGCCAATGCTGCTAACTGAAACATGTAGTTTCTTTCTACTCATGTGGAAATGAAAGCATTACGAACAAATTCTTTATGTAAGTTATAGACTCCCCTGAGCGGCACTGTTCTATGAGATTATAGTTACTATTATTAGAATCATCAAATTTTTATATTTACTTTTTGGCAATTGAAAGAAAATTTCAACACATCCAAAAATGTTTCATTTAGATATTCCATGCAAAAGTCATAAAAGGTCGTAGTGTTTTTTGGTAGATGTTTTCAAATTGTTTCTTCAGTAGAAGTAGATTTTTGATTAACTAGATGTACATCTACTGAAGAGGGTACTTTGAATCAGTGGCACATTTGGAAGTCCCTACTCCCTATGTTACGCTAACCATTGTTATGGTTGAAGTTTTAAGGGTGAAAGCATTACCAAGTTTTCCAATCCTGAAAAACATTTAAATTCATTTCAAATTTCAACACTAAATGGAAGTGTGTCCTAACATAACATTGTATAACCAATGCAATGGTCCTCCTTGTGTTGAAAAAAAAACATTAAGCTTGACTAGATACCTTGGAAGAACTTATCAGTTAACCCTTGAACGCCGGGCTAGTGCTCGTGGAAGTCATTCTTTTTGGCATCAAATGACATCCTCTTCTTTTAAAAAAAAATAAAAAATGCTTATTGGAGGTCAAACTACTATTCATCATCTTCCCTTTCCACACAAAATTTGTAGGATGAATAGTTGCACTCATCTATCCTACACAAGAGATTCTCTTGTCATTCATCGGCCACAAAACGTCCGCTTCGACATTTAAGAGTTAACTCAAGGACCGGCCGGGGTTGGTTGACTAGCCATATAAAACCATTTTTTTTTCAACATAGGCTCCTTTTTGCATGGGTGCGAAAGAGACCCCCGCCTCATTGGTCAACAATGTTTTTTAAAAGGATGGTAAAATAATCACAGCCTCCACTAATATTACACTATATTGCAATGTGAGGCCAAATAGTTATGTATTAGATAACCGACGAGCCGCGGTAGCGGCGAGTAGGTTATCGGACATAACCGGTTGTTCACTTTTCAATCACAACCTTTGATCATCATGATCCAAGGGTGTAGGAAGCAAGTTGAAAGGAGAGAAGGTTATGAGTTGCAACTTGTAATGGCAATGGTGATGGGTTGCCAATGGGACGGTGCCACGTGAGTGTTGAAAACTCAACAACCGGTTATGTGCCTTGTCTCTTTTGAGGGGATGGTGAAGCCAATTAAACCTAAAAATAAACCTTGGCCAATAGAAAGGCTGGTTTGGCATGTGAAGAGGGGTTGGGGTTCAGTCCTCCGCCCATCCCTCGTGGACCTCCCTGTAGCTCCAGCTCAGCACAATAGCCAGCGTGGCAAGCCATTGGTCCTAATGATTGGCATTTATTACAAGGAGATGAGCTTCATGATGAGGTCCAGTGGCTGACACGTTGGCTGGTCGCTTGGTCCAACAGATAAGGTAAGGGAGTAGCTGCGCCTCCATAGGATATACTTTAGAATATTTTATTTTATTTTATTCTTCACATTTGAGAAGGCAACAGCAGTAGAGAGTGTATATAAATATATTTTTTAAATATTTTTAAAAATGATTTTCAGAAACCAAAATAGGCAAAAATAAAAAATAAAAAAATGTTTCTGGATACTCCGTCAAAAACAAACAAACAAGAGCACCCATATTTGATATCTTACTCACCGACAGTGGTTACAGTATATTTTACTCCGTATTAAAATGGACAGAACATATCATATGTGTTTTTTTTCATTTATTTTAGGCAGTATATAGAAAGCGATACTCTCTAGGAGAATTAAGCTGTTTATATCCATGGAAATGGATGAAACTTGCAATCCATGGATGAAATTTTATCTATTCATCCAAAATGATGTACAGTCATCCAAAATTGAGCGATACCTTTCCAAGATTTGGTAGCACATTTGCGATTTCATCCTCTAAAAAGCAAGAATATTTCGTCAAATATTTCATGGAAATTTTTTTTTCTTTTGAGTGAAATTTCGCTCAAAACACACACACTAGAAATATGGCCATAGAATAGTCACTGTTTGAAAATAATGGTTTCAATAATCAATTTTTTTTTATACGTGTTGCAAGAAGTTGCATGAGAGAGCAAACAACGAAGAAATTTAATTAGTAAGGTGATGGAAGCTATTTATAAGTAATATATGGATCTATGCATTAAATTAGGTTGTTTGTTATAGTGAGATCTCCGGAACTGTGTATCTCTCAATCGCATTCATGGTACAATGAGATAGCTCTCTGTGAGACAAGGTGCATAGATTTTTGGTTTTGAGGCATTTTCACTCATAGTAAAAAAAAATTTGAAGTTTGAAGTTTTTATGAATTAAATAAATAGAATATTTTATTTTATTTTATTTTATTATATTGTGGCAATGGCACAAGGCATATTGGTACTAGTATGAATGAATGTGTTGAATAATCTATTATATTAAAGTATGTAATGTCACAACTTCTACTATGACTCATGTCACGAAATCCGTCATATTTTCATTTTCAAGAAATATCAACCAATTATTTCATCCGGCATTCACAATGAAAATCTACAACGTGACAAGCATTCTTGTGATTTTTCAGTCAAACGATTCTTTTGTCTTTTGCAAACAAAAATATGTTACGAAAGTGTTGTTGTAGACTTTTGCAGCAATTGTACAACTAGTATAGATAAAACATTCTTATTATATATATTGAAAATTGATTGAAATATACCAAGTAATCATATAGTTCTAACAAATTATCTAGCCTTTTTTACTATTAACATTCAACAACGATAATTATGTTTTTAAAAAAATTGCTTTGCATTTGGAATTATATATAAGTTATATCTAATATCTTTCAATTTTCTTGTACTAAAGATAAGTGCACTTGTAATCAATACTACTAACAATCTAGCAAACATGTTATTATAAAAAAAAATTGTCTTTATTGAATTTGATTGTCAAGTAAAAGACAATTCTAATGCACCATTAGGAAAAAAATGAGCCCTCATAGGAGCTATTTCCTTTTGAGGAGCTCCCTCAATGGAATTCATAGCCCCTTTGAGGGACAATGGCCATTGCTCATCAATGATGAACAATGTTCTATTAAGAAAAAATTACAATCCCTTTGAAGGCTCATAGTTTTTTCCCTAATGTTTAGCCTTATAATACTCTCTTTGCATTATTTAGGCACTATATAAATAAGTTGTGGAATTTCAAAAGGATAGTCTATAGGTGTATCAAAAAATGACACTAGCCTCTACTTGATTATCATGTTCTCATCCTATACATTGTGTGTCATCAATATCATGGTTTTAGTGTTGTTTTTTGTCCAAATGCAAGTGTCACACTTTAATAGGGATGATTATAGGTGCACACACCTTAAACCAAAATTTCTCAAATGATAAAGTTATCAATTAAGTATTTAATGAGTGTCATGAAGAGTTTACTCCAATAACACACTCAAAACACAAATTGATTAAGTGTTTGCATTGATGTTCACGTTTGAATGTTTGGCCTTCCTTATAGTATATATATTTGCAATATTCTATAGATATGAGCAAATGGAATAAGAAAATAATTTTTGAGTTTTCCACAATCTGAATTGCCTTTCATCATCAAATTTGCTTTCACGATGCTTTCACTTCTATGAAAGTAAGTGAAAACTACATTTCAGGAGTAACTTTGCCTTCTTGTTAAACTTAAAGCAACCAAAAAATTCAAGTTCAAAATAATTAATAATAATTATTCAAAAGATGAAAACTTACCTCCTCTTTTTTCTATGATCCTCCTCCGAAAATTCAATAACTTGCCAAGTTTAAATCTTTTTTTTATTATCTTGTTACAATGGCATTGTATTCTTCCATATAGAATTCCAATTTTTTGGTCTACATTAGGTGGGCATGAAAGTTAGTTCACCCTATTTCTTTCTATAAGGTAAACCAGTCTATCACTATGCACTGCCTAATTCCATCACCCTATGTTTGGCCCCAATTTCGTCTCTTCAAACATCCAAATCTATTCAGAAAATATCCAAATTTGTTCAAGATTACGACAAAATCAATGCATTATTGCCGTAATAGGGTAAAGTATCAATGCTTGATTGGTGAGTACTTAAGTGCCATTAGATATTTAGAGATGTGGTGATGGGATGTTAATGGGACGTTTATGACTCCACTCTATAGGCGGTTTTGTAATTTCAAGGTAGACCACTTCAAAAATTCACATAAATTATAATTTTAATCAGAAAATTCTAATTCCACATGGGTTTTAACTCATGAAACAAATGCACATCTTTGAAAAATATGTGCCCTTCTTGGAGTTGGCCCCAAGACATCCATACCTTAAGTTTGACTGTTTGTTTTGTTTTGTTAGTCACGTCGAGATCTCTTGGATCGTGTGTCCCCCGGTCACGTACTTGGTACCATCGGAAAGCCCTCGGCGAGGAGGGGTGCACGGGCTTGGTTTCATGGCGTTTGGACCGACGATGGGAAAGTTATGGATTTTTAGTTATTTTTTGTTCTTAAAAATTACTAAATTATGCTAAATTATGTATCTTTTGAACCGTGTGTCAAATTATCACGTTCTTAGTACCGTTGGAAAGCCCTTGGCGAGGAGGGATGCATGGGCTTGGTTTTGTGGCATTTGGACCTACGGTGGGAAAGTTATGGATTTTTGAGTTATTTTTGGATCTCAAAAATTACTAAATTATGCTAAATTATGTATCTTTTGAACCGTGTGTCAATTGGTCCCATTCTTGGTCCCATTGGAAAGTCCTTGGCGAGAAGGGGTGCACGGGCTTTGTTTTGCGGCGTTTAGACCTATGGTGGGTTAGTTATGGATTTTTGAGTTATTTTTGGTTTTTTAAATGGCATTTACTTTTGTTTTGGGTGCACGGGCTTGGTTTGGATCTGCAGTGTAAATATTATTGAATTTTGAAGTTTTTTGAGTCGAAAAATTAGAAAAATACTTTTCCTTTTGTTTTGGGTGTGGCAATGACACAGGGTACACTAGTCCATACCTTAACCCTTAAAGGACATTGCAAGCCCCACGGGCATTTTGAAAGTCAAACTTGCATTTTTCACCTAGTTTTTGATTTTAAATGCTTTTAAGCTTGACTAATAAAATGTAGCTCCAATAATCTACTTTTTACTCCATTTGAATTTTTTTCAAAATTTTTAAAATTGTAATTTTTGTGACACTTTGAAGAGAGCATCTTGAAAGCTCAAAATACACCACTTTTTGAACTTTTTCTATCAAATTTCTCTTGATATGAACTTAAAGAATACATCAATTACACCATGATGTTTGTCACTATTATTTCCATTTTCCTTAAAACTTTCATATTATTTTAAGCATTTTTGTAATTACTATGATTTTTAAGAAGAAATATCTTTTAAAAATCATATAAAATTGAATTTGAAGTTTTTAATTATGAAAAAATGAGAATAAATCTTAAACATATATTACTACATGTGAAAAATATTAAAATTTTGAAATATATGTTTTAATGTAGAAATCCAATGAAATTTGACCAAGCTCGGACATGAAATGTCTTTTAAGGGTTAAGTTTGGCTTTTTGTTTTGTTTTGTTTGTCACGTTGAGATCTCCTAGACCGTGCGTCTCCCAGTGGTGTGCTTGGTACCGTTGGAAAGCCCTCGGCGAGGAGGGATGCACGGGCTTGGTTTCATGGCGTTTGAACCCACCATGGGAAAATTATGGATTTTTGAGTTATTTTTGGTTGTAAAAAATGACTAAATTCTGTATCTTTTGAATCGTGTGTCAATTTGCCACGTTCTTGGTACCATTGGAAAGCCCTCAACGAGGAGGGGTGCACGGGTTTTGTTACGTGGGATTTGGATCGACGGTGGGAAAGTTCTGGATTTTTGAGTTATTTTTTGTTTTAAAAATGACTTTTACTTTTGTTTTGGCTGTGGCAACGGCACAGGGCTACTAGTTCAGATTGCAAATCAGTGGTAATGGGCTAATAATGGCATTTCCACCTTCCCTAATCAGCCCAAGTTCCTTCAAATGAGGGATCTGGGAGTCAACCGATGTTCCCATGCAGCCATGCAAGACACGTCGAAAATAGCGCATGAGGTCACTGAGGTGATCCTGGACGGACCCATTCGTCCGCACATGGAGGCAGGGACGAACGGACGAATGGAAAAGAGACGTGCCTGCTTGAAATTCATCCATAGGGAACGATGAAACCATGCAGTCCGCTCAAGGCGACACGTGTACACTCCATCCATCCACGGCGCTCAACTGAGTTGCCTGGCAAGGAACGGAAGGCTCCGTCCAACTGAAATGTGCAGGGGACGTACATTCCGTGGATGAATGGGGATCTTTGGAGGGCCCGGCACTCCCTGAGTTCCCCAAATGAAATGTGCAGATAATGTGCGTTCAGTGGATGAATGGGAATCTTTGGAGGGCCCGGCAACTCGGCCCGGCACTGCTTGAGTTGCATGGGGTCCGACTGAAATGTGCAGAGAATGTACGTTCAGTGGATGAATGGGAATGGTGGAGGGCCCGGCAACTCGGACCGGCACTCCCTGAGTTGCCTGGCGGGGGTCCAACTGAAATGTGCAGAGAATGTACGTTCAGTGGATGAATGGAGGGCCCTGCGGGCCCTGCAACTCGACCATGCACTGCTTGAGGGTCGAGCTTATAGTTGTGCAACGAGCCTCCTGCGGAAGCTGTTTTGCCCTCCCCCCTCCCCCTTTTATCCCTGGGAAAACGCAAGAACTTTTTATTTATGAGGCATGATAAAATTTGCAAATTCGGAGTTCATATTTGCAATCAGAGGCCCCAAATTAGCTAGGAGATGTTTAGAACATACTTTAAATACGGCACCAAGTAGGGGGGCTTTTTTTTTACATTGATCCCTGGCTTTACCCCCGCAAGAGGCTCGTTGCACAACTATAAGCATAACATTATTCACCAACGCTGAGGGGGGCCTTTTAATCCCTCCAAACAAGGAGCCCCCAACGTTGGCCCACATACTGCAGCCACAAATTACATATTGCCAAGTGACAAGTTTGAGCTCTCAGGTGGCTGATTTGCAGGTGAAGCCAATAGCTTGCGTCCTTCTTGTCAGAATTGGAACTTCAATGAGCCAATGGTATTGTCTCTAATTAACCCCTAAAGGCCTAAGGCTTTTTTTCTGCCAAAAAACCATCAAAACTGCCATTTTTATAGTAAGGAGTAAAAAAAAATGAAAAATGTTTTTTTTTCACATCTAACCGTAGGATCTCACACCTAACTAGTATGAGAATCTGTGGAAAAAATTTCAGAATTTTTGACCGCTTAGATTGCAAGATATCTGCGTTTAAAGTGGAAAAAACAAGTATTTCAGCACATTGCGGGACTAGATTTTTTTACTTTAAACATTTTGCACTTAAAATTTTCGCACTACAGAGTTTTGTGCTTCAAATCTTTATAGTGGAGAATTGAGTTGAGAGTCTAGGGAAAAAAAAAATATTCAAAAAAACTTAATTATCATTCCTAAAAAATTTATTAAGTAGAAGTAGGTACGAGACAGAAGGAAAATCTAAAACATTAATGTATTTTAGATGGAATTAAAATTCACTAATCCCAATGGTGAGATTGTTCTAGCAAGTAAACTAAACCATGAGAATTTATTTTTTTTGAAAAATTGCAAAAATAGCATTTAGAAATGAATCCTACAAGTTATTTTTCTCAAGAAGATGCTCTAACTGCCCAAAAAACAAGAATGTCCATAACTTTCTCATAACAAATCCAATTGAAATGAATCAAAGCTTTCCAGATAGACAAAAATATAATCTACAAGAAAAAAAATATATTAAAAAAAAAAATCAAATTTTTGCAATTTTTTTTTTGCTGCCCAGACTGCCCAGTTACGAAAAAAAGTAACATATTTGGCCATAACTTTTGACTCCTATTTCCAAATGTCCTGAAATTTAGTGCATATGAAAGATATTCCTCGCGCCCACCTTCTATTAAAATTTCAGCTTAAAACATGGAAATCTCTAGTCACACGTACCTGCCCAAAATTTCTATACGGCCAAAAAACGCATGCCGGTCCTTTAGGGGTTAAACTAAAGTGCATGGCAGGTATCCAGGGAGGAATGATCCCTCCTCCAAGGGGGGATCAGCCCTGTTAACAATGTTTATGGCTCAACCCTGCTTGAGTTGCCTGGGGTCCGAAATGTGCACGTGATGTACACTCAGTGGATGAAGGGGAATCTTTGGAGGGCCCGGCGTCTTGGCCCGGCACTCCCTGAGTTGGGGTCCAACTGAAATGTGCAGGTGGTGTACTGTACATTCAGTGGATGAATGGGGATCTTTGGAGGGCCCGGTAGTCCTTCCTTTTCATTGGTCTGGGATATTAACATATTAGGCAACTGGCCTGGCCTGGAGGGGTCTTGTGATTGAATTGGGGGGCCCCGGATTCCGGTTTGGAATGATGTGTATGTTCACAGCAATTGAGTGGAAGTTGCTCACTTCCTCGGTAACTTAGCGGGGATGTCTTTGCCGAAGAGCCATCACCACCCCTACACTCCAATTTTGACACACCAAATGTCTATTGCCGGGCTCAAATCATTTGCTTTGTCCTTGTCAATTAACCCCACTTTTGGTCTCCATCTCCAATGCACCAAGGCACTATTCGTGCACTATTCACATAGTGACATAGTAGAGGTTTACCACATGTTCGTTTTATTTAATGAATTATGGAATCTAGAGAATACGACAAGAGAATACGGAATTGGAAGGCAAGCCCTAGACGATGAGCAACTTTCCAAAAATTCCGTACTAAACTCATTTTTTGGAAAGTTTGGTCAAATTTTTCTGGCTTCCCATGCATGAATGTAGCACGATTTCCATCTAGAAGGTAGTATGTCCAACTCTAGTGTGTACCATTTGCGACGATGCTTTGAGGTACAAGCATCCATAATCATCACCCCCCTAAGGCACAAATACCCGTAAAGACAGAATGTGAGATTGCAAACCTTTCAACTATTTTACGTTAATTCTTAAAGGACGAAGGGGTGACCCTCAAAATCATCCTTTTGCATAACTGTGTGAATCATTGGCTTAAAAAATTGCAAAAGCGCTCATTGGAAGTCAAGCTACTGAAGAAGATCTTCCCTTTTCACAACTAATTCCAAGCATGAATAGTTGCATTTCTGTCCTACACATTTTGATTCCCTCTCATCCATTGGCTACAGAATGATTGCATCGACGCGTAAGGGTTAAAATTGTTTTTAACTTCTAAAGTTTTGAGGCCCTTTTTTTTATCAAAACCTACTCAAAATTGCCATTTCTACTGCAAAGAGAAAAAACTTTACAAATTTCTTTTTTTGCATATCTAACCATAAGATCTTACACTAGACTAATATAGTAATGTCAATAAGAAATTTTAGAAACTTTCACTACATAGATTGCGAGATATTTGCATTTAATGTGAAAAAAACGGGGGATTTTGAAAGATGAAGGAATTTTCTTTTTAAAACAACAACTTGATTTTCATTCTTTAAGAAATTGTCAAGTAAAGTAGAAGTTGGTACAAAAGATTGAAGGAAAAACTAAATTGTCAATAGCTCTAAGATAGAATTGAAACACAATAATGAAATTGTTCTAGCATGCATATTCAACCTTGTGGAATTTTCTTTTAAATTGTAAGAATTAGGTTTATAAGCAAATCCAATACGTTATTTTTTCATGAAGTTTCCATGATTACCTGCAAATACGAAGCTCCATAACTTTCACATTACTAACCAAATGAAATGAATCAAAGTTTTCCAAGTAGATTAAAATATGATCTATAAGAAGGAAATTAAGAAACAATATTTTGAAGTTTTTTGGATTTTTTGTTGCTTGTTCTTCCCCATTTTGAGCTTATTGTGACATTATTTTTGGTCTAGGGAATTGATTGAAATAAAACTTACATTTACTAAAAGTTAATGTGATTTTCTATCTTAATTTTTTTTTAAATTACGTCAAAAGTTGAGGTTAAACAAGCCTACCTGAAATCCATTTTGTCCCCCATAAGAACAATGGTTCTTTTGGGGTTAAATTCATAATATGAAACCATAATAAACAAAGTAGAAGGCATAGATGAAATGAGGGGGAACAATGACTAATTTGAATCTCAAATTAGTTTCTCCCCAAGTCCCAACCATGCATCTAAGTTTTATTTTTAACCCCTAAAGGACCATTTGTCCCTTTGGGGGACAAGTGGGATTTTGGATAGGTACCTATGGGTTTAATATTTGTCCTGATTTTTTGAAACTTTTTTAGAGATAGAAAAATTGATTAGCTTTGTGGAGATATAATTATTTTTTCAATCCATGCTTGGGAACAAAAGTTATATCCCCAACAGCTCAAAACATGGGAGAGGGGTCAGCAAAAAAAATTCAAAAGTTTGACTCTTAAAAAAAATAAAAATTCTCATAGATTATATTTTTGTCTATATGGAAAGATTTGATTCATTCAATTTGGATTTGTTATGAGAAAGTTATGGACAATCTTGTTTTTTGGGCAATTAGAGCATATTTTTGAAAAAATAACTTGTAGGATTCATCTTTGAATGCAATTTTCACAATTTTTCAAAAAACAAAGTTACACATGGTTTAATTTTTTTACTAGAACAATCTTATTATTGGGATTAGTGCATTTTAATTCCATGTAAAAGATATTAAATTTTAGATTTTCCTTCTATCTCGTACCTATTTCTACTTAACAATTTTTTAAAGAATAAGAATTAAGTTTTTTTGAGATTTTTTCCCTAGACTCTCAAAATCAATTTTCTACTGATAAATATTTAAATCTCAAAAGTCTTTAGTGCAAAAATTTTAAGTTAAAAATGTTCAAAGTCAAAAAATCTAATCCTGCAATGTGTTGAAGAACTTGTTTTTTTCATTTTAAACAGAGATATCTTGCAATCTATGAGTTCACAAATTCTGAAAAAATTTCCACACATTCTCATACTAATTAGGTGTAAGGTCCTATGGCTAGATGTGTAGAAGAAAAAATTCAAGTTTTTTTACTATTTGCTATAGAAATCGTAGTTTTGAGTGTTTTTTGGTAGAAAAAAAAGGCCTTGGTCCTTTAGGGGTTAAAGGTTCAAAACCCCCAATCTTAGACATAGGTAGTTTTTTTGTTGTACTTATGTTCTAAAAATCTTTTTCTCTTGGGACCCCAAAATGTAGAAAATGACCACTTTTGTTTCAAGATTTTAAAATAGAAAAACCTGCAAAATTTGATTGAAAGAAATTGTAGGATCTGAATTTCACTTTTGCATAGAGTACATTCAAAAAATTTCAATTTGAAATTATTTAAAGTTTGTGAAAGTCTACTTATAATTTTTTCCCCTGTTATATATCCATAGTTGTATCACAAATTCAAAATCCAAGAAATATTACAATATATGGAATTTAGTTCACATATTTTTGTAAGATATTGATGCTTGAGTTGAGAATTACCACACCAAAAATAAGAATTTGCTACCACGAATGCACCTAAAAATGCATTTGAACTTGAATGCAACATTTCATAGAACTCAAATGTATCTAAAAATCTATGAAATGCAGCATTCATTTCAAGTTCATAGATTTTATGAAATGAATGCTACATTTGATCTTGAATGCAGCATTTCATGAACTCAAATGTACCTAAAAATCTAATTCGCTCTTGCAAAAAAGACAAAAGTCAAACTATAATAGTTAACCAAAACCTCAAAAAAAACACTTTGAAGTTAAAGATTTTAAGGATTTAATACAAATAGTGTATGAATTGAGGTATACTATAGTTACATAAAGTTATCTTCATGTTCCTCTAGATCAAAAGACACAAGGCACTTCCAATTTGGATAATTATTTTACTTTATATGAGGCCTTCCATGACTTTCTATTCAAGAATGACTAATATTCATCTACGTTGTATTGATTTTGGAGTAATTTTAGCATATGATCTAGTAATTGGGTTGATTTTAATTTAGATTTGAAAAAATTAGCTCAATCAAGTATGCAGATCAAAATATTATAGTGCTTTATATTGGAGAAATTTTGGGACAATTCAATATTTTGTGCGGACAGTTTGTGCTTACTCATTTGCAACTCTAGGATTTTACAATGAAGATGCAAGAACAAAAGCATGACTAGAAAGGAAAGTGATAACATGATGTGGGAGTTGAAGGCAAAGGCCAACAACTCAACTACTCAAGCCTTTTAGATTAGGATTTTTTGTTGCCCACCACTATTCATTGATTAGAAAGACATCCTACAAAGTCTCCTTCAAAGAGTAGCTATCTACCATTGATCACAAGAATGAAGGAAATTGCAACTTTGCACTTTTAGAAAGTTAATACTAGTCTTATCATAAGGTTCAACCTCAAACTAATTATAATTTGTTGTCATTAGCTTCAACTGCAACTTCTTTTTGAATAATTAGTTGAGTTGAGGTAAATAATTGTATAGTTTATAGTTGTCACAGATTGAAAAGTCACCAAGTACAAGAATTGGAGAATACATGTTGACATCATACAATCAAAGAGCATCTGAAAAATGTCTCTATAAAAAAGAACATTGTCACCACTCCAAAGTATCTTCTTTACTTCCAAGTTACTTTCTTCATGATTGTAAATAGATTATCCTATTTTACATGAGTCTCAAACTTATAAAGTTCTTTTTGAGGCCCATACAATCAATAAAAAAAACATTCATATTTCTTTACATTGGAGGAAGTGTGACACACTACTTCTCTTATAGGTTGTACTAAAGCATGAAGTGTAGAAAGCATGCCTTTAAGAGCTAATCGCATTTTGGGGGAAGCTAAACTCCTTGAATTGTTTTTCAATATATTTTCATAGAAGGAAAATGGAATTGGCGTCAAACCTAAGTCGTTTCATATTTTTTAGACCTTTGTAGAATTAGTTACAAATTTTTGAAGATGAAGCACAATGGTCATTAATGCCGTCCACCTCCTAAAATATATCAATTACTAGTACATTGAAGAAAGCAAAATGTACCTTTGCATTATATAACGCTTTCAGAGCCTGGTCAAACTAGGATCTCCTACCTTATCCCCCTCCTCCCCCTCTAAAAAATCCAAGTCCAAACACCCTACTACCATTTGCTAAATAAATGTTATGATCCATATAGCCTTGGAAGGACAGACCCCCCCTAGCTAGTGTAGTAAAGTAGTCTGCTCTAAAACCAACTGTCCTCTTGAAATAGACCCTATAAAAGCTACTGAATGGATATTAGTTGGTCCTTAAGTAGACCACTTTAGCCATTGATTGAATCGAGAAAAAAATATTCTTTATTGCAAGAGCCAATCATTGGCCTTGATTTCTTCAAATCACTTTAGAAGTTGCAAGTGGACGCATTTTGGGAGACCTAGGGTCACACATAGGGACCTACGACATAAATCTTTGAAAATTCATAACTAATTCAAAAATGCTTCAAAAAACATGAAACCACTTGTGTTACGTTTGACATCTATTTTTCTTTCTCTGAAAAATGAGTTAAAAATATTTCTCTTCATGCAAACCTACAAAAAAGGCAAACCAGCCCTTAAATGGTCGCTTTTAGAGCAAACTACCTTAGTCCTCAGCGTCCTTCCAGGGTTACGGGATTAATACCAATTTTTTCATTGACCATGCAAGCTCAAGAAGAATATCAACAGCTTCACAGTGACATGTGAGTGATTCTCCTCCTGCCGGCACTGTTGCCCACAAACAAACGCTTCCCTAAAACCATTAAATTCTTGTCCCATAAACCCTTAGAAAAATCAGAAGAAGAATCCCATTCCAAAATGGTACAAAATGTTTCATCACAAGAAACCAACTTGGGCACGTGAGTGCATGATGCCACTAAACAAAATATCCCCAAATCTCCACATTCCGTAGATTTCGCCCTTTTGTAGCCCAAAAGGGAGGGTGGGCATAAACACACAACTGAACGTACTACTCCCCCCTGATGAGGTAATCCATGTTGCGTTTTTTTTTGTCAAGACTAAAAGTTAGTGCCGCTTGGGAAACTCCGCCCACCAATGGAATGTGCCGCAATGCCGAATCTTTCTTCACGTAAATAAGCGGAGTAGTAGTACGTGTGGCACTCCAGAGCCGGCGTTTGGCAAACATTTTTGGGAAGCATAAATGAGATTTTTGTACAGTAGTGGTCGATGGGCTCCAGGGAACATTCTTTTGTGTGGTCTGACTGACAGCATCAACGCTGCAGCTTGCTACTCGCTACGTGCTGGTGGTGCATTTGGAGTGGTAATGAGCCTTTTACTGTATCTCGCCAAGGTCTTGTGATGGAGCTTCACTCGAATGCTTGCTTCATTTGATTTGATTTAGTGCATTGTTCGATTGATTCCTCGTTGCAGCCTTGAAATCGACAGTGCTTTTATCCCCCCAGTCATCTATGAATGCAAATGTGTGCTGAATTTGATTTGATTGGTTTATGGATTGATGGATTCCTCGTTGCAGCCTTGAAATATATCGACAGTATTTTCATCCCCGCAGTCATCTATGAATGCAAATGCGTGCTGATTGCTGAATTTGATTGATTTGAATGATTGGTTGATTGGTTGATTCCTCGTTGCAGCTTGAAATATTTTCATCCCCACAGTCGCCTATGAATGCAAATGCGTGCTGAATTTGATTTGATTTGGTTGGTTGATTTGTTGATTCCGTCCTCGTTGCAGCTAGCTTGAAATCGACAGTATTTTCATCCCCCCAGTCACCTACCTATGAGTGCGAATGTGTGTGTACGAGATGTGTTTGATTTGTGTGCCTTCGGGTTCATGTATCTGTCGCACATTTGGAGATATTTGCACTTCCTTTGAGGCGAAGGGGGCTCAGGAATTGAGGCGATTTGGAGGATGAATCATTTGCCTTCTTGGCTGGTAGTCGCTGTTTGGATGGAGAGATTCGCAGATGGGGTGGGATGTTAGGCCGAGGTCTGTCTTGTCGTGCGTCATTATTCTCCACCAGTGCGGCTTGGGAAACTTTTTCAAGTTCTCCCAGGGACGGGGTTTTGTCCGATGGCACGCATTGGAGGAGGTCGAGAGTCGCTACCGTTTTTTTGTTCGTCAGGGGCATCAATGGGTGTTTTATTAGTCTGTTGACAATTTTTGTTTAATGATTGTTTTCAAATTGTTTTTGTGGTACTGTAGGTGCTGAAATAAAGATTGTCAAATCCATGCTCAAAGCTTTATCTTCTACACTGTTTTAAGGTTATGAATAACCATTACCGTAAGACCCCTCGACGTGGCGACCGCTCTTTGCATTTACGAACTCTTGGACCATCAGATTAATGAATTGAGGAAGAAACTGGGAGGAGTTGATGCTTTACTTTCCAGAGTAATATTCATTCTTCACTAATTCCGCAAAAGATCACAAGTCCGCATACAGTACTCGTACGGCGCAAAAGAGACAAGTCGTCTAAGCTTAATTCTCAACCAAGGAATCCAAAATCGTGGGCCCGATTGTAATGAAGAAATAGGACGTAGACTGATCAATTAGATTCCAAGTGCATGTATCGTCAGGAACATTTTGACTAAGAACAATAAACGACAAGAAATATTTCATGATTTATCTTATTCATGGAGGTCTAATGTGAGCATGCCTCCATTCCCACTGAAGCATTGGAACCGGAGCTCCCTCGGGGTTTAGGGTTTAAGGAACAGTGCCGTGGGTACGACTGTAGTTCTTATGTTCGAATGTCAACTCGTGTTTCGAATGAGGTACCATCAAATCCCTTTTCCTATTGGATCGTTCGAAGGAACGATTAGCTTCATAGCTCTTTGGTAAATTTCTGGAATCAGAGCTCGTTCAAGGCTTAGGGTTTAGGGTTCTAATGCCACCTCTTGTTTCGAATGTGGCAGCACCGAATGCTTTTTCTTGTTGGATTGTTCGCATGAACGAGTAGTTTCATAGCTTTTTCGTTTTTTTTGGAATCAGACCTCGTTCAAGTTTTAGGGTTTAGTGCTCTAATGCCACCCTCGTTTTTTAAATTTGGCCTCACCGAATCCCTTCCCTGTTGGATTGTTCGAATGAACGATTAGTTTCATTGCTTTTTGGTAAATTTTTCGAATCAGAACTCGTTTCTCAAGGTTTCAAGGTTTAGGGTTTTAATACCACCCTTGTGTTTCGAATTTGGCCGCACCCAATCCTTTATTGTGTTTGAACGTTCGAATGAGACACATAGACGATTGGTCTTTTCGTAATCTTTGGCCCTATCCCTGGGTAACAAGGACGTCGAAGCTGAGGTTTAACTGGAATTGCAAAGCGATTGTAGAAACGCGAGAGTGAAACACCGGAGCGATGGAGGGAGTTCAACCTGAAGCAACAGCCGAGCTTTGTCAAGCGGCAGTGGCGGGAGACTTGGAGCGCGTGGAGCGTTTTTTGGCCGCGGGCACAGACGTCTGCGAAGGAAACGAAGATGGCATGACGCCCTTGATGCTGGCTGCGCAGAATGGTCATGCCGAGGTGGTGCGCGCTCTGCTGCAAGCCGGCGCTCCTTGGAATGCGTTGAACTCCTCGGGCCAGTGTGCCGGCGACTTCGCCATGGAAGCCGGGCACCAGGAAGCTTTCGATGTGCTGCTGGACGCTGGTAAACCCCGAATCCTAAACCCTGAGTACTAAACCTTAATGCAATTACATTAGCATTAGCAACGAACAATCTCGTGCACAGAATGTGGTTCCGATTTTCAGGGATTCTAGGAAAGCCACACTCTGCTCATTCATGGCTCCCTCTCCGTGTACACTCATTTCTTTTCATTCTTACCGCCGGGGCTCCCAAGTTTTTTCACCATTGAATGTGTGACAAACAGGCAATGATAGTGTGACCAAGTTTTTCACTGCTGAATGTGTGCAACTGGCAATGACAGTGTAGCAAGTGTGCAGATAATCCAGAATTGACTGAGTCCTTTCATTTTAAAGAGGTCATAACACAACTACTTAAGGCTCTCAGATAAACACTTTCTATGACATATTTCGATGCTCTTCGTATGGTTATCACATCGGCGTTCCTGTGATAGTGTAGTGACATATTGTTTCTAATATTATCTTCAATCTAGGTCATACATAGGTTTGACAATTCATACCAAAGTTTGACACATAATGTTTCAAAAAAAAAGAAAGTTTGACACATAACAAAGACGTTTGAGTGAAATTTCAATGATAGGTTACACGAGGTGAGTGAGTTTGTATGGTTTTGTTGTTCCAGGTATGCAAGCGGAGCTCATTCTGGGGGTGGTAGCGCGGCAAGAGAAGAAAGTGGAGGATGGAAAGCCCTACTTGCAGCAGCGAGTGGAGTACAGTGAAGGCAAGTTGCTGGATGAGGAGAACAAGGGTGTGATGATGGCGTGGGAGAATCCACTCATGGCCGCGCATGCCAAAGCCATCTGTGCTTCCGGAGGTCATGTTTTGAACGTCGGCTTTGGGATGGGCTTGGTGGACACCGCCATTCAGGGCCACCAGGTTGCTTCTCATACTATCATTGAGGCGCATCCTGACGTTTACAAGCGCATGTTGGAAACCGGGTGGGGGGAGAAGCCGAACGTTCGTATCTTGTTCGGTCGTTGGCAAGATGTTCTTCCCCAGTTAGAGTCTTATGATGGTACGTTTCTTTGTTCCAAAAGGCTGTGGTATGAGTCTTCTTTGTGGTTGAGAATGAGTAAAGTAGACGCTCCATTAACCCTACAGTACATTAGATTCTCCATTGACCAGACAGGTGAACTTTGCACCCAAGTGTGTATGTACTTCATCTATAGGCATTTTTCTTTTTGCTATTGATTTTTAGCATAACTCAGACTAACCGTGCAAAATTTTAGATGACACAAAGTTTCTAGATTGTTGTACCAAAAGGATCAAAGTTCACCTGTATGGTGCATGGAACCTTGGTGTATGGTGAATGGAGGCTTTACGTTAGTTGTTCTTTATGTTAGGTGAGGGATACTATTTGCGTCACTTGATGTATTTTAACATATGCTGGAGTGTGATTCTTGGGTGACGTATAGAGCTGTGGAGAGATTACTTTGAGTACAATAGCCAAACCTGTTGACACCAAAATTTTATCACTATCTCTGAATTTCTTATGCAATATCAGAGTAAGGAATTTGTAGATCACTCTTTAGGAGACGGTGGACTACCCATGTCCATTCAACATCAGTGGGCATAGACATTTAGCCAAGTCATGCTGTCACCACTTGCTAGTAAGTCGTAGAAGCGTATGAATTGGTGAGTTTCTATTGGTAACAAGGGTCAATGTTGGTTTTATTTCAACTTGTCAAATCACTTCTCGCCTTTCCACGAGTGGAGTCTTCAATTTGTGTATCACTGCTTGCAGTGATTAGAGCCACTTTAGATTGCACAGGTCGAAGCAACAAGTTTGAGATAAGAAAAAATCTTACACCTTGATTTGTGCAAAAATCACTTTAAATTTGGTTTTCCTCGTTCAATGTTTTGATCTTACGCCTTTTGATCTTACCTCTACTTGTACATCATGTTGTTTCAAAGTTTAAGCTTGTTGCTTCGACCTGTGCCATATATAGTGGCCCTTAGTTGATCATTAATCACATGGAGCATTTGCGTTCAATTCTGTTTGTGGTGTTTGTCGTTTTGATTGTTTTTCCAACCTGATTGTGCAGGTATATTCTTCGACACTTATGGGGAGTTTTACGATGACTTGAAGGAATTTCATGATCACCTTCCGAAGCTTTTGAAGAAGGGTGGGGTATACTCATACTTTAATGGCTTATGTGCCACAAATGCTTTCTTTCACGTGGTATATTGCCAGCTTGTGGCTTTGGAACTTGCCCGCCTGGGACTGACCACCCAGTTTATTCCTTTGCCAGTGAAGGATTGCTTAGATGAAGAGACATGGCGTGGTGTTTACCATAAGTATTGGCAGCTAGATACCTACTTCCTTCCTGTTTGTCAATCTGAAGAAGAGGAACAATAAAGTTTTTGATTCATATATCAGATGGAGTGATGTGATTCTTCTTCTTAAATTCACGTCCGTGAAAAATGCGTGTTTCCAAGTTCCAAGTTTCAGTGCACAGAGCTCTGACTGGTGTATGCCTGGAAAGTGCCGATTTCTTGGAATTTTGCTACTTTAATTCTTTAAATTCCAAACCATTTTTTTTTAAGAACTCAGTTCTCAGCATCTGCTTACAAAACATTCTTGTTTATGAAAACACGGAAGTCTCTATATATATTCCAATCACAAAAAGTGCAATTGGTGGAATTGTGATATGTTACATATTGTAACAAGTTATGTGCACTGTAAGGCATACAATTGGAATGTTTATGCATTAGGGGTAGTCACACCTTCTCCAAGAAACATAAATCTATGAAGTCGGAGAAATAAGCGAGAGAAAAGAGGACCCAATGGCAAGTTGTTCCACGTGAAGGTGTGACACCCCTTTTTGCTGTTTGAAGCAATTCTCAAAGAATGTGTTACTTGCAAAGCTGAATGGGAGCTCCGTAAGCCATGCACAACCAACAAAACTAAAAAATTCCTCGAGAAATTTTTCTTCGAGAATATTTCTTCACCTTTGGAGGAGGAGAAATGACACTCTGAATTCTCGAAGAATTGGAGCTCCGCCTACCACGAATTGCCAACGAGAAAACACCACGTGCACATTCTCTAAGAATTGCAACCGTGGTGAAGAAGGTGTGACTACCCCTATTATCATGTGTCCACTTTATGTTTCTAGTCTTAAGAAGATCAAAGAATTTTTATTCCCCATGAAGTACATATCTACATGAAAACTAGACATTCTAACCTTTTTAACAACAAATAGTATACTTATGTACAATTTTTTTTTTAAATTGTTGAATTTCAAAGATAGAAAATACAGCTTATAAATGGTTCAAGGTGTAGGCTTATACACAACTCTAACATTGAATCACATCACTTATTACAAAATTGGAAAGGCCAATCCACTAATGACTAATCATCAAGTTCATGATCTCCAAAACATATAACATTGAAAATTTCATTGCATATGCATCAAATATGCAATAGTATATTGCTAACATATTACAATACAAGTTAATTCAATTATTGTATCCTACACTAATAATGCTAAATTGCTAATTTGTGCTAATTCCAAATTATACAAATTTGTGAGGCGCACTATTTTGGTAGATTATAATATTTTAGATAAAACTAGTATAATGTGGTTTGTCTATTTTCCTACTATCTCATATTGTGATTTTCATCCTACTTTCATCCATTTCATCTACTTTTATCCGTTTTCATACAATTTTAATCTAAATTTTATGCAAAGGCTTGCACTAATTATATTGTAGTCATCAAGAATTATCCAAATTAATGTGAGGGGTTTTTACACTACCATACCTAGCTAATAGGGTCAACAAAAATCAATTCTAAAATATATGCTAGAATTTTTGGGATTTTTTTCAATAAAAAAGATTGTAGGAAGAAAAGCAAATTTGCCTATTTTTTAAATATTTGACAAATCACATTTCCCAACTTAAGCTAATTATTTGGCAAAGAATGTAGAACCTAACTATCCAGTACAATATAGTATATGTCAATCAAAGACACTTCATAAGATATATCATGGTAATGGGAAGGACATAGAGCGCTAAGCTATAATTCAAGGGCATAGTTTCAAAAGCCCATATGGGCACCAAGTTGGACACCACATGAATAAATTATAAATAAATTATAAAGTTGTTTTTTGGAACAAATGTAAGTGCTACATTTTGATTATAGGTGCCCATAGCTTAGGTTTGGGCCAATGAAGCTTAAATAACTTTACCTATTATGAATACATTTGGGACACATCTCATAGCCTTATTCATTTTTTAAGTTTAAAATCATAATATCATCATATTCTATGTTACAATTTGGTTAGTGTTTTAGTTAGGTACTTCTACCTTAAGTTCCTCCGAATACGGCTAAATGAACTAAAGATAAGCAGTAAGGATTGTTCTCCCAAAATGTGACATTACCAACAAAGTTAGTCACATAGAATATAAGGAAGGGTTATTTCTTCCTTAGAGCAACTCCAATCCAACTGGAAACCACCATACTAGCCAATTGCATAGTGAAGGAGCAATGCCCCAAAGCATGCTCTAATGCAAACACTATTGGTCTCTCTGTATTTCCACGTCTGTCATTCTCCTTCCCAAGCGTGACAAATTGGCCAAGTATGAAGAGCCTGCAATGTGGTTTACAATAGGAAGATTCAAAATTGTCATACCTTTTCAAGCATTGTTATGTGTGCCAATAAATTGGACCTTCCTTCTTTTGCATGAAAAGCCTTTTTTATGTAGAATCTTTTCTTTTCTTTTTTATAATGTAGAAAAGTCCATTTGGGCTTTGCATTGGGTCAATTTTTTTAAGAGCCATTGGGATGGAATGAGGTCGAGCTCCTCTACTTTAAAATTTTGATGTTGTCTTTGTTTCATTGTTTCCGCTCATGAATTTGGGGATGCCCTTAAAGTGGACCCCCCAAGTGTGCCAATGACCCTAAATTGTCATTTTCATTCTATGTACTTCTCCAAAATTCAAGTATATACCTATGTAGAAGAAACAATGATGCTAGCGCATGAGCATAGAGACCATGAATACAAGTCTTGAACCTAGTTATAGATATGTACCTATAACCATCTGAAGGTGTTTATAACATATGTATCTGTAACATAGGTACAATATAACATGGAAAGAATCTATAACATAGGTACACTTTAACATGGAAAGAGTCTATAACATAGGTACCTATAACATAAACACCTATAACTATAGAAGGTATCTATAATATAAACTCCTAGGCTCCTAGACTCATAGATTCTAACTCACATGCCTTCCGCGGAAACACTCCCCGTAGAAGAGATTGTTTTAGAACCAAACTTTGTTCCTTCACAACTTTTGCATACAATATCCAAATCAAGGTTTTTTTTTTTGACTCATGTCCCCCTTGTTGGCCTTGCAACAAAGGTCAGTTTTTGGAAGGACACAGCCGTAGAGGTCTCAGGCCCTAACACACTTGACGAAATTTCGCCAAAAAGAAGAGCCTTGATCCAAATTTCGGCACTCTTTGATGCGTTGGAACCTCGTTTCACTTGCCAACAAGAAAACCAATGATAATTTGACCAGTCTAATGATAGTAACTACCAGGGCTTTTTTTTTCATTTTTGAAGAAGTGCCATAGTGGCGATATAAAATGTTACAGTGGTGCTCCAAATTGCAACATTCATCCACTTATTGGATGTATAGTATGGTTTTCATCCACAATTAGGCGATTTCATCTAATATTTTTTTTAATTTCAAAGTTGTCTGGCGATTTCATCCAATTTTTTTGGCATTTTTTATAACCTTTTTTAGCCAGTTTTTTTTTTCTGGTGCAATCTGGCACCAGAAAGCCAAAAAAAAAAGCCCTGGTAACTACGCACAGTAGCAAAAAAGTGTCGGTACCCCCCCACCTTTGGTTCTTATGATGGACTGGTGCTGCCAGAGTTTGGAAGCGGACCAGAGGATAAGAACTGCCACAGCTCCATCAGAGCCAGGACTGCATGAGCAGCATTTATTGGTGCCCAAATCTAGTGGAGTTGTAGATATTGACTCTCTCTCTCTCTCTCTCCTGGAGACAGTCGGCATGTGCTTCTTTCTGGCTTGGGCCTGTGGACTGGTGTTTGAAAACGGCTTGCCATTACAGTATTTGGTCTCACTACACTAAATAGGGTATTTAGTGTTGGATTACATTTAGTGTAATTACCACCCTACTTGACCCTACACTAAATGTCAATTTTAGGATGATTAGTGTAGTGCTAAACTTCAATGCGCCGCCTTTGCCTTCTCTTTCCTTCTACCTTCCTTTAATAAGTTCTAACACTAAATGTAAACATTTTCAGATTTCAGATTTACCGTAGAGTATATTTAATGTTAGAAATTACATTTAATGTTACTTACTTTAATAGGCTTAATGATATTTAGTGTCATGGTTCGCAAATAGTGTTGCTAACACTAAATACCCTATTTAGTGTACTGGCTTCAGTTGTGCTGTGAGCCATGCGGTTGCTGGCGAGGACGGCTCTTCAGTTGGCTCTTCAGCTGCCTCGGCTTTCAGCAATTTCGGATGCCGGGAAGTGCTGCCGTCCGTCGGTTCTTTCTCATACACTCCGTCACTGTCAGTCCTGCTGGAAGAGCATCCACACAGGTAATTGGCCTGCAACACGGCATTTGAAGGGCAAGGCAAGTGGGGCGCAGGAAAAAACATTGCTTAACTTAACCCTTGAACGACGCGGGGCGAATGTTTTGAGACCGATGAATGACAAGAGAATCTCCTGTGTAGGACAGAAGTGCAACTATTCATCCTCCAAATTTTGTGGGGAAAGGGAAGATAATCTACAGTAGTTTGACTTCCAATGAGTGCTTTTGCATTATTTTAATTCAACAATCTACACGGTGACAAAACAGATGATTTCCACGGTTATGAGCCCGTCGTTTTAGGATTAACCCCTAAATGACGGACCCATGACCATTGATTTCAAACCTCACTATCCATCACTCAATTCGCTGACATTTTGCAACTAGGTATGTATGAATATTTTTATATTTATTTTTCAGAGATGAAATTACATGTCTTTTTTACTTCACGAAAATATTAGATTTTTTTTAGAATTTTTGAAGATAAAGTGAAGAAAAATCATATTAAATAGAAAATTAATTCAAAAAATCTGAAAATTTCACCATGTTTGTATATTATAATGAAAAACATCATGGTGTAAATTCAATTTTTGTGTCATTCTATAATTAGAAAATAATAGATACTGAAAATACACTCAAAGTTCAAATTGCAATAAAATATTCAATATTAGGAATTTTTTCAAAACTCAAATTGGAGTAGAAAATAGAGTACATGACCTTCGTTTTGTTAGTTGGATTCAAACTCAAAAAATATCATTTTTGTAGAGGAATTTCACATTTAGAGCAAGAAGTAACAACTTTCCAAAATACTCTAAAACAGGCATATTTTGTGATCCGTTTTTTTTAATAACTTCTCATTTACATGAAGACAAACACTTGCAAGACTACAAACTCAATTGGTTACTCTTCATAACCCAACATGAAAGGTCAACAAAATAAATGTGGATGAAAAAATGCTTTTGAACTCTTCCCATGTCACAGTGTTGTCATTGGAACGCCATAGAATGGCGTCCGTTGTGCTCCAGGGTTAATTGGTTGAGTTGCTTCTCCCCAAGTGGAGGTATCTTGGAGGGAGAATTAAGTTGAAATACTTGAGATTTCATTGGCTCTCCGTATGTCAATAGTCACTGGGTTGTCAATAACTTTGACGTCATTGCCTTGGCACGATAAACTTATCATTGTAGGGCTCCTGAAATCAAGGGAGCAAAAGGGAACCCACAACTGAAGGTAAACAATGTTATGGAGATTACAATGGTCTTACAAAGTGAGCCATACTAGGTGAATTTAGCCTTGGGGGCTAGGGACAACACAAGAATGTTTTATTTGCCACTCATGTAAAAAATTGAAAATTTGAAGTCCCTATTTGGAATCAAAGGTCCCTTATTAGCCATGTGAAGTGAAGAACAAAGCATTATCTAAGCACATAATAGGCGGCAATTTTACAATTATCCTACAAAACATTGGCTTCACCCTAGAGGGGCTACTTTGTATGACCACTTTAATATCCTACATGTTAGGTACTCCCCACCCTTCTCATTTAGCCCACCTTGAAAAGACCATGTGTTGGTCTTCTACCACAACTAGGTCTCTCTTCATTTCTCAATAGTGAATACAAACCAATGTGATGAACAATTTTTTAGAATCCACGTTCCAAGGACCAATATTAAACCTAACCCATTTTCCCTCGGAAATTGGAGCAATCCCTCCTTACATCCATGTCAATGAATTTAGTTTAATTTGCAAAGAGTCATTGGTTGGATTGGAAGTTGCAATGCTTGAAGCTCTTGCTTTCGAGGGGAGTAAATGGATATTGGTTAATAATGTTATGAAAACAACGGAGGCCATAAACAATTTTGAGGCCATATCACTTCTTAAAGAGCACGCAACACCTTTGTGTGTTATCCTTTGGCCTAGAGGAAGATGCATTATGATCTTGTCCAACGTGGCAAGGTGCAAATGCTTTAAAGTATGCATATGCATTATGGATCCTCAATCCAATTGCATCCATAATGGATATGCATACCTTATGACATTTATAGGTATGAATTATCTATTAAGCCAAGTCCAATTTTCAAGGGAGTTGCGTTATTATTTTATTAGTTGGTCAGAGAAAGGATATAACTTATTAACCTTGAGTCCAATGTGAACTTCTAGATCAATCCAAAAGAAAATATGAATGCCCTATAATCATTTCACATTTCTTGTCTCTCAAAGATTATATAGATTTTTGACATTCTTGGATTTGAGGTCCTTTGTATTGAGGTATTGTAGCTAGAATCATTTTCTGTGTTGATACCATTGTTGACCCTTGAATTTGAGGTCTCTTACTTTCCTTTTTTCACAGGTGTACTAATGACTCAACACTAGAAAAGGACAAAGCTTAGAGATTTGAGAATTTTATGTATAGAGTAATATGGTTCTTGGGTTTCAAGACCCAATTGATAGATTGCAATCTTTAGTTTGTTTTTAATCCTAAATTGACAAGCCCATCAAAGTGGTCATCAACTATACAATCATCCTTTGACTAGATGAACATATGTACTCCTCATTTCTGTAGTAATACAAAAAGTCATTCATTGGATACTTTCTATTCTTAGCTTCCGTATAAAGGATTAAGTGAAGACTCCAAAAGCTAGCTCTCGTCAAGTAGATTGAATGCAAGAAAACTCTTGTTGAAATGACATCCTAAACAACATATGGATGTTGTTCATTTGATGTTGAAATGACATTTTGAATTGTAGATTTCAACCATGTAGATTTTATTTTTGAAATGTATTCAAAAGGTAGATTTTAGTTGTAAAGTCTCTGAAATGTAGATTTTGTATTTAAAAATCTATCCACTTGGTAGATTAATTTTTTAAAACCTATTTAGTTTGTAGATTTTTCCTTCATATCTATATATGTTGTAGATTATTGAAATTCTTGAATTCTAACACCTTCATAGATTCCCGCACGATATCAAATCCTTGAAAAAAACAAATGTATGATGTCTCTAAAGCACAAATCACTTACACTATTTATTTCTCCAACCCACTTTCTCCTTGACAACTGTTATGGGATAATTGTTTCATCTAAAATCTACCCAAATGGGCAATTTCGTTAAAATGGCGGTATTCCAAGTACCACTTTGACAGTGTGCCATTTTCACAATCTAGGATGAATATATATATTTTAGAATGGTCATTCTGAACCATCTAGGACAAGTATAGATTTTAGAGCGGCCGTTCTGAACCGTTTTCATGCCATTTAAAAAAAATATCGCCATTTTAACAAAATTGCCCATCCAATTTGTTGGTTGAAATAACATTAAGGCTTCGAATGTCAGTTTAAAGGAGTGGTTGAAACAACATTCTTCAAAATCAACCATTTTTGGTTGAAATGACATTTTAGAAAATATCATGTTTCAACAAGGGGTTTACACTTAGTGCACCCAAGGTAGTACTATCTCACCTTTGTATAGCATTTCTTTTAAATATTTCTATCAAGACATGTTTACACATGCTCACTTGTGAGCATGTACAAGCCATGATCTTCCATTTCTAATCTTCCATTTGGTCATCAACATATAAAAGAGACCAGTGTCACAAAAAAAGATTTGGACAAGTCACTTGCCAATTGCCATTGAAAGGGATGTTGTAACGGATTTAAAAACAACAATTGAAAAGCACATTTTGCAAGAGACAAACATTGCTAAGGTTTTTTTAGACTATCCACTCAGTCCAAGAATTGAACCTTTTTCATTTATAATAGAAAATTTGGTGTCCTATTGACTATTTTATACTTCACGTTTTATTATTTAGGTCTAGTTTATACCAAATTCAAAAGCCATGGGGCAAATTTTTTTGAAGATTTTGATTGGCTAAAATTGAGAAGTCTTTGGAAAATGGATTTACACTATGAAATGAGAGGCTCCAAGTCTCTGAGAAGGTCCAATAACATGAAGTGCACTTTTTTCCTAAGCAACAAAAAAATCCTCAAAATTTGAACCTTATGGAATTGTAGTCAAACCCATCTTGGGCTTCACTAAAATTCAAAGGGTCCTTGTTAAAAAATGCTATTTTTATTATTTTTATTATTTAATATTATTTATAAATATTTTATAAATATTTTATATTTATTGGCAATTTACACCAATCCAAAGGTCATGACTTCCAAAGGAGGGTTTTTCAATGGCAAACAAAGGAGAGGGAGACTTTTCAATTTTTTGGCCCCCTCATTTCTTATAAAAACCGGACCTTTGTAAACCAGGCCTTTGTGTCTGGCATCAGGGTACCATCTATATAGGTTAGTTTAAAAAATAAGTAGGGAAAATTTGGATCTTGTCTAAAATTTTAAAAATTGTACAACTATTTCTGAAAATCTGACTTTTTTTTTTATTGTTGCTAATTCTGAATATCCAAAAATTATTCCTAAGAAAATTTAGGTAAAGGAACACATTTACACGTGAATAGAAAACATCAATCCAAAATTAGGAGTGTCTAGAAACTAGAAAAAGCAAAATGCCAAAAGTCAAGAAATTCAAATCAAGTTGCCGAATTCGAACTACAAAAACTAAACTATTTCAACAGCAAGGTGCTGAAACTGATCCATATCGGGACTTGTGTGTGTGCTTGTCCATGGAGACAAAACACACACAAAGTGATGATCTTGGTAAAATTGTAGTCTGATATGTCAACGTCAGTGTTTTAAAAATGGATAAAAAGGAAATTTTCGATTTTGCTAAACTGTGCTCCTCTACAGATAAAAACTTCATGTTCCTGGAGCTAGAATTCACCTTACAAAATCAAAAACTTAAAAAGTAAACGGGGCTGATTTTCGGGGTATTGAACCCGACGTGAATCGAACACGCAACCTTCTGATCTGGAGTCAGACGCGCTACCATTGCGCCACGGATCCCCTGCTGATAAAACTCGGTCATTTTTATAATGATTTATATTCTGATTCCTCAGGGAAAATTTGAATCTGCAGTCTCATACAAAGAATAGGTGACATTTCATTACATGATCCTGAGAACAAGCACAAATACCTGATCCAAATAAAGTTTGCGCGTGAATTAAAGGGCCTCACATGACCAACACAAGAAAGTTCTGATACATGGTAGAATGATCTGGTGAACTTTCTATGCTGGGAATCCTACATAGAATATACTATCCAAAAGGATTCAGACAGCACTGCTGTCTTACAATTTAACGTCTTCACTCTGCGAGTTGGAGCACACAACGCAAACACTTCCCACTGTGGAGCAGGTCGAAGGCCTCGTTGATGTCAGCAAGCTTCATGTTATGAGTGATATATTCATCCACCTTGATCTCCTGCTCACATGGTACAGAACCGATGTTAAGACTGATCAATTGATAAAAAACTAATAGGGAATTCACCTATTGGCGCTTTCAGAGCATCTCAACGAAAAATTCCACAAAACACCACGCAATAAGCACGATCTACGTTGAGCTCAATCTACTATATACTTACCCATATTGCAGTGACTTTGAAGAGGATGAGCCTAGCAAAATTATTTTAATCTTGCAGGAAACCTCAAACTAAGTCCAGGTACAGTCAGCAGCAGAGGTACCTTTTTCAAATATTTCTCCACAAGCTCTGGGACTTGGGAGCGACTCTTGAATCCTCCGAATGCAGTGCCCTTCCAAACACGCCCTGTAACGAGCTGAAATGGACGAGTTGAGATTTCCTGCCCTGAAGCAGCCACTCCAATGATGACAGATGTGCCCCATCCCTGCACAGACAACCGAGAAGTCTTCGGTTAAGGACATGTTACCAAGATGTTACTCACATGCAGGGACCTATAATCCATCAAAAACCCACTGTTCGGAATACACACGAGAAGTCATATATTACCTTGTGGCAACACTCGAGGGCTGTTCGCATAACACTGACATTGCCTGTGCAGTCAAAACTGTAATCCACACCTCCATCTGTCAATTCAACAATAACCTGCCAACAAAAGAGAGAAGAGATTTAGAGCGTAAAATGCACATGAAATCACATATCCTCACACATTCACTACAACAAAACATCAGAACATCAAAGCAGGTGCCACCACCATCGAGAATCTTCCTGAAACATTAAGGCAGAAATAAAATAGAAGCAGTATTGAATACAACGAAACCTCCTGGGTGGCCTTCTTGTAATCCTTGGGATTTAAGACTTCCGTCACTCCAAAGTCCTTGGCTGCAGCAACGTGAAACAGAGAAGAGTTCACGATAAGTCAAATGAAGAATGTACATCGCCTTTGTATCAAGTGAATTTAGGTTTGGAAACTTCGCAACAGTTGAACCTAAAGTGATGTACTTGAACTAGCTTCCAGGATTCACGTACCGCGGTCAAACTTGCTGGGGTCAATATCCACACCGATAATGCGAGAAGCACCGGCAGCTTTGGCGCCCTCTGCAACCTGTCAAGCACGAGGTGCATCAGCAGATTCCATACCCTACTATAGAGGTTTCACATGAACACCATAACACTGAAACTCTCACTTCAATTAACAGTTACAATGGTTTGAAAGTCTCCCAAGCTGAAGAGTATATCTCTACTTTCATGCGTATATCTTACAATATTAAAAGACAACACCAGTTCCATCACAGTCGAATCGAGTGATACACTAGAGTAAAAGTTAGAAACGTACTGCCAGGCCTACTGTCCCCAGACCAAAAATAGCAACAATGGCTCCTTTCTCCACCTTAGCAGTATTCCAAACAGCGCCTAAACCTGGTCGCATCAAAAGAGTCAACAACTGAATACAAAATCTCCCCTTCGAAAAGCACAAGAAACATCCATGGTGGCGAGAAAAAACCCTGTTTAATTGATTCATACCTGTGGGAATGCCGCATCCCAGTAAGCAGATTTTGTCGAGTGGAGCTGCAGGATTCACTTTCGCCACAGAAACAGCGTGCACTACAGTGTATTCACTGAAAGTCGACGTCCCCATAAAGTGATAAATTACTTTCCCGTCTTTGGAAAATCGTGACTTGCGATCGCTAAGCATCAGTCCCACCCCAGTGGCTGACCTGATTTTCCCGCACAAATTCGTCTTTCCAGACAAGCAGAACTTGCACTCTTTGCATTCAGCTTGATAGCATGGAATCACGTGGTCTCCGGCTTTGACCTCAGTTACTCCCTCCCCAACACTCTCAACAATTCTGCACAACAACACAGAACCAAGTGTTAGGTCTGAGTACCAGTTATGAACCCTCCCTAAATTTCAAAGCCTACAATACGAGCATGAATGGGAAATGAATGGGAAAGAAGGCATGGTAAACCATTACTAAAGGAAGTCATAGGGAGAAGTTATTGAAAAACAGTCACGTCAATCCACCATATCCACTATTTCGGTGCTCATTGCATTTTATTCAGTATGTGTATGCTTGATTTATGGGTGATCCTACTGTCCATTACTGGTTCATTATTGGTGCTCTACTAAGATGAACTTCGAAAAAAAACGTCTCTCCATGAACATCTATTCATTCTATAGCCGAACTCCATTCTTTAGTCGAATTTCTCTACTTTCAACTTTTACTCTGCACACCCTTTCAACTAAAAAACCCAAATTACTCCATCATCCAAATTCTAGTCGTACTTGCTAGATTGCAAAAAGTAGCAATTATGGGTGCGCATACCAGGAAAAAGAGATCCAAACAACCAACGTCCAACTTGCTAACCTGAGTTACAGGAGCAAATATATAATCTTCTAGCTAAAAATTGGCAGTGCACTCAAACATTTTTAATGTGGCTTCTTTAAAATGACATTCTAGAATATCCTGCACACTTGCCACACAGTCGTTGACTGCAGTATTCTTGTCACACATTAAAACTATGTCGTGGTGAAAAGGATGGGACCCTAAGTGGTAAGATTAAAGAGATTAATGTAAAACCACAAAGAAAGGGCTCCAGCACAAAGGAGGTTGAAGTTCCTCTACTTAGCAATACAATTCCTCATTTACTGATGTCCAGAGTAAGAGGGGAGAGCTTACCCAGCTGCTTCATGTCCCAAAATGCAAGGAAACAATCCCTCTGGATCCTGCAAAACAATAAAAACATATAAGCCACGCACCATTTTCAAATGCTTACCCTCTCGTGTCTCGATTTAAGCAACTCCTGATCATCTCTTTTCTGATCATCCCAATTTCATTCCCTTTTTCCAAACCATCTAACTCTCCTCTATCGCAAATCCTGAAGAACACACACCCTATCAGTTCTATACAAAATTGACAAAGGCTAGGTTGAAACAACGGACATGGCCATCCAGAGTGTACGCATCGGTGTGGCAGAGCGCCGTGTGCGTGATCTTAATACGCACTTCCCCAGCTTGAGGAGGCGCTACTTGGACATCCTCCACCGTAAGAGGCTTCTTGGCCTCCCATGCGATAGCAGCTGCACTTCAAACAACGAGAATACATAAGTAGCCCAAACTCTATTCAATCAACCTTCTGACAGAATACTGCAAGGTACGGCCATCCCATCCCCAATCGCCATAGCCACTTGATCCCCGTAAAACAGAGATAAACAATGAACCCAATTGTCGTGAGTATGAAAACCCTACACCAATGCCAGCATTGCGCAAGTCCAGAACGAACTCACTCAGCCAAAACCTTCGCGACTCTCAAAGACTTCCATACCATACCTTTGCACGTGATGACTTGCCCTTCGGTCGACATCGCAATCCGCTGCAACTCTGCGACTCACAGATGACCACGCAATCAGAGCTGCAATTTCAATGCGCATCAGATCTTGTTACAGTAAGAGCCTTCAATCTCCCTCAATCGTCTTCACAAATCTTACTTCAAGAAGGGAATGAAACCACAAGCAAACATAGAATTGCGAGAGTCGTCGTGATGCAATGCAGAGGCGAGAGTTCTTAGGAAGGTTCGAGAGAGCCTACGAAATCTGAAGCAAGCTCGGGCAATCTCTGCAGTCAAGCTCGTCGATGGGATTGTCACGAAAGCACAGGCAGCACCAGGGGGATGAGTGTGTTTTGTGAGGGTGGGCTTTATTGCGCTACAGTGGTGAGGGTCCGCGCAGGTTGGAGCAGGGCCGTTAGATCTGGAGGGAGGATCTGAGCCGTCATCTCCTACTTGGGAAGCAGAGGGGTAACTGGGTGCCAAAATGCACTGTTTGTTTTGTTTTGTTTTGTTTTGTTTGTTTTGTTTGTCACATTGAGATCTTTCGGACCGAGCGTCCCCCAGTGGCGCGCTTTGTACCGTTGGAACGCTTTGTACCGTTGGAAAGCCCTCGGCGAGGAGGGGTGCACGGGCTTGGTTTTGTGGTGTTTGGACCTACACTAGGAAAGTTATTGAATTTTAAAGTTTTTTATGAGTCAAAAAATTAGAAAAATTACTTTTAATTACATTTTGGTTGTGGCAACAGCACACGGGCATACTAGCTTCAATATAAATCCATACCTTAAGACAAGTTGTTTGTTTTGTTTGTTTGTTTGTTACATTGAGATCTCCCGGACCGTACGTCTCTCGGTGGCGTGCTTGGTATCGTCGGAAAGTCCTCGTCGAGGAGGGGTGCACAGGCTTTGCTTTGTGGCATTTGGACTCATGGTGGGAAAGTTATTGAATTTTAAAGTTTTTATGAATTAGAAAATTAGAAAATTGCTTTTACTTTTGTTTTGGCTTTGGCAACAGCACAGGAGCACACTAGTCACCACTAAGGTAGTATGCTCTAAAAGCAACCATTTAAGGGCTGGTCAGCCTGGTCAGCCTTTTTCATAGGTTTCCATGAATAGAAATATTTTTGGATCATTTTTCAGAGAAACAAAAATGGATGCGTAATACAAGTGGTTTCATACTTTTTGAATCATTTTTGAATTACTTATGAATTTTAAAAAAAGACTATTGTAGGCACCTATTTGTGACCCTAGGTCTTCCAAAATCTGACCACTTGCAACTTCTAAAGTAATTTGAGTAATTGAAGGCCAATGATTGGCTCCTGCAATAAATAATGTTTTTCTCTTGATTCTTTCAATGTCTTGAGAGGTCCATTTAAGGACCATCTAATGTCCATTTCAGACCTAAATATAGGGTCGATTTGAAGAGGCCATTCACTTTTAGAGTATACTACCTTACGACATTTGCCAAATAAAAGTAGTATTTTTTTGCCAAAATGTTTCTATTTTTATTTAAACAAGGATGAAATCACCAGTTTTGGATTAAAAAAAGCGCTTGAATATTATTGTTAACTACTACAACACTGGGTCCTTTTACAAAACATCCTTGATTATAGGACATAATGCACTTGTAATAATGCTAGGCACGATGATTTTGTACAGGCCCGCGTGCTTAACGCAATAGGACTCCCCCATCACAAGAGCCTCCCGTTGTGTGAAGGCCCCAACCCTCAAGCTCGGGCTCCCGCCCTCACCTTCAAGGCAAGGCCTTCACATGATAGGAGGCCGTTGTGGTGGGACGTTCTACCATACGGAAAGTTTCAAAGATTGATGAAATCAATATAGGAATTCATTGCTTCACCATATTCTAAGTGATTGCCATTTGAGTATTTTTTCAAAAACAAATAGAAAAGAGTGCTTAGAAGGCAATAGAAATTTTTTGGGTTCCACATCTTCTGAATGGATATGAAGGCTTTTCTTGGCCCCACATGAAGAATGCATTGAAGTCATCATATAAATTGGGCACATAATACTCGTAGAAAATGCAGTTTTTAGGGATTCAAATTTTAATTGAATGAACTTTTGAAGATCATATTTATATTTACAAGGGATTTCAACTACACCTAACCTTAAGTTTGATCCTTGCCAATATGATCTATGTATAGTTTAAGGAGGTGGAGTAGAATAAACAATTCCTACAAGCAAATCCAATTGTACCAATTCTATGTGAATTTTTTTGATTGAGGTTGGTGAGCAGGCTTTAGAGAAGTACCAATTTTAGACCCTAGAATACCAAGGCATTTTCTAGCTCCAGAAACCACTGAAAACTGCCATTTCTGCTGCGATCAATCAAGAAACCAAAAAAACATTTTTTTAGAATTTAACTATAGGATCTTATACTTAACTTGTCTCAGATCATGTGGTAAAAATTTCAAGAAGTTTGACTGTACCGATTGGAAGATATTAGCATTCAAAGTTAGAAAAAAAAGTTTTTTGGAACTGTGGTCTTCAATTTCAGATGACTTTGACGTCCATTGGTGGATTTTTTTTGCACTCCATAACATAAATTTAAAATTGTTTATGTTGAACATTTGAGTTGAGAACCGGGGAAAAAAAAATTCAAAATGTCAAAACTTGAATTTCACATATAAAAAAATTGTTAAGTAGAAGTAGGCCTGAGATTGAATGAAATACTAAATTGTTAATAGCTCTAAGATGGAGTTGAAAAATCATAATTACAACGGTGAGACTCTTCTTGCAAACAAACATGACCCTATCAAACAAATAAAATTTGAAAAAATTAGAAAATTGCATTCAAAAATGAATTCTATAAGTTTTTTTTTGAAGACTAGATGCGTAGATTGCCTAAAAAACGAGATTGTCCAGCATAACTTTCTCATTACTAGTGTGCCCTGTGCTGTTGCCACAATCAAAACAAAAGTAAAAGCAATTTTCTAATTTTTTGATTCAATAAAAACTTTGAAATTTAACAACTTTCCTACCGTAGGTCCCAATGCCACAAAACCAAGCCCATGCATCCCTCCTCGCCAAGGGCTTTCCAACGGTACAAAGAACGTGAGAATTTGACACGCGGTTCAAAAGATACATAATTTAACATGATTTAGTAATTTTTAAGAACAAAAAATAACTCAAAAATTGATAACTTTTCCACTGTCGGTCCCAACGCCATGAAACCAAGCCTGTGCACCCCTCCTTGCCGAGGGCTTTCCGACTGTACCAAGCACGCCACCAGGGGACGCACGGTCCGGGAGATTTCAACGTGACAAACAAAACAAAACAAAACAAAACAAACAAAGAATATACCATGCAAACTTAATAGAAGAGATTAGTCCAAATAGAATGAATCAAAGCTTCAAATGTAGACAAAAACATAACCTTTCAAAAAAAAATTAAAAAATTAAAAAATGAATTTTTTATTTTTTATTTTTTCTGCCCGCTGAATTGTTTTTAAGACTTCGGATGGCATTATTTTTGCTCCCAAGCACCAATTGAAAAAAAAAATTATTTTTTTAGAAAGTTGATGTGATTTCCTATCTTCAAAAAAAGGTTCAAAAAATTAGTTCAAAATTTGAGGTCACACAAGCTTGCCCAAAATCCCAAGTGTACCCCAAGGGGACTTTGGTACTTTAGGGGTTAACCTAGAAGGATGAGCATGCATATGACCACAAAAATAAACCTTTAAAATCCTTACACTTTGTATTTTTTCATACTATAACTATTTATTCTTGAATTTTCTTATTTTTATTTTTTGAAGATGAAATCATATGTCATCTACAAGTCATTAAAAAATTCAATTTTTTTTTGCAAAGATTTGAAATTATTGTGATTTTTTTTTAAACTGAAGAAAATTCATTCTAATCCAAAATTAGCTTAAAAAATCTAAATTTTTTTCTATGGGTGTAAATAATATCCTAAATTATCATAGAATAAATTTATTTATTGCGTCATTCTTTATTAAATAATCAATAGACCATGGTTATAGATCCAAAGTTCAAATTACAATTAAACATTTAATTTTAGGAACTTTTCAAATCTTGAAGTTGGAGTAGAAAATGCACTTCATTATCTTTATTTAATTAGTTGGACTCAACTTCATTAAGACACTACACTAAAAAGGGTATTTAGTGTTGGCAACACTATTTGCAAACCATGACACTAAATATCATTAAGCCTACTAAAGTAAGTAACATTAAATGTAATTTCTAACATTAAATATACTCTAAGGTAACTCTGAAATCTGAAAATGTTTACATTTAGTGTTAGAACTTATTAAAGGAAGGTAGAAGGGAAGAGAAGGCGAAGGCGGCGCATTGAAGTTTAGCACTACACTAATCGTCCTAAAATTGACATTTAGTGTAGGGTCAAGTAGGGTGGTAATTACACTAAATGTAATCCAACACTAAATACCCTTTTTAGTGTAGTTTGAAAATTCATAACTTATTTATATGGTGTCTAAATAATGCACGCTAAAGTGCATTGAAATCTTCTTTTTGTTGCCAATAGATCTAATAAAGATAATCTATATTTAACAAAGGAAATTATGTTCATTTGTAATGAGTGACTATTACAAATTTGCATACTTTAGATAGTTAACCATTTTAGTTTAGGTTCATGTACTTTTGAAGTAAAAAAAATATTCAAATACAAACATTTACAAAGTAGTAGTTAAGTTTAGATTGTAACTTCCTTTTTAACCCCTAAAAGACTAGCATGCGGTTTTTGGCAACATACAATTTTGGGGAGGTACATGTGACTAGAGATATGCATATTTCAGGCTGAAATTTTAATAGATGGTGGGGAAGAGGAATATCTTTCATATCCACTAAATTTCATGACATTTGAAAATACGAGTAAAAATTATGACCAAATATGTTACTTTTTTCTCTAGGCGGGCAGTTCGGGCAAATTAGAAAAAAATCACTTTTTTCAAAAACAGAAATTTGAAATTGGTTATTTAGAGTTATATATACGTGGAAAGCTTTTAATCACTCCATTTCGATCAATGAGTCAAAAGTTATGAAGAGTTTTTGTTTGCGGGCAATTATGGATTCTCTACTCTAAAATAAACTTTGAAGTCCTTTATCTTACTCAATTTTCTTTAATTTTTTTGAAAAAATAAAATCATAGGATGTAGATTTTTCATTACAACATTGCAACCATTGGGATTGGCATTTTTCAATTTCAAAACTAAATTCTTAACAAATTTGTATTTTGAATCATTCTCTACCTCTTTCTACTTACTATTTTTTTCCTATATGTTGTATAATTCCAAATGATGTGAAAAATTTCAAGCGTGTAGCCAATTGGTCTAGAAAAAAGAAGCACGACCATTTTGGACATTTTTTCATAGAAAAGTGAGCTCGTGAAGTGCCCTGTTTTTCATAGGGCCAAAAAAAGGATTTTAGTAAATTTGAATGCTTATATTTTGCAATCCACGTGGTGGAAATTTCTAAAAATTTTACCATGTGTTTTCAAGTCAGCATACTACAAGATCCTATGTTTATATGTGTGAATTAAAAAAAAATCCAAAAATTTGGTACTTGTACTAAAAATGGCAATTTTTGAATGTTTCTGGTGAAAACATAGTCATGGAACTTTAGGAGTCAATTTAGTGCGTTGGAATATAACAACTTGTTAGACTGAAGGGAGGCAATTACTACATTGTAATTATAGACACCATTTCCAAGGCAAAAAGTTAAAGTGGTCATTCAAAGTCTGTTTTTACCCTTGGAAAAAACACTAGAATTTTTAATTTGCCATCTATAATAAAAATTGTAAATTTGGAATTTGAATGTTGAATTAGAAGCCCCAAAGTAGTTAGGAGAGGTGAAGAACACATGATACTAAGGAACTACGTAGTAGAGGTAATTTTTTACATTTATCCTTGGCTAGGGGAAGATAGACTCAGGAAGCAAACTTCAAATGACTACTTTAATGTCTTGCATTTCCAAGTTGACTCACATCGTATGTGCAGTGGGTTCATAATCCAAAGGAAGCACTTACATTGAAATAATGGATTTTCTTACAAGCAAAGGATATTTATTCTCTTCGGGAACTAGAGGTTGGTTTAAATTTTCAAAATTATGAAGATGTATCATAAAATGTAATTTAGAAGAATAATGTAATGATGACTTTGAAACAATGCACTATCACAACTATGATAAATTTTGAGATGATTCGTTAATAGAAAATTACTTAAATGTTGTTTTTAGTGCTAAATGGTCAAATTGGTTGCGTGCAATAAGTATGTTGCAAGTTTTCAATGCTAATTAATTGGTCTTTATATTACCTGAAATTTATCTTTTAAATCTTTGGTTACTAAAAGGTCATGTTAATTGTGTACAATTAGTTATTTCAAGTTCACAATCATTCTAATCCATCATTATATCACTAAAAAAATCATATTTTAAGTCACTTGGTTACTAAATAGACACCTCATATCATATAAATTTCAAAACAACCTTTGATTTCACATATGAAAAAAGATGTAGTAAAGTACCAAGGTTTTTCACCACAAACCATTAGGTAAGGAATTCAAACTCCATGGCTTGCAGTTTTAGTTTTTTGATATTTAATATTGTCTTTTATGAATGCTAAAAAGACATGAAAAAAATTGATTGAATTGACATGATGTAGGAATTTAGAAAAGGTATTTTAAATTTTTAACCACCAACCATTAGGTAAGGAGTTCATACCCCATGGCTTGCGGTTTTAGTTTTCTGGTATTAAATATTGTCTTTTAAAAATGCTAAAAGGACATGCAAAAATCAATTGAATTGATATAATGTAGGAATTTTGAAAAGGTATTTTAAAGTAAGTCCTAAATACAATTTTTTTCTAAATTTTGCTTAAAGTATCTGACATTTGATTATGCAATTTTTAACTTAATATTGAACTTAATACCACCCTAACTTTCTCTTGTAGTGATAGTTGTAAAATATAATCTATAGATCATATCCATGTAGCTAGATCAACTACTATACTAACCAATATTTTTTAATTAACTTTGAACTTATTTTTTTTCTTCAAATCGTTTTCAAAGGACCAATTTTTGAATTGAAAAAGTTATTTTTTAAGGCTAGGCCTACTAGTACCCTTTGAATTATAGAATATTTGCAAAGCAAAGTCTTTAGAATTTATACTATACAAATATTAAAAAATAAAGTAACACAAGAATTTTCAAAAAATATTAATGGGAGAAAAATGCATTTTTTTGAATTTAAATTGTGTTTGCTTTCATTTTTTGTTTAAAATTTGAACATTTGGTACTTAAAGGGTTAAACAGGGATACAAAATAATATTCATATACTATGCATTTATTTATAAATTTGAAAAAATTAGAGAGTGTTCCAAGAGTATTTTCAAAATATTATCTAAATAAAATTTGCAAGGATTTCAAAGTAACTACATCTTATTGTGCCCTTTTTTTAAAACCAATTAGTACAAACTCTTGCCTAAAATGTATTGCCTCTACTAATGAGAGCCTAGGATTGCTTTAGAGTATAAATATTTTTAGCACTTTGAAAATTTATTGTTTATTTGATGTCCAAACATTGTAAAAGAAGAAAATCTAAAATCCCCTTTTGAATTGCAACTACCACAAGATCCAACAAAAAATTATGCAATCTAATAATATGAACAATGCTTAATTAGTTATTCAAACAATTTGATTATTCAATTACTGCGCTCTACACTAATTATGCTAACTTACACTAATTCCAAAATTATGCAAATTTATGAGGTGCATTTATAGAAGTATTGTAACTCACAATATTTATAATACATCATATATTTTAGAAGTTCAAAATATTTTAAATATATTCAACACATCATACCCAATTGTTTGAATTTGCGTTTCATGCCAAATATTTAATTAAAATTGCAAAATTATATTTGGCAAGATGCTAAAAATAAAAATATTCCTTCAAATTTTGTATTTTCACAGATTAACATGTTTTAATTTGAAAAATAATTTTTTTTTAAATTCGAACATCTTTTTTTAGAATTATTTTTTGCAAACCTTGACAGTTAGGTATAATAGTGTATTTCACAACAACACTTTGTGGGCGGCAATACAACACTCTGTCTGGCATGTTTTGATTTGTCCATGTAGGTCCTTCCAAATATTAGCCAATGCAATGAGGACCTTGATAGATATTGTTCCCCCAAAAAGCGTGGTCCACAATATTTATACACTATCTATCACATTGCAATATTCATCTAAGTTTCATTAATCTTTTATTCATTTATCTAATGTCATCCAACTTTCATCCCATTGTTATTTGAATTTCTTCTAAAGTTTCACACTAATTCATCGAGAAGGGTCTCCTATTAATTGAATTAAATTGTGCAGTGGTACAGTAATGGATGCCTTTAGTGAGTCCAAGGTCATACTGTATCTTTTAACCCCTAAATGCCCAAGGCCTTTTTTGAACTTGTAGGAATTTGCTCTAAATTGAACAAAAAGCCAACATTCTGATAATTTGTATTAATTTTTTTTGAATTGTAACCGTACAAATTAAACTAGACATGTTAGAGATGACATAAAAAAGAAAACACAACAATATCACTTACAAATTGAAAGATTATAATGTTTGAACATAAAAGTGTTAAAACAACAAAAGTGATTTGAAGTCTTTCAATCCTCTTTTCACATTCCAAATCTAAAAATTTGGTCACCAAAAAAATATGAGGTTAAAGAACCTAACATGCATAACCCTAATCAATTTACGGCTTCTCAAAATCTACTCTGCAATTTTTTTAAATGAATTTATAATGTGATTTTTGCTCCAAGTATTTGAGGCTCATTTCCAAGAGCCCTCAACACTACGGAAAGTCAAGATTGCAATGGTACCCTTGTACAAGATCATGAATCGAAAAATCATGATCATTCATTTTCAAACTCAGATTTTTGATGCTAAAACTAGACTTCAAAAAGAATTTAAAAAATATATAAACTACTAAAAATAATAACTTGGTAAGGTTTTATTTAACTTCAAAATATTTTCAACACCAAATTTGGGGGCCTTGGGCATTTAGGGATTAATCCTCAAATGGAATTCTTGTTCACACAGCAACAAAAGAGTGTCAAGTTTTCAGTCTCATTTTAGCAAACCTTCTGCAAATCCTATGTCCTCCTCCACAGAGCTTTATCCATAATTTCAATGCAAGAGAGTTTTGCCATCGTGGCATGTTTTGAATGGTTAAGGAGAGGCATATTAAGGCTGATAATACTCACTGCTTGCCTTGTACAAATTTTCAACAAAGTGTGTATGAAGTAGAAATTTCATTGGTCTGGCAGTGAGAGAAATCTCCACTACTACCAACCAATATTAATTTAAGGTAGGAGCATCAAAACAAAACCTGTATCCAATGGTGTCACTTTCTAGGTAAGGCAATGATTTTAGAACCTAAATCTAGGTAGTCTATTGATACTTTATCATTTTGGCCAACAATCAATAAGCTATCTATAGTCTACCTAGATAGATTCTAAAATAACTACCATGTTAAACTCTGGGTTTCAAAAAAACAAAAACAAAAACTACCATGTCTAGAAAGTGACACCATTGGGAACATGTTCGGTTTTGGATGCTCCTACCTTAGTGAGTGCAGATGCACCTAACATAATCTAAATGTAGGAGAGTTTTGCCATTGTGACATGTTTTGATTGGTTAAGCAATCAAAAAAGTCAAACACCTCAACTCTCCTGTAGTGGGATTATGTCTAGTAATTGCAAAGTTAGTACCAACCTCACTGGCGCAAGCTTGGTTGATCCTAACGGACAATTATTTTTGATAAGGTAGGAGGCTCAAACTCCGACCGGGCATTAAAAGAGAACATGACTTAGAGGTACATTTTGCTTTCTTCAATGTACCAACTATGCACATTTGAGGAGGTGGTCGCTTTTGATGACCACAAATGACCACTTTTTTCCAACTTCAAAAATTTGTAACTAATTCCACAAAGGTCCAAAAAATATGAAACGACTTGGGTTAGATGCCAATTCCACTTGTCTTTCAAGGAAAATTTACTAAAAAGATGTTTCAGCTCCTCAAAATTCAGTTTCAGCGCTTAGATGGTCGCTTTATAGACCTCCTACCTTAACTTGGCGTGCTTTGCAATTACCTAGTTCATTTCTACAAAACCTAACTCCGCTTTGGCAACTCTACTGGGACGCCAGTGGAGGCTCACACAATCCTCCCACGACCAAACGAGACTCTGAAATTCTATCAAATTGTACTAGTAAGAACTTCATCCAATTGCAATCGTGTTCTGTCGGGTACAAAGCACAGGTTACGCATCTCCGCATTCTCACTGGATGTCGAAGGGATTCATAGAGGATGCTTCCGTTGGAGCTAGCTAGACACGGAATTATGCCCTCTCATTAAGCTGAAGTGAAAATAGCAGGAGGAGAGATGGCCAATTGTTGAATTCAATAGTTTGAATTAAGAAACTCAGAAGCCAGACAAGCTTATGTACAGAACGAGAGAGGGTAGGCAATTAACGCCCACTCACAGACCGTTTGATAGATCACTAAGTCTAATTAGGAAGTCACTAAGTTGGGCACTAATAAAAAATACTAATTACAATAGAGTACAGACTAAATGGAATTTAAGGCCACTCATCTTGGATGAATAGAGTAGTCATTGATGGATGACTTGTATGTGCATGGTTTTAGAAGCGTATTTTACAACACCCTCCCACGCTCATAAAACACTGAAATTTTCTTCAAGTATGGTGATCGGGAGATAGTCCGCCACAATGTCGCGAGCGCTTGAGTTGCCGCCGGATGTGTTGCGAGCATTGCGCGATCCAAAGAAGCGCTTGTCGTTGGTAAGTCTTGTGATTGTAGCCTTGGTATGAATTGAGTTAGGATTAGCTCTACAAAGTGACTGATCGGGGCCTATTGTGGTGCGCAGGTCCAAATTTGTCTTCTGATTGTGGTTCTCGTGGCAATGGCGATTCGACGCTTGGTTGACCACGTGCATGAGGCTTGTATCTGGCTGTGGGCGCTGCTGCAGCATCTTGAAGAGGAGACGCAATTTAGTGGTGAGATTTGCCGATCTGAATTCTTCGTTGAAGACGCGAATAGGATTGCTGGGGAGGAAGTTGGTGTGGAGTCAACGGTGGAGAGGTTTTGGAGGGACTTGATTGACCATCCAAAAGATTGGTGGGATAACAGGGCGACCAGAAGGAACCCCAGAATGCCCAATTTTAAGCACCAAATTACTCGACAGGCTCTGTGGATAAACAATGTGCGGACCCCTGGTTGGGCGCTCAAGCAGTTTAAGAATGTGCTCTAGGGTTGACATAGTTTCTCAGTAGGAAGAGGAAAGGGGATCACACCTACTTTGCGTCAATTTTTGAAAAAAACTTTGGTCCGGTAGAGGTTTTGTCAGAAAATCCGCTAGTTGTACTCCTGTAGGAATATATTCTATTTGTACTTCGCCTGCTTATGTTGCCTCTCTTATAAAATGGTTTTGCAGTTCTATATGCTTTGTCTGGGCGTGCATGATTGGGTTCTTCACAAGCTTGATGTAGGATTGATTGTCGTTATGAAGCATCGTGGGGCTGTGTTCTTCAAAACCTAATTTATAAAGCAATCGTCTGAAATGAATAATGTCTTTGGCTGCGTCTGTTAACACTCAATATTCAGCCTCTGTGCTAGAGAGAGACACTGTGGGTTGTAATTTGCTACTCCAGAATATACTTGAATTTCCTAGTTTATGCAAGATTCCTGAGATGGAGCGTCTGGTATCAAGATCCCTGGCCCAATCTGCATCAGCATAAGTATGATAGTTGCTTGTATTTTCTGCTGGCAAAAAGATCCCATAGTCAATAGTGCCGCTAAGGTATCGTAATATCTTCTTGGTAGCTTGAAAATGCGCTTCCTTTGGTTCTTGTATATATTTAGATACATGTGTTTTAATTAAAATTTGCTGAAAATCTCTTTAAGGGTCATTACTTAAAATCATGTGTCTAGGACTATACTTAAAAATTCACTAAAATCACCCCTTTCTCTTGTAGTGTAAGTCACTCAATTAAGCAACAAGGATGATCTTTTTTTTTACAATGTGACTTTGGATTTGAGTTGAGCCTATTATAATCTCAATAGAAAAATAACAATCCATATATGATGACATGATGAAAGTAGGAAATCTTGGAAAATAAGGAGTGAAATGAAATTGGAATGAAGGAAAGACTTGTGGCTTAAGGTAACTGCACCTCATCACTTAATCATGACCAATTCATAAAACCAACCCCTTGTGGGCGCTAGATTACTCACCCTTGGTAATAAAGCGAACAGCGATCAAGTTCTTAGCTTTTATCCATTTTTTTAATATATGGGGGTGTTGTAAGCGCGGTCCACTGTGCCTTTCAAGCAATGAATATTTTTGCTAACGTTTCCTAAGTGTTGTGGATGGGCAAAAGAAATGCCTAAAAATGCATGTGGTAACTTCCAAGCTAACTACGAATGATTAGGGGTGATAGTGATTTAACCCCTAAAGGCCCAAGGCCTTTTTTCTGTCAAAAAATCATCAAAACTGCCATTTCTATAGCAAGGAGTAAAAAAAAAATGAAAAATGTTTTTTTTGCACATCTAACCATAGGATCTTACACCTAACTAGTATGAGAAATGTGTGGAAAAAATTTCAGAATTTTTGACCGCTCAGATTGCAAGATATCTGCGTTTAAAGTGGAAAAAACAAGTATTTCAGCACATTGCGGGACTAGAGTTTTTGACTTTAAACATTTTTCACTTAAAATTTTTGCACTACAGAGTTTTGTGCTTTAAATATTTATAGTGGAGAATTGAGTTGAGAGTCTAGGAAAAAAAAATATTCAAAAAAACTTAATTATCATTCCTAAAAAATTTATTAAGTAGAAGTAGGTATGAGATAGAAGGAAAATCTAAAACATTAATATATTTTAGATGGAATTAAAATACAATAATCCCAATGGTGAGATTGTTCTAGCAAGTAAAATAAACCATGAAAATTTTATTTTTTTGAAAAATTGCAAAAATAGCATTTAGAAATGAATCCTACAAGTTATTTTTTTCAAGAAGATGCTCTAACTGCCCAAAAAACAAGAATGTTCATAACTTTTTCATAACAAATCCAAATGAAATGAATCAAAGCTTTCCAGATAGAAAAAAATATAATCTACAAGAAAAAAAAAATTTTAAAAAAAAAAATCAAATTTTTGCCAAATTTTTCTTGCTACCCGGACTGCCTAGTTACGAAAAAAAGTAACATATTTGGCCACAACTTTTGACTCCTATTTCCAAATGTGCTGAAATTTAGTGCATATGAAAGATATTCCTTGCGCCCACCTTCTATTAAAATTTCAGCTTAAAATATGGAAATCTCTAGTCACACGGACCTGCCCAAAATTTCTATACGGCCAAAAAAGGCATGCCGGTCCTTTAGGGGTTAATGTGAAATTCTAACTTCCGAGCTATCTATCCTATGTCTAGGGTTGATTGGGTAGTTGGCGTCATTTCTAACGTCCCTAACTTCGTGAAATGGGAACCCCTATGTTCCTTCCATGAACCCCTAAGACTATCTTTGTGTTTTAACGCTCTACTTGGAAATTCTACTTCTGAAGACTAATCCTAAAGTTCAACTTTTACTCTAAATTCCAACTTCCAAATGTAACTTTAGATTTTTATTCCTTTGACTTGATTCTAAATTTTAACCTCTAAGCTCGACTCTATGTTTTGACTCTTGACTCTAGGTTTTTTACTTCTAAATTAACTTTAAAATTTTACCTCTTGAATTTAACTTTATGTTTTGATTTTTTACTCTCATTTTTTACTCCTAAACTAACTCTAAAATTTACCCTCCAAAGTTAACTCTAGATTTTAACTTTTAATTCTAGGTTTTTACTTCTAAAATTAATCCCAATTTTTAACTTCTAGGCTTGACTCTACGTTTTCACTTTTAACTCTAGATTTTCTACCTCTAGAAACTAACTCTAAAATTTAACTTCTACTTCTAATTTTTACTTCTACTTCGAGCTTTGATTTTACTATCTAATTTTTACTCTAACTTTAAATTTCTAACTTCAAAATTTAACTCCTATTTCTGACTCTAAAATCTTCACTTTTAATTTCTACTTTCTACTCGGATTTTTGACTCCTAATTAACTCTAAACTTTCACTTTTGAACTACCCTAAGATTTCACTTGAAAATTTAACCCCTACTTTGAACTTCCAAATTAATTCTAACTTTTTGACTTCCCAAAGTTAACTCTAAATTTTGAACTTGGAGTTTCACTTTTACAATTAAACTTTAATTTGACTCTAGTTTTTAACTGTCAATTAATCCCTAATTTTAATCCTAAATTCTCCTTCTACTCTAAATTCCTAAGCTCCGTCCATGGTTCCCTTTGGATGAAATTTTAATCAAATTCCTCCGTCTTACCCCCTACTATTTAACTTATCCTAACACGGTCAATTTAAAGCCAAATCTTAAATGTAATATGTTTTCGGAAACCTCTATCCCTAATCTATAAACATTTGAATCTAAACTTCTAATTCATGCTAATCCTAGCTTGCTAATGTGGATTACGGACTAATTGAGACAATTACCAGCTAATTAGAGAGAAACAACTAGGATTAGTTTAATGACCCACCTCGTTACTGTTGGTGTTGGAAATGACATCATCTTTGTCCACGTGCGCGTCCTCGTGCTCCATAGTGTCACTTGCTATTGTTTTTATTTGTTCTTCTTCTTTTTTCCAAGGCCCACGGCTTAATTTATGGAAAATGTTACACGTGTGATGTTCTAACTCTCTTCTTTCGTTTCCTTTTTCTTTCCTCTTCTTTCCTCTTCCTTCTTCTATTCTAGCACTATTCCACCAACCGTGGTGATGGTGGTCTTACAACTCTAGTCTCAAACTCCGCAAAATGTTAATGAGGCTCCTACCCCCTTACGCACCTTTCCTTTGCGTCATCCTAATCCTTCTTCCAACGGTTGCAAGGAGATTTCTAGATTTCCTACCTAATCACCTAGCTAGGCACTATTTATCGCCTCTCTCCTTTCTCCTCCTATAACCTCTCCTTCCTATCTAATTCTTCATCATTGTTTGTAGACTTGTTTGGTGGTGATGTAGTTTGGATTGGGAGTTTTTTGTGCAAGTGGTGCGTGGAGTTGCGACCTTTCTTTCTCCCCCCTCCCTCTTGTTTTCTCTTGGTTCCAATCTGAAATTTTGTTCACCATTAACTGGATCCCAAAATTTCAGTCTTAGTGTGTTAAAAAATCACAAAAAAAGGGTGGTTGGGACCCCACAGGGCCTTGTCCCGGTTGGTCTGGAGATCCACAGTATCGGGTTCCAATTCAGTCCGTGGAGACCCAACAATATCGGGTTCCAATTCAGTCTGACTGCTTGGCCGACTGCTGGCTACGCTGGCTGGTGTGCCGGCCGGTATGCTAGCTAGTTGCTGGTTGGCTATCCTGGCTAGCCATTTCTTAAATCCACACACTCGGGGTCCCTTAGGGGATCCCACTAACACAAAACTAAATTGGAATTTTTGTTGGGAAGCTAGTGCTAAGAACAAAGCTTCTCCGTACGGGGGATTAGGCCCAAATTTTTAGAATGTCACACTAGGCTAAATGTTACGGGATGGTCACCACTCCTTTAGGGACCTAGGACCAATCTTGGAAGCTAAACTCTGGACTTTCCCAAGAAGGTCTTGGAAACTAAACTTTGGAACTAAGGGTTTGGGAGGTTCAAAGCTTCGCCGTAAAATTGGGTTTAACACCAACTTTAGGACTTGCAACACTCTAGGGATTCAAAGCTCCGCCGTCTAGGACTGTTTTAACACACACTATAGGACTTGACTTAGTTGTAGGTTCAAAGCTTCGCAGTCCCGAGGGGGGGTCCAAATAAGGAGGGAGACTTTAGAAGAGGGTAGGAAGACACACTCAAAGAAGACATGTGACAAAGTCAAAGCTTCGCCATCACGAGGGGGGGTCCACACAACAAGAGGGAGGTTAGAAGAAGATAAGAACACGTGACTAGGAAAATAGACGAGTTAGGACACGTATTGAGGCACAACTTCACGAACTAAAGGCCCCCCAAAGTGGCATCGCCAAGGTATGGTGAGGGGTGGCTTTAGGATTAGAACAAGACACCAATAGACTCTCAAGACACACAAGTTAGCTACAAAACGCACAAAAAGAAAGAAGGACTCTCAACTTGCAACAAGAGCACACAAGGCAAGATAGAAGGACCCCCAAGGACCTTCAAAGCTTGAAATACAACAACAACGGAGCCAAAAGTGCTCCAAAAACACCGTAGAGGTTTTTTGGCTTGAAATGCCAAAATATCCAAAATAACTTGGATCCACGGATCAAAAACAAGAATTGGGGGTGTTTTAGAGAGAAAAGCGGGGCCCTTATATAGGTTTTCAAGGGGCCACCCCTCCCTGTAAAGTTCTAAGGTAACCTTATCAACTTGGATTTTCATCCTCATCCTCAAAGATTTTCATCCTAATCCCTAAAAATCTACTTCTACCATCTATGTTGGACCAACATCCTAACTTTTGGAGACTTACTCCAATCGTCGAACGGATTACGTCGTTGGTTTCAGATTGCTGTGTTCAGTCCTAGATCCCTCCACCCCTTGTACCAAGGCTAAAAATCCATCGTAAGCTAATTTAGTTTAAAAACCAAATCGGGGTAAAATCCTAAATCTTGGGGGTCTCCTATTTTGAGAAATGTATTTAGCCTAGGGTCTCCGGTAGGTGCGAGAGAGTCGGAAAAGACTCTTGGTTGACTTTGTTTAGCCATCGTATGGTCCCGGAATGCCGGTCAACATCGCGGGGACCTCACCACATGGTTAATTCCTGAGGAATCTTGCCGGTTCAGGTACTTGCCGCTATCGGAATGTCGTGAAACTTTACGGAGTGCATTATTAACATAAAACAAGCTAGTCTAATTTTTAGTGAGATTTTATTGTAACCTAGGTAATTTCCATGAAATTCCCGTTGGAGGTTTGAACAGTTGACCACTTGGAAAAGGTTCTTCTGCAAGTCGGAAGACGCCGGGAATTTTCATAAAACCTCTCAGGGAGTCCCACAAAAGATGTGTAGGTGCATTTCCGTACCTAGCACGATTGGTCAGCGGAGATTAAAACTGGCCATCCCCTCGAATTAGCGATGGTGCGGGAATCTTCTACAAGTGAAGGAATCTCGGCAAAGCGATTTCGCCATTGGACTCCTGGCATGAGATTTATCCTAGAACACCATTCTTGGGCTGTAGATTCCTCCACGGGCCCGGTCTTGCGTTAGTAGCTCCTGCATACTAACAATCGAGATTTTGAGAATTCATCAATTTAATGGGGAATTCTAAATCTAACTCTAAGACCCGACTTAGTGGCCTTGCTGTGGAACCCTCGGACCAACTTAGCCATGAATTGCCACATTCATGATGGGATTTAGCCCTTTGGGGGCTATGTGACTCAAATCCTCCAAATCTCGCTATCTCGTTATTTCTATCCTATATTTAGACGAGGTTTGGGAGGATTCTAAGTATAAATACAAATCTAGACCAAATACTATAATGGATATGACACAACCCTATTCCGGTTCTACACTCTTTTTATGGCTTTTTGTATACTTTTATCAACTTTAAATTGCAAATTTTCAAAAAAATAATTCTACGAGTCCCAAGTGACAAATTGGTAGCTCACACCCCTACAGATTCTTCCCTAACATATTTAGATTTCTTTTCAAGAGAGCCAAAGGTATACAACTATTTCAATACTTTAAATATTCATAATTTATTCATTTGCCATATCCAAAAATTGCATCCTAGGATATTCTAGAACTCCAGTCTAATTGGCAGTAAGACACAAGAATTTTTTTTTGTTCAATATATAAAAGGAACCATGCTCAAATCCTTCTTTGGAAAATTTTAGATGTAATTCCCTCATATTGCTCCCTCTTGTTGAATATTTGCCTTCCTTATGTAAATTAGGAGGCCTCAATGACATTTTTTTCATGTTCAATTCTCATGTCTTTCAATGAAGACTAGACTTTGTCACAAATTACTTAACATGAGTGCCATGATTTGTATGATTTCTTGACGGAGCTTCCATTGACAGAGATTCTGCATGTATGACACAACTAGATTTAATCTTTTGTGTCCGCAACATTTAGTTATTGTCACTAGTATGCTACTTCTTAGCTGCACATATTGTAAAAGGTTTGAGATGCAAATCCTTATTTTAGTGAGAACTAGAATGCTGGTACAAGAATCATTTAGAAGAGCATAGGACACATAGCATGAGTCAATCGTTTCTAATGTCATCCAACTTTCATTCCATTGTTATTTGAAATTCTTCCAAAGTTTCACTTTAATTCATCAAGAAGAGTCTCCAACTAATTGAATTAAATTTTGCAGTGGTACAGCATTGGGTGCCTTAACTCCTAAATACTCAAGGCCTTTTTTAAGCTTATTAGAAATTGCTTTAAATTGAACAAAAAGTCAACGTTTGGATAAGTGTTATCAATTTTTTTGGAATTATAACCATATAAATTCAAAATAGACATGTTAGGGATCACAAGGGAAAAGAAAACACAACAACATCACTTATGGATTGAAAGTTTATAATGATTGACTGTGAGGGTGTTAAAATTGTGAAAGAGATTTGAAGTCTTTCAATCCTCTTCTCAAAAGTCAAATCTAAAAAATTGGTCACCAAAAAAATGTGAAATTAAAGGACATAACATACATAAACCCAATCAATTTATGGCTTCTCAAAATCTACTCTACAATTTTTTTAAATGAATTTTTGATGTGATTTTTTTTCTAAGATCTAGTGTATTTTGATGCTTATTTTGAAGAGCCCTCAACACTAGAAAATCAAGATTTGCAATGGGCACCCTCCCACAAAATCTTGAATGAAAAAATCATAATCATTTATTTTCAAAATCAGATTTTTGATGCTAAAACTAGACTTCAAAAAGATTTTTTCAAAAATATAAATTACTAAAAATGGTAATTTGATTAGGTTTTACTAAACTTCAAAGTATTGCCGACACCAGAATTTGGTGCCTCGGGCATTTAGGGGTTAAGTCGAATCCATAGTCTTATCTGTTATCCTCAAATGGAACCCCTATTCACATGGCAGTACAAGAGTGTCATGAGATTTTAGTCTCATTTTAATACCTTTAGCAAAACCCGTGTCAATCCTCCTGCCTAGAGCTTTATCCATTTCCACAAAACCCGAATCCTGCTCAGGCAACTTTAGAGCCCGTTGCCATTGCCTCTGGATGGCAAGCCTGGACCTCTAGCCGGCCTTCTAGGCTCCAATCTGTGAAAAAGGGATTCACAGAGCTGGAGGCCCTAGAGGGTAAGCCGGACCCTCCCAATTGTGGGTAAAAACAAAGTCGCCCATCAGAAATGGGCACAGTTTATGGATTCGTGAAGCTTCCTGCTCACTTTTCAATCCACTTCTCTCAGGAATTACATATTAATTAAACTTCAAGTTACCACAACAGAAGGACGAGAACCTCAAGTTATTCAGGATTTCAATTTGTTGTATAACCATGTTTAATTCCATCCAAACTATATGAAATAACCTGATTTTTACCTGATTTTCACCTAATTAATTCAAACCATAAAAACCTTCATGAAATCAATTAAGTTTTGGATTTAAAAAAAGTCCACCATAATCTCCAATACTTTAAAAAAAATTTAATCCCTTTATATAACTCATGTAACAAATGTGAATTCATCTCTGAAAAAGATTAAAATAAAACATTTAATCAGAGGTATTTGATTTATAATAAATTTCATTGGAGGTATTCATTTTGTAAATACACTTTTCCAACAAAATAAGGTATGTAATTGTAAACATGGAACCACAAGCCTACATAATAGTTTAGAACATCATGATGCAAACCAAATTACAAACAATTATAAAATGATATGAACACAAATCTTTATTCTAATGTGATATTGAATCTCCACAGAAGCATGAGAAAAAAAATCAACAAAGTAGCACTATAATATCAATTACATATCCTTTTTATATAGGATATACTACCTGCTTTGTCTACGGGACACATAGTAGGGTCTATTTGTGCGAGCTTCAATAATAGATAAGTGTTGAACAACTGATTCCCTTATAGTCTTGGCATCATCTGTTATTACTTGCCTAGATATTTGCTGACGTCTACCTTTGTCGTGATGGTTGGGAAGGAGAACGTCCTCATCGACACTCTCATTACGTTCCAGAAGAATATTGTGTAATATACAACAAACATAAACAAGTTTAGGCACCAAACCCTCAACAGAATTCCATATGGGTTTGTATAAAATTCTCCACACCCCTTTCAACCTTCCGAAAGCACGTTCAACTATGATCCTAATACTACTTTGTTTGTGATTGTAGGATTCGTATATACCTTGTAAATTCCTTCCTAGAAGTGGAACCAACATCCACTCTGACTGTGTGTATCCAACTTCCCCTATAATGAGCTCAGGAATCCATGTACCTGCAATTTGTCGCTTCTGTCCATTCAAACGTCCACCCTGTTCAACTGCTTTGTAGAACCCTGAATTCCTTAATACTCGGAGATCATGTGCCACACCTGGAAATCTAAAAAAAACATCCAAAAATCGCATCTCCGAATCAACAATCGCTTGTACTACATAACTGTAATCATGATCCTTATCGTAGAAGTCCATGGATCTAGCATTACTTGGCAAATCAACTTCTATATGAGTGCAATCAAATAATCAATGGCACTACAGACTTGTGGTATACCCTACACATGTTCAAACTTCCTCTTCACAATTTCCAAGCCACCATGGCTTGGCCACTGCAAATGATGCTTTGCCCATTTAAGCACTGCCATTAAAAACCTCTTCATGGATCTAGAAACCGTTGTTGGAAACACTCCAAACAATTTTGATATGGTGATTAGATAATCGCCGGTAGCCAATCGACGCAATGACATGGCAATTTGTTTTTCCACCTCCAATTTGCGGCCTTGAATACCATGAAAGTTTACAGGTGGTTTTCGATGCATATCATTACCTACCAACTCACATAAGTAATTGAATGTCCTCATCGAAACTCTAAACGTTTTGCAAAACCTTTCGTCGTCATTCTGCATTATTTCATCACAGTAAAGGGCCCACTAGTGCATGTATTTGAAATACATATTAGTCTTCACTTGTGTATCTTTACTATTTACATGTTTGCTATCCTTGCTATTAGTCTTCATTTGTGTATCTTTGCTATTTACAATGGATCCTCAAGCGTCGCAGTCACCTATGAGTGGATCAATGAGAACACGAGCGCTTGATTTAAATTCGCAATACCAAGATGAAGAGGTGCAGGAGGGAAATGTGCAAGGGGTGGGTCCGGGTCGCATCGTTGCTGCACGACCATGGAGCACTGATGAGGTCTTGGTTTTGTGTACCGCTTACCAGGAGTGGTCTGCAACTCAAGGGCCAAGTAGTGTCAACCGGCACTTATTGCATCAAACGTCCACCTAGAAATGGAAAGCGTTGTTGGAGAGATGTTACCAATTAGGGATTCATAGAAGTCCAAATCAATGCAACAACAAATGGGATTAGACAAGGGTCAATTTCAAGAAAGTCTACGATTATGAGAAGGAAGTGCCGAGTGGGAGACCGTCGTTTTGGTCTTACCCTGAAGGTGAGGCCAAGAAGCTATTCAAGTTGAAGACCATTATGAAAAAGGAGGTGTACGACCACATAATGTCTTGGTTGCTTGGAGCATCTCGGGACATTCATCCAGAGCATGTCATGGACACTACAACCTTCAATACCAATCCATCCGGTATGTACGGTGTACCTTCTCTTTGAATATGTATTCTTTTTTAAAGTGGCTTACCTTGATTTAATGTTTTAGAAATTGTTAATGAATAATTTTGTGGTGATCCAATTCCCTAGAACGCTTTGTGAATTTTTTTTTAAAGTAAATTTATGTAGACCTTTTAAGTTGAGTGTTTTCTAATGATATTTCAATGTATAATGTGTTTAGAGTCAGAACAAGGGGGAGATGATAGTGACGACGATGCTGATCAAACCCACTCTCAATCAAACACCACAAAAAGGACATTACCCCGCTCCTTTGAAGCTCTACGGGATGCACTTGTCTCGAATAGAGAGAAGCTTGTAGAATCTCTTGATAGAACTCAAGATAGGGAGGATGTGAGGCATAAGGAAATTGTGGACATGGAGAGAGAGAGGTTAGCCATTGAAAGAGAGAAAACAAAGTCTAATAGAGCTATGGTTAATCCCCCAGAAATCGGCCTAGCTCTATTATTACCTACACTAAAGCAAAACTTCCTTCCATCTTATTCACCATCTCTATCCACTCCAAAGGAACTATATTACGCTCCACCAACCCCACCCACTTCAAAGGAATATACGTAGCTCACACTTGGCCAATATACCTACTCACCACAATTCCTACACAATCCCTATCTCATGTCCAAGCATTGAGAAGGCATGAACGATGTAACATGAAGTTAGAGGACACTAGTTGCACCACTTCAAACATTTCACAATGTGAGGTTTGGGAAATGATTAGTACTGTGGAGATCCAAATAAGCTGAGATAAAAACTTTTTCCCACTATGTGAATTAATTTTGCAAATTCAAATAGGGAATTATATTCCAATTTGAGATTTCCCATGTTCATCCAAAGAGGACCAGCCATAGACAATTTGAGATGTAGAGTATCAATGCAGGTACTCACCAACGCCACTTGGTTTCGAGAGGCCTTTCAACTCAAAAAAGATTCTTCCTCCGAACACATTGCAATCTCTTGCTTTTGTGTACACAAATTATTTTAAAACATTGATCAATGCAAACTTCAAATGGGTTCAAATTTTATACCACGAAATTCAATGAAGAACAGTCCATGTGTGGAATGCAACCTAAAATAAAATTAGGACCGAGAAAGCCTCCATACTCCCTACTCAATAGTTTCAAATGCAAACACTAATTTCGCAACCGACAGGACTACAATACAAAAAACCATTTCCAATTCAACTGGTCTTCTCCTCTTTCCAGCAAACAATAAAACAGAATTTTCACTAATTCAACGATCCGACGGCACGACTACAACAACAGGGACTCTGAGGCTGTCGATCGCGACTTAGTCCATCTCACAGGTGTATTTCAAGTGAACGTGTTCATACAAATCACTCTGTTCCAGAAGCAAATAGACAATTTCATCACGTCAGAGAGATGGTGTGATACAAAATTCAGGTCGAAATTCACCAAAAATAACGTCCATTACTTGACTGAAAGGAGAGGATGGAACACCCAAACTACAGGAGGGCTGCAGTCACACCAGTTTACAGTTTAGAAAACACCTCCTCCAACTGTCTAAATGTATCAACAATGTTAGAATACGCACCTCACAGGGGATTGCACAGCGGCATCAATTACACAAATCCAAGTATCGACGACATCACCTAAAGCAAGTCCCATTAGGATATCCCACAGGGCCATACGCACAACAGGACTAGTTTCCAACACCCAAAACAAGAAAAGCACCTATTGACAGCTGAGACTGAAATCCAATGCAGTCCACACAAGGCCCGCAGGAACTCTCACGCACAGTATGTACGCGAAGGAAACGACTGAAACAAACACCAGAACCACGGACGTACACAAAAGAGCTCATCGTTGCAATCAGGAGGTGATTTCCATATCGCGAAAGGAAAACGAGGAGCGGTGGCTTTCAGACAAAAAGATGGTGTTCATAAACACCAATTAGGTTTGGGCACGGACAGGTAATTCAGGCTCCGACCATTCACGCACTCGTGAACTTCGTCACCGCCTTCGTACCCTCCGAAACCGCGTGCTTCGCCAACTCGCCAGGCAAGATCAGACGCACCGCCGTCTGGATCTCGCGACTCGTGATCGTAGGCTTCTTGTTGTAACGCGCCAAACGAGCGGCCTCCTGCGCAAGCTTCTCGAAGATGTCGTTGATGAACGAGTTCATGATGCCCATCGCCTTCGACGAGATACCAGTGTCAGGATGCACCTGTTCCAAAAACCGATTGAAGGCCGTCAGAAAAAGCCATTCCCCTTCGCCGTCTCAAACGCACCAGGACACCAACTCCCAAATCAGACACCAACGAAAGAAAAGAAACATGTACCAAAGCACAGCACCATACCTGCTTCAACACCTTGTAAATGTAAATCTTGTACGTCTCCACGCTCTTCTTCGACCGCTTCTTCTTCGCGTCGCCCTTGCTGTCGGCCTTGATCTTCTTCTCCGCCTTCTTCACCACGGGCTTCTTCTCGGCCTTGGACTTGCCGGCCTTCTGCTCCTCCGCAACCTTGGGCGCCATCGCAGAAACTGGAAATCGAACGGGAAAAACAAACAGGCAGCCTCGAATTCGAATACAAATGCGACCAACACACTGAATGGCGTATGGAAACTGGGAGCAATAGAGAAGTCGAGATGGTCCAAAATGCTTTATACCTGGGGGCCTGGCCAGAGCCAATGGGCGGGCTCGGTCTTCCTACCGAGGATCGAGGTTTCGGGCCGTCCGATCTGCATCGGACGGTGGAATTTCGAAACCGGGCTTGGCGCCAGGCGCTGCTTGTCCCCCTTCCCGCCCGAGCACTTCGAAGAGGAGGAGAGGGGAGTTCGAGAAATGGCGGGATGGCCAGGCAGTCATTTTTCAAAAACGCATAACTTATCGGTCTTCCCTGCCTTGCACTTGTTTAGAGCACCGGATGTTAGACAACGGAGGAGTTTTTGGGTTTGTTTTTAACATACAACCTTCCAGGGCTGCAACTAGGACATACCTAACATAGCCATGACAATCCATGGACTTAATCCCCGTCAAGACCAAGTGGAGGGACAAACCAACTCCTCATGTGCAAGCACAAAGAGTCCCCCATAGATTCCAATGGAAGTTCCTACCACTTGAAGGTAGTTTAACGGAGGAGTTTGACAAGTGAGGGAAGAGTTTGGGATCACCTTTTGGAAATCTTCGCTCTTCATGGATTACTCCATTTTTTCAATTAGATAAAATTTCCTATTATTGTGTTGGGGTTTAGATTATGATGTTAAAATCCTACAATTCCTTGATTGTGGTTCACAAAAAAATGCCCCAAACTACCACTCTCTAGTGCATCAAGCAACATTAAAAAAATAAAAGGATTTTGTTCAATGTCAACCGTGCCAAATTGTACTTGACTTCTAAAGATCCTTGCATGAATTTAGAATACTAAATTTGGGGCAATTTGTCATAGTGGAAGAAATGATGGTACACTACAAGAGGAGTTATTTTCTAACATGCTAGCACGTGCCAAAGAAGCTTTAAAAGTGGGATATCAAATTATAGTGGTTGGATGACCTTGTTCCGTATGACCAACAAAGAATGATGCCGTTCAAGATTTGATGCTCTTAGTATGTGTATTTAGGAATCTTGCTAAGCATTGCGGATTGTACAACTTCACAAATCTACCTTATATCAAAAATAAATGAGTAAATTGAACAAAAGGAAGACACTAACTATTCACAAGGAAATACATGATGTGCCATTGTATTTTTCAAAATTTTATTGCTAATATAGAAAAGTCATTATTGTTAGATAAATCCTGCCTACACTCTATATACAAAATGGGCAAGGGACTTACATCAGGTATATGGCCTACATACTGCATAATGGAAAAAATTAGAGGCACTGGAACAAACTATAATAAATCGACACTATAAACATATAGATGCAATAATTAAGTTGTTATGATCACTTAGAAGTTCATATGATCTTGAAGTTAAGAAGCATGTCAAATGAATGCTAGGCTAGGGTATTATTGTCAGGAAGTTGCATTCAAGATTTTTTGTTGAAAAGCCTTTGATTTGCATCGAGTCATATCTCCTACCTTCTACAAACAACAAACAATAGTCCATAGTAGAACTATATATACAGGAAAGGTTCACAAGGCATTGTGAATGGTGCTATAGCATGGGCAACAAATACACATCCAAACGTAGCCACAATCCTTATAAAAACAGTGTTGCGGCTTCTTACAAACGATGCATTGATGCTTTAGTCTTGAACGTTAGGGTCCATAGTTACTCTTTTCAAACCGAAGGCCTAGCTATTTAGCCTAGGGTACCTTAGATGTCTTCAACAAAGGACAAATTTGGTCCCCACTTATAGCAATTCAAAATTGCATGTGGGGCATAAGCTTGAGACCTATTTTTTCAATCTTTTCTCGATACATTATCTACATATTGACCAAGGATTGATCAAGTGGGATACTGAATGGCTTTTTCCACCATTTATGGCTAGACAACTTTGTAGAATACCTACCACGGAGTTGATCTTTGATATCTACTCCGCGCATATATTCTTGATATTGTAAATGTATTGGTGTAGGAGTGATTAGTTGCCTAGCATGTTTCTTCAATCTCCTAAACACTATTACTCCTAGACTTCAGGCATCAACATTTGTGCTCTACATTGTTACGAATTCTTTGTCCTTCTATGAAATAGACACCATTTGTCTGTCATAGTACACTCTTAGAATTACTTCCCCCGTCTTTCTTTTTCACAATGTTGGCTAAGCCCAAGGGGCATATATTCATGCTGTTAAATTTTACAGGTGGGAGATTGCAAGAAACACTTCACGTTTTTTACTCCAAAACGCAGTTTTTTTCCATAGAAGTGGCAGTACTATGTAGTACTACCAGTATTATGTTTTTGGGGAGCGCCTACAAATATAAACCATTGATTCAGGGCAACCGCAAATCTTGACAGTCAATTTAGTACTATGCAGTAGTATAGACTGCTATGAAGTATTGCAAAAGCCATTGGGAGCAAAAAATAGCAGAAAAGGGGTCTTTGGACCTTTTCATTTTTAGTAATTAAAAATAAATTAAAAAAATTAAATTAAAAAAATCCATTTTTCCTAACTTCAAGATGCTTCTTCTCAACCATTTCCATCTTTAGAAAAATTAAATTGTATTCTCTGCACGTGCGCAAAGGTAGTGCACTTTGAGTACATGTGGAAGGTGGACACTTTATTATTTTTGAAAATCCTCTTGTGAGCTTGTGTAACCTTAGTAGAACTCCTTGTTTCCAAATTTTCACCATCAAATTTGCATTTTTGGGTCAAAAATACTACTAAACCCCCCCAAAATGGCCAAGGTAGACATCCAATTGGGGGTAATTTAAAAATAGTAAACTAATTGGAAAAAATTGGAAAAAATTATTGAATGTTTGCAACTACTATATGTACCTTCATTTGAAATTTCATAGAAAATGGACATACAACGTGAAAATTATGAGCAAAAAACTACATGTCTAAGGCCAAGGGGACAAAAAAGAAGGACAAGTGTTTCTTGCAACAACCCAGTTCCAATTGCCCAAGTCTTGATGACCATGAGCTTATGAAAGAGATGCACAAATGAGAAAGCATTGTTAACTACCAGAATATGACCACAATTACATAGTCCAATGAACAATCTGGTGACAACTGCATGACCAAGCCACATTGGTCCAATACCTGTATCCTTCCCTAAATAAATTTTAATCTTCATTACAAAACAGGATTTAGAGCTAGCAAGGGCCCACACTTTGATTCCAAAGCAAGTAGGCTTGTCTTGCATAAACTGACAAATATGACAATATTTTCCTTTACATGGCATTATACATTCGTCAATAGTCAACATTCTCTCAAGGTTGTAGACTTTTCCAGACACTTTGACAGATTCCTCTAATAGCCACCTCATTTTTGCTAACCTATCAAAGAAAGGATGATGGAGATCTCTGATTATTTTTTCATTATCAGACAAATGTAAACAATGTGGGATTCCTTTCCATCGCGACAGAGACATAATGTTTGGTATTACTGCACAATGTAGGAATTCCTTGCTTTGATGTTTACTGTGGAAAATCACAAGAGACTTTAGAGGATGGATGATCATCACGTGGTGAGGCAAAATTGGGAAGACAAATTTTGTGCAAGACTTTTGCAATTGCAGACATCTGGTTGTATTAGACAACTTCTTCTCTTCCATTGAGCTCTTCACAAATTAGAGGATTGGGAGACATTTGTTGTTGAGACCATCAAATCAGACTGCATTGAATTGCCATTTTTTTTTACAAGTACCAAAGATTTCAACAAATTCAAGGAAGGTATATTAGATTAGAATTTAGCGCCACCTGCAATGCCAAGGTCCTTCATGGAGGAAAGAATGTAGCCAATGAATCTATTCCCAAAGTAGAATAAGACCCTCAATCCAGAAGCTCATACATAGATGAACATCACCTATCAGTACGCAAGGAAAAAGGGCAAGCTTCCAATGTTAGAGGAGATTCCAAACTTTTCAAGTCATGAAAAGATGCAAGTCACGACAATAGTGGAGGCTAGAGGTGTGATTTTGGAGACATCAAAGTCGGGGGAGAAGAAAGAGCAATTAAGGGAAAAGGAGGAAAACCAAGGAAGAAGCAAAGGACAGTTGTTACAAAGAGCAACCAAAACAATTTGGGTCAAGCCACGGATTGAGAAGACCTTGGACATATCCCCGCCAATGACAAGATCTCAAAAGATGGCAAAGCAAATTCGTTTGGAGGAGGAGACAACAAATATGATTTGACAAATAATTGACGAAGTTGACATGGATGATGAGCCTAGAGAGGACCTTGTTGCCTCAGAATCACAATACTATGTTGATTATTTTGACACTTGGCTACCTATTTTAAATGAAGGCCTAGAATTTGAACCACTTGTATTGTCCAAGAGAAGAACATCATGGCAAGTCTTGATTCCAAATCGGTTTCTGAGCGATGGGAGCTTCAAGTCTGGGTATATGCCAACTTAGACTACGGGTATTGTTGTAGAGGAATATAACAAAGGTACAAGAGGACACATCAGTCTATGATTTTGGAGACCTTGGTACTAATATGCATTTGAATGAAGCATAATTCAAGGTGGCGCTCCAACATGACATTAGCGCAGTGGGAAGTCACGGTGGCAAGGTTGGTTGGGAGACAAAATATGCTTATATACAACTATAAAATCCAAAGCCACGTGGTGGTTGCAACTTGCAAGAAAGACCAATCGTTTTTGGTAGCGTGTTTTACAATACTCAATTTTTTCCCGGGAGTGTTGTATAACTAGAAAAAAAAATTCAATTTTTTTTTAATGTATACATCTTTAAGAAGAAGGTACTGTAAAAAGGAAAAGCATAGAAAAAATCTCTAAATAGGAGAATTAGAAAAGTCTCAAGAACTAGCAAAATCTCAATAAAATAGGTACTTTCACATTTTAATTTGTAAAAAACAAGAAAAAAAACTAAAAAAAAATTAAAATTATCAATTTAAAAGAACTTCATGATAAAGAAATTTCATCAAAAGAATCATCTTAAAACTATCTTCAATGTTCAAAAATGCATGTGGAAAGGAGCTCTATTAGCACACATGTGGAAGATATAAAATAAACTATTTTTAAATTCCTTTTGATAGAAACATGACTTTCTACTATGGAAATAAACCACAAAAATTTCAACTATAGATCACTAATTTTGGGTACTCCCCAATACTAAAAAACCCTAAATCGCAAGGTGTGACATTGTGACAAATTAGCTAAATAGAAATTTAAATATAAAATGATTTTTTTTCTTAAAGTTTAAAAAGGATTTAGGTACTATCAAGTTATCCATCTCCAATTAAAATTTCAAGTTAACAAAGTTCATGCTTAAAAAGTTATAGTAGATGACAAGGTAGTCACTCTCATTGAGACGCAAAATAATACCAGTCTTTTTTGCAATCATCCCACGTCAAGGCTTAGTGCACGAGGCTGACAAAAGCAATGTTTAGCTGGAATCTTCTGCCAATGGCAGCACAATTCTTGTGCTCGAGTCAAAGACTTTGCCAAGACATGTTGAGGATTGTAACAATGACAAAGATGAAGGCGATCGGAGGACACGGAAGCAGAGTGTTCTATTCTTGACAACACAGAAGAAGATGAATGCGATGATGGTAAGGCATCAACTAGACGAACTCTATATCCAAAGGTGAAAATTGACCTTCCTAGATACATGATTGCTACGACAAGAGATTGTGAGGGTCCAAAAATTGAAGACTCTAGCAAATTAGATTGGTTAGGGACGTTTTCTAATTTTGAAAAGAGTAACTATGGACCCTATCTTTCATCCTATGGGCTCACCCTATGACCGCATATAGGGCAAAATCATCCCTTTTCAACCCTTTTTCTAGTACATTAAAAGCAGTACATGCATATTCAGGCCCTTGTCAATAAGATTGGTGTACAAAATCAACCAAACTGTGCAGAATCAGCCATATATAGATACAAAAGGTGTCCTTGGCTTGCCGATTCTGCCACATTATTTAGTACATTATATATATTGTATATATGGCATACAATCTGGGATGTATTGTCTTCGTGAGTCAATTACAAGAAATGGCGCCATGTACTAGAAAAATGCGGAGCAAAGAAAATAATTGCAAATCATTGAACAAAAGCTACAATGAATTATTTAGATTGTATTGAATGAAGAAATTTGTGAAAATTGATTCAATGTGAATTTCCTACTCTTGAATGTTGTAAAATTATTCTAAAATTAAATACTATCAAGATCATGAAGCAACAGCCTCTTGTTGGAAGACTGTATTGACACAAAAATCTACTTCAATCAAGTATAAATTGTAGCAAACTCTATTCAATTTGCTACTCTTGTTGTACAAATGTGCTAAACAAACTACCGAAATCATATGCTAAATCTACTTCAAAGAATTATTTGGAGACGTATTACCAGAAAGCATAGAAGCTGCAGTAGCTGCATCGGGAATCGTTATTTAAATGGTGCAGTTCGTGAAATTCCCCTAAAAAATTATGCTCCCAATTGAATGAGTATTTGTCACATTGTATGTAGGCCCTGCAAGAGCTCTATGATTCTGCATCAAATTAGTAACTTCATTGAAGATATCATTATGCTCCCAAAAATCGTCATCACTAAGATGATTTAGTTGATCACTATTTGAACAAACAACTAGAGCTTGATCATTTGATCCTCCTACGGAATTGGTTGTTATTGCACACAATATATGTGTAGAAATAGTTGTTGATAGCAAGGTCGCCTCTGTAGACAACTTTTGTGGAGAAATTTCTTTCTCTGCAATTGTCGATGGCACAATCACTAAATAACTATCACCAAAAATAGGAGCATTAGCTATATTGAAACCTTGGAGTTGTTTGAAGTGGTCTTATTCAAACTTCGACGCCGCCTCCCACAAAACATCTCCACCACTACTAGGCACTACCAAAGCAACATTTTGAAGAGCTCTCATGATAATCCCGTCGAAATCCACGTCATAATGCATATAACCTTCCCTAGAAGTATGACCCATCATTCTCATCCCTAATTTGGAATGCACTTCCATGGCATTCAATTGGCATATCGTGGTAACCCTTGCACTCTTGTTTGAATAGTTGCCCTCATGTGCACCAAGAAGAGAAGCAATCATCATCTTCAACCACTTTGCTATCATCTTAATTCCTAGTCTCTTCTTTGCGTACCACACTCTAGATTCCTTCAGGTTCACATGATCATTGATAGTGAGCAAAATGTCATGGATCAATAAATCAACGGCCAACACTCCGATCACAACACCATCATACAACCTTCAAACCCCACAAGAATGACCTAAATGAAATGCCAGACGAACACCGAGTGGATTCATAGCAACCTTGGTGATATTATTCCCATTGGATCAATCATTCCTTTACATTACAAAATACCGCATAAGGGATAGATCCCAAACACAAGCCTTAAGTAGCACCAAGGTTCCACCCTTCTTCCCTAACCACCGTAACCGCTAAGCCAAGCACCCTTGCTCCCTTAACCGTCCAAGTCCAACTGTTACGACGGACCGGTGGACCGGTGTTCGTAACATTACCCCCCCCTTAACGTTGCGTTTTCTGACTGGGTCGTGGCGCTTGAGGGTGAAGCATGTGAAACTTTGCTACTATATCAGGGGCGCTCTCGAGGTTTGAAGTCGGCTCCCACGAATTTTCTTCTGGACCGTATCTTGCCCACAAAACTAGATATTGCAATTTTTTCCAGCATCCAAAAAATCTTGAATCCAAGATTTGCTGGATGTTACAGATCGGCTTGACCAAGAAGTCGATGCTCTACTTAGATTGCATTCAAAGCAAACCAACACTAAATCACCACCAAGTTACAATAATGACAATGAGAATCACACTTACACATTGTATCCAAAATCATATTATCTTCATTACACAAAATGTCAAGTGAGGAACAAGCCTCCTCACTTGACTATTAAAGGGAAGGGAGAGGCCAACTAACCCAACCGCTACAACCGTTTCCTTGTTACGAACAGGTTCGTAACATTACCCCCCCTTCTAGGTTGGGGCCCCGGTGCCGTTGGATGGAGTTTATGAAAATCAGCAATCGCCTCCGGTGCGTTTTCAAGATTGTCCGCCGGCTCCCACGAATTCTCCTCCGGGCCATAGCCCTCCCATGACACCAAGTAGTGGAGTTTTTTCCAACGACCGAATAAACATGAATCAATAACCTTGTGCACCTCCCACTCCACATCTCCAATTGGGGTAATAATCGGCGGAGGTGGTATGCGGCAACGTCCGGGAATGGTATCCTCACGATATTTTTCAAGTAGAAAAACATGGAAAACATTGTGAATACGCAATGTCTTAGGTAGTTTTAACCGGTAAACGAGATCGGAGAGTTTAGCTATTATTGAAAACGGTCCAAGAAACTTAGAAGCTAATTTATGAGAGGGCTCTGTAGTTGCAATATTTTCATGGCGCAAGAGGACTTTGTCACCTGGTTGAAAGGTTGGTTGTAGTTGTACCCCTCGGTCGTAATTTCGCTTAGCTTGTTCCCCCGCAATCAAAATCATAGTTTTGAGTTCCTCATGAACTTGTTGTAGATGTCGAACCCGGTCCTCGGTCGCTGGAACAGTGGATGTTGTAGGTATAGAAAACGATAATGCCGGGTGGTAACCGTATGTGACATAGAACGGAGAGAACCCTGTTGCCGAATGGCAGGCGTTGTTATAGGCAAATTCAGCTAATGGCAATAGATCCGCCCAATTATCTTGACGCTTTGTCGTGAACATTCGAAGAAATTGTTCAATTACTTGATTCACCCTCTCCGTTTGGCCATCCCCTTGGGGATGAAAAGCCGTCGTTGGTGATGGCTGGATCTTAAGGAGTTCACATAGTCTACGCATAAATTTTGACACAAAAACGGAGCCCCTGTCTGATATGACCTCCTCCGGCATGCCATGATATTTCCATACATTATTTAAATATAACGATACAGTGTCATTGGAGTCAATGGTCTCCTTTGTAGGTACAAAATGAGCTAGTTTAGTATTCTTATCAACAACCACTAGGATAGAGTCATACCCTTTGCTTTGGGGTAGTTTAACGATGAAGTCCGTAGAAACCCGCTTCCATGGAGCATGAGCGGCTGGAATCGGTTGTAGTAGGCCATATCGAGGATGACGTGTTGATTTTGACCTCTGGCACAAATCGCGCCCATCAACATATTGATGCACATAACGACAAACAATAGGCCAATAAAAAATTCTAGTTACCAATTCTAAAGTTTTAGCCCGGCCTTGATGTCCCGCGGCGGGAGCGTCATGCCTCGATCGCAATATTTGTCGCCGAAGTTCGTCATTGTTTGGCACATATATCATGTCTTTGAACCAAAGAATTTCATTTGTGAGGTTATATTCTTGAAATCGTCGACGGATGTCATGCGGGCTCTTTTTTAATCCCCCTTTTAGAATTGCCAATAGTGGTTGCAATGCGGGGTCTTCGTCAATGCATAGTTTTATTTGTTCTAGAATTTGAGCATCGCTCCAAACGGGGTCACAGTCCTCCAATGATGCCAAACGTAGAAGGGGGCGATTCTCTTCATGTCGGCCTTCCATGAGATCAACCCTTCTTGAGAGGGCATCTGCACGCCCATTTAATGAACCCGGCCGATGTTGGATATCAAAGTCAAACGCGGATAAGAATTCTGACCATCGAGCTTGTCTTCTATTTAATTGCTTCGTAGTCATAAAGTACTCCAAATTTTTATGATCCGAAATTACACGGACTTGATGAGGTGACCCCTCCAAATACACCCGCCAATCCTGGAAAGCTAAAATAATACTTAGGAGTTCTTTGTCATAAATGTCGTAGTTCTGTTCAGCGGGAGACATTTTAGAACTCCTGTATGCACACGGATGTAAGTGACCGTCATCCCTGTGCTGCGAAAGAATTGCACCTGTTGCCATGTCTGACGCATCCGTTTCAACTATAAAAGGCCGTGCAAAGTCAGGATGGAGTAGTACCGGTGCTTGAAGAAATCTTGATCGTAGGTCGATGAATGCTTGACTTGCTTGTAGGTCCCATTCAAATTGTTTGTTCTTTTGAGTTAGAATAGTGAGAGGAACAGTAATCTTGGAATAATCACATATAAACCGGCGGTAAAAATTCGCAAATCCAAGGAAGGCTTGAATTTCCTTAACCGAGGTTGGAACGGGCCAATCTCTAATAGTTTGCACCTTGTCTGGACACATTTCAAGTCCTTTAGCCGAGACAATCATTCCCAAAAATTCAACGGAATGCTGATGGAATTGACATTTGGATTCTTTAGCATATAGTCCATGTTCCTGTAATCTTTGTAATACGTCCCTTACCACTTGCCGATGCTCTTCAAGATTCTTTGAAAAATTAAGATGTCATCCAAGTATATAACAACAGATATGTCCAAAAGGTCCTTAAAAATATCTTGCATTAACGATTGAAATTAAGCAGGGGCATTAGTCAACCCAAACGGCATAACTAAATATTCAAATAATCCGTACCGCGTTTTAAAAGCCGTTTTGAATTCGTGGCCCGCAGCCATACGAAGTCGATGATAGGCTTGTCGAATGTCCAATTTGGAGAAAATCGTAGCCCCTACCAACCGGTCAGTGAGCTCTGGGATAAGGGGTAGGGGATAGCGGTTCCGCACGGTAACCTTGTTGAGATTCCGGTAATCTATACAAACCCGAATTGAACCGTCCTTTTTCCGAGCGAACACAATAGGTGCTGAAACAAGAGACTTGGACCTTCGAATCCACCCCTTGCCTAAATTCTCGTCTAAATACCTCCGTAGCTCCTCCAGCTCCACCGGGGACATTGGCCGCAACCCAGTGTTACGGGGCTCTTGTCCTTCTTTAAATTCAATCTTCATATCGCAAGTCCTATGGGCTGGCAACTCATTGGATGCCACCTCACTGAAAGCTGCTTTTAAATCATGATATTCTTCTGGAATAGAAGAAGATAGTGGAGTATCCACCTCGGAAATCTCGAGTGCATAAATTTCTGCCTCCTTTGCCGAAAGACGAAAAGCTGCCTCAGAAACCAATGCATGCTTTGGAGCAATTAATTTTGAAAGTTGTTTTTCTGCCTTGAAATTCAATTCATGTTGTCCTTGAGCTCGCACCAAAACATTCCGTCCTTGATTGGAGTCCCCCGTGCCCAAAACCTCCATATTTTTCCCAAAAAACATTTCTTGTTTCGCCTTTGGATTCTCCTCCGAATTTGTGAATTGGGAACTTCCGTGGCACTCCATAGCTTTGCAATTTTCTTTTTTCTCCTTGCACCCCATGCCCCATGCACCAAGCCTGACAATATGGGGAATCAAATACCACACTTTGTTGAGACCACCGAATAGTCGGGTCATGACGGATTAACCATGGAATGCCTAAAATGCATGGATACTTGCTTGTATTCGTGACATCTGCTACCAATCTTTCACGATGATCTCCAATGATAACCTCCACAATAGCCTCGTGGGTTATAAGCCTGGAGCTGATCATTCGGCCATCAATCACCCTAACTTCACGCGGCACCGGCTTTAGTTGCAGCTCCGCATTACATTGTTTCGCAAACTTGGGATGCATGAATATTCCTGTGGCTCCCGAATCCACTAACGTGAGACCTGGGACGGAATTGAGCTGTGCATCCAACGTCACATGTGCACTAGGGTCAATAGTGGCACGTAAGCACAACGGATCTAATCCGCAATTTACCTCCTTCGAAACCTCGACATCCGTATTCGACCATATGTTACTCCATTGTAAATTCTCCCAAGCGGCCGACTCAAGAGGCCGCTCCACAATATTGCCCACCTTCCTTGTTGCGTCCAGCGTGGGTGTCTTGTGGATGATGGCAGCGGCAGTTTGCACAGTGCCCGGGTACTGAAAATTTTCCTTCAGTCCCGGGCTTTCTCTTTTCCCGAAGAGGTGCCTTCCGCTTCAATGGTGGCAGAGATCGACAAGGGCTTTGAGGGATTCGTGGAGCAACGCGATCGAATATGACCTACTCCACCGCAACCCCAACAACATCCTTGGCGTTGATATTCTTGCCGTTCCACCGCCGTTTTTGCCAAGGCTGTAGAAGGAGTACGCACCGCTCCAAGCTCCATCGGCACCGGCCCGGAGGTATTTGAGTTAGATTGTACCTTCCCCAGTGCATCTCGTGGCAAAGTTGTTGGGGAGCGGAAACTTGAAGTCTCAAAAGGTGAACGGCGGTTTTGACGCCGGCCCCATAATCTCTCATCGATTCGGGATGACATTGCCATCCAATCTTGTAGCCGGCGTGGTTGAGTCTCCGCCGTCGCCACCGAATCCAAAATCTCATCCTTGAGTCTTCCACGAAAGCGAGCTACCAAACTGGATTCATTCCAATCGAGTAGCGCCGCGCATTCATTAAACATAGAAATATAATTTGCGACTGACCTAGTTTGTCGAAGCTTCCCTATGTGATCCTCCGCATTGCTCCGACGGTCAATATCCCCATATACGGAAATCACGGACTCCCGAAAAGCTTGGTAATCGCCCAATAACTCGTGATCACGCTCCTCGTCCAAAGCTTGGAGAAGAGGCATAGCCCAATTTTGTGCCGCTCTAGTCATATACGAAAGCGCATAAGCTACCTTATTTGCATCAGAGCTATAAGTGCGCGGTTTACCTCGAAATACAAGACGGAGTTGTGCAAACCACCGGTAAACTTCATTTCCCTTCTTTCCGGAAAAAATTTTCGGTTCCGCTACCTTCGATTCTTTGAGTTCCACATTGGATTCCGCACACCTCCCTCCTAACACCCCTCCACTATTGGAGACGGGAGAGACCACCGGTCGTGGTCCTTGCGCTGCTCGACTCGAAATCTCTTGTATCAATTGAGGAAGTGTGGCTTGGAACACACTTTGGATTTGTTGTTGGATGAAGGCCGCCCACTCCGACTCCATCCCATCCGGCATCAATTCTTCCCCCAGTTGGACCACCGGTGGTACTTGATCCATCGAAGGAGATTAGGGTTCCGAATTAAATAATCCTACAAAATCTCTCATGGTAACGGCCGTTGTCCAAAGCCATCAATGCACCTTCAACGTGGAAATCCGAATTAGAGCATGGACTTTGCATGACTTGACATTATGTTACGGATCGGCTTGACCAAGAAGTCGATGCTCTACTTAGATTGCATTCAAAGCAAACCAACACTAAATCACCACCAAGTTACAATAATGACAATGAGAATCACACTTACACATTGTATCCAAAATCATATTATCTTCATTACACAAAATGTCAAGTGAGGAACAAGCCTCCTCACTTGACTATTAAAGGGAAGGGAGAGGCCAACTAACCCAACCGCTACAACCGTTCCCTTGTTACGAACGGGTTCGTAACACTGGACCTCATATTCCAAGTCGCTGTCAGGAGTGACAATTGGTGGTGGAATTGTGTGACGTCAACCCAAGGTGGTGTCCTCACAATATCGTTCAAGTAGGATAACATGGAACACATCATGAATACGTAAAGTCTTTGGCAGCTTCAGACGGTACACCACATCCGAGAGTTGAGATATTACTAAGAAAGGGCCTAAAAATTTAGATGACAACTTCTTTGATGGAGCAGTTGTGACAATGTTGTCATGTCGAAGAAGGACTTTGTCTCCTACTTGAAAAGTTGGCTGCATTTTTACACTTCTGTCATACAATCGTTTAGCTTGTTCACCTGCCATTTGAATCATGGTTTTTAATTCTTCGTGGACTTGTTGCAATAGGAGAACTCGATCTTCTGCAGCTGGAACGGTGGATGAAGTCGGTGTCATGAAAGAAAAGGATGGGTGATATCCATACATTGCGTAAAAAGGAGAGAATCCAGTTGCCGAATGGGAGGCATTATTATATGCAAATTCCGCAAGAGGAAGTAGCTCCGCCCAATCATCCTGGCGTCTAGTGGTAAACATTCTTAAAAACTGTTCAAGCACCTGGTTTACTCTCTTAGTTTGACCGTCTATTTGCGGATGAAACGTAGTTGTTGGAGATGGTTTAATTCGAAGTAGGTCAGATAATCTCCTCATAAATTTTAATACAAATACCGGCCCGCGATCCGATATCACTTCATCTGGTGTTCCATGATGCTTCCAAACATGGTGTAAATATAAGGATGCAGTCTTTTGAGAATCAATACTCTCATTTGTGGGAATGAAATGGCCGAGCTTCGTATTCTTATCCACCACGACCATCACGGAGTCGTATCCTCCACTAATAGTTAGCTTTACTATAAAATCAGCCGAAATACGTTTCCATGGTACATGAGCAGCTGGAATGGGTTGCATGAGCCCATAACATGCATGATGCGTTGGTTTAGAGCGTTGGCAAATGTCACAGCCATCAACATAGCGATGAACATACCGTCGAAGAGTCGGCCAATAAAAATTTCTTGTGACCAATTCTAAAGTCTTTGCTCGTCTTTGGTGACCCGCAGTTGGAGCGTCATGTTTGGACCGGAGAATTTGCCGCTGGAGCTCTTCATCCTCTGGTACATATATACGGTCCTGAAATTGGAGGACCCCATCATTGAAAGTATATGCTTGAAGCCGGCGGCGAATATCCCCCGAAATTTGATGCGAGTCCTTATCAAAAATTGCAAGGATTGGTTGAAGCATTGAATCTTCTGCAGTAGCGACCTTTAAATGTTTAAGGATGCGATCATCGTCCCGAACTAGTTGGCAAGATTCCAGGGCTACCAACCGTAAGAGAGGTTGTTGTTCTTGATTTTTCCCCTCCATGAGATCAATTCTTCTAGAAAGGGCATCAGCTCTTTCATTCAAGGAGCCCGATTGATGTTGTATTTCAAAGTCAAATGTAGACAAAAATTCTGACCATCGAGCTTGTTGTCTATTTAATTGCTTAGTGGTGAGGAAATATTCTAAATTCTTATGGTCGGAAATTACTTGAATGTGATGCGGAGATCCCTCCAAATACACACGCTAGTCTTGAAATGCTAACACCACACTGAGAAGTTCTTTATCGTAGATCTATTGTAGTTTTGTTCTACAGGGGACATCTTTGAACTTCGATATGCACATGGATGCAAATAACCGTCCTCCCCATATTGTGAAAGAATTGCACCTGTTGCCATGTCAGAGGCGTCGGTCTCAACGACAAATGGTTTATCAAAGTTGGGATGAACTAATATTGGTGCTTGAATAAATTTGGATTGAAGATCTTTGAATGCAAGATCCATCTGGGGCGTCCATAAAAAATGTTGATTCTTTCGTGTCAATGCTATAAGAGGCATAGCCACCTTTGAATAGTCCTCTATAAACCTGCGGTAGAAATTTGCGAATCCAAGGAAAGCTTGAACTTCTTTCACCGAGGTCGGAATCGGCCATTCTTGAATAGTTTGAACTTTATCACGGCACATTTCAAGTCCCCTCGCCGAAACTGTCATACCCAAGAATTCAACGGACTGACGATGAAACTCACACTTTGATTCTTTGGCATAAAGTCCATTCTCTTGTAGCCGCCGTAACACTTCACAAACAACTTGGCGATGTTCTTCCAATTTTTTTGGTAAAATAAGAATATTGTCTAAATATATAACCACCGAAATATCTAAAAGATCACCAAAAATATTTTGCATATGTGATTGAAACTGAGCTAGAGCATTTGTTAATTCGAAAGGCATTACCAAATATTCGAAAAGGCCATAGCGTGTCTTGAAAGCCGTTTTAAACTCATGGCCCAACGCCATGCGAACTTGATGATAAGCTTGTCGTATGTCCAACTTAGTGAATATTTTTGCTCCCACTAAACAATCGGTGAGCTCCGGGATTAAAGGTAGAGGATAACGATTTTTTATCGTAACTTTATTAAAGTTACGATAGTCCACGCAAACCCTAATGGAACCATCCTTTTTTCGAGCAAATACTATTGGCGCTGAAACTGGGGATTTGGACCTCCGGATCCACCTCTTTCCCAAATTTTCTTCTAAATACTTCCGAAGCTCTTCCAGTTCTATAGGGGACATAGGTCTCAAGCCAGTGTTATGTGGCTCTTGCCCTTCCTTAAACTCGACCTTCATGTCTGACATGCCATGATTTGGTAATTCAATTGAGGCGTCCTCGCTAAAAGCCCCTTGCAAGTCATTGTATTCAAACGGAATTGAGGTATCCAAAGGCTCTGGAACCCCAACCTTACTACATTCCGAAATTTCTAAAGCATAAATTTCCGCCTCTCTAGCAGATAACCGGAAGGCCGTGGCTGAGACAAAGGCATGCCGGGGGGCCGTTAACTTTGATGAAGTCGAATCCGTTATTGTAATGTCCTTGAGTTTATCATTGGTGCTTGCCTGCCCAGTTGCCATTTGCATCACCATGCCGGCCCCTCTTCGAAAAAAAACCATGAGACGGCCCGGCCGGCTCCAACATCGATGCTTCTTGATCAGACCTCGACTCAAGACTTCCGTTGGTCCCCTGGGACGAGTCTGGCAGCTCCAAGCCCAACGCTTCCCATTTCTTCCCAGATTGTGGCTCCAAGGCTTCAGCGATTTCTTGGAGTGGATCCAATTTCAATGCTTCAAGTCCATCGGTGGTGTTATCTTCTCCATCGCTGGCCAGGGTACGGTGCGACTTGGCCAATGGGCCCCAGCCTCAATTTCCAAACTCATTGATACTTATTCTTGTCAAAATTGGCACTTGATCAATGTCGTCCCGATTGTCGGGCTCATTTTTTATTTTTGTTGCTACAATAGGCACTTGTCGATCAATACAATTACGGTGGCAATAAGGAGAGTCAAACATGACCTCTCGTCGTGACCAACGAATTGTCGGATTGTGGCCAATGAGCCAAGGGATACCCAAAATGCAAGAATATCGTCCCGTGTTGGTGATATCCGCCAATAATGTTTCTCGATGACTTCTAATGATGAGCTCCACTTGAGCCTGGTGTGTGATAAGACCCGAATTAATAATTCATCCATCAATCACCCGAACTTCTCGTGGCCTAACTTTGGGTTGTATAATAGCCTTGTACTGCGCCGCAAACATGGGTGCATAAACACCCCAGTGGCTCCCGAATCTATCAAGGTGAGAGCTGGAAGAGAATTGATCTTGGCATCTAATGCAAGATGCGCATCTGGGTCGATGGCGCGCAAATAAAGGGAACTAGACATTCCTTCTTGGGCTTTTGGAAATTCCATGAGAGCCCCGTCTTGGAACAATCCTCCTCTCGGTATCGGTATTGTAGCTGCTGCACTCTGAATCGTACCCGAGTACTGAATCACATTGCTCAGTCTCGGGCTGCACCTTTTCCCGAGACCGATATTCCCAATTCCGTTGTTGCTGCGAAGGATAAGGGTCGAGATGGATTTGTGGGGCATTTTGCACGTACGTGACCAAGCTCCCTACAACCCCAACATCGGCCTTGCTGTTGGTATTCAAGTCTTTCGGTTGTTGTCTTTGCCAGAGCTGGAGGCCCACGAACTGCTCCAAGTTCCATGGGTACCGGCCCCGAGGTCATAGAATGCGACTGAAATTTTTCCACTGGGTCTCGAGGAGGGAAAGATGAAGTCTTCACATTGGGAGAATCCGTTGATGACTGACGAGTCTGTCGCCGACTCCAAAGTCGTTCATTGATATGGGAAGCCATCGCCATCCACTCGTGCAACCGGCTTGGTTGGGTCTCTGCGGTAGCCACCGAGTCTAGAATATCATCCTTGAGCCCACCGCGGAATCGCGTTATCAAACTGGACTCGTTCCAATCGATTTGAGCAGCATACTCATTAAATGTAGAAATATACGTTGCCACGGACCCTATCTGTCGAAGCCTTGCTAGACGATCTTCGGCGTTGCCTCGTCAATCCAGATCACTGTAAACATCAATAATCGCCTCTCTAAATGCAGCATAATCTTCCAATAACTCATGCTCTCTTCCCTCGTCAAGTGCCTGCAAGAGAGGCATGGCCCAATTTTGTGCAGCTCCTGCCATATATGAGAGTGCAAACGCCACTTTGTCTGCATCAGAATGATATGTTTGAGGCTTTCCGCGGAACACTAGTCGGAGTTGTGCAAACCAACGATATACCTTGTTGCCCTTCTTTCCCGAAAACCTCTTTGGGTCTGCCACTTTAGATTCTCGAACTCCATCATCGAATTGCGTGTTGTGCTTCCCCATTTCTTGACAGCTCCTATCATTCCCTAGGTTTGCATTCGAAGAAGACCCCGGTCGCGGTCCTGCAGCCGCTTGCTCAGTAATTTGTCTGACTATGTGTGGAATTGCCGCTTGAAGAACGTGTTGTACTTGCTGTTGGATGAGTGCCGCCCAATCCGGTCCCACTTCTTCAGAGATTGGAAGGTTTCCGGGCTCCACCAATCCTTCTTGGTCCATTGTGGACGCCTAGCCCTAACCGCTCAAACTGCCTGCCTGCGAAAAAAGCAAAAAGCAAAGATCCCAAGCAATAGACCTGTGCCCATGGGCTTGAGCAATTTTTCCATTGGATTGGCCCTCCGTAATCACCCAGCACAATCTTCTTCGAAGAAGACAAAGCGATACAGTATCCAGCTATCTACCTTCGACCACTGTCAGCCTCGATTTTCCCATCGAACTGGCCCAGTATGGCCCAGTAATCATTCAACTCATTAACCACCCATTGAATTGGCTCAGTAATCACTCAGCCTAGTATAAAATCAGCCCAGTAATCAGTAAGTTAATCACTCATTGGACTGGCACCATAACCACTCAGCTCAGCCATCTCCGAAGAGACCAAAAATCAAAGAGCACAATTACAGATTGCAATTATCAGACTGCAGACTCCATTAATTAATCTATTAATGTTTTCAATCTTATGGAAGAAAGCTACTGTACTGCTGCATCATTAATCCATAAACTATTGAATCATGCTAACTGATCGTCAAACTTGACTGAAGTCATGAGCGAAGCAGTGACCGATTGGGATGCGGTATTATGTCCTGGATCAATAAATCAACGGCCAACACTCCGATCACAACACCATCATACAACCTTCAAACCCCACAAGAATGACCTAAATGAAATGCCAAACGAACACCGAGTGGATTCATAGCAACCTTGGTGATATTATTCCCATTGGATCAACCATTCTTTTACATTACAAAATACCGCATAAGGGATAGATTCCAAACACAAGCCTTAAGTAGCACCAAGGTTCCACCCTTCTTCCCTAACCACCGTAACCGCTAAGCCAAGCACCCTTGCTCCATTAACCGTCCAAGTCCAACTGTTACGACGGACCGGTGGACCGGTGTTCGTAACACAAAAGAAAAAGATGACAAAGTGACTCTTTATTACTCCATTTCGGCCAATGAGACATGTATGTCTTGAATGTTTGAACGAGATCAGGGTGATTGCAATTAATTGAGCGCCTCATTTTTTCAGGCTGTCAGTAAAGTAGGTCAACTTTGTGATTCTTGGTCTCCCTCTTATTGAACCTGATACATCTACTATTGATATTATCCTGGTAAATTGTGAAGTTGCAATCCAGTATATTATAGAGCTTAGTGTGTGCTCGAACACAAAAATTGTGTACAGTGGGGCCCCAATCAAAATGGCGTTTGCGAAATCGCAGGGAAGGAAATTTTGCATTTGCCAACTTTGACAGCCTCCCGGGGGCTCAAATATTGATCTTTGACTATGAAATTTTTACCATAGCATCATCTTTAAGTTAATTATATGTGTACCAAATTTCCAAGGCCAGATGATTTACACAAAAAAGGGGATTTGAAATCTCCCAACATGTGTAGCCGTGAATTTTTTTTTCACTACTGCCAACTTTGACACCCTCCCAAGGACTGAATTTTTTTTAATTTTTCTATGAAATTTTTGTCATAGGACCATCTATATGTTGATTACATGTGTGAAAAATTTCAAGTCCAAAAGACCCCCACAAAATTAGATATTCAAAATCTCCCAACATGTGTAGTTGTGAGAAACAATTTCACTACTACCAACTTTGACACTATCCCAAGGGTTGAAAAATTGTTTATTTACCATGAAATTTTTATGATGACATAAACTCTATGTCAATAACATGTGTTCCCAATTTCAAATTCAAAAGAGTCACACAAAAAAATATATGCTAATTCAACCAATGGGGATCTTTTGGACTTGAAATTTTTGACACATGTAATCAACATATAGATGGTCTTATGACAAAAATTTCATCGAAAAATTATCAAAAATTTAGTCTTTGGGAGGGTGTCAAAGTTGGCAGTAGTGAAAAAAATTCACGGCTACACATGTTGGGAGATTTTGAATATCTTTCATTGTGTTAATCATCTGGCCTTGAAATTTGGAACACTTATAATTAACTTAAAGATGATGATATAGTAAAAATTTCATAGTCAAAGATCAATTTTTGAGCCCTCGGGAGGCTGTCAAAGTTGGCAAATGCAAAATTTCCTTCCCTGTGATTTCGCAAACGCCATTTTGATTGGGACCCCACTATACAATATAATAAGCTACTCATAACACACAAGCCATTTCCTTTGGTCAATTTTGCATATAATTGGAGATGCCAATAATTGTTGTCCCATTTTATATGTGAGAGGAGTGGTGAATTTTCTTTTGCGACCTATCCTTGTTTTTACACACACTTTTTTGAAATGTGGATCATCAATGATGTAGAACTTTTCCGCCACTCTCTTACTTTCCACATCATTGGCTTCTAATTTTTCATTGATAATCCTAATAATAGCACGAAGCAGAGTCACAAGAGTTTCACCAGGGCTAAGTAGCTAGGCCTTCAGTTTGAAAAGAGTAACTATGGACCCTAACGTTCAAGACTAAAGCATCAATGCATCGTTTGTAAGAAGCCGCAACACTATTTTTATAAGGATTGTGGCTACGTTTGCATGTGTATTCGTCACCCACGCTATAGCACCATTCACAATGCCTTGTGAACCTTTCCTGTATATATAGTCCTACTATAGACTATTGTTTGTTGTTTGTAGAAGGTAGGAGATATGACTCGATGCAAATCAAAGGCTTTTCAACAAAAAGTCTTGAACGCAACTTCCTGACAATAACACCCTAGCCTAGCATTCATTTGACATGCTTCTTAACTTCAAGATCATATGAACTTCTAAGTGATCATAACAACTTAATTATTGCATCTATATGTTTATAGTGTCGATTTATTATAGTTTGTTCCAGTGCCTCTAATTTTTTCCATTATGCAGTATGTAGGCCATATACCTGATGTAAGTCCCTTGCCCATTTTGTATATAGAGTTTAGGCAAGATTTATCTAACAATAATGACTTTTCTATATTAGCAATAAAATTTTGAAAAATACAATGGCACATCATGTATTTCCTTGTGAATAGTTAGTGTCTTCCTTTTGTTCAATTTACTCATTTATTTTTGATATAAGGTAGATTTGTGAAGTTGTACAATCCGCAATGCTTAGCAAGACTCCTAAACACACATACTAAGAGCATCAAATCTTGAACGGCATCATTCTTTGTTGGTCATACGGAACAAGGTCATCCAACCACTATAATTTGATATCCCACTTTTAAAGCTTCTTTGGCACGTGCTAGCATGTTAGAAAATAACTCCTCTTGTAGTGTACCATCATTTCTTCCACTATGACAAATTGCCCCAAATTTAATATTCTAAATTCATGCAAGGATCTTTAGAAGTCAAGTACAATTTGGCACGGTTGACATTGAACAAAATCCTTTTATTTTTTTAATGTTGCTTGATGCACTAGAGAGTGGTAGTTTGGGGCATTTTTTTGTGAACCACAATCAAGGAATTGTAGGATTTAACATCATAATCTAAACCCCAACACAATAATAGGAAATTTTATCTAATTGAAAAAATGGAGTAATCCATGAAGAGCGAAGATTTCCAAAAGGTGATCCCAAACTCTTCCCTCACTTGTCAAACTCCTCCGTTAAACTACCTTCAAGTGGTAGGAACTTCCATTGGAATCTATGGGGGACTCTTTGTGCTTGCACATGAGGAGTTGGTTTGTCCCTCCACTTGGTCTTGACGGGGATTAAGTCCATGGATTGTCATGGCTATGTTAGGTATGTCCTAGTTGCAGCCCTGGAAGGTTGTATGTTAAAAACAAACCCAAAAACTCCTCCGTTGTCTAACATCCGGTGCTCTAAACAAGTGCAAGGCAGGGAAGACCGATAAGTTATGCGTTTTTGAAAAATGACTGCCTGGCCATCCCGCCATTTCTCGAACTCCCCTCTCCTCCTCTTCGAAGTGCTCGGGCGGGAAGGGGGACAAGCAGCGCCTGGCGCCAAGCCCGGTTTCGAAATTCCACCGTCCGATGCAGATCGGACGGCCCGAAACCTCGATCCTCGGTAGGAAGACCGAGCCCGCCCATTGGCTCTGGCCAGGCCCCCAGGTATAAAGCATTTTGGACCATCTCGACTTCTCTATTGCTCCCAGTTTCCATACGCCATTCAGTGTGTTGGTCGCATTTGTATTCGAATTCGAGGCTGCCTGTTTGTTTTTCCCGTTCGATTTCCAGTTTCTGCGATGGCGCCCAAGGTTGCGGAGGAGCAGAAGGCCGGCAAGTCCAAGGCCGAGAAGAAGCCCGTGGTGAAGAAGGCGGAGAAGAAGATCAAGGCCGACAGCAAGGGCGACGCGAAGAAGAAGCGGTCGAAGAAGAGCGTGGAGACGTACAAGATTTACATTTACAAGGTGTTGAAGCAGGTATGGTGCTGTGCTTTGGTACATGTTTCTTTTCTTTCGTTGGTGTCTGATTTGGGAGTTGGTGTTCTGGTGCGTTTGAGACGGCGAAGGGGAATGGTTTTGTCTGACGGCCTTCAATCGGTTTTTGGAACAGGTGCATCCTGACACTGGTATCTCGTCGAAGGCGATGGGCATCATGAACTCGTTCATCAACGACATCTTCGAGAAGCTTGCGCAGGAGGCCGCTCGTTTGGCGCGTTACAACAAGAAGCCTACGATCACGAGTCGCGAGATCCAGACGGCGGTGCGTCTGATCTTGCCTGGCGAGTTGGCGAAGCACGCGGTTTCGGAGGGTACGAAGGCGGTGACGAAGTTCACGAGTGCGTGAATGGTCGGAGCTTGAATTACCTGTCCGTGCCCAAACCTAATTGGTGTTTATGAACACCATCTTTTTGTCTGAAAGCCACCGCTCCTCGTTTTCCTTTTGCGACATGGGAATCACCTCTTGGTTGCAACGATGATTGCGTCTCTGTACATCCGTGGTTCTGGTGTTTGTTTCAGTCGTTTCCTTCGCTTACAGGCGGTGAGTGTCTCCGGGCTTTGTGGACTGCATTGGATGTCAGTCGCAGCTGTTAATAGGTGCTTTTCTTGTTTTGGGTGTTGGAAACTAGTCCTGTTGTGCGTTTGGACCTTTGGGATATCCTAATGGGACTTGCTTTAGGTGATGTCGTCGATACTTGGATTTGTGTAATTGATGCCGCTGTGCAATCCCCTGTGAGGTGCGTATTCTAACATTGTTGATATGTTCAGACAGTTGGAGGAGGTGTTATCTAAACCCTAAACTGGTGTGATTGTCGATCGGTCATGTCTCGACTTTAAACCTGCAGCCCTGCTGTAGTTTGGGTATTCGAAATTCACCAGAAAGAACGTCCATTACTCTTTTTGGTGAATTTCGACCTGAATTTTGTATCACACCATCTCTCTTACGTGATGAAATTGTCTATTTGCTTCTGGAACAGAGTGAATCGTATGAACACGTTAACTTGAAATTTTCCTGTGGGATGGTCTAAGTCGTGATCCACAACTTCACAGTCCCTTGTGGCAGTCGTGCCGTCGGATCGTTGAATTAGTGAAAATTTTGTTGTATTGTTTGCCTGGAAATGGCTCAGTACTGTAGTCCTGTCGGTCCCCAAATTAGTGTTTGCATTGGAAAGTATGGAGTTGGTTATATGGAGGCTTTCTTGTCCCAATTTTTATTTAGGTTGCCATGATCACATGCACTGTACTTCATTTGTTTTTGTGGTATAAAGTTTGAACCCTTTTGAATTATGCAGTTTACAATATGATCAATGAAAAAGTGCGCACAAAAGCAAGAGATTCCAATGTGTTTGGAGGAAGTATCTTTTTGAGATGAAGAGCCTGTGGAAACCAAGTGGCATTGGTAAGTATATGTATTGCACCTGCATTGATACTCTACATCTCAAATTGTCCATGGCTGGTCCTCTTTAGATGAACATGGAAATTCTTCTATTGGAACATAATTCCCTATTTGAATTTTCAAAATTATTTCACATAGTGTGAAAAGTTCTTATCTTAACTTATGTGGATCTCCACAATTCTATTCATTTCCCAAAATTCACATTGTGAAAATGTTTGAAGTGGTGCAACTAGTGTTCATGCTTGGTTTAGATTGCTCATTCCTTCTCGATTCTTGGACATGTGGTAGGGATTGTGTAGGAATTTGAGAGTAAATATATTGGCCAAGTGTGAGCTAGGTATAATCCTTTGAAGTGGGTTGAGCTGGTGGAGTGTAATATAGTTCCTTTGGAGCAGGTAAAAATGGTGAATAAGATGGAAGGAAGTCTGCTTTGGAGTGGGTGGGGCGGGGTCGCAGTTGGAACTTTTCCTGTTCCTGTATGTCATATTACCATCTACATAATAACAATCAAAACCTTAGCTATGTAGACCACATAACATTCTAGTTCACCCTCCCAACTGTTCCAGTCTGAATTTTTAAATTTGGACACAGTACCAAAAGCTTAACAGATAGTGCAGAGTGCACGACTGAATTGAGTAAAACAGTGCATATAATAGCTGAGCTATCTCTGTTAACTGAAGATGCGTTGCAGAAATAAATAAATTCTTTTTGCAAGGATTTTGAATCACATTCTCCAGAATGCTATGTAGAGCCTAGCGCCATGGTGGTTCCCATGAATTCCCCTCATTGCAGGAGTTTATTGCACAAAACAAATCAATGCTTAATTGGAAATCATGTAATCAAGCAGAGATTATGTCACCTGTTGGTTGAGCGTCTCACCGTCGATGGATCCCACACATAGCGATCCTGCCATAAGACCTGGAAAGAAAAGTTAAGTGACTCATCAGATTCATTAGCCCTGGCCACAGCATGACTATCCTGGCGCTCAAATTCGGATGGAGAACTAAACCGCACAGGTCTAGAACGTAATGACAAGAAGGTAGAGGAGAAATGACCACATATCGCCAAACAATAACAAGTGTTATCACGAGAGTATGAAAAAAGGATATCTACAGAGAATTTAATTCAACGAAATTGCCTCACATGCACAGAGGTGACTCACATCCTCATTCATCCCAATAGAAGTTGCAGGCGAAAGTTTACGAGCACAGTTTCGTGAACCCTTAAGAGGAGTAACAAATCACAAATCAGCCGCCCCGTGATAGGTGACAGAGCTAAAGACTTCCAAGATAGAGCAGTTGATCACCATATTGGAACGGCATTGCTCTGCAGCGATCAAGACATACAAATGCTTGATGATGGCAAATGCGTCGCTCACCGATGAAGCAGAACGTGATGGCGATCTCTTTCGCAGAGCCGGCCATGGCCAAGCTTGGAATTCTCATTCTCTCGAGACGCGCAGTGGCACTTTCCAATCGAAGCTCAGGCACTGCGCAATGGACAACAACAATGTACTAACCCGAGCGAACGAAAACAAGGCCGCTACTAAAAAACAGACAAGACTCCTCAATCTTTACACTTAAGTAACACAGAGACGAGATGCCAAAGAAGTAAAGAAACCGCAACAATGTCACTCTACTCACAATTACCAGCTTAAAAAAATCTCCATCTCTCCCATGACGTCAAGACATGAGGAATATTCCCGTCTCACACACGCGAATTGCAATGTGTCCGAATTGAATGTAGCTGAGTCGCTGATTGGAAATGGGGAGGAGCTGAGTTTCTGCACTGGGGTTGCCGACATTGGTCTCCAAATGGGGTTTTGCTAAAACATTCAGCTGGTTTACAGAACTCAAACTTAGCAATGTGGGTTTCGTAGGTACAATATTTGTGACTATGGAATTTCTGAGGAGAATTTTAGCAAAACAAGTTATATAGGAACGTTGAAGGCGTCGGAGAACCAGCATGCGGTGACTGTTCAAAAGAAAACCAGGAAGCAAGGACGAAACAGATTGTCCAAACTTCCAACCCAAAACTGAATTGATGAAAGACGGACCATTAAAACTCAAGATTTGGAGTTGTAAAACTAGTTTTGGGGATTGATGAGTGAGGTATGCCCACACAAAATTATAAATTCCACGTACTAGTCCAGTTTAATCTCTCGAATAATTGAAGTCTAAACTCACTTAACCCCTAAATGCCCAAGGCCTGTTTTGAGTTTCTTGGAATTTGCTCTAACTTGAACAAAATGCCAACATTTTGATAAGTTGTATCAATTTTTTTTGAATTGTAACCGTACAAATTCAAAGTAGACATGTTAGAGATCTCATAGGAAAAGAAAACACAACAATATCACTTATGGAGCAAAAGATTATAATGTTTGACCATGAGGGTGTTAAAACTGCAAAAGTGATGTGAAGTCGTTCAATCCTCTTTTCAAAAGTTAAATCTAAAAAGTTGGTGACCAAAAAAATATGAGGTTAAAGAGCCTAATATATATAACCCCAATCAATTTACAGCTTCTTAAAATCTACTCTATAATTTTTTTAAATGAATTTTGAATGTGAATTTTCCTCCAAGATCTAGTGTATTTGAGGCTCATTTCCAAGAGCTCTCAACACTACGGGAAGTCAAGATTGCACTGGGTACCCGTGCACAAAATCTTAAATAGAAAAATCACTATCATTTATTTTCAAGATTAGATATTTGATGCTAAAACTAGACTTCAAGAAGAACTTTCTAAAAATATACACTACTAAAAATAGCAACTTGGTTAAGTTTTATTTAACTTCAAAGTTTTGCAAACACCAAATTTGGGTGCCTCGGGCATTTAGGGGTTAAGGTAGGTGCACCCATAAAAATGACTGTCCTCATGGGCGTCACCTATATTGGTACCCATATCCACTGATTTTTGTCCCATAACCGACAAGTATTAAAATTTCAATGCCCACATGCTTGCCACTGATTGGATATGTATTGGGTACTGTTAAGAATGGCAAAGACGTCCTTGAGAGTCTATTTTAGCATCACCTACTAGTACATATAGATTTTTGCCAATTTTGCACTTTGAAAAATTTCAGTGACCACATGCTTGCCACTGAAATCATTTTGTTCATACCAATATTTTTGAATACTTCTTGCTAATCTATAAATATTATTTCCAAGCTTTCACCGATTGGTTTTCATGCTCCAAAACCCTAAATTTAACGATTATGGGTGTTGCTACCTTAGATTCAAGTCTTTCACATCAAACCTTCAAATTTCCAACAACCAAATGAACAAGAAAATTTGAAGTGACAACTTAGAGTCTTAGAAGTAGTGGAGTGTTAGAGTGAAGAAGATATTTTTGAAGGAATCAACTACAATTAATGAGGTTCGACCCTAATGATTTGTTTTGAAATTTTATTCTTTCTACTATATATTCATTGAATTATTGGTTAGTCATTAATTGGGATTTAATTAGTAGACTAGGATTCTTGGTTAGGGTTGTTTTATTAAGCTAATAATTTGAATAGAAAAAGACAAAATTGACTTATAAATCTTAAATTAATAGAAAAAAATTGATAAACAATTAGAAAATGAGATTTTAAAGAATTAATTAAGTTAGAATCAATTAGGACATATCTAAATATTAAAGATAGTTCTAAGAACCATAGAAATTATCCAAAATACTTGGAAAACTAACAAATTTATATAGGAATTAAAGTAGAATTAAATTATAAGAAAAATCATTCTAGAAGTGTTTTAGAACTAAAACTCTTTCAAATATTTAGAAGTTCCCAAGGCGTATTCACATGATGGAGGGTGAAAGCTATTACAAAACAATTGTGCTTGTTGTATATGACAATGGAACTATGTTGGACCTTGATATAAAGGTATGTAAGTTTAGACGGGGTTTTCTGAATTTTTACGTGGAATTAGAGATAGAAAATTGAAAGTTAACATTTAGGTCAATATTCTAAATTCTAAATTTTAAATTAGAATATTTTAGAAAAGTCTCAGAGGTTTCTAAAAGTTTCTCACACTATAAAAATAACTAAATTGAAAAAATTACAAGCAGATGAACTTTGGACTTAAATTTGGATGAGAAATTATCAATTTCATCTAAAAGAATCCAAAGGGGAATCTAAAAGGAATTTTGGAAATCTAAAATATAGTTAGATTTTTGGGATAAAAATAAAAGTCAATTTATCCATTTAAAGTAAAAATAATTTGTAGATGAAGTCTTGATTTATCAATTAGAGGTTAGTTTTCATCCATCAATAATTTTTTTCTTAGAAATTTAATAATTTTGTATGTAATCTTGTTAGAAAGGTAGTTTCTTGCTTTTCCAATTTAAACCCAAAAAACCCAAAAAATTAATAATTTTGAAACAAAAACTTTAGAATAGGATTAGTTAAAGATAATTTAAAAAAAAAATTAAAAGTGACTAACTAATATTTTAAAATTGGAATCAAATAGGGCATCTTTTAAAATTTTCAGAACCAATTTACACTTTAAAAGCACTTTATTTTTAAGGATAATAAGATTGGATGAACTTTGGCCCAATTTTGAATGAAGTTCTTTAACTTTGGTCAAAATTAGGTTTAATTTTAAAATGAACTAATTAAAGAATCAATCCTAAAATTTGGATTAGTTTTGAATTGATTTGCTATTTCAAATTGATGATAGAAGTTTTTAGGTTAGTATAGAAGTTAAAACTTCATCCTTTAAATTCTTTCACTAGGAAGGTCAAAATTTAACTTGCTTTACCATTTTGGAGAGTGCAAACTACATTCTATATAAGTTAGGCTAGATTGATTTTAAAGTTTGAAATCATTTTCCATTTCACATTAGATATTTGATTTAATTAACCAAAGTCCTAGAGCTTTAGATTTAAAGAGTTGAAGTGATTTGAATTTGATTAGGTTATTATAAACAAAGTGTCCATTGCTTAGAAGGTGTGACTTGGACTAAGATTAAAAGACCCTAGAATAATTTAAGTCAAAGCCATTAGGACCTGTGTGAAAGTTTTAATTTAAAAGGGTGGGGTTAAAATCACTTGCAATGGCCTTTGGTGTGTTGAGGGTTGCTATTATGTGAGCATAAGAATGTGAGTCGATGAGCCTAGAATACCACACACCTATGTTATAGGTATATATACTATAGAAACCATCTATCATTATAGGATATATATGTTACAAATACCCATATTATAGGTGTTTATAGTACATATACCTTCTATAGTGTGTGGTACCTATATTGTAGGCTCCATGCTCACAAGCTCGCATTCTTGGGCTCACATACTAGCACCATTGAATTTATAAGAACTTAGAAAGTGAGCTAAAATGAATGGAGAATAAAATTGAGGCCAACCTATAAAGACTTATTGGCCATGACAACCAAATGTATTTCACTTGAAAATTGAAGACATTGTAGGAAGTTTAAAATGATTGACTTATATATATTCCATTAAAATATTATATATACTAACAAATATTCAACAACAAGCTTGATTTGGTTCAATATTAATAATCAAATCGTCAATTGACCTTACATAATTTCAAAACAAAAACTTGATTAGACAATGTATGCCACATTTAACTATTTCTGGACTATTCAAGGTATTTTGGAGTAAGCATCTGGAGATCTCACGATAATAGAATCGGAAGATCTCCCAATGTTTGTATAGAACCCTCAATGTTTTTTCAAATCTCTAGATGTTTTGTATTGATCTCCCGATAATTTGTATAAATTTCCCAATTTTTGGATTATTTCCTGATGACCATTTTTTTCTTCTCCCAATGACCATTTTTTTTCTCCTGATGACCATTATTAATTTTGGACTTTCAAAAGTCCAAAAGTCATTAAATGTGGCATAATGTATTTAGATGCTTTATATTTGTGGGATTGATAACATGGATTTTTCCACGCAATGAAATTATAGTTGAGAACATGATCATTTTTTTTGCTTGAAATAAGTGACTAGATGGAATTCAATGTGAGCCCCATTGAACCTAATTGAGCTCAAATGAGTCCAAATAAGCCAAAGCAATTATAATAAGTCTAATTAAGGTGATGTAAGTCTAGCTGACTGAAAAATTAGGCTAAAAAAGCCTTCATGGTTTGAGGTAGTTTAGAGAGATTTAAATCCAAACTTATCGAGTTTTGCATCAAAATCCAACTAGAGCATCTAACTGTCTCAAAGGATGTCCAAGTTCATCTATTTCATTTAAAATCTTTTTAATCCAATATATGCATTGAAACTTAAAATGAATGCCAAAGACCATGAAAAAATTGCACAAACTTCTTGAATCCCATCCTATTCCATGCAAAGTCTATCTAAAATATATATATATAAAATTAGATGTATGATATCAATAATACTTTGCAACAACATATTTACAATTCAAAATGAAATAAAGTACCTATACATATTGATTGTGGGATCATTTTATAAAATGTTCTTATGCCTATTTCTAACAAATGCTAACAAAAGTGTTTGAGAAGACAGGCTAGTGGACAAGTTGCAAGTGTTGTATTATATTTTTCAATAATATGTAGCTTTGGTAGAAGAATTGATAGTTTCATTCATGTTCCTAGAATAAGCTTCAATGAGCTTAAACATACTCTTGGAAGTTACTTGTTGAAGTAGCAAAGTAGTTCATTATTATATCCTAACTCTAACTTCTTGTGAATCGGGAACATGGAGGTTATCCATTTTGTACCTTATATTGATAAGTTTTGATTCTAATTAGACAAAAGAGACACTACTTGATTCTTGTCTTTTATGGTTTTGTCTACTTTGTGCTTAAATGTTTTTTTCATTACACTAAGTGGATATGATTTATACCTAGAACAACTTCTTTATCAAAAAACAAATATACACAAATACATCATGACAAAAGAAATATGTGCGTATAAAAGCACATTCAATGATTGCAATAGTTAGTTTTGTCCTTTTATCTAAAAAACCATCCAATATGGATTTAGAGGTTCAATGTGAAATTTCTTAGAATTTTCATTACATTTCATTATTTGCATTGTAAAAATGAATGCCACATAGATTATAGGAAGATTAGATTCAAATTTTGTATTACAAATTTATAAAATATCTTATTTTCCATAGTCTTAAGGCATCTACAATCCAAGGTTATAGGTGCAATTTATCTGTAAAATTAGAAAAATCTCTAAATTTTCAACGAGAACTTAGTTTCTATCTCGGGGTTGCCGACTCTATGCTCAATGCTCGTATACTAGCTTTGTTGTCCCCAAAATCCATCTATAACATTATGCACTACCTCCACTATACCATTTAATTATATTCACTACAATTTCCTACCACTATACCATTTAATTATATTCACTACACTTTCCTACCACATCCAATTTAATATCCAACTCCATCCACTACACTTTCCAATTTCATCTACTACGTCTTCCAACTTCATCCACTACACCTCCTAACTCCATCTATTAGACCATCCACCTGCATCCACTAAATCATCCAATTCCATCTACTAAATCATTCTACTCCATTCAATAAATCATCCAATTCTATCTATTACACCATCTAATTCCACCTTTTATATCATCCAATTACATCATCAATATCATCTAAGAGCTTATTTCCATCATTCAATTGGAGCTTTAGAATTGGAGTATCTAGGTGGTTGCCATTGTAAATTTTTTTCTTATTGTGCATTTAGCCTCCCCTCCACTGTAAGTGTTTCTACTCCACCCTTACACCAAAAAGTTACACACGGATTCTAACGGCTTATAACTGGAAATTACTCCTGGGTGTGTAAATCTTAGTCCAATTTTTAGCCTTCCAAGCAAGGGACTTTTTGTTATGCTAATCCTATCACATTCAAATACTTTCAGAACAGACTAACTATTAGAAGGTTAGACTTTGGTGGTTAAATCAAATTTTGAAGAAAGAAAAATCTAATCTAAACTAAAATTATGTCTAAGCAAATACATAGAATGCAACTTCTTCTTTCCAAAATGGTGAAGCAAGTTGAATTCCAAGATTCCTAGTGAAAGATATTAAAGGATGAATTTTGAACCCTAACTTATCATGAAAACTTCATCCACTAAACTAAAATAGCAAATCAATTCAAAATAATTCCAAACTTTAGGGTTGAGTTATTAATTATTTTAAATACTAAATTCTAAGATTAAATCTAATTTTAATCCAAATTAAAGAATTTCATCCAAAATTAGATCCATCCTTCAAAAATAAAGTATTTTTAAAGTAAAAGTGGATTTTGGAATCCTTAAAGATTCCTTAATTGATTCTTTAAATTTTGGTTCCTAATTATTTATTAAATATTCCTAATTCTAACCTATTATTCTAAAATGAGCATATTTAGTATTTTTAAATATTTGAGCAACAAAGCAAAAAATTACCTTTTCAATAAGGTAAGACACAAAAAAACTAACTTCGTAGGAAAAAAATATCAATGGATGAAGTTTTACCTTTAATTTGTAAGTTAAAACTTCATCTACAAATTCTTTTTAATTTAGAGGGTAAAATAACTTCAACTTAAACCTAAAAGTCCTAAATTTACTCTAATTTCTTAAATTCTTTTTTGAATTTTTTTGAGATTCCTTTGGATGAAATTTCTAAATTCTTATCCAATTTTACTACTAAAGTTCAATTATTTGTAACTTTCTCGTTTTTTGGTTATTTTCTAAGTGTGAGATGTTTTTGGAATCCTCTAGAAATTACCTACTGTGTTCTAAATTCCAAATTAAATTTTTATACATTGATCAAAGGATTAACTTCTATTTTCCTAATTCTAATTTGAAGTAAACTCAAAATTCAAAATAAAATAGCAAAACTAATATACCTTGATATCGATGGCCAATAGAGTCTTGTCATCACAAGTCACTAGCATGATGGTCTCATAGAATCCGTTACCCTCCATTATGTGTCCGTTTTGCTCACCCTAGTTGATGAAAAATTGGAATTTTAGAATATTTTGAAAATCTTCCTTTCTAATTTCCCTTAAGCTAAATTCCTACAGAGTTTTATTAGTTTTAAGTATTTAATTCAATTCCTTTAGATTTTAGGAATTAAATGAAATACTAAATGTTTTCTAATTCTAAAATGAATTCCTAACTAAAATGAACTTCAAGGCCTTATTCCCACTTACCTTGATGATTCATTCAATCTTTGAATTAATTTTAAATACTAGAATTTTTGTTAAATTATCCAATTTTAACAAATAGTCTAATGAATAGTTTTTTTTTTTGTTGTTCTTTAGTTTAATAGTTTTATTCTATTATTCTAAAGATATTTGTTTGGGTTTGTTTTTTCTTATTTGGCTTATTAGGCCTAATAAAACAAAACCTAAACAAAGATTCAGCCAACTAATTCCAATTGGAATCACAATTAATGACAACAACCAAATTCTTGAATAGTAAAAGGAATAAAAATCCGGAACAATTCTCTAATGAATAGAAGATGAAAGAAGGAATAAAAAGCCAAAAAACAATTATTTGAATAGTAAGATGCTTACCTAAATAATTTTAAATTCCACATTCCTTCTCGGGGTATCCTACCTTCTTCTTCTTCCTCCTCCTCCTCCTCCTCCTCCTTCAATATTGGTTCATTTTCATTCTTTTGTTGTTGAGTTCTTCTTCTTCAAGGTTGTACGCATCCACATCTCTCTCCATATTTTCTTCAAGTTAGTTTGATTATAGTTGTGGAAGTGTTGCTTGTGAGTGTAGATACTTGTTTTAACCCTTAAAGGACGAAGGGGTGATCCTCGAAATCATCTTTTTGCATTATCGTGTGAAACATTGGCTAAAAAACTTGCAAAAGCGCTCATTAGAAGTCAAGCTACTGTAGACGATCTTCCCTTTTCACAACAAATTTCGAGGATGAATAGTTGCATTTCTGTCCTACACAGTTTGATTCTTTGTCATCCATCGGCCATAGAATGGCTATGTCGACATTTAAGGGTTAAGAATAGTGTATGCCAATTTCAAATTTGCAATTGAGAATAATAAGCAGATCAAATTAATGGCTGATGTGAGGTTCCTTACCTTCATGATCTGGACTAAAGGCCTGAACTGCTTGGACTCCAGTGTGTTTTTTTCTGGCGATTTGGTGCAAAATTGCACCAAATTTTATGGCCTGGCACCACGCCTATAGAAAAAAATGGTACTAAAAAGGTGAAAAATTGCCAAAAATATTCAAATAAAAAAGAAATCTTGGATGAAATCGCTAGATGTTGGATGAAAATTGAATTATTTATATGTGATATGTGCTTATATGATATTTTCTATCCAACATGTGGATGAATGTTGAAATTTTGAGCACCACTATAACATTCAATATCGCCACTATGGCACTTCATTAAAAATGAAAAAAAAAACCCTGCTGGACTCCTTTTGAACCAGCTGCTTGAATTGCGTGATTCCCCTTGCCTGGTGTGCCCTCGGACTCCCTCGTGGTGCTACATGGCGTGGCGTGAGTGGCCGACGCCCTTCCTCGTTCCCGATGTCGGTCCCCTCGCTCCCGTCTTATCTCCGGTACCCGGCTAACTGGTACCCGTCCGTTCTCCGATACCCGGATAACTGGTACCCGGGTCTTGCCTGCTCGGTTCTTGCCTGCTTTTGACTCCCGGTCTGGAACGCGGGTTTCAATTTGGTCCTCATTATTCCGAATGTTGGTCCGAATGTTGTTCTTAATCCTGGACTAAAAGAACTGGACTAAGATAATAAATAAAAGACTGATTGAATTAAAAGAACTAAACTAAGATGATAAATAAAAAACTAATCATAAGGAAGTAGTTTAACTAATAATCACTTCACTAGTCTCTTTTTTGGGGGGGGATTTTGGGACTTTAACATAACATTATTAACCAGACTTGGGGGCTTCCCTTTTGCTTCCTTGGAAAGGGGAGCCCCAAGTGCTCCGAAACTTCTTGAAACTACTTTTAAAATCCACATGTTGGTCTAAGATGGGCCAAGGATGGGCCAGACCTGACATGGAGCAAACAATCACAGTTGACCGACCAGTCACAAGGCTTGTATTTTAACTGAATTCCCCCTGCAGGCATCTCGGGGGGCATTATACCTCCACCTGGGAGGTGGAGGCTGAACCTGTTAACAATGTTATGAATCAAATAAACTCATGATATAATTCTAATTCTATCAATTCTGATTTTTAATGGAATTTTTGGAATTTTTCAAAAACAAAAGAAATTCTAACTAATTCTAAGGCTATTTGTGGGTTTGAGGAGATTTCTAAAACAAACTAAAAAGTCTAAGCAAAGGTTTTGCTACTCTAAGCATCACTAGTGCAAGTCAAAGATTTAAGAGAAAGTCACAACATCAAGCAAATTAACCCATAAAGGACCGTTGTCCCTTCGAGAGACAAATGGGATTTTGGACAGGTACCTAGGGAATGAATTTTTGTTGTGATTCTTTGAAACTTTTTTTGAAGATAGAAAAACTGATAAGCTTTGTGGGAATATAGTTTTTTCACAATCGGGGCCCAGGAACAAAAGATATCACCAAATAAGCTCAAAATAGGGGTCGGGGGGAACAAAAAAAAATTTGCAAAAATTTGAATTCTCTTTTTGAATTTTATTTTCGTAGATTATATTTTTGTCTATCTGGAAATCTTTGATTAATTTCATTTGGATTTGTTATGAAAAAATTATGGACATTCTTGTTTTTGGCAGTTAGAGCATCTTCTTGAAAAAAATAACTTATTAAATTCATTTCTAAATGCAATTTTTTCAATTTTTCAGTTTTTTTTCCCCATGGTTTAGTTTACTTGCTAGAACAATCTCACCATTGGGATTAGTGCATTTTAATTCCATCTGAAATATATGAATATTTTAGATTTTCCTTCTATGTCATACGTACTTCTACTTAACAATTTTTTTAGGAATGAAAATTAAGTTTTTTTGAATTTTTTATTTTTACTTAAGACTCTCAACTCAGTTTTCCACTATACAAATTTAAAGCTCGAAACTCTGTAGTGCAAAAAAACTAAGTTAAGAATGTTCAAAGTCAAAAAATCTAGTTTTACAATGTGTTAAATAACTTGCTTTTTTCACTTTAAATGCAGATATCTTGCAATCTGTGCGGTCAAAAATTCTGAAGTTTTTTCCATACATTTTCATACTAGTTAGGTATAAGATCCTACGGTTAAATGTGCAAAAAAAACATTTTTCAAGTTTTTTTACTCTTTGCTACAAAAATGGCAGTTTTGAGTTTTTTGGCAGAAAAAAGGCCTTGGACCTTTAAGGGTTAAAAAAGGGGAAATAACTTGATACTTCTTGGGTTTAAGTAGCCCTAGCAAGTCAAAACTTGCCAAATAACACTTTTGCCACAAGATTTTCAAAAGTAAAATGGTTTTAAGGTTCAAAGCTTTGTTGTAGGGGGCAACCCCGGGACAAAACAGGTAAAAGGAATCCCTTATTTTGGTTAAGGATGCAAAGCTTTTTGTGTCAGGCAACCCTAGGCATATCTTTGGAAAAAGGTATTCAATTAGTTTCAAATATCTCTAATTCCTAATTGAGGTACACATGACAATGTTTTAACCAAAAATTGGGAATTTGTGGGCTCATTTAAAGGTTACCAATGGTTAACTCCTAAATGAGGTACACATGATAATGTTTAACCATAAAATAGGAATTGATCATACCAATCCTTGTTATACAACAAAGCATGGCAAGATTTTTGAATTTAAAAACTTTTGGCAAAGTCAAGCTTTGACGCCTTAAGCTTTCTAACTCAAATTCTATTACAAATATCAATAATTGTTAGTATTATTAGAAAGTGTCAAATTTGGAGGACTAAACTTTCCAATAGAAATTTAGTCTAGATGTCGGCCTTAAAGGGAATTCCGCATCCTCTAATTCAAGTGCTCTACTACAAGTACAAGATTTGAGAAGAAGTTTGACTTGATCTTGGCCTCAATAGATAATACCAACAACATGTCGGTCAACAAAATCAAGAGTCACTAGAAGAAAAATGTGTTGGCCCTCGCAGTTTTGCGTGGGCTGTTTTCTGTTGAAAACCACGTTTAGAACGCAGAAAAATGTGTTAAAATGCGTTTTAACACATTTTTCTGTGTTCTAAACGTGGTTTTCAATAGAAAACAGCCCACGCAAAACTGCGAGGGCCAACACGTTTTTCTTCTAGTGAGTGTAGGTCTTACACATTCCTGCAAAATGTCGGTAGCAGAAAATGAAGTTTCCAGAAACCTCGAAGGGGGGCCTTATATACTTGTTAGAAGGCTCCACCACCTAAGTTTACAACGAGACATTTGTTTTCTTAAAACTATTTTAAAATTAACTCTAATTAACCCTAAAATATTTTTTAACCTACCGTAAGATATTTTCTAAATTATCTTTGTTTAATCTAAGAATCTTCTAGAACAAGCCTCATTTAGCAATGAAATCTTAACTAAATCAAATTTGAGATTTTTACCACAGATATTTTGAAAATTAACCTAATTAACCTTGAGATATTTTGTGAATAATCCCAAGATGTTTCTGAATATTTTTAGTTTAATCAAAGATGGTTTTTTAAGAAAAAATTTGAGATCTTAACCCCTAAAGGACCAACATGTGTTTTTTGGCAACATAGAAATTTTGGGCAGGTACATGTGACCGGAGATTTGCATATTTTGGGCTGAAATTTTTATAGAAGATGGGGACGAGGAATATCTTTTATATGCAAAAAATTTCATGGCATTTGGAAATACGAGGCAAAAATTATTGCATGATATGTAGTTTGTTTCTCAACTCGGGTAGTTCGGGCAAATCAGAAAAAACCACTTTTTAAAAAAACGAAAAATTTGAAATTGATTTATTAGATTTATATATACGTGGAAAGCTTTGAATCATTCCATTTTGATCAATGAGTCAAACGTTATGAGGATTTTTAGTTTGTGGGCAGTTATGGATTGTCTACTCTAAAATAAACTTTGAAGTTGTTTATTTCACTCAATTTTCAATATTTTTCAAAAAAATAAAATTGTAGGATGTAGATTGTTTATTACAACATTGCAACCATTGGGATTGGAATTTTTCAATTCCATAATTAACTTCTTAGCAATTTAGTGTTTTGAACCATTATCTACTTCTTTCTATTTACTATTTTTTTCCTATATGTTTGTACAACTCCAAATGATCTGAAAATTTTCAAGCATGTAGACAACTTGCCTTGAAGAATGAATCCAAAGAAGCACAACCATTTTGGAATTTTTTTCATAATAATATGACCTTGTGAAGTGCAGCTGCCCGGTTTTTCGCTGGAAAAAAGGACTTTTGCCACTTTAAATGCTAATATCTTGCAATCTACAGATGGAAATTTCTGAAATTTTTTCCACATATTCTCAAACCAAATTACTACAAGATCCTATGGTTACATGTGTCCAAAAATGATATTTTTCAAAAATTTGGTACTTGTACTAGAAATGGCAGTTTTGGAGCATTTTTGGTGAGAATATAGTCAAGGAACTTTAGGGGTTAACCAAATCTAGTCTTTGATTTTTCCCAAGATATTTTGCAAAGTAATTTAGAGTTACCACTAATTATCTCTAAATGTCAAACCTACTGCTAGACCCTCTCTATATTTTAAAAAACATCTTGAAATAAAAAACTAATTGCGCCTTTGTATTCAAAAAATCCAAAATAGCCTAGGAGATTGCAAACCCCCTTCTTTTAAGCCATCTGTACTTGTAAAAACCACTAACGGTAAGTCTCCCCAAAAGTCAAATCTCCAACTATTGGAATTTGCATTTTTCAAAGAATCTAACCTTTTCTCCACCCTCTAGCTTGGCGGTTACTTGGTTCTCTTTTAATACAATTGTTTTCATTTGTTATTAAAAAGAAAAAGAAAAAAACTAACCAGTTAGGGTTGTTTGGAAGGTTTGTTGGAGTAAGAAAAGATCCCTAATTTGCAACATTTGGACACTGTTAGCTCTTGGTATGCCGGTAAACCCACCGCCATGTTTGTAACTTCTCTTGAAAATTGATGTTGTTGCCAATTCTAGTATTTATGGCGATTAAAAAGTATTCAAACTTGGCAAGGCACTATATTAGCACACAAAACACTATCCTAATTTTTAGTGAGATTTTACTGTACTTTGGATAATTTCTATGAATTTATCATTAATTCCAAAGGCGGTTGATTTTTCATAGAGTCATCGTGGAATTTTATAAAATTCAAAAAATTTTAGGCAACCTCTACAAAGTTTCCCAAATCTAAGTGCAAAGTTGAATTTCTATTTGCACTATTCATAAAAAAAGCTAAAATTAGCAACTCTTTTATAATTTCTATCCAATGGGGAAATCATTCTGGTGCAGAGGGGTATCATGGGTGACCGGCTCCTATGTTGACCTCTTGGCATGCTTTTACTCTAAAAAAAGACCTCTATGTATGCTCTCCCTCCGTCTACATTGCATTCTAATTCAATATTTGAAGTTACCTACAAGACTAACACTAACTAATCCAAATTCTCTAAGAAATGGATCTAGGTTCTTTTAAATCTAAAATTAGACTATTATATTTAATCAAGTTGTTATATGCACTCTGCTGGATTAGTTTAACATGGTCAAGATACTAGGACTGGCTAACTCTAACATCTTCACTTCTCTCGGAATTGCTAACTAACCTCTCAAACTCTTAATAAAGATTTAAAAATGGGAAAACAAGGTGTTTTATGCATTTCACGTTCTTAGGAAGACTCCTTACTGAATTGATGGGGACTTCTATCGAATCTCCTTCAACTACTTATTTTATGCTTTTTTGCATAAAATTAGACTAAAAGCTAACAAAAAATTGCAAAAAATAAACCCAATGAACTTCCAAGTGTTAATTTGAGGGCTCACATCCACCCTCCCACACTTGATTTGATCAAATGCAAACCTAAAAGGTTTGGAAGTTGAATTAGAGGGTTTCATTATTAAGAAGAAGATAGGTAAAAAACTATAGTTTATTAAAATTTGATTACCGCTTTAAAGAATGAGCAACCTACTATATTCACACTTCCAACTGTAGCTTTGCTTGTCTTTTGCCATTTCTTTAGACATGCTAATTTGAAGATTTGAAAGAATAAAAACCAACCGCATGAGCACAAAACTTTAGAAAGTGTCTCACTGTGACTATATAAATATGAGCCAATGGCAATTGGAAAGGTTCAAAATGGGATGGTTATTATGCTAATGATTGAGTGTTGGAGATTGTCAATTTCCCATTCGTCACTCGGGACTCTTTTTTTTCCCCCCCGTTTTTCACAAGTTTAAATGTAGTTATTTTCACAAAAAGCCCTAAAAAGAGTATAAATAAAAAATAGGTATGTCTCATGCCAATATTTCATTTGGTCCTAAATAGAGAGTTTTGCCCCAAGTTAATCCAAATCTTGCATGTGAATAGGGTACAAACTCAAAATTTGTATACATAGTGGATTTTCAGTAAATATTGCCCAAATTGCCTAAACTTATAGTGCATATGACAAATCATGTCTAAATTGGTCCAAGAGAACCTCTATGAGAACCCTAAATTGATTTCCAAAGAAAGGTTTCGTGAAATAGTATAAATCCCAACTATTAGCCTACAGAAGTTATATAAACTCAAAACGGACTTGTGCATTGCATCTACAATCAAAGTATGGTGTTTTAAAAATGAAATCTCGCCTGGGATTCAATGGCAAAATTAATTTGCCAAGATTTTCCTTTGTGTGAAAGATTCTCTAATTACCAGAAATGAAAAGAAATAGTGGAATTTGATTCTCCTTCTTCAAATGTGTAGAGTAAGATTATGAGTCTACACATCTTTTATGTAATTTCATAAAAAGTTCCATGAAAAGTTTCAAAATTTTATGATACTCAAAAGATGCTCTTCTGGACGGTCAATCACATAAACTTACAATGAAAAATTCCTAGAAATTACCTAAGTGACGATAAAATCTCACTAAAATTATTGTAGATTTTTTATACTATTAACACGCTTCAACAAGTTTCAAAATACTCCAACATCCAAAAATACCCAAACCAACAAGATTTTTCAAAATCGACAAAATTGAAGAAAGTTCATGGTGTTGACCGCCATTTTGAGGGCATATAAATTTGGAATGAGGTTGAAGAGGGGTCTTTTCTTACTCCCTCATACCTTCTAGAGGGTTTTGGCTAGTTACTTTCTTCAAAAAAGGTAATCTGAAATAGTTGAATTTTTATTCCTTTTAAGTTTTAATTTGGCGCTAGGTTTTTATGAATTTTTTGCAATGGAAAAGGAAAAAGTAGGGTCCCAATCTGAAAATGGTCTTTTGAAGCCAATGGCGTAATCAATTTGTGATTTGGAATCTTTTTACAAAAGTTAGATGTTTGAACCAACGTAGAAAGTAAATAATCTAAAAATTGAGATTAAAATCCAAATTGATAAGTTTACTTTAGAATTAATGAAAGGGGGTGCCCTTGAAAAAGTATATAAAGTCACCCATTCCCTTTTCAAAACACCCCTTATAGACACTTTGTCTCTGTTGGATCCATTTAGTCAGATTTTTGATTATTTTATAACCAAATCACCAAAATGGTTGTTTTTGGAGCTTTTTGTGCTCCATATTTGGTCTTATGGAAAGATTTGAAGGATATTGGGGTCCTTTTAATCTTGTTTCTTCCCTTACTTGATTGTTGGATGTTCTTTACAATTGTTGTTGTGTTTGTTCAAGTTCTTATTGTGTTTGGTTAAATTTTTTGTATTGTTTTGTATTCTTGTACTAATCCTAGAGCTATCGCCTCTCTGTTTCTTGGCAATGCCATTTAGTGGAGCTTCTAAGGTTTGGTAAGTGAATTTATATACTAACTTGTTGTGCTCATTGTTCTTGTATTAACTTTTGTTGTACTCATGTGTTGTACAAAGTATTGTTGTACAAACTTGTCCATATTTTTTGGAAAACTTTCTCCATCATGGCAAAGCTTTGACTTTGATAATGATTAGAATTCCTAATAGTATTTTTCTTATTCTTCCAAACACGGCAAAGCTTTGACTAAATCATTAGAATTTTTAATAGTATTTTTTTTATTCTCCCCAACATGGCAAAGAGCTATTTGGACCCTTATAGTAGAAAAACTCTTAAAAACTAGCCTAAGCAAGTCCCAATTTGAGTCCCATAGTTAGCTTCCAAAGTTTAGTTTCCAAAACATGTATTTGAAAACTGGCCAAAATTCACTATCCAAAATTTAGAATTAGTCATCAAATAGCTCTTAAAATCACCTTTAATTAAGTTATTTATATGAGAATTTTGTGTGTATAGAGCAATATCCTTTGAAAAATTCTAAACCAACAAATCTCCTTGAACCCCCCCCCAAACTAGTAGTTTCCCTTGTAGTTTCCTTGAGGATATTCAAACCAGTAGTCCCCAACCTCCTAAGGACCGCCATAGGTTGGGGCTCGACTACTTGACCCCAAGGGTAGGGCCGGGGCTTGGCTACCATGCCAGGGGTGTCGGGTTGCAAGGAAGTCTAGGGGGTGTTGAGTTGCGAGGGTGTTCAAAGGAGTCTGTTGCATGGGAGTCTAGATCAAATATTGGGAAGTTGGAGAGTCCAAGTACAATTAAGGTGCAAAAAGAGTTGGAGATCAAGTCACAAAATCACCACAAATAAGGGAAGAAAGAAGCTAGAGAGTAGATAAAAGCTCAAAATAAGTTGTTAAGGAAGAAGAGCAGACTAGCCAAGTTTAAGTGCAACAACATTAGAAGAGAATTGGGGTCTAAGAATGCCCAAGTTGAAAATGGGGTAATATTGGAAAAGGTACAATAGAAATTACAAAATAATGCCACCTTGATTATCCACAACATGGAGCCTTAGGTGATTATATTGGATTTTAGAGGAGTTGAACCAATAGCAATAATACATTGAGAAACAATAAAAAAACAATGGCAGCATTTGTTTGTTCCATCTTGTCTCATAAAATATGCATTGTTGGCAACAGCTATACTACATAACAAGGCTTTCCACATGGCAACAATCATCTTGGTAAATAAAATAGACGATTCAATTTGACATAATCATTGTTTAATCCCTAAAGTTCCTTGACTATGTTTTCACCAAAAATGCTAAAATTGCCATTTCTAGTACAAGTACCAAATTTTGGATTTTTTTTGGCATATGTAATCATAGGATCTTGTAGTATGCTCGTTCGAAAAGATGTGGAAAAAATTTCAGATATTTCCACCATGTGCATTGCAAGATATTAGTATTTGAATTGGCAGAAATCCTTTTTTGGTCCTTGCAAAAAATAGGGCAGCTACACTTCATAAGGTCACATTTGTATGAAAAAATGTCCAAAACGGTGGTGCTTCTTTGAATTCATTCTTCTAGGCAAATTGGCTACATGCTCGAAAAATTTCAAATTATTTGAAATTATACAACATATAGGAAAAAAATAGCAAGTAGAAAGAAGTAGATAATGATTCAAAATATTAAATTGTTAAAAATTTAGTTATGGAATTGAAAAATGCCAATTGCAATGGTTGCAATGTTGTAATAAACAATCTACATATTATGGTTTCATTTTATTTTCCAAAAATATTGAAAATTGAGTGAAATAAACAACTTTAGAGTTTATTTTAGGATAGAAAATCCATAACTGTCTGCAAACTAAAACTCCTCATAACTTTCATCTCATTAATCAAAATGGAATGATTTAAAGCTTTCCACGTACGCATAAATCTAGAAAACCAATTTCAAATTTTATTTATGAAAAAAGGGATTTTTTTTATCTGCCCAGACTACCCAAGTTGAAAAACAAACTACATATCATGCAACAACTTTTTTTAACATGTAGTTAAAAGTTATGAAAATTGTTGGGCCTCAAAGTTATTCCTCATCCCTATTTTGTGTGAAAATTTTAAAAGAAAAGTTTTCATCCATAGTGAGTTGCCGAAAAAAGTTATGTTGCCAAAAAATGCAATTTGATCCTTTATTGGTTAAAGTGGCAAGGTCTCAGCACAAATCCTATTGTTTATACATGACAAAGACACATGGCCACTGCCACATAGGCTGGGCATGAGTGCATTGTTGCCAACCCGACCTATATCACCAAACATCCCATTGGGCGACACCTTTGATGGAAACGTGCAACAATGACCCCTAAAATGGATTTTTTTTTCTTTTATATAAACCAAACAATTAATTTCCAAGCCAAAAATACTAGGCATGTTGAGACCCAATTCTTTTCTAATAGAAGGAAGAGAAATTTAGGCTTAGGTGTTGAAAAATTTAGGATAGGATTGTGAGTGCTAGCTATTCTAGAGTCTTCCAAATTGTCTTCTCTTGTCGTCCTTTGCCTTCCAAATTCTCACCTATATCTCAAGTTGTGGGGGGAGGCTTCTAAATACATTTTTTACATATAAATCTTGGTTCTTATTATGTATTGTTGGTGTATCCAGTTTAAGATTTGCCTTTGAGAGACGCTGTGAAGCAATTGTTGTGACAATCAAAATGATGGAGAGGTTCACGGAGCACTGGGCTTCTTCCCATTGGTGCCCAATATATATTGTGTTATTGTTTGTCCTAACACTTGCCATTCAAGCCAGACAAGGATTTTTTTTCTAATATACCTTTTTTTGACACAATTGAGTTAAAATTGTACCATTTCAAGAAAAATGCATTTTCTTTTGCCAAATACAAGCAGTCTATTTTTGCAAAATATTTCCATTTTTATAAAAAGATATGGATGAAGTTGCTAATTGTGGATGAAAAATGGGAAACCATATAATGAAGACGGATGAATGTGCTTGAACACCAAATTTCAAGTGAAAAGGCATTTTCTCAAAAAATAAAAAGAATAATGAAAATCTCATCTCCTGTCTAATTTTCCCTTATTTGGATAGTCTTGAATCAACCCAAATAATTTGTTAATCACAAAGAAGTTATGGTGCAAAGACAATTGCCTGCATAGGCTAGGGATGGGCCTTGTGAAGTGTCCAAATAGACTTCTTGTCAACTTGTTATGACAAAGCCTAACAAAGCGTTGATTGCGGTTAGATTTGCAGTTTCAAGGACTGCCCAGTCTGCCCTTGCTGGGAAATATTCACGAGCATTGCTTCTTCTATTTTCCATCTCAGACTAGGACCAAGGATTCTTGGTCAAACATCTTGTGAAGAATGTACATCTCGTAAAGAATGTACACATAGATGAACGGCTCAAACCCTAGCTCATATAATTGCCTTGAGCAACGGGAGGCTAATTCATTGTTTAAGGTTGCGAGTACTAGTTGTTGTAGAGTCTTCCATCTTGTCTTCCCTTGTCTCCCTTGCCTTCCAAATTCCCACCTGTGCCTTCAGTTGTGGAGGAGGCTTTTAGACACATTTCCTACAACCAAGTCTTGGTTCCCGTTTAAGTTTGTCAGTGCTAGTTGTTGTAGAGTCTTCCATCTTGTCTTCCTTTGTCCCCCTTGCCTTCCAAATTCTCACTTGTATCTTCAGTTGTAGGGGAGGCTTTTAGACACATTTCCTACAGCCAAATCTTGGTTCCCGTTTAAGTTTGTCAGTGCTAGTTGTTGTAGAGTCTTCCATCTTGTCTTCCTTTGTCCCCCTTGCCTTCCAAATTTTCACTTGTGTCTTGAGTTGTGGGGGAGGCTTTTAGACACATTTCCTACAGCCAAATCTTGGTTCCCGTTTAAGTTTGTTAGTGCTAGTTGTTGTAGAGTCTTCCATCTTGTCTTCCTTTGTCCCCCTCGCCTTCCAAATTCTCACTTGTATCTTCAGTTGTAGGGGAGGCTTTTAGATACATTTCCTACAGCCAAATCTTGGTTCCCGTTTAAGTTTGTCAGTGCTAGTTGTTGTAGAGTCTTCCATCTTGTCTTCCTTTGTCCCCCTTGCCTTCCAAATTCTCACTTGTATCTTTAGTTGTGGGGGAGGCTTTCAGACACATTTCCTACAGCCAAATCTTGGTTCCCGTTTAAGTTTGTCAGTGCTAGTTGTTATAGAGTCTTCCATCTTGTCTTCCTTTGTCCCCCTTGCCTTCCAAATTTTCACTTGTGTCTTGAGTTGTGGGAGAGGCTTTCAGACACATTTCCTACAGCCAAATCTTGGTTCTCGTTTAAGTTTGTCAGTGCTAGTTGTTGTAGAGTCTTCCATCTTGTCTTCCTTTGTCCCCCTTGCCTTCCAAATTCTCACTTGTATCTTAAGTTGTGGGAGAGGCTTTCAGACACATTTCCTATAGCCAAATCTTGGTTCCCGTTTAAGCTTGTTAGTGCTAGTTGTTGTAGAGTCTTCCATCTTGTCTTCCTTTGTCCCTCTTGCCTTCCAAATTCCCTCCTATGTCTTGAGTTGTAGGGGAGGCTTTTAAACACAGTTCCTATAACCAAATCCTAGTTCCCATTTTGTGCTCTTGGTGTATCCAGCTTGAGATCTGCCTTTGAGAGACGTTGTGGAGCAATTGTTGTGCAATCAGATTGATGGAGAAGTTAATGGAGCATCAGGCTTCAAGCTCCAATGATACGAGGCTGTGAAGCAAGCTTCTTGAGAAAGCAAAGGAAGGGACCATCACGGAGCCTTACTTCGCTGTAGACATCGTGGAGGGAAGCTTGCAAACTTCTACGTTGACATTTGCCAAGCTTGTAAGCTCTTGATGTCTCAAACAAACCCTTTGCAAATACGCCTTGCTTGATGTTGCAGCTTCCTCTTTTGCAGATGAGCAGCTAGTTAGAAAATCAACTAGCCTTGAAGTTGCAGTGTTCTCTTTTGCAGATGAGCAGTTAGTCTACACATTTGAAGGTTCAGTGTACCCTTTTGCAGACGAGCCTTAGAAAAGCTTGAAGTTCCGTGTGTTTTTTCTCTAACTTGAAGATGAGACTTCTTAAGAAAAGCTGGAAGATTCGTTTTTCCCTCTAACTCGCAGATGCGTCCTAGATAAGTTTGAAGTTAAAGTTTGGGCTTTTTTAGATGAGCCATCGATAGTAATCTTGAAATGTTGTCCTCTTTAGCAGCTGAGCCTCTCAAGATAATAAGCTTCGGAAGTTTCAGTCTCGCTGTTGCAGATGAGTCTTTGAGAGTTAGCTTGAAGTTTCAGTTTCCCCTGTGAACCCTATATCCTCGATTTCCTTCTGGCATGCCAAAACTGAATATGGTATTGTGGACATGGTTCCAGGATTTGCCGGCTGCATTTGTCGAGCACCACCGCCATAAACTCACAGGGGATATCATTCTGGAAGGCCCTGACGGACACAAATGGCCAGTGGTGTTAGGCCAGCCCTGGGCGAGTTTCTGGGATTCGGTCTTCAGGCCATGCCTCCTCCAAGGATGGGGAGAGTTTGCAACCGATTACAACCTTGCTGTCAACGATCAAATCCTCTTCTTCCTGTGGAAAGACTCTCATTTCCTTGTTCAAGTCTTCGACAGTAATAACAATTTCAAACGCGGTGGTACTAGTGCTCACATCACCAGAACTACTCTCCCACAAGTGACGGACCCCATCGAGAGTTTCGGCTTCAAGACGACGACACCGAATATATTGTCTCTCCCAAGCACTAACAACAGCAGTGGAATTGCTAAGAACGTTCACAAAGAGTATCACACTACCCAAGCTTCACCATCAGGTGAGAAGCTTGGCGACCAAGAGCCTGGAGTAGAAGAGGATGACGACCGAATCGCTGATTTCAATGCGAAATCTGGAGAGATGGTAGAGAGTTTTCAAAGCGCACCTCCTTCTGATGCGGAGGAGGACCAGGCATTGAGCATGGAGAGAGCCAGGAACCTGAAACGAAACCGGTCGCAGTTCCTGGAGTCGCAATTGCGAGCGTTTTCAACTCCCGGCGCCGCGCTCCCCACTCCTGCGTCATGTGGCGATCATCAGGCGCCCAAAGTCACGAATCCCGTCGCGAATCCTGTCGTAAATCCCGTCGCGAATGCTTCGCCGGCTTGCAACCTCCAAGCTGAGAAGGAGAATCTCCCTGACCCCGGCGTGCAAGTGAACAATCTTGGTTCCCCCAACCATCCTCATGGTGCGAATAATGCGACGCGGTCTGTGAGCGGCGCGACCAGTCATGGCAACTCTAAGGAGAAGTCTTCGTCGTCGTCGGACTCATCGGCGAATGAGCACAACTCTTTGGCGGCGCAAAGCGAAGATGGGGATGGAGTGGATAGCGAACTGCCCAATGGGGATTCCGAGCTCTTGTTTCCGGTGAAGCGACGCAGCAAAACGGTGAGGTTCAATATAGTCTATGTCTTTCTTTGGAATACATATTGTATACACATGCTATCATGGTTTGTAGTTGACTTCGAGTGTTGTGAGTGTTGTGAGTGCTGTGACTGTTGTGAATGTTGTGAACGTTGTGCAAGTTGTGTTGTTGTATTGATTTCTGTGCTGTTGTTGTTGTTTTACCATTTCGCGGCTGCAGGCGGTTGACCTGAAGATGGCGGACGTATCTGTGTACTTCCATCTAAGTCTTGTAAATGCTGCCAAGAAGTTGGGCGTCTCGCAGTCAACGCTGAAGAAAGCGTTGCAGAAGTTTGGGCTGAAACGATGGCCTGGGCGTAAGGTAGCTTCTAGTTCTTAGATTTCTTTCAAGTTGCGCGTTCTGTCAACTGTTTGTACTTGTTTAGTGTTTGTTCATATTTGAATTGTTTAATGAACTTCACACTCAGGGCCTCGCTGACACTATGGTGTGACAATATCTATAGTAGAGGAAATCGTATCCTGTTGCTAAAAAAAAAACTGCTTTTGTACGTCAGATCTAAGCTTCAGCATTTACAGTAAATTTCATTATGTTGGCACTATTTAGAGATCCAAAAATTGACATTCAGATACACGAAGCTCTAAAAACTAGGATTAGTACAAATTTACGCTCCAGGGTGCCTTCCTTTAAGAAAAGACTCTCTCATAAAATTTCACTAATTTAATGAACCTGATGCTCTTTGAAAACTACTGTGTTGAACTCAAGGCTTACTCATACATGGAGGGTTAGTAGTAACAATATTTAATTTTACCTAATTTGCATCCAGGTCAAGAGCTTGGAGAGCATGATGAGTGGCCTAAAGTACATGATTGCTATGGGCTAAAGGGGTGGCTTGGAGGAGTCTGAAGAAGCGTACATGCGGTCCGAATTTTGTAACCTGCAACAGGAGATGGACCAGCTAGTCCACGGTACTCCTGCACAAATAAAGCAAAAAATGGTAATGTATTTACTCACGAACATATACTTCATTTCACAAAATTAATGACTATTCTTTACTTCTGTTGACAACGATATTACTGATTCAATTTGGTTTTTCCTTGATTGATTTTGCAGCATTCTCCAGACGTGAGAATTGCTAAATTATACAAGTATCTCTACTTCCTTGCTTGGCGCTCCAAATACCACAACGTAGGTCGACATGGTAAATTTTCAGGCTAACTGGTAGCTTTTACCAATTGGGAGAGTAGTATTGTGGCACATATATAGTATTTACTGATTGTGTACGGAATTGAGATATTAAAGGATTTTACAACCAATTGGTAGTTGTGACGTTTGTATAGAATTTCTAATTGGATTTATTTTTGAATTTTTGTGAGCATTTTTAATGATGATTTTATTTAATTTTGACAAGCTGGTTGTTAGTTTTGTTGTCCAATTTGGTAATTTGGGATGTTATCTCACCAATTTGGAGGTAGTTTTTGTTGTGAGTTTCAAGTTGGGATTGAGGTTGAGTATGTCCAAGTAGTGGGGATGCCAATTTGGAATTTTATGTATTTAGTTGGAGCCTTGGTGAGTTGGTGGCATGATGTGAAGTTATACCAAATTGGTAGTTAGCTAGGTAGCTAGGTCATCTTCTAATCGTTTGGCAACCGCTTATTTTTGGATTCCTATCAGGTTGTTGTTTTCCAATTTGTTTTCACCCATTTTGAGAGAGTCACAGTGCAAGTCCTAGCCTCAAGTCGGTTGTGTAATTTTTTTTCTTTTGCGTGGTAGATTAGTAAATGAGATGGTGATGATGAAATTGGAAGTTAATGGAAATTTTTGAGTAGGAGTTGTGTGAAATGTTATGAGGATGGCAAGCTGTTGAGGCAAACTTAATAAAATGTAAATGGTGATATGTTCACCAATTTGGATTAATACAAGAAGTCTTCTTAGCCGATTTGGTTTCTCTATTGTGGATGTGGATGTGTGTTTTATTGTGATTGAGAAATTGTATGGATTTGAGAATTATGCATTGTGAGTGAAAACTAAAAGTTGTACTTAGAAGTTGATGTGTATGGGCCAAAAATATGAGTGAAGTGCAATTCTAAGAAAGTTTGGGAATTACAAGTTGCTAGTATGAGTGCAGTGTTGTTGTAGTAATGTTTTTGGCTATAGAATTCCAAGTTGGATTATTGAATTTAAGTTGAGATATTTTGATTTTAGATATTGAATCTATTAGCGTAGATTCCCTACTTGACTGTCTCCCTTGGAACGAACTTATTATACTAATAGGATAATTTTCAATTAGGTCATTATTCTCCCTCAACATTTGGCGCCACTGCCAAGGAGACAACTAAGTAGGTTGGTTCATCTTAAAATATCAATTACAAATAGGATGATGGTTTCAAATCTTGAAATTTTTTGGTCAAGAACACCAGAAGAAAATTATTTGCATCAAGATTGTTTGCAAAATTTATTGGATTGTATTAGAAATTAGAATGATGCAAGAGATGGTCTATATGATCAAATTTTAATCTGAGATGAAATTATTAATGATTTAAATATAAAATTACAAGAAGAAAATGAAAATTCTCAAAATTGGAAGAAACAAATATTGGAGGAAGAAGAAGAGAAAATTTTGGCAAGAGAAATGAAAATTTTACAAGAAAAGAAAATATTGAGTTAATTTATGCAAATTTTGGTTATAAAAGTAACATTGCAAAATTAAATGATGAATTGGAAAAATTGATGCAACAAAATAAAGAACTAATTGGTCAATTGGGGGAAAGTTAAAAAATTAATCATAATATTGAACATGCTAAAGAGAATTATAAATAAAAAATTGAAGTTCTTAGAAAATAATTTTGCAACAAAGCTAGCCAAAATATTGGAAGAAAAAGAAATGATTGTACAAAATGAAACCTCTTAAAGCTCAAAATCATTGAATTAAAAAATAAAATATTATAAAAAAAATAAAATTTGATAACTTGCTTTTCCTTAAAACTAAGGTCAATGCATTCAACTTTAAATAAGAGTTATGAAGATTTGACTATTATGCAAAATGACTTAAATACATTGTCATTGCAAGTGGAAGTTTGAATAAGCAACTTAAAATTGTTGCATGTGAAAGAAATGATTTCATTGTAAGCAATGTTATTTCTTTTAAAAACATTTTCATGTCAAAAAAGAATAAATGCAAGGAATATGAACAATCAAAAGAATACTAAATGAGATAAAAAATTTGATATTTTGTTTATTTGATGAAGTAACTTCCCGAAGCCATTTGGGTTGAAATTATGGATGACGTAGCCATGTCGGAGATTGACTCCGAGATATGTATGTAAGCTATTTTGCTTTATTTTGTTTTGTTTTAAAAATCCAAATGTAAATTAGAATTTAAATACGCAAGTAAGACCTTTAAGAACATTCTAAGTCATGAACTTAGATTCAAATTAGTATAGATAAAACTAGAGGTTTCAAGAACTACATTACACTTTGAAAATAGATAAAAATTAAGGAAGATATATTCAATGAAGTTTATAGCTAGTTTAGATGAAAAATAGTAAAAGTCATCCAAGTCAAGTCAATAAATTTTTTATTATCTAGATTAATCTAGATAATCTAGTGTGAAGAATCCCAAAAGGTGTTCTAGAATTTTTCCCTCGCTTCTCAAACTCTTCCATTGTCTAACTTCTAGTGACCTAAACAAGTGCAACAAGGAAGACCAATACAGTAAAGTAGTCTACTCCAAAAGCAACCGTCTTCTTGAAATCAATCCTATAATTAGTTGTGGACTGAATATGAGGTGGTTTTCAAATTGACCTCCTTAGCAATTGAGTGGATCCAAAATAAAATGTTATTTATTGCAAGAGCAAACCATTCTCCTAGGTTATCCCAAATCTCTTTAAAAGTTGTAAGGGAATGATTTTTGGGAGACCTATGCTCAAAAATAGATGTCTACAAAAAAAACCCTTTGAAAATTCATAAGTAATTCAATAATGCTTCAAAAAATATGAAGTCACTTGTGTTACATGCCGTATTTCTCTTTGTGTGATATGCACTAAAAATCTTCCCATGCACGGAAGCCCACGAAAATGGCAATTTAACTTATGCGTTTTTGAAAATGGCCATCCCGCCAATTCACGAACTCCGCTCTCCTCCTCTTCCAAGTGCTCGGGCGGGAAGGGGTCCTGGCGCCAAGCCCGGTTCGAAATCCCACCGTCCGATCCAGATCGGACGGTCAGAAACCTCGATCCTCGGTAGGAAAACCGGGCCCGCCCATTGGCTCTGGCCAGGCCCCCAGGTATAAAGCATTTTGGATCATCTCCATTTCTCTATTGCTCACAGTTTTCATACCCCATTCCGTGTGTTGGTCGCATTTGTATTCGAATTCGAGCCTATCTGTTTGTATTTCCCGTTCGGTTTTCAGTTTCTGCAATGGCGCCCAAGGTTGCGGAGGAGCAGAAGGCCGGCAAGTCCAAGGCCGAGAAGAAGCCTGTGGTGAAGAAGGCGGAGAAGAAGATCAAGGCCGACAGCAAGGGCGACGCGAAGAAGAAGCGGTCGAAGAAGAGCGTGGAGACGTACAAGATCTACATTTACAAGGTGTTGAAGCAGGTATGGCGCTGTATACATTTCTTTTTTTTCGTTGGTGCCTGTGATTTGGGAGTTGGCGTTGTGGTGCGTTTGAGAGGGCGAAGGGGAATAGTTTTGTCTGACGGCCTTTGTGTTTTTGGAACAGGTGCATCCTGACACTGGTATCTCGTCGAAGGCGATGGGCATCATGAACTCGTTCATCAACGACATCTTCGAGAAGCTTGCGCAGGAGGCCGCTCGTTTGGCGCGTTACAACAAGAAGCCTACGATCACGAGTCGCGAGATCCAGACGGCGGTGCGTCTGATTTTGCCCGGCGAGTTGGCGAAGCACGCGGTCTCGGAGGGGACGAAGGCGGTGACGAAGTTCACGAGTGCGTGAATGGTTGGACCGTGAACCCGGCCCTGGCCAAACTAACCTAATTGGTGTTTCTGAACACCATCTTTCTGTATGGAAGCCACCGCTCCTCCTCCTCCGTGACGTGGAATGTACCGCTTGGTTGACTTTGGTGTTCGTTTCAGTCGTTTTTATCTCACATGCGGTGCGTGAGAGTCCCTGCGGGCCTTGTGGATTGCATTGGATTTCGATCTGAGCTTTAACTACAGTAGGTGCTTTTCTTGTTTAGGGTGTTGGAAACTAGTCCCGATGTGTGAATGAACCCATGCGATACTCTAATGGGACTTGCTTTAAATGATGGCCTCGATACTTGGATGTGTGTCGTGCTGCAGTTCTGCAATCCGCTGTGAAGTGCGTACTCTAACATTGTGATCCGTTTCGACTATGGAAGAGTTGTTTCGTAAACCCTAAGCTGGTGTGATTGACGAACGCTCATGTCACGACTGTAAACTTGCAGTCCTCCTGTAGTTTGGGTGTTGAATCCTCTCCTTTTTGTCAGCTAATGGAAGGGTTTTGGTGAGTTTAGGCCTGAATCTTGTATCGCACCTTCTCGCTGACATGATAGATATCTTGTATCGCACCTTCTCGAACAGAGGGTGATTCGTATGAATACGTTCACTTGAAATGCACGATGCTCAACATCACAATCCCTTTCGTGGTAGTTGTGCGGTCGGATGGATGATCAGTAAAAATTATGTTTCATTGTTTGCTGGAAGAGGATACGACCATAATTGAATTAGAAATGGCATGAATTAGAAAGACCATAATTCTGTGTTCTGCTATTCTGTCGGTCCCAAATTAGTGCTTGCACTGGAAAGGATGAGTCGGTTGTGTGGAGGCTTTCTTGGTCTTAATTTTTATTTGTGTTGCAATGAACGCATGCGATGTTCATTGATTTTCGTGAAATGAAATTTGGACCCTTTTGAATTATGCGTTTTACAATACGATCAATGAAATTTGTGCCGCATCAGCAAGAGATTTCAATGTGGACACTTATTTTGGGGACAGTTGGAGTACCTTTTGTGATGAAAAGCCTCTCAAAACCAAGTGGCATAGGTGAGTACATATGAAGCTCCCGCGCTGATAGTTTGTATCTCAAATTGTCTATGGCTAGTCCTCTTTTCGATGATAACGGGAAATCTTCTATTGGACTATTATTCCCCATTTGAAAGTGAAAAAAGAACTCACATAGTGATGAAATTTTTTTATCTCAAACTTATTTGAATCTCTGTTGTTCTTTTCATTGTGAAAATGCTTGAAGTGGTGCAACTACACTAAAAAGGGTATTTAGTGTTGGCAACACTATTTGCGAACCATGACACTAAATATCGTTAAGCCTACTAAAGTAAGTAACATTAAATGTAATTTCTAACATTAAATATACTCTAAGGTAAATCTGAAATCTGAAAATGTTTACATTTAGTGTTAGAACTTATTAAAGGAAGGTAGAAGGGAAGAGAAGGCGAAGGTGGTGCATTGAAGTTTAGCACTACACTAATCGTCCTAAAATTGACATTTAGTGTAGGGTCAAGTAGGGTGGTAATTACACTAAATGTAATCCAACACTAAATACCCTTTTTAGTGTAGTATTTTCTAACTTCATGCTTGGTTCAGTTTGTGTAAAAATGTTGTGAGTATTGTCCAAATGTGAGCATGACAGTGATGTGCTTACTAAAATTGCTCATGGAGTATCATCCAAAGAGCCACATTGGATTGTCCTAATTGTGTGTGCGACACTAGTTTACCGCAGTCAAGCTATGGTGCAGGTTGTAAAATTTTGTGGTGACTAATTTTCAAGGTGCCGCTAATTAGGGCATGGTTTGCTACCACAGGACCATGGCAGCTTCGACAGTATAGCGAAGTGATATGTGCTGCACAACTATTGGTTGGTTCATGTGAAAACGTTAATGTGGTACAAAATAAAATGATAATTGGATATACAGAATGTGGAGCCTGCCAGATGTTACTTTCCTCGATTTTCCCTTGCTTGATAATCATTCCAGAATCTATCATTCTTCCCGGAGCTTGCAATGCCTTATACTGTAGAACAGCTTGCTGCCCATGCAATAATCAGAGAATGTTCACGACTCAGAAACTCATCAGACAAGCTTTCGTTTAATACTTCGCCACAATTTTTTTATTGATTTTCATTTTTCACAAACTTTTTCAACTTTTCTGAGATTTACTCCGAGCAGTACAATACTGTTTCTCCAGCTCGTGCTCTATTTGCTTCCCTAACCCTTTTCTCCGAACACCTATCACACAGCGAAACCACATGGAACTTCACGTGGTGCCACTCTGGTTCACAACAACTCCTGGCTCCATTCCTCGTCAAACGGTTCTATCTTGATCTTAGGATCTCGGTGCTGCATGTGCTTTACGATTCCATGCCTCAACACCGCTTCCCGAATAACTTGGATTTTCGCTGTTGTCCACCGCTCCTGATCAAGGACGAAACCATTTCTACTACTCATGTTTATCTACTTTTTGAAAGCACAAGCTATCGCATTCCAGGGTATAACCTGTTGGACTATTCCCTGATGGACAGCACCTAAGTTTACATTCTTCACAAACGGACGATAGTCATATTACAGTAGCCTCATATGGATAATCTCCAACAGGAGAACATTTCGCTATCCCATAAGTGGACAGCCTGAAATGCTAAACCTGAGTTCGGCTGTGTCAATTTTCAAATTTTAGCACAAATATATTTCTTCCTATCCTTATCCCTGGACAGAGTCGGTCTCCACAGTTCACGCTCTTGTACGCATCTGACAACCAACACAAATCCGATGAGAAAGTTAACTGAAGATAATGTGTCTTTAGCATCAAAATGGTGGCATTATCCTAGAGTCAAGTTTCCCCACCGCACTGCCTTCCTTCAAATTCTTCACCTCCCAACATTAAGGCATGTAAATATTGCAACGGGTAGTCTGCATACCTTGATTTTGCGTTGCAGCGGGTGGACCTGGTAGAGCATAGGATTCCTTTGAAGTGCGCGTAGCTGGTGGAGCGTAATATAATTCCTTTGGAGCGGGTAAAGGTGGTGAATAAGGTGGAAGGAAGTTCTGCTTTGGAGCGGGTGGGTCAGGGTGGTATATTCGACTCAATTGGGGAAGCAGTCGTCGTCGGGTACTAGCACTGGGAACTTTTTCCTGTTCCTGTAGGCCACATGATTACCATTTACATAATAACAATCAAAACCTTGGCTGCAAATAGAGTCCTCACCACATAAAAGTCTAGTCCACCCTCCCAACTGTTCACAGGATGAATTTTTAAATTTGGGCACAGTACCAAAAGTTTAACAGATAGTGCAGAGTGCATGACTGAATTGAGTAAAACAGTACATATAATAGCTGAGCTAGTTCTGTTACCCCTCAGACATTGTAGGAGTTTATTGCTCAAAACAAGTCAATGCTGAATTGGAAATCATGTAATCAAGCAGAGATTATGTCACCTGTTGGTTGAGCGTCTGACCGTCGATGGATCCCACACACAGCGATCCCGCCATAAGACCTGGAAAGAAAATTCAAGTGACTCATCAGATTCATTAGCCCTGGCCACAGCATAACTATCTTGGCGCTCAAATTCGGATCGAGAACTAAACCGCACAGGTCTAGAATGCAATGACAAGAAGGTAGAGGAGAAATTACCACATATCACGAAACAATAACAAGTGTTATCACGAGAGTATGAAAAAAGAATATCTTCAATTCAACGAAATTGCCTCATATGCACAAAGGTGACTCACATCCTCATTCATCCCAATAGAAGTTGCATGCGAAAGTCTACGAGCACAATTTCGTGAAGCCTTAAGAGGATTAACAAATCACAAATCAGTCGCCCCCTGATAGGTGACAGCGCCAAACACTTCCAAGATAGAGCAGTTTATCACCATATTGGAGCGGCATTGCTCTGCAGCGATCTCGACAATCAAGACATAAAAATGCTTGATGATGGCAAATGTGTCACTCACCGATGAAGCAGAACGTGATGGCGATATCTTTCGCAGAGCCGGCCATGGCCAAGCTTGGAATTCTCATTCTCTCGAGACGTGCAGTTGTACTTTCCAAACGAAGCTCAGACACTGCGCAATGGACAACAACAATGTACTAACCCGAGCGATCGAGAACAAGGCCGCTACTAAAAATCAGCCAAGCCTCCTCACCCTTTATACTTAACACAGAGACGTGATCAAAAAGAAGTAAAGAAACCGCAACAATGTCACTCTACTCACAATTACCAGCTTAAAAAAAAATAACTCCATGCGGAATCGGATCCGAGATCCGGCGCAGTGTCATGGCTACGTCGTCGCTCTCTCTCTCTCTCTCTCCCAGGCTCCCATGACTTCAAATCCCGCTAAACATGACGAATATTCCCGTCTCACGCACGCGAATTGCAATGTGTCCGAAATGAATGTAGCCGGAATTACAGACCAAAACTGACTCCATTCCGCAATTGCGTTTCCACTTACCAATCGCGATAATTAACAAGAGAAAAAAATAAAACAAAAAAAATAAAAACAATGTAGCGAACTTCGTTGAAAATGTCGAGCTCGCAACGGCAGAGCGAATCTCCGTACGCGCGAAATCTCTCCAGCTTGACATCTTCGAACGCACTACGCAACCTGATGCTCCCCAGGTGCCCCTTGGTAGTGGTCCTGGACTCGTCCTGGTGCCGTCCTCGTCAGGAAACGGTTTGACACGGCGGAAAATGCAGAGAATCCGGGAAGAGGAAGAGGTCATGGTGGGACTCCACCTGATTTGATTTGGCTTGAGCGATTGTGAGAAGAACTGAAGGGAGAGACGAGCTGCGACGCCATCGCGGGCTCACGAGGTTCCTCTGCTTCGCCGCTTTCGTCGCCAGAGAGGAGGAAGCTGCCAAGGGTGTGCAGGTTTCCCTACCGGTGACCAGGGCTTGACCATGGGTGGCCAGGGCTTGACCAGGGTTTGAAGGGTGTGGTAACCTGAGATTAACTTAACCAGGGTTAAACTTGAACCTCACGAGGTTCCTCACTTCCTCTGCGCGTCAGTGACGCAGGGCTACCTGCGCGGTAACCGGGGATTATAGAGTCCCATTCACTGGTTCAATGATGTGAATACTCTTTTTCAATAGAAACTGTATGCCATGTGCCGTTGTCACACTATACTAATATAATAAAATAAAAATAAAAAATAAAAAATCATAATAAAAACTTGAAAATTAATTATCTATTTTTGACGTGAGTCGGAATGCCACAAAACAAAGTTTGTGCACCCCTCCTTGTAGAAAGCTTTCTGATGGTACCAAGAATGCAATTGGGGGATGCACAATTGTGGAAATTTCACTGTAACAAATAAAACAAAACAAATGAAACAAAGTTTGTGCACCCCTTCTTGCAGAAACCTTTTTGATGGTACCAAGAACACAATTGGGGGATGCACAGTTGTGGAAATTTCACCGTAACAAATAAAACAAAACAAACAACCTAATTTTAAGGTATTGATGTTGCAAACATGGCTAATATTTTCAATATTTATTACCCTCAATTATGTTTTCAATCCTTGATTTCTTATCCTTCAAACCTATTTTTTAGGTATTTGTTTTAAATTTAAATAAAGCAATAAATTGAAAAATAAACACTCTGATGGACAAATTTGCAAAATTGCTAAGAGTTGGATAAATAAACTAATTCCCAAGATGCTATTGGAATGAGCTAGTAGTACAAGGATGTCATGAAAACGACGAGTGATCACAACATCCTTCAGTCGTTTTTTACAACAATTAGATTGACTATTTTCACAACAATCTAGGATGGAAGCATGTTATTCCATCTTTTGTAACATTCAGTGGTAGCATAGGTGAATATTGAAGTCAATGGCTTCTTAATCAATTTGACAAGTGTCTCTAGACCTTTTTCTCAAATTTGACAAAGAATTTTTTCTCAAATTTAAAAAAACCATATCTTACATTTTTCACTAGAGAGAACTTCAAAAAAATGAGAAAGAACATAAATTATAGCAATATAGATCATATCCAAAATTCTCAAATATTGGTGAATTAGACACTCGTTGCCTTGTACATACTATTCAAAGTTTGTTTCAAGAATCAAGAAGGAAAAGAAGAATTACTCTTCTCCTAAGGCTAGAGTGATTGACAAGTTTGTTGAAGATAGTTCTAAGGTAGGTACCCCCAAATGTGCCATTGACCTTCAACCACCATCTCTACTCTGTGTACATCTCCAAAATCAATTCTATACCTATGTAGAAGAAACCATTTAAAAACCAAACTTTGTTCCTTAAAATAACTTTTGCATACAATTTCCAAATGTCACGTTCTCAAGCACGTTGGAACCTCCTTCTACTTGCCAACAAGAATGTATGAAAATTTGACCAGTCTAATAATAGTGACTAGGCTCAGTATCAAAAAAGTGGCGATTTTGGGGATACCCATCTTATTCAAAATGTGACATGTATGAAAACAACAAACTCCATGTCTAATTGACATCATTTATGCTATACATCTATCATATTAAGTACGCAATGTCACAACTCTTGTCACAAAATCCGTCACATTTTCATCTTGGAGAAATGTCATCCAATTATTTCACCCAACATTCATGATGAAAATCTAGAGCACAACAAGAGACTTCTGATCTGATCAAAATGCTAGGATTGAACTCCAGCGCTATGAACTTCAGTTACCTGCGAAGTGACTGCAATGTCGCTGTTTGTAGCTAGAAATTCTTCAAGAGTGCCAATCTCTTTCTGGTACAGTGTGCATCAAAGAGTCCTTTTGTTCAAGACCGTGAACCAGTCTTTGGAAGTGTAGCCAAAGACACATAGTCATGCGCTTGCTCTTCAAGTAACCCCAAGTCTTCCACAAGACCAAGGACGATCACATTTCGATATGACGCTGGAGGAGCTAATGTTTCAATCTCCCCAGACCTGAATTCCTCCATCTGAGATTCTGAGCATCTGTGGATGGGACAGGACCATCCCAAAACCCCATGAGAAACAAACTGAGAGTTCTTTCAATGCTGATATAAAAAGAGTGTAGTTGTACTGGGTACGAAATGGCCACATAAAGACTTCTAAAGTGACAAAATGCTACATGGAACACTCCAGAGAAAGGACACAGTTGTGAGAAAAGTGGGACTCTTTCAGCTTTTGGTAGGGTGCTCTAATTCCCACACTGACCTAATTTAACCAGTTGTATCCATAGAGTACATGGAAGAACAAAACTGTGCGTCCTCAATACATGCACAAACTATTGAGTGGGCAAAAACAAGTGCATGTGCTGCGAGCAGGTCTTTTTGTCCTCGGGTACATATAATTAAATTAGGTCGAATGTTGGGAAATAGAGTGGCGCACATTAGAGCTTGTCAAATCACAACAACAAAATTCAGAGTACCATCAGTGCGTAAACATGATACATACGTGAAGGTTAAAATTGGAAGACCGTCTTTCTCCCCAAGGTATAGCACAGTTCCATACCAAGACTCCTGTAAGAAATAACACAAGTACAACATGAGAGTTGGCAAGAAAAATGAATCAATAGTACACACAAGTTAATGTTCACGTCAATGTGGTCCATCACCTCTAAAGCATAATGAAATTTGAAGCGTATCTCAATGTCGACATTACCTTAAAAATTTCCAGCGAATGATGAGGTGTCTTCTTCAACAGATTCATGTGTCTTCCGATCCTCCAGTTCTTCTCAACTCTGCCTGAATTTTCTTGACTGATAACATCATTAAATTGTTCCATTCTGAAATCATGGGATAGGGTATTGATGAGGAGGTAAACAAATTGAACACTAAGGTATTGATGCACGCACTTCTTGACAAAATGGTATCTATAAGAACACTAACAGAATCACTTGAAACAATTAACAATCAGAAAAACTGAATTTAAAAAATAAACTGACATGCTGGCTAGGAAACTAAAACAACTGGCACATGAAAAAATGTGAAGGAAACAGTCTCACGTAATTTTGTAGGTTCGCACATGCGTGAGAACACCAGGTTCTGGAACAGGGTCAATAAATGCAACCCCTCCTGAACCCCACATTCTCGTGCCCTTGTGTCCAAAGAATAAGCGGTTGGGGATGGATAGCCATTCTGAAGCCACAGGAGGTGAGTGATCTTTACACCCCAGGCATGGCCGTGACATGCCTTCTATCTGCACATAGACCAACAAATACAAACTATGGTCAAATTCGTTACGTTAGCAAAGTTTCACAAATATGGCGCATTTGGAAAATCGCTCGCAACTAGGAACTGAAGTGGTATGCAACACTGAATTGAAATCCTAGATCTATACATTTTCTAGACTTTAGACCCTTGAGAATCCAATAGGAACTAAGTTACTACACCTGATTCGGATCCTGTTAGCATTGAGTGTAGTTATATTTTTACACTGACCAAGTTCCTTTTTTCTTGTCAAAAATTATGAGGAGATTTTGATGCAACATGCATTATTAACATACAGTATGCAGAAGTTAAAAGGCTTCAAAGTTTTGTTGGTAGATGACCTAAAACGGACACAAATTCTGATGTTAGTTTTGTGCACATTCTCAAATTCAATATGTACTCACCATCAAAGATTGTTCATTTAATATACCATTTAAGATACCAATTTGAATTAGGTGTAGTTCCTTTATAGCAATTTGAGACTCCCATCTTGACCCAGAGCAGTTTGTGACACTCATTTGAAACCTGAGGTCTATGTTCATAGATTTTAGAGTATGCGGCTTAGTTGAGCAACAATAAACACGTCCACTTTAAAGTCCTTATTTTCAGCATTTGAATGTCGCACTTTGACACTGAAATTTGCCGTAGTAAGGAATATGTGTAACAATATCTTTAGTATAACTCTTCTGAACGTAAACAATATGAACGACCTAAGCATGGAGTAGAGATTGTTCACATATGAGGTAATTGCATACCTTTCCTCCTTCAATGTAACACATGAACCGTGGCTTGTACATGTTAGATCCATAACAGGCATACCAAATATGGCTGGATTCCGCTATCTCATCACCCACAGGATGTTCTATTGTACTGCTCAAGTCACTTTCCACCTCTGTTCTCTCTACTGCAACTCCATTTGAAGCTTGTCCATCCTCCTCATCTGCAGCCATAAATATTGAGAAGAACACTAATAGCTCAGATAAACTATAGACTTGAAGAATTTTATAGTACCATGCAACTTCTTTTGTCCACTTTCAAAGGGTTTTGAAAAATGAGCACCTTATCTGTCAAAGAAGTATAAGAGCTTAAATAGAATTGCTCGAAATAAGTGGCCACCACTAAATAGACTTGAAAGCGAGCGGTCAACTTGAACTTCAAACAATGGTCAAGTTTTAGCATTAGCAAAATGGGTCCATGGGACAGGAATGCTACCCAAGACAGTGGCCTTCACAAATTCAAGGAGGAACAGGGTGCCACGTCTCACTATCTCACCAGCAGGAAATCAATATCAAGTAAACAAATGAAACTAATTGACACGTATCACAAACTGATAAATTGCAAAGTCTTTCTTCAACCAACTGACCTAAAGTATTGCCACCCAAAATCGCCAGTGTCCCAAAATTGCCACCCTATAATTTAGTAGACAATGGTTGCAATTAGGCTAAATCGAAAACTAAACTTAACCCTTGTGACATGCTTGTTCAGAAAGTTGGGGATAAGTATACATTATGCAATTTACCCAAAGGGTAAGTGTACATTTCAATTTTGCATACCTGGGGGGAATTGGCTTCCCCGGTGCCCTGTTTATATCTGAATATCTGTTTTAGATTATCGACCAATAACGAACTTCGAACCTTTATAACATTTGCCAAATCATGTCCTAAATAACACATCGACAGAATTCTCTCTCTAATTTGTTAACGAGAACTTTGAACAGTCCAATGGCAGGAACTAAGCTCAGTCCTAAAAGTGACAGTGTTGGGTGTCCCTACCTTATAACATACATGATGGTGATATTTCAGATGGCAATAATTCAATGCAAAAACTTAAAAAATTGCCTATTTCTAAGCTTCCTCATTCACTTGAAGACGCACTACTGACCTGCAAACGATGATGAATCCACTCCAGACTGGTGAAGGATAACATCGATATCCTGGGGTTCTATCTCCTTCATTTCAAGGAGGTCATCTCCTGAACCTCCACTAGCATGATGCAGCAACTCTTGAGTTGCTGGCGAGCTCCCATCCCATTTAGACAGAAGCTCATCAAGGTCTGCGATGGGTGTAACAGCAGGTTGCGAAGCAAGCTGCTCATGACCGTCATTGTCCATACTTCCTAATTGCTCCCTCAAATCTTCCTGCAAATTGAAGAAAGAAGAAATCAGTCTACACAGACAGCCAACAACGAATTAGACAACGAAACCGCAACTGGTTTTCAAATGTTTCAACCTACAGGCATACACATCGCGTTAAACCTGCAGACTTTAATATTGATTAAGATCATGACATGTGCATTTCTGAATTTGTCCGGATACAATTGTATGAGTAGTTTCAACAATGGCGTAACCTCCTAAAAAGGAGGTTTTAGGATCAAAAGCTGCCGGCCATGCGATTCTGACAACCTAACATCCCATAGAACTGAAGGGTTTAGGGTTCAGACTTAAGATACCCCAGGCGGAGTTCCCAATGTCCCCAAACCCGAACTTCTCCTCGACGCACAATTCTTTGAGAACGGGCCCAACTCGACGACTTCCAATGCGCTCAAAGTGCAGTGAAGTTAGACATCCTTGGCTAAGACGTCGTCAAAACCGATGCACAACAAAAACTCTTCAAGAAACTGTGCAAAAAAGATGGAACTGAAACTGAATCCACGACCACGCCAGGAATACCAAATCCAGAGAATCAAAAATTTGATTGCCACCCAAAAAAGCAAAAAAAGATTGAGCAAATTGAAAAAACCATAATGGAGAAACTCAGCAAGAGCGCTTGATATGAATGGCACCCCAAGTGAGGAAAGACAAGACCGTACCTGAATCGATTGACGAATAGCCTGCAACAGAATGTGGTAACACTCTATTCATAAAAACACTGAATACGAATCTGGGTATTAGTTCGCAGGAATTTGCAGGAATCTGTAGGAATTTGCAAGAATTTGTAGAAATTTGCAGTTTTCAGTTGAAGTTATCCTTAAAGAATTGGGATTCCAGTAAGTGCATGCCACTAGATTTTTTATTCTCTTTTATGGGGATCTGCCGCCACGTCCACCACATGTCACTCCTCACTCCTTGCAGTGTCCATAACATTATTATCCCTGTATCGTCGTCGCTGACACTAAGTGTCCGATGGATGACTTGTATGTAAGATAGAAGTGCAGACATTCATTTTTGGAATTTTGTGTGAAAAGGGGAGGTCTAGCAGAGTAAGGAAGGCAATCCATTTTTGATCACTTAACCTTTAACCCCTAAACGACGGACCTATGACCACTGATGTCAAACCTCACTACCCATCACTCAATTTGCTGCCATTTTGCAACTAGGTATGTATAAAAAAATTTATATTTATTTTTCAGAGATGAAAATACATGTCTCCTTTACTTCACAAAAAATTTAGATTTTTTTGTGGAAAATTGATTTTTTTAGGAATTTTTGAAGAAAAAGTGAAGAAAAATCATATTAAATAGAAAATTATTTCAAAAAATCTGAAAATTTCACCATGTGTGTATATTAAAATGACAAACATCATGGTGTAAACTCAATTTCCGCGTCATTCTATAATTAGAAAATAATAGACATTGAAAATACACCCAAAGTTCAAATTGCAATAAAATATGCAATATTAGGAACTTTTTCAAAATTCAAATTGGAGTAGAAACTAGAGTAGATGACCTTCATTTTGTTAGTTGGACTCAAACTCAGAAAATATCATTTTTGTGGAGAAATTTCAGATTTAGAGCAAGGAGCAACAACTTCCCAAAATACTCTAAAATAGCATATTTTGTGATCCGTTTTTTTTAATAACTTCTCATTTCCATGAAGACAAACATTGAAAAGAGTACAAACTCAATTGGATACCCTTCACAACCCAATATGAAAGGTCAACAAGGAAAAGGAGGATGAAAAATGCTTTTGAACCATTCTAAACTCAACAGTGTTGTCGTCAGAACGCCACGGAATGGCGTCCGCGGCGCTCCAGGGTTAAAGGACGAAGGGGAGACTCTCAAAATCATCCTTTTGCATTACTGTGTGAATTATTGGCTTAAAAAATTGCAAAAGTGCTCATTGCAAGTCAAGCTACTATAGAAGATCTTCCCTTTTCACAACAAATTCGAGGATGAATAGTTGCATTTCTATCCTACATAGTTTGATTCCCTCTCATCCATCGGCCATAGAATGGCTATGTTGACGTTTAAGGGTTAAGCTGATTTGACCACCTGAAATGCAAGTTTCTTCACTGGGTAATTTTTATAGTGTGCAAAAGTAGACATTGGAAGGTTTCCATATTTTTTCGGATTTTTATTTTTTAAAACATAATTACTATGAATTTTTCAGCGGCTTGCTATTTTTGATCATGGGCTGAAAAGAAAAGCGATCAAAGGGTGGTTGCAATAATGAGAGTCTTGCAGCCAATTAAAATGCACCACAACTACTTTGGGAACCATACCATAATTAGTTACTATTCTTCTCCTGCTTTACAGAAAGAAAATAGTCTACATGGCAAAAATGGGGGATTGATTAGGAATGGGTTGCCTCCTATAGTGTTCTTGGCTTTTCTTAAGCAAATGATTTTTAGGGTACCAAAAAGGATGATTTTTATAAAAACTAGCCCGTCCTTTCCAGGGTTTGGGTGGAAACACCTAAATTGTCCAAATAAGCAATTCAACATATTTGGATGCATTTTTTTCTTGAAAAAATATTTTTGTAGTATTAGCAATTGAAAATCATGAATTTAAAAAAAAAATAGAATTTTTGGATGAGACATGTAATTTCTATGAATTTTCAAAGTAGAACTCCCTAGGCCTCTAAAACCATCACATAGCTTCGTACTAAAATTGAAATTTAGAGGATTCAACAGTCAACCAATCACAATTAAATATGGGAACAATTTAATGACACTATAAGAGACATAATTTAATAAAAGTTTATTTGTTAGGAGTGGGAGCAAAGACGGTTTTAGGTGTTTTTACCTTAAGCAACATAGGGTCCCTTTTGCTCCCCCGAAAGCGGAAGCCCCAAGCGTTCTAACTTCATAGCTAGCTAATAACTCTACAACTTCCCAATTAGCCAATGACGTCAAAGTTGCAACTTCCTAGCAGACCAATGATTTTCTACATATTAATCTTTAAAGGACTTAAGGCCTTATTCGTTAAATTGAGACAAGTTGGGGTCTCATTTTAATTCCTTCTATATTTAGAGTTAATTTAGGGTCCATTAAATTGAGACTTAGAAATGTCAAAATACTATTTTGTATATTTTATTCATAGAAATCAACTAACCAAGTAGTAAGAACCCGCTTTGAACATTTAGAATTTAAAAAAAAATAAAAAACATAAAAATATAATAGACCAACAAGTTTGAAAGTAGGACATTTTATTAAACTGAGACTTGCTTGTGTAGAAACAATAAATAATGTAAATACTTGTGTTCTCAAATATTTAACATAAAATACATTTGAATTTTAAAAAACCCATTCAATTGGAACAAAGCGAAAATATATTACATAAAATGCAAACAAAAATAAAATAATATATACTATTAATAGAATTTGAACATTGTGACATGGCAATAATATCGTTAGCTTCAAAAGCCACAACATGAACCTGAAAGCATCTGAATACATCTAAATGCAGAAGTGCATTCTATTTGAATACCAAGAATATTAATCAAAAAACAAAAACCTAAACTATTCTTCTTCTTCTGTCGAGGATGCATCGTTGTTAGATTTAGCCAAAATCGCCGCCACTGATGACTTGATAATGTCGAACTGCGCTTTGGGAATTTTGACATTTGGAAGAACTTGAGGTTGATCATCAGCACCCCTTTTCCCACGCGCCTTGAAAGCTGTCATGATAATGCCCGTGCTTGACCAGATTGGTAAAATAGGAGTGTCCTCAACCCACCTATTTCCTGCTTTTGTTTCCCATCCATCATATGTCTGAGGATCGGGACGATGTTCATCGGCCGGCTTCCAATATTGGATCCGTATCGAATGAAGATGCCCTGGATCCGGACTCGGATTTGTTAGCGCTCTGGCAAGCCAAAACGGCTTTGGGTCACTACGATGAGGGCGCACGATGACAAAATAACCAGCAAATACATCACGATCGACACAAAAAGAAGGACGTGGACGGTCACGCCTTCGCCCTACAAAGGGTGGATCTTGTGCAAACTCTTCTTGTACTACACCATCTTGTCCCATTGTGTCTTCTTTTTCACCAGTGATTCGAGAAGCCGGCCAAAATCCATCCTCCAATATCTCGTGCGCAACTACAGGTGCATCCAGAGCGGCTCTCACACCTTTCCAATAACTATTTATAGACTCATTCTTCCTTCTGAACTCTCCAGATTGATCATTGTCCGCCATAGTGCTCCAGTGCGCAATGATACCGTTTAAACCCTTTTTGACATCATCCTGGTATTTCATTTCACGAGGAGGCAGAGGTCGCGGAACACCGCTCGGCACCTTCGGTTGGCCGTCTCGAGTCTCAGACCACAAGCGAATTCCTTTGCCGCCCTCTGGTAGCCAATTCCTATCAGTACATAAATGCTTATACTCCATCAATGGCCATCCACTTGAATCCTTGTAGAACTTAAACTGCTGGGCCATAGAATGACCTTCCAAAAAGTCCCCACCTTGGCCCAGATACCCTTCTACAAAGCCCTTAAAATCAGGAACTTCTTCAATGAAGTAAGGAATGACTGGATGGGTTTCACAGTCCATGAAGGATTTCATGAGCTTCGGGACAGTTTGATAGTTATTCATCTTCAATATGGTACTCCATCGACCAAAAAGAGCATCAATGTCTTCATGAGTGTGTCCAACGATGAGAAAGTTGATGTATATCTCACGAAAAATGCCTTTGTAAACAAGAAGAGAGCAGAAAGCAAAAACCCATCGATTCTTGTTGTCGGATGCTGCATTGTCGAGCTGCAGAGTCAATATTGGGGGCAGGGGTTGAGCAGGGATCAGTTCTGCTTGAGGAGGAAGAAGGGAGTCCAAGCACATCTCCGAGCCTTGCAACACAGCCTTTGTCAATGCAGATTGGTCCTCCTTCGCGACAAGCAATTGGCACGATGAATTCTTTGGTGGCCCTTCAAGATCACGTAACAACCTTGCAATGGACCCAACGGTGTGATTTGAGTCCGTTGGAAAAGTGTCCAGCCCGTAGTGGGCATACCGAACGTCGCCATGACCATGAGCAATCATGCCTGTCACAGCAACATGCATTTTAGTGAAAGAATCCGTCATTTTGGTCTTGTGAGAGAAATGTGGAGAAGCAGTCTTCGAGTGATCCATTTTATCATGGATAATGGTGAGCATCTTCTCAGGGTACTTCTCAGAAATATGCCGATTTAAATAATACAATTCTCTGTGGGCCCTTTGCCCCGACAAGTGAGTTTCCAAAATTCTCCCCCACTTGTCCTGTGAGGAAGAAAGCGGTGTGCAGGTACTCCTTAGTTGTCTATACTCATCACACAAATTACACCTCGAAAAATTATCCCCAGGAGCCTTCGCAGCATACTCTGGAAAAGAAGCGCGCCTGATGTTGCTCAAGCCACTAGAAGAAATGGGGGGCAAATTCAAAGCAACATTGGCCTCATTGATTTTTGGCAATTGATCACTCCAACGAAATGCTGACGGCAACACCATTGCGGGGACTCTCTCCCCGCTACCCAACGTTTTGGATTTGTGTGGCATTCTATCAGCTTCACATGCAACCAACGTTCGAAGTGTGGCTGCAGCTTGTACAGTATGGGTGCGTGGTTTCCTGGATCCTAAATTCCCGTGCGCCTCTACTTGCTTCCCAAATTTGGCCATATGCTTGTACCTGTAGAAGGTAGCTTTCGAAATCCCGTGAATCGTCCACTAAGCAGCAGGACAAACCTCGGTGCTTTTCAAGGTTATCCACTCTTTACCAACAGAGTCTTTGTGCATTTACCTATACACTTCAAGAAGACACTTCTTACGAGCATACACCCCGTCAATTGCATGAAGTTGAGAACGTACGGATTGAATTTCTCCACGAGGAAAGGGCTGCAAGCAATTCTTTTCGCAGCAAGTCTTGGTGGACACTTCAATGATTGCTTGAGCACAGAGAAGGGATTCCTTCTTCAGAGGGAGGCCCGGATCCGACCTCTCACGAGAGCTCTCATACGAACGCACACCAACACGAACGCGACGGCTCATGGCCTTCATAGCTTCATTGTATATATGCGTTTGATCATGATCATAGAGACTGACATTGTTCAAGAAAACTCGCTTAATGTGCCAAGAGTGAACTGACCACATCCAACCTGATGGGACTTCAGCTTCGCACAAAGACTCCGCAATTTGAACGGCGACACGATCATCACCAAGCGGCTTCCCGTCCATGTCGATGACGAGGTCCGAATCGACGCTCTGGCAGATGCCTTTTGCAACGTCATCTCCAACTTCGTTTCTTAGGGTGACACATCTTCTGCTCCAAGCGGAACGAGGAATACCATCATAGACCGCGACACCAGCAGGCAATACCGGCTCCGGGTTGGCAAACTCGTCCAGACCGTGGATATCCATCCTAAAAGCACAGCAACAAGCAAACGCCCACATGAGCCGTAAGCACAAGAAAGATATCCAACATATCTTTGCACCGAGGATAATAAAGACGGCCTCTAAAACTCTAATCGATACAATCTCATCAAAATTTCACACAATTCCCACATGAAGCATCTAAACATCATAAAAGAGGTCACCACATTATCTTCACCCCGAAGATAAATATACAAAAAAGAACAAAGTGAACAAATATACTAAATCTGCGATTCTACCACCCTAAATATACAGATTTGAAATGATCCGAACATCTCCGACCAAAATAACAAACTACTCAGATTAATTCGCATTATACATTAAGAACTACGTTCCCCTCAATTGATAGAAACGATCATGTTTCGGTTCGGCGACAACATCCTCACCGACTGGAAAAAGGATCCAAAAGAAGACGATACTCTAAAATGTAGTAAAAATGCAAAAAAATATCTCACTCACAAATAGTCAAAAACTAGTCACGCACAAGCTTAAACAATGTACAGATATTTTTGGCAATCACGAAGTCCCAATGATTAGGAGTGACATAAAACATGACACCATGTGCTCTCAGAATTATCTTCGCCCCGAGGATAACTCCATGAAATAATCAGACAAACAGGACAACGACATATGACGGGTTACATTCCGACACTAGTAAAGTACTGTCAACGCAAAATGGCTATCTTCGGACCGAAGATAATATTGTCATTATTAGATACTAATGTATCTGAGTTCTTAATAACGGAGAGAAACAAATTAGAGAAGTTCTATCCAACTGTCACGTTTATCTTCGGCCCAAAGATAAACTAATACATGTTCCAAAACAGTAGACCATTCCCATCAGGTGGTCCACTGTGACTCGAGAAAAAAATTGTCTTGTACGTACATGGTCATCCTCGGCTCGAGGATATTCAGTGATGTACCCTTACAAATAAGTGCACACCTAGGTGAATGGTCAACTTTTCACTGGTAGACAAGTCATTTCAAGGCTACGGTTATCTTCGGGGCGAGGATAATCACTGACATACCACATCAAACAAAATATTATCTTCGAGTCGAAGATAAATCTGGGTCAATAACGGGGTCTCCAACGTTCAGGGTCCCGATATTTCCGGCGTAACTTTAGGAAATCCCTGTATTTCAGGAATATACAATACTCCACCACCTATACGTCACATCAATAGGCGACACAAACGATCACAGCGAGAATCAGAAGAACCTCTATGTCTCAGCGAAGTGCTACACAAAATTACACAACAAAAAACCCTTTCTAACACAACCAAGACAAGCAAAGACCTTGCTGCTCACACTGCGTAAGCATGTAATAGCACAGTAGCAAGTCACGTACATGAACACCCTCGATTCCACGAAACAATGCAAGTATTTACGTCTCCGACAAGTCGCAAAAGAAGATATCAAACAGCTGAGCGAAAGATCACGGACGAGCGTTGGGTGGGAGAGAGCAAGAGCATTTGCGACAACAGAACAACTGAAGGTGTCCGTGGGGCAAGCAAAAACTCCCAACGTCAAGTTTCCGTTCACGAGAGAGGAATCTCCAGTGGAGGAAGGGCGGGAAAGCAATGGCGCGAAAAAAATTTAAATTTCTTCAGATCAAAGTATCCAGGCCCGGCATTCCGGATAACTTTTTCTGTCACACTCAAGTTGTCCGTCTGATTTTAGAGGCGCTTTTCATGCAGTGGGAGCTCACAAAGTTCCGCCTCCATTATTTCTCACCTGAAAACAACATTCCGCTTAGTTTAGTTGCCGCCCACAATCGAACTTCGTTGACTTCCTTGCCAAGTGCACCGGAGTCTACTTTTGAGCCACTTCTGTACGCCTCTTTTACGGAGATTCTTCCAGGTTCGGCGCAACTAGAGGCCGCCTATAGAAAAATTCAAATTTCGAAGAATTTCAGAGGGGTTCGGAGGGTTTAGGGTCCAACGTCCAGGGTGTAGGGTCCAGGGTCCAGGGTTTAGGGTTTAGGGTTTAGGGTTTAGGGTTTAGGATCTAGGATTTAGGGTTTAGGAAATTCAAAATCAACATAATTCATAACTTTAGAAATCTGAAGTGGAAGGTCTGCCAGTCAAAAAAAACAAGATGTTTTGCAAAATAAATTTTTGGTGTTTTTAACCGTTGAACAATACGGAGGCCATTTGGTGTCCAATGAATGACATAGCATCTTCACATGTGAATAGAAGTACAACTACTCATCCTCTGAAGTTTATTTTCAGAAGGGAAGGTCTTCTACAGTAGGTTCACTTTCAGGAAGTGCTTTTCCAATTTTTTAAGACTTTTATACTCGCGGTAATGCAAAACAGTGATTTCAAGGGTCACCCCTTTGTCCTTTAAGGGTTAATTTCCGGTACATGCAATTAAATCATAAATAATACAGCTTTACAAGAACTTGCATTTAAAGTTGAAGAATCCAAGACAGTAAAATTCTAGAATACTTTAAACTTCTGCATGAAATCCTTTTTTTTGTGACGTGAATGACAAATTTATAAAACAACCATGCGTTTGACTTTTAGAACCTTCGACCTCAAGAGTTTAAAAAAATAACAATTTCAATGGCCAATGTTCTGTTTCTTCTTTTTTGTAGTGTGTGTAAGAAAAGGGGGCAGTACAAATAGGGCACACATGAATCAGTAATCTTTGAAGCATTTACAATTTGTACAACTTCTGATGTCTTCAACTTGACTCCAATTTCATGACATTTGCAATTTTAGTTCTTTAAACTACAAAGTCTGGCCTTTTTTTTTTTTTCTTTCCCGTAGAATACTTAAAAAAATGGGGCACTAAATTTAGTGCACTCGCGAATTAGTAGTCTTGGGAGCATTTACAACTTGTACATTTTTTTCCTCTTTCTTTTGGATGCCAATTTCATGACATTTGCGAATTTAGTTCTTTAAACTACAGGGCCTGACCTTTTTTTTTTTCCATTCTCGTAGAATACTTAAGAAAATGGGGCACTAAATTTAGTACACTCGCAAATTAGAAGTCCTATGAGCATTTACAATTGTCTTCTACATTTTTTTCATCCTTCTATTGGATACCAATTTGATGACATTTGATAATTGGAACCCATAAACTACAGAGCGTGGCAGATGTTTTTTTTTCTTCCTCGTAGTATATTTAAGAAAATGGGGCACCAAATTTAGTACACTCAAAGATCATTAGTCCTTGGAGCATTTACAACTTTAACGTTTTTTTTAGTTTTTAGTTGTCTGTCGTAAAGTAGGGGCGACAATGTAATTAGCACATGGATTCTCCACGTGCGGATTATTTACAACTTCCACCAATATTTTGTGGAACTCAATTTGAAAGTAGTATAGGAATCTAAAATACAAGAATAATTACAACTTCCTAAATAAAACTTCATACATGCACATATGAAATTCCATGACATTTAAAAATTGAGCCATTAAAGTACAGCGCGCTTTTTGTTCCCGTTTTATTTTAATGTCACATGAAGATGAACTTTATAAAAGAGAAGAATTGAAAAAACTGGTGGAGTTCTGAATCCTAAGAATAAATACAACATCCGCAAAACAAAACTTTTTGCATACTAGGATATATTCGAATGTCAAGGTTGGAATTTCATACCTACATGCAAGGTTGGAATTCCATACCTACATACAGTTTCTGAATTACATGCATAAAAATAAGGGCAACAAATTAATCTCCACATGGACTCTCCAAGTGGATATTATTACAAATTGTATATTTTCTTTAATCCTCCACTCGTCATTTTATTTCATGACAAGTGCCTTCAAGTTCCACTAAATACAGTTCATGATTTTGGATTAATTTTTTTGGTCTCACAAAAACAAGGGCAACAAATTAATCTCCACATAGACTCTCCAAGTGGAGATTATTTACAACTTGTACATTTTTTTTTAATCCTCTACTCGCCATTTTATTTCATCACATTTGGCTTGGAGTTCCACAAAATACAGTTCATGGTTTGGGGTTCATTTTTCTTTCTCTCACAAAAATAAGGGCAATAAATTAATCTCCACATGGACACTCCAAGTGGAGATTATTTACAACTTGTACATTTTTTTTAATCCTCCACTCGCCATTGAATTTCATGACATTTGGCTTCGAGTTCCACTAAATACAGTTCATGATTTTGGATTAATTTTTCTTTCTCTCACAAAAATAAGGGCAATAAATTAATCTCCACATGGACACTCCAAGTGGAGATTATTTACAACTTGAACATTTTTTTTAATCCTCCACTCGCCATTGAATTTGATGACATTTGGCTTCGAGTTCCACTAAATACAGTTCATGATTTTGGATTAATTTTTTTGGTCTCACAAAAACAAGGGCAACAAATTAATCTCCACATAGACTCTCCAAGTGGAGATTATTTACAACTTGTACATTTTTTTTTAATCCTCTACTCGCCATTTTATTTCATCACATTTGGCTTGGAGTTCCACAAAATACAGTTCATGTTTGGTGTTCATTTTTCTTTCTCTCACAAAAATAAGGGCAATAAATTAATCTCCACATGGACTCTCCAAGTGGAGATTATTTACAACTTGTACATTTTTTTAATCCTCCACTCGCCATTGAATTTCATGACATTTGGCTTCGAGTTCCACTAAATACAGTTCATGGTTTGGGGTTTATTTTTCTTTCTCTCACAAAAATAAGGGCAATAAATTAATCTTCACACGGACTCTCCAAGTGGAGATTATTAACAACTTGAACATTTTTTTTAATCCTCCACTCGCCATTGAATTTGATGACATTTGGCTTCAAGTTCAACTAAATACAGTTCATGGTTTCGGGTTAATTTTTTCTGTGCTACAAAAATAAGGGCAACAAATTAATCTCCACATAGACTCTCCAAGTGGAGATTATTTACAACTTGTACATTTTTTTTAATCCTCCACTCGCCATTGAATTTCATGACATTTGGCTTCGAGTTCCACTAAATACAATTCATGGTTTTGGGTTAATTTTTTCCGTGCTACAAAAATAAGGGCAACAAATTAATCTCCACATAGACTCTCCAAGTGGAGATTATTTACAACTTGTACATTTTTTTTAATCCTCAACTCGCCATTTTATTTCATGACATTTGGCTTCGAGTTCCACTAAATACAGTTCATGGTTTTGGATTAATTTTTCTTTCTCTCACAAAAATAAGGGCAATAAATTAATCTCCACACGGACTCTCCAAGTGGAGATTATTTACAACTTGTACATTTTTTTTAATCCTCCACTCACCATTGAATTTCATGACATTTGGCTTCGAGTTCCACTAAATACAGTTCATGGTTTGGGGTTAATTTTTCTTCCCCACATGAATGAATTTTTTTTTAAAGGGTTAGTCTGGCAAACTCTATAGAAACCTCGAAAATCTCCAAGTTGGAGATTAATTTATTGCCCTTATTTTTGTGAGACAAAGAAAAATGAACCCCAAACTATGAACTGTATTTTGTGGAACTCCAAGCCAAATGTCATGAAATTCAATGGCGAGTGGAGGATTAAAAAAAATATACAAGTTGTAAATAATCTCCACTTGGAGAGTCCGTGTGGAGATTAATTTATTGCCCTTATTTTTGTGAGAGAAAGAAAAATGAACCCCAAACCATGAACTGTATTTTGTGGAACTCGAAGCCAAATGCCATGATATTCAATGGCGAGTGGAGGAGTAAAAAGAATGTTCAAGTTGTAAATAATTAGGAACTGTATAAGGCCTTATGTAGGAGGTTTGTATACCGTTGGCAGAACTTTTAAATTTTTGTTCATTTGGATTCGAGTTCAGGAAGAACAGAGTAGAATTTGAATGTGCTCAGAAATATTTCTTGTTCTAGAATATTTAGTTTTTTTAGTTTTTTTTCTTACTTTTCACATAAATACATCACGTGGGCTTCTATTGTTCACTAGAGGAGCCGTATTTAAAGTATAAAACTCTTTGGATTTCATTTGTTTATGCCTCAAATTTATGGATCTAAAATAATACTAAGAGAGTAGGAATTTCATATCTACCGAGAATCTTGTTTACGCTTAAATGTTGAAAATTAGTTCTATATCAGATCCTTAATTGTGAAGTTGCTTTGAATGCCAGAAAAAGATTCTTTTGCTGAGGATAAAAAAATTCCATGTTCATGTGTTAATGAACTAAACAAACAACGTGTTTAGGGTTTAAAGTGTAAGGATTTGGGATACTTAGATTTATAGTGCAAAGATTAAAGATTTCAACTAGATTATTTTGAAATTAAAAAAATAAAAAAATAAAAAATATGCTTTTACTATCAGTTTGTATTTTACAATGATATAGAGCATAATAATAGAATAGACATTTAAGAATGGCGAGGGGGATGCCTGAGTTTTGTTCTGTGGTATTTGGACTTATGGTGGGAAAGTTAATGTTTCCAATTTGAGTACTTCAAAATAAAATAAAAAATAAAATAAAGATTTACTTTCGTTGTTGTTTTGATTTGACAACAACATAGAAGACAAATAATAGTAATCATATTTAAGAGTAGGGAAGAGGGATGCATGCATTTTGTTTCTTGATGTTAGGATTTATGGTGACTAAAAAAGTTATAGATTTTAGTTTAAGTAATTTAAGAAATTAAAAAATAGAAAAATACTTATTTTTTTAAAATTGTTATTGTATGTTGTTGGCAACAACGAATGGTATAGTAGTACTTTATTTCAAAGTACTTGGAGATTATCAGAGAAAAAAATGGTGCCAACTATAAACAGGTGTTGAGTAGGCCTTTTTGTTTTGGCACTTTTGGCCCACGTTGCACCATTCAAAACAGATGTGTACTTCTTGATACGTGTAAGTAATTTTCTTGTGCCAAAATTTTCTTTTTTCTACTAAAAATATAGATGAAGTTGTCAAATTTGGATGAAATAGGTCTTGGGGAGATTCTACTGTGGTGTTTGCTAAGGTGGGTAGACTCTACGGGTTTTTTTTTGGCTTCATGTTGCTAGATTGTACTAGAAAAAAATAATTTGGCTAATAAATTGCAAGAAACTATGAATTTTTTTGCCAAAAAACTTTGAAATAAAAAAAAATTGAATGAAATCGCCAAATTCTAGATGAAAATAGAGTAATAGGCATGTGATATACACTAAAGAGATATTTTCCATGCAATACGTGGATGAATTGTGAAATTTGGAACACCACTACAACATTCTATATTGCCACTTTGCCACTTCAAAAAAAAAGGGAAACAAACCCTGGTAAGGTATCCCCTCCCCTATAACCAATTGAATAAGGAATTTCGACATGATCTACAGTAGTGAAGGGAAAACAAATATTATTTAGAGGTACATAAATAGAAATGTCATGGATTGCAAAAAATCTGATAATTTTATCGCTTGAATTTAAATTATCAGATTATTTCGGGAGGCAAAAACTGCGTCGGCCCTATGGCCAATGTGTGAAGTTCTCTAATTTCGATCATTCAATAACTATTTACGTAATCATTATTTCCTACTTTTTTTTCCACAACTTGGGACATGTGTCATGTGTTTATTAGTTCCAACCTTGAAAATGAAAAAAAAAAACATTCTAAGCGTGGTCAAGAATACGTGCACCTATAGGTCGAGAATGAGTTAGTGGTCGGGAATGGGGGGGTTTACCTTAGACTCGGGTGGGCTTTCCTTCGACTTCGCTTCAGGAGCCTAATGTAGGCTTGGGTGGATAGGTTCAGGTGGGTAGTGTCGGCTAGGTTCGGCTCGACTAGGTTCGGCTTTGCTTCAGTTGCGTTTCGGCGGCTCGGCGTAGGTGTGGGAGGTCTTCTCTCTCCCTTCACTCCGCAATCTGTCTTTCCGCTTTGTTTTGTCTTCCGTCTTCGCTTGCATTTAAGTTTTTTCTTCTCTCTTCGCACGCCATTGAGTGTCCGCGCCTCGCCGCCTCTGGTCTTCTTCTTCTTCCATGCTTGGTCTGCCCTTCTCTTTCCTTGATTGCGTTAGATTTTAGGTTTTACAGCTTCAGTTTCAGAGAGAGAACTCATCGCGCGGCTTCAGTTTCAGAGTGAGAACTCATCATCGCATTGGAGAGCAGGGGAGTTCGCCGTGAAGTTCTGGCTTGGAGCTCCCCAAAGCTGAGCAGTAGAGGTCGCAGAAGTTCTGCAGTAGAGAGGTCGGCGTCGTCGTGAAGTGCAGCGTACGTGAGAGCTCAGGTATTTCCTCACCCTAAACCCTAGCTGTTTTTGCCTTTAACTTTCAATTCAGTATTGCACAGAATTGATTTGAAATTGTGAGGTACTTGTGAGTTACTAGGTTCGAGGTGTCTGCTCGCTAGAGTCTTGTAGGGTACTTGTAATGGACGTGAATGCCATCAATTTGCTTTCATGAATCTTATCGTTTCAATAGCACAGACTTGGCACAGGAATATGCATCCACAGTTGGTGTGATATGCCACGTTCAAGCATTATCAACCATTGCTATTTTAATAGAGGCTACTTGTAGAGTCGCCCCTGGTTGGCCAAATTTTGCTTTTGAAAATTAACAATGTCAAATTCCGTGTTTTCAGGAAATTGGAAGTTTAGGGTTTAGCCTGCACTTCATCTGCGTTGCTTGACAACCTGCATCGGCTTGAAGTTCTGCTGTACACTGGAGGTCTGGAGTACGTGTTTTTGAAGTGATTTTCCGTTGTACAGGTGAGTCTCGTGCTCATAATTTCAGTTTTATCCTTGCTTCCTTCAGTTTTGACCCCGGAATCTTGTCATTTTTTGTTGTAGTTGTTTGTTTTCATTGCGTGTTTGATTTGTTTTGAGTCTAATGCCTTAGTGCTTGCACTTGGGGCTTGCTGCAATGTATGAGGATTTAGGGGTTTTTGAGGCCAATGCTTCTGTGTTTGCATTCGGGTCTTCTTGCATTGTATGAGGGTTTAGGGTTTAGGAGGCCAGTTTAGAGTGTACTTGCTTCCTGTGATTGCATGTCTTCTACAAAGTTCGGCAGTATTTTGTGGTAGACTTAGGGTTTGGGGCTTGGAAGCATGTGCATTTCCAGCAATCTAGAAAAAGCAGGATCAAATAATACAATGAATTAGGGTTTACGGCCAACAAATCCTTAACAAAGTCCAATTCACGGTATCCTCGCACCGAATATAACAGTCATTATTGACGAAGTTCGAATACTAGAAGGCAACACGAGGAAAATAGGCCTTCAAATTCGAAGCCAACCATTCATAAAAATATATCCTCGACCCAAAGATAATTATGTCCGGCTCTACGATAATTATCCTCGAGCCAAAGATACTCCCGTACCAAAAACTAGTAAAAAACGATAACATTTCTAACTCATAAAATAAAAGATGAACATGGTCCAAAGATTCTAGAGAACACAAACTACGAATAAGAAGAGACAGAAAGAAAATGTCATGAAACAAAGCGCAATACAGAAATAAGAACCAGTAACAAACGAATTAATATATATAACAATTATCTCCGCCTCGAGGATAACTCAAAGAAGCTCAGACATAACAAAAACAAGAAAAAGTCACAAACCACTTAAGATGAATTACGTATCTTCGCTTGGACGGTAATTATTTGAAACAACACTCCATGAGTAACATCTCGCAACAGATCGGTGATAAACATTAAAATTTATAGAAGAAAATTAAAATGAAAAGACCAAAAGAACAAGTTCACTATAAAGAACACTGAAATGTACATAGGTTACTTCTGCTATCATAAATGATTCTAGATTGTCTTAATCATAATCTCAAGATACCGTTCGCACTAACTAAATTTACTGGACAAGACTCAGTCCATGAAGAATGTAACCGTCTCAGAGTATCCTCGGACCAACGATAAGAGGTGACAGAACTAAACAAATTCACAACCAGAACTTCACATCGGAAGTCATAAATTAACTTGGTCAGCGAGGTATGGAGAAGTCCGATATTTCCATTAGAATGACTTGTACGTCCTGCCAGAACATATCCTCTTCCTTATCCTCAAGCCGAAGATAAGTCAATTAGAGCCTAACTTCTTGCTTGATCTCAACAGATATCCCGGAATGGATTCAGGAGACGGCTACGACTACTCCTTAGCTGAGCCATTCCTTGAGCCATTTGTCGAACCCGACGGTGAGAAACTAGTTGGTGACGAACTGGACGAGTCGTATGGAATGCTGTGGAAATTCAAGAAGCATGTCGACGCTTGGACATTCAGCATTTCTCGGTTCCAGGAATACGTCTATCTTTGGTACCGAGTAAAAGACAAGACAAGCTTCTTCGCGTTGAATGTGAAGGAGAAAATATCTGTCATTGAGGCTGTACAGACAAACTACATTGTGATTGTACTTCAGGAGGTTAAAGACGACGGATCCCAGGGTAAGCACAGCCACTCCATCATCGTAGACATTAGCGATAATGGACCAATGTTCAACATGGACGCTCTTGTCGCTTCTCTCAACGACTCAAAAACTCAGCACTTTATTAGAGAGTTCGAAGACGCAAAGTACGTCCCCTGGCATGACAGCACCGCCAAAATTACATCGAGAAGACTGAACGCAATCTGGGTGTCCTTAGACCAATATGCTCACAAGCATGTGAACAAGATTCCCACCGTCATTCTAAAGAAGAAGCCAAAGAAAAATCCGGCTGCCGCTCCAGATCGTAGCCAGTCTGCAGCACGAGTGTTTGCCAGTGGAGGAAGTGGCCAAGGAAATGCTAGATCAGATTCCCGTCGCCGAAGCGTGACGGAGGAGGGAAGTGATCAGCTGAATGACCGTCCGGATTCACGGAAGCGGAGCGTGACTGCAGCGGTTAGCAAAGAAGCTGCTCCGAAGAAATCCCGAAAACCAGCAGCTGCTGGAACCCTGTCTATAATTGGGAGTTCAGGGTCAGCCTTGACAACGGTGGAACCTACACCACCCGAGGAGGAAATGCCCGTGGCGGAAGCGGACAAGTTTGAGAAATTACAAAAAAACTTCTGGGATAATCACAAGTCATGCTACGTCCTCGGACTGGCACTGTTTCCAGTGTCTATTTTCCAATGTATTCCTGCGAAGGATGAATATATAATTTGTGGGATTGAGGAGAGAGTTTTAAAGGGTGTGAGGAAAGTGCTTCTGAATCTGGGTGACCCTACACAAAGGCAGCACTTGTGCCTCACCCCCGTGGACGAGAATAATGAGCTTTTGAAATCACCTCCCAAGGATTGGAAGGATATAAAGGATGGCAAGTTCATGATAATAAATGGACAGCACAGTATTGCCGTCTCCAAGGAATACCAGATTGCGGGATGCGGTGCAAAACAGAAGGAGGAATTGCAAACCTGGGACGCCGTGATCGTGTGGACGTTGGACGCCGCAAAGCTGGTGGAGATCTCAGATTTTTACAACGTCACGAACCACATCGTTTACGAACAACCAACATGGGGGAATCAGATGCTTGGTTTGCGGAACGTATGGATTCATCGTTCGCGACCTATGAATGCTCCGGAGGACCCCGTTAATCGGAGGAACGGCTCAGTGCACAATGATCGCCAATATTCTGTACGTCCTAGACCCTCATTGTTATCCTCGAACCGAAGATAATAGATGAATTGCGTAGTCGGATGCTTGTTTTTTCAGAAGGACTGGATAGATAAGGGTTGTGTGGTTTCTTGAACTGTTATCCTCGGTTCGAGAATCGTTGACCCTGACTTTCTTTTGGATGTGCAGCTTTTCACTGACCACGTCGTCAAGCGTTTTAAGAGCATCAATCCGGAAAATGAAGGCAAGTCAGTGAAGGGAGCTAGTGACTTGAAGATCGAGATCAAAATTATCACTTTGCGTGACGGTCTTTGGAAGCACTGGAAAGAATTTCTCATGAAGCACAGCGAGGGAGAGCTGATCGATCCCATCACTTTCGAGAAGTACAACGAGGGCAAATTTTTCAAATCCAATAACTTTACCTTGAAGAAGGAGTTCTTCAAGCGTTTGGGGCATTTCACAGACCACGACTTCGGGAGGCTTGCGATGCACCTGCTGAACAAGACGCCGGGTCGTGAGTGTGACTACCCAAAGGTTTCTGTGCACAAACCGAAATATTTGGTGCAAGATAACCATAACGTGGAGTCCTGGGTAGAGCAAAGGAAGAAGAAAAAAGTTGTCATAGACGAACTCATGGACATTAAGCCTGCTCTACAGTTCTGAGACTCTCAAGGGGATGTTGTGGATGACAAGTGGAGATCGTGGAAGAAGCGCCACCTATTTACCTCTTCGACATGGGACTTCCTTATTGCCAATCCGAAGCCGTCTTTTTTTGTAAAACGGCTGACAAATGAGGCAAAGCTAAGAAAGGCCAAATCCATGGGGGAGAAGTTTAAAGACGAATTGACGATGTTCTAGAGGTTTATGAAGTGTAAGTATCGACTTGCAGAGCCTTCAGGACAAGTGTCGTTGACTGGCCTAAATGTGGTGGCGAGGGCAATAGTAACGAGTAACCATTATCAGTACCAGGAGCGAAATCTGAACCTGGCAATACTCGACGTTCGGGAGACGCTAAAGCCTCTTCTCCCGAAATAGGTGCTAGAGTTGGAACCGTTTTTGACATTCCTGGCCACGCAGCTGCGCCCGGCAGTGACGGAAGCTCACGTTTGGGTCTGGATTCTTCGGGGAGAAGATGACGTGAAAGTAGCTGCAACGTTCGTTGCTTCTAAGTTGCAGCAGTACGACTGTTTGCAGTCCGTATACGTTCCCTGTGAGGGCGAGCGTCTGTATAACTCCACGACGCGGGGGAACATGGCACCAGTGCCACTTGTTTTTCTTTTTAAGAGGCGAAGCGCCCACGCTAATTCCGTCCGTGAGAGATTTAAGCCAGAGTATTTGGCTGGTGATAATCTATACTACAAGGACCCATACAAGAATAATGAAGCAAAGTGGAGGGTCTACTCGAGCAAACTCAGAATGGAATTTTATTTGGAGCTTCTTCAGTGTTTCGCCAAGCCTGACGAGAACGTTCTTGGGATCTATACAGGGTCAAAGTGCACTCTTGCAGCGAAGGTGTGTTTATCTTCGGGTCGAGGATAATTTCTCCCTCCCTGGTTTTATTGTTTAGGGGCTACCGTTTACTCGTTTCTGTGGACTCTCTTATCTTTGGGTCGAGGATAAGGAATTATGATTTTGTGATCTAAGTTTTGTCTTTCCCATCGTCTTGCAGATGTTTGGAGCGTTCTTTTATGGTTTGTGTGACCCAGACTTCACAGCAAAGTTGCGATACGTTGCAACTTTCGCCGATACAATGGACATGAACAACTTCATGTTTTCGAATTCGATTTACTCCGCAAATTACCTTCGGCCTTTGTATCTGGAGCCGCCGCTCCTCACATCAATATCCCCCCCATTAGCTAAGAATCTTGTCTCGCCTAAGTCACCCGGACGAGAAGGGTCAGATGAAGGTGAAGCGGGCCGCGTGGCAGCCCAACCTAGGAGACAATCAGCAGAAGGATTGGAGGGGATAGATGAGTACGGCAGCAACGCCATGGACATGGAGCGTTGGGAGGCTCTTCCTCGAAGGGTAGAGGATCCTTCGGACGCTCTGGGCGAGGACATGGAGACCGATACAGAGTTCAATGAAATCCACCGTCAGGCACAATTGCGGGAGGGACGTGATGACAGACAGGACTCTGATAAGGCTTCTTCGGGATCTGAAGAAGCCGTGCCTCTGAAGCAGTCGCGTAAGATGAAGTCCGTAATCACTCGAGAAGATATCCCCAGTGATCAAATCAATTGCAGTGAGTACGACACGGACGCCCATCCCCGAACCTCTGACGACGACGACAAGGACAGTGACGACGAAACACTTGTTCCAGTTGTACCAACCTTCGTAGGTGTCTCTCCCAAAGTCGCTGTGAAACTAGAGCAGCAGTTTTGGACAAAAGTTGACGAACAAAAGGAGCGGAGGGCAGCCAGGAAGAAGGCGTTGGCGGACGAGATGGCGAGAAAGGACGCGCAGATCGCTGAAGCCCACGCAAGCAATAAGGCAACGCAGGAGAGGTGCGACAGGTTGGAAGCACAGATGAAGGCATTATTTGACCGTGCTGATCCCATTTTGAGTTCAACGCAGTCGGCACCTGTTGTTGGAGTCATTGTCTCGCAACCTTTGCCATTGCCCTCAGCCTCTGCACCTGGTCTGGTACACAATGTGCAAAATCTGGTCACCAGTCTGACGGATCCTCGAGGCGAGGATACGGCCGCAAAGGATCCTGTCCCCACCGAGGACTGCGTTGCCTCTACCCCTGCCTTCCAACTACAGATCTCGGAGCCTGAAGCTCAGACGGCAGTGGATGTTGTTGTCCCGGAGACTCGTGCCGTGCCTCCTGCCAAGGCACCAAGATCAGGGCGAAGGGTTCATCCTCGGGGCGAAGATAAGTCCCTTCCCTCTGGTGCACCTCCAGAAACGTCCCGCAGTGCTCCTTTGGCGGGAGTGGAGGCCAGTCCTGCACATGAAAATCTACCCCGTTGTCCAGCGTCCGCGCCAGACAGTGACGCCGCGGTTCCTCACAATAATGTGGAGGAGCAGTTATTGGACTACGGAGATGAAGAGATGCACTTAGAGGACAATGTACCGGAGGATGTAGAGGGACACGCTATGCAGGATACTCCAGCGGAAGGTGAAGGGCGACAGCAGGAGAAAACAGTAGAGGTACCCTCTACAAACCCGTATGACATCGTTTGAGTCCGTGAAATCCAATGTGGCCTGTCCTTGCCACTTTCGTCCTAGAAATGCAACACTTATTTGTGTTCATTCTGCTTGGCAGGAGGGCGAGATCACCCCTTGATTGTGCAACGCTGACGGACACTGTCTGACTGCGATTCACGTAGTGTAGTGTAGTGTAGACTTCGCATGTAATTTTATTTCACTTGATGTGAGAGCGCCATTTTGCGGATGTATTGTGTCCTCCTTGTAAATATAATACACGTTTTACGATTTCATACAGCTCCGCCTAATTGTATTCTTTTGTCCATGTTTTGTTTTCTCAGCCCACAACTCTTAAAAGTTTGCACAGCCCATTGGCAATGAAAATGATTTCTAACGGGAGCAAGCCATCAATTAGTGGAATTCAATGCTCGTACCCGTTGTCTGGCTCGCCTGATTTTGCATTCAAACAGGTAACTCCATTTCTATGTTGTTTTGCTTTTAGTAGGTAGGGTCGGAGGAGCCGAGAGAGGTCGTGCCGCGGAGTGTCCCGCCTGTAGTGCCTGTACGCCCGCGGAAGTGGATGAACATTGTCTTCGACTTGAACGGCGTCCTCTGTCATACCGTTCACAAGGGCAAGAGCTTCAAATCAAAGCACTATCAGATCGAAGACAATATTCTGTGCCACGAAGTTCCCACAATAATTGGGCCCAAAGCGGTATTCGCTCGGCCACACGTGCAGGAATTCCTGCAACACGTGTTTCGGATCGCTAGTAGGGTCGTTGTATGGACTTCGATGGTCAAATCGAATGCGGAACCCATCGCAGACCACATATTTAGGGGTTCAAAAATCCCTTACGATATCTTAGGGCAAGAACATTGCAGGAAGATTGAGTTGTCTCGTGGGAAGTTCTTCTCCGCGGGCCACAAGCAAGTCATGTTGAAGGTGCTCTCAGAGCAGTTCTTTGATGGGCGTGGGGAGGGGACGACGTTCATTAGGGATAACACCCTTCTCATAGACGATACACCAGAGAAGAGTGTTTGTAATGAGACCGAGAATGCGATTTTCCTGAAGACCTGGAATCACGACCAGCGGGAGGATGACTACCTCATGGCAAACCTCCTTCCCTGGCTCCGGCGCTTAGACTCAGAGTGTCAGAAGGGGCAGTTGCGTGCGTACGTGGATTCCCACCGGATAGGCTCGAGGCCGCTTACAGCGTTGGACCTTAGCGTTAGGCATATATTGGCAGGAATGCAAGAGTCGGCGAAGAACCTGGGCTTGCGATTCAAGCTGCCCGGCATGAATGTAGTCATAGAAAGAGTCCGGGATAGGACCTAGATTTTGTCGTGGGCGCACGCTTGGACTGGGAATTTATTTTTTTGGTACTCTATGTGTATATTGTTCATTTGTAAATAATATATGAAGCTCGGAGTTGAAATCATAATTCTTGTCGTGTGTTTCTGAAATTCTCACGCCGGTTTTCCCTACTTCTTATCTTGGCGTTTGTACTGCATTTCGTTGTCCTTAGAATAGAGGACTATTCCTACATGAGTCCTTATGGTTTTCTTCCTGCAGGTTGGAGGGGATCTTGTTGTTGAACCACCAGAAAGGCAAAGATTGACAAGGAGCCTGCTTTCCGGATTGGTGAAGTCTCTTTCTGTGACCTCCGAATCTACGAAGGGGAGTACCAGGCCGTCTGTAGATACGGGACCGTACTTGATGCGCACCGCTGACGACACTGCCTCCATGGCCGTCGATTTCTCAAAAGGCAATGTAGAGGACGGCGTCGTGGATAGCCCCCCGAGTCGAGGACCGCCTCGCACTCCAATTTGCTCGCCGTCCCCGCTGAAACGAGTCTCTTCGGCTCGAGGAGGCTCTTTTTCGCCCACGCCGCGGGTGGAACCGGGAACAAACCGGAAACTGGATCTCCCCCTTCGCGCGCATGTTGCTGATCCTCATCTTGAAGATGATGTCCCGGCCCAGTCCGCACGTCGGGCCGTTTATATGAGTGGCAGGGAGGCAGCGTCTGCCTTAGGGGGGCAGCGCAGGTCGGCGCATCTCGGTCCGTTGGCATCGCCTTGGTTTCCTCGCGCCGAGGATAATGAGTCTCGCGCTCCGTTGTTCGTGGGCGTGAGGCGGTTGCCCTCTGCCGACAGTATTCATAGTCAGAGGTATCTTCGAGACCATCGATGGTCTTTGGACTCAAAGTCAACCGGATCTGGACGTTCGTACATAAACAATGTGGATAGTACGCTGCCGAGGCCGCCTCCTCGAGGGATTAAATCTGCTTCGACCTCCGAGGTTTCTGGACGCACTGGCAAGAGGAAGTCTAAGGACAGTGTATCTCACAGTGCAGACTTCGGAGGTTTGCCGGACTATCGGTATGCGCAATATCCGTCTCGACACGAGGATATCTTCAGAGCCCGCGATAAGCAGAAAGCATTGGAGGCAGCCAAAAGCAACTGTAAAGCGAATAGCGAAACTTAGGCAACAGTGAACAGTTTCTAAAGCCCTTGGCTTCGGAGTCTCCTTTACTATAAATAGCATGGTAAATAAAAACATACAAAAAATATGACTTAGAAAAGCAGAGTGCTTCATGTACAGTAAGCCTCTTCGTTTCTACAAGGATCTTAGGAATTCAGCATTTATAATTCATTGAGTTCACATGACTTTGTGAGCAAGAGTTACACACTCTTTTTGTACTCGAACTGTTGAGGTTATTGGCTGTAAATTCACTTGCTTTTCTATTTGTAGAGTACGTGACACGTAGTGTGAAGGATTTCTTATCTTGTTTTTATCTGTTCATGCATTCATGCTCGCTCTTTCCAAATCTGAAACGGAAATGCACTTGAAAACTTTTGTCCTTGGTTCTGGACGTGCTCTATTTATCTTTGGGTCGAACTCTACTAAGGCAATGGAGCTTGGCACCCTTCGTTTCAAAGTCTCAAAATGACCATTTTGTCTCAATTTAACGAATAAGGCCTTACTTGATCCATTGTGAAATAGTCAAACATCATGTTTGAGCTAAATTTTGCCTTTTAAATTGTGTTTAAACAACAATTTTATATTTTCATTACTTGAAACTATGAATGATGTATCATTTGAAAAATATTCAATTTGTTTCATGAAAAATTATAATTATTATCATTATTTTTGCAAAAATTGAACATAAATAAGTTAAAATAGCAAAAGAAATCCAAATTTCTTGAATTTTTTTCAAAAGTATAGGTAGCATTGGAGATTAGTGAGAAAATTTTTCAACTGGTTATCTTGTTTTTTACACCCAAAACAGCCACAACAAAGACTTTGAAGTCAAATTTGACTATCAAACCAAGTTTATCCTTTTATTTAATTGATGTATAAATTTTTGATATTTTTTATTGGTAGACACATTCATTTTCTATAGATGATGTTTTTTTCAGTAAATTTGATAGAAAAATCAAATTATTGTGATTTTTTAAAGTTAAAGGTGGAAATAAAATTATATCAATTAGAATATATATATTAAAATAATCTGTAATTTTTATTAAAAATGAAGAGTAGAATAGGAAACATAATTTTGTAATCTAAAGTTAAAATACATTTTAAGAATAGAAAATATGAATGAAAAACACACCATTCTATATTATTTGAATTCTAACACTTGGAGCTTTCAATTGCAATAACTCTTTCAATTTTTGACATTTTTCAAAATTTTCAAATGGAGTAGAAACGAAACTTGTCAAGCTTCATTTTCTTAGTTTAAAAGACATACCAAAAATGGATATTTTGAAAGTTACAATCAGGGTTGACAAAGGCACATCTAGTTTTTCACGGACCTTAAAGGGTTTAACTAAATTCACTCAAGGATCCATGGAGAGATTATTCCAATCTCCAAGGGAGAATGGTTTAGGTTGTTCAACAATATTATGTCACGAGGTTATAGATCTAGAAGTGGTAACAACATCTCCAATGGTCTTGCTTTTAACGAGGCTTTTAAGCCTGTTCTCGCGTATTTTTGAATGAAAAGAGAGTAATAAATGAAAGGATCCACCCAAATATTCTCTTTGGAACAGCAAAAATTGCAATTTTGTCATTGTTTTGCAACTATTCCAAATGTCAATTTATTCATTTCAAAATATTCCATTGTCAACATCAATGGTGAGATCATTTTTAGTCTTGTAAGCACATTAGGAGACTTGGCATTGGTTGGACGTTAAGATAGGAAGTTGGATGTTGAGATAGGGAGTTGCACAAGTCAGAGGTATACAAATGATACACTTTCCTAATCTTTGATACAATATTTTGCTCAAATGAACTATTGATTACCCAATGGATATGCTCTCTATATCCTACGTAAGACAAAAGGAGCCACTCTAAGTATGTAATTTTGGTAGAATAATGTAAAACTAGTACAAGTATAAATTAAGGTAAAATCACATGTCATTTAGAAGTTGAATTTTTTTCAAATGTATAGGTTGTTGAAAATTTCAAAGTACCAAGACTTTTTGAAGAAAAAGTGAAAAAAAAACATGTTAAACAAAAAATATGCTTGAAAAATCTTGCCATGGGCATTTATTATAGAATAGGTTTTCATAGTTTTATCCAAATTTCATTCAATATTTCAAAACAATTTAGTAGACTCCATGCTTATTGGCTAAAAGTTCACATTGCAATAAAATACTCATTCCTAGGAAATTTTCAAACATTCAAATTGGAGTAGAAATTAGATTTGATAATTTGCATTTTATAGTTTGGTTTTACATTTTTTTTGAAAATATTTTTATGACTAAAATTCACATCAAGAACAAGGACCTATAATGGCAAATTTCCTAGAAAAAAATTCCAGTTTTGTGATAAATGGAAAAAGATTCAACTTTGTAGAAAAGCCATAAATACATTAATAAAGAAATTTTTACCACTATCAATTGTAAATACACCCAAGAAACTTTTAAAAAAAACTTCAATAGAATTTTTTTTCCTAAAATGTACGTTCCATCTATTCAAATTTGTCAATCAAAACCTTACAATTGTCCTCAATCTTATAAGGTTAATTCCTAAAGTTTTTTCATGTTTTGAGGCCCAAAACTACTTACAACTACTCGTATCCAAAGCAAGGTTACATCTTCATTTATATTGATTTTTTAACAAATCCAACTATAGGATTCTTTAGAACTAACTTGTTCAAGTATATCCTTCCAAATTTTAGAATGTACTTCCCCACCAATTGCAAGTTCAATGTGCCTAAACTTCAAAATATAGGCTATTCTAGCCCTTTCAAAACAAGTGAAAATTTGTCTTCAACAATTTAAGAAAATACCATATAAATATTCTATAACTTATGTATTTTAGTCAATATGTTGAAAAATTGGTTGAGAATATATGTGAGAAAATTCAATTAAAAAATCTTTCATATTCATCTTTAAAAAAATTAGAAAGTGGAAGGTGGTACTAAATGGAAGAAAAACCTAAAACACTAATAACTTTAATGAGGAATTGAGAATTTTCAATTCCAAAGGTGAAAATATTGTACTAATCAATTGGTATATTTTGTTTTTATTTTTATTTGAAAATTTTCAAAATTGAATTAAAAAAACAACTTTATCTAGTTTTTTGTTGGCTAGATTGACAATGAAATAAATCAATATACTTCTAACTTTCTCAATATTTATCAAAATGATGTAAAATGAAGCTTTACAACAAGATTAGGATGATTAGCATCCATCCTTAAAAATTCATGCAAAAATTCCATATTATGAAGTCAATAGAGCCTACTCAAGTTTCAAATAATCCAAAGTAGGTTCCCTAGTCCTATAGGGTTTTAATATAGGCTAAATTGAGAATCTATACAAAAATGTATAGAGTACTCAATAAATCTTGATAATAAATAAATATTCATTAATGGATGTTCAACTGGCTAAGCACTTTTCTACATATCGAGAGAAGGTTCATCAAGCATCAATACACAAAGGCACTTTCTAAGAGGATTGACTACATAGTTGCTCCACCTATGCAACTTATAATATTAACTTCCAACCAATTGCAAGGCTCCTTGTGTGCAAAAGCAAAAAGAACCTCCATCATTGCAATCTAATAAACTATTTACAAATGACAAAGGAATAGTATCTAAATAGCCCAAAGTCCCACAAATATGCAATATTCCCATATCTAAAAGAATCATTTTGACATGTCCTAGTATTGATTGTGCACTTTTCATTCAAAACCTGCCTAGCATTATTTTCTTTGTTTGCCATTCCACTAGAGATGCCCTCAGACATTGAAACAATAAATCTTGAATTTCACCTACTCTGAAGGTCAGAAATTAGACCTACAAGCACTAATCCTGGCTATCAACAAAATCCTGCTTTGAAAGAGCTCTTCTTACTTTAGAATATTCACCTGAACTCAATAATTAGGTTATTGGTTTGATGTATTTCTTTATTTAATTGTCTTGCAAAATACAATTTGAATCTAAGCTACTTTGTAAACCCCCACCAAAAATTTCCAGGTTCAATTGCTAGGCAAGTTATTTTACACAATCAGTGCATTACGCAAGTCCACTTGCATAACCGGTTGTTGACTTTTCAACACTAATGTGGTATTGTTCACCATTGCCATTACAAATTGTAACTCATAACCTTCTTTCCTTTCAACTTGCTTCCTACACCCTTGGATCATGAAGATTGAAGATTGTGATTGAAAAGTTTACAACCGGTTATGTATTAGATCTAAGTTAATACATAATCGGGCATTACAGATTCTCTTTCCAGAAAGTTTTCTATTCATTCAAGCATTGAATCATTATCTCCATTTCCTGCACATTCTAGCGGACAGTTGAATACCCCTTTGTCGTAAGGAATTGTGCAGAAGAATGTGTCATCCACGGGCATTGCCCTACACGAATTCCACCTTTCTGTGGGAAGTGAGAAGACGATGGACAAGGCATGCACACAGAACTGGGTGGAGAGACAGATTGGTAGCTCAAGAACACGGATTAGGCTGCAAGGGTTCCAATTTGCGCATGGAAATGCAAAACATTCTGTCACAGCAACTTTGATGGCTAAGGAGCAAGGAGACAATGCTGGCCCAGTTTCTCTTCCTAAAAAAATATCTGGGCCTCTACTTACGCGCAATCCGCATCGCTCAGCTTGCCAATTCCCCACATCCAAATCACCAAGACGAAGCTATTGGAGAATGAAACCTCACAGTCATCAGAGCTCCGAAACAAGGCGCCAGGCTTTGAAATCACGAAGACGATAAAAAAGCGATGCGCACAGAAGATATGGGAGGAGAGAAAGATTGGTAGGGACGAACACGGATTAGGCTGCAAGGGTTTCGATCGCGCATGGAAATGCAAAACATTCTGTCGCAGCAATTTTTGTGGCCAAGGAGCTAGAACATATTGCGCGCCTCTCTCTCTTCCTTACAAAAATCTACAGTAGGTCTCCACTTACGCGCAATCCGCATCGCAAAGCCTGCCAATTTTCCACTTCAAAATCATCAAGACGGGGCTATGAGGGAATTAACCTCAAAATCACCAGAGCTCCGAAACAAGGCTCCAGGCTTTGAAGGAGCGAAGGCATGCACACAGAAGAATTTGGTGGAGAAACAGATTGGCAGGGCATGAAAACGAATAAGGCTGCAAGGGTTTCGATTGCGCATGAAAATGCAAGCATTCTGTCACAACAACTTTGGTGGCCAAGGAGCAAATAAATATATATTGCGCGCCTGTTTCTCTTCCTTACAAAAATCTAGGTCTCTACTTGCGCGCAATCCGCATCGCATCGCCTGCCAATTTTCCACTTCAAAATCATCAAGATGGGGCTATGGGGGAATTCAACCTCAAGATCATCAGAGCTCCGAAACAAGGCACCATAATTTGAAGGTGCGAACGCCCTTGCAGCACTACACTCGCAGCCTTTTCAGCAACACCCGTCGCTCCGTAGTGCAACTCGATTTCATTCGCGAAGAGTGGCAATCGTAACGTTAATGCAAGTGGCAAACATAGATAGTTTTCTTCCTTGCAGAAGAGAACTACTCCAACCGAGGTTCAGCGACCGTCGTGAGCATGAAAAGCTTCCGTCAGAGCCTCGTCCACCATATCCTAATAAAGCTATTCCAGAAAATGATGAGAAACTGGCAAAACCACTTTGGAAATTGAAATACTACGGTGTCTTTCAAAACAAACATATACGAGTACAAATTAAGCGAGAAGTCAGTGACCACTCGCACAATCCTCCGTCTCGCCGACTGAGCCATCTCTGAAAAGACCACACAAGGCTCAATTCGCAAGGAAAATGAGAGCAACAGGTTTCCTCAGCCAAACTCGACGGTGACGAAGAGGATAACAAAATCCTGACAGACGCTGATTGGAAAGGGAGAGGGCCAGGTGGCTGCACTGCCGACGTTGGTCCCATAACTTGATTTGCTAAAACATTCAGCTAGCGTACAGAATTCAAACTTAGCAATGTGGGTTTCGTCGGTAGCTACAATAATTGTAACTATGAAATTTCTGAGTAGAATTTTAGCAAAGTAATGGGAACTTTGGAGACCGTTGGTTGCAGAGATGGAGTAGCCCGGATATTCTTCAGCAAACTAGACTAGCAGTTAGTCTTTGCTCTCGTGTGACTTGTTAGCCCGACCATCCTTTAGTGCTTGCCCTAATTTCCAAACACTGGCTAAATCCCGAGAGAATCACGTTGTGTCTGGAGGCACCTTGTTTCTATTCACGGGGATTTGCTATTTCTGTTAATTCTTTGGCTATGGCGTTTCTTCAAGAAGTGAGCGTTATTGCATCTCTTCACACGCACCAATCGCCGACACAATTTTCTACTGGGAGTCCAACCCGTGCTTGCAATCTTCTTCGCAAACGACCTGTTGTTCTACATTTCTGCTCAAACGGTGACTTGCACCCTAAAGCCTAATCCTGCAAGCTACTACCGTAAATGATGTTTTACTGGTAATTTTTTGTATTTTGTGTTTTGTTGACCTAGATTACACGGGTTGTAGGCATGGACGTAGAATGTTAAAACCTAAATTGAACATTGTATGTGATGCGTATTAGTTTGTAGTGGGTGCACATCACACTGAAATGTTGTAGCACAATGTATGAAGCACTCAATTTAAGGCATCTAGGAGTGACAAAATAGTATTCCTTCTATCTCAAAATAAATCTGTGTTTTTTAGTGGAAAATTGTGTGAATACCACGGATTTATTTTGAGATAGAGGGAATAACAAATGCAAATCAATGCATTAGAAATCCAAATGAGTTTGAGTTTCACTTGAAAGTGCTTGAAGAGCTTAATGTTTAGAGAATGAAACCTCTTGGTTGAATACTATTGATGTCACTTTTAAGCATTTTAACATATAATAGATCATAGTAGTATTGTACAATTGTTGCAGCATTTGCAACAACATCCCCGTTGCATCAATAATATAGTATTTTCTTTAGTTTGTTAGATTTGGATTTTAAACTCAAGAGTGCTTTAAAATTTTGGATGAAAATATGTAAAGATGCATCCAAGAACATCTTCACTGATGTAATTGTGGGAATGGATTGTGACATTGTGCACTTAATGTAATGCATATGAGTGTTTTTTGGATAATATATAGAATTGTGGAGAAATCTTTCAACACAAGAGCAATTTTTGTTGTAATCAAATTATCAAAGGAATTATCCTTAAAATTATTCAAGATGGGGTTCAATCATATTTAGCAACAAAATGGTAGTAAATCTCATAAAGAATGTCATGAATAGGTATTGACAAGAGTTTTTTGGGTGCATCTGAAATCCCAATTCTAATTTGTTATGCAACTTCAAATTTGAAGGTTGTACACTATGACTATGAGTGACAATGGACAATCCCATTTCTATTCAAAGATTAATGGCGGTAGCAATTTAGCCATGTCATGCTTACACCACATGCTAAATTATGGCCAATCAAATATGAAAATCAATGAATCTATATGGGAGACAAGATCAAATAAATACATATGCAACTTGATATGCATGGGGCATGGTTTTAACCTCTAAAGTCCCAAGGCCTTTTTTTTCCATCAAAAGCCACTCAAAATTGCCATTTCTATTGCAAAGAGTAGAAAAATTTAATTTAATTTAATTTTTGCGTATCTAATGTAGAATCTTGTACTAGACTCGTGTAAAAATGTGTGGAAGTTGTTTCACAAACTTTAACCACGTAAATTGCAAGATATTTATAGTTGAGGTGAAGAAAATAAACTTTTTGCACCCTACTTGACTAGAGTTTTTGGCTTTGAATCTTCTGAATTAAAAGTTTTAGAACTAATGATTTTAAATTTCTAATTTTTTATGTTGAAGAGTTGAGTTCAAAGTCAAGGAAAAAAAATCCAAAAAAACATACACTTAATTTTCACTCATTAAAAACAAAACCATTAATAGCTCTAAGATGGAATTGAAACATACTAATCTCAATGGTAAGATTTTTGGAGCAATAGATCTTAACCTTGTAATCCTGTTCTTTTTATTAATTATAAAATTGAATTTGAAAATGAAACCTACAAGTTAATTTTTTAAAAACATGCTTTGATTGTCAAAAAACAAGATTGTCTACAACTTTCACATAATAAATCCAAACGGAATGAATCAAAGCTTCCTATATAGATGAAAATATAATATACAAGAAACAAATTTTTACAAATTTTTATTTTAAGTTTTTGTGGGTCTTTTTTCCTACCTGCCAAACTAAAATTTGAGCTGATTGTGCCATAACTTTTGCTTCCAAACACCAATTGAAATAAAAATTATGCTCACGGAAAGCTAATGCTTTTTTCGATTATACTTATAGAAAGCTAATGTGTTTTCCAATTTCTCAACATTCTACACCATATAAATATTTATTGTTTCTACACAAGAATGCACTATTTTTGAATTAAGTATTGTTGCAATTGAAACTTATGAACCCCCATGTGTACAAACAAAAATATTTGTAGAAATATTTGTTGACTTTGATGGCTTGTAAAGTAACTTTCTTGAAGTAAGGCAACCTCATTATTAAGGCAACCTAATTTGATTATTTTTTGTATATATTCTCACACAAGTAATCTAAAATATCTAGATTTAATACATTAATGCATAATATGGTTTGGATGATCGTTATAGTTGAACTTCAAAATATTGTAGTTTATTCATATAGATTTAGAAAAATTGCCATTTTTTATTTTGGAAATTCATTATTTTCAATTGTCACTGTAGTTAAAATGGTCACAGTCTTGATTCCATCTCATAATATGTGGAATTGCTTAAGAAATGTTGTTGAGGACTTTTTGTATCCTTTAAATGACTTCAAGAAGGACTATAGGATGGAAAAAAATATTTTTTCATCTAATTTTTTTTGGAGGGGGGGATTTTTTGAATGCATTAACAATGAATAATATTAAATATTCACTCATTATGTATTTATTGAGTTTTAAAAGGGGAAGATGCTTAATCCATGGATCATCTATATACTGGTAGTGTGTGTGTGTATATATATATATATATATATATATATATATATATATTTTCTTTTTTCTTTTTTCTTTTTGCATTGATGTGAATTTTAGTTGTAAAAAAGACATTTTTTGAATTTGAGCCTACCTAATGAAACAAAGTTTATCAAATTGATTTTCTACTCCAATTGGAATTTTTTTAAATTACTTAAAACTCAATATTTTATTGCAAATTGGATGGTTGTTGATTTTCTACTTTTAAAATGATATAATATATTTGGTTTATATTATGATATTATACACTATAATATATACATACATATATATATATATATATATATATATATATATATATATATATATATATATATATATATATATATATATATTTGTGGTGAAGATTTCAGATTTTTTGAGCATATTTTGTATTTGATATGAATTTTTTTCATTTAAAAAATAATAATTTCATAATAATTTCAAATTTCCACAATTTTTTTCATAAAGTTTTTATAAATTATAGAAGATAGGTGATTTCATCTCTGTAAAATAAATAACAAAATTGCATTCGTATACAGTTGCAAAATGGCAACAAATAGTATGAAGGATTGTGAGTCTTGAAATCTATGGTTACATGCCCGTCCTTCCACAATTAGAAGGTTGGTTATAGGTGCTTCTACCTTAGACCAATGGGATTTTGAAATGTTTACTACTACAAAAAAAGTCTACATTGGAATCTATTCAACTTTGGGATGGAGATATGATCCTCTCCATGTTGGAAAGGTATTATACTTTGCTAGACGCTTATAGGGACTTATGAGTTAATTCAAAGATTGGGATTGGTCATGAAGCTATTTTCTCGGTCTTTTTATTATATTCATAACATTGTGCAACCAAGATATGATCCTCCCCATGTTGGAAAGGTATTGTACTTTGCAAGACACCTATAAAGACTTATGAGTTAATTCAAGGATTGGGATTGTCTGTGAAGCTATTTTCTCAGTCTTTGCATTATATTCAGAATATTGTAAAATGAAGCTATGGTCTTTGTATTCTATTCATAACATTGTACAACCAAGATATGATCCTCCCCAAGTTGGAAAGGTATGATACTTTGCTAGACGTCTATAGGGACTTATAAGTTAATTCAAGGATTGGGATTGACTGAAGAGCCATATAAGATAATTTTGTTCACTGTAGGGGTCTCCTTTTCAAGGATGCAAAAGAGACCCCTGCCTAGTTGATAAAGAATGTTATGTTATTGCTCTCACGTCTTTGATGCGCATTGCTGATGCTAACATTACGATGTTTCGGGAGCACAACTTGCTTCGCCGCTGTAGTTTGTCTGCGCAAACAGTGATCTGATCGTAAGTTTGCAGCTTCAAACCATTCGACCTTCGCATCCACCAAGTCTGCAAACAAAATTCTTCCGCCAGATTTGACGGAATGTTCAGCTACCTCATGGACACCACAAATAGAACGAGCCATGCATTCGTAAGAATTTTGCTTCAGACGCGAATGCTACCACGAGAAACTGAAGCTTGCTCAATGCACACTATTCGTGTACAGGAATCAACCGCATTCAAGGCAAGCTTAGAGAATTTAGAATGCTTGCACTTCGCAAGTGGCACCGCTATGGCGCTCGTCACCATAGCGACTCGACGTGCTGAGAACATTCTGCGAGAGCAGGGCCAAATGCGCCGTCAAATCTGGCCGGAGGAGTGGTGGAGTTCGGCGACCTCGCACAAAGGCTTCGACCGAGGTTATGCGCTAATTGATGTGATTTGTGTAAGCTAGCTGAGAGATTTTGGTGGAGAGTGAGGGAGGAAGAGAATGAGGCGAACGAGTGGTGAATAAATGCGCAAATAATTTAACGCGCTTGCGCAGCAAGCGGGGGTGTCCAATAACGCGGTATTGCTTTGGTCATCACCTGCACTGCATCTGTAGCGCAGGCGCGTTTTCCGCTCGTTGCTCCATCGCGCCTCCCGCCCTTCCGAGTCCCGACAAGCTCCGCGCTCTCTGTTACTGGACGATCGTGAGCTCGCGTGTTTGACCTGCTATAAGGTCCGCTTGCACCCCCTGCCTCGTCTTTTCTTCATCGGCGTTCGCTTCCTGTGCTTGCTGGTACACACCTTTCTGTCCGGTGGTACCTTGTCGCCCCGGTGCAGGACTTGGTGCTGGCCTCTGTTGACCACGTTCGCGTCTGCCACTCTGCCGTGGTTGTTGGCCGTGCAGACTCTCTCTTTGACTCTGCCTAGCTCGTGCGGGATTGTTACGGGACTGCCTGTTAACCGTTTGCTTCAAATTCCATTGCGGTGAGTTTCTGTATTGATCATTTCTTTTTATAGCCGTAGGTTCTCCTCTAAAATGAAACCCTCTAGAACCTTGTAGTCTTCTGTATATAAAATAGTTGTTGTGCTTTTTTTCCTTTTCCGGCTGCTTGAGCTAGTGTCTTTCTGTTGTTTGACGTTTGGAAAGAGATCATATAGCTTTGGAAATATTCTAGGTTTTGTCTATGTACGACTGCAAAAATTAGAAAACGATTTTGTCACACTATGGCTGTAGAAGAACGAAAGAATCGATAAGATTGACTTGAAATTTGTGTCTTCTCCGTTCTCTTGCTTCTATTTCATTAGCGCCTCGCTTCTTATTTAGTTTGTGGTTTTATGTAAACGAGAGCGAGGACTGGATGTTAGGGTAGAGTCAAGTACTCGCTTGTTAGAGCAGTCTGTTTGAGCAGGATGTTAGATCGAGCCACATTTTCCTCATTTCCCCCCGGCTTTATTGAATTGTCAGCTGTTCATTGTTGCAGATCAAGCTTCAAGAAAATCAAGAAGAGAGTTGATTTGTGTCTTTTAGAGCGACGGATGTCGGTAATGAAGACCGAGTTACTCAGCATTCCGTTGTGACGCTGCTAGTTTTCAAAGAAGTGTCAGAGTGCCTCTGATAATGAAGTGATGTCCATCTGTTCCTGTCGACGAGCTAGAGTAGGTAGAAACTTGGAAGCCACACAGAAAATTGTTTACGCGGATGCTCTTCTTGCCAAAGCCGCGAGTTGACACTATTTTATCTGTACTGTTGTGTTGAGATTTTAGTGAATCTGAACATTACACGAGCGCAACGTTCAAATTATTGTGCCAATGGCGGAGGAAATCTTTCCAGCCTGGGCGCACCCAGTGGAAAAATGTCTGGATCATTTCAATGTCGAAGCAACCAAGGGTCTCAGCAACAGTGCTGTGAAAACTAACCGGAAGAAGCACGGGTGGAATGAGTTGCAGAAAGAACCAGGGAAGCCAATGTGGAAATTGGTATTGGAGCAATTCGATGACACGTTGGTGAAAATATTGTTGTTTGCAGCATTTGTTAGTCTTGTTCTCGCATTAATTGACGGCCATTCAGGTGAAGAAGGCGGGATTACGGCCTATGTGGAGCCGATGGTTATAGTCCTGATCCTGATCCTGAACGCCATAGTCGGAGTATGGCAGGAGAGTAACGCTGAGAATGCGTTGGAAGCCCTCAAAGAGATGCAGTCAGCGCATGCCGAGGTCATCAGGGACGGAGTATCTATATCTGATTTACCAGCTAGAGAGCTTGTTCCAGGAGATATTGTCGACTTGCGAGTTGGTGACAAGGTCCCTGCAGACATGCGCATAATTTCTCTAAAGACCTCAACAGTGCGAGTTGAGCAAAGTTCGTTAACTGGAGAGAGTGTGGCTGTGTTGAAATCTCATCAGCCTGTGAAGGAGGATATCGAGTTGCAGGGAAAGGAGTGTATGGTCTTCGCAGGCACTGTAGTTGTGAATGGTTCCTTTAACTCTGTCGTGGTAAGCATTGGCATGAACACAGAAATTGGCAAGATTCAATCGCAAATACAGGAGGCTTCTCTTGAGGAGACCGACACTCCATTGAAAAAGAAATTGGATGAATTTGGGGAACGTTTAACAAAAGTGATCGCTGTGATTTGTATACTTGTTTGGGTCATCAACTATGAGTATTTCCTGTCTTGGGACATTAAGAACGGGTGGCCGACGAATGTGCGTTTCTCATTTGAGAAGTGCACATATTATTTCAAAATTGCTGTGGCATTAGCGGTGGCGGCTATTCCAGAGGGACTTCCTGCAGTGATTACTACTTGCTTGGCTTTAGGGACGAAGAAAATGGCCGCCAAGAATGCCATTGTGAGGAAGCTCCCTAGTGTTGAGACTCTAGGTTGCACGACTGTGATATGCTCTGATAAGACCGGTACATTGACAACAAATCAGATGTCTGTCATGGAGCTTGTGGTCAATGGTCCAGCACTGGGAGAAACTCGGGATTTTCACGTCGAAGGCTCAACGTACAACTTCGAAGATGGTATCATTGAAGGTCTGGAAGTTGGGAATCTGGATAGAAATCTACAATCATTTGCGGAAATTGCTGCACTTTGTAACGATGCTGGGGTCTCTTTCAAGAATGGTGCTTTTCGAGCCGTTGGCTTGCCGACGGAGGCAGCTTTGAAGGTGTGTCTAAAACCTCATTTTTGATCTAGAGTTCCCTTGCTCCCATAACGCATTTGCACTAAAATGAGCTTTCAAAGAGAAGGAATTTAAGTCTTTTGATCAGTTTTCGAACTCGTTAGTTTGTTTAGTCGTAAACTCATCATTTGTTTCTTTTCATTCAATTTTGTAGATTGTAGTGGAAAAAATGGGAGTACCAGACTCGGCTGCACAGTCCCTCATCATGGAGCAACGTGCTTCTGTCGACTCTTCAGCGGATGTGGAGAGTGTTGAATTAGGTAGGTAGATCCATCCTTTTTGTGATACCTCTCGCATTTGTGTTCAAGTGTCATTTCAGTCGGATCGCAGTCAAATTTAACTGTATTCATTTGCATTTGATTCGTGGATGGAGTTTCACACCGAGGTGTCTTTGTCTGTGTGGTAGGTTGTTATGACTGGTGGAATAAAAGAGGACCCCGTCTCGCAATATTGGAATTTGATCGTGGTCGGAAGTCCATGAGTTCAATTGTCAGAACTGAAGAGGGTATAAACAAGCTTCTTGTGAAGGTATCTCACTCTTAACACTCTTTACAGCCAGTTTTGACATTTTTGTGGAACAGGTTTTGTTGTGAGAGCTTCTGGCATCTGTTCCGTGTAACATGGTTGCATCAATTGCGGTTGAAACCGCTATCTTTCAATTTAGTTTTCGTTCAGTAAATCTCTGAAATTTTAAAATAAATTGTGAATTGATTCTTAAATGTCTGCTGGGCTTGAATTTGGTGTTCTTTTTCAGGGAGCTGTTGAGAATGTATTGGAACGTAGCACCCACTTGCAACTCTCAGATGGTTCAGTGGAGGAACTGACAGAAGAGGCCCGAAATGCTATACTTGCTAAACTTCATGGCTTGAGCACAAAAGCTCTTCGTTGCTTGGGTTTTGCGTACAAGGAAGACTTGGGTGACCTCAGTTCTTATGATGGAGAGTCTCATAGTTCACACAGATTATTGTTGGACCCTGCGAATTATGATGTGATCGAAAGCGGTCTTATTTTTGTCGGCATGGCTGGGTTGAGAGTAAGTACTCTGCGTTTTGTTTTCTGATTTTTGTAGAGCGTTCTGGTATTCATTACCAAAGTTGAAGATTGAGAGAGGGTCCTACTTGATAAGCAATAAAATTAGGAAGGAGTTGTATCATTCAAGGAGGAACAGGAAATTTCTAAGACAATATGGTGGCCTTCTACAGGATCCTCCTCGAGAGGAAGTTCATAGTGCTATGCAAGATTGTTCAGAAGCTGGAATTCGAGTGATGGTTATAACGGGAGACAACAAGAACACTGCTGAAGCTATTTGTCGTGAGATTGGTGTTTTTTCGGCGGAGGAAGATATTCGAGAGAAAAGCTTCACTGGACGTGAATTTTTAAATCTTTCTCCGGAGAAGCGCAAGAAAATTCTCTTTGGTAGTGGAGGTCGCGTTTTCTCACGGGCAGAACCAAAGCATAAACAAGATATAGTTCGCATTTTGAAGGATGGTGGGGAGGTAGTGGCCATGACTGGAGATGGCGTGAATGATGCTCCTGCTTTGAAGCTGGCAGACATTGGAATAGCTATGGGTATTTCTGGCACGGAGGTACAAATATTGTCTTCTCTGCTCAATTATGGAACTTATGGTTTTGCACTAGAGCTTATAAACGAGACATTGTGTACTTCCAAGTTTCAGGTCTCTGAAACTCTTGGACTTGGGTATCCTTGAACCCTTTTTGGCATGTTTAAGTTAATTTTTGAGGGGGTGTTTATGCAGGTTGCCAAAGAAGCTGCTGACATGGTTTTGGCAGATGATAATTTTAGTACAATTGTGGCCGCCGTTGGAGAGGGCCGTGCAATATACAACAACATGAAAGCCTTTATCAGGTGTGTAATAGTTCATTTCAAGTTATGCTATTCTTGTCCATGTGAGCTGCTATTCATATGCGAGTTTGGATTTAGAAGTTAACATTTGGTTTGCGGGATCTGCAGGTACATGATATCCTCAAATATGGGAGAGGTGGCGTCAATATTTTTGACTGCAGCATTAGGCCTTCCGGAAGGCCTCATACCGGTGCAACTTCTTTGGGTGAATCTAGTGACCGACGGACCCCCAGCGACTGCTCTTGGTTTTAACCCTCCCGATCCAGACATAATGAAAAACCCTCCACGAAAGAGCACTGATGTTCTTATCAACCTCTGGGTGCTTCTGCGATACATCGTAATTTACTATACTTCATCCAGTTTCTCTGTTTCAGCCACTCTTATGTTAGAAGTCGTCTCCTCCAGCATCTCCTTCTCTTCTTATTAATTATTCTCTGCTCGGTTGCTTCTTGCTGACTTTCGGATATAACATGCACACTGTCCATTATTGTACTCTTGCGCAGATTATCGGCTTGTATGTTGGAATGGCCACTGTTGGTGCATTTTCACTGTGGTACACGCAGTCCTCTTTCCTTGGCATTGACTTATCAAGCGATGGCCACACATTAGTAAGCTTCTCACAGTTGAGAAACTGGGGAGACTGCCCAAACTGGAAAGACTTCAAGGTGGCGCCATTCACTGCTGGTGGCGAGACGTTTTCCTTCGATGAGAATCCTTGTGATTACTTCTCAATTGGGAAAGTCAAAGCAACCACTCTTTCCTTGTCAGTGTTGGTTGCCATTGAGATGTTCAATTCTTTGAACGCCCTTTCAGAAGATGGCAGCTTAGTACACATGCCTCCATGGGCAAATCCGTGGCTACTTGTAGCCATGCTGTTCTCCTTCTCTCTCCATTTTTTGATTCTTTATGTGCCCATCCTGGCATCAATCTTCGGCATTGTGCCTCTCAATTTCAACGAGTGGCTCTTTGTCTTCGTTCTAGCATTCCCTGTTATATTGGTAGATGAGGTTCTGAAGTTTATTGGCAGAAGAATGACCATCTCTGATAGAAAAGCGAAGAAACTTAAAGTACTGTAGGCTGTTGATAGTCAGAAGAATGGTCGCCGAACCTTCAGTCACCTTCAATTAGATTACATTAGAGTCTTAGATATACCCCACTGGAGAATCTCTGAAAGACGACATCAACCGGTCTCAACTGCGCGCTCTACTTCGAGGCAAGGCTATTCCAAGTTGCCAGCTGCTAAAAACAGTTTGCCGTTGCATCTGCAAGCGAGAGTTGACCACCCTTCCATTTGACTCCTCTTCTGACTTGGACTTGCTGTAAGATAGTTGTGAGGTGTTACGGGCATACAAATTTTTGGGATATGTCAGAGCTCAATCTATGCAGTGAAGGACGGTAGCACAGGAGCGAAATGGATCACTTGGCCTTCTTAGCATGTAGATCCAGGGCCTCATTCTCCTTGATGTAGTGTTTTCCTTTGTCTTCACTGTCTATTTCGAACCAATTTCATTTACCAGGTCCAGTTGTCAAATTGTAATATTTATTACATTTAATATCAGTAAGAGGTCAGTGGTCAGAAACTGAGAATCCTTGTCTCGCCAGTCATGTTTTTTCTAGAAAATTCAAAAGCCTGTTCTTTGTGGTTCATGCGACGAAGTTGACTACATTGGCTTCAATGTTTTTTTATCATATTGGAGAAGTAGCCACCTATTTCTTCAATACTCATGTGATACTTGGATGATACGTGGATGGTAATGTGACCTAATCCACATCACTTCCCAAAACAAAACAGACCAATACATACAATAAAGTGTCTAAATCTCTATGACTTCACAAAATAAATTGACCCTCACACATAACAAACTAGACTAATCCACACTGCTTCCCCGAACAAAATTAACTCTTACAAACACTAAAGTGGTGTAATTGACATCTTTTCACCAAACAAAATTGACCTTGTAATACAGTAAAGAGATCATATCAAAATTACCTCCCAAACACAATTGACCCTAACGCACAATAAAGTGACTTGTTGAACATTACTTATTGAAACAAAACTAACCGTACAATAAAGTGTCTAAATCTCCATGACTTCACAAAATAAACTGACCCTCACACATAACAAACTAGACTAATCCACATTGCTTCCCCGAACAAAATTAACTCTTACAAACACTAAAGTGGTGTAATTGACATCTTTTCACCAAACAAAATTGACCTTGTAATACAATAAAGAGAACATATCAAAATTACCTCCCAAACACAATTGACCCTAACGCACAATAAAGTGACTTGTTGAACATTACTTATTGAAACAAAACTAACCGTACAATAAAGTGTCTAAATCTCCATGACTTCACAAAATAAACTGACCCTCACACATAACAAACTAGACTAATCCACATTGCTTCCCCGAACAAAATTAACTCTTACAAACACTAAAGTGGTGTAATTGACATCTTTTCACCAAACAAAATTGACCTTGTAATACAGTAAAGAGATCATATCAAAATTACCTCCCAAACACAATTGACCCTAACGCACAATAAAGTGACTTGTTGAACATTACTTATTGAAACAAAACTAACCGTACAATAAAGTGTCTAAATCTCCATGACTTCACAAAATAAACTGACCCTCACACATAACAAACTAGACTAATCCACATTGCTTCCCCGAACAAAATTAACTCTTACAAACACTAAAGTGGTGTAATTGACATCTTTTCACCAAACAAAATTGACCTTGTAATACAGTAAAGAGATCATATCAAAATTACCTCCCAAACACAATTGACCCTAATGCACAATAAAGTGACTTGTTGAATATTACCTATTGAAACAAAACTAACCGTACAATAAAGTGTCTAAATCTCCATGACTTCACAAAATAAACTGACCCTCACACATAACAAACTAGACTAATCCACATTGCTTCCCCGAACAAAATTAACTCTTACAAACACTAAAGTGGTGTAATTGACATCTTTTCACCAAACAAAATTGACCTTGTAATACAGTAAAGAGATCATATCAAAATTACCTCCCAAACACAATTGATCCTAATGCACAATAAAGTGACTTGTTGAACATTACTTATTGAAACAAAACTAATCGTACAATAAAGTGTCTAAATCTCCATGACTTCACAAAATAAACTGACCCTCACACATAACAAACTAGACTAATCCACATTGCTTCCCCGAACAAAATTAACTCTTACAAACACTAAAGTGGTGTAATTGACATCTTTTCACCAAACAAAATTGACCTTGTAATACAGTAAAGAGATCATATCAAAATTACCTCCCAAACACAATTGACCCTAACGCACAATAAAGTGACTTGTTGAACATTACTTATTGAAACAAAACTAACCGTACAATAAAGTGTCTAAATCTCCATGACTTCACAAAATAAACTGACCCTCACACATAACAAACTAGACTAATCCACATTGCTTCCCCGAACAAAATTAACTCTTACAAACACTAAAGTGATGTAATTGACATCTTTTTACGAAATAAAATTGACCTTGTAATACAGTAAAGAGATTATATTCAAAGTTACCTCCCAGTCACAATTGATCTTCATGTACAATAAAGTGACTAGTTGAACATCACTTATTGAAACAAAATTGACCATTGCATATAGGAAAGTGTTCAAATCCTATTATTTCACCAAAAAAAATTAATTCTCACATTTTCAAAATTGGCCTAATCCACATTACTTTTCTAAATAAAATTGACCCATACAAAAAATAAAGTGGTGGAATTTACCACTTCATCCAACAAAATTGACCCTTACAGACTCATTTACAAATAGTGAAGGGACCAAATCCATATAACCTCATCAAACATAACAATCTGTTATATAAGGTAATGTGACGTAATCTATATCACTTTGTGAAATTAAAACTAATTGTTGTGTACAATGAAGTGTCCAAGTCTCTCTTACTACACAAAACAAAACTAAAGCTCACACATAACAAACTGGCCTAATCTCATTAGAAAAGAACCAACCCTCCAAAGGGCTGCTCCGGAGTGACATGCCAAGCTATTAAAATGCTTGGCCTGTCACTCCAGAACTGTCCTTTGGTGAGCAGTCAGCTTGGCTAACTGCTCGCCGAAACGATCAGAAATCGCAATTTATTTTTTTAAATTTTAAATTCTTTAAATTTTTTTAAAAATAATTTTTTAAGATTAATAAAAATGAAAAAGTAAATTTTTACTCGTAAATATCGGTTCCTGCGCCACTGTCACTGCAATTTATGCTGCGCGGAAATAGGGGAAAAACTATTTTTTTGCAAAAAAAAAGTAAATTTTAGGGTTCCTTAGAGGGCTGCATAACATTCTGTAGCAATACAGCAGACTGCCTTTGCCTCAACTGAATGGTGTGGAATTTTCCACACCATCAGTAGCTAAAAACCACGTGTCAAATTTTGTCAGCACTGGGTTGAAAACTGAACACATTGGAGAACTTGGCTAACTGGGCCATTTGACAACTGGCTCATGAATTAATTCCATTTGAAGGCATGTCAAGCTTGACAAACTTCGTTACTGTTAGAACTCAAATTAGAATTAACTTAGGCTAATGATGTCAAGATGAGTCAATTGCAATACATGAGCGGATGATGGGAGTTTGGTGATTTAATTTGGACTGACTCCATTATTAAGTCACCATCAAGCCAACAACCTCAATTAGCATTAGGATTCCAGTTTGCTTCCTTGTACTAAACTGTCAAGCATAGGCACTTAAAATCAAGGATGATTTTGGTGGATGAGGCCTCCAGAGAGGAAAAGACAACTTCTCTGGAGGCTACTGAATGTTATGTGTGGAGCAGCCCTCCGGAGGCCCCATATTTCCTTTAATGATAGTACTTTCTCTAAACAATGCTAATCCTTCCAAATGCTCAGACAAGTGGCATAATCCACAGTTTCATAAAACAAATTGGAGGTTTAAATTAAACTTTAGCTGTTAACAACTCTAAAATGGAATTGAAATACAATAAGTTCAATAATAACATTGTTTTAGCAAGGAAATTTTACCTTGTCTAAATTTTTTTTTAAAAGTTTTTAAACTGATTGCATTCAAAAATGAAGTTTATAAATCACTTTTTCAAGAAGATGCTTACCCCCAAAACAACAATTGTCTATAACTTTCTTATCACTAGCTAGTCCAAATAAAATGAATCAAAGATTTAAATATAGAAAGAAATATTACTATTGAAAAAAAAATTAAAATTAAAAATTAAAAATTTTTGTGATTTTTTTGTGCTACTATTCTAACTACTATTTGGACTTAGAGAAGCATAACTTTCGCTTGGTTGCTCCTAGGCACCAATTGAAATAAAAATTATATTTCTTGAAAGCTAATTTGATTTACTATCTTCCAAAAAAAATTTCAAGAAACCATGTCAGAAATTGAGGTCATAGCAGCCTATTCCAAATCCCGAGAGTCCCCTATAGGGACTTTAAGACATTAGGGGGTTAAGTTAGCTCTTTCCTTTATAATTTTTCTAATTCTTTAAGACTCTGTCTAATCATGAATTATATTTTGTTTGCTTTTATTAATGAAAAAAGTAAATGGTGGAGATTTAAGTGAGAAATCTTCCCATTTATTTTTCGGCAAATGTCCAATAATCATCCTACTCATGCAATACTTGTTATGTTGATCTAAAATTAAAAAAATCAGGGTAGAAATTTAAGTATGCACTTGACCATTTATTTTTGGCAATTTTCAAGACTCGTCCAAGTAATGTATTATTTGTCAAATTGATACTTAAAATCAAAAAATCAAAAGCAGAGATTTATGTAGGTACTTTCCTTTTTATTATTTGTAGTTCATTCCTAATTATATTGTGTTTGTCATGTTGAATTTAAAAATAAGTAAGGGATGGAAATCTATTACTTTTCACAATTTCATCAATCTTGTCAACGGTGGCATTTTGTCACAAATTATGCAATTTTTTTGATCTTTTTTTCATATAAACGCTATATAAGTCTTCTTTCGTTCCACTTTTTGCAATCCTCAAAATTATTCTACACAAATGAGGAATTATGCTTGTTATTACAAGAGCCAATGAAGAAAACATGAGTTATGCTCACCCCCATCCTTTAGTGAATTCCTAAAACCGGTAAGGTAAACCAGCCCATCATGGTCAAATGATCCATGATGGACACCTAAGGAATGGTCCCATGATGGTTATTCTCAGTTTATGAGATTTTGGACCACAATCAATGCCCTACCTAACACTAATGGATTAATTAGTAACCTTATTAGGAGCAACCAACTATTTTAGTGTAAATCACTATAGGAAGTGACTTTTTAAAGCCTTTCACTTTATAAAATATTTTGACTGCTTTAGAAGAGTAAGGTGAGCATTATGGATATAGTTGCATGTTGGTTTTGGAGTAGTCTACAGACTCTTTTGGGCTGAACACTTCAAAAAATTATAGATAATTCATACTTTGTTGAAAAAATATAATTTCAATTGCTCTTGCTATTTCTCACAGTTGTCTGTATGTAGGGGAAAAATTAAAAAAATTCAGCCATGACATGAAGCCAAACTAACAATTCTGACCACGATGGGCTGTTTTACCTTACATGAAACTCAAAATTTTGGTCTGCAATGAAAATGGAGTTCAGGAGCAGAGTCGGCACATCTCCAGCACTCCTACATCCCACAGGCCACAGCCAAATCAAGCCATTTCCATCGTATCATGTACCAATGGCAAACATGACCACCAGGGCCTCCGGCAGCTCGATCGAGCGTGAAGAGCCAACGTACAGTATAAAGTAGGGTCCGAGCGATGCAAACCATCTTAGTCTCTGAAACGCTCCATGCTTGCGCCTTTGTCTTATCATCTCGGGATACACAGCAGTTGAACACACAATTTCATACAGTTTAGTTTCAAGGCATATTGAACAAGTTCTCCAGCGGGACGCCAACTGTTTTGTTGCCACCACTTGTACATGGTTTCCCTTTGTGTGAGAGCAGCCATCGGTTGGGAGTGACTTCATTTTGATCCAAGAGGTTTTGTGCCTTTGAAGCTGGTGGTGAGAGTGTGGAGCGATGGTGGGAGGCGAAAGAGAAAGAAGTCAAAACGTTCCTGCAAATGGTAATGGAACTGCAACTTTTGGTGGGGGCATGCATCCACCTGCGATAGCGCGTGTTGTTGCTGCAAATGGGGTGAGCGGAAACGGTAACGCCGGAAAGGGTGGTGGAGGAGGTTTAGTTGTGGAAAAAGTGAAGTTTTTTTTCATATAAACGCTACATAAGTCTTCTTTTATTCCACTTGTCACAATCCTCAAAATTATTCTACACAAATGAGGAATTATACTTTGTTATTACAAAAGCCAGTGAAGAAAACAAGAATTATGCTCACCCCCATCCTTCAGTGAATTCCTGAAACTGGTAAGGTAAACCAGCCCATCATGGTCAAATGACCCATGACGGATACCTAAGGAATGACCCTATGATGGTTATTCTCAGTTTATGAGATTTTGGACCACAATCACATCAGAAAAGTTGGGCGAGAATATTTGGATGCCATTTTGACAGCAATCTAACATAGAGTCCAACTAAGTGTCATTTTGAGATTTACTTTGATATTGAGGTGGCACCAAATTATCTTAATATCATTTCAATGCAAAGTCAGCATTGTCATCCTAACATTATTGTAGAGCCATTTTAACATCATTTTTGGGAACATTAATTCAATGTCAAATTGGCATTAGTTTGAAGATGAAAATGATGCAAAATTGGACATGCACTATTTTGTGTTATTTTGATGCCAAGTTCACATGAACTAGTCTAATATTATTGTAGCAATAACAAAGCACCCAATAACGTAATGTCATGTATATGCCATTTCAGTGCAATTATTTTACCATTTCCATGCCATAATGATTGAAATATTTGACTATTACTTTTATGTCAATTTACAGCGTATATTTTCAATGTCAGTTTCATGCTACTTTAATGCAACTCTATATATGCACCATTACTTTATCATCTTCACTCCTTTGTACTACCATATTATAGCATTGTTGACATACACATTTTCAATGCTATGTTCATGCCAATTTAGCTAACACTATTTGAATGCCATATTGACATCCTTCTACTGTGAATTAATCCTATATTCATTTTAGGCAATGTCATGCCATTTTTGCATCATGAAAATTATACTTTAACTTTATGTAGGCACAATTTTGACATCCTTTTCTTCAATGCCTATTTGGTGCCATTACACTACAATTTTTACAGACACATTTCAATGCCACTTCAGAAGACATGGTACGTAATAATATTTCAATGTCATTTTAGAGATTGTTTTTACGTTCACATATTCTTTGGGCCATTTTAGAGCCAATTCACTATCATTTTGACACCATCATTTTTCTTAAATTTTTTAAATAAATGTCATATTAGATGAAAAATTATTGTACTCTGATAGATAATTTGCTAATAGTAGCTTACTGTAGTACTACTCTTCGTAGGCTTGTATCATCTTTTGTATCGTAGTACTTGATATCCAATGAATAAGCTTTAAGATGGATTTCACTTTACTATAGGAACAACTACATAAATTGATAGTTAATTATTAACCCCTAAAGGACCAACATGTGTTTTTTGGCAATATAGAAATTTTGGGCAGGTATGTGTGACTGGAGATTTGCATATTTTGGGCTGAAATTTTTATAGAAGGTGAGGACAAGGAATCTCTTTCATATGCACAAAATTTCTTGACATTTGGAAACACGAGTCAAAAGTTATTGCATGATATGTAGTTTGTTTCTCAACTCGGGCAATCCGGGCAGATAAAAAAAAATCACTTTTTTCAAAAATAAAAATTTGAAACTAGTTTATTAGATTTACATATATGTAGAAAGCTTTGAATCATTCCATTTTGATCAATGAGTCAAACGTTATGAGGATTTTTAGTTTGCGGGCAGTTATGGATTGTCTACTCTAAAATAAACTTTGAAGACATTTAATTCACTCAATTTTCAATATTTTTCAAAAAAATAAAATTATAGGATGTAGATTGTTTATTACAACATTGCAACCATTGGGATTGGCATTTTTCAATTCCATAATTGACTTCTTAACAATTTAGTGTTTTGAACCATTCTCTATTTCTTTCTACTTACTATTTTTTTCCTATATGTTGTACAATTCCAAATGATCTGAAAATTTTCAAGCATGTAGACAACTTGCCCTGAAGAATGAATCCAAAGAAGCACAACCATTTTGGAATTTTTTCATAATAATCTGACCTTGTGAAGTGCAACTGCCCGATTTTTCGCAAGGCCTCCAAAAGGACTTTTGCCACTTCAAACGCTAATATCTTGCAATCTACACAATGAAAATTTCTGAAATTTTTTCCACATATTCTCAAACCAGAGTACTACAAGATCCTATGGTTACATGTGTCCAAAAATGATATTTTTCAAAAATTTGGTACTTGTACTAGAAATGGCAGTTTTGGAGCATTTTTGGTGAGAACTTAGTCAAGGAACTTTAGGAGTTATGAGCATCTAAAATTAACAATTGATAGTACTGTACATAGACTTAGTTAGTGAATAGTTTGTGTCACATTGTAATTATATAGTATGTAGTATATAGGGGAATGAAGTTTGGATACTAATTAGCATACTATAAGTGTTTAATTATCTACCCTTGATAATTAGACATTCACAACCAAGTTCTTAAATTAGCATGAAAATTTTATACTAAGTGGGTGCCTAGTGTCCGTTCATTGTGCCTTCCAAGAATTGTATCTTTTTTTCTAAGTACCTAAATGCATACTACTACTTGCAAAAAGAGCCCCAACCTAGGTCTAAGGGCAAGAATTGATTTGGACAAGGTTCCTAACTAGACGGCAATGATTTTCTTATAAAAATAGAGACAATTTAAATTTAGCAATCACAAGTTGTAGACAGGCTCATGCCATTTTCAAAAACATAAAATTCATAAAAATCTAATACTACTAACAAAAGTTATGCGCGGATGAAGTTTGATTGCTAATCGATACTTTAAACTTCATCCATGTTTTTTCTAGATACTCCTAATTCCAATTTGACTTAAGATTTTGGCTATGGATTCAAGCTAGGGTTTATATCCTAAAATCTGAATTTGGTCGTGGATGGATGGATCCTACCTATCTTCATCCATTCCTTAGTCTAGACTTCATCCTTCATTAACTTTTCTAAGTACTTTCCTAAATTTGAATTAGTTCTAAGCTTCTTTAGATTACTTCTATCCACTTCTAAACCTAAGACTTTGCTTCTTGAATTGAAGCCTAATTTACTTTGCTAATCCTTGACTACTCCAGGGGTGAGTTTCATAGGATTTGTTACTAATTTTAGATCCTTTACACTTATACTTTGAAGAATTTTGCTTGACCTTTCTAATTTACTATTCTACTTTTAAATTGAACTTTCCTAATGGAAGTTATTCCTAATATGATGGATGAAGTTTGACCGCTGATCAGTATTTCAAACTTCATCTACTAATTACTAATAAACTTAAATTTTCCAAATTAACTTCTAATTTCACTTCTAGGATCTCAATTACTTTTACTTCATAACTTGTTCTATTTGGATGATTTTAGGTGTTTTTCAATCAATCTACCCGCCAAACTTCATCTACCTATATCTTTCTTGTTTTAACTCCAAATTCTATGTATTTTGTAGTTTTGAAAACTTCTAATCCTCTACTTTAGGATTCTAAGGTCAAACTTGGATTGACTTCTAGTCCTAATGATCTAACCTAATCTTAGGCCTCGACTTTGATTAGCAATGTCTAATCGAAGTAATTTAAAATTGAAACGGAAAAAATTAGTAGCCTACTTTAGCTTAAAGATTCCAAATTACATCATTAAAGGTTCCTCCTAACCCTCTTTTGTTTGCCATTTTTGTCTTCTAGGAATTTTGCCAATGCTTGAAATATTTTTGTCTATAAATTTTTTGTTGTCATTGAGGTAGAGACATTTGAAATTGTCCTTGGACCTAATGGCGTCCCTTATTGGAAATCTTACCCTTCTACTTGGATAATTTTGTTGGGTTGCTATATTGTTGAATTGTTGGATGCAGATACATTTCTGGGGTTGGTATTGGGGTTCATGATTTTGATTACAAACAAGTTGAGCTACGGTTTAGGTTTAGGGTTTAGAGTCTTTCATTTCTTTTATAATTTTGGCAAAAAATCGTTTCCATTTCTACAAACTACATTGCTGAACCAAGTTGGTGGCTCTCTTGTTTTTCTTGGTGCTTATTCTAAAAGTGGAAGATTTGGATCTTCATTGGAAGAAGTTCATTGCTTTGTCAAAGCATCCAAAGCTCTCAAATTTCTTATATTCACTACAAGAAAAAAGGGCCCTAATTAACAGAAGATAAATGCATTTTCGTTGATTACGACAAAAAATTGGGGGGCTTTGTTGATTTGGCAGTCATCTAAACATCAATCGTCATGACTTGGTTGATTTGAACTAAAAAATTTGCTTAGTTGATTCGACAGTCCTCTCAACATCATTTTCATTTTCCCCCCTATCGTAGTAGTAGGTCCGGCTTGGCCAAAAATAATTATTTAAAAGTATGCCAAGAAAGAAATAAAATGAATAAGAAAAATTGTCAAATTCAGCAAAAATTAAATGACCAAAATGTTGTAAAAAATGAAAATGTCCAAAATTAGCGGGAAAGTCCAAAATAAAGTCCAATGACCATCTAAAATCAAGATATTCTAGATGGCAAGGTGATGGACTTATAATGACTCCCAAATTGGCCACTATATAAATCGCTTTAATAAATTGAAAAATGGAATTATTAAGAGAAATTTGGACATGTTGTTGTACAAAAAGGATTCTAACTTCATGTACAATTTCACTTAGAATAGACTATATTTAGACCTATTATTTTTTGTAGAATCACATATTACAAGTTCCATGAATTTTGAATTTTTATTGATTGAAATCTTATTGATTAAAAATTGACCTCAAAATTTAGACTTTTTAATTTTTCACTCATAAATTGCAAAAAATAAAATAAAAACTCATTTATTCATTATATTTTATTTTTTTGCAATTTATGGAGCGGAAAATAAAAAATAAAAATTTTAAGGTCAAATTTTAATCAATAAGATTTTAATCAATAAGGTTTGAATCAATAAGATTTCAATCAATAAAAATCTAAAATTTCTGAAATTTATAATATGTGATTCTAGTCAAGATGTACATTCTTCCTATTTTAAGAAATGAAACATTTTGACTTTTCACAAAAACATTTACATAGAAATTTTATTCAAATAATAATAGGTCTAAATATAATCCATTCTAAGTGAAACTGTACATGAAGGTAGAATCCCTTTTGTACAACAATATGAGGCCAATTTTCACTTCATACGTCTAGTTTCTCAATTTATGAGAATAGTTTATATAGTGGCCCTAACTAAGTACTTCTGGAAGTCACTGTATTTCCTTGAAATTTTGTGATAATGATGGGTGGAGAGTTTATTTTTATAATTAAACCCATTGTTCATTATGAATTCTGCAAGAATATGAAATAATTTGAAGATGAGAGCTTGATCGCTCACTGTCAAAATGTAGGAATTGTGTGCAAAGTAGAATTTCAGACCTCATTTTGGCACAGTAGAATGACTTTTTTCAAAGCACTTTGAACTAAAAAAAGTTGTGAAATAAAATCAAGTTTTATTTTTAAGAATTTGTTTGATGTTTTGAGTCTCTAATCAAAAGTTATGGACAAATTTCAAAGTAGATGTTTGAAATTGTAAAAAAATGCCCCTTCCAACCCCTCTCTCAAATTTATCCATAATTTTTTATTGGAGTCTTAAAATCTCAAACGGATTTTTGGAGATGAAAGTTAGCTTCATTTTCCACAATAACTTAGTTCAAAAAAATTTGAAAAAAATAATTCTACAATGCCTAAATGAGGTCTGAAATTCTACTTAAACCACAATTTCTACTTGTAAAGTATGAGCGGTTGAGCTCTTACTAGTCTTCACTCTTTACAAATCCCATATGGGTTGTCCTACCTCCTACCACCCCACTTGTATAAAGGCCTTGTCTTTCACACTCTTCAAATTTCAAGGTAAGTGGCATTCAATGATCATTTGTATTATATATTGAATTATCTGGATTGTAATGGTTGGTTTTGGCATTTAAAGCTCAATTGTTGTATATATTGAATTATTTTGAATATAATGCTGAATTTTTAAAATTCAAAATAAAGTTAAAAATCTATGAAATTGGAAACTTTAATTATTTATTCGGCATCAATTTGTTGGTTGCTGATGTGGCAATCCATTCCGTTTGGTGGGTCTAGTGATGTGGTAGTCTTGCATGAGTGGCAAGTTCAGCCTATGTGACAATTTATGTTTCAAATTATTGAATAATAATAAATATTTTTTTTAAATTGACCAAATCAAAATATATAATAAACATAGAAGTATTGATCTTGTCCAAACCAAATGTCCTAGTCAACCGTTTTAATCAACATATATGAATTGATTATCATGTTGGATTGGACACTGTTTTTTCTTGTAGCGATTGCAGTGCAAGTTTTTGTCTTTTGCCTTTGGAAGGATGTGCAAGTTTAACACCTGAGGTATATTTGTAATATATGTTTTGACTTTGGGATTTGTTGAAAACTGTCTTTTTTTTAACCTTTTGACATGGTGTCTGATCCCTTGATTTTGGGTGAGCTTTTGAGGACAGACATTATAGCATGGCTTCTTTCGGATTTACAAGGCATACCATTCTTCACCACATATATATTCTTTTGTGTTCTACATCAAGGTATGTCCTGAAGTGAATTAATGGTTTACAACAACTTGGATTTGTTTGCAAAATAGATTGCCATCCATTGATTCAATTCAAACCTTGTAGCTATCATTACAGACGTCTTGCTCTTTCAAGACAATGGCTATACAATCATTCTTAGGGGTCTCGGCTGTGTGGTTTCTTGCAACTTAGCTTGTGGTGCCACATGATGCTTTGAGGCTCTTTTGAAATGAAGCTATTGTTCAAGTATGAGAAGGGGTTAATGTGTTGGCTGTGTGGTGTTCCTACTTGGCTAGGAGCATTGCAGGATGCTTTGATGCATCCCTTTTCATACTTTTAAAAATTGAGCTCTTTTTATGCACATGGAGAAAGCTTAGAATCTTCCTCTTTGATTCATATTTGTTGTAGTAGTATTTTAATCCATGTGTTATATTTTGTTGTATAGGATGTGGAAGAAGAATAAGTCTAAGGCAAAAAAATACAGAGTACGGGAGTGGATAGAAGCTGGTGTGGAGATCCAAAATGTAATAATTAAATTACATAACTTGTTGGTATGTTTTATTGTTTGTATTGAAGATGTATTCTCTTTGACCTATACCTTTGCTATGTACTAAATCTAGTGTTAAGTTTGGATACCATTGCATATTGAAAATATTGTTTGTTCTAAATACCAATGTTCCCTACATTTCATTTTTCTTTGAAGTAAAGTGTTAAGTGGCTCTACTATAAATAATGTGTAGATTGTTGAATGTAACAAATTTCAACTATTTCAAAGCTTGCTTTGATGTTCTATGTATCTTACATTAGATCAGGTAACCCTAAATCCTAACCTAAGAGGCTTAACTTGAAAACTTTGGAAAATTTTAGAATTGAAATTCTTGTTCGATTATTTACTCATGAAGTTTTCATTTAATATATTTGTCACTTCTTTCCAAACAATAGTAGGGCCATCAATGATTGGATTGTTCTATGTGTCTTGTATGTTGGTACTATAGATTGATAAAGTATCAATTTGTTGCAGGTGAAAACAAAAGCATACTTGGAAGTGTAGGAATTGATGGTGGAGCATGGAGACAAGTAGATGTTTTTCTCCATTTTCAATATGACCAAGGATCCATGCTTATATCAAATTTAGATGGAGCTAGAAATCTAAATTGAGGTTCAATCTTTGAAAAGTGACTTGCCACTCATACTAACCATTGTATTTCATTGAGATACAATTGAATAGGTTTAGCTTTGTATCACATGATTACAATTGTAAATACTTAGGTACTAAATATAAATATATATGCATATCAAATTTCCTACTATCATCTCTATCAGAAGGTATTAATGGACTCAATGTTGATGATTTGTTGAATACCATTTTGACATTTGCATAGATATTTGAACAAGAAACTTACATTGATGGTGCATTGTTTATTGCTCTATTTGTACCACTATAGCATTAGCATTGAATGTTTTTTAGCATTGTTTTATATAGTAATTCAACACCAAAAGTTCAAGATGTTGATATATCCCATTTTAATGCAATTCTGGCATCATTTCAACATCAAAAGTATATGACGATATGATGTCAGTACTGCAATTACATGTTGCTATTATATTGCCATTTTAACATCAAAACTCATCATGTTAGAGTTCTCAGCAATCTAAGATTGTTACAGTTTAGTACCAAATTAGTGTAATTGTAGAGTCATTTCATCATTGAAATATATGGTGTACTGTGGTAGTCAAAGTTGCATGTTGTCATTTCAGAGCACAAGTGATACAATTTTTACATCAAAATTACCTAGCATTAGTTTAGACCTGACACTAATTAATTAGTAACCTCATTAGGAAGACCCAACTATTTCAAAGTAAATCACTATAGGAAGTGACTTTTTCAGGCCTTTCATTTTAGAAAATATTTGACTACTTTAGAAGAGTAAGGTAAGCATTATTAATATAGTTGCATGTTGGTTTTGGGGTAGTCTACAGACTCTTTTGGGCTGAACACTTCAAAAAATTATAGATAATTCATACTTTGTTGAAAAAATATAATTTCAATTGCTCTTGCTATTTCTCACACTTGTTTGTATGTGGGAAAAAAATTAAAACAATTCAACCATGGCATGAGGGCAAATTAGCAATTCTAACCATGATGGGCTGGTTTACCTTACATGAAACTCAAAATTTTGGTCTGCAATGAAAATGGAGTTCAGGAACAGAGTCGGCACATCTCCAGCACTCCTACATCCCACAGGCCGCAGCCAAATCAAGCCATTTCCATCGTATCATGTACCGATGGCAAACATGACCACCAGGGCCTCCGGCAGCTCGATCGAGCGTGAAGAGCCAACGTATAAAGCAGGGTCCGAGCGATGCAAACCATCTTAGTCTCTGAAACGCTCCACGCTTGCGCCTTTGTCTCACCATCTCGAGATACACAGCAATTGAACACACAATTTCATACAGTTTCAAGGCACATTGAACAAGTTCTCCAGCGGGACGCCAACTGTTTTGTTGCCACCACTTGTACATGGTTTCCCTTTGTGTGAGAGCAGCCATCGGTTGGGAGTGACTTCATTTTGATCCAAGAGGTTTTGTGCCTTTGAAGCTGGTGGTGAGAGTGTGGAACGATGGTGGGAGGCGAGAGAGAAAGAAGCCGAAACGTTCCTGCAAATGGTAATGGAACTGCAACATTTGGTGGGGGCATGCATCCACCTGCGACAGCGCGTGTTGTTGCTGCAAATGGGGTGAGCGGAAACGGTAACGCCGGAAAGGGTGGTGGAGGAGGTTTAGTTGTGGAGAAAGTGAAGTTTACGGTGTCTGTGAGGGGTCGCCAGTTAAGCTCGGCGCGTCATGTCAAGGAGACGCTGGAGGAGTTTATTTCTGCCATTGAGGTTCGTAATGCAAGGCTGTTGTTACCAATTGTGTGATGCGTTGTGTGCGCTTGCACGTGCAGTTGTGTGCGTACCCGTCTGTGAGAGAATGCTGATCGTTAGTGAAGCTTGATCAATGTGTGCGTAACTACGGTGACAGCCCAAGTAGGCGATGAAGTAAACTGGTCAAGAGTGGTTGATGTATGTGTTTGTCATTTCGGTTGTTTTGGACGCATTTGAGAAATGTTGTTGGAGATCGGTACATTGGGGGGTACGTGCTGACTTTTGGTGGGTTTTTGATGAGGTGCTTCCGAAAGGGCAGTGGAAATTACTTGTGCATGCTTGGGCTGAGGATTGACCAGTAACAAGTCGTTAGTGGTGCGGTTGCAGAATAGAGCGAGTTGACGTGGATCGATTGTGGTCGATTATTAAGAGCCTAATGTCGTTGTGAGTGGTGCTCGCTGACGTTGCATGAGTTTCCTGTGTGGCAGCGCAACGCGCGGCGTCTGGCCTTCATCGACAACGACGACAGCATCCAGCGCTTGCAGCTGGCGTACAGCGATGGCTCCGAGCCCGAGGATCTGGACGTGGACGCCACGCTCGGCGACGTGATCATCTGCATGGGCGACAAGCAACTTCTCGCCATCGTTAACTCCACCCAACCAGCTCCCCCACCACCAGTGCCCAGCAACGGCACCCCCACGCAACGCCCAGACTCCGATTCTACTCTTCAAATCACCAATGCTATTTCCAGCAACTGCAATGTCAGCGTCGCAGCTCCCAGAAGCTCCCCCGACCTCCTCGCCCCAAGCGCGGCGCCGGGGTTCCCGTTCCCCAATTACAAACCTCCTGGAGCGTCAAAACTCCACATACCGACTGAGTCTCAGTCCCTCCACTTCCAACCCGTCGAAAGAGCATGCTCCCTCCATCCGGATTACGTAGCAGGCGCGGGCGCCAGTCTGCCGCCGTTACCAAGACCCAATGGCAAACTCAACATGGGTGGCGCAGGCAAACCAGCCAGCGGTCCCAGCGCGGTGCAGCAGCAGTTCTGCAATTCAACGCCATCGCCAGCCGAGCTCGCCAACATGCCAATGCGAAGCTCCTCTCAACGCATGCAAGGCCCCGGCGTCGCCACAGGAGTGAGTGCACCCACGAATATTCGTTCCCCTGCGTCGCCAGCGCCCACTGCAGGTTTCCAGTCATTCGCATCCCCGTTGCTGAGCCAGTTGCCAATGCTTCCCACCCAGATCATCCAGTGTCCGCACGGCGCCACCACCACCAGCGCGCTCCTGGAGCAGTTCCTGGCGTGTGGTGATCACAAGGCGCCCAAAGTCACGAATCCCGCCGCGAATCCTGTTGTGAATTTAGTCGCGAATGCTTCCCCGGCTTGCAACCTCCAAGCTGAGAAGGAGAATCGCCCTGACCCCGGCGTGCAAGTGAATAATCTTGGTCCCCCAAACCATCCTGATGGTGCGAATAATGCGAAGCGGTCTGTGAGCGGTGCGACCAGTCATGGCAACTCTATGGAGAAGTCTTCGTCTTCGTCTGACTCGTCGGCGAACGTGCACAACTCTTTGGCGCCGCGAAGTGGAGATGGCAAGGGACTGGATAGAGAGCTGCCCAATGGGGATTCCGAGCTCGTGTTTCCGGTGAAGCGACGCAGCAATACGGTGAGGTTCAATCTATGTGTAGCTTTGGAATATATAATGTATACACATGCTATCATGGTTTGTAGTTGACTTCGAGTGTTGTGAGTGCTGTGAGTGTTGTGAATGTTGCGAACGTTGTGCGAGTTGTGTTGTTTTATTGATTTCTGTGCTGCTGTTGTTGCTTTACCATTTAGCGGCTGCAGGGAGTTGGAACGCATTACCTGAAGGTCTCAGACTTGTCTAGGAACTTTCACCTGACTGTTGCCGATGCTGCGAAGAAGCTGGAAGTTTCGCAGACAACGCTGAAGAAAGCGTTGCGGAAGTTTGGGCTGAAACGATGGCCTGGACGTAAGGTAGCTCGCTAATTCAATGAAATTGATGCTCTCTGAAAAACTGTATTGAACTCAAGGCTTGCTCTTACATGGAGGGTTAGTAACATTATTTAATTTTTTTCCTAATTTGCATCCAGGTCAGGAGCTTGAAGAGCGCTATTCTAAAACTAGAGGGTAAGATTATAGATCATATGATTGCCGTGGGCCAGGGGGAAGACTTGGACGAGTTGGACGAAGTCTACATGCGGTCCGAAGTCTATAAGCTGGACCAGGAGTTGGACCAGCTAGTCCACGGTACTCCTGCGCAGGTCACACAGAAAATGGGTACCACAATCGCTGAACGAAGTCCTAAGCGACCCAAAAGGGAGACAGTATCGGATTGCCGCTGAAGGAGGTGTTGTAGTGCAAGGCTTAACTTGAGCTCCAGGACTTGAGCTGTCTGATGGGAGCAGTGCTGTGCCCCAGTTGCTTTTGGGGGGGTTTCTAATGTTGATCAACGTATTCCTAGTGAAGACATTGTAGATTATGTTACTGTAGTTTAGAACTTATCACGGATTGCTGCCGAAGCTTGTATTGTAGGGCAAGGCTTAACCCCAAATGCAGGTTTGCTTAGCAGATACGGGCACTGTATAGAGCAGCAAGTGAACACAATGTGCAGAAACTTCCGCCCACAGTGTCGAAGAAGGCCTACTTTTTGGGTGAACATACAATGTGGAGAGAGGATCAAGTTCTAAAATTTTCAGGCCATTTGGAGGTGCCACAACGCTTCAATCATTTTATGGTATAAATTCAGTAGTTCGAAAAGCAAAATAGTAGATGGCAAAGTTCACCAAGCGTGGTGGCTTCAGTACTGGACCTTGTCGCTCTCCCTACGAGCCGTATGAGTACCGTGCAATCGTGCATAATAGGCAAGTGCAATCGCAATCCGGTTTGCCGGTCACATGAAGAGACCACGAACAGTGAACTAAACCATTGATAACGAAAATGAAAGATAAGACGATAAGTCCAGAAGTTCAACGATGCACAGATAGCAAATGGCCAGGAGACTAAAACTGCTATATCACCTTCTGGCGAAGATCTTTGCCTGCTCTTTCTAAAGCAGGCCTTAAACCCAATCGAGCTTGCTTTTCTTTGATCTATTTTAGTATTACGTCTCTGCAGGAAGAACCACCTGAACGCTAGGATTGCGAAGAAAGAAGCCGTATAAGCCTGCAGCCAAAAAACAAAAGCCGGGTTCAAAGAAACTCACAAACATACACGACGAAATACAGATCGATTTGTACCATAAACAAGTATGACATCGTTCAACACTACGGAAGGAGACTAACTGAGAATGTTGCAATAAGCACACACTACTCGATTTGCGTCGTCCATATCAGAGAATTGGATATGTATCAAGCTGCTGCTGGTTTTGAAAACAAACCTGTAGAAAAGGCAGAGCTTTGGCGGCAAATGGAATCAACCCACTCCCACGAAGAGATTGAATCACAGAGTAAACACTGAAAACAATAACAAGAAATTTATGTCATCTGTACTAAGATCGTGTCATTCTAAAAAAGGATAGGGTGACAAAATCCATGATTCCACAAAAATTGGATGAGCTGGAGGTAAGAAGTGCAATATTTAAGCCCAGGCATGCATGAAACCTCTGTAATTATGGCCAAGTAAAATCTCAGATTGCAGACAAAGAGAGTTTCAAGACTACTGATCGACCAAAATCTATCAATGGTGATATCATTACAAAATCTCACATTACACGTAAGCTAATTGATATAAGAAAAAAAACAGGTGCCTATGCCGGAGCAGGCTGCTTAATTATGTAACAACTTCCAGCAAGGTCGAGGCCTCTAACCGATCACTAAAGCCTGTCAGTCTTGCTTGCTTTGCTGGACTTGCAAAATTACCATGTTAATCACTAGCACAGACAAGTGGAATGATATACGCACGCAAAGTGTCGATATGCAACAGCTGAAGCAAACCCTAAAAAAGACCACAACATAATCAGTGAGACGTGCACACATCAGCAATGGCAAAGCCAAACCGAGCCACAAACAAATCAATCATAATGCTTAGCTTAGCACCCAAGTAAATCTCAGATAGTTGCTGCTACTACTACTTACAAGGTGAAGCACGAGCATGAAGGTGAAGCACGAGCATGAACCGGCTGAAGTTCAAGGAATCAAGGAGGTAGACCAAATTTCGGAATTTCTGCAACTTAACAAGAATGCCCTACGCTAGGGTCAAATTCGTTATAAATAATAAAAAATGTAATTAAATCTGGCATCTACATAACATTCAGTAGCCTGAAGAGAGGCTGCCTTTCCCTCTCTTCAGGTATCATCCACAAACTTCATCATTAAATTTTCTGACATGGCTGGCCCCCACATCGACTTATGTGCACTCACTAAATTGAGCCTCTCTTTCATAAACTCTCTGACAAATTCAGCCAAGTGTCCTCTTAGCTACTGATGGGTGTAGAATATTCCACACTCTTTCATCCGGCTAGATGAAAGAGTGTGGAATATTCCACACTCTTTAGTTGGAGGGAGGGCAGGCCTGTTGAGTGCTACTGAATGTTATGTAATGAAATTTTCAAAAATTAAAATACGGCATAATAGAATAGTATAGAAAATATTCATGAAAATAATCTTAATCCTCAAAAAAAACATCGAAGTTCAAGCCTTGAGTATCAGCAAGGCTGCAAGTACTGGTAAAGCTATGAGTACTACCGAAGGTCACGGAATATTCTTGAATTGTGCTAAAAGTTACAAAATATTCCGAACCGTATGAAATGAACTTCCAAAAATTCTAAATCAAGTTAATGAATAAAAATTCAAGCAAAAAAGAAATGATTTTGTATGGGGCCTAATGAATCTAATCTCAACATTCAGTAATACAAAAATTGTAGTAGAAATAGATCCATAATTAGTTATATTTGATATGCTTGGAAAGTATTGTCTATAGATATCTATGTAATCAAATTGAATTGAATTTCAATTTTTTTTAGAAATTTTATAAACAAAAAGATTTGCATTTGTAAAAAATTTAGTAGGCTACCCAAATAGGTCAAAAACAAATTATTCACTTGTCTACATAACCTAAAGATCTAAAAGTATGTAATAAATTAAAGTGAATGCAATTAGTTTTCCAAGCTTATACGTGTATTCCACTTTGGGGGAAAAATATGTTCTATAAATTCCTAAAGTTTAATTTGACAATTTTGGTTAATTTAAATCATATTCATCTTATGATTGCACCATTGAATCTTGATGAATCATAAAAAGAAGTATATAATTGAATTTTCTTCAACATTTTAACTCTTTAAGGACAATTTTCCACCAAGTGAACAATTAACAACTTGGGTAGGTTACTTTGAAGTCAATTCTGACTCGATGAAAGTGAAATTTGTATCAAAGATGCAAGTGTCTATAAGCTTTCCAAAAATATAATTCTTTTCCAATCAAGTGCCTGAATCAAAAGTTATGAGGCTTGAAAGTTTAGGGACAACTTGAGTAGCAAGCTAATAGAGAGGGCAAACAAGTAAGCAAGCTGTAAAGTTTTTTTCATTAACTTAAAATGCTTATATCTTGCAATCTATGAAGCCAAATGGGCTGAAATTTTATTACACATTCTTGTAGTAGTGTAAAAAAAAATAATATATGGTTGAAGATGAAAAAAAATCCTAATTTTCACTCAAAGCACTAAAAATGGCAATTATAGAATAATTTCATAACCATTAGTGCAAAGTTTAGCGTAAATTTATGATTTTTGTTTTTTATTTTTTTATTCGTTTGTACTTTATTTAAAGTAAGAAAGTTTGTGTTGACCTTTCAAATTTTGATTTAAAATTCCAAAAAATTAATTCTCTAAGAAAATTGAAATCTTGCTCATGTACTTTGTTTATTTGGAATGTCCTCTTGGAATGTTGCAAGAATGACCTTCCATTTTTGTTCCTCTTTGGCTGTTTTTAGCTAGTACTCCCAGTACTATGAGCTTTTTGCATATGAATTTTTTTAAATAAAATAAAATAAGGATAATTAGTATAACACTTGAAATAGCATATCACCAAAATTTCAGACCTAAAAAAAATCAAGGTAAAAAGTTATTCACAAAAACGTGTGAGCTAAAATTTTGAAGAAAATATATAGTTTGACGTTTTAATTTGTACAAAATAGGGAAAACAATTTCAAAGAAACTAAAAATTATCCATTTGGAAAGACTTTAGTTTGAAGAGATTTCACCAAAAAAATTATCTTGAAACCATCTTCAACATTCAGAATTGCGCGCGCAAAGGAGCCTTCTTTGCATGGACGTAGAGGACATAAAATATAATATTTTTTAATGCCCCTTGGTAGGAACATGACTTCCTACTATGGGAATAGACCATAGAAATTTTAGCTCCAAATCATTAAATTTGGGGACTCCATAGTACTAAAACCCCTTAAAACTCAAAACGTGACATATTAGTTTAAATGATTTTTAAATATAAAATGATTTTTGAAAATTTCTGAAAAATATGAGATATGATTAAAATCAAGAGAGGAATCTCCAATAAAAATTTCAAATTCATGCAAGTCATGCTACAAAAGTTATAGCAAAAGGAAGCATCCGCACTCGTTTTGTGACAATGTTCCAGTACCGGTCTTTCTTGCAATGACCCTCTTAGAGCAAAGATTTTTTGTGTATGTTAGAAACCTTTATTGTCTCTGAAATTTGGCAAGCAAATAACTAATATAAATAACTAATCAATCATCCCAATTTCCAAAGTTGGATAATGCCTCCTTTCCCACAAAATTTAGTCAAATTATATTTATCTTGTTGGACAGGGCCCAAAAATTCTTTTCTTCTAACTTGAAACTCTATAATCTCGCAATCTTTGTAGTCAAGAAGGCTAAAAAAATTATTACACATTCCTAGGGAAGTCTAATACAATTTTTTATGGTTGAAAATATTTTTCATATTTTCAATTGTATTCAATGCACTAGAATGTGGTAGTTCGGGATTTTTTTTTGTTAAAACACCCCTAGTCCTTATAGACTTCTAAAAAGTCATTTGACATCAAAGGAATTTTAAATGGTATATGTACAAAAGTCTTTTATTGGATATAGATGGTTGACCACTCCAAGATATTATTTTCTTAACCCCTAATTGCTTAATTCACCATATATGGTTGATCTCAAATTTAGGCTCGTTTTGGTGTAGGTAGTTAAATTCCTTTGACTATTTAAAAAAATTTACAAGCAGTTTTAAAGGTTAACTATTGAAATTTTTTAAATTTTCACTGAAAAAGATAAATATTTTATTTTTGAGAGGTCTTCAAAGGCAATTATGTTCCATTAGTGGAAGAATTTACTAATTTTACTTCATTTCCCGACTTTGAGCAAAGTTTGCTAATTTCACTTGATTTTAGATCTAAAAAATTGTACTTATCCATTTGCTTTCAAAATGGTCCCTATTGAAAGAGTAAAGTGTTTTCATGATTTTCACCATTGAAAATTTGAACATGCAAGTGTTGATTTGAAGTTATTTGCAATTTATACTTATAAAAACATTGCATTTCAACAATTGCAAGGTGGATTGTTTAATGAATTTGGTAGCTTTTCATTTGAACTTAAGGTTATTGGAAGTGCATTTTAGTATGCTAACACAATTTTTAGTTGTTCATGTCACTTCCAATCCCCAAAAACTCTTATACACACATTTCTTAAACGTTGTGAAGAAGGACAACATACTAAAAATAGGATACATAAATTTCTCTTGTTATAATCTCACAATTCTTGTGCAATTTCACACTCAAAATTAGTATGCATACTATTAAGCAAGCTCTTTCAACATCTATACAATTAGATTTTGGAAATTTTTTTCCTTCATTAGGGATAACTACAAGCCCTTAGGGATTAAAATTAAATAAAATATTAAAAATCCAACTTCAAGAATTTATTGCATGTAAAAAATGATGTGAATAACAATGCAACCCACACTAATTTCATTCTTATGCTTATCAAAGGAGTGTATTGTTTTTAATTCCTATCTAAGTGACCAAAACTAATTGTTCATTTTTTTTAAATTGAACTAAATCATGAGATACACCAAGAGATATTTTTGGTTTTCCAAAATCTCTTAGAAAGGATAGATGTTCAAATTGTGTATTTTGTATTCTTATGTTTCCTAAAAATTGCAATGAATGCATATTTTAGAATTGAGACCACCATAACATTATTTCAATAATAGTGGAAAGGTGTCTTAGTTTAAATTTTGCAAAGGTAAGTAATTTATTCACCAATGTAACAAAATAATTGCTAATTTAGTATTGAAGAATATTGCAAGTTGTGTAAGACTCTTCTTCATTGTAAATGCTCATATGAATGCTCCTATATTTTTGTGTGAGACTCTTGTTCATTATAAAGGCTTGTATGATATTTCCTTTTATTTGTGTGAAATCTTCTTTCACTATAACTATCAATGTTTGAATTACATGCCCATTGACAATGTAATGTGGCGAAAATGATGCAAACATACACCATTAGAACCCCTTGGGGTAGAAAAAACTACAACTGTTAATGCAATTGAGGAAAAAAGGCACCCCCTTCCAATGCCATCAATTTAGGGGAAAATATAGCCATTGATTGTACCGTCTTTGGTGATATTGGCGGTCCAAATTAGGATTTATAATATGGAATAATATACATTGAATATGATACTAACAAATTATGGTACACATATAGATATACAAAATACATAAGATATACGGATATATGATATACAATATATTAGTATGGTATGATGTACATACATGGGTATTGATATGGGATACAGTGTTGACATCCTAAATTGATTGAAGTCACAATAGTAGTCAAAAAAACATATGGGGGAGGGGATACAAAATGTATTTTAATTCATTCATTCATTTCAGAAGTGAATTACTTAATTGGAATAATGTGTTTTTTGTTACAATGTGCTCAAATGACACAAATACTACATTATACATGTTGATAGTAAATGTAGGTAGAAGTCACTCAATCATCAACACAATAACCATCCAATTCCAAACCTTCCCAATTGCCATCAGCTCATATTTATACACGCACAGTGTGGCACTTTCTAAAGTATTGTGCTCATGCAATTGGTTTCTAATCTTCCAAGTCGTCAAATTAGCATGACCAAAGAAATGGCAAAAGACAAGCAAAGCTACAATTGGTAGAGTGTGAATATAGCAGGTTGCTCATTCCTTTGTGCGATGATCAAATTTTAGTGAACTATAGTTTTTCACTAGTGTTTTTTTTCTTAATAATGAAACGCTCCAGCCCAACAGCCAGACCCTCCAAGTTTGCATTTGATCAAATCAAGGGTTGGAGGGTGGAGGGGGGGCTAAAGGCACAGCAAGAAAAAAGTTTACAATGGCAACCACCTAGATACTCCAGTTCACTTTAGATTAAAATAATACAAAAATATACAAGTACAGAACAAATAACATAATTGCTATAACCCTGAACTATACAAGATAAAGAATAATTCGGAGGCACTTCAATAGAATTTCTGTGTCGATTCGACTCTGATCTTGTCAATTGGTGCATCCCCTGCTGCAACATGCAGCTCTCGACACTGCACCCAGAAGTAGATATTTACGAAACTCAAAATAGTAGAAACATTTAGAATGAGCAGTCGACGTCGCCATCAGTTCCACAATGTCTTCGACTTGGAGTTAATGCCATTTCAAGCATTGCAGCCTCCTAGTCCGGACGAACTGCCTGTGAAGAATGTGTTGATCATTGCAAGTGGTGTCATCTTGGCGTCACCATCTTGACTGATTCCTGTCCTGAAGAAAATCAATCTAAAAGTGGACTGCATACACATGAACAAGCAGCTACGCTATGAGAAGCTCTGTCCCTGTAGCACTATTTGCGCAGCAACCTTCGTCACATTCACATTAGATGACGCAGGATCTGTCAATGCAAGCCCTGCTCTTCTTGGTCCAGTGCCAACAGAGAGTCTTGCCATGACGAACTGGTAACCAGTTGGTGAATGATATCTTCTGAATCCCCAAATGTAATTGGAAATCGACCATGAACGCTGGCTACGAGCTCCAAAAGTAAGAGGTGACCATCTGCTCATGCAAGGGCCACACAAGTGAGCAAGGCACTGAGGAGGTAAAAAATATATTGGCAAAATGGGGAACAAGGAACTGTGCACAGGGTTAAAATTGATGATTGTCCGAACGTAACCTCGGCTTGTAGATGCCAGTTCAGGGTATACGAAGAGTATGGACTACCAGTTTGGTTGTACATATATATTCTTGAACAAGTAAAGACCGTCATTTCGTTTTTACAAGGTCTTACCCATTCAACGCCAGCTGGCTGGGCTTCACGCCTCAGCCACTCGCTGCAAATTTTGCACCTGCCGTGTTGAGAGAGCCCGATAAACAAGCCCAGCTATGCAGAACCCCACAAACCAAGCATTATCATAGATGAGGGTGAAGATGTGCGCGCAGTGATGGAGAGCTCCAGTAGAGGCCAGGAACCCGGGGATGTTGGGGAGGATGCCTGCACAAAGGGCTACAATAGCTGCCACATTGTACCCATTCGTGTACCAGTACAAACCACCTTTATCACAGGAGAAGAGGTCATCAATGTTAAGCTCCCGACCTCGCAATCCAAAGTAATCCACCAGCATGATCCCCCCCACGGGGCCCAGTAACGCAGAGTATCCGATCAACCACGTGTAGATGAAGTCCTGGCTGGATTGCATGAGCCGCCAAGGTTGCAGGACGATTCCAAGGAGAGCAGTGAAGAGTCCACCTATTCGGAAGGAAAACACGGCCGGGTTCAAGTTCACCAGAGCGTTGGCTGGGGCCACCACATTCGCAGCAATGTTGGTGGTCAGTGTTGCTAAAATTACTCCTATGAGGGATAAAACGAGAGGTACGACACCGTCGATGCGAGACAACAACTCAATGGGGTCTGAAATTGCCTCCCCAAAGATCACTACAGTGGCTGAAGTCACAGCCAGGCCTACAAATGTAAACCCTGCCATGAAAAAGGGTAACCCAATTGCTTGGCCTGCCAGTTGGTCTACCTGGCTCTTGGAGTATCGAGTGAAATCTGCATTGACACAAATATCACGCACTCCATAAGATTCCCAGAGATTCACCATGAAATTGGTGTTATCACAATTAGATTAAAGATGGGAGCATAACCAGCAGCAGACTCACCTGGGATGTTCAAACTGAGAGTGACCCAGAAGCCAACATTGGCTGTCAAGGCTGGGAAAAAAGTTTGCCAAAACTGCCCGGCTTTAGGACCTCCAGGGACGAACTGCGAAGGGAGTGACAACATGGGCCCGAAGCCGCCAGCTCGAACGTAAGCCCACGCTAATAATGCTCCTGACAGAACGATGAGGATTGGCGCCCCCAGTTTCTCCAGCGACCGAATACTCCCAATTCCATTCCAAATAATCCCCACCTGCACATGCCAAACCCGCATCATCTTAAACCCTAAAGGACCAAGGATTCATGCTCTGAAAATGACCAATTCAATTGATCGTGATGTGAAAATAATAGAATCCAGATGTGGCCAAAATTTTATATCACCCAAAGCGGTGAAGAACACTGCATGTGTTTGTCGAAAGACGCAATAAAATTGGACTACAGAAAGTCTCCGTGTGACTTACTCAAAGCTGCTAGAAAGAGTTAAAAAATCAACATCATCTTAAAGGACCGAGGATTCATGCTCTGAAAATAACCAATCCAATTGATCGTATCGTGAATATGAGAGTATTCAGATGTGACCAAATTTTATAGCACTAGAATCAGTGAAGAACACTGCATGTGCTTATCAAAAGTAATTAAAATTCGACTAAGAAAGTCCCTATGTGACTTACTCAAGCGTGCTAAAACACAATAAACCCATTAGGACCACTTGATCCGTGAAGGATTAATCCAAGAACCGACCTAACAGTTATCCATGATTATCACAACCCCATTGCAATTGGTCAAAGAAAAACCCGAACTCGCATTGGAACCTGAATCTGCCCATGGTCTAACGACTCAAATTTCGTAATATATCTAATTCTTCTTTCAATTCTGCACACGAATTGTTGTGCATGAGGCGCCTGCCCAATCGTAGTGTCTAGGTCCCAAATACGCCTTCATTTGCGTAAACGAAACTCAAGCATCGAACAATAATGATAATGTGTAACAGCTAACGAGCAAAACCCTAGACCCGGTTTACTCCCCCTACGAGCAAAACTTCCAAAATCCGTAACTTGTTCAGACGGTATCCAATTCCTACACTTAAGAGTCCATTGCAATCCTCTCGAAATGGCCTACAAGAACCCCACAAAAAAAAACATCAACAGAAAAAATTGGACCCCTACCTTACCTGCAGCCCCCAGAACGCCAAGAAACACGCAAACTCCCCCACACTGATCCCCAATCCCGGCACCGCAGGCCCCTCCATGCCCCCTTGCAGAAGGGCATTCACCAGCTGAAATACCGCCTGCCCTCCAATCCACGTCTGAATCCCAAACCACCCACACGCCACGAGCGCCCTCAACAGCGACGGCACATTCGCCCCTCGAATCCCGAAGCTCGCTCTCGCCAACACGGGAAACGGCACTCCGAATTTGGTCCCCGCGTGTCCGCTGAGCATCAACGGCACCAACACCACCAAGTTCCCGACCAACACAGTCAAGATCCCCTGCCACCACGCCATCCCGAGGTCGACCAAGCTCCCTGCCATGTAGTAAGTGGGCACCCCGACCACGAGTCCCACCCACAGGGAAGCCATGTCCCCGAGGGAGAAGATGCGCGCGTCGGGCATGGTCGGGGCGAAGTCGGCGTTGTAGAGGGAGGGGTCGGGGTGGTGCGGAGCGCGGGGAGCGATGGGTTCGACCAGCCCCGAGAAGAAACCACCGCGGGCGTCGTGGTTGTGGTCGTGGTCGGGCTTGAGGAGGTGCTCGGTGGCGGAGGAAGTGTCGGACCAGACGTCCTTGCGGTCCATGGTGGCCAGGCGGCCGAAGATGTTCACCATGGCGCAAGGCAAGGCAAGGCGGAGTGGGGTGTCAAAGGAGGAAGCGATTACAAGGGCGCCATGAGGGATTGTTGGTGCACGGAATTGGCAGAGCTCGAGGAATCAGTCAGGTTTCTGGGGTTTGGGAATGGGGAGTTAAGGAAGTTATACTGGTGGTGCTGGCATCAGGGCCTCGTTTGGAGCTCCTTGGGGCCCTCCGCACCCACCAGTGCCCTCGTTCTCCGCCGAGGTTCTGCTAAAAAGGTTCATTTGCTCTTGGTGCATAACGTCGTACTCCGTATAACCAAACTATGCTCCTCCGCAAGTTGCTAGTAAACAATGTTATGTGAGGTGAAGCTTTCTTTCTAATGAACAGTAATCCCCGTTTGCTGTGCTTATCTCCGTCATTCGAGAATATTTGGAGGGCCGTCACAATAGAGGTCGCTTTCTGTGGAATGTGGCGAAAGGTAGCAGCTTGCAGCTGGTAGTGAGGTCAGTAGCAGGACGTCACTAAGGGCAGCGCTATACATAGCCGGGACACACAGCAATTTTAAACACAATTTCATAGAGTTCAAGTCACATCAAATTTGCCACATTCCACAGAAAGAGACCTTTATGGCGACGGCCCTCTTGAATGAGGTAAGAAGAGCAAAGGGGGATTACAGTTCTCTAGAAAAGACGCTACTCCCAACAGCAAGAGCAAATGGAACTTTTGCACAAAACCTGGCAGGGAACGAGGGCACTAGTGGTGCGGAGGGCCCCAAGGAATCCCAAACGAGGCCCTGATGTCAGCAACTCCAGTAATGTAAGGGCCATGGAATGTATTCTGTGCACATCTTTCGATCCCTGATAAACCAAGGATTCATGATTGAACATCAGTGTTCACATTAGAGGTGAACACATTAGTGCTCATGTCCAAAATAAAAAAAAGGTTTCAACCAAGCCCAGTGATAACTAGACCACCGTGAAATATATACCCTCCAATGTCTTGTACTCCGTAACTTTACAATGAGATACAAAAAGGATATTCCCTAGTCTTTCAGGAAAACAGGAATATTGAGGCGTAGTGTTAACTTCCATGAATCAACCGACGTTGATCTACATTAGTAACCGCTATATATGACTTGGCCACAGTCATGCTACCTTAAGACGGTACAAGTGCTGGAGCTTAAGCCTTGCCCTCCGATACCACCTTCGGCAGCAATCAGTGATAACTAAACTACCGTAAAATAGTCTTCAATGTCTTTGTAACTTCACTAGGAATACAAGTAGCATTGCTCCCATCAGACAGCACAAGTGCTGGAGCTTAAGCCTTGCACGACAACACCAGCTTCAGCATCAATCCGGCACTCCCTCTTCGGTCGCTTAGGACTTCGTTCGGCGATTGTGGTACCTTCCACAAATACCATTTCTTGCTCCTTCTCATCACTCGTTGTCTTGGGAGTGTCGCTGTGGTTGCCATTCTCCGCCAACAAAGCAGTCTCTGGAGCTTCATTTCCTTCCACATCAATGTCATGAACCTCAGGCAACAACCCCTCAATATCACAGTCCTTCATCACGGTGTCTCGAGGAGGACGTTCCTTGCCCGAGGTTGGAGTTGGCTGGGGTGGAGTTACCACGGGATCCTCCTTGGTTGGGGCAATTGACTTTCGAGGTCCCTTGCGTTGCTGATTCTCTTTGGCAGATTTTCTATATTTGCGAGTGGTTGGTGGTGCAAGTCCAGAGGCTCGTTTGGTGGGGTTGCCAGTGTCAAGGGTGATCATGTCAGGTCGACCTGTGCTATGGTACTTGGAGCGCCAGCCACGGGAGTAGAGACGCTTGTATAAATCTGCAGTTCTCACAGCTGGAGAATGCTGCAAAATCAAGGAAAAGTAAAGTAAGGAATGATTGTTTATTGATTAGCAAGGTGACCAACAATAAAAGCAATCAAAGTAAGCATAGTTAATGGATTGCCAAAAATGGTGATAAAAAATTGGGGACAAAGCTCTAGAAACTAGGGCGGATATAGATTTATGTTTCTAGCTGAGTGGCTTGAAGTGGCTTGGAATACAGCCAAATTAACAAAATGGAAGTTTAAGAAGTAAACGTAAGCATGGTTAATTGAACAATAAGGTGCATGAAATTTGGTGTTGGTAATGAAATCCTTGGAACATCAAGCATTACCAATAGGAAGAGCACGAGGCGTGTGTTTGTGTGTAAATATATTACCATTTTCTGTGTTACCTGCGCAGGAGTACCGTGGACTAGCTGGTCCATCTCCTGCTGCAGCTTGAAGACTTCGGACCGCATGTAGGCTTCGTTCAACTCCTCCAAGCCAGCCCCCTGGCCCACGGCAATTGTGTGCTCTAGGCCGTGTATAGTGCTCTCCAAGCTCCTGACCTGGATGCAAATTAGGAAAAAAAGCAATATTGTTACTAAAGCAAGCCTCCATGTATGAGCAAGCCTTCAGTTCATCACAGTGCCTAAACTAGCAAAATTTCATGACAGGGCCTTTTTTTAAAGGAAGGCACCCTGGAGCATAAATCTGTACTAATCTTAGTTTAGAGCTTCGTGCATCTGAATGTCAATTTTTGGATCTCTAAATAGTGCCAATATAACAAAATTACTTTAAAGGCTGAAGCTTAGACTTGATATACAAAAGCAGTACTTTTTTAGCAACATAGCTAGGCACCCTGGTTGACCGCAACAGGACATGATTTCCTCTACTGTAGATATTGTCACACCATAGTATTACAAAGGCCCTGAGTGTGAAGTTCATTAAACAACTCAAGCATGAACAAGCATTAAACGTGTACAAACAGATGACAGAACACGCAAATGCATACAACTTAAGAGAATCCTAAAATCTATAGCTACCTTACGACCAGGCCATCGTTTCAGCCCAAACTTTCGGCAAGCTTTCTTCAGCGTTGTTTGTGAGACTCCCAGCTTCTTTGCAGCATTGACAACACTAAGATGGAAGTATGCAGACAAATCCGACATTTTCAAATGATGCGTTCCAACTCCCTGCAGCCGCTAAATGGTAAAACAACAACAACAGCAAAGAATCAATACAACAGAACAACTTTCACAACATTTGTAACATTCACAACATTCACAACCTTTCTCAACAATCGCAATCAATTTAATTAACTACAGACAAAGCATGGGCGAACATTCCATTCCAAAGTTAGACACAGACTATACTGAACCTCACCGTCTTGCTCCGTCGGTTCACCAGAAACACGAGCTCGGAACCCCCATTGGGCAGCTCGCTATCCACTCCCTCACCATCTCCGCTTTGCGGCGCCAAAGAGTTGTGCACGTTCGCCGACGAGTACGACGACGACGAAGACTTCTCCTTAGAGTTTCCATGACTGGTCGCGCCGCTCACCGACCGCTTCGCATTATTCGCACCATCAGGATGGTTGGGGGAACCAAAATTAATCGCTTGCACGCCGGGGTCAGGGCGATTCTCCTTCTCAGCTTGGAGGTTGCAAGCCGGGGAAGCACTCGCAACGGGATTCACGACAGGATTCGCGACGGGATTCGTAACTTTTGGCGCCTTGTGATCGCCACACGACGCAGGAGTGGGGAGTGGGGCGCCGGGAGTTGAAAACGCTCGCAATTGCGACGCCAGGAACTGCGCCAGGAGCGCGATGTTGGTGGTGGCGCCGTGCGGACACTGGATGTTCTGGTTGGGAAGCATTGGCAACCGGCTCAGCAACGCGGATGCGAATGACTGGAAACCTGCAGTGGGCGCTGGCGACGCAGGGGAACGAGTATTTGTGGATGCACTCACGCCTGTGGCGCCGGCGACGCCGGGGCCTTGCATGCGGTGAGAGGAGCTTCGCACTAGCATGTTGGCGAGCTCGGCTGGCGATGGCGTTGAATTGCAGAACTGCTGCTGCACCGCGCTGGGACCGCTGGCTGGTTTGCCTGCGCCACCCATGTTGAGTTTGCCATTGGGTCTTGGTAACGGCGGCAGACTGGCGCCCGCGCCTGGTACGTAATCCGGATGGAGGGAGCATGCTCTTTCGACCGGTTGGAATTGCAGGGACTGAGACTCAGCCGGTATGTGGAGTTTCGACGCTCTTGCGTCGGTGGTTAGGGCGGACCTGCAAGGAGGTTTGTAATTGGGGAACGGGAACTTCTGCGCCGCGCTTGGGGCGAGGAGGTCGGGGGAGCTGCTGGGAGCTGCGACGCTGACGTTGCAGTTGCTGGCTATGGCGTTGGTGATTTGCGGGGAAGACTCGGAGTCTGGGCGTTGCGTGGGGGTGCCGTTGCTGGGTACTGGTGGTGGGGGAGTTGGTTGGTTGGAGTTAACGATGGCGAGAAGTTGCTTGTCGCCCATGCAGATGATCACGTCGCCGAGCGTGGCGTCCACGTCCAGATCCTCGGGCTCGGAGCCATCGCTGTACGCCAGCTGCAAGCGCTGGATGCTGTCGTCGTTGTCGATGAAGGCCAGACGCCGCGCGTTGCGCTGCCACACAGGAAACTCATGCAACGTTAGCGGGCACCACTCACAACGACATTAGGCTCTTAATAATCGGCCACAATTCCATGTCAACTCGCTCTATTCTGCAACCGCACCACTAACGACTTGTTACCGGTCAATCCTCAGCCCAAGCATGCACAAGTAATTTCCACTGCCCTTTCGGAAGTCCCTCATCAAAAACCCACCAAAACTCAGCACGTACCCCCCAATGTACCGATCTCCAACAACATTTCCCAAATACGTCCAAAACAACCGAAATGACAAACACATACATCAAACACTCTTGGCCAGTTTAATTCATCGCCTACTTGGGCTGTCACCGTAGTTACGCACACATTGATCAAGCTTCACTAACGATCGGCATTCTCTCACAGACGGGTACGCACACAACTGCACGTGCAAAGCGCACACAACGCATCACACAATTGGTAACAACACCCTTGCATTACGAACCTCAATGGCAGAAGCAAACTCCTCCAGCGTCTCGTTGACATGACGCGCCGAGCTCCACTGGTGCCCCCTCACAGACACCGTAAACTTCACTTTCTCCACAACTAAACCTCCCCCACCACCCTTTCCGGCGTTACCGTTTCCGCTCACCCCATTTGCAGCAACAACAGGCGCTGTCGCAGGTGGATGCACACACCCAGAATTTGCAGTTGCATTACCATTTGCGTGAACGTTTCCGCTTCCCTCTCTCTCGCCTCCCACCATCGCTCCACACTCTCACCACGAGCTACAAAGCAACAAAACCTCTTGGATAAAAATTAAGTCACTCCCAACCGATGGCTGATCTCACAGAAGGGAAACCATGTACAAGTGGTGGCAACAAAACAGTTGGCGTCCCGCTGGAGAATTTGAACAACGTGACTTGAAACTGTATGAAATTGTGTGTTCAATTGCTGTGTATACCGAGATGATGAGACAAGGCGCAAGTGTGGAGCGTTTCAGAGACTGCAATATATATATGGCGGGGTTTGCATGGGCGCAGCCATCGCTCGGATCGGAGCTCCCCCTGCCTTTTAGGTAGTTGGCTCTTCACGCTCGAGCAGCCCGAGGCCATGGTGGGCATGTTCGCCCTGGGTACATGTGAGAGTGGAAATGGCTTGATTTGGGTGTGGAATGTAGGAGAGCTGGAGATGTGGGGAATAGGGGGACGAGGCTGGGTCTGTGTAACCGCATTGTGGGAAGGTTCCACGGTTCGTCTTCCCAAACGGGGTGCGGTGATGGGGATGGGGACGTCGGGGGTGGTCGTGCTTGGAGCTCGGACGTTGCACTATGGAGTTGCCCTTGACTGATTTCCTGCTACTAACCTCCATAATCACTACCAGCTTCAAGGATTGGGAACTGCTCAAACTGAGAGTGACCCAGAAGCCAACATTGGCTGTCAAGGCTGGGAAAAAAGTTTGCCAGAACTGCCCGGCTTGAGGCTCTCCAGGGACGAACTGCGAAGGGAGCGACAACATGGGCCCGAAGCCGCCAGCTCGAATGTGAGCCCACGCCATTAATGCTCCTGATCAAACGATGAGGATTGGCGTCCCCAGTTTCTCCAGCTCCCGGATGCTCCCAATTCCATTCCAAATAATCCCCACCTGCACTTGCCAAACCCACATCGTCATAAACCCTAAAGAGTCAAGGATTGATGACCAATTTGATTGAGCATGCTATGAAATCAGTCGAATTCAGATGGCAACAAATATTAAATCACCAGAATCAGAGAATGCGATACTCCAATTGAATGGGGTTGTGATGATTGGATTAACGCAATTGATCAACGGTAACCCTAAAAGCATGCATCGAAACCTCAATCTGTCCACCGTCTAATCACTCCAATTTCGTAATAGATCATTCTTTCAATTCTGTACAGGAAATTTTCGTGCAAAAGGCGCCTTCCCAATTGTAGTGTATAGGCCCCAAATACACCTTAATTTGCGAAAACGAAACTCAAAAGCATCCAATAAGAATGACAAAGCTTAACAGCTCAAGAGCAAAAAACACGTAGAATTACTCCCCCTATGAGCAAACCTTCAAAAATCCATAACTTGTATCCAATTCCTACACTATTCAGTCCATTGCAACCCTCTCCACATGGCCTACAAGATACCCACAAAAAAAACCTCAACAGGAAAGATTGGACTCCCACCTTACCCGCATCTTCAGAACGCCAAGAAACACGCAAATTAAACAACACCACACTGATCGATCCCCAATCCCGGCACCGCAGGCCCCTCCATCCCCCCTTGCAGAAGACCATTCATCAGCTGAAACACCGCCTGCCCTCCAATCCACGTCTGAATCCCAAACCACCCACACGCCACGAGCGCCCTCAACAGCAGCGACGGCACATTCGCACAGCTCGCAAACACGGGAAATGGCACTCCGAAGTCCGAACTCGAGCACAAGTCCCACCAATTTGAAGGCATAAGATTTAGAAGGATGTGGGTCGTTGGATTGGAATGGTATTTTTTCTACAACAGTTCTTACTCAGGGCAGTTAGGATTGACCCCCTTATTGCTTATGTCAAAATTGCCCCTTAATGGGTGCGGTGTCAATTTTGTATTTCTTCACTTTTCATAGCTAGTTAGGGGCCTCTCATTGCAAATATGAATTTAGAATTTGCAAATTTTATCATGGGTGACAAGTAAAAAATTCCAATGTTTTCTTCAAGGAGAAAATACAAGGAAATAAGAGGGTCACTCTTCCTTGGCCTTCTATTCAGAACTCAAGTCAAAAGAACCTAGATTGAGTTTCACGCTAAGGTGAAAACACCCAAAATCGTCATAATAAATAATCCAATGTAGTTGGAGGCACCTTTTTCAAGAATTTTTTTTCTTGTGGTATTAGTAGTTGAAATTTTTTTGACTTTTAAGAAAAAAATTAGAGTTTTTGGATAGGAAATGTAAGTACTATGAATTTTCAAAGTGGAAGCTCTCTAGAACACTTAAACCGTCACATAGCCTAGTTATACACCCAAAATCTAAAAATCAGTAGTCAAACAATTGCAATTAAGTTTAGGACACTTAAATTGTCACATAACCAAGTCATATGACTAAGATCCAAAAATCAATAGTCAGACAATTGCACATAAGTACAGGAAGCTTAACCCTCAAAGGACGGGCTAGTCACTGTAGAAATCATCCTTTTTGACATTGAGTGAATAGTTAGTTCAAAAACTTGCTTCATTAGAAGCCAAACTACTCTACAAGAACTCCCTTTTCTATACAAAATTCCGAGGATGTATAGTTGCATTTTTGTCCTACACTAAAGGATTTTGTATCATTCATCAACCAAAAAATGTCCACATCCTTGTTTATGGGTTAAACCATCACATAGCCTACTCATATAACCAAAATTTAAAAATGAGCACTCAGCCAATTGCAATTAAGTATAGGAACAAGCTTGGTCATATAACCAAGATCTAGAAAATCAACAAGTTAGCCAATTACAATTAAATATACGACACTTAAACTGTCACATAGCTTGGTCATATAACCAAAATCTAAAAATCAGTAGTCAACCAATTGCATTTAAGTATAAAAACAAGCCTGATTACATAACCAAAATCTTGAAAATCAGCAATCAACTAATTGCAATCAATTATAGGGCACTTAAACTGTCACATTGCCTGGTCATTTAATCAAAATCTAAAAATCAAACGTCAAACAATTTTAATTAATTATAGGACATTTAAATCATCGCATAGCCTAGTCAGATATCCAAAATTTAGAAATTGACAGTGAGCCAATTGTAATTAAGTATAGGAACAAGCTTGGTCAAATAACCAAAATCTAGAAATCAGTGGTAATTCAATTGTAATTAAATATAAGACACTTAAATTGTCATATAGCCTGGTCATATAACTAAAATCTAAGAATCAATAGTGAGCAATTAGCCAGTTGCTTTTAAGTAGGACCAAGCTTAATTATAGAATCAAAATCTTTGAAACATTAGGAAAAAATTTGGGTCTACAAATGACTGTGAGACTACATGGCAGTAGTGCAATTACAACGATTTTTTTCAATTAGATAGGGTACTACTAGTGCCATGTCAAATTGGCACTTTCAAAAATATTTAAATATTTATATATATATATAATTTGTTTTTTTGTTTTTTTGTTTTTTTGTTTTTTTGTTTTGTTTGTTTTGTTTTTTGTTTTTGTTTTTGTTTTTTTTATTTTGTTTGTATTTGCACTGCGGGAGGGCCAAAATTGAAAATCAAACGGCCCTCTATAGGGTTCAGATTTTTTGTAATGATCAACAAGTTATCCAATTACAATTCAGTATAGGAGACTTAAATCATTTCATAGCCTAATCATAAATTTAGAAATCAATAATTAGCTATTTACAATTAAATATAAGATACTTAAACCGTCATATAACCTAGTCTTATAAACATAATTTAGAAATCAGCAATTAGCTAATTGCAATGAAGTATAGGACACTTAAACCATTACAAAGCCTGATCATATAACCACAATCTAAAAATCAATAGTCAGCCAATTGCAATTAAGTACAAGAACAAGCTTGGTCATATAACCAAAATTTAAAAATCACTAATTAGCCAATTGCAATTAAGTGTAGGACACTTAAACTGACACATAGCCTGGTCATATAACCAAAATCTAGAAATGAGCAATCAGCCAACTGCAATTAAATATAGGAAAAGTTTAATTGTACTTTGGGGGACACTTTTACTAGAAGTCTATAAATGATTTTGGGTGTTTTCACCTTATGTTTTGTTCGATCTTCCTCATTTGATTACAATTTGGATTAGAAAAGACTCCAATAATTTAGTAGGGCTTTGAAATTGAATGCCCCTTTGAATTTGCTAGCATCTAATGTGATACATTTCACATTGCTTCTCAAGTACTAAGGAACTTTCAAAGTTGGATGAACTCATCATCTACTTCAAAACCTCTATATGTTTCATTCAATTCCTCAAATGTTTGAATTGATAAAAGTTTCAATGATAAAAGTGATAACAATGACAATTTTTTATGAAACAAAGCGAAATTTTTCGTAGTGATATATACATCATAGTAATACATAATAAAAAATATAAGATTGATATTTGAACATAATTTTAAAAACTAATTTAGCACAGAGATGATGTTTGACTATTTTCCAATGGATCTAATCCTTTTTCGGTTTAGTTCAATACAAAGACTCACAATGTGTTTTTCCTTTGACCTCACACATGAAAATATTTAGAAAATATTTTATCCTCTCCATAAAAATAACTAAAGAGTTAAAATATTTAGAAAAGATTTTATCCTCTCAATAAAAATAACACTACCGTACGTTTAGGTCTGATTCAACAACTTGTTGTCGAAGTAATTTAGTTTTCACATTTCGACAATTCGGCAATCTATTTTGATTTTCTTGGTTTTCTCTTATTTTCAAAAATAGTTGAAATTTTCTCAAATGTTCCCTTGAAATTTTCTAAGATCTTCTCTTGAAATTTTTTCAGATTTTCAGAAATAGTGTTAGAATTTTTTTTAATTTCGGACACGATCCAAAATTTGTCTTTACGAAACTGACCTACACGTACGGTACCTCAAGTTCAACCGGGCCCATAAAAAGGCCACTTGCTTATTTAGGGGTTGAGAATAACCCATAGCTCATAAATAAATAATAAATAAAAAGGTGTGGAGAGAAGCCATAACAGAAGTTGCACTTGGATGGAAAGGAGAAGCATTCATTTGTCACAATGTCAAAAAATATATCCAATTTATGATAAAAAAATTCCTGCTAATAAACCAATTGAATTTGATAAAAATCTTACTTGAGGAAAGAACTGCTTTGAACCCTACAACATGCAACTAAGCTAATAAAAGGAGAGCAGAAAATCAACTCTCCACGTGCATGGTTGATTGTCTTCGAAAATTCAACTCACTGCACTTGCTAATGATTAAAAAATTGTACCCTCAATATTGTGGATGATCAATCCAGTCAAGCATTTAGAAAACGATTGCTATATTGTCCTCGTCCAGTTGTCTCCAATTAAATGTCATGATCTGCTTGTTAGGAATGCTGAATTTATCACCAGTCCTGCAAAGCTTCAGTTGATTGACGAACGCATACTAAACTGCGCCGTAGTAGTCTTTAAAGACTGGGGAGCGCAACACATAGATACGTCGATGTCGGCTACCTCCATGGCCCGACATACCCACTCGGGAACATCACCTTTTGGAAACTGCACAAGAACCACTAGCAATTAGAATGCAGGGACATGGAGCATCATCCTCAATTACCGCTATCAAGGTCAGCTACTGCGTGGATTCATAAGACCGTCATGAAGGCGAACAGTCTCTTACTTTTCAAATTCACCTTAATTAAGACCCGAACCAATGGATGCTTCAAAACCACGATTGGAACGTTGTTTGGAACTCTACTTATAATAACTAAGGTTCAGGATATTGTTCAGATTGCTTCAAGCAAGGAAACTGGAAGTTTTGCGAACCTGTTTTTGCAAGAATGTCTGAACAAATCTGCAATGTCAGCCAACATCAGAGAGTTATTGATTTTAAATGAGATCGACTCGAACAGCATGAGTGATTTGGGGATGCAGATAGTTAGGGATTTAGAAATTATTTGAAGGGTTGGATTAAGCGAAAAAAAATCTAAATTTTTTAATACAATAAAAGGCTCCGCAGCTGATCTTGACAATTTAGCTATCATCCAAGACTTCCATAGCACAGACCCAAAAACCAACATCCTAGATCCACAAACCCTATATCTGATATCTAATATTAGCTTATTACACTGATAGCCTACTTACACTCATCAAATTATAGTATCTTCGAACAGAACACTGCACAGACATAGCATAATCTCAAATCTGCCCAACTGGTACACAACCACGTTCCACCAAAGACCTTAAAAAAAAACAAATACATGGATTCCATGAGTCTGAGTTCCTTGGATAACTTACTCTGGGAAATGTCCTTCTAAGATTGAATTGTGTAGATTCCGACTTAACTGCAAATTCCAATTCAAGTTCAGATTCATGTCAACAAATAGGAAGCGGCTATAAACTTGAACAGATCTACCACAAGATAGAAATAGAGATATGTAAGATGACTCATGCTATAACATCGAGAAATCTAAGCATTGTCAGAGCCGAGAGACTGATACGATCCAAAAAAACGCTGGAGTGCTGCCTGTTGACGCAAAGACACAGTCACGATCAGATTGTTTAATATTTTAAACAAACCTGCATCATGTAGGCAATGTTGTGGTAAGAAACAAGCTGAGAGCCCATTGCTTCCTTTGTCACAAGTGTGTGCAAGTAAGCTCGGGTATACCGTTTACAGACCTGCACCCACACCATTCAAGCAGTTGTTATGTACAGACCTTCAAATTGTACATTCACGTTGAGGAGAGCATAAATAGGAGCAAACTGCTGAATCCAGTGGTGAGAGGTCCCACTACAAGTCAGACACTTGGGTCGGATTTTGTACGGCGCTTTCTAAACTTCGTGGACGTGATTGGCATAGAATGGAATCCAATAACCATAAATGAGACCATGAATAGAAAAACTATAAAAAAAGAGCATACCATGCAAGAACAGGATGAGTCGAGAGGTCGATAATCACTGGCCATGGCTGCATGCGTTAGCCTCAGAACACCCTGCTCGCAAAGAATCCATAAAAGGCACTCTTTAACTAATTGATCAATGAGATTAGTTCACACATGTACCAGCAACACATGAAACATAAAGCTGTAATGGAAATAAAAGTATGCAAATATCTCTGGCGACGTCAAAGTCGGCCAGTTTAAAAGAAGCATAAGCAATAGAATTTGGTCAACACAACCTTGAAGTCCTAACTCCTAAGTCCCTACAGCTTACGTTTGATTGTTATCGTCACATAATGGGAATTGGGAAGTAGTTAACAATAGAGAACATGTCAGTATTAATTCATTCCACTATTCATTGGTCTTTCCAGCGAAAAGTTCAGTTCAAGTAGGAGTTGACATACCTCAGGTACAAGCGCTGAGCCAAAGCGAGCTGTTCGAGTTGGGTACACACAGTCGTACATGTCGGCCCCGAGAGCGCTACAGACCACAATGTCCAGTGGAAAGCCTATACCCTATTCAGACAGTCATGATTAACAGCAGGAAAGAAATTTAGAAAGATCTTCTTTATTCTCACATTAAGTGGATCAGTGTCTTGCGAAGAATACGATCACATAATCAACCATGAAAACCACTGAAGCTATACAGCGGAGGTAGGTTGTCAACTTCAGAGAAAGAAAGATGCTGCAGCGCATGCCTTCTCTCCACTTGACTGCAAACTGACGCACTAGTCATAAAAAACCTGAGTCACGATTTAATATTCAGAATGACATTCAATCTTCTTAATCAATTTAATAATCAATTTAATCTTCACAATGAGACGAAATCTTTTCACTGACCAGATCCATACGTCGTATACCACATTACCTCGGAGTGTTTTACCCTTCCCATTTCTAATTCTACGAAAGAGGAAACAGAAGTTAGATGATGTGCTTACCATAACATATCGAGGCTTGTCCTCGGGAAGACCTGCGGTACATTGTGCAACAACTCTCCAAAAGGAATCCTTTGCCTCTCCTCCTGACAACCCTCCAATTGCGTACCTGAGAAAATAGGTTAAAAATAAGTTAATCAAAGCATCGGCACGTACTGTAGCAAGAAGATTGATGACTTTGGGACAACATTCAAGAAATTGATAAGGGCCATTCTATTTGGCAGCATACGATAATAAACCCGTTAATCTAGAAAGAGTCGTGCAACAAATCCATTGGCGACTGTTCAGCTGCCATATCCAGCATGAATGTAAAGAATTGGACAGAACTACAGAGACCGATAACAAAGTCTACTTCACACCAACCGAATTAAGATAGTGATTCACATACCCAGGTAGGTTGCGTGCCACTAGACCTTTCAAACATAAGTCTCTGCAAAAACAACATAGAATATCAGCTACAAAAATGATACAGGCGCGTACTTGCCAAAGACCATAAGTGCATATCCTTGTACCTCTTAGACATGAACAACTTACCTAAGACGTGGATCAAGACCACCCTGTACTATTCCGAATAGGTTCTGTTCATTTGGTCTTGAGTGAGCTGATAGATTACACAAATATGAAACGGAAAATGGGTCAAATACACGAGACAAAGTGCTTATGCAGAATCCATAAGATATTACAATGAACATCAGAAACGACTTTTCAAATGATACATCAAAACACACATGCTTAGTCAAGCAATGCTCTATTAATATAGACGGAGCTAAGATTGGAATACTAATCGCATGACAAATTAAAAATTGAAGATATAGGGATTGAACCTGCAATACAACGATCAATCCATCGCAAGGTACGGTGCATAGCCTCCTCCACACGCGGGCCTGTAGTAGTTGTTTTCACCACATCATCCAACGCCATGATAATGTCCGCACCTATTTTATTCTGCAGACATAATCTTCAGGCATTTACATTTTTGAACTGTGCAAAGCAACGTATCTCTAGTACTGGAATAGCCCCCGAGTTAAATGATGACAGACATATAAACATTGTATCACTAGTAGGTACCAATCTATATAGTGCACTCAAGAATCAATCTTGCCAATAGCAGTCAGGTTGCTGATCGAACAGTCTTACGACGGTCTGGAGCTTCAGTTAGTTGTAAAGCCACATACGTAACGATAAAGTAAGTCATGAGGTGCTACCGGTAGTCAACTTTTGCTGCCACTACGAGTCCATTCGGAACAATGCAATAGACAGCTGTACTGTACAAGTTTGAGAAATCAACACATTTGAGAAATACTAGACCTGTGATAAGACGATCAACTATTGACGAAAGAGAGAGTGAAGGAGCCGTGCATATCTACAATTACCGATAAATCAAAAAAGAAAAGAAAAAAGAAAAAAAGAATTATTCAATGATTTCCACAATGCATCATTTATTCAGCAACAAAGAGAAGTACCTGTATCTGAATCGACTCCTCTGGAGTCAACAGCATAGGCTTTCCATCCACAGGAGACTGAGTACAGCAACAAATTGAAAGATGAGAAACAACTAGAATGAGGCAAACTCGCGCAATCTGAAAGAAATATTCATAATGTACACTGAAGAATGCTAAATATATTCTCAGAGGTGTAATGACGTGATGCAAAATGCAAATCACGTCCTCAAAGGGGATCCATACACACAATCTGTTCTCGAAGGGTCTTAAACCCACCAAACACCAAGTTCGATAAGCAGAATATCTCATACTCATCTATCTATTTCGTAACGACGTGAGACAGAAAGGATGAGCGGAATAAAACCTGAAAAGTAACTCCCTCTTCCGTTATGTCTGCTAGGTGAAGAAGTGAAACCTAAAAAATATTCACCAAAAGAACATGAAAGGTATTAGTATATCACTGCAAAATCGTGTTACAGCTGAAAGCTGATGCAATTAGCACTTGTCCAACAAGCAGACAGAACTGGCTCATGAAGGTCGGTAATAATGACAACATCCTTGGCGCAGAATTGGAACATGAGGTAGCATCTGCTTAAGCTCCATGCATAGAAGAGGAGTGTAAAGACAAACCATTTGAAAGCCGCCTGAATCGGTCAGAAGTCCACGGGGCCAGTTCATAAAATCGTGAAGCCCGCCCATTGTGTCGAGCAAGTCAGCTCCAGGACGCAATGCCAGGTGGTATGTGTTTCCAAGAATGATCTGACAGTTCAAATCCTCCAATTGGCCATTTGTCAGCCCCTTCACGGTGCCTGAAATCAACATTTTAGACGTTATTGTTCAGAGCAAATCTGCAGCCCAGGTAACTGAAGGACCAGACATCATAGATTAATAACTATCAAAATATCGTAGAGCTGCAAATCTCCCTTCCTAATGCCTCACGAACAGAGGATTCATCCGGTTAGAGAATTTGCACCTGGCAGCATCGTTTAAAACAACATTACCCTAGACATCTAAAACCCCTAAAGGACCCTGGTACACTTCGGATACTGTGTTTTTCCACTTTATACATTGCATTTGATTGATATGATGACCACTAACATGTAAACTTGTACAAACATTTTACATAAATTCTGAACTACATCTTGTTATTTCATTTTGCATCGAATCTCTTACCTGTTTAGTGTACACACGAAAGTTAAGCATAAATACATACACCGAAAAAGGACTCCTTGATCTATTGGGGGCTAAAGCTTTAATAATATTCAGAGGAAGTCAGAGGACAAGAAGAAAACCTTGCGTGCCGACAGGCATGAACAGCGGTGTTTGAACCTCAAAATGCGGCAACGTAAGCCGCGACGCCCGAGCTCGGTTATGCCGAGCAAGCACCTGTCATCAAATTACAAATTACGAAGACAATTTCAAGAAGAGTATAAATCGCCATCGACAGTCAAGCGTCCTAAATGTAACAGAATATCAAGAACTGAGAACACGATCCTCAAAACCCTCAACCAAATCACTTATGAAGCATTTACTCCAGAAAATTTAAAACAAAACAATCATGAGGGTAGAAGATGAGAGGTACCTCGAACCGAAGTGCCATTGCCGGAGTTGACAGCATAGGCCGAGGTTTCTTCTAAATGGAACAAATACCAAATGGAATACCTAACTAATGCTCCATTCAAAAAGCCTGTACTCCTACTAAGAAATGGCGAAGATTCGGGAATGTCGAAAAAACATCTTAACAATTAACAACTACTGATTCTCCGTCGCTCAAATCGCCTGCAATCTTGTGAAAATCATCAACACTCTTCCGGAAATTTTTCTAACAAACCCGGTCGTCGGAAATATGAGAGCGCAGGGTTCTCAAAAGGCAAGGCAATTCAGAAGGGCGTCAGGCGGGTAGGTGGTGAAGTCAGATGCGAAGCTTGCTTTCGAGATCGTTGCAATGACGGGGGCTGGATTGCAAATGCTAAGTTAACTTACTGCCATCGTTGCATGCAGTTCAGTGCGCAAGATAAATTGTCATAAGTCTCTCATGTGCGCATTTCGTGCAATTTTGATCAGCTTTTCTAGGTCTTTCCCGAAAATTTGACGTCGATGGAGGAGCGAAATTAGGGTTTAAGCATCGTCGAAGTTTTCTGGGCGGTAGGGTTTTAGGGGCACATCGCTCGAGTGGTTTGTCCAAGTAAGGGAAGAGTTCTGGTCTAAGGACATAAATTAAGTATTTTTTGGAATGTCTGAATGTTTGGAATATTACAAGTGATATGTCCAAAATGTCACAAAATTTTTTTTGTCTATATTGTCTAAATTTTTGAATAATTTTGAAAACCTACATCATGTCTTAAGCCTTGCATGACAGGCTCTCCAAAACAAGAAAACTTAAAAGTTGCCGAACACAAACCAATTTGGACACCCAAATGCTGAAACCCTAATATCAATAGTTCCAACTGTCAAAACCTTTTGCTCGTGAAAAAAAAAGTATTTCAACACTCACGTGCCGAATCAAACCTTCACATATGATAGTCTTCTCTTAAAGCGACCATTTAGGAACTATTTGCTTTTTCGGGGAAGCTAAATTCCTTGAAATAATTTTTAGTAAATTTTCATGGGAAGAAAAATAGAATTGGCATCTAATCCAAGTCGTTTTATATTTTTTGGACTTTTGTGGAATTACTTACAAATTTTTGAAGTTGAAATGCAATGGTCACTAAAATTGACCACCTCCTAAGATGTACACCTTTGGTACATTGAAGAAAGCAAAAATACTTGTGTGCGATGATTGATTTTAGAAGCTAGTTGCTTTTATAACAGACTACCTTAATGACCCAAAAAAATTGATGAGATTACTAGCAAACTCTAAAGAAATACCCCCCTGGTTGCATTGTAATTTTTCAAAGCTTAAGTAACTCAGTATTTTATAAAATTTTAAAGATCAAGAACATAGGCCCAAACATAGGATATCCTATACATAACACTAGACTCACTTTAAAGAACCCCTTTTAAAATACAAAATGTCTCAATTGTCATTGGATGTTTATAAAAACTCCTCACCTCTCATTTGTTTGTTTTTGAAAAATTGTGGTGGTTTTGAGTCTTAAAAGTGTTTATTCAATTCAATTTATTGTATGTCGAGGAATAGAAGGTATCACAATTGGGTGTACTTACCTTATTGAATTAAGTACTCTCTTTGATTGCCCTTCTGATTAGGTTGCCCTATCTAACATATAGGTATATGATGCAAAATTAAATTTTAAAATCTACAATGCAGATATATAATGGAATAAGATGTACTTTTAGATATATTATATTGGATGAGAATATTTACATGAAGATCATAAATTATCATATATAAAAAAATATATAAGATGTCAATATTATTATTGTTGTGGTACATTTTTTTTAACACTTAAAGTCCCATTGTCCTTATGGGAGACAAAATGGATTTTAATAAGTTCCTATAGTCTCAATTTTTGTTGTAATTTTTATTTTTATTTTTTTAAGATAGAATATGACATTAGCTTTTTGATAATATACTGATTTTTATTCTAATTAGTGATTAGAAGTAAAAGCTATACCACAATAACCTCAAATAGTCAAACCCTGGGTAACCAAAAATCATTTATTAAATTTGAAATAAATTTTTTTCCCTTATATTTTTGTTTAGTACATTGAAAGTTTTGATTCATTCCATTTGGATTAGTGATGTAATAGTTATTGAACTTCTTGTTTTGTGGGTAATCATAGCATCTTTTTGAAAAAATATCATATTAGATTTGTTTTTGAACTCAATTTTCAAAATTTTCAAAAACAAAAAGTTCCACAACGTTCATTATGCTTGCTAAAATAATGTGTATCTAAATTCCATCTAAGAGTTAATAATAATTTAGTTTTTTCTTCAATCTCATACCTATTTCTATTTAACAATTTGAGATCAAATATATATATATATATATATATATTTTAAAGAATACACATCAAATGTATGTTTTTTATTTTTATTTTTTCAAAATATTAGCTCAATTTTTTAATATAAAAAATTTAAAATCTTTAGTACAAAAATTTTAACTTAAGAAAATTCAAAGTCAACTAATCTAGTAAAAAAAGGTGCACAATAAGACATTCTTTTTTACTTTAAAATGCAAAAATCTTGCAATATTTGAGCTAAAAGTTTCTGAAATTTCTTTACATTTATATACTAGTCTAGTGCAAGATCCTATAGTTAAATATGAAAAAAGATATTAATTTGTAAAATATTTTGCTCTTTGTAAGAAAATTTGCGGTTCTAAGTGTTTTTTGATGAATAAAGGCATTGGAACTTTAGGAGTTAAATGTATGACTATTTGGACCAAGGTCCATAAAGTAATTAAGCTCTAAAAGTTTTTATAAACAAAAAGGTACATGTTGTCATCTTCAATGCATCAATTCCATTCATCAATGAACTAACAATATACATATCAAGGGGGTCATTTTTAGAACGTAATATGATTTCAAATTTAGAATTTATAATTGTTTCCATGAAGGTTTAAAAAAATATGAAATGCCTTGGGTTAGATGCCAATTTCATTAATCTTTCAAGAAAAATTTATTTAAGAATGTTTTTAGAAGACAAATTCCTCGAGATTATGAATAAGTTGGTATGTAACCACCTTATGGACCTCCTACCTCAATTAGAGCATTCTATTGGTGTTGCGTACATAATTGGTAAAAATATAGTTTTTTTATATCTTTAGCTCTAAACCACAAGTTAGCATTTATTACAAAGGTAGAGCTTGTTCAAAATATTCATTCTAAAAGAAAGACATGAACATATTATATGTCTTTACTTTATTATGAACTATAACCAAAATGAACCTTATACATACTTAGGTATACAATGAGTACCTTCATTGAAATGGAAATTACAAACACAAAAGTATTTAGGAATTTAAGTGCTACACTTATAACATATCAAGTAAAAAAAACTCTTATCACAATTGAAGAATTATAAGAAATTTTAAGGGGTATAATTCAATTGAAAAAATAAATTATATCCCATCTGTACAAAATCATGCAATAACTTCATGTTGATACATTCATGGATATCATTATATTTTCAATATAATTATCTAAAATAAACAAATTTTCATATAAGTTTTTGAAAGATACACATCTTAACCCCCAAAGGACCAGCATGCATTTTTTGGCTATATAGAATTTTTTAATTTTTTTAATTTTTAAACATATGGCGAACCATTGCATTAAAGAAAGTCACAAAAACAGCCAAGCCCAAATATGTTACTTTTTTTCATAACTGGGCAGTCCGGGCAGATCAGAAAAAAATACTTTTCAAGAATAAAAATTTGAAATTGATTTTTTAGAGTTATATATACGTGGAAAGCTTTGAATCATTCCATTTCGACCAATGAGTCAAAAGTTATGAGGTTTTTTAGTTTGAGGGTAGTTATGGATTTTCTACTCTAAAATAAACTTTGAAGTTGTTTATTTAACTCAATTTTTAATATTTTTTGAAAAAAAAGAATCACAGGATGAAGGTTGTTTATTACAACATTACAACCATTGGATTGACATTTTTTAATTCCATAATTAAATTCTTAACAATTTAGTATTTTGGATCATTCTCTACTTCTTTCTACTTACTATTTTTTTTGTATATGTTGTACAATTCCAAATGATTTAAAAAATTTTAAGCATGTAGCCAGCTTGTCTAGAAAAAAGAATCCAAAGAAGCACCACCATTTTGGACATTTTTCATACATATGTGACCTTGTGAAGTGAAGCTGCCCTATTTTTAGGAGGGACAAAAAAAGAATTTCTGCCAATTCAAATGCTAATATCTTCCAATCTGCATGGTGGAAAATTCTGAAATTTTTTTCACATCTTCTAAAACTAGTTTCGAGACTAGTTTACTATAAGATCCTACGGTTACATGTTTCAAAAAGTTTTTTTTTTCAAAAATTTGATACTTCTACTAGAAATGATAGTTTTTGAGTGTTTTCGGTGAAAACATAGTGATGGAACTTTAGGGGTTAAAATTGAGCAATTTCACCATCAAACATTAAATAACCCCAAACCATATTTTGAACAAAAGAATTTACAAAAACTGAATATTCTATTCTCATTTGCATGTAGGGATAAAATTGTCATTTAATAGTCTTTTAACTAATGCATTTGAACAAACTTAGAAGTAAAATCATAAGTCCCAAAAGTGATGTCCTAATCCAAACCAATTTTAAAATGGAATTCAAATTGTAAAAAAAGAAATAGATTCAAATTTTGAGATGATGGTCAAGATTCTTTATTTATCTTTATGACTTTGCTAAGCCCTCTTCAACATGCATGCTTTTATTGTTCAAAAAATTATAGAAGTTGTTAAAAAAAATTGATATTAAAACTTTCAAAAACATGCAAAGGAAGATGTATTGCATATTCTTCACTTTCAATTTTAATTAATTTTCGTTTGTATAGGTGCATTATAAAACTTTTATTGAAGATAAAAAATATTTTTTCTATTTTAATTACATTGGAGGTTGAAATAATCATCAGATAGGTTATCCATCCATTTTTATCCAATTTGCATGACTATATTATAAAAATTCAAATGTTATATATTTTTAAATTTTAAATTAATTTTTAAATAAAAAAATATAATTAGAATTAATACATTATATTTTGCTAATGATTGATGAATGATTTGTAACTACTTATAAATTTTATTTTTTTAAAATTTATGTTATTAATATGCTGTATTTAAACCAAAATTCATGCAATGTCAATTATAAATTTCTTATGAATATATGCATCTTGAAACAAAATTTTCCAAAGGAATTGGTAGCAATACATTCCATTTACATGTCACAAGATCAAATGTTATTGGGTAACTAGACAAAATCAAAATGATTACTTTGTCAATATTTTTGACTAATACATTGCCAATATCAACAATGGAGCTATAATCTTTTGTAATTGCATGAATTTAACCTTGTGATTTAAAAATTAGTTGTTTTATAAGTGCCATCAGCATTAACACTATTGTAAATTAATTTATTAGCAATTGAAATCTCATAAATGTCTAGATAATTCCTTCATTTGACTACCATTTATCATGTCATCAAATGGATCACTAAAAATAAGTGATTTTCACTTACTACTATAAATTGTAAATTTTTATTTTCATTATTATTATAAATTGGCACAATGACTTTGTGAGCCACCACATTGACTCACAACTTAGAATTAAGAAAAGTTAAACAACTTAGATGAAATTGCAAGTTAGGGATTGGCCGTGAACTGTATCGCACCTTAGCACATTTATTTTCTAGTATACGAGAAAGCCACTTGGCATTTCAAAGCTAGGCGACCCATGTCCTAGATCCATATTAGGTAGGCAATGAACTTGGCTTTTAGAGTTGGAAAACTAGCATCCGGAAAGAAATTTTCTAAGTGGTTAATTATAAACCAGCACAAATGGTCCCACTAGATGAATGAGCCATTACACCCATTGTTTGATTTAGGATGGCATGCACATCGTAAATACGGGCTGTGGACGTTCCACATCTCCTGAGGGTGTTTGTCCCGCCTATCGTTTGTAGTCGGCACGTCCAGTTTAATGTGCAATTTGACTGTGGTAACGGCACACTTGCCGTGATCATAACCATACAGTGCAAAAACGTTCACTAGATTATGGTCATTATTAATGAATTGCTTACTATTCATAACAAAATCCTCACATTCCTGCATATCATTTTTGTTTAGTCCGGCCCAGATTCTCCAGGTGGATGGCAAAATGGGAGCTAGGGAATTAATATTCCCAATGGCTCACACCCGATGATTTTTCGTTGCGACTTGATCTTCGATTGTTCTCTGTAGAACAAACAAGACTGCCAAGTGTCTCCCCGAAGCCACTAGAGATTCTTGTTTTTTTTTTAATTGGATGGACATTAGGGATTCCTAGAAATCCTTTAAAGCAGCTTTGTATGCGTCATCAATATATAAGTTTGTCAAAAAAGGATGACTAAATGTACCACTTTCCGGAATTTGGATTTTTGAGAGAGAAATATTTTCCTCCTTCGTCTGGTTATTGGCATGCCTGATAGCTATTTCTACAATCGTAGTGTCTTTTTGGGCCTTATCGAGATCAACCTCATCTATGGTCAAGATCTGATATGGTAAGCCCAGTAGTTCCTTGAGCCTATTCATCGCTTTCTGTAAGTCCGTATTAGTAAATTCGAACACTCATATCCACTGGGACAAGTTAAGCATAGTAAGAAGCAGTAAATGATTACCTTCTTCACCCGTAGCATTAAGTGCAGTAAAGTTGTTTTCTTGCACAAATTTGTAGATTTCTGTTGCGTTGATAGCGAATACTGTAGCCTGAACTCCAAGAATTGGTGGTGGCAGTGGATAGTTGTGTCCAATTTGTTGCAGCTCAGGATGCCATTCTTGTCCTGATTTTGTAGCCTGATAGTAGAGAACTTGTTAAAAATAATGTAAACAAGATAGTAATCATGGAAATAACAAGTCAGTGTTGAGTATCTCAAATGAATCAAATGTAAAAAAAAGCCTATATTTGAAACACTTCATAACTGTGTATAATCTTGTACATTTCCATTTTTTATCTTGTACTAACGCTTTATTAATCAGTTATATTCAATCCATTTCATGTACGAGTGAATTATTTGTGCTAACTTAAAACTTAAGCATAGTCCAAAGTAATTTCTAATGTTACACCAGTGGGTAGATGGGACTAGTATGACTGTAAAAGTAAGTGTCAAAGTATATTCTATAGCATATTTGCTTCAATCATTGGAATATCACTAGTAGAAAACGCAAGAATTTTGATAGAATTCAGTTGATTTGGACGCGTTGTCCCGGTCACTTTTCTGTTAATTTCAACAGAAAAGTGACCGAGACAACGCGTCCAAATCAACTGAATTGTGTCAAAATTCTTGCGTATTCTACTAGTAGAAGTTTATGTATACAAGGCTCAAGCTGGACACATATTTTTGTCCTACTAGTGATAAAATCAGTTCATCATATCATTAAAACATAATAGAGCTATTAAATCAATCCTATCATATGTACACAACATAGTAGAGTCTTTTAAATCAGCCCATCAAATTACAAAACATAGCAAAATTTTTAGAACTGTGTAGAAGGTACGGAAAATGTCACGAAGTTCATCCGTTCCTTGAGGTAGTAAGCCTCACCTGCACCCATAGTAATCAACATCACACAATGAAATTAGAAAACCGTATGTGAGATGTCTTCAGCTTACTAACAACGTATTATTGTTTTCGCAAGGTACAAAGAATAAAAAATTACAAACTTTCATACACACAATAATTTGCTAGCAACATTGCTCTCGACTTAACTGCTTAATTGTGATTGAGAGGATGCCATTTTTCACTCCTTGTCCTATGGATTAGCACTACAATTTCAAAGCCACAATCCCAAATTGCTCTTTGTATGCCTAGTGTAGGAGCAGCACAACTTGTAGCTAATATTGAAAAGACGACAAAAAATCACGCTTGAATGCTCTTAATGTAATAAAACAGACCGACTAGGGGTCCACTAGTATTGAATTTTGTATATCGGGAACACTCTAGGCACCCATCTATGCATCTTGTGCTTCCATTTTTGACCTTGGTTGCACAACCGTCAAGGCGGCCAAATTTGGTTCAGGCGGTAAGATTTAAAAAAAAAACGCAATAAAAAACAAATCAAGTATTGCTTCAAAATTAATCTTCATAGGATCCATATTTTGATCTGGCTGCTATGAGAAGTTGTACAATCATCTTTAAAGCTATTACTTAGTAAGCTTAAATCCTCGTCATGTCAGATAATTAACTTGTTTAATCATCCCAGTTAGTTAAGCTAAAACATGGTGGTATTAGATACTTCTTAGCATGATAAGCAATGCAGAACCATCCATTTGTCCTTTGTATTTATAAGACCAGTGTTTAAGCAATATATTAGTTTAAACTTATAGGACTAATTTTTATTCTAGGAAGTGGCATAATGTAGCTATATGTAATAGCTGTAAATCAATATTTATTTCCCATTCTTTTATTTTAGCATAAAATAAAGCGAAAAAATAGGAAATAAAGACCTTTATTTTTGGAAACAAAAATAAAGTTTAAAAATAGTAATAAGGCATTCTTTATTTTTGAAAAAAAAATAAAGCAAAAAAAATTGGGTATGAATATTTCCTATTAGTAGGTCAAAAGTTCTTGTCACATTATTTTTTTTTCTATTAAATATATATATATGTGTGTGTGTGTGTGTGTGTGTGTGTGTATAAAAAAATTTCATGATGTTTCTCATGAGCTTTTACTATATTCCAAGTCATATCCTTGAGGATGAAAGCTAGGAAAAAAATATATTTTTGATACTTCTTTGATCAAGTCAAAGTAGATTCTAATTCCTAATTTCCTAGTCGTCATCCATACTCAAAATTTGGAAAAAGTATCCCAAATATTATAAACATCAAAATTGTTTAATAGAGCTAGAGTAGGTTTCCATGACATCAGTATATTGTATCAAACTTAAATTTGAGGTATTAGAAAGCATAATGTAAGTTTCAGTAATACATAAGGCTTTGAAGTAATCAAGTAACCGTATCAATAGAACGCCCAAATATTTTCTAGAATAGTATATAGGGTGATACCCAAACCGAAAACACTTTTGTAGAAGAAGTTTCCTCGTTTATACATTTTAGATCAAAGAAAAAGTCATCAATCTACTTAATAAAAGCGTATGTCAAATCCTTGGACGAAGCCCATGCCAAAAAAATGGGGAGCTAAAGTAGCTACTTGCAAACAAACCACTCTCTTTATAGCCGAATAAGACAAGCCACAGTAATCCTAAGTATTTTTCCTCGTCCGTATTCATGGCACGAAGCAGCCATACCTTCGTCTAGATAAAGGTGCCAGAGCTTTTCATTACACCAAAACAGCAAACAAGTAAACATAAAATTCTACTCCATACCCAAAAAAAGGAAAGGTAGAATGTCCAATTGCAAGAAAACTATAGATTTTTCCATCCCAAGTGTTGTCTGTCAAATTTTTGAAATTTTTTTTAGAGGTGGTAATCCTCACCTATACCTATGCCAACCAACCAACAATTAGTATGCCAATATACATGTACGAGGTATCTTAAGATTACCACTACTTGTTATTGTATAATCGTAAGAAAAACATCCAAAAAATACATTAATAATGCACATAACGTGAAAGCAAAACCACCAAATAATAATTTTTGACGTCACGGCATAAAGCAGCACTTGTTGGCCACTGTTCTGGGATTCTAGTACCATTATCAGACACTCCAAAACTACACTGTATTCCTAAAATATCAGTTGTTGTGCATTGTCGAGCAAATAGTTAGCAGGTACGTTTTACAAACAAATTGAGCAGAAATGAGCAACCAGAATTTGCTAGATGTGGTGGTTCGGTGCTCAGGCTAGCATTCAAGCTGCCAGTTCACTACTAGTATAATAGTCTTAATTTGGAATTAAGGCACAAAGCCTCAATATATCTTCATTTTTTTATCAATAAATATTTGACCAGATATCTTTCAGACTAGATATCCGTAGATTATCCAACCTGCCTAGATGGGAAACACATACAAAGTTGGGTCAGAAAACCCCATCCAGTATCCTTGTACCATCCAAATTTGGAAGGCAAACAGATAGCCTGTTTATATGTATTATATCTCATATTAATAAAAAAATATATATATTATATTGTATTGTATATACTATAATGGTATGTATATACTATAGTAGTAATATAGTGGAGAGTTAAAAATGCAAATATGAATAGTAATAAGGAGAATTTATTATTTATCTATATTTAATCTTCGTAACAGCAATAGACTATTGATAGAGACTAGGACTATAGCCTAGAGTCTAAGTCTAAGTCTAAATTTAAAAAAAACAAATAAAAACCCGTCTCCGCCCTTAGGAGTGCAAGCCACAATAAAAGAACCTGGTGTGTCTTCTTATTGGATCACACACCAGACTTCTTAATCATCTGCATCTGTGCTTCGTGAAGCATCTAACACTGAAGTTTTTTTCTTCTTAGATTAACTCTAAGTAGCAGAAGTGTATACAGAGAAGAAATTCCTATTCAAGCAAATCATTAAGTTGTTGTATAGCAAATTTAACCCCAGGAAAAAAATTGATGTTGAGAAACTAACGAATAGTATTTTTCAATCGTGGTTCATGAAATTCGTTGCCTTTTAAGGTTCGGATTAAGAGCTCAATTTCGTTGTAAGCGACATTTGCAGAACTACAGACATAAAGAATCGGCATAGTCTGTGAAACCGCAATGCAATATGTTTATTTGATTGGTTTGTTCGATTGAAATTTAATGTACTGCGTGTATGAAAATGGAAGAGCTTTTCGTTTTTCATACTTGCAAGTACTGTACGTGCCTAAAATAATGATCTCCAAGTTCATGAAGTTGGCATGAATGCCTCTAGTTGGCACAATCTCAGAGAATTTTGAAACCTCGCATTTTATTTCTAAAACATCTAAAGGATAAATCCACTAGGAATTTTCCATAGTACGTTCTTGGAGGGGTGATAGAAACTCCATCGGTTCTCCCGTGTTAAGCTAACAAAAATCATCAATGTATGTAAATGTTGTTTGAAATTTTGTCATCAGATCTTTGCATCCTAATTTGCAAGTCTTTAAATGAATCCAATTTTATAGTGTAATAGGTAGGTATTACACCATAATGGAGAACATGAAAAGCCCATGGGAATGCCTAGTACCTGTCTCCAGACACGGTCATCTAAAGCAATATAACAATTGCTCATTAGCCATTTGTGTAGCTTGATGAGCTATTGTTCTGTCAATTCAAACCAAGACCCGTATGTAGGTGAGGTGCTACTCCATACGACCTTGGCGGCATTTCCCTTACTATCAATTCAAATCCATAATAATGGGTTTGAGCGTGTATGTGATGTTTTAGCCTGTCAAAAATCAATGTGTATCACATGTGCAACTGCATCTATGAGATTGTCATTTCTTTGTAAAGGAATAGACTCGTAACATCTAATAATATCAGCTACAAAGACATTGTAAATCTGACTTGGCAGATTGAGAGAAGCTTCGATAGACGAATTGATTATCCAAAATAGAGACGTTTGACATTGTAAGAAATTTTTGTACCCAAGTGCTTTGCCGTGAGCCCATATTTTGACTTGTTCTAAGACTGCCATAGTGGCCAGTGTAAGTAAATGGGCAAGATTCAAGTACACCGTATGGAATGCATTGGTTAACCACCAATATTTATTTTTATACAATTTATATGTGGCCATCAGGTATGGTAAGGCTTGGTATGTCACCTTAAGTTGAGGTGCCAATGTAACAATCCCACTTGTGATTCTATCCAAAATTCTAGTAGGAATCAGCCAAACCGGCTCTTTCTTACAAGGTAAGAAATTAGGCCCTGATAGTCTCCTGTAAGCCATAAGTCTAATGTGCTTAATGCATATAAAGCATGCATTATTAGAGGCTTTATCAAGACCAACATAGTAGAGATGTGAATTGATCCATTCTATCTTAATTTTGACATTGTTCTGTTGTAGTAGGTCAGGACCCGAGAAATGCAGTCATGCCCTGTTACTCTTTGCGGCAGTTTTTAATTGTATCAAACAAATTGTATGTACCCATTCTATGGCTTCAACAATGTTGAACCCAATATTTTCTAAGTCTAGGATATGTACTAGCTGTTGAAATGCATCAAGGGCCATAGCAATACTCATAGTTATTTTGATCGGTTTGAGCGGCACGTGGTTCAAGCCCATCGATGCAGCCTGTCAAAGTGCCAGATCTTGGATTAGATCCATATCGACAGTTCTAACGTGTACTTGTGTAGGGGCAACACTTGTAATTTCAGCTTCCGTTTTGACATCCAAAAATCTGTTGAATTGTTTGGCTTTTAATCTTTAAAGTTTTATGACTATATTTTCACCAAAAACATTCAAAAATTGCCATTTTTAGTACAAGTACCAAATTTTTGAAAAAAAGACTTTTTTGACACATGTAACCATAGGATCTTATAATAAACTAGTTTAGAAGATGTGGAAAAAATTTCAAAATTTTCCACCATGCAGATTGGAAGATATTAGCATTTGAATAGGCAAAAATCATTTTTTTGTCCCTGCAAAATATAGGGCAGTTGCACTTTACAAGGTCACATTTGTATGAAAAAATGTCCAAATTGGTGGTGCTTCTTTGAATTATTTTTCCTAAACAAGTTGGCTACATGTTTAAAATTTTTCAAATCATTTGGAATTATACAACATATACAAAAAAAATAGTAAGTAGAAAGAAGTAGAGAATGATCCAAAATACTAAATTGTTAAGAATTTAATTATGAAATTAATTAATGTCAATCCCAATGGTTGTAATGTTGTAATAAACAACCTTCATCCTATGATTTTTTTTTTCAAAAAATATTAAAAATGACTTAAATAAACAGCTTCAAAGTTTATTTCAGAGTAGGAAATCTATAACTGCCCGCAAACTAAAAACCCTTGTAACTTTTGACTCATTGGTCGAAATGGAATGATTCAAAGCATTCCATGTATATATAATTCTAGAAAACCAATTTCAAATTTTTATTTTTGAAAAAAGCGTTTTTTCTGATTTGCCCGGACTGCCCAGTTACGAAAAAAAGTAACATATTTGGCCATAACTTTTGACTCCTATTTCCAAATGTCATGAAATTTAGTGCATGTGAAAGATATTCCTCGTGCCCACCTTCTATTAAAATTTCAGCTGTAAATATGGAAATCTCTAGTCACATGTACCTGCCCAAAATTTCTATACAACCAAAAAACGCATGCCGGTTCTGTAAGGGTTAAACACATGCATGCATTGTTAGCATCCAATAACTGGAGGAACGTGAATTTCTTAAATACATTTGTTGATTTGTAGAAAATAGAAGAAAGATTGTTATGATATTTTCAAGCAAACATGACATCTTCTATTGTAGTAACTAGATGTTCAAGGCCAAATCTGGTTAGACATTCAATGAAATTTTTTCTAAGATTGACCCATTCTATTGCCCGATCTGGATACAAAAGGATGATATAACCGATCGATTTTCTATTACCGAGTTTCTGTATCATGAATCTACCAAGCTTGTTGATTGTAAAAGTTCTGCAATTTTTTGTGCACAAGTACTACAGAAAAGTTGTAAGATGGCTGACTATCAATAAAACTGACTACTCATCGTCAAAATTGAGCAGCCGTCCTCTGATCGGAGACATTTGCAGTTCCTGTATGACCACCGAACTACTCGGTGGGTGTGAGCACTTATTTACCCACCTTTGGTAAATAAGTAAGCACAACTAGGCTCTAAGTGTTTTGGTGTTTAATTCGTTCTATGGGTGCCTAGCGTAAATCCATTGTGCCTTCCAAGCAATGGATCTTTTTTCTAAGTTCCTAACATCCACAATGTACACAAAAACCAAAGAAATCCAACACGGCAATTTCTACTCTGACTAACTTCTTTAATCAAAAGAAGTCACGGTAGTTTTGAAGTTGAACTAGTTACAATCAAAATTTAACAATCCTACGTGATAGAACATTTCTTTCCATTTCTAAAAACATAAAATTCGACCCTACCCCTTTCTCCTAGCAAAAGTTATGGGCGGATGAAGTTTAACCCTTCTAGGGCTATTTAAACTTCATCCATGATGTAGGACGTGCTTCCTAATGCAATTACCCTTGAAAATTGAACCATAGATTTAGGTGGATAGGACCTGCCTAAATCCTAAGTTTTGACTTGAATGAACTATTTTAGGTTGACTTCATCCATTCCTTGACCCAAACTTCATCCTTGACTCAAACTTCATCCTTGAATATCTCCTAGGTTTTTTGGTCTTTTTTGAAGTTTGACCCACTTTAGGGTTGCTTAAGGGTCATTCTATGACTTACTAATACTAACTTCTTCCTTTAATCAAGTTAAAACATCCTAGTCCTTTCTATCCTTGTTCATTAAGGTTTTGATTGAGTTTTGGACAATTACTATTTTTAAAATTTTTGGAGTTGTTCCTTCTAGAGGCTAGCCTAAGCTTTCTAAAATGATATCTTACTTGGAAATCCACCTATCCTATCAAAAGTTGTTGATGAATGAAGTTTGACCGCTAATCGGTGTTTAAAACTTCATCCGTTGATTACTCCTAACTCTAATTTGATAATTAACTTTTAATTTCACTTTTGAGACCTAGGTTATTTCTAGTTGATATTTCCTAATTTAACTTGTCTTGTTTATCTTCTAATCACTTTTCATCCAAATTAGGTCCTAAACTTCATCCCTCCATATCTCACTCATTTTAGCTCCAAATTCTAAGTGTGAGATGGTTTTGGAAACCTCTAACTAGACTCTACAGCACTAGTTCCCTGGTTCTTGAAATATTCTTATTCTAGACACTCTAAATTGACTTGAGAGTTTGGTCCTACTTTTAAATGTCTATTTTTGAGAAATTGAAATGGAGGGTTTGAATTTAGGAACTTACCTCGGAATTGGTGTCATTATTTAGGTAATTGTATACCCCTTCAAACTTCCTGTCATTTGCCATGTTTCGGAATTGTTTGGTAATTTTGCCCATGGCTTAAAGTAGGAATTTTAGTACAAAGTTTGTCAATTTCTTGGACTTGCCTTTTCTTTTCTTTTTCTTCTAATCTCTCTTTCTCTTCTAACACTATTCTAATTCAATTATTTATACTTCAAAGGATTGACTAGTCTTGAACTAAATAATTGAAATCAACTCCCAACTAATAGTTGACTCTTCAACTTCTTGGTCAATTATTATTCTATCCAAGTTTTGATGGTTCTAATTGTTCTTCTTAGATTTTCACCTAATCCTATCTCTTCCTAAATTCTCTTCAAACTCCTAAAGTGTTACTTCATCTCTCTCCATTTTCAAAGTGGTTTTGAAAGTTTCAAGTGTTCTACTTCCTATGATTTTTGAGCCTCTTTTTGCAATGGAAACGTTGCAAATTGAAATTCCTTAACCTCCTACCTTCTTAATTTTCCTCTATCTTCCTAGACTACTAGTATTTCTAATTTCAAAAGACAAGATGAAGGTGTGATTGTTCTTGATTAGAATTCAAAATTTGGCCGAAGCCTAGCCTCCAATTGGCCGTGAATTTGTGCAACCAGTTCAATTTGGTTTGCACCAGAGTTTAATTCAGTCGCACACAGCCAGTTCAGTCGCACCAGAGCCAGTTCAGTCACACCACGTAGCGGGCCGTGAGAAGGCGGATCCCGTGGCGGACCTTGGCTGCTCCCTGTCCTTGGCTCCTTGCTGCTCCCGTCCAGGCTGTGGCTTCCGTCCAGGCCCTTGGATATTTTTGGTTTTTTGGATATTTTGATCTTTTACGAGAAAAAGAACAACAACTTAAACAGAAAGAAAATGTTGCCTCTCCTAAGGTCGGACTCAAAGTTTTTTGTCTTTCTCGGCAATAATCAATTTACCTTTTTTAGATGCTAAACTTGATGTTCCAAAATAATGTTTTGGACACTAAACTTGGTGATAAGGGGGGAAATGGATTGTACTAGCACTTAATGTTCTTAGATTCTTCTTTCTAACCACTTAAAGTCAAAGCTTCGCCGTATTTTAGGAAATCTCGAAAACTTCTAGACAATTCGAACAAAGCAAAGTCAAAGCTCCGCCGTATTAGAGAACCTACTAACATCAAGGGTCCAAACCAACAAAGGAGGATTGTTAGTATAATTCTACAAGGTCTAAGACAAGCACAAACTAACACGACGAAAACGTGTTAGATTGGTAGATGCTAAAACTCGAACACAAGTTAGTCAAGATGTATTAGAACACAAATTTCTCAAAAAAGACACTAGAGGGCCCCTCTAAGCGGCTTCGCCAAGGTACAGAGGGGGGTACACTCTAGAATTAGTAGAAACAACGAGAATCAACAACAATTTCACTACGAGACTTCAAACAAGGTAATAAGAGAAGACTTTGAAGGGACCCCAATGTCCTTCAAAGAGAGCTCCAAAAACATCAACAATGGAGCTAAAAATGCTCCAAAAAATACACAAATTTGGCAACGTGGTCTAAATGGTCAAAATCCAACTAAATGGACCCAAATGTACAAAGTGAGCCAAAATATGGCTACAAGGGGTGTTTGTGAGAGGGAAATGAGCCCCCATATATACATTTCCAAGGGCACTCATCCCCCCTCTTTTTCCTAGTAGTAATCTTATCAATTAAGATTTTCATCCTAATCTTCAATTTTTGACTTTCTATACTGGTCCAAACTTCTAACTTTTGAAGATTAACTCCAAGTTGAAAACCGATTGCGCCGTTGGCTTCAGAAGGCCATTTTTAGTCTTGATAAATTCCACACACCTTAACCAAACTCCAAAAAATGCAACATAACCTACCGCTAACTGAACACCAAAACGGGGTAAAAATCCGAATCTTAGAGGTTGACTTTTCTGAGAAAAGTAACTAGCCTAGGTTTTTTTAATAGGTATGGGGGAGCAAGAAAAGACCTAGCTTTGACCTCATTCCAATTTCGTATGCTCCCAGTACGCAAGTCAACTCCACCGTAAATTTCAAATTTGCCAATTATCGGGGAATCTCGTCGATTTGGGCACTTTTGGCTATCGGAATGTCTTGAAACTTGGTGGGGCATCTTATTAGCATAAAAGAAGCTAATCTAATTTTTAGTGAGATTTTATCGCAACCTGGGTAATTTCTAGGAATTTTCCATCGTAGATTTGAGCGGTTGACCGTCCGGAAGGGCATCTTCTGTAAGTCAGAAAATTCTGAAACTTTCTATAGAACCTCTCATGGAATTCTACAAAGGATATGCAAGCTCATATTTTTACTTTGCACAAAGGTCAGAGGAGAATCAAATTCTATCTTCTCCTTTTAATTATGGCAACTAGGGAATCTTTCACATATAAGAGAATCTTGGCAAGCCGATTTTGCCATCGAGTCCCAAATGTGATTTCCACCCTAGAATACCATACTCCACCCGTAGATTCTTCTTTCGGGTCCATCTTGAGTTTGTAACTCCTACAGACCAACAATTGGGATTTCCGATATTTCTTCGATGCTATAGGAAAACTGAAACCTATCTCTGGGAGTAGACTTAGGACCTCAACGGTGCTCCCTCAGACCAATTTTAGCCATAAGATGTCACATGTACCGTAGGTTTGGGCTGTTTGGGCCAGGTTAGCCCTTAATTCTACTATTTACTGATATTTTCACGTTTTAATCTATGTACAAGTGGAAATGGGATTTATTTGGGGAAAAATAACCTATAAGGGACCGTATGTTATATTGGTGTGTGACATACTTATTTTGGTTTTATACTCTTTTGGGGGCTTTTTGTGTATAAAACTACACTTAAATTTGTAAAAATTTGAAAAAAAGAAAACTGTGAGTCCCCAGTGACGAATTGGGGATTCACAGTGGGCCAAATTTATGAGTAGAGTTGCTTGCTTGCGCTGAACTAATGTTGTTAAACACTTGAAGTCGCTCACTCTGGTGTAGCAGGGAAATATTGAAAAGGTGATACTTGTACAAGTCTGTTGTATCTTTGATGGAGGTTATGATTGCCTTGGCTGTTATTTCCACCCCTGCCCCGAGCATAAGAGTCACAACCACGACCGTATCCTCTAGCCTAAGGTGGTCGTGTACTAGGTGGTGTGTTGAGATTGATTTTTTTTCTCTTTGACGGAGGTGCGCTGCTTGGAGTCCCTGGGTTCGCTACAGAGAATGATCACTACTAGAAATTGGAGGTAAATGTGACTACAAAAAATGACAGTTGCGCGACTGCCAACAGTAATTTTTGCAAAATGTGACTGGTTCATGACTGCGACTGGTGCAGTCGTCAAAAAATCAAATGTTTTTGTCTAAAATCTATGTTTTCTGAAGTAATGAAAAAAACTATTATCACCATCTTTTTCTTTCTGGGTGGAAGATGGATGATAAACTCTGAGGTGGAAAATGCCACGGCTGACCATCCAACGTGGACAGCCGCATGTCCAGTCCTCTAGTAGTCGCAGAAGAAGATGAATGCAAGAAACACTTGCCAATTTTGTTGCGTTTTTACAGTACTCATGATTTTTCTTCTAGAGTACTATAAAATTAGAAAAATAATTTTTAAAAATAAAAAAAAATATGGCTAACGTATACACCTTTAAGATGAAGGTAACCACCAAAAGAAATGCATAGAAAAATTCTTTAAGCTAGAGAACTAAAAAAGTGCCAAATCTTAAGAAAATGGATATCTTGATGTATAAATTAGTTAAAAATAGGAAACAAAATTAAATACATAAAATGAAAATTGGCCATTTGTAACAACTCTATGAAGATGGTCATTCATCCAAAATAACTCCAAAATAGTATTTTATATGTTTCAAAATGTAAGCAGAAAGAAGCGCACTTTGTGGACTTTCACACCACATACAATTAATTATTTTTAGAATTCCTTTCCTACATAGCTATAAGTCTACTAGAAGACCATGCCCTCCAAATTTCAGCTCAAAATTCGTTTTTTTGGGTACTAAACAGTACTAAAAACCTCTAAATTAGCAAGAGTGACATATAATCAGGGGCTATTTTTGGACAGTAAACTATTTTTGAAAATTACAAAAAAAATTAGGCAAGGTGTCTAATAGTCATGAGTACCTTACCTATAAATCTTGAGTCATTTGGAGCTAGAACGCAAAAATTATGGCCAAATATCTAATCAAAACGCAAGGTGTGAGGCAAAATAGTACAGGTATTTCTTGCATTCACCCAAGAGTCGCATCGGACCCATAATAAATCTAATGTGGACGGCCACGTGGCTAGTCATTAGCCAATCATTTATCAGTTATGTTGGACCCCTAATAAATTTGACATGGATTGCGACATCGGGGTGAGGGTCACAGTCATTTCAACGTTGCGACGCAGTCGTGGGTTAGTCATTTATAAATCATCACAAAGTTACCAAAGTGTTGTATATGATGATGTCAGAAGTCATTTGTTAGTTGTTTTTCAGTTACTACAATGTGTGCAGAAAGGAATGTAGGGCCTTTTGACTAAGGAGAAGTCATTTTGAAGTTGTTGTGCAGTACATTTTGAATTGCATTCTAGTCATTTAAATTGACTGAGTCAAGTAGGAGTTGTCATTTAGTTAGTCATCAGTAGTGATGCTATTGTGTGTGATACAACAATTTCTATACGAGCGGAGAAACATGAAGTGCAATTGGAAGAACATAAATCTTTGCCTTTTGAATGCACTCCTACAATACTTCCACGTTGCATGCTGGATAGACAATGGCCATTGACAACAGAGCTTAGATATCATGCAATACATTCAACTTAAGAGTTGTGATGGTAGAATGGAATTTTTACATTTTCAAAAGGAAGAATAGTTCAAAGGCTCTCAGCATTTACAACATTATTGTATGTAGTTCCACTTGCACTATAGAATGAACTACTCCCTCTCACCTATTCATTTGCAAGAAGAAAAAGGCCGCATCAAGTCATAAACTTTGTATACCTGAAAATTCAGAAATGTGTTGACATGGCATTTTGCTAATGCTCCCCACAGCTAGTGTTTGCTTTACAGATCAAGGATTCATAAAGAAGACTTAACTGCCGACATTGAATTGCAACAGGCAACACATTAGCCTTTGCAATCTTCCATGAAATATTTACAATATTGCAAAGTATTAAACTCTCTACTGGTTCTCTACTTCTTTGTGACTAGTGTGTGACTTGTACTTGACTTTACGGCAACTTCTTACCTAGACCAAATGCAAATTCACTACCTTGTAATTTGAAAACAACATTCCAAGCTTCAATACATCACTGAGGATTAAAAAAATCCCCAATTCGGCAGCATTTGGATACTTGATGACATGATTGAAAAACAATTCCACATTATAGCAGGAAGAGTATTAGAAGACTTTGTTAAATCTTGATCCAAAGAAGAACTACATAAGTGCAAAAAAGGCCAAACCTTTGGCAATAAAAAATTTAAAAAATTGCAACCTCAAATGCTAAAGAACTCCCCCTCTAAAGTACAAGTCTCCCTAATAATCTTACACAAAGAAAGAGTGACTACAAGAGCTAGGAGAGGTTTTGCAAAGTTTCAATCATCTCTTCAATAAAACCACAGAGAATAATATCTCTCCTACAAGGTTATCTCATGATAAAAAATGATTACAACGCAAGACATCAAACCCAAAGCAGAAACTAGTTGAGGGTGTCATCATTGATCCCACAGCAAAACCCTAAGCCGCAAACACAACATAGGAATTGATTGTACCTTCTTCGGAGAATTTACAGTTGGTCTTCATCTCTTTGAAATCTGACCCCTCCTCTTGCTGCCGTTGACAAACTTCATTTGATGGTGGAGTTGTCTTGGGGAACCGTTACCGGTGCATTGCTCTACCAGAGAACTTACAACCCTAGCTTTCAGTCGTGTGTTTTCTATAGGAGTCCCTAGACAACTTGATCTTTCTACCAAAAATACTCCACTCCTTAACAAGAGGCAAGAAGGAAAGAAATTGTCAGAGTTTGAAATTAACCCCTAAAGGACCGGCATGCAGTTTTGGTTGTATAGAAATGTTGGACAGGTACGTGTGACTAGAGATTTCCATATTTTAACCTGAAATTTTAATAGAAGGTGGGCGCAAAGAATATCTTTCATATGCACTAAATTTCATGACATTGGAAAATAGGAGTCAAAAGTTATGGCCAAATATGTTATTTTTTTTCATAACTGGGTAGTCTGGGCAGCAAAACAAATTTGGCAAAAATTTGATTTTTTTTTTTTTAATATTTTTTTTCTTGTAGATTATATTTTTGTCTATCTGGAAAGCTTTCATTCATTTCATTTGGATTTGTTAAGAGAAAGTTATGGACATTCTTGTTTTTTGGGCAGCTAGAGCATCTTCTTAAAAAAAATAACTTGTAGGATTCATTTCTAAATGCTATTTTTGCAATTTTTCAAAAAAAATAAAATTTCATGGTTTAGTTTACTTGCTAGAACAATCTCACCATTGGGATTAGTGTATTTTAATTCCATCTAAAATCTATTAATATTTAGATTTTCCTTCTATCTCGTACCTACTTCTACTTAATAATCTTTTAGGAATGATAATTAAGTTTTTTTGAATATTTTTTTTCCCTAGACTCTCAACTCAATTCTCCACTATAAAGATCTAAAGCTCAAAACTTTGTAGTGCAAAAATTTTAAGTTAAAAATGTTTAAAGTCAAAAAATCTAGTCCCGCAATGTGCTGAAATACTTGTTTTTTCCACTTTAAATGTAGATATCTTGGAATCTGAGCGGTCAAAAATTCTGAAATTTTTTCCACACATTCTTATACCAGTTAGGTGTAAGATCCTATGGTTAGATGTGCAAAAAAAACGTTTTTCAAATTTTTTTACTCTTTACTGTAGAAATGGCAATTTTGAGTGTGTTTTGGCAAAAAAAAGGCCTTGGGCCTTTAGGAAGGCCATATTTGTTATATTGAGACTTTTCACAGTCTCATTTTTACCTTTGACTCAAAGATAAAACGCGTTATCTCTTTATTAGTATTTTTTTATAAATAGGTAACAATATCAACTTTTAGAATTTTATTTTAGAATCACTATTTGAGAATTATTTATTTTTGGTTTCAATTAATATTTTCCAAAATGAATTTACAATAACTAGCATTCTGTCTCAAAATCTGCAAAAAGTCTCAATATAATGAATATGGTCATTAGGGGTTAAGAAGACACTACAAACTACAAGGGAGGGGGCAAGCAATACAAGACATCTGCAACAACGAACTTGGTAGAGACACAATGACAGACAAGAGCACAGAGGAGGACCCTTCAAATCGGAAGAGACAAAATTTGGGCCACTGAAAACCTAAGATTGGCGCTTGTAGGTTATGTGGCCGCCACGTTGCATCGTAGCCGTTGCATTTATTGCGTTATAAATGAACTAGTTGATGACGTGTCGAAGAATAATTGCGCAACAACTTGACCAATGACTGCTCTGGAATTCAGAAGTGACTAATAACCAACTAATAAATGACTTACGTACAACTCTGAGGACGTCTCTGTGCCAAACATGACCAGCATTGTATACAAAAGTTGTGCAACCTAAATCCGTTGCCAAATTCTTTTCATGCACTATTCAAAAAGCGCTGAAAGATCTTCAAACAAATAAGAGTAGTACTTATAAGTCAATGCAAGCTTCTTGAATGGGCTTCAATCTCTCTGCCAATTCCACAAGTCGCTTATCTCATGCAAGCTTATGTTCACATTTTTCCCCTTTTAAAGGCTTGCTTCCATTCTTTGATCTCTTATAGGCCCATTTTGATCTATTGGGTAGCAAATTGCAAGTAGTGAGGTGTATTTATAGAACATAATGAATGACAAAATATGGACAAATTTGAAGCAAAGAAAAGAGGTTCTTCAAGGCGCAAGAAAGCCATATCTTATGTCCGTTGCACTACAAGACACAACACATCAGTATGTGCTCATGAATGCGGCTGCTATAGAAGATCTCTATACGTGAGGGCCTCTTTCACCCTCTGCAAGCAATTGAATTTCTTTTTTTCAGAGTTAGGCACAAGTATTTGTACTTCATAGACTTATACGGCAGTCTTTTACTTCATAGCAAAAGTCTAAGGGACCCAGTCCCTACATTAGTAGTGAAAGAGTGATGGGAAATTGTAACGGAGTCGTTCTGAAATCACTTACAGTAGCAAAACACGACTTTCCCTCAACTGCATTCAGTTGGGTGGCAGTGCTGGCATTGTTGCGGCTTCACTGTAGAGTCCTGCCACGGCTGCAAAATTGTAAACTGTCTATCTATTACAGTCTCACCTATTGCCTTCATCTTGCAATAGTCTAATCATATAGTCGAGTGCACTTGCAGAAAATGGCGGGCTTAACGTAGGGCAAATCCAGCCACTCCAGCGCTAATTGACTAGATGGTGAGCTCCATCCACAATTTTGATCTGGATATGCAAAAATTTGAGGATCAAGATTACTTGTTGTTGAGCGCAAAGCCCTCGCAAAGAGCCACAAGGTACTCCCGGATCACGGCTTTCGAAAACCACTTCCGAGTGGACAATGCAACTAACGTTGGATTGTAAAGTAACAACAACAACATGGTCTCGGTCTTTGAACAGCCTTTGGAGAATGCGGGGGCCTTATCTGTAAATTACATTGGGCTATTCAAAGACATATTGTTGCTGGATTACGGAAGTCTTAGTATATACGTGGTGCAAGAACGTTACTAGTGGTCACCTTGGCTATACAATCATATTGTAGTGTTGAGGAAGTCCCTACTTAATTGGAGGAGTTGCAACAGAATCATGTCGTGGGCACAGATTTTCAACACTCCTGAAGTGCACAACATTAGATGGTCCTATGATGTTCGATTTGTCATTAGAAAGTAAAGCGCTTTGTCTTTAGTGTTTTTGCAATCTCTCAACTATTAAATCATCCCCATAAATTGTGTCTGCAGCGTAGCTGTAGTCAATTGTGTCATATTTCCTTAGCTTACCTACTTTGGTAGCTTCACAATGTAAGAATGACTACTGTCCACCCGAGCACAGCACGAAATTGCTTTGAAGTTGTTTTGTAGTTTTGAAGAACTCATGTCCTAGTTGTCTTGAAGTGACCTGCAGTGGCATACGATGACTGAACGAGATTTTGAAATGACTCACTCATAAATTGCGAATAGGTCAGCGCAGCGTGATCCACATAGGCATCGTCAAATTGGGTCAAAAATCCCCTCTAGTAAGCAAGAAGTTAGGATGCAGTTGTATCACAGTGAAGCCAAGTCACAAAATGTGACTGTCACCTTCAAGAAGGAAAAGAAATGAACTGGAAAAGAAATAACGCGTAAGAAACTTGCTTTTCATCCAGTTTTCATCCTCTAGACGCGGCCGTGACTGCGAATTGACTTTAACCCAATCGACGGAGGGCAGAGCGTGCAATTAGAAAAGGACAGTCACGGTTGCGACTGCAACTCCAGATTCCCATAACTTTGTAGTCACATTTACCCCCATTTTCTTGTAGTGGACGCTGGTTTAAACATTCGCGCAAGGTCCTGCCAAGTAGGGCAGTTCTGCCAGAATCTTTTCCAAGAAACTGGCCGTGAACTATATCGCATCCTAGCACATCTACTTTCTAGTATACGAGAAAGCCACTTGGCATTTCAAAGCTAGGCGACCCATGTCCTAGATCCATATTAGGTAGGCAATGAACTTGGCTTTTAGAGTTGGAAAACTAGCATCCGGAAAGAAATTTTCTAAGTGGTTAATTATAAACCAGCACAAATGGTCCCACTAGATGAATGAGCCATTACACCCATTGTTTGATTTAGGATGGCATGCACATCGTAAATACGGGCTGTGGACGTTCCACATCTCCTGAGGGTGTTTGTCCCGCCTATTGTTTGCAGTTAGCACGTCCAGTTTAATGTGCAATTTGACTGTGGTAACGGCACACTTGCCGTGATCATAACCATACAGTGCAAAAACGTTCACTAGATTATGGTCATTATTAATGAATTGCTTACTATTCATAACAAAATCCTCACATTCCTGCATATCATTTTTGTTTAGTCCGGCCCAGATTCTCCAGGTGGATGGCAAAATGGGAGCTAGGGAATTAATATTCCCAATGGCCCACACCCGATGATTTTTCGTTGTGACTTGATCTTCGATTGTTCTCTGTAGAACAAACAAGACTGCCAAGTGTCTCCCCGAAGCCACTAGAGATTCTTGTTTTTTTTTTAATTGGATGGACATTAGGGATTCCTAGAAATCCTTTAAAGCAGCTTTGTATGTGTCATCAATATATAAGTTTGTCAAAAAAGGATGACTAAACGTACCACTTTCCGGAATTTGGATTTTTGAGAGAGAAATATTTTCCTCCTTCGTCTGGTTATTGGCATGCCTGATAGCCATTTCTACAATCATAGTGTCTTTTTGGGCCTTATCGAGATCAACCTCATCTATGGTCAAGATTTGATATGGTAAGCCCAGCAGTTCCTTGAGCCTATTCATCGCTTTCTGTAAGTCCGTATTAGTAAATTCGAACACTCATATCCACTGGGACAAGTTAAGCATAGTAAGAAGCAGTAAATGATTACCTTCTTCACCCGCAGCATTAAGTGCAGTAAAGTTGTTTTCTTGCACAAATTTGTAGATTTCTGTTGCGTTGATAGCGAATACTGTAGCTTGAACACCAAGAATCGGTGGTAGCAGTGGATAGTTGTGTCCAATTTGTTGCAGCTCAGGATGCCATTTTTGTCCTGATTTTGTAGCCTGATAGTAGAGAACTTGTTAAAAATAATGTAAACAAGATAGTAATCATGGAAATAACAAGTCAGTGTTGAGGTCTAACCAACCTCAAATGGATCGAATGTAAAAAAAGGTCTGTATTTGGAACATTCCATGACTATACATGACTTGATTAGCGGAGGAAAGTTTTCACCTCAACTAACCTGAGGGCTAATTGTTTTGCTCCATAAAGGCAATGACAAGGAGTTATTAGCCAACTGGAGGCCCATTACGCTCCTCAACGTGTCATATAAAATAGTGGTAAAGGCCTTACAACGCAGGCTTCAATCCTTATTAGCAGACGTGATTAGTGAGGATCAGACAACATTCTTACCAATGCACTATATTTTGGACAATGTATTAGTTACTCACAAGACCATCTTATGGTCAATAGAATTAGATCAAAACATGATCTTGCTGAAATTAGAGTTTACGAAAGCTTATGATACAATCAATCTCTCCTTCTTGTGGGGAGCCATGAATGCATTAGATGTAGCAACTAGCTTCATACAACTTTGCCAGTTACTATTTGTAGGAGCAGAAGCATCTATGAGTATCAATGGAGGAGAGATAGAGAGGTTTCATATAGGAAGGGGGGTTAGACAAGGTTGTCCCTTGGCACCGTATCTTTTTCTATTTGTGGGGGAGGCTCTTAATATAGCTACCAAACAAGCCTAGAGCTATGGTAGCATTGAAGGCATCACGTTGCCTTTCAACCTTGATCAACAATTAATTATTCAATACAGTGATGATACAAATTACACTATCAAGGGAATGGAACCAATATGAGACGGCTCACAAAATTGCTAGAGATATTCTACCTTGAAGCTGGCCTTTTATCGAATTGGTTAAAAAGCATAGCATACTGATTTGCCTCCAACTCGTTGTGAGCTCTTAATTTGTCATTTGGAACTCATAGTCTTTTTTTTTTTCAAATTTCGCAATTTAAGTCATAATAATAGATAAAAAGTCCAAAAAAGAGTGTAGAACCAAAATAGGCATGTCACATGCCAATATAGTATTTGGTCTAGAATAGAGTTTTAGGTCTAAAATGCATCAAATATCCCCTTATACATAGGTTAGAAACTAGAGTTAGTGGGAAGTTAGGCGGTTGGGCAAAATCGCCCTGGTTAGCCTAAATTTTCTTGAATTAGTAACTAAACATAGTAAGGGGCTACTTGCCAGATCCGTAGATTGAGAAGGTTAGTATCCCCATTACATCAATGAAACTAAGGAAGCCCCAGATCGTGGCCTGCAGGAATTACCACTGCGAGACAAACCGATAGAGGGAATCTATCACCAAGTATGGGTGATCTAAGGTTAGAGCAAGTTAGGGGACCAAGGCCGAAATTGATTCATCCGGATTCTCCTGCTCATGGAAGATTCTCCGATCAGCCTAACTTAAAACAAAGAGGTGGGATTTTAATCTCCCCTTGACCCGAGTGCCAAGCCCAAAAAAAGCTTGCACCTACCTTGTGGGATTTCATGCAAAGCTCCACAAAAAATCCCGGAATTTTTTGATAGTCAGAAGATGCTTGTCCAAGCGGTCAACTGTCAAAGACTACGGAGGGAAATTCATGGAAAATTTCTAGGTGGCAGTAAAATCCCACTAAAAATTAGAGTTGCTTCTTTTATGTTGATTACACACTTTGACGAGTTTCAAGACATTGCGATAGCCAGAGATACCCGAACCAGCAAAATTCCCTGACAATTAACAAAATTCAAGATGGCGGTGGGAATTGACCGGCATTTTGAAATCCCACGAAGTCAGAATGAGGGCCTAGATGGGTCTTTTCTCACCCCCTTACATCCCCTAAAGACCATAAGCAAGTTTTTTTTTCATAAAAGGCAACCCCTACAAATTGGATTTTTACCATGTTTAGGTTCCTAGTTGGCGCTAAGATTTGAGAGGTTTTTGACGTAAGATAAAGGGGTTAGGATTTTCTAGCACTCCAAAAATGGCCTTCTGAAGCCAACGGCCAATCCGTTTGCGATTTGGAGCTAATCTCCAAAAGTTAGGATTTGGACCAACATAGAACATAGTAGAACATAGAAACCTAAAAAGTACAAAACTAGGTATAGGTGGAAAATCTCTTGCAATTGAGAAGTCAACTAAGTGGAAGAATCCAAGAGAGGAATTTAGCTTCGAGGTCAACAAGAATCTTACAAGAGTTGACAAGGTTCTTATATGGGCCAACAAGAATCTACAAGGAACATCATAACATTGCTAAACCCGCTACCAGCCCTCCCCCAGGTGGAGGTATAATACTCCCCTATATACCGGGGGGGGCAATTTAGTTGAAGTCGTGTACTAGTGATTGGCTGGGTGAATAACTTGCATATTGGGTGTCAGGCTAGCCGGGAATGGATTTCACCAACTAGCCCATCCCCGCATAACTAAAAAAGTTGACAGATCGTCATTTATACTATACACGTCAGAGAATGACGGAGAAGTATGGAGTTCCGTCAACTTGTATTGACTAATCAGTTGGTGGCTCACTGTAGAATCATGGATGGCTAAGTTAATTGAGGTTACAACCAGTTGCAATTAGTATGTACTAATTGCTGACCATCTGCTAAACTAAGAGGTGGAAGGGACCTTGTGACGATGGTCTGTGGTAGTTAACCCCTAAAGGACTTGATCCATTGTGAAGTGGTCAAACATCAAGTCTGAGCTAAATTTTCACTTTTAAATTGTGTTCAAACAACAATATTATATTTTCATTACTTGAAACTATGAATGGTGTACCAATGAGAAAAATTTCAATTTGTTTCATGAAAAATTGTAATTGTTATCATTTTTTGTGCAAAAATTGAACATTAATAAGTTAAAATAGCACAAGAAATCCAAATTACTTGAAATTTTCTCTGGAGGTACAAGTAGCATTAGAGATTAGTGTGAAAATTTTTCAATTGGTTATTTTAATTTTTACACCCAAAACAGCCACAACAAAGACCTTGAAGTCAAATTTGACTATAAAACCAAGTTTACACTTTTATTTAATTGATGTATAAAGTTTTGATATTTTTTATTGGTAGACACATTCATTTTCTATAGACCATGTTTTTTTCAATAAATTTGATGGAAAAATCAAAATACTGTGATTTTCTTAAGTTATTGGTGGAAATAAAATTATATCAATTAGAATATATATTAAAATAATCTATAATTCTTACCATAAATGAAGAGTAGAATGAAAAACATAATTTTGTAATCTAAAGCTTAAATACATTTTAAAAATAGAAAATATGAATGAAAAATACACAATTCTGTGTTATTTGGATTTTAACACTTGGAGCTTTCAATTGCAATAACTCTTTCAATTTTTGACATTTTTCAAAATTTTCAAATGGAGTAGAAATGAAACTTGTCAAGCTTCATTTTCTTAGTTTAAAAGACATACCAAAAATGGATGTTTTGAAAGTTACAATCAAGGTTGACCAAGGCGCATCCACTTTTTGGATGCACGGACCTTAAAGGGTTAAGGTAGGAGGCTTTGAAATGGAGCATCTAAGGGCTGGTCCGCCTTTTTTATGTATTTCCTTGGACGGGAATATTTTTAGCTCATTTTTCAGACATCGAGAAATTGATGAGGAATCTAACCCACGTGGTTTTGTATTTTTCCAAGCATTTTTGAATTACTTATGAATTTTCAAACGAGTTGGGTCGTAGGTCCCTATTTGTGACCCTAGGTCTTTCATAAATGGTTCACTTGCAATTCTAAATAAAAATGGAGAAAGCAGAGAGAATGATTGGCTTTTGCGATTTATAAGTGTTTTTTCCTTGATTCATTCAATGACTATACTAATCAATTTCATAACCAACTCATGTCCATTTCACAACCACTGATAGGGTGCATTCTTATTGCCTGCTCCATTTTAGAGCCTCCTACCTTATATTGCTTTGTGTTGTTACATTAGAAATTATTGTTGTGGAAAATTCAAAAAAATGCTTGCCAGAAATGTGATCCTCTGCTTCTCTGTACCTTATCAATGGAAATTGTCCATGTGTTTAAAAATAAAATAAAATAAAAATCTATTGTTTAGGAAAAAAATCAGCTTGTAATTGAAAATCTTTCAATTCGCGCTAAATAAAGAATAACTGCAAAGAAAGAAAAGCAAATGCAAAGAAGGAAGAATAGGAAATAGAATAAAGACGAAGAAAAGGAAAGGAGTGAAGGATTTTTTAATTATTTTTTTGTATGACATTCGTTGTAAGATATGTTTGGCAAAAAATTATTCTTGTGTTGGGACAATGATTTGAGGTTACTAAGAAATAGTGCTAGAGAGTGGTGTCAAAGACCAACTTTGACACCAAGCAATTGTTAACATAGGGCTACAACACCATACTCTAGCAACTATCTATACATTGGTACCCAAAGATTATCATTTTTGATAAAATTGTAAAAAAATTGTAGGAAAAAAAAATTTAGAATGAAAATTAAAATCTTGTGAATCATTATTTTAGTATTTTTAAAATTTTGTAGACATTTGGAAAAGGTATATTGAACAATGCAGTACATGTAACTTAATTTTGACATTTTATAATATCTTTTGCACCTACCAAATCTAGATTAATATTTCAGAACATCATTTGCACCTACCACTCTATCATTCAAATTTAAGAACATATTGACTAAGGGCTTTAGAAAATAGAATTGAGCATACCATCTAATGGAACAACAACAAGAGTATTGAAATTATAGATTTGATCCATTTGTAAGCACTTTAAGAGTAATATGCTTTTAAAATGCAATAGTTGAGAGGACCTTTTTCTATCTTTTAAAAATAATAAGTGTAATTTGATAAAGAAGGTGACATCAAAATCCACCAAAATCTAAAGAAATAGTTGAACTTGCAGAAATATAATTTTCACAACTTAAATTTGAGCATAAAGTGCTTCAAAATGAAATATATAAATTTTTAAGAATATTAATGATACCAAAAAAATTGTAGGGCCTTCTATTTGTGAATTTGAGCACATAGAATAGCTACAATTGAGATTCTCCAAACACTAGTGTAAGAACACGTTCCTTCTTTAGTGACAACTTGAAATGGTGGAGGAAGCATGTCCAAATTAACCCCTCAAGGACCAACATACATTTTTTGGCAACATAGAAATTTTGGGCAGGTATGTGTGACTAGAGATTTGCATATTTTAGGCTCAAATTTTAATAAAAGGTGGTAACAAGGAATGTCTTTCATAAGCAGTAAATTTCATGACATTTGGAAATAGGACTAAAGAATTATGGCTTAATATGTTATTTCTTTTTGTAATTGGGCAGTCTGTGTAGATAAAAAAATCATTTTTCTCAAAAACAAAAAATTGAAATTGGTTTTTAAGGGTTATACATACTTAGAAGGCTTTAAATCATCCATTTTGATCAATGAGTCAAAAATGATGAGCAATTTTTGTTTGCAGGTACTTATGAACTTTCAACTCTAAAATAATCTTTGAAGTTCTTTATCTTATTCAATTTTCAATATTTAAAAATAAATCAAAAAATCATAGGAAGCAGATTTTTTATTACAACATTGAAACCATTGGGATTGGTATTTTGAATTCCATAACTAAATTCTTAACAATTTTGTATATTGAATCATTCTCAACTTCTATTTATTATTTATTTTCTATATGTTGTACAATTTCAAATGATGTGAAATTTTTCAAGCATGTAGCCTGGTCTAGGAAAACGAATTCAAAAGAAGCACCACCATTTTGGAATTTTTTTGTAGAAAAGTGACCTTGTGAAGTGCAATTGCCCTATTTTTTGTAGGGCCAAAAAAATTATTTGAGTGAATTAGAATGCTTATATCTTGTAATCCATGCGTGAAAATTTCTGAATTTTGTACCACATGTTCTCAAGACAGTATACTATAAGATCCTACGGTTATATATATGTCAAAAAAACATTTTTTTCAAAAACTTGGTACTTGAACTAAAAATGGCAGTTTTTGAGTGTTTTCGGTGAAAACATAGTCATGGAACTTTAGGGGTTCACGCGAAATCTTTGGATTTGAATACAAATTCAAGTCCAAAAATTTGTTTTCATATATTTAAACATTGGTAACAACTGCATAAATACAATATGACTATTTTTCCAAGCGTCAAAAAAACTTCCCTTCTCTGCGGATGGATTAGTGAAGATGCAATATTTAATGACCAACAAAACTAGCATAACAACAAACTTTTAAAATTGTGGAACTTGATATAATATATTAAAATTGTAACGTGCTTAATTTTTGTATTGTGTAAATAGTGCAGCTTCAAAAAAGTAGTGCCAAAAGTTAGTCAGTGAGTCATTCAAAACACCAAGTCAGTGCACTATGAATATAGTTTTAGAAGTAAGCTTAGCGGGTGGTTGTTTATAAGTTTGTACTTTTTTTCCAAATCTATTTATGGAGGTTCTTTGTTCAAGTTGAAAATTTTGAATATTGAAATAATAAAAATGTTGGTAGCTCATACTTGTTTGTTCTAGACTCTGACATTAGTGGTGGTCTACCATCTATTCCATCATAAGCATCTTTTTAGAAATAGCCATCACATGTAGGCAATACTAGAATTTGTCATTTTTAACAACTTTTGTATCAACCTTTTTTTGAAGTGCCTAATTAGAAAGTCATAGAAATATGAAAGAATAGGCGCTTATTTAGAAAATAACATAATCAATTACCCAAAGTATTATTTTCAAAGCAATTGCAACTAATCAAATGGTACCCGATTTTTCTTATGCACTATTTTCTGCCAATTGGTTACATATAAAAGACATTGGCAATATTTTGTGAAGGAAATTTTCTTTTTTTTGGAGAAGTGGACAAAAAATTGTTGTTTTTAAAAATCAAACGTCAAATTCTACCTTGATATTACCTACTTTTGATACAAATATTAGCAAGTATGATCCAAATACACATGAGTATTGAATAAACAACTACCTACTTCTCTAAAATAAAGAAGTATAAACTTAAAACCCTCCTACTTCCCACTTTCCACCTATAATATTATTAATTCAATTTCATTGTTTCATTATAGCAACTAAACTTCTTGACTACCAATATCATACTAAAGTTATTAAGGTAAACCTGTCCATCATAGGCAAACTGCCCATGACATACACTAAACAAACCATCCACACTGTCTAGTCTTAAATCAACCCATTACAAACTTCTTCAATAAATAAGATTTGAGTTACTTTGGATGATTTGTAGCTACAATCCATGCATGAGGTGACAGTGATGGAGTTATTAGTGATTGTTATAGGAACTTACACCTTTTTAGTGTAAATACATTATAAAAGTGATATTTTTATTCCTTTATGTCATGGTCATGTCAAGAAATCTTGTGACCATATTAGGGAATACAATATTGATTGCTTTAGGTGGTGAGGTGATAATTATAAAAACACTTTATGCTCATTTTGGGCTAGTCTAGAGACTCTTTTGAACCAATTGGACAATACACTTCAAAAATCCATAACAAATTCATACTTAGTTCAAAAAATAAAATTTCAATTGCTTCCTTCATTTCTCACATTTGTCTTCGAATGAGATATTTTTTAAAATTTGATAATGCCAACAAGACAAATGAGTCATTCCGCCTCTCATATGCTTAACTTGGCTTCTCAGCTCACTGCCCGTTTACCTTAACTACTCACTATCCACCCGTCTCAAGTTTTCAACACAATTTGCCCAGTGAGTCCGTCCATTAAATTGGTGAGCTATCAGTAGAAGTTTACGACCTATTTCCATCCACTTAAGGATTTCAGCATAGTTGCGGGCTCGGTTTGGTGGAGGATTTTTTTTCCCGTGTGGGGAAATAGACTTCAGACAGATTTGACAATTTTTTGGTATTTTTTAGTCCAAGAGCGATTTTACTACGAATTTTTTTGTTTAGATTCTCTGAAAATCCTATTCTTGTTATATAGGTATGTCTAATTCCAACCATAGGCTGGTCAAAAAATTGACTGCAAATCAACGGCTCAGAATTCATCGTAACTGAGTAGTTAACAATGGCCCATTTGAACGGAATAAAAGCAGCCTACGAGTTGGAAATGGGGTGGTGGTCGGAAAGGGGTTGCTTACTCTACATATGGTCAGTTTTAGAGAGGCCCAGGTCTGGCAGTTGTAACCTAGCTCCTTTTCAAGCCGAAAAAATGAGTTTCAAGCCATATAGTACCTTCCACTGACTTTGTTATTTTTAGATCAATAGTGAATCAAGGTCTGGGCCGCCTACTAGTATGTTAGTGCATTACAAAGACGGAATGTCAAAATAGTGACTTAACCCCTAAATGACGGACCTATAACCACTGGTTCCAAGCCTCACTGCCCAATACTCAATTTGCTGCCATTTTGCAACTAGATATGTATAAAAAAATTTATATTTATTTTTCAGAGATGAAATTACATGTCTTCTTCACTTCTAAAAAATTTTAGACTTCTTTTGTGGATAATTGTTTTTTTTGAGAATTTTTGAAGAAAAAATGAAGAAAAATCACATCAAATAGAAAACTATTTCAAAAAATCTGAAAATTTCATCATGTGTGTATATTACAATGACAAACATCATGGTGTAAACTCAATTTCCGTGTCACTCTATATTTAGAAAATAATAGACATTGAAAATACATCCAATGTTCAAATTGCAATAAAATATTCAATATTAGGAATTTTTTCAAAATTAAAATTGGAGTACAAACTAGAGTAGATGGCCTTCATTTTTTTAGTTGGGCTCAAACTCAAAAAATATCATTTTTGTGGAGAAATTTCAGATTTAGAGCAAGGAGCAACAACTTCCCAAAGTAGACTAAAATAGCATATTTTGTGATCTGTTTTTTTTAATAACTTCTCATTTACGTGAAGGCAAACACTAGCAAGACTACAAACTCAATTGGATAGTCTTCATAACCCAACACAAAAGGTCAACAAGGAATATGCGGATGAAAAAGTGCTTCCAATCACTCTCCAACTTGTTGGATAGTCATCCAGGCACCACAAAATGGCGCCTTCGGCGTTCCAAGGTTAAATGCATCCAGTGCCTTGTACAATATTCATTGACTTTAATCATGGCATGCACTACACTTACTAACATTATCATTAATCCACCTAATTACTACCATGTGTCCCATTCTCTTTTGTTATGAAAATTCTTTGTTATCCTAGTGATTTGTTAGAGTTGGTAAGGAACTACTATATAATCTCGTTCTTTGAAATTGAACATAGCTTCACCCACAGGGCTTTGAGGTACTTGACTAAACATTCTTTTTCATTGTACATGTATTTTTTTGTATATCATTTTTAATTATTCTTTAGCATATGCTTGCTATTTCTTTACGCTTGTATAAATCATTGACAAATTTTTCCCTATTTGTTTTTTAAAGACCACTTAGCCATTGTTTTGGTGAACCAATTGGAGTACCGCGCAAAGCTTCCGGCATGACATCAGTATGTCAATCTCTAGAATTTATATATCTTCTTTATATTTTTGCAACTTCTATTTGTTTACATGATTTTTGATAAGTACATAAGCATCCATAATTTTCTTCATATCCTATATCACATTTGAAATTCTTCTCTTCTATCTACTTTTATATTTATTTATAAATAAAATTATTTAGCACTATAATTTTCAACTAGTAATTATTATCCATTGAAATTCTATTTTATATCATTTATTTGCTAACCCTACATTAAAAAAAAAATGGACAATTTCTACTAATACAGTAAACAATACATTGAACCAAAAGGACCAACCCATGGCAATTTTTTTTTTGGAAACCTACATATTTTTCAAAACCACTTCAATGTTTTTTTCCACTACTCGTAGATAAAGTGAAATACTGTTTCCTCTGTTAAACATATAAGTACAAACACTTTCTCAATACTAAAATAAATCTTACAATAAATAACTTTTAGAAATTTTGGTCATTTAAACTCTAAATATTTTATTGTTAACCTTCTAAAACTTTCTTTCTATTTTCATATGGTCAAATTCCAAATTTTACCTCCCAAAAGTCTTTCTAATCATATCCAAACTTGAATTCTAAATTTTTGGAAAATCATACTATGTGTTAACTATCCTTATGATTTTTTAAAAAACACAATTCTACTTATTTGAATTTTTTAAATATATATAACTATTTTATGAACATCACTAGATAAATAAAACAAAAACAATCTAATTCATTTCTATTTTCAAACTTCATGATAGAAAAATCAGTTACTTTTTTAGTGCTTGTTACAACAATGCAAAGGTTAATGAAGACTTCCAAATAGTTCAAAATTCACTTTTGAACTATTCACCAATTAAATTTCACTTTTGGAAATTTATTTTAGCTCTCCAATTGTTAAATGTATTATCTAATATTGAACTGTGAACTTCCAAATACTTTTGAAAGCTTATATGGTGTTAAATTCAACAATTCAAAATTATAAAGCAAATGTCATTAGCATCTATAATTTGTTGTTTCTACAACATTCTAAAGTGAATCAAACTTATTTTTTTCACTTTAACCACTAAAGTACCAAACTATGTGTTTTGGCAACGTACACATTTTGGGCAACTCAATACAAACGGAATTTCAAATTTTTGTTCTTTAAAATTTCACACAACCTGTGATCAGGGATTATAGTTCTTTTATCAACTTAGATAGCTTCAAAAAGTCACTTTTTAAAGATTTTTTTACATTGGTCATATACATATAAACAAAGCTTTGAATCATTCCATTTTGATTAATTAGATGAAAAATATGAGTTCCAGTTTGCGGGCACTTAAGGAATCTCAATTCCACTATAATTTTTGAAGTGTTTTATTTCATTAAATATTTAGTTTTTAAAAATCACATAAAACCCATTGGATATTTGGAATTAGATTGTTTCCTACAACAATACAATCTTCGAGCAATTTTAGTGGAAAACATAGTTTTAGATCATTTTTGATGAAAACGTAGTCAATGAACTTCAAGAGTATAATTCTATCACCTTTTAATAAACAAAGGGCCCTAAAATTTCACAATTGCTAATTTTTTTAGTTATATATTGCAAAGTCATAGAATGTGATGTTATAATTTTTTATAAATGATAAATGGTCTATTTTTTTTTAAAGAATTCTATGTATTTTTTTATTAATTTTTTTGGTGAAGGCAATCATGAAATTTAAAAGTTTCTATAAAGAAGCACATTGCATGTATCACATAGTATAAATGATATGCTTTTAAAAATTAATACAAATTATTCATGTACATTGATGTACTATGGCTTTCAACCATTTATCTTCAGCTCACATATACTTATTTTGTTATTTTTGTTATTTCAGGCATTTTAAATTGCGCGTGAAAGCAATGGCTGAAAATGCCAACCCTCCTACCTCTTCTCAGACTCGTCCATGACGACAATGTCCAGATGTGCTTCCTACTCTCCCACCATATACAGATTCTGTACTATTTTCTTGTAGTGCTCCTCATTCTCAGACATCGTATACTATTATCCCACCACAGACGAGTATGAGTTTTGGAACTGATAGAGTGCCTATTTATATGTCCAGTGTTCCGTGTGAGGGAGAGGTGCGTGATTTGGAAGAGTCTTCCCATACAAGTGATGTACCTCACACTAGATTTCGTGATTTGTTTTCTTCTCCTTCTCATCTTCCATTACCTAGTACTTCTACCCTTCCATTTCCCTTTAGCACTCCATCTTCACCATTTTTACCTATACCCATGTTTTCTACCCTACCTACTAGTGCGCCCCATACTGCATCATTGATTTTAGCTCCTGTAGATGCACCTATTTCTTCCCATGATGATGACATTGTCATGGACGCACTTCATGGAGTGAGTGACTTTTTTTCAAAGTATTGTAGTAGTAGATTGAGAGAGGGAGAGTCCCTAGTTCCGAGTACAAGAGTTAGGGAGCACATTCAGGATGCTAGTATTGGTGGGTGTTCAGTTTGGAGGAGGAGAGAATGGTGGATGGGTGTCTGTTTTTGTACATCAGCGATTACGGGCACCCCATTTCATCAGATTACTGAGGAGGATGTGCTAGAGTCCATCCGATATCAAGGGCTTCTGGATAGTTGTTCTAGATGGCTTGGGCTTGATCATGCTCTACATGCATGGTCTATTTGGCCCCATGTGGAGGGTGAGGTTGAGCAACATATCCTACAACGTATTCGAGGATGCTTTACCTCAAAGATATTTGCTCTTCTGATGCTTGATTTTGGCCTCACTCATAAATCTTTGCAAGCATTGAAATCTCTTGATGAGTTTCAAATTTTCAAGAATGTGACATCTAAAAATGTCATCCAAGAATTCAAGGTATATATTTTACTATTATATAATCCTTGCACATTATGATTTCTCATATTTAAGTCATTTGAACTTGAAATGAGACAAACTTTGTAATCTAAAATTTAGAAAGAATAAGCTTAAACTTGCTGATTAAAAAAAATGGACATTGTTGGTTGAAATTATTTTAAAGTAGCAGTGGGCCTCAGAGCACTATTATCATTAAAGTATAACAATTTCATATGCATAATATTTAAAAAATGTAATTAATATTTGAACTTATTGTTGTTGTTGTTTTTGGTAGAGATTCAAAGATGATGCTTTTTGCGATGATTTAGGCTAGCAACGCACGGATGGAGTCACATATGGTGTGCAAGTGAACCATGTCTGCACATGGATCACTTACATGATTTTTTTACACGAGCGAAGGATTGCTTTTATTTTGGAAGGGGTTGTGTTCTTCAAACTTGCTATAGACTCGAGATGTCATTGGAATCGGTGTGGGTAGGTATTGTCTAGCCTAAAATTCTCATTGAAATTGAAATTTTATATTTTAAATTGTTAAAAAATTTGAATTATTTTATGGTATATTATACTAATGTGGTAATATCTTTTTGTTTTGAAGGTTTGTGAGGTCTTTCTGGAGTTGTTACACAATAGAGGGCTTTTTTATTGCATATCTATTGCCAAATATGAGGACAAAGACTCTGATGGAGAAGTTATTGCTCATGTGGATAATAGGCAGGCTTTTCCCAAAGGTAGCCATATTTTTTATCAGCTCTCTAATATTATGCGAGATGGTATCGTTGTGGACGATCGGCATTTGGAGGTTCGACTTTTTGAGTGCCACAACTTGGCTTGCTCCTACGCTCTAGTCTCTTGTGGCGCTACATCTGCTCTTAGTACAAGCTTTTGTCCATGGTGGACAGTGACGAAGTCGAGTTCAATTCATGTCACAACAAAAATTCCAATATGCCCCTTGGACACTCTACAATCTATAGGCCACCAGTGGCATATGAGTGCATCTTTGATTCATGTATGTCATCTATCCTACTTCTTTGTGATTTTCATATTCTAAAATTCAAGTAAATTGAATTGTTCAAATTGTCTCCATGTCTCATATTGTTCTTCCTATTTTTGAATTGCAAGAGTTGAATCCTTGGATTCCACATGACTATCTCTTCGATGCTCCGTTGTGGGCTCACATTATAACTTTTCTGGACCAAAGGACTATGTATTTGACGGTGGTGAAGAATTGGCCCATGGATTGCAAAAATAATGAAAAGGTACAAATTTGAATTTGTTCTATAATCTGCATTATGTACAACAAACAAGTTAATCTCCACCACGTATGTCGGATTTGGTATACTATACTCGTCATGCTTCTATCTGTACTATTCGAAAGTTATTCTCTCACTTGGAATGTTTTGCACAAGACCTTGATGCTACTATCTCAGTTCATGAGAGACCTTCTCGATTTGACAGACTGTGGAGGATTTTACAGGTATTCTTCCTTGCATTTAAATATTATGATGTCTTGAAGTTTGTGATGTATTTTTTTTAAATATACAGTTGTATAATTTTATATCTACATAAAATGATTTGTTCATTTGTGCCGACTACACCCATTGCAATTCAAGTGACAATGGAAGAGAAGAGCAAGAGAAGTGCACGTTATCGTTCCCTCAAATTTAGTCAATCAGATGGCATTATTGCAGACCGCATTTTGCAGCACATGGAATTGTTGCTTCAGGTGTGATTCTTTGTGTGCACACATATAATGAAGTAATTTCCTATTTTTTCATCTGATAAAAGATTGTCGTTTTCTATATTAATGTGTTTATATTTTCCAATGCAAGTTATTTTGGATACTCCGTCTATGGATCGTCTTCGACACATTACTATGATGTGAGAAGCCTATCACCGCTTCAATAATTTACAACAAGCGTATGAAGCAACAAATGATTGTATCACTTCATAGGTGGAGGACAGGTAAATGTTTCGATAAATTAAGATGTAGTTTTTTAATTTTGTGGGCTTCTAATCTACTATTTCAAAATTTGAATGTAAATATGATAATACTTATTGGTGGTATGTTGGGCAGTTTACCATATGAAGCAAAGGAGTTTGCATGGCAAGCATCAAGACTATTCGAGACATTCACTTCTTATTTTCACGTTCAAATAGCACACGCAGGGCAAATGAGCATGGCTCTGCCAACGGGGTTGACATTGGATTGTTTGAAGAATGAGGTTGTGGAACGCAAGCATCGTGAGGCAAAATTTTTGCACACAGCTCAAGGAGTGGGGAGAAGAGGTCCATCAGCTGAATTACAAGGGGTATGTACTTGTGCACTATATGTTAAAATTTACCGTTAAAGAACTATTGATTGGTATGTTGTTAATTGTTGAAATGACAGTAAAATTATAAGAATGCTTTCTTCCATTCTTTAATGAAGTGTTTCAAGTATTATAGTCACTAATTCTTTTATGTCCTTATTTTTTATTAGACTGCAGAGTGGGACCGCATGGATTTGCAGAAGGAAATGCTCTCTCAATACATGCATGTGCGGATGGCGTACGAGGATTTGTTGAAGGTATGTTTCATAATTTATATTAAAATTTGAAGTAATGCTTCTATTTTAGAAATGCTCATTTTACATTACTAACATTACATTGTTTGAAAATGTGCATAAAAAATGAAAAAGAAAGTGGGTGCCCAAACACATTAGGACAGCTATGCGGACGATGTTTGAAGAAAAGGGTAGAGAAGACATTACTTTGGCTAGGGCCTTGGAGCTTGCAGCACCCCACAGGGGCGTGGTCACTCCTGAGTAGATTTACCAATTGTGGCACAATTGGTATAATCATTCACGCTGCCAACTTGTAGCAGAGCAATCTAGAAGTGATGGTCCACTACAAGCCTTGGTATGTTATCTTTGACACTGCAATATTAATCCCTACAAGACCAAATGAAGTTTTTACTTCTTTTCTTTGGAATTTTTATTTTTTTTTCTTTGAAATTTTCATAGAACATGTTGTAAAAGAATAGTTTTAATGCCCAACAATATTCATAACTTTAGAATGATTGCATGGTTAAGAATTTATTCTAAGTTATATATTTTTTTTTCTAAACCTAAGCGAATAATAAAGAATTCTGTTTTTTCAAAAAGTAAAATTTGTAATTAGTTTTTTTATATTTACATACATGTGGAAAGCTTTGCATCATTAAATGTTGATAAATGAGATCAAAGTTTTGCAAAGTTTCAGTTTAAATGAGGTTTTGAAATCTCTACTCTACAATAAATTAAAAATTCCTTTATGTAGTTCAATTTTTAAAATTTGTGGAATATAAATCATATGTTGTACATTGGGATTGGCATTCTCAATTCCATAACAAAATTCTTAATTATTTAGTATGTAAAATCATTCTCTCCTTTTTTTATTTGCTACTCTTTCTGATTAAAAAAAAGAATTAAAATATAAATAAAAAATTGTATTTGTATATCCAAATTATTCTTTCAATGTATTACGTACAATTGTAAATTATAAGATTTCTACATTTAAAAAAAATGAATATTAACATTTGTTCTCTTTATTTTGCAGGATTCAAATATTCTTCCACATACAAGAGAACTTACCCAAATTGCTATTGAGGTGGAAGAGGCACGTGTAGGTTTTCGACGCATAGCAATGCGACCATTGACACTTTCGGAGGAGCCACGAGTACATGACGGAGTGGATATTGCAGAATCCTACCACGGAGAGTGTTCTTCCATTCATGGTACAGTTGATGAGAGAGGTTTGAGGGAAGGGCATGGTAGAGGGACTTGTCGAGATTTACGATGAGCATCTTCGAATATAAGTTTTACGGTTCCTCGTGATGATTAGTACCTACGCATTTATTGTATTGGTATATAGATATAGCACATTGACACTTATTGGTATATATTGGTATATATATATATATATAGCACATTGACACTTATATGCGTATTTGTAATCATCATGCATACATGTTTGCAATGAAATTGTTCATGGAGGTTAGTTGTTGTTTTTGTAGAACAAATAATTTTTAGCATTGTAAGAAGTTTCAGGCCTCAAAGAGGCCGTTAACAGATGATTTTCGGCACCCCTGCGGTGCAATTACAGAATAATTAATTAATTTTTTTTAATTTTTAATATTTTTTTAATAAAAAATATTAAAAAAAAATATATATTATTAAAAAAAAATATTAAAAAAAAATATTAAAAAAAAATATTAAAAAAAAGTATTAAAAAAAAAGTACTAAAAAGAAAAAAAATCTGACGTGGCACTACTAGTGCCACATCAGCACCCGAAATCAAATAAGTTTTTATTTGAATTTTTTCTGCAATTGCACCCGGGGGGGTCAAAACTGGCGGTCCCTTCGGGGGCTGAAATTTCTTGTAATGCTCATTAAAATGTTGTCTAAGACCAATGCGGTTGTTATTTGTTAATTCCTGAAGGACCAGAAGGTCAGCAATTGGCTTTTGGAATATTGTAAAATCTATTTTTTAGCCGATTTTTATTTTAAAAGTTAGAAAAAAAGTAGAAAAAATTAAAATAAATTGAAAAAAAAATATGAAATTGAAAAGGGTGATTGCAAGAAATACATGTCCTATTTTTTGTCACACATTCAATGTGGAAGCTGTTTTGTGACATAAGTATTGCAAAAATGTTTGAATGAATATAAAATTCTAAAATAAGCTTCCTAGAACAATAAAAAATGCACTTGAATTATTTCAATTTAAAAAAAATTAATTCAGTAGGTGAGATTAAATTTTGAATATGTGTCATGCATGCAATTTTGGTGGTTTTTAGTACTATCGAGTGCTTTTTTTGAAGAGATATGTTGTCACATTTGGTAGGCTACCTCTTTTAATAGAACTATACCTTTTTAGGATAGGCATTTCCAAAAACATGATCTAAGTGTGTTTTACATTGACCTACACTGTGCTATATTCAAGTTGAATTTATGTTGAATCAAAAATGTTTTTTTTAGTTTTAGCTTTGATCTTCCTACTTTGCTTTTAGTTGACTACAATGGCCACTTTTAAAATAAAATTTACAAGCTCACTTCCAAAATTTTAAAAATGGGAATATTCAAGTCTCATTTTCTAGCATAAATTGCAGCTTGTGGCTGAAAATAGTGCTTCAAGGTACACAAAAAGACTGAACAGTATTGGTGGAGGCTTGTAGTACCTTCAATCTTCCAATGTAAACTGCTTTTATGGCAAATTAAGTATTTGCATCCAATCTTATCATCCAATGATGAACATTAGATGTTAGAATAATAAATTTGAAATCTAATCAACCATTCAGATTTTATATTCCATACCCCCAATAGTATTGAAGGTGACTCATAGTACAAGAAATACAACAGGCCAAAAATAAAGGACGCAATAAATGGTACAAGTGTTTTTTGGAATCACCTAAAACGTTGTCGGGTAGAGAAGAGGGTGCTTAGGGAACACACAAGGTGTCTGGCTGCAAGTTGGTGAATGTACATGGAGAATCTTAAAACTTGAATCTTCACTCGGTCTTCAAAGTCTTCAAACTTGTATCTTCATCCAATTTTCAACTATCCTATCATTTGGTGGCTCTATAGGGCCAAAGGTAAAGGTGTGTAATAAGAAATAAGGCCTCGGACGGGTAAAACGGGACGGCCATCCACGAGCTGACCGTCCAAAAGATTGGCTCCTAAACTTCAAACCTACGGTGATCAGGAAGCGCTTTTCACTAGTAGGAAAAACATAGAAGATCGACCATGTGGATGATCAATTCCACTTCGTCGCCACAAACATAAAACAAGGCTATTATTGGATACCCACATAGCCCGCAATAATGTTTACAGTGTAAAAAAAATGAGAACAACAAACCTCCAAAATCGGCTAGGAATAACAAGCCACAAGCCACAATATACAAATCTTCAATCTTCTTGTCTTCAAGTCTTGATTTCTTCAAATCTCCCTCAACTCCAATTCCTTCTCCTTAACCGAACTTTGGTGTGATGCCACGGTTACTCTACAAACTCAAATGAGATGTGTAATAGCTTTTTGGAAAGCTTATACAAATCTCTATTTTTCCTCCAAAATTCAACTCAAACTAACACTCTGTCCATATTTTATGGCCACTCAAAGTTTCGGCCTCAAAATTTGAGGGCAGCAGACCCTCCTTCACTTCTACACTCATAAATCACTCATACATGCTTCAAATACAATGAATGATAGCTTTATGGAAAACTAACAAAAATCTCCACATTCTCTCCAAATTTCATTGCAAACTAAAAACATGCCCGTCTTTTATGGTTGGTCGAAGTCTCTACCCTTTCAATTAGGAGGCAACAAACCTTCCTCCACTCAAATTAGCACAAATCTCAACTCACAAAATCAATTCAAGCAAGAGAGGACTTTTTTGGAAGACAACAACATGATATCAAAATCCACCAAATTTCATTTCAAAATTCGTAAAACTCCACACACAATAGTACTTCAAACATTTGGGTCTTGCCAACTACAACGAGAGAGAAGATGAATAGTGTTCATCTTTTTTCCCACCTTATCAACAACTCTCTACCTTCAAAGCAAGTGGCAGTCAGCCCTTAACCCCTAAAGGACTGAAGGGGGTTGTGAGCTCCCTGTTTGTCACTTGGGACTCACAGTCATCTTTTTTCTGTTTTTAATTATTTTGAGTATAGTTTTATATACAAAAAACCCAAAAAAGAGTGTAAAATCAAAATATGTATGTCACATGCTATTATAGGTATTTGGTCTTAAATAGAGTATTTCCCTAAATTAAACTAATTATCACATGTAAATAGGATAGAAACCTGTGAATTATACAAATTGTAGATATTTAGTAGAAAAGGCCAATTTACCTGAGAATACCATGCATGTGACAAAATTTGGCTAAAATTGGTCCGAGAGAACTTGGTGAGAAACCTAGAAGCCAGTTCACGGATAGGTTTCAAGTTCCAATCAATTTTCACTTTCCGTAGAAACTCCAATTGTTAGCTTGCAGGTTGAAGAAACGCAGCACAACCTGATGAAGGAGGTTTTATATTCAAAGACGATATTTTAGGGATAAATTACATTGGAAGCTTGATGGCAAAATTGCTTTGCCGAGAGTTCTTTCTATGTAAAAGACTCCCTTAAATTGACAATTATGGGAGATTGTAAAATTTAATTCTCCCTTGACCATTGTGTAAGTCAAGAGATGGACTTACACACCTTTTGTAGAATTCAATGAGAAATTCTGCAAGAAGTTTCGGAATTTTCTGATCCTCAGAAGATGCTTTTCCGAACGGTCAACCACCAAAACCTAAGATGGGAAATTCTTGGAAATTACCCAGGTTGCGGTAAAATCTCACTAAAAATTAGAATAGCTTCTTTTATGTTAATAAGACGCTCCAACAAGTTTCAAGGTATTCCGATTGCCAGAAGTACCTGAATTGACAAGATTCTCCTTGTACCGACAAAATTGAAGATTACGGTGGGAGTTGACCGGCATCCCGGGAGCATACGAATTCGGAATAGGGTCAAAATTAGGTCTTTCCTTACTCCCTCAAACCTATTAAAGAGCCTAGGCTAGTTACTTTTCTCAGAAAAGTCAAACTCCAGGAACTGGGTTTTTTAACCCATTTTGGTGTTTAGTTAGCGCTAAGTTTTATTAAGTTTTTGACGTCAAATTAGGGGGTAGGAGGATTCTTGCATTAAAAATGGCCTTCTGAAGCTAATGGCGCAATCCGTTTGTGATTTAGAGTTAATCTCCAAAAGTTAGAAAATGGTCCAGCGTAGAAAGTCAAAATTGGTAATTTGAGATTAAAATCTCAAAAGATAGGTTTATCGCAAAGAAATGAGAGGAGGTGGGTGCCCTTGGAAGAGTATTTAAGGGACACCTCTTCTCCTCTCAACTCACCCCTGTGTACCATTTTTGTTAACAATCTTTGCACGTTGTTCTACTTGGGCCAATTTTCGGTTCCAAATTTGTAAAACATGTGTTTTCGGTTTCAGTTGTTGTTATTTTGTAAAGCTTTGAAGGACTTAGGGTCCCTTCAAAGTTTTGTTGAATTGTGATGTGTTTTGTGGAGATTTTTGTGTACTAATTATGTCTCTTTGGGTGTTATACTAATACCCAAGATACCCCCTTCCGTATCTTGGCGATGCCGCTTTAGGGGGCCTTGGGTTCTTTTAATTGTGTGTTTTTGTACTAACATTTGATCTAACCAAGTTTATGTGATTATCTTGTACTAACTTTCCAATTAACCAAGTGGTAGTTGTGTGTTGTACTAATCTTCGTGTGCATTCTTTGTTTTTCTTGTCCCATTTGGGACGGCGAAGCTTTGACTTCGAGCCTAATTTGTTGGTCCTATTTTGTATTTTCCTCTTTGATTGTTGTTCAAATTGGGGCCTCAACCCCCCAAACGGCAAAGCTTTGCCTCTAAATTAATTTTTTTCGTATTTGTTTTTTTTTTAGAAAGAATTCTCCACTTCTCCTTCTCCAAATTTTAGAATTTTCACAGGTTAGAGTGAACCAAAATTTCAGACTATAGCCGTCAACCAAGTTGAACCAAAACCAAAGTGACCCCCTTGTGCACCTACAATCGCCAGAGAGTCTGTGAAGAAAAAAAAAAAAAAAAAAAAAAATGTTTACAGAGAGTACTCAAGTGATCCAAGCACTGAAGTGAGTGGAGAGGAGAGGTCTGAAATTTCAGATGGGAGAGTCAACCTGAGTTGACTGAGAAGGTTGAAGTCCCTTAGATATCCAGGGAGTGCATCGAAACCCAAAGAATACTGAAAAATTTAGATTTTTAGAGAGACACCCCATGGAGTGATTGTGAGGAGAGTGGTCTATAATTTTAGATGGTGAATGCATGAGAGAGGTCTGAAATTTCAGATGGAGAGGTCAAACTGAGTTGACTAAAGCACAGAGTGAATGGAGAGATCCAGGCCCTGTCCAGAGCAGGAACTTGTGACATTCAAGCCATGATATCAGAAAATTGAGGTACACAGGAAGTGTATTAGCCTTACTGAAGTTGGTGGAGAGGTGTGCTAACAAGTTGCATACTAGTTATTGGAAATCTCCATCTGTGCGCATACTTGACAGGCTAAACACTGCCAGATTCCATTTGAAAACCAACATTTCAACTCAACAACACATACACACAAAACATTCTCCAAACTCTCAAGCTCTCAAGCTCTCAATTCCTTCAATGTGGAAGGAGGGGATGATGAATAAAGTTAGAACTAAGAGAAATTAGTAGAAGAAGAGGATTAGGAAGGCGCACGAGAAACTCATTAAAAAGTAGCCAAAGAATTGGGGGAAAAGAATCAATGGCAAAGTAGTGGTTAGAAAATCCTTAGAATATTCAAAGTCAACGATTAGAACATTCCAAATAGAGTAGGATAGTATTAGGAGGAAAAAGAAGAGGTGGGAAGAGAAAGTTAGAAGAATAGAAGATAGTTTACGTTGACTTTGAAATTAAAGACAAAACAAAACAAAACAAAACAAAATAAAGAAAAACAAACCATCAAAAATGGACCAAGTGGAGGAGTTTGAGGAGGTTCAAGAAAATCGATTTGAAGACACAAGCCTCGAGGTATTCTTCTAAAAGCTCTCTCTTTTTATTTTATTAGTAAAATTAAGTAGAGCCGAAGCTTAGGAGCAAGTCAGACCTCTAAAACTAGCGGTCAGGTCATTTGTGAATTTAGAATAGTGTAGAACATACACGGAATTTTCCAAAAACATAAAATACTTAGAAATCGGAGTTAAAACAAGTAAGATATGGGTGGATGAAGATTAGGGTCAAAATTGGATGAAAAGTTAAAGGAAGTACTCACATGGAGTGAAACTTAGGATTAAAGTATAAGATAATTATTTAATCATATCTGTAAAATTCCAAATTATTCTAAAATAGAGAACTAAGTAAAAGGTGTGGATGAAGTTTTGCTTCTAAAGGCCAAAACTTCATCCGTCCATAACCTTGGCTAGGAAGGTCGGATAAGAACGAATTTTATATTTTTAGAAAGGGCGTAAAATTCTCTAGAACTTCATGCTATTAGATTTACATTATCTTAACCTGAACAAAAAACCACAATAGCTTGATCTATTCGGCCCATAGTTCTATTTATTGCAATTAAGTTATACTTAGTAGTAGAAGTTACAAGTTTAACTACAAATTAGGCATTTAAGAAGATCCATTGTTTGGAAGGAATAGTGGACAACGCTTAGGCACCCAAATTAAAATAAAAATCTGTTAAATTAAAACAGAACCTGGTTGTGTTCGTTTATTTACCAAGGGTGGGTAAATAAACACTCACAGGGGTATTTAGGGAGACATTGTCAAAAACTGTGATTTTTTGGTACATTATTCAAAACTGAAAATTGAATTTTTTTTTAAACTTCAACCATACAAAATTGAAGTAAAGTATTTTACCAATGTGTGGAAAAAATATCAGCCCATTTGACCGCGCGGATTGAAATATTATAACGTTTGAAGTTAGAAGAAAATGTTTTTTTCTAAAACCGCCCCAACATAGCTAATAAAGTTTGACTACTCTTAGAATGTGATTAGAGTATTAAAATTTATTTTTTCTAGACAATTGTATGCCATATTTTATTAGTTACATACATGCCAAATTTCAAAAGTTGATGAGCTTTTTTGCAAAAGATTCTTCAAAGATTTTCAAATTGCCCGAGCTACCCAAAAAGTTCAAGGCATCATAACTTTGATCCGGGCACCCGATCGAAAAAAAATTAGACTTTCACGAAGGAGACACATATTTGTACATTGTGTCCAAATTTCATGAACATCTGACCAAAAATGACTTCATAGGAACCTACCCGAGATTTCTTGCGTACGTTGAACGGACACTTGGTCCTTTAGGGGTTAACTTGCTCCTAAGGCTAAATTTCAACTATTGATCTTCTTATTTGGCCCCACAATTATATCTTTATCTTTAACTTAGAAGGAAAATCACTTCAAAGTTCACCTAAAAGACAAACATTTCCATCCTTTCCTTCTACAACTATAACCATACAAAATCATTTCTATAAAATACTCCAAACATGGATATAAGCACTAACTTCAAATCAATGCCTATTAGAGGTAAAAAACTAGAATTTCAAGACAAACTTCACTCCATCTGCAAGAACTTGAGAATGCGTTTGATAGTCGCAGCAACATATTTAGCACGATCCGCCTTCGTTAAGGGATTGACCGGCCCCTCTAACCATTGTTGGTGGCCATGGCTCCCCTTGATCGGCTTGACCATACAATAGTATTGGTCGTCGTTGAGACCTTCAAAACACCCTTCAAATATCACTTCACGGCTACCGGGTTCAATATGTCCAACTTGTAATAAGATTACCAATGCACGAGCATCCCGCTGAAGGTTTCTGTGCCACCGCTGCTCAATACGAGGCTGCTTTGGCGGTCGAGAAGGCCCAGCTTCATCTCGTGGATGTACAAATGGTGATGTCAATTCTCGTGGCAAAAGCCACTCATCCGGCAGTTTTATAATGAAAATTTAAATTCAACCTCCGGTCGAGGCTCTTCATCTTGAGACTTAGAAAAAATCCTCCAGTTCGACATTTTAAATCTAAAGTAGGAAACAAAACCACTATTGGAATTCAATGAAGCTTTAAGGCAAAATCATCCTCTTATATAGACGTCATGCACCTCTCGGAACGGCGTTACCTTCAAGCTACTCAATAAAATATATTATAATATGTTTTTACACTATGTACAAATCTACAATAGGACAACGTCTTTACTCTGCTACATCTCTTGGTTTGTATGGTTATTTTTCTTTAAAGTGTTCATATTATTAGTTCCAATTCATTTAATTTTTGAAAACCAATCTTACTGCAAATATTATAAAAAATGTATATTAATGTAATACAGTGTTCACCAGAATATTATGAAAAAAGTAGCAAACAATGATTTTTTCTAAATGGGACTTGGTCCTACTTTAGAATGCTTTTAAGAAATTACACAAGAAATAGATGTGATTAAGAGAGCTAGAGAAAACACATTCAAGAGTAGAAATTGAAAGTAGAAAAGAACTTCGAGTTAGACAAGTTGAAGTAAAAGATTAAAAATTGGATGAGATATGCACTCATACTTGGAATATTTTTAAGTATAATTACAATTTTCACTTTAGTGCATGGTTATAAATAGAAACAGGAATAAAAAACAAAATTATAACTTTTTCTATTATACAAGATATACTTTAGGATTGAAGAGATATATATTTTTATATTCTTATATTATCTATTTTCTTAATCTTATATTGATTTGGGATGGCAAGAAGGTAATTGGCCTTCATGCTTCTCCAAATCCAATTTGTATTGTTTTCTATAGATTTTGAATTCTAGTTGTATGTATTATATTTTGTTTTATGCTCATAAGTGTTGTATTTTGTTTTATGAATTGTGATTTTATGTGTTGTATTTTGTTTTATAAGTTGTGATTTTGTATGTTGTGATATGTTTTATGACCTATGGTTGTATGTGTAATATTCTCTATTTTTATTAATTATGATTTCATAAGTTGTATTTCTTATTTTATAGCTTATGAATTTGTGTGTTGTATAATGATTTATAAGTTGTAATTTTATGTGTTGTATTTTGTTTTATGACTTATGATTTTATGTGTTATATTAATGAGGTATGGTTTTATATCTTATATTTCCATTTTTTGTAATTATGATTTTTTGTGTTGAATTTTTTTTATTTTCCATTTTATATTTGGCGTTTTAAATTATAAATCTATGTGTTCTATGCCTAATTTTATAGCTTATGATTTCATACATAATATTCCCAATTTCATGAATTGTAATTTTATATGCATAATTTTGTTATAGAAGTTGTGTTTTTATGTATTATATTTTCATAGAATAAATAAATCAAGAATATATTTTAATATTTTATCAAATAGTACAGATATATATTTTGATTTCCAAAATACATTTTAGTTGAATAGAAATAAAATACAATAGAAATCTTTCAAATTTCTAGAAATGCAATAGCATATGAAGAAGGCACTTATAATCCACAAGAGAAGGTACCAAATATAACACTAATAGTCAATGTACCAATCATGAGGACCAATGCCCTCATAACGGTGGTGTATACCACTCCACAAATACCGCTCCCACGTGAATGCCACGCACAGTTGTGGAGCTCGTGTGGAATGTGGATAAAAAGTAAAAGTAAAAGATTCATCTACTCTACAAAGTGGAGGATGGGATGGAGATCGTGGGGAAACATGGCATGATCAACAAAAGGTCTATCAGGAAACTGAGTCCAAGCTGGAAAAATCCATCTACGTAGTAATGGATATCCAATAATGGTCACTCTAATGTATCTAGAATGATGCTCAAGAACAGCGTGCGGAATGATGGGACTAAAAACTAGTCTCCAAGTATCACTATCACATATGACCTCTATGTAAGATCTGAGCATGTTATGATGAACATGTTGTGCACTACTAAGGCTGTCATAAATAGTTTGTGCAACAAAAGTTGTAAAAACACTCGTACGTGTGGTTGAGGAGTGTCTAAGGTAGTGGGTAAAACACTAGACCTATCAAATGCTCGACTTGAAGCAAGCCGATGAAGAACTGCATCAGAAGTACCTGATGTGGATAATGAAATCCATGTAGAAGGAGTCCCCATATGAACAAGAAACTGACAGTAATATGATAAGTGGGGAAGCATACGCCTTGACCAGAGCATATAGGTGGCTTCGGTAAAAAAAACATCCACTACATCTGTAAAAAAAAAAATACATTAGAAAATTTAAAAAAAAAATAGTGTGGTCTTAGAGAGTCATGGAAACTATGTCAAGGAATTTTTTTCATAAGAAATTTTATTATTCAAAGTGGTTCAATAATTAAAAGAACACCTCCTAAAAACAGATAGAGACATTTATAATATAGTCATGAGGTTTCAAGTGAACGTGCTTTGAAGTCTAGGTTTTTAAAATATATATATTTTTTAAAGCATACATCTATAAGAAAGAAATAGTCTTGTTTATTGGCATGCATCACTAGTTAATGTTAAATTTTCAAGCAAGGACAGATGAAGAAAGAATGTAAGAAATATACCTCGAATATGCTAAAGTGGTATAATAGAAGATGTTGTGGGATAAAAGATCTCACTTGCTCTTGAACGTAAGCCTCCGGTAGTAGAATGTATGGTATCCGGAATGATAGATCCGAATGACCTAATGTCATCTAAAGTAAAAAAAAAAGAACGAGCTAAAAGGAAAGTGTCTCTGCCAGTGGAATCTAAGAGGCAATGTAAAACCTCGGCCACTTGTACAAGGCCATCAGGGTGGAGATATCTAATATAGGAGTTGGGCCATAACTCCAGTCGAGCACCAGATGCATGTATAGAATGTGACAAAATACTAAAATAGCAATTGGCCATGTACCAAAAGCCACGTCCGGTACCACTCCAAATAAGAGGATGTATGTCATGTGGGCCCCCTATGTATGTGCCACAAGACTGTAGAGATGCGATAGGAATGGAAGAAGGTAATAGCATATGACCCAATTCTTCTAAAGGTGGATTAATAAGCCTAAGCCCGCCCTGAGCATCCACAACATCCATACGTGTTGAAACTAATATTGACCGTGGGTGATGGTAATACCTTTGAGAAGGGTAGTAAATGTTGGGGGGGGGCTAACTTTGAGCTCAACCATCACTATAGAATCCAATGGCAATGGGTGGCGCGACGTGATAATGCCGAGAGACACATAGCGTATGCCGTTGTAGTCAAACAGAGCAGCAATCGTCCTATTTTCCACTGGATACGGCAAATGGGATGATGTATCCATGGTGGATAAATCCTGTCCTTCATACGCTAGAAAGAAGCTTCGTATCTTGAAGATTGCATTCGAAGAGGTGCAAATGATTTAGCATACAATCAATTTCATTGGAGATAACTAAATTTTACCCCCCTATGAGCACAAAAATTATTCCAAAATTTCATTTCAACTGAATGACCCTTTTGGGGGGGCACCAATGTCCAATTTATGGACAATGAACAAATTTGTAGACAATACACAAATCCATATTATTTTTAGTTTTGTTCTCATTACTGCTTGGATAAAAATCATCCTAATTTTTTGAGATACTTTATGAAGTTGTTGTGCTATACATTGGTTGGATTTTATGTCACTAGAGTACATATTTTTCTAAAATTATAGAAACAGAAGTATGTCTAGTGGTTGACCAAGTTGAAATTACATTTACTGTAGTTTAGAATTGGATTTTCAAGAATGACGTCATAGATGTACAGAACACAATTTTTTTTAAATGACTATGTGAAGAGAACACCTTATTTAAAATCCATTCCAATAATTTTACTCAAAAAATGATAATATTTAGCTTGTAATTGAATTTAGGAGGAAATTTAAAATTCCCCTTTCAAAATTTATAAAATAACATTGGTTATGTAATTGGTGAATGTAACTCTATGAATGGAATTAAATCTCAAAATCTACAACTAAAAAGTTGTTGATCAATTCCAAAATATTCTTCCACATAAGGTAGGAGGCTGTAAAACAGAGCGGGCATTAAAAGCAAACATGGCTCAGAGGTACATTTTGCTTTCTTCAATGTACCACCTATGCAAATTTCAGGAGGTGGTCGCTTTTGATGACCACAAATGACCACTTTTTTCCAACTTCAAAAATTTGTAACTAATTATACAATGGTCCAAAAAATATGAAACGACTTGGGATAGATTTCAATTCCACTTGTCTTTGAAGGAAAATTTATTGAAAAATATTTCAAGATGTTTTACCTCCCCAAAATTTAGTTTCATCACTTAGATGCTCCATTTTTGGACCTCCTACTTTACTACTTCATGACGAATTCTTCCAAAACGTCAATTGCAGAGAAGAATTTGTATCTTTAGGGGGTATGTATTCTCCCTTGTTGAGCTACAAAACTTGTCACAGAAGTACCCAAAATTCCAAGCTCTTTCACAGCACAGGTTCTCACTCGTTGCTCTCCACACGCGCAAGCTTACATGAGCTTGGAATCGTACATCCAATCCTGTACAGGAAACATCAGTTCGCAACACTCCAGCAAGTAACGATCACACTTCATCTACAGTTCCGTGTAATTCTTTAGTGATGGAAAGAATTAATTCTAAAGATAGAATTGTACGGATTGGAATGATTGATTATGCATTAATTTCTATTCACAAATTGTTGAATAGAAATGCAAATGAAGTTCCAACAGCATTCTTGACATTGTTGGACCATTCAGAGTTTAATATCATTGGTTCTGCATACTAGAGAAGAATCGCAGTTCATCGCATATTGAGAACTCGAAGTTGGGAGAGATGGACTGATTTCCGACTACATGTTCTTCTTCTCTCTGGAGTTTGAAATTAAGGGTTGAAAAATTGGGACAGTCAAGCACAGCCAGCGAGGAAACTTTCATGGTGGGATCGGAGATCTCAACTTATCTTCGAACATCCACAAAATTTTCAGGTTTAGGATTGATCCTTCATGCCTTTGCATTCACAGATTGTAGACACCGATTGCAATTCGAACTTTAACACCACTTGTTTCAACTGTGGGAGAAGCCATGGTCGGTGGTACCTGAGCTCGAACAACGGCAACAAAGGTATTGCTTATTCCACCTTTTCCAACTGGAATCACCTAGTTTGCTCCCTTCGCAATGCTTGCACACACCTCCATTCACTGCGAAAACGACCACAACAATAATCAACACAACATGAAGGACGAACACACAGCAAGATGTAACACCAAATGTGGCTTTGAAAAACACGCAAACACGGCTGGCACAGCTGCTCTCACTTGCTCCCACACTTCTCAGCTGTGGCAAGTGCACTGAGAAGCCTCAAACCCTAAGTGTGGCATCATCCTAGCTTTCCAGGGATTTAAAATCAACTTTACTACGGTTTTCTCTGGTCATCAATTCTATTACAGTGGACGTGATTTCTGAAGCAGACAGATTTCGACCCGTTAGACTAGTCCATTCAAATTCTAGTCAAAGTATGTGAGTTCACTTGTGTATCTAAGTATTTGAGGCCATGCATCTGTATTTGCCATAAAAAGCACTTGCAATTTTATCCATTGTGCCACGTTGTATCATTACTAGGCACTTGTCATAACCCACAGTCTTTGACGGTAAGGTTTGCAATGTAGCCTTCTCTTTGACAGGAAGATCTCTTAAGGCCTTATTCGTTAATTTGAGACAAAATGGTCATTTTGAGACTTTGAAACGAAGGGTGCCAAGCTCCATTGCCTTAGTAGAGTTTGACCCAAAGATAAATAGAGCACGTCCAGAACCAAGGACAAAAGTTTTCAAGTGCATTTCTGTTTCAGATTTGGAAAGAGCAAGCATGAATGCATGAACAGATAAAAACAAGATGAGAAATCCTTCACATTACGTGCCACGTACTCTACAAATAGAAAAGCAAGTGAATTTACAGCCAATAACCTCAACAGTTCGAGTACAAAAAGAGTGTGTAACTCTTGCTCACAAAGTCATGTGAACTCAATGAATTATAAATGCTGAATTCCTAAGATCCTTGTAGAAACAAAGAGGCTTACTGTACATGAAGCACTCTGCTTTTCTAAGTCATATTTTTTGTATGTTTTTATTTACCATGCTATTTATAGTAAGGGAGACTCCAAAGCCAAGGGCTTTAGAAACTGTTCACTGTTGCCTAAGTTTCGCTATTCGCTTTACAGTTGCTTTTGGCTGCCTCCAATGCTTTCTGCTTATCGCGGGCTTTGAAGATATCCTCGCATCGAGACGGATATTGCGCATACCGATAGTCCGGCAAACCTCCGAAGTCCGCACTGTGAGACACACTGTCCTTAGACTTCCTCTTGGCAGTGCGTCCAGAAACCTCGGAGGTCGAAGCAGATTTAATCCCTCGAGGAGGCGGCCTCGGCAGCGTACTATCCACATTGTTTATGTGCGAACGTCCAGATCCGGTTGACTTTGAGTCCAAAGACCGTCGATGGTCTCGAAGATACCTCTGACTATGAATATTGTCGGCAGAGGGCAACCGCCTCACGCCCACGGACAACGAAGCGCGAGACTCATTATCCTCGGCGCGAGGAAACCGAGGCGATGCCAACGGACCAAGATGCGCCGACCTGCACTGCCCCCCTAAGGTAGACGCTGCCTCCCTGCCACTCATATAAACGGCCCGGCGTGCGGACTGGGCCGGGACATGATCTTCAAGACGAGGATCAGCAACATGCGCTCAAAGGGGGAGATCCAATTTCCGATTGGTTCCCGGTTCCACCCGCGGCGTGGGCGAAAAAGAGCCTCCTCGTGCCGAAGAGACTCGTTTCAGCGGGGACGGCGAGCAAATTGGAGTGCGAGGCGGTCCTCGACTCGGGGGGCTATCCACGACGCCGTCCTCTATATTGCCTTTTGAGAAATCGACGGCCATGGAGGCAGCATCGTCAGCGGTGCGCATCAAGTACGGTCCTGTATCTGCAGACGGCCTGGTACTCCCCTTCGTAGATTCGGAGGTCACAGAAAGAGATTTCACCGATCCGGAAAGCAGGCTCCTTGTCAATCTTTGCCTTTCTGGTGGTTCAACAACAAGATCCCCTCCAACCTGCAGGAAGAAAACCTTAAGGACTCAGGTAGGAATAGTCATCTATTAAAGGACAACGGAAATGCAGTACAAACGCGAAGATAAGAAGCAGAGAAAACCGGCGTGAAAATTTCAGAAACACACGACAAGAATTATGATTTCAACTCCGAGCTTCATATATTATTTACAAATGAACAGTATACACATAGAGTACCAAAAAAATAAATTTTCAGTCCAAGCGTGCGCCCACGACAAAATCTAGGTCCTATCCCGGGCTCTCTCTATGACTACATTCATGCCGGGCAGCTTCAATCGCGAGCCCAGGTTCTTCGCTGACTCTTGCATTCCTGCCAATATATGCCTAACGCTAAGGTCCGACGCTGTAAGCGGCCTCGAGCCTATCCGGTGGGAATCCACGTACGCACGCAACTGCCCCTTCTGACACTCTGAGTCTAAGCGCCAGAGCCAGGGAAGGAGTTTTGTCATGAGGTAGTCATCCTCCCGCTGGTCGTGATTCCAGGTCTTCAAGAAAATTGCATTCCCGGTCTCATTACAAACATTCTTCTTTGGTGTATCGTCTATGAGAAGGGTGTTATCCCTAGTGAACGTCGTCCCCTCCCCACGCCCATCAAAGAACTGCTCTGAGAGCACCTTCAACATGACTTGCTTGTGGCCCGCAGAGAGGAACTTCCCACGAGACAACTCAATCCTCCTGCAATGTTCTTGCCCTAAGATATCGTAAGGGATTTTTGAACCCCTAAATATGTGGTCTGCGATGGGTTCCGCATTTGATTTGACCATCGAAGTCCAGACCACGACCCTACTAGCGATCCGAAACACGTGTTGCAGGAATTCCTGCACATTTGGCCGAGCGAATACCGCTTTGGGCCCAATTATTGTGGGAACTTCGTGGCACAGAACATTGTCTTCGATCTGATAGTGCTTCGATTTGAAGCTCTTGCCCTTGTGAACGGTATGACAGAGGACGCCGTTCAAGTCGAAGACAATGTTCATCCACTTTCGCGGGCGATCAGGCACTACAGGCGGGACACTCCGCGGCACGACCTCTCTTCGCTCCTCCGACCCTACCTGCTAAAAGCAAAACAACATAGAAATGGAATTACCTGTTTGAATGCAAAATCAGGCGAGCCAGACAACGGGTACGAGCATTGAATTCCACTAATCGATGGCTTGCTCCCGTTAGAAATCGTTTTCATTGCTAGTGGGCTGTGCAAACTTTTAAGAGTTGTGGGCTGAGAAAACAAAACATGGACAAAAGAATACAATTAGACCGAGATGTATGAAATCGCAAAACGTGTATTATATTTACAAGGAGGACACAATACATCCGCAAAATGGCGCTCTCACATCAAGTGAAATAAAATTACATGCGAAGTCTATACTACACTACACTACGCGAATCGCAGTCAGACAGTGTCCGTCAGCGTTGCACAATCAAGGGGTGATCTCGCCCTCCTGCCAAGCAGAATGAACAAAAATAAGTATTGCATTTCTAGGAAGAAAGTGGCAAGGACAAGCCACATTGGATTTCACGGACTCAAACGATGTCATACGGGTTTGTAGAGGGTACCTCTACTGTTATCTCCTGCTGTCGCCCTTTACCTTCCGCTAGAGTATCCTGCGTAGCGTGTCCCTCTACCTCCTCCGGCACATTGTCCTCTAAGTGCATCTATTCATCTCCGTAGTCCAATAACTGCTCCTGCACATTATTGTGAGGAACCGCGGCGTCACTGTCTGGCGCGGACGCTGGACAACGGGGTAGATTTTCATGTGCAGGACTGGCCTCCACTCCCGCCAAAGGAGCACTGCGGGACGTTTCTAGAGGTGCACCAGAGGGAAGGGATTTATCTTCGCCCTGAGGATGAACCCTTCGCCCCGATCGTGGTGCCTTGTGTGAGCTCCCAATTTGTCACTTGGGACTCGTAGAATTATTTTTTTGGAAATTTGCAATTTTAAGTTGATAAAAGTATAGAAAAACCCATAAAAAGAGTGTAGAACCGAAATAGGGTTGTGTCATACCCATTATAGTATTTGGTCTAGATTTGTGTTTTTTACTTAGAATCCCCCAAACCTTGCCTAAAAATAGTATAGGAATAACGAAAAGGTTAGATTTGGAGGATTCGAGTCACACAGCCCCAAAAGGGCTAAATCCCACCATGAACGTGGCGATTCATGGCTAGGTCGGTCCGAGGGATCCACAGCGAGGCCACTAGGTCGGGTCTTAGAATTAGATTTAGAATTCCCCATTAGATCGACGAATTCCCAAAATCCCGATTGTTAGCATGCAGGAGCCATTCACTCAAGACCGGGCCCGTGGAGGAATCTACAGCCCAAGGATGGTGTCCTAGAGCAAATCCCATGCCAGGAGTCCAACGGCAAAATCGGTTCGCCAAGATTCCTCCACCTGCAGAAGATTCCCGCACCGTCGCTAATTCAAGGAGATGTCCAGTTTAAATCTCCATTGACCAATCGTGCCAGGTACGGAAACACACCCGCATGTCTTTCATGCGACTCCCTGAGAGGTCACGTGAAAAATCCCGGCATCTTCCGACTTGCAGAAGAACCTTTTTCCGGGTGGTCAACCCTCCTAACCTCCAACGGGAATTTCATGGAAATTACCCAGGTTACAATAAAATCTCACTAAAAATTAGACTAGCTTGTTTTATGTTAATAATGCGCTCCGTGAAGTTTCACGACATTCCGATAGCGGCAAGTACCCGAACCGGCGAGATTCCTCGGGAATTAACCACGTGGCGGGGTCCCCGCCACGTTGACCGGCATTCCGGGACCATACGATGGCGAAACGAAGTCAACCAAAAGTCCTTCCCGACTCTCTCGCACCTACCGGAGACCCTAGGCTATCCACATTTCTCAAAATAGGAGACCCCCAAGATCTAGGATTTTACCACGATTTGGTTTTTAAACTAAATTAGCCTACGATGGGTTTTTGGCCTCGGTATGGGGGGTAGAGGGATTGAGGACTAAACACGGTGTTCTGGATCCAACGGCGCAGTCCGTTCGGCAATTGGAGCTAATCTCCAAAAATTAGGATGTTGGTCCAGCATAGATGGTAGAAGTAGAAATTTAGGATGTAGGATGAAAATCTTTGAGGATGAGGATGAAAATCCCCGTTGATAAGGTTACCTTAGAGCTTTAGAGAGAGGGGTGAGCCCTTGGGAAACCTATATAAGGGCCCCATTTCTCTCTCTAAAACACCCCCTCACTTTTGTTTGGGTCCGTCGGTCCAATTTGCTTTGGATATTTTGGCGTTTGAAGCCAAAAACCTCTACGGTGTTTTTGGAGCACTTTTTTCTCCGTTGTTGCTAGATTTCAAGCTTTGAAGGTCCTTAGGGGGTCCTTCTATCTTGCCTTGTGTACTTCTTGTGCGTTTGTTATATCTTTGTTACGAGTTAAGAGTCCTCGTTTCTCTCTTGTAGTTCCTTTGTGATCTAACTTGTGAGTTTAGGAGTCTTTTGGTGTCTTGTCCTAATCCTAAAGTCACCCCCCATTGTACCTTGGCGATGCCGCTTTGGGGGGCCTTTAGCTTGTGAAGTTGTGTGTCTTTACGTGTCCTAACCGTGTTGTTTTCCTCACTTGTGTATTCTCATCCTCTTCTAATACTCTCCTTGTTGCGTGGACCCCCCCTCGGGACGGCGAAGCTTTAGCTTTGTCACGTATGTTCCTTAATTTTGTCTTTTCTACCTTCTTCTAATACTCCCCTTGTTACGTGGACCCCCCCTCGGGACGGCGAAGCTTTGGCTTTGTCACGTGTATTCCTTAACTTTGTCTTTTCTACCTTCTTCTAATACTCCCCTTGTTGCGTGGACCCCCCCTCGGGACGGCGAAGCTTTGGCTTTGTCACGTGTGTTCTTTAACTTTGTCTTTTCTACCTTCTTCTAATATTCCCCTTGTTGTGTGAAACCCCCCCACGGCGGCGAAGCTTTGAACTAGTGACCACGTCCAGTCCTATAGTGTGTGTTAAAATAGTCTTAGACGGCGGAGCTTTGAACCCGTGGAGTGTTACAAGTCCTAAAGTTGGTGTTAAAACCAATTTTACGGCGGAGCCTTGAACCTCCATAGCCTTAGATTCCAAAGTCTAGTTTCCAAGACCTTCTTGGAAAAGTCCAGAGTTTAGCTTCCAAGATTGGTCACGAGTTCTAGGAAGAGAGTGACCATCCCGTAGCACTTAACTTAGGTGACCGTTCTAAAAATTGGGGGCCTAACTCCCCGGACGGCGAAGCTTCGATCCTAGCCCTAACCCCTTACAAAAATCCATTTTTTAGTTGTATTAGTGGATTCCCCTAAGGGAACCCGGTTGTGTGGATTTTTTGGGAAGGCAGCTAGTAACCCGGACCAGCATACAGCTAGCATATCGGACCAGCCTACCGGCCAGCATACAGCCAGCATACCGGACCAGCACACCGGCCAGCATACAGCAGCATACCGGACCGGCAGCCAGCCATACAGCCAGCATCGGGCAGTCAGCTTGACTGAACTAACATCAGCATTGGGCTAAGTCAGCTTGACTGAACTAAACATCAGCATCGAGCTAGTCAACTTGGCTGGACTGAGATACTAATTTCTGGATTTCCAAAACTAAATGGGACGATGCCCTGCGGGGCCCCAACCACCCTTTTTTTTTATTTTTTAATCTTTTAAAGTCTGAAATTTTGGAATCCAGTTGGGGAGGGAAAAAACTCAACTTGAAACTTCAAAAACACCATAGCAAAAAGGGGGGAAAGAAATAGAAGCTGCCACTCCACACGCCACCTGCACAAAAACATCCGATCCTACTTGCATCACCACTCACACCTACACACAATGGAAGGAAATTAGGGAGGAGGATGTGTTATAGGAGTGGAAGGGAGAGAGACGATAAATAGTGCCTAGCTAGGAGATTAGGTAGGAAATCTAGAAGAACTCCTTGCAACCGTTGGGAGGAGGATTAGGATGACACAAAACAAAGTTGCGTAAGAGGGTAGGAGGCTCATTAAAACTTCACAAAGTTTGAGACTAGAAGCGTAAGACCACCATCACCACGGTTGGTGGAATAGTTCAAGAGTAGAAGGAAGAGGAGGAGAGAAAGAAAAGGAGAAGGAAATGGGGGGAAAGGGTTAGAACATCATACTTGTAACGTTTTCTTTTCTACAACTTAAGCCGTGGGCCTTGAAAAATAAAAATAAAAATAAAATAAATAAAGACCATAACACAAAAATAAAAGAAGACAATCGCGAGTGGCCACCATGGAGCACGAGGACGCGCATGTGGACGGGGATGACGTCATTTCCGACACTAGCAGTCACGAGGTGGGTCATTAAACTAATCCTAGTCGTTTCTCCCTAATTAGCATTTGTCTTCCTAATCAGCCCTTAGAGCGTGATTAGCATCTGAGATTAGCGTGAATTAGAAGTTTAGATTCAAAAGTTGATAGATTAGGAATAGAGGTTTCCGAAAACATCTTATAATTAAGATTTGACCATAAACTGATCGCGTTAGGCTAAGTTAAGCGGTAGGGGGTGGAACGGAGGAATTTTAATAAAAATTGAACCACAAGAAACAATGGACAGAAATTAGGATTAGATTAGAAGGAGAATTTAGGATAAAAATTAAAGATCAATTAACGGGTAAAAACCTAGAGTTAAATTAAGAGTTTAATTAGGGAAGTTAAAATTCAAAAGTCAAAATTTGGAGTTAACTTTGGGAAGTAAAAGTAGAATAGGAAATAGAGGTCAAAAGTAGAATCCACTTAGGAAGTAGATTGTTGAGTTAAAAATAGAGTAAAAATTAGAAGTCAAAACCCTAGAGTTAAAAGTTGGAATTAAATTTAGGAGGATAACATTTAGAGCTAATCTAGGATTAAAACGATAGGATTAAAATTGGAAGTAGAAGTCAAAAGTCAAAAGTCAAAAGTTTAGATTAAATTAAAAGGTTAAATTTTAGTCAATTGGGGAGTAAAAAGTGAGAGTGAAAAGCTAAAAGTAGAAGTTAAAAGTTAGAAGTAGAAGTAAAATTTTAGAGTTAGTAGAAAAAATCTAGAGTCAAAGTAAAAACGTAGAGTCACACCTAGAGGTTAAAATTGGGGATTAATTTTAGAAGTAAAAATTTAGAGTTAAAAGTCAAAAACCTAGAGTTAAATTAGGAGTAAAAATCTACAGTGAAGAGGGTAAATCTTAGAGTAGTTTAGAAATAAGAACATAGAATTAGAGGTGAAACTTAGAATTATCTTAGAAGGTTAAAACTCGGAAGTTAGGAGTCGAAGTTGATTTAGAAGTAAAAACCTAGAGTTAAAAGTCAAACGCGTAGAGTTAAATTTAGAAGGGTAACCTTAGAATAGAATAGAAGAGTAAAATCTTAGAGTTAAAAGTTAAACCTAGAGTTAAATTCCGAGGATAAATTTCAGAGTTAAATTAGGAGTAAAAACCTAGAGTTAAGAGTCGGTAGTTAATATGTAAACCCAGGTTAAAAGAGTAAAAATCTAGAGTTTCATTTAGAGGTTGAAGATTAGAGTAAGAGTTAAACTTTAGAGTTAGTCCTTAGAGTAGAACTTCTAGGTGGAGTCTTTAAATCCCACGATAGTCTTAGAGGTTCATGGAAGGAACATAGGGGTTCCTCTTTTCACGTAGTTAGGGACGTTAGAAATGACACCAACTACCCAGTCTACCCTCGACATAGGATAGATAGTTAGGGAGTTAGAATTTTACCATTATCCCTGAGCATTGCAGTTACCTTGTGAGTTACTACATGCATTCTAATTATTCGCTGCCATCCACGACACTTAGGAAACGTTAGCAAAAAAGATCCATTGCTTGGAAGGCACAGTGGACCGCGCTCACATCACCCCCATATATTAAAAAATGTGGATAAAGGCATAGAACCTGGTCGGTGTTCGCTTTATTACCAAGGGTGGGTAATCTTGCGCCCACACCTTGGCAGCAGGCAAGGCACAAGTCTCCGGGACTACAACTTCTACTGCCGTCTGAGCTTCAGGCTCCGAGATCTGTAGTTGGGATGCAGGGGTAGAGGCAACGCAGTCCTCGGTGGGGAGAGGATCCTTTGCAACCGTATCCTCGCCTCGAGGATCCGTCAGACTGGTGACCAGATTTTGCACATTGTGTACCAGACCAGGTCCAGAGGCCGAGGGCAATGGCAAAGGTTGCGAGACAATGACTCCAACAACAGGTGCCGACTGCGTTGAACTCAAAATGGGATCAGCACGGTCAAAAAATGCCTTCATCTGTGCTTCCAACCTGTCGCACCTCTCCTGCGTTCCCTTATTGCTTGCGTGGGCTTCAGCGATCTGCGCGTCCTTTCTTGCCATCTCGTCCGCCAACGCCTTCTTCCTGGTTGCCCTCCGCTCCTTTTGTTCGTCAACTTTTGTCCAAAACTGCTGCTCTAGTTTCACAGCAACTTTGGGAGAGACACCTACGAAGGTTGGTACAACTGGAACAAGTGTTTCGTTGTCACTGTCCTTGTCGTCATCGTCAGAGGTTCGGGGATGGGCGTTCGTGTCGTACTCACTGCAATTGATTTGATCACTGGAGATATCTTCTCGAGTGATTACGGACTTCATCTTACGCGACTGCTTCAGAGGCATGGCTTCTTCGGATCCCGAAGAAGCCTTATCAGAGTCCTGTCTGTCATCACGTCCCTCCCGCAATTGTGCCTGACGGCGGATTTCATCAAACTCTGTATCGATCTCCATGTCCTCGCCCAGAGCATCCGAAGGATCCTCTGCCCTTCAAGGAAGAGCCTCCCAACGCTCCATGTCCATGGCGTTGCTGCCGTACTCATCTATCCCCTCCAATCCTTCTGCTGATTGTCTCCTAGGTTGGGCTGCCACGCGGCCCGCTTCACCTTCATCTGACCCTTCTCGTCCGGGTGACTTAGGCGAGACAAGATTCTTAGCTAATGGAGGGGATACTGATGTGAGGAGCGGCGGCTCCAGATACAGAGGCCGAAGGTAATTTGCGGAGTAAATCGAATTCGAAAACATGAAGTCGTTCATGTCCATTGTTTCGGCGAAAGTTGCAACGTATCGCAACTTTGTTGTGAAGTCTGGGTCACACAGACCATAAAAGAACGCTCCAAACATCTACAAGACGATTGGAAAGACAAAACTTAGATCACAAAATCATAATTCTTTTTCCTCGACCCGAAGATAAGAGAGTCCACAGAAACGAGTAAACGGTAGCCCCTAAATAATAAAACCAGAGAGGGAGAAATTATCCTCGACCCGAAGATAAACACACCTTCGCTGCAAGAGTGCACTTTGACCCTGTATAGATCCCAAGAACATTCTCGTCAGGCTTGGCGAAACACTGAAGAAGCTCCAAATAGAATTCCATTCTGAGTTCGCTCGAGTAGACCCTCCACTTTGCTTCATTATTCTTGTATGGGTCCTTGTAGTACAGATTATCACCATCCAAATACTCTGGCTTAAATCTCTCACGGACGGAATTAGCGTGGGCGCTTCGCCTCTTAAAAAGAAAAACAAGTGGCACTGGTGCCATGTTCCCCCGCGTCGTGGAGTTATACAGACGCTCGCCCTTACAGGGAACGTATACGGACTGCAAACAGTCGTACTGCTGCAACTTAGAAGCAACGAACGTTGCAGCTACTTTCACGTTGTCTTCTCCCCGAAGATTCCAGACCCAAATATGAGCTTCCGTCGCTGCCGGGCGCAGCTGCGTAGCCAGGAATGTCAAAAACAGTTCCAGCTCTAGCACCTGTTTCGGGAGAAGAGGCTTTAGCGTCTCCCGGACGTTGAGTATTGCCAGGTTCAGATTTCGCTCCTGGTATTGATAATGGTTACTCGTTACTATTGCCCTCGCCACCACATTTAGGCCAGTCAACGACACTTGTCCTGAAGGCTCTGCAAGTCAATACTTACACTTCATAAACCTCTGGAACATCGTCAATTCGTCTTTAAACTTCTCCCCCATGGATTTGGCCTTTCTTAGCTTTGCCTCGTTTGTCAGCCGTTTTACAAAAAAAGACGGCTTTGGATTGGCAATAAGGAAGTCCCATGTCGAAGAGGTAAATAGGTGGCGCTTCTTCCACGATCTCCACTTGTCATCCACAACATCCCCTTGAGAGTCTCAGAACTGTAGAGCAGGCTTAATGTCCATGAGTTTGTCTATGACAACTTTTTTCTTCTTCCTTCGCTCTACCCAGGACTCCACGTTATGGTTATCTTGCACCAAATATTTCGGTTTGTGCACAGAAACCTTTGGGTAGTCACACTCACGACCCGGCGTCTTGTTCAGCAGGTGCATCGCAAGCCTCTCGAAGTCGTGGTCTGTGAAATGCCCCAAACGCTTGAAGAACTCCTTCTTCAAGGTAAAGTTACTGGATTTGAAAAATTTGCCCTCGTTGTACTTCTCGAAAGTGATGGGATCGATCAGCTCTCCCTCGCTGTGCTTCATGAGAAATTCTTTCCAGTGCTTCCAAAGACCGTCACGCAAAGTGATAATTTTGATCTTGATCTTCAAGTCATTAGCTCCCTTCACTGACTTGCCTTCATTTTCCGGATTGATGCTCTTAAAACGCTTGACGACGTGGTCAGTGAAAAGATGCACATCCAAAAGAAAGTCAGGGTCAACGATTCTCGAACCGAGGATAACAGTTCAAGAAACCACACAACCCTTATCTATCCAGTCCTTCTGAAAAAACAAGCATCCGACTACGCAATTCATCTATTATCTTCGGTTCGAGGATAACAGTGAGGGTCTAGGACGTACAGAATATTGGCAATCATTGTACACTGAGCCGTTCCTCCGATTAACGGGGTCCTCCGGAGCATTCGTAGGTCGCGAACGGTGAATCCATACGTTCCGCAAACCAAGCATCTGATTCCCCCATGTTGGTTGTTCATAAACGATGTGGTTCGTGACATTGTAAGAATCTGAGATCTCCACCAGCTTTGCGGCGTCCAGCGTCCACACGATCACGGCGTCCCAGGTTTGCAATTCCTCCTTCCGTTTTGCACCGCATCCTGCAATTTGGTATTCCTTGGAGACGGCAATACTGTGCTGTCCATTTATTATCATGAACTTGCCATCCTTTATGTCCTTCCAGTCCTTGGGAGGTGATTTCAAAAGCTCATTATTCTCATCACGTGGGTGAGGCACAAGTGCTGCCTTTGTGTAGGGTCGCCCAGATTCAGAAGCACTTTCCTCACACCCTTTAAAACTCTCTCCTCAATCCCACAAATTATATATTCGTCCTTCGCAGGAATACATTGGAAAATAGACACTGGAAACGGTGCCAGTCCGAGGACGTAGCATGACTTGTGATTATCCCAGAAGTTTTTTTGTAATTTCTCAAACTTATCCGCTTCCGCCAAGGGCATTTCCTCCTCGGGTGGTGTAGGTTCCACCGTTGTCAAGGCTAACCCTGAACTCCCAATTGTAGACCGGGTTCCAGCAGCTGCTCGTTTTCGGGATTTCTTCGGAGCAGCTTCTTTGCTAACCGCTGCAGTCACGCTCCGCTTCCGTGAATCTGGACGGTCATTCAGCTGATCACTTCCCTCCCCAGTCACGCTTCGGCGACGGGAATCTGATCTAGCATTTCCTTGGCCACTTCCTCCGCTGGCAGACACTCGTGCTGCAGACTGGCTACGATCTGGAGCGGCAGCCGGATTTTTCTTTGGCTTCTTCTTTAGACCGACGGTGGGAATCTTGTTCACATGCTTGTGAGCATATCGGTCTAAGGACACCCAGATTGCGTTCAGTCTTCTCGATGTAATTTTGGCGGTGCTGTCATGCCAGGGGACGTACTTTGCATCTTCGAACTCTCTAATAAGGTGCTGAGTTTTTGAGTCGTTGAGAGAAGCGACAAGAGCGTCCATGTCAAACTTTGGTCCATTATCGCTGATGTCTACAATGATGGAGTGGCTGTGCTTACCCTGGGATCCGTCGTCTTTAACCTCCCAAAGTACAATCACAATGTAGTTTGTCTGTACAGCCTCAATGACAGATATTTTCTCCTTCACATTCAACGCGAAGAAGCTTGTCTTGTCTTTTACTCGGTACCGAAGATAGACGTATTCCTGGAACTGAGAAATGCTGAATGTCCAAGCGTCAACATGCTTCTTGAATTTCCACAGCATTCCATACAACTCGTCCAGTTCGTCACCAACTAGTTTCTCACCGTCGGGTTCGATAAATGGCTCAAGGAATGGCTCAGCTAAGGAGTAGTTGTAGCCGTCTCCTGAATCCATTCCGGGATATCTGTTGAGATCAAGCAAGAAGTTAGGCTCTAATTGACTTATCTTCGGTTCGAGGATAAAGAAGAGGATATGTTCTGGCAGGATGTACAAGTCATTCTAATGGAAATATCGGACTTCTCCATACCTTGCTGACCAAGCTAATTTATGACTTCCGATGTGAAGTTCTGGTTGTGAATTTGTTTAGTTCTGTCACCTCTTATCGTCGGTCCGAGGATACTTGGAGACGGTTACATTCTTCATGGACTGAGTCTTGTCCAGTAAATTTAGTTAGTGCGAGCGGTATCCTGAGATTATGATTAAGACAATCTAGAATCATTTATGACAGCAGAAGTAACCTATGTACATTTCAGTGTTCTTTATAGTGAACTCGTTCTTTTGGTCTTTTCATTTTAATTTTCTTCTATAAATTTTAATGTTTATCACCGATCTGTTGCGAGATGTTACTCATGGAGTGTTGTTTCGAATAATTATCGTCCAGGCGAAGATACGTAATTTATCTTAAGTGGTTTGTGATTTTTTCTTGTTTTTGTTATGTCTGAGCTTCTTTGAGTTATCCTCGGGGCGGAGATAATTGTTATATATATTAATTCGTTTGTTACTGGTTCTTATTTCTGTATTGCGCTTTGTTTCATGACATTTTCTTTCTATCTCTTCTTATTCGTAGTTTGTGTTCTCTAGAATCTTTGGACCATGTTCATCTTTTATTTTATGGGTTAGAAATGTTATCGTTTTTTACTAGTTTTTGGTACGGGAGTATCTTCAGCTCGAGGATAATTATCGTAGAGCCGGACATAATTATCTTCGGGTCGAGGATATATTTTTATGAATGGTTGGCTTCGAATTTGAAGGCCTATTTTCCTCGTGTTGCCTTCTAGTATTCGAACTTCGTCAATAATGACTGTTAGCTTCGGTGCGAGGATACCGTGAATTGGACTTTGTTAAGGATTTGTTGGCCGTAAACCCTAATTCATTGTATAATTTGATCCTGCTTTTTCTAGATTGCTGGAAATGTATATGCTTTCAGGCCCCAAACCCTAAGTCTACCACAAAAGATTGCCGAACTTTGTAGAAGACATGCAATCACTGGAAGCAAGTAGACTCTAAACTGGCCTCCTAAATCCTAAACCCTCATACAATGCAAGAAGACCTGAATGCAAACACAAAAGCATTGGCCTTGAAAACCCCTAAATCCTCATACATTGCAGCAAGCCCCAAGTGCAAGCACTGAGGCATTAGACTCAAAACAAATCAAACACGCAATGAAAACAAACAACTACAACAAAAAATGACAAGATTCCGGGGTCAAAACTGAAGGAAGCAAGGATAAAACTGAAATTATGAGCACGAGACTCACCTGTACAACGGAAAATCACTTCAAAAACACGTACTCCAGACCTCCAGTGTACAGCAGAACTTCAAGCCGATGCAGGTTGTCAAGCAACGAAGATGAAGTGCAGGCCAAACCCTAAACTTCCAATTTCCTGAAAATACGGAATTTGACATTGTTAATTTCCAAAAGCAAAATTTGGCCAACCAGGGGCGACTCTACAAGCAGCCTCTATTAAAATAGCAATGGTTGATAATGCTTGAACGTGGCATATCACACCAACTGTGGATGCATATTCTTGTGCCAAGTCTGTGCTATTGAAACGATAAGATTCATGAATGCAAATTGATGGCATTCACGTCCATTAGAAGTACCCTACAAGACTCCAACGAGCAGACACCTCAAACCCAGTAACTCACAAGTACCTCACAATTTCAAATCAATTCTGTGCAATATTGAATTGAAAGTTAAAGGCAAAAATAGCTAGGGTTTAGGGTGAGGAAATACTCGAGCTCTCACGTACGCTGCACTTCACACCGACATCGACCTCTCCACTGCAGAACTTCTGCGACCTCCACTGCGCAGCTTTGGTGAGCTCCAAGCCAGAACTTCACGGCGAACTTCCCTGCTCTCCAATGCGATGATGAGTTCTCGCTCTGAAACTGAAGCCGCGCGATGAGTTCTCTCTGTCAAACTGAAGCTGTAAAACCTAAAACCTAACGCAATCAAGGAAAGAGAAGGGCAGACCAAGCATGGAAGAAGAAGAAGACCAGAGGCGGCGAGGCGTGGACACTCAACGGCGTGCGAAGAGAAGAAAAAATAAACGGCGAGCGAAGACGGAAGACAAAACAAATGCCGAGCGACAGACTGCGGAGTGAAGGGAGAGAGATGACCTCCCACACCTACGCCGAGCCGCCGAAACGCAACCGAAGCAAAGCCGAACCTAGCCGAGCCAAACCTACCTACCCACCCGAACCTACCCACCCAAGCCTACATTAGGCTCCTGAAGCGAAGTCGAAGGAAAGCCCACCCGAGTCTAAGGTAAACCCCCCCATTCCCGACCACTAACTCATTCTCGACCTATAGGTGCACGTATTCCTGACCACGCTTAGAATGTTTTCTTTTTTCATTTTCAAGGTTGGAACTAATAAATACATGACACATGTCCCAAGTTGTGGAAAAAAAGTAGGAAATAATGATTACGTAAATAGTTATTGAATGATCGAAATTAGAGAACTTCACACATTGGCCATGGGGCCGACGCAGTTTTTGCCTCCCGAAATAATCTGATAATTTAAATTCAAGCGATAAAATTATCAGATTTTTTGCAATCCATGACATTTCTATTTATGTACCTCTAAATAATATTTGTTTTCCCTTCACTACTGCAGATCATGTCGAAATTCCTTATTCAATTCGTTATAGGGGAGGGGATACCTTACCAGGGTTTGTTTCCCTTTTTTTTTGAAGTGGCAAAGTGGCAATATAGAATGTTGTAGTGGTGTTCCAAATTTCACAATTCATCCACGTATTGCATGGAAAATATCTCTTTAGTGTATATCACATGCCTATTACTCTATTTTCATCTAGAATTTGGCAATTTCATTCAATTTTTTTTTATTTCAAAGTTTTTTGGCAAAAAAATTCATAATTTCTTGCAATTTATTAGCCAAATTATTTTTTTCTAGTACAATCTAGCAACATGAAGCCAAAAAAAACCCCGTAGAGTCTACCCACCTTAGCAAACACCACAGTAGAATCTCCCCAAGACCTATTTCATCCAAATTTGACAACTTCATCTATATTTTTAATAGAAAAAGGAAAATTTTGGCACAAAAAAATTACTTACACGCATCAAGAAGTACACATCTGTTTTGAATGGTGCAACGTGGGCCAAAAGTGCCAAAACAAAAAGGCCTACTCAACACCTGTTTATAATTGGCACCATTTTTTTCTCTGATAATCTCCAAGTACTTTGAAATAAAGTACTACTATACCATTCGTTGTTGCCAACAACATACAATAACAATTTTAAAAAAATAAGTATTTTTCTATTTTTTAATTTCTTAAATTACTTAAACTAAAATCTATAACTTTTTTAGTCACCATAAATCCTAACATCAAGAAACAAAATGCATGCATCCCTCTTCCCTACTCTTAAATATGATTACTATTATTTGTCTTCTATGTTGTTGTCAAATCAAAACAACAACAAAAGTAAATCTTAATTTTATTTTTTATTTTATTTTGAAGTACTCAAATTGGAAACATTAACTTTCCCACCATAAGTCCAAATACCACAGAACAAAACTCAGGCATCCCCCTCGCCATTCTTAAATGTCTATTCTATTATTATGCTCTATATCATTGTAAAATACAAACCAATAGTAAAAGCATATTTTTTATTTTCTTATTTTTTTAATTTCAAAATACTCTAGTTGAAATCTTTAATCTTTGCACTATAAATCTAAGTATCCCAAATCCTTACACTTTAAACCCTAAACACGTTGTTTGTTTAGTTCATTAATACATGAACATGGAATTTTTTTATCCTCAGCAAAAGAATCTTTTTCTGGCATTCAAAGCAACTTCACAATTAAGGATCCGATATAGAACTAATTTTCAACATTTAAGCGTAAACAAGATTCTCGGTAGATATGAAATTCCTACTCTCTTAGTATTATTTTAGATCCATAAATTTGAGGCATAAACAAATGAAATCCAAAGAGTTTTATACTTTAAATACGGCTCCTCTAATGAACAATAGAAGCCCACATGATGTATTTATGTGAAAAGTAAGAAAAAAAACAAAGAAAACTAAATATTCTAGAACGAGAAATATTTCTGAGCACATTCAAATTCTGCTCTGTTCTTCCTGAACTCGAATCCAAATGAAAAAAAACTTAAAAGTTTTGCCAACGGTATACAAACCTCCTACATAAGGCCTTATACAATTCCTAATTATTTACAACTTGAGCATTCTTTTTACTCCTCCACTCGCCATTGAATTTCATGACATTTGGCTTGGAGTTCCACAAAATACAGTTCATGGTTTGGGGTTCATTTTTCTTTGTCTCACAAAAATAAGGGCAATAAATTAATCTCCAACTTGTAGATTTTCGAGGTTTCTATAGAGTTTGCCAGACTGACCCTTTAAAAAAAAATTCATTCATGTGGAGAAGAAAAATTAACCCCAAACCATGAACTGTATTTAGTGGAACTCGAAGCCAAATGTCATGAAATTCAATGGCGAGTGGAGGATTAAAAAAAAATATTCAAGTTGTAAATAATCTCCACTTGGAGAGTCCGTGTAGAGATTAATTTATTGCCCTTATTTTTGTGAGAGAAAGAAAAATAAACCCCAAACCATGAACTGTATTTAGTGGAACTCGAAGCCAAATGTCATGAAATTCAATGGCGAGTGGAGGATTAAAAAAATGTACAAGTTGTAAATAATCTCCACTTGGAGAGTCCATGTGGAGATTAATTTATTGCCCTTATTTTTGTGAGAGAAAGAAAAATGAACCCCAAACCATGAACTGTATTTAGTGGAACTCGAAGCCAAATGTCATGAAATTCAATGGCGAGTGGAGGATTAAAAAAAAATGTACAAGTTGTAAATAATCTCTACTTGGAGAGTCTATGTGGAGATTAATTTGTTGCCCTTATTTTTGTAGCACATAAAAAATTAACCCGAAACCATGAACTGTATTTAGTGGAACTCGAAGCCAAATGTCATGAAATTCAATGGCGAGTGGAGGATTAAAAAAAATGTTCAAGTTGTAAATAATCTCTACTTGGAGAGTCTATGTGGAGATTAATTTGTTGCCCTTATTTTTGTAGCACATAAAAAATTAACCCGAAACCATGAACTGTATTTAGTGGAACTCGAAGCCAAATGTCATGAAATTCAATGGCGAGTGGAGGATTAAAAAAATATACAAGTTGTAAATAATCTCCACTTGGAGAGTCCATGTGGAGATTAATTTATTGCCCTTATTTTTGTGAGAGAAAGAAAAATGAACCCCAAACCATGAACTGTATTTTGTGGAACTCCAAGCCAAATGTGATGAAATAAAATGGCGAGTAGAGGATTAAAAAAAAATGTACAAGTTGTAAATAATCTCCACTTGGAGAGTCCATGTGGAGATTAATTTATTGCCCTTATTTTTGTGAGAGAAAGAAAAATGAACCCCAAACCATGAACTGTATTTTGTGGAACTCCAAGCCAAATGTGATGAAATAAAATGGCGAGTAGAGGATTAAAAAAAAATGTACAAGTTGTAAATAATCTCCACTTGGAGAGTCCAAGTGGAGATTAATTTATTGCCCTTATTTTTATGCATGTAATTTAGAAACTATATGTAGGTATGGAATTCCAACCTTGCATGTAGGTATGAAATTCCGACCTTGACATTCGAATATATCCTAGTATGCAAAAAGTTTTGTTTTGCGGATGTTGTATTTATTCTTAGGATTCAGAACTCCACCAGTTTTTTCAATTCTTCTCTTTTATAAAGTTCATCTTCATGTGACATTAAAATAAAACGGGAACGAAAAGCGCGCTGTACTTTAATGGCTCAATTTTTAAATGTCATGGAATTTCATATGTGCATGTATGAAGTTTTATTTAGGAAGTTGTAATTATTCTTGTATTTTAGATTCCTATACTACTTTCAAATTGAGTTCCACAAAATATTGGTGGAAGTTGTAAATAATCCGCACGTGGAGAATCCATGTGCTAATTACATTGTCGCCCCTACTTTACGACAGACAACTAAAAACTAAAAAAAACGTAAAAGTACAAAATATTGGTGGAAGTTGTAAATAATCCGCACGTGGAGAATCCATGTGCTAATTACATTGTCGCCCCTACTTTACGACAGACAACTAAAAACTAAAAAAAACATAAAAGTTGTAAATGCTCCAAGGACTAATGATCTTTGAGTGTACTAAATTTGGTGCCCCATTTTCTTAAATATACTACGAGGAAGAAAAAAAAAAACATCTGCCACGCTCTGTAGTTTATGGGTTCCAATTATCAAATGTCATCAAATTGGTATCCAATAGAAGGAGGAAAAAAATGTAGAAGACAATTGTAAATGCTCATAGGACTTCTAATTTGCAAGTGTACTAAATTTAGTGCCCCATTTTCTTAAGTATTCTACGAGAATGGAAAAAAAAAAGGTCAGGCCCTGCAGTTTAAAGAACTAAATTCGCAAATGTCATGAAATTGGCATCCAAAAGAAAGAGGAAAAAAATGTACAAGTTGTAAATGCTCCCAAGACTACTAATTCGCGAGTGCACTAAATTTAGTGCCCCATTTTTTTAAGTATTCTACGGGAAAGAAGAAAAAAAAAAGGCCAGACTTTGTAGTTTAAAGAACTAAAATCGCAAATGTCATGAAATTGGAGTCAAGTTGAAGACATCAGAAGTTGTACAAATTGTAAATGCTTCAAAGATTACTGATTCATGTGTGCCCTATTTGTACTGCCCCCTTTTCTTACACACACTACAAAAAAGAAGAAACAGAACATTGGCCATTGAAATTGTTATTTTTTTAAACTCTTGAGGTCGAAGGTTCTAAAAGTCAAACACAATCATGGTTGTTTTATAAATTTGTCATTCACGTCACAAAAAAAAGGATTTCATGCAGAAGTTTAAAGTATTCTAGAATTTTACTGTCTTGGATTCTTCAACTTTAAATGCAAGTTCTTGTGAAGCTGTATTATTTATGATTTAATTGCATGTACCGGAAATTAACCCTTAAAGGACAAAGGGGTGACCCTTGAAATCACTGTTTTGCATTACCGCGAGTATAAAAGTCTTAAAAAATTGGAAAAGCACTTCCTGAAAGTGAACCTACTGTAGAAGACCTTCCCTTCTGAAAATAAACTTCAGAGGATGAGTAGTTGTACTTCTATTCACATGTGAAGATGCTATGTCATTCATTGGACGCCAAATGGCCTCCATATTGTTCAACAGTTAAAAACACCAAAAATTTATTTTGCAAAACATCTTGTTATTTTCGACTGGCAGACCTTCCACTTCAGATTTCTAAAGTTATGAATTATGTTGATTTTGAATTTCCTAAACCCTAAATCCTAGATCCTAAACCCTAAACCCTAAACCCTAAACCCTAAACCCTGGACCCTAGACCCTACACCCTGGACGTTGGACCCTAAACCCTTCGAACCCCTCTGAAATTCTTCGAAATTTGAATTTTTCTATAGGCGGCCTCTAGTTGCGCCGAACCTGGAAGAATCTTCGTAAAAGAGGTGTACAGAAGTGGCTCAAAAGTAGACTCCGGTGCACTTGGCAGGGAAGTCAACGAAGTTCGATTGTGGGCGGCAACTAAACTAAGCGGAATGTTGTTTTCAGGTGAGAAATAATGGAGGCGGAACTTTGTGAGCTCCCATTGCATGAAAAGCGCCTCTAAAATCAGGCGGACAACTTGAGTGTGACAGAAAAAGTTATCCGGAATGCCGGGCCTGGATACTTTTATCTGAAGAAATTTAAATTTTTTTCGCGCCATTGCTTTCCCGCCCTTCCTCCACTGGAGATTCCTCTCTCGTGAACTGGAACTTGACGTCGAGAGTTTTTGCTTGCCCCACGGACACCTTCAGTTGTTCTGTTGTCGCAAATGCTCTTGCTCTCTCCCACCCAGCGCTCGTCCGTGATCTTCCGCTCAGCTGTTTGATATCTTCTTTTGCGACTTGTCGGAGATGTAAATACTTGCATTGTTTCGTGGAATCGAGGGTGTTCATGTACGTGACTTGCTACTGTGCTATTACATGCTTACGCAGTGTGAGCAGCAAGGTCTTTGCTTGTCTTGGTTGTGTTAGAAAGGATTTTTTGTTGTGTAATTTTGTGTAGCACTCCGCTGAGACATAGAGGTTCTTCTGATTCTCGCTGTGATCGTTTGTGTCGCCTATTGATGTGACGTATAGGTGGTGGAGTATTGTATATTCCTGAAATACAGGGATTTTTTAAAATTACGCCGGAAATATCGGGACCCTGAACGTTGGAGACCCTGTTATTGTGTATGATTTATCTTTGACTCGAAGATAATATTTTGTTTGATGTGGTATGTCAGTGATTATCCTCGCCCCGAAGATAACCGTAGCCTTGAAATGACTTGTCTACCAGTGAAAAGTTGACCATTCACCTAGGTGTGCACTTATTTGTAAGGGTACATCACTGAATATCCTCGAGCCGAGGATGACCATGTACGTACAAGACAAATTTTTTCTCAAGTGACAGTGGACCACCTGATGGGAATGGTCTACTGTTTTGGAACATGTATTAGTTTATCTTCGGGCCGAAGATAAACGTGACGGTTGGATAGAACTTCTCTAATTTGTTTCTCTCCGTTATTAAGAACTCAGATACATTAGTATCTAATAATGACAATATTATCTTCGGTCCGAAGATAGCCATTTTGCGTTGACAATACTTTACTAGTGTCGGAATGTAACCCGTCATATGTCGTTGTCCTGTTTGTCTGATTATTTCATGGAGTTATCCTCAGGGCAAAGATAATTTTGAGAGCACATGGTGTCATGTTTTATGTCACTCCTAATCATTGGGACTTCGTGATTGCCAAAAATATCTGTACATTGTTTAAGCTTGTGCGTGACTAGTTTTTGACTATTTGTGAGTGAGATATTTTTTTGCATTTTTACTACATTTTAGAGTATTCGTCTTCTTTTGGATCCTTTTTCCAGTCGGCGAGGATGTTGTCGCCGAACCGAAACATGATCGTTTCTATCAATTGAGGGGAACGTAGTTCTTAATGTATAATGCGAATTAATCTGAGTAGTTTGTTATTTTGGTCGGAGATGTTCGGATCATTTCAAATCTGTATATTTAGGGTGGTAGAATCGCAGATTTAGTATATTTGTTCACTTTGTTCTTTTTTGTATATTTATCTTCGGGGTGAAGATAATGTGGTGACCTCTTTTATGATGTTTAGATGCTTCATGTGGGAATTGTGTGAAATTTTGATGAGATTGTATCGATTAGAGTTTTAGAGGCCGTCTTTATTATCCTCGGTGCAAAGATATGTTGGATATCTTTCTTGTGCTTACGGCTCATGTGGGCGTTTGCTTGTTGCTGTGCTTTTAGGATGGATATCCACGGTCCGGACGAGTTTGCCAACCCGGAGCTGGTATTGCCTGCTGGTGTCGCGGTCAGTGATGGTATTCCTCGTTCCGCTTGGAGCAGAAGATGTGTCACCCTAAGAAACGAAGCTGGAGATGACGTTGCAAAAGGCATCTGCCAGAGCGTCGATTCGGACCTCGTCATCGACATGGACGGGAAGCCGCTTGGTGATGATCGTGTCGCCGTTCAAATTGCGGAGTCTTTGTGCGAAGCTGAAGTCCCATCAAGTTGGATGTGGTCAGCTCACTCTTGGCACATTAAGCGAGTTTTCTTGAACAATGTCAGTCTCTATGATCATGATCAAACGCATATATACAACGAAGCTATGAAGGCCATGAGCCGTCGCGTTCGTGTTGGTGTGCGCTCGTATGAGAGCCCTCATGAGAGGCCGGATCCGGGCCTCCCTCCGAATAAGGAATCCCTTCTCTGTGCTCAAGCGATCATTGAAGTGTCCACCAAAACTTGCTGCGAAAAGAATTGCTTGCAGCCCTTTCCTCGTGGAGAAATTTAATCCATACGTTCTCAACTTCATGCAATTGACGGGGTGTATGCTCGTAAGAAGTGTCTTCTTGAAGTGCATAGGCAAATGCACAAAGACTCTGTTGGTAAAGAGTGGATAACCTTGAAAAGCACCGAGGTTTGTCTTGCTGCTTGGTGGACAATTCACGGGATTTCAAAAGCTACCTTCTACAGGTACAAGCATATGGCCAAATTTGGGAAGCAAGTAGAGGCGCACAGGAATTTGGGATCCAGGAAACCACGCACCCATACTGTACAAGCTGCAGCCACACTTCGGACGTTGGTTGCATGTGAAGCTGATAGAATGCCACACAAATCCAAAACGTTGGGTAGCGGGGAGAGAGTCCCCGCAATGGTGTTGCCGTCAGCATTTCGTTGGAGTGATCAATTGCCAAAAATCAATGAGGCCAATGTTGCTTTGAATTTGCCCCCCATTTCTTCTAGTGGATTGAGCAACATCAGGCGCGCTTCTTTCCTAGAGTATGCTGCGAAGGCTCTTGGGGATAATTTTTCGAGGTGTAATTTGTGTGATGAGTATAGACAACTAAGGAGCGCCTGCACACCGCTTTCTTCCTCACAGGACAAGTGGGGGAGAATTTTGGAAACTCACTTGTCGGGGCAAAGGGCCCACAGAGAATTGTATTATTCAAATCGGCATATTTCTGAGAAGTACCCTGAGAAGATGCTCACCATTATCCATGATAAAATGGATCACTCGAAGACTGCTTCTCCACATTTCTCTCACAAGACCAAAATGACGGACTCTTTCACTAAAATGCCTGTTGCTGTGACGGGTATGATTGCTCATGGTCATGGCGACGTTCGGTATGCCCACTACGGGCTGGAAACTTTTCCAACGGACTCAAATCACACCGTTGGGTCCATTGCAAGGTTGTTACGTGATCTTGAAGGGCCACCAAAGAATTCATCGCGCCAATTGCTTGTTGCGAAGGAGGACCAATCTGCATTGACAAAGGCTGTGTTGCAAGGCTCGGAGATGTGCTTGGACTCCCTTCTTCCTCCTCAAGCAAAACTGATCCCTGCTCAACCCCTGCCCCCAATATTGACTCTGCAGCTCGACAATGCAGCATCCGACAATAAGAATCGATGGGTTTTTGCTTTCTGCTCTCTTTTTGTTTACATAGGCATTTTTCGTGAGATATACATCAACTTTCTCATCGTTGGACACACTCATGAAGACATTGATGCTCTTTTTGGTCGATGGAGTACCATGTTGAAGATGAATAACTATCAAACTGTCCCGAAGCTCATGAAATCCTTCATGGACTGTGAAACCCATCCAGTCATTCCTCACTTCATTGAAGAAGTTCCTGATTTTAAGGGCTTTGTAGAAGGGTATCTGGGCCAAGGTGGGGACTTTTTGGAAGGTCATTCTATGGCCCAGCAGTTTAAGTTCTACAAGGATTCAAGTGGATGGCCATTGATGGAGTATAAGCATTTATGTACTGATAGGAATTGGCTACCAAAGGGCGGCAAAGGAATTTGCTTGTGGTCTGAGACTCGAGACGGCCAGCCAAAGGTGCTGAGCGGTGTTCCGCGACCTCTGCCTCCTCGTGAAATGAAATACCAGGATGATGTCAAAAAGGGTTTAAACGGTATCATTGCGCACTGGAGCACTATGGCGGACAATGATCAATCTGGAGAGTTCAGAAGGAAGAATGAATCTATAAATAGTTATTGGAAAGGTGTGAGAGCCGCTTTGGATGCACCTGTAGTTGCACGCGAGACATTGGAGGATGGATTTTGGCCGGCTTCTCGAATCACTGGTGAAAAAGAAGACACAATGGGACAAGATGGTGTAGTACAAGAAGAGTTTGCACAAGATCCACCCTTTGTAGGGCGAAGGCGTGACCGTCCACGTCCTTCTTTTCGTTTTGATCGTGATGTATTTGCTGGTTATTTTGTCATCGTGCGCCCTCATCGTAGTGACCCAAAGCCGTTTTGGCTTGCCAGAGCGCTAACAAATCCGAGTCCGGATCCAGAACATCTTAATTCGATACGGATCCAATATTGGAAGCCGGCCGATGAACATCGTCCCGATCCTCAGACATATGATGGATGGGAAACAAAAGCAGGAAATAGGTGGGTTGAGGACACTCCTATTTTATCAATCTGGTCAAGCACGAGCATTATCATGACAGCTTTCAAGGCGCGTGGGAAAAGGGGTGCTGATGATCAACCTCAAGTTCTTCCAGATGTCAAAATTCCCATAGCGCAGTTCGACATTATCAAGTCATTAGTGGCGGCGATTTTGGCTAAATCTAACAACGATGCATCCTCGACAGAAGAAGAAGAATAGTTTAGGTTTTTGTTTTTTGATTAATATTCTTGGTATTCAAATAGAATGCACTTCTGCATTTAGATGTATTCAGATGCTTTCAGGTTCATGTTGTGGCTTTTGAAGCTAACGATATTATTGCCATGTCACAATGTTCAAATTCTATTAATAGTATATATTATTTTATTTTTGTTTGCATTTTATGTAATGTATTTTCGCTTTGTTCCAATTGAATGGGTTTTTTTAAATTCAAATGTATTTTATGTTAAATATTTGAGAACACAAGTATTTACATTATTTATTGTTTCTACACAAGCAAGTCTCAGTTTAATAAAATGTCCTACTTTCAAACTTGTTGGTCTATTATATTTTTATGTTTTTTATTTTTTTTTAAATTCTAAATGTTCAAAGCGGGTTCTTACTACTTGGTTAGTTGATTTCTATGAGTAAAATATACAAAATAGTATTTTGACATTTCTAAGTCTCAATTTAATGGACCCTAAATTAACTCTAAATATAGAAAGAATTAAAATGAGACCCCAACTTGTCTCAATTTAACGAATAAGGCCTTTCTTAACCAAACTCAAATTTTAGCCGCGATCATTCTGATGTTTTCTGTTGGGTTGCTTCTCATTGTCTTGCTACTCAATGAAATACATCGATGTCGTAGGTGAAATGGAAAATTTCAGTGCACAAAACATTGGTCTAAGTTCTTGTCTGCACTTTAGGGATCATCTGAAAGCTCATCGATCATGCTTTGGTACCTCACTTTGGTACCTTGCTTTCGTACCTCGATGATCTTGCATGCTTTGGTACCTTGAGGTATGTTTGCGATGGATTCTAGATCCAAAGCAGAGTGTGATCATTTTTTTTTGTAATATAATGAAATGAGAACCAATACATCTAACTTATCCTTCCATAGTTCTTCTATTACAAGGACAACAGAGCCTCTGATAGTCAGTATCTGCTTAGTGTTTACCGTTATTTTGCAAAGAAAGAGAGTTTACAACCGATGCTAAAATAATGATAACAAGTCTTGCATGTTCTATAACAAGCTTCATATTCTCACTTGCCTATCTCTGACCAGGGCCTGGAATCCTCAGGCGGTGACTTGTGAAATCAATCGCTCCCCTTCAATGGATCAAATGAATCCCCTTCTATTGCAAAAAAGAAAAAAAAAAGGAGAAAACAAAAAGCGAGGAGTGCCCACCATGGCACACAATCATTTGAGCAAGAAGATGGCTGCACGAGAGGGCCCATGGCAACAAGAGCAGCAACACATCCTGACACCGAATTCAAGCAAAAGGAACTCAAAAGCCCCTACAATTTTCGAAGTTGCTACAGTTGAATGAAATTTCAACGCCCGGTGCCGAAATCCGCGGAGCGGATGTCTTTTTGTTAGAAGTGTAATTTCTCCTTCGCTCGGTAAGTGTCAATGCTGGGGGGCTCCCAATTTCGGGGAAAGCAAAAGAAAACCCCCGAGTGAACGTTAATAATGTTATGATGACAAAAATCTTACGAGGGTTGACAAGGTTCTTATAAGGTTGACAAAATTCTTACAAGAGTTGAAAAAATTCTTACAAGGGTTGAAAATTACATGACAAGAGGTTGACAAGGCCAACAAATATCTTGGTAAATTGGGGGGGAAGTCAAACCCCAAAGGACAAGGCGTAAATCCTAGTACGTGGATGAGAAATTCAAATTAGGATAGAATTAGGTAGGTAGGAAGAGAGGAGAAGGGTGCCCTTGAAAAGTATAAAAGGGCACTCGCTTTCCTCTCACAACACCTCCATTTGTCTACGTGGGTTTGTTGGGCCAATTTATATTGGAATTTCTTGGTATTTTAGCCAGGAAACCTTGACGGTGTTTTGGGGACCTTTGTGTTGCTTTTGTTGTTAGTTTTGTAGCTTTTTCAGAGTCTTTGAAGAGATTTTGGATTGAAACCAAAACTCTAAAGTCCGGTCAACGAGCTAGTCTTGGTAATAGTTGGTTTGTAGCCTTTAAGAGTCTTTGAAGAGATTTTGGGTTGGAACCAAAACTCTCATGATCCACGTGTCCTTTGCCCTTACTCAACTTGTATTCCAAATCACATGTTCGTAATAAAGTCAAGGCTAGGGAGTGAAGAATAGTTGTGGTGTCTCAAAAAACCTATACCCTCACAATAGGGTTGAATACCCAACTTTGCTACAAACAAGTCTTAGGTCTCCACGTTAAGTCCGGGAATTAAATTAGTTAGTTTTTGAATATCCACGTTGATGGGAAGTCGTTAGTTTCTAAATATCCAGTACCAAGTACTTAAAGTGAGTCAAATAGTAATAGCCACGGGGCCCAAATACCCCCGGAAAAGACCAAAGAGGAGTCAATTTTTGTCAGCAAGCACCCCGCTAGCACCCCGACCAACAACCCTAGCAGCAGCAGGCCGTGCAGCAGTGGTGGGCCAGGTATTAGCGGCGTTCGGGCTGGGTCTCAGCAGCATTTGGCTGGCCCCAGGCAACGGTAATTAGAAGGGGGTTAGGAACTATCACAAAATAAAAGAGGGGATTAATTGAGAGAAGAGTTAGGAAAAAATAGGAGTAGTTGGAAGATAAGCGGAGGGAATTAAGCAAAGCAAGGTGGAGGGATTCACTAGCCGAAGGTATAGTAGGAAACATGTATTTGGGTAGGAGGAAGAAGTAGTGTGAGTTGGAACCAAGCAACTTCAATCTTTCTTTCTTAAAGCAAACTTTCTCAATTCATCCTTACACAACCCAACTCTCAAGCGCCAAGAAGAATGGGGAGAGGAAGGGAAAGAAGGGTTTAGATAGGAGAGAGCAAGGAAAAAATTGGTTCATTTGGTCCATTAAAATCTAGGATTAGAGCGTCCTTGGGCGGCTCAACCACCATGCATCATTAGTTTTGAAATTGCGTAAGGGCACTTGGTTCCCTTGGGCTTAGGGACTGTTGACCGCGGGGGACTGATTGACTTGCATCATTGGCATCCTTGAAATTCTACAGGCATTTGGTTCCTGTTTTGTACGAAACTCAAACAGGCGTAAAAGGAGGGAGAAAAAAATGGCGGACAAAGGGGGGAACCTCAACGACATCTTATGGGAATTTCAAACCAAGGTAGGACGCTATAAAATCCCTTACTTTAAGAAATTAGATTAAGAAGGCAAGTTAAAGAAATCAAGCAACAAGATAAATTAGATCAAGAAGTAATTTAGGAAATTAGATTAGAAAATAGAGTAGGAAGTAGCTCAGGAAATTAAATTTGGAAGATAAGTTAGGAAGCTAAATTAGAAAGTCAAATTAGAAAGATAAATTAGAAGGATGAATTAGGAAGATAAATTAGAAAGGTAGATGTGAGCGCTTTCATCCATCGACTTAGACCCTTTTATTATTCCAATTTACTTTGAATTTTGGACTCTGACTTTAGACTACCAACTTCTACCTAAATTCTAAGTTTGAACTTGTATGGATGATTTTCACCTGACTTCATCTATATTTTGATCCAAAATTCATTTGTAGTTACTCCTAGATGGTCAAGTGTTTTTTAAAGTTCAACTAGTTCTGGACTTCTCTAAGTTCCTTCTGAATCCAATTTTTTCTTTGATTACCTTTTGGATTAGTTGTTTTAACCTTATCCTACTTATGTAGTTTGGTGTTACTCGTAGTAATTTATTAATTTTAGGACCTTGTTAATTTTTCCTTGTAGGTAATAATCTAAGTTTTCTAAAATGCTAAAACACGTGCTAATTGGGTCTTCCTACTAGGAGTTATTGATGGATGAAGTTTTATCACTAATCGGTGCTTAAAACTTCATCCGTTGATTTCTACTAGTCTTAATTCCAAAACTAACTTCTAATTTCATTTTTATGTTTCAAATTATTTCTATTTATTAATTTCCTAATTTTGTTCTTCTTGGTTACTTCTAAATTTTTTTCATCTAATTTAGGTGGTATACTTCATCGTTTTATTTCTTACTCGTTTTAGCTCTATTTTTTAAGTGTTATATGTTTTTGGAAACTTTTTATCCTAATCCAGAGATTTCTATAGATAAACTCGTAAAAAAACTAATTTTGACCCTCTGAATTGGACTTGAAGTTTGGCTAAGTGTTTTAAAAGTTAATTAAAACAATTTAAAAGCAAAAGGAAGAATTAGTATCATACCTCAAGACGGGTGTCATTTGCTATATTGTGGAATGCTTCTTCCAAGTATTCCTTGTCTGCTATGGTTGATGTTGTGTTGTAGATTTGCTCACCGCTTTAAAATGCGATTTTAATACAAAGTTTGGGAAGTTTGAACTCCTACAAGCCAACAATTGGGGTTTCTGCTATTTCTTTGATACTATGAGGAAAGTGAAACCTATCTTTGAGAATGGACTTAGGACTTCAATGGTGTTCCCTTGAACCAATTTTAGCCATAAGATGTCACATACACCGTAAGTTTGGGCTATTTGGCCAAATTAGCCATAACGCTATTATTTACCTAAATTTCTGTGGTTTAACCTATGTACAAATGGGAATGGGGATATTTTGGGGAAAACAATCTATAAGGGATCAAATGCTATATTGGTATGTGACATACCTATTTTGATTTTACACTCTTTGGAGGACTTTTTGTATATAAAACTACACTCAAACTTGTGAAAAAAGAAAAAAAGAAAATCATGAGTTCCAAGTGACAAATTGGGAGCTCACAATAGATTAAAAAGATAAATTAGAAGGATAATTAGAAGGATAAAGTAGGAAGATAAATTAGGAAGATAAATTAGGAAAATAAACTAGGAAGATAAATTAGAGAGACAAATTAGAAAGATAAACTAGAGGGATAACTTAGGAAGATAAATTAGGAAATTAAATTAGAGAGACAAATTAGAGAGATAAACTAGAGGAGTAATTTAGGAAGATAAAATAGGAAGATAAATTAAAAAGATAAATTAGAAAGATAAGTTAGGAAGTAGAGGGGTAAATTAGAAGGATAAGATTAGATTGATAAAATAGGAAGATAAATTAGAAAATCAAGGTAGGAACTAAATTAAGAAGTTAAGAACCAACTCAAGTTAGAAATTAAGTTAGGGTCTAGTTACGACCCAACCACTCGTTAATCAAACTACATCTTTGCGCATTAGTATAAGTGTGGCCATTTGGCCAATCAAAGGTATTTAGAAAATCAGAAAAGAAGATCCATTGCTTAAAAGGCACAATAGACCAACATTAGGCACCCATGTAGAGTAGGAATTCAACACTAAACAAGAACCTGGTTGAATGTATACATCTAATTACCAAAGGTGGGTAATTAAACGCCCACACACGCATTTGGCATGGATCTAAAACTTCAATTGCCAATGGGCAGACCCCAAAGAGCTTTCAAAGCTGCTCGGTACCCCATTCGGGTTGGAGCTAGAGACAAAAGACATGGATGCATTATTATTTCACAAAATCCAAAAAAAAATTAATTTCTAGGTTTTTGCATACTTAACCTTTACAGGACGGGTGGTTATTATTAACTCGGTTCTTCTATCTTCCCTTTGATTCTTTATTTTTATTTGAGGGGGCTCATTGGAAGTGATACGCAAGATCCGCGCTGCACTCTGTAATTTCAAGTGGTCTAGATCAGAGCATACTTACAGGGCTAGGGTATCTTGGGAGGATTGTTGTTTCAGCAAAAAACAGGGAAGCTTCGATTTGATAGATCCGGAGGAAGCTCTGAGTGTGTTGACAGCAAAATGGGTGCTCAAGGCGACTTCACTAGGTAACTCAAACTTACAAATTTTATTTAGATTCCGCCTGCTTCAACTCCGCCTAGCTGGTAAGGGAAAATGGCCTAAAGAAAACAACTTGTTTCTGGTAAACAAATTCTCAGCACAAAGAAGTAGTTGGATGTGGAACAGGATTGTCAAAGCATGGCGCAAACTAGGTCCAAAAATTTCATGCGCTCCACCAGCCACCGGTGATGAAATGTTCACGACAAATCTCTAGTGGACTGCTCAATTTATTGGGCACTCCAGGTTCAGTTTCTCCAAGCAAAGGGCCGCAGTATGCATGACAAAAGGTTTACAACAAGTTGGAGACCTATGGGATCAACGCACTGAAGTCTTTTGCAGTTGGATAGAGGTCCAATCAAGCTTTGACTTACACGCGACGAAAAGGCCACAATACCAGAAGATAATTGAGGCAGTTCCTCTTCAATGGAGACACATGCTAACAATGTCAAAGCACATCACCAAGAACAAAGACTTCATGGGTCTATTTGAAGACCCGGAGAATACGCTCCCTACACTCATAGTGCAATGTACGGATCAGTTCTAGCCTTGCCTAACAAGCCTGGTGGAGAAGTTATTTGTCCCGGGTCACCAGCCTAGCTTTGTAGGCCGAGGTACGAGAGGGGGATGCAAAATAATGCAACATATAGAGAACTATTACAGAGGGTGTGCGTTATGATTGTTCCTAGAAGCTCAAGCTTGGAGACCAGCTCTTTCCACCTCTTTGTAGGGGTGGTGAAAAACATGCTCTTCGATCCTAGAAGATGGCAGTGGCCAAATGGCAAGACATTGCACTAGTATACAACAAAAATGGGTTGAGCACTGATCAAGCCCCGACCCCAACTTAAACGATCAATTCTTAAGAAGTGGAAAGGTGTCCTGCCAATTAGTTACCAACCACAATGGATGGAGATTCGGTAGAATACCCTGCCTCAGAAGGAAGCCGGATACTTGTAGTTAGCAGTATACAAAGCGGTTGTTGTAAATAGTTGGCATGCACAAATATTCCTAGGTATAGATGATTCTTGTGTCTACTGTACAAGAGGACTTGAAGAGATGATACTCCACCGCTTCGTGGAATGCGAAGCAAGCCAACTGGTCTAGAGGTTTGCAATCTCAATCCTCTACCTTTCACAAGCAGTTCTGAAGGTGAATGATAAGTGGCCAAACTTAACGTGGCAGTAGTGTTTGTTGGGATCGTGTCTCCTGAAGAAACTCCGGCCTAGAACGGTGATTTGGTCCCTACTTAGAAGATCAGTAGTTTGGTTTTGCTGGCTCTATAGGAATACACGAGTCTTTAGCCAAATTTAGTGGCCTCAAGCCAAGCTCAACCAGCTGATCTAAGAGGCTATGGTGGATCACAGCCGGACAGCCTAGCTTTGCACTACCAAGTTGTGCGATAGATATCCCGCTAAGTCAGAGAAGTTTCATCGGAAATTTGACAAAGTATGGTTACAAGTTCCCTTCTTTGGTTCCAGGCCATTGAGTGGAACTTACAAAAACCTCCTTGTAGGAAATTCGAGTAAGGTCTGGTGGTTATTTTGAAGTGGGAGGGAGGTTCTTTTATTATTGTCTCCAGGGCTAAGCCCTTGGCTTTCCGTTGTTTGTTCTTAGTATTTTTCTGGAATAAATTCCGGGTTTTAAAAAAAAAATTCCATTTTACAACCAAAGCAAACTTCAGAGCCCTTCTTAATTAAAAAAAACATATAATAATAATAAGTGATTGACAAATGAATCAACTAAAATCAATTAAATTTTATAACATATTCACATATACTGTAAATGAATACCAACAAATGCATACAAAACCTAAAACACATCATCCATTTTGAAAATGAAATTGGATGAAATTAAGTGCAAAACACTTAAACACTCATACAATTGGACGTCACTTGTTGCGTATCTAACACAAATTTGAGCATAACTTTTAGGAAATTTTTTTGTACCTAAAATTTATACTAGAGGTGAATCCGTGAATAGTACATTGCCTAAATCAATACACAAATTTGTATAATTTCCAAAAAATTAACCACATATTATTCAATTTCTTTAATTTATTACACTTTAGGTTTTAGGGGATTTTAATACTATGGTCAATTTCATTAAAATGGCGGTATTCCATTATAATGGCACAACATTCTATTAAAATGGCACTGAATTTGTCAAAGATAACACTGCATTCCATTAAAATGGCATAGAATGTGTTACAAATGGCAAAATAATACCGCCATTTTAACAAAATTGACCATTACTGTGATGAATCTAAAATGAAGAAAACTTCAAAGCCAATTACTATTTTAAATTCACAACTATTTATCAAATGGATTCTTCAAGAAAAATGAAAAATCCTTATCTTCCTCATAGATGCAAAGAAGGCTTTGTTGTGCACTCATTTCTTGACATCCAAAAATACCTTTTGTCAAGTTCGTTGGTGAAATCTCATCTCAAAATGATTTTTTTTTAAATGAAAAAATTGAATGCTTTCACTATTTCTTAGCAAGTTACATAAAATAACATCTGTTTTTATGAAAATTTTCATTAGGCACAACTTTGGGAATAAATTTATTTTAGGCCTCAATTTTTGGGAAAACATTATTTGCACTTTGCAGTCTTCCACTAATTTTTCATTTTTTTTTTTTCATATTTTTTCCAAAAACTTGTAGATTTGAGAGTACTAGTCCAGTAGTCCCCAAATGCAATATAATCAGTAAGCGTTTAATGCTTTCACACAACAATGCTTACATGTGAAGATCAAATGAAAGCAAAGCCATCAAACAGCATTAAATTTGCATTATCATCATCCTCAAACCAAAGCCATCAAACAGCATTGATTATGCATTGTCATCATCCTCAAACAACTCTCGTAACTTTGCATCACAATCAAGATCCTCTTCAGTACAATTAATCATCCTCACTTTAACCAAATTTTAGCAAGCCTCAGGTGTTTGCCTCCTTGGCTTTTAGCTTGGAAGCTCTGCTCAAATGGTTTGGTTGGGCCTCACTTTTCCAACCTTGCACGATCATCTCTGCACGATCTCCTAAAGCTTTCCAGGATTCAAACAGCACGAATGCAAGTGTTCTCAAAGAGCGCCAATGGTCAAGTGCAAGTTGAATACGAGTCACATTTTTTTTGTATCCACGATAGAAATGCTTGTAACTTGTGCCAAATCATTTTCTCATTACTTCAAAGTTCCAAAAGCTCCATTACATCATCACCATACAGGTGAAGAATGTCACTTCTATAACTTATACTCGTATGTAACTATACAAGACAGTTTTCCAGCTTCCATATCCGGCCCAACTTCTAGACCTCCAATGCCATGTTCCAGATGCAACGTAAACCGAACTGTAAGTAAAATGAGATCATTTTGGTCAAGTCTAAACTGTACGTGACATTGTAGATCTAAGAGCCAGGCCAGAGATGGACTATCACTTCATTTTGGTGCAGGTTGCCGATTTGCTGAAGAATACTCGGTCACCGTATCGTATATTTCATATGCGGCCATGTACGTCCATCTGTGCACAATAAGTGCGCCGGGACGTTATTCAAACTAAGGAACCTGGGCCGGAACGTTATCAATATAGGTGAAAGATGCCACTTATATATAACTTACATATAACTATATAAGATAGTTTCCAGCTTCCATATCCGGCCCAGCTTCTAGATCTCCAATGCCATGTTCCAGATGCAACATAAACCGAACTGTAAGCAAAATGAGATCATTTGGGTCAAGTCTAAACTGTACATGACATTGTAGATCTAAGAGCCAGGCCAGAGATGAACTATCACTTCATTTTGCTGCAAGTTGCCGATTTGCCGATTTGCCAAAGAACACTCGGTCCCCGCATTGTATATTTTCATATGTGTCCATGTCCGTCCATCTGTGCACAGTAAGAGTGCCGGGACGTTACTCAAAAGGGAACCTGGGCCGGAACGTTATTAATACAGGTGAAGAATGTCACTTATATATAACTATAAGACAGTTTTCCAGCTTCCATATCCGGCCCAGCTTCTAGACCTCCAATGCCACGTCCAGATTCAACGCAAACCAAACTGTAAGTAAAATGAGATCATTTAAGTGAAGTCTACATTGTACGTGGCATTGTAGATCTAAGAGCCAGGCCAGAGATGGACTATCACTTCATTTTGCTGCAGGTTCAACTTGCTGAAGTATACTCCCCGCATTGTATATTCCCATATGCGTCCATGTACGTCCATCTGTGCAGTAAGAGTGCCGGATCGTCATTCAAAGGCACTCTTTAAGATCCAACGGTATCCCATTATAACAATCTCAAAATGATCAAATTATCGGAGTAAACTACATCTGTGCCAGTGTATAAGAACTGTACGTTTCAAACTTTAATTGAAATTCACTCTACTAGCACACGATTGTGGGGAAATAGGCCGGCACATGGCTAATAGGGTGTCCAATCTGATTATCATTTCAACCCATCCCTGAATATGAAACTTCAGTGCAACCAAGAAACAGAAGGGCAGTAAATAAATTACAACATAGCAGTCTGAAGAAGAATCATCTACACAGCATTTAATGCATAACGTCACATTTCAAAAACATAAATATATAGCATTTTGTGTATAACGTTTCAAGCATATGAAAAACATAAAAGAGAACCATCTGCTGTAGTACCTGCAGGTGCACAATTGTTGTTGATGACGTACTCCAACAGTAGCATATACATGGCATCAACCTTCTCTCTTTCAACGAGTGCCTGTACAAAGAATTGCATCAATCACAAACCTGCACTTTACATTACGTTATTGAAAATTAAAGAGTAGGACTCCGAAGCTAGGGCCTGGGACCCAGGAACATTGGGACCGAAATATCTAAGATTCTCACATAAATCTTTCCTCATGCATGCTTCGATTCATTCAACCTCCTGGGAGCTTAAGTAGTGATATATTGCTGATCTTCCGGAAACAAATTTGCAAACATGTGTAAGTCGAACTGACATCTTTGATTTCTGAACATGAACATCTGACGAGTTCCAACTAACAAGAAAGACCTGTCTACAATCCAGCACCACCAGAACCGACTACTAGCTTGTACCTCCACATTCTACTCTGAATATTTTCGAACTCTGAAACAGAAAAGCAAACCCTAATTTAGAGAAGGGTTCATACATACAAGGGTTAGACAACTAAGACAAGGGTTCATGCTTACAAGCCACGATTTTGCACTTACCTGTGGACAGCAACTAGAATCTGTACACCAGCGAGGACGCTATCTCCAGATACAAGTTAACAACGCTAGTACTACCTACAGATCGATGCTGTTTATTGTTCACCATACTTATCTTGGTAAATGATCAGGGGCTGAATGTTGACACTGTGCCACTCGAAAAGAAGCCTGTTGAAATCAAAACGATCGCAAGGAACGGTCGGTCGGTGGGTCGCAACCACTGGCGGTCCAATAGCAAGCATCCGCGGATCGAAAGTTGGCTGGAAGTTAATTAAGAAGAAGTTGAAGTAGAAAGTCGTGAAAACTCGCACGTACTGATCAAACTGACTCATCTATACAGCAAACTCGCTCGCTCGCTCTGTTTGGCCTCGCCGTCGTTGCAGGCTCAAGGCTTATACACAGAGATGAGGTACTGCGCGCACGGACCCAACCTATCCCAATTCCACTGTATCGACCGGCACCCTCTCAGTCTGGCCAAACGCGACTTTCCGGGGGTGATGAACGAAGAAACAAGAAAAGCTTAGCTAGCCTCCATCCCATCCATAGTAATCGGTACCAACAACTCAACAAGAGCTCAAACCATTTCATTGTTTCCAACCAGTTTTATCATGCACCTCCACAAACTAGTAACGGTCGCTGCATCCAAAGCTTAACGTACCTAAGGAACGAAAGACCTTTCAACTTACAGTCTTGGAACGCGTCTTAATTGAATTCAACATTTGATTATGAAGGAGTTCTCTTCCTTGTTGCGAAACAGACAAACGAATGAAGTGAACCCTCCACGCAAACGCCAAAGAACTGCGAAGGAACAGACACAGACATGAAGCGCCAACTTGAGTGAAACTCCAACTAGTGACCCCGACCCACAGGGCATTTACCTTTAGCCATCCAGGACCAGCTGGGTAACCGCCAAATTAAAAACATGATGTAAAAAAAGCAAATAGGCAGCTAGCACTAACTTGCTACGCACAAAATATCAGCCAAGCTCGATCTGACATTCATTTGTCCGCGCGCAAGCTTCTCTCTCGAGCCACGGGCGTCAGTGTCGGATCGATCGGAACCCACGCGGACCAGGAGCTTACTTGCTAATCTTGCTTAACTTCTCTTTCGGAGAAAATATCGGAGCTTCACGCACTCCTGGAGGTTGCAGAACTCGATCGATGCATGAAGTTGGTGAAGACGGACCACCCAACAAGCTAGCTAGAGCATGCACTTGCGCGTAAGCTTGAGCTCCCAGTGAAGAACTCGAAGCTGCGCAAGCTTGAAACAAAGGCCTGCAGAAGGCGGGATGTTGGTAAAGGAAGAGCGGCAGGGTGGGGTAGCCGGTCACATGCCCCGGCTTGGAATTGTTGGGAATTCTATATTGTATTCCGTATATATAGCAAAGCGAACCGCCTTACTCAGTTGGGCTCAGATCTACTGATCTTTTCTCCTGGCTTACTACTTGGCTTCTACTGTAACGTACTCACATGTCAAGATGTCAAGCTCCTGCCTGCCTACAAATTCACTTACATGTCAAGTTCCTGCCTACTCACTCACTGAATGCAGGAGAATATCAGATTTTATTATTATATGCGTAGTATACTTGAGTATCAAGCTCTTTGTGTTTGAGGATTCTTGTCTTTTCTGTTGGTGAACTTAAATTGCTTGTTTTGATGATATCATTGGGACACAGGTTGAGGGGGGAGTGCCAGGTGTAGCCTAGTTATTGGTTGGAGTGGGCGTTGTTATTGAAGGCACATTGCGCAGGCTTTAGAAATATAACTCATTTTTTTGTGGTGGATTCAAATGTTGGTTGGAGTGTGTGGAAGAAGTTGATATTGCATGAAATTAAAGTGACTAATACTGACTATGAGTTGAAAATGACATCGTGCTATTGTAACTCTGTATTCTTACAAAGATAGTACAATAGAATGATGGCATTTTCAAATCATAATTACTTTAATATCAAATGACACCAAGAGTACTACTTCATTATTGTTTTGCTTAGGGGGGGAGTGCCATGTGTCACTTAGATATTGGTTGAAGTGGGCATAGTTATTGAAGACACATTGTATAGGCTCAAGAAATATAATTCATTCTTTTGTGGAAAATTCAAATGTTGATTGGAGTGTGTGGAAAAGTTGATATTGCATGAAAATAAAGTAACTAATACTGACTATGAGTTGAAAACAAAAGCATGCTATTGTTAACTCTATAATCTAACTAAGCTAGTCACAATAGAATGGTGGCATTTTCAGTTCATAATTAGTTACTTTAATATGAAGTGACACCCAAAGTTTTCATTGCTTAATTATTGTTGGTGGTGATGTAAGGTAGGGATTTCCTAAAATGCCACTTTTTATTGCAGATTATAGTTATTATTATTAGATTTGTCAAATTTTTATATTTTCATGTTGGCAACTGAAAAAAGATTTCAATACAATGTCAAACTACCCCAATTCTAAGAAAATTGAGAGAATTACTCTTTCAAATTTGTATTTGAGACATGCATCTCCTCTGCATCTCAAAGACTCAAACTACTACTATTTTTTACTTTAGAGACTTTAGATTTATTTTTATTTTTTTTAGAGTTTTTTGTATAGCTCCTATTAGAAATTCAATTGGTAATAATTACTACCTGCATGTCAAGGTTTATTTAGTGCAATTACAATAAACACTACAAAATTTATAAGCTTTTTTGTTTGGTAAACAAACTTAGAGAATCTAATAAGCAATGAAGAGATTTTGCTTATTCAATTTCAGTAGGTTAAATTTGATTTTATAGGTGTATATGCACATAAAGCTTTGTATCATTCTTATTTATTGAGGAAAAGATAGATATAATAAGTTTTGTTTTGCAAACAATCATGGCATTGTTTTACAAAAATAATATTTGATGTTTCTATTTAAACTCAATTTATAATATTATTAGTGAAAAAAAATGTAGAATGTAGATTGCCTATTATAACATTCTCACTAATTTTGACCTCGCAAATTATAAGATTATAGTGCTTGAAATTAAAAGGAGCTTTTTGGCCTTATCTTTGACAAAAGTAATAAACTTTGACTCTTTATAGAGTGAGGTTTTTGCACCAAATATAACAATTTTTGACAATTTGATCTTCTATCATGTTACTTAAATGATTGCCAAATTTTAGAAAAAAAAAAGCCTAAGCTACTAAGCTAATCCCAAAACTTTGGAAAGCGTAAATTTTGATTTGAACATCCAATTGGTTAAGTTATAGAACTCCCACACATCCATGCCTTATATCAAAATATTGAAAAGATCCATTGAAATATGACCTTCTTAGAACTTGCCCAAATTTCAAAATTGTACATTTTACTATCAATTGTCCTCTTAATTAGAGGGTTTTTAGTACAATTGATACAAGAATAATTTTAATTTGTAGTGAATTAAAATAATTTAATTTTGAGAAAGTATTGTGACACCTATGACCCATCAATAAGATAAATCAAGTTAGCCCTTAGACCTAAAATGTCATAGTAGAAAAATACCCTTTGGTATCTATTGTTGTCACTTTGTATCTTATTATTGGTTTCTACTCAATAGTGTCTAGACATCAAATCTAAATCTAAATATTAATTTGTAGAAAACGCCTCATCTCTTTTGTATCTAGTTCATTTGTAAATAAAGGCATCTTTGTCTAAACATACATATAAAGCCATAGAAGTTGTTCATGTTGGTAAATCATTGTTGACAAAGAAGTGTGTACAATTGTTCTACTCTTAGGGCAATATTACCATTTGACAATTATGTAGCATTTTGTATCTATGATCATTTGTCTTCTTTAACTTTGCACCTTCTCTTTACATTTGGATTGGCTTCACCAATGTTTAGAATTTTTTTGTGGAGCATTACGTCTTTGTATAGTATTTTGCATTGCTTAAGTTTAAAGAATCAATACATTCTTTATTAAGCTCACTCTTCAACTTGATTTTGAATTTTTTTTTTGCCTAGTTGTAAAACTCTTCAGCTTTAGTATAGAGCTTTTTCTACTGTTTTGGGGATTTCAAACCCCATTTGTTCAACAATATTTGAATCTTTTTTGTATTATCGGGTTGGATTTGAAGTAGTAGGTGATTGAAAACTAGAGATGAAGCTATTCTACAAAGAACTAGAGCCTCATGTGCAAGAAATACTTGTACTATTTTTTGTCACTCTACATATTGATTTGTAATCTGAACATAACTTTTGTATTTCGGATCCAAATGACTCAAGATTCATAGGTAAAGTACTTGTAATTATTATAAACCTAAACTAATTTTTTTACAAATTTAAAGAATGTTTTACTATCCAAAAATAGCCTCCAATTTTTGTTACACTTGCTAATTTGGAGGAATTTAGTACAATTTAGTATTTAGAAAAAAACAAATTTGGAGCTGAAATTTTGAAAGCATGGTATTTAAAAATTTAACAATAATTCCTTTGAACACTTGCAGCTATTGTTCAAAGGAATTCTTAAAATAATTAATTTCATGTTGTTTGGAAGTCTATAAAGTGAGATTTTTTTTACTTGCATTTTGAAACATGCAAAACATTATTTTGGTGGTTCTTTTGATGAATGACCATCTCTATGGAATTGTTATAAATGACTTAATTTTTTAATTTTTTAATTTTATTTTCATATATTTTACACATTAAAACATTAAAGTGCCTATTTTCTTGAGATTTAGTACTTTTTTACTTCTCTTACTTTAAAAAATTTTCTATGCTTTATCATCCTAGGATACAATCGGATTCTTAAAGGTATATACAATGGCCAAATTTTTTTAATTTATCAAAAATTATTTTTTAATTTTAAATTATTTTTTAATTTTAAAGTATTTTACAAAAATAAGCATGAATATTGTGATGCATTGAAGAAGGAGCATCTCAACCGCCTTTCTACCATTTTGGCCTTTTCCAATCTTTGTTTGGTCCCTACCAATCCCTATGCAATTCAAATTCCTAGGTGGCATTTTTTTTAATATAAATAGAATTATGTAAATTTTATGTTTGTAAATACATTTTTTATTAGAGCTGAAGAATTAGAGTATTCAAAAATTATCAAACACCGAGAAATTTTCTAATGGATTAAAGATGATTCTATCAAATGAAAAAATATAGATAGGGACATGGAATGGACTTAGAGTATCTATCTTCTTGATACAAGATTCTTATTGGTAAAATGACTACTGTTCATTTATTGGAATTACAAAATATTGCAAAGAGTAAAACTAAGACCATATATAGAGAGGTGAATACCAAATGACAAGAATGCTTTGTAAAAGAAACAAAATTTTGAACAAAGTTTTCTAAAAGAAAGATTTACCAAATAGTGTGGATATAATTATTGACGTCTTTCAATTATAAGTAGAACCAAAGTACACTAAGTATCAATGACGCAAGCGTGCAAGCCTTGAAATGTGAGCTTACGAACCTTGAACTTAGATTTAAGTAGGTACACTACAACCATTGGAGGTGCCTATAATATACGTATCTATTACATAGGTGCCTTATAACCATAGAAGATCCCTATAACATAAGCACCTACAATGTAAGTATCTATAAAATAGATATCCTATAACTATAAAGGGTGTTGATAACATAGGTGCCTAGGCTTCTAGGCTCAAGATCCTAGGCTTATATGCTAGCAAGTAGCAACCGTCCACTAAATAACTAGCTCAATTTATATAGCAGTTACAAGGACATAACACAAACCGTAAAGAAGTTAAAATGTTAATAGAATTTGTATTCCTTGGTACCTAATCATTACAACCTTTGGTATCTTGACAATATTCTTTGATTGCTAGTTCCTTTTGAAGGCATTATTTTTAATAGCTACTATTGTTATTTGATAGCTACCGATTTTCACTTGATAATGAGTGCTTGGATCATATCAAATATTGTAAGCCACACATTGTCTCTTTTGTATCTTGTTTTGTTTATTAATAAAGGCTTTTTCGTGTGAAGAATCATAATGAGGTTGTACATGTTGAAAAATCATTGGTAGCAAAGAAAGAGTTGTGTGCAATTAATCCACTAGTAGATAGAATATTTAATCTATAGATACTAGATGGTAAATTTCATTAAAATGGCGGCATTACGGAAATGTGGTACTTTTAGAGGTCAGACCGGTTGTTCTAAAATCTATACTCATGCCCTTGACGTTTCAGAACGGCCATTTTGAAATCTATATTAGTCCTAGATGGTTCAAAACAAACATTCTAGAAGTGGTGTATTTCATATGCCATTTTAATGAAATTTGCCATCTAGTTAGAAACTCTAAAAAGATCATGGAAAAAAATTAATATTTGATGAAGTATTTTGAAGGGAAAAAATCAATGGATTTGAAGCAATTGACATCTTGACATCTTGCAATTTAGGTATAAATTCATTTTAAAAATTTCAATATGAATTAGGAGTGAAGAGTCTAATAGTTAGGTAATTCAAGGCTCTAAATTAAGACCACTAAAGCAATTAGCTAGGATACTATTGCTAGTTGTTATGTCACTTATTAGCAAATTTTATGTGGAATTAAGACCAAAATAATATTTTTATTTATTTATTAATAAATGTTGTAATTTTTTTGTCAAAGTAGTATTAATTGTATAAAATGTACAACAATCAAATGTCTTTTAGATGTCAATATGAATTAAAAATTAGACTTTGAGTTAAATAGAAAATTCTATAGGAAACTACGACCAAAGTAATATGGTTTCATATACAAATTGATGATGTAATTATTTTTGTCAAGATGATATGATATAAAAAGTACTATACAACAATCTAAGTGTTTTTCTCATTTAGATTTCTTTTTTACTTCAATATAAATTAAAAACTTGACAGTTTTAATAGTTCATTCAAGATTGAAAATTAAGACCAATAAAGCATTTAATTAGAGTACTATTAGTACTAATAATTGTCTTGTCACTTATTAACAAATCATGTGCAAAATGAAGACCAAAGTAATATAAATCCATGTACCAGTTTATAGTGTAATTTGTTGGTCAATTCAATATGAAGTAAAATAGTACAACTTTCAAATCTCTCTTTGACGTCTACATGAGTTAAAAAGTTAGACAATCAACTCATTTAAGACTCAAAATTAAAACCAATAATCCTTTAATTAGCTAATGTATTATTTGTACCAATGGTACCAACAATTGCCTTGTCACTTATTAGCAAAATCTATATATGCTTGGACTTGAATCCAAAGTAATGTGCATCCATATCTTGGTAGATGACATAATTTTTGTGCCAACATAGAATATATCTACAATTAGCTATATATTATATTATTATACACTCCTATTCTTTATTACTATAAAGTACAATAAGCATTCTTTGCAAATGCTTGAAGTGTATTTATCATATTGTACATTGGAACATGAGGCAAAATCTTGATTCTTGTGAAGTTTTTGAGTTGTTTATAAGATACATGAACTACAGTAGTCATATAGGTTGCACAAGAATCTATAGCTTAGCAAATGAGATTACTCATTTTTGTTCAAAGAGTATTGAGTTGCAAGCTACACTTTTTAATAATATGCAAGGAATATAGTATTTTTAAAAATTTTAAGGACATTAAGTTTTAAATATTGTTTTCATTACTTACATGACAAATTAAAATCTAAATTTGAAATTTTATGTTAACCCCTTAAATCCCAAAGAGCCAAGTGGTCACTTTAATGGTTTACTTTTGAATAATATGAAATTGGTCCAAATCTAAAACTTCATGCAAATTAGTACCTAGATGTTAGAAATCTTATATTCCATCAAATGGCACAAATCTAATACAATTTCAAGCTGTACAAGATCTTCAAATACCACAATATATGCTAATAATACACTAATATATTACAGTAAATAATAATATTTGATAATATACTATTGTCTATTAAAGAAGTATGCAAATGTTACAAATATGCATTGTTTTCCAAAGATCACAATGTTGATGCTTAGATATTTGGATTGATCTTCCAATCTCATAATGACTAATAAGTGCATGAATCAATGCTAGTGGTGAATGATGAGTATTCTGAGCCTACATCCTAAATTTTTTTAGTTTGTATCTTCTATCTTTGAAATTCATCAAGATTTCAAGAAAAAATTGTATGTACTCCGTATACGGTACTAGCAATGTCTTGTTGAAAAAGTTATAATGTCTTACTTCATATTTTCATTTGCCTCACTAGAAAAAAATTGTTTTGATATTTATTATTTTTTCTAAACACAAAGGAATTATTGATGAGTATATAAACATTTCATTTGTATGCCTTGCAATACACAAAATTTGCTTTAAAGTTCAGTGCTAGTTGAGGAGATCACTATCAATTTTTTTTTAAACTATGTGAGTTAAAAAGATAGGATCCATTTAATTTGAAGGGAGAAATGAAAATATGAAATACATTTATAGTACACATAATTTAATTTCAACATTTGAAGTCATATGTGTAATGTATTAACCCCTAAAGGACCATGAGTGCAGATTTTGAACAATGAATGAACGGAAACATGTCCCAAACTCACCGAAATGCATTTTTTCATCCATCAATTTTCATTCAAGATTCTTATATTAGTTCTTTAACATTTTTACGGTTCAGATTATGAAGATTTTGCTTTGCAAATATTCTATAATTCTAAAGGTATCGGGAGGTCTAGCCTCAAAAAGTAACTTTTTTAGTTCAAAAAATGACCCTTCAAAAATGACTTGAATCAAATAATCAAATAAAAATCTTAAAAAATCACTATAATTAGAATTTGATATTTTAAACTCATAGGAAAAAAATATTTTAAAAATCATAAATATTCAATCTACAATTGATTTTAGAAGGAATTTCCAATTTTTGGCTTCAAATTTTATTGAAAAATATTGGTATGTGTTTTTGTTGATCTAACCGTATGGATGTGATCTATAAATAGCATTTTACAACTATTGTTTGAAAGTCATCATTAAAATATTCTTCTAAGTTGCATTTTATAATAGATCTTTGCAATTTTGGAAATCTAGACACCCCTTGAGTCCTTTAGAAGTTAAACAGTCTCATATTGAATGGAATGTTCACATGATAGTTTCAGTGGGAATTATGAATTGTTTAGTGGTTAAATTGATATTAATCCTAGAGGCTAAAGGGTATTTTGTAAGAGAAAAAGTTCAAAATTTCTAATTTTTTATGCATTGTCCAAAATAAAAAATGATTTTTTTTTAATCCAATTGTACAAAAAGTGTATTAAATAAGTAAGGCAATGTGTAAAAAAAATTTAGACCATTTTCCTATGTGGAAAGATTATAACATTTGAGGTGAACAAAAAAAAACTTTTTCATTTTTGCAAAATAAGGTCAACAAACTTTGAGCCTTCTTGGTATAAAAATTTTACTTTACACAAAAAATGAGGATTTTGACCATTCATAAGTATATGATGTTAGGTTCACCCCATTACAAAGTTCACAACCTGCGGATTGTTAACAATTATCATGTGGTTACTATTGTTTTGTGGGTGCGCAAGTTAATTTATGACTTATTGTATCATTACGGTGCATACGATTACTGAATGATAATCAATATTAACTATATGACTTTTATACGTTAATCACAAGTGCACAAAAGACACAAATTATGCACAAAAATTTATATTCTTTATCGTGCATTTTTTGTGCATTAAAGGATACTGAAAATCCATGATAATAATGTCATTTTTGTCATTACTGCAATAATGCTTATTAAATGGTATCAATGTTTGATTGTTGATCACCATTCTAATTAACAGTAATTTTTTTCTCAACTAAATTTTTTGCATTCTGTTTGTCAGCACTTGATTAGTATACATTCTAATAAATTCTAGTTTACATTTTAGTAATTGCACCAAATGATTGAACTAAATCCATCATTACTATAGGCCATCAAATTTTAGCTTGAACTAAATCCATTAGTAGGCTACCAAGATACTTGATAGCGTAGTGAAAGAATTATTTCATTGTAGCTTGAATTGATTCCATTAGTAGGCCACCAAGAAACTTGATAGCATAGTGAAGGAATCTCTTCATTGGCAATTGGTGAGAGTTGAAGGTGGAGAGGTCCTCTTTATATTAGAATCCACTCTATGAACACTCAAAAGATATGGGATAACTTGAAGATGAGAGCTTGACTTCTCATTGTCAACTTCAATTGTTTTGAAAATGTATAAATTGTGTTCAAAGTAGAAATTCAGACCTCAATTTGGCATAGTAGAGTATTTTTCTTTTAAACTTTGAACTAGTATAAGTTGGTAAATGAATCTAGTTTTCACCTCCAAAAATCCATTTGAGATTTAGAGCCTCCAGTCAAAAGTTATGGACAAAATTCAAAGGCAATGTTTGAAAATGTCAAAAAAATATCCCTTTTAACCCGTCTCTAAACTTTGTCCATAACTTTTGATTGAAGACTCTAAATCTCAACCAGATTTTGGAAATGAAAGCTATCTTAATTTACCAACTTTTTTTTGGTTCAAAGATTTTTGAAAAAAATTATTCTACTATGCCTAAACGAGGTTTGAATTTCTACTTGGAATACAATTCCTGCTTTTCAATTGACTTAGTATTGAAATTGTGGAAAAAAAAAATGCAATGTTAGTATGTACAATAACTATACACGGACATGATGTTGTGTGATTACTGCATTAACTTTATATGTCTTAGAAAAGCACTAATGTTGCACAAAGTTAGTCGCCCATCACTAAACCACTGAAGTCATACATATTTTGTCATGCATAGTTATCGTTGTCGTGATGTGAGCCGTCTACTAGTTAAATGAGGCATTCTTGTTTGTTAGAAAGGTGTTTTAGTATTGAGCCTTGTTGTGTTAGAAGCTTGTTGTGAGTTCAATTGTTAATGCTAGCCACCGGTTGATAACCGGTTGGTTAGTGTTTGTTACCTAGGTTAGTGGGATTAGGGTTAGGGCTAGCCGGCAGCTAGCCCCTTTGGAATTTGGGGTCTACTTGAGGCAAGGGCTGGTCCCTTGTTTTCTCTCTTATTTTTTTGTGTGTTGGAAGGTGTGGAAGGCATTTTGGGTGCTAGTTGTGTACTTGTTGAGGTCTGATATTAAATGGAGCATTGATTTGAGGAAGTTTTTGTGTTGCACTTTGGAGGAATGTTGGATGAATACAAGCTTTTGGATCTGAGTTCTTGAACACTTGATCTACAATGATGTCAAGTTTTAGATCTAGATCTATTATGGTAAAGTAGTTATGAAGCTTTGAAGTGGAGGTGTTTGGATTCAAAGGCAGCCAAGGAGGACATTTTTGAGGAGCTTCTTTATTATTGAGATCTTGTTCAATGGCAATGAAACTTTGAGGGTATCTTTTTTATCTTATCTTCTAGCTTGTACCAAAATTTTAGCTTCAGTGGACTTAGGATCTAGGAGTTGTGCACCAAAATACAACCGGGTTGAAGAAGCAGAGAAGGATTAGGAAGTCAATAGTGGAAAAATGATCATAAAAGCCGGAAAATATTTTAGAATGTAATGAAACTTGGTGTGTATCTATTTGAGTAGCTGATTTACAAAGTGACAAAGTTTCAATTTGTTTGGAGCTATTGTCCAAACGTTATGCAAAATCAAAGCTAGGTGTGTCAATTTCTAGCGTAGCTTGATAAGGGTTAGGAAGTCAGTAGTAGAAGAATGTCTATAAAAGTTGGACAGTGTCTTCAAATGTGATGAAATTTGGTATGTGTGTATTTGGATAGCTGATCTACAAAGTGGTAAAGTTTCAAGGTGTTTGAAACTACTGTTCAAACGTTATGCAAAACCAAAGTTGCATATGCTAGTTTTAGGGCATTATGAAAATTGTAGGATAGAGATTGGGGAAATAGGGAGTTTGAAGGTAGGTTTAATATGATTTAGGGTGTTTATTGGCATTCACGACTATATACAAAGCACTTCTACAACAAGAGCCCCGTGCTATTCCAGACCTACTAGCAAAACTATGTGACATCGTGCAACTTCAAACTCAAATATGCATGACATGCCTTAACTGCATGGTATCAATGAATGTCATTATCGTGTTGTAACAATGTTTCCAAATGAATGAATGTAACATGAAAGCAGTGCTTGGTCAACGATAATTGTACAATTACTGTTGACAATTCATGACAGAAGAACTTTGTGATGCCATGAAAAAATTTAGAAGCAAAATTCAAGAAAATATGGAATCTAGCTTACTCTAAATCAACCTATAAAGCAAGAAGTTTGAGTACATTGGCAACTTACGTCTAGTCATTTTTTGATGATTTCTTGTGCAATGAGAAAAATTTTATTTCTAAATACAAATGGTAAGGAATTAGAGACAAAGATTTGGAATATGTGGGAAAAATTTCAAGAACTTTGACTTCACAAATTGCAAGATAATAGGGCTTGAAGTTGGAAGAAAATATTTTTTATGAAGCCACCCCAACGTAGATAAGAAAGTTTGACTCCTCTTAAAATATGATTTGAGAACTAAATTTTTTGGCAATTGTATGCCATATTTTATTTATTACATACGTTCCAAATTTCAAAAGTTGATGAGCATTTTTGCAATAGATGTCGAAATTGCCCAACCTGCCAAAAAAATTCAAGGCAACTTAACTTTTGATTCAGACACCCGATCGAAAAAAAATTGTATTTTCAGTAAGGGCGTACTTGTTCACACCTTGTGTGAAAGTTTTGTGAACATTCAACCAAAATTGACTTTATAAGAACCTATTTAGACTTTGAATTGTCCATTCAACGGACAATTGCCTTATGAGATTAAAACCTGCCACTTGGTCAATGGCACTTGAATTGAATTGATTGTTGCTGGTTTCATGGTGTATATCCCTATTCATGTATGTAGTAGAGGGAGGAAATTTTTTATTAAGCAAGATAGGGGTGGGGAAAAATTAGACACTTAAATTTTATATGTAAGAAAGCTCTACTAAAAAAATTGCATGAATGAGTTTACAAAAACACAAGGTATTGGAAATATGCCTCTTGTAGCTTTCTATGTAAAAATGCGGTCATCTTAAATACAATAATGAAGGTAAATAGCACCACATCAAGTACCCTTTTAACTAAGGTGTACCTTAATTTACAAAGAGTCATCTTTTCGAGATTGTTGGATTAGTAACTAAATGTAGCATACTACAACAATTTAATTAAATGCATTTTTATAATTGTTTATAGTATATATATATATATATATATATATATATATATATATATATATATGTTTTATGATTCCATAAATAAATATATTTTTTAAGAATGTATTTTAAAAATATTTGTCCAAAATCTAAAGGATTAAGGGCATTTTGATGGGGTCAATTATATATGTTGCTTTTGATAGTATGCAACCCTATATGGGATTATACAAGCAACCACCCTAATTATGGTCCTCTAAGCATTTGAATTGGACTCATGACTCATTTAAAAGTAAATAGGGTATGTCAAAGTTCTCTTTTGATGAGCATCTCAATGATCATAGTGGATTAAAAACCTAAACAAGATGATTCATTCAAAAAATTGATTCAAAATAGGAGGAATTTACCAAATGTGCATAGTTGTTTTGAATCCAATACAAGATGTTTAATTCAAATAGTCAATTGAGAGTGGAAAAATACTAATTCTTCTAAGAGTGGGACTGTGGGATGCTTCAACAAATGGGGGAAGAGTGGTTTGGTGGATAGACAACGTTTGATGATGGATGGTTGCATAGGCAAACAACATTGCATATCAAATAGTTGGATAAATGGCAATTCATCCCAAGGCAATTCTCATTTATGCTTATTACATGACACTTAAGAAATCTCATCAGCCTCTGACTTTTTTGTTTTTATATCCAATGGACATTAGAAACAATTTTATACACATGGATATTGGGAATTTAATGCTATATTATTATTTCATTGATGATTGTAGTATTTACCAAAATCCCTCATTCAATGGCATTAAAGTCCAAGGGATTGGAAAAAACATTAAAAATTCAGAATTTGTTTCATTCTAGATCCAAACCATTATCTACTACAAAATATTAGGGTGATGTGTTTCTATATACTATCAATGACAACCAATTCAAACTTTATTATATTAAAACATTGGAATGTTGAAATGACAAAATTATAAATATTTAGATCTATAAATTATACACAAATTTAAAAACTAGTAAAGTGTTAGTTTATAAATTGAAAACATAAGATTTATGGTCTATAAATTTATAATCAATATATTTGTGAATTGAATATTTTAGAAAATTCAAAATTTTAAATTCTATAATGCTCAATTTTTTTAATTTTTAATTTTTTTAATTACTAAACTAAAAAATTTGAAATTATTAAATTATAATACTTTATATATATAAACTATTTCAAAATAAGAATATTTAACTTAATGAACCTAAATTGTAGTGGATTCATAATTATGTGGCTTCAATTGTGTTGCGCACTTCAAATGTATGACATACACTTCATCAAAAAAATCCCTTGGCTAATCAAAGATTCTTTATTTATATCAATGTATAATCTAATGCCAACTGTTACAAGAATTCAAAATTCAATAACTACATTCTATTTAGGTTCTAATGTTATATATATATATATATATATATATATATATATATATATATATATATATATATATATATATATATATATATATATATATATATATATATATATATATATATATATATATATATATATATATATATATATAATGTTGAAATATAAACCAAATATAAACCAAAGCTGTTCCAAATAGTAAACATTTCCAAATCAGCACAATTGTAGATAAAAATGTTTGAATCAAGTCAACTGAATAAGCAAATCAAATCAATGAAATTTATTCAGATTTATTCGGATGTTGACTCCTATTAATTAACTAAGAAATTGTTGATTGGATTTTTAAGGGTTGAAATGAAGTTAGTTTTGAATGGTTTAATGAAATTCAAAGTTGCTCTTCCATACTGGAACCACATTAGATAGAAATGAATTGAGGAAAATTGAATGATATATTTAAGTATGTGTGAAGATATAAGGAAGGATAATTATTGGACATGGGAAGGTTAAGATTTTGAATCAATTCTCTTTATGCAAATCTTTTGACCTCATTTGATTTATAATGCTCAAATAAGATCTAAAATTATGCAACAAATACAATGACTACATTTAATATTAGATGAAATATCAACAAATTGGTTCTCATTGGAATATCAACTAAGAATATGTACCTAATCAATTTGTTATTCAGTTCCAAAACTCATTTGTGAACTTGAATTCGATCAACTTTAGCCATGAATACAATTTTTGCATTTTGACTAGATTATGAGCTACCTCCTAATTTCCATATCTTGCACAAATAGTTGTACCTCTAACCACCCTACTTGAATGAAGTATTTGTTTTCTTCCTACATTTCAATTATTGATGAATTGATATATTTGTGAAGCTTACATTTGTACACTACAATAGACCTAAAGTTTTGGCACATATACTAATTTGCACTATTTTAAGCACTTTGAAATTTTATATTAAAAAATAAAAATTGAATTTGAAGATAAAGTGAAAGATTTTTGTGAACCAAAGTATGTAAGTGAAGTGTATCCAAGATATATAAGGGCCGTTGCAAAAAAGAGTGTCCATTTTTGTTCCACTTTGGTTGTTTTCGGCTAATACTCCCAGTATTATGAGCTTTTTCCTTATGAATTTTTAAAAATAAAATAAGATAAATATAATTAGTATAACACTAAAAATAGAATATCACCAAAATTTTAGACCTAAAAAATTCTAGGTCAAAAGTTATTCACAAAAAAGTATGAGTTGAAATTTTGAAGAAAATACATACTTTCTCATTTTAATTTGTAAAAAATAGAAAAGACATTTTTCAAAGAAACTAAAATTATACCATTCGGGAAGACGTCATAATGAAGAGATTTCAACAAAAAAATGATCTTGAAACCATCTTCAATGTTCAGAACTGCGCGCAGGGGAGCTCTCTTTGCATGGACATAGACAACATAAAATAAAATATTTTTAAATGCCCCTTGATAGAAACATGACTTACTACTATAAGAATAGACCATAGAAATTTCAGCTTTAAATCATTAAATTTGGGACTCCATAGTACTCAAACCCCTTAAAATTCAAAACGTGACATATTAATGTAATTGATTTTTAAATATAAAATTATTATTTTTAATTTAAAAAAAAACAAGATATAATGACACTCAAGACAGACATCTTCAATAAAAATTTCAACAAATTAGTGTTTTGTCACACTGCATCACAAATGCTAATATACACAATTTAACCATCTCATTAATTACAAAATATAAGAGTGTTTAAAAAAAAATTAACCTAGATAATTAGAATTACAAAAATATTTTTTTCATGTTCATATTATTTTAGGATTTTTTTATTTTTAATTTCACTTCTTAAATAATTTTTTATATGCCACAAAGTATAATTTTTATTTTTCATGTTTATAAATGTGAAGTCCATACAAATTATGAAGAGAAAATTGTCTTGATATTTTTGGTGAAGGTCATGATTTAGCTTTAGCTTAACCCCTAAATGCATGAGGCACCAAATTTTGGTGTTGACAATACTTTGAAGTTAAATAAAACCTAACCAAATTACAATTTTTAGTGGTTTATATTTTTGAAAATTCTTTTTGAAGTCTAGTTTTAGCATCAAAAATCCGATTATAAAAATTATTGATTATAATTTTTCTATTCAAGATTTTGTGCAAGGGTGTCCATTGCAATCTTGACTTTTTGTAGTGTTGAGGGCTTGTGGAAATGAGCCTCAAACCCACTAGATATTGGAGAAAAATCACATAAGAAAGTTTTAAAAAAAATAGAGTAGATTTTGAGAAGCCATAAATTGATTGGAGTTATGCATGTGAGGCCCTTCAACCTCATATTTTTTTTGGTGACCAACTTTTTAGATTTAACGTTTAAAAAGAGGATTGAAAACCTTCAAATCACTTTCACAATTTTAACACCATCATGATCAAACATTATAATCTTTCAATCCATAAGTTATATTGTCGTGTTTTCTTTTCTTATGTGATCTCTAACATGTCTAGTTTGAATTTGTATGGTTACAATTCAAAAAAAATTGATACAACTTATTAAAATTTTGGTTTTTTGTTCAATTTAGAACATATTTTCAGAAGCTCAAAAAAAGCCTTGGACATTTGGGGATTAACGGAATGGATTTTTTAATGCAAATTATAATACAAAAATAAATATTTTCAATACAAAACTAGTACAAATTGAGCATTTTATGGCTTTATTCACTCCTTGTGTATAATAGAAGTTGGATACACACCATAGTGTAAAATTGCCTAGATATTATACAGTATATACTCATAATTATAAGTCACCGCTACAATTTTATTTAGAATGATTGTTTGTATGAAGTCCTATTTACAGTCTTTGCGGCCTTTTGCATTGAGGGCCATTGCAACCAACAAACACTCATTGTCCCCACAAACTTCCTATATTGCGATTAAGTTTTTAGATATATCCTATGCTATAGAGTCTTTATATTTTTGTTACATTGATTGAACATTCTTGAGGCAATGCAAGGAATTAGATGAATGGCATTGCAATCAACATATATTCACCTTCTTTGCTATTTTGTTGAAAATATTTTGAAAACATAGAAGAACAACCATTTGACATGATGATATTTTAACCCCTAAAGGCCCAAAGTCCCCTCGGGGGACACTTGAGATTTCGGGCAGGCTCGTGCAACCTGAAATTTCGACCTGATTTTTTAAAAAAAAATTTGAAGATAGGAAATCACATTAGCTTTCCAAAAATATAATTTTTTTTTCAATCAGTGCCCGGGAAAAAAAGTTATGCCCCCCGAAGTCAAAAAAGCAGTTTGCCGGGCAGAAAAAAAAAAACTGAATTTAAAAAATTGAATTTTTTTTTTTTAAATTTTTTTTCTCAAAGATCATGTTTTTTTCTATATTTGAAGCTTTGATTCATTCTAATTGGACTCAGAATGAGAAAGTTATGGACAATCTTGTTTTTCAGGCAATCTAAGCGTCTTCTTCAAAAAAGAAACTTACAAAATTCATTTTTGAATGCAATTTTCAAAAATTTTCAAATTTTTTTTTTTAAAAGGTCAAGTTTGTTTGCCAAAACAATTTCACCATTAGGATTATGGTTTTTTAATTCCATCTAAGAGCTAGTGAAGATTTAGTGTTTTGTTCAATTTTGGACCTATTTCTACTTAACAATTTTTTATATGTGAAAATCAAGTTTTGACATTCTGAAATTTTTTTCCCCAACTTTCAACTCAAATGTTCAACATAAAAAAAATTAACTTTATGGTGTGTAGTACAAAAAAAATCCACAAATGGCCGTCAAAGTCATCTGAAATTGCAATCCAGAGTTCAAAAAAACTTCTTTTTCCAACTTCAAACGCTAATATCTTCCAATCCGTTCGGCCAAACTTCATGAAATTTTTACCACGTGATTTGAGACAAGTGAAGTACAAGATCCTACAGTTAGATTCTAAAAAAAAGTTTTTTTTATTTAGGGATTGATTGCAGCAGAAATGGCAGTTTTCAGTGGTTTCGGAGCCAGAAAATGCCTTGGACCTTTAGGGGTTAAAATTCCACAAGCCTTTCGCCACGAAAGTTGATTCATTGTACTAATCTTGTATTTAAAGTTGTAATGTCCAAATTTTGATCACCTAAATTTGTCTCCAAGTTATCAAAAGCAAAAAAATACTCCTAGTAGTTTGAAAGGAGGGAGTAACAAAATCCTTCTAGTATCTTTAGATTACCAAAAAAGTCTCTTGCTCCTAATGACTATATTAATTACCCTCTTTTTGAAATTCCTATTATTATTGAATATTAATCAACTATAGATTTGGCCTTGTCTATCAAAATATTATAAAGGAAATGCACTTTAAGATTTTTAAGTACTTGCTAATGTAAATGGTCTTTACAAAAATTCAAAAATTTCATCTCCACTTTGTCCTTCAGGATCGAACATTACAATTTTCTAATTGAAAAAGTAAATCATGATGAAATTTTGCAAATATGGATTGTAGTAAGAGTAAAAAAATTCTCAATGATGAAGTTTCAAGCTAATTGATTATTTGGGTAAAACAAAAGATTATCCAATAATGATCCTTCTATATTAGTAAGGATTTACATCATGTCTTAATATTCGGGTCTTGAATTGAATTGTTTTGAATGTTTTGTATTTAAATAAACAAGTATTACTTTTCTATAATGGATATTTGAAATTTATTCCTTTGACAACCTTTAAGTTGGAAGTGTTTTTTTTGCATGGAATTATATAGGATATAGTTCCAAATTTTGATCAACCATGGGATCTCTTTTTAAAGTTGTGAGCTTGTAACAGAAAAAAAGAAATTTTAATCCACCTAATTCATCTATATGATTTGTTATTTAATCTATTATGAGCATGGAATTTTCACCACAAATTTTCTTTGGTGCCCTTTGGATCTACTATTGGAATCTCTCAATGCTCTTTTATTATCTTTTGTATCATATTTTTAAAATTAGGTAAGATATTGTTTTGCAATGATATTTTAACTGTTAAGATTTATGAAATGTACCACATAGAATTTTGATAAATTGAATTTGGCTAGTGTCTCAATTAATTAAGATCATTGCATGAGGAAAGTTTCTACATTCACTTGTACATTAATACATGAATTAGGTGATGTTTTTTGTGGTGATGATCTTTGGGGTCCATTTACATTTTTCTATACAATGAATGTAACAACTTGAGGTTAAACAATATAAAACCGTGGAATTTTGACTCATTTCAATGATTCATTTTGCACCTCAACATTCGTACTCCAATTTTCTTATTCCAATTTTTGTACAATAACACATTGTAAACTTTAAAAAAAAATTCTCCAAAATCTCGAGTGGACAAAAAAAAATCTATAACCTTTAGTTATTATTAAAATGGTTGTTATTAGTAGTGAGGAAAGCAATAAAGCCTTAGTTATTATTTGAATTTTATTTTTATCATTAATAATAGCAAATTCTTTTTTGTAGCGTTTTTTTAAATATAAAAAATAAATCTTACAATGATATTTATGCTATATGTCATATCAAAGCTCCAATCGTATGAATGAAGTTATGCTTAAAGAAATACAATGACAATCCTAGCAATGAAGCATTTTAAAACATTAAAATATTATTGTCCCAAAATAAATATAGTGACCAATAATCAACAACTATAAACAATAAATGCATTTCAAAACTTATTAAATTATATTTTTTTTATTAGGGTTGTCTTTAACCCCTAAAGGACCATTGTCCCTACGGGAGACAAATGCGTTTTCGAGCAGGTACCTACAGGCTGAAATTTTCTTTTGATTTTTTGAAACTTTTTTTGGAGGTAGAAAAGCTGATTAGCTTCAAGGGAATATAATTTTTTTTTCACAATCAGTGCCTGGGAAAAAAAGTTATGACCATATAAGCTCAAAACAGGGGACATGGGGCAGCTCGGGCAGCAAAAAAAAAATGGACAAAAATTTGAATTTTTTTTTTAATATTTTTTTTCTCATATATTATATTTTTGGCTATTTGGAAAGCTTTGATTCATTTCATTTGGATATGTTATGAGAAAGTTATGGACATTCTTGTTTTTCGGGCAGTTAAAGCATCTTCTTGGAAAAAATAACTTTAGGATTCATTTCTGAATGCAATTTTTAAAATTAATTTTTTTTTTTTTTTTGGCATGGTCTAGTTTACTTGCTAGAACAATCTCACCATTGGGATTAGTGAATTTTAATTCCATCTAAAATATATGAATATTTTAGATTTTCCTTCTATCTTGTACCTACATCTACTTAACAATTCTTTTAAGAATGATAATTAAGTTTTTTTTTAATTTTTTTTTTCTAGAATCTCAAATCAATTCTACACTATAACAATTAAAACCTCAAAACTCTGTAGTGCAAAAAATTTAAGTTAAAAATGTTTAAAGTCAAAAAATCTAGTCCTGCAATGTGCTGAAAAACTTGTTTTTTTCACTTTAAATGCAAATATCTTGCAATCTGTGCGGTCAAAAATTCTAAAAAAAATTCCACACATTCTTATACTAGTTAGGTGTAAGATCCTACAGTTGGATGTGCAAAAAAAACATTTTTCAAATTTTTTTACTCTTTGCTATAGAAATGGCAGTTTTCAGTGTTTTTTGGCAGAAAAAAGGCCTCGGTCCTTTAGGGGTTAACTTTTAGAGATTCCATTGACTTCAATTTGAAGATTTTTAATTTCAAAATGTTAAAATTCCAAACATTTTAATATAGATTTGGTAGTTTGAAAGCACATGAAACGATCTTGGTTATATTATTATAAAGATTTGAATCGTCTAGCCTACTAGACCCCTTGAAAAAAAATCCGAGACCACTTAAAATTTGACAAGAAGACCCTATATACATAAAAGCACAGAGCATAAATAGGTCTAACCATTAAATCAAAATTGAAATAATAGTTTATAAAATTTCATTTTTTCATCTGCTTTAATCCTTCGTCTAAAATCATTTTTTGAACTATCGTAGACTAAAATGAAGTAGACTAGTCGTACTATATATCACCAATAGAAAAATAAAGAAAAATGTGGACATTGTTATTGGCTATGGGTGTAAAGGATGTTTTAATCAAAGTACTAAACACAGAATATGTAATTTTTCTTAGAACCTTGCTACCTTTGGGTGGCAAATGGACTCGAGGGGTGCACTATGTAGGAAGTTCATTGATCACATGCAAACAAGCCCCTATTATTTGAGGGCTATGTAGGTGATTTTTTTTGAATTAATGGGGGGCTTTCTTTACCTAAATTTCTAAATTTTGCTTATTTTATGTATCCTATCTTTTAGTTGAAATTTTTTTGAATGCCAAGTTTTTATATCCTATGTTCATTATAAATACAACATAGTGGAGTATGTCATACAAATAGTTGAAAGGGTTAGAAGGGATTTTTTTACTGGAATGTTTGCATAGACATTTTTTTTTATTACAAGTGAATCTCAACTCAATGATAAAAAATTTCAAATCATCACTTAACTATGCAAACATTCCAGCAAACATTCAAGACTCTGTAAAATGAAGCCGAAAACCTCCGCCAATAGCAACCTGCAACCCTAACGTTTGAGGAACGCCCACTCAGTGAAGTAAGCGGGATCGGACGGAACATCCATCGAACATTGTTCATCCACATTCTCATCCACTATCAGTTTGTACAGCACATGGAATTTCACCCTCGGGTACCTCTAAGTACTACATTTATACTATACTAAGTATACTACTGGAAAGTTCAAGTTTTTGGAGGGGATTTTTGGTGGGGCTACTTTAGAAGAAATTGGATAAAATTTAGTGTTAATTTACACCCTTCATTATTTATAACGTCTAATAGCCCATTATATAGATGCTTATTTACTTTTATTACTTGTCTTAAATTTAGGTCCAAGGCAATTAAAATGACCCTTCATTTGTTCACACGCTAACATAAAAAAAGGGGAGTGCACCCCCCGAGCAAATGGAATATGCCAAGCTACCTTTGATGGGCTCAACCATGCTTTTAGGCTCTTGAATTTTAGTAGTTCTCTACTATATCCAATCCTTCTATATATTTCCTAAGCGATTGTGTAAGGGCACTTGATTTTTGGAAGCTAATTGAGATCATGGCTTCATCAAGTTTTAAAGCCAGCTAGTGGAAGTTGTTGTTTTGGCTCACTAGTGTGGATGAGATTAAAGTTTGATACTACAATACAATAATGACAAGCAAAGCTTCATAGAATGATGAAGTGAGTGGAATTGAGACAATGGCATGAACATTAGACTTTTACAAGCTTAACTCCAAAATTGGGGTGAAGTTTTGGTTTAAAGTGTTAGCACTAGGGACTATCTAAAAGTAGAGCTCTCATATAGTCTATTTGTGTCCAAGGATGGCATATATTCTTATAATTCTTCCAATGTTTTATAAAAGTTGAATTTGTCTTGTATTTAGGGCATCCTCAATGGAAGTGCTACTAAAGAACAGTAGCGCTTAAGGCATCATAGAATTGGGATTAGAAATAAAAATTGCAGTCCACTGCATGCATCCATTATCTCACTCCAAATCCTTATGGCCTTGCTATTTCTTTCTCCACATTGGGCATCTTGACAAAGTTTGCAAAGCCTACAACTATCCCTATTATGCAAGAGAATCCTTAATATCAAAAAATTGATCCATTAAGGCATAAGTTTCCATCTCCTTCTATAATCCATGCATCCTCTACAAAGGCTATGAATAGTTGCATTTTTATGGATTAACAAACCAAAAGAGGCTATGAAAATGTTGCAAATTGAACCATTGGATTCTATATAGGCCTCTAGCGTTAGAAATAAAAATAAGTGAAACTATTTATAGCCTTCATGGAGACAAAAATCTAGGCTTTAAGAGATCAATTCTTCCATATTATAAATTCTCTTGCATAATGGAAATAGTTGCACGCTCCGCAAACTTTTGTCAAGATGTCGAATATAGAGAAGGCATTAAATAGCAAGCCATGAGGATTTAGAGTGAGATAATGGATGCATGCATTGGGTCATAATTTTATTTTCCAATCATGATTCCACGAAGCTAGCAATATTACTAGTAGATCCATTGAAGACACCTTTAAACAAGGCTATAATGTAGACAATTAGAATAAGAGAAAATAATTTATTTTTCAATGGCATTTAATGTACTACAACTTAGCATTTATTTTAAATAATTTATATTTAGTAGATTGCAAATGCACATTATAGAATGGAATAAAGAGTCATTAATAGGAATGGAAGTTTGAAATCCAATGGTGCAAATCAAATTTGATTATACTGTGGATTGTTTTTTTTCTCTTATTATATTAAGTGATACTACAATTGCCAACTTTTACAATCAATTCAATATGGATGTCCAAACATTAAATGGTCATATTTTAGACAAGATAAATAACTTAAATTTGAAAGTAATAATATTACAAATTAATTGAATGTAGGTTTCATCCATTGGAAGGTGGCAAAACATTCTTAAAAAATTTATGAAAATCTCATGACCTAAAACTAAAATTATCTTAGCTATGAATTTCACTACATTGTATCATTATATATTCTTAAAGTTGTGCTTGAAATATACTTTAGTATACAAGGTGTCAGTGTGACAAAAAATAGTATTCTTTTTATCCAAAAAAAATGTTTTGAGTTTTGTTGAAAACATTTGATACCAATCTTATTGATCATGTTATAAAAAGCATAAATTCAAAAGGATTCAAACTTTGTATCAACAAAATTAATGAAGAGCATTGCATGTGGTCATTACAACCTAAATAAATTGGATAGCAAGAAGCCTCCATACAACCTAATAAAAAAAACTTCACTAGACATGAGGCTCAAACAATACATGTATTTTGGGACAAACAAAATAGAATTTTTTCTTGCAATCATTAACAAATCCAAAATAAAAATTTGATTCAAAAGAAGCATGGGAAAAATTTGAAAAAAAGTAGACACTCATTTCAAATGTACAAATGAAGGACATCACAACAAGGCACAATGTTAAGAAATTATTGATTGAGCTTTGAACCTTTATAAACTTTGCATATGATACAATGCAATAACTTGTAATAAACTATACAGCGCTAATAATAAGAGATGAAGTACATTAATGTAATTGGAAAATACAGGATAGGATGTACCACATTCAATGTCCCAGGGCACTAAATGAGCAAATTTGAGATTTTCAAAAAAAGCCATAGACAAATACAAAAAGAAATCTTGGTGTAAAGTTAATATTAGGTATTTTTAACATGTTAATTTTATAGTAGCATCACCAAAAATTTCAAAAAATTGTGATTAAATTTACACAAATAAGTTAGATTCTTGAACAACATTGCATATCCCAATCGACTGAAGACAATGCACCACAAATTTCACAATGAAGAAAGTTGATGGAATTTTGAGCTATAACTATTTTTTATATTTAAAAATAAATAAATAAAAATTCTTTGAAATTTTTAGATATTTTTTATCTTTTTAAGGTTTTGATTAAATTGTTAATCATTTATAGTTACTTCATTGTTATTGTTTATTTTTAAAATAAATAAATCATAATTTTTTTTATCGTGATTAAAATTGGAAAAAAAACAGGTGAGAATATGAATATATTTTAAATTGGATAGCAATTTCATCACCATATTATCAAATATTGAATTTTGAAATTTAAAATCTTTAGGAAATAGCAATTTTGACTAACTAAGATTTCATATTATGGTTGATAATTTGATACATATTAAGTTAGTATACACATGGTTTTGATATATATCTTTCATTGTAATATCGTTATATATTTTGAAAACTAGATCTAAAACTTGTGTCTTTAACAAAATGCACAATGAACATAAATTATTTTAGTTTAGGGAGAATCTTTGTTTAAGAAGTGGCACACCCTACTATTCATTTTCCTAATAAATATAATCATACTAAGGTGTTTTAATGGATGTGTTTTGTTTTTTTCATCCTTCTTTCTTTCTTGATTAATTTTTTGTGTGTGACTTTTGTTGAATTCAAACCCTCTTGACAAAAAATCTTTTATACAAAGGAAAGGGATGGATAAAAGAGGGACAAAGGAACATGTCAACACTCTCATAGACTCCTAGGAATAAGATAAATAGAATATACTTTTAAATTGATACATGATTGAAGAATATAATTTAATTTTATATGTCCACAAAGTTTCATTATTTAGTCAAGTTTATCAAACAAATACTTTATTCACTACTCCATATAGATTAGATTTTTTTTCTATTTTCGTGAGTTTCTTCACTACGGTTGGGTTTGATTGCATTCTATATAGTTTCAAACGTTACACACTATGTCAAGTATCTTGTATTTAAAGATGCAAGCTTCTTAAAAAATTAAAAAATTTGCATTATATATATTGCTAAAACATTTTTTTCACAAGTTAAATCATAGTTATATTTTTATTTACTGTAAAAAACAATGATGAACAAATTAATTCAATAATGTATACCATTATGGTCAATCCAATTATAGGGAAGATGACTTTTGGGTGTCATCAATGGAGCTCCGACACCCTAGCTCTATACTTATATTAATCATATCAAGCCTGCCACCTTTATAGTATCATGGATGGTATACATGTAGCATTGATTCAATCAAAACTTGAAAAAAACAATCCAATAGCAAAAATCTCTATCTATTGTGATTGGTCACATTGCAAAAGAAGTTGATCTTTACACAAAATAAGGATTATTTCAAGCTCTTTAAAAAAAATTAGTGCTAGAAGAGCAGTATGACTATGGCATTTGAAGGTGGAGCCGCTACAAAGCTTGAAATGTCACCTTGATTCATCCGCTTTGTTGCTTTGTCACTTCAAATCTCTTGACAAACATTTGTGTATACTTTAGACAGTCCACCTCACAATTTGATATGTGAAAAACTTAATTGACCATGACTTTGTGGCTTCATTGATCTTCTTATGCATTTGTTTCATCTCCCAAGCAAACACCACATGTCCAAGACTTCTCTCTCCAAACACCACAAAATAGAAAGATTCACTACAAGAGAAAGGGGTGTTTTAAATAGTGTCCTAGACATCACGTCTTTTAAGTAACGTCTTTTAAGTAAGTTTTTAAGTAAAATTTTACTAAAAAGATTGTCTTTTTAGTAAAATTTTACTTAAAAACTTACTTAAAAGACGTTACTTAAAAGACGTGATGTCTAGGACACTACTTAAAACACCCCTTTCTCTTGTAGTGATATTCTTCCTTTATAATTGAATAAACCAGTTTGCATTAGGTCTTCAATTTAAAAAAAAGATGGATAGATCAATGGAGGGATCTAAAACTTACTTGTTGCATTTTATTGCTATACCTATGTAATATTGTAGTGGTCCTATTTGAAGATTCTCTTATGTATTGTACTGCTTGGAGGAAGAAAGTGGCAAAGTCACAATGACGCCACTTCACATGATGACCACATTGGATTTGCACTATAATTCCTTTAGAAGACTTCATCCATTCAACATCATGCAATAACAACTCCATTCATAACGCTCGTAATTGTTTAATAGGTACTAGACCCAAAAAGTCCTTAGAAGACAAAATGCATTAACTCTTTTATAGGCACCTTTGCCACCTTGTGATTATATATTGTCTATCTCATAGTAAAGCATGATCTCATGTTTTGTTTAAGTCCATTTTACATAATAAATTGATTAATATCTCTAATAAACACTTTATTGATATTGGTCTTCAACCAAATATTTGTTTTAAATTTTAAAGATGAAGTCAAGTTTATATATGTCAAGGTTGTTCTCCTCAACATGGTGATACATCTAACACAACAAGTTTGGTAACCCTTGAAGGCCCCTTTGGATGAGTGTGTTCAATTTTATCCTTTGACCTATAAAAAAATTAACTTCCATTTATCCTTGTCCATATGACATGCCAAATGGCATGACAAGGCTAAGTGCACTATCATCTACGTGGGCAACTTTGCCTAAGGTACAAAGCAGGTGGGGCAACTATTAGAAGCAAAAATAGAACAACTAAGTACTAGTAGGGCAAATATTGAAGGTACAATTGCTAGTAGAGTAAGTATCGGAGGGGCAACTATTGATAAAGCGTCTAGTACATTAAAAAAAAAACACTCTAGTAAGGGCAACCTCTTGAACACACAACCTTGGATTCAAAGGTGATTGCTAATGGATTCATTTCTTGAAAATTTGTACAGGCTCCCCAAACTTTATATTAGGGAGTTTTTCCTAGAAATTTGTAGAGTAGCTCTTAATTATTACATTGTACAGTCATGTACCACTCAATTTTGCATCACTTTTATAAGCAATGCAAAAGTTGTATGGCAATGTCACTATCACATTGAAACTAAATCAATATATTAAATTAACAATGGTTTAGCATTTGGAATTTAGGATATTGATAACTAATATTAAAACATTTAAATTCTATGTAGTATAACAAAAATTATGATGCATTTCATTTTGTGGGCAATTAAAGTAGAAAAACATACGTGTCAAGGCTTTACAAAATAGAATAACTCTTCAGATTCACCTTACTAATGCATCACACAATATAATCTTTAAAGTAATGTCATTCAAAATTGGGGACTTTTCCATTAATTCCTACAACATTTACATATATATACCACAATTTTTTGCAAAGGGCCTTTCATTCAAAATTAAAAGATGACAAGGATCTCTACATTCAAATTGGTTCAGGGTACAATACACCTCACATAACAAAATTTATGCCTTCCACAGTCTCTAATTCATCAACAATCACTTATTATCTATAAAAATGGGCAATTTCATTAAAATGGCGGTATTCCAAGTGCCACTTTGACGGTGTGCCATTTTCACCATCTAGGACAGGTATAGATTTTACAACGGCCATTCTGAAATATTTTCATGCCATTTAAAAATAATATCACCATTTTAATGAAATTGCCCATAAGAGTCTTCTACTATATGATATCCCTATACATAACCTTAAGAATTTTCAAATTCTACAGTACAGTGGCCCTATTAGTAAGTTCACTACATGATTTACTGTGATTTTTTTCTTTAGATTCATGTCCATCTATTGCATTATCTTTGTCAAGTATTCATATATCAATTTTCATCCAAATCTAAAGTATTTCCCAACTTTGGTGAATATTTCCCCAATATAACTACCTCCCCTCCCCATAATACCCTAGAAATTGTTGTAGCTAGCTTTGACCTAGCATAAATAATGAATAGTCACTCCAAATGTCTTGAAATTTTTTTATAATATAAATCATCTTGTCGAGTATTTACATATAAGTTTTCAATCAAATCTAAGATACTTTCCAACTTTGGTGAACATTTTCCCACTACTAACTTTCTAATCCTTTCCAAAATAACCTAGAAATTGTCATAGCTAGCTTTGACCTAGCATAAATAATAGAAAATCACTCCAAATACCTTGAAACATTACCACAATGTAAATTAAACATTTACATATTTACATATCAATTTTCATCCTAATCTAATATATTGTTCAAGTTTGGTGGACATTTTCCCACTACTAATTATTTGCCAAGTTATGGTTTCCACACCACGGTTGTATTTTGTGCACAATTCGTAGGTCCCATATCCACTGGAGCTAAGTTTTTGGAAAAAAAGTATTGATTAAATTTTAAAAAGTACCTTCTAAAATTCATGGTTATATCACAAAAATTTGATAAGATTGAAGCTCCCAAATACACCCTTCTTGGTTGCCCTAGATTCCAAACACCTCCACTTTGAAGCCTCATATCTTGTTCTTCATAATAAATTGAGATTTGAAAATTGAGATCATAGTAGATCAACTATCCAAAAGCTTATATCCAAAATTTTCTTTGATACAACACTTTATCAAACACAATCCAAAACTCTCCACATTAACACTTCCTTCAATAATAAATCACCAACAAATGTACAATTTAGCATCCAATGGATCACACTTCAAAAACCACCAAAAAAACAAGAGTAAGATAAGTTACCAGACTTTGCCTTTAAGTAGTTAACTAAAATTCTAGGTAGCTAGAGCTCTGTAGATTAATTCTAAGCTATCTTAATCCTAACATCAACCATAAACCAATCGGTTATCAATCGACAACTAACATAAACAAAAAACAAGAACACCTAATACTACACACATCCTTTAAGATACAAAGATGTCTACTTCAACTAATAGATGGCCCACATCACGACAATATTTCTAAACTCTTGGAAAGTTGTCCACACCTTGCTATTACATTACTAAAATCTTCCTTGATCTTTAGAAATCTAGTATCAAAGTCTATCATGTAGATGTCTTAAAGAACAAAATAGATTCTTCATCATATTACTTGAAGCACGCCTGATATGTAAAGTGTGTATACTTTGTAGGTGGGTAATTTGGATTGGAGTTGCAGGCCACCTTCTACTTCTTCTTACTTTTTGATGGTTTCGTGCTTCCAGAATCATCGCTTCGTGATATTTGCGGTTGAAATGACTATGTTCTTGATTCCATATAGATATTCTATTTGTGGAGCTTTGATCCCCAAAACTTGACATGATAACAAATGATTGACGTCAAAACACTTTAAAAAATTGCTAAAAATCTTTACTCAAGTTGTAGGGCCAAATCCCCTAATCTCAACCGTCTAGGCAATGTGTGTTAACATGTACACAATTCTAGAGCAACTTTCAAGGAGGAAAGTTTGATAAAAATTCATTAAGTTGTGGGATATACAATATATAACCCATAAGAAGGTGCCTACCAACATACTTGTCCTACAAGCACGTGCTTCTACAAACCCGTACTTGCCCTCCATACGCGCACGCACCTTTTTAGTTCTACAATTACTTTTGCCTAAAACACCTGGGCACCCAAAGTCACCCCATTCATATGGACCAATAGTTGCCCTAGTTAAATACAAAAGGTAATCATTTTAGTACCCACAATTGCTTTTTTTGCAAGGTTCTAAAATCCATAGTTGTCCCAATAGTGCTTGCCTAAGGAGAACTTGCTTAAGCACTATTTATTTATTTGCCCCTTATATTTTCTTCTCACCTTCCTCCTTAGTGAGGGACCTCAAGACCTGCATTCCTCCATTGGTGATGCATGCTTGAATCCAAGGTGTTAAGGATTACATATTTCTATTACAAGTTGCAACATTCATGCACCTTTGAACTAAAAATATTATACTTGAAAATCCACTAAATTGTCATTCATTCCTCTCTATTACTATGACCACCAATAGCATTGACTCAGCTACAATGGCCAAAAAGATTGTTGTTCACTCAAAAAAATCAAAGGACAAAAATAGGAAGAGGAGGGGCAATGTTCATAGGAAGAAATTGCACATGCTAACTAATATGCAAAGAAGCTTGTTTTCTATAATTCAAAAAATGAACCTTCTTTCTTGATTCTTCTTGTGTATGAAGATTACATCAAGTACTATTACATTTACAATCACTTCAAAGCGGAGCGTCACTACGTACATTGTCACATAAACAAGACAAACTCAAAGTTCAGTATATGCAAGGACTATAAACAACATAAACTGCATCAAAGTTTGGCAATTCCTCTACAAACTCAACATGATGGACATGAACAAGGTTCCACTTTTCTTTGCGAGAGGGTTGTATAACTCGGTCACTTTAAATAAGGAGGTAAACTAGAGCATAGTGAAGAAGATTATCTATGTGGACTTGCCAAACATGGGTGCTAAAGGTCATTTGTCCTTTTTCAAAGGTAGGATGAGTATAATCAAGAGAAACATGCTTCTTTTAATCCAAGACTTAAGGTTTCCCCCACCAATATGCAATCATCCTCTAACATCAATCTAAAGTCACCCAAAAGGCACCCACTTGCATTCTAAACTTGCAGTGCCCTTAAGCAATGTGTCCCAAACCTTCTACGTCATGGACAATAATACGCTACTTAAATTGGATTTTTGTCTAAGAAATTGATTTTTTTATTTTTGTGTGTGGTATGATGGGTACATATCTAACTCAATATGCGAGGAGATACAACAATTCAACACCAAATCTTCAAACTAGACAACTTTGATATATATACTAAAGAGACACTATTTTGGAATGGAGTAGAGTTTGTCTGGAGAAGTAAAATATTAGTAGCTTTTCTTAACTAAAGCAATTTAGATTCGTTGATTAGCATTTATGTTTTTACAATGTCTAACATGTTGAATTGTATGTAGATCTAGTGGTATATGGTTATCCTTTTTACATTGTAATCAATGTTTCAGTTTAAATTTTTTTAAATTCAATCCTTGTTTATTAAGCACTCTACAATTTAGCAATTAAACCTTTTTTTAAAAGAACCAATGGAATCATCCATCAAATCCCTCTTAAATTTTTTGATTTATAAAAATGAAAATGAAAATTTTCATTATTAGATGTTTATTATAGATGAACATACAATCGGATGGTTCTATTGATTTTTTTGTTGCTAATCTTGTCTTCTACAATACTTGCCCTCTAAGAGAAGTATGTCAATTTTGAACCTTGTACTATAATCAATTGATGTGGGATTCTCACCTAGAAATGTACACTCTTTGAACATGAAATCCTATCGTTAATATTGAATACACTTATAATTAACACTTTAAAATTATATAATTTATTCATATAGTGTCTAAAAATGCATGCAAGAAGAACTTGGAATTGCTCCTCCAGTATCACCAAAATTTAACAAAAAATAAGATTGTTTAATAAGAAAAAATGTATCTTCTAATGCTTATTTGAATGGTTTCAAGTGTAGAGTTTACACCTATTGTGTTCATTAATAGATTGTTATGGCCAGTCTATGAATGATTCTGTTTTCTGGTTGTGCACAAGGAAAAATATGAAGCAATGAATATATTTGTGATGTGACATTGACATTTTTGGATGTAGAGCCATCAAAGAATGTTACCATTTTAGGGCCTTGGCATTGTGACAATTTTAGTGAGTAAGTTGACCATTACAAATGACCTTTAGAAGATGGTTTATTGGCACTTGTGACTTGTAGATTATAACACAAATTACATCAAAAATTCATAATAAATCTAAAATTTGTAAAGAATATGAATCCATATCCATTTACTTTAAATACTATTCTTCCATATATACAATAAATAATTGAAACCTCCATATTTTCCAAGGATTAGAATCTTTACATCAAAAATTCTAGTGGCAATTCTATGGCTTTTTTTTATTACATAGCTCACCAACAAGAAGACCAACAAACTTGGAACCTACGTGACTTTAATCTTGTTGCACATCTGAACAATAGTGTTACTTTTAACGGCAACGAATGCACATTAATAATTTGCATCTTGTTAAAACCTTTTTAATCCAAAAAAACATTTCTAATGTTGTTGAAAGGTAAATGTTTTAACCATAAAAAGTAGATAACATCATCAAATTTGAATGAATGTGAGTGTATAATACTTTCTATCCAAAAATAACTACATAATGATTTTACTAATAGATGATCACAAATTTTTTATAGTCAAATAAGTTATTCTATTGTGGTTATTTTATAATTTCTTCTAGTTTAGGAATGATAACATTAAGAAGTTTTAACATACCTTGTTTAAAGACACGAAGAAGCAATGGGCTTTTTTGAGATGTGATAATTGTGCTTTATGAATGTGAATGAAATGCAATAAAAGTCTCTCAGTGGCTAAAATAGAGGGATGTAGCTTCTGGGTATACATTATCTAAGAAAGTAACCACTTTAGGGCCTCATCATTGTGACCATTTTAAGGGAGTAAGATAGCCATTTTTAGACTCATTCTCTGTTGCTTTTAGGTTGACATGATCATTATGACAATTATAGGCGTTAGTGTGTATCTAAATTTTTATGAATAACTCATAATTTGTCAAAAAAAATACAATTTCACTTTTTCTTAATCTGTAAACTATTTTCCACCAATTGTAAAGTTGAAGAATATAGAAAAATTGATACTTCCTCAACCTTCCAAGAGGATGGATAAAAAACTTGTAGGTACAATAAGGTAGTTTCCATCATCTTGAAACTCATTGCACCTTAACTCCTCATTCCCAAGGCCTTTTTCATCAAAAAACACTCAAACTATAATTTCTATTGTAAAGAGAAAAAAAAATTTGAAATATATTTTTTTTGCATATTTTGTTCTAGGAGATCTTACACTAGAATAGTATAAAAATGTGTGGATGAGATTTCAACTTTGACCACATAGAATGCTAGAGATTTGTGTTTAAGTGATGAATACAAGTTTTTTTGCACCTTGCATGACTAGATTTCAAAACTTTGAGTCTTCTTAATTTATATTTTTGCAATATTGATTTTGAATTTCTAATTTTTAATGTTGAATAATAATTCAATTGAGAGTTTGGAAAAAAAATTCAAAGACATCAACTTGATTTTTATTCCTTAAAAATTGTTGAATAGAAGTAGATATAAGATTGAAGGAAAATCTAAATTATTAATGGATCTAAGATAAGATTAAGACACACTAATACCAATGGTAAGATTGTTCTAGAAAGCAAACTTGACTATGACTGTAGAACTTCATTTTGTGAAAATTTAGTTAGAAAACAAATCCTATAAATTATTTGTTGAGAAAGATGCTTGATTGTTTGAGGGATAATACAAGAGTCTATAACTTTTTCATGACTAGGCCAAATTGAATGAATCAAATTCTCTATGTAGACAAAAGCATTTTCTATGAAAAACAAAGCTTTAAATTTTTTATTTCCAGTGCATTCCATTTTAAACTCAAAGTGGAATAGCTATTGCTCTTAAGAACCAAGTGAAATAAAAATTGCATTTCTATAAAGCTCACGTAACTTTTAATCTTAAAAAAAATTCAAAAAATTACATAAAAAATTGAGATTATGGGTGAACTTGCCCAAACCTTCAAATATGCTTTGAAAGAACACTTGGGACTTTAAGGATTAATAAATGGATTTTTTAGAAGTAGATTGCTCAAAAACTCAACAAACAACTTTGATAGAATATTTGAAAAATGACTCCTTATTTCCTAATGGACAAAATTGCAAAATTGCTTAAAATTCTTAAAATTATAAGACTTTGGGAGGATGAATAAACACATTTTTAAATGAAGGTTTGTTTTCCATTCATATTTCCATGTATGCATTCATAGACATAGACATAAATAGCTTCGTCATTCTTATAAAGATACAATATCTTCTTAAGAAGATAGGACCCAAATAAATAAAATTAAAAAAACCCATCACGTGTTACCAATACTAGTGATTTTCTTAGTAGCACAAATTTGCCCAAAAGTAGAATTTTGGAGGATGTTTTTTCAGAATTAAAACAATAAGGTAGGACACCCCATTTTTGACCCCCATTCCACTCCTAAACTCTAATTTTTTTACCCAAAATCATCTTGTTTATAAAACAATTCTAGTGAAATTCACTTATCTTTTGGAATACTCTTGTCTCTTATATGATTCATATTTTTTGAAGAACAATTTTAGTACATGTCTAGGGACACTAATAGGTACCTTCTACCCTTTCACTTCAAAAACTTGTTGAAAATTTAAATAAGAAAATTTTAAGATGTTTTTTTTTTCCATTGAGTTTTTCACCAAAGGGCTTATTAATACAAATTAAACAATTATAACTCAAAATAAGGAATAGAAATAGATTCTCTTATCTCAATACAAGACTTTTATCCTAGTGTAAAATCTCCCAAACCCCTACAAACAATGCATTTCTATGCACGATTTCTTGTCAAAATTGGCTAAGGTAGATGTGCCATTTGACGAACATTGCATAGAACTAGACACCCACCGCACACAAATTGCACAATTTTCAAAATTTGGAAACAACATCAAGAATGGCAGGAACGCATTTAGAAACATCGTGGGAACATCTTGGGAGCGTGGACAAATTGTTGACGTCTAACCTAAACGAACGCTTCGTCCATCAACTGCACAATCACCACACGCTTTGAGGTAAAGGGATGTTAAATTTTTTAAAATTGAAATCAAACCTTTTTTTACAAGACTAGCAATTGCATTGAATTCATATGATCTAATAGCTTGATTTGATTATCTCCAGAGTCTACACTTGACATGGATTCAGTGCACCAAATTTCAAGGAAAGTTGACTTGAAATTTGTTTGAAAAAAGGCTTCATAGTTTATATGTGTAGTGATTAGTATGCCTACTTTACAACCAAATGATTTTGGCTTTTTTTTTTCCTTGTAAATGAATTTTTTTTTATAAATTTTCCATCAAAATAGCCATATTATTTACTATTATGTTTTCAAGACCACTAGCCCAATATTTACCTCGGTATCCCCTAGTTTTCATCAATATATTTACAAATAAAAATAGTTGCCTCTTTCTCCCCATCCATACCTTAAGTTTGGTGGTTTGGTTTGTTTGTTTTGTTTCGATGAGATCTCTTGGACCGTCTATCCTCTAGTCGCGTGCTTGGTACCATCGTAAACCACTCTTAGGAAACTGTCTGTCCATTTCCTAGGAGGCTTCTGTAGCGTAATCAGGGTGTTTTTTGGGGGCTTTCTAGTGCCAGATTGCACAAAAAAAAAAATCTGGCTAAAAAAGGTTATAAAAAATGCCAAAAAAATTGGATGAAATCGCCAGACAACTTTGAAATTAAAAAAAGTATTAGATGAAATCGCCTAATTGTGGATGAAAACCATACTTATACATCCAATAAGTGGATGAATGTTGCAATTTGGAGCACCACTGTAACATTTTATATCGCCACTATGGCACTTCTTCAAAAATGAAAAAAAAGCCTTGAGTGTAATGCCCGATTACGCAGGAAAACCCGTGCATTCGGACATTACGGATTTCTCATCCAACTTTGATTTCTCATCCCCAATTTTCATCCTTTTCTGCTCGTGATGCTCATGATTTACGCCAGGTAACGCCCTCGTCCTTCAGGCATTACCCTATACCATAAACCCTTGACGAGGAGGGGTGCATGGGCTTTCTTTTGTGACGTTTGGACCTGCAATGTGAAAGTTATGGTGTTTTTTAAGTTATTTTTGGTTTTAAAATTTTAAAAATAAAAAACTTTTACTTTTGTTTCAGCTGTGGCAATGGCACACCAGTTGCAATGATAACAGAAAATCAGCCAGTTGTCGCGTGGCCGGGCCAGGCTGGGCGACAGAAGCGGGACCCAGCCCGTCCGCACGGGCCCCTTCCGACCTTCCCGGCATCCCCCTGTTCCTGTTCCCGAGAATGCGGGACCGACAGGTCCGTACCCCCGACTCCTTCCCTGCCGAGTCCCGTGCCGAGATGCCGACATGCAGAATTGCAGATATTCAAGAGATACGAAGGGAGATACAGTATGAATGGAGATATTTCCCCCTCAAAAGCAGCGGCCGGCCCATGCCCCAGGGGCCACCCACTTCAGTGCCCTGTACCCGTCCTGGCGCAAGTCATTGTCAACTCCCTTCACCCTTCAAAGCGCAATTGAGTTCTTGGTCGGTTTCCAGGACCAGGACCAGGACATGAAACAGACATGCTGCTGGGACGGAGGGATGAGACTTGTGGCTCAGAGTCCTTGCTGGGAGCTGGTGGCTGAGAAGACCCCTGGCAGACCTGCGGCTCACATTCACCGTCAACACTGGTGGCTCACATTCACTCCTATCCTATCCTGGCTGAGAGAAGAAGGTGGCAGTGAGGTCGTGCCATGTGTCCTGGTAGGGGGACCCGTCCGCGTTTCTCTCGTGTTTTGCCCTTCCTGAGTCAGCGTTGGGGGGTTTTCTGACTCAGCGAGGGGGATTCCCGAGGACTGAGTGCTGACCCCTCACTCAGTCCACTTGATGAGGGGGAGTGAGGGGGACCCCAACCTGGAGATGATGATAACAAGTGAAGTGAAGTGCATGGCGTTGTACAGGATACTACCACCGTCAAAAAAAACTCGGATAGGGAACTACATTGAATAAGGGTTTTAAGGGGACCATACTAATTAATTGACATTTCACACTCACTCATCAAGTTGGATGAGAAATATAAATATCTACCCTTGTTGTACATCAATAGTTATTGAGGTGTCCGGGGGCTGTACATCATGTTTCAAACATCTACAGTTTTTCACAATAAGTCCCTTTAACTTTTTGGTTCCCTTAACATTCCTATTCAGTATAGAAGATATCTTGGAGAGAAACTTAGATTAGGTTTTCATAATGTACCATCCATCAAAATGTACCACCCACGTTCATAACAGAAAGCAAATCTAAGGCTCTCCGAGATATCTTGTAGTTCCCATGTCGACTAGGGGCACCGTCAAGAAAACTTACATAGTGAACTACAAGATATCTTAGAGAGACTTAAATTAGCTTCTCATAATGTACCATCCATCAAAATGTACCAGCCACATTCATTATGAAAAAAGCTAATCTAAGGCTTTCCAAGATATCTTGTAGTTCCCATGTCGGCTAGGGCACCGTTAAGAAAATTGACATAGTGAACTACAAGATATCTTGGAGAGACTTAAATTAGCTTCTCATAATGTATCAACCATCAAAATGTACCACCCACGTTCATTATAAAAAAGCTAATCTAAGACTCTCCAAGATATTTTGTAGTTCCCATGTCAGCTAGGGCACTGTCAAAAAAACTGACATAGTGAATTACAAGATATCTTGGAGAGACTTAAATTAGCTTTTCATAATGTACCAGCCATCAAAATGTACTACCACGTTCATTATGAAAAAACTAATCCAAGGCTCTCCAAGCTATCTTGAAGTTCCCATGTCGGCGGCGGCACCGTCAAAAAATTCATACAATGGACTACAAGATATCTTGTAGAGTTTTAGATTAGTTTTTTACGATGTACCAACCATCAAAATATACCACCCACTTTCATTATGAAAAACAAATCTAAGGCTCTCCAAGATATCTTGAAATTCCCATGTTGGCCAAGGCACCGCAAAAAAACTCATATATAGTGAACTACAGTAGAGCCTTACATTAGTTTTTTATAATGTACCAACCATGAAAATGTACCACCCACATTCATTATAAAAAAAAGCTAATGTAAGGCTCTCCAAGATATCTTGAAGTTCCCATGTCAACCAAGCAAAGAAGATTGAACCCCTTATTGTCACGCGATTTATCTTTAGAGAAAACACTGGAGTTTTTTATTTGCCACCTATGATAAAAAGGGAGTCAATCTTCCCTAGCCCATTTTCTTTTTTGATGGAATTGAGTTTGAGGTTGGAATAATAACAATTCAACTTAGGGATAAATATAAAAATTGCCCTCTTCTTTCTTTGTTTCTAAATAAATTTTTGTTTTTTCCTAGAAAACTATGAGATTGTAGTGGTTTATTTTTTATTTTTTATATTTTTTTACCTTTTATTTGGGATCTCTAATTTAAAACTTAGTTTAATTTTGTATACGTGACATTGGCCTTTATTTATTTTTATTAAATTTTATGAACCATGGAAAATGGAAAAAAAGGACAAGGAGGTGGTTACTTTAGGGTTTGGTTGGTTTTAGTGTAAATTTAGCATATTAGGGCCCAAGTTACTTCAATTAATATGGGACACATCAATCATTCTATTTTTATTGCTTTTTTCAACTAGAATAAAATCTTTCCAAAATTTCAATGACTTCAAGATGAAGAAGATACTCCATTCTTCTCCCAAGCGCCATTGAACAATAAAAAACAAAATGATTTTTCCGAAGAAAATGTTGTATAAAAGAATTGATGTATCTCGCACTAACTGAATTAACTTCTTTGCTAGTTTGGTGTTTCTTATCAATATGTACAACCTTCCCACTTATCAAAATAATCAAGTGTAAATATGAAAACAATGGTTGTTGAATTTTTTGAGCAACCATGTACTTTGTGAATGAATGTTCGTTTTTGTATTAACCCCCCAAAAACCAAACAATATATTTTGGTAATATAGCAATTTTGGACAGCTCGCTAAGAATGAAAATATTCACTACATTTTTTGAATACTTTTGTATGTAATGACAAGGGGTACCTTGCTGCTCTACCAAAGAAATTTACAATTGGATTTGCCGACAAGGATTTATGGGAGAAAATATTTTTGATAGATAGGAGGCAGGATCGGTAGGATTATTTATACTACAATAACAATAACAAAATTCATCACAATGCTTGCAGAAGTGAGGACAAGGCCTGGGGTAGATTTTTGAAGAGAATCCCTATGCTCTAAATCCTAAGACCTAGGACAAAGCCTAGGACAAATTTTAGAGAAGATGTTTGAAAATGTCAAAAAAATGTCCCTTCCAATCCCTCTTTGAAATTTGTCCACAACTTTTGGTTGGGGACTCAAAATCTCAAACGGATTTTTGGAGATGAAAATTAGCTTGATTTATCACATAAATGTATTTCAAATTTTTCCAAAAAAAATTACTTTAATATGCCTAAATGAGGTATGGAATTCTACTTTGAACACAATTCCTACTTTGGACTTAACTATGAGTAGTTGGGCTCCTACTAATTATAATTTACATATCTCATATGGATTGTTTTACTTCCTACCATCCCTTTTGAATAAAAGATCTTGTTTTTTCCTTTCTATACACACTAAAAAAAATGTCTTTTGAAGTTTCGTGAGATAGATGCCAAATATTTTGATTTCTTTGAATTTAATGCTAAATTTTTTAAAATTATATTTTAAGAAGCAAGGGAATGTCTTCATGTATAAGAGGACATGGCATGTGGTAACCTTATCCAATGTCCATTATCCACAATGAGTCAAATATAGCAAACCTTGACTCAACCTCCTCCCATACCAGGCTACACAATATGTCCAACTATCTTTGATCAAGCTTCAGTGTTCTAGGCCATAGATTGATCAAGCTTGACAAAGCCAAAAATTATGGGCGATTTTTTTACCTCCTCTAGGGCTAGCTAAAACCTAGAACTTAACCATTCACATTTTAAGGAAATTACTATACGTACAAGTTATAAATTGTTGAAAAAACGGTTTTGTATGAGAGTTTTTTGAAGCTAGTTTCCTATTGGAATTTCTTGGTATATGTTCTCTAATTTGCAATGTTATGAAATGTTTGGAACATGTGGTCAACTTTGTAACAAATTGAAACCAAAAAATATTCAAGCATAAAAGTAAAATTAACTTGTTCAAAAGCCTCCCAAAATTAGAGCTATCCAAAATTTTGATGCCCCCCAAATCATCTTTTTCAACTTCGAACACTAGATCTTTTACAATCCATGCGGTCAAAACCTCCCATTTTTTTTTATAACAATGTAATGAAGTAGTCTACCACTAGATCTTACGGTCAAATACAACAAGATTTCATTTGTCATTTTTTTTGCCATCACCATCAAAACAGTCCATTTTTAGTATTTTTTGGTAAAATATAGTAAAAAAACTTTATAGATTAATCAAATTATTGTGTTGTAAATAGATAATCAAATGTCTAGATTTCTTTGGATTAGAATAAGTTACTAATTTTTATAATTTGTTTGAAATATTAGAATCCACCAAAAATCATGTGTTTACACTTATTTTTTTATCATGATTTTTTTTACATGTTCTAAGACATAATCATTTTTTATAAAAAAATTTGAAAGATGAACTTGCACTTTTAAAATGGATTAAAAAACCTTTTGACTTCTTGAAATTCAAGCGTCTTGATCTTGCAATTAATGAGTTTTTTGAATATGAAATGTTTAGAAGATGTACTTCAAGAGTTATAAATAGATCATATATTTAGATCTTCCAAAAAAATAATAGAAATTAAAAATTTAGAATTATTTTAGGAAAGGCTGCATTGGAATAGTGTGTGACTTGAAACAACCGGGTGAATGCAAGAAACACTTGCCGACTTTGTTGCGTTTTGATAGTATTCATCATTTTTTTTTGCAGTACTTTAAAATTAGAAAAATAATTTTTTTAAATAAAAAAATATGGATAATGTATATACCTTCAAGATGAAGGTAACCACCAAAGAAAATTCATTAAAAAATTCTCTAAGTAGGAGAACTAGAAAAATGCCAAATCTCAAGAAAATGGATACTTTGACGTTTTAATTAGTTAAAAATAGAATAAAAGATAAATACATAAAATGAAAATTGGCCATCTATAAAAACTCTATGGAGATGGTCACACCCAAAAAACTCCAAAATAATATTTATATGTTACAAAATGCAAGGTGAAAGAAGTGCATTTTGTGGACTTCCACACCACATATAATTAATTATTTTTAGAATTCGTTTGGGCAATAGCTACAAGTCTACTAGAAGACCATCCCCTCCAAATTTCAGCTCAAAATTCATTTTTGGGGCACTAAATAGTACTAAAAACCTCCAAATTGGCAAGTGTGACATAAAATTGGAGGCTATTTTTGGAGAATAAATTATTTTTGAAAATTACAAAAAAAATTAGGCAAGGTGTATAATAGTCATGAGTACCTTACCTATAAATCTTGAGTCATTTGGAGCCAAAATGCAAAAGTTATGGCCAAAAAAATAATCAAAACGCAAAGTGTGATGCAAAATAGTACAAGTGTTTCTTGCATTCACCCAACCCAAACTTTAGGGATTTAAAGAAATTGCATGTGTATACTATATCTAGCTATTAGGGTTGGCAAATATAAAATACAAAAGTAAAATGTTGAATATTTCTAGAAATTACTTTAAGAGAGTTGAAAAATAAATAAATTAATGCTAAAAATGCTTAATCATAAAAATTGGCCATGTGCAAGTTTCAAAATGAGTCACATGCAAATGTTAGAATAATATACTATCCCACCCTCTTAATGTTCCTATAATGAAGGCATCAAATTCTTGATAAAAAATTTGAAATTTTTATTAATTTTTAAAGGGACTATCCATGACAACAAATTGTAGTTTCTTTGTCATCCACACCATGTTTCATTTCTCTATTGTAGTGGAAAGACCAATTTTGTCCTTACAGAATGTTGAAGGAGGTACTCCCTCTATCTCAAAATAAATCCATGATTTTCTAAATTTTCTTGTCTCAAATTAAATTCGATGTTTCAATTGTTCATGAAAATTGCCAAATTAATAGAGCTTGAATTACCGGACTTATTGCACTTGAATTGCAAGAATCAATCGCCCTTAATCCCACAGGCTGGTCAAACTTGAATCCGAAAGCCTAATCCCAAAGCCTAATCGCAGTGAGTCCCACACCATGGTTGAATCTCGCAGAGTATTACTAGTTTCTACTGTTCGATCGATTAGGTTCTCTGAGGTTCTAATCTTGCATAAGTTAATCTCGCAGAAGTGATCGTAGTTTTTGATCGAACAATATAAACGAAATTTTATCTGTGGAATTCACTATGAAACTACCGCTTGAGCTCTTATACGAAGAGCGGCTCAAAGCTTTACTGAAATCTCGCAGAGTAATTGCAGTTATGAACGGTCTGATTGAACAAGATCCACAGCTTGTGGCTGCAGAGAAAGGATTGCAAAATGTTGACTTAGGTCGTCAAAATTCTCTGAACGAGCTGATCGAAGTTCACTGAACTGATTGACCGCTGAAAGGAGAAGACCACATTGAAGAAAAATTCACGGGAGTTGATCGCAGGACAACCGGAATTCATTTCACCGGAGCCAGCTGAAGAAAACAAGGAAATTCTCAATTTTGTAGTGTTTTTTGAACATGGTCCGCTTCACAATTGGGTTTGAAACTTTTAGGCCTACTAGGACTAACTAAAAGCTACAAGAATTGTGCATTCCCATCCAAATAGGAGCAGCTTACATTTTTAAGGAAACCCCGGATTTATTTCGAGACAAAGGGAGTACTAGTCTTTGCTTTTGCACACCTTCCTACCAATGTATGCTACACTACAACTTACACATGGCCAACTCGGGTGCAAATCCCATGCACGCCATTGGAACCATGCTTATCTATACGATGGGTACATTAAAGGAAATCGCACGTACCACATAAACACATTCTAGGGGAGGCGTTCCGCAAATGCCAAAAACAATTTCCTTGAGAAATTGTTTGAGAAACCCTATTTCCTTGAGGTCTCCCGCAAGCTTGGCCGAAACAATCCAAGGCAGGAGTAGTTTGAATGTTTGATCTTCGCCAGTGTCAATTGTTTTGAACCAGATAAGTAGCTTTTGGTGGCACACATCATGAGATCATGAGCTAGACACACCGTGTCTCTTTTGTTATCGTAGTGGGTGTTGATCTTGGAATGATTTTGGAGTACACGATGTCCGAACCGACTTACAGTGAAGACAATCAGCTTTCCGGAGGACGTTGTGTTGACGTTCTGAATTGCCCTGCAGTGAAGATGCAAGGTGAGATTGGAGATCGACATCACCCTTAATTCTTTGTAACCTAATATGCTCTTCCTAGTCAAAAGTCTTCACTTAGACCTCTCATTTCAGTTTTGCTTTCTGTCTTTGCCAAATTAGTGCTCTTTTTGGTTGTATTTGGTCATCTATGTTAGAATGATAGGTCTAATTCAAAGCACTGGAGATGTGGCGTTCAAGTGCGAGCGCGGAGCTCTTGTAGCTACGGGTGTTATCAATCTTGTGACGATCATTCAATGGTCTTAGCTCTTTCCTCGCTTATTCACTGAATAGATTATTGCTTGTGTGACAGAACACGACCGGTACAGGTTGTGGAATACCTCAATTTGGAAGTCATTGAGGCAGAGTGAGTGCCTTCGTTTTTTTGTTTTTTGTTTTTTAGGTTATGTAGCTAGGGGATATTGCTTTTGTTAATGGAATTAACATCTCATTCACTGCATGACATTGTTGAGAGCCCTGGAGCTGCAAATCTCACTGAAATTTAATCAATTGACGTACATGGCCAAGAGAAGACCCCATAAACTATTAGAAGTTATGTCATTGGAATTGCCATATGAACTTGAAAGATTCTTGATCTTGATTTAGAAAGTGTTGTCATCGTTAATCGTGGCACGCTATTACTGAAAAAACTTTCGTTTTGGTTTTTTGGCATGCTATTACTGAAAAAGCTTTCGTTTTGGTTTCATGGCACGCTATTACTGAAAATTCTTGATTGGCACGCTCTCACTGAAAGTGAAACACACTTTTTCACTTCATGTAATTTTTATTTCATACCATAGAATTACATTAATCTAATTCTAGGTATTTTCCAATTTGTAATGAACTAGGACTCAATGTTGATCTTTAATTTCTTTAAGCTTTTTAAGTCTTGGTTGGACTTTGTGAGACAAGATCTTTAATTCTTGAATTTCTTATTTCTTTGGACTTGTTTCCCCTTTAAGCTCTTTGTCTTTGTTATAAGTCTTTTATGTCTTTTTGTTGTTCTATTTTGTTGTATTGCTTGAAAGTTAGTCTTTAGAAAGTCGATCTTGTATTGTTGGTCTTTGAAAAGTCTTGCTTGTATTGTTGAGCTTTTGAAAGTCTTTGTCTTTGTTGATGTTAAATAAGATGTTTATACAATGGAAAAATTCCCTTTATATAGTTTCCCGCGGTCATAGGGGATAATTAAATTAACCCTAACCGTTTGGTCTTGGGAATAGGTCCTAAGACTATTCCTTCTAAAATTGCCTAACTAACTTTTCCTAACTAATTCTTTCCTATAATTAGCCTAGTAACTCTATGTACTAAGTAAGTTGTATTGCCGCTTTGGTCTTCCTTGTCTGTGCTGAAGTGATCTTTTGTAAAATTAATAACTTGTGAATTAAGATATTTTTCCTCATTATTAATCTTTCCATCTTGTAGTCTGAAGTATATACTTTAAGATTATTCCTTATTAAATCCAATTATTCATGTTTTACCCATTTTAGTCAAACATGGAAAGTGCTCAAAAATACAGGAATCGATACAATTTTGTCATCTTTACAAATTAATAACTTTTATATTTTTATATTTTTATATATGTGAATCGTTTTGTTCCCTGTAGTCTAGCATACTTTATCCTTTGATCTAATTATCCTGAGATTTCTAAAATGATAATAATTATTTTAAGTAAGCTAAAGTAAGCCAATTAATAATTTCTTTAAAGGATAACATAATGGGTTAACATTTATCCCCCTCCTAATGAATCATGTCCTCATGATTCACACAAAATATTTATATTCTCTAGGATCTTGAGTAGGTAATTCCATATTAGGATAACTTGTCGTAAAATCAAATTGTTTGTAATTCAAAATGTGGTCTTTTGCATTATTATGCATGCGCTCCAAACTTTCAATGAAATTGCCTTTTCGTAATGAAATTGGGAAGTTGGCGTGATATTTTCTCATAGAATTCATCCATTCCTCCTTTATTTTTTTAAAGAATAGTTTGTCAAAATTAATTAGGTCTAGAAGACCATCTTGGAAGTTATAATAATATTTTGTGAAACATTGGTTTATAGCCTTTCGTTATTGTTCCCCTCCTTTGATTTTTGGCTTTAATGATGTTATTATTGAATCGTTGTCAAAAAATGATTTATGGTGATTGATCATCATGTGGTAAGACCTTACCATATAACGTATTACATAACAAACCGGTGCAACCGATATAATTTCAGTAACTCCATCTTCTATGTATAAGTCCCCCATATGCCACATGAAAATTAGTAATTCCTTTAAGCTTGGGTTGGCTTGTTTCCAAATGTTATGAAAGTCTTTATGTTGTATTTGTGTTCTTGATGTCAAATGGGAAAGCCCATTAATCCCCAATGTTATTTTTCGTGTAACCTCATAGTGTTGTTTTAATGAAACCGGTGGATAAGTGTAGTCTTGTATATTTTGTAAGATATCCCTAAAGAAATTGCTTTGTCTTGTTCCTTGCACTTGGTTTGTCCTAGGTTGTTGTACATATGATGATGCCTCCTCTATGATTTTGGGAATTAATTCTTGGTTTGTTAATGTTGCTTGTTTGTTCTGGTTTGAATTTTTAATTTGTTGTAATGTAATTTTTGTAACCTCATGGGATGCCTCTTCCGCACAAAGAGCCATTTTTAGTCTTTTTATCTCTAATTTTAATTGTCAATTTTTTTCACATAAGTCCAAGTTGTGATTATTTTTAAATTTTTGCTCTTTTATCCGAATTGAACTATGTTTGATGTATTTTTGAGAATTCTTTTCTTGAAGAAATTCCAGTATTTCTTTCGATGATTGGTTGGTCCCTTGTGTTTCGCTAATTATCACTATATCTTTTTCTTTTGCTCTCTTGGTTTGATGATCTTTTTCTTTAATTCCTTCTTTTGTGGTCTTGGTAATAGGGTTTAAGTACTTTGGTTTTTGAATTTTGTTACCGTTGCTGTCTTCCTTTGTGCTCAGGCTCTCTCCCGCCGATTCTGGTGTTTCGGCCGTCGCTTGTACTTTTCTTGTGGAGTCTTCATCGTCGTCGTGCTCCTTGTGTTTTTCGCCATTGTCTCCTTGTTGTTTCTTGTTTCTCTCCATGCCTGGCCGCGCCTTTGCCATCGCTGTAGCTACCCAGCGGCTACCCTTTCTTTTGTCGGCCTGCTGCTCCGAATTTCTTCTCCGCGTGCCTGCCTCTGTCTGTGCTGCTCGTGAAGCTGGCGCCTCATCCTCGTCAACGGTGGTGTCTTCTTCGTCCTCCTTGGTGGTGGTGTCTTCTTCGTGACTGCTGCTTACTGCGTCGCCCTTGCTTTCGTATTCTGGCTCGTTTTCTCCTCAGGTTTTCTCTTGTTGTGGGTTGTTGCCCCGCGTCTGCCTACTTCTGGATGTTGGGTGCCACCATCGCCTTCTCTTCCCTGATCGTCGTCGGTTCTTTGCGTTTTGTCTCTGTCACTGGGAAAGTTGTTTCTTCTTCCGATCTCCTCCACGTGCGTGCCTGCTTTGAAACCCTCGCCGCGGCTGTCACGCCTTCACCACTGATCATCGCCCGTGCTCCTGCCTTCGTCGGAGTGTCTGCTGCTTTCGATTTCCTCCACGCGCGTGCCTACGTCACCCTCGCCCCTGTGCGTGCTTCCATCAAAGCCAGCACCGGTTCCTCCTTCTCTCGCTAGTGATCTGCTGTGATGGTTTGGCCGACCCCAACTTTGTATTGAGTTTTGTTCGGGTGCACTCGGCGGCTCTCCGGTTACTTTTGGCCTTATTCTGATTTTTAAGCTGATGGGTTGCCGCAGCTTTCTTCATCACCGACCTCTCCTGTTGCTCCCAAACTTCGGTGATTGTTCTGTCGGTTTCAGCTCTCTCCCTCTGCTATTTGGCTTCTTTTTGGGCTTGTTTTACTTCCAATGCTCTTTTGTAAACCTCGAAGGTTATCTCATTGTCCTCTTCGTCCTTGCGTTGTATATTTAATTCAGTTGCCTTGCGCTTGTTTTCCAACAGTTGGAGTTGCCTTGCGCGTAGCCCCAGGAGGAGCTTTTGGTGGTGAAGCTGGAGTCACCGAAGTGGGAGCAGTCTTCGGTGTAGCCGGCGCTGGTGAAGGTTTGGGTGCTGT